>JARYZH020000011.1:4765575-7602045 GCA_030021035.2 Notholithocarpus densiflorus
AATTCTGATGAAACTTCATCTTCCAACACTTGCATTCGTTTACAGGGAAAGTCTGTGGTGGGCGCCATGCACATGCTTGCTTTTCTCTTTTTTTCCAAGTCAAGAGTGTCTGCAACACCATTAGGGTTACTTTGGCGCATAATTCTCTTCCAAGACCTAATGTTTGTTGGTTGCACATTAATCTCAGCCGTTGATGTGTTTTGCTCATCACTTGAGTAAGAGATCATGTGATTAGTTTGATGGGAGGCGGCTAGGGTTGAAACTGATGCTATGTTATTCTTCTCCCAAATTAACGGATTGGTGTTAATTGCATTCAAGTTGGCTTCGTTAGTGATATTACCCTCATTTAATGCACCCATCAGACTCCTATCCATTGCCAAAGCTGAGCTGGAGTGGTTAAATTCCGTATCAAATTCAGCAATTTGAGGAAGGCTACCCAAATTAAAAATCTTTCCGTTAACCTTAATAGCTCCCTAGTTTGTCGACACTGAATGATTGTCCCTCATAATCTCCACCGAATCAATTTCACCCCCTAAAATTCGTTGAGCATTTAATTCCGTAACTGCCTCCTCAATCCGCCTGTCATTCCTCCCTTCCTCTTCCCTGATCGGTTGGGTTTCCATCGGAGACGAGTTGACTGGATTCTGATGAACCACATTTGGAATACCACCTTCACCCCTACTCTGTGCTTTTTCCCTTCCTCCTTTACTCTCATAGTACCCTGGGACGTAAAAAACATCCTTCCCCGCCGAAGTGTAAGATGGTGCTCTCAATGAAGGACCGAACTGCTGCTTATCCAAAGCTAGTGTACCATTACTTTGGATCCATAGGTCACAATCTCTATCGTCATGAGTCAGACACCCACACCAATAACACAAGCTAGGTAGTCGCTCATATTTGAACTTGACCCATTGTTTCTCACCACTAGGTAGAGTAATGACCCTACCCCTGCACAAAGGAAGGGTAATATCAATTGTTACCCTTACCCGGAAGAAACTACCTCCATCCTCATCCACCGCTCCATTGGATTTTTGAATATCTCCCACAATATCACACAAACTTTCTGCCACTTTCCTAATTTGAGAACTAGTAGGAATGTCGTGGACTTGTACCCAAAATGGAATCTTCTTAAACTCTAGCTCTTGTACTGGGGTATCTCCTGTATACCTTTGCATGACTATCAAATGCTTATCAAAACTCCATGGTTGGCTTTTTAGGATCTTATCCACATCCGAGAGATTATCAAACATAAACAGCACTATATTGTTACCTTGGTTCCTGATTCTGAATCCATTAGTAGTCCTCCACAATTGCCTGAAGGTTCGAGCTACCCTTCCATTTGGAGGAAGCATGTAGTAAATAATTTTGCAGCAACCAAAAATTCACCCCTCTTATGGTCTTCTAGAAGGATGAAGCCATTCTGTTCTTTTTCCGATAATGATAGATTGTTCCAGCTCCTAGTCAGTTGCTTCATTATCCCCTAGTAATTCTCAATGAGGATTTCTAATTTCCAAGGAGAGAAAAAGAGAACTGTTTCCCGTACCCCACGAAAAAAATTACCACTAGCTCGAAGAGTATTCTTGATACTCTTTGAGGACAGATTTAACAAACAAAACTCTCCTTCGAAGAAGGGACTAAACTTTTACAACCTAAGTGAAGCAGGAGTGATGCGGGAGATGCAAGAAAATTATTATTTAATATTATTTATGTTTGTAAGTCAATTGTATTTTTATGTTTTAGGTCCTAGTAGTTTATTAGGCTATTAGAATTTTAATTTGGAAGCAAGGTTATTTCTGTAATAAGGCAATTAGGGTTTCCTAGCCAACTAAACAAGGGTTTAGCAATCCTTTATAAGCAACTTATTGTACTCCTTAAGGAGATAGTTGATATTTTGATGAATGAAAAAATGGTTGTTTGGTCTTTCTTTGGTCTGGTGCTGACTCTAGGTCTACCCTAGGTGCTGACTCATAGTGGTTTCCCCACTTGGTGCTGACTCCAAGCAAGGCTTAGGTGCTGACTCCTAGGTCATATCCCTTTATTTTATTGTTGTTTCGGTTTTATTCTGGTTGTCTTGCGTCAGTTTTGGTATTAGAGTAAACACTGATCTATTTGAAACATCACCGCAGTCATGAACCAGAAAAGTACTTAAAAAAAAAAAATCCTTTGCTGTCATTATTTTCCACCCATTAGAACACCACTGCACCACACTACAGTAACCCAGATTTCAAACCAAACACAGAATCTACCAAATTCACAAACCCACCGTGAATCACCAATCCCTCCTTCCTCAAGCCATATCACCACCATTAACATAAACAACCTAGCCACTCCAAGACCCCAACCCTTTTCAACCACAAAGACAGAGAAGAAGCCCTGTTGCCGCCGACCCGGATCATCAATTTTTGCCCTTCCTCGTGACGGTGACCCACCTCCATCGGTTCCTGCTTGCCACCGTGACTACCACTATACACACTCACAAGCCCCAGTTGCAGTGACCCACCATGAGCACCTTCCATCCCTGCCTTGCGCCGCCATGACCTCCACTTGCTTACTGTCGTTCCGCCGCAGGTACCCCATCGACCCAATCTCAAAGGTAACCCAGTACAGCCCTCTCTGCGTTATCCACTTTCTTTAGCCAAAAAAAAAAATTCTAACCAACCGATTTTAGAAACAAGCCCTTGCTCGACCCATTTGTTAACAAGCCCAAAGCCCACATTTTACAACACTAGTTTTCTTTAAAAAAATAATAATAATAATAATAATACAAGACCCAACCCACGAAATCCAACCTGTCAACCAGCCCAGTCCCAACAACTATTTGAGAGAATAGTCTTAGAAGCCTATTCCAACGATCTATCCAGAGAACATCACAGCAACCCAGGTTCTTGTTCCAACTTCCAACTATTTGTTGAAGCACTATTTTAGAGAATCATGGTAATATCAGAAGCACCTTATTTTGATGGTTGTAAAACTAATCCACGGGATTTTTTCAACTGGATGAATGGGATGGAGCAATTCTTTGAGCAAGAAAATTTTACAGATAACAAAAAGGTTAGGTATGCAAAGTTGAAGTTAAGAGGTGGAGCACAAATGTTTTGGAAGAATCTTGAATATTTCCCCTATCTAAATTATGAACCTGCCATTAGTGTGTGGGAAGATATGAAAGAAAAGTTTTGTGATGAGTATTTGTCACCATACTTTCGAGCTAAGTATCTACCACAATCTCAGTTTGGTACTTTTCAAGTTAAAGCAAATAGGATGAATTCTCATCCCATTTCATGTCCTCAGAGCACTTTTGAACAATCTATCAAGGAATTATCTACCAAGGAATTAAGGGAATTATCTATAAAGCTCATGAAAGATGTTCAAGACAGGATTGCTCAGATGAAGCAAAAGAAGACTCAAACCGACTCAATTAGGAAACCAAGGATACTTGATCACAATGAACTTATTGCTGCCCCAATAGAAGACAACATTGATGATGATATCTTGGTCATGGAGAATCCTCAAACAACACCAAAGCCTAATGTTGACATAAACGTACATGCCTCGACAAGTGTTGCTTTAACATGCGTGCAAGGAAATGAATCTATTGAAGAGCAGCAAGGTAAAGAGAGGGTTTCTACAGAGAGTATTATGTTAAAGGGTGCACATGATGTGATATTGGAAGCTAGTGAATCTGCTTTTGATCAGCCTTCCATGGTGCACGAAGACAAACATTTTGCTAAAGTGGAGAAAGTGGATAACATAGTGCTTCCAATAGTTCAAGATAAGATTATGTTGATTCCACACATTGATTTTGTTATTCCATAAGAGTTTGACACGGTGGAATTCAAGGTTTTTCTTTTCTCTATGCTCCCTAAGGTGATTCCAAACTGGAAGCAAGTGTTACTTGTCAGCATCCTAATCCTTCAATGCTTTAGAACTCGAGGTCGAGTTTTCTCCAACCAGAGGAGAATGATACGGGAGATGCAAGAAAATTATTATTTAATATTATTTATGTTTGCAAGTCAATTGTATTTTTATGTTTTAGTTCCTAGTAGTTTATTAGGCTATTAGTATTTTAATTTGGAAGCAAAGTTATTTCTGTAATAAGGCAATTAGGGTTTCCTAGCCAATTAGAACTAGGGTTTAGCAATCCTTTATAAGCAACCTATTGTACTCCTTAAGGAGATAGTTGATATTTTGAAGAATGAAAAAATAGCCGTCTGGTCTTTCTTTGGTCTGGTGCTGACTCCAGGTCTATCCTAGGTGCTGACTCCTAGTGGTTTCCCCGCTTGGTGCTGACTCCAAGCAAGGCTTAGGTGCTGACTCCTAGGTCATATCTCTTTATTTTATTATTGTTTCAGTTTTATTCTGATTGTCCTGCGTCAAGGAGACCTTACTTTCTTAGTGACTGAGAGACAATCTTGAGTTGAATTGATAAATAAAAGAATTAGATGAGATTGTTATTGAGTTTTGATAATGGCGGTATAGAAATACAATGTAATTCAACAGTTAAATAATCAAACAAAAAATAATAATAAAAGTTTTAACATATATATCTAGAAGCCAGTATTTAATATGGGTTCAAGTTAAAGTTACACCTTTTTATAGCCATTGATTTTCATAAGATCTAACGATTAAAAAGAAAACAGTATTCTCTACATCATTATAAAATACTTACCTAATTAATAGCATCTTCATTATCTCTCTTCTTATTAATTACATTTACAATTTCTCAAAAAAAATTACATTTATGTTGTAAATGTATGAAGTTACAAGACGCACTTGTATTCAAGATAGATAATAATTTATGTGGATGACCTCTTAAAGAATAAAGTTTATATACTATCTTCTTTATGCATTTCTTTAACTTCTTAATATTCATTTTAATTTATAATACGTTATCAGCACGAGTCTCTACCCAATTTGGTAAAGGAAGTTGTATTTTAATTGTTTTTCAAACATCAAAGATTATTTGTGTAGTTCTTGATGGAAATATGCATGTACGTAGCGGAAAATTAACGGATCTACTTCATTCGCAATTGATAACATGCACTATGTAAGTTTCAGAATTAAGAACAAGAGAGTGTACCTTAATGCGGTGAAATTCAAAACCGAAGATCAGAAGTTCTTGGGAATACTTTTAATCTTCACTCCAATTCCACTTGATACTCAAGATGTGTGGTCTCTCAATCAATTATATGTGTATATTCTAGAGAGAATGAAAAAGTGTCTAACACTCACACACATACCAATCTATGTTCATTCTCAAATTCTGTATGTTTCTCTCTATATAACTGATTATCTAATTGAGCTTGCCTTTTGGACCTTTCCAATTGGGCTTTAGTGTGTGGCTTGGAGTGGAACCAAAAGGGAACAAATAAGACTCTAGCTCCAATGGGCCTTGGGCTTTTCTGTCAACTTTTGACAAGTCCAAAGTTACCATCAATTATATTTAATACCACTATAAAAATATAATTGCACTCTAGGTCTTATTAATAAATTATATCCCAAAACTTTATTGTACATGCAACTCCTTCATAAAATATTCATAGTAATACAAAGTCATTAATGTAGACTGCCACTTTGTAAATTACTACATCTTAATCATTGAGTACCCGGTTTAATCCTTTAAGTCATTCATTATATATTTATGAAATCCAATTTCATAAATATATACTTTAGTAACTATTTACTAAAGTAGTTAGGTCTAACATTCTGAATAACAAACACATTAAACTTATCTCAAGGGAATATTTTGTATCTCCGTTAAGAGACTATGAATTCCATCTTGAGAATATATGTTCCATCAACACTAAATGTGGCTGCCCAACATACTGAGGTTTTGACCATTACTTTAGATCTCACTCCTGATATATCAAAGCAACCTACACTTCATGGTCAGGTACATTATTCTCTCAGGATTAAGAGTTCATGTAAATAGAAGTCGTGAAATTTATTATTCAATTGACAGTTGTTAGGAGAATAATAAATCTCACAGCGGTCTAACTCAATATGTCTTAACTCTTAAAACATATTAACTAGAAGTCTCCACTTCCATGATCAAGAAAAATCATCTTAGTTGATATGTTATAGTCTTCGCAGATGAAACGCCCAATTTCATCACCGACTACGAACTACAATTTTGAGTTTACAAAGAACTTGTGATTTACATCTTCTGTGACTAAATCACATACTATGCATCTCATGGACTAAATGATAATGTCCGAATATTCATGTTACCATTATTTTAGATAATAATAAAACAATTTTATTAAACACAATATTAAGTCATACATAATGTCATACTTAATATCATACATAGCATCATACAATAGGATTTAAGGGCACTAATTCTAACAGTTCTCTTAACTCACTGTAAGTTTTCTTTCTAAGAATTAATAATTATCCTATTTATTTGTCATCACATTATTTTATGCTTAAAATTTTTAGTGTTTATTTAATGGATTATAATCTTATTGGTTTCTTGTTAAATGTAATATTATTTTAATTTTTATCTTAAGCATATTAAATTTATATGTGACACATGTCTATTAATTTTGGATATAAATTAATAAACTAATTATGTATCAAGGATCCTTGATGTGATCCATGTTGATATAATAAATCCTGGAGATATTATTATGGATGGCAACCATGAATCCTAGCAGGATTGCATAAAAAAAAATGATTTTTATTCGTCATCATCTCCATGAAAAGTGAGTACTTTATAATAAAAGATCCCATAAATTTGTGGGAGAAATACAAGTTCCAGAAGAACTTGATCATTGTAAAAGCTCAATATGATGTGCACTTGAAGTTGCAATAATCCAAAAGTGCAAGTGATTTATAATTTGGCAATTTAAAATTAGCCCATAATTAAATTATGTGATAGAAGACACATATATCATGCCTCAAATGTGCTTTTACAACAGCAATTTTGAGAGCATAAGTTCAAAAAAGTATTATGAACTAATAGTCTTCTAGTGGCTGAACAAGACAATGAGCTTTTGCTATTAAAAAAAAAAAAAAAAAAAACCCATCAATCTCACCCAATCAATTCTACCCAATTCCCTGAAGCGAATGAAACCTCATTTGAAAAACATGGAGGAAATAATGATCGTGGGTGTGAATGTGGACGTGGTTGGAACAACCAATATAGAGAGTGTAGTAATCATAATTCTTCAAAAAGGAATGACACACCTTACCATCAGAAGAATAAATATGGCAAGGGTTTACAGAATAAATCATCAAAGGGCCATGAAAATAAGTGTTATAGGTGTGGTATGGAAGGTCATTGGTCACGTACCTGTTGTACTCCTAAACATTTGGTAAATCTGTACCAAGCCTCCGTAAAAGAAAAGGGAAAATGAATTGAAATGAACTTTGTTGATCATAATGATCTTGAAGATCCCATGAACTCTCTTGACCTTTCCAATGGAGTTGATATAACTCATCTTGATGTCTCTGATTTCTTTAAGGATGGTGGAAAAATTGATAACTTGATTGGTGATGGAAATGTCCATACCAATTTTTTTTTTTTCTATATTATTTTTTTTGAACTTATGCTCTCAAAATTGCTGTTGTAAAAGCACATTTGAGGCATGATATATGTGTCTTCTATACCAATTATAATAAGTATTTTTATTTTGATATGTTCTATTTACATTTAAAGTAATAAAGTTTAATTTATGTTTTGCATATATGAAGTGACATAGGTCTTACGAGTAAAAATTAATTCCAAGATGACTAGTAAATAATTTAGTCTAGCAGACAATGCAATAACTCATACAATTCTTAAAGATAAGAAATATTTTCAAAATTTAATATTATGCAAAGCCAATGTCAATACCATATCAAATTCATCGAACTTAATTGAAGGCTCTGGAAGAGCGATTATTATGTTGCCAAATGGCACAAAACTTTGTATTGACGATGCTTTGTATTCTTCTAAATCTAGAAGAAATTTACTCAGTTTTAAGGATAAACGTTATAATGGTTATCATATTGAAACCAACAATGAAGGCAGTGAAGAATTTCTTTATATTCATTCAATAGTATCGGGCCAGAAGCTCATATTAGAAAAATTGCATATTTTCTTTTTTGGGTTATATTATACTACAATGAGAACAGTTGAAACAAATGTTGTAATACAACAGAAGTATTTAGACCCCAAAGGTTTTTATGCTTTGGCATGATCGTCTTGGACATCCAGGATCAATAATGATGTGTCGAATTATTGAAAACTCTCATGGACATCCTTTAAAGAACCAGAAGATTCTTTTACCTAGTGATTATTCATATAGTGCATGTTTTCAAGGTAAATTAATTACCAAACCATCACATTCAAAAATTGTTGTTGAATGTCCATCTTTCTTAGAAAGAATTCAAGGTGATATTTGTGGACCTATACACCCACACTGTGGTCCATTCAGGTATTTTATGATTTTAATTGATGCATCAACCAGATGGTCACATGTGTGTCTACTTTCTACTAGAAATGTTGCATTTGCTAGGCTTCTTGCTCAAATAATTAGGTTGCGAGCACAATTTCCTAATTATCCTATTAGGAAAATTTGTTTAGATAATGCTGGTGAATTCACATTTCAAGCTTTTGATGACTATTGCATGTCAATTGGAATTGATGTTGAACATCCTATTGCCCATACACATACTCAAAATGGTTTAGCTAAATCACTTATCAAGAGACTTCAAATTATTGCTCGACCTTTGCTTATGAAATCAAAATTACCTGTTTATGCTTAGGGTCATGTTATATTACATGCTGCATCATTAGTTTTAGGCCAACTGCTTATCATAATTTCTTGTCATTGCAACTTGTACTTGGCCAACAACCAAATATTTTTCACTTGCGCACATTTGGTTGTGTTGCATATGTACCTATTACACCCCCACAACGCACTAAGACGGGTCCTCAACGTAAACTTGGAATTTATATGGGTTTTGATTCCCCATCTATCATTAGATATCTTGAAAATCTAACTGGTGATGTTTTTAAGGCACGTTTTGATGATTGTAATTTTAATGAAACAATTAGGGATGGCAATTTAAATCCGACCCGTGGATACCCGGCCTGGCCCGACCCTAATGGGCCGAATTTTACCCGGCCCGATAAAGAATAAGGTCAGGTATGGCTTTAAAAAAAAAACCCGAACCGGGTCCGGGTCGGGTTCGGGTTTTATCAAAAAAACTCGAAACCCGACCCGGATAAAACCCTGTTATGTGAGATTACTAAAACACCCCCTTATATATATATATCAGTGTAATTTGTAAACCCTAAGTCACTACTCACTACCCCAATACCCAACCCAGCCGCCTCTCATTCCTCATCACGCCTCAGACCTTATCACGCCCTCACGCCTCAGACCTCATCAAGCCCTCACACCTCAACACACAGCCACGCCTCCTCAGTACACAGCCACGGTCAGTTTTTCTCTCTCGAAATTTCTCTTTTTTTTTTTTGGTAATAGAAATTTCTCTTTCTCAGTCTAGTCTTGGCATTATTATGAAACATTTGAAACTTAATGATGAGGAACCTTGGTCAGTTGGTCCCAATTAGTGAGGCTGGGCCAAACCGCAGATGGAAACGCTTTGAGAATGTATCAAAATCATGTAATTATTCTAGAAAAATGGTATAAAATTCCATGTTTTACTTTACTTCCTCACACATTCAGGTTTTACTTGATATTTTTCAGATTTTGAAGCCGGATTATATTATTACCAAAATCTAAATTTGTCAGTGAGCTTGATATTGTACACTCCTAAAGGGTAAGAGTTCGCCAACTTAGATTGGGATTCTGATAATGATAATGGAAAAAGGACCTGTAGAAGTCACTGTTAGGGTAAACTAATCTTGATATGGATTATTAGCCCATTTACTTAATTTTTGGGACTATTTGAGTTTGTGTGTGTGTGAGGACTATTTTGGTACAGTCTTTATGTTTTGTTAAATAATGGTTCCACGAGAGAAACCATATGCAGAGTATTGTTTATTGAAAAACTAAAAATTCAACCATTTTGTGCTAATGGAAGAAATTGTTTTTTGTTTTTTGTGTTTGTTGGGAATGCAGAGCCTAAAACAAAATTGTGATGAAGTATTTATATCTACTAGGGAATGGTCAAACATGGCACCGCAGCTATTAAAGCTTCCCATTGACAGTATCTCACGCTTGCTTCATACCACTCCAAGCTTGTCTTTTCTTTCTCTTTCCAAATCTCCAAAGCTTTTTGGTACACTCTCCCCTCTCTCTCTCTCTCTCAGTTCTTGTTGAATTCGTTGTTGATTGAATCTTAATAATTTTAACAAACCCATTTCGTTTTATGTGGATTTGTGGTCTAATTATTGCTTTTGTCTTTTTGAAAATGATTTTAGTGAGGTGGGTCAAAGCCCAAATTCACAATCCCTTTAGAAGCTATGCTGTTGCAAGTTCTGGAAAGCTTCAACCACCAAAGAAGTAAGTTTTTCTAGCTCCAATAGCAGTTTGTTAACTTGTTACTGTTATTCAGTATTTTAAAATGTGAAACGGGTGATGTGTACAGACGATTTACAATAAGAAGTGTGTAAGAATCAATGCCGATTTGTATATGGTGTATGAATCTACTACTTCTGCACTGTTTGTATGCTAGGAAAATGGAAGGGAGAAGAGATGAAAATTGAGGATTTCTTATGTTTTGATTGGACTAAGAAAAAAGCCTAATCTTGATTGGTTCTAGCTTCTAATTCATTATGCTGCTTAGATTTTGTATTGATTACCCTCTAGGCATTGAATGGAAGTTCTAGACTTTTCTCAAGTATAAGATTAGGATAAAGTTAGACTTGGTAATTATTTGCGATGTTACACCATTTCATAAATTTTTATTGGATTGAAGAATTCCACTGTTAAATCACATATTTTCTTTATTCTTAATATGCACACCGAATTTCCCGTTAATTGGATGTTTACTATCTTTACTATCTAATCGTTATTTTAAAGTTAAAAATACTTGAAATTTAACATTTTTTATGACGAGATGGTAATTAATCTCTGATCATCTTGATATTCTGCAAGCATGAGTATAACAAGGCAATGTAATCCTAACATTGTTTATGGAGTGATTTTGTTTATGCAATGTATAACAAGGCAATGATGTGTGCTCAGAATTGGTTATGGAGTGAAATCAACGGTTAGTAATTGTCTAATTTCTATTTATAAAATCAAAATTGTATTTTTATATTTGCTAGTTACAATTTGATGAAGTTTATTCCATTTTTTAATTCATTGTTGTTGTAGGTTCTTCAACTCTGTCTGAAGATTGTACACTTCAAACAATTCTTGATGATGGGGAGCCTAATGAAGATGATAGGAGTTGTGTCACAATTGTGGAGGATTAGACATTTTGTAATAATTTACTAATTTAGTAGCCTTTTTAATTTTTTAGACTTGTTGGATTAATTTGTTGGTTTGTAATTATTTTAAGCCTTTTTAGCCTTTTGTAATTTCTTAGCCTTTTTAATTTCTTAGACTAGTGGGATTTATTTTGTAGCTTTTTAATTTGTTGGACTTATGATATTTATTTCTTGGACTTGTTGGTTTTATTTTATTTTTATGTTTAGCTATGATTTTGTTGATTAATGATTAAATGGTTATCTTTTTCTTTTCTTTTTTTGATTCGGAAATGGTTATCTTAGTTAGGTGATTTATTGATTTAAAATCTTAGTTATGATTTATTGATGTATAGATGTATAATTAACAGGTGATTTATTGATATATGATTAACCTATGATTTGGATTGATTTGGCTGCCATATAACGTGGCCTAAATGTCAAATTTTGGCATTTGGCCTACGTTATATGGCTTGAATCTAGGCAAAAAAATCTTATTGGGCTTCAAAAATTTTTTTTTTTCTGGTTGGGCCAGATTTGGGCCCAAGAAGTTAAACGGGGCCCGGCGGGGCAGGTTTGGGCCCTGGAAAAAAAACCCGATTAATAATCGGGCCGGGTCTCGGGTCTTGGCCTGCGGGTTGGGTCCGGATATGCAAAAACCCGGCCCGAACTCGGCCCATTGCCATTCCTAGAAACAATCTTCCCACCATTAGGAGGAGAAAAGTTGTTGCCTGAAGCATAACGTGAGATTACTTGGAATGTTTCGACTTTATCTCATCTTGATCCTCATACAAATCAATGTGAACTGAAAGTTCAAAGGATTATTCATTTGCAAGGAATTGCAAATCAATTACCAGATGTATTCACCAACAATAAGAAAATAGTGAAATCTCACATTCCAACTGCTAATACTCCAGCACTGATTAAAGTCCCTGTAGGACAATCAATTAATACAACAGCAAATGAATCAAAGCCACACCTAAAGCATGGAAGACCTGTTGGTGTTAAAGATAAATTCATTAGAAGAGAAAAGTACAAGAAAAACAAGTTGTAGCCTATAAAGAGGCTATACCCATGAAACATGTCACAAAAATAATTAATCTATCCAAAATTTTTAAACAAAAATCTCTTGAAAATGAACCTCCAGATGAGTTATCCCCTGAAGAAGATCAGGTACCTGAAAATAACGATATCTCGATACATTATGTATATATAGGAGAAATATGAGATAGAAATAAAATTGTTGTTGACAACATATTTTCATATAAAGTTGTCCTTGATATTACCAGAAGTAATGATAATGAATATGAATCACAAACCATCGATGAATGTCGACGTAGAAATGATTGGCCAATGTGGAAAAAGGCAATTCAAGCATAATTAAATTCATTAATTAAACATGAAGTTTTTAGACCTGTAGTCTGAACACCTGAAGGTGTAATGCCTGTTGGATACAAATGGGTATTTGTGCGTAAACGAAATGAGAAAAATGAAATTATAAGGTACAAAGCGTGACTTGTAGCACAAGGTTTCTTGCAAAGACCTGGTATTGATTATGAAGAAACACATGCTTCTGTAATGGACGCAATTACATTCAGATTTTTTATTAGCTTGGTAGCAAAAGAAAATTTGAATATGCGATTAATGGATGTTGTTACAACATATTTGTATGGATCATTAGATAATGATATCTACATGAAAATCCCAGAAGGATATAAAATGCCTGAAACATATAATCCTCCATCCCGAAGTATGTATTCTATCAAGCTACAAAGATCCTTATATGGGTTAAAGCAATCCGGACGCATGTGGTATAATCGCCTCAGTGAATATCTTTTGAAAAAAGGATTTGAGAATAATCCAATTTGTCCATGCGTTTTTATCAAAAAATAAGAATCTGGATTTGCTATCGTCGCAGTATATGTTGATGATTTAAATCTTGTGAGGACTCCAGAAGAGTTAACAAAAACAGCGAATTATTTAAAGAATGAATTTGAGATGAAAGATCTTGGTAAGACAAAATTTTACCTTGGCCTGCAAATTGAACATCTTCCAAAATGGAATTCTTGTTCATCAATCAACGTACACAGAAAAAGTCTTGAAGCATTTTTACATGGATAAAGCTCATCCTTTGAGCACTCCAATGGTGGGTCGGTCACTTGATGTCAAGAAAGATCCTTTTCAACCACAAGAAGATGATGAAGAAACTCTTGGTCCTGAAGTACCATATCTTAGTGCAATTGGTACTTTGGTCTATCTTGCAAATTACACACGACTTGATATAGCATTTGCAGTTAACTTACTAGCAAGGTATAGTTCCGCACCAACTCGGAGACATTGGAATGGAATTAAGCATATATTACGTTATCTTCGTGGGACGACTGATTTGGGATTATTTTATCCAAATGGATCAAATCCACAGTTAGTTGGATATGCTGATGCAGGTTACCTTTCTAATCCACACAAAGGTCGATCACAAACATAATATTTATTTACTTACAGAAATACTGCTATTTCATGGAGATTTGTTAAGCAAACAATTTATGCTACTTCCTCAAATCATGCAGAGATTAT
Source organism: Notholithocarpus densiflorus (assembly GCA_030021035.2). Classification (NCBI taxonomy): domain Eukaryota; kingdom Viridiplantae; phylum Streptophyta; class Magnoliopsida; order Fagales; family Fagaceae; genus Notholithocarpus; species Notholithocarpus densiflorus. Next base: position 4,779,518 of record JARYZH020000011.1, read on the forward strand.
TGCAATTCATGAAGCAAGTCGTGAATGTGTTTGGTTTAGATCAATAATTCAACATATTCGTGAAAACTGTGGATTATCATCAATAAAAAATAGTCCAACAATATTATACGAAGATAATGCTGCTTGTATCACTTAAATTAGAGGAGGCTATATAAAAGGTGATAGAACGAACCAAGCACATTGCACCAAAATTCTTTTATACACATAAGCTCCAGAAGAGTGGCGATATTGATGTCAAGCAGATACGATCATGTGATAATTTGGCCGATATGTTCACTAAGCCATTACCAACTACGACTTTTAAGAAGATGGTGCACAACATTGGCATGCATCGACTTAAGGATATTTTTACAATGAATAATGAAAGTTCTATGTACTCATAAGGGGGAGTAAATTTTCTAAAGGATGTGTGCTAATTGTACTCTTTTTCCTTCGCTAAGGTTTTTTTCGACTGGGTTTTCCTTTGCAAAGTTTTAATGAGGCAATCCTAAGGCACTAGAAGTTATATAAGAATATTGTACTCTTTTCCCTTAGCCAACTTTTTTTTCCCACGAGGTTTTTCTTTGGTAAGGTTTTAACGAGGCATATTCCTAGTGAGTGATCATCCAAGGGGGAGTGTTGTAAATGTATGAAATTACAAGAGTGTGTGATGTTACTTTCATAAAGGGATAAAGTTATATTTTTTAATGCATGGCGTTGCATTCTTAAGAGTTCTCTCCATCTAATTCTTAACATGTATATATATATATATGTGTGTGTGTGTGTGTGTGTGTGTGTGTGTGTTTGTGTGTGTGTGTGTGTGTGAGAGAGCTAATTACAAATGAAGACACACTTGTATTCAAGATAGATAATAATTTATGTGGATGACCACTTAAAGAATAAAGTTTATATACTATCTTCTCTATGCATTTCTTTATCTTCTTAATATTCATTTTAATTTATAACAATTTACAAGTATCCTAACTTTGTTTGGATTGGTGAGATTTACTTATAAAATTGGTGGGATTTAAGTTCAATTTCGTTGGGTTCGTTAGGTAGGGCAAGGATCTATCTAGCTATGGTTTTCTTATAATTTGGGGTAATCCGGGAAGGTGGTAAGCAAAGGACAAAGGTTACAGTTGGTTATGGTCCACCAAATGTGATGGATAAATCCCAAAAAAAAAAAAAAAATGTAATGGATAAATAAAGAGAAATAAGGAAGATAAACAAAGGGATTTGTAGGAAATTAATATTAATAGTTGTAAAACCAAATCTTAAATTCTTATCTCTACTCATTTAAAAAATAGGTGGATATCTCTTTGTTTTTTAGATGATAAGAAATTTTGTGAATTATCTATCCATGATTTAAAATTTAGTTTGTCACTACACGGTTAGGTGCATCAATGGAGGTCAATTTGTGTTATTCTCTTTCTCTCATTGCATTTGCCCACCGAAGTGACGACCACCAAAAACTTAGGAATTCCAATGTTTAAGAAGAGGGTAGAGAATAGAAACTTAGCAAAATTGCCAAGAAACATTCCTTCCTTCGCTATGATTCTTGAATTAGAAGTTAGAACCCACTATATCACACACGTGAATTTGGTTGCAGTAACTGAACCATGGGATTTGTTTAAAGAAGATGGTGTACTGGTGGAGACTTTAAAGGAAAAGGATTAAGTTCTGCTCTAAAAATAAAAAGGAAAAGTATTAAGTGTCGCGATGAATATGGGGAAAAAATTGGCCTTTGCCCTTTTTAAAAAAACAATACAGCATTTTGCCTCATTTCTCAAACTAATTAGGGAAATGCTCCTCTTTTGAAACTCGACTTTCTCAAAATCGAGTTTTAAAAAAAAAAAATCTGGAGGCCTATAGTGGCGTTTTAAGGAGCCTATAGTGATGTTTTAAGGACTTATAGTGGCATTTTGTAACTCGATCTTCATGAACTCAAGTTTAATGCAAGTTTTTCCTTTTTTTTTACCTATAACTCGAGTTCGTGGAACTCGAGTTACAAAACGCCACTATAGGCTCATTAAAACGTCACTATAAGCTCCTTAAAACGCCACTATAGGGCTTAACTCGATTTTGAGAAAGTCGAGTTTCAAAAGAAGGACATTTTCCTAATTAGTTTGGGAAATTGGGCAAAGTGCTGGATTGTTTTTTTTAAAAGGGCAAAGGCCAATTTTATCCTGAATATGGATAGGTTTTTAAGGAAAATTAGCTAATTTGGCATTTAATGCCTCTATATTAATGACATGTTTAAGTGGTGTCTTTTTAACCGTTAGATCTTATGAAAATCAATGGCTATAAAAATGTGTAACTCTAGGTGTAACTTGAACCTATCTATATATATATATATGTGTGTGTGTGAGCAAAATTTAGGTACAATATCTTAGATACTGTTCCTTAAGTTTATTTCTTAAATTTTAGCCACACGTCCAAATATAATAATCAACATACACGGTGTTAATAATCCCATACTTCTTGTATTTTTTTTTTTTTTTTCCTACTTCCTTGACCCTAAAATTTTACGGGTGTGTAAAATAACACTAAAATGTGAGTTTAATTCACATTTACAATTTCAAAATCATGAGTTAGATTCACGATTTAAGTGTGATTACAAATGTGTAATAAACACTGCCCATATATAAAACTCATATACATATATACGTACACAAGTGTACACTTGTATGTACATGCTGCCCATGTAAAACTCATACGCTTTTGACCTGAATAAAGCTCCAAGTGAGGAAAAGGCTATTATTAAAAGGAAGCAAAAAATTGTTAGGATCCTATGTCTACATTTTCAAATTATGTATAAGGTTGAATTCTCGAATACAACGCAAGGAGTTCTACTAATTCAGCTAAAAAAAAAAACCCAAGGAGTTCTACTTTTGTCTAATTAAAAGAAATCCAATTATTTGTACTCTAGCAAGACTACCTTTTCTTTTCTTTTTTCTTTCTTTCTGCAATTTAGAGAGAAAAATAATAAATGACATTCAGAAACATAGATTCAAATATTTGAATAATCCTAAATGTTAAATATTAGCTATGATATATTCCATATTGAATATGCTTAATAGATGCGGAAGATTGAAGTATAAAATAGGAACACAAGAACACTAGGATTACATGGTTCAACCTTACGACTTGCGTCTACGGAGGAAACTCTGAAGGGCTACATTTTTTAGTGTAGTATTAAACCAGTGTTATAATGAACCATAACATGGATATATATAGTAAACTAAGCCCTAGATTAATAGTCTTCTAGTATAAGTAAAAGACTTGGCTTGCACACAAAGTAGAATTAGGTTTGGGCCTATACTAATGGACTAATATATCTCTAACACTAAAGCTTGCCCTAAACTCAAAATAATAATAATAATGCCCCAAAGGAGTACTAGAAAATACATATTTATTTTCATTATTTTGAAAATGAGGGTATTCAAAAAATAGTACTTGAAAAAAAGTGAAGTTTATAAATATTATATTTTGCGATAAATATAAACATCCAATTTTACCATACCATTTTATCATAGGAAAACAAACCTACTTAGGACTACCAGTAACTGTAGGTATCATAAATTGCCATCAAACCATATTAGATATTAAACTAAGTTTAAATGAAATAATATTGATCTTTGGGGGTTTAGAAAAAGGGTCATGGGTGAATGGCAAGTTGATGAAATCATTGGGTTCAGAGAAGGACAACCACCCAACCATAAACAATCTGAACCCTCTAATTTAAATGCAATAATAAAGAAAACATAAAGCGCACTTTGAAATATGGAAATTATAACCATGTATTGCAACTTATTGTAACCAATTGGCAATGCAAAATCACAAACTAATGCCATCGTTGCATGGCCATCGCTCAGTAATGCCCCTTGAGAGAAACCATAGTGGCAATCCTGACACGGTCATTGAAAAAAATCCCAACTATGGAATTGGATAAAAATGTGATCTGTAAGCTACATCTACTGCAATGCTGAATTAAACAATGAGTTGAATGGATCTAGGGTTCAGACTAGCATGCTCTGAAAATCCTTAATGATCTACTGCCAACTTATCACGTAAAGATTAATATGCTGCCAGCTTAAATTTTTATTTTTAAGGTCCTACACGATTTGACATATTTTGGTTAATGTATTACCTTCAAAAACATGTTTTACAACCTTTTTTTAATTTTTAACATCTTTTTTTTATTATGTTTATTGTATCGGTCAAAACAACCAAAAAATTCCTGTTAAAGCTGATGGAAAGTTTTTATTTTTATTTTTTCTAAATAAAAAAAAAAAAAAAGGTAGAATTCTGGGAGCAAGTCACTTTCCATCGTGACGAGTTAAACCCCCGTGCTAGACAGGGACGGATCTAGGTGGGGCCCGGGCCCCCTGGGTCCAATTTTTTTTAGTTATTATATATTTAATTTTTGTAGTTGGACCTCCCTTTAAAAAGCTTAGGTTCCCTTCTCCTCAATAAGTCTAGCTAGCCTCATCTAAATAACAACCATCCAATCCAAAAACTTAACAAAAACAATAAAAACATTTACAATGGCGATTGTATTTTAGCAAAAAAAAAAACTATTTTACCACCAAAGAACAAAAAAATCATGTGTTATTAGAGAAGCTAAAGCAAAATTTTTTGCAACTACAATAAACTGGTATAAGTACCAGTTGACTTTAGCAAGTTATTAAAAATAAAATACAATATTTTATTAAGATTATATCTCTTCCTTCAATTAAAAAACTCAAATTCTCTCTATTTTTTTATTATTTTAATGAGTTGTTTATATTATTTTAAATGAAGTGATAAAAAAAATAGAACATTTGATATCAAGTGTATTGTAAAGTGAGGTAGTAAAATAAATAAAGTAGATTTTTGATGTGCTAAAAATTAAAATTTTTAGCACCACCACTGTGAATGCTCTAACTTCAACAACAAACATATATATATATATTTATTTATTTATTTATTTATATATATATTATGTGAGGGATTTTCCCACACAAGCCATTTGTCCGCTTTGGGGAGCCAAGCCCGCACAGTTTTATTCTCAAGCGACATGAGTTTACTCCTCGGATTCAACTCATTTTTGGGAAGCCTTTGGATTCTACCCCAAGAGCTAATAAGGCATGCGTGGGGCGCATTTCTTGCTGATATGGGACAGAATCCAAAGGCTTTTCAAAAATGGATCGAACCCGAGGAGGAAACTCACGTCGCTTGAGAACAAAACTATGCGGGCTTGGCTCCCCAAAGCGGACAAATAGCTTGTGCGGGAAAATTCCCCCCCCCCCCACACCCACACACACACATATATATATATATCCTAGCCAGCGTAGTATTAAATTTTTTTTTTTTTTGTCTTTATTGGTAAATGATTGCATCTTAATGTATTTAGAAACAACGATTTTGTGTATTTATAATTTTTTAATACTAAATGGATGCTTATTTGGATTTTTTTTTCTTTATACTCCGGCCCCCCACTAGCTTAAAATCCTGGGTCCGTCCCTAGCGCTAGATAGCCTCGCCAATCTCAGTACTAATGCGTCTCGCACAACTCTAACCCAAGCACTAAGGTGAGACAAACAAGATGCTTTACCACTAGACTTCCACCCCAGGGTCATAGCCAGTATAGGTTAGTTCATCCTAATATTTTACTTAGTAAATTTCAAAAAAGTACCAATATTGATTTAATGGTCAATATAAAATGAGTTTAAATATCGAAGAATAAATAACATATAATTAAACAAAATTTAGCGTACATATAACTCTTTCTTATTGTTACACTAACATTTTATATTATATTATTAAAGTAAAAGAAAATCATAATTGAATTATATGTTTTATACGCTCTCAATACGCTTTTTAAATTTTGTGTCAATTGAATGTTATTTACTATTTGATCAATAATCTCATCGTATATATTATATTATAGTAGATGAGAAAAGGAAGGACTCAATCGGAGAGAGAGATGAGGAAAAGAATGACTCGATCGGAGACCTCAAAAATTCCAATAGAGTTGTAACTGAGTTGGAATAAGTTGTTTATCTTTTTAATCTGTACATGCAGGATCTCTGGACGGGTGGTTGAGTTTCTACGCCTTATTACCCTATTGGCTCTTCTTGTGATGAACCGGTAAATTTTCATTCATATCTGTTTGGGGTTTTGGAAGAGTTTTATGGAAGCATCCAAATGAGATTATGTTTGAGAAGAGATGCTGTAACCTAGTACAGTTAGTGTAACAGGTTATGGTCTTATTAAATGAATTTGGGGAAGCTAAGCTTGCTAAATATATATATATATTATTTTTTTTTTTTTTTTGTGTGTGTGTGTGTGTAGCTTCAACAAAGTTTAATTTTGATGAGATTTTCTTCAAATAAGATAGACGCTGGTGTGGTAACTCAGGATTGCAATGGAGATAATCTCATTTTAAGGTTTGGATATGGAGGAAACCCCCTCCTTGCATGGTTGGTGTTTTTGGCAACAATGTAACTATTTCACAGTATATTACTATTAAGATCTAGCGATCTACTTTTTTTTTCTCTATTTTTTATTTTTATTTTTTTAAATCCTGGATTAATAGCTTTTATTGAATAGAAAGAACAAACATACAGAACAAATTAAATCAAATAAGGAGGTACATCATATTAATGATATAAAAGACTAGTAGTGTGGGGGTCAAAAACACAATACTCTAAAAATTGTACTTGAGCTCCTAATCAATACAACTAATTACTAATTAAAGAGGGGTAAAATTCCACAATAGGAAGATTAGATAGGTAATTGAAGGTAAAGAAAGCAGAAATTGACACTTTGATTGATAAAAATCGGTTTCCTAAGTTACAAATGGAGAAACACAAGTTTTTGCTCTCACTATTTTCTCTCTCTTGTTCTTCTTTGTAAATTTTCTGGATCCACCTTCCTGTTGGTACTCCTCTCCTTTTATCCTCCCCCTTGCCCTCCTTTCCAACTATTCCTCTCTTAGCTGGAATTGTGGAAATACTTGTCCCATCAGATTCCCCTTCTGCCATTTCTTAATCATGAATGTAAACTTTTAAGGTGTTTTTACTGTTTAAACTAGTCATTTAGTATTTAATGGAATTGACATTAGATAGAAATAACTCATTAATGCAGAGGTGACTGTTATGTTGGGCTCTGTGTCTCTTCTTTGCATTTCTCGAGGATGAGATCTAAAGTTGGGTCCTCAGTGAGCCAGCTTGCTGCTTCTCGGTTAGGTCACCCTATCTCGGGATAAACATGTTCATCAGATCACTTTGGTAACCGGCCTAGATGGTTTCTTTTCTTTTGGACTTGGGCTTTTCTATGTTTGCATATGGGTTGGGCCCTTTCCACGGAGGTGGTTCTTTGGAATATTCTCCTCAGCTCAAAGGCCACGGGATAGCTTTAATCCAATCCCCCACAAGTAGTATATTGTTAATGTTATTTATAGTTTCCTATTAATATTATATATATTGTTCTAGTAAAATCAAAAACTTATATTTATACCTTTATACAAAAATTTTCTGTGCATTGCATGGGTTGATGTTGAATAAAAATCAATTAATGCGACTTTTAACTAAATAAATTTTCATCTCTTGACTTGGCTCTCAATGAAAATTAGTTTTATATATATATATATATATATATATATATTTATATTGTGTGATTAGTGTTTTTTTTTTTATCTATATTTTTTAAAACTAGGCGCTTTTGGTTTATCTAAGGGAATCCATGGGTGGAGGAATGGATGAATTAATAAAAAAGATAATGGAATTACAAGAAAAGCGTGTATCAGTTAGGACAAGGGAGCTCTTGTATTGTTACCAACTACTAATTACTGCAAAAGTCTGGATGGGAATAAGTTGGGAACATTATTGAAGGATGGCACAGAATAAGATACGTCCAATGGCTAAAGAATAATCAACTAACACAGAAAATGCACATCAATAACTCAGTTTCTTTTTTGAATTAATCAGTTAATTTACTAGTTTTAGTGTAATCTTTATGTAAAACTAGTTGCAAACACTCAATGCAAGGTAAAAATATTATGATATAATTATTTTATAATAGAGAATAATATAAATTTTTTAGGTTATATGTTATTTTAAAATATTAACTATTTTTATAAGTTTCATGTAAAAGAACATATATACTCATTAAGTAGGTTATATTAACTATTTTTCATTAAGTAGCTAGATAGTAATTTAACAGAAATATTTAAATTTCATAATTATAATAAAACAAAGTTTAGCTACAAAATTAATTGTAGTTTTAAGTTACAACCTTACTAAATATTTTTTTATTGGAGGTGAATGTTGATAAATCTAATATTGAATTATATTTTTTCCTTATATTCTCTATACTTGCAAAATTTCAAGATTAATAACTATGTTGTAAAGAAAATGAAAGCTCTCTCTAAATAGATTTTTCTTATTGATGAAAAAATGAGAGAGTAGAATCATAAATATCTACTGCTCTGCTATTTATACACCATAGCAGACTCGGTTCCAAGCAAAAGAAAAAGGCGCCAAAAAAAAAACTAACTAACAAACTATAACAAACTTATTATCCTCTAATAAAACAACGAAACCTGTCAAAGCCTAATAACAGATTCTGAGCTTAAGTCTGTCACGTGCACAGTCCATGTCTTCATTAAGTTGTACGCGTGTCTTCATTAATCTGAACGGTGCCGTTTTCCTTTAATTTAGCTTTTATTCCTTCAGTCAAAATGATGTCGTGTGAACTCTCCTTTCTTCTTGCAATTTTGCTTCTTCGTAAGAGCTTTAACATATATTATCAATAAATTCTTTAAATTGCAAGTTTTTGTAGTTTAAAATTATGCATAAAATATAAGTTATATAATCAAACAGTAAATAAATCTTATTAACAAAAAAATTATCATATGTATTAAAAACGTAAAGAATATGCAATTCAACAGTTGTAAAATTGTAATGTTTATTTTATATAACAATGTTTATTTTATTAAGTAAAGTTGTAACTTTAGTTTTGTAGAACTTTATCCGTTATAATTTTTTTTTTTTTTCATATTTAGTATCACCATAATTGGTCAACTTATTTGAACATTTTCAAGAATATAAATTTTTTTATAAAAAAAAATTTACATCTCCAAGTCCATGGAACACATATTACATGTTACTTTAAGTTTAAATATTATATAAGATTAGAATTGTAGTAGATATTTGTTTTCAATGTTATATATATAAGAATAGTGTATATACTATTGAAACTTGAATTTTAAGAAAATATTTTCAAAATTTATAACTTTTGTTGTTGCCTATCCCTCCAAATGATGGGGAATGAATTAAATTAGGTTGATATTTTGGAGGGATAAATTCACTAATGGTCTGTTTGGATTGAGGAGAAGGGGGGGGAGGGAGTAGAATAGAATTGGTCCCAAATTAGTCTATTTTCAATTAACTCTATTTTACTCCCCTCTAGTCTCGGCCCCCTCCCTCCTCCCTCAATCCGAACAGGCCCTAAAGACATAAGAAGACAGTAGTATGGGACAGCCACCATAACAAGTATGAAAAAAATAATCCTTTGACTTTCCTCCTAAAATTTGGTGTACTAACCCACATATATATTGGAGATTTTCCTTTTTTTTGGTAGGCATTTGTGGACCAAGTTGAACTGTCGATCAAATGCATCATCAACAAAGAAAGAAAATCTTTGAACGCATGCAGAACGTGTGAAAAGACTAGTGTTAATAGTCGACCTTAACTTGTCCGTTACCAAATTAGTATGAATCACATCTCAAGCTAAATTATCTGTTGTCCTGGAATATTTCAATAAAAAAAAGAGCTCACTTGGTGTGTAAAACACTAGTGAATGTTTAGACCCCCAATTTCAATAATACCAAAACAAGCTTATATTCAAACAATATATGTGTGGAATGATAAATATAAGCTATACCCAAATAAACAAACTACTCTAAGCCATAATTTAATCACTACACAGCAGTAATTAAATGCAAAGAGTAAGGGATAGAAAGAAGCAAACGCAAGATAACACTAGTGCGAGTTCCAGTCGCCAAGTAACAAAATGGCCAGATTGTACTTTTTGTCCTATAGTAATCCGGCTGTACTGACCCTTCAACTTCCTGCATGCTTCACACGTGTAACACTTCTGGCGAGTCACCACTCGCGAGTCAATCGTGAGTTCCAATCGCGAGAATGCTCTTGAATACACACACTTGATCAATTCTTCACACTCTCTCACACACAACTCTTACATTATTCCCACCTACATACAGGGTTTCTAATTGCTAAATTACAAGCAAATTTGGCACGGAATAAAGCCAACACATAGTTGAATAAATTCAACCTTACAATCTCCCCATTTAGCTATTTTGTGACAAAACCCTAAAACAAACTCTAGACTTAAAATGTGAGTTGGGAATAGTTGCCAAAACTCACTCACACCTAACTCTAGATCTGTGAAGCTCTTGAACCATATGGACAAGCTTTCTTGAAAATAATATCACAAAAAGTTCATTGTAAGCAGAAATCTTGGAATGCATATGGAGCAAGCACAATACGATCAAGAAAGTATGAATATGACAATAAAACATAGCTTGACCAAACAAGAACAATCACTATAAAAAGTGACCACAATGAACATTCACACGGTGAATGAACATCCGGACATGCAAGCTAATAAGCTCAATGCAAAGTAACATTTGCATGTTTAACACTCAACCGATGCACTACCACTTAGGCAATTGCATCAAGGATACAAGATCCAACAAGGGCACAAAAGTACTAAAGAGAATGCAAAACATAATCTAAAAGTACTAAAATGCCACAAAAGCAAAGGTACAAAATAAGCATTGTCAAGTACACAACATAAGCTTAAACCATGAAAAATAAACATAGACTAGAAGTAGCATCAAAAGAAGAAAATGTAAAGGCTAAAGGCTTGTTGTAGGTTTCTTTTCTTGCTCTTCATTGCATTGCATTGCTCCCCCTTTGATCTAGCTCTCTCTCCCTCTATCATTGCTCTCCCCCTATCATGAACCATCTCCCCCTTTTTGTCATGGAATAGCTAGTCATCATCTTCTTCAAGCTTCCTTTGGATTTGATCCAATTGAGTTTGGAGAGAGGTAAACTTTTTGTCAAATCGGGTATGTTAAGAGTGCATGATAGATGTGAGGCCGAACAACTTGGTACTGATGTCTTGCATGGATGCCATTATGTTGTCCAACTTCTCATCATAGGATTGTGAGCTAAAGCTTGAAACACCATGAGGAACATTACTCTCTTGCTTGACATTCTTTTGGCTATAGCCTATGATAGCATTGAGAGTGCAAATGTTGATTGGGCTTTGCATAGGATGAGGGTACTCATCTTCCAATGTGTGTACTCCTTTGAGCTTCAATATCTTCGAGATGAGGCAACAAAAAGGAAGACAGTTCGTAGATGTCTTCCTTTCAGCAGTTTTGCTCAAAGTGTGGAAGATATGTGAACATATATCAATTTCTTCATCGGTAATCAAGTCATGAAGAAATAGAGCCCGACCAAGATTCATGTATCTGGTGCTTGAGAGAGGATAGAGATTGTGAAACATTATCGTAGTGAGCAGCCTTTATTCGGGAGATAATGATGACACCCCGATTGTTTTCCCATTTGAGGATATCTCCAAGTTTTCTCCGAGAGCATCTCGAAGCATGTCAACATCCGATTCCAACTCATCATACACCGGTGGTTTAATAAACATCGGTCGGTTGATGTTCAGAATGATAGCAAGATAGGAAGGTGTGACAGTGAAGTCCTTTCCTCTTACCCAACATTTTAGCTCATCCCCATCAAAGATGGCATTTGCATAGAATTCTTTCACAAGCTCTTCATACAGATCTTCAAAGTTGGATAGAAGATAGTTCCAATCTTTGGAGGTGAACCATCTGGGAATGTTTGTATCGAGAAGAGACGCTTGTTCAACAACCCTTTCAATCAACATGGGGGCACCCTTGAAGTGATTCAAATATGCTTGATATGCGGCATATGATCTAAAACGAGTGTCATCATACACTCCAGCTGAAAATCAAGTCTTCTTCGACTTAGGGGAGAAGCTGCTGAGATCAATTACCGGTTCCTTTCCTTTGTTGCTTCCTCCTTTCACAGCTGACTTCTTGAAGGGAGACATCTTCAAGCAAAGATCATATAATAGCAAAGAGCAAGATGAAAAACACGCAGCAACAAACTTGATTAGCAACAATTTAGTACCAAAACCTAAACTTTGAATTAAAACCCCAAAAACTGGAATTTAAAGAGTGTGTGCATCACAACATGATAGAATCATTGGCATTATTCACTCAACATGTCAAAGATTGTGTGTGTGTGCATCATATGCAAAAGTGTGTAACTAAGGCATGAAAACATGCAAGAGGAAATGTGTGAAAACACATAATCATATGATGTTTCAAAGACAAAGAAACATGATTATCCCCACAATTTTTGTACTCAATGGAGTCCAAAAATACACACAAAAACATCTATAAGACATTTTATCATCAACATGATATGCACAACACAACACAAATTATAGCAAAATGCATGAGCATGTAGTATAAACATGTAAAACTAGCATTATACTATGAAACTCAACAAAACCCATATATCAAACTCAACAAAAACATCAGAAACCCATATTCATCAACCATATATCCATATCTCAATATAAACAACAAATCCATGAAAAAGAAGGCTTTAAACTTGAAATAGAGTGAAAACAATTGAAAACCCATACCTTTTCTTGAAGATTGAGAGAAAATTGAAGAGGAAAATGGAGGTTTTGTGAGTGAAAATGGCAGTTTTGGGAGAGGGAGAGGCGGAGAAGACAGAGAGATTTGCACGTGATGTGAGGGAAACTGAAAAGTTTTTTAAAAACTGTTTGAGATTTAACCCTATTTGTGCAAAACACGCGTTTTTCGCGACTCATATGACTCGCGAGCAAGTCACCAAAATCCCTTGTGCAAGATTTTGAAAAATTTCTCTAAGTCTTTTTTGCGACTGGGACTTCCACTCGCCAGTGAGTCGTGAACCTCTCTGAGTAACCTCGCGACTGGACTTCCACTAGCGAAGTAGTCGCGAAAATGACAAAAACCTAGAATTTTTGAAAAAATTTCTAATATTTTTCGCGACTGGAAGTCTCATTTGCTAGGGAGTCGTGAAACCTTCTGTGTAAGCTCATGACTAGGGCCTCGTGACTCGCATGACTCGCGAGTGAGTCACCAAAAGGCAGAGTTGAAAATTTTTGGATTTTTGAGAAAAATTTTGAAGCAAAACACTTTTCAAAAACAACTAAAATACTCAAAAATCTTTTTGTGTTTGATCAACATATGATTATGTACAACACATTTAATTAAGTACAATCACACAAATGAATAAGGCATTTATTGAACATAGACATGTGTGCTGTGGGTGGGTATCAAATGTGAGATAGTCCTTAGTCTAACATGAAGCTTCAATGATCAATTCAACCAAGGCATACACAATTAGCACTAAGTAGAGTGACCAATCTCAATTATAGAAATGAGCATATATGACCTCCCACAAAGACTTGATTACATAACTTTGAAGCTTTTCATTTGCCTTCTTACACTTCATAACATTTGATCTTTTTAGAACATGACATCTCTTTTTGAGATCAATGCTTGAAATTTTTGATATTTCATTTTTGAGAGTAAGCCTTTGGTATTTCATTTTTGAGAGTAAGCCTTTGGCTTTTTGGGTACCATACATTTTCAATACAAGTTGCTTTCCCTTTTTCCTAGTCAAATATTAGTATGTGCGACGGCTTTTGCAGCTCATTATCTCTTTTTGAGATTTGACATTGGTTGAGCTATAAGCAAAAACATAAAAGAGTGAGAAGATATATAGTACAAGTCTATGCATGTCTCAAGATCAACAAAACTATTGACTAATCATTCATGACAAGTTTGAAGATCAATTTACAACAATCACATAGATGTTAGGATTTTTCCCACAAAGATATGAATGCATAAAGAGCAAGCTAAGCTCGTAAATGCATAAAGCCATTAGTACGGAGGTACAAAGCTAAGCATGCGTGTGACAATACACAATAATGCCAATCAAACTTTTTGGATTTTCTACATTTTATGTGTTTTTGGATTTTTGACACAAAGCAAGTAAAGATTGATAAAAAACAAAAAAAACATTCAAAGCTTTTAAACAACAAAAACAGTTAAAACATGCTAGGGAAAAAAAAAACTATAAGCAAACAACCAACAATGTCACAACATATCGAAAGAATTAATGCATGGACATGTTATAATGCTTATGCATGAGTACCCTTCTTCACCCACACGGCACGTGCATTTGGGGTGATATCCTTAGAGGATTGGGTACTTGAGTGACGATTCTCAAACCATAGGGTGAAGTTGGTCATACAAGAATTGATTGTGTCTATCATCTTCATCACATCACCAATACCGGGATCTACTTCTTACCCTTTTGATTGCTTGTGATTCCCCTTGCCCTTTCCTTGTCCTCTTGGCCTTTGAGAACCTGCATTCTTCAATGCTTGAAGCTTGTGGCAATTTGGCCTAGTATGTCCTCGGATTCCATAGTGATGACAAAAGTGTTGAGTTTGAGGACCTCTTTGTGCCTTTAGAAGAGACTTCCCTTTTTCTTTGGGCTTGGCCACAATTGGATTTGGAGGCTTTGTCAAAACCTTTTGAGTAACCACATTTGGCTTTTTCTCAACTTTCACACTTTCAACACGAGGGGTTGTAACCGCCGGTTCTTTGGCTTTAACAAACTTCATCTCCTTAGACACATTAACGCTTGAGCTACTTTCTCTGGTGTATCCCAAGCCACTTCTATCGAAAGAGGGCTTTTGATATGCAAGCACCTTATCAAGTTTCTTTGAAGCAACACACTCCACTTTGGCATTAGCTTGAATAACCTCAAGCTCAAGAAACTTGATCCTAGAATAGGCATTCGTTAGCTCTTCATTCATCATTTCAACTTCACATTTTGTTTCTTTATACCTCACAAGTATACTCTTGTAATCCTGTTCTACTTTCTTCATTTTTCTAATGGCTACCTTAGCCACTTTAGTATACTCTCCGGTCTTCTCAAGAAGGGAATTATAGGATTCCTGCAATCCCTTTGCTCCTTCATAGATGCATTCTTCATCTTCATAAATGCATTCTTCATCTTCATCATCGGATTCCTCTCCAACCCTCATAGACTCCACTTCGGTGTGCTCGTCGAGCCCTTCCACTAGAGTGCTCAAATCTTCCTAAGAGTCCACGGGTGCAATGGTCATAAACGCGGAATAGTTTCCTTCTCCATCACAACTTTCTTCTGAATCGGAGTTGGAGCTATCCGAGTCACTTAGAGTTGTAACAAAGACTTTACCCTTTGCCTTCAAATAAGTAGGGCATTCTTTCTTCACATGGCCATGCGCTTTGCACTCATAGTGAGTGACTGCTTGAGATGGAGATGAGTCTTTGGAGTCTTTCTTCTTGAAGTCTTTCTTGTCCTTCTTGAAATTTGAGAATTTACCTTTCTCAAAAGACTTCCCATCCTTCTTGAATTTTAAGAACTTGAAAAAAGTTCTTTGCAAGGTACGCCACCTCTTTTTCAACCTCATCCTCATCCGAGGAATCTTGAGCTTCAACTCTCTCATTGATCGTCTTAAGAGCAAGAGATTTGCTCTTCCTTTGTGATGGTAGAGATAGCTCATATGTTTGACGAGAACCGATGAGTTCTTGAATCTTTATCTTATCAAGGAGTTTGCTCTCTTCGATGGCGGTGACCTTGGCATGGAAGCTCTCTGGCAATGATCGTAGGATCTTCCTAACAACCTTGGAGTCCTCCGTCTTCTTTCCCAAGTTAAACTTGCCAATCACCACTTCATTCAATTTTCCATAGAAGGAGTCAAATGCCTCATCTTCGCTAATCTTTGATTCTTCAAAGCGAGTGGTAAGCATTTGTAGCTTTGTATCTTTCACCTTCTTGGTGCCTTCATATGTGGTCTCCAAGATTTCCCATTCCTCCTTAGCAATTGTCACATGAGAGATCCCGTGGAATTCATCTGGTGAGACACCACAAAATATAGCATTTAAAGCTTTACTATTAGCATTAGCCGCTGCAAGGGCTGCCTTATCCCAAGTAGATTTTGTAAGATTGAATTTATTCAATTATGTGTTGGCTTTATTCCGTGCCAAATTTGCTTGTATTTTAGCAATTAGATACCCTGTATTTAGGTGGGAATCATGTAAGGGTTATGTGTGAGAGAGTGTGAAGAAAACTTAAGATGTGTGCAAATCAAAGGAGTCTCGCGACTGGATCTCGCGACTGACTCGTGACTGGCAAGTCGCCAAAGTGGCACACGTGTGATGCATGCAGGGAACTGAAGGGTCACGATAGCTGGAGCACTATAGGACAAAAATATACAGTCTGGCCAGGCAGTTAGCTCACGACTCAAACTCACGACTCGTTCCAGTCGCGAGTCTGAGTCGCCAGAATGCCCTGTTTGGATGAAACCTAACTTTTCACATTCCTCACATACACTACTATAAATACCTTTATACCCACGAAATGTAGAGAGTTTCCAGAGAGAATTTTGAGAGAGAAACCCTAGAGAAAAACAAGATTGACTCATCCACAATCTTCATTATTTGATTCTCCAAATTTCTCTACTCTCACCCTCTCTATTGACATATCCTTGAAAGGTACATTTTGCCAAATCCTTATCTCACCATACCCATATCTATGATGAGGTATTTTGGTGCTTGGGAAGTAGTTTAGAGATGACCAATTTACTTGGTTGATGCAATGGGCTTATTACTGGATCCGGGAAGCTAAAGAAGACAAGGTTAGGCGTAACCCTGTTGGAGCAAGAAGCTTGGAGGGCTTAGGTGCATTGGGTAGATTAGGCTTGGAGGGTCTTCTGCTATTCATGTATCCCAACTGTATTCTTTAGTGGATCATTTGACTGCTTGGAGGGCAGCGGAGAGATTTTTCACCGAGTTCTTCAGTTTCCTCTTCGATAACTCGTGCCAATGTTATCTTTGTGTTTGCATCTCTCTTCCCTTACTCTTTACCTTCTAATTTTTGCTGTGTTTGTGATTAATTATGGTTTAGAGTGTTTTACCTATTTGGTTATAGCTTATATACATCATTCCGCACATATATTGTTTGTGTATAAGCTTGTGTTGGTATTGTTAAAATTAGGGGTCTAAACATTCATTAGTGTTTTACACACTAATTGAACTTTCAAATTTGGTAGCCTCCGACCTAGTCCAACCATTCTTAACAGCATCCCAAACGCTCTCATCAATAGAGCACAAAAATGCATGCATACGCACTTTCCAAAAGGCGTAATTACTACCATCAAAGAAGGGAGGTGCATTAAGGGATTGAGACCTATCCATCCTAGGGGTCAAGGATCACACTAAGGATATAGAAATCCGTCAAAGTATGCCCGCTTTGATACCAATTGAAAGCTCACTTGGTGTGTAAAACACTAGTGAATGTTTAGACCCCCAATTTCAATAATACCAACACAAGCTTATATTCAAACAATATATGTGCGGAATGATAAATATAAGCTATACCCAAATAAACAAACTACTCTAAGCCATAATTTAATCACAACATAGCAGTAATTAAATACAAAGAGTAAGGGATAGAGAGAAGCAAACGTAAGATAACACCGGCACGTGTTATCGAAGAGGAAATTGAAGAACTCGGCGAAAAACCTCTCCGCCGCCCTCTAAACGGTAAAATGATCCACTAGAAAATCAGTTGGGATACATGGATAGCAAAAGACCCTCCAAGCCTAATCTACCTGATGCACCTAAGCCTTCCAAGCTTCTTGCTCCAACAGGGTTAAGCCTAACTTTGTCTTCTCTAACTTATCGGATCCCGCAATAAGCCCATTGCATCAACCAAAATGAATTGGTCCTCTCTAAACTGCTTCCCAAGCACCAAATAACCTTCTCACTGATATGAATATGATGAGGTAAGGATTTGACTAAAGATCCTCTCAAGGGTATGACAATGGAGAGGGTGAGAGTAGAGGAATTTGAGAATCAAAGGTATAAGATTGTGGATGAATCAATCTTGTTGTTCTCTAGGGTTTATCTCTCAAAATTCTCTCTAGAAACTCTCTACATTTTGTGGGTATAAGGGTATTTATAGTAGGGTATGAGAAGGAATGTGAAAAGTCATTTTTCTGCAAAACAGGGGGCTTTGGTAAGTGACTCGCGACTGGGATGAGTCGTGAGTTCCAATCGCCAAGTAACAAAATGGCCAAATTGTACTTTTTATCCTGTAGTGATCCAACTGTACTGGCCCTTCAACTTCCTGCGTGCTTCACACGTGTGACACTTCTAGCGAGTCACCACTCGCAAGTCAGTTGCAAGCTCCAGTCGCGAGAATGCTCTTGAATGCACACACTTGATCAGTTCTTCACACTCTCTCATACACAACCCTTACATTATTCCCACCTAAATATAGGATTTCTAATTGCTAAATTACAAGCAAATTTGGCACGGAATAAAGCCAACACATGGTTGAATAAATTCAACCTTACAGTAGACTTTATAGAGATGATAGCTAATTTTCCATTATATTACATACTATTATATTATGGTGTACGAATTCCTTTGATCAAAACACCTGATAGAAAGTCTCACATTAGTTAGTTGTGACTTTAATTTAGTTTGATGACTAGATAGTTAGGCCTCTCCACCAAAAATAAATAAATTTGTGTGTTGGATGTTCTAACATTTTATTAAATTCAGTTTCTTTGCTTGTTAGCCATGTGCACACAGCGTAAACTCTTAAGATCTAGACATGAGAGCGGGTGTCACAGGATACAAATTGATTAACTGTTGGCTTTGGTATTAATTTAGGATAGAGATTTCTTCCAAGCTGGTTTGGAGGAATCTCCTTTGGTTTATTACTGGTAATATATGAAACTCATCAATGTGTATTACTTAAACAAGTTTCTTGACCTTATAAAAAAAAAGTCACTTGACTCATTAAATGAGTTATGTAACTAAAAGTAAACATGAACACTAATTGTCACAATAGGTTGAAGGGATTTTCTTCCTAACCAGTTTAGAAGTAAATTTTTTTTCATAAGTTTTTTTTTTTTTTTTTTTTTTTTTTTTTTTTTTTTTTTTTTGTGGTTGCACTGGTTAAGTTTTATACTCTAAATAAGACCCTCATTTTTTTCAAAAAAAAAAAAAAAAACTAGAAAAAAATGTTTTTTCTTCCATGTCAAAATGATTGTGTGACAAATACGCCTGGTAAGAAAGCATCAAATTTGTCATTTAGTAATAATAATAATAAATAAATAAATAAAAAAGGTTACCATCAACCTAATCTCTTTCTTAAGTGACTCTACCCCATTTTCAAATTTATAATCAACCACATGTGAAGAGACTAGTCTAAAGAAAAGAAATTATGACTAGGCAGAAATGTAACCGATGCTTAGTTTAATCGTTCATATCCATTCCTTATTAATTACGTTTTCCATGTGAATTATTTAATATCTTAAATAAAATTAGAATTCAGACCATTAATAGTGACTCATCTAAAGATAACCCTAAACATCATTAATAAAGAGTGAGGCCCATACACATTGTGCTAATTAATCACATATCCAATACAAAAGAAGGAACAAGTTGTCTTTAATAAAATGAAAAGTCTCTAAACCCATCTTATTAATTAGAGAAGAGAGCAAAAAAATCTGAGCACGCATCAATCGATAACAAACTATCACTAGTTCACTATAGTCTACAGTCTTATCAACGTGATATCAGAAATGTTATATTCACAATATTTTTACAATACTTTCATAATAAATCTTAGTTAGCAGATTGTTACAGGTTTAGTAAAATTTGTTGTAAAAATGTTGTGGACGTAACATTTCTAGCATGATATTCTCCCAAAAAAGAATTTCTCCTTTTAAAGCAACCACCCAACCAACTTTTTCCTTAAACAAGCACTGAAACTTATTGAAACTTCCTTTGGTGTCCTAGTGAGAAAGCTTACATAAACTTTCTCCTATACATCTCAATTCTCAAGCCCCAAAAAGAAAAATGTTACTAATATTTTACAACTGTTAAGGTGACAGATTGTTAATGATAGATAATAAATTAATATTAGTAATGAACCCAAATGAGATCTAATAAAAACTTGTTAATTCAATTATTGTGAAATTTATTGTATGTAGCATTACTCTTTATATAAAAGAGAAGCAATGAGATAAATTATTATGTGGTGTTCATATGAAGTATGTGAGTGTGACTATAAACCAAGCAAACTGCTTGCATTGCCATCTTGACCAAGAGCAGAATTGCAGCCAGCAATGTGAGAAATTGCCAAGACCGAAAAACGTAAAGCTTCGAGAATTTTCCAATTTTAAAACTCCATCAGTCCATCTCCCATTGTGGTACTTATTCGCATTTTTAATAATTTTGTTAGACATTAGTTAGGTATTAATTAGTTAGGGGATATTGGGCTTTTTCCCTTATTTTGCGAAAATAACAGCAATATGTTCCTGTTTTCAAATTATTTAAGTCTGTGTCCCTGTTTTAGTATTCGATTATCTAACAATCGACTTATCCACAATACTTGACTATACTAAAATCGGGTTCTATGTAACTCGATTTTACTATGGTCGAGTTTATTTCACGTTTTTGCCACGCTGGATTTCCATCGTGGCCTTTCCCAAATTTTTAATTAAGCCAAAACTCGATCCTAATAAAATCGAGTTCTTGAGGAAAATTTACATCACCAAGTTGCACATGAATTTTTTTTGTCGTGTATGTAACCCGATTAAAGGAATATCGAGTACACTAAAGCTTACTCGACCTCAAAATAATCGAGTAATGCTGCTATACACTTCTCCATTCACAAATTCACATATTTTCCTCATTTTCCTCACAGCTTCTCCTAACAGATCCATAGCTATACATCCTTGGATTCAGTGTTATCTCTCTATCATCTCAGGTAAAAAACTCATATCAGAATTTGATGCACGTAGAGAATTTTATGGTGTAGGTGAGGAGTAGTTTTAGATATTGCGAAAGTTTATCATCCATAATGTATTTTCATATTAGAGAAAAAAATTTGTTTGATAGATTGTATTGCTTGTGCTTTGGTATTTTGTTGAATGAGTGTTATGTGAGTACATTGGGGTTATATTGGTTCTTTGGTGTTGTAAATTTTAATTACAAAAAATGAAAATCTTTAGATTTGCTAGAAGTCATGAATAGTAAATCTTAATGCATTTCATACTTCATGTTGAAAAATGAAAATTTAAAAAATAGAAATTTGCATTATGCAACCAAAGGTGTATGTAGGTAGTAAGCAGAAGTTCTTATTTTGCAAAAGTTGAACGTACATAATCATCATTGTCAGACATTAACAATAACACTTCGTATTACACACAACGTGTAGATATTAACAACAACGTCTAATCTTTGTAGGTAGAAATTTTTAGAAATCATCAATGCTTGAATCTGAGAAGTTTAAAATATCTTTTTCATCATCTAACAAAGTAATTTCATTAATAGACTTGATGGCTCACCCTTGCGCCTTCCCCTATAGATGTTTCCTAGCTTTTTGAATTGCATGAAAATGGTCTAGTTGCCTTTGTATTTGATTGTTCTCATGTTCAAGACGAGCAAGTATGCTGGTAGGTTCATCTCTAGGTAACTCAGCTGAACATGCCTTAGGAACTCGTAACCCATGCCATCGACAATATACCTCCAACTCACACCTTTTCTCGTATAGGATTGACCATGGTGGTTCTGCTGTGGTGAACTCTATTGCGGTGGTATCTATACTTAGTTTTGTAGGTTTGCCGACCATGATGTGTCCGACGCTTCCAAGACTCTAGTACGTGTATATTGGAAAATTAACGAAATCTCTTTTCTTTCCAACCCATTTCCCTCCATATTGGTCTGTGTATGTCTGTAGTTGTTGCTTTGTTGTAACTTGTGATGATGCATTTGTTGAAGTAGATCCAAACTTGTTTCGCACTATACGATTTGATGTTAAGGCGTTGCAACTTATAGCTTAATCAATCTAAGAAGTTAGTGGGGTAGAAATAAATCATTATTGTGGTGCATTTATAACCTCATTTCATGGTCCAAGCATTATAATATATATGAGTTATTAGGGCTTGTCATGTCAATACAGGCTGGAAAAACAATATATGAATAGGATTATCCATGTTCCCAATGTTACAGTGATATTTCAACATGTGTGCAGTAGTTGCAGTGTACTTGAATAGAGCATCATCTTTAATTGACACAGTCCTATGCATTATGCACCAGGGTACAAATATTCATATATTTACGTTATGGTCACATGTGAGTGTTAGCATTTAATTTCTAGCATGTAATAGTACATAAATTTATGAATGTCTTTGTTGCGTACCATTTTATGCTGCTATACATTATTTACAAATAGTTGATGCACACTGTTAACTCGATCATTTGATGTTATTGTATTCAGTGTCAATGTCTGGTTTTGGCAACCCTTTAATCTACAGGCCTCACGATGTGTTCACCGCGATGGGTCATTGCTGGGTATTGGAAGATGAGTTCAACTATCTAATCGATCTGAATCTGTGAAATAGTGCATGGGTTCACAATACCATGAGGCAGGAGTGGGCTTGGTTACTCTGTGAACAGGAAATGTTTTATGATGAGTTGGTCGGTTATAAGTTGCCAGTGCCTTGGCAACTCGCATCGCAGATGCCAAGAGTCACGATAGACAAACTTCGTAGAGCATTGAACCGCATAAGAGAAGAAAATAATCGAATGAAGATACATCTTAATCGATATCGGACCCAAGTCGAGATTCAAAAGTTAGTGGAGTGTAAGTTGTACGAGCAAGCACAATACATGCAATCACTTTTTGCAGCAGACATTTATCAGTCGGACGTGGAGATGTCAGATGAAGAGTAATTGTGTAGTGGTCTAATTGGACTTTGTTGTATAACTATTTTCGTTAACTATGTTTTAGATGTATGTGTGTCACTGTTGTTGTGTTCGTACTATGTAGAGAACAATGTTTACTTTTAGGGGACAATGTAAACCTTATTATTGTCAGTACAAGCATGCACATTATTTGTAATCTTGAATGACTACTTAAGGTAAAGAGGTAGACAATTTATTATATGCATAACACATAAAACTTAAATGTTCTCACACAGGATGTTTTTCAATATGCATGTACTTCATATCGAACCAATTTATTATACACATAACACAGAAAACTTAAATATTCTTACACACGATGCCATCAGTATGCATGCACTGCATATTGAACACTAACGGTACTAACATTATTAACTTAATCCTAGACATAATACACACACCACATAGAACCCAGCTAGCGATGCCTTACATAGGTATTCATTTTGATAGGTAGTCCTCGTAATTGAGGACATTATTACGTTTCATTGGTGTGAGTTGCTTGTTGGTTGCGACGGCCAGTTCTTCTGCAAGTTGTAGCATGTGATACCTACACCTACGGAGTAACATCAGATTGTTACCTGAACAAATGTGCTATCGGCACCTACGCAACTAGCACATGAATGGCATGCTCTGTCATGCACTTTGGCCCTTTCCATCTAGTAAACATACAGTTTTGGACAATTCTCATTAGTTATTTACACAAATCTGAAGCAAAAATTATACTCTCAAAGAAGATTGAAACATAAATTGAACGAGAAACAGTGGTTTGATAGCACATGGAATTCTTGTAATTTATTGATCAGCCCAATACTTATGCCACTAATTTATTCACTTTCATCATTGTGCAAAGAAGCTGTTAAAATTCATATGGCATAGAGCCTCAAAAAAAATTGATAGACAATGAAAATAAGATGAACATGGCCAACATTATCATTCTATTCCTGCACTGTTGATTTTTACCGGTTTTCATGTTTTTAAATTTCTAGTGTTCTTTCTAAATCTTGAATTTGATGGAGAGGATTAATTTCATAGATCATATTTACTAGTTTTCTTTTTCAACGACAAGCATCTATGTTTGCAGTGTTGTTGCAGAATGAAGCAAAACTGCTTTTCCATATTTTTCTCTACATTTGGCTAATGGAGAATGCAAACACGAAAAAAATTGAAGGGAAATGTCCCTAATGAGGAAACTAAATTATGCTTTTCACTAACACATGCTTAAATTGAATTATGAAAAAAAGAAAAGAAAAAAAAGAACGTACCTATTGGTGAGGGGACCTGCCTGCACCAGCTGTTGTGGCGGCCTTGTAATAGGGCATATCATTGGGAACCTCGAATACGCCCACAGCTGCACCAATATCACTGCTCCTCCAATCTGCATCGCCTTCATCTCTGATGCCTTACATAGGTGCCTATACAGCCAGGCTAATGCTGCACTACTCCAACTATACTTCTTCGCATCACTGATTGGGTTCAAGAACTGTAGAGGCATCACCGACACCCGGTCTACCAACTTGTCCATAAACACTATGGACACCACCCAAACCAGTATGTGATAATAGGCATGTTGCTGCACTACAGCGTCAGTAGCATCCGCAGCTAGGGGACCTCTAAACCGTGCTTGAAGCCAGCTGACTCTTATCCTTTCCCCAACAAGGATAGACTTGTTTTCATTGGGGTGCGATATCGGGTCTGGAGGTTGATAACCCAATAATTGAGTGCACAACGCACTCCAATTCAACTTTGTCTTCCCAACCACGGGCAACCCATCAACGAGAACCCCTAGCATCACCTCAATATCTTGTAAGGTGATACCCATTTCTCTATGAGGTAAGTGGAACATGTGCATCTCCGGACTCCAACGCTCGACCAATGCTGTGATCAACACGTGATCAACTTCCAATTCTGGAACCTTAAATAATCCTTTCAAACTCACCTCAGTTATGTAACGGGTGATCCGTGGATCTAGCCTACCCTGGGGTAACAAACAAGATCGGCGTCGACATTTTAGCACGCCTGGCACTACCTGCACACAAAAGAGCGTTGTGTTAGGATAGTGCACACGAAATAACTATAAGAATACTATATAATAATAATATGCAAGAAATAGTAGGCTAAAGGTTGCTAGAGAGCAGTAAACATTGAGAACTTTTTGTAATATGTTAGTTAGGATGTTAAGTGGTTATTTAGTCTAGTTCAACAGTAGATAAGATCAGATCAGGTTGATTTTTTGGCTGCACTCTGATACAGCCTGTATAAATAGGCATTTAACCTTCTGTTGTAATCAGTTAGTTTTGAAGTTAATGAAATATGTAGCCTTGAGTGCTATTTGAGAGAACTAGGTGTTTTTTGCATAGGTGTTATCCACCTATAAGCATCTCTAATCAACTTGCATCCTAATTAATCAACCAAGCCAAAATAGCCACCCTTCTTATCATTCATTTACTAAAGTATGTTCAATAAACCATGAAAGAACCAAAACATTAAGAATATTAAGAACAGTAGTTTTACTTGCATCAAGGCTAGTATAAAGCTTCTCATTATATAAATATATATATATATTTATTACTTACTAGAAAAAATCATTAATTGTTTAAGTTTAAGAAAATTAAAGAATAATAAGGGCTCATTTAAATCTTGAGGATATATTTCCAGTGCAGGCTGACATACAGAGATCAATTAATCCAAATTGGGATATTGTCCCATAAATTGTATGTGGACACTTCATGCTAAATTAAACCTATGCGAAATTTTAATTTGGATTAAATAAAATTCTGCCCAAATCAAAAGAGAAAATGATACCATTTCCAACATCTATTTACAAATAATCAGAGAACCCCACAGATAGAAAAAGATACCATTTCCAAATGTCCAAAGTTCAGTAAAACTACGTACCTGACCGGCGGTGGGCCTCCCCCACAGCGGCGTGGATCGATGATCCAGCTGCCACCTCAACTGTGTAGCATCCTTAGGTCCAGGATCCACATTTGACAATGGCTGCATATCTGACACGCATGCAATCATGTTAATAAACCATTGATCTCAGGCAGACATTAACAAAATGACACTTAACTATTACAAAATGACACGCATGCAATAATAGTAATATTGCAAATAATAAAAATAATAAAAATGCTAAAGCTGTATAATACAATATAAAATAATAAAAATGCAAATAAAATATCTCTTTACCATAAAAGCCATTAAAGATACGGGTAAATGCTGAACGGTGAAAATGGAGTTTTTCTTGATACTTTTATGTTGTGATAACCCAGTTTACCATGACATAAAGAAACATATCAATGTAGATGATCATCACTTAGGACAGGATTTCAGCTTAGAAACATACGAGCTTATACTCTTGAGCTTATACAATATGTCTAATCAATTGTAAAAAGTAGGTGGGCTTTCTGTCCAAGGGCAGTGCACTCACTTCTGAGATGTGAGATGCTATATTGGGACTTCATGGTCTTCGTACTATTTTTGGTCTTTTATACTGTTTTACTATCCTTTCTTTCTTATTGTATCCAAAATGGGTCCAGTCAATGTTTCATATCGAGCACTAATAGCTAGTCATTTAAAAATGTAATAGATGCATAGCCTACCTCAATTCCCACAAGTCTAACTAGGTCAAGTTTTGTATTACACCTTGCTCCACTTTGGTTAGAGAATGAGCTAGAACCAGCAAATTAAAAAAAAAAAGTAGCCTAAAATGTTCGATTGTAGGCTGTTTATGATCAAACCTTAGCCTAATTTTTTTCCATATGTATACAATTTGGGCTCTAGAAGTTAAAGCAATGCATTTGAATAAATGTAGATTTCCATAGAAAAGCATGTGATACAATTTGTAGAAATATTGCTAACCACAATGTCAAGATCCTTCTTACATTATTTCTTCATTTCTTTTGTAGCAAGGCTACTACATCAAGCTAATAACTGACAGTCACTACAACAAAAATGTATTTTCAGTAACGAAAATATTCGTCACTAAAAGTCTAGTTTTCGTCGCCAAAGACCTTTAGCGACGAAATCTACTAATTAGCAACGAAACTCATTTCGTCACTGAAACCCCATTGCTAAAAGTCCTGGCGACGAAAAATTTGGTCACTAAAAGTCTTATTTGTTTTTAAAAAAAAAAAAAACTTTTAGCGACAAAAACGTTTCATCGCTAAATGTTTTCCTCGCTAAAAACACTATTCAGGGACGAAAATATTTCGTCACCAAAGAAACTTTAGTTTATTAAATCATATTTAGTGACGAAAAATTTCGTCACTAAAACTATTTTTGGGTACATATAGTGACGAAAAAGTTCGTCACTAAAACTATTTTTAAGAAAATCTAAGCACATATAGTGACGAAAATTTTCGTCACTAAAACTATTTCTTACAAAATTCTGCTACATTTATGGCCTGTTTGGAAGTTTAAAGAGGGAGGAGAGTAGAGGGGAGTAGAGGGAAGGAGAGTAGTGGGGAGGAGAGTAGAGGGGAATGGTTATCCTCCACCTTGTTTGGATGTTTTTAAAATTAGTAAGGGAGAAGGGAGTAATTAGCCCTTCCCCTTGTTTGGATGTTTTAAAAGTTAGGATGGAAAGGAGAGGAAATGATTTAAATAGACAAATTTACCCCTATTTGAAAATGGACTTGCAACATTGGTCTATGATTAATTTGTTAGATTAAATAATTATGACTATAGCATGCAATATTTTTTTTTATAATTTTTTTTCCTGATGTGAATTAAATAATCAACATTGGTCTATGATTAAATATTTTTCTACTTTTTTATTATACTAAAAAAAACATTCTTAATTGATAATAATTAAAATAAGAAAAAAATGTTTGGTTTGTTTGTTTACTGAAAAAATCAACAAAATATTGAATTTTGAGTGTTTTTTTCATTTATTATTATTTTTTTTAATATTTTATTTTTATTTTTATTTTTATTTTTCTTAGTACGTGAATTTAATTTTTTGAGGATTCGGAGAAGAATTGAGACCCAAAAAAACAAAAAGTTAGGGAGAGTGACTCTAACTATCCGTTTAGGAACCAATGCCACTTTGAATCATGACATGAGATACTGGAATTTGCCAAACATAGAGCCCATTGAGAATGCCTTGTCTATCTAATTAATAAATTAAAATCTTTTTTTTTTAATATAACAGGGTCTAAAACTTTCAATAAAAAATATCAAGATTCAAGTGGTCCAGCAACTAAGGCAAGTCCAGACCAGATCAAAAAAGAGAGCCTAATCATTTGCAAACAAGATTAAAACAGGGGCTGATATACAAGTTTTACTTAGAATTCTCTAGCTTTCTTCCTTCTGTTCTTTCACTTTCATTCTTCCACTGTTGTTTAGCTTGAGAAATACAAAAAAGTTTTCAATGTGCATAGGGATAAAATTGTTTTAGATGATGAAATTGTCTATATTAACCTAAAATACTTTTAAAGTCTAAACTTCATTATCACTGAACATTATTTGAGAAAAAAAAATTATAAACAACTAGTCTTATAAGACCTCCACAACATGAGGAAATGGAATAGTGGGGTGCACGAACACAAGTTTGTCCCTTGGAATTCTATATAAATAAATCTGATACGTATTAATCATCCTTGACCATACCTTCATATTTCTTTTCTTCATTCTATCTCACATAACAAAGATGTCTGAGACCATTGTAAAGTTCAATTTCATGTAAAGTTCAATTTCAACAAAGCCACATGGGAGGATCATAGTATGACCCACAGGCTACAGTAGCATTGGCAGTACAGCCAATTTTTGAATCAAAGGCCTCATATGATCATATCACAAGAATGAAAGATTCTGTCACACAGCTTTCATGGATCCCACCACCAGGGCCCTAGCTAAGGCACCTATACCAGTAAACGGTATTGAACAACCAAGGACATAACACAAGACCTAAAAAGTCAGCTCGTGGAGTCAATGACATTGTATCATGCTAGACAACTAAGAAGTGAAAAGCATAAAAATGAATGTAAGCAGACAAAGTTTTCAAGCCACTGAAAAAAGCATAGTGTTACAATGAGCTATGACCATATCTATAATTGCCAATAGACTTGTTTCAGAAAGCAAAACTAAAAATAAATACAAGCTGGTGCCAAAGAAAAATTAATCCTAAGAGTTTACAGTTCAATGATCAATTGAAAAGGTTTTTAGAAGCTGAAATTGTCTTGGAACATTTACTTGTCTAACTGTTAGAGAAATTTAAGGATCAGACATCATTGTGAACAATAGCTCCTTGCGCTCTTCCATTGGATAGCCAATAAAAGCTCTCAACATATCTGGATTCTTAATAAGATAGAGATAAGCCCTCATTCGCAATCTAGAATCAATTCCTATCTCATCCAAGAGATGGAACACGTCTTGCTCAGGAATGGGAAGACGTGCCAAGCTCCTCTCAAAAATTAAATTTCCTTCTCTAAGTGCTGAATTTCCTTCTCTCGTTGCTAAAGCAACATCCTGAATTGCTCCCATAATTTGTTCCATGTCCTCATTTTTTGATGTTTTTCTCTTTTTGGCTTTTGAGGAGGCTTCACCCACATTATTATCACCCACATTATCACAGCTCTCCAAATTAACTTCATTTGAGCAACTAAATGATCAATATCTTCAATGTTCTCCATAGAGCCCTCTCCGGTTGAAGTAGCCCACCGTTGCCTCATCTCCGATGCAGTTTTAGATTGTTCCCCAGTTGCTCTATCTTTTCCATAAAGCTCAACCAATTTGTTGTAGTTTGGAATTGGTTTGTTCTTAAGCTCTTTTGCTTTAGGTTTAGCCTGTTAAAAAATGACAACAAAATAAACCCATTACGCACAAAGCTAAAGTCACAATATCAAAGGTGCCAAGATGCAACCATTTATATATCATGGGTTATATATATCAAGGTTCGATCCTCTTTTACACCTTATGTGTTATATAACACATGAGTTTCAAGGTATTATATGACACTTGATATTTAAGGAATAGTTCAGGTATTATATAACACATGCCAATAGGTGGACTACACCTTGGACCTTGGGTTGAATATCATTCAATGAGCCTAAAGTATTAAGAGGAGTAAACCTTAATCTTAAGGTTGTGGATTCACTTGAAGATTAAAAATTGATCTTAAGTTTGAGAATTCAAAGAATAAATGTTCATAGTATATAAGGGTTCATACTTGCAAAGGCAAAATCATCAAGAGCATCCATAACCACTTTATTACTCCACATTAAAAGCTATGAGCTCTGTCAAGGATAATGTACCCAACTTTTCTCGTTATGGAATTACAGTGCATTAGCTAGATATGAGTGTTTAGTAGGAATAGGATTAGACTTACCTCAACTATTCCGTAAATATGCAATATACTGGAAATGAAACTTACACGTTCATATTTCTTGGATAATTCTTGATTAAATTGCCTTGAACTTTTATGCACATAATTTTCAGTTTACAAAGTTACACTTAATACATCACTATATCCAAACTAGATGCATCACCATCATTAAGCCAATACCATAACAAACTCACAATAATGTAATACTAGTCCACACTTAGTATGAAGAACAAAGTCTAGCATTGGACAGAGGACAGTCACTAACAAAAAAACATAAGATTAGGACAGAAGGGACCTCATCTACGCAGCAGCCTGTAAAATGTACCACAAGAAACAATATGAACTCCTAGAGTATAAGTGACAAACCTGGATTAGACTTTCCCAAACTTCCGATTCAGCACTCCACATTTTGGTGATTGGACTCCAAGCAAAACCACTCAATCCATTCTTAAACACATCATAGCAGTCTGACCAATTATACTTGATGGTTTTAATGCGATTTTTCACCTTTTGCTTGTCTATTGGTTTTTCAAATTTTTCTTGCAGTTCCTTCACCATATTGTCATAGGGATATGTGGTGAAGACTGAACCATTTCTATTACCAAGATGATGTTGATGCAAGAGTGCATCAATAAGCACATCATCCATAACAGCTGTCCAATATTCTCTATCTTTCTTAACACATCATCAATAGTCCTTTTTTCTGACATATTTGAACCTATAAAAAAATATTTGAGCAAATAAATATATTTAACAAAACCATCAGATTAGGTTGTTGTCATGTGCCAGCCCATTGAATGAAAAAACTTAACAAACAAACTTGCAAAATTTAAGACAAGCTGTTTTGGAAACAGAGATAACTCATTTTGCATACTAAAGAGGAAAGTCTCACACAAACCTCACAAGAAGAAACACGATCTCAAGTCACAATCAAAACTCATTCAATAGTTTATCCCAAGCAAATTAAATGTATCATATACAAAATGATAAGTCCATAAAAAGAAAATTAAATAATAAAACAATTCTAATGAGAATCAGCCCATTAAAACAAAGACATAGTTCTAAATCAACTAGAAGCATTTGTCTACAATTATAAATTTAGAATAACATCAAGTTGGTTTGGATGTATAATCCCTCCACATATCAGTTGCTATTAAGTTTCTTAAAATCTTTGCTTGGGCAGCATCATCATTATTTCTCTCTCTTTGTGCACCAAACTATTCATGGGGTTCAGGATTGTTTAAAATTTCTTCATCCACCTCATGAAGAATTCTATCATCCGGATCTGCACCAATCAAGTAATTGTGCAAAATGCAACATGCTAAAATTATTTTTTTCTGGATTGGAACTCCGTAAGACGGTTCATTTGAGCTTGCTATTATAGGAAACCTTTTCTTCAAGACTCCAAATGCTCTTTCAATCGCATTGCGTAAGGATGCATGTCGAAGGTTGAATAACTCTTTAGGATTTTGTGGTGGATTTCTTGAATACTCTTTTAAGTGATAATGAACTCCTCTATAAGGTGCAAGAAGTGTGCTCCTCAACATGAATCCAGCATCAACAAGGTAATATTTACCTATAGGAATGACATGCATCATTATGTTGTTATACACTAATGGCTAATTTTTTTTTTTTCTAACAAAATTACCTTGGGGGACTTTTAGCTTATCGCGTCTACTTAATACATTTTTTAAAATTCTTGAGTCTGACGCAGTTCCTTCCCATCCAGGCAAAACATATGTAAATTTTAAATCAAATGTACATGCCGCTAGCACATTTTGTGTTGGGTAGTCCTTTCTACCACAATATCTTGGTGCATCTTCAATAGGAACTTTTGCCCGAATGTGCATTCCATCAATTGCCCCAATGCAATCCTGACTGGGAAGAACTAAAACTGTTGAGTACTTACTTCTATATATTAAAATCTTTATATATACCACAATTAAGCTATTAGAGTATAATAATGTTTTTTTTTTTTTTACCTTAAAATATGGGAAGAACCTAGAACTGTTGAGTATTTCTACTGAAGTTTGAGATCCATTAGGTTGTTTCAGAAACTTCTCTTCTAGTTGTATCACAGATCTTAATACTTGATGGAAATGACGGTTTATAGTCTCACCAGAGCGACGGAAAAAAAAAATTAAAAAAAAGAAGAAGATATTTCCTGATGCTTTACACCATGTGATAATATGTAAAGCAATTTGGCAACTTGTTCTTCAATCATTGCTCTTTGTGTTAGTTGGAGGCCACCTTCTTTACGTAGCATGTCACACAAATCTAAAAAAGCTACAGGCCCCATGCGTATAATATCACGACACTTTTTATTTCCAATTATCTCTCTCATTAGTTCATCACGAACGCTTCGTCTTTCTAAACTCAAACTACTAATTGAGTAAGTTACTTGTCTCCTTTGAGGCCTCCTTCGAAGTATTAACCAATAGGCAACAAGACAAACTACATAAGCAACTGCCATTCGACGTCTCCATTCCCAATCCCATAATCCACGTCTCCATTCCCAAATTTGCAATACACTTCCCCTTTTATTCTCTTGTCTATCCATCTAATAAAATTATCCCATGACAGCAAAGCTATTACAATCCATGATATGCATAAATACACTAAGCTATTACAATTCAGTGTGTTTTGTGTAATCTATTATATAAGAATATAAAACTTAGAAAGTATTTGGCTTGCTAGTGAAATGCCACTTCATGGTTATAGTAGTGACTAAAACTAAAATCAAATAAAAGAAACAACTTCATAGCCAGCATCAACAACTTTACAAGACAAATAAAAGTATCACCATAATATAACTTAATGAACATCATTGCTGTAGTAGCAACTGCGAGGACTAGTCAACTAAAGATTTGGGCAGTTGTCTGCAACATAATATAACTTGATGAACAGGGTTTTAAGGTAAAGAAGAAAATTTCATTAAAGAAAAGGGTAAAGCAGAAAGTGGTCACATTAAAAAAAGGAAAGAGAAAAGGTATGTTTTAATATTAAAATTTAATCAAATAGAAAAGGATGCAATGACAGCTGAAATTGGAATGTGGAGACAATGGACACATGAATTTTGCAATCAAAGATCTGTTGATAAGTGAGCCATTTTCTTGTATGGAAACACTCCTACAAAATACCAGACTAGCTAAGATCAAATATCACTTTCAAGAACTTGGATCAAAGTCCCATTTCAGTGTATATTACTTTTCCTTGTCTTTTCTTTTCCCTGAAAAATATGCATGTATACACTAGAAGTTTTCTCAGTAAAACAAGTCAACAAATATATTGAAACAACAAGTGAAGTCCACAACCACAAAATGTAAGATCTAGATCGGCTCAGAAAATCACCCATAAATATAAGAACATACCCATTATAAAAAACAAAAAATGTAAGGCAATAAATGAGCAAATCTCAAAATGTTAATTGAGAGACATAAGACATGAAACTGAAAGAAGCATAACAAAGAGGTGCAATGAGAGCATAGATGGAGGGAGGGACACTGACCTGACCAAGAGGAATTCAGAGAGAGAGAGAGAGAGAGAGGTGGTAGTAGTGATGACAATGCTATGAAGATTGAAATGAGATGAGTCTATATAAAGATGAATTAATTATTAGTAAAGATAAAAGACAATGGGAATGGTGGTAGTACCAGCTGGTGCTGAACAATTACAAATATAAAGAGTAGGTACAAGTACAAAGTAAAATGAGATGAGATGAGGAGAGAGGGCTACTTCTGTAGTAAATACCCCAAAACAAAACAAAACAAAACATATGAAGGGATGGTTTTGATTTTGGTTTGTTCTACTCCTCGAAGATACTAAAATATTTAATTAGTAGACTTTATTGGAAAGACTCTCTCATGTAAAGTAAAAGAGAATGACATAATTCAGAAACAGTAGGAATGATATTAGTGTGTATGCTAACATAGTCTTAACAAAACTATTTCCCTAATATGTTAGCATCTACCAGTAAAACAAATTGGAGAAACATGACTAACTTTTGATTTGAAAATTGCTCCTATTAGAACAACACCATATACTGACAGATGACCAGCAAATAATCAAAATGTGTATATGCACCAAAACAGTACCAATATCCAAACAAGAACTCTCACAAACAGAAACAGTAGTTGCAAAATAGTAGTACCAATATATAAAATTTAAAAAAAAAAAAAAAAAAAAAGCAAAGAGAGAGACAACTACACAGTGAGATGCTGCACAAACTCATGTGAGTTTGATCATACACAATCAAACAAGCAATTTATCAAACACATTGTGAGCAACTCTTTGAAACTTTAAAATTCTAGTAAAAAAAACCCCCAAATCAAAAACTGATTCACAAAAAATAAGAAATTACCCAATAAAAATAAACAAGAAACACAAATCCATATATAACTACAATATACAAATTTATGCAAGTTCACAATCTAGACTCACTCAAGCACTTTATCAAACATGTTATGAGCAATACTTTGAAACTTTAAAATTTAAGTAAAAAAAGCAATCAGATCCAAAACCCACCCACAAATAACATGTTATTACCCCATAAAATCACAATTAATAAGAAATTACCCAATAAAATCACAATTTTAAGAACATAGTTATTTGATCCAACTCAAAAGAAACCCATGAGACAAAAAGAAAAACAGATTTTACCTCTAAAAGAAAAAGCCAGGCATGAGAGACAATTGAGAGTGAAGAAGTTGTGTGAGAGCAAGACAGCGTGAAGAGTGGAAGAAATTGTGTGAGAAAGAGGCAGCGAAGTCTTCAAGGCTGAGAGAGTTGAGAGAAGTTTGAGACAGATGAGTGAAATAACGTAAATTTATTTTATATAATCAATTTGTAATTTTGTTAATTTAGAAATGGTGAATTGAGAAATTCATTTGGTCAATAATTTATCTACTCTACTCTCCCTCCAAATCTCTCCAATTTGGGGGAATTAAAAATGAGGGGTTAGAGGTAGTTGAAACCCCTCCAAACCCCTCCCCCTCCTTCTTTAAAAAACTTCCAAACAAGGTAATTGAAATGCTCTCCCTTCCTTTACTCTACTCCCCCTCCTTTTTTAAACATCCAAACAGACCATTAGCGACGAAATATTTCGTCACTAAAACAATTTTTTGTTGCTATATTTGGTGACGGAAAAATTCGTCACTAAAACTTATTTTCTGTTTTTATTTTTTCATGGCTTTGATATTAACCTGTAACCTGTCATTACATTATTAAAACCTCACATTTGAATAACACATTTATAAAAAAACAATCTATACATTCCACAAGTAAAAAATAAAACAAGTATCTAATTCAAACTCCTTCCATACAATAATTGTTTGCAACACATACAATA
Organism: Notholithocarpus densiflorus; assembly: GCA_030021035.2. Classification (NCBI taxonomy): domain Eukaryota; kingdom Viridiplantae; phylum Streptophyta; class Magnoliopsida; order Fagales; family Fagaceae; genus Notholithocarpus; species Notholithocarpus densiflorus. Next base: position 4,815,167 of record JARYZH020000011.1, read on the forward strand.
ACACAAGATGTTTTATACCAATACAAAAAGTGTAGCATAATATAATTAGAACCAACAGAAGATGTCCTCAAATGTCTTCAAGTAATGCCAAAAGTAAATGCCCTAAAAGCCACCAATAAGAAATCTGCACAAATATAAAAACAATACTACATTAAAATCATAAAGTAAAAACATTAACTATGTTATAATAAATATTTCTAATAATTCATTAAGAGTAGCCACACCAGTGAATTAAAATTACAACTCCTAATGTATAAGTTGTAGAAAGCAAATATAGATTTTTAAGTGTAATATAATACAATTAGTTTCAAATAATGCATTAAAAAAAGTAGTCACACCATGTAGTGCAGGTCAATTGCTAAAATAAAGTATTAACCAATAAGTATTTTAACTTGAAGATGAACCACCCCCATAGGTAAGAGTGTCATCATAACCCTTGCTCCTCAAAAAGTTAAGAATATTCTTTTGGACCTCTTCTTGCTTAGCTTGCACCTCTTAGTCCCTAGCTCTTGCCTTTGAGCTCAATTGTCTCATTTTCTAGACGATGGATATATTCCACCAAGGAACTAGATGAGGTGGTGGTTACTAGAGAAGAGGAAGGTCTCATGCCAAGTCCTTTTACAATACCAGACTTCTTCTTAAAAACCAATTCTACCCAATTACAAGTAAAGTGTGTTTTGTCAAAAGATTAGCCAATTCTATATTGACATATGTTCCTAACATGATTCACATATGTCCTAACAATCTCCCCATTTGGCAATCCATGACAAAACCACAACAAACAAATGAACATATGAGAGAAGTCATAAATCACTCAACTCATACTCACTTGTTGAATACAATAAAATCTATCCTAACACAAACTCTTGAAAAACTTTGCAAGAAAAGAGTTCATGGCAAGAAGAGTGCTTGTCTTCCCAGACTCTCTCTAAACTCCAGAAACAAGATGAATCTTCTTTGGAAAACTTGGCAAGTGTCTTGTTTAATTTATCCTAAATTTTCCACCAACTTTCTTTTCCTATAAATGCTTTATGATTTTTGATAAGTTTAGACTGAGTTTCATGCTATGCATATATTTGTCTTATTTATTTGATTATTAGAAAGGATCATAGTAATGTGAAAGAAAATTTTGTAATTAGTCCCTTGGTGGTTCATTTTCAAGAATTGAAGTGGCTAAATTGCCATTGCTTTAAAATTAATGCAGTATAAAACTGAGGTTGAATGATTACCAAAAATAAAACTGAGGTTGAAATTGATTCCATGTAATAATAAAATTTACCTTAAAGAATTTTAGGGGCAAAAAAAAGACAATTAGTGTCAAACATTATTAGGACGAAATGTATTGCAAAAGGTTGTTTACTACCATCTAATTTGATATTGCACTACATGAGGTAAGTTCTTCGATTTCCAAAATCCTTATTTATTTTCTTAGTGTAGTTGTTTTGTGACTACCAGTCTACCAATGTATGCCATTTTACAAAACCTGCTACTAATTTTCTTAATTTTGATACCAAGCGATCACTTTTAATTTTTTTAATGAGTATAAACGTCAAAATTTCATTCAACCACACAAAAGGTATACAACTGGAGAAACTTAATACAAGCATTGTTATAATCTAGTTATGTATAAGGTCGAATTCTCGAATTCAACACAATGAGTCCAACTTTTGTCTAATATAAAGAATTCCAATTATTAGAAGACTACTTTTTTTTTAACTAAGCAATTTAGAGAAAGAAAAATAATAAATGACATTCAGAGAATGAGAAACATAAATTCAAATCCTAAACTTGGAGTGCATGAGGTTGTGCCATGTGGCACATTCCTTAAAGTTCTCTTTATTTAGTTTTCTACTTTAACAAAACTTGTATTTATATTAAAGTATTAGTTCATTGAATTAGCCAATAGAGTAAATGCATATATTAATTATCTATTGTTGTGCATTAATTATTTATATTAAATGAATTTATATGATTATTTTTATAAACTCTATATAGAAAATAATTTTTAGTTGGAATAATAACAATGAATTTAGAATATGACATTCTTACTCATGTTTAGTTGCTTTGACAACCATAAAAAAAAAAAATAATAATAATAATAATAATAATAATAATAATTAATTAAATATTTGTGAATTCGCTAAAATTAATCTTTTTTTTTTTTTGAGAATCCTCTAAAATTAATCTTAATCCTTTAAATTTCCTAACTCCTTTGTGTGTGTGTGTGTAACTAACACTGTAGTATGTATTCTATGTAATTAGAAAGATTACTAATATAATAAATATGTTTATTATGTTATGTTAATTATTTTAAGCATAATGAAATTTTAGTATATCATTTTTCTAAGATTTATATGAGAAAATTTGGTTTTTTTATGTGAGAAATAATTGATTTGAAATATGGCATTTTTACACAAATTTAGTTGTTTTTGCAACAATTGAAACCATATCCAACAAAAAGGGGGAAATTTTTTTTAGTAACACACAATCAAGAATGTAAAAAAATTATAATTGAAGAATATATGCATTTTTAAGTAGGCATGAAACATGCCTATCTATATTAGCTACTCTATCATGCAATTTTCAATTTGTAAAAAAAACAGACACACACACACACACACAGATATATATATATATATATATTTATATATAGTATGATCAAATCACTATACTACTCTTAGTGTATTTTTATTTTGCCTATATATAAAATAACTAAAAATTACAATTTTTTACAATGAAATTTATTGAAATATCTTTTTTGATACATTGGTAGTTAGGGGTGAGGATCTAAATCCTGAATATTTCTATTGAAAATTAAGGTGCTAATTAATTAAGTTACAAGATTTTTGGTACAACTTATCGAAATATTGGAGAAAACTAATAATAAGTTGCACCACACATCGGGCGGGAACTCAACTAGTTCCTTAAAAAAAATTAAAAAAAAAAAACAGACGAAAAATGGAAAAGCCTGTCCCAAAAGAGTATTAAAAAATACAGATATCTACTTTCAGTTTTTTTTTTTTTTTTTTTTTTTTAATTGAGTGTTTGAAAAAATAGTACTTGAAAAAAAAGTGAGAAGTTTAAAAATATTTTATTTTGCAGAAATATGGTATGATAAATGTAGACATCCCATTTTACCATATCATTTTATCATATGAAAACAAGCCTACTTGGGAGTATCAGTAACTGTAGGTATCATAATGTGCCATCAAACCGTATCAGATATTAAACTAGATTTAAGTGCAACAATAAAGAAAACATAAAGCGCAATTTTATAACCATGTATTGCAATCTTATTGTCATCAATTAATTATTTATGCCTTCAAGCATAGAGCAAATATACAAGTAATAGTACAAAAAAGAAGAAATATTTTACATCCTTCGTAAAGATATAAATCAAGAACATGAATGCATCTAGTAATGCAGAATTACAAACTAATGCCATCGATGCGTGGCCATCGCTCTGTATGCCCCTTGAGAGAAACCATAGTGGCAATCCTGACACAGTTCTCGAAAAAAAATCCTAACTATGGAATTGAATAAAAATGTGATCAGTAAGCCACATCTACTACAATGCTGAATTAAACAGCAACGAGTTGAATGGATCTAGGGTTCAGACTAGCATGCTCTGAAAAATCCTTAATCTACTGCCAGCTTATCACATAAAGATTGATATGCTGCACTGCAGTGCTTGAACTTTTCTTCCGCAACAGCCTGTTCAAGCACATAAATTAATCACTCTGTTAGCGCAGAAACAATGATTACAGCCATTGATGTCAACATGGAAAGATAATGTGCTTAAATAGTTAAATCACCTTATTCTATCACCATCAAAACATGGAAAGATAACAAGCCTGGTAAAATACTCAATGACTCACCAGTCACCACTTTTGGAAAATAAAGAAGCAATTTGCTCCTACAATAACCATATCCAACTCCCCCCACCCCCCTTTTTCCTTCTCCCAGTGCCAACTCTAGTGCCCGTAATGAGATTCACCAGTCGCCATTCCAGTTAAATACAGAAGCATATCAAATATTGAGCAATTTGGTGTGCTAATTAATACTCTCTCTTGCTCTCATCTCATGCATATTCAAAGGTTTTAAAATATCCAGTAAATTAAATTCCTTCTACTAATTCATAGGAAAGATTCAAGATATGGAGTAATACTAATCGACAGTTGGAGCTACCTTTGACGAGCCCTGATGGCGATCAGGATGCCATTTTAGTGCACAGACTCGATATCTGAAATTGTAAAATCAGACGGTAATCAGACAACCAGAGAACAAAAAGGAAGGACATGATTCAGGAAGTAAGACACAGAACCTAGTAAGAACTTACGCATTTTTAACATCTTCAAGTTTTAGAGGACCAGAAGCACTCAATCCAAGGGCCAGCCTATCTGAAGCCAAATCCAACTCCAAACTCTCATACTCAGATGAAGAATCATATGTTTCTTCAGTCCGATGCCTCCAATTCCATTTCCAGGACCTCCCATAGTTGTTATAGTTTGATGAGCTCCTCCATTGAGGATTCTCTTCATTAATAAAGGACCAATAGAAAAAACGGTTCCCACCAAATGCATCTCGGAAAATGTTCTCAACATCAACATCATCTTCTTCACAAAACTGGAAACCTCCTGAACAAGAGTTGAAAATGGGATGATATCTCATGCAACTTCAAAGGGCTCAAGACATGAGTAAATCAGTTATGCCGCAAAGGAGATCTAATTGGCCATATGATGCCATTAAGAAAGGCATCACCCTAATGTCTTCGGAGAGTGAAATAATGATGCATATAAGCCCACAGGGCTCCTCTCCCCCCCGCCCCCAAAAAAAAAAAAAAAAAAAGATCCTCCTCTGCCCATAAAAATTTTCAAAATAAGATTCCACCTAAAAGATTTTCTAGAGGGAGACAATTTAACTGATGATCCCACTACCCCATAATATGTTAAAATAATCTATTCATAAATATAGTTCTAAAACTAGACATGCAATGCTTCTTTTAGCATCAAAGCACTTGAAATGTCCTTACTTCTGCCCCATTGCTTGGTTCCTTGATTCCCAGTCCAGTTCCTTTTGGAACCCTTAGCAGAGTATTGCTTTTTAAACCATGAGGTGCCTCTACTTGAAGATGGGTCATCCGCATCATCTTCATCCTGCCAGCTCTGGAAATCCAATAATAATAATAATGACAATGATAATAAACATTTTTTTTAATTAAAAAAAAGGTAGAAAAGCTACAGTAATGCATAAACCAACAATATTTATGAGGAAAAAGTATACCTCCAAAGTTTGGAGGAAAATTCTTTCAAGCAATTATGTGACAGTTTTTAATGTGTCATGTGACTTGATAAATAGTATACATGGATGGTCTTATGAATCGACACAGAGTGGGTTGGAGGAGATTCTTCCAAACCAGTTTGGAGGAAAACTTTGTCCTTAAGCAGTTTGTGATAATTGGATTTGGCTTACTTCCAGTATTTTTTCAACTAGACGTGTCATTTTGTTTTAAATATACAATAGCAAATGGTAGTGGGTTTTAATCTCCACATTTTATTTAGTTAGTGGATGACGTGGCAGTTTCTTATTAAAATAAAAGGAAATTCCAGTTAAAAAAATACTAGAGGTAAGCCAAACCCGTGATAATTAGTCCATTAAGGTGAAACTTTATTGGCCAAGACCAGAAAACTGTCATTTTTTCTATGCATTCCTTGATGCCAATCATATACTCAAAAATAAGTAAACTTATGTTTCTAGGAACATCATACTAGTAAGAGATTAATTGTAATGCTATCATATGTAAAAAACCCCAAGGCAGAAACCATAATATAACTTCAAACTACAGAGTGGATTTCCACATCCATTAAACCCAATGAACATATAAATCTAGATAAAAATAAATTCTTCAAAACCCTTCACCAGTTCTTTTTCCTTTTTTTTCTTTTTTTTTTTAAATGTTAAGCATTTCCTATATTTTTTATTTATTTTTTATAATTCAATAATTACAACGGAGGAGGGGGATTTGAACCTTGGATGTCTTCAATGGAGACATCAAGAGGTGCCAATCAGTTGAGCAACAAGGCTCTTGGCCAAATTTATCTATCACCATACCAATATGTTCTACTGTTTCTGCTATGGTTAATTACGTATTTAAAGTCTTGCGTTAATTATATTTTTGGTCCCTAAAATTTGGGGTTAAGTTCAATTTTGGTCCCTCAAATTTAAAAAGCTCAATTGTGGTTCCTCAAATATTGAAAAAATAACAATTTCGTGCCTGTGGCCAAGAACCACCCAAGACAACCATGCTCCAAATTCCACCACATCACCCATAGACCAACAGCCACCAACACCAAATTCCCGAATTGGCCCCTACCAAAATTTTCCGTCCACCGATTGTTTGACATCTTCATGTATGATAAACAAGCCCATGAAGAATAAACACTAATTATGAAGAATCCCAATATAATTTGAACTCAAAAACAACTTTATCAAATAAAACTAAACTCAAAACCCCATCCCATCAAAATCAAGCTGTGAAAAACCAAAACCCCAATAAAGTTAAGACTCAGAAACAATGGCAAAGGAGCCAATGAGGTTAAGTGAGTTCTTTTTCTACAAGTTCTCCTTTGGAGGAATGTTGGTGTCCTTTCCTTTCTTTATTTTGTTCAATTTGGTTGTGTTGTGATGAGACTGTGATCATTGTGTTGATAAGATTAGCTCCTTTATGCTTGATGTGGTGTCTTTGGAGGGAGCGTAATAGGGGGACGTTTGAGGACATGGATAGTTCGGATGACCAGCTATTGGCCTCCCTCAGTGGCACTTTGTTTGACTAGTCTAGGGCTTGAGGACTCACCTCTAGTGATTCTCTCCCTATGTTCCTCAGCTCCCTCTTGTGTACTTAGTATCTTTTCCTTTCCTTATCTTTACACTCTTTCTTTTCCCTTTGTATTTCTCTCTCTGCCTTATGTTTTTCTGCATAAGGTAGTGTTCTTGAATATAAATCTATATTACCTATCAAAAACTTAAAAAAGATTATAAGTGGGGTTCAGTTTTGGTCAATTTTTTAAAAATGGAATTAGAGTTTTGGTATGTTACCCATGAGGAGTTTGCCAAAATGCTTGAATGGATATCTTTTGTGAGGTTGTTCTTGTTGCTTGGGATTTCACTGTGAATCTCAATTCTTTGTTGTTGTTGTGGGTTCTTGAGGGCACAGCATGGAGAGAAGAGGGGAGAAAGAGATGTGGACAACAGCTGGAGAAGAAATGAAGAAAGAGAGAAAGGAAATGGAAGGGGGAGGAGAGAAGGGGGAAAAAAAACTAGTGCCACATAATATAAAAATATGATGTCAACTAAAAAAGCTATATTAACAATCCATTTATGACACTATTAGCCACATTAGAGAAAAATAAATGTAAGTTGGATGGAGGGAATTTTTTTTATAGGTAATAAAAATATATATAAATCAGAAAAAGGAGTCACCTAAGTATACAGGAAGTATACTAGGGTAAACAATTTCCCCATTGAGATGACCTACAGCTTGTCTTCTACGTACAATACCACTAGGCCTCCCCAAACCTGCCTCACCAACCACTCATCTCATAATGATAAGAGATATTATCCTTGAGGCACAAAGTTTCTCATTCATTACCCAAAACCAAAGAATACCACAATCTTCCATCATTTCTTTACTCTTTAGAGGGAAATAAACAATTAAACAAAAATCAATGCCACCTGCATCTCACAAGGACTTGACTGAAAAGATGAAGGAAAGAAAGAATGAAAAGAATAAAAAAATATCCAGCATCCACCATTAAAACAGGAAAATAATTTTTTTTAGAAGTATAAAGAACTGAAGCAAATCCATAAATAATCTTGACAATAATAAATAACCAATATTTCCCCTCTTAACTATGGGGTCAAGTTCAAGCCCCCCATTAAAATATAAAATCGAGCAATCCTCCCCCCCCCTCTATTGACTGGTAATAAGCAAATTGCCCCCTCCCATGACTATATTCCATTAAATCTTCTTCTTTTTTTATAACAGAAATCCTTTGTTTTTCTTTCTATTGTGCCCGTGCACAACAAATCTTATTTCAGAATTCCAATTTTACCATAATAACCCCCATCCACTCCCCCCCTCTGCCCACCCTCCCCTCCCTTATTATTGAAAAGGAGCTTCAATTACACTGTTGAAGAATGAAGCTTGAAGAGGGGAAAGAGATCAGATGATTCAAATAAGCAATCTCTACCTTTATTGTTCCCTTTCTTTATATAATAAATAAAAAGTTTTGGTTTGTAAAAAAACCAACAAAATAGGCTCCAAGCCTCCAATCAAAACCATTTATTCAAAACAGAATGGGAGAAGGTTTTACTCTCAGCACTGCAATCCAGTTATCAACATAAACTAAAACTATGAATAAAAAAAAAAATCAAATTCAAAAGAAAATATTGAAACCTTCATTTGGCATTGTAATTCTTTTTCTTTTTCTTTTTAATAATTCACTTGGCATTTTAATTCAACAAAAAAATTGCTTCACTTAACAACTTCTAGAAAAAAGAAAGCAGCATTCTAGATTCAAGAAACGTAGTAAAGGTTCTGATGTAAATCAGGAGAGGAATTGCGGAAAAAAAGACAAAATTCTGATAATCAAAATCAACCTCCACCACTTTTCTCCTCCACTGGCTAGTTCACTTGCAACCTTAGCTACATCTACAAGAAGTATACCACCAAGATCTTTCATTCTCAAGCTCTCTTCGTGCTCAAAGATCCAAGGCTGCCTAAGCCCCAAACGCTCTTGGATTCACTGCTCAAACTTCCAATGCAAATAATGCAAGCCCGCCCCAGCTCAAAAAACTGCACCTAGATCTTCCCTCCCTATCTCATCCTCTATAGTTTGGGAACCAAAGGTGGTACACTCATGCTCAACGCCCACTATCACAGTTAAATCTTTATATATATATATATATATATATATATATATATATATATATATATAACTCCTGAGATCTAAACCTTTTTTTTACTCAATTGTGTCCAATTGACTTACAGGGTAATATTGGTATTTCAGGTGTGTGTGTGCACTTAAAATAACTCCTGAGATCTAATCATTTTTTTGACTTGTTTGTGTCTAATTGATTTAGAGGGTAAATATTGGCATTTCAGGTAAATTTAAGTAAAATATAATAGGTCTGCACATGCATCTTGAGAAAAATAAATTTTTCATAAAAAATTTTTAATGCAATATTCCCTAAAACATACTAAAAATTAGAAACATCCTAAACAGAAACCTGAAACAGGAAGTCTGCATAAGCGCCGACGTTGCGCAATAATGTTTGTTTTGCATGCAGCTTTCTGAACCTTTTTGAATTATAGTTGGGTCTCTGCAAATGAACAATGGTGAGCATCAGCAACAGATTCCATTCAGCAAAGATGAAAGATAAAGTATGAGAAAGAGAGAGCACAAAAATATATATATATAGTACCGAAAATTTTGAAGTGGGCCTATTTAATGAAGTGGAAAAATACATCAAGCAAAAGCTGAGGCAACATAAGAATAAAGAGAATGAAATTTCTATCAGCCAAAGACACTTTTTATTTTTATTAGTAAGTAAATTTATTAAAGAAAACAGATGCCACCCAGTACACAAGATGTGTACTTGGGAAAACATCATCAAGCACAAATACAGTAATCAATAAAATCAAATAAAGTAGAAAAAGAATGGTGTGGTAACACACAGCCATCCAATCAAACAGAACTCATAAAAGGATCATCTTCAGGTCTGTTGTACTCCATTCAGAACCTTCAAATGCTCTATTGTTAGTTAAACTCTCCCCAAATGGTTTGCATATGACATAAAGGTACAACATTCCAAATTTCATCATTACCTTGTTAGCAACTCTCCCTTTCCAGGATGCCAGCAAATCAAGAACTTTGTGAGGCATAACCCACTATACTCCAAACAAACAGAACACCAAAGACCACAACTCTCCAGCACACTCAGTGTAGCAACAAGTGATCAACACTATCCCCATTTTTCTTATGCATATAACACCATTCTACAACTATTACCTTACAACTGCGAAAGTTATCTAATGTAAGCATTTGTCCCAAAGCAACAGTCCATGTAAAAAACACAACTTTAAGTGGGACTTTAGCCTTCCAAATACTCTCTATTTTTATTTTCTTTTTTGATAAGTAGCCTTCCACATTGTAAGTTTACTCATGCTTTGTGGAGTGAAGTTTTTTTTTGTGATGTTTGGAATTCAGTGGGTGATGCCGATGGGGGTTGCTTCTATACTTTTTGCATGGAGGAATTGATTGGGGAAACAGTTTTCAAATATCTGGAATATGGTACCAGCTTATCTAATGTGGTTAATTTGGTGGGAGCGCAATACATGTACTTTTGAAGATACTGATAGACTTTTAGATCTTTAGAAGTCTTTACTAGTTGGGACTTTGTTTGAGTGGTCTCATATTGGGGCTATACATGTTGTACTTCCATCTCTGATTTCCTAGAATCTGTTAGTACTTCTTTTTTATTTGTGGTAATTGTTTCAAGTACAGAGTGTTCATCATTGTGAACACAATGTACTTATTACTCAATAAAATTTCTATAACCTATAAATAAATAAAAATAGAATTCTATTACCTACTCAAAAAAAAAAAAAAGTAGCCTTCCATATACTCTTCCAAAGAAATGAGTGCACATGGCCAATATAAAGCACCCTATAAAACAATTTCACCACAAATAGCCCACTCTTTGTAGGTCTCTAACAAATCTCGTCTTCTACACCCCTTTTAAACTTTGTTGAATAGATGAGGTTCATGAAATCAATCAACATATCCATCTCCTAATCATGAAGAGGTCTCATAAAGGTCATGTCCCAATGCATGGACTCATCATTCCAACACAAATAGTCTGCCACAGTAGCCTTCTTATTCTGTGCAATACTAGACAATTTCGGAAGACATCCTTCAAAATACCATCCTCACACCACCAATCAACCCAAAATTGAGCATTCGTTCCATTACCAATTGATGCATCTGAAAAAATGACTCCATCCCAATCGACTATACTTCCATAAGCAAACACCATACCCTCCCTTACCCTCCTTCGAACACCACCCTTCCCATTCACTACCATATTTACACTCCACTACTTTTCTCCAAAGAGCATCTTTCTCTATTGCAAAAGGCCATAATCATTTCACCAACAAAGGCTAATTGAATAACATCACACTTCTAACTCCCAAACCCCCTTGTTGAAGTGGGGTGCATACTTGCTTCCAATTAACAATATAAAATTTGAATTCATCACCAATACCACCCCAAAGAAAGCCCCAATGCACTTTTTCAATACGCTTAGCAATGTTGGCTAGGATAGGAAACAGAGACAAGGATTAAAAAGGAAAAACCTACATACACCTTGCTTGGTGAGTAAGTTCACCACTTAGCTAACTTAACCATACAACAATAACAAAACCTTAGTCCCAAAACCTAGCTAACTTGGCTATTTAACAAAAATATGCTTAATAAAATTACAACTAGTGCTTAAACAATTAAATTAGGGATAAGACTGCTTGCAGGTATTACCAGCTAACTAGCCCATTTATCAAAAGCTTCACATTAACCCAAAAAATCCATCTTTCTTCAAATAAATCATGATAAAAAGATGAAATCCTCAACCCCCATAATTTCATAAGTAACACAACAACTTTAATACTACAACCACTTTCCCACCATTTGATGAAACCTCTTTATTTCTTTGTATTTGATCCATAAGGAAATGGATCTAGGACAAGTTAACAAGAGGTTAATAAAGAGAATCATGCATGACGCAATAATGCAAAATAAAGCAAGTCACAAGAAACGGTCAGCCGGTACTAAAGAGTGAAATATTATCCAAGGGAGTATACTTCAATACAGATATGGGAGGAAGGAAACACTAGTTGGGTAAAGAAGATGAACCCTTCCACATCATCACCAATGCTCATACATATTGTCAATTTTGTGCAATCTAGCCTTATCAACTATCACATCATAAGATCTCAACGATGTTCCATTAGTCTAAATTGTCTCTGTTGCACAGGACCACACCATATATTGAACCAAAAACCATCATTACATTGCAAAGATTATAACTTTACTGTACTTGCCCCAAAAAATGAATTAAAAACTAGTTGGCTTTCAAGTTTATGTTTGCATTCAAGAGACCATTATAAAACTATATACCATCAATCAAAAACAAAAATCCGACCGATAATAAGCAATTGAGCTGGAAAAGGAAATGGGCCTAATTCATTTCTTTAAAAAAAAATAACTTGAAATTCAGGGACCCAAATATTCAAACAAGTATGCATAATATCCCAGTTCCACAACAACCAAACAAAGAAAAATGACCAATTAATAAGACTAGGAAAAATGTTGTACATTTATCATCCAAAAACATGATACCCCAAATCAACTATATTTTTCCAAAACAGAAAAATTAAATTCCAAATCTTTCACATGTAATCATATTAAAACAAAAAACAAATCCATGTAGAACAAATACAAATATATGCAGAGAGAGAGAGGGAGAGAGACTAACAGATTCCCAGAAAATGCGTCTTTTACGATCGAGGGGAGGAGTAGAATGAAAAAGGGCAGTCCTCAAATGAAAGCAGCTGGCTTTTGAGTTTATCAGAGCTGCTGCTTTCATGGCGCTATTCATTTTCACAACACAAATGTTATTATTGCTCTGAGAGAGAGAGAGCCACCGAGGGCAGCCCTGAAGCTAAGCCGCAATTGTCAGAATCATTTTAGAGACTCGGTATGGGTTGGGTTGGAGAAGAACAATTTGTAAAACTAGCCTAGCTACGAGTCAGTCAACATGAACCCGACGGGTCGGGTTTGACCTTAACGGGTTTATTTCCAAATTGTGAAGCTACATAGTAATTTGGAAGAGATTCTTCTAAATTGACTTAAAAATAACTTTATTCAGTAGTTTTTAAATGATAGACTGTACTTGTAATCCCAAAAATTTGGGTAGATTTAGGGTCCGTTTGGATAGAACTTATTTTACTAAAACTGAAAACTGAAAACACTGTAGTAAAATAATTTTTAAATGTGTGAATAATACCATAGGACCCATTTTTAATGAAAAAGTTGCTAAAAAGTGAAGTTTATGGGTCTATGAACAATGCACAAATACACTGTTCACAAAAGACTTGGTCAAAAGTTGTTGCTACTATTCATGAACAGTAGCCACTTTGCTCCTAAAACGCATGCAAAAAAAAAAAAAAGTAGTAAAACGCGAACATAGAAACGCCAGACGCCAGACGTGGATCCAAACCCTGCCTTAATTTTTACTTTCAAATTTGTAAAAATCCTTCGACTTAATTTATAAGACACAAGTAAAGGTTTGTAAGTAGGGAGGGAATATAGTCATTTTTTTCTAAATAAGTCATAACTATTTTTATTTCAATAATTCTAGAACCACAATGTATTTCACATAATTTGCTACAATTATTCTATGCGGTCAATTGTAATTAAATGTAGGTCAATTTCATAATAATAAAAAACTCATCACTTATAGCCAGCTATATAGTAGAGTTTTTTTCTTTTCTTTTTTTTTGGGAGAAAAAGCTCTAGAGTTGTGACAAATGTGTAGAATAAAATGTTGTTTTATATTTTTTTTCTTTTTTAGATCAATTGATAATATGATAAATCAAAGTTTTCTTCTATGTGTAGCCAAAAGTTGTAGGAGACATAGGTGCAAAGTGAGCGCATCAAGGTGGATACTAGGCGCTGTGTGTATCGACCTCTACAGTGCTGTAGCTAACGCGTTAAGTATCGCGCCTGGAGAGTATGTTCACAAGAATGAAACTCAAAGGAATTGACGAGGGCCTGCACAAGTGGTGGAGCATGTGGTTTAATTCGATGCAAAGCGAAGAACCTTACCAAGGCTTGACATGTCGCGAATCCTCTTGAAAGAGAGGGGTGCCTTTAGGAATACGAACACAGGTGGTGCATGGCTGTCGTCAGCTCGTGTCGTAAGGTGTTGGGTTAAGCCCCGCAACGAGCGCAACCCTCGTGTTTAGTTGCCACTGTTGAGTTTGGAACCCTAAGCAGACTACTGGTGAGCGTATCATCCTTTTATTGACTCAATTTGTGCCAAGTGAGCATATCAAGGTGTACAACCATCCATGGTTGCCTTGCACACAAATCTTTTGTTTCCATAATCACATGAAGCCACTATCCTCATGGAATTCCCTCTTAAACCATGTCAATTTAGTAGGCACCCTAATCCCTATACATATTTCATAGTCGAGCTAGCAAGCCAAGCCTTTGTTAAAGTTGGTTCTATCTGGCGCCTAGATTGCTCAGGCTCACCCTCCTAGTCATGGATTCACAAGTGCACTGGGAAAATTGCCATGGTCATCCCAAGGCTTTCATGTAATCATAGGCGGAGTTAGGGGGTGCCAAGGGGGGCCATGGCCCCCCCTAGCTTTTGAAATTTTCCATTAATTTTCTTTTATATTTGGTAATAGATCTAAAAATTGCACAAAAATATATTCACCGGCCCCCTTTGAGAAAAATTTTTGGTTCCACCACTGCATGTAATGAAGGCACCAAGCTTGCGTCAAAATGGCACGGGATTGTGTCTCTTAAATTGGGAAGTGGGAACTTTCAAAAGAAAGTCCAATTGCTTTGTTTTCCTTTTTTTATTTATTTATTTATTTTTTTATTTTTATTTATTCCTCAATAACCAAACATGCTTCGTTCAAATGAAAACCAAATAAGAAAAAATAAAAATCAAATAAAGAAAAAAGAATGAGATAAAAACTATTTATACTCATATAAAATTGTACTAATTTTTTTCCCACATTTTCTCAAACAACGATTTTAATGCAAAAACTTATTTGTTTGTACATTGTGTGTATTAAGAGATTTGTAATAGTCATTTTTCATAAATAAATAAATAAATATATATATATATATATTGTAGGCGGGCTGAAACAGACTCAACCCACTTAGAATAGAGAGTTTAGGTCTAACGGCCCAATACAATTAATTTGTTAGAGAATGGATTTCCGAGGTCAACCTTGGTGTGCTTGTATGGTTTAGCTTTTAAGTTAATGGAAAAAAACATCAAGTGATTCATAAGAGAGAAGCAGATTTTGGGATTAACACTTCCTCGGGTGAGGCCGAGGAGCAGTAGTTCGTATAATATTCAAGTCTTGATTACAGGGTAGTGTTGCACAGAGTATGTTTTTCATTTCAGTTTTTTGTCCCCTCATATGGAGGGGTTTCCTTTCTTTATATAGCTAATTAAATTGCATCCTAGCCCTCAACTTGTATAGCCACAAACCTTCCTTTGGATGCTTGTCCCATCAGGGTCTGTTGGAGGTGGTAAAATGTGCTGCAAGCTATAAGGGTATTGTTCAGTGGTCATTCCTCCATTAATGTGGCCAACTGAGTTGGTGCAGTGCATTGAATGCGGATGTGATGGTTACTTTATCTGGATATTTCTCTTTTTCTTTGCTTGCACGTCTCTACCTCTTCTTCAATATTTTGTCTCCTGGTGCAAGTGGCCTACTCGACGCCTCTCGAGGAACGCTCACTCTTCGAGCTCCTCGGGTAGTCAACCTCTTTGTCCTTTATTCTCGGGTTCTCATCTATGTGTTAGGTCAAGACTAATGTGGGGATGGGCCCTTCCACCTCCTCAGACTTGGTCCACAGGCTCTATTCTGTACTCGGATCTTACCCCTTCCACATATAATATAGGGTTAGATTCAAATTACACCTGTTGTAACTTTAAGCAATGTTACATCACTCAACATTTTTTAATTAGATGTGAATTTTGATAAATTCACCGTTAGATTACATTATCTTTATATATTATCCATGCTTGCAAAATTTTAAGGTGATTAGAGATTAATAGTCATGTCATCAATCAATTGTTAAAATTCAAGTTTATGTAGTTTTTAAAATAATGCATAAAAGATGAGTTTATGGATCGAATAGTAAATAACATCTAATTGACATAAAAATTGGCATAAATGTTAAGAACATGTAATTCAACGGTAAGATTTTCAAAATATGAATTCTATAACAAGTTATTGGGTGGTGTAACATTGTTTAGAGTTACACGAAGTGTAATTTGAACTCAACTCATATATATATATATATATATATATATACAGAGAGAGAGAGAGAGCCTTTTTAGTAAGTTTTGAAATATGGTAGTTAGAATCTATAGTATTTTTTAAAAAAATAATTTTTTAGTTTAAGGGAGAGATAACCAATTTTCCAAGCAAAAGAGAAAGCCTTGAAGTTGAATGTACTACTCCGTTCAACTATATGCCCACTTAGGGATGGCAATGGGGCGGGGCAGGGCCGAAGGATGGGGTCTTCGCCCTTGCCCCGCATGATTTTGTCTTGCCCCATCCCTGCCTCTTGAGGCCCCGTGAAACCCCGCCCCACACCACCCCGTAAAACTCTACTTCTTGTTCATTTGCCCACAACTATTACAATTTTTTTTTTTTAATAAAACATGTTTCATTAATAAAAATATACTTGAAATTACAAATAACTTTATCCCATCAAATCAAACTAATTTTTAGCAAAAACTGAATAATATTATCCAAGTGTTTTACAAGACAATATCATAATAAAAACAAAAATATCTTAGTACAAAATCAATGATTCAATAGTATATAAATTTGTTTCTAATAAAAACAAAAGAAAACGTTAAAATTGATACCTTATTTCCAATCTTGCTAGAGAGAAAAAAAGAGGTAAAGAACCACGTTAGGTAGAATAAAATAAATTGATAATATGTTTGTTTAAATAGTAGGGTTTTAGGGTGTGAATAAATTTACAATTTAACCCTTATCAACACAAGGCGGGGCAGGGATGGGGTCTAAGAAAGAACGAAAAGAATAAAAAATATCCAGCATCCACCATAAAACCAGGAAAATAAATTTGTTTAGAACTATAAAAGACTGAAGCAAATCCATAAAATCATCTTGACAATAATAAATAATCAATATTTCCCCTCTTAACTACGGGGTCAAGTTCAAGCCACCAACCCCTCCCCCATATTGAAAAGGAGCTTCAATTGCACTGTTGAAAAATGGAGCTTGAAGAGGGGAAACAGACCAAATGATTCAGATAGGCAATCTCTACCCTTATAGTTCAATAAAACAAGTTTTAGTTTTGTAAAAAAAAAAAAAAAATCAACAAAATAGGCTCCATGTTTGGGAAAAAATCCTAAATCCTTTCAATGTCTGTGTGAATTAAAATATATAAGGGTCAGCTGAAGTAAGATTATATATTATTAGCCGTGTACTTTGTTACTTGCGTATATAGTCTATATTGCCTTAGCAATAAATAGAGAGGAATTTGGTACATTTTGTTAGATATCTTTGGATTATATCAATATCAGTCATGTAATCATGTTTATCATTGGCTCTATGTACCCTATTTCTTTCGGTTTGCATCATGGCACCATGTGGCGCTAGTTTCTGTTATGAAACTTTGCTAGAAATCTCCAACCAAACGTCTAATCAAAAACCATTATTCAGAGCATAATGGGAGAAAGTTTTACTCTTGGCACTTAAACCTGTTATCAACATAAACAAACATTAAAATAATTAAAAACTAAAATGAATAATTTTTGAATTCAAAAGAAAATATAGAAACCTTCATTTGGCATTGTAGTTTATTTATTTTTTTCTTTTTTTCGATAATTCATTTTTTTCTTTTTTTCGATAATTCATTTGGAATTGTAATTCAACAAAACAATTGCTACACACAACCACTTCTAAAAAAAGAAAGCAACATTCTAGATTCTAGATTCTAGAATCTGATGCTCAAAATCAACCTCCACCGCTTTTCTCCTCAACACTGGCAGCAAATTCACCTAGTTCACTTGCACCCCATTGCTACATCTACGAGAAGTATACCACCAAGATCTTTTATTCTTTCATTCTCAAGCTATATTTAAGATATGGGAAAAGTTAACAGATATATTAGTTTAGAAAATATTTTTAAGAACCTTTAATAGGAAAAAGAAAAAAAAAACTAATTATTTTTACAGCTTCTTATATTTCATGAAAATGAATTAAAACTTTTCTAAAATTATTTATTAACAAATGTTCCAAGCCAACCTATTAACAGAACCCTAAAAAAATATATATATATATTTATATATATCAACACCATTTATATGTCACCATCATAGGCCAAGGCATTAGTGCTTGAATTTATACATCCCATACATCACAATCAATACGAAACGAAAATTTAACAGTTCATATGAGTAGTTAGTTTTAAGAAACATTGATATGTGCTGCATTAACCAAGTTTTCAATTCAATTTTGTGAAACAGTACTAAGCCAAATCACTTCCATTTACAAAATCTTGTCAATGTGGGACTGTACAGTTCCATGCAGAATCAGCATAACTCCAATATAAGCAAAAAGACAATCACAGAAAGTTCTTACCATTATAGTTCAAGTCGGAAGAGGTTTGGTGAATGAGTTTTGGACTCTTGAAGTGAAGAAGAAAGTCATTGCCACCGCAAGGATCCAAAACAAGAAACAAAGAAGCACTACTTGTGTTTTCATGAAGAGGAATTCAGCAAAGCGGTCTCTCTTTTCCGGTTCCGGCTGAGCGTAGAACTCATCTAAAATGATACCCAATAGCTCATCCCGAAGCTTCTTGGATCGAGCATCTCTATCAGTTGAGTGAGATCGAGTTCTTTTGATAAAATCTTTTACAAATTCCACATCCTGATCCACAGATCTGATCTTCAAACTATCTGGTTCGCCTGATCTGATCTTCGGAGATGGAGTAAGATCGAAAAGAGGCAGGGATTCTGATGAAGCTGAAACAGCCGGACTCAGACACCATTGCGAAGCTCTAGAAAATGAAGCACAGGATTCAAATCTACATTATAGCGAATGGGAAATCGGATATAAATCTTACTCCTGTGACTTCATCAGTGTGATTAGACTCAGAGATCTCAGAAACTGGAAATAAATCCAAGGAGTCATTGGAAGATTCATCGGAAACCGAGAAAAAGCAAACAAGAAATCGAATTCAAAATGCGACAGAGATGAACGTAGAGAATTTCCTAAACTCTCTACGTAATGTGAAAATTTAACTTCGTTTTCAATTTCTATGTTTTCTCAGAAACCAAACGGTACAAGTTAATATTGAATTGAAATTTTACACAATCGTAATCGTTCTACTTTCGTTGACAGTGAATGTGAGAGAGTAATCAACGCAAATTAAGCATCAACCAACACGATCATCAAGCTAAACCAACAAGTTGAAATTTGGATTGGAAATCTTACTTTTGCGACTTCAGGAGTGAGATTAGAGTCGGAGATCTCAGAAATTGAAGATACGTCCATCGAGTCCTCGGAATATTTATCGGAAACGGACGTAGATATGGCATTCGAGCTTTTCTTGGTGATCTAGAAAACAAGAAAAAGCAAATGAGAAATTGAAATTCGAAATTGAATGCGACAGAGATGAACGTAGAGAGTAGAAGATTAAGGTTTGGAGTTGTACGTTTTGGAGCTTCTTCGACGAAGAGTACTTGGATCTCCCATAGTTTTGTTCTCTCTCATTTGGCTCTCTTGCGCGGGACGATTTTGAATTTCAATTTTTAACGTTTATGGGAAAACTAAAAGTGAGAAGCATATTTAGAGCATCCAGCTGACTCTACAGTAATATTTAACTTTTACCTACTTACTTTTTCAAATACACTTTTAACAGATTTTCTATTCCATTTTCTATCTCATTTAAATATTATTTCTTCATTCATTGTTTATTCTTTTTTTAATCATCATTTATTCTTTTTTTAACAATTATATTTTTCAATGAGAAGTGTTATGTTCACAACATTTTACGCAATATTTTTACAACAAAATTTATGTGGAAAGTTGTTACTAGTTCTAATTTGAACCCACCACTGAAATTATTTTTTTACTCGCCAATATTAACTAATAACAATCTGTTACTTAAAATTTATTGTGAAAATATTGTAAAAATATTGTGGTAGTATTTCCACTCTTTCATCTATATGTTTCCTTTTTTTTTTCTCTTGTTTTTTCTGCACCACACACGTATACCCGTATATCTCATCCTCTCTTCTCTTTTTTTTCTCTACTTTCCACTTCCAGAACCTCCCTCTCTATTTCTTTCTCCAGCTCTCTCCTTTTCTACTCTTTTTCTTTTCTTTTTCTACCATTATCTTCAAACACACACAGACACGCATGGAGAGAAATGAGAAATCGCCCTTGCTCCACCACACACATACGTCTCTATTTTTTTTCTTGATCTTTTATTGTTGTTCTAATTTTTTTTTTTTTTTTCTGTTCTTGATCTGTTGTTGTTGTTGTTTTGATTTTAGATTTATTGTTTAAATTAAATCAGTTTTTTATGAGAGCAAGAATTGTTTTGTGAGAGCAAGAATTGTTCTGTGAGAAGAAACAAATCAAAGAAGAAAGAGAAAGAAGTGAAAAAATATTAAGTGCTAGAATTTTTTAATGAAAAAAAATCAGTTGCTAATCTACAGTAGCCCATCAGACTTGATGGGCTACTGTTCATTAGCCAAAAAAAAAATCCAGGTATACCAAACTTGTTGGAGCATGAACAGTGTACAAATTCTCCAAATTTTAGCTAACAAACTTAGATACCAAACCTGTTGGAGATGCTCTTATATGTGGAAGATAAAATGCGAAAACCACATTTTCGTCCTTACATTTTCATGCGATTCCCACTTTGGTCCTTATTTTTTATTTTCACCGCTTTTACTCCCTATCCTGAAAAATGCGTCTCATTTTTGCCGATCCCTATCTTTTATTTTCACCGCTTTTACTCCCTATCCTGAAAAACGCGTCTCATTTTTGTTCCTGCCATTACATCAAAGACGGAAAATGCACATATGGCAAACGGCATAAGTTAAAAATATTAAAATAATGTCCATAAGTCTCCATGTGGCTTTCCTGCCCTTCAGTTAGCCCGATTCCCGCCTGTAGGAGGTCACGTGGCCCTCACGTGACTTTATAATCAACTGCTCCTCCACAAACTAACCCCCAAATTAAGCTCCTCGCCACAAACTCATCTCCTCGCCACGAACTCAGCTCCTCGCTCACAACTGCTCTCATGGAATCAAGCTCGATGTCATTGAGTGGAAGCTTGAGGAAAAGGGGCCCAACCCAATGCTTCTACTCTGAGAAACCCGTTTTGGTTGTTTCGTGGACACCTGTGAACCCTAGAAGAAGGTTTTACGGGTGTCCAAATTACTAGGTAAGTTAGTATCTATATAATACACTATCTCTCTTTTTTCCAATCATACACGATCTCTCTTTATACACTTTTTAAATTTCTATTGATTTTCTGGGTGGGGAAAAAACAGAGTGAGAAAAAGGAACTTTTTGTGGGCTTCGTTGACTGTAAAGATGTTGTTTTTATGGAACATTTATTGGATTCTGTTATTGGGTTCTTATTTTATAGCTTTTTCTTTAGTGGGTCTTTTTTAGTTTCAAGGACTTTAGTATTTTGCTAATACAAGTGTTGGATTGGCTGTGACCAGATTTTGCTAATACTATTTGTTGTTGTTTTTAATGATTTTGGTTGAATATATAATGGGTTTTATCTGGCTCCTGGGTGTCAGGTTGGACGCAAGTGTAAATTTTTTCAATGGCGTGATGATGAAATCTGCAAGCGTGGCAAGGTGCTGATTCCGGAGCAGAGGCAACAGATTTTAACCCTTGAAGCTAACATTGTAGGCTACAGGAAGAGAGAGAAGAGGTTGCTCATTTGCCTAGGGCTGTCTTTGGTGATAAGTGGGATGCTACTCTGCTTGATGCTTCTTTTGGTTGGCGAAATAGGTGGGGGGAAAATTGGTCATTAGGCAGGTAGATATTAGTGTAAAAAGGCCATAATTTTGGTGTATGTTGGTAGGTTTTGGTAGAATTTTTGTGTTGGTATGTGTTGGCCTGAATTTGTGTTGGTATGTGTTGGTATGTATTAGTGGGAAAAGGCCTGAGATTTTGGTGTAATTCTCTCTGTAATCCAAGACTTTAGCAATGGAACATCACTTTTTAATTAATGTATGACTTGTATACCAATTTATTGCATTGTTGTGAACTGTTTGTGCCTTGTGTGCACTCAATATTACTCTGCATATAAAGCTGAAAACCAAAAAAACAGAGCCATATCTGATAGACCAAATAAATAGAGCTTTCTCCTACTGTTGACATAATCACAGAACAAACATGGTAAATAGCAGCCCACTGTTGACATAATCACAGGCCAAACACTCAAGCTGAATATTACCTGCATAATCACATACTTGCATATCTGAATCATATAAGGGTACCTGCACAATAGCATTAAAAACACAATAGCCCCCCAATGCCAGTCAAACAAATCTGGCTTCAACTATACATGAATTAAATATTCATCACAACAATGGGAGAAAGGGTAAATACTAATGAACTAATTAACACCAATAAATAGACAATAATTAACACCAGTTAACACCAAGTATTCATCCACCTATAAATACTAATGATCACTAATTAACACCAATGACAGTTTTTGTTGTACCAATAATTACAAAATATGGGACAAACTCTACCTAGCACATTCATACAAAAAAAAGACTTGGTCAGCCATTATAAGAGTATACCAAAATGTCAATTGTCCTGGTAGTTACATAAACATATCAACTTGGTCAACTTTTTTCTCAAAAAAAAAAAAAAAAACATATCAACTTTGGCTCTCAACATATAGCAAAAAAAAGGTCCTACTTCAGCTTGCTATCTTCCAGCAAATCTTATTACTGTCATATACCTTGCTGCATTCCTAGATGCATTCAAGGTCTCAGTGATGACTGCACTTCTCTTCCTCTGTCTTTTTGGTTTTGGATTGGACTGGTAATCAGTGGGGGGTGGAGGTGCAGTTGTAGTCACATCATTAGTAGAGCTTGGTTGTGCCCTATGTACAGTTGGCTAAGCATTGGAGCCTGGTTATGCACTGCCTACAGCTGGGCTGTTTGCATGACCATCCTTAGCTGCCTGCAAGCACAAGCACAATAACAATTAATAAGCTGCTAACTGAAAAACAAAACAACACGGATATCTAAGTCAAAGTAGTATACTTACCCTCCTAGTGGTCCTGCTGACTTAGGATGCACTCCCAGGCAGGGAGGAGGTCCCTCCTACTTCTCCCTTGCAACTCCTCCTATTGTGGCCTAATTTCCTACATGCCTTGCATTGTTTTGAGATGCCTACACCTCTGTTTTTTTGTGACTTCTAGCTTCATCAGGCTTCAGTGCCCTCTGATTCTTAGGCCGACCAAGAGGTCTCCTCTTGATAGGGGGATGCACAGGTGGCAGTCCACTAGGTCTCCACATATTCTGGCCATTGATAGGCTTTATAATGGGGTTATAGCAATCAATGTAGGTAGTCCTTTTGTAGTAAGCATTGACATACTTTTCAGAATCTTCCCTGTTGAAAAAGATACAAGAAATGGTATGGCAACATGGTATGCCAGTTATGTCCCACTTCCTACAACTGCACCTCTTCTCTTCCAAGTCCACAGTGAAACTCTCCAGCCCATTCTTCACTTCAAACTTGGTACGACCAGCCCAACATGCTAGCCACTTGCTACATGTTAACTTCTCCTTGTACAATCTCTTTCTTATCTTAGGACACAACTCAGATTCCACGTTCATAATCATTTGCATGTTTGCTTGAAATCTAGTCATCAGATATAACCTAATACACTCAAGCTGCAAGCACATAGAGAGAAAAGGAGGATTAATCATTCATGAATCACACAGGTCTATGGATCATAAGAAAAAATGTTGAAGCTGAGTAGATTGCCTATCATGGTGATTAAAGGTTTGCTGCTGAACTTAAGTATTTAGTTGTTGAAGCTTTCACACATGTTGTTTAGGACTGTGTCACTCTGGCCATCACTTTTGAACATGCTCCTAGCCCAAATAGTTGTTGAGTGAGACTACAGCCATTTGAATGCATCTTCATCCACCTCCTTTAGCTCATTCATTGCCCTCTCCCATGCTTGCTAATAGGTAGCCTTGACTGCTTTCCAAAAAAGGTCTCTAATAAGGACACTAGGATGATTCTTCCTCAAGTTATTGTATAAATGTCTGCAGCAGATCCTATGCTCGTACTATGGCCAATTGTCAACAAAGGCATTCACCAACCCCTGCAAAGCAATAAATATTAATTCAACAAGCAATAAATATTAAGAAACCAGACCTTCTGCTGATCAGATATGAACACCCATCTTTTGCAATCTCCTATGTCAACAAGCAATAAATTAAGAAACCAGGTCCAAGAGTCTTTGGTTTCAACCTCGACTACTGCATATGGGAAGGGGAAGTACTCATCATTGGGATCTCCGCCAACAGCTCACATCAGCTGACCACCTGTCTTGGTTTTCAAATGGCATGCATCTAGACCAATGATTGGCCTGCACCCTGCCAAGAAGCCCTTCTTATAACCCTCCAGGCAGATGTAGATTCTTTCAAAATATGGCAGCCTAGTTGCCAAGTCATGCTCAGTTGCCAAATCACCATCATAATAAGTATGCACCTTCATCAATACTGTGCTCCCAGGACTGCACCTTCTCAACTCATCACAGTACTCCCACAGCTGGTTGAACTGTGCAGTGTGGGCCCCATCAACAGCCTCTTAAGCTTTCTCTCATGCACAGCATCCTGAATGTCCTTGAGCCTTATGTCAAGCTGTCTCCTAACCCTCTTCATTAACTTCTTCCCAATATATGATGTTGTGCACCTTGGATTTCTATAACTTCTGCTGCATGTGTGTTCCATGTTCAATGTTTTCAATCTAAAACTCTTCTTCCTTGGCACCTTTGCAAGGTAGGCAACAAACTTGCACCCTAGCTGACATCGGGCTCTCACTCTCACCAAGTCATTTTTCACAAATTTTATACCCCACCCACCATGGACTACATAATCAATCATAGCATCTTTAAATTGTTTAGGTGAGAGGAACAACATATCCTTCTCAAACCTAAGGTTCTCAGCTTTGGCTACTGGCCTAAAGATTGGGTATCTGCTCCTCCTAATAGAATTGTCAACCTCAGCAGTAGGGGTTTCACCATCACTTGAATCATTACAATGCTCACTGCTTGATGAACTCTTATCAAGGCTA
The DNA here is from genome assembly GCA_030021035.2 of Notholithocarpus densiflorus. NCBI lineage: Eukaryota > Viridiplantae > Streptophyta > Magnoliopsida > Fagales > Fagaceae > Notholithocarpus > Notholithocarpus densiflorus. The sequence goes on from JARYZH020000011.1 coordinate 4,840,383, forward strand.
AGCAGCTCCTCACTCTCATAGTTAGAATTCATGACACCACCACCCATTTGTCCTAGTTCAACCTCATCATCTTCAGCTTGATTGTCCCAACTATTAGTACTATCTTTACCGATGTCCATTGGTTGCATTTATGGCTCTTCTTCTAAGTCACTCCCCTCAACCTCACTACTCTCCTCAACTTGGTCATCAACAACTGGTGCTTTGCCAACCCTCCTAGCCCAAACCTACTCAGCATCTACCTCATATGGCTCACCATGGTCAACATTAGTAGTTTCAGCATTATAATGGCCTCCAAATTGTGAAAAATCAAGTCTATACTCTTCATCAACATTATCATGTGGCTCACCATGGTCAACGTTATTTGTTTCAGCATTATCATGGCCTCCAAATTGTGAAAAACCAGGTCTGTACTCTCCATCATCATCCTCATTATCATTAGCCTCTTCATACTCAGTATACTCATAAAAGTGATCACTCTGAAGCTCACTATCACTGCTAATACAATAAACCACATCTTCGTTTTGTTGATCACCACCAAAAACCTCTAAGGCATTTACCCCTTCTGGTTCACTACCAGGTGGTCTAACAGCTAAGGGCTCTAAATCCTCCACTGGTAACTCAACTAGTTCATTCACTAGATGCTCCACAAAGACATGAATGTCCCCATATCCCTTCACCAAGTCAGTCATGAACACAGCAACATCATCATCAACCACCTCATGGAAATGTGCTTGCTCTAGGTTCACACCAGGCATTTTAAACCATAGCTTATCCACTGTAGTGTACCCAAAATCCCTACAGATACTCTCGATCTCCACTTTTGACCACTTATTTGAGTCACAATTTCCCACTATATCAACTGTCCCTCCCACATAAGCTTGAGGGTCCCACGTAAAATGCCTACCATAATGGACATGCAAAGTAAAACACTCATCTATCCTGCATGCAAGCCACGTGAAGAAAATAGAATGAAAATAGATATCCACTTTCTGAAATTAATAATACTTTGTTAGGCTAATAAACTAATAAACAAATTAAAAAACATACAATATAGACAAAAGGGAACACATGGACCTAACCACTTCTTGAAAATCAAGACACAATACAGACAATCAATGCAAATACCAACACAAAGATTCCATGGTTTATCAAAGTCAATATAATGGCCCCTGATAAACAATGGTGACACATAATATAGACAAACAATGCAAATACCAACAAAAATATTCCATTGTTTATCACAGTCAATATTGTGGCCCCTGAAAAACAAAAGTAAAACAAACACAGTTGCAAATACCAAAAGCTATAAACAAAAGTAACACACAACAGCCAAACAGCCAAACAATGCAAATCCCAAAAATATTCCACTATCACAATCAATATTATGTCCACTACAAAAGCTATAAAGGGAGAGAGGAAGAGAGAGAGAAAGAACAAGAAAGAGAAATAAAGATAGAACCCAGAGCAAGAACAAAACACAACATCTCAAAATTCCCAAATTCTCAAAACCCAAAAGCTGAGATTGAGACCCAGACCGATTACCCAGCACTTAAAAATAGCATTCATAAGAGCGAGAGAGAGAGAGAGTGAGACATAACGAGAGAGAGAGATAGAACCTTCGTAATGTGCCTTTCACAAACATGGAGCTGCTACAATCACTCTGAAGCTATTTGGGTAAGAGATTAGGGATTGTGCTTACTGATTTGGGGTTTTTTGTGCTTGCTGATTTGGGGGTTTTTTGTGGTTTATGGTGATTTGAGTGATAGGTAAGAGGTTAGGGTAAAGTTGTTAGTTGATTTAGGGTTTTTTGGTTTAGAAAGAATGTCACGTGAGTGCCACATGACTAACTGAGGAGCGGGAAAGCTAAGTGGAGACTTGTGGACATTATTTTAATATATTTAACTTATGCTGTTTGCCACATGTGCATTTTTCGTCTCTAATGTAACGACAGGGACAAAAACGAGACGCATTTTTCAGGATAGGGAGTAAAAGCAGTGAAAATAGAAGATAGGGACCAAAGTGGGAATCACGTGAAAATGTAAGAATCGCGTGAAAATATAGGGACGAATGGGAAATTGGATATAAATCTTTCTCCTGTGACTTCATCAGCGTGATTAGACTTAGAGATCTCAGAAACTGGAAATAAATCCAAGGAGTCATTGGAAGATTCATCGGAAACCAATAAAAAGCAAACAAGAAATCGAATTCAAAATGTGACAGAGATGAACGTAGAGAATTTCCTAAACTCTCTAAGTAACGTGAAAATTTAACTTCGTTTTCAATTTCTATGTTTTCTCAGAAACCAAATGGTACAAGTTAATATTGAATTGAAATTTTACACAATCGTAATCGTTCTATTTTCGTTAACAGTGAATGTGAAAGAGTAATCAACGCAAATTAAGCATCAACCAACACGATCATCAAGCTAAACCAACAAATTGAAATTTGGATTGGAAATCTTACTTTTGCGACTTCAGCAGTGAGATTAGAGTCAGAGATCTCAGAAATTGAAGATACATCCATCGAGTCCTCGGAATATTTATTGGAAATAGACGTGGATATGGCATTCGAGCTTTTCTTGGTGATCTGGAAAACAAGAAACAGCAAATGAGAAATTGAAATTCGAATTTGAATGCGACAAAGATGAAGGTAGAGAGTAGAAGATTAAGGTTTGGAGTTGTACGTTTTGGAGCTTCTTCGATGAAGAGTACTTGGATCTCCCATAGTTTTGTGCTCTTTCATTTGGGTCTCTTGCGCGGGACGATTTTGAATTTCAATTTTTAACGTTTATGGGAAAACTAAAAGTGAGAAGCATATTTATAAGTGGAAAATAATAAGAGCATTCCCATTAAGGATGCTAAAAATGGTATATGCTAAATTTTACCATCAACACACAAAAAAAGCCACACGATCAAAGATTTCAAATGGCAAAATTTTTGACACACAACTACAGTGAGCTGTTATCAATAACAGCTCACTGTAGCATAAATCTTTAACGAAAAAAATTATATTTTATTCCAATGGTCACTTTTCCCATTCTTTCTTTCTTTTTCTTTTTTTTTTCTCTTCTTTCTTCTCTCTCCTCTCTCACTTTCCTCTTCTCTCTTTCCCCGTAGCTTCTATTTCTCTCAATTTCACGGTTTGAGCTCCTCCCCTCCAAGGTTCGTTGGTCAAAACTTCTAAGCCTAAACGCCACTGGACAATAAATCATTTTCGCCTTCGGAGTGTTGTTGCCGATATGGAGGTAGAGCTTGACAGCGAGGTGATTTGATTTTGTGGGTCTAGGTTTGTGGGTCTGTGTTCATGGGTCTCTGACCGACATGGGCATCGGTGTTGAGGGTAGATCAGCGTGGGTCATCGACTAAGAGTTCCGCGTGGGTCTCTGATCGGTGGGTCTCTAATCTCATGGGTCTCTGATTGGTGGGTCTCTAATCACGTGGGTCTCTCTTAGTGGTTGTTTTCTTTTTCCTTTTCCAATTATTGGTGGTGATGAGGTTGTGGGTTTGTGATTTGGTTGTGATTTTGGAGGGTTGTTTTTCTTTTTCTTTTTCCGGTTGTTGGTGGTGAATGGTGATAAGGTTGTGGGTTTGGGTTTGTGATTTGGTTATGATTTTGGTGGTTGGTGGTCATGGTTGTGGGTGGTGGTGACAGTGGCAGTTGTTGTAGCTGTGGTGGCGTCGACAGGTGGTTTTTTTTTTTTTTTTTTTTCGATGGTGGTGGCAAGTAGCGGCTAACCGTGGGTGTGGGTTTGCAAAGAAAGTGGTGGGTTTTCAAAGAAAGGGAGAGACAAAGAGAAAGAAACAGTAAATAAAAAAATAATATTTAAATGAAGTGGTAAAAAAAATAGAATCTTTGATGTATGATATATTATAAAGTGAGATGTTAAAAGCTAAAAAGTAGTATTTTGAGATGGTATATGCTAAAAATTTTACCTCCCTTGATGGTATATTTATGTGAAAAAAAAAAAAAAAATATATATATATATATATATATATATATATATAGAAGGGGTGAGGCCAAGTATGGAATAGAACCCGTGGGCCCAGCCCGAGGAGGAAAAAATGCCCACTTGCACATCAATCCTGGCCCAACACGCATATTAGAGCCCGATGAGGAAAGATGAAGAGGCCTACCTCCTAAGGAGCCCGAGGAGCAAGTGTTCCTCAGGAATTACCAAGTAAGCCACTTGTACCAGAAGACAAGAAACCGAGGAAGGTGGAAGAAACGTGTAAGCAAAGAAGAAAGGAAATATCTAGATAAAGTAGTCATCACCTCCGCATTTAATACACTATACCAACTCAGATGTCTGCATTAATAAAGGAATGACCCCTGAACGATAGCCTCATAGCTTGCAGCACATTTTACCACCTCCAGCACAACCTTGATGGGACAAGCATCCAAAGGAAGGCCTCTAGCTATACAAGTGGAGGGCTAGGATGCAATCCAACGGACTATATAAGGAAAGGAAACATCTCCAAATTGGGGGACAAGAAACTAAAAGAAAACCGGAGAACTGTGTAGTATAACCCTGTATCTAAAACTTGAACTTAATACGAACATTGGCTCTTCGGTCAAATCCGAGGAAGTGTTAATTCCCAACTTGGTCTTTCTTGAATGATTTGTTGAGCTTTTTTTTTTGTTTTGTTTTCTCAGACTTAGCATTTAGACCATAAGATTGCATGAAAATTGACCTCGGAAACCCATAACTCTAAACAAATTAATCGTATTGGATTTTCCAACCTAACTCCACCAGCCTAAGTGGGCTTAGCGTATTTTTGGGCCCATACAATATATACGTGTATATACTACATAAATCTTACAAATTAATACAAGAATAGGTAGTAGACTTTAATCACCTTATAAATAAATAAATATTTAAATTGTCCATTTGTGATTTGTGACTTTTTTTTTCCCTTTTGAGATTTTTTTTTATTTTATTTTTTATACAAAATAGAAATTCTACTCTATCCTAATCTTTTTTTTTTTTTTTTTTTTTTGAGAATATGTGTGTGAAGCTCCTTCCTGAAGACTTGAACTCTAGCCTTTGCCTCACACACCCCACAAGTACTTATACTTATAGAGTGACCATCGCACCAAGGGTGTGCGGTGGTTTTCCTTTTGAGAATTGATTGGTGATATATTAGTGTGTAAACTTAATGTAATAAAATTTATAATACCTAGCATTAAGTAGTGCCTTAAACACAACAATTTCACAATAATTTTACAACAACACTTAGGTAGCAAGCTGTTGCTCGTTTTTATCATACCTAGCATTAAGTAGTGCCATAAACACAACAATTTCACAATAATTTTACAACAACGCTTAGGTAGCAAGCTGTTGCTCGTTTTTATTTAAGTCCACAACTAATATCAAATTTTTACCTACTACTAACAACTTTCTACTTAGGTTTTGTTATAAAATTATTGTAAAAAATATTGTGTTTATAGCTTTATTCTCATAATTTTATATATACCATACTAGAGGGCTTTTTTTTTTTTAAATTATCAAAACTTTACATTCATCTTAATTTGAGGTTTATGTGTTTGCTAATGATAGATAAATGCATAAATCTCATTGAAAAATACTTAAACCTTGAATTATAATGAAAAAAATTTATTGAGCATGTTTTTTCCTTCCATAACACAGGCTCAATGAAACAAATTGGTATAAAAAATCAAATTCTTGAATAAACCTGCAATAATCTTTTGCATCAGTTAAAAGCTTTTTATATTTTTAGCGTCAAGAATTTGGAGTACCATCTTTACCTCATGTAAATCTCCTTCAACACCCCAAATTAATTATAAATAACTAAGATGAATTTGCATGATTGAGTCTGATCACATGTGATCATGAACGATTGATTTTGATTAAATTCATGAGGATTCAATTTAAAATTGGTGACTTGCATGATCCTATTGGATTTAATAATTATGGGATTAAGCACAATTGATTAGTTGCTTTGTCAAAATTCAAAGATTCCTAAATTTTTGTTGAAATTTCCCATTAAAGGGGTAATATAATTAAATAATAATTAAGAGTTATTAAGGCCCACATTAATGTCAATTGACTGAAAATCGAAAAAACAATATCCAAAATTTACCACGTTTTTTAGCTAAAAAAAGACAAAACCTCATGTGGGTTGCTGACTGCTGAGTTAAAGTGTTGATCTGCACTTGGACTACACTTTAATTGCCTGTCGGCATATTGAGGGCTTGATCCAAATGACGATCAACACTTGGGCCCAGCTGACACTATTTTTGTTCATTTTTAGCCCTTTGTTTGCTCCCCACTCCTACCAACCCAAGTCAACAAACCAACCCCTTCTAAAGCCTTCTACCTTCATTATAAAAAAATATGTAAAGTTGTAATTTTTAAATATGTATTTTGTTAGCCTTATTCCGTGCCAAATTTGATTGTAATTCTATTCAATTTTATGTACCATGTATTTCTTGTGGGAATTTATTGTAAGGGTTGTGTGATAGTGAGAGAGAGTGTGAAAACTCAAACAATTGAAGCAAGGAGGGTTTTCGCGGGTATCTCGCGATTAAGCATCCCGCGAAAAGATGCATGTGCCCTACACATGACTGGAATGCGAAGAGTCAGTACAAATGGAGACAGTTGTGTCTCACGAGTATCTCGCGGGTAAGGCCTTCCCGCGAAACACCCACGAAACATTCTGTTCTGCCAGTATGTACTATCTGATACACACTTTCTGTACCCACACTATATATACCCATATCACCCACAAATGTAAAGGAGAGTTTCAGAGAGAAAACCCTAACAAAAACACTTGAGAGTTAGAAATTGTTATACCAACAATTCTCTACACATTTGTTTGTGAAATTTCCTCATCTCCTACCTCTCCATTTCCATACCATTGAGAGGTTAATAGCTCAAACACTTACCACACCATTTGAGAGTGTCAAGTGAGGTTTTGGTGCTGTTGGGAAGCATTGGAAGAAGCCAAGGATGGCAAATGCAACATAGAGCTTGTTGCGGGATCCGGAGAGCTAGACAAGATACGGTTCCGAGACGCCCTGTTGGAGTAGGAGCTTAGAGGGCTTAGGTACAGTGGGTAGATTAGGCTTGGAGGGTCTCTTGCTAACCCATGTATCTCAACTGATTGTCTAGTGGATTGATTTCCGCTTGGAGGGCGGCGGAGAGGTTTTTTGCCAAGTTCTTCGATTTCCTCTTCGATAACACATTGGCGTGTTATCTGTGTTTGCATTTCTCATCCCTACTCTTGTTCATTTTATTTTACTGTTGTGTTGCTTTAAATATGGAGTAGAGTAGCTCTCTTGCTTGTATGCTTGTGTTTACACTATTCCGCACTTAGAATTAAGTTAGTGTAAAATCAATTAAGCCGTAATTTTGAATTGGGGGTCTAAACAAACTCTTGTGTTTTTAACACATTTTCGAGCTTTCAAAATAGAGGGGAAAACCTCATTCTAAAGCACTCCACTCACCTACAGCTCTTCATTTGATTAATTGTTTGGATGTTGTCATTGTGTTCTCCACATTCTCATAGCTGTGATCTTAATTTCCCATTTATTCAATGAAAGGCTTGTTAATTTTCAATTTTCTTTATCATGCTTCTAAGATGTACACCACACCAGTCACACACAATCATCACGTTTATATTTCAATTCCTAAAGCACGATTACATGCTAGATCCAAATCATCACTAATCGCACACAATTTCTTTTTCTTTTTCTTTTTCAATTTCAGTTTCTATCTTGATCCATCTCAATAACAAATATCATGCTCTTAAGTGTTAATGACATATTGATTGTTTGAATGATGTAGCATGTCAATTGGCTACCATAATAGGCAAGGTGAGTACCTGACACTTTCTCACATTATAAGTTATAAATTAGCCTGCAAACTTAAATCAAAGTTCTTAGATTATTCTTTATCCATCTATTTTTCATGTTTTAGAATGTAATTAGAATCAAATCCGTGTAACTTTTCTCTTAAATTGTATCTATAACTAACGCCATAATGTAACATTTTATCATATCAATAAAAATAGCTCAAAAAGTTTTAATCCCCGCAATAAAATAGCTCGATCAGTCAGTCACCAACCACACTACTAGATTCCAAGCTGTAAAAGAAATTTTCTTTTAGCGTCCGTACGCAGGACCAAGCTTTGACATGATGACCACAGCCAAAAAGAAGATGCTCACATGAGCAAAGAAAGATGTCTCAACTAGATCCCATTGATTGTTCACTTAATCATGATTTAAGTAACCATATCAATTAATTAAAGCCAAATTCACTTCTTTGGGGTTTCCCACTACAAGAAGGTTGGGTTTGTACGAAACGCGCACACACTAAATTCCTAGTCACCATTTCCGCCTTAACTTCAGGTGACAATAACCAATAAGGTGAGATGAGGGCAAAACAATGATAGTCTAGAATAGTTCTCTTTACTCTTTATTCATTTCATCCCTTAACAAACCCACACGGATTTGAGAAAATCGATGTGATTCAGGCTGGCTGGCTGGGTCCAATACTCCAATGGCTTTTTACATAGCTTATTTATAGTCATTTGAATACTAGACTAATCCTTAAGCACGTTAATCTTCCTACAAACACATGACATGAATAAATTCTCAAAGACCATCATCAAAATAGTTACACATGCACGTCTCTTCTCAATTAAAAAAAATAAAAAATAAAAAAGTTACACAAATTAATCTAGTTGTAACTTGCGGCTAAAACCCCATGTAGTCGTCAATAATAGAGCCAGATCGACATAGTATGTGTGTAATATATGAGACTTAACAATTAACACATTTCCCCCTCAAAAAAAAAAAAACAATTAACACATTGGGTACCATTATTTTCCTACCCAAATCCCAAACAATGAACTCACATTACGGTAATATGGTGTGTCCATTTCCACCTTACTTCTAATACAATTGTCATGGCTTACATGAAACTTTAGAATGAATAATTACAATTAAGCTCTTCATTCGGTTAAATTACCGATTGTCTCAAAAGCTTAATATAATTCAAATTTGGCCAAAATGGGCATTTGCCCCTTTCGCCCAAAACAAGTAGCAAAATGTCTCTATTCTAAAACTATCTATCAAAATACCTCTATTTTGAAACTCGACGATTTTTTAAAAATTGAGTTTCAAAGAAAAACTCGATTTAATGAAAATCGAGTTACTTGCCAAATGTTACATGGAACTCAAGTTCCATGTATTTTTTTTAAAAAAGTTTTTTGCCTATAACTCAATTTTCTAAAAATCGAGGTTTTCATTGAAACTTTATTTTAGAAAAGTGAGTTTAAAACAGGGACATATGGCTAAATCGTTTCAGAACAGGAGCATTTTTCTACTTGTTTTAGGCGAAATGGGCAAATGCCCATTTTGGCCATTCAAATTAACTTAACCATTAAACATATATCATATATATGAGACTCATAGCTCATTTGTTATGGGTTATCAAATCAACTTTTCCAAAGCATAACTTTGTTTTTTAAAAAGAAAGATATAAAGTACAACTTTTTCAAATAATCTAATTTGTATTAAACTAACACTCAACATCACTCAGATAAAATCCATTAGAATTTGACATGAGAGAAAGAGAAAATCAATTGGCATTGGTCAAGAATCAAGATACTTCTCATCATCACAAAGGGTTCCATAGATTGATAAAAGTGAACTAATTGAACCTTCCTTCCCTCACTCCTATTAAGAGGGAAAGATGTCCATAGTCCACAAACTTTCCCAACCCACGATTTATGAACTCAAAGAGTGGTCAACTTCTAAGACAAAAATTAAAGTGCCCGAATATGGGTGACCACGTTGTTGTGTGCTCGTTGTCGTTGGTGGGGTTATGCATGCACGTTTATGAGTCCCACACTCGAACCCTTCGCGCCGTTAGATGATTGACCGGTTCCATCGGTCAACAACCAAACGGTTTAAGCGTCGAAAACATAGGGTGGGAATGGACAGGTGTGACTGCACGTGAAGAAACACGCCGACATGATCTCACAACGGTTGGAAACGGAAAATTGCTGAGTTGGCATTCGCTCTTTTTGCACCATCGCAATGTTGTATTCGTATTATTACTCGCACCAAACCAAACCTCCCCCCCGCCATAAAGCGATAAAGCAAAGCAGCATCCAACTTAGAAAATTTTCCTTTTCAGCAGGACCTTTTCTCCTTCACGGATTTGCCCCCTGTTCTGTACCATTTTCACATTCATATCCAAACTCTTTTATTCTTTTAATACAAGGGCATTTTTCGAATTTTGGATAATGGAATTAAGGGCACCATGTAATTAAGCAATTTTTTGCCAGGATTCCCCTATTATATTATCCTAATTATATTATATTATATATATTACCATTTACTTATTAAAAAAGATGTACATATATATTTTGTTCTATGGCCAAAACATAACGAGAAAAAAACAAAAAAAAAAAAAAAATCTAGTAATTCCTTTTAAACTTGCTTTTGATAATAACAAAAACAATTCGGTCAAGTTTAGATGGTAAATATAAGCAAAAATAATTTGCATTACCAAACCTTTTAACTCTTTAGTTTATGCATGTTTTCCATTTAACTAAACTGGAAAAATATCTTGTTGTCGAATAAAAAATATGGAGTTTAAACTCTACCTACACAAAAAATCAAAAGGTGTCTTAGGCTGATTAGAAGAGCAATTATCATGAAGTAGACGATATAGGTTTGAATATATATATATTCATCTTAATTCAAGGTCAGCAAATCTAAGCTTTAATGTTGTCAACATTTCATTCTACCAATTCCTTCAGTAGGGCTGTTCATGGGTTATTATAGGTCTTGATCCAACTCTATCACATGGCAAATCGGAGGACCGCCGTCAACCAAAATGGTTATCGGATCAGTTCGAGTCAGGCTTTTCATATGTCGAGTCGATTTCGAATAGAATCTAGAAGGTGACGACAATAACAATCGGCAGATCTTGTCGAAGACTTTTATATTTTCTCATGATCTTGTTAGAGATAAAAAGATCTTGGTCAGATATGGGAAAAGATCGTGATGTATTTAGTTGGAGGTTTGGTTGGGTTGGTTTATATCAGGTTTCATAGGGGAACTTGCCATTCAACCTGCTCTTGACAAGTTTTGGAGGAGGACACTCACCGCCGACCACCACAAGCGTCAGTTCAAGCAGTTGTCGGCTTAGGTTGGGGCGGGTGGGTCAGGTGGCCGGGTCCGGCGGATAGCCCTACCCTTAGGGGACACCAGGTGGTCGACTCAATAAACCTGAAGAACGTGTCATAAATAAGTGATTTCAAATTCTATCTACTATAATATTGGTTCATAGGATTTCCATAATATAAAATGGAATAATTTATTATAGTTTGGGACACCACCTCTTTATAAATCATTTTATAAAATTAAAATACATTGAATGTTTTTTTATATATAAAAAAATGCTGAACAAAAAGGTGGAGTTGAATAAATGAAGAAGAAAAGAATGCCTAATAATAACAATAATTAAAAAATAAATAAATAAAAGAAGAAGAAGAATGCATTTGATATATTGGTATTCCGAAATTGGTGAGAAAAAGTAGGGAGTGGAGGGCTATTTGGAGAGAAGGGTAATGGTATATCCGTCCTCACAAAGCGACCGAAAGCAGAGAGCCAGCTGTTTGCACTAAGAACGTGACGCGTGATGGGGTCCGTCAGATTAGATATTCGGAACAAACGGTCATGATTTTGTGAAATTGCATTTGAGGTCATTTAACCTGAATTTCATTTGCATTGCACCTCCACCCCTTATTTTTTAAACAGGAGGGCGGGTATCTCACTCTCAGCCACAATCCACAACAACAAAATTCCGTTAAACAAAGCGACAAACACAGAGTTTCATTCAAATTCGTAACTCCAAAGGTACCCTTTATTTTTTTTTTGGTTTTGTTTTTAATTTTTCATTGGTATAATGTGCTTATACATTGATTAATTTTGATCGTTTAAGGTTTCGGATATGATATTCTAGTGATCTGTTTTCCTTTTTTGGTCTTGACAACGTTGTTGGGTTTTCATTGATCGTCTTAGAAACATTTCTTTTCTTCTTCTTCTTTTTTTCCCGTTTTTGTGGGGTTCAGGATTTGCATTTTTATTCTTGTTATTATTGTTTTAATACGTGATGCATAGAATTGGATCGAATTCATAGATTGATGGGCTTGGATCCATGATGGGTTTTCGTAGTTCAACTTATTTGGTGCATTGGATTGTTAGGTTCCTCTCACTCTTTTGATTTCGATGCATGCAAATTTGTTGCTTTGATCGAACTCGAAAATGTTTTAAAGTATACATCACTGGTTGCGATTTTGGCTGGTAGATTTTAGATCATGTTGAATTTCTATATATTTTTTCTTTCAAAGATTCAAATTTTTGGAAATTGGTTGGGGTAATGATTGTATATTTTCCTGTATTTGTTGAATTTTACGCCCAGTTATAATGGGTTAGGAACGTACTGGCTTATGAGGTTTGAATGGACCAGGTTCTGTAATGCATATCTTGATTTTGACTCTATGAGAGGATCTGCCAATTTGGGAATAGTGAATTGTCATTAATTTTTTTCCTAATGCATATAGTTATGATTTATATGATGAGCAACTACTATTCCTTGAATTTGAATATAATGGTGGTGTCTTTCTGCAGAAAGCAATAGAGAATGGCAGAAACTGAGGATATTCAGCCTCTCGTGTGTGATAATGGAACCGGAATGGTCAAGGTAATAATCCAAAATCTATTATTGTGTTAACCATTTTTGTTTTTGTTTCATTTGAAATACTAAGTGCTTTTCTCCAAAGGTGATGGTAGTCAGTTTCTGCTTACTCCAGAACCTAGATTCTAATGGCTTTGATGGATCTGAAATTGCCAGGCTGGATTTGCGGGAGATGATGCTCCAAGGGCTGTGTTCCCTAGTATTGTAGGTCGCCCTCGTCACACTGGTGTGATGGTTGGTATGGGCCAAAAGGATGCCTATGTTGGGGATGAGGCACAATCAAAGAGAGGTATTTTGACATTGAAATACCCAATTGAGCATGGTATTGTTAGCAATTGGGATGACATGGAGAAGATCTGGCATCACACCTTCTACAATGAACTTCGTGTGGCTCCAGAAGAGCATCCAGTTCTTCTCACAGAAGCACCTCTCAACCCAAAGGCCAATCGTGAGAAAATGACTCAGATTATGTTTGAGACATTCAACACTCCAGCTATGTATGTCGCTATCCAGGCTGTCCTTTCCCTTTATGCTAGTGGACGTACAACTGGTGAGCAATTAGCATCAGTTATCTAACTGCTTTTTTGGTTAATGTGATAATATTACACTTAAAATTTAGAGAGACAAAAAATAGAAACTCTTGGTAAAAGGATTTACAGTATGACAATTTAGAGAGACAAAAATAAATATTTGCCTCTCATGATAAAATTTTTTCCTGAAATTGATTTGAGAAACAAAATCATTCATGAAAAGAACTTATGTTTTATTGCAATGTGATGTGCCTTATTTTCATATCATGAGCAAGTGCTTTCAGGAATGCATCATGCAATCTTTGGTTTGTACAGAATAGTGAAATCTTGCAAACTTGCTATGAAATTGATACTATGTGTTCATCTGTTTTATGTTTTGCTTGTTGTCTTTTAGGTATTGTTCTGGACTCAGGAGATGGTGTAAGTCACACAGTTCCCATCTATGAAGGTTATGCCCTCCCACATGCCATCCTGCGTTTGGACTTGGCTGGCCGTGATCTCACAGATGCTCTTATGAAAATCTTGACTGAGCGTGGTTACTCTTTCACCACTACTGCCGAGCGTGAAATTGTGAGGGACATGAAGGAGAAACTAGCCTATATTGCCCTGGACTATGAGCAAGAGCTAGAGACAGCAAAGACCAGCTCAGCTGTGGAGAAGAGCTATGAGTTACCTGATGGACAGGTGATTACCATTGGTGCTGAACGATTCCGCTGTCCAGAAGTACTCTTCCAGCCGTCCATGATTGGGATGGAATCTGCTGGCATACACGAAACCACATACAATTCTATCATGAAGTGTGACGTCGATATTAGGAAGGATCTCTATGGTAATATTGTCCTCAGTGGTGGTTCCACTATGTTCCCAGGCATTGCCGATAGGATGAGCAAGGAGATTACAGCATTAGCTCCAAGTAGTATGAAAATTAAAGTGGTTGCCCCACCAGAGAGGAAGTACAGTGTCTGGATTGGAGGCTCCATTTTGGCATCTCTCAGCACCTTCCAACAGGTAATGTGCTATACAAGGCCATTGCTTTGTGAATGATTATGACCATTTAATATAAGTATGAGACAATTTATTATAATTTATTAATAACTTGTTTAGAAAACAAAATATAAATTTATTACAACACAATAGCACAAATTGTGTGTTAAGCTTATGACTGCTTGTTAAAAGTAGCAATTTGCCTCACCCAACAAGCCATTGCAGCGGTATTTTGGCTACTTGCTAACATGATAGTCTTGGTAAATTCTAAAATGATTGAAGTATTTCTGACTAAAAAAACCCTTCTTCTGCCTGCAGATGTGGATTGCTAAGGCTGAGTACGACGAATCCGGACCATCAATTGTTCACAGGAAATGCTTCTAGTCTTGCAAAGAAAGAGTTGGGCAAAGAATTTACCGGATACATATATTACAGAGAGGCTTCTAATCAAGTGGTTGAAGGATTCCCTTTTTATTTCTTTCCCCCTTTTTCTTTCATTCATGTTTGTTTCTCCGTGTTTTTCTTTTGTTTTGCTGGGACAGTGAACATGGAGGCAAGCAAATTTTTCCTTACTATGTTGTAGAAGAGTTGTGTATTGTTACTGATTTGGTTTGGGTTGAAACAGAAATTCTTTTCATTATAATTTATTTGAGGGCTCTTTTTATAAATTAGAATGACCTATATTCCTTTTTATGTGGGCTGTTTTCTGCACTTTATATTGTCACAATATCTGATTAAGTATGTAGTCCACGTGGATGGAAATCTATTGGAACAAAAGCAACAATTATTTACAGCATCAGAAGTGTGTAACTCTGGATGAAGTTAAAAACCATGCATTCAGCACACAAAAAAAGGGTAAAAAACCATGCACACAGATCTCTAGATTTTAGAGGTACAGCAAGAAAAGCCCGATAATTTGGTCACCATTGTACGGATCTGACAAAGCAAACTAAATAAGCACATAGTCTGAGATTTTAACTAATAACATGGTTGAGATTCTGATCAAATGCGCAGGCTACACAAATCGGAGTAGTAGTATGTTATGTTATGTTTAAAAACAAAGCGAGAGTTCTTCTGGTTCTGCACAAGGTGAGTCACAGGGGGTCATGGAGTGCCCGGCTCTCCCTTTCCTTTGGTGTCCCATGGTGAGGCCCCTTCGTCCCCTCACACTTGGGTATTTTCCGGTTAGGCAGGTTTCGCCATTTCTGCTCAGGTCCCAGACCCAAGAGAGATTTCAGATCTTTAGATTAGACGAGGATCTTGGGAGGCGGTTCCCATTTTCTTCAATTTCGTTCCTGGGAAGATCACTGGTTGGCCCATTTGGGTGGACAGGGAACTTTTTGACGAGGAATTTATGGGCTGTCTGGAGTGCGTCGGGGTTCTGAATGCAGTGGCGATTTCTAGGAATCTTGAGGGTTTCAAAGACGCTAAAGGTCTCAGGCACTTGGTACATCGTTGGTGTCCCTCCCTTCATGCATTCTTCTTCTCTGTTGGTGAGCTCACGATTACCTTGGAGGATGTGGTTAATAACCTCCTCCTCCCCGTGTTTGGAGATGAGAACCCTTTCGACATCAGTCTTTCCGACGAGGATCTCATGATGGAAGACAAATTATTCAGCCATTTTGGTGGACGTACTGCTTCCCCTGGTGGGAAACCAGCCAAGATGGGCAGGTGGGTTATGAATCTTTTGCGAGAGAAAGACAAGGAAGTCAGGTGAGCCGGGCTCCTAGCACTCTGGCTCAGCAAGTTTTTGTTCAGCGAGTACCCCGGTACGGGATTAAGTCCACTTTCTTCCTATTGGCAATCGAATTGGCCCGAGGTGCTCAGTATCCTCTAGCCCCCATGTTCTTGGGCCATGTTTATTCTCAATTGGATCTGCTTCATGGAGAAAAAGTTGAAGGCGACTCTTGCTACGCGATCACCTCGTCCCTCCATTGTGCCATTCTCCAGGTATTCACGTGGGACCGTTCTTCAGTTACTTTAGCAAAGTGCAGAAATTTGAAGTTTGTGAAAGACAAGTTCCAGGGATCCCCTAATGTAATTAAAGGTCTGTGCGGTAGCTCCACTGATAGCCACCCCATTATCTTTCGTTGGGCTAGTTTGAAAGGTGGCGGCCTTAATTTGATTGAGTTATTTGAACAAGCAGGGCATTTACGTTGGCGTTCTCCCCTGGAGTTCAGCCCCGGGTTTGCCTGTGACTCTGTATTGGCTTCTTTTCTTAATTCTCTAGGAAATACTTTTGACCTTTGTCCTGGTGATGAAGGAAATTTGGCCTACTTGGCTTGTGTTAGTCCCTTATGGCTTCCAATTCCCTCCTCCAGTGGCCTCAGGTACACCCATTACTTAGCACACCGGGTACTCCAGCAATTCGATTTTGATTAGGATATCCCGCCAGTGTTTAAGGATGTAGTGCCTTCTCTCCCTTCTTTGGACCCGTTCTTGAGGCTCCAAGCTTTCTCTTATTGGTCACGGAGAAGTCCTTAATTTGTCGTGCCCAACTCTCAGAGGGGAGTCTTTACTTCCAGTGGTTTTGCAGGCTACTAGAGAAGAGTTCAAAAATCTTTTATTGATTATGTTGGTTCCGGCAAGATTGAGAGAGTTCCCAATCCTGATATTCTTTCTGCTCCTACATCCAACAGGCGCCTATCCCTCCCCATTGCTGGTATTGTATTTGCTGCTATAAGCAACAAGACAGGGTTCACGGAGTGGCATGCTTCTAGGGGCAGTTGGGTGTGTTATGCATAAGATTTTCCAAAGACTTGGTCGGGATGTGATCTTATTGTTGGTGCCTCCTCTGGCGTGCCAATTAAAAGAAGGGCAGTAGAGGCAATTGGTGCTGCCACTCCCATTGGCAAAGGTACAGAGAAGAAGATTAAGCAGGAAAAGGTTAAGCAAGTCGAGCTTGAAGAGGGTGTTGAGGGTACTGAGGCTGGATCTGAGACCAAGAAGAGAAAGACTACAAAATCTCAGAAGCAGTTAGTAATTGCTGAGGAACCCGGGAGAGTAAGCTCCCCTACAGTGGGAAAGGAAGTTGGGCATCCTTTACTTCCCAAGACTCGAGTGAAGACTAAGGTAGAGTCTTCTCTCTCTCAGGTTTTGTGAGTTCTTCAGCCCAGGGTTCTTTAGGGTCCTTTGATTTTGCACCCTAGTCTCCCTTAAGACCCTCTAGGCATACCCATAGTAAGCAAAAGACCATTGGAGACTCTGTAGAGAGAGAGAGAAGGGCAAGGCCTCTTTTCTTCTTCTCTCTTATGTTTTGCAGTAGCTTATTATTGTTGTTGCAGTGTCCTTCCTTTCCTCTTTTTAACTGATGAGTGATTATTCATTCCTTGCAGTCCAAGCGCAAGTCAGACCCCAAGAAAGGGAGGAGTCAATCGTCTGGTAATGATGTGGTATGGCTCTCTTTTATTTGTGCCTCTTTCTGTTTGTTTCCACCCTTTTTTTGGTACTGTGTACTTATGCATTCTTTTCCTTTTGCAGGTGGAGGTACCTCCTCCCACGACTGGTGGGACTCCGGGGGAAGAGTGATTGCTGCTCCCTCTGTTGTTTTACCAGGTGTGGAAGAGGAGCCCCCTAGTGGTGGTATAACTGAGGAGGTTAGCTAGCCAATGCAGAGTGTCCAGCCTATTCTGCAATTTGTTCCCTTGGTTGCTCAAGATCTTGAAACTCCCCAGCCCCCTGTTTCCCAAGATCCCCAGCTCGAGCAGACATTCAATCCCATCAAAACTATGTCACCTGAACCTGTGTTAAGCAAAGAACCCTTGGGGGGCGCGTCTCCATCCATACAAGCAGGTGAGCCCCATTCACCCTTTATAAGAATGCTTGATCTTACCTTATTGTATCTCTTTCTTTTTGAAAGTTCCCATTTCCTCTTCCCCTTTTAGGTCAAACCAGTGTGAGATCTGCCTCTAAGGCTGCCTCTTCTTTGGAATCTGAGGGTTTTGAAGGTGCATGCTGTTCACCTTTATTGTGCTTCCTCTTCTTTCCTCCTTTCTATGCTCTTCCCTTGCCTTTTCCTTCTATGGCGAAGCCCCCAGTATCCTTACCTTCCTTTAGCCATTTTGCCAAGGTTTCCTCACCCTTTCTTCATAGTGCTGTGTGTTCTTTCACAAAGTCCTTCAAGAAATCAGAGGAGCAAGAGGAGGAAGCTCCACCATAGGAAGCTGATATTGGTTTTTTTATTTTTTTATTTTTTTTTATTTTTTATTATTATTATTATTTTTTTTTACTTTACCTTTCTTTCCTGGCTCTTTCCTCCTTTGAACTATGTCTGCTTTGCAGGTGTTGTCATAGGTGTCAAAGGTCCTGAACCTGTAGTTCCTGAGGTAGCTGTGGAGTCTGCTCAAGTTGTGGAATTTCAAGCAAGGACCCCCCAAACTATCCAGAGGGTTGAAAGCTCCTTAATCCCTATGAGTGGAGATACAACAATGGGGGAGGCTCTAGAGGTGACTGTTTCAGATCCTGACTCAGGGCTCTCTACTTTCCTGGCCCGTTTTGATCTTTTGGAGTTCAATAGCCTCCCTGTAAGCCATTTTTATCGCTTTGGGCCTCCTTATGGTAACTTTTTGCGCTTCTCTATGCCTGTGGAAGGTCTGCCATTACTAGAAGGGTTGTTCAAGATCCATGCAGATTTCACCAGTGGGTTCAAGGGAGGTGTATTTTTGGGCAACATCCTGATGGAGTTGCTATGTGCAGTGCTAATTTCCTTGAGGAACTCTTCTCTCGACTCCTTATCTGAGGAAAGACTTTTGGAATGGAGGGGTGTAGTGCAGGATCTTATAGAAGCAAAGTTCAACCTATCCTTCTTGCTGGAGCATTTACGTTCACTAGCCCATATGCTGTTTCAGAGGTAGGCCTCTAGGAATCTTGATGCTGAAATTGTTGCTGCTGAGGAGGCTTTGGCTCGTGCCCACAAGATCTTGCAGGACTTAAAGGTTAATGTCAGCGTAGATTGATACCCACGATAATTGGATTAGAGTTTTGACTTTGTTGTTTGTCTCCACTTCTATCAAATGTTCAATTAGCCCTATGTAGTTATATTTCTCTAGCAAAGTTCCCTCAAAAGGTGCCTTGAGCAGTAACACTAGAGAAGGACTAGGCACATCTATGTTGCTATGCTCATGGCATTTTTGTTTCATACTTTTTCAGGCCAACAATATTGATCTCATTCAAAGGGAAGGTGTTTACTGCAATTATAGCAGTTGGAAAATCAATTGTGGAGCAATAAGTTATTTAATGAAATTTCAACTCAAATTCACATGACTGATTAAAATTTCAGACTATTTAATTCCACCATATATTCTAGAAAAAGAAAATATACAAACCAACTAAATAGTACAAAAGTCTTTTTTCCCTCCAACAAACCACTATACTAACACTATAAACTACTTAGTTTGCATTCCTTTTCATCAAACAAAAGAACAATTATCAAACTCCTTCGCCAATACCCAAACCTATCCTCCAGCTCTTATAGCATCAATATATACCTTAAGGGCCTGCCATGATGATAAAATTTTGTAACGCACAATAAATAACTGAAATACATTAGCCATGTGTCTCCTTGGTCCACAAGTGTCAGGGATAGATTCAGAGCTATTACCACTATGGAGGAAGCAGTAGCAATACTTCTTGACAAAAAACAAATATGCGAGCGGTCAAAGCTTGATATAGTTGCACATACTCAGAACAGTTTATGTAACCAAAAGAAATAGGACATTGTTGAATGAAATCCCATTGTAAATAAATCTGGATTTTTTCTTCAAGTATGTCCAACTCTCAATTATAAATAAAATGAAAATGTTATGCTAAAATATTTTTATATTCTCTTTTGGTACACTAAAATAATTTTAATATTATGTTTTGGTTGTGTAGGCTGTTCAGTTTTTCTACCAATTTATTATGGATTATCTATTAAATTACAAGTACAAAAGCTGGAATATTTCTTCAGGTATCTCTAAATGTCAGTTGTAAATAAAATTCAATATTTTGCTAAAATAGTCCTCATATTATTTTTGGTAGTGTAGACCGTTCATATTATCCACCAGTTATTTGAAATGATTTTTAGGTGGGTGTAATCAAATGTCTTTCTATAATTTGACTGAGAAATGAGAATTAAGACAAAACTTTTCATGAAGAGTGTAGAGACTGGGTCTGAGCACTTCTACTATGGGAAAAGTGGACTCAGGCCCAATTAGCCCAATACAATAAATTTGTAGAGAATGGGTTTAAGAATTAGGCCTCAGTGAGGATAGCAATGAATAAACATGGTTATGAGTCTATTAAGTAATCAGAAAATGGGTTGGAGTGTGAAGATTTGTCTTGGACACCGGTCCGAGGAGTTATTTGTTCTTAGTACTTCCTCAGTGCCTAATTACAATTGTTACAAAGATGATACAGGTTGCTACAGTGTTTTCTACTTCCAATTTCCCCCCCTGCTTTTCTGGAGGACTCCTTACATTATATATCCTCTTTTGGTTGATCTTGGCCCTCCATTTGTTGGTCGTGCAGGTCACTACTTGAGTGCTTGTCCCATCAGCCGTCGTCCTAAACCCTCTATGAGTTGCAGCAATCAGAGCAACACTGTTCATGGGTCATTTCCTCATTAATGTGGCCAGAACGTTAGTTGTGGGCATTTAATGTGAAGGTGACAGTTTCTCCTTGAATTGTTCCTCTGCCGAGCTCCCATGGCTGACTTGCTGTACTCGTCCGGTTTCTTGAGATGCTCTACGAGGCTGCCCTTGATGGCGTGCTGCTCTTCCCTTCTATGATCTCGGTTCGCCGAGGACAGGATTGTCCTCGGTGATACTCCTTCGTAATTCGAACTTTCTCCGTTCGTCCTCGGACATTTCTTTTTCCTCTGCGTGGCCCTTGGGCTTAGTATAAAGTGGGCCGGGATGGCCAAATTCTTTGACCCCACAAAGAGATACTCTACTTCTGGAATTGTTTCAAAGAAACCAATCAAAGCTTGAATTTCTAGGAGGTTGAATAATGTCATTGATCAGTTAAATGGACAGCTTAGGAGAGAGTAAAAGTTAAAAGGAATAAAATAGTGCAAAATATAAGGGTCCTCAAGTTGTCTTTCTTGGGTTCATAATTTTTGAATTGTAAAAGAAAAAAAAAAGGCATATAGAGTGTGTATGTGAGAATTCGGGGCAATGCTAAAATAGGCAGTGGAAGCTTTTAATACAAAGTGAAAGAGTAGAAACAGAGGGAGATTAAAAAAAAAAGAGGTTGGTCTAAAAAACGAGGTTGGTTTAAGTATTTTCATTTAACACCGTTTTGATTACTATTTTACCAACCAGTTGCTCACAAGTTACCTGTTAATTTGCATGTTTTTAAGCTGGATTTGTTTCTTCAAGTATGTCTAACTCTCAATTATAAATAAAATGAAAATGTCATGCCAAAATATTTTTTATATTATCTTTGGGTTGTGTAGGTTGTTCATATTTTCTACCAGTTGATTACGGATTATCTATTAAATTGCAAGTTCAAAAGTTGGATTGTTTCGTCAAGTATGTCCAACTTTCAATTAATGAAAAGGCTATTCTAAAATATTTTTATATTATCTTTTGGTGTGGTAAAATAATTTTTGTAAGGGCGGCATTTTGGTTCCTGAGCCCAAAAGGTAAAAGGATTCAGGCCTAAAGAGCCCAACACAATGAATTTGTAGAGAGTGGGCTTAAAAACTAGGCTTCAATGGATCAAGCAACGCGCACAGTGGATTAAAGATAGTAAGAAAGCAAAGAAAGACAAGCTCTATGCAAAGAAATCCTTCCTCGGCGAAGTCCGAGGAGAATGGTTCTTGAATATATTTCTTTTAGACTTGGATACAATTTCGGTTCTTCTTGCTATAGTCTTTTCTTTATAGATTTCCCGATCCCCTAATCCCTTTAGGATCTCTCACATTATATATGCTCATTTCGCTGATTCTGGCCCTCTATTTGTTGATTATGCAAGCCACTACTTAAGTGCTTGTCCCATCAGACGCCCTTCCTAGTCTTCTATGAGTTGTAGCAACCAAAACAGCACTGTTCAGGGGTTTTCTCCACATAAATGCGGCCAGAGGGTTTGGTGAGGTGCAATCAATGTGGTGGCAACTACCATCCCTCCAATCACGTTAGGGATAACCCCCTCTCTGAAACTATTCCTCTACAGTGTGGCCCCTCCTCTGGTAATGTGCCCTTGACGTGGCAATGGTTCGCCTCTCAGGCTTTATCGTCTGAGCGTATGGGCTCCTGATGACTTGCATAATTTATCACTTCTCAACTTTAAACTTTAGTCTAATTTCATTTATTTTTGTTGATTTTAGATTTCATTATTGTTATTTAAATTTTATTGCAGAAAAAAAGAAAAGAAGAAAAGAAGGAGGCGCTGAACCACAAACAGGAAAAACGTTTTGGGCTGAAAAACGTCTTGGGCTGAAAAAATGTTTTGGGCTGAACTGAAAAACGTTTTGGGCTGAAAATATGTTTTGGGCTGAACTGAAAAAGGTTTTGGGCTGAAGAGAGAAATGTTTTTGGGCTGAAGAAAAGGGCAACACGTGAACTGAAGCAAAAAAGAAAGAGGCGCTGGACAAAAGAGAAAAAGAGAAAGAAAAAGAGGAAAAGGCTGAAACAGAAAAAGAGGAAGAAAAAAAGCGGCGCTGAAGCAAAAAAAGAAAGAGGGCTGAAACAGAAGAAAAGAAAAGAAGAAAAAGGGGAGGCGCTGAAGGGCTGAAACAGAAGAAAAAAGAAAAAGAAAAGAAAAGCTGAAACTTGCAGTAGAGGCTGAACTGGGAGGACTGAGACGAGATATATTTTCAGCATTTATTTTTCTTCGAATCTCCTCAGAAAAATGATGGTGAATTCGTTTATGTTGAATTTTATTTTTAGCATGAACTAAATTTTCTTTATTCTAGGAAAACGATGTAATCTAGTTCCGAACTATGCTTGCTTTTCTATGTTAATTTGAACAAATTCTCTTCATGTTTGTCTGATTTATTCTAAGCTTATTGCTTCTAATTAACTGGCCATTAATTAGATGATTTTAATCTTGTGATTTGCTGTCGAAAGAGGGAATTATAGGATAGATCTTGAATATTTCAGAATAGGTAAATATAGAGATCGAAAGACTTGTATGAACCTATGTAGTATTAAAATCGTTGGTCTTAATGCTTTCTTGCTTTATTAAATTGCATACTCTTGTGTAAAATGATGAATAAGAATGTTTCCATTTGACTGTCGAAAGAGGCTTTTGGAAGAGTTTGGAGATTGCTAACAAATAGAGAGAATTAAATTCAATTAGCTAGATGAGTAAAGCATGGTGAGGGATTAGGTGAAATCGATTTCCTAGAAATTTCTTTCCCATTAATTTGATCTTTGAACAACATCTTTCTTTTCCTTTGCACATTTTCTTTAAATTGATTTTATTTTAAATTCCAATTACAAAAAAACCTTAGTGACTTCTCTAGATAAAATCGAGATTATTATAATTTTGGTATTTGTCAAAAGTAAGCTACCAATCCCTGAGGACGATACTCTTCTCATCACTTTACTATAAAACTACGATACTGTGCACTTGCAGTTTTGCACTGATCAGCTCCTCGAAACTGTGCTGGCCTCCTCAGCCTTTGGTATGACACGTGGCATTATCACCTTATTAAATTTCTGTACCCCACAATTTTTATATTATCTTTTGGTTTCTACCAAATTATAACGGATTATCTATTAAATTGCAAGTTCACACAAGCTGGAATATTTCTTCAAGTCTCTCTAAAATGAAATGTTTTGCTAAAATAGTCCTCTCTCTCTCTCTTCCCTCCTTCGTCTCTTCCTCTCCTTATATAAGTTAATCACTCCTTCATACCTCCTCTCTATCTCCCCTCTTTTTGCTCTTCATGTCTTTCACGATTTCAAAACTTCAAAATTATTAATACTTATAGAAACAACTAAAACAGTCATAAAACAAATAACCACTTCTTCCTTCTTACTCTGTACGTACGGTCTTTGAGAAAATTTTCTCCATACAAACTTTGGCTTTTTCACTAAGAAATACTTAGGAACCAAGTCCTTCACTTTACAGCAAGCACTCAATCTTACACGTTCAACCAAACGGGGGTTTTGTATGATTATATTTAGATGATTCTGCAATGTCATGATAAATGGGTGGTCTTATTTTACCATATAATCCAAGTAATCATGTAATTTATGAATTAAAAGGGATATATATTGTGGGATTATTTCATATGTTGTAATTTAAAAAATAATTTCAAATAACACACTGACTTTTAAAAATATATAATCTATAATATATTAATTCAATAAAAAATAACTATATCAATGCTCGGGTCTGCAACTAGTTTAGTGTAAAAATTGGATTTCAATTAGAGTTTAATTTTGAGCCACGTGTCCTATCGAATCTTAAAAAAAAAAATTAAAAAAAAATTTGTGCCAAGTGAATTAATTTAGTATAGAAAACGATGAGTCCAATATAAATAAACCTAGGTAATATATATATAGGGTTGAGTCCAAATTACACCTGATGTAACTCTAAGCAATGTTACACCACTCAATAATTTATTATTGAATTCATATTTTGCAAATCCAACAGTTGAATTACATGTTCTATATGTTCTTAATATACATGCCAAATTTCATGCCACCAAATGTAATTTACCATTTGATTCATAAACTAATCTTCTATGCATTATTTCAAACTACAAAAACTTAAATTTAAACAATCGATTAATGACATGGCTATTGATCTTTGATCACCTTGAAATTTTGCAAGCATGGAGAATATATGAAGATAATTTAATCAAACGGTGAATTTGTCAAAATTTGCATCCAATTAAAAACTATTGATTGATGTAACATTTCTTAGAGTTACACCAGGTATAACTCTAAGTAGTGTTACACCACTCAATAATTTATTATTGAATTCATATTTTGAAAATCCAACTGTTGAATTACATGTTCTATATGTTCTTAACATACATGCCAAATTTCATGCCAATTAGATGTAATTTACGATTCAATCACTAATCTTATATGCATTATTTCAAACTACAAAAACTTGAATTTAAACAATCGATTGATGACATGGCTATTGATCTTTGATTACCTTGAAATTTTGCAAGTATGGAGAATATACGAAGATAATTTAATCTAACGATGGATTTGTCAAAATTTGCATTAAATTAAAAATTATTGGTTGGTGTAACTCTAAGTAATATTACACCACTTAATAATTTATTATTGAATTCATTTTTTGAAAATCCAACTGTTGAATTACATGTTCTATATGTTCTTAACATACATGCCAAATTTCATGCCAATCAGATGTAATTTACCATTTGATTCATAAACTAATCTTCTATGCATTATTTCAAATTACAAAAACTTAAATTTAAACAATCGATTGATGACATGGCTATTGATCTTTGATCACCTTGAAATTTTGCAAGAATGGAGAATATACGAAGATAATTTAATCTAACGGTGGATTTGTCAAAATTTACACCAGATGTAACTCTCTCTCTCTCTCTCTCTCTCTCTCTCTCTCTCTCTATATATATATATATATATATATATATATATTTGTAACCAAAGCTTAGAGAATATTTGATTAGAATCAAAATTATATTTTTGCTGTTATTTTTTTTTTCTAAACTAATAAGTATATTTTTTATACTGTTTCTATTTAAATATTTTGTATGTGAAGATTTTGAATGTAACAAACTATAATTGAGCTAAACAATCCCATGCACCTGTCCCCATTCAATTTAGGAGACACTATTGCACCAATTTATTCTTTTATTTTGTGTTGTATGTAGGATCCGTTTGGATACCACTTATTGCTGAAAACATTGTAGCAAAATAATTTTTAAATATGTGAATAGTGCCGTGGGACCCATTTTTAATGAAAATTTTGCTGAAAAAAGAGGTTTGTGAGTCCCGTGAACAGTGCATTTTTCAGTCTTGGGCATGATTTTTGGCTACTGTAGCCATGGGGCCCACGGACTGTGGACGCCAAATGCAGACGTTGCTTTGAAACACTATATCCAAACGTTACCTTAGTAGAATTTCACGGACAATGATAGTAAATTAATATTCTATATATAGCGTCCAGCAGTGATTTTCAAAATTATATGCTTAACACTAGTGTAATGAGAAACTTGGCATAACCAATATCGTTAAAATTGCAAAAGAAAATCATTTTAGTACCTCCAAATGTCCTGGTCGAACTAATGTCCTATATAATTAATAATTTAAACTAATATCAATAGCACCACTATAATTTATCATTTTTGTGCATAAACACATGTTACATACTAGTTATAAGTAATAAGATGAACAAGAAAGAGAAGCTCCTATTTAGTTAACTCAGAAAATATGAGCATCTCCAGCAGATTAGACAAATTTTTGTACTGTTTAGAGAATGAACAGAGACTTTTACCTTTTAGCTACTCATTTTTTCAAATACACTTTCCAACAGATTCTTTATCTCATTCTCTATCTCATTTAAATATTATTTCTTCATTCATTATTTATTCTTTTTTTAACAACTACACATCTTCCAACATTTTTTTATTCAATACCTGATTATTATAATAGAAAAAAAAAAACATTTGAAGAATGAATAGTAGCCCATCAGACTTGATGAGCTACTGTTCATTAGCCAAAAAAAATTTCGGGTATAGAGAGTCCATTGGAGAATGAACAGTAGTCTATTTTGTAGATTTACTGTCTATAGTAAAGAGGATTTTATGTTTAAAATGCTTTAGTATTGATATTAGTATGCACTAGCTTTAATTAGTGAAAATTTTCAGAAAGGCAAACTGATTATTATATCCCCAAAATTGAGTAACCAAATTGACCAGAGGCCTCGAAAACTACTTCCCTAAAGGGAATGTGCCCTAATTTGCTAAATTTGAGGAATCCGGACAAATAACATTAAATGATGATTGAATCTTTAGAATGTGTGTCGGGTGAAGGGTGTATAGTCAGCAGACATGGTGTTCTTCCATGAGTTATGGTGTTTTGCACATTGAATCCAGCATGGGCCCATTTGTCTCACTAGTGTTCTAAGCCCAATGAAAAGGCCATTTAGAGAGCCCAAACTGGTGGAAAAAGACTCTTTTGCCCTCTAATAGACTGCTCCTAACTATCCCATTTGTTGGTCTCTCTTCCACAGGTGGGCCTATCCGCACAGTAAAACGGAAGAGATTTTAGTAACTTGGTCTGGTCCAAAGGAAAATTTTTAGATATTTTTGGAGTACGGAGAAATAGTACTCTCCAGTCACTGCTCTCACATTTATGATGAATCCCACTATTAATTTAATGAGTGAACTTTACTATAAACATGAAAGGAGGGAGTACCATTCTCCATGCTCTGAAAGTATCCAAGTATTACTCTGGTCGAAAATCCCCTGTTGACATTGATGGTGGACCTTGTGGGCTTGCCATGTTTATTGTCTCAACCAGTGATTTCTAGGGCATGAGTTTCTTTCTAGGTTCAAAATTTCAAAATGAGCCAAATTCATAACGGCCTATTTGGTTAATTGAAAAAAGTAGTGTTTTTTTTTTCATTTTCAGTGGGACCCATCATAAAAAAACTTGTTTGGTTGAAGAATTTGTAGTCAGTTTTCATTTTCAGTATCCTAAAAGCTGAATTTGAATACAAAAAATGAAAACACATTTTCAGTGTTTTCATTTTCATAGAAAATGAATACAGAGGCAATTTCGTAAATATTGTGAAAATGCAAAGGACCCCACGTGATTGATGTGAGTGTGTAAGTGAAAAAAAAAAAAAAAAGGAAACAATACCAAACCATGTATTCAAAATAACTTACTAAACACCCTTATATGTAAAAATAAGTCATTTTTTCTATATTCAATTTTTGAATTTGAATACAAAAAAGAGAAAATGAAAATGAAAAGTGAATACACCAGTTTTTAGAAGCAAACAACCTAGCATTTCATGAGCTATTTCGGGCTTCAATTTACTGGCACATGAAGCTTGTGGGCCTCAAGGCTTTATTATTTTTTATTTGTTGTCCAAAAAATGCCGTTAGCAGTTAGAAGAGTCACCTGAGATTCTAGTGAGCTTTTAACTTTGGATTTACTCCAAACAAATAGAACCAAATTCTTCTCTCTTTTCTAAATTTTTTAAAAATGGTTGAAATTACAGTTATGTACAGCACAATAGCAAAAATACATTTTTTTTCATCATGTTACACAAAATACCAAATGCTCAATACTTTATGGCAAATACATAGTTATTTCACTTCTAGAATCCTCCACTCTAATTCTCTTTAATTTTTAATTACTCTAATTCTCTTTAATTTTTAATTAGATGTAAGACGTGCAGTATTCAAAAGTCAAATATATACCATATGTTGCACATCCTTTAAAAATGGGAGGAAATTGAAGATTCAATTGGAGTCCTTTCCCATGACAACTTCTAAAATAATCAAACCTAAGTATAGGTAGCATCACATCCCGCTCTCCCTTGTTTGATTCATTTGTTGCATCTCTACCATCGCTGTCTTTCTTGTATTGTTTTTTTTCTTCAACTTTACAAATCAATGAATTGTCTTTCTTGTATTGTTTTTCTTCTTCAACTTTACAAATCAATGAATTAGGTTTGGGTATTTATTTATGTGTGGGAAACGTGTTAGGTACCCCAAAACATTATTTTATTCATATCCTTACTCATCAAAAAGAGACATCAGTTTAGTAAAAGTTATTTTAATTATCCAATAAATTCTAGCAATCTATAAGGAATTTATTGATTAAATAGTTTTTAAAAAGCTTGCTAAGGAATCAACGATGGGATCAATTACTCTAGCTTTAGCGTAGTCCCGTAACATCTAGCTTTTATTCAGAAGCTAAAGAATATAAAACTACATTGTTTTAAAAGCAGTGGAAACTGGGAAGACAAATCACAACATGGTATGAAATTTTTAAGAATGAAATTGAACAAAATTAAACAGTAGGAAGCAGATTGAAAATAACCAAAGCTTAAGGATTACAAAATGTAACTTGCCTATTATCAATTTCACAGATACATTCTTGGTTCACCCAGAATCATGACACACTGATCTACTATTATGCTGAAAAATATAAAAGGGTAGCCCAACATCTACAAAACTTAATTAAGATATGTTCAAGAAGGAAAAATTTATTCAAACAAATTGTACAATTGCACAACGTTTGAGTGTATACAGACTCCCAACATAGAACCCCAAAAAAGCTTTCCTTGCAAGGATTAATCAGTTTCAAACTTTGCCGTAAAAAACTTGGAAAGGAGAAAATGAAGGCTGAAAGAATCAACAATGAGATGTAGCAAAAAATGTTAAAATGATCTGAACCTGTCTTCTTATACCAGACCAAGCCATTCCAGTTATCGGGTACTTATTTAAGATAACAGACCTGACATTCATGTCATTCCTTGAAGAACACTAAAATTTGATGGTCCAACTGTATCCATGAACCCTCTTACCGACAGCTCTGGTACAGATTGCGTTTTACTCAGCAACTCATGGTCTATAAAGATAACGACAACTGTAATATCATCATGAAAGAACCGCCTGATCCCCTTTTCAACCTTCTTAAGGTCATCATATCTCATCTCCCTTTTCCTAGCTGCTACATTTAAAGCTGATTTGAGAAGTCTTCTTGCAATTCCCTGATAATTCAGGATAAAGTAAGAACAAATTTATAAGTCTTTCACAGATAAAAGAGCAAAATATAATAAAAGAGGTTCGTTAAAAGATAGAGCATACTTGTCTTGGGTTATTATGCACAATCTCAGCAGCTTCCTGATTTGTCATGTGTTCCCAAAGCCCGTCAGATGCAAATATGATAAATTTATCAATGGGTTGTAAAACTCTAGCACATATAGATGGCTCTGCTGTCAGCACAGGTCGACGGATGGGTTCAGAAAGGTGGAATTTTGGAAATGAAGGATCAAGACAAAACTCTGGCCTTTTCAAGTATGCATCACCTATAGATCTAGATACCTGATACCAATGCAAGGGATGAAACAAGTTATATAGTTACAAGCATAGTAATTGTTACTGGTCAAAATTGCAGGCAAACAGCTGAAAAATGACCACCAATCTAAGAAATTGTACAAATTCTCTTTATGCATACAAGTGAATATTAGCACCAGATGTCACATAGCTTGCATCATATTTAAAACAAAGAAAAAAAAAGGAATCTTAAATGGGGAGTAGAGAGATGTTATGGGGCACAAGAGTCAACCGAGTCCAACAAAACCCTGTAGTGTCATATACTTAACTGATGGCTCCAATAACCACAGAATCTATTTGGAATAAGCTCAGGATTTGGAAAATCTAAAAAAACCATCCACGTATGACCCAAGTGTCATGGTAATATAGAGCTATAAAAGAGAAATTATTTGTCATTAAAAAAAAATAATGATAGCAATAAAACCTAATAATAGCCTCTCTGAAATCCATAGAATGTAGAAATACTATAATATGGTAGAAAAGATTTTCCTCTAAGCCTAGTTCAATTTGACATTTACATTAACTGATGAATGTCCTCGCTATAGTGTCAATATTGTTTTCATAAAATCTGAATATAACCTTTCAAATAAATAAACAAATAAAATTTTCACCACAAATGGAATAAATCCTGAGTGCAATTTCATGTTGTGAAGCTAAAACACAAGTATAACTACATGATTACAGTTTATTTCTTAAAGGGAATGGCATAATTATTGTGCTGGGAACTTTGAGTCCTCATGCATGTGACACAAGAGTCAATGTTAAGGCTTGGTTTTGTGGATGTGAGTATTAATGTTCATCCACATGCACATACACACATGTTATAGGGTCATGTGCATGAGTGGTAAACAACTACAATATTAAGAATGCAAACAGTTTGCCAAAGCGATTGGGAAAAAAACTGCCTTAAAAATTATATAATTGCCGTAATTTAGAAAAACATGAATCCTTTCAAAATAATATCTTAAAAAACAACAATTAATGTAAATTGATCAAGGCAAAAAGAATTTACATAAGGAGGAGAAGACTAAAACAAGAGCACACCTGAATGATGCCTTTGATACGCCAAACTCCATGCTTCATGACTACAATATGTGAATCATCAGGATGCCTGGACTTGAGTTCTTGTCTAACCTCCTCCATACTTGCATTGTGATCTCTGGTCAACTGCTCAGCAATTATCTCATTATTTCTACCTACAGAACCAATAACAGCTCGAGAATCACCCAAGTTGGCAACATATAATGTTCCCCTCCAGATAACCCCAACCAGGCAACAAGACCCAATTGCTGCAATCAGTGGTTTTATTCCCCAGGACCTACGAACAAGAGTAAGAAACCCATCCTCAGTTGCTGAAAAAGCACTCCTAAGTACATCTTCAGATATGGTTCCATTTTCTCTAGCAAGCCCTGTAAAATAATAAATCAGATTCACCACTAAACATTCAGAACTACCTAAAATCAATAAAGAAACAAAGGGTGACAAGCAGAAAATATGACAGAATGAACACTTGATGCGATCTAAGGTTTCAGATAGAGAACACAGGGACGCAATTTTGAAAACATTTCTGTTGAGTTAAAGTGAATTCCTTAATGTGTTTAAGTAATACCAGGTGGAGTGGTGGTTACTATCATTAGTTCAGATATACCAATGAAAAATGAAAATCTTGCAAATACAACTTTGTAAAACCACATCAATCAAGATCCTAGCTGAAAGCCTTGTAACTCAGTGGCATTGACTGATCTCCATCCACAGGGAAACCTGGGTTCAAATCCTCCATCCCCAACTTGTAACAATTTTCTTGGTAAAAAAAAAATCAATCCAAATCTTATAGTCAAACAAATATGAACACAAGCTCCATGCCTCTGTTAGATATGCTAACGTCAAGAAGGTAGAAACCTCAGGAAAGAGCAAAATGCAATACCATCTTTCTATTCCAAACAACCTGTTATGATTTTCAAATAAGAAATTATATCTAAGCTTTTGATAACAGAAAAAATCCACAATAAAATCTTACAGAGAGATAAACAATGTCAGGCTGAAAAACTGGATGAGAAAAAGACACAAAACATCCAAATTTGCTCTCATTAAGAATGACAAGATAAAATAATGTGAGTGATAAACATTATCATTTTTCATCTCGTCCAGTTGCTTTTGGTTCTCCTTTATACTGACACAGTGAAAAGAAACAATCACAAGAAATGAAAACAGCTTCTTGCTTCACCCTTTTTTTATTTATTTTTTATGGTTAAGTTACACACACACCATGCAGTTTAACCTACAACCTTACCCTCCACCTTACTCTTATAAGAGAAGCAGGTGTCAAGTCATTTGAACAAGAACTCATCGGCACTCCTTACTTCACAATTTTTAGCAGTCTCTTTACTTTTCCAAGTAAAAAAGTGTGTTAGCTTGCACATAATTTGAAATTTAGGCCTAAAACCACAATCCTATCTTCCAAATCTGCCTATAGTCATTTCAAGAAATCTTAATAAAATTTCAAATTGAACTACATTTTTGTCTCTGTAGACCAATCAGCACAGGGTCTCAGAATTAAATACAAAACACCCCCTAATACACTGCTACAAATCTACAACAAAAAACAAGATAGATCATCCTAATTTAGCAAAACAGAAAACCCAATTACAATAACTGAATTATCAACCCAAAAAAAGAAAAAGAAAAAAAGAAACCCTTTTTCACAATCACAAAACTGAGTATCTTAGAAGCAAGACAAGCAAAGACCCACATGGAAATTCATCATAACAAGTAGTATAAATTGGTTTTTAGTAAAAACAAGTACTAAAAAACCATTAAAACCCAAAACCCATTTGACCTACAAACAAAAGCTGAAGTATAATAAAAAGAGAGAAGAGGATCAAAGACTCACTAACTAGATGAAGAAAGAGATGGTCACAGATAAAACGAGAGGCATCAGGGCCACCATGGCCATCATAAACGCCAACAAAGGTGGCATTAGGAGCGGTCTCAACTTGGCTCTGATCTTCAAGAACCTCATTGGCTTGAACAATAGCGAAAGAGTATTCACCTAAAGAGTGTTTGTGAAGGTCACGACACCAAAGAAGCGAGTCAGCGAGTGAGGAATTGAAATCATCATCATCATTGCTAGTGCTGTTGCTGCTATTATTATCCTTGCTCATACGGGCATATCTCCTTACTGGTTTCCAACACGCCCAAGCCATCCTTGCCAACCACGAGAACATCCCTCATTTCCCAAACTGTAGTTCGATTTCAAGTTTTGAAAGATAGCAGAGAAAGACCCAAAAAATTGTTTTCTTTTTAGTGTTTTTGGTTGCTTGGTTTGGAATATGGAAGTGGGTTCAGATTAAAGATTGCAAATTTTGATCAGAGAAAGAAAGACTGAAAGAAAATGTGAGAGTTTGGACTAGAGTGAACACTGAAGTGAGAGAGAGAGTGCGTGTTTGTGTTTCTGTAGTGTGAGAGGGAAAGTGGGAAATTCTCTGCGTTTTCAGATTTTAGAGAGAGAGAGATGAGAGAGAGAGGTTTTACAGTTTTTACAGAGAGAGAGAGAGAGAGAGATGTAAGGAAGAAAAGAAGAGTGTGAAGAGAGAAGGGAAGGGAAAGTTGACGAAACCGTGTGCTTTAAGTAATTAAAAATGGGCATGTACGCGTTAATTAATTACACATTTTGCCATTATTAGTGTGTCCTGGATCTGGGACCCGCTATATTTCAGTGGGTCAGATTTAGGAGAAGATATAAGGATAGAAAAAATAAAAATAAAAAGTATTTTTAATAAGTATAAAGGGCCCAACCGGGTTCGAACCGGTGATCTTTCGATCTATGGACCCCTCTTTTGTCATTACTTCAATGAATAAGTTTATTTAAACGTATGAAAAATTAAATCATTTTAATTTGAAATTTAGGCTGTGTTTGTTTCATGTAAAATATTTTTCGGAAAATAAATATTTTCCGGAAATGCTATTTTCAGGAAAGGAAAATATTTTCAAGTGTTTGGTTGCATTTTAAAAAATGTTTTGAAAAATATTTTCTGGTGTTTGGTTGTGTTCTTGAAAATACCATAGAAAACACATTTTCTACTTGTTGCTCACATTTTCTCAGCTGCCAAACCAATATATAATATCATTCTCAGTACAGAAACACAAACAAAACCCAGAAAAAAAAATCATCAAATCCGGTCAAATTGAGAGAAGAAGGAAGAGAGAGAGGCGACTGGGTTCGACGAGAGGCTGCGCGGCGGAGCCGAAGGCGAGATCGCGCGGCGCGGTGCTGCGATCGCGATCGACGCGGTGCTGCGATGGCGATCGGCGCAGTGCTGCGATGGCGATTGGCGCGAAGGCGAGATCGCGATGGCGCAGTGCTACGATGGAGATCGGCGCAAAGGCGAGATCGCGATGGCGCGGTGCTGCGATGGAAATCGGCGCGAAGGAGAGATGGTGATCGGCGCGGTCTGCGACGATCAGACCCGGTTCAAAAGGGAGAGGGAGATCAAGAAAGAGAGGGAGCTTGCTGCGTCTGTGAGTCGTTCTTTCTCCCTTTGCGCGTCTGTGAGCTCCTCTCTTTGCGCGTCTCAGTTCCGGAAGTGATTTGAAGGTAAAATAAAAACGGAAATGCTTTTACAGGATTAGAGGGCGTATTTTACAGTCAACGAAAGTTATTTTCCGTTTGACCCAATTTTTCGGACCAACCAAACAACCTATTTTACGGAAAAGCATTTCTGAAATTAGTTTGAAGTCAAAACAAACACAGCCTTAAATGAACTAAAGTAGCTTTTGCCTCTTAAATTTTGAAGTTATTTTTAGGCTAAAATACAAACTACACCTCTAAATTTTGGTATTAGATTTTATACTCTAAAATTTAAGAATTTGAATTTTACCTTCTAAGGTTATATTCTACTTGCATTAGCATTCCCTACCTCTATATTTTCTATTAAATGCCAAAAAAATTCTTTCAACAAGTATTTATTTCGTTCAATAAAATGATGCTACATGACATAATGAAAATGATATGTCATTATTTTATTAGACAAATTAAATATGTGTGACAAGTTTATGTCACACATAACAGAAAATATGAATAAAAAGGCTACTGATCCAAACAAAATATAATTTCAAGGAGGAAAATCCAAATTTTGAAACTTCAGAATGTAAATTCAAAGACTCCCAAACCTTAGGGGTATAGTTTGCACTTTAGCCTTGTTTTTATTTTGATAGTCTATGTTTCAAAATTTTCACTTTAGCTCATGTTTGATTATATTTTTATATTAACATTCATCATTGCCATCTATACTCATTAGTAATCTCTAAATCGTCTAAAAAATGTTTTTATGCTTACAATAATAAAATTCTTGCATTCTACAATATTTTTATAAAATTGTTAAACATAAAGGATACTTAACGGTCTAATTATTAACAGAAATAGTACGAACGATATAAAAACATAATCAAAAGAAGAATTAAAATGAAAATTTTAAAATGTAATCGGTCAAAATAAAATTAACCTAAACTTTAAGGGAGAAAAGTTTTTTTTTTTTTTAATTATTAAGGGAGAAAAATATACTTTAGTCATTGAAATGAGATTTTGCATTTACAGTTCTTTTATATATCACAATTCATGTCATGCAACATGTGCTATATGAATACTAGTAGCTATAAAAATTTCTTTTTAAGTCAATATAAATTGTGAATTCCAGTTAACTTAACTGGTAAAATTTCTTATAATCCAATAATATATTTGAGGCTTAAATTACGTCTAGACTAAAAACTAATTGATACATTGGTATGCTAATAATGAGTGGTCATCATAAAACAGACACCCTTAGTTGAGATTCTATCTTATCTAAGGAAAAAAAAAAGTCAATAGAAATTGTATTTGATGAGAGGGTATAGGACGCGTGTGATGGAGTAGGTGCGGCTTATCAATTACACACCTTGTTTCCTATGAATTAAAAAGCAGGATTAGTAGTTGTGTTGTTAGAGTTAGAGGCATGTTGTTTTCCTCCCTAACAAAAGGGGCAGCAAACACACATGCGACCTGTGAAGTAAAAGCCTTGCCTACTTTTGTGTATCACAAGGTTGTTATTGTATTCACTATTCAGTTTACCTACATTATCTAATCTAATCCTCAAGGGCTACCAATGGTACAGTTAGCATTAAAAATTTGTTGTTGCCAACCCTTTAAATTATGTCCCCACACATCATCCATATATTATGTATTGGATTTTGTTGCTATCCAGTTTCTTTACCATAAATCCATTTAAATTTTGTTATAGCAACAATAAAATGTCACAACATTTTGTACCAATTGAGCTATCAATCCATTAAAGATCAAAATAAAAATAAAATATTACTATATAGGGACCAACTCAACAACTCAATTATGAAAATGTTGTGACATTTTATTGTGTTCTTAGACTTTCTTAATCATGTATGGAGTTTTTAAAATCATATTTATATATTTTGAAATGAGCGGATTGGACTTTCCACATCATCAATGATTATAAATAATAAAAACTAAGATGATGATAGTCAATATTTGTATTAATGATGTTGTAAAATCTAATCCATTATTTATCATGAATAAGAATTTCAGAACACTCTATGATGGAGGTATCTCAATCTAAATAACTCTAAATCATCATCTTCCTATAATCATAACAAATGGACTAGTTTTCAATAGTATCTAATAAACATTTCTGGAAAGTTTGAGGAATGGTGTTCCTCGATAATGCTCAGTACATCTATATGTCAATTTTCAACCATGTGTTAATGTTTTCATATACTTTCAGTTTCCTATCTGCTTTTCAAATCAAAACAAATATAATTGATCATTCTTTCAAATTTTTTTGTGAAACATAATCACTTTATCTTTTATCTTGTTTAGGATGTGCTTCGTGGATATGCACCAAAAAGTGGAAAAGAGAGAAAAAAGTCTTGCTTAGGTAGCAAAAAAAATCTTTTTAATTTCAAGATTGGACCCTATGCATTTTGAAATTCTAAGCAGAAATCCATTTCGAGTGAGATATGGAGAAAAATATGTTTCCACTACTTAGTGTATGTTTAGTATTATTGTAAGAAGTAAAGTTTTAGCTGAAGATTTTAGTAATAGAATTTTTACAATTCGTTAGTATTGAGCAAATTACAATAACTAAAGGGCTTTAAAAACTGTGAATTTATAAGCATGAATAATAATTAATAAATGGAAAAAAAAAATTCTTTTAGTTTAAAATTTTGGTTTTTTTAAAGGTCACAAAAGAGCTTTTAAGAATCAAAATCTCTTTTCATCCTTGCTACTAGACATTATTTTTTCAATAAAAAAATCACTTTATAGGGCCTTTTCTTTTTCTTTTTCTTTTTCTTCTTTTTTTTTTTTTTTTTTTGGATAGATATAGGGCCTTTTCTAGTTGACTAGCTCTTAGAATTGATCTAAAAACGTGAAATCAGAATATGTATAGACATGTATATTTTCTACACGTGTCTTGCATATTGGTTCATATTTCCTCGTATATTTTTATGAGTTCGTGAGTTTGAATTGCTTTTGGTTTCCACGCCAAAACCACTTAATTTGTGAATTGTTTGCATGATTCTCCAAATTTTTTCACCGTGCAATTATGTATGGTTCATCCCAATTTGTGGACTTGACTTTTGGGCTATTTTATAGATGCTCTTTTTTAATTTCTCCTCAGA
The DNA here is from genome assembly GCA_030021035.2 of Notholithocarpus densiflorus. Taxonomy (NCBI): domain Eukaryota; kingdom Viridiplantae; phylum Streptophyta; class Magnoliopsida; order Fagales; family Fagaceae; genus Notholithocarpus; species Notholithocarpus densiflorus. The sequence continues at coordinate 4,878,334 of JARYZH020000011.1, forward strand.
GAGAGAGAGAGAGAGAGAGAGAGAGAGAGAGAGAGAGAGAGAGATTGCTTAGAATATGCAATTAATTAATTAAATTGATCTTAATTTATTTCTTATATATGAAATGAAATACTTATAATAAGAACAACTAGTGTAAATTTAATGCCAATATACGAAGGCTAAGAATTTCCCCTTCCCATCCATGGCATTAAGGCCACATTAAAAAAAGCTAGAGAGAGAGATGAAGCTAGACAGTGTCATTTATCAAACGCTTGTGCCGGTGGTAATGCTTCTCTATAAATACTTTTGAAGCCCCTTCTACAGTTTTACGCCATGTCTGCAAAATTACCACATATAACTCATTAGAAAGAAGAAATAGGAAGTATACGCTACAAAATAGTAACATTTTTTTTTAAGATACAAAATAGAAATTCTACTCTAACTTAATTTAAGTGTATATGTATGTGAAACTCCCTCCTAAATTGAACTTCGACCCTTTACCCTCACACTCCACAAGCACTTATACTTGTAAAGTGATTATTATTCTAAGGGTACACAGTGATTGTAACATCTATTTTTGGTAAGTAACAACAGTGACATTTTATATAATTAAGATTTGAACCATTACTGGTATTAGCAGTTGCATACTTGTAGTTACTAGTTATATTTAGTCTCAAAATTTTATATATATAAAGAAAAAAAACAGGGCTTGTGCAGTTATAGTGATACCATGAATTCACAAGCTCTTAGCAAAAATAAATAGAGAACCATGTTTGGTTGGGTAACAATCTAAGTTTGGCTATACTTGTGTATTATTGGATTGGACCAAACTCATTAAACTTAGACTGGAACCAATTTAAGATTTGGCCTCTCTAAATTGAGGATAGCATTGCCCATTACGGTATTACCAACTCTCACGAATTCCCCTAGAAAAGGGGAATCTTGTGTAATAGGTAAGACTTTTTTAGACTTTATGTAAAAGAGGACTACCAATGCCCCATGCCGCAAGGACTTTTGCTCTTTTTATATTTTTGTTTTCATCAAAACTTTTTTTTTTTTTTTTTTTTTTTGGAGAAGCTGTTTTCATGAAAACTTGATTGTTGATTTGAATAATTATCTAGAATTATGATTTTATGAACATCTAATTCTCACTTTTTACAAAGCAAATATAAACATTAATTTTCACACATTTTGTATATGTAAGTATTATTAATCTACTTTAGGGGAAGAATGTTTATTTTTTACCCCAAAAAAAAAATGTTGATCAGTTTTAAGGATATTTTTGTCATGTAGAAACTATTAATAATGCTCAAAATTTATTAATTCTTAAGTTACTAAATGAGTATTTATCTTGTAAACAATTTATTTATTTATTTATTTATTTTGTGACGAATACTGGGGACAAATGTTACACCACGATTTTGTTTCTCAAAAAAAAAAAAATTCACAGATATCTTTTGTTATTTAAAAACTATTAATAATAGTCAAATTATTAATTCTTTAGTCATCAAATGAGTATGGAGCTTGTAACGTAACACATTAGAATTCTTATATTTAAAAACATAGTGTTATAGTATAAATTTAAATTCTAAATACATTGATGATTGAACAATATAAATATCAACTTTTTTTGGATTTTGAATTCTTATGAATTGAAACTCTCTCAAGATTTGAAATTCTCAACAGCAAGGAGGAGAAAGAAGACAAAGTCCCAACCTCCTCATCCTTAAGGTTTTCAGACCCAGACCGTTCATTGAACCGTAAAAGAGAGAGGTTCAAGGTTTTTGAGGTCGAACCGGGGTCGAACTGTAATGACGTTATAATTAATTTAATAATTATTTTAAATATATATAAAAACATTAAATTAATAACAAAAATAGAAAAATTAACTAAAATAGTCCAAAACAAATATAGATAGTATTTTTTATAACATAACTTTCATAATACAAATAAAAATTATTAAATTCTAAAAAAACATAAATAGCTATTGGATATAAATGTAGCATTATTAAATGTGGATGTGAGTATAGTTCTGTGATATAAATGGGATATAAATGTCAACCTTTTACATGTAAAATAATGAACTATACCTGTAGCATTATTATCCATTAACCTTTTCTGTATGGTAATATAAAATTCTGTGATGCTATCCCTAGTCCACAGTCCACACTAGGGATAGCATCACAGAATTTTATATTACCATACAGAAAAGGTTAATGGATAATAATGCTACAGGTATTAATCTAACTTGACATAATTATTTTTATTTAGAGAATAGACTTTTTGTCTCTTTAGATTTAGGACATGATCAAATTGACGCAACAACAATGACAAGCAGGACAGGAATCAGGATCATCTTAAGCATATTCTTAAAGAAGATGCAAATGGCTATATAGTGAACTACACAATGAGGTATGTGTTTCCTAAAAGCTTCAATATAGGGTTGAATTTTGGACATTGACTTGACCGCAAAAGCCAATCATCTAATCAAGCTATTGAATTCTAGATGGTTTTATATTGATTAACTAGACAATTCTATATTCTTTGATCAAATTCATTGCATTGTAAACACATTGAGTTTTTTATTAGCATTTGAAATCATTGTGTTTCCTTTCCTTCCAATCAATTTATAGAATATCAACAAATGGCATCACTAAAAACTTAAGTCCTACATTGCCAAGAAAGTGACGTGCTCAAATCCTAAATTAACACAAATTAAGAGTAATAGTATCGTTTTAGTTAAAGACCAAAGATAATAATCTAACCTTCTCAATGGTTCCCAAGAGGGACTTGTTCTTGATATCCCTTGCCCTCAGCTTTGTCCTCCCAATCCCAAGTTGCCGAAGCAATTCTGACCTCCTTGTTGGCACTAGAGGAAGAAGAGACCTCCTTTCCACTAAGCTCGTACTATTAGATGGGCTCTCACATTGACCACCTTCTCTTATTATCCTACCCCTTTTCCGGCGTTTCAACACCTTTAACTCTTTCCTCGCCGGGGCCTCATCACCCGAATCCGAACCCATTTCAGCAAACTTTCTAAGTAATTCATCGGAAGACTTCTTGTTAACATGTTGAACTGTAGCAGAGCTAGCAGAGTCCATTATAGAAAAAGTGAGAGAAATGACCGGTTGAGTTTAGGGAGAGAGGTGATGAGTGATGATAGTGAAAATGCAAAATATATTGGGGGGGTGAGATTATTGATTATAATGTTGGGTTTGTGTCTTATTATGTGGAAAATGGACCGTTGGGTACGTAAATAATTTGAATAATGAAAGTGGAAAATATAGCCGTTGGGAAGACCAGAGGGGTTTTTAAGAGTTCAATAATTGTTAGGCATGTGATATACAGTATACTGATGGATGGGCCATTAATTAATAGTAACAATACTACTAATTGTTAAGAACGGCAAAGGCGCGCCCCCCACATTCTTTGCTGACAAATGTTGGTGCTTCCTGGTGCTGGTGGCACTGTGACTGTGGTATCAAAGTTGGATCAAATTCCAACTTTTGCTGATGATAGTTACACACTCTTTATACAGATCGCGCAATTGACACGATTTCAATTAAAATTGTGAAATTGTATTTTTACCATTTTAGTCAATCGTGTTTTCAAAACAAGATTTAATACTTTATGAACTGAAGTTGGAGTTTTTTTTTTTTTTTTTATAAGAACTGAAGTTGGAGTTGGACACACGTAAAGTATAACTCAATTTAATACACGTAAAAGTATTCACATTCGTAGAACTCACTTGTATAATTCCCTTCTCTTCTCCAAAAAAAAGATCCCAATCTCTTTGCTAGATTAAAGCTGGTCCAAACTTTTTTGTTTCCCATTGGCAATACGAATATGAATCTTGAATCCCATTACAAGTGACAGACTGATTTGAGTAAAATTAGCTAAAACATAAGGCCACTTGCTAATGGATCAATTTATGCGATTTTATTCACAGAAAATATTCGCAGATGGAGGAGAATCAACAGAAATTTAAGAGAGTCCACTGCTTTATTTATGGTCTAGAAGGGGGAAAACTTCTTTAATCATGAAATATCATATCAGTCATTTAATCACGTTAAGTATTAAATATGTGATAGGAAAAAATACACACCCACAGCCTAAATTAAAAGGCAGAATTCATGAATATAATTTCCAATATCATCAATATTGGCCGGCAAAAAGCATCATTGTATCCTACGTTACAAGTTACAACAATGGTACATTAAAGGAAATTCGACAATAATACTTTACAGATGATAACTCAAATAAAATTAGGAGAGGGGGAGAAAACTCTGTTCAGGCTTGAACTTCAGAGATCCATCTCGTTGATTTTCTCTGCCAGGATTCTACAAACAAGGTTGCAATCAGAACTTAACTTGTCATAACCAGTGAGGTATAGACTAAAACAACTTGCAAAACATTTTCAGATCTGCAGATTATTTCTTTCCATGGAAATATGTTAACAAATTGAAGTTCTTTTATTCTTTCGCTGAGGAAATTCAAAGGAGTTTATTGAAAGAAGAAACACCAAAATAGAAGCCAAGATGTTCTTATTCTAGGCTCAAAGAACCAAATGTTTAAATTTTAAGATGCCAGAAAATTCACATGGGCTACTTGACAGTGAAATACCATGACAGATTTACAAAAGAAAAAAAATGGCCACATTCCTTAGACTTCATTACATACTCAATTCAAAGGAATTGTTTGGATCCATATTGTTCTCTAGAAATGTCTAATAGGAATATGGAAAAAGTAAAATAAATAAATACATATGTATGTGTGTGTATGTATATATAATTTTGTAAAAGGAAGGAAAAAGTAAAGGTAAATTTTGTCCTACGTGAATCAACAATTAACATAATTAGTGTACATGCTCCTCAAATAGGATTGGAAGAATCTATTAAGCAAAAATTTTGGGAGGAAAAATGTTAGTCAAATAGATTTTATTTTTACTTGAAAAGGAGATAGTAGATGTTGTAAAGATTGTAAGCTGATACTAGAATAGAGCATAACCACTCAACAAATGGTGGTAATAGCTATTAGTATTACAAGATGGTGAAGAAGAGGTATTAAAGAAAGAAACCCAAAGATTAGGTGGTGGGGTTTGAAGGGGGGAAAAAGGGTGTGTTTAAAGATAAAATGATCAAAGAAGGCAAGTGGAATTTATTAGAAGATGTTGATCAGATGTGGAATGAAATGGCTAATTGTATTTAAAAAGTGACTAAAAGACATACTTAGAGAATCTGAAGGATGTGGGCGACCAACTAAGGAGACTTGATGGTGGTATAAAGTGGTACAAGCAGCAATTAGATTAAAGAGAGAAATATAGAAGCTACCTAGATGTAGACACAATGTTGCTTTTAAAAATTATATAGTAGCGAAGATGGAAGCAAAAAGGGTTGTCTAAGAAAACTAAATGTAAGGCTTATGATAAATTTTATTTTATTTTTGATAGATAAGGCTTATGATAAATTATATAGCAAGTTGGGGACAGAGGAGGGCTAAAAGGATATTTCTAAACTTGCTAAGACAAGGGAAATGAAAACAAGTAAATAAGAGCATATTAAACTTTAAAGAGAGATGGACAAGTTATTTTAATAAACTTTTTAATGGAAATGATATAAAAGATTGGAGTGTGTAACCCAATGGATGATAGAAACCGTAGATTTCTTTGAAGAATTAGGATGACTGAGGTAAACTATGCATTAAAGAGGATGAAAATGGGAAAAGCTATGGGGCTGAATGAAATCCCCATTGAAGTTTGGAAGTTCTTGGATGATGTGGGTGTGTGCTGGTTGACCAACCTTTTCAATAAGATCTTAAGTGTTAACAAAATACCTAATGAGTCGGAGAGAAGTACTTTAATACCTATTAACATGAACAGTGGGGATATTCAAAACTGTACATATTACCTTGGAATTAAACTTATGAGTCACATTATGAAACTTTGAAAGAGAATGATTGAACATAAGTTAAGACATGAAATAACCATATCAGAGAATCAATTTGGTTTTATGCCAAGACAATCTACTGTGAAGCTCTTTTCTTTACTTAAACGTCTAATGGAAAATTAAAGAAAGGCCTATAAAGATATTGGCTTTGACCTAGAAAAAGGATATGATAGTGTCCCTAAAGGCTATATGGTGGATTTTGGAAAAGAAAGGAGTTCCTTTATCGTATATTAAGTTGATTAAGGATATGTAAGTTGTAACTAATGTGAGAACAAGCAAATTCATTACAAGTGAGTTTCCCATCGCTATAGATTTGACTCACGGATTGGCATTAAGTCCATATCTCTTTGCACTAGTGATGGATGAGCTCATTATATTGATTAAAAGGAAAATCCCTTGTTATATATTTTTTTGCAGTTGATATCGTGATATTGTTTTAGTAGGTGAAACTATAAATGGAGTTAATGTCAAGCTAAATTTGAAAAGATGCTCTAGAATCTAAAGGCTTTCTATTAAGTAGAACTAAAACAAAGCACATGAAATATAAATTTAATAAAAGTAGAAACAAAGCTGAAGGGGTGGTAAGACTCGATGGTCAAAAGATACTCAAGAGCAAGAGTTTTTGATATCTTGGATCAATAATTCATAAATATTTAGAGATTGAAGAGTATGAGAATCATAGGATAAGAGCAGGGTAGATAAAGTGGAGATGTGCATTAGGATTATCTTGTGATCATAGAATACCTATTAAGTTAAATTGAAATTTTTTATAAAGACTACTATAAGACCTTATGCTCAGTGGTACTAAATGTTGGGTTTTTAATATGCAACATATTCAAAAAAATGAGTATAATTGAAATGAGAATGTTAAGATAGATACACATGAAAAAATAGGATTCAAAATGAGGACATAGCTTAAAGATATAGGTGGCCCCTATTGATGAAAAGATAAGGGAGAGAGATGGTTTGGTCATGTTCAAAGGAGAGCAATTAATGCTCCAATGAGAAAGAGTGAATCGATTCAAAGTGACAGAATGAAAAAAGTAGAGGAAGACCAAAAATTACATTAGTAAAAATAGTAAAAAATGATATGTCAATTGAGAAAGTAACAAAATATGACTTTGGTTGGCGAAAACCTTATAAATCTATAACAAAGTACATGTGGCCGACCTTGAATAACTATTGGTGATCCATAGCCAACCCTATAATTCTGATTTCTGAGACTAAGACTTGATTGTTGTTGTTATCTTGTATGTATGCATGTATATATTATATAAGACTAATCAGTTTTCACAAAGAAAACACCCTGATTAAGTTTTCTTTCTTCTTGAGTTTCTCATCAACAATTTTATATAAATATATATATATATATATTTATATCCTTTGAAAACAAAAAATGAGACAAGCACAAACATACATGGGCATACAGTACATTTTATGCTTGTAGCATCTCCTCTCATCTGCAATGTTACAAGTCTCAACTAATTATAGTCAGCTACCTTCAGTTACATGTCAAACTACAAAAATTGATAAAAAAAATAATAATTGCTTTATATCATCATCATCGTTAAATAAGTAGCCACGATGCTTTGATGCTCTTTATTAGGTTACTTGTGACATTTTCAATCAAACCATGATATTAAAAGAAACCTGGTGACATGAAGGGTGGCAGTGTCATGACTGAATCTCTTTCAATATTTATTCACTATTACTACAACATTATTCATAATTATGAGAATAAGCCGAAGTTAAACTTTAAATCTAGAGCTCTGAATACCAGCAGAATTTCTTACCATCATGTTATGAGCTGAATTCAGTCCCAAAACTGAGAGTATGGCATTCAAGATTTCTCAAGTTTAGCTGCAAAATGGGAAAAAATATTAATGTAAGCATGTATCCATGAATATTTTCCTGTAAGGATGTATGCACAATATTACCATATAAACTTCAAAGCAGAACTGTAAAAAGAAAAGAAAATCCTCTATTTCCCAACTTTTTTTTTTATAATTACCATAGATTTATTGACATTTGACACGCTAAGAATATTGATTAAACATGTTGTATTTTATGGAGAGTATGAAATCTATACTTTATTTTTTTTTTTGATAAGTAATAAGGATTCATTGATATCAAAAGAGAGAGGCACCCAAGTACACAGGAAGTATACAGGGGCAAACAAATCAAGAACGAAAATTACAAAAGTCAAGTAAATCCAAAATATAAAAAGGTTGGTTATTATGAAATCTATACTTTATAGTGTAACACATAATATGAAATCACATCAATTAATCAGTCATCTTCTTTAAGCAATTTTATAAGCGTAACATAGGCTCAGTCCAAGGACCATAGATGTGTGACAATTAGTTATTACACACCTAGCCCATAGTTTGAACTATTAGAAGGCTTCCATCTTTCAAAATGGATTGACTGTTGTGAAAATAAACCATTTACGCAAGATTAAAGAAGAGAGAAGAAATTTAGACACAAAGAATTTACATGGTTCAGCAATATGCCTACGTCCACAGGCAACGACAAAGAAAATTCCACTAGAAAATAAGGAGATTACAATAGTAGCACACATGCACTCTCACCCCAGATTCACCCTTGGCTCTCTCTAATAAAGAATAAAGAACACCCTTTTGTATCTGATAAGTCTATTGTGCAGCTACTCTTTCTCACCTATTCGGCTCTCGATAATTAATCTTTAGCAAGACCACAGATATATATATAGAGTAGAAAAATTAACTTGGTGGCTACCCTTCACCGAGTCCAAATTGGAATAGAATTCTTCTATTCCAAGCCAAATTACGTGACATGCAAGAAGTGAAATCCTTAAGCCAATCCAAGGCATAGTCAGTTTTCCATTGCTTATTGTAATTGGCAATATTGCTTGACTAATCAAGCCACCGACTCAACAGACATCAAGCACAAGTTCCATTTCTCTTTTCTTTTGACTGTTTTTACCTCAGATTATAGAAGGGATTGAAGGCATTGGTTGATTAAGGGAGATGACATAAAAGCACATGCACCCTCGTGCAAGTTTAACATGTTTAAAGCTTATTCTTTAGTGCTAATTCCTTGAAAGTTCATCAGCACCCCAATATGATTAAAAGATTACATTTAAAGCTTTTAACAAGTTTAAAAGCTCACCACAACAGCAACTCCTGTATCACAGAATTTAGGAATGCATATGAGTCTCACCAACTGCCCTTCTGACCCTGCACTCAAAAGTTATCATCAAAGTCGTCATCTAATGAAATTTTTTTATTTCCCTGGGAGGGCTTAAAAAGCAACATGTTATTAAATAGTGATGATTTAATTGAGATTTGCAAGTTAAGAAGAAAGTACCCTTTATTAAGTCAGTTTTGTATTTATCCTGATTACCAACAAAGTAAACATGAGGACAGCTATCAATGAAGAAAGGATCCCTGTCCACAAAAGGATAACACCCTGGAAGATAGTAACAACATGAATATTAATTTAACGACATAAATAGAAGAGAAACACAACTTCATGAAAAATTATATTTTTCAAATTTACTCATTCAACTCTCCCAATTTCTTCTATGAATAATTTTTTCTAATATCAAATTAGTCAGCTGCTAGCCTCTAAGAAATTTTCAGAGCCAAGCAACAGAGTTAACAGAAGAAAAGAAATCAGATTGATGGTCAAGTATTATAGATATACCAAGAGTATTAGGTGTTGTTGGTGCCAAATGCCTCCACCTTAATGTCCTTTCCATGAATTCAAGTTTATCCTTTGCCTCTGAATACTTCTCAAGATCATCTATGTTCTGTCCCGATGTTCCAAGAAATCTTAAATCCAGAACACACATTGTCAAAGTCTTATTCTTTCCTTTTTATTTTTTTCTGTATGTGTTTTTTTGGGGGGGGGGGTGTGGTTTTGGCGGGGGGGTGGGGATAAATACTGTGACCATCTTATACCTGATATTGTCAACCTCAAAACAATGAGGGTTAGTACAAGACCTAAAAGTGTTATAAGCTGAAGACCCAGGGAAAAGGCATCTATTCAACGGCTGAAAGGAAAAGACATTAGCAACAAATCAAATGATGGAGAAGATGATGATGTATATATGCTTTCAAGGACAAACCTGCTGAGGTAAGGAGAAGTTAGCTGGGTCATCAGATCCTGGCATGATATCTAAAGGCAAACTAGCAGCAACCTAGAAATAAGTAAGATATAAGCATCTTCATTCCCAATGAGGGACAGAAAGGAGCTAAATTAGCACGCAAACTAATGATATTAACCTGTGTCAAAAAGATATCTAGCTCTTTAATAGGCTCAGACAGCCTTGATTGATCCTTTGAAGCCAAATTCTGCATATTTTGAATAAAATCACCATTAACGGAAATGCAGTAATGGACTATTGTCATGTGTATTAATGATTCTTGACTTATGATCATAAATTTCACTCTTGAAGATTTTAAGAAACAAAACTGAGAACTCCCAGACTTTCTGTTCTCTACTCTTTTTTTTTTTTTTTTTTTTTTTTGATAGGTAAGAAAAATTTGTATTAAAAAGGAGCTACTCCATCAAAGAGATGAAGTAAATGAAGGAAATATGTAAAAGCAACAAAGGAAAACAAAACAACTTATGTACAAGAAAAAAGTGAATCTAAAAACAGTAGAATGGATTTCGAAGGAGTAAAACCCCACGCACGAGACCAATCAAACAAAGTGGTTGCAAACAACTCTAAAAGCTTATCCCCAGAAAGCACCGAATCTTCAAATATGCTATTATTTCTCTCCCTCCAAATAATCCACATCACACAATGTGGTACCAAATTCCAAACATTTGAAAAATGCTTACCCAACCAATTCCTCCAACCGGCTAGCAAGTCAATAACCCTTTTAGGTAGTACCCAGGAAACACCAAAAGATCTAAGGGCAAAGCTCCATAACTGAAAAACCTTTTCCTCAAATGATCCATTGTGAGAACCCTCCCCCATGCAGCTGTCCAAACAAAAAACGACACACGACATGGAGCCTTCACACCCCAGATACTCTTCCAAGGAAAAGTAATAGAGCTTGATCCCCTCAATGCGCCATAAAAGGATTTTATATCAAAAACCCCCTTCGACCCCAAACACCATCTCATCTTATCTCCACCCTCAATAGGAGGACTCTGTGACTCCAATGTATGAGTAAAGGCCCCCACCAACTCCATCTCCCATTCATTAAAACCACGTCGGAACCATATATTCTCTACTCTTATCAAAATAAGTTCTAAGAAAATTGCATAATTTTTTTACTTATAATTGGAGCCACAATAATTTATCGCTTCAGATGTAAGACATACCTCTTGCAGGCTATAACTCAACTAAATCTCTTAAAAACACTAGCCCTTCCAATTGGCAATGAGGGGTTGAACATGTCGAAGTAGGGCCTTGGGAGGAGAGATCCTGCCCTAAACTAAGCAACAAACAGACTAATGGACAAGTGACAGACATACAAAGGCCATTAACCAGGGATGGACATGTAAAAGTAGGGCCCTGGGAGGAGAGATCCTGTCCTAACCTTCAACAACTTTTAATGAACCAACAAACAGACTAATGGAGAGGGAAAAAGAAAAAGGAGAAATCATGAGATCTCCCTTAAAATTTCTAAAACAATTCTCCAAGAAGATTTTTATTCTTGGTACAAACACTCATCTGCTATCCTGAAAATTATTATGTGATACGGGCATCTATTTTTTATTTTCCTCTAATTGATGCAAAAACTGAAGTATCTCCTGTGCCTGCTCCATAAAATGGGCTCAGGAGATAATTTTAGCTTTACTAGACTTACCAGTAAATTTTCACAATAGTAGCACATTGAATGAAAGTTTTACAATGAGAGATAAGAGTAAGTCTGTTCAGAACTTGCACAAAGGCTGATGATATAGCAGAGATCATGAGTTAGGTAATAGCTGCTTGAGAAACCCACAAAGAGGTCATTGTTTATTTTTCTCCCAAAAACAATGAACATGATAAATAAAAGGAAATCACTTATGAGTTCAAGCACATATATTAGCACCTATTGTTTCTAACAATCAAAAGAAAAATAACATAGTTATTAAAAGGAATCACAACAGAAATATATCGTTATAGAAAAGACTTATTTGATTGGTGTTATAGAATAGAATTATAGAAAATGAAAATGTTGAATCTGCTTATCCACAGAAGAAACCAAAATGAAATAAATGTATTGCCTGTCCATTGAGAAGACCACGAGGAAATTCAACAGAATTCCCAGCAAGTACTACGTGAACTATTTCTGCTGCAATGCCTTGTTCCTGTTCATTTCATAGTTCTATAAATTAGCCATTTAGATTAGTTTGCACTTAAAAAGCAAGTAACTCAATCAAGCAAAAAAATAAACCAACGTAACAGACTGAAGGAAAAGACAAAATGAACCTTCTCATCTCCTAAATGTCCTGTTATATGATCAATAAGAAGCTGAAACTGAAGAGGATTAGAAGTGCTTCCCCCAACACTTAACCCTGAGACAAAAACAACATGCTTGTCTTCTCCTGCAAATTTCAAATTTAATGAAATCAAGGCAAAGCTTATAGAAAAGATATGCCGACTCTGCAGACATGATTGAAACAACTTCAGTTAGGACAAGGATAAAAGGGATATCCATGCATTTACTAGCCAAATTGAGTCAGGTATAACAGAGTTCCAACCATATATACTCCTGCACAAATATCCTTCACAATTCCCAATTTATTAAATAACAGATAGAAAAACGTAAGTCAAGCAAAAAAACCAACTTACACTTCCAAGTAGAAACTTACACATATTGAAGTTAAATTCAAAATGGACTAGAAATATCAGTTAAAATGATGGCATTTGACTTCCACAAGATGTTTTCTTGCCATATATATATATTCAGAACTCCATCTGTTAATGTGAGTGTGAACTTATTTCCTACTGAGATAATTTAATTGATAGCCAATGCTATCATTTTTAAATGTAGGAGTTTGATTTTATATTCAATATTCATTCATTGTTGGTCTCAATTTGATTTTCTAAGTGGAGTTTTTTTATATAATGAACAATTAACATATATTAATTCCTGTTTCTATAATTTGACATTTGATACATATTGCAGAATAGTTCCATGATTTGTTAGAAGTTATTATTCCAAAAATTACATGAATGCATCTGACCAACAAAAAAGTCACTCGTAAAGGCAATTTACTGAGGTGGAAAAATTAAGAAGGAAGCAGGAGGAAGGTAGACCAGATCATACTTGGTTTAAGGGGATGCTCTATCTGGGGTGGTAGGCCAGCTTCTAGGACATCTTGGACCAAGAAATCTCCAGCATCAGTTTCCTTTCCAAGCAAAGCAACAACAACACCTATCACATGCAGTAAGTTAATACAAATAAACATGCTTTAAACAGATAATGATTCAAAATCTTTTGGTCCTACAAGTTCCATTTCTGAGGGGCAACAAGAGACAAGACAGACTAACTGCAGCCCAAATTTTACACAAACTTCAGAATATAAGAACAGCTGAGTAGATCACTCACTAATCATTCCAAACATAAATAAGTGAAGAGGTGAAAATAGCATTAAGAAGTTGATATGCATTAAATCTGGGTTGATCATAACCATCCAATGAATTGTACTCCTAAACCAATTATTATGATGATTTAAAAGAAAAATTCAATAAAACCGGCATTCATCAGGCTAGCAATAAGAAGCATTTTTAGGAGAAAGGAATTTCAAATTCATAGGTTAAACCCCATATAAATTGACTTCACCTGAAAATGGACCAGAGCTCTAGAAAACCAACCCTACTGCAACTAAAGATGATATAAACCACACATGAATAAGCTTGAGCAATTATTTTCATACAAAAATTGAGGTTTTCCCCCCAATAGCTTAAAACAAACCAGTGACCTACCATCAGATCCTGACATGAATTTTCTTATGTTAGTATAGTATATTTTTCATTATACAAACCTGTTACGTATATAGATGGTAAGAGGACACTCCCACTAAGCTTAACTCTTCCACTATCGTCTTCTAAAACTAGCGTATCATCTGGATGCATAAAATTATGAGGCTTGACAAGCGGAGTCACAGATCTCTGTAGATTGCAATTCAAAGCTTTTATTTTTAAAACTTCATTCTCAATCATAAAAACCAAAATAGGGAAAAAAAAAATATGGAAGAAAATATAACACATTCATTGACAACTACAATACCTCCTTGGAGTATTCATCAAGAATGCAAGGTTTGAGTTTCATGTGCTTGTACAGGGTTCCGACAATGATGCATTCCCTGTCTTTTTCCAATTGCAAAATTGTGCAAACTGCAACCCAGCAAAACCCAATACATATCTATATTATTCCAAAGAACTCTCTATCTTACCTAATTAGTAACTTGTCAAAACCTCACAAGCAACAAGTTCTCAATTCACTAAATGACTACGTGATAAAAACTGAAATGACTAAGCTAAATTTAAGCCCTGACCATGTGCCCCCACAAAATGAACAATAAACCTTCAAACTAAATTCTCACCCAATAAAATATAGCTACCGTGAGCCAAGGAAACCCTACAAGCAAAAAGTGGGTGTCAAAATATAAGCACTGACTCTCCAAAATCCTCACCATGTCCGTGCTGAAAACACCAAAGACCTCTGCATGTGTATCCTCAATGAGTTGGGAGGAAAAAAAATATTTTTATTATAAATTTAAAAAAAAATATATATATATATATCCTTTGATTTTATATATTTTCTATTAATTAATTATCATATCACCAACATATCGTGTCCTAATTTTTCAAGAATTGCCGTGTTGCCATGTTCCATTTCATGTCATGTCCTTACTTCCTAGGTCAAAATCCTGAATTTCATAATACCCCAAAACCTTAAATGCTTAAATTTTTTCTCAATCACAAATTCCCCTCTAAAAAATACAGAAATTTACCAAATAATCCACACACACACACACACACAAAAAAAAAATCATTATCTACAACTACAAATTCTCAAATTATCAACCACAAATGTGCCAATACATCAAACCCAAACCAAACTAGCCCCACCCAAATTCCATATATTCACATTAAACACACAACACATCAGCTACTTAAACCCCCCGAAAAAAAAAAAAAAATCACAAAGATTATGAAGACAAAATGGCAAACTCAAATGTAAACCCAAACCCAAACCCAAAGTGAAAATTAACATAATTAAACTGAAATTTAAAAAAACCCAGAAAAGCAAAATGGGCAAAAGGGTAAAAAGAAACGAACTTGGAATATATAAAAAAAAGATTACCAGGCAAATGGGGTTTCCAATTGGGGGCTAGGGAATAGAGGAGGGTTCGCATCAAGTGGAGACGAGTGAAGTAAATTTGACTGTATTGCTGTCCCCTATATGTCTCTTTGTGAATCTCAAAAGTATCATCCTGCAATCAACAATGTCAGCCTCATCATCACATAAATTATTTACAAGTTTTTTGAAAAAGAAAAAGTTACCCCATGGTTTCTCGGGAAAGTGACAAGTGTTGAGAAAATAAAGAAGAAGTGGAAATTAGTGAGTAAGAGAATAGTAAAAGGGAAAGAGGGATAGTTACCAGGGAGGTATAGGTAGCTTGTTTTCTCTGGAGAATGTTCTGTGAGTCGATTTCCATGGCTTCCATGGCGGGAAAAACAGCAAGTGGTACTGAATCAAAGAGCTGTAGGGCTTAAGTAGGGATGAGAGTGTGATATTGTTTAGGTACAAAATATCTTTAAAAAATTGAAAATAAGAAAAATATGGGGATGTAGCTCACATGGTAGAGCGCTCGCTTTGCATGCGAGAGGTACGGGGTTCGATACCCCGCATCTCCAGTTTCCTCGTTTTTTTGTTTTGTATGGCAAGTGACAACTGCAATAATCGTTGCTGGGATGACACGTGTCTATGTGTTGTTATGCAATAATTTCACAACTGGCAACCAATTGTATCTAATTGGTTATTGACCGTGGACAGTGGCAGAGCCATGAATTTTGAATTGGCAAGGCCAAACTATTTTTTCAATATAAACTCAAATCACAAATAGACACTTCCCTAAAAAAATCCACACAATATATGTGTATGAAAATATAAATTTTAATTTTCTTATACTAAAGTAAGTTATGTACATATGCAAAAAATCAACATAATATACACACCTAGACACAAAATCTTCTTTATAAGAGAAACTTATAATCTTCTTAAACTCTAATAAGTATATAAACATTGTATAATTGGGTATACAACATACAAATATATAGAACAAAAAAAGAAAAATGAATTATTATCTTCCATCAAAATCATACTGAACAATAATACTTCACGTAATAAACTTCATCAATTATTATTTTTATAGCAAAATTATTCATAATTTCCTTTTTAATACATAAATTGTTTGCAAAACTTCATCTATTTTTGACAAATCAAAATCATAATGTTATAATTGAAGTCTCATATGAGTTTTTTTTTTTTTTTTTTTTTTTTCTCTTGATAAAATCTTGAGAATAAGAAATTTCAACCAAATTGCATATATTATCAATTTTGAATGATTTGAACGCATTTATAGGTTTTGAAATTGAGCTAAAAATTAGGAGTTCCACACTTCCACTATTTACTCACAAAACTTACTACCTAATTATTTCATTTTATTGCAATTGTATATTAACTCTAAACTCTCTTTTTTTGAGAAAAATTACTAGATTATTTGATCAATACTTTCTTTTTTTGGGGGGGGGGGGGACTCCTATTTTTTTTCATATAACCTTTAAATATTTATAAAATATACCTAAATTGTAAAATAAAAATAAAAATTTTGGAAAGGCCAAGGCCCCCCCATGTGTCATTGAAAAACTCAAGAGCAGATCATTCTTCTTTGATTCGCAAATTGGTCTAACTTTTGTATGGCAAGTGACAACTGCAATAATCGTTGCTGGGATGACACGTGTCTACAAGTTGTTATGCAATAATTTCACAACTGGCAACCAATTGTATCTAAATTGGCTATTAACCCCCCATGTGTCATTGAAAAACTCAGGAGCAGTTCATTCTTCTTTGATTCACAAATTGGTCTGACTTGTAATTCACTTATGACTACGTATTCGATAGTGATGTTAATTTTTTTTTTTTTTTTTAAGAATCAAGACTATGATTTTATTGAAATGAATTAGCCTAAATCAGCTAAGAGTATAGAATTGAGGTGCAGAGGAGCATCCTCCATCCACACCAAATAACCACTAACATGTCTTGCATGTTTAGCTAGGTTATGAGCAACAGAGTTCCCAACTCGGCGAACATGTGAAGAAGATACACAATTAGGATTTGTCATAGCTTTTGCTGACTCTAAAATATGGCCTATCTCTAAGAGTGAGCTCTCATCTTTGTTGAGATTTCTAATCACCACTTCTGAGTCACCCTCTAGGATGAATGAGGAGCACTCGATCTCTAAAGCAAAAGAGATGGCCCGAGCAGCTGCCAATGCTTCAACCACGCCCGAGGAAAAAGGCAGTGGAATAAGTTATGACAGAGATGCAAGAGCTTAACCCTCACCATCGCTTATGATCACTCATATTCCTACTTTGCGGATGTCCCTGAAGGTTGCCCCATCAAAGTTGGTCTTTAGAGAGTTTTGTGGAAGAGGGGACCACCTGACTCGTTGAGTTGTTTGAGCAAGGATCTAGGTTGAGGCCGTGAAGTTGGCTCGCTTGAAATCTTGAAATGACTGCATAGCATTTGTAGTGACCTGAGAGATAGGATAGTCTGAGTTCTTCACCCCTATTTGGTTCCGTCGAAACCAAATAATCCATAATAGCATTGCCACTTTTTCCAACGAGTCTCGTTCCTTCTGACCATGTGTGATAAGGCTCGGGATAGATGAAAAATTATGTGATTGCTACAGCTTTAACTCAGGAAGAGAGCTCCAAATC
Source organism: Notholithocarpus densiflorus (assembly GCA_030021035.2). NCBI lineage: Eukaryota > Viridiplantae > Streptophyta > Magnoliopsida > Fagales > Fagaceae > Notholithocarpus > Notholithocarpus densiflorus. Next base: position 4,896,196 of record JARYZH020000011.1, read on the forward strand.
TGTGACAGTCCAGGACATTTCCACAAGGCATGCAATGCACTCTCAGGTTCTCCATTACAATGTTCACAGGTGTCCATTGGTATGACTTTCCTTTTCTTCAAATTCACCTTCGTTGGCAGGGCATCTTGGCAAGCTCTCCATAGGAAACTCTTCACTTTATTTGGCATGGACAAACCCCATACTACCTTCCACACTTCATTGCTTGGGTTCAAGTTCTCATTGGGTGGGTTTATAGCATTTTCTTTAGCCAAAACTCTATAACCCGATTGTACAGTATACTGACATGAGGATGTATATGGCCAAATGAGTTTATCTTCGGTGTTGGCACTACAGATTGGGATACTCTTGATCAAACTAACCTATTTTGGATTAAACAATTCGTGGAGAAGATCTGAGTCCCACTGTCTCACTCTCGGGTCAATGAGGTTAACCATTCTAATTTCCTCAAACCCATCAACTTTAAGAGTTAAGACATATTGAACTGGACCGCTGTGAGATTTATTATTATCCTAATGACAGTCAATTGAATAATAAATCTTATGACTTCTATTTACATGAACTCTTAATCCTAAGAGAATAATGGACCTGATCATGAAGTGTAGGTTGCTTTGATATATCAGGAGTGAGATCTAAAGAAACGGTCAAAACCTCAGTACGTTGAGTAGCCACATTTAGTGTTGATGGAACATATATTTTCAAGATAGAATTCATAGTCTCTTAACAGAGATATAAAATATTCTCTTGAGATAAGTTTAATGGGTACGGTTATTCAAAGTGTTAAGCCTAACCACTTTAGTAAGAAATTACTTAAGTATATATCTATGGAATTGGATTTCATAAATATATGATGAATAATTTAAAGGGTTAAACTGGGTACTCAATGATTAAGATGTAGTAATCTACAAAGTCACTTAAAGGGTTAAACTGGGTACTCAATGATTAAGATGTAGTAATCTACAAAGTGACAATCTACATTAATGACTTTGTATTACTACGAATATTTTATGAAGGGGTTGCATGTACAATAAAGTTTTGGAATATAATTTATTAATAAGGCCTAGAGTGCAATTATATTTATATAGTGGTATTAAATATAATTAATGGTAACTTTGAACTTATCAAGAGTTGACAGAAAAGCCCAAGGCCCGTTGGAGCTAGTGTCTTATTTGTTCCCTTTTGGTCTCACTCCAAGCCACATACTAAAACCCAATTGGAAATGCTTAAAAGGCTAGCCCAATTGGATAATCAGTTATAAAGAGAGAAACATACAAAATTTGGTAATAGAATGAAATGTTTTTATGTGAGTGTTGGACACTCTCGAATTCTCCTTTGAACACATTCATTCAAACTGATTGAGAGATCACACTTCTTGGGCGTTAGTGGAATTGGAATGAAGATTAAAAGTGTCCCCGAGTATTTTAAATCTTTGTTTTGAAATCCACCATACCAAGGTACACTATCTTGTTCTTATATTCTGAAATTTACATAGTGCATGTTATCAATTGTGAATGAAGTAGATCCGTTAATTTTCCACTGCGTATGTTCTGTATGCGATACAAATATGTATTTTCCATCAGATAGAGAGTCTCCCATCTAACCCAGTGAATTTTTCTTCAATCTACTTTTTGACCCCACCAAAATTGTCGAATAAGGCTTTCAATCTCTAAACACAAACCCACAGGGAGTTTGAAACAACTCATTATGTAGGTTGGAATGGCCTGAACCGCTGCTAAATCAGAATTTCTCTTCCTGCTTGAGACAGAAGCTTCTCTTTCTACCCTTGAATCTTCTTCCACACCCTTTCCTTGATGTAGTTGGAGCTTATCTTTTTATTTCTCCCCACAAGCCATGGTAATCCCAAGCACTTCTTATATTGCCCAATTTTAGGGACACCCAAGGCTGTTTGATATGATCTCTAAGCTCTTCAGAAGTGGATTTGCTGAAATAAAGGGTGGTTTTGCTCCTATTTATCTGCTACCCTGAGGAATGACCATACTAATCTGGAATATCCAGCACCTTTTGGCACTCCTGAGTGGTGGCCCTGCAAAACAAAAGACTGTTATTTACAAAAAGGAGGTGAGTCAGACGGGGGCTATTTCTGGATATGGAATAGCCTCGAATATCACCCTGATTAGCTGCTTTGTTGATGGGACCATGCAAGCCTTCTGTACATAGGAGGAAAAGGAAATGGGAGAGTGGGTCCCCTTGACGGATGCCTCTGGATGGAATAATCCTACTTTTTGGTTCACCATTGACAAAGATTGAATATGAAACTGAGGAGACACACAACATAGTAAGTTTAATCCATTGCTCCGTAAACCCCATCTTCCTCGTAACTGCTTCTAGGTATGTCCACTCCACCTTATCATAAGCTTTGCTCATATCAAGTTTAATAGCCATGTAGTCATCCTTCCCTGTATGTCTTTGCATGTTGTGTAAAGATTCAAAGGCTACCAAAATATTATTAGAGATAAGTCTACTTTTGGTAAAGGCACTTTGGTGTTCTGTGATAATTTTTGGCAAAAGTCTTTTTAATCTATTTGCCAAAACTTTAGATAAAATCTTATACAGGACATTACAAAAACTTATGGGTCTGTACTCTGAAGCATATTCAGGACTTTTTTTTTGGGGGGATGAGAGTGATAAAAGTGTGATTTAAGTGCTCAAGTAAGGAAGCATTATTGAGGAAAGTAAGAATAGATTGGCATACATCATCACCAACTAGATTCCAATAATGCTAATAAAATAAAGGGGGCATATCATCGGGTCCTAGTGCTTTGAGAAGGGCAATTTGCTTGATCGTCTGCTGTACTTCCCATGCTTTGAGTTCTGATGATAATTGGACATTCATCTCGGCACTAATTATGGTTTGGATGGAATCAGTGGCTGCTCCATGCTAGTGTGATCGGGTCGAAGTAAATAAATCTTGATAGTACTTGATCAGGCATTCAGATACTTGCTCAGTATTTGTAGTCCAGTTGTCAGATTCATCTCTAATTTTTCTGATGGAGTTCTTTCTTTTCCTTTGAGTAGCTCGGCTATGAAAGAATTTTGAATTTTTATCACCATTTGTTGCCCATAAGACTTTGGATCGTTGAAACCACATTCTACTCTCTTTATTAGTGAGCTCATTTATCTCTTTCTTCAGTTCTCGAACCCGATGATTCAGACTAGATTGCATTGCTTCTTTCTTTGCTTCAACCAGCAACCTCCTCTTCTTTGCTAACTCTTTTCTCATGTTCCCAAAGTGATCACGACTCCACCTTTTTAACTCCGTTCCACATTTCTTTATTTTCCTCATAATCTTAGTTGATGGATCAGTGATGATGTTGGAAGACCACACTACTTCAACCACATTTGAACTACCCAGATCTGAGAGCCACATTTCCTCAAAACGAAAAGGCTTGGTAGTTGTTGCAACATCCAGTCCATCAGGAACAATCCATAAAGGACAGTGGTCTGATGAATCATAAGATAGATGGATTATTCTCGTTCTAGGAAACTTCATCAACCAGTCATTTGTTGCTAGGCCACGATCCAATCTCTCCCAAAGAGAATGTCCATCAGAGAAGTGCTTCTGCCATGTATAGAGAGATCCCTCATAACCAAGATCTAGGAAGCCACATTTATCGATCACATAGTGATGTTAATTGTTGTTACATTCAAAGTTGCTTGGTCCATCTTTATTCCATCATATATGTTCAAGGATAGGAGATAACTCTTCTTCAATTTTATTCTTGGGATGTGAGCATTCATCAATAATGTTGTTTTTAAATAGTCACAACAAGTGTAAATATGATTGTATAAATAATAATAATAATAAGACAATAACAGGTAACCCTTCCAAAATCAGCAAAACATATCACAACTTTTAACCACCATTCTTTGGAACCTTTCTCTCAAAGTCCCAACCTACTTTTTCAATATTCCCTTTCCCGGTAAGACGTTTGGTGTAGCTTTAAAAAAAGAAAAAAAGACGTTTGGTGTAAATTTAATTATGTCAAAACTACAACCAAATTTGAACTTCACCATTCACTGTTGTTGTTGTTGACTGTTCTATAAAAACCTAGAATTCTCTCTCTCTCTCTCTCTCTCTCTCTCTCACTCACTCGCTCTTCCTTCAAATTTCAATGGCGTCCGTACAACTACAAGCCTCAGTCCCTGCAATCCTTACTCGCAACCCGTACTCCTCTTCCTCTTTCACACCTTCTCCGCCGCTGGTTTCCTTCGCTGCTAAGTCGCCGGAGACTCACCGGAAACACGTTGGCCGGAGATTCGCCTGCAGAGCTATGGTTCAGCAGGCCGTACAAGGAGCTCCCGCCGCCTATGCCAAGGAAATGGAGAGGCTTTCCGCTAAAGAATCCCTTCTTCTCGCCGTGAGTCTTTCATTTTTTCTAAATTACAAAACCATTGCTTTTTTTATTTTTATTTTTTTTTAATTTTAATATTTGAATTTATTTTGTGCCATGATTTTACTGTTCAAATTGGTTCCTAGATATGTTATAATTTCATTTTGTTCTTCAATTTGATTTATTTATTTATTGTTTTTTGTAATATATGATTTCATAAGTTTTATTTTCAGTTCATTTAGTAGGTACAAAATTGCTAGCTTTACTCTCTGCTTGATTGCTTAGAAAATATTTGGAAATGAACTAACTTGAAAATTTTAGGCATACTCTGAAATTGGCACTATGGTAAAAATTTTAAAGGCTCCTTTATTAATTTCAATTTTTACATTGGTAAATATTTGATTTTCTGGACATTTGGGTCTTTTGCAAATGCTCAAGCTCATTGGTATTTGTTTGTGGAACAATGGTTTCAGTTTAAAGATTCTGGGGGTTTTGAAGCCTTAGTAACTGGTAAGACGACGGAAATGCAGCGCATTGATGTGAATGAGAGGATAACTGGTCTGGAGCGGCTCAATCCGACACCTAGACCAACAACGTAGGTGCCCATTTGAACAAGGAATTTTCGGATGTATATATTTAGTGTGAGATGCTAATTCATTTCCTCAGCTATCCAGGTCGCCCTTTCTGGAAGGTAGATGGAATTTTGAGTGGTTTGGGTCTGGAAGTCCAGGATTATTTGCTGCTAGAATTTTATTCGAGTGAGTACTTGTTTATTGATCAACTTCTAATGTGTTTTCAACCTTTTTCTTTTCTCCCTTTTTGGTTGGGGCTTGCCGCCTTGGGATGTGATGGTAAAAACCTTAAATTTTTTCATATAAAAGTTGGTCAAATTTTATGGTGGCTAATAGCACTGGCTTGATTTCTGCATTGTTGTAGGAGATTTCCTTCGACTTTGGCTAATTTGTCAAAAATGGACGTGGCGATCAAGGACGGATATGCAAAGATTACAGCAAACTTGAAATTATTGAACTCGGTAAGGAAGTTTGCACAAATTTATTATTCATGCAAGGAAGTTTCTTTGTCATTTAATATCTAAAAAAAAACGTTTCGCTTTTAATTATAAAACTGATGCCAAACGTAATTGAGTGCTTAGGCCCGTTTGGTACGTGTGTTTAAACAACAGTTTTCAGTTTTTTTAGAAATACGTGTGGGTAAAAAAGTGTGTGAAAATGCGTGTAATGTTATTTAAAAATTGAAAATATGTATTTAAAATGATGTACCAAACAACCCCTTAGTATCTGTAAGTGTTGTCTATTCCTGGGCAACTCATTCTATGTGAACTATATTACAAATTGGACATGCAGTTATAAGGTGAAGTTCTTACTCAAGTTCTTGCTAGTGGTATAAAGGGAGAAATGCTTGGAAACTCCCAACTTGTAAACAAAATTGTGATTCAACTATGCCCATAATGCACTTAGTTCTTGTCTTCTTGGTGTTTTGAGATTTTAACTTAAGAGTAAATATGGCAGCAAATAAAATTAACATGAATTGACATTCGTATGAAGATAAGTTTATCATCTTTCTTGGACTTAATTTGCTCTACTTTAGCGAGAAGATAAGTTTTTCTTGGACCCCATCTAAACAAAGAGGGTTTGAGGTTAAGTCCTACTATAAAGCTTTAGTCCTAAAATAGTGGAGTGATTTTTTCCTGGAAAAGCATTTGGAAACTTAAGGTCCCAACAAGAGTTGTGTTTTTCTTGTGGACAACTTGAGGAAAAAACATGTTATCGTGGTAGATTGGTGTTGCATGTGCAAGAGAAATGGGGAAACAGTTGATTATTTACTCCTTCATTGTTCTTTTGCTAGAGAGCTGTGGTCTATGGTTTTTAGCCTTTTTGGGCTTCAGTGGGTTATTTCTAAAGGAGTAGTTAGTTGGTTGGCAAGGCGGTTTTGGTGGACATCAGTGCATAGAACATTGGAAGGCAATTCCTCATTGTGCTGGAAAGGAATTTGAGAAGTTTTGAGGGATGTGAACGAACTCTGTTGGATCTGAAATTGATGATCCTCAAATCCTTGTTTGAATGGATGGTTGTGTCAGGATTGTTTCCTTTTTAACTTATTATACTTGGGCTTATGCCTTTCTTTTGATTTAATAAAAATTGTTACCTTTTTTTATAAGCAATAAAAGATTGCTGATTATATATATATATAAACATAAAACAAAGAAAGTTATTTGCATCTTTGTTTAAGTGGTTTTCTGATATGCATATTAGGAATCAAATCTGTTTGAGTGGCTTAGTGAAACAGAAAGAAGGAAAATGAGAAATAGTGGAATTTGTAAGTAGTATTTTAAACCAGGACCTTAAAAAATAGTCTATATACCAACAAATATAGGGGGCTTGAATATATTAACTGGGGTCTTTGGGTTTGAGCTTCAAGTGGAACTCATGAAATTAGACAACCCTTAAGACTTGAATTAAACAGATCCTTTCATGCTAAAAATTAAAAAATTAAAGAAAAAAGGAAAAAAGAGACAGAGAAAGTCTTTATGGCATTCTTTGGGGAGATTATATGATCCTGTTATAATTTCCTTTGCAATTCTCATTGGCTTACTTTCTGCAATTATTTTGGAACAGATTTAGAAGATTAGCTGATTGCTTAATGGAAAAATGGTTTGCTTCTTTTTCCTTTTCTTCTTTGGGGCACATATGGGCAAATTTTCATGTTGGTTTATGATTGGGATCATTTGTTTTCCAGTCCATTCAAGTAACCGTTATTGAGAAGCTATCAATCAAAGGCGATCTTAAGAATTCCAGTCACCTGTGCTTAGATCTTGTCCTCATTCATAACCTTAGGAAGCTCACTTCCGTTTGCTTGTGCATTCATGGAGAAATAAAAACTTTCAGATGTATACAAGAAATATTATTGATTGGTTGCAATATCCATGAGGTTGTATAAAACCCAATGTTCAGAGTTTTGATTTCTAAGAGTGATAATTTCTTTGTAATGTCTAATTAAGAGATGAGGTAATGCAGGCATCTCAATTGTGCCACTGTATGTCTGTATCTAGTCCAAACTTTCTCATTTTCAATTTTTTTGGAGCTTTTATAGTGGACTGCTCTATGATGAAATGCAGATAGAAAGCAAATTTATTCTTTCCACCAGGTTATCTGTGGAGGGACCACTACGAATAAAGGAGGAATATGTTGAAGGGATTCTTGAGTCCCCAACAGTTATTGAAGAAACAATACCAGAACAGCTAAAAGGTGCACTTGGCCAGGCAGTTAACACAATGCAACAAATGCCTATTCCTATTCGGGATGCCATTTCCAGTGGGCTGACAATTCCTCTAAGTAAGCTCTTTTTTTAATTTTTAATTTAATTATTTCTTTCTATTGTCATTGGACAAACAAACCTCTAAAGTCTTCACTTCTACGAATCCAATGAATAAGTCAGTCCAGAGAGATTGACAGTTCAACTAATCTGGTTGTTTTAAGTGTAACATATATTACTATAATTGAAAATTGAAGCAGTTGATGATCTGGGCTAGAAAAATGCTAGTGAATGACTTTTATGCTTCCGTTAACAATTGTAGTACTCAACAGTTATCATCTTGATTGTTTAAATCTTCCTACTATCCTCTTTGTCATTCTATGTGTGGCTACAAGTAACCTTGGCTGGGGTTGTAAATAAAGACTTAAACTGAACATGCAAAACCAGCCTGAGGTGTTAGAACCTGTATACATCCTCTGAGATTTTCATTTAGAATGTTATATCCCATTGAAAATGTGATACATATGTATAGACATCCACACATACACTACTGATAAAGCAAAACCATTGGCAGTTTTCTTTTGGAGTTCTATCACAAGAAAGCTCTAAGAAACTTTTCACATTTAACCGATGTTGTTTGCGATTCTTAGTTCTTTGTGGAATTGGGTGGTACTCCCTGCAATGCCTAGTTAAAAATGATAAATTTTCAATTAATTTATATGGAAAAAATAATTCAAATTTCAAATGATGAATTATTATATTTTTATATGTATGTTTATCAGACCCATAATGAATTCATGCTAAGCTCTTCTTTTTACACGAGCAGATGGAGCCTTCCAAAGACTATTTATGATTTCTTATCTTGACGAGGAAATACTTGTAAGTATTTTTATAGGGCATTTTCTCCTTAGATGAATTTAAATGATATTTATACATGTGCTTCCCTTACAATATTGGCGTACTATGGTGCTGCAGAAGTAGATGATAGTGTGGATGAAATCAATTTCCATTGAAATTGCCTTACTAAAACAAACTTACACTCTGTTGGTCTTGGTGGAAAATGTTTTCTGTACAAAATATATAAATTTCTGGAAAAATGACTTGTTTTTAATTGTGTTTCATTGTGATTCTGAAAATGATCTCAAAAACATTTTGCCATTTGGCTCACACGGGAAATCATTAATAATTCACATAGGCATGGTGGTGGCGGCTGCAGTGATGGTGTGGTGGCACTGGAGACAGTGGGTGGTAGTGTGGGAGGTGGTATGGTAATGTTGGTGTTGGCAATATGAAGGAGTGGAGAGGGTGAGGGCACAACGGAATGGCAGAAAAGATCTTGAACCTTTTGAATTGTTTTACCTTGACCACAAAAAAATGTTTTTAATTGGCTTTCATATTTTGTTGTACCAAATATTAGAAAATGTTTTTCCTGAAACAATTGGGGCATTGCTGCGACATAAAATAGAGTGATTAGAGTTCTTAATCTTTGCTTTAATTGATGAGCTGAATATGGTGTTTTGTATAAAAATGGTTCATTTGCTTCTTCTTTTTTGGGGGGGAGGGGGGTGGGGGCATAAGGAAGCACCAAGCCACCCCTTTCTATGGGACCAATCCTGAAGGTAAAATGTGGAGCATTTTTTTTTTTTGATGGATGGGGAAAACAGAGTCATTACTCTAAATTTTTTATTTATTTATTTCTTTTTTGTTTTCCTTTTTCCATTTCCTATTTTGACTTTTAATATTGTTTCACCTTTTCCTTCAGCATGATTGAACAATTTCACTTGAATGTTTCCCTTCTTGCTTTAGTTAGTTTTTTTTTTGCCCAAGATCTTTTTATTTGAGAACCTAAAACCGTATATCCTTGAACGATTGCAACCTAAAACCCCATATCTAGTGAGAATGTAAGAACCTAAAACCGCATATGCTTAATCGATAGCAACCTTTACTGTCCAGTTCGTTTTCATATGACAAACACTTCATAGTCAAGTCAATGGTAAATGCCCCACGCTGTGAGCTTGTTGCATCTCTTGTGATTATCATACATTTAATAATGTTGTAAAAAGAATAAATTAGCCTCATTAGCTTTCATCTTTTTGTCTGTTTTTCTGAAGGAAGTTGATTGCTGTTTGGAGTGGATTAAAAAACAAATGATCTAACAATTACAAATTTATTGTTTTTTTTTTTTTTTTTTTTTTTTGTATTTTTTAAATTAGTGATCCAACTAACTACATGATATTAGTTTGAAATTCAATCTAATTAATTATATCTAGTGATGTTATAATGCCTCCAAAGTCAAAATACATTTAACCCCTTTTTTGCTTCTCAATAATCAGATTGAAAGCCACATACATTTTTTATTTTGAAAGAAAAAGGGAAATGGGAGATTAAACCCTGGAATGTAGAATTTTAGCTCCATGCCTAACTTTTTAGAGTTGGGGTAGTAACCAATGGCTGTGTGGCAGACATAACGTTTATGACTACCATATTCTCTTATTATCTATCAGTTTGCTCAAAAGCTGATTTATAGGAATGGCTACCAAGAGGGATTGCTTTTTCTCACAATATGAATTCTTTTGCTGGTTTTGATTTTGACACAGATAATAAGGGATACTGCTGGAGTGCCCGAAGTTTTAACAAGGTTAAGTGCTGCTTTGTCTGCAGAACCAATCGCAGAGTATGAGAGTTAGGAATTCTACCTGTATGACAACTGAAAATTTTCTCTACTTCAATCAGATACCATTTTGAGTTAAGAAATACATTTCATCTCTCTCAGCTGCTTCTAGCTTTTTATTTCCTTGTTCCAATGTATAGATGTTTGTTGATTAAAACAAAAAATAATAATAAATAAATTTGGAACTATATGTCAAATTTCTAGTTAATTGATTGAGATTGAGTGGTGCATGGCTGTAAATATTGGAGAGGTGGACTTTTCAGTGTCGGTCTTTTGAAGAACAATTACAACTGGTGTGGGTTTTTGTCTGACTCTCCATTTCACACTACCATTTTAGCAATTTGTATTTGTTTTTTTTTTCATAATCTTTGCTATGTTATTGGTCCAATGCAGTCTGTTCCTTGCTAATAATCAAGACACGAGGAAAAGAAAAGTCAATTCCTTGCCTCCATGAAATGTGAACATGCCTTGAGTGCTATTTCTTGGGGTAGGTTTAGGATTATTTACATCTGTAAGACTCATTTCTCCTAAGCGTTTCCACTTTTTTTTTATTTAATTTTTAATTTTTATTTTTTTATGGGACTAAGTGTTCCACATTATCCAAGTGTGAACAAGCTTGACTAAAACGTGACATGCTGCTTTGACAAACTTTCCATGTGGGTTTAAAGTCTTACCTTAGCCTGGAGAGAGAAATTAGTAATTACTCTAGAAAACAGTTTAATTGTTCATGGACAAAATTTAATTACAAAATTGGTTGTAGTTTAAAGCTACAACCTTACTTAATATATTTTTATTGGAGGTAAATTTTGACAAATCTACAATTGGATTACATCTTCTTTTTATATTCTCAATATTTGCAAAATTTTTAAAAAATAAAGATTAATAGCTATGTTATTAATAAATTGTTTAAACGATAATTTTTTTTTTAATTTTAAAATTATACATAAAATATAAGTTTATAGATTATATAGTAAATATTATCCAACTAATACAAAATTTGACATGTGTATTAAGAGTAGAACATGTAATTTAACGGTTAGATTTTTAAAATATGTAGTAATGTTTATTTTATTAAGTAAGGTTACAATAAATTTTGTAGTTAAACTTTGTTCATTGTTTATTAGTGATAATTTTTTCTGATCTTTTTATTTTATACTCCTACCACTTCTTGAATTTTTAGAATCCCCATAAGATCATCCTCTCCATAGATTTATTTATGACAAAGATACCATTTTTTTTAATATATATGGTATCATATTGTTAAAAATTGTACATTATTGAATAAAAAGTAAACTGGTTCTAAATAACATGATATTTTTCACCAACTTTATACTCGCAAAAAATATAAATATTCACTATTAAATAATCCATCTCTATTCCAAAAAACAGGTAGAGATCCTAATACAACACCTTCACTAGGTTCTGTTGAGTGCTAAGTATTTAGGGTTGACCCATGGGATTAAAAAATTTCAATTAATAATGGATTGGGTTCAAGTTTAAATCTGCTTAACACCTTACCAGAAATTATAAAAAATAATAAAATAATAAAAAAATGCAATACACATTTTATCTGGTAGTGTGGGCATACACATCTTTCCCTATTTAATTTTCTGAGATTTCTTTGGTCAAAAAAATTTTCTGAAATTTCTTAGCAATTCAATAAGTGTTTGTGGGGGGTGTGAAGGGCAAAGTCCAAGGTTCAAGTTTCCAAGAAGAAGTTTCACACATATATATATACTTAGATTAGACCATAGTAGAATTTCTATCTTGTATAAAAAAAAAAAAAAAAAAAAAATTCTAACACTTACGAATTTGCAATGCCAGTATGCTACACACAATTTAAGAATTTGATCCAGTACTGTGGGCATGCATAGGATAAATTATACCGTCCTCATGGTGGACCATGTTACCCTGTTCACCATTCTACTAAAAGACTCCCATTTGTTTAAAATTGCTGAGTTAGTAATCAATTTCTGTTTAAAAAAATTTTCTGACTTAGCAATTTTAAACATCTTATAATTTTCTGACCACGTCACTTGTCCACCATAAGGACTTTATAATTTCTCCATGCGTAGTAGGGGTGTGCAGAAAACCCACCGACCCGCCAAATCCGACCCGACCCAACCCGACCCGCCGGGTTGGGTCGGTTTTTAAGGCTTGGTGGGTTGGGTTGGGTTACAAAAAAAAATTTTATAATGGGACGGGTTGGGTTTGGGTCATAAAATTACAAACTCGACCCGACCCACCGACCCACCCATATTTAATATATATTTAAAATATATTATATATTTAATAATTTTTTTAAAAAACCAGCTGTAGGGCACTTATATATATATATATAAATATATATATATATTATATATTTAATAATTTAAAAAAAAAAAACTAGCTGTAGAGCAGCACTTTCTCGGTTCCTCCTACTAATACTAATTTAATATATATATATAATATTATATAATTAATAAATTTTTTAAAATAACCAATTCTTTCTATCCTATATAAAAGCCAATTAGTTCACACAAACCCTAATAAATTACTATTGTTATTTAGTCATTAGTGTTGTTTGCCTTTAAGGAATTACATTGATACTAATTTTTGGGTTTTTTTAATATATTAATATTTACATTTTTTTCTACTCAATTTAATAATAAAAAAAAAAAAAAATTTGTTAAACCCATGGGTTCAACCCGACCCAACCCGACCCATGTGGGTTGGGTTGGGTTGGGTTGGATTTATGTGATGGGTTGGGTTGGGTTGGACTTTTTTTGACCCACCATGGTGGGTTGGGTCAAAAAATCTCCTCAACCCGACCCATGCACACCCCTAATGCGTAGACATCCTAACATTTAATTACTATAACAATCCCAATGTGTGGAATTTTTTTATAAAAAATATTTTGGTAAATGAATTATTATTTTTATTTTGATAGACTAAAAGACATTTTATTGAGAAAACTGTAGAATATAGACACATTTTATATATACTAGCATGTAATCCATGTAAACGCATGGATACATTTAAAATTAAATATAATTTTTATTATAAAAATATAAATAATTAGTCGAATTATTATTATTTTTAAAAATAGCATCTAACACATATATATGTATAGATACATTTAAAATTAAACACAATTTTTATCATAAAATATAAATAATTAGTCAATTTTTTTTAAAAAATAAACGTAATTAGTCACATATTAAAATTCTTACCTAAATTTAATACTATTTATGATCATTTTTTTTTCTAATTTTTAATAAGATAAAATGTGTGGTGATTTTTGTTGTGAGGAGATTTTTATTCAGTATATGTGATCGGTTTTTTTCCCCCCTAATTTTATAGTTCATTAAATTATATCCTTAGTATTTTGCATTCATTAACTCACTTGACACAAATATTAAAAAACTTAAGTAGATAATTATGGTGTGGTCTCCACATAAATTTAGACACATGGTGCAAAATTGGATTCTAATTTCAAATTTTAATTCAATTTTCTCTAAACTATACCTATATATATATATATATATATATATATTAGTTTGATCGAAAGCAATTCAATACTTGTATATACAAACATGTTCATAAAAAGACAAACTATGTCGTTTTTGTTTTTTCTTTTGGGCAAGATACTGAGTAACAATGTATCTAGGTAATGTAAGTCAAAGTTATTGCATTATTTCTTGCTTCCATGTGAAACCAAAGTAATGTGCTTTGATAAATGAACACATTCAATCGCTTTTCAGCCATTAAAAAAGAAAAAGAAAAAAGAAATGAACACAATACGCCATCGTAGTTACAAAATAGTATATAGTATTAGTATCTGTACGTCATCCTTATCTAATTTTTTTTTTTCAATTTTGTAATCGCCAACTTAATCCAATTTAAACGCCGCCCAAGGAATCAAATTGCAATTTGCGAATAAAGTTTACCAAAAATGTTGACTTCATGCCGCTGTTTCCAAGTCAAGTGTTAAACGTTAAAACTTGGCTGAAAACTTTGCTTTTGGGGAAAAAAAATGAAGAAGAAAAGTTCAAGACTTTTTTTTTTTTACCTAAATAAGTTTATAATCTCAGAAAAACATCATCAATAGCACTATAATTTGCAGCTTGAAACACACATTTCACTTTTAAAAGCAGATAAATTATAATTTGCTCATTTTATATAAATATATATATATATATATATATATATATATATATATATATATATAGTGTATGAATGTGTCGGTCATGGTTGATTGTTTAAGTTATCTGTCACTATCAAACCTGTCGTTCAAACAAACCTAATGCGTGAGCACATGATTTTATCTCACCCCAAAAAGAAACGGAAAAATCAGAGAAGATTGTATAATCAAATTCATCCTCTAGTTGTTTCTAAAAAATAATTAAAATTTAAAATATAAAATTTTCTCTAGTTAATTCTCAGCCAAAAAAAAAAAAAAAAAAAATTAATTCATAAAGTATCATGTTAATTGGTGCTCTTTGAGCATTTGTTAATGGACAATATTAAAAAACATTTAATACCACTTTTATAGAAAATATAAAAAATTGTAACAAAAAGTCAATTACTTTTTCATTTTTCATAAAAATTAAATTTTTAAAAACATTTCCTAAATCACCTTTTAGGATATCCGTTAACTTTTCTCATCTATAAATAAATCAGTTTAACAAATAATAAAATGCAACAAAATGGCTACTGTTACCGGCTAATTAAGAGGTGCAAGCTTTACTTTAAATATATATTATAATGAAAACCCTCCATAAATATATAGATGATATGTCAAGGCTTACTAACAAGGTTTCGGTAGTGCAGTTTTCATAATTTCATTACAAAAAGTGTTTATGTTTTCCAACATTCTTTGATACTGCCATCCCTTTAAATTTACAGAACATATTGAAAAAGATTAATAATAAAAAAAAAAATCACATGCCTAGAAATCATGTAATTTAGCACAATTCATTTCTAGGCCTATTATTTTCCTAAAAACTCTAATATTGTAGCTATATATGGTTACTACATTTTACTGTGGGTATTGGGTATAGTGTGAACTCAAAAAATGAGTGATTAATTAATGCCCACGTACTACTAAAAGAAAAAAAATTACATTACATGGGATTTTGATTAGTGTTACTGGAAAATTATTAGGTACTCCTGGAGTACCATAAATGCGTACTCCCCCCTCTCACATAAATAGTAGGTCCCACCATGAATTTAATTAGTGGGACTCACTATTCATGTGAGAGGAGGGAGTACACATTTATGGTACTCCGGGAGTATACAATAATTTCCCAGTGTTACTTATGCCAACTCTGCAGCTAGCATTTATCCTCAATAGGGTTTGCCAAACTTAGAAGATGTGCCTGAGATATATATGTTATTGCAAATTGATGTCAGTGGGAGACGACTTTAGTAATAAACTCATATAAATGAAAGATATATCTAAGTCTTGCAAGAAAAGTAATACATTTATATATATCTAGTACATATATATTTTTTTATGCACGCTCTTGCTTCATTCACCAAGAAAAATTCTCAAAGGTGGCCCACATAGAGAAGAAAAGAGCCAGTCCCCACATGAAAATGAAAGAGACAAAACCCTAATACGTTTAAATGCATTTTCCTAAGAAAAGAAAAGAAAAAACGAAAGTCAAGAAACTACTTTCAGTTGCTTCGATTACATCTAAATGTTATCATCATATGGAAATATGGAATCAACTGCAATTTCTCTGCAAGAGGAGAATCCTTGAAGCATAGCCCTTCTATTTACAGCACAGATACTTAGAAAAATCTCAGAAAATCAAAAAGAGAGAGATACAATATATTTAGATAAACCATCTAGCTAAACACCATCAAAACAAATTTCTTAGAGATCAAACATTGATCGATAAAAAAGAAAAAAGAAAAGAAAAAAAGAAGATATTAAAGAAGAGTCATTTGATTTGTTTGACTAGCTAGCTAGGTAAGTTGAGCTTCTTCAATGCTATGCAAGCGAGAAGCATCCAAAGGAAGAAATGGGAATTCATCACCAAGGTCTTGAATAAAATCCTCTAGTTCTGAGAGGCTTCCCAAGAACCCACCTGATTTCTCAGCATTCCACAATATCCCTTCTTCCTCGTCCTTAATTCTCTCCCTTGACTCCAAATTACTACGAAACCCAGATGGGAGCTCCATTTTGTTTGTCTGTACTGTTGGCTTGTCTGATGAAGCACTTCTTGACTCTTCTCTTCTGGGAATTCTGCTTGGTTTCTTGTTGCAACCCTTTTCCATGGGTTTCCCTGTGAGTCGTTGCACTAACTCACGGAAGTTGGCTACGTCGGTTTTGATGATCTCGGGTGCAAATATGTGAATTATGCGTATCTTTGGCTTGGTTTTGGATATTGTTTTTGAATCTCGGTGCATGCCTAGATGGGCTAAAGTTGAACAGGGTTTACAGGTTTGTTTGTTTGTCATGTCATCCATGGAAATGCAGAGAGAGAGAGGCGTGGTGGAGAAGTTGGTGTATTTGTTTAGAAGAAAGGATGGGATGCTTCATGCTTATATAGGTGGGAAAGTAATGTTAATTTGAGATTGTTTGGTTGGGAGGACAACATATAAAATTTTAAAAAGGAAAATATAAGCTGTCTGTTGGGAGCAAGTATTGGATGAATCTTGTCCGACAGATTGGAAGTGGAGGGTCTGTTTGGAATTCGCTTATTTTACTGAAATTAAAAATTTTTTGTTGAAAGTATTGTAGATAAAGGTAAAAGTTAGTTGAATAGTACAGTAGAACTCATGAATAGTACCAAAAAGTGTAGTGTGAACTATGAATAGTAACAAAAATAAACCGAATAGTAAAATAAATTGGCAAAATTAATCATGTCAAACGGACACGAAGTGAGTGCAAAGTGTTTGACAAAAATTAAAAAGCCAGCTTATTTTACTACTCAACTTATTTTTGCTACTATTTATAGGTCCCATTACATTTTTTGATACTATTTATAGGTCTCATTGTACTATTTTAGCTAATTTTTACCTTTATCTACAGTACTTTCAGCAAAAAGTTTTCTTGCAGCAAAATAAGCGGATCCCAAATAGACCCATGTGCGTTTGGCTCCAGCTTAAAAAACCAGCTTATTTTTGCTACTATTCATAGACTCCACTACACTTGTTGGTACTATTTATATGTCCCACTGTATTATTTCAGCTAACTTTTACCTTTATCTACAGTACTTTCAGTAAAAAGTTTTTAGTTTCAGCAAAATAAGCGGATCCCAAACAGACCCATGTGTGTTTAACTCCAGTTTAAAAAACCAGCTTATTTTACTATTCAGCTTATTTTTGCTACTATATATGGGCTCCACTGCACTTTTTGGTACTATTCATGGGTTCCACTGTACTATTTCAGTTAACTTTTACCTTTACTTATAGTACTTTCAGCAAAAAGTTTTCAATTTCAGTAAAATAAGTAGATCCCAAACAGACCTATATGTGTCAATGTATTCTTTGTATTGAGATAAAATTGATACTTATTTTTAAAAAAATTATTTATAGAATTAAATGATACTTAAATGCTTACTATATAGTATACAATAAAATCTTCTTAGCTGCTTAAGAAGAATGGAAAATAAATTATCGGATATGCTTCCATGATGGTTCTGCTTTACATAATTTGCCACTAATCCCGAATTAAATGTCATAAGCTACTGTGATGTGCTTTGTACTATAGGTGAGTATCACGGAAAGAGTAATGTTATGTCTACAACATTTTTCATAACAATTTGATAAAAAATCCTACTATCCTAGCAATCTATTACTGGTTTTAATATGGATTCATCAGTAATATTACTTTTTTATTCATTAATAACAGTTTGCCACCTAAGATTAGGAACGAAGCCAGGACTTAGAGTTAGGAAGGACGGAAGTATAAACAAAGAAAAAAAATCATTATGAAATTTCAAATAAGCATCCATTTAATATTAACAAACCGTCAACAAAGACAAAGACACAAAATCATTATTATTTTAATACATTACAATGTAATCATTTATGAAAAGGGAACTCGGTGTTCATCTTATATGTGTGGGTTTGCTGTTGGGTAAAGGAAAAATGATTTTGTTTAAAATTTTTTAAAGTGCCAAGTTGTTTGTTTGGCCTAAAATTGATTAATTGGACTTTTTTTTTTTTTTAAAGTTTTGTTATTGGTAATTTTTGTTATTGGCCTAATTTTTTTGGGCTTGTAATTTTATTTTAAATTTTAAATCTATGGATTTTTTAATGGCATTTGAAAGAATCAATAATATGTATATATATATATAAATATAAATATATATATATATATATTTGAGAATCAGATCAATATATTGTTAAGAGAAGACCAAATTTAATTTTATTGAACTAAATTGCTAAAATTAGTACCTAAATATATTAGTATGAAAAAATAAAAAAATTGAGGAGGACATTGCCACTCAAGTCCATGAATAATTACATTCTCAAAAAAAAAAAAGTCCATGAATAATTACGTCTCTGTCTAGGATTTATTGTGAAATTAGTGTCGACATAGTATTACTATTGTGGAAAAAAAAAAAAATTCCTTGAGATGCTGACCATACCAAGCACATATTTTCTAAAAGTGATATGAATGGAAGATGGAAGATTCCATTGTGTACGAGACCACGAGCTGCTATGTGGTCCAAGGATTCATTTCATTTATACCTAATATGAAGAAAATATGGAAGATTAATTTTACCAGAAATTTCATTCAATAACACGTTTATTTTTTATTTTTTTTTTTGAAAGTCATTCAATAACACTTGTCTTACCATTATCTCAAACCATGACATATTTTTGAGCTATTAAATCCTGATGGCTAAGGAGGAGAAATTTAAACATCCTTGGATTTGAAGTAACTATGATAATTTATTACCACAACAACTGACAAAGTATTAATTCCACCCATTCAAAATGTAGTTTCTACAAAACAAAAGAAAGGCACCATTAATTAATTAATATTATTATTATTATTGTAGGGCAACAAATTGTGCACTCAAGTTCAAAGCATGCAGGACCTGGGCCCAATAAGTCCGCTGCAATAAATTTGTAGAGAGTGGGTTAAAGAATTAGGTACGAATGGCGAGGACTACGTTCAACCTATTCTTAAAAACAAACTAAAAAGCTGATAAAAGGCTCAATGCATATCGAGATGATCTGGTATAAATAAATTTTATTTTGATCCGAGGAGACATCATGTTATGTAATTCACGTTCTATTTCTTTCTTCTTTTCTTTTCAATCTTTTTTCTCCCAGAATCCTCTCCCCCCCAATGGGGGGGGGGTGTTACACTATATAATCATCTTCTAGTCATTCTAACCTTACACTTGTCATTCATCTAAGGCGTCCCTTGATACTTGTCCCATCAGACCTTTTATTTGGCTTCCCTGTGAGCTGTAATAGTTTTGGTAGCACTGTTCAGGGGTCTTCTCCACATAAATGCGGCCAGAAAAGTAGTTGCAGGGTATTTAATGTGGTGGTAGCAGCCTTTCTTTAGATATTTTGGGGATCTTTTCCTTCCCAGTAAGTTCACAAAGGTCATTTCTGTCGTTGGAGATTCCAGGAGAATTACTTCAATCAATGGGATTCATCCTTGAACCGCACTCTTTTCATCCGAGGACTGTACCCTCCTCGGACAGAATCGTCCGTTTCTTATGTACGAATCTTCTGAAAGTAGAATGTTTAATAAATGCCACACTGTTCGGCCCATGAGTCTTCCTCGGATTAAGCCCACAGCCCAAGATGCATGGCTCTTGGTTATTTGTCCCCACAATTATTATTATTATTATTATTTTGACTGAAGCATGATAAATTACCACAAACACGGGAAAACGAAAAACCTAATTTATGAGGATTTATTTGTAATTATTAGATGGAGAGTGAGATAATGAGTTTAATACTTATTAAATGCATGTGTAACTTATTAATAAAACAAGAAGAAATAGACTAGATGATACTCCAAACAATAAGAGGTGAAAGTTGAGAACTTGTACAAAAAATCAGTTTCAGTTATTAGTTCAAATGGGTAAAGTTTCTTATCATCGAATAAGAGATCTGCAGTTTGAATCCCATTAATATAAAAAATTAATTGATATCTTGACTCGATGATAAAGAATTAAAGAGCAATCGTCATCGAATTTACACATTCAAATTCTAACATATCTTTTTTTTTAAAATCTGAACAAAAAGACTTTTATAATAAGTTTCTCACTATAACTTTGTGCAATTAACAAGCAGTTTTGGTTTGGGGGTTTGTTGAAAATTGAAGGGGGTATCTTGGTCACTGGAAGTCATGTTTAAATATATGTATAGCCAACTGTTACGAATCTGCGTAGTTGTTAACAAAAACCCCAATGTCATATTGTCATGCCTTGCACAAACACAAAGACGAAGAGAGACAGAGTGTATATTCAATGCTCCCTCCAACTGTTTTGTGTTTCATATTTTAGTAACTCAAATATTCTCCCTCTACTATATATCTAAGATTCTCTGTTTCTCCACAAAATTGTTCTATATTTCCACTTCAGCTTAAGAAAAATATTGTTGGTTGTTTTGGGCCTTTGGCTTAATTATACAATCCCAAAATGTAGGAACAATAATTCCCAGTCTGTATTTATATAGTTGCTCCATCAGATTCAAACCTGATACCTCTAATACCTTTGCTTTACAGCCTTGACTCTCAAGGCACATAGCATAGACTTTATCTTGCCCGATGTGGATATTCACTTTTGCAGCTACTTTGACACAATTTGTACATTTATCAATATGTAATTGAATTGCATTTT
Source organism: Notholithocarpus densiflorus (assembly GCA_030021035.2). Taxonomy (NCBI): domain Eukaryota; kingdom Viridiplantae; phylum Streptophyta; class Magnoliopsida; order Fagales; family Fagaceae; genus Notholithocarpus; species Notholithocarpus densiflorus. The sequence goes on from JARYZH020000011.1 coordinate 4,917,300, forward strand.
TTACACATGGAGACCACTGCTAATACTTGTGAAAATTAATCTAATCACTACTTGACATTTGTATAAGTTGTTACAAAGGGTGAGCAAGAGGTGGTGGTGATAGTAATGGTGCTATTGGGGGTAGGAGATGGTGGTTCATAATGTCAATCTATTATGGTTCATAATATCACGACCCAAAACCTTTGAAAGAAAAAACTATTTTTAGATGGAAAAAAAGCAAGAGAGTTTTAATCCAAGAGAACAAAAATACTGTTACCTTATAAAAGTACTAAAAAAAATGATAATAGGATCTCAACTTTTTTTGTAATAATTTATTCTCATTCAACAAAATTTGTATATAAATGGTAATGTATGGAGAAAATTATATAATAAGTGGTCATAGTATAGTTTAGTATTTTATGAGTCTATATTAACTAAAATATTATAAATTTACATAAATTGCACTTGATAAAACCATTCTATTCATAGCTTGAATCTCAACTTTGAAAAAAAATAGAAAAATTAATTATTCATGTGATTAAAATATAATAGATAAATACCATATAATTAATATGCTATCTATTTATGAGTTTTCTTACATATTTAAATTAAATCAAATGAATAGATTTTAATTTTTCAAATTGGTCCACACACAAATCCAAATAATGGATATAAGATTGATGGCTTAAAATTCTTATCAATTTAATGAATCATTAATTTATTTAAAATCTTTAATCCAAACACATTCTTGATGGTGGCTCCAATAATTAAGATAAATAGGGAAAAAAAGGGGGGATGGAAAAGATGTACCATATGAAGTATGAACCACTAAAATAGATCAGATTGCAATATTCAGCCAAAGAAAAAGAAAAGAAAGAGAGATGAGATTGCAATGGTGGATCTGTTGGGTCACCGTGGATTCTCTCCCTTTGTACAGAGTTGGAGGAAGATCTGTGTTAGTACGTGTTGTTGTAGGATAACATATTCTTATTTTAGTTGAAGATATCATGGGTTATTATGGCTTGAATAGTGAATACAAGACAAGGACTTTTGGGAATAAGGTCAAATGGGTGAAGACAAATGGAAAATGATTGTTAGGCTATGGCTATGGATCATAAAATATCAAGAGGGATATCAATCAATCTCAATCTTTTTGCAAAATTTCTTTTCAGATTATTATTATGTGATTTGGTTAAGGCTGATGTGAAGTGATGGGATTTTAACAGGCGACTGATTTTTATTATTATTATTATTATTTATTTTTTCTGAATAAAATGGCGATCTATTTATTTTCTTTTAGTTTGGTTGTTGGGAGAGGGTTTGGGATTTGACTATGTTGGAAAGATCGAAACTACTCTTATAAATCTCCTATTATACATATGAGTCTATTTAGGCTTTTTATTTATTATTATTCTTATTCTTTTTTCTTTAACTTACTATGGGTTACCCAACACAGGGATTTATTTAGATTTTTTTTTTTTAAGAAACTATTTGGACAACCTTATTTGAGAATGGCCATAGTAAGGGTTTTTTTTTTTTTTTTTGGTCTATCTTTTGACACTTAGATTTATCATTTGAGTGGAGTTTTTGGTGTACTTTTGTGTTGGAACTTCATTCATTCTTGTTTGTGTGTATGTGTGTGTGTTTGTTTCTAAATAAAAAAAAAGTTTAGATGTTCATTGGCATTATAATTAGCTAGCATTAGATTAATACATAGGCTATTTTAATTTAGTATGTTTAGGTTAAGAAGAAGCTGCAATTGCAACGACTAATCCAATAATTTTTTATTTTGGAAAGATTTACAACAAGTGAAAAAGAAAAGTGAGAATTTAAATTCAAATTCTTTTTAATGGAAGAATTGAAAAATATCAAGAAACTACGAAACTTTTAATCAACAATACTTCTAATATTACAAACAATCTTGTTAGTACTATAAAATGTGTGAGTAATCAAAGTTAAACAAATACATAAGTTCATGAATGATGACACCAAAATTAATTATGAAGTCACACACATCTCTAAATATCAACTACCTACGCAACTATAAATAGACAACTTAACATCTCAATATCAACTTCATTAATTTGTTAAATTTTCGGTCTTGTTTATCTTTTCAATTCACACTAATAAAAAACAACTTAACAAATTCTCTTGTCAACAACCTTGTGACTAAGGGTTTAAGAGATAATCTAAATTATCTAATAATAATGGTATTTTTTTTTTGTGATGTCCTATATTTGTAGGTTGAACCTCACATTCTCCTCCCTATTTTTTTGACCTATCAAAAAAAGAAAAATCATAACCAAAAACCTTGTGATTGATTCATTAATGCTGTCCAATTCTCATTCCCTCACTTTTTGTATTAAAACAACTCTCTTTCTCTCTCTGCCTCTAAAAGTTTAAGATAATAGGTAGTATGGGTTCGAAAGTATCTCACTTTCCTTACAGAAAAATTCACTTGAATACTTTCATTTGTCTCTCCATGGTTAATTTCATCTTAATTATGACCATATATGATAGTACCCTAGCTAGCTAGCTAGCCGGTTATATGCGCTGTCAAACACTCACCCCAATAGTGAGTCAATTCCCTCATTGCCGGTTATGATAATTTCTCAATGAATTTTTGTGTGTTGCATTATATAATTAATTAATTCATAATGATAAGATAATTAATATTATATCCTTTCACCGGCTTTTAGCAATTGGTGTGGCTCGCTTGGTTCCATTTGTATTTTGGACACAAAAAGGATATTACTTAACACTTTAATATTGATTCATTTATTATATATAATAATAATAATAAAAAAGATTATTATAATTATAACTATAATAAAGAAGGAATTGTTTAGGTGAGAGTGAGAGAATTTACCTATTCAATGAAGCAGATCGAGTGAGTGTACTCAGTAGTTCACATGGCACAACCAATTTCCATGAATTTCAGTTATACTTTTTGACTTTTACATTGTCATTCATCATATATAGCATGGGCTTCACATCAATGAGAGAACCCTAACTAGCTGGCCACCTAAAAATGGTTTAGTTGATTTTCTCTTCTCTTTCCTTTATTTTTTTCCCAAAACAAGTAAGAATATAGAGAAGTTGGTCCAGTTTGAAGATAACAAACCCCAAAGCATTCCATTCCATTGCTTTCACAATAAATTTTAACTTATATTGCTAATAAATAATGAGCAGATGCAATTGTGTTTTTGTATATTATATTTATCTATGTAAATAGACCTGCAACTGCATAGCCACTTGCCAGGTATATATATTTAATCGAAACCATTTAGGTAGATTTTCCAAGAAAAATCTTCTTATTATATCAATGATTTGAAATATATATATATATATATATTTAACTGTAAGCTGGAATAACTAATTAAAGGAGGATTATTTGAGAGGAATTGAGGTTGTGTACTCAAAAGTCAAAAACTCTTTCGCTGAGGGACCATTTTTTGCACAACTTGTTTAATTAGGTAGCAAGTTGTGCATGCATGATTGGTGAATAATAAGTTTAACATCATTTTTCTATGGGTCACTACTATTACCACTTTTGTTGCATATTAATCACAACATAAATTGTAGAAAAAGTTGTGTCTACAAAGTAGAATTAATTCTTTGAACTTTGATGCCACACCATAATTGTTTTTTCCAGTTCTTATTGTCGGTTAGGTGCCAACACGGATTCTTTTAAGCTTTCTTTAATTTCCTTTAGATAATAAGTTAGTAACACAAATTAAATAAAAAATGTTCTTCTATAAAATCCATATGATAAGGAACAATTATAATGAAATGAGCACCATAGATTCAAATCTCATCATATCTAAAATAGAGAATTAAAAAAAAAAAAAAAAAAGTCCATATGATGTGAAATTCTAATTGTAATAACTTCTTGTTTGGTTCAACTTGTTTTCATCTTAAAATGGAATGTATGGTTTTTTAAAGTCCACATTTTTGTTTTCATCTTAAAATAGAATGTATAGTTTTTTAAAGTTCACATTTTTAAGTTACAATTATACTTTTACACAACAAATAAGATAAACAAAATAAATGAACAAAATAAAAAACCAACACACATAGAAGGGGAAACAAAATGTAACTAAAATGGGTGGAGCGTATAGCATGGTTAATGCAAAATTAGTGATGCATCATAACTATTAAGTAGGCATGCTATGATTGATGTATAGTAAAAATAATGTCAATGGTATACTCATATGAAAATGATGTTATATCAATCATAACTTGTCACCCTAGAGAAATGTAAAATTTTTAGGTCCTAGCATTGCTTCAAAGGAATATTGAGGGTGTTTAGTTCTTTAAGAGCCTTGAAGCTCTATTAGCATAAATTGCCATCTATTTTGAATTTTTCTGAAGAACTTTATGGGTCCTTAAAGCTAAAAAAAATTTAGGTAATTAAAGTTGAAATTCGTAGCTTAAAAAAACAAATAAAACTCTACAATTCACAATTGATATTTGATAAATTCATGATTTTAAGATATTTACTATAATTTGTCAAGTACTCTGAACCTCAAAGGATTTTTCAATTTTTTTTGAAAAACAAACATTTGCACACACAAGAGAGAGAAAATAAGATTTTAACATAAAAGTATACCACAAATTTCACTCAAAAATCAAGGTAATCTTTGAAGGAAAATGTAACAAGTTATACTATACATAACACTTTTTTTTTTTATAAAAAAATTCAATTAAAAGTCTAAATGGCAAAAACTTTATTTATTACTACTCTATGGTTTTCTTAAAAATAAAAACAAACAAACAACTCTACTTTTCAAATGTTACACAGTTTTACTACATTGAGTTTATAAATTGATTTGTCACCAATTATAAAAAGAGCAACTTAAATATTGAATTATAAAGTGGTTGATGTCCACGACCACATTTTTTTTGTCACTTTACTTCTTGCTACTAAGTTACAAGTTACAACAATGTCACATGAGTACTAACTATACTTGATTAGGGAGATACGTAGAAATCATATATCATCCGTGAGTGGAAAGTATTTTAACCGTGAGAGATCCGCACGTGAAGTGAGAGACCCCATGAAATCTGACGCACAGAGAAAATTATTGAGATGTAAAAGCGTCATCAAACTGAAAGAAAAGAGGGCACACGAGGGTGGTGCCGGCAGGGCTGGGCCCAGGCCAGGCCAGGACGGCCCACATCAAAAGAAAAAAAAAAAAAAAAAAAGTAGAAACTTGTACGTACGAGAATCCTAACGGCCACGTGGCGACGTGCGTTCGTGCGTACACAACACACACAATCTGTCACATATGATAAATGCATACACATGGCACAGCTGCGACCTAAACGAAGAAGCGAACGAGCCAGGCAGCCAACCTGAACCAACTCGTTGACGTGGTTCCAACTTCCCCGCCCCAAAGTGGGGCCTCTCTCTTTTGCCTTCACGCACCATTTCATTAGCTGTATCCTGCTGGGTTTTGCTAATTGACTATCACTTCTTCTAAAATGTAAACAACTAAACCAATAAAATAAAAAATCTCCCACTTGTTGATTTTCTTTCTTTGCCGATCTCTTTAGTTAGGACAAATCTCTGTGGTGACCCACGTTGACTCCTCTTCTCTTGGTACTAATAATAAAGTAAGTTTATTTATTTATTTTTATTTACTAGTATTTCTTTTCATACTTTTGCCATACCGTAGATGAATCCATATTATACGGACTCCACATATGACACAAGAAGTTCTATCCCATTTTGAACTAGAAGATAATAAGTGAACTTCACCAGATGATTCTCAACAAGACCCAACCGCAGATGCAAATGATTCAATCTTGTATAAAGTCACTTAACAACTTGATTCGGTGCATCAAATTAGGGCAAGACAACTTCTATTCAGTGCTTTAGCGAAACATGATGCAAACATATGACCATTTGGACACGTGTAAATTGTATTGGTTTTAATTAAATAGAGTCATCAAATTAAAACTTTTATTTCTTTTTGTTGATAACTTAAAGAGAAATGTTATGTCCACAATATTTTCATAACAAATTAAAAGTGTCAAATTGTTATTGGTTGTTTTTATTAGAGTAAAAAAGTAATTTCAGTAATAGGTTCAAATTTGAACCAAGATGGTTCAGTTGGTAAGGCTCAGGCATTTTATTTAATCCGCCTAGGTTCGAGTCCTGTTGCCAATAGTCCTTCCTTGGTGGGCATCCATAAGGGTTGGCTCGCAGGTCTTAACCTGAGCGCCCTACTTGGGGGCTGGCATAACTTAGCTAACCCCCATTTTTTTCCCAAAAAAGAAACCTTCACTGGATGATTTAAATTTAAATAACTCCACTAATTCATTATTTATAATTCATAAAAAATTTCTTAATTCCTTCACTCTCTCTCTCTCTCTCTCTCTCTCTCTCTCTCTCTCTATATATATATATATATATATGATGGATCATGCGTCAAAAATCCTTCTAAACCGTAAAAGAAAAATCAATAATAGACCACAAACCATTAATAATTAGAAAAATCAATGATGATGCAAAAAATTCATAAATAGGTCACTCGTCTAAACGAGTATTGTAAGACTTGCTAAAAATGAATACACTAGCCCGAAAAAGGCATCAATGTGCTTTTGGTTAAAATTCTTTCGATACTTAAGTTAGCACTCATAAATTGGGAATTTTCAAGTATTGAGATGACTAAGAATTTCTCTCAGACCTTGGTATGGAGGTCTTGAGCTTATGTAGAGCTTCTATTGACCAATATTCCATGATTCTGGTTATTCTCTTTAGTTGGGGAGTAGAAGGCGTCATGACTATAGTCATTGGCATAAGTTTTGGAATTTGTTCCCATATTCAAGGTATGTGGGATGAATACGCCATAGGTGTCACACTCATGTCCTAAGGATTGTGCCTTTCTTTTTTTTTTTTCTTTTTGAAAGGAATGCTAGACAGCTATCATTAAACGGGACTAAAGCCCAAAACAGATACATCATGAAAGATTTGAGAAGCAATAATAGGGGGAGTATCCTCCACCCAAATAATAAGGATTGTGCCTTTCTATGTTAAGGAGATTCGTCCTTCATATCCATGTCCATATATATCCTATAGTTTTGACTCGTCAAGTGTGCCCATTAGATAACAGCGAATGGGAGTTTCAAAAGTATGGTCATTAGATGACTGACAAACCAGATCCATTAGTTTCCCCCCATCTCAAAGCCATTCATCCATCAAACTTGGATGGGCTTCAAAATGTTAAGTGCCATAGGTATTATGGTAATTTCATGTTGCTTCAATCTCATAATTGTCGCATTAATTGCAACATGGCATTGGGAATAACTCATTCTAGGACGAATTTAGGGCATTTTGAAGAATAATACTTCTAATCACTTAGAGCATTCACATACGGTATTTTTAGACTATTCTATTTTACCATTTCAAAAGCTACTTTATCTATTATACCATACCATTTTACAATACATCTAACATTCCAACTTTTATTTTACAATACAACAAATTAAAATAATATAAATTATACAATAAAATAATAAACAAATTATCTCTCTCTCTCTCTCTCATTTCTATCCCTGCCTTTCCCTCACTTTCTCAACAACCAAACAAACAATCACCACCATGCCCACCACTGCCCTCTGCCCACCAAAATCCCACCGGAACCAAAAACCCAAAATAAAAAAACAAAGCAAAACCCACCAAATACCAACCCATAGGAATCCAAAATCCAACCCATCCAAACCCAAAAGACAAAAATTAATAGCAAAAAATCAAACAAACCCATCGGAATCCGCCGTGCCCACGTCGATCTCGCCACGGCGATCTCCGCCACGCCATGACCATTCCGAATCCAACTCAGCTCCGGTGGCAAGCTTGAATGAGAGAGAGAAGAGTCAAATTCCCAATGCTTTCTGGAATTGTTCCTGTGAACTGGTTCCCATGAAACCAAAGACTATTGAGCAAGCTCATTATAGTCACCACATCAATTGGACTTGTCAATCCACCACCACCTTGCTGATTGTTCAACCAAAACATCTGCAAGCTCATGTGAGCAAGGGAGTGAGAAGTAAAGTATCAGAGAGAAGTAGAGAAAAAAATAAAGGATAGGAAGAAAAGGATGCAATGACTGATAGAGGGAGAGAAAAAAAGAATATAAAATTTATCCTAGTTGCTACAGTACCGTCATATAAGTAAGACGGTACTGTAGCAATGTTGGAATTTTTTTTGCAATTCTAACCATTTGGTAGTCCAAATGTGAATGCTCTTAGGGCAACATTTGTTAAGGCATGCCATAATCAAACTTTTATCTTTTTAGATAGGTAGATTGTGGGAGATGAGGAAGTGGGTTCGAACTGCAAACATGGGTACCACAAATAATATAATTACCTCTATTTTATCACTTGAACTTTGATCAAAATGTATTTAACCAGGTGTTTTACGTTAGAAATGTTGTAGTGTGTGTATGTATGTGTTACAAATGCTGTGGTTCCAGAGAGTCAAGTCTATTATAGGAGTGTGTACTCGTACAACAGACAAATTAGCTTACTATCCTTAGGGTGAGTTTAAAGGTTAGCATAGAGTTACTTCCTCTATATACATACCCTGCTTAGGGTTTGTTTGGATACCACTTATTTTGCTGAAAACTGAAAACAATGTAGCAAAATAATTTTTAAATGTGTGAATAGTATTGTACGACCCAGTTTTAAAGTTTTTTGTTTTTGTTTCCTGAATAAAGTACTTACTGGTCCCGTGAATAGTGCATAGGACCCACTGAAAAAACATAATTTTGCTTTCTCTTCCTGCACGGGACCTACAGTGCACGTGAAACGCTCTTCTCAAAAAAAAAAAAAAAAAAGGAAAAAAAGAAAGAAAGGGAAAACGTGAAACGCAGACGCAAGTGCTTTTCAGCACTATCCAAACAAAGGCTTAGTATCTACAAAGTGTAGCATAGTAAGATATGGACAAATTTTTTTTTTTTTTTTTTTTGGTTGTGGATGTAAGCTGGCAGGCCAAACAACACAAATTCTTTGTTCTTCTCTTTTTTTAGTGTTTTTTCTCTACAATCTACGTTAACTTTAATTTTGACATTTTAATTGAGAAGTAATCCATGAGTGATATTCATGTGTCAAACACCAACAAATATTATATTGAAGTTCTTGCAAATGCTATGTAAGCATCAGATTGCAGAAAAAATTAAGGTCAAAGCAAGAAAAAGATGGTGCAGATGTCCGTTGAACAGCTTGAACCTAGCGTTGGGGATGCGTAAGCTGGTGATAATAGTTAGCGTACGCAATTGAACTAGGATTAAAAATTGAGACTCGGTTAATATAACGCAAACGACCTTAATTAGAAATATTTATGTGGGCTTAGTTGAGCCCAACTGCTCAAGCTCATGAACTAACCTTAAGTTTACTTCATTGAAACATAAATGGCCATGTCGTAAGTTCAACATTAATACATTCAGCAAAGAGAAGAAGAAAAAGGAACTTTCTAAAATGATTAATTTTACTGTAGTTTGACTCTGTATTTAATGGGGCAATAAATACAAATTGGTAGGCTAGGAAAGACATGCCACTTTTTCCTTATTTGATTGGTAAGTTATTATAACTTATTACACATTCATCTTGGAGATCTTAATGGGATCTGGAATCCATAAACTTGCACATTCATTTTATGGGACAATAAATGTTTAATAATAACATAAATAGTTGACATTTTATAACAGTTAAATCTCATAAAAAACTATAGTTTAAAAAGGATGTAATTCTTGTGATACCAGGTGTAAATAGTGAGTTTCTCTTTGTTTTATTACTAACAACATTAATATTGGGCCTTCTGAAATCTGAATCCTTATTTAGACAAATCCATAACTATAAATATAAATAAATAAAAACCAATGTCTCGATAATTAGTAAACATTTACCAAATCAAAATTTACCAATATGAAAATATAAATACTTCACAAACAAAAGACAAATTTATATAAGCAATTGTTGCTCAACATTAATGCTTATTATGCGGACCGATTACGAAAATAACTTTAGCACAATTTACTTACTCATCCCGCCATTTGCAGGGGAAAATATGGTAAGCCCAAAAGTAGATGGACCTCGAAATTGGTCCAAACCCCAAAAGTCCAGTTTACACATCCCGCCATTTGCACAAATTTGAAAATTGAATTTTCAGAAAAATAATTTAAAAAAAAAAGGGGTTTGGTTTTCTTTCTATAATATTAATACCGCCCATTATTTCATTCGAAAAAATTGCCAATTTCGAGTCTCCTTCATTGAGAGCTTCTTGCTCTTTTTCATTGCCCATTCATCAAGAACAAATCCCAACCCCAACCCCAACCCCAGGAAACAATAAGCCTTTCATTTCCTTGAAACTCAGACTCTGTATATTTACAATGCCTGAATCAAGGGATAGATTGGTGAGGCCTGTGGACCATGCTGCCATTTTCGCTCGCCGCAGAACGCCCGGCACTGGAATTCTTATTGACGACCCAGAAGTGGGTCCGAATTTGTTCGGATCCCCGGCCCCGGTCAGGCAAGTGGCGACACCGGCAACACGTGGACGGTTCATTGGGGGAAGGGGAGGCTTTGGAACTCCAAGACATGTGCGTGGCCGGAATCTGTACAGAACTCCGGCTTCGGGTCAGGAGAATAATCCAAGAACTGCGCAACGGAGTTCGGGCCGGGGCAGACCCAGGAGCAGTGTGCTACCTTCTTGGTACCCGCGAACTCCTCTTCGTGATATCACTGCGGTCGTGAGGGTAATTTTTGATTCTCTGCTCTTCAATTTTCATGGCTGAATGCCTTGTTTTCATATATGAGTTTGTTATTATATAAAGGGCATTTTCTGTGCTTTTCTTTAATTTTGCTTTGGTGCCAAGAATTTGAGGAATAGGAGTTTGAGTTCAATTGGATTTAGTTCTTTAATAACATACCACAGTTCTTAAATTGTTATGATAATTCTTTTTCAAGAGAGACAAGAGGTGTTAATATGTATTCACAACTCTTTATTTGATTATGATTTTGAGTTGGATTTAGTGCTAAAAGACTTTGTTTCCTTATTAGGTACAAGCCATTCGTGTATCATGTGTTTATTTTTATTTTTTAAAATCTTGCTACTTCATTCCTATTATGTGACTCATTCCCACTCCCCCTCTCAATGAAATCCAACCTTTTCGCCGCGTAGAAAACAAGTAGTTTTTGGAGCCTTCTAAAGCCACTACCATTTTCATCCTAGTGATAACTGGGGTAATAACATGAAAGTGAAGTGGCTGGAGTCTTTCTAATAGCAAAAGAAGACCCCTATAGATCATTACATCACGCCACTTGGGCTAAAGTTTTTTCTTTCCCAATAAGCATACTTCTTTACCTGTCACCATTATGAGCACACCTGGAAGTTTCATCAATTGATCGTTAGCATAACAGCTGTGGTTTTGTTGTGAACAGGCAACTGAAAGAACCATTTAGAAATGGAATATCTCCTGTCCCTGCATTGAAAACAGCTTCCTCTCCATCTTCCTTTGTTAGTCTTGGTAGCCTCAACAATTGTTAGAGTATGCCAGCATTATCGGAGCAAAAATAGTTTTGATTAACTTAGCTGCAGTCTTTGTTATGATTTCTTTTTGCACATTCTGCCGTGCTATCTAAATGGAACTAAGCAGGTAGGATGCATTGTGCAAAATTGAAGAGGGATTGAATTGTATGTGCTGATCAAATGTGCTAGAGGGATTTTTTTCTGTGGGTCCAAATTGATTATAGGGAGCTGATCAAATGTGCTAGAGGGATTTTTTTCTGTGGGTCCAAATTGATTATAGGGAGCTGATCAAATGTGCTAGAGGGATTTTATATATTAGGCACAGATTGTCTTTATTATCCAGTCCTTTAGAGACGGATAAAGTATGTGGTATTTTCTTATTGTAAGTGAGGATCCAAGCCCAACTGTTTTACAGTGCTGTTTCTTTTGCACAGAAACAGAAAGGTGTTCAATTTGTATGCTTCTGAGTTGTTGCTTAACTGGGAGGGCATTGTTCAGAGCTTCCAAATGAAGATAATACATTTGTAGGGTATCTTAAGCTTCCAAAGGAGTGACCAAGGTAAAATTGAATGCTGTCCTTGCTGTATGTGTGTTGTCGAGTTTAGTAAAGTGTAAGCTTTCCCTACTAAGAATTCTCCTGTTTTTCTGTGAGGCCAAACCAACTTGTTGACGTAGTTGTACTGGAGAGGGTGAGATTTGACTGTTTGGATCCGGCGTTTTTGCGTTTGCGTTTTTTTTTTTTTTTTTTTGCACGCGTTTCAGGGGACAAAATTACTGTTCATGCATTGTTCACGGGACCCACAACCACTTTATTAAAAAAATAAAAATAAAAATGGGTTTCACGGTATTATTCACCTATTTAAAAATTATTTTGTTATAGTGTTTTCAGTTTTCAGCAAAATAAGCTGTATTCAAACGGACCCTAATATCTGTAATGCTCTATGATTGTCATATACATGAAATATCTTGAAGGGCTGTTTGCCCCTTTATTTTGTTGGGATGTTCAAAATTTTATTTTTCATAATCTAGATTGTTATGTTATCATGATTCTTGAGTTTCAAATAATTGGTTTGTATTTATGCTGATTGTAAGTGGGTTGCATTTCTCGTGTTAGGCAATTGAAAGGACAAGAGCTCGATTGGGAGATGTCGAAGGCCAACAAATTGAGAGTCCTGTACCTGAGGGCCAAAGGGTTCTTGACCCTTCTGTAACACAGTCTAGTGCTCAACTCAAGCACAATATATCTGTGGTCTCTCCAAGTCTAGCTGTTGGTGTCAAGCCTCGTACACCTGCTGTTGGTAAAGTGCCAAAGATTCTGCTTGGAATCACTAATCAGAATGCTGGAGAATCAGAGTTTCTCACACCTCAGAAGAAACTTTTGAACTCGATTGACACTGTTGAGAAAGTGGTGATGGAGGAACTGCAGAAGCTAAAGAGAACCCCAAGTGCTAAGAAGGCAGAGAGAGAAAAGAGAATTCGTACTTTGATGTCTATGCGTTGATTCATTTCAACTTCCCAGCAGTTAAAGAATCCTTTTTTTCCTCCCAACTTAGAGCAACCAAACAGAGAGAACAAGAGCACCTTGTATTTGGAAGACAGAAGGGACAAGAAACCTATTCAGTGACACTGATCATCATCTGATGATATTAGGACTCCTCAAGTAGATTTAGTACATATATCCTCATATTTTCTCTACTTTTTAACCTACGTTTTTGCATTTAACATCTAGCCGAAGGTCTAAGTATAGGATTGGTAGACACTTGTGCTTCAGCCCTCTGCTGAAAGTCTTGGTGTAGGACCAGTACTCTAGTAGGCATGTTTGTTTCTTGTTACCATCATTCTTTGATGGTTATGTGTAGAACTAGCTATTGTTTTGAGCTGATGTATATAATGGCCATATCAAACTTCCTGTACCATTACTTTGTGTATGATAAGAGCATTCCCATTAAGGGTTTTAAAAATTTTAGCATTTTACCGTCTAAAAAACCAACTTTATAGCATTTGACACCTCACTTTACAATACACTTAACATCAAAACTTTTATTTTTTTATCACTTTATTTAAATATTCTTTCTTTATTATTTTTTATTTGGTCTCTCTCTCTCTATCCCTTTGTCAAAACCCAATAGATCTAGAACCTTCTCCCTCTCTCTGATCTTTTGCTCTCAAACTCGTGCTCCATGGCTGACCACCGAGCTCCGTCTTTGAACATCAACGCCACCACTTCACGGTGGTTCGAGCCTAAGCTTCACCCTCTCCATTGGCCTAAAACACTTCTCACCCTTTCGAGCTCTCTCTAAAACTAAGCTCTCCTTCTAAACCTCCATGGTCGGAGCTTTTCAAGCTCATCACCTCCAACCACAGCACTCAACAACCTCATTCTTTGCTCTATCTTCGAATTCAAACTCGATCCGAGCCTATCTCTCCCTAGGCTTCGATCCCTTCGATCTAAATGAGGCAAAGCCACCCCGTTCCACCACGGAACCTAGCCAACGCCAATGCCAACCACTGCACATGATCTCAGCAGTGGATTTGCAATGAGATTTTGAGTGTTTTTTAGTGGTTTGTTGCTAGGTTTTGGGGCTATTTTTGGTGGTGTGTACAAAGGGAGTTTTAGGATTGATTTTTTGGGTTTCGGAAGTTGATATTCTGTGTTTTTTTTTGGGGGTATTTTTTGGGTATTTTCAGTGAGGTTTTGGGTATTTTTTTGTGTTGATTTTCTGGTTTTTTGGTTGGGTTTCTGTGTGATTGCAATGGGGTTTTTTCTAGGGTTTTAGGTATGATTTACAAAAGGTAATTTGATGGTCTTTGTGAGGTTTTTGCCGTAGAGTTTTTGGGTAATTTGTTGGGATGTTTGGCTATTTCTTGTGAGCTTTTAGGGAAGAAGATGGTGAAAGAGTTGGCTGAAATGGTGAGAGGGAGAGGAAGAAGTTTGGGTGAGATGGTGTGACAGAGGAGAAGTGAGAGAGGAGAGAGAAGAGATTTGAGAAGGAGACAAGCACGGAAGAGAGAGAAAAAAAGAAATTAATAAAAAATGATAACATGTTGCTACAGTGCGCTTTCATTTATGAGAGCTCACTTTAGCAAGATGTCAATTTTTTTAGCACATAGCATCTTTGATGGAGTAAATTTTTTTGGTTTCAGTTGCTAAAAATAACATTTTAGCATTTATAACATCCTTAATGAGAATGCTCTAAGGAAGCAGGTTTCATCAAAGTGATTTTTGATTACAACAGATTTTTTTTGCTAAATGTCCAGTTAACAAATTCATATCCAAGGAATGTTAGATTTGATGGTCCTTTCGTACTTCAACCTATGACTTCATCTCTTTTCATAGCAATTTTAAATGAAAACATGCATTTATAATATGATATTAACTTTTTGATGAACAAAGTGCACTAGGTTTTTCAACCAACTCTTAATAGATCAATTTTTGTATTTACCATTTAAAAAGTCATTACTCTCTACCATAAATAATTAAAAGATGAGCATGCTTTACATGAGATCAGATAAATAATGTCTTCTTTGCTAAAATTATTTGGGTTTCCTATTGTGCTTATGTTTTTCTTATTTTCACGAATTTTTGTTGTTGTCAAGAGATTATTGTGAGCCCATAAATTATTTTCTTTAACTTGTCTTTAAAAAAAAAAAAAAAAAAGTTTTCACTCATGGATTTCATTGTCAAATGTGATATTATTTAGGGTTTTTTTTTTTTTTTTTTAAATAATTTCATCAATGAATGTTTATTATTTAGGATTTAGTTCATTGTCAAATGTGAGTCATGTGATATTATTTAGTGTTTTACTGATTTACTTTTTTTTTTTTTTAATTTCATCTTGAAAAATATTTAGGATTTCTATATTTATGTTTGTGAATTTGAAAGGAAAAAAAAAAAAAAAAGAGAAATATGAAATTATTGTATATTTGTGTGATATTATTTAGTGTTTTACTGTTTTACGTTTTTTTTTTTTTTTAAATTCTTTCATTTTGAAAAATATTTAGGATTTCTATATTTGTGTTTGTGATTTTGAAAGGGAAACCTAAAAATTATTGTAGATTTGTGTGATAGTATTTAGGGTTTTGTATTATTAATTTATTTCATCTTGAAAATTATTTAGAATTTCTATGTTGTGTTTGTGATTTTGAAAGGGAAATCTGAAATTATTGTGTATTTGTGCTTAAAAAGGAAATGGGAGACAAATAAATTTGGTTCCCTTCGCCAGGCGCATGCTCTCCCTTGAGAACCATATGTTGTCCCTTGCCAGCTATGCGTTTTGCTTCGCCACTCTCATGATCATCTTCGCCATTGTCACCTTCTACCAGCTCACCCTCACGCTCACCATCACCTTTATGCCCATTAAACAATGAGTAAGTGTATGAATCGGTAGATAATCATGTGTAATTATGATTGGAGTTTTTATTATTATTGATATTTGTGTGTACTGTGATGCTAATTTGTGAATATTTGTTTTGATTGATAGAATTTTTAACTCTCAAAATTCTGAACCAATTGGGAGTCCGCAATCCCCCGTTGTGGACCTAGTGGTAGAGGAAGAGGAAAATGATCCCTCACCCACTACAAATGTTGAAGGAAACAGTTCTCCTCCAATTGAGGTTGTGAATGGAGATGAGGATGAGGATTAGGATGCAAAGAAAAAAGGAAGTGTGCCTCAGATGTTTGGGCTCATTTTAAAAGAAAGAAAGTCAATGGGAAACTTAAAACATAATGTCATTACTGTCACAAGTATTACTTGGGTGATCCTAAACAGGGCACAACCCATTTGCGTGGTCATATAGGGAGATGTCCATGGTTGTAGTTTAAAGATATATACGACGACAAGTGTTACTTAAACAACAAAATAAGATGGATGGAAAGATGAGTTAGTTCCTTACCATTTTGATAAAGTTAAAGTGAGGAGTAATCTTGCTTGCATGGTCATCCTACATGAATACCCACTTTCAACGGTTAAGCACATTAGGTTTAGAGAATTTGTGGGTTCTCTTCAACCCATGTTTAAAGTTGTTTCAAGAAACACTTTGAAGAGTGACATTCTTAACATTTATGATAATAAGAGGGAGAAAGCTTTGAAAATTTTGGACAAGAATGGAAGTAGAATAGCAATCACAATTGATATGTGGACTTCAAGTAACAAAAAGAAAGGGTTCATGGTTATTGTTGCTCACTTTATCGATCAAACTTGGACCTTGCAAAGTCGGGTTTTAAGGTAATTCTCTATTATTATTTGTTTTGAAGTATAAATATATGATTTATTAAGCCATATGAATTGTACCATATGTTGTTGATTATAGTGTTTATTGAGTTATGTTATAATTATTCCTATTATTTTTCTAGGTTTGTTTATGTTCCTTCTCCACACACAAAAAATGTTTTTGTTAATATCCTTTTAGATTGTTTTTTAGAGTGGAACATTGATAGCAAGTTGTTCACAGTAACTGTTGATAATTGTAGCATTAATGATGCCATGATGAAACTTCTCTTGAATAAGCTTGACATTAGTTCTCTTTTGTTGCATGCATCTATGTTGCATATTGTAAGAAACAGAGACCACGCAGTGGAATTTTAACAATCAGTTATTCGGCATACCTCTCTTGGCCTAAACTGATGACCACACGAGAGTTTTGAGATTGTTCTACGTTGTTTAGAGCTAGCCTCCACGTAGACCAGCAAGTTAGACTCATTCCGTATTCCAGTTTGTATATCTCACAAACAAAACGTTTCTTCGACGGTGTTGCACACTACTATAGTGATACAAACGTAACCCACAACCTAAGAGTCTCGTAGCACTCTGCGAACACTATGAGAAATACAAATTTCGTTCTCCGTCTAGTGGGTACCACTCATTGTGTTTATATGCATACCACTCCATTAATATTGAGTGTGATAATGGGCATAGTGGGGTAGAGTAGTGGTTCAAGCCATTACTTCATAAATCTTAAATGTTACTCTTGGAGAGGTATACAGAGGGACATGCCCACTTTGGGTGTCTTTCTATTTTCCTCTCCATTTCTAACATCTCCCACTCATCCACTGTGGGCATGACCCTATTATCCATCTCTCAATGTGTTTCTCAATGCGTTCCTCAATGCGTTCATACTAGCAAATAGGCATTGTACACTACTTTCAAAAGTGTGTATTACTAATACGTGTACAATTAGATGTTTTTATAAACACACTTTTGTGTGACCCTCTTGTGATTTTTGATTGGTTGTCACTCTAGCCCCTAAGGCGAGTGGAACTGCCATAGGCCCATAAGTTTGTATGTGGTTGTCTTCAACCTCTAGCATTAGTTTTCTTTTAGCAAAAACGGGTTTAAGACAGGAACTTCAAAAGTTTATAACTTCATCATTTCAAAACCGTTTTTGACGTAACATATACTGATTTAAAGGCTATAACATAGAGATTCATGATATGATATCATATTTTGCAAATAGAAATCATATAAGAGAAGTTTTGTCTTTAAAGTTTCGGTGTTCTAAGTTTTGTCAAACTATATCTCATGGCACACTTAGAGATTTGCTATGAAACTTAAGGCAAGTATTAATACATGTAATATCAACAACATCTATTAATTTAAAGGCTCAAAATGCTCAGAATCAAAACTTGTCATTGAAGGCCATGAGAGGTGCATAAAAATTCATAACATATTACAGAAGCATAAAACGCATTCAAAACTAATCATATATGCCTATGACATTGAGAACAACCTATAAATGCTCTGATACAAATGTAAGAAACAGAGACTACACAACGGAATTTTAACAATCTGTTTTTCTGCATACCTCTCTTAGCCTAAACTGATGATAATTGATCACATAGGAGCTTTGAGATTGTTCTACGTTATCCAGAGCTAGCCTCCACGCTAATCAGCAAGTTAGACTTGTTCTGTATTCTAGTTTGTGTATCCCATGAACATAACTTTTCTCCGACAGTGTTGCACACTAGCTATTTGTTTTAAGCCAATGATTTTCTATGTGAAGAAATAATTTCTAGTATTTTATTTTCTTTTGTTGATAGAATATTTCTAGTATTTTATAAGGAGATTTTTTTTTTCCACTCCTGGATCTTCATTAAGCGAATACTTAGAAAGATTTGAATCATAATCTCATCCACCATCCCATGCTGTTGAAGAACAGGAAATATCATTTATCTAAAGACTATTGATATTAAAGTGCATTTTTTTTTGAAAATGTATTTAAACTTAAAGTGCCCACGTTCCTAAAATCATTTAGGTATATTTAGAAGATGAACAATAATAGAAAGATTATTAATATGACAAAATGCTTTCTCACATCTCTTTGATAGGCTTAAAGGCTTAATGAAAAGATTCCCAAATCATAACATTCAATCCGATGTAAACAAATTACGATTCACTAATTAATTATAATCCCTTTTCTGCTCTAAATTGTTTATTCAAATCCTTTGAACATAAACTAATCTATTCCTTAGCACTTAGCATACTTATTTCGTGCACTCCAAAGTAGCGCTTACCGGGCCTAACGCCTACTGGGGCTCAATCTATTTGTTTCGTGGGCTTTAAGGTTTCCACCGTGGTGGTCATTTGCTCTGCAGCTCGAATACAATTCCCGTTTACTCAAACCTCTCTCTACCTCATGAGTCACTTTCTCGAAGGAAAGGCTCTTTTCTCTCTAATGCCCTCCCCACTGCTAACCCTCTTCCTCATTCTCACATTCTATTTAGCTCAGATTAGTGGAGGTTACAGACATTTATTCTGGTTAGTGGACATTGAGGTCCACTGATGGTTCTTTGCTGGTTGTTTAGTTGGAAAGGGAGTAATGGGCTTTGAACCGGGCTCCCACCTCAACAAAGGACGTCGGTCACGATATTCCTGTATCGGGCAAACAGACATAGTATCCCCGAGCAATCATAAAACTTCACTAGATGTGCCGCCAGTGTCTTTGGCCGTGAACCGCAGGTGTGGGCTAGCTCACATCGTATGCCCAATCTGCCTGGGCAAGACAAGCAGTACGATCCTCGGCCCATGGCCTCAGCTTAGTCCAGTTTTGAATAGCGTTGGAACCACGGGCCGACCGTAGGGTTGAGTCATGGCCTAAGTGGGCCCGGGGAATCTGTGTCGCGATGCAAGATTCGCTCTATTTTACTCAAGATCAAAAATCAAATAAGAACTACAACTCATAGATGTTATCAAAACAAAAAAAAACAAATAAAGAATATATCAAACATTAAATTAGAATACTTACTATATATAGATATTTGAATTCAATTTTCTAATTTTTGTCTAGTTTCAAAAAGAAAAGAAAAAGAAAAAGAAAATAGAATGTTTGTACGTAGCAACTAGCAACCAAGGATATTTCAAGTATGAATTTTGAAAAGGAAACCTTCATTGTTTATAATAGACTTTCATTTCCAATTTTTTTTTTTTTTTACACACTATTTAGAGAAATTCATAGGACTCTCTTAGTTTTCTTAAAGAATTTTGACATAGTTAGATTCTGAGATGCTTGCCACCTTTAGTAAAATTCTTTGATCGAGTAAATTAATATTATCTTTAAAGAGATATATCTGGCTATCGTTCTAGTCTTCATTATTGTTTTTTCTATTATTTTTTGCTATATTTCCCACACCAAGGGAAAAGCTTAGAATTTGGTGCTCAATGTAATACTTAAATAGGGATTTATCTTACATTTTTAACATAAAAATGTTGAAATTTCTATATATGTGCTAGTAAAATTAGTTAAACTCCGTGACTTTAGCCATAGCCACTGAGTTTGACAAATGTTAATCATAAAAAAATCAAAATATCTTGTTGCAAGATGTACTTAGAATCAGAAGAAATTTTTTTTCATAAATAAATCAACATTGTTGATACTATCTATTGTCATGAAGTTTTTATTGAAAATATAAGATAGCATGCTCAGAACTGGGTCAAACTTCTTGTTAGAATTGTTATATAAATATCTTACATGTGGTGGACCTCATAATGAAACCCACTATATAAAAGAAAATGTTACATATCACAATTATACCTAATGTCACTTAGTTGTAAGTATTTAAAATATTTTAGTTTAATTTTTTAACAAAATCTAATTACTATTATTAATTGGTCCTCTCATAGATAAATTCTTAAATGCGTACTATACTCAAACAATTAAATTCAAGGCAATATGTTTCTATTCTTTTTGATGTACATTGATAGTTCAAGTAAAATGATTTAAACCCTAGATGTCTCTCCTATAAAATTAATTGGAGGTGCCTGATTGAATTACACTCTGCATGTTCCTACATTTTTATTTTTGTTGTTAAAGTTGATAACTTATTAATTCACTTATTTTAGTATATCCTGCAACTATTCTTTTATGCTTATATGTCCTTGTTGTTCTTTTGTACATATTAGTTTGATATGCCACTACTAGAATATATTAAAGTTTCAAAATCTCAAATTTTGAAACTTTACATCACAATTTATACTTCACTATAACTCATGACACAATGATTTAAGATCAATGAAAGCACAATTAAAACAATTTAGGTACTATTTAGCACTAATAAAAGCTTAAGAGAAAATATTAAGAAGAATAAAAGTACTCGAGAACCAATGGGAAAGGGGCAGAAAGAACCCGGGAGGCTGTGCATCAAGGGAGTCGCCGATGAGCATTTGGCAAAGTCCCCGCCCGAGCCTCACCTTTCTTGGTGAGTACAGAGAAATCAAAGCTCCTTGATCCGACCCTCCTGTTCACGGTTTTGCTTGGCTAACGAGGACACTCTTCTTCAATGACTGATCATGGAACTAGTTAAGCTATAGCTCTGAGCGCAGCCACTCCTGCTCTTCTTTGGAGTTCTTGAGGCTAGAGGAGGAGAGAGGAGGAGGACTGGATTGTGATGAAGGGAAGGATAGCTAGGTTTGTTCTAGAAGGTGGGAGTGGAGTTAAGAAGAAGCTAGGGTTTCAAGCAGGATTTGGTGGAAGCATGTGGGTGTGATTGAAATCATTTTTTGGTGATTCAGGTGTGTTTTTTGTTTTCTTTTGTTTTGAGGTGTTTCGTGCTCTAAACTTTGAAGAGCAATGAGTTTCTATTTTCTAATCGATTCTATTCTCTGGAGAGGGAGATGGTTAGGAGAATGACACGTGCTAAGCCGTGCCAAGATAGGAACATATAAATAATAACCACTTGGTTTTCTTTTTTCCTGGAAGGTCCATTTGTTGATTTTGTTTTTTTTTTTTTTTTTTTGTTTTTTTTTTTTTGTTTTAAAGGATAAATGGCAGAATTTTATTCAAGAGCGAACAAGACTATACAGAAGAGAGCAAAAGCCCGCTGTAGTGCGAGACTTTCCAAAATTGTTTGGGTCCTAAATAATGGCGCTATCAACAATATTAGCAATTCAAATAATAACTACAAGAACACAAAATTATTTAAAACCTCTTCATTTTTGAATGAAAATCACAGTGACAACCCGAATATTTTTCAGCCTATTATCAAATCACATAATAATTTAGATACTTCACTTATAAAGAAAAAAATCTTTCTTATTTTTCTTTGCTCTAACACACACAAATTATCTTTCTCAAAGGCGGCAATCTATTTTCTATTCTTCAATATGGCGGCTTTCTCTTAGCTGCTCTCTCGACTACTGTGTTCCACTCTTTTTAGCACCACATGCATGCCTTTTATATAAAAGTTATTGCCCTCACACTTAAATCAATTATGGTAGGAATCTTGGTACACCATGTACGATTTACAAGGAATTAGACTCCTTTCTATTCAAGCCTATCACAAACTCATTAAAGAGTAGTGATTACTGGACAGATGCGGTCGGACTCCTAGAAACACACAAAGTACATACTAAAATATGATCTCATATTTCAACTTGATATAGGAGTCTCATCACTTAGCTTTTATTCTTCATGGTCGGGACTATGGTGCATGCAATTCAACACAAATAGTCACAATTGAATCGCATCTTTTAGACTAACTACGAGGCTAAATTCTGATGATACATGTTAACGTTGTCTTCCCAATGGCACAATTTCTAAGAAATTTACGTAAAAAGACCTCTACACAACTCCGCATCAGTCAAAGCAAACTTTCATTTATTTTGCACAAAAAAACTATTTTTTTATTTATTTTACACATCCATTTTTTACAAAATACCACATCGGGCCACGATTCTATTATCTATTTAATAAAATATTCATTCTTGCTAATTTTTGTATTATTTCTTCACTCACTACCCCTCTCTCTCACATACCCAACACTACCAAAAACTAAAAATATTAAATGGCGATCGGGCTCATATACTACGCTCTGGAATGACTGCAGTACCACCTCAATCCGCTTAGTGACCAAGATCGGGATGACGTGTTTAGGGGAGGTTAACAAAGGAGGTAAATGTTTTCAAAGGAGCTGACTGAACTACTAATTTTGTCATTTAGATATCTCTCTACTCCCGAGATTTCAGTAATGTAATCAGCGAACTTTGATGCCTGTTTGTACTCTTAAGGCTTATCATTACCATTTCACCTTTTATGGCTAGTTAATCTAATATCTTTTCCCTTTTGACCAAAAAAAAAAAAAAATTTACATCAAGAAATGCCTAAAAAAAAAAAAAAAAAGCAAGATATCTTTATAAAAATTTATTTTAAAAATAAAATAAACTTCAAGGAGGCTTCCAATTAGCTTCTAAAACTCTAATACATGGGCAAAGAACATTAAACGAGTATAACTCAACCGGGTTTTTGGTAACTTTATGGGTTGTTTTCTACCAAAGGAGCTACACGATCTTGCACGCCAAAGAATATCTCGACAATGAAAACAAGAGACCTACCGTAGAGCAATGCGTGTGGTGCCGCCAAATACCTCCAAGGTCAAGCTAATCTATTCTCACAGCTCAGAGCAGTGTAGGTACCATGCGTATCTCGATTTGTAAGGTATTCCCTTTTGAGGTAGTGTAGGTTGACCTCTATACTTATGGTGTCTTTTCCTATAGGACCTTCACTTGAATAGTCCCAATTGGTGGATTCACAAAGATCTTTCCTGATAGAAAAGATCCGCATTTATCCTTCGGGATCTTATCGCTTTTAGGACTCTTTTCACCTTAGATTCCACTACGATCAAAATGTTTGAAGCCTGCAAAGGCTTTTCCATCAGCTAGCTTTGCTATTTACCCATAACGGACCTCCGACAGGTCATTGTCTCTATCGGCCCAGAATATGGATCCGTCGTGCCTTACTTACGCCTCGATAAGCTGGCATTCTAATTTCTCATCGGGCCGCTCTTCACCCCAGAGATCCAGTTGGAAAGGACCAAGCAAAGTGGCAAGAAGGTTAAGTGGTGATCTGTCCTATCATGAATGGCCAAATGGATCCAGATCAGAGTTTGACGGCACCGGAATACAGATGTCATTAATCATACAAATGCTGACAAGTTGTCGGGAGTTGCAGAGGCGCATGACACGTGTCGCACCTGATTGGCTTTTATTCGATCGAAGAGTCGCTTGTGTTCAGGCACTTTATAAATACAGGGCTTATCCCTTCATTTCTTCATTTTCAGCTAAGTGAGGCTGTCGAGCGCCATCCGTCATCATTGTCGACCTCCCGCTCGCCTAGATATCCGTCATCAACTGCTTCCGGCCCATTCAAAAATTGGTAAGTATTTTCTATCCGTGAATACTGTAAATATATGCTCTTATTTTAAGTGCAATTTAATATTCTAAACTCTATAATCTGCCATACTTTTAGATCCGTCTGAGCTTCTTTAGGTTTTGTCGTCACATGTAGGCGATGTCTAGTGCGCTGCAACTAGCCATTCTGGCCGTGACGGGGTGGATTACGCAGGAGCATATCCGTCTCGTCATGACTCGTAGAGTCCAGACGAAGAGAATCCCCTGCCTGCTTCTTCCCTGCCCCTCAAAATGAGGATATAGAGATGAAGACCGAGAAGAGGTTTCTCGATAATCTGGAAGAGCGAACAATAAGATTCACAAGGTGCTGGCTGAATTTAGGAGTTCATCATGTCACGGGAAAGGGACGGTGAACAATTTGCGGTCATTATCAAGGAGAATCATTTCAAACACTAGGATATTATCAAATTTAGTAACATCCCCATCCTCGTCTCGCCTAAAGCTGTCGAGAAATGCATACAAGGTGCTCGAGTGTATGAAATGGATGTCGGCGACTTAGGTTCCCAAGTTCTTTCATCGTGGTGTTCTCTCAAATTTTGGGCCTATCCGGGTTTCAATCAAGTGTCACCCAGTTTGCCAGCGGTCTTTAGCAATGGAGATCCCCGACGGCTAGCGTCTAACGCGCCAAGTCCAAGGTGAGGAATTTTTCACCGGCTACCTGTCCTACTTCCAGATTGATGTCAAGCGGGATGTAGAAGCCACCTGTGGAGTCCGCTATGAAAGAGAGCATAAAACGCCCGACTCAATAGGGATTAAGAGCCGGCTTTCTGTATGTAACAACGGATGTGTCGCCTGGGAGACTGAACACATGCCCGTCAGACAACTTGGGGCATATTGAACCCGTCCTGAGAACCCGTCTCTAATTTTTTTTTTTTTTTAATCTATTGCTCGCATATCAATCCCTTCCTTTAGGAATTTTTGATCGGTTTTTTTGCAATAGACAAGGCCCACAAGTTGATCTTTGAGGAGTTCGCTTTTCTTGAGAAGATTTTTCAAAGACCCAAGCCAAGAAAGGGCTGTCTGGGCAAAACTAGTCAATCTCAAGACTATTCATCGGGTATCGTGGGATCTTAATCGGTTTTACACCTGTTGAATTTAGTACTAAGAAAACACGTAAACATGAGTCCGCTGCTTCCTTTTATTTGAACGTCTTCCATTTTTTATATCAATACTTTTACCATTCTTTAGAAATGGACGACTTGAGAGGAACATTAGGTCGCAAAGAAAGAAAAGGAGTCCTAAGACGAGTAATCAGCATGGATTGCCACAACTAACCCGGCCCTCAAAAAGAAAATCACAGTGTGGAGTAATCAGTCCAAATAGAAACAAAGAGTTCTTTGGAACCCGTTTAGGCTAATGGTCATGTCGTAGAAGATGGATCCTCCAAAGGAAGCACTGGGCAGGCAAAGGTTTTGTATTTAAGGCTCCTGTCTAACTGGGAGAAAGCGCCCGTCCCTCCTTCGTGAGGATTCTAAAACATGCCTTAGAGGCGATCTCGCCCATAATTTCGACGGCGATTGCGGAGGTGACTGGGAACCACCTGACGGAAGCCATGGGAGTCGCTTTTTATGTGCCGCCTGCATCCTACCCATATACGCAACTGTTTTTCTATCTTCGTCTGCGACGGGCTTATGCCTTCACCCACCCCCTTTGTAATTCTGGCGCTTCTTAGGCAATGGTGATGATGAGCGATTGATGGGACGGGGTCTCAAGCACGAGGCAATCCTGGTCTGCACGGACGGGTCTCGCAGATGAGTGGATGAAGTAAACCAATTCACTGAGTCGAAAACAAAATGGAGAAAAGTTTGAACTTTCCGAACAGTGAGAAAAGAATCCCGAAGGTAGTATGGATGAGGCGAAGAAGACCCGCGAAGGACCAGAGATTCAAGACTCAAGGACGTGGGCTTCGCCAAAGTTAAGGAGTTAGCGATTCGTGAATATCGCATTCCGACGCTTTCCCTGGCCTGGAAGTTGCACCAACTCTTCTTTGAGAGTTTTTGACGACGCCTCCGTCAAGGAAGAGCCAACTCGACTCAGATGTCTCAACATCGTGCTGGTGACCAAGTCCAAGCTTCCGTCTCTGCCCTACTTCAGAGACATCGACGACCTTTTGTCGACTGTGGACTTATCTGGCGACAGAGTCCGCCCCAAGTTAAAATCGCTTAATCCAAACATGTAAATGAGGGAGACCATCGCCTTGTCATTATTGTTTAATGTTCGACTAAACTCCAAATGCTAAATAGTTGTATTTTTTTTAATTTTGTACCGTTATTATGAAAGCAGCTGATCCGCAGAGATGTTAGTAAATATTTTCTTCAATGGTTTATTTATATTTATTCGCGGCTTTGTTTTGTGGATCTCTCCAAGCTCACATTGTTTTGTTATTGGCCCGCTTCATATTGGATCCGTCTACATTGTGGACAAATTTTACATTTTAGGGGTTCACTTCATCTTTGTGAATAGAACTCCGTGTTTTCACTCTTTGAAGTTGTCTGGTCGGATTTGATAAAAAAATTTTCTTCAGTGGAGTTCTATACTTAGAATAAAAATTTTATCACAGGTGTTCGTCCACTATGTGGACTCATTTCAAACTTGCTAATCATTCACTTTGGGGACTTGAATTTTCAAATAGCTTAGAGAGATCACACTGAATTTTAGGGATTTTAAGATTTTAACCATTTAAGGGTCCGTCCACTGGTGGACCGTAATTATAGCGATAAAGGTCCGCCCACTTGTGGACTTGCGGGATTTTTCACCGTTCAGAGTCCGTCTCACTTTGTGGATTAGTAATTATAAATGGCGAAATGGTCCGTCTAATGGTGGATTTCAGGATTTTTTCGGGCATCGCCTAGTGGTGTCCGCCCACTTGTGATTTCTGTGTAATTGGCGACCATTAAATGGTCCGCCCACTTTGCGGGGACTCGTGATTTTTCACCGCCTAGGGTGTCCGTCCACTTTTGTGATTAGGTAATTATAACCATTAAATGGTCCTGGCCCACTTTGTGGACTGCGGGATTTTCACCGCCTAGGTGTCTCGTCCACTTTGTGGATTAGGTACGCGACCATTAAATGGTCCGCCCACTTTCTGCGGACTTGTGAATTTTTCACCGCTGTACGTCCGTCTGTTTTGTGGACTTGGGAATATAACTATTGTTGGTCCACCCACTTTGTGGACTTATGGATTTTTCACCGTTTGGGCGCCCGTCCACTTTCTTGCTTGTGACTTTAGTTTTCATCCAATTGTGACGCATCCGTCCATTTCGTGACTTTAGAGAATTTCTAAGTAGAAAAGCATAAGAGTCTCAATATTCCTCTAATTAACAAAGAAATGTTATGTTAGTAAAGTACCGCCTCTTGGCTTAAAAGGTACGTGTGGAAGTGGTTGTAGTAAAGAAATACGTTAAGTAAAACTAGTAATTACAGAAAACTAATAAATCGATCCGAGATCCGGCTACCGTCATTCACCTAGTACTTCTCAAGGTGCCCGTGTTCCATGGGTGCTGTCGCCTTTCACCGGCCGAGCTGCCTGTGTGATAAAAGGGTTCTTCCGCTGCCACGTGATGCAATCCCCGTATGGTCCTTCCCCACTGGGCCACTTACCTCGCGGAAGGGATCTCTAGTAAAGGCTCATTACTTTCCGTAGTACAAGATCTCCTACTTGAAAGTCTCTATGCCTCGACTTTTGGAGTTGTAAAGCTTTGCTACGAGATTCTGAGACGCGCCCAACCTCACCTGCCGTCAGACTTCGCCACAGGCTGACAAGGCGCGACGGCTCTGCTTCCATGCTCAGCCAAGGCTTCCACACCTATGCTGCGAGTCCCACTTCGGCTCGGGATAACGTCGCTCCGTACGCCAGTCGAATGATGCTTTCCGCGGGTTCTGCCGAGTTCCTGATGCTCCATAAAACTTGCAGCTCGCCGATGCCTTTCGCCTCTAGTCGGGTCTTGATGATCTGAAGAAGACTGCTCGGTGGACCTAATTTCCAGCTTTGGGCCCTGGTGCCGGTGAAGAATACATTCGATCCCTAGCCTGAAAGTGTAATTTCCAATGCCGTTGTCGAATCGAGCCGTTGTCCCGAGACGAGCACTCTTGTATCTCGCATCAGAGATGATATTTCTCCAAACAAACTTCGAATGTTCTTCTCCAGGATGGTGGCAAAGAGCTTCGCTCTACCCACTTGGTAAAATAGTCGATACCAACTACTAAGAATTTTCAATTGCCTAATGGCCATCTGAATGGGCCTTGGCGATATCCAAATTCCCATCAAAGAATGGCCAAGGGAGCCGCCATAGGAGCAGTTCTTCTGGGACGGTTGCCTGGATGAGATCAGCGAACCTCTGGCACTTGTCGCACCTTGACATAAGCCACAGATTTCCTCAGTATCAGGCTGCTAGCAACCGCCCTGATCAACCATTGATCGCGCTCCCAGTTGGTCACTGCAGATTCCTTCGTGATTTCACACACGATGCTTCTCATGGCTTAAACACCTTAGGTATATTCTAGAGAATCCTCTTTGGTGTGTGACATCTTTTTATTAGCACAAATCATGAGGCTTGAAACCTTCAACTTCCTAGCAGCATCTTTTTCACCCGGGGCTCTGCCAGCTCGTAGGTTATCAAAGGGCGTAGTCCAATTATTCTCGACCACTTCCGCATTAATTTGTTCCACACATCAATAAGAGAGACTGAAACAGTGAGACACCGGGCTCAGGGACATGGCTAAATTTCACCGAGGCAAATGTTAGGCGATCCGCACATTCGCTTTTCCTCCCTCGGGACTTGGAACTAATCCGACTCGAGGTTGCCGATCCGCCTTCACCTCTTCTAGGTACCTCTTCATTCTTCGCTCTTGCATTCAGAAATGAAGACCACTTGTTATCACCTGGAGTTCGTAATACAAGATCACGCTTAAAACTGCCGCTACAGGTCTAGGCCACCCACCGCTTCATATTCAAATTTCCTCTCATTATACTGGAACTACTGATCATGCACTCAATCTTGTCTCCTTCCGGGTCAGACACCACACTGAAATTTCTCTCCCGCCAGTCATGAAGATCCGTCCGCGGTGATGCTCCAGTTGTGCCGCGGGCTTCTGCCCCTGGCTTCCTGGGATGGTACCCGGCGATGAAATCGCCACGGTTTGTCCTTTTCATCAGCCAGATCAGACGATATCGATTCACTGGGTCATCACCATAAAGCCATATCCGCCCCGCGCTCTCGGCTACTCTCGCGGCTTTTTTAGGGCCATCCGCCGACTATGGCGTACGTGTCGGAAGTAATACGCTTGAGTTTACGTAAGGCGGCGCTACCAAAGGCGGCGCCATTTTCTCCATCGGGGGGGTACCCTCTTCGCTTCTCCTCGAAATGCACGGCTTATAAAATAGGACGGGTTTTTGAGACCCATCTTCCTCTGCACAAGGTCGCACGACCGCTGCCATGGTAACGCTGGGCAGAGGTGAGCCTTTGTCCCGGGTTCTGGACTGGCGAGAATTATGTGTGGACAGAAAGGTATTTCTAAATTTTCGGCTTTTGGTATTCGTCCGTCCACTGGCGATTTTCTAGAGTGCGAAAGAAAGGTATACATTTGTCCGTGCCTCTTCAGACGAACTGCTCTGTAGTCAGTAATTTTGCCATTTAAACTTCAACCTCCTCGACTGGGCCCCTGGCTCTTTAACCCATTACGGCCCGTCATTTTCCTTCGGGCTTCATTTCTATACCTCTTTGGACACCATGAAGCCTGGGCACTTCCTCGGGCCACACCTAAAGTGCATTTGTTCGGATTCAATCTCATGTTATATGATCGGAGAAGTCGTAACGCCTCCCGGAGGTCGCCCAAGGACAACTCAGCATTCTTTACCAACATGTCATCAATATAAACTTGTATCAAGCCTAACTGTGCAACATTTTGTTCATCAATCTCACAGTTGCCTGGGCTTGAGTCCAAACGGTATCACCTGTAGCAAAAGTCCTTGGCTTGTGATAAAGGAGGTTTTCTCTTGATCGGCCTCCTCCATCTTGATTTACTGCACCCTAAAAGGCCCATTAAGCTCAGAGCAAGCTACTAGAATCCACCTCAAGGTATCTGGTCCGAGGGAGCTGGTAGCTGTCTTCGTCGCCTTATTGAGGTCCGTGAAGTCGAACACATATCTTCGCCTACTTTCCATTAGCCTTTTAACCATAAACTAATGCATAACTAATTGTGAGGGGATTTTTTAATGAAATCTCGCCCATTAGCTTGCATTCTTCTCGTTATTGTTTTTGTCCCGCTCCCGAGCGAACACCGAAGCTCTGTCGGATGTGGAGGGATGCGGGGTTCACGCTCAACCCTCGTGACTATGACCAGGATCAACCCGCATGTCCTCGTGGCTCCGTGCCAACACGCTGGTTCATTCTCGGTGTGGAACGCCGCTAAGGCTCACGATGGGTCGGGCTGGCCAACGCCCCATTCTGATGCTCGCTCGGGTCTTGATTCATCAAGGATTAGCTCTTCTAGTTCTTCAATTGGTCTACTACCACCCGTTCTCTTATGCACATCGCTTTGTTGGTCTCCATTTCTAACATGGCAACGAATATTCCGCGCCGCCACTGATTTTCGCGTCTCCTACTCCATACCAGAGGGAACTTGATCATTATGAAGCTGAGGTTGCAATTTCCAGAGTTAAGAGTAGGTCGTCCTATAAATAGCATTGTAAGCGGACGAGCAATAACATAGTAGGGAATGTTACGTTCTTGGTGATTTTGTCAGAACGCCTTATGGTTACTACCAATGCGATGCACCCGGGAACACTCGTCACCCCGGAATCCTACGAGAGGGGCATTTATCGGGATCAGCTGTTCTTGTCGACATCTCACTGGAAGGTCGTAATACAGATATCTTCGGGCCGAAAGCTGCTATTGTCGAATTCTGCACCCGGTATGTTGTAGTTCACTCTGGTAAGTCAATTACAATCGCTGTTGGGTCACGCCGGATGGTGGGAATCCTCCCGGCATCCTCTTCTCGAGGAACCCAATGATTGGATGAATGATTCGCGCTATCTGGTACGGATCCTCAAGTAATTAGGATGCTCTGCACTATCCCGAGGTAAGTTTTCCTAGCCTTCTTGACGATCCTACGCTGCCGCTTCTACATCATTCGTGATATCTCCATAGGTGGTCGGACGCTCATTCTCTCGTCCGGGAGCCTGCTCGGGGTCCGTCCTTTCCTACGGATGAACCTTGCAATTTTTCCTTGCTCCATAAGAGCTTCACCCACGCTTAGGTCATAAATAGCCGGCCGCAGCCGTGTCGTGGTCGCGGTGGAATCGGGCACACTTGTCTCTAGACCTCTTGTTAGATCCTCGACTACCACTGGGAAGGTTAGGGATCCTTCATCTTTAATTTGCATGACCTGCTGATCGGGTGCTGAATTTGCAGCTTTAGAACCTCGCCTGGGTTTGAGCGTCTATTTGCCCTGTTCTCGGGCTCCTCGCCATTCTAGCGCCCCTATCCCGCGCGCATCTTCTTGTCTCTCCTTTTGGGTTTTTCTTCACGAGCCGCAATGCATCTTCGCATTCATATACTTGGTGGCCTCAAAGCACGCCCGACATGGTTTTCTGTCATTCTATATAAAGAGAACAGAACTTACCCTTTTCGCAACCCGTTTGTGAAGGCCGCTATAAGTATTTTGTCGTCTGCTGGCTGATCGAGAGGCTTCCTTTATTGAAACGGGATATGTAAGATTCAGCGTTGCTCGGGCTACGCTCGATGCTCATCAAGTAAGCCGTGAGACTTTTTGTAATTATGTCCCCAATGAAGTGCGTTAGCGAATCGAGCGCTTAGCCTCCTTGAATGTGCCGATGGAGCTGGCATCACCCAAGAACCAAATTCGCACCCTTCGGCCACATGGGAAGGCCCCACACATGATTTCATCCGGCCTACTCCTTAAGGTACAGTTTTGAAGGTCTCCTGTGATCTTAGAGGGTCCTTGACTCCGTCAGAATCGCCGATATGGCATGCCAAACTGACGTGGTAAAGGGAAGAGTTGACTCTGCAAATGAATGGCGGAAGTCGATACGATCGACCGATCGTCAAGATCGCATTGCACTGGCCCGAGGGCGGTTCATCATAACCTCCATCTGCTCCTTTTTCATTGCTTGCATCCTCGGCGGCGGCGAGTGGGAGTGGAGTGGCATCCGTGAGGACTTGCACGCTCGATTTTGTCGCCTAGTCTACTCCTGAACGCATCGCCCTCCGGCCCTTCGTTCCTTCTATCTGCAGACTTGGCCTTCGTCCCGCTTCGGGGTGCCAGCGACCTGCGTTTTTCTTCCATGTAACTGCTCCTCCGTGATCGTGGTTCTCCTTAGTGAGACATTCCACCGTGGTGGCCAAGGTCTGAACCTCGCCTTTGAGGGGTGTCGCAGCGAGCCGTTTTCTTGAATGTTGTTCGAAGTTGCCATCGTTTAGCCAAAGACTACATGCAACTCTTTTATCCGAAGCGCATTATAGCTTCAATCGACACTCGTCGCCGGCCCTACTGCACTGGCCAATTTGATGGATGTCATGGAAAATCACCAAGGAGCACGATCTTCGTGACGCCGAAAGAATATCTGCAATAATGAAAACAAGAGATTCCACCAGAGCACCGTGTGGTGCCTACTCTAAATACCCTCCGAAGGTCAAGTTAGAATCTATTCTGCCACTCTAGAGTGCTGTAGGGTAAATTATGCGCACTTCGATTTGTGAAGGTATTTCCCTTTATAGTAGTAGAGGGTTGACCTCTTATACTTGGCGAGAAGTCTTTCTCATAGGATTCCCTACTTGAATAGTCCCAATCGATTCGCAAGATCTTTCCTTAGGGAAAAGATTCCACGTATCCTTCCTCGGGATCCTTATCGTTTTATGACTCTTTCACCTTAGGATTCCACGCGATCAAATACTGCCTGCAAGTATTCTTTCCATCAAAGACTTTTGCTATTTTTACCCATAACGGACCCTGGGATTGTGTTGGGCTTGTTCCTTTATCGGCCC
This sequence comes from Notholithocarpus densiflorus, assembly GCA_030021035.2. NCBI lineage: Eukaryota > Viridiplantae > Streptophyta > Magnoliopsida > Fagales > Fagaceae > Notholithocarpus > Notholithocarpus densiflorus. The sequence goes on from JARYZH020000011.1 coordinate 4,950,494, forward strand.
AGAATATGGATCCGCCAGCCCACTTACAGCTCCTCGGCTGCTACCGAATTCATCATAAATGGGTCTTATTGTAATACTTTTACTCCCTACTTAAATGAGACAGCTTTTAGTAATTTGGCAAAATTAAAACTTAAGATGATGCAGGTGTGAATTGCATCACGTCGATTCCATCTATTTATTTAGGGGGAAAATCTTTGTTACTACTAGCATTACAAGGTGTAACCGACATTGTCCATCTATCACATGTTGTACTTGTACCCAGTATTCTTATTTTCATCAATGTAATTTGCAAATCATAGGTGTTCCCAGAATGTACAGTAAACTACATAGTGGAATATCATATTCTAGCAAAACATTCATCCATTAACTTGCCAATCTATAAAGTAAATAAGTTTGTTTTCTAAGATATGTATTGTGATTTATTTAGCAAAAAATTGTCATATTTATTTCATGTTTCTAGTATTTGTTAATTGCTTATTTTTATTTTATTTTTATTTTATTTTTTGTCGAGGTAGTATTTGTTACCGTTAATAAGTAAAAAGTCGAGAGAAAACTAACTTCAGATTTCAAATTAGAATTAAATTAGTTCACTCTTATGTCATGTCCCATCTAATTCAAGTTTTAATTTTTGTGCTATGAGTTAATTCAATATAAAATTAGATTTCAATTAGAGTTTAATTTTGTGTCAATGCGGTCCCATCTAATCTAAGTTTTTAAATTTTTGTGTCAAATGAGTTAATTTAGTGTAAAATGAGAGGGAGTCCAATATAAGTAAACTATAAAAATATAAATTTTGAATGATTTTATATTTATGACGCAAAGTATAACTAAAAACACCAAGTTTATATGTTATATATATATATATATATTAATAGCCAAAACTAAGAGAAAATCATGAATTCTGAACCAAGTCTACTGCTGACGGTAATCTAATTTTTAATTAAGTCATGAATTAGAAGCAAAATTAAAGAGTCTAAATTCAATTAGGATTCTAAATTGAATTTCACCTGGAGCTCAATTCACATGTTCCATCTTAATTCTTTTAATTTTTGTGGCAAAATTATTAAATGCAAAAACAGAAGAGTCTTAGATCTAATTAGATTCTAACGTCTATAAAGATATATATATATAATCGCGATTTATGAACGTTACTGCATACGTATGGTATTACACACTGCTTATTATAATGGTGTTAATACCATATTATATAACAACCATCAAATATAAAATGTGATACAGCACCTTAAAAACAAATTATCTTTTTAACATACCAATTGTACTATAATATCATTTAAATTTACACTGTATTAAACTATTCGTGATATGAATTTTATATCTAATGAATCTATAAATGATAAGTGATTTGTGCATTGTTAATTAATAATATTAATGATTAAAATCTTTTAGATTAAAGTAATATAATTGCTACTTTTTAAAGATAGAACTATTCGAGGAACAAAACCTTTGTTCTAATTAAAATTAGAAAGTTCTACATTCAGATTACAAACCTTTCTTAGGATGTTTGAAATCTTTTTTCGACAAACCCGAAAAAAAAAAAAATCAAGAAGAAAATTAAAACAGTTAAAACAGCACTACATGATTGGTGGAAATTGTATGTAAATGAATAGTCATGGATTGGAATTTAATACAACAACTTACATATATATTGGACAACAAATAATTAAATTGGATCAAACCATTAACATATGAATTGATCAAACATAAGGAATTAGCCCTCAAAAAAAAGAAAACATAGAAATTAGCTGCTAAAACAAAGCAACAATACATAAAACATATTTAATTGATTATAGTAAAAATTAGAGTAAAAATACATACCATATATAATTGTAGGAAATATAGCCTAAATAAATAAAACTGCACAATAAGTTGGAGAATGAAAACTACACCAATTCAATTGTGTATATATACTCACCTAAAAGGAGTTCAAGTAGGGATCAATACTCTAAACTTCCTTTAGTTACCTAATCAAGAAGTTTAGGGCACTTTACATATTAGTTTTTTTTAAAATACTTTTATCTCAAAAATAGTTAACGTTATTAATGATTTTTATTAGATTTTTTTATTGTTACGTTAAAGTTAATATTCAAAAAAAAAACTTACAGAAGCGTGCATGTTTTCCTTTTAGAGATACACTTATTTTATGATAACAAATGAATTTAGAGATAAAATGAATTGAGTCTAATTTTTTTAGAATTTGAGATATGAATGGAATTAGAATCCTGATTAATCTAATATTAATTTGCAGTTTTTATTTCATTTTTTTAGAGATGTTAATTTATTTTTTTATGAGAAGAAAATGAATTAGAGTCCTGACAATCTAATATTAATTTACCTACAATCTTACATGAAGTAGTTTTTATTCTTTTACGCTACTATATAATATTTTTTTGGATTAATCTAATATTAATTTATACCTACAATCTTAGTGAAGCAGATGGAAGTAGTTTTTTATTTTTTTAAAGAGATAAAACTATTGAAGACAAAAATGAATTAGAGTCCTAGTAGTATACCATTCATTTTTGGGCTTTTTAAAATCTAAAAATTTACTAAAATTCCTCAATTGTAGCTTCACGTGATGTAAACTACTCACAAGTGTCTCAACTTTATTATATACATAATATAATATGATATGATAAGATTTTTTGAGAGAGTTTCAACTTGATGCCCGACTTTTACGATAAATTTCTTTATCATCGTGATTCAAGACACCAACAGTTTTTATATAATTTCAAATCATAGCTTCTTTTTTTTTTTGTACCAATCAAAGCCTAAGATCACACACATTATTTCATAAACAACAGTAGGTATAAAACAGAGTAAATTATCGCAAGTAAAAGGTTGAAAGTTCGAGCTCAAGCTTCAACAAACCACTTTCTAAATGAGTAAAATTGAGGGAAAAATAATATATGAATAGCCAAAAAGTTACGAGTCTTATTTCAAATTTGCTATTACAAACAAATGACCCTAGATTAAATGCTTCTGCAATAGATGTGCCGAAGAAATACATAATACTGATTGACACCATAAGCACAACAAAGAACAATAAGAAGAAAAGTATTCACACTTTGCTTAGCCAATTTAGAGTGAAAACCTTACTAAGAAAAAGAGACTTGATTTTGTAATCTATGTCCTATCCCTTATTTTCCTTTTCCATAAGGAAAACATATGGATGAATGTCAATGCCATAAGAGATCATAATTGGGACCAGGTTGAAGTTCTCAACTTTAAACAACAAAATCAATCAATGTGTCATTCAACTACTGCTAAATGTAGTATTATGAATGATAAAAAGGGAATGTTTAGAATAGCCAGCCTTAGTTTCATGTTAAAACATTATAGAAACCAACAAAGTATATAAGGGGACCAACTTAAAAATACCTATCTGAAAACGTAGCCTATAAAGAAGAAAACCTGAATTAAGTAAAGTGGTGGAAAATTAGGGAATCATTATTTGTGGAAAATTATACTGTTTTCTTTTTATTTCCTAAGCAACCCAACAAATAGAAAGTACTATATTTAAAAATTTAACAACAAAGCATCAATTAGCATTATAAATCACATCAGTTGTAACAAAATTAGAATTTGAGAGGTTTAAATTATAGTAGGCTTAGTTGTCACAAAAATTTCATCAACCGAAGAAGTGAAAATCTTATCCGCGATTTATCTTTTCAGTCACCAAATAGAGAAGTACAGATGAAGATATAAATCATCACATAGATTTACTATTGCATCCATAACTATAGAAGCTGTCAACTCTAAACCTTATTCCCACTTTTTGAATATATGGACTTACAAAGTACAGAACAAATTAGAATTGCAAAATCACATTCAGTAGCAATCTGAAACATAAGAATTAATAGTATAACCCCATAAATTCCACCTTAGAACCAACTCTAGAAGTTTACAAAGAATTAGAGAAATACTAAAATAAAACAAAACCAGCACATATGAAGATAAATCAATTAATCGATGAGTGCCTAGTTTTAGACAATAATTAGATCATGATGGATTGTAAATATTAATTTATGAATTCAATGAAGAAATTGATTCTACCATTGAATAATAAAATCCACAATTTAATATTGATTAATTTCTACCACATGAATAGAACTAACCTAAAAATATAGCTGAAATTGAAATCGGAAGATAAAAAGATTCACTTGGCCAGAGAGAGAGAGAGAGAGAGAGAGAGAGAGAGAGAGAGAGAGAGAGAGAGAGAGAGTACCGATCCACACAAGTGGGAGGAGCAGGGAGACCACCGGCTCTGGGAGAATGGGAGAGAAACCGGATTGAGGACCTAAGCTTTCCTTCCAGTTCTTTCTATCTTCTCTCCACTCAGTTCAAGAGAAATCAAGGAGGAGCAAGAGGGGGCGGGATGGTAAGAAAGATTAAAGCCGTTAGCTTACAAATTGGTTAGCCTTAGGTTACAACCTTACTCAAGAAATAAACATTAATACATATTTTTGAAAATCTAACTATTGAATTGCATATCTTTTTATACTTTTAATACACGTGTCAAATTTTTGTATCAATCCGATATTGTTTACTATATGATCTATAAGCTATATTTTATAGATACTTTAAATTATAAAACTTTACAATTTAAGTAATATTGATGACATACCATTTGATCTTTAATTTTCTAGAAATTCATATGGAAGGATATAAGAAGAAGATATAATCTAATGGTGGATTTGTCAAAATTCACTCCACAAAAAGATATTAGTAAGCCTACAGCCTAAGGTTAATTAATTTTATAACCAACCTTTGTCCGTAAGGAAAAGAAGATATTAGAAACCTTATTAGAATCTTTGACCCAATTTAACTTGGGGCTCCACATGAATTGCAGATAGTTGTGTGATGAAATATGAATGAATTTTTACCTAAAAATGAATTGTAGAGGAGTTAAGGTAGAAATAGAGGAGTGATATGAGACAGAGATATGAGGATATGAGTTTAGACTTTTCGCATAAGAATTGAGCTTGAGGATGGACCAAAACCAACACAACCCTGCCAAATTTTAATATGTTAGTTTTTCAGATAAAGATATAAGTATTTGTGGATCACTAGCTTGGGAGTTGTTGCCTCGTTGGTCACTAATGTGGGCTAACAACTAGTGTTGTCAAGTTGATACCTACTGCTAAGGCATATAGGACAATTATTTTACAATTCTTGGCTGGATGTATTATAAAATATAGAGTGATATGCAAATTCATCTTAAGTGGATGATTATTATTATTAGCTGAAACTATACTGGTCCCTTCAAGTTTTATGAGTATTAGTCTTCAAGCTTAAAAAGTGAAACAATTGCTCTTTTGTTACCTATACTTAGTGCCTACGTACACTGAAAATGACATTATTGCCTTTCTTAAATATATGTCATCAATTTCTCTCTATTAAAATCCTATGACTGGGTCAAAAATCACCAACCATCTAAATCACTGAACAAACGTGGGAATTACCAAATCAAGCAAAAGAATGCACCCTTTTAATATGAGAAACAAGAGAGAGAGAGAGACACACACACACACGAAAAGTCCCCAATCGCTACATTCTGTGATTTTTGGGTCCTCACACTCATAGAAGGTTCCACAAAATTTTCCTCATTAGGTAGCCCACTACTCCTTTGGAATGCCAAACCTCAATGTTATTCAAAGGTGGAATTGTTCAAAGTTGAAGGCTTATAAAGTACAAAAGGTATTGAAGTTAATTGCTTCAATTGTACTATCAGATTCAGATATTATGTCCATTTTTCCATTAACTCCTGAACTATAATCAATTTTTTCAAAATTTGCACCAAATTGAGCAAAATTGTACTAGTAGTAATTGTAGTAGTTGACCACGATTTGAACTCTAAAAGACAACGAAGAATTGAAGAGTGATTTTTTGGCTTGATTCCGATATGGATGGACTTGGACCCATCAAATACTGGGTTTTATAAAGGGATTCTCTCTCTCTCTCTCCAAATTTAGGGTAACATTCTTGAGTTTGATTTGTGAATACTCGTTTGTTAACAGGTCACAAAATGGTTGAGTAATTTTCTTACGGGTCATGAGATTTTTAATGAGAGCAATTGCACTCACAAGATAAATTTCATGAACTAATAATGTAGTTTCGCCTTGCTATTATTATTATTTTTAAAGTGACTTTCGGAACAAGTGAAAGCTCTAAGCGTTTTTGTTTTCCTTTTTAAAAGAAATTGTTATGTTAAATGGACTATAGTCTATAGAATATGTATCCCATTCCCTTGGGTTCAAGACAAAATGGGAAAATGAGGTCGAGCCCAAAAGCAAATGGACCCAAAATTGGCCCAAACTCCCAGTCCAGACTCCAGAGACACGCTTGCCTTCTCTTAGTCTTAGCCCAGTTAGCTGCTACTTTAATCATCCCGCTAATTCCACAAATTTGAAAATTGAAAGCTCCGAAATTACGAAATTAATTAAAATAATTAAAAAATAAAAGTAAGTTTCGTGTTTTTTTTTTTTTCCCCCTATAATACCGCCCATTATTTCATTTGAAAAAATTGCCAATTTCGACTCTCTCTCGTTGAAGTTGTAGAGCTTCTTGCTCTTTTTCATTTGCCTAACAATTCAAGAACAAACCTAAAAATCCAACCCAACCCCAGGTAAGAAAATGAGCCCAATAACTTGAAGAGCCTCTCATTTCCTTGAAACTCAGACTCTTTTTGATCTGATGATTCTAACTTCTTTTTCTGTGTTTCTTTCTTTCAGTTCAAAGCATTATTATATCAACGATGCCTGAATCCAGAGATAGATTGGTGAGGCCTGTCGACTACGCTGCCATTTTCGCTCGCCGCAGAACTCCCAGTACCGGAATTCTTATTGAAGATCCAGAAGTGGGTCGGAACTTGTTCGGATCCCCGGCCCCAGCCCCGGCAACACGTGGACCATTCATTGGAGGAAGGGGAGGCTTTGGAACTCCAAGAAATGTGCGTGGCCGGAATCTGTACGGAACTCCGGCTACGGGTCAGGAGAATAATCCGAGAACTGCGCAACGGAGTTCGGGCCGGGGCAGAACCACGGGCAGTGTGTTACCTTCTTGGTACCCACGAACCCCTCTTCAAGATATCACTGCGGTTGTGAGGGTAATTTTTGATTCTCTGCTCTTCAAATTTCATGGATGAATGCTTGCGTTGATATATCTTGATTAGTTGCACTAAAGGGAATTTTCTCATTTTCTGTGCTGTGCCTTTCTTTAATTTTGGTGCCAGGAATTTGAGGAATAGGAGTTTAAGTTCAATTGAATTTAGTAGGTATTCAATTGAACTTAAACTTCTATTCAAGATACCCTTCTTAATATGTATTCACAAATCTTTATTTGATTATATGTTCTTTAAAATGCGATGTTTCTGTATTTGACATTCATATATTTGTTAGGTATCCTGTTTAAAGCTTTTAATCTTGATTGGTAGTGTTCTTTTGACTGTGTAGATGTTTCTCATAAACAAACATTTGGTTTTTTTAAGTTTAATTGACATGGGTCTTGCTATTTTTTTCTAATTTTTAATTTGCATTTTCGCTATGTGAATGATTCATCTTTTCCCCTGGAAGCCTAATTCAAGCGATCATGTAAATTCAAGCTTTTAGACTTCTAATTCTAAAGTCACTGCCATTTGCATCCTAGTGATACTTGGGGGAACAACAGGATAAAAGTGAAGTGGTTGAGGAGTCTTTCTAGTAGCAAAAGCTGATGCCTATAGAACATTGCATTGCTCCACTAGGGCTAAGGTTTTTTCTTTCCCAATAAGCATACTTCTTTGCTCTTCACCATTATGAGAACACCTGGAAGTTGCATCAATTAAATTTGTTGAAGAGCCATCTTGATGATTAGAATAACAGCTATAGTTATGTTGCCAACAAGCCAACTGAAACAACCATTTAGAAATGGGATACCTCTTCTAAACCGCTTCCTCTCCATCTTCCTTGGTTAGTCTTGGTTAACTTAGCTGCAGTATTTGTTATGATATCTTGTTGCAAATACTTCCATGCTATCAAAATGGAACTAAGCTGGTAGGATGCATTGTGCAGAGCTGAAAAGGGATTGGGTTGTATGTGGTCAAACATGTTTTTTTTTTCTGTTTGCTCCAAATTGATCATAGGGTGCTGATCAAATGTGCTAACGGGATTTTATATTCCATAGGCACGGATTGTGTCTTTGCAATCCAATGTCAAATCCAGTCCTTTAAAGATGGATAAGGTATGTGGTCTACTCTTATTGTAAGTGAGGATACAAGCCAAACTGTTCTACAGTCACATTGTAATAATAGAAGGTCCATGGTTGCTGTTTCTTTTGCACAGAAACACAAAGGCTGTTCAATTTGTATGCCTCTGACTCAGTTGTTGCTTAACTGGGAGGGCATTCTTCAAACGAAGACAACATTTGTAGGGTATCTTAAGCTTCTAACGGAATGACCAAGATAAAATTGAATGCTGTCCTAGCTGTGTGTGTATTGTTGAGTGAAGTGTTGATTGTTGCGTGTAGTAAAGACTAAGAATTCTCCTGTTTGTCCACAAGGACAAACCAACTTGTTGATGTAGTTATACTGGAGAGGGTGAGATTTAATATCTTTAATGCTCTATGATTGTTATAGATTTGAAATACATTGAAAGGCTGTTTGTGCCTTTATTTTTTTGGGATGTTCAAAATTTTATTTTACGTAATCTAGATTGTTATATTATGATGATTCTTGAGGTTCAAAATGGATTGTATTTATGCTGATTGGAAGTGGGTTGCATTTTGCTTGTGTTAGGCAATTGAAAGGAGAAGAGCTCTACTGGGAGATGCCGAAGGCCTACAAATTGAGAATCCTATACCTGAGGGCCAAAGGGTTCTTGACCCTTCTGCGACACAGTCTGGTGCTCAACTCAAGCACGATATCTCTATGATCTCTCCAAATCTAGCTGTTGGTGTCAAGCCTCGTACACCTGCTGTTGGTAAAGTGCCAAAGATTCTGCTCGGAATCACTAATCAGAATGCTGGAGAATCAGAGTTTCTCAAACCTCAGAAGAAACTCTTGAACTCGATTGACACTGTTGAGAAAGTGGTGATGGAGGAACTGCAGAAGCTAAAGAGAACCCCAAGTGCTAAGAAGGCAGAGAGAGAAAAGAGGATTCGTACTTTGATGTCTATGCGTTGATTCATTTACTTCCTAGCAATTAAAGTATGAATTCTTTTTTTCCTCCCACCTTGGAGCAGCCAAAACAGAGAGAACAGGAGCACCTGTATTTGAAAGACAGAAGGGACAAGAAACCTATGCTGAGAGACTGATCATCATCTGATGATAATAGGACTACTCGAATCATCATCTGATGATATTAGGACTCAAGTAGATTTAGTACATATATCTCATATCTTCTCTACTTTTTTGCATTTGACATCTTGCTGAAGGTCTTAGCATAGGATTGGTAGGCAGTTTTGCTTCAGTTCTCTGCTGAAAGTCTTGGTGTAGGACCAGTAGGCATGTTGGTGTCTTGTTACCATCATTCTTTGATGGTTAGGTGTAGAATGGCCATATCTCAGTTCTTGTCACGTTATTTTAGAAGGCCTGTGTTGATGTACCATTACTTTTTGAGTATGATAGGGAAGCAGGGTTCACCAAAGTGATTTTTGTTCCATAATCAATTCTGTTTTTTAGGCTTTTTGCAGAAAGTCCAGATTTAACAGGTTTTTTTGTTTGCTAAATGTTCAGAATTACAAATTCATATCCAGGGAGTATTAGATTTGATGGTCCTTTTTTACTTCAACCTATAATATGTTAACATTTTAATGAACGAAAGTACACTAGGTCTTTCAACCAGCTCTTAATGGATCAATTTTTGGATTTACCATTTAAAAAGTCATTACTCTCTAGTCTCTACCGTAAACAATTAAAAGATGAGCATGCTTTACACGGGATCAGATGAAATTGGTTAGTAATTTAGTATGGTTTGAAAAGGTGAATGAAACCTTGACAATATAAGTAAATGCTTATAAAGCATACATTTATAATATGTTAACATTTTGATGAACGAAGTACATACGTTTTTCAACCAACTCTTAATAGATCAATTTTTGGATTTACCATTTAAAAAGTCATTACTCTCTAGTCTCTACCATAAACAATTAAAAGATGAGCATGCTTTACATGAGATCAGATGAAATTGTAAAGTATGGTTTTTAGGTGAAGGAAACCTTGACAATAGAAGTCAAGGCTTATTAAATATTTTGTATAGCAATAACTTTCAGGTTTATAGCAATAATAATGTGATGTATGAACCTATTATTACATTACCAGTACCTACTATATATTACTCGATGAAAACTTTAAAAAAAAAATATGATTAGGTTCCCTTTATAATTGTTCTAAAGAAATCCTTATTCAGAAGGAAGCAACAATTATGAGTCTAAAAATATAGTAAATGATAGTAGTTAAAATGTTGTTTGACAACTTAATTAGCTATTTTATCATTTCATTATTGGTTAAATTGAATGCCTTAAATCTTTATTCAACTCTCGTGATACAAGGTGAAAGCTTATCATAGGCAATACTTGAATAATTGAAAGTTTACGTTTGGTACTATTTAAATTGCAGAAATTGAGAGAATGCTTTACATGTTTTAAAATCTGATTATGACATTTGAGGATACTCGTGAAATGATCAATCTCAGTAGGTTTACGCAGCAAAGGGCCTCATTTGACATTCACAAAGCAAATCACAAACACACTTGATGAGATTGGTTAAGACATTATTATTAGAGTGAGATGTAAGTTTTGGGGTAATTTTGCTTGATGAGATTGTTTGAGACATTATTATTATTAGAGTGCATTGCACATGACCCTTTAACACATGTTGCTTCTTCTTTTTTTGCTGCCACATAACCTATTATGCAGCAATTGCTGAATATTAGTATGCAGCAAAATCTTTCGCATTTTAATATATCTTAACAGGGTCTGTTCAAGAGTGGAGTGAGAATTCAATCTGCAAATAACTGTTAACGTGACATTAGCTGCCAAAAAACCATAATTCATAACTCAAACCAGGTTTCAAGATGTTCCAAATTAGTGTAAATGTACTGCCTCTCTGCTCATTATTCAATAAACAAGCAAACCATTCAGACAAAACAAACATTCAGTCATAAAATAAGATTGTGTTCGATTCTGCCATGATAGGGGTTCAACATAATTATTGAAAAGCACAACTAATACTAGAGGTCCAATTCAAGGCAAGCGAACAACCTAAATTAACCAGAATCTGGGACCTTCCCAACCAACATTTTGCCAGTTGAGATCATCACAGCTTATTGTTGTACCAGAAGACACCCTTGCTCTGGCCAGCTTCATCAGGTTCAACATAAACACACTCCTTTGCCTCCCTCCATGTTGCCCTGTAAACTGGTGTCCCATCGAATTGATAATACTCTCCCAAAATTGGCTTAATTGCCTTTGTAGCTTCCATTGCATGATAATGTGGCATTGTTGAGAACAAATGGTGTGCCACATGAGTATCTGTGATGTTATGGAAAACCTTGTTCAAAATTCCATAATCTCGATCAACAGTGGCCAAAGCTCCCCTCAACCAGTCCCACTCAGAAGAATCATAATGAGGTAATGAAGGGTGAGTGTGCTGCAAAAATGTGATCAACACCAAAAATCCATTTACAACCAACAGCGGTCCTCCATAGGTACATAAGACCCAAGCAAGTCCTTTTGCCATGGCAAGCCGGTAAAGCCCATAAAAGACAGCAATAATACCAGCATCAGAAATGAATATTTGGAGCCGTTGACGATCTGAGTAGATGGGACCATAAGGGTCATAGTGGCTTGCAAACCGATCATAGGGCCTGCCCGAAACGTTGAATGCGAGGTAAAGAGGCCAGCCTAGAGTGAGCGTGATGAAAAGTGTGATGAGTCGGCCTGGTGGATTGTTAAGGTATTTGGAGTACCATTGGATGCTGGATTTTTGCTTGGGGACAAAGACTTCATCCTTCTCAATGGAACCTGTATTAGAATGGTGGCGGCCATGGCTATACTTCCAGGAGAAGTAAGGGACAAGAAGACAGGAGTGGAGGATTAGACCCACGGTGTCATCGAGCCATTGGTAGTCACTAAACGCATGGTGGCCACACTCATGGGCTATGACCCAAACACCAGTTAGGACACAACCTTGGACAAACCCATAAATTAGCCAAGCCAGGGAAGAGAGAGGTTTAGGAAGGTGATGGAAGTAATTGGTAGCAATGTAATAGAAGACAAAGGCTATAGCAAGGTCATAAACAACATAGGAGAAAGAGCGGAGAACAGAACGCTTGAAACAATGAGGAGGGATGGCTTTCTTGATCTGGCCAAGGGTAAATGGGGGTTTTGAGTGTGGAACTCGCTTCAGACTTTCAGCTTCGGATTTCTTGTGAGTGGGGGGCACTGCCATTCGGCCACCTGCACCCATTGTTCTTCAACCTGTGAAAAGGAGAGAAAAAGTGAGTATCTTGTGATTATTTTAGACTGTATTTCTAAGACAAATCAAGAAAGTAAACCAGCTTCCAATAAGCTATATCTAAGTTCAATGAGAAATTCTATAGCACAGTGATCTCAATGCAAAATTTAGTTATTTAAAATAGCTTCCGCAATGCTTTTATGGTAAAAAAACCAGCTCAACTCACAGAAAAGATAATATCAGGGCAACTTGCTTCCTAAAGTACCAATTGAATAAAATACATGTCCATATCCCGTCTAAAACCTACTCAACTTCCACAAGCAGTTAGATTCATATTATAGCAAGACGTAGCACCTCAATATCCCTAGTAATGAAGCGCTCCAATGGTAATAATACAGTTGAACTAACACCCCCTTCGAATAGATTAATATTATGATACTCTAATAATAATTAGAAGATAATTTTATTAAGAGAGAATTTAGCTATCAATATATTCGCACAGTTTTGATGATGGTTACATGGAAGCAAACTAGCAAAGCGGTTCAGTTCACCAACAATAGGGCCATTAATACAAATGACTAATGGATTAATGGGATCCAGGACGTCGGCAGTGGAAAAAGATAAGTAACCAACTGACTTCAGAATACATTGGGTTCCTAGAAGCTAAGATGCAATAGCATTATGGAAGCTTCAAAGTGAATAATAAGGAACAAAAAAGTTAAAATGATTGAACAAGGGAGACAGGCCAACATTTTCAAGTGCAATTCCAGAGTGCGAAATTTGAGTTTCTATAACTGATCTTCTCATTGACATGTTCCAGTTCCTTTCATATTATGCGTGTAATGTATTAAATTTCAAAATGGATAAATGATACAAGTGCATTGACATTCATATATTCATACAACTTACAAGCACTCCGCAGCCAAAACTATTACAAAATTCTGGCAGCAAGGTCTGGCCAGACACGTTAGAAAGTTGAAACTGAAGTTTTGAAATGATTGAGTTCAAACTACAGAGTCTCAAGGCCCGTTTGGTAGGGCATTTCAAACACCTATTTTCTGTTTTTAAACAACATTACATACACTTTTTCACCCACACGTATTTCAAAAAACTACAAACAACACTACCCATTTTCAGTTTTTTTTTTTTTTTTTGGTGCTAATCTTAGTTGGCATGGCCAAATATATAGAACTAATGATATCTTCTTTTTTTTCCTCCTCCCGTAAAGAAAAAGGGAAAGGAAAAACAAATAGAAGGCCTCCTTCACCTACAGTAAAAGATGGTAACAGTACGAAAAAGTAATGAAGTACTTTATGGACTTTTTAAATGGAAAAGAAAGGCCCAATGAAAAGTAGAAACAATAATACTGGAGAGTTGATGCCACTACCACAAAAAGTAAGGTAAATTATTTATGGGGTCCAAACTCCAAAACCAAAATATGGGGCACTGAAATTTCCATAGGGATCACTTTGCCACTAAAACAAGTGATTCACACCAGTCGGGGAATATAACAAAGTTGTCTCTATCATTAGCCCATGCCGGTACCACGCGGAAAAGGTATACGTTATTTTTGTGCACGCCGTACATGTCATCTTAAAGCAACAACTAGGAAGTTTACCAAGATGTCCATTTGCAAATTGTTTATTCTTTATAGGACAAAGAAAATAGTATGAGAACCGTAAGTTACAGATAATTTAAATAAAAAAAACCAGCATTTTGATCGGTTGACAAAAAATTCTAGCGAACCAATAGAATTTAAGAAGTTTTGAAAGAGAACCGAAAAATAAGAAAAAACCCATGACCTACCTCTAATTAGGTAGCCTCTTACTCAATTAAAACATACACCAACACATCAAGACCCTCGTAGAGTGACACCTTCAATTTTGATTAGTACAACATGCATGCGCAAATAATAGACTCGCTCAAGAATCTATTAGGTCAAAAAATTAAGGCAAAGCCTAGCAAACTATTTGGACTTCTGGATTTGGGTATAGAACAAGTCCTCGTTTGATGATTATTCTAACGAGTACTAATTCTAAGTTGGTGTGACAAAGTTCAAATTGACCAAGATAACAGAACTACAGTATTCAACAATAAGATTTGGAAAAAACAAAGTTTAGAATTTAGAGGCGTCAAACTTGACCATGCTGGGCCTACCAGCAATGGAATCACAGTCACATACACATACCAAACACCAAAGGCAAGCCCTGAAATATTGAAATTCAAGAGCGCCGGTTAATTGGAAAGATCAAGAAAATTATATTTAATTATAGAGAATAGGGTAGCCCTCACTCTTTTTGAAAAATTAATAAAGGAAAATGTTGCTGGTTAAAATTTCCCACATGGGTCTCACTTAAATTTAAAAAAAAATAGGGACCAGCCATGGCTGCAACACCTAATTCTCCACATTTACTTCTTTTGTCTACTTTTTTTTGGGTTACAGCTAACTTCTATAATCTTCCAAACACCACAGTACATAAACGAACAGAGCTCTTAAATGATCCTGAAACTGAACCAACCAACAATTCAGAGTTTCTGACCAACACAGTTCAATTCACTCACTTTCTCCCACAAGTTTTTTTACATTTTTTACTTTTTAATGGTTGAGATTGAAAATTTACTTCTTTTTTTTTCTAACTTCCAATCTAGTCATGAATTACAATTGCTTCATATGCAATACTAATACACCTGATCTGAATCCCTATTTTATTTGTTACTTTAAACAAGTTTTCTTTTTTTTTACATATTTCACTCTACTAGATTTGAAATTACCAGAAACAGTCAATTACACTAGTGTAGAATAACTCAGGGCCTGCACACAAAGAATCCTATTTCGGAATATTCCTCATAAAAGTTAAATCCCAATTTATAAAGTGGTAATCGGCCAACCTTTCCAATATTTTAATAAAATTTCTCCAAACTTTCTCACAGCTCCCAACTTTATAATAGACGGATTTTCTCCAAATTATCTATAATACGTTTTTAAAAAAAAATTGAGATCCTAATCTAAATGTATAGATGGGCAAAACTTTCTTCTGGAGATTTAAATCCAACAAAGGCTTCGTGCTCCTTCACAAAAAATTGTACCATCGTGCAAAAGGTAAGCTGGTCAAATTAACTAATACTATCTTTCAAAGAAAATTTTCAAACATTTATCAGGTGCAATAAAGGATAGACCAAACGCATTATTTTTCTTGATAAACTTCATTTGGCAAACGAAAGGAAAGTCACTTTATTACCCAATAAAAAGGTACAAACATGGAGTAACTGGAAAATAATTCAAAAAGCGAATGAAAGTTATTATTCATTTTTAAATAATTAAAAACCATAAATTCCCATTACTTAATAATAATTAATCATAGATAGATTAAAAACAGTGAGATTTTGAAGTTGCCAGAGGATCCAAAGCTTAAAAAAAAAAAAAAGACAAAACGAAACAAAATAAACATTAAAATTAAAAGTAAAATAAATACTATAACAGACAGACATGAAAGTGTGTGGCGTTGGCTCTTGGCTGGAGATCACGTGAACAGAACATGTATAGTCATACAAAGTACAGAAGATACGACAAGATACTTAGATCCAATCTATAAAACTTCACAGCATCGAAAAATATATTTAAAAATTCAAAATCTTTTAAATTTTGTTATTGCATGCATTCATTTCTCTGACTGAAGGCAAAGATCTCAACCGATTTTAGGAACAAAAATAAAACATGTATTCCTAGATCTACACAAATCCATTTAATAGCAAGACGAAAAATGTGATTACAAAAATCGATCTTTCACAAACCAAAACCAAAACGAAAGCTGAGAAATTGATTATAGTATTAAAAAAAGAAAAAAAAAAAGAAAAAAAAAGAAAAACGAAAGCAGAAAGGAATGATTACCTGAGAGAATAGAGAGAAGCTCTTCTCTATAAATCTCTCCAACTCAGCTCTCTCTCTCTCTCTCTCTCTCTCTCTAAAATGGAGACTAGAAAGTGGAAACAATAGAGGCAGCCTCACCGTTCTCCTTTCCCAAGTCTGATATTTAAGCTTTCCTTTCCCTCTCTCTCTCTCTCTTCCAGTGGGGTCCACCAAAGTCCAACATGTAAAAAGTTGGAAAATACCCTCTCCCTTACTCAGGTGTTTTGTTTCTTTTCGATTTCTAAGCATATTCTGCTTACGTGGCAAGCAGTAACTGGGTTTGATTGGTTGTCTTCTTGACTAAATTTTTTTTAACGCGTCGCCTTCGGCTGCTTTTAACTGATTCTGATTTCGCTCAATATCCGCCGTCAGATTCAGGGTTAACAGATCTTTATGGCTGTGATTTTTCTTTGGGGTTTGTACAAATATCTGAGGGTGTGTCACGTGTTTGGGAGATTGACTGCAATTTGCAAAAGCACGCGTCGACGTGGGTTAAGACTTAGAAAGAAAGAAATACTATCTGAATTCAAATTTAAAAAAAAAAAATTCTAATTAAAAAATGCTTTTCCGACCAAAGCAGATGACAAAGATATCTGAATATCATGTTGAGTTCATGTTCATGAATCATATGCCCTGCCCGGCTTTAACTATTCTGCCTTTTTTGTTTCTCTTTTTTTTTTTTAGCTAAGAAGATCCATCATAATTCAAAACTGAGTTGTATACCATAAAATTACCTTATTCTAATATAAATTTTTTACCTATTTCTATACTATAATTTTTTTTTTGATAGTTTCAATCTATATCATTTTTTATTTAAATAAAAATTGTTTCTTTATATATATATATATATATATATATATATATTTAGAACTTCACGAAGTTTTAAGTTTGACCTTAACATTGTTTTTTATATGGATTGTATGACACTATATATAAAAGTTGCATGAGCATGATACATAACCGTTTATAATAAAAGTTGCATGAGCATGATACATAACCGTTTATAATAATAATAATAATAACTAGTTTCGTCACACGCGCTCCACAGATGCGATGAGACTCTTTTTTATTTATTTATTTTGAGTTTAATGCAATTTTTCAATTTGAATTTATCAATTATTAGTGAGGTTACACTAGAAGAAATTTTTAAGAAACTAAAATTTAGGATTTAAAATAGAGTAAACTGTTGAGTTTAGTGTGTGCTAGTTTTTAGGAAAAAATGTATCAAACGCCCGTGGGACATATTTAAATAGAGAGTGTGCTAATTTTTAAGAAAAAAGTTTTTCTAGTATTTTTTTTAAAATTTTGTTGAATTACAATTTTAACCCCATTTTTTAATTTTTTAATAATAAAGATTATTTAATTAGATTAAGGGTATTTTTGACATTTTTTGAAGTCATAACTAACTTTATGAATCCTCTTAATATATAGAGATAATAATAATAATAACTAGCCTCTGAGCACGCGCGCACGCACGTGCTCAGAGGCTCTTCTATTTTTTATGTAAATGTTAATAATTTAAATCCATTATAATTTAGGATTACTATATTTTCTTTTGTGTAAGCTTTCTCATCCCCTAGAATCCACTTCATGTCATCCTCTAACCATTGCTTGCACCCCGCAGTGGGATAAATGTATCGAGGAGGAACAATGCCTTTCGTCACCCTACGGCGTGGCCAAGCCTCATTAATCCTGCCTAAGATCCTATTGCGCAATGTGGAAGGCGCCTTCATCATGAGGAGCTCCTTGACGCTCTCCAAATTTCCTTGAGATACAACAAGCGGAGTAGTATGAGCAGCAACGAAGTCCAACTAGAGTCACACAGAAATCCTTGCAGCAACTATGGACTATGCTTGAGATATTCCACTACTCCATGACCCACTGAATGTCGGTCTCCTTGAGGTGACCCATAAGCTCCATGTACGCCTTAAACCTCGTATCATTTTGACAAAGCCGGCGGTCCCTAAGGTGCCTAGTGAGGTAGGTGCTGAGAGGAACGGTGGGAGGTTGAAGCAATCGAACCCTCTCCTGTAGGCATATCTAAAAAAAGAAGAAGAAAAGAGAGAGAGAGGGGAGGGAGAAAAAAGAAAAGAAAAAGAAAAGAAAAGAAAGCATGAGTGAAAAAGAAAAATAAATGAAAGACGATATAAGGTGCCTCAATGGGTTGAAAACCAAAAGGCAACCCATGCAAAAATTAGAGGGACCCCACTAGGTTGAGAACTTAGGCAAAAGTTAGGGATTATACCTGAAGAAGAAGAAGACTTCTCGCAAAGAAGCTTACTTTCTTCCTATGACAGGCATCCAAACCATTGAGGGTCTCCGCCAAGATCAAGCCCACCGGGTTATCTCTCTTTAGCTCATAAGCTATCATGCACATTCGAAGGTCCACACAATACGAGTTTTGAACCAAGAAATACTTTGCAAGAGCACACAAGCAAAAGGCGTGAAGAAAGTACGAGCATAGTCTCTCACCCTCGGGAAGGGCCGAACTGAAAAAATACTCAAGGCCAACCTAAGGTTGAGCTTACCAAAAACACACCACCTATTTGCCGTGGTAGCAGGGACACCCAGCACAACTCACAGCAAAGAAGGAAGATCTCCACCCATGGTAGGGAAGATGAGATCATCAATCTCCAGTTCACCCATGATAGCACCAAACTCTTCAATATTGGGGCATAGTTCTGTTCGGTTGAAGCGGAATACATGCCTAGAAGGAACCCAATAGTTGGTAGCAGCACAAAGAATAGGCTCATCCAACCTAATTTGATGGTAGGGGAAGATACAAGAAAGACCGTAGGGAGCGATGAAATCCTTGAAATTAGGACCAAGCCTCTTAATCCAAGCGAAGACATCACGATGAGAGTTTTCTGCCATTGGGGGACCTCAAAAAAGGGTTCTTTGGATTGAAAATACGTTGGTGAGGGTTTTGAACTAAAACGGCTACTTTTATACTTAAGTAAGTCGTTAGGGTTTTTCTGATTCGCGGCTCACATACGCAAAGTCAACCTTGCGTATGCAAAGTCAAAGCATTCCTAGGGTTGTATGCCTAGGAGTCGCCTCCAAATCCTCCTCATCACCATCACCTCCATCATCATCATCATCATTACCACCGCCTGGGTGGGCCACTCGTCCAGGGCCATATAGCTCCCTCAAATAGTTGGTCACCTCCAACTTGAGATTCCTAAACAGCCATACCAACTCCTCATGCTCCTGGATAGTGGGCTACAATTTAAAGAAAGAAGGGTTAGTGACTGAAACAAAAAGAGAAGAATGGCAAAGGAGAAGGACAAAAGGAGAAAGAACTTACTGCCTGAGTGTTGGGAGGGAAAGGATAGCCCATAACATTAGGATTACAAGGCACAGCACGCTCCCGAGCAAAGCCATCAGGGCTATAAGCATAGACCTTCCATGGGAGATGTGGAGGGTTAATAGGCTCATTGGAAGTAGGTCCCCCCTGTTACAATTTCCCACATTAGGAGTAATGACAGACAAGGAAAAAAAAAAAAAAAAAAAAAAAAAAAAAGGAAAAAAGAAAAAGAGATTAAGCATATACCTGAATAGTAAGGGAAGGCATGAGGCGAGTGATGTTGAACTCCTCATAGTCCAATCCCTCAAGAAGCCGCTCGACATAGGAAACGCCACTTCCCCACGAGTTGTACTCGGCATCAGTCATGGAGTGTGGGGCAAGCATAAACTCAAGTGGGTCCATTGGAATCTGTGGGTCATCCTTACCCACCAACTGGCACCGCACCCTCTCCGCCAGGTATAGCGCCCTCAAGCCCACTTCTTCAAAGGGATGAGTAATCTCTGAAGCAATGAAAGCGGCAGACTCCAAGTCTCGAGAAGCAAGAAAGGGCTAGCCAGCCCATGGAGCCCAATTAACCTATAAAGGCATAAGGTTAGAAGAAAAGAATTCTAAGGGAAACGCATGAAGAAGCATGAAGATTAGAACTCTTGAACTTACCTCATCTGAAGTTAACCCAGCAAGATGGGTCCTTACTCGAGGAAACTCCTTCAGAACTAGATCGGTGCCCGAGGTTATAAAGCCATACCTAAAAACCCACCGCTGCAAAAAGAAGCACAAGCCACAGGTTAGATACAAAATGATAGTTTGCAAGGTGATAGTTTGCAAGATAACAGTTTGCAAGGTGACAATTTGCAAGATAATACAGTTTGCAAGACTACGAGCTACAAATGAAAATGCAAGAAATAGAAAGAGAACTAACCTCAAGGAGCTTCCAAGGCCCACAAGCTGCCGCAAGGTGCCCCGGCTAAGAGTGTCGGGGTGGAGTAAAGATAGGCAAGACATGCCTGCCCCCAGTTGGCCCTTCGTGCCTCTCCGAAGTCCTGAAAGTGGGTCAGCCTCCTCAAAGACACTGTTTGCCCACCATTGGCAAAGAGGTAGGTCCCCAACAAGTGAAGAAGGAAAGCCCTAACCATACGGACACGTTCCTCCGTAGTCCTCTGTGGGAGAAACATGTAATCCGACACCAAGTCGAAGTAGCGGATGGTCTTAGTAGAATACTTCCTCCCCAACATGTCAAGACCCAGTTGGATGCCTGACACACCATCCAAACTGATAATGGCCCTTTTGAAGCTAAGGTCGGTCATGCGGTAGAAGTCATAGGCAGTCACCGTCATCTCTCGCTCAGTGATATGAAAGGTATAGGTAGTATCCCACCACCTCTCAACAAGGCATTGCACCAGGTAGCGCTCACAGACTTCTTCGGAAGAAGACCAATGATAGGCTCAAAGCCCGCCTCCCGGATGTAGGCCCTGGTTTCAAGGATAAGAAGGTTGTACCACTCCACCACCTTGTTGGTGCTTCCCATACCAGCATAAGGGGATGATGACTGCAAACAAAAACGAAGTAGATGACATTAGATTCTTGATTCAAGTAAAATTTAGGTAAAATGATGTTTTGATGCAAGGATGAAGATAAAATGAAGGATGCAGTGATATTCGAGTGCAAAAATGACAAGAAAGGGTGTTAGGATTGCATATGGGAGTGAAATGGGTAGAGTAGGGCTTATGCCAGGTGTCTCACGTATGCAGATCAAAGCCCGCGTACGTGGACAGGACCCCACGTACGCAGGCCTATTCCTACGTACGCAGAATCTCAAGAACAGACCTGTGTACGCAAGAACATAGCAGCGTACGTATGAATTCAAGTTGCGTACGCAGGCCCGAGCCCATTCACGCAGGAACACAGACAGAAGCAATTCTTCAATATTTTCAAGCATGCATGATCCAAAATCAATCCTAAACATATTCCTACCTTCTTAAGACGTTTGGTTTTCATCTAAACCCATCCCACAACAAAACCAAAGCATTTACATGGCCAAAAACACATTAAAACAGAAGATCAGTGAGAAACTTGAAAGTGAGAAAAAGCTTGAAAACTTACAGTTTCAGCCATGGGAATGTGATTCTCTGGCCGGTATGTCAATGGTGGAGACCCCATCAACCTCGTTGTCCCACTCCAGCGGGTGAGATGGAATGCATCAAAAGAAAGGACGTAGGATCTCCAACTTACAAAATTGCCTCTCAATACCCAAGTGGTGTGAAGCTATGGATGCTGACTTCCAAGTTCTACAAAAGCAAGACACTTGGTCACTGGTTCCACCTCCTCCTAATGTGAATTTGGTTGGCTGCAAGTGGGTGTTTAAGATCAAACTTCACAGTGATGGTTCTATAGCCAGGTACAAGGCTAGATTGGTGGTATAAGGGTTTCATCAATAGGCTGGATTGGATTACACTGAGACCTTTAGTCCAGTAATTAAGCTTGCCACAGTGAGACTAGTTCTAGCCATTGCAATTAGCTTCAACTGGCCCTTGAGACAACTTGATGTATCTAATGCCTTTTTACATGGTTTTTTGAAAGAAGAAGTCTATATGCAGCAGCCTTTAGGATATGTAGATTCTCAACATCCTGACTATGTGTGTAAATTGAAGAAGTCTCTTTATGGTCTCAAACAAGCCCCTTGAGCTTGGTTTGAGAGGTTTACCTTCCATCTTCTTCATCTAGGGTTCACTGCTTCCTTTGCAGACAGCTCTCTCTTCATTTTTCAATCTTCAAGTACCATCACTTACCTTCTCTTATATGTTGATGACATAATTATCACAGGCAACAGTTCTTTACAAATCTCTAATCTCATCTCTGCTTTCAGTCACACCTTTGAACTTAAGGACATGGGTTCTCTCAATTACTTCCTAGGAATTCAGATTACTCCTACAAAGTTTGGTCTTACCTTGACTCAAACCAAATATGCCTCAGATGTGCTTCATAGATTCCTTATGGAGAATGCCAAGCCCACCAAAACTCCTCGTTGCCCTTCTGTCCGATTGTTGCCCAATGAGGTTACTTCCCTTTCTGACCCCACTGATTATAGACGTATGGTGAGAGCTCTTCAGTATTTGACATTTACAAGACCTGACTTAGTTTTCAGTGTCCATCAGCTATGTTAGTTTATGCAACATACTACTATACCAATCATTTTGAAGCTGCCAAACATGTTTTACGTTATGTCAAGGGTACTTTGACTCATGGCATTCACTTCTCCCCAGGTCCCTTGACATTGTCAAGCTTTACTGATGCTGACTGGGCCGAAGACCCTACAGATCGTTGCTCTACCATTGGGTTCTTAGTTTTTCTTGGATCTAGTCCTATCTCATGGTCCTCAAAGAAACAATCCACTGTTTTCCGTTCCTCCACTGAGGCTGAATATAGAGCATTGGCCACCACTACTGCTGAAATAGCTTGGCTTCGTATTCTTTTTAAGGAGCTTCGTTTGTTTCTTTATCATGTTCCTATGTTATGGTGTGATAATGTGTCTGCCATTGCACTCTCTGCAAATCCAGTTTTTCATTCTCGCTCCAAGCATATTGAAGTGGAATATCATTATGTTCGAGAGAACGTTCTTCAAAAGGATTTATGTGTTCTTTTTGTCTTTGGCAAAGATAACTTGGCTGATGTCTTCACCAGGCATTTGACAGCCCCTCTGTTTCAAGCTCAGCAATGCAAACTCATGGTGATTTCTTCCCCCTTTCGTTAAAGGGGGGATGTTGAAGATGATAAAGTAAAACATTCTGTTTCATTAAGCTTGAAGACCAAAGTCAATCAAACGCATCGTTTCATTAAACCTATAGACTAAAGCACACTGTTTTATTAAAGCAAATGGCTTATGTATTGGTGTTGCTCAAATGGTGTCGTATTGAAGATTCAAGAATCAATTGGTATTGGCGGGCTTTTCAGTTAGGCAGATTTGATCAACCATCTCCACCTTTCACGAATCCATTCCGTATTTCCAGGAGTTCTATTTTATTCAATTAGGGAGGTTTACTTGTATAAATACTGTATCTAGCATCACAGTGTAAATTAAGCAAGATCAAATGCAATTTCTCTTTGATATCTCTCTCTCTTTCTTTCCTTCTCTCTTGTAATTGTTTGTTGCTCTTCAATCTTGCTAAACATTGTTAGATTTTCTCTGTTAGAATTTCTTCAGACTGTACCTAGAGCCGCCCGCAAGGACTCATGTCATTTAAACATTCATATATAGGTACCGTTTGGATTGCGTGTACACGTCCACGTTTTAGCGTTTTGCATTTTTTATTTTTTTATTTTTTTTTTATCAGCGCCTCTTGAACTGTTCATAGGACATAAATAGTGCATTAAGGCAAATGACCAGTATTTTCATTTGTGAACAGTAACCAGAAATTTTTTTTTTTTTATTTTCAGTTTTCATTTTTTAGCAAAATAAGTGGTATCCAAACGCACTCATAGTATATTATATATTCTAAAATGATATAAATAAGAATTCTTCTACGTGAGTGTGGGAAAACATATTAAACAAGCTAAAGGTAAACCCAGGTCTAGCGAGACAAAAGGGTTTAATAAGAGATGATATGATGGTAATTGGAAAATTGGTTTTTCTTTATATCTTGGGAGCACCACAAGTGTTCAAGCCAAACTGTGGATGATTAGCCTCCAACTAGCATGGAATGAAGGCTACCATGATATAATTTTGGAAATTAATTCTTTATTAGCTTGTCTTCGTATTACTAACATGCTTTTTTTTTTTGGCTCTCTTTGGCTTTTGTTTTTGTACACACTTCCTTTTTTTGAAATCGTGTTTTTGTGTTTCTAAAACACGATTTTACAATTTTAATTGAGAGTAGCAAAGAATAAAAAATTTGAACACAAGTTTTTCCTTTAAAGAGCACCTGACAATACTTCATATACTACTTACCACTGATTATACACGGTGCCTATTTGCCATTTGTCCCAACTTCCCAAAAAAAATATATATTGTACTCCCACTTTACAGAAGTAAATAGCAAAATTTCTAATTAGTCATCCCTTGATTAATCGTAAATTAATTGTTTATTTGAGCATGATCAACTCGAATATTATTATTATTATTATTTTTTTTTTATACAAGATAAAATTTCTACTCTAGCCTAATCTAAGTGTATATGTGTGTGAAGCTCCCTCCTGGAGACTTGAACCCCGGCCCTTGCCCCCCACATCCCACAAGCATTTATACTTGTGGAATGACCACTGCACCAAGGGTGTGCGGTGAAATATTATTACCATTGGGACATTGATGCCATCTAGTATCGCTCAAATAATTAATATTCACGTGTTTAGGCAGTGGAGCATTCTGTGTGTATGTTTGGATTGCGTTTTAAGTCTGCATTTGTGCGTTTTACACAGTGGGACCCACGGCTACAGTAGCTAAAATATCACACCCAAGACTGAAAAATGCGTTTGTCAGTAGGTCCCGTGCACTATTCACGGGACCTACAAACTTCTTTTTTCAACAAAATTTTCATTAAAAATGGATCCCACGGTACTATTCACACATTTAAAAATTATTTTGTTACAGTGTTTTCAGTTTTCAGCAATAAGCGATATCCAAACAGACCCTTTGTCTCCCTTTCTTTCTTTATAATTGATTAATTCTCTTTGGTGTAATGTGATTTTCATAATCTGCTTCTCAAAATGCGAATAAAATACTTAATATATATATATATATATTTATATATATAAATGTATGTATGTATGTATGTATGTCTAAGCAACCGAAACCAATTTCCATTTTAATTTTTAAGATATGAAAAAGATGCCAGAGTGATCAACTAGACTGCTTTAAAATATGGTTACGAGTTTAAGCATCTGTAGCTCTAATAAGATGTCAAAGTGATCAACTATAAAAAGCTATATATATGGTTACAACTTACAAGTTTAACCATGCATCGTTTTTGAATGATGTTTGTGGGATGTTTTTGTATTAGAAATAGAACCTCTTTCCTTTATGTGTCTCTCTCTTCTTTTTGTTGAGAATTTCTTTTTTATTTTTCTTCTTCATTATCATGATTAAACAAAAGACTTTAAATTTATTCTTCATAGCTTTAACTTTTATGATTGAAATTTGAGACTATGGGATTTTTTTTTTTTTTTGAGAAAGAAGACATCGAGTATATTATGTGTCCGTTTGGAACAACTTATTTAGCTAAAACTGAAAACTTTTTGCTGAAAGTGTAGAAAAAACAAGTTTTAAAAATAAAGTTGAAAAATACAGTGTGGCCTATAAATAGAATCAAAAAGTGCAAGGGGACCATAAATAGTAGCAAAAATAAGCTGAAAGTAGAGATAATTAAGCTGAAAAATTCAGCTTGTCCCAAACGCACACTATTATTAAAAAAACCTGAAAAATCAATTGCAACTACAAAAAACAAATCTGAAAAAACAGACTTCATCAAACAAGCAACAGAGAAGATAATTACATGGGATTTAATTTAATTGCATATACCTCATGTGTTTTTTTCATTTTTTATTTTTTGAGAAACACGTATACCTCATGTTAATTACATATTATTAGCTAAGACCGTTACATCACTTACATGAGTTCATTCGGTCCACCAATTCTATACATGATTATTTCATTTGACCCGGAAACTTATACCAAACACATATAGACCAATTAAAATTAAATTTTATTGCCTATCAAAAAAAAAAAAAAAAAATTTATTGACTAAAACCTGTTATCACATGTGTTAGGACATGTGTTTCACTTGTTAAGAACATATGTCACTATTTTATGTAATTGGCTTATCCTTTGACAAAACGCACTTTACTTGTATTTGGGTAGATTTAGGATGTGTTTAAATATTTCAAGAAAACATGTTTCAAGATCAAATGTTGAAGCCTTCAAGTCTGTTCAAGAAAACAAGCTGAAAGTGCAAAAACATTAAAACTCGACAGCTAACTCAATAGCTATAATGTGTCAAGGTTTAGAGAAGCTGTTCAGCCCGTGTGCTCGACACCTGCTCGACAGCTGCTTGACACCTCCTATCTATCGAGATTTAAGAAAACAACAATCTGATCTGTTTTTTTTGGGATCCGTGATTATGTGTTTGGGCCTTCTTTTCTCCTAACCCTAAACTTATAAAAAGATTGTTTTAAGGGCCGTCAAAGAGTTCACAAGTTGCACAAACATTGAGCAAACATTGTTCAAGAAAATTGTGACCGGAGACAAAGTTCTTGCCCTAGTTCATCTCTTTCTCTTGAAGAAGTTGCTGTGTATTTGCACCGTAGGGTTTTGTGACTAAACATCTTCTTGATCTTCATCATTGGGATGAATTGAAGAACTTTACAGCCAACAACCTTCTTAGTTGGTGATTGAAGTCGCGTATTGGGATCCGCACATTGGTTAGTCACGTACTTGGGAGCCGTGCATTAAAAGGGGGAACTGTCACTACAAAACAAGTCCAATTGGGTAGTGGGGTAAGGGTTCAACTGTAGGTTGGTAAGGTACTTGAGATTCCTTTACTTGTAACCGCTTGTTGTGATAATAGTAGAGTTTCGGGAGTAGTGACCTGAAAATCACCTGATGGGGTTTTTGCCGTTAGGTTTTCCCCATTCGTAAACAAATCACCGTATTATTTATTTTCCACTGCATATTTAGTTTATTGGTGATTTGTTTGTGCTACCACGCGTTTTGCATGATAAATTGATTAATTAATAACTTGACTAATTAATTAATTAATTTCAATCACAAGGGGTCAATCCGTTTGTGGCCTATATATTTGTTCTTCGCGATTTGCTCCTCATTTTTCTCGATCTCTCTCTTGACAAAAGCATCTCCTCACCTCCCAAACAATCTCATCTCACTCCAATCTTAATCCTCAAGGTTTTTTCAAGCTTCTTCAAGTTTTTCTTCGCTTGGTAAGTTTTTAATCTCTTCCATATTCATGCATTTCATGTTTTGAAACCTAGGTTTTAGGGTTTTTCAAATTTGATGAGTTATTGTTGAATTTGTGGATTGGGTTTTTACTTAAATGAGTTTAAAATCTCATGCATTGCATCACATTAGCATTATAATAGTACTGTCATGCATTTAGATGTGTGTAAACTGTTTGTGTGCTGATAGGTTTGGATTGGGCTGAGCCCATGATGCAATTTCTTTTGCATGTCACATGTTCATGCATTTCCCATGCATACGTACTTCTTTTCACATATTCTTACTATTGTGAACTGTTTTGAGACTTTTCTGATTGTCTCTTCTCTCTCCCTCTACTGTTGGTTACGTTAGTAGTGTCTATGGCACCGAAACGTAAATCCGCTCCATCCCGGAACCCTCTTCATTCTAGGGCATCCTCTTAATCTTCTGATTCTACCCCCCTATCTCTTCGGTTCAGTGATGATGATGCCCACAAGGCATTCTCAGAGAACTTTTCTAGACGAGGTGTTCATTCGGAACGCCAAGTCATTCTGGCAGACTTTGCCGACATTGACCTTCCCGATGTCATTCACAGTCGGGAATGGGAGTCTCTTTGTGCCGAGCCCATCACTTGTCCTCTCGTGCTTATTCAGGAGTTCTACTCCAACATGCACGAGATTGACCGTTTTGTCCCTCACTTTATTACTCGTGTTAGGGGTGTTAGCATTCTTGTCACACTGCAGCTTGTTGCGGATGTGCTTCGAGTTCCTAGGATAGCGTTTCCTAATTATCCTAGTTGTGATCGTTTGCGGACTGTGTCCAAGGATGAGCTCTTGGCTGCTTTTTGTGAGCGTCCCTCAGAGTGGGGTGGTCGCCAGTTCACATCCTGTAAGGACTTTGCAAAAGGTCCTAGGTTTTTGAACATGGTGATGACTTTTGTACTCCATCCACTCTCTCACTACAACTCCATCACAGAGCCTCGTGCTCGATTTTTGTTGTCTCTTCTTGAGCATCTGACTATAGATTTCCCTTCGCATTTCATTCTTTCTATTATAGATGTTCATCTAGATTCGGCGTCCCGTGATAAGCTCATCTTTCCTTCCGCTATCACGAGGATCTTACGCCATTTCTCTGTTCCTTTTCCCTTTTCCGACCATTTTTCTTTCATGTGTACCATAGGCTATGCTACCGTAAAACGTAGTGAGGTGCAGTTTAGGTCGCGACAGACGGATTCAATAACTCCTCCCTCCCATCCTACTCCATCCAGATCTGCTCCTTCCACATCCGCTCCCTCTTCTTCTTCAAGCGATGTGTCTTTAGGAGACATCATGGCGTAGCTTCAGAGTATGGATGCTTGCCTCGATACACTCTCCATGGAGTTGTATCAGGTGAATGTCCGTGTTGGCCGCATTGCTAAACGGCAGGCGACCATGGGCGGCTTTGCTCCTGAGACTACTCCTTCACCACCTCCTCCCGTGGCTTCTGTTTCTAAGGATGATGATGATGATGATGGTGATGACGATGATGCTTCAAATGATGATGATGGTGATGACGATGATGCTTCAAATGATGATGATGGAGATGTTAGCTCTACTGATGAGATGTCTACTTGACACTCTTACCCTTTGTCACTCGTGACAAAAAGGGGAAGTAGTTTTGGATATGATAGTAGTCATTCTTAGGGGGAAAGTTAGTATAGGATTATTTTGTTAGGGGGAGTGTTGTTTCTTTTTTAGGGATGTAGTGAGGATTTTATGTATCTTTTCTTTTCTCTTATTTAGATACATTGTTCTTGTACATTAGGTCTTGTGACCACTTTTATGACATACATTGTACTTATTCTTATCTATATGTTGATGTATGTTGTTTCTTTCACCTACCTCTTACATATGTTGTTTCTTTTCTCTCTTTATACACATGCTTCTTATATCTTGTATGCAATCTATTATTTATGGTTCACACTAAGATGCATTGATGAGTTTTGTTTAAAGTGTTTCAGAAAATACAGGTTGTCAAAGTCTACTTGCCATAAACTCTCTTCTTGCAAATTTTTTCAAGAGTTTGTGTTAGGATAGATTTTATTGTATTCAACAAGTGAATATGAGTTGAGTGATTTATGACTTCTCTCATATGTTCATTTGTTTGTTGTGGTTTTGTCACGGATTGCCAAAGGTTGTTAGGAACATATGTCACTATTTTATGTAATTGGTTTATCTTTTGACAAAACGCACTCTACTTGTATTTGGGTAGATTTAAGATGTGTTTAAATACTTCAAGAAATCATGTTTTAAGATCAAGTGTTGAAGCCTTCAAGTCTGTTCAAGAAAACAAGCTGAAAGTGCAAAAACATTAAAGCTCGACAGCTAGCTCGATAGCTATAATGTGTCGAGGTTTAGAGAAGCTGTTCAGCCCGTGTGCTTGACACCTCCTATCTGTCGAGGTTTAAGAAAACAGCAATCTGATCTGTTTTTCTTGGGATCCGTGATTATGTGTTTGGGCCTTCTTTTCTCCTAACCCTAAACATATAAAATGATTGTTTTAAGGGCCGTCAAAGAGTTCACAAGTTGCACAAGCATTGAGCAAACCTTGTTCAAGCAAATTGTGACCGGAGACAAAATTCTTGCCTTAGTTCATCTCTTTCTCTTGAAGAATTTGCTGTGTATTTGGATCGTAGGGTTTTGTGACCAAGCATCTTCTTGATCTTTGTCGTTGGGATGAATTGAAAAACTTTGCAGCCAACAACCTTTTTAGTTAGTGATTGAAGTCGCGTACTGGGATCCGCGCATTGGTTAGTCACGTACTTGGGAGCCGTACATCAAAAGGGGGAACTGTCACTACAGAACAGTCCAATTGAGAATTGGGATAAGGGTTCAACTGTAGGTTGGTAAGGTACTTGGGATTCCTTTACTTGTAACCATTTGTTGTGATAATAGTGGAGTTTCGGGAGTGGTGACCTGAAAATCACCCGGTGGGGTTTTTGCCGTTAGGTTTTCTCCATTCGTAAACAAATCACCATGTTATTTATTTTCTGCTGCATATTTAGTTTATTGGTGATTTGTTTGTGCTACCACGCGTTTTGCATGATAAATTGATTAATTAATAACTTGGCTAATTAATTAATTAATTTCAATCATAAGAGGTTAATTTGTTTGTGGCCTATCAACATGACAAACAAGGAAAACCTTTTTCGCGAGTAAAATTTTGTAGGAAGCCGTTAGGTCAATTTAACAGGCCAAGTTGATCCATTCTTAATTGATCTATATATAGCAAGTGGTTCCACGAGGATTTTTTTTTTTTTTTTTTTTTTTTTTGGGGCCCTTAGGCAGGGACGGAGTCAATATTTCAATGAATTAATGAAAAAACATAAAATAAATATTTCTTAATACATTGTCAAAGTCTAGATTCTACATAGGATCATGGAAGGTTGGTGAGATCGTGGATCGTAAGATCTTACTTTTTTTTTGTCTCAAAAAAAAAAAAAAATCTTACTTTTTAAGGGAAGCAAAAAAATACATTGGTGTAACTTTATATGAAGAATAATCACATAAAATTATGAATTCATCCATAAAATATATAAATAAATAAATAAATAAAGATTTGCAATATATATGATATAATTTATATACCATTAATTGTTGTGTCTATACTAACAAAAAAAATAATTAATTAAACTTTAACACAATGCATCCAGATCTACATGTGTTGGTACATATAAACAACTAGGATTATAACCCATAACCTCATATAACAATCATCACAACACAAGTCAAGAAATTCAATCTCATAACTCATATAGACAATTTATCAAACACTTGGTAAGCAAAAGACACATGCTCATATTACTTGCACAAATTTATAGTTAACACCATAATCACAACCACATATGCCAAAGACATTTCAAAATGCAAGGAAACCATTTTTCTAAAACTAACCCAATCTCCCATATAAATCAAAAACCCAAATGATTTCTCAAGAAACCCAACTCACATGGTTGCCAAACAACAAAATCCATTTCATAACTCATATAGACAATTTGTCAAACATTTGGTAAGCAAAAGACACATGCTCATATTACTTTCACAAATTTATAGTTAACACCACAATCACAACAACATATGCCAAAGACATTTCAAAATGCGAGAAAACCCTTTTTCTAAAATTAATCCAATCTCCCATATAAATCAAAATCCCAAATAATTTCTCAAGAGACCCAACTCACATGGTTGCCAAACAACAAAATCCATTTCATAACTCATATAGGCAATTTGTCAAACACTTGGTAAGCAAAAGACACATGCTCATATTACTTGCACAAATTTATATTTAACACCACAATCACAATCACATATGTCAAAGACATTTCAAAATGTAAGGAAACCCAACTCACATAGTCGCCAAACAACAAAATCCATTTCACTCCATTAAATTAAAAACCTCTAATAAGATTTTAAATGTACCAACAAACACAACAAACTACTTCTAAAACAAAACCCACAACATAAAGAGCAATCCTAACAATATAGGATAAAAACCCAAAGATATTAGAAGGTGGGTCATGGAGATTTTACCTTAGATTCATGTTAGGAGAAGTCAAACCATGGATAAGAGTTTGATGACTGAAAATCTAGTAGAAGCTAACCAAGAGACCAAGAGGGAGGAGAGATTTGGTAGAGAGAGAGAGATAGAGGGATGTGTGTGTTTGTGTTTGTGTTTGTGTTAGGGAGTGAGTGATAATGAGAGAGGGAGGGCTGAAAAATTTTTAAGTGAGTGGGTAGGAGAAATGAAATTTTATTTGGGAAAGGAAAATTTGTTTGCTGAAATTTAACCCATTTAAGCTATACTCTTTAGTGACGAAATTTATTTTGTCTCTGTTTCTAATTTTTTTGTTACGAATTATGATTTCGTTGCTAAAGCTGCCGGTTATATGCATTGGACTTTTGGCAACGATTTAGTTTCGTCACTATTGGTTACCTTTGGCGACGAAATGAGTTTCGTCGCTAATACTGTTCAAAGCAACATCTATAGCAACAAAATATTTCGTCACTAAAAATCTCAACTTTTAGCGACAAAATATTTCGTCACTATAGATTAATTAAGTTCAGGCCTAGTTTTTCCCCGTTGGCGCCCTTGTTTCAAATCAACAATAGTGACGAAAATTACTTTTCGTCGCTAAATGTTATAATTTTTTTCATTATTAGTGACGAAATCCATATTTCGTCACTAAATCTGTAATTTTAGCGACGAAAAAATATTTTCTTACTAAGTTTCGTCGCTAAAAATACATTTTGTTGTAATGAGAAAGTTCACCAAATGTTTCATTAGCAACCAAGTGCCAAAATAATTATCAACACATTTGAAAAATGTCTTCCAAGTTTTAAGTTCCGAGTTCAAAATTCAAAATATGTTTGCAAGTGGAAACTAAGGGGCTATTTGGTTTTAAAAAAACCATCACTCATTACTCCTCACTCAATTTTCGTCACTCATCACTCATCACTTATCACTTAAAATACTCCAATTTCCTAAACCCTGCACGTTTGGCACACTATTTTCAACTGCTTATCACTCAAATATTTTTACTTTTTGTGGGACCCATACCTGAGCACTTGGTCAGAGACACCTTGACCCATACATGATTTCTATTAGCCTACCCGCCTCACCTTCATTCCCTACCATTTTCTTCACTTCTCATTTCCCCTTCAGCCCACATATTCTCCCAACCCAGTGAAGGATCTCCTCCATTGAAACCCCTCAGTGCCGATAAACAGCGAACGTACCTCGGCGCCGATCTCCTCCATCGAAACCCCTCGACGCCGATTAGTAACAACGCCGATCTCCTCCATCGAAACCTATCAACGCCAATCACTTATCACCCAGCTTGCAGGATCTCCTCCAACGTGCAGCAGCGACATCGATCACTCATCATGGAAAAGAGCTCTAACCCGAAGAAAAAGAGAAGGGAAACAGAACTTAAGTCCACTTGAAGAGCTCTATCACAAAATTTCCTTTTTTTTCTTACTATTATTAGTGATTTGTATGGATTTTGAATTTTGAATTTTGGATTTCCTTAAGGGGATTATGGATTTTGATGTTAAATTTTGAGTTGATCTTGATTGAATTCAAGTGGGTCTGACTTCATATGTTTAGATTTCTAAGTTTAATTTTAGTGGGTTTTATTTGTTTCTATTTGGTGCTAAATCTGGGTTTTCTGGGACATGAAAGATTATAAAAAATCTGGGTTTTATGGGTGTCACGTTTGCCAATCTGAGCTCGGGCCGATGCGGGTTGGCTGAGGTGAGGCTACTTGGTAGGCGTGGCTGGGCTGAGGGTGTGTGTGAGGAGCTCTGAGGTTGGATGTGGGATGTTTTTGTGTGGGTTGATTTTTGGTGTGAAGACTGAGAAGGAGCCATTGGTGGGTTTGTCAAAAGTAACGCTGGACGTGACTTGTCTCTGACCGTGGGTCCCTCAAATGTGTGTGTATTTACCAAAATGCCATCATAACTCTATTTTCATAACTCAAAAACACCTAAAAGTTGTTTTCAGTTTCCATAACTCATTACTCAAAAATTAGAGAATTGAGTGATGAAAACAAAAACTGAAAACAAATCCAAACAAACCAAACAGCCGTGGGACCTACCAGTTTTAAGTTATGGGTGATGAAAACAGAGCCATGGGTGATGGAAAACACTAAATCCAAACAACCCCTCACTAACTATAATATAAAATCCAAAAGCAATATAGAAATAAAGGTATAAAGTGAACATTTGATCATCCATAAGTGTATTTTTAACACTTCAACACTGTCTAGGACCTATTGGGCTGTTTATATCCATTGGGTTGATTGGGCTGTTTGAAAAATACACGATCTTATTGTGTGATTCTAATTGTTTTGACCTAATTGAATTGTACAATTTGACTCTTAATCAAGGGAGTCGATTCCGTACAATACCGGCCATACCGGCAAGCAAACCGGTACGTATAACCCCCCTATTTCGTACCGAAAAAAATACCGGCCGTACCGGCCAATTTCGGGCAATACTGGCCGGTACAGAAAAAAGTTTTTTTTTTTTTTTTTCAAGTTTTATAATTTTTGAATTTTTGTTAGGGCAAAATGGTAACTTATTTGCATTAACTTATTAGTATTATTTGTTTTCTTAGTATGCAATGGTAACTTTTAAGCTTTCTATTTTTTATATTGTGTTTTTTTTTTTCTTTTAATTGATACTAATGTCTAAAACCATGAATAATTAGTTTTGAATTGAAGAAATGTTTTATGGTAAACTTTTATATTTATTATAATATACACACACATACATATATATATATATTTATTTATAAATATAAAAAATAGCGGTAAACCCGAAACGGTACACCGGTATTGACCGGTATCCAAAATATATCGTACCGCTGGCCAAACCGGTACAGCCTCCGGTACGGTATTGACTCCCTTGCTCTTAATTCTAACAACCTTATTTGTCAAACTAGTACCTAATGTTCTTTTCAATCTTAAAAGAGTTTGAACAAAGAATGTTGAAAGTTGCGGTGATGACCATTTTATGGTACAAATTTTCTATATATTGAAAGAATTGGTTGGTATGTAAGCTTGGCGAATTTCATCACGTATAACTTGATAATTATATATTTGTGGACACAATTCGGGTTCATGTTCCAACAAACTAATATAAATTTTCTAAAATATTGTGTGCGGATTTTCCATAATTGTGATAGTGGCATTTTTCAAAATTGGATATTGAACAATATTTTTTAGAATTGGAATAACGACAGAAATCAAGTATTGGCTTTTATATAATCCGATTTTTTTCTTTTATAAAAGTTAAATATTTTAATTCATTTTTTCATAAATCTTTTAAAAAATACAAATGATTGTTGTTAATATTTAAAAAAAAAAAAAAAAAAAAAAAAAAAAAAAAAAACTTAAGCCAATATAAGATATAACATTTGAGGAAGTATATTTTTACAAAGTCCGATAGTGTCATAGTGCTCAATGAATAGAGATAAAAAATAAGCGGTGGATTACTTAGTGACAAATTGTGAATAGAAATCATGTATATTTACACAATTATTATTAATTTACATGAGACTACATAGATTAATATGAATAATTTTTAGAATTAAATATGCAAAATTTACTACTTAGAAAAATCGCATCAGTCAAGCTAAAATAGAAAATGTGTAAAATTTTGCCCAACCATCCCAAAAATAGCAAGCAAGGCAACGCAGTGTTAGTAAGATAAGCTAAAGAGCTACAAGACGTGAATGGTTTGATAATGTACCGAATGATATTCAATTTGTATACTAGCAAAAGACATTCGATAATGAAAGTTATCACTATCTTCTATTTCTTTTTAATAAAACAAGATACTACTTAGTATTAACATTAGTATTAATGTAAGTGATATTTTATTGTCTTAATTAATCTTAAGTGTGTGTATATATATATATATATACTTTTTTTTATGTGAAGGATATATGTATATTAATTATAAATTTTGTCTCCTAAAGTCAAAATTGTGATTGTCACCAGTAAAAATAGAGTTATATCTAAAAGAGAAATTAAAAATTATACCTCACTTAACTTTTTCTTTTATCTTCGCTCCAAAAAAAAAAAAAAAAAACTCTTTCTTTTATCTCTATATATTAAGAGGGTTCAAAAGGTTAGTTATTGTCTTTTTTATTTCAAAAATACCCATAATTTAATTAACTTGTCCTTATTCCTAAAACATAAAAATAAACTACCATGTTTATAAAACTACACCATGTTCTATAAAACTTCCAACTACCCCATGTACACAACCAAAACTACCCCCATGTTCCTATAGAAAAAACTACCCCATGTTCTAAAAATAAAAATAAAAACTACCCTAAGTTCCTATAAAAAAAAAGTCTTATTGCATACGCAAAGCGCGTGTGATGAGGCTAGTATATATTAATCTCTATATATTAAGAGGATTCTGATAGTTAGTTATTGTCTTTTTTATTTAAAAAATACCCATAATCTAATTAACTTATCATTATTCCTAAAACATAAAAATGAGGTTAAAATCATAAATTGATAAAAAAAAATTAAAAAAAATACCATGTATATAAAACTACCTCATGTTCTAAAAAAAAAAATACCCCAAGTTACCATAAAATTAAATATAAAAAAAACATCTACAAAAAAAGAATCTCATTACACGCGCAAAGCGCTTATGATGAGGCTAATATATATTTAAAAAAAGGCAATAAATTATACAAAATATATGCTAATATACTTATGGAAATAAATCTATTGTGGGCTTTCATTATTATTTATTTTTTTTTTGATGAGGCTAATCTATTGTGGGCTTTCATTATTTGATTTGAATGGGAGAGGTTTTTTTTTTTTTTTTTTGGGAAAGAGATTGTGATAAAGGTTTGGATTAGTTCCAAAAGGGCACTTCAATTTTAGGGGTAACTATTAAGTACTCTCGGAATACTATAAATTTGTATTTTTCTATCTTACATAACTGTGAGTTTCACTAATTAAATTTATGATGAAATTCATAATTTATATGAAAGAAAAGAATACACATTTATAGTACTTTCAAAATATTTAATCATTTTCCTAGCACAGTATAGTTGAAAAGGAAGTAAAGTAAAGGGTTTGGACAATCATTTGATTCAACCCGCTCGCAACTCCCGCCTCGTGTCGTGTCGCCACAGTTTTTCTTAGTTCTTACCATGTCGCCACGTACCTGAAAATTACCGAAACTGACAGACATGCATTGCATGGCGCGCGGAATTAGTGCCACGTGACACGTGTCGGAAACGTTGCAGATGAAATGACACGTGTCTCTTAGTTCCTTGCTACGTGTCTCACGCAAAGCCCCTCTTCTAAATCTATTTAATTTGGGTCGCTATTAAACTTTGGTTTACCATTGGCACACAGTGTTTACTAGTAAAAAAAAATATTGAATTTACAAAAAAAAAAAAAAACAACTAAGAGGAGGAAAAAGTAAGAAATTGTGAAAATGCAATCAGGAAAGAACGCAGCATCGTCCGTGAAGGAAACGGCGGCCAACGTAGCGGCCTCCGCTAAGTCTGGCATGGAAAAGACCAAGGCCACTGTGCAGGAAAAGGTTTAATTTCCATTTATTTTATTCTTGCTTTAATTTCTTTTTTCTGCTTCTTAATATTATATATGAGTATTGATGCTGCAAAACAAAACAAAAAAAAAAAAAAAAAAAAAAAATCTTCTATATTTTTTTGAGGTATATGTCTAGACTAACGTGGAGTCGAATTCTATCATATCTTTCCAAGGCATATTGCATTCTATGTCTTATCAAAAATTTTGAAAGGTGTTTTTGATTTACGGTTGATATAGCTCGTCAAGGCCCGGGTATACACATGGTAATATTTACATTATGTGTTACCAATTTTGGAAAGTGCTATTGATTTATCAACTTTGTTTTATATAGCTCGTCAAGGCCCGGGTATACATGTGATAATATTTGCATTCTGTGTGTTATCAATTTAACACAATTTTGTTACTGATTTATCAACTTTAAGCATATTTGCTAGCTCTCTGTGACTGTGTTATCAATTTTGGAAAAGTGTTATCGATTTATCAACATTACGTTTTATATGCTAGGTCGCCATCCCAATTGATACTGCTTATTGTGTCGTTATTCCATTACAAATTAATATTGATAGTGGCCTACTTGCCACCAGGCATTAAAGTCCTGTGGTAATACATAAACATGGTCCTCCATGAACTATATATTATACGTCTATATCTATCACAGTTGGTGGCAAAGGAATCGTGGTGAGGGCCCCATGGGCTCAATTGGAAGGAATGAATGAAACAAAGATGGTCCCTCGATGGCTCTATTGTGTGTTACATACGTACATACAATCTATCACACATGCACACTGTAGTAACATACATAAACATTGTTCAGTATTAATTATTAACAATTTGGCTTTGGAAATTATGAAAATTCACTAATTAATAATTGGAGTTTGATACAATGTGGAATTGTGATGCGTAGGTGGAAAGGATGGCAGCCCGTGACCCATTGCAGAAAGAACTGGCGACAGAGAAGAAGGAAGAGAGGAAAACTCAAGCTGAATTGGAGAAGCAGCAGGCAAGACAGCACAATGCTGCAGCCATACAAATGGAGAGCACTCCAGCTGGAGGGCATACTGGGTATACTACTACCACTGGTGCTGGTGGGCCCACTAGTGCCACGTACGGTGGGACCCACCGTGTGTCAGCAATGCCGGGACATGGGACTGGACAGGGACAGCATGTGGGTCAAGTGACTCATGAGGGTGTGGTGGAGCGTGGAATCTCACCCCCACCCCATTGGGACCAGGAGGACCACAACCCATAATACCAGTGTGGAAGAGAATAATCCCCCAGGATCATATGGGTCTGGTCCTGGTGGTAACTACAGTTAAAAATGTCAATGTTTGTTTTAATATGGTTGTGGCCATGGTGTGTGGTCTTTAATCTATATATAAAGTAGTGTGTGTTGTACTTGTAGTTAGTTTGATTGTCTTGTATTCGTTTTCCTTTTCTTTGTTTTCTAGGCTTGTTTCTGTTTGGACGTGTGTATTTGCAAGTGGCATTTCAATTTGAATAAGAATAAGAATACCATGAATATGTTACCATGGTGCTTGAAAGAGGTAATTAATACCATTATTGAAATTAAGTACAGAGATGACAAAATCTTTAGAATCCAATTTGAATAACAATAAGAATACCATATTCAGCGCCCCCTCCCCAAAAAAAAATAAAGTATAAACTTATATGCTTAAGCGATATCTCTGTCTGTCTTTAAAGTTAAGTACAGAGATGACAAAATCTTTAGAATCTTTAAGTACAAAGATGACAAAATATTTAGAATCCCATTCTAGCCAAGGATTCTTGTGGTTCCAGAGGATCCAGCTACAGGAAAACCAATATTAAGAAATGTTATTTCTTATCACAGTTGTGGCCTTGAGGGAGCCTCAGCCTATCCTCTCCCTCTCCCACAATGCCACAACTTCTGAAGCTGTTTCCAAAATTTGGGCCGAAGTCATGACTCATGCATGGGAGAATTACCCAAAGTCGTGTGTGCAACTGTAAAACCAATATTTAATAATCCATTTGTGTTGATCATGTCCGACCTCACAGAGAATGTTACATGCTACCCCTGTTCATGAAAAGAAAGCAAAAGGAAAAATATCCTGATTTGATCAACAGGGGAAAACAAATTCAGTTGTTGGATTTTATTGGATGTGTATATTTTGGTTCCAAATGAATTGAGAGATGTTTCTAGCTCACTTAAAAAGATTTCGCATGTTCTCAAAAGTGTATTCTATATACAGAGCCAGTTCTGTTGAAAATTGTGAAACAATCCTGAGATTCGGGCAGTGTCATAAAATGAACCAGTTCATTGGGTCACCACCTTGAATAACATTGTTGCTAGCATACGAGTTCATTCAGTCACTGCCATTGAATATATAGCACTGTTGCCCGGGACTCCACCCCCACATTCTTTTGGCACAACATTGTTTCCACAGACTCGTAGGTCAGATTTCATTTTTAGTGACCAATAAATCACTATAGGAGTATGCTATCCAAAACCAAAAGGAGGAAGGGTAATACAGCTTCACAAGTCAGATTTCATTCACAATGACCAATATATGATAAGAAGATGTTCTCCAAATCCACAAGGGGGAAGGAAGGTTGTTACTGTTTCGATTGGATACTTATTATGATACATATTTTAGGGGGGGGGGGGGGGATTTGAGCCTTGATTTTCTTAATAAAATATAATTAAACTGATAAAATAAATTTTAAGTGGAATGGGGGCTAATAAACATATATATTTTTAAATAAAATTTTTTTTTTAGAGAGTTTCAACCTATGACGTCCGCTCTTAATAATAGCTCTTTTATTATTAGATCAAGACACCATTCAATTTTTGGTATAAACAAGAATTGAACTCCAGATCTTTTATTCAACCATCAGGAACTTTATTAGTTAACTTAACTACAACTTACTTTTTAAATAAAATTGAATACCTTCCTCATACATAAGAGTTTTACATATTAATTTTTTTTTTTTTTTTTTAATTTAATGGCGCATGGCCTCCTCTAGCCCAACTGTTCCGTCACTAGATTCAATTAACAAAAATCAAAAATAAAAAACTTAAGACCAAATTTGGTACCTGATTGAGTCATTATTATGTGGCATCAACTTTTTAAACTTGCATGATTAGGGATGGAAATGGTTTACTTCATGACCAAGAATATTTAATTGGTAAGGATCCAAAATGATTTTAGCATCTTTAAATGTAATTCCACTAAATAATGAATGATAGCATCTAACTAATGTTATGGATATTATAAATTTAAAGTAAATTTTTTTTTGGGAAAAAATTAAAGTAAATTAAACATATACCCTTAAAAATTGAATTACTATATGGT
The DNA here is from genome assembly GCA_030021035.2 of Notholithocarpus densiflorus. NCBI lineage: Eukaryota > Viridiplantae > Streptophyta > Magnoliopsida > Fagales > Fagaceae > Notholithocarpus > Notholithocarpus densiflorus. Next base: position 4,991,535 of record JARYZH020000011.1, read on the forward strand.
TTATTTTATGACACTTGATGGTTTGGTTTATAAGCTAGTCACCTTCTTTGTGGTTTAATTTATGAGGCATTTTTGCTAATTTTCATTGAATTTGACGATGTGGAAAGCGTCAACATCATAGATTGAGAAAAAATTGAAATTAAGACCATTCTACTCTCACATTTCTTTTTTCTTTTTCTTTTTGAGAAATAATTACAACATGCTGCTAACCCCGCAGCTCGAACTCTTTTCCCCCTAGACCCCCAAGCACTTTGTACATGAAGATGTGCTAATTCAGTTACAAGGCCTTTGGCATTCTACTCTCACATTTCTAATTCTCTCTCTAACTTTCTTTTCAACCCTTATTTAGGTTTGTGTATGTTTAGAAGGTAAGTTTGAATGTAGAAGTAAAACAATTTTTTTTTAAAATTTTTTTTCAATGGTTGTTATTGGCACTTGCTACATCATTAAATTTCATTAAAGTTTCGCAGAAATGCTATATAATTCAAACCACAAGAAAGATAAGTGTAATAAAATAAAACACATAATAAATCTATATTTTAAAAGTATACCATAGATGTGGTGTCTGGATGTGTGTATTTGCAAGTGGCAGTTCAATTTGAAGAAGAATATCATGATTATGTTTTTCTTTATATAAAGTTTTTTTTTTTTTTTTTACTAATTTTAATTCCATAGTTAGGGGGGAATTTAAACTCACAAGTCACAACCCTATAAGCCTTTTGCCATACTAGGCCCTTGCCTTAAATAGATTGATTGATGAGCTTTCTCAGAGAATTTGAGGAAGTAAAAGTTGAACAGTGTTAACACACTACATTTTTAGACGTGCTATATATCATGGTGCTTGAAAGAGGGAATATCATATATGCTAAATATAATCTTATTGAATAAGTGAGGTACAGATACGAATATTAAGCCTGCCATCAAGATATGTTCCTTCTTATCATAGAAGTTGTGGCCTTGTGAGCCTGCTCGATGTTTAGGATGCGTTTGGAATAAGCTTATATTGGGGAGTTTCTTATACTATTTAGTTTATTTTTACTATTATTCATAGATACCATTACACTTTTTGGTACTATTCATAGGTCTTAATAATTTCAGCTAACTTTTAGTTTTATTTACAGTACTTTCAGTAAAAAGTTTTCAGTTTCGGCTAAATAAACTGCTCTCAAAAAAAAAAAAAAAAAAGCAAAAAGAAAATTCATGATCTAACAGGGGAAAACAAATTCAACTATTGGATTATTGGATGTATATATTTTGGTTCCAAATGAAGTGAAAGATGTTCATAGTTCACTTTAAAAGATGCAATCTGGTCTGGTCTCAAAGGTATGCTAAATTAAATATTTTTGTTAACTAAGATTTATAATTTTATAACAACCAATTCTACTCTACTCTACTCTAATCCCTCTCCCTCTCTCTTAATCCAAACAAATCCTATAAGAAGATGTATTACAGATTCAAAAGTTAGATTTCATTTCCAATGACCAATATATTACAATTTACGATAAAATGATGTTCTCCAAAACCATCAAGAGGAAGGGTATTTGTGGGGACGCAGACCCAAATGTATAATGGGCCTTGGGCCTTATCCGATGAGGCACAGTGATCTGAGAAGGAGGTGTATCTCCTTAGCTAAACGAAGAGAGGGTCAGAAGGTGAGTTCTATTGTCCAGAGTGACATTCCAGGAAGTTCTGTTGATAAGGATATGCACTATGAACGTATGGGGCAAAATGGGAGCTGAGAAATATCTAAGGAAAAACTGCTACCACCACATTGAATGCTCTGTAGCTAACTCTTTGGTCGCATTTATGTAGAGAAGACCCCTGAACAGTGCTGCCTTGGTCGCCCCAACTCACAGAGGGCCTGTGAGGGTGTCCGATGGGACAAGCACTCAAGTAGTGGCTTGGACAACCGATAAGTGAAAAGTCAAGATCATTCAAATGGGGATATATAATGTAAGAGATCCCTGATGTAAAGGGGCGGATCGAAGGTAGAAAGAAAAACACTGTAGCAATCAAGAACTGAACTTGTAATCAAACTTGAGAATCAATATATAAGAACTGATCTCCTCAAACTGTGCCGAGGACAGTTTTCTTTAGATTAAACTAGTCTATTTGTATTTTCTTATCATTTGAATCCACTTTATTTGTTGACCGATTCATTAAAGCCCAGTTTTCCAACTCACTCTCTACAAATTCATTGTATTGGACTTTTTGGGCCTAAGTTCATTTATCCTTTGGGCTAAAGACTCAAATCTGGTCCTTACAGTATTTATTACAGCTTCGATTGAATCCTTATTATGATACATATTTTATCAGTTAAATTAGTTTTTTTTTTTTTTAGAAGACAACTTAATTATATTTTATAAGAAAAAATATAAGATATTTAATAATTTCGTGTTATGTATAAATGTGATTTTGATTTGAAAGCATAGAAATGCTTTTATATATGATTATTAGGATATCATTATTAATGTCTTTTAAAAAATAAATAAATAAAGTGAAATTACAAGTTAAAGAGGGATTCCAACCTTGATTTTCTTAATAAAATATAATTAAATTGCTAAAATAAATTTTAAGTGGAATGGGGGCTAATAAACCTATATATTTTTAAATAAAACTGAATACCTCATACATATGAGTATTATATATTTAGAATTTTTTTTTTTTTTAAAAGGCCCATTGCTTCCTCCAGCCCAACTGTTCCCTCACTGGATTCAAGTACCAAAAACCTAAGATCAAATTTGGCACCTAATTGCATCATTGCTAGCCCAATTGTGGCTCTATCAATAGATTCAAGTACCAAAAACCTAAGATCAAATTTGGTACCTGATTGCGTCATTGCTACGTGATTTAAACTTTTTAAACTTGCATGATCAGGGATGGAGATGGTTTACTTCATGATCAAAAATATTTAATTGGTAAGGATCTAAAATGATTTTAGCATCTTACAATGTAATTACACTGAATAATGAATATTATTAATTTTAAAGTAAATTAAACATACCACTCTTGTGGTATACCCTTTAAACATGGAACTATCAAATGGTTTATTTTATGACACTTCAAAGTTTGGTTTATCCGTTTATAAACCAATTATCTCTATGGTTTAATTATATGAATCATTTTTGCTAATTTAATTTGATAACGTAGAAAGTGCCAATATCACATATTAAGAAAAAATTAAAGTAAATGACCATTCTACACTCACACTTCTAGCTCTCTCTCTAACTTTCCTTTTCAACCCTTATTTGGGTTTGTGTATATTTTAAAAGCATAAGTTTGAATGTAGAACAATTTTTTTTTCTTTAATTCTTTTTCAATGGTTGGTATTGGCATTTGCTACATCATCAAATTTTGTTAAAGTTAGTAAAAATGCCTTATAAAACAAACCACAAAGAATATAAGTACGGTAACTCCATATTTTAAAAGTATGTCTGCAATTTGCCCTTAATCTTAATTGGAGACTGCAAGATTAGGAGAACGCAAAAACATATAGTACACGCAATTTAAATGTCCGTTGCAAAAGGGAAACTAAATGAGCACTTGCTGGCAAGAAGTGATGAAACCCATTTCATAGGTGCAAAGCCTTGGTTGACTGTTGTAAAATTCCTGTAGACAGTCCCATGAACTTGTGGTTGATACTTCTCGTGAGGACTGTTTCTTTCTATATATTGCAAGCTGATTTCTCAAACACCTCCCCAAAAAAATAAAAATTGTAGAACTCTTGTGTATTATATATTTCATTTTATTTTATGTAGTGGTATCATCTTTGATATTTTCTTCTGAATTCCCTTGATTTACTTTAATGTAATAATTGTGTGATTAAGATGTGGTCCTCATATTAATAAATTTCTTAATTAATCATGGCTTAAGCAACACTAATAAAAGTAATTATTCTCAGTTCCAAGAGCATGAACTTATTGTGCTCTCATAGCACTGGATAATTACGCCATTAATAGAGCTTGATCAAGTTTATGCGAGTTTGGGTGTCTTAACACCTTATCAATCCTAACTCTAACTGCAGAGTCCAAACTCAAATTTGGTTAGGATAGACTCTGCACATAAAGGTCTTGGATCTAATAAACTAAATCAAGTGGCAATTCCTCTCGTCACCCTATCTCTCAACCCCTTATAAACTCACACCAGATTGTCTTAAAAGTATACATGGCAAAACCGGCGGGTCGGGTCAGGTCAATCAGGTTGCAGGTTAAACATGTTGCGGGTTAAAAACGGATTTGGGTCAATCGGGTTGTGAGTCGGGTCGGGTTGGCCCATATTTTTCACATGAATTTTTTTATATAAAGAAAACATGTATTTGCCATTTGGAAAGTCATGCAACAAATTACTTGATGTAAAATGCATTACTTTGAATTCACCACTTATATCAAGAATGAACTACACTTATTAATACTTATTCAATAATTTTAAAATTATACAAATCCTAACATTGCTATCTAAAACAAAATAACACAAAGATAAGTAAAACAAATACACAAATTTTATTTATATACAATATCAACATCCCAAAATATAAAACAAAATTACAAATGACTTATTGGATAATTCATTTGACAAAGAATAAAAACATATAAGAAATTTACAATCTTGAAAATTAATTTTATAATCTATTGTCAATTATGGTTGGTACTCTATTTCAATTTGAGATATACATTAAAGTTTGATTATTTACTTATTTATACATTGTCTCTTTTATGAATATCATATCATTGTTAAGCAACACACACTCTAGAAAATATCATAATTTATTTTGAAAAGCCGTTTATTTTGGACATAAATTGTTAAAAAATAGGTCTAAGCATTCATAATTTATGTTAATTTGATACTTTGACTTCACTAGTTTCACACTTGTGAATGTTTCTCACACATGTCTACAATTTTAAATCTATGTTTTTAACTGTACTGTAACCAGATTATCTTGGCATGTACTTTGCTATTTGATATCTAAAAATCTTTACTCATTATAGAATGCTCAACCATTCATCTTTCAATTAATTTGCATGCAGTTATGTAAATGTCTCAATTGTTTCCTTAAAACTCACAACAAACAATTAAACTAATATTGTCTTAATTTTATTATTTTTTTACCAAAAATTTTTTTTTTTTTAAATGGTTCGGATTTGGGTTAGGTCGCAGGTCGGGTCGGGTTGACTCGCAAAAAGCACGGGACGAGTCACGCGTCAACCCGTTTTTGTTTCAGGTCAAAAAAATCAGGTTCAGCTTGGGTGAAGTCGGGTCAGAAAATTCTAACCCGTTTTGCCATGTCTACTTAAAAGTCACTCACATTATATGTTGACAATCGAAAGTCACACTTTTGAGTGCTCACACGCCCAATCAAACACTAATTTTCATTAGAAAGAATAAGGATTCAAAAAATCAAAATATTACTAAATCCTATGAATATTACAATAAAAAGAAAATTCTATAATTCTCAAGACATTGAGAGAGAGAGATGTACAAGTTGGAATTCCAGCATTCCATGCACTTTGAATAAATTTTAATAATCAAAGCTCGGTAATTGGCTAAAAGAAAAAAATAGATGAAAGAGCTCAAATTTATTTTGAGTACAAATAAATGTTTCTATAGGCCATAGAACTTTTCCATTATTAAATAAAAATTAAAAAAAATTAAAAGCCTCAAAACTTGCTTCTATCTCCCCTTTGTTGTAAGAACCCTAACTTCAATCCTTTATTAAGAGTATGCATGAGTCGAATTAAATAACTTTTTTCAACCCAACCTGATAAGGTCGAGTTGAGAAATTCATAACCAATCACATGTGTAGAAACCAACCCATGAGTTGTGTTGAGTTATGTTGGTCAATGAGTTGTGCATACATGTTTTATGTCATATAAAAAATAGGCTTTCATCAATTATTTACATTTTTTTAATAATAAATTATTGCAATTCATATAATATGCTTAAATTATATTCTAAATTTCCAAATTCATCAAAACTAATTATTAAAATACCAAAATTAATCAAACTAAAAAATAATATTAGAGGTAATAAAAAAAAAAAAAATCTTATAGATGATATCGGGTTGAGTTGGGTCAAATGGGTGTCCAAAAAAAATACCTATCAAACTCAACCTAAGGCTCAAAATAAAATTCTAATCCAACCCACAAAAACCAACCCCAAAACATCATGTTGGATTGGATTGGATTGGATTGAAAAGATTTTCATCAAGTTGGAAGGTTTGATGAATACTCATTCCCTTCGTCATTTACATTGTCCTGTTCTTTATCATTAGCCAAAACATGAATTAGTATCAAGAATTGGATGAAGGGTAGGTCTTATTCAAATAGGAAAATTTTCACATCTGCTTTTGAATCATAGAAAAGAAAACTTAGGGCCCGCTTGGGAGGAGAGAATGGAATGGAATGGAAATGAATAAAAAGAATAATTTTAGAATATTCTTCCCTTCTCTTGTTTGGGAGTTTTAATGGAGGGAATAGAAAGTCCATTCATTTGTTTGGGAGTTTAAGTGAGAGGGAATGGAATGGGTAGAAGGGAACACTCATTTCTCTCTATTCCCTTAAAACCTCAAATTTTCATTCCTCCGAAATTTTGGGAGTTTAAGTGAGAGGGAATGGAATGGGTAGAAGGGAACACTCATTTCTCTCTATTCCCTTAAAACCTCAAATTTTCATTCCTCCTAAATTAAGGGTCATCAAATAGCCCACAGCCCAACCCAAAAACCCGACGGCCCACCGGGCTAATGGGCGGCCCAACCCGTTGCTATTAAAGCCCATAGGTAGCCCATTAGCCCAGTGGGTTAGGCCGTGGGCTAGTTTTTATGCCCATGGGTACCCGATGGGCTAGCCCAGTAGCCCAACCCATTGGCCTAGCCCAATAACTTATAATTCATAACAAAAATATATAGAAAGTGTATGAAAGATTGATCTTGAGATATTATAGAGAAATTTTTTAAGAGAACTCCCTTAACCACTAAAATACTCAAAGTAATTGTGCTAAACTTAGTTTACTACATATATATTTTTCTAGTAGTCTAGCAAATTTGAATTAACCATTTGACATTTTTTTATTAAAGATAAAAATAAAAAACTATTTAAAGCCTTAATAAAAAAAAATTAAAAAAAAAGGTTTCCATCAACAAAACAAAAAATTATATAGATTTGACAGTAAAAAAATTTGTAATTAAGTATTAAATTCTTTAATTCTTTCCTTTAAAAAATTAGATTGATTATTCCCTTATAAAAAATTAATTCTTTCCTTATAAAAATAATAAAATAATATGCTAACACAAGCTCATGGGTACCATTAGGCCCAACCCGATAGCCCAGCTCGCTAAAGACAAAAATGGGCATTGCCCATGGGCAGGGTCATGGGCTAAGGTTTTCTCTTTCAGCCCGACTCGGCCCGGCCCGTTAACTAGTTAATAGTCCATGATGCCCAGCCCATTGTGCACATGGGCCAAGTAAAAATGAACCGGGCCAGCCCGACCCAGCCCATTAACGACCCTTACCCGAAATTGGAAGGAATGAGAAGGAATGAAATTAAATTTAATGATTTTTTTACTAAAACTCCCAAAATACCCCTATATATTCAACCCTTTATTTTAAAATAGGGATCTAATAGTAATATTGTCATAAAATGATTCCATTACATTCTCTTCATGTTACTCACAAACAGAATTACTTACATTCCATTCATTTTCATTCTTTTATTTTAAAACATTCAATCAAGGTTATGTAATTTTATTCCATTCATTTCCCTTACTTAAATACATTCCATTCCTTTCCATCCCTTATGACCATCTTATTCCATTCTATTCCCTTATGAATTCCCAAGCGGAGCCTTAGTAAATGCTCTAATTAGATAATACTTTGACGCACTTAGATAATCAAAGATTTTGTGCCAATCAGGCAAAGTGCAATCTTTATACGAGTGTTCAATCTGCTTTTAATAGCCCAACGTTTGACCTTTTTTTTCTTTTGACAAGTGAAAAGGTTCGACAAATTCATCATATATAAGTGGGAAGATATAACCACAAATACCAATACCACGTTAAATATTAGCAAAATGGCAAACACAAAAGTTATCAGAATGTAAATTACGGTTAATAAAGCTATGATCGTTTTTAAATAAACCAGATTCCCAAAAACTCAGATATTATCTCTTCGATCTACTACGTTGCGCTACATAGCCAATCCAGACATACCTCCCACTAATACAAGATTGCGTTGTGCCATGAACTAAAGAGGGGAAAACCAGAATGAGCCTTCACACTCCTGACTTACGCAATTCAGCAGCACCATGAGCAAAGTGACATCTTTCTCCAAAGGTGCAAGATCCTTTAGTAAAATTTTCGCACAGCTTAGTCTTATAGTTGCTTCCCGGCGGAGCCGCAGCCCCAGGCATCATTCCATGGGATTTTGGGGGACCAGACAATGAAACAGTCTCGATTAGCTGTCTTACCATGGCACTTGCTTCCTTAATCTGTTCAAAAGTCCCCTCAAGTTCAATGTTCCTGAGATTGGGATCAGACTCATGATCTCGAATTGAAAGCTTGGCTCCTGTCTGGCGACAAATCTGCTTGGAGTTCACCCCACCCTTACCAATGATGGCTCCAGCAAGAGATGCATCAACACTGATTTTGGCAGTGGCTGAAGCACCAAAGCTAGAGGCTGGGACTGGTGGGTGTGGCTCCACTCGAGCACCCATACGGCCTGGCATGGGTGGTCCCATGGCACGTGGATCTTCATGGGATGGAGCGATAGGCTTACCTAGTTCCCACTCATTATGAGCAAAATGGCATTTGTCACCAAATTTGCAGCCTTCGGCAGTATTATATTTGTTGCACAAGCGAGTTTTAACTGCAGGTGTAGAGCCATTTGGGATGGCTGGGGGAGGACCTGACATGTTTCTAGTAGCTGCAGGAACAGCAGGGGCCAGATTCATCATCTGTGCTACAGCATTATAGCCACCAGGAACATAGTGCAGGAAGTGACAACTCTCACCAAAGGGACATCCAGCAGTGCTGCAATCAAAAGCACATGTCAGATCACTCTAAACAATTGATAACAAAATACTGCATCTGAAGCATTATAAAGGCCAAGGACATCACTATAACAAGAAAGATTGCCACATCTGAATGAATTCTTGGATACTGAATTAAATGGAGGCCAACAATTAACACTCAGCTAGAAGCTCAAAAACAAAAACTTAGATTACAATTTCATACTTTTTTTTTTTTTTTTTTTTTTATGACATAGAAGAACTTTACTCAGATTAGTTGCATGTCGTAGAACATACGGTACAAGAATCCTCACTGTTATTACAATTTCATACTTTATTAGACATCAGACTAAATTGTTGGAATTAATTGCTCCACATGAAGTTGAATGGAATGGATCTAAGAGGATTCAACTGCCACCACCATAAAGTAGAAACTAAAAGGTCACTTAAACATTTTCCTTCCATGTACAATTGCCCTATTGATTAACTTCTTTACTGTAATATAGAGCACAGCTAAAACCACAAGCTTTTGCCTTCCTAGGCATCTAGGACAGGTAGAGAGAGAGAGAAGGCAGTTGGGCAAGAATGAAGTGATATCAATATGTGTGTGTGTGTGTGAACAATAACCGGCCTTAAAGGCCAAATCAGAACTTTCTTGGAAGCCAAAAGGGTTTGAAATTCAGTAAACCACAGACAACAATCTATTCCCTATTTTGATACAAAGTAATACTAAGTTTCACCATTCTAATCCTTTTAATTCTACCCTCTTCCTACATCATAATCCTCTGTCTTATTCTAAGGAATCAATTCCTTATCATTGTGTTTTGTATGTGTTTCTGAGAATCGCCAACAAAAAGAAACCAACAAAATAAAAGATATTGGTTCTAATAATTATTCAAATCTAGTGACAATAAACCTAAGCAACAATGCAAAAAAAAAAAAAAAAAAAAAAAAAAAAAGGCTTATATAAGGCAAGAATCAACCTACAAAACATTATCAGCAATTAATATAAGATAAAAGCTTCAAACAAAACATCAGACAATGACACAATAATGAAATTCACAAAGATAGTTTTGCAGTATAAAGTTGATCTCCCAGCTATTTAAAAACTTTTTTTTGGAAATTTTTTAATACTAATTTATTTGACTTAATTTCCTCAGTTTTTATTAATTAAAAATAGCTATTAAAAATGCATTTATACGAGGAGAAAATAAGGCAGTCTACCACTCAAAAAACAAGTTAAAACATATAAAGAAAAGGACATAGAACTCATACTGAAAAGAATGACAAGTATACAAAGGCTACTGACAAGGACTCATTAGGAGACATTAGCAAACACACCCTTTTTCTTTTTCCTTTTCTCTTCTCGTGGAAGTTAAGAAAAAAAAATCTTCATAAAAATTATTTGTCTTGCTATTTAAGCATGGAATGAAATTTATCAGATTTCAACATAATAACATATACATCTTACCGAGAGAATGGTGGGTTCAATTGCTGTAACAATCCACTAAAAGATGGAGAAATTACCATTACATTATATCTTACTGGATTGGTGGGGAAGTGCTTAAGACTTCAATTTAGCTATAAGGTACAGTATAAATCATTAAAAGTGGGGGAAAAGATAAATCTCAATGTAACATCCTTAGTGCACCAACTCTTTTTCAGGAAAATGGTTATCTTTTGTACTTCATTAATAAAACCTCTATTCTGTTACATAGCATTTTCATTAGACCAAAGCACAGCATGTACCTGTATAAAAGCTATGAATCCCCAGTTCATTAGTGCAGTTTCAAATTATTATCTTGCACAATTGTAAATTTTATAATAATTTACAAACATTAGAAAAAGATAAGACAGCTCAAATTTTTATTTAGATGAGAAAAAGATTTGAACCTGAAAAACTTGGTGCATGGCTTCGATTTGCTTCCTACACCAGATAAGGAGTCCATTTCTGTTGCAAAAAATTAGTTACATTTTCTCGGTTAATTCCTCTGGATTCTTAATGTAATTACTCTGACTATCAGAAACTCATTAAAATCTTAATTTCGTAAAATTTCACTCACAAAAGGGGAAAAAAGTTTCTTTTCTACAAAAATAAAAGTCCAAATAGTCTATAAGAACACATTGTTTAGGTTACCTACATGTAATCAATAGGTATATATTTTAATGAGTTGGTTCTTCTGTTTCCAAAGTGAAAAAGGGCAATTTTAACCATCCAATGCCTTAATAAAGATATAGTGCTAGTGCATTAAAGTTTAGGGCAACCTAAATATTATTATCAACTTTCCACCTCATTCCCAAACCACCCCATAATTAAGAAATACCAGTGAAAATAAAGAAGCTTTTTTAAAATATTAAGTGAGGAGGGATTTGAACCCCAGAAAACTCTGTTGGAACTTGGAAACACCAGAAAGTGCGAGTTGGCTACAAGATTCTTGGCAATCACATGTTTTTTATATTGCAACAAAGCATTGAAGGAATTGCCCAAACATAAAACCAAAGAAGGATTGCCTGACTTTTTCCAGTTTAATCTTTTGCAAAAGAATACGCTTTTTTTTTTTCCTGTTCAAGGAGTAGGACCCAGATGAAAATTTCTCCGGTAATCGATTAAGTAGTTCATAGGAACATCTTCTCACATACATTGTTAATAGCTTTTTCAGTTTTCCAACCCTTATATTCAAAACCTTTTTAATGAGTTTTAATCAGAGTCTCTTGCAAACACTATTAACATATACTAGAAGACCCTTCAGGCTATTCCAAAAATAAAAAAATAAATAAAAGAAAACCCTTCAGGACCATTCGGGCCCTAGAGCTTGTACACAATTAAAATTATAAACTTTTAGCATTAATTGCCCCCATATGCAAAAACAAATTGATTACGTACTGCTTTAAATTAAAAGCCCCCACAAACAATTTATTAACTATCGCTGCACATACACGTAGCTAAGCTAAGTAACTCAATTTTTACAAAAAAGAAACATTGAACAGCCCAGCGCAGTAAAAACAAAGAAAAAACAAAACCCTAAAATAAGTTCATAACAGTACTAAAACATCACAGTTTTCCGCTACTTTCTCAGAAACCAAGCAGAGCAACACAGCATTGGAACATGTCATAATTGGAAGAGAGCGAGCGAGAGAGAGAGAGAGAGAAAGTACGAACCTTGCTTGGACTTCTTGAAGCCGCCATTAGCGTTGAAAGCAGCTTCAGGCCTTCCTCTTTTGCGAGTATCCATTGGTGATGTTATCTCACAGATCCAGATCCAAGCACAGCCACAGATATAATTTTTTTTCAGAGAGATACAAAATAGAAACCCTAAAAAGAATAAGGCTAATAAAGAATGAGAAAGAAGTAAAAAAAAAAAAAAAAAACCCTAGAAGAAGAAGAAGAAAAAAAAAATGGAAAAAGTAAAACCCTAGAGGAAGAAGAAAAACCCTAAAAAAATAGGGAAACCCTAGAGTAGAGTAGACGAGGGTTTTTGTGGAGGAGAAGAAGCTCAAAGGGGGCTTCACCCGTGAGGTTCCTAAAAAGAGAGAGAGAGAGAGAGAGAGTGAATAAGGGTCGTGATGACGGATTTATATATTAATACTATTTATTTTATTTTATTAATTGTGAAAATTATTATTACTCCTCGTGGGAGTTGGAGTAATTATAGGCGGTAAATAATTGGGGCTTTATTTATAAAAAGTTAGGGTTACCGAACTGAGAGACTGTGATTAATTGTAGTAATTTTTTTATAAAAAATTAAAAATTAGCTTTGGGTTGGATTAAAATTTAAAACAAAAAAAAAATTATAATTATAATAATAATTATTATAAATTAAAGGCTTGTGTTTAGAATGAGGCTTCGAGTCATGTGCGCTTGGTTTGGGTCGGGGTCTCCATCACATCAGCAGAGCTAAAATCTTGGAGGGCTGATCAAAAATAAAATAAAAAATCTTGGAGGGTTTTCATTCTTATTTTTAATTTTTGAAGGGAAGGGTTTTCATTTTTTATTTTGGAAAAGTTTGAATTAACTTTTTAGATTTATCTAGGCATGTGCATTCAATTCATCAATCATAGTTTCATAAAAAATTTTAAAAAAACATCAATCATAGGAATCGATTTAATACAACCTAATCTAACTTCTCGTATTGATTTTTTGTAGGTTGCTTGTTGGGGGTAGGTTTTATAATGTTTATTATTTTTTATTTTTTTAAAGAATGTTTTGAAATTTAGGTTGAGTTTGGTTTAACTTTATAAGAGATTAAAACCCAAATAACCCAACCCAACCCAACCCTCATGATTGAAAATATTTCATATGTATGTATTTTAAATTTATTACATTGCTTTATTTCAATATTTTGAATTTTAAATCTTCTAGGATATTAATGAGTAATTGGATTAGAGTTAGATGAATGTATTTATCAAAATAACCTAATCTTTTTTATTGACATTGAAATAATAGGCTCAATTGTGTAAATTATAATTATTTGTTGAATGATGGACATAAATTGTTGAATACAAATCTAATTTTTTTTCATTAGGCCTAACAAAATGGACCCTCTTAAAACCCCATTTTGACCCTTATTGTCATTGGAATGCTTAAATTAGTTTATTGGATTGCACACCAATTTTATAATTTTATTTTGCGTTCCCTAACTTCTTCTTTTTATTGTATATAAGAACAATAAATTTGGTGAGTTCCAGTTAGCTCAACTGGTAAAGTTTCTGATGATTGAATAAGAAATCTCGGGTTTAATCCCCACCTTTGCCAAAAACCAATCGATGTCTTGATATGATGATAAAGAGTTATTATTAGAAACGGACACTATAGATTAAAACTATCACCAAAAAAAAAAAAAAAAAAACTTGAATGGTGTTTGGTGCATTAAAGATGAAGATCAAAGAGTGTTAGTAAAAGAAGAGCATATTAAAGAATGATTTAAAAGCTATATTTATAAACTTTTAATGGAAATGATACAAAATATTGGAGCGATTTGGGTAACCCAGATTTGGGTAACTCAGTGGATGATGAAAACCATATATTTGCTCAACGAATTAGGATGATTTTGGTAAAAGATACATGAAAATGGAAAAAAGTTGTTGGACCGAACGGAATCCCCATTGAAGTTTAGAAGTGCTTAGGTGATGTGGGTGTATGTTGGTTAGTTGACAAACCTTTTCAATGAGATCTTAAGTGTTGACAAAATGCCTAATGAGTGGAGGAGAAATACTTTAATACCTATTTACAAGAACAAGGGGATTTTCAAAACTATACAAATTATTTGTGGAATTAAACTTATGAGTCACATACTCACACCATCAAACCATGAAAAAGAGTGATCGGACATAGGTTAAGACATGAAACAACAGTATCAGATAATCAATTTGGTTTTATGCTAGGACGAAAATGGAAGCTATTTTCTTACTTAGACATCTAATGAAAAAATATAGAGAGGCCTGTAAGGATTTTCATATGGTTTTCATTGATATTGAGAAAGCATGTAATTGGGTCCCTAAAGAGGCTATGCTGTCAGTATTGGAGAAGAATTAGGTTCCTTTAAAGTATATTAAGTTGTTAAAAATATGTTTGACGACGTTGTAATTAGTATGAGAACAAGTGGAGGAATCACAAAGTGAGTTTCCTATCACTATAGGTTTGCATCAAAGATCGGCAATAAGCCCATACATTTTTGCACTAGTGATGGATAAGTTCACTAAATTGATTTAAGAGGAAGTACATTCACTTGGTGTATACTTTTTTGCATATGATATAATTTTAGCAGAGAGAAGAAAAGTGTAGTTAATGTCAAGTTAGAAATTTGGCAAGACGCCCTAGAATCTAAAGGTTTTCAATTAAGTATAATTAAATAGAGTACATTGAATGTAAGTTTAGTCAAAGTAGAAATAGAGATGAATGGGCGGTAACTCGATGACCAAGAGATACTAAAGAGCGAGAGTTTTCGATATCTTAGATCAATAATTTATAAAGATTGAGAGATCAAAAAGGATGTAAATCATAGGATAAGACACCAATCGGTTTTCAGTGTAGGCGGGGATTGAACCCTAAATCTTTTATTCAATCCTCAGAGATTTTACGAGTTAAGCTAACTAGAACCCACAAAATAAATGTAGCTTAATTAAATATAAAATGGAGAGATAAACAAGCAAAAAAAAATCAAAATAAAGAAATCCACTTACTTGGGTAGTTTTGTTGACCCAAACTCGATTCAACCCAAAGCTTTTAAGAAGGATTTTTTTTCTTTTCAAAATAACATCATTTTTCAAACATATTCGTTAATTAGCATCATTTTCAAACTATTTAGAAAACTAGCATCTCGAGTTTATTAGACTTGATTTTGGAATGCTAAATCGAGTGCATTGAACTCGATTTCAACATCATGCTGCAGTTGATGTGGAAATTTGTCCATGTAGGCATGAAAATCGAGACTTACAAAGTTGATTCTTTTATATTGAAATTGAGTCTATAAGGCTCGATTTTCGGTACCCAGCAATTCTTACCACCTGATACTCAACGGCAAAGCACCAGAGAAGCAATAACGAAGCAACCCAGGCGGCGAAAGCTTCAGGCGATGGCGACGAAGGCTTCAGGCGAGGGAAATTAGCTCGGACTTAATGTGGGTGTGGTTTCTCGCCGCCGCTCTAGTGATGTCGCTAGCACTCCAATGGAGGAGAAGAACACGTTGGAGTCTAGAGAAGATCTTGCTAGAGGAGCAGCAACCCAGGCAGCGATTCTGACTAAACCCAGGTGGCGAAAGCTTCAGGCGAAGGCTTCAGGTGAGGGAAATTGGATCGGACTTAATGTGAGTGTGATTTCTCGCCGCCGCTTCGATGATGTCGCTGCCGCTCCAGTGGAGGAGAAAAACATGTTGGAGTTCTAGAGAAAATCTTGCTAAAGGAGAAGATCCGACCCGATCAGGCATTTGTTTTGGGTTTTGTATTTGATTTTGTTCATGGGTTTTTGGGGCTTGGAAGAACAAGAAAGTTCGTCTCCAGTTCTTGAAGCAAAAGGAAGCAACACTAAATCGAGTCTTAAGAACTCAATTTCTATATGACAGAACTCAAGTCCATTTGACTCGAGTTCGTTGCCTACGTGGACCAAGTATACAACTTAGCTACTGCGTGATGGGAAAATCAAGTAAGTTATACTCAATTTATAACTCCAAAAGCAAGTCCTTTGGTCTCGAGTTGTTAGATACCCAAATAGTTTCAAAACTTTGCTAACTAACAAAATTGTTTGGCTTTTTAGTGTTATTTTCAAAAAAAATAATTTTAAGAAACTTTAAAACCAAATCAAACCCCCAACGGCCTCTGCAATCTGCATCACCATTCACCACAGTACCACCGGTACATCCCCAACGGCCAGACCAGCCACCCTCCGGCGAGTTCAACGGCGATAGGATCTAGAGACCCTCAAGGTTCGGCACCCATACAATAATTAAGGTAACCTCCAAATTTTCTCAATCTAAATGCTTCATTCATGTTTATACACAGTTTCAAGTTTGTGACTTAAAAAAAAAAAAAAAAATTTGATGGGTATGTTATACTAAAATATTTTATTTGCTATGTTGTGGCAGTTTTGTTGAGTTATTTGGTTTTAGAATGATATACACGGCGATTGACAATTTCTACTTAACCGATGAGCAACTAAAGAACTCACCTTCTAGGAAAGATGGCATTGATGAAGCAACTGAAACTACCTTACGAATCTATGGCTGTGATCTCATCCAAAAAAGTGGCATCTTGCTTATACTGTATCCTGTTTTTTTGATTTCTTTATATGTTGGGTTTATGAAATTGTTTACTTTTCTTAGTTTGTTGGTTCATATGTTACCTTAATCTTTGTACTTACAGACCTCAGGTTGTGGCGACCGGGCAGGTTCTATTCCATCGTTTCTATTGCAAGAAATCGTTTGCCCGCTTCAATGTTAAGGTTAAGTTTTGTCTCTTATCATTCTCTCTTTACATAGAGAATAAATGTAGGAAAGAAAAGGGGTTCTTTGAAATGTATCCATGATGTTCTAGCTGTTAGAATTATGGTTAAATTCACCATTTCCTAATAGTTGAAGTTTTTGGGACAATTAGTGATTTATCAGGTTATCAATGAAGGTGGTCATGAGTTCGAACCCTACCTTCACTCCACCTCTCATTAAAAATGTTAAAAATCCCATGTGTTGGGCCTCACTTCTTAAGGGAGAGTTTGAGATTATACATGAGGGGAGTGTTAGAATTATTGTTAGATGATTAAATACACCGTTTTCTATTAGTTTAAGGCTTGGTGATAATTGATAATTTAGCACTAGTTTTGTATTGGTAATTCACCTCTGCCAAGACCAACAGTTGCCTTGAGCTTCATTGAATTAAGGTCCATGTTTTCCAGAATGTATTTTTATTCTTACATTTTCTTGGCAACAAATGAATAATAGTTGTGTTTTTAACTTGGATATATTAATTTTCTGGGATATGATAATTTTTTGCAGAAAGTTGCTGCGAGCTGCGTGTGGCTTGCATCAAAGCTCGAGGAAAGCCCAATGAAAGCAAGACAAGTCCTTATTGTTTTCCATAGAATGGAATGTAGGATGGAGAACTTACCTATAGAGCATTTGGAGATCGGTTCGCAGGTTAAGCACCCACCTTCTTTTCCATGGAATTACCTTGTTTTTTTTTATTTTTTATTTTTATTTTTTATCATTTTCTTCTTTGGCACAAGAGTTGAATTTTTCATTACTTGTTCTTCTTTTTCTTTTTGGCAACCACCAAGTATAATAGCTTTGTCTGAATAGGTGGTTAATTTTAGCACTTCAGGTGTCATTGCACTTATATAGTCCTCCTATTTTTCTCCCCCCCCAAAAAAAAAGCAGTAAATTCTCATGGTTTCCTTGTTTTTCCTATTTCTTTTCTAACAGAAGTATCATGACCTCAAGACTGACTTGAGCAGAACAGAAAGACATATATTGAAAGAGATGGGATTTGTTTGTCATGTTGAACATCCTCATAAATTCATATTTAACTACCTTGCCATTCTTGAAACACCTCCAGAACTGAGGCAGGAAGTTTGGAATCTAGCAAATGATAGGTACTTTTTGCAAATTAACTACTCATGGACAAAAGTTATGCACTCTTTTTTCTTATTATTTGGTTATACATTTAACAAGGAAACTTTGCATCTAAACTTTGTATTCTTCAGTTAAGTCTTACTTATAAAAAAAAGTGTCATTTAGTTTACATATCTATATAGATAGTATTCATAACTATAAAAAAAAAAAAAAAAAAAGACTATTCATAGATGTCTTTAGTATCATATAGAATCTACATTGTATAGTATTAGATTTTTGTAGGAAGTGTTCATAATTCGACTAGTATGTTTGAGCGTACACTAAATACTCTTTGGACAATGTATAGTGCTTTTATTTTTGGTGGGCTACATGAATCCTTCTCCAATCAGCCCTATTTAGGGCCATATTCTGTTATATTTTTTATGATTATGCTTTTCTTGCTTTTAAGACCCATATTATATTTAGGCCTCTCTTTAATGCCCTAAGCTCCTTGAATCTATAAATTGCCTTTTTTATGTTGCCCTGGCCATGCATATAATTTGATGCAGAAGACATCTTGACAGTTATTTGTTTAGTTGGTAGTCACACTGTAGTATGTAAGACACAATTGCATTCTTCTATGCTTCAGAATAATGGGTCGAACTCCAAAGCACCCAATTTTTTTTTTGTGGTGATTTATGTCTGCTGATTGTTGCAGTTGTTCTGTGTCTTTCACTGTGGCTTACACTTCCATTAGTAATCTGTCTTCTTGTTTAATTTTATTTTAACATTCAAATTTGAGCAGTTTGCGCACAACTTTGTGTGTTCGATTCAAGAGTGAGGTTGTGGCTTGCGGGGTTGTCTATGCTGCTGCTCGTCGGTTCCAAGTACCCCTTCCCGAGAATCCACCATGGTGGAAGGTATTTGATGCAGACAAGTCTGGGATTGATGAAGTATGCAGAGTTCTGGCTGAGCTGTACAGCCTCCCCAAGGCAAAATATATCCCTGTCTGTAAGGATGGAGACTCTTCTACGTTTTCTAGCCAGTCGAGGGATTCACAATCTCAGCCAGTTCTGAAGGTACTTCTATTTTATTCATGTACAATTTTAAGTTTCATTGGAAACATAAAGCCTCTGCTAATACCCTTTCTGCAGTGTTCGCAATTGCCAATTCGTCAGCAAGTATTGCATTATGCTTGTTAACTGCTGCTGTCCTTTTTCCAGAGATTCTTGCTATAGAGGTGGGTTGTTAGACCACCCAAATTTTGGAGATGGAACAGCAGCAATTGAATGCTCTGTTTAGAGAAAGGATGGCAATTGTGGGGACTGCAGAAAATTTGGTCAACCTCATAATGCCACATATTTAAAATATGATCTCCCCTAGCAGAGTTGATTCACATTAGCTTGGTGGAATTTTTATTTTATTGCAGTTCTATAAGAATTTCTGCAGACTAGGGAGAGTTGAATCACTTTGGCATGGTGGGATTTTTATTTCATTGCTGATCTACAGGAAATTCCTCAGACTAGCCCTACAGCTAATATCAAGTCAGCTTCAGCTGCTGTTAACACTGAATCTGGTGGATCCGAGGATGTATTGGTGAAAGCACCCCTTGACAAGCTGAAGGATTCTAAGAAAAATGATGATGAATTAAAGAAGATGTCTGTTGAGGGAGAGGCAAGAGAAGAGCCCCTGCCAAAATCAAATTCTGACCACAGAACAGACGCAAGTAGGGAAAGAAACAGGGAGAGAGAGGAGAGGGAAAGGGACAGAGGGAAGGAGGGCAGAATAAAGGCCCGGGATCGTGATAGGAGCAGGGATTTTGACCGTGTACGTGATCAAGAGGAAACAGAGAGGGACAGAGATAGAGTTAGGGATTGGAGTCACCATTCCAAGGATAGAGGAAAATATTTAGGTATGTTTACAACCAATTTTGTTCACGAACCTGATGCTATTGTTAATATTTGTTTTTAGGGGCGTAGCCAAGATTTTTTGTTTGAGGGGGGCCGAATTGTGGTACTAATATATTAGTCAAGATAAACTCCTACACACATGTATGTGTATAGATATATAAACTTTAATACTAGAGTAAGTCATAATTCATAAATAATTGTATACAACATCATCAACTTTGATGTATATATATTTACTACATAATTTTTAGGATAACTTATCATCTTTTAAACTCTAATGAGAAAAGTTGTCTACTCTGAATGTTTGATATTAGACTTGTAGAAAAATATCAACAAAGAGAACTCAGTATCTCCTATAAAATTTATGCTCAATGACAATCTTTCATAGAATAAATTTAATCTTTTACCGACTCCATAGTGAAATTTGTAAAATTTTCATTTTCAATAAGAATTACAAAAATTGTCTACCAAAGCGAATAAAAGAATTCAATGTAATCACTTAAGTCTTCAAAGACATGGATGGATGATAGAAAAATTTAATAGATACAAGTGCAAATTTTACATTATAAAAATGAAACAAAGAAAACAAAAACTACCTTGCCTCTATAATTAATAGACCAACTGACAAAGTCCTTCATTTTCTAAGAGCACCATTGGACTAAAATATTTTCAAGTGCCAACTCCTATTTTATTAAATCTCTAAATTTTTGATAATTATATTTACTATAAAAGAAATTTTAAAAATTTTGGAGGGGCCAACCATAGATGTAGCTACGTCCCTGTTTGTTTTATGGGTGTGCCGTGGTGTGATCTTCTTTTCTAATTGTTCTCTGATTATCTAGTGATATGATCTATCTCTTGTTATTGTGAATGCCCAGGACATTCAGAGAAATCAAGACATCCCTCGTCACGAGGTATACATTTTGTTTTCCTTTGGTATTACATAATCAATATGGTTTGTTGTTTAACCGTAGTTCTGTTATCTGAACCTCTTTATTTTCAGATCAGGACTACCACAGTTCCTCTTATTCTTCAAGGGGGAAGGATCGCCATAGACATCAATCTTATACTTAAATCGTCTCTCTACAGACAAGAACTTTTTTGACTTGCAATGTACAACCTAAATTTTGATGACTGATCTGTGGGCTATTCCCAATGGTTGATCTTGATCTTGTACTCAGCCCTCAGTAATGTGGACAGAATTCTCTTATAGTGCTTTGCTCATCTCCTGGCTACCTGAAATAGCTTGCTGCGTTATTGTATTATGTTGTAGGAGCTTGCCTATTCATAGGACATGTGGCAACTGGTAGCAGGTACTGCTTAGTAGGTGCTAGCCTTGGGGGGTCTGTCTTTGAATGCTTTACATCTGTGAATCCATGTTCGATTGATATCTTTGTCAAGTTTACATCCCTAGAAATACATGCTGGATGATGAACCTTGCATTGCTGCTATGTGAACAACTTAAAGTGGCTATGAACATCAGACTACATGATAATGTGAAAACTTCCTCTTCCCATTTTTCCACACCAATACTACTTGTTTTAGAGATTTTTTGGGCGGAGTTCTATTAGTTGTATATGCTGAATGGTGTTTATATAATAGTATTCAGTAAGAGTTATGTTATAGTAGTCAAACATATTTTCATTTCATTGCTATCTTATTATAGCAAGTTATGGATACCCCCTATTTCTAAATTATTTGGATATGGTTTAATTAAAATCATAATTCTCTTATAGAGTTCTGAATCCATCCCATGACTAGATGTTATACGTATCTGAGCTATACTTCCAAATCTTTCTGGCAAATATGCGCACCAATTTCCCACAACTATCATGACCCACAGCGCAGCAGGAAATCAATGCTATTGAGTATTGACTGAAGTACTACAATGGGGAGCCTGAGATATGTAGTAGGAAGACATGATGAAAGAATAGATATGTGATGGAAATTGCGTAAGTTTCTTATTCTTCAAATGGAAGCCTTGCTAACGGGGGGTTTGGCTCAGCTAGTAAGGTTCGGACACTTCGTCTAATCCACCTAGGTTCGAGTCCCGCTGCCAGCAGGAGTCCGTTGGTGGGCATCCACACGGGTTGGCCCAAGGGCTTTAACCTTAGCTCCCTGCCCCGGGCTAGCGTAACCTAGCGAACCCCTATTTTTGTTGACCAAAAAAGAAAAAAAAAGAAAAAGAAAAAGCCTCCATGCCTAATCAACATAAAAGAATGTAATTCATTATTTTAATTAACTTAGGCATGGGACGTGAAAGCCTAAATAAGATTTTGGATTCCTAGAGGTGATACTAGGACAACAAATGATCCAAGTCAAACCAAGTATTAAAGTTTAGAATTATTCATTTAATTTTATTTTAAACGCAATAACACAGCCACTTATTGAAAGAAAGGATTCAATTAAAGCAATTCAGGTAAAGGAGAGAGAGAGAGAGAGAGAGAGAGAGAGAGAGAGAGAAAGCTCATATATAAAAAGAGGTTTTTGGAACTTTCCTCCATAAAATTGTTCGTATGTTCCACACGTGTGAAAAAGGGTAATTGAGATAAAATGTTAACAATTTCATCTTAATCCAAAATTTAGGGATTTAAATATAGTAATTGAAAATTTTTGTGGACTAAATGAAATAATCAAAACACGTGTAAATTATACTTTACACTAAAATAAAAAACTGAACTCCCTCATGAACTATCTTTAACATTCGTTCTATCTTATAGGATACTTTCCATTTTAGGATTAAGATTTTATTTTGTTTTATCTAATGGTATAAAGAGCGCCACTCAATTATTTATTTATATTTTTTTTTAATATAAGAAAAGTTAACGGATACTCTAAAGGCATTGATTTATTAAATTTTTTTAAAATTTTTTTTATGAGAAGCTCTATTTTTTTTTTTGGGACAGTTTTTCCATGAAAGTAGCATAAAAATTTTTCAAAAATGATCTGTTAACTAGACACTGTAATTTTTTTTTTTTTTTTTTTTGGAATCCTAGACACTGTAATCTAAACCATAAAACATATGAATTTAAAAATGTGGAGCATGCTGTAGGTTTATAACGAGCAAGCAGGGGTATAAATGTCATTTGTGGAGCGCCAAAACCAACAACTCATGAACCACTCTCATCTATTACTCGACATTTCCAAAGTTCCCACCAGTCACCAACAAACATCAAACAACACAGCATTGGTTTCATCGAAACTTTAACACACAAACACATAAATAAATATAATACACACACAAAAACCACTCATTCTCTCCCAAGTTCTAATCACCCAGCTGAAACTTTTGCATCCCAAACATCACACCTAAGGTGAGTTCTGATCTTTTCTATGTGAATGAATGTACAGGTTTCTCAGTGAATGTTGAGTCTAAAACTTACGTCTGAATGACTTGTTATTTTCTCATTATTACATAAATGTGATTGGGTTTAGGCTCCTCAATCGTGGGTTTATTTCATATTTGAGTCTTTCCCAGAATTAAAATTGATCACTTTTTTCTTTTTTGAAAGAAAAGAATCTCTGTTGACATCTGTGTTCATTTTGTGGGTAATCTTGGATATAATGCTCTCAATATTTGTTGCTTTTCAAATAGTTTTATATACCATGGTTGCACTTGCAGGTTGAGTGTTAGCATATGTTTTGATATGCTATTTTTTTTTTGGTGACCAAAATGCGACCAAGATTTCAAATTTATTTTCACCCGAGTGAACATGATTTTTCTTGTGCCTTTAGTGAACATGATTTCAATGTATTCTGAAAATCTCCACCAATTTCTTGGTCATACTTGATACTTAATACTTGGTAATGCTGATGAATTTTACATAGATCATATTTAGCCCATGGTTCAGTTTTCTTCATTCTGCTACTTTTATTTTGGCGTGTAGTTCGTTGGTAAATTAAGATATTATGTGTATTCCGGTTTGTTTTGAGCTGAGTGATATCTGTTTTCAACTTAATTTATTGACTTGTTTATATGTAGGAACTTCTGAAAAAAGTAGGCATGATATACTTTTTTCTCATATTCTGTGTGGTAGATTATGTGTTTTGACATTGTAGATACTCAAATATTATCATGATACGGTAAATCATACCATGAACATTCTTACTACATTGATGATTACCTATAAATGTTTTCAATACTGCAGACTTTTGTTTTGACTTTTGAAGGTCTTAAAAGTGATTGAAAATGGCGGCTTCTTCAACCCCTGGCATGCTAATGACAACAATCAATTCTTGCTTATCTTCTTCCCGCAATAGAGTTATGACAAGCACTGCAAATTTCAATGCTGAGCATAAAGAGGCATCTTGGACAAGGCTTACCAGCTCTTCCCACATCTCATCAAGGCAGCCATTCTTCCAGAGCTTCACATCAGGAAATGTAAAATTTCAAAAGGTTGTTACAAGAGCAGTGTCTGGAGCTGCAGAGTACAAGCCTCTGCCTGGCTTGCCTGTTGATTTGAGAGGTCAGACAACTATTTTTTTCCCCTTTCATTATAAGATGCCTTTATTATCATTTGGTCTTTTCTTTCATAAATATTGTAGTTGCTTAGCACCCTCTTCACTGGTTTCTATATATGATGCACAAACTATATATAAGAAATATGAAATGAATAGCTTCACATACTATCTTCCTCCACCTTTTTCCTTGTTGCATGGTATTGATACTGCAAGTAAAGGCCAGGTTTACAACTGCAGATGAGGTTTTGACTGGGAAGATTATATGTTTTGCTTTGTAAGATGGTATTTCACCAAGCATTTTAAAGCAAAATATAGATGGGGTTTCTCTTTTTTTCTGTGTCCCATGATTATTGACTTGAAAAGACAATTACCTCAATGAAAGCTCAACAAAAGCCTGTTTAGTTTCATATCCTGGGTTCTGATATGTATCTCAACTGAACACACATAAGCATAACAAAAATATTGAGATATTGCATGTAAAATGAGCATTGTTGTAAACTTGCATAGTCTGCTAAGTTGCCATGCTGTTAAGTGGCAGAAAAAGGGTGGAGTTTCAACAGCTGCTTGGCTGCTTCAATTTTTTTGCTTGCAGTTGTAGTTGATTACCTTTTTTTGGCTTTGCAAAGAATCTTGCCATATATATATAAGTCACATGTATAAATGTTGGAGAAACCTGAACCATGGTATTGAATCAAAGCACAAAAATCAGTTCTCTGGTAACAATGAGGTAAAGCCCAAATTTGAGGTTGGGAGTGAACAATGGTGGGAAGTGTTACATGAAGGTTTTTGTCATTGTCTTGCTATGAGCCTTGAAGAGAAATGTTTTAGGATGACCACCAGTGTTGAGGTCAAGCCAAAGATGTACTTGTCCAAATCATATGAACATAACATATATGCTGCTGCATTTAACACGGGGACATTGTGTTAGCAGGTAAGAGAGCATTTATTGCTGGCATAGCTGATGATAATGGATATGGATGGGCAATAGCAAAATCTCTTGCTGCTGCTGGTGCTGAAATTCTTGTTGGTACATGGGTTCCAGTATGTAAATTGATCTAACTTGATCTTATGATTCTAGAGTCTCAAGTAATGACAAAAGTGTACAATTTTTAATGCGAACTTTTGTTTTATGTAGGCACTGAATATTTTTGAATCTAGTTTACGGCGTGGGAAATTTGATGAGTCACGCAAGTAAGATCTGATGTTCTGTTTCCTGCATTATGGGTAATCAATTAAAAATTGCGGTACCATCTCCAAGCTTCTGTTAATTTCTAATTGAAATTTGATTTTTCAGATTACCAGATGGTTCTCTAATGGAAATTACTAAAGTGTATCCATTGGATGCTGTTTATGACAATCCTGAAGATGTTCCTGAGGATGTAATGAAAAGCTCCATATATTTCTGGAATAATTGATATAAAGTCCAATTGTATTCTTGGTGATATTCTTAGTTGTGGTTTTGGGCAGGTAAAAGCAAACAAACGCTATGCTGGATCCTCAAATTGGACAGTTCAGGTATCATTTATTGTGAATACATCACTATTTAATTTAAGTGGTCATTATTGAATAAAAGACTTTTTAACTCCACTCAGAAAACATCACTAATTTATTATGTCAGATTGACCTGGGCATAACATGTGATGAACTGTTCTCCAAAGTATTCCATCGGCCTATGAGTTCCCACGTCTGTTCATGATTTTCTAAACACAACATAGAATAAAGTTATCTCAGTATTTTGTCTTCACTTGGAGTGCACATTAGTATCAGTAAAACCAAATTGCAATAATGCCTCTGACTTGATTAAATTACAAGTGCTTAGTTTTCTTCCTTGAGAGAGAACAACAGAATTAATCAAGTATTGAACTTAAATCACACCATGGTTCACATTGATAAAAATGAATGTTAATAAGTTGACTAAAAGTTCAACTAATAAGTAGATGGATTTAATATGATTATAAGTCTGTACTACGTCTTATCTGTCATGTCACATGTCAAATTTCTTTTCAAATGTATAGCAAAAGGATTTAATCTAACTCAACCTACTAATGATTAAGCTGCATTTGTTTCACAAACTGTTCAAATCCATATTTTGGTGAACATTGAAATTCATGGCCAATTGCAAACTTTGAATGTAAAAAACTTATAATGCATGCTCCTCTTGTAAGGAGCTACAGGCCTCTTTACTGGCAAAGACATAAATGGGATAACTGACCCAACTGACCACTGGTAACCAATTTGGTTCTAATGTTTTGCAGGAAGTTGTTGAATCAGTGAAACAGGACTTTGGAAGCATCGACATCCTTGTGCACTCACTTGCCAATGGGCCAGAGGTGTTGTGTTCATCAGTTTATCCTTTTAGGCTGTTCTTTCAAGATCTTAAGGCACTTAATTAGTGTTTTTTTTTTCATTTGCAGGTCAGCAAACCTCTTTTGGAGACATCAAGGAACGGATATCTTGCAGCTATCTCTGCATCTAGTTACTCCTTTGTTTCTTTACTCAAGCACTTTGTTCCAATAATGAATCCAGGCACATTTCCCACTTAATTTCTTTTATTGCTTTTCTTTGATTTTTGTCTTTATGTTCTTCCCTTCTCGCCCTCCTCTCCCCATCCCAACTTTTTTCCTTATCCCTAATTTTCCCCTTAAGTCTGAATCCTTACAATATGCACCCTAATGTAAGGAACCCGGTTTAGGGTTAGGGTAATCTTGATGTTTTGAGTGGTCTTGGATTACGAGTGCTAGGTTTTTAGGTGTTTCCGGATCTTTAGGGTTCGATCATGTCCTAGGTTAAGTGATTTTGATGTTTCAAACAAGTTCTTAAAGTGATATGTGTTTAGGCTTTGTTTGGGAGAACTCTAGGGTTTTGGGTATGTTATATTTTGCATGAATTGTGACTACTTCATGGGAATCACAGCCTCTCAGGGAAACATACTAGATAAAGTTTTGTCTTCTAACTCTCTCACACTCAAAAACTACACCACCACTCTTATCTATAGGGACTATCACACCACCTTGCTTCTTTTCTTACTAGTGTGAGATTAATACTCTCAATAGGAATTACTTCATCTCATTATTAGTTTTCTAACCAATGTAGGATTCCAAAACCAGTAAGAAAACCTCTGAAATTTTCCCCTAATTGGCTGGACTTAACATTACAGGTGGTGCTTCAATTTCTCTAACATACATAGCTTCTGAAAGGATCATTCCAGGGTATGTTTCCTTCAGCACTGTGAACATTGTCGTGTGGTTCACCTAAGAACAATTTCTTCATTTTGACTGTTCTACACGCAGATATGGTGGAGGCATGAGTTCAGCAAAGGCTGCTCTGGAGAGTGACACACAAGTAAGTCATATGTTTATTTATTTTATTCTTATTTCATGTATTTCTGTTTTTCAAATGTTCATGATAGTTAGCATAATATCTATAAACTTTTGGGCTTGACACAGGTGCTAGCTTTTGAAGCTGGAAGAAAACACAAAATCAGGGTCAACACAATATCTGCCGGTATTTTATTTACTTTATATTGAGAATCATATCCTCACCTAAAATAGGAGAATAATTCTCTTGTAATCTCATTGACTGGTTTATGTCCTGGTGCCACATTCTGCCATGTACATGCTATGGGTGTTCCATCTGAAATGAGACCTATAGGGATGGCTGTATCCTTCTTCTCTATAGTCCAATTAAAAGATGATATGATTTAATGATCTGTATGTAGATCTCTCCAAGAAGACATCATCTATCATTCCTGGTCTCTTCCCTAATTATATGGATGATGTGTTTTACTGATAAGATATAGAGATTAATTTAGCCCCAATCTTCACTGCTGTTTATCTAGCAATCAATCACAGCACACTAAAATCCCAATACTCAAACATGTTTCCATTAATTTGCCCAAAATCCCAGACTGAGTGGATAACTAAATGTCCTTGTGTCGGGCAATTAATGAAAATAACCATCAGTATGATTTTACGATAATCGGTTCATCAATGGTGCCAAACTGAATTTTAGTTGTGTCATAAAAACATTACTGAAAGAGTCCACCCAGTGATATCTTATTGGGCTTGAATCTCACTTAGCATCAATTGCAGTAGTCCTGTTGGTAATTTTAGCATAAGTTTAAATGCATTCATTTTTTTTATTTCTACTTTGTATTTAAAAAGTACAAATCCATCCCTTTGAAATAGAGCTTTCATCTCACCATGCAGTTTAAATTGATTTTACAGTTTCCATAATATTATGCGTTCTCAGTTTTGTACCCTGGCCCTGTTGTTGTCTTAGATTCCTTTTTTGGTGTTAAGGTTACCTTTGAATTCGATAGAAGGCAAAATCAAATGATATAATTCCTAACTTAATTTTGTCTTTAGATAGTATCTATTTCCTCACATGTTTTCCAAACTAATATAAATTTCAGGGCCATTAAGAAGCCGTGCTGCAAAAGCAATTGGTTTTATTGATATGATGATAGATTACTCATCAGCCAATGCACCCCTACAGAAAGAATTATCTGCAGGTGAGTCATAAGTTTTTCCACAGATTTTTCTAGATTTGGTTACGATCAAAATAATACTGCCTACTTTCTGTGGAACAAGACAGCAATTCAATAAAATTGCAAATTTTTTTAAAATATTATCCTCGTTTATGGTCAATTGATCATGATCACTCTAGCTTCTTGTGATATTTCTCCACTAAACAACAGAGGCTTGAAAATGCTTTTACAACACAAGCAGATACAGCCTCTTTTGGATAATTTATGTTTTGTATTTTCTTTTTGGCATTTTTCATACTGTTACTGAGCTTGAATTATAATTGGAACAGAGGAGGTTGGGAATGCTGCTGCCTTCCTGGCATCACCATTGGCTTCAGCTATCACTGGTGCCGTTGTGTATGTTGACAATGGTCTGAATGCAATGGGAGTGGGAGTTGACAGCCCAATATTTGAGAACCTAGACATTCCAAAAGGTAACTAGAGCTAGAGGGTTTTTATATATATATATATTTTTTTTTAGCAAAGCCAAGGTTAGAGGTTAAGATTAAAATGGATTGTGTAAGTGAATTCTATTGAAAATTTTGATCAAGCAAAAGAAATAATTGTTTTCTCACATTTCATATGTTCTTGTATCATTAGCAAATGGATTATTTCGCATTTCCATATTAATAAGAAGATAGCATGATTTTTCCCCACTTTGGAATTCATTTTGGTCATCAGTGTGTACAAGTTTAGGGCACAGCAGCCATTCTCAACTGAACTTGATGGCTTTGATGCTCTGGGCCTTATGTCTGCTTTCTGTGTCACTCAGTAACAAGTGTTTGGTTCTCAAGAATTATATATTTAGACCGATGACTAGTCTTTCACTCGACTCCATAATTGTTGAGCAGTTTTAACTTTTAAACCACAGTTCTCTTGGACATGATAATCGATGTGAAAAAAATGCATTAATGGTGGTAACAACCATTACGTCTTCATGCATAAACATAAATGTAGTCGTCTAATAGTTATATCATGAATAATTTCGCACCAGAATGCTGTAACAACTGCTATAAAAAAAAGAAAAGAAAGAATGCTGTAACAACTATAATGGTTTTAGATTGACTTACAATTAAGAGAAAAGAATAAAAATGAGATGGCAACTATAAACAACATTATAAATTCACAGCATTGACACCAACTAAAACCTCCACAAAATTGTCGAGAGTTTTGTAATTCAGTGGCATAGTCTAGTCTTTTTTATAAGAATAGAGGAGTTTGAAACCCCCATCTCCTATTTGTTTTAACAATTTATCCAGGAAAAAAAAAATCAAATAATTTTGAAAGTCTGCAGCAATGCAACCGATGACAAATGGTAATTGATCACAATGATGGCTTAATGTGGACCATTTGGAAGGAAAGGAACTATAGGACATTGAATGACCTACGATGGTGGTGGTAAAGAGGGCTTTTCTGAATTCATTATATGAGTGGTTGGCGGTTTTGAGTAGCCATTCTTTTACTAGTATTTTAAACATTATTGATTGCTGTAATTTTCTTTAATTTTGCTGCACTACTAGTACACTTCCTGTGTACTGGGTGCTATTACCATATTTTTCTTTTTCATATCTATAAAGCTTTCTTATAAAAATAAAAATAAAATAACAATTGTTGGCTTCAATTCGTTTAATGCTTCCCACATTTGGTAGAGACACTGATTCCTTATTGCCGCCTGTTTTGTCTCCCAAAATGTAACTTTGATTTTGCAAGAAATAGGGTTAAAACCAAATCATGGCTCCCAAAGTGTAACTTTGATTTTGCAAGGAATAAGGCTTGTACCACATCATGTGTTTCGTACATGGAAAAAAGAAAAAGGAGATTGTGAATTTCTATAAATGAAATTAGAAAAAGGAGATTACTAGCCTCGTCGCACACGCACATGTTTAGAGATTTTTCCCCCTTTTAATTCAAAATCTTACATTCATCCCAATATGAAATACGTAGTCAAAGGTTTTTTTTTTCTTCCCTTTAACTCAAAACTTTACATTCATTCTAATTCAAGTTTCACACCTTTATTTAGTGAGATTTATGCATACTCGAATCATAGAAATAGTTAAAAGTAGGGTGAGATCTAGGACAAAAAAATAAATACACTCACACATTGAATAATGATTTTAAAGCTATTTTAGTGTTTATTTTCTGTGTTAGGTATCAGCCCACTACCAACTATTTTGGTGATCGGTGTACAAATAGAATTCATTCTACATTTGTTCAAAGCTAGTGTTTTGTACTGCTACTTTAGATCCAGTACTTTATTATTTTGTTTAAGTTGAAGTTATGATTCATACACAAAAGAAATGAAGAAATAAGTTCAGCCAAAGATATCTATAAAAAAACAAGAGTTCAGCCAAAGATAGCTTTGAGATAGAAGAATTAAAGTACAATATGGAAGTAGATAATAGTGTTACAACAAGCAGTGATGATAAGGAGGAAAATCCATTTAAAAAAAAAAATTGTGATCGAAGAGGGAAAGAGAGCTTTTGCAATTTACTTTCAAGCAAAAAAGATGGACAAAGTCTTCAAACCCTAATGCAAAAATCTTTTCAAATTATATGAATCTGATTAACTAAGCCCATGATTTTGATGTGACAAAAAGGCTCATCCCAAGAACTTCCCGAAATGGGCATTGACCCTTTTGGGCCATAAAAGTTCCAATACCCCTCCATGTCTATAACAGGGCAAGAACTTTGATGAAAGAAAGAATGAATTAAATTGGAAAACTAAAGAGGAGACTCTAACGACTACTCTATTGTCTTGTCTATAATTTCCAGTTGAATTCATTTTATTAGTGAAAATAAGTCACCTGAGAGATTCATTAACATGCATTTTAGTTGCATAAGATTAAGTTTTAAAACGAAGAGATGGGAAGACAAAAAAGATGTAAAATCAAAACTTATCTCGCATTTCACCCGAAATTAAAAAAAAAAAAATATATATATTTATATGAAAGGTGACAACCCCAAAATTACTCGAAATGAAAAAAAGAAAAAACAGAGAGAATTCATTCCTTCAAATTTAGAGACCAAAACCACCCAATGTGCGGGTTCAAGCATCAATTAGAACTAGAAAAACCATTCAGTTAAGTTAATTTTATTAACAGAAAATATCAATTGGAATGATGGAATCAATTCACCGCAATAATGCACATAAAAATAAAAAATAAAAAACCTGAAAAATTAGGCTAACTTCCCACCAAATACAGTGAACAAATCAGTTTTGACTAAGGTATCTTTCGAGAACTCAGATTTTACTACAAAAATGAAGTGAAATTTAAGGCCCTAATGGACCAATAGGTGGCAAAAGCAGTAGAAGTTAGTTTCTTCTATCAATGTTTAGTCAATTTTTCATACCTTTCTTCAAGGTCATCGACGAACAAAAGCAATGATCAAATGTGGAAAGTTGTACATCCTCTATGTTCTAACCACAACATAAAAACATAAAGTTCTAATTTTACTTGTTTGATAAAGTTATTTAGGTTTTTTAAGACTTCATAAGGTGACTGTGGGTATTATAGGACATGTAAAAAGTGGAGATGAAAGTGAGGAATCCTCTTAAAGAATAGTATAGAATATGTAGGATATAGAGAGCTAAATGACTATAACTTATATGCAAATCCTAACTTCCAGGCTTTCAGCTAGAAAAAATTATAATGCTACTGTAAACTGTACATCCAACCAATTTCATGTTAGCTCGAGCATCTTTTGAATTGCCGCAATTTTTTCTTCAATAATTTCACACTGAACTGAGTCTTCATCAGCTGACAGAGACTGTTCACTCTCAGCAACAGACTCTTCTTGTAAAACCAGGCCACGATTTCTACACAACTTCCTAATATGTGTTGTGGACACTGCTGCTTGAGATTCTCCAGATAGTGGATCTACTTCAGAATTGCTTGATGTTTTTAATTGCTTCCTTTGTGGCATCAGCTCTTCCCCAACCCCTACGGAACATGTCATCAACTGCAAATTCCACAAGAAAAACGGTTTGAATAAAACAATTATAGCAAGCAATTGAGATCTACAAAATATTGTCACATGTATAAACGCAGTAAAAAAAATAAAGAATATAATATCAAAGGAAAATATATAAACTATGCTTCCTTGTCAAAGTACCTTCCAGTCCTCAAAGTCTAATCTGAACACAAAGTGGCTGTAAGCAGCAGCCCCAGAGGCAACAGCCATTGCAGAAGGAGCATTCTTTGGTGCTGATATAAAGAAAAAAAAATGGGGTAAAGAGAATGAATACAGAACAGAAGAAATTAAACTGCAAAAAGGCATTAGAACAGGATCTTACAAACAATATGACAGTTTTTCTCATCCACTTTTATTTCAGCACGACCATCTTTAACCAGAAATGATAGGGCAAATAAATTCTCCACTGTCTGTGCAAAAGAGTTTCTGTTCAATACTAGATTTTCAAGCCTGACACTCCTATTCTTCTTCAAGATATTAAACATAGTTAACATATTTCGGTCAGTATCTATTCTCTCTTCTGCACCAGCATCTTCAAACTGCACATTTTACAGAGAAGTTAACTGCCAGAGTTCAAAGGGGAAAAAAGAAAAAAATTCACACCATAGACACATTACAATCACTGATTAGTAGCCTTAAGATTTGGCATAAAAATCTAGTACAGATAACATATATATGTTATATGGAACATATATGTAATTAAACTGCACATTTTACAGGGAAGTTAACTGCCAGAGTTCGGAGGGAAAAAAAGAAAAAAATTCACACCATAGACACAAGACGCATTACAGTCAATAATCAGTAGTCTCAAGATTTGGCATAAAAATCTTGTAAAGATAACATATATGTTCCATATATATTCTAGAAAGTAGACAGGGAAACGTTTCAAACACTTCGAAATGAACAGTTACAACAGAAAAAGATTTTCCTTTATTCTATTTGATAAGCAGAATGGATTTTTTTTCCCATTCTCAATAAAATAAAATTCTTAATTTCATTCTGACTCCCTATGTTACAGCTTTTTTATTTTATTGCTGGTCATTTGTGGTATCACAACATTAGGATGAAGCATGCATACCTGTTCAGGCTGAGCACTTTCTGTGTGTCTCACACGTTTTCTTTGAACAGGCGTCTTCCGCTGCTTAAATTCAGTGTTCATAGGCCCAATCCTGAAGAAAGAAAAATTGATGAATTAATTAGGGAATCATTTGAATGATTTTAGAACTAATAATACATGAAAAAGAAATAATTCTATGTCAATTACATGGTGCTGCATCCTGAACATCTCCTGAAAACATGTGACACTGCAAGACCAATATCATTCCAAAATATAGCATTCCCAGCATTCTCTGTACTAGTGCTTGGTCCACTTTGCTGCCCAAACTGTTTGAGAAGACATGTGACAAAATCCGAAGGTGTAATACCTTCACTGTTATGTGCCCTAACACAGGTTAGCAATGTACTTGCAATGTCTGAAAGAGCCTCTGCATCAGCAACTTGTTCTCTTGGTTGTTGTACTGAAATACATGTCCACACCAAAACAAAAAGAATATCAACTCTCAAGTTAACATTCTTAAATGTAAGTAAA
This sequence comes from Notholithocarpus densiflorus, assembly GCA_030021035.2. NCBI lineage: Eukaryota > Viridiplantae > Streptophyta > Magnoliopsida > Fagales > Fagaceae > Notholithocarpus > Notholithocarpus densiflorus. Next base: position 5,026,025 of record JARYZH020000011.1, read on the forward strand.
TAACATATGAGCAATAAAAATGAACAAAATAGAATGGTTCAGCTCCAAAATTAAAAAAAAAAAAAAAAACCCTTAAATAGGGAAATTTAGAAGATAATAATTGCAATAATAGATCATCATTGTTACAAAATTTAAAGAAGATAATGTAGGATTATTTGAATGCATTCATATCATTCCCTCCACCAATTATAAAAAATGAAAGAATATGCACGCCCTGTGTTGTGTTTTGTGCAATGTTAAGAAAAGGAACAAATATTACAACTTTTAATGAAAAAAAAAATTAAATGGGAAAATTTAAGTGATAATTATTGTAATAATAGCCCATCATTGCTGAGAACAAAATCTAAAGAAATCAATGTAGGAGCATTTAAATGCACTCAAAGCATTTCCTCCATCAATTATTGAAAAAAAAAACATTATTGTAATGTGTTGTGTGCAATGCTAAAAAAAGGAACAAAATTTACGACTTTTAATAAACAAAAACAAAAACTGCACCAGACAATTAAGGAAACACAATAGCATTTAGAAAAAAAAAAAAAAAAAATACCGGAATCATGCAAGGTCTGGACTTGGTGAAAGATTGAGTCAAACTTGTCAGAATCTGCTCTTGTTATATCATCTCTTTCTTCTGCACAAACCATTAAAATACTAGAATCAATGAAACCCATTTGCTAAAAAAGCCAAACAATGAAACCCAATTGCTAAAGAAGCCAAAAACCATTAAAAAAAATATTTTATCAACAAAAAAATATACCACTAATGAGGGCCTTGACAGCCAGGTATTGAGAGCGAAGAAATCGACGCTCAGCCACAACTTCTCGAGATTCAGAATAACAGGGCCCTAACTCTTCACAAACTCTTTCACTATGATTACTACTGTTACTTCCACTAGTACTACCCAATTCTCGCTTCCTAGCCATTGTTTTCTGGGATTTCAAATTCCAGGCAAAATTGTTTATATGGTATTATTCTATTTCTTATTCATTCAATACCGGTAACAGTAAATCCCTGGAATTTATAATTCTACTAATAATGAAAAACAAAAACCCTAGATTTGAGAATTTAAAGGGTCCCTTTCTGGCTTTCCCTCCTCGTATCTTAAATAAATATTTGGAACCGAGTTATAGTTATGGGGCGGAGTCTCTTAAGAAATGGACGGCTAGGATTTGATTTTGAGGAGCTTTACTTTTTTTTTTTTTTTTTTTTTTGAGAATCTTGAGGAGCTTTACTTGGAGATGAAGAATGTGATTTAAAAGTGGAGGGGTAAATGTGGAAAAAATCGAAACGAAAGAATCGACCGCGTCAGAAAAATTTGGAGAACGGGTACCAATGTAACTAACTTTTGGTCTTCTCTAGTTTCTTAAAAAAAAAAAAAAAAAAATTTTGGTCTTCTCCCTGATCCCCAAAAATCTTGGAGATAGATAATAAATATATAAAACGACACCCTCTTCTTTTTTCTTTTTTTTTTCATAATAATACTACCACACCACACCAAATCAAAAAAAATAAAAATAAAACTACCACACGTGTTGACAACCTTGCTTTTTTTTTTAGAACAAAAAACAAAATTTTATAATCATCCACTTCCTTCTTCTTCTTCTTTTTTTTTTTTTTTTTTTTTTTTTTTTTAAGAAGAATATATATATATATAAAATACATAAATTACATTATTATTGATTTCTTTTCTCCCCAAAAAAATATACATTATAGATATTTTACAAATTCATAATCAAATTTTAATAGAAGCTTCTTCTAAAATAATAATAATAATAATAATAAAAAATAATAGAAGCTCTACTAATTGACAAAGAAGTTGATAGTTCAATGTCTTTTTTTTTCTTCTTAGTCGATACAATCAATCCTAAAACGCTTCGTTGATTTCAACAATAATATGAAATTTTTGGAAAATCACTTGTTTAAAATGTTTTCTAGTAAATTAATTAATTTTTAAGTGTTTGTTTGCGAGTCTCAAAATGAAAAGTCTTTTATAGTGTTTGGCATACAAGAAAATCAATGACGCAAATAACTTGTGCTGCACATGATGTGAAAAATCTCTAATAAACAAATTAAAGTTTTATAGAGAACCTCCTAATTGTGTTTAACTTTGCAATTAATGTGTTAAGATAAGAATTTAACTTTAATGAGACTTAGTATGTCCATTAATTAAGAGATACGAGGAAGAGTCATGGGAAGAGTAAAAGATTAAGTTTTAGTCAATTCATTTAATATGAGAATGAGTTTATGGTTTTAAGATGACACTACAATTCATTAGAGTTGCAAATTTTAATATATAACTCTCGTAGGGATATTAGTAACATCATTTTAATCATTATTATGCGCGCGCGTGCACGCACACACACACACACATATATATATATATATATATAACTCTCATTCTAATTTTTTAATTTTTTAATTTTATAAAGTTTCAATCTATTGCGTTCGCTTTTGATGATTCTGCTCTTTATCATCAGACCAAGACACCAATTAGTTTTTGGTATAGACTGAAATTGAACCTCAAATCTCTTATTCAACTATTAGAGATTTTACTAGTTTTGCTAACCGGAACCCATAGGCCACAACTCTCATTCTAATTGCTTCCTAAAATACTAATCCAAAATAAGACTCTCTAATCGAGGAAGCAACTCTCATTTGAATTTGCTTCTTAAAAAAGGGGTTCTTTTGAATTTTCTAAACTACCAAGCTAATTGAGGAAGTAATATATATATATATATATATAAATATATATTTATATATAATCAAAGCTTTTGACTTTTTTTAAAACTCCAACATTTTTACACATTAGCATTATTTAAATAATAAAAAAACAAAAATTATGATTTAATATTTCTAAAACCCAATAATAATAAAAACACAAAATCTGATTTTATATTTGTAAAACCCAATACATAAACGCAAACCCCTTCTCCTTCCTCCAAAACAAAGACCCATGACCAAACCTGCTCTCGAAACCATCAATCTCGTACCCTTCTCCTTCTCCTCTCTCTTCTCTATTTCTCTACCCTTCTCCTTCTTCCCCTCCTCTCTCTTCTCTACCCTCTACAAAAAAAGTGAAAAACCCGACATCTGAAAACTTCAAACTAAAACCTTATAGACCTCGACGCAGAAACCAAACCCAGTCCGTCCACCAATCCTTTGAAAACCCTAACCACATCTCTGAAAAAACCCAAAACTAAAAACCCTAAAAATAAAACCCACACACGGTTCATTTGCTTCCTTCTCTTTCTCCTTCAATTTGAAGCTTTCACTATCTCCGTAATTTCCTCCTTTCAATCAACCTGATGGAATTGGCTTTTCTTCAATCAAATACCAATTGGGATAGTGGAGTCAATCCCACCGCCAAGCAAATCCTAATTTTTAGTTGGCATTGTTGGCCTCACCAGGTCTATCTCTATTTCTCTTCTAATTTTTAGATTCTCTCTACTTTGTAATTTTTTTTTTCCTTTACAAGATATGTTTTTTATGGAAAAATCCTTGAAAGAAGAGAGGCCAATCCCATCACCCTCAAAGTGTTCGCCCAAATGCCTGAGCAAACTAAAAAATGGGCTTTGACTAAAGGAGTTTTCGGTCATCAGTCAAGTTATAATGGAGATGTGATAACATGTTTTGACTTTTTTTTTTTTTTAATGAGACATGTTTCTGATTTTGATTCTCAAATATAAAGTTTCTTGCTTATTATCTTACTTAATTTTGTACTTCTCTTAACCGTATATGATGCATTGGATTGATTTTATTTTATATTAAAGCAATATTTGTAGTTTGTGGGCAAGAAGAGAGATTGAAATTTGTACATAACACCACTAAGGCATGGGAGAATGCATATGTGGTTGAATCTGGACCTTACACATGGAACGACTATGAGCAAAGGAAGAGGAAGCGTTGGCTAAGGGATCTTGTTCTTGGTCCGTGCTAAAGGCTTGACTACCTTGGGAAGGAAGTAAGATATGCACCTGACATGGTACTCAAGCACTCATAAAAAGGGAGATAGTGACTTTCTAAGTTCAAAAGCTATGAGGACACCCCTTATTGGTTGAATACATGTTGGACCACCTCAGAAACACGTGTATCAATCACAGTACTCCTGATGTCTCTCTTAATGTCCAGGACTTGTTTCCCAAGCAGTGGCAAAGTTACCTACCCATGGGTCCCAGTGCCACGTTGGCGCAATTCCTATCCTCTAATCAGCAAATAACATCACAGTTGTGAAAAGGTCCAAAATAAAGAAATGATGACTTGACACCTGTCTTTGTACTCAACCACATTCCTCAGATTATAAGAGGGACATGCAGCTGTTGTCTTAGGCAAGAACCCAAAGAGATATTTTAGAGAAGAGAGAAGAAAGTTTAGATGGTAGGAAACAAGAACACTTTTATTGTACAAGAGTGACATCTTTTCATACATAATACAATCTGAGCAAAGCAAGAACATTTGATTCTTGCTCAAACTGTGGTTTTTTATCCCTTCTCTAGGGTTTTCCACGTACATTTTGTGTCATTATATGTTCTTACTATCACTTTCTTCTTCTTTTTCAAGTGTCATGTCAAAGTTAGCATCTTTTCAAGCTTTCTCATGTAGATGTACTGTTAATAACTTATTTTATTCCCCTATATAAGCTCAAATCTAACTTGCACGTACAAAATTTCATCAACACATTTTTAATTCTCTATTTCTCTATATTACTGATTTTTTTTAAACTCTATTTCTCCGTGACTTTCTTTGGGGCTTGATTTAATCTTTATTTGATTTAAATTTTGGTTGGGTGGGATGTTGGGATTTGAGATGCATTACAACATAATCCATACCAATTTAAACTCTGCTCTTGCAATAAGCCTTAATGGCTCTCTTCATTAATCTCATTCAAAGTAATTTGTTGACTGATTGACATTTAACTAGAATTGCAGATATGATGTTTCAATAAGGCCTTTGCTCTCAACCACAAGTTCCTGTTGGAGAGGTTCTTAGAAGTAGAAGTTCTCAAATCAATGATTCCATCCGAAGTTCATTCTCTCGGGGTAAGTTTCTGTGTCTAAGCCTTTTTAAAGTGGTAGTATATTGTTCTATCCCCGTACACATCCTTGACTTAGATTTGCTACTAGAAGAAGAATAAAATTTTAAGTGGATAAGCTTAGAATGAGTGAAGAAAAAATTTCTTTGTTAATGTTTTAAGACAATAACATGAAGAAGTCTATTTAGTATTTCTTTTTGCTAGTACAATTTTCTTTTTTATTACATTAGTTGGATTCTTAATTCTAAGAAACTCTTCTTTTTTTTCCTTTGATTTCCCAACTCCCCTGAAAGTGATTGAAGAAATAATAGAACATAACTTTCCATCACCATATTTTATTGGATTGGTGTTGATTGCATGCTATCTAATTTTTTGGGGTGCATATACTTTAAATTTGTAGAATTTTAGTGTTTTGGCTGTTTTTAGTTCAGCTAAACTGAGGATGTTGTAATCAGATTATAATATATAATTTAGCAAATATGAATATTCATTAGGTTAGTTGTAATCAGATATAATACATAATTAAGCAACTAAGAGATAAGTTTTGTCCAATATTAAAAAATTAAATGCAAATCATATTCATTTTAAAGCATAATGTTATAGCGGCAATATAACTCATGCATTACAAGGTTTGTCACATTTTACACTTAGAAAAAGTAATGAAGCAAATGGTTCAAATCATGATCAATCCAATCATATTTCAAATTTATTAAGATATTAGTAAGGACTATACAAATATTCACAAATTCAATGACCCACCACTATGACCAACGGATCAAACAGATAATTCAATTGCTAGGTATGATATTGATGCTACATCTTACTTATCAAAAAAAAGATATTGATGCTACATCTTGTGCTGCACTATCTATAGAGGTTTGCTTTGGTATTTTAGGTTTTGTAGCCGAATTGAGGCATTTACATTCATTCGTTTTACAGGTTTTCAAATATAATGATTAGTTTGTGCAAGTATGGATATGGTGGAAGATATGAAGCATTTGTTTTTGACAAATTTTTTTTTCAATAATTCTTCTATATGATTTTTTTGAATAAAAGGCAATAGAACAACTTATGTTTATATACACAATCTGTTTAAGAAAATTCCTGAGTAATCTTTTTTTCTTTTTTCGTTTTTTAAATTCTTGAATCCTTATACATGAAGATCTTTCAGGTGGAAGAGAAATAAAGACGGTGGTCATGGTAGTGGTAAAGTCTTGGTCCCTGTTACAATGGAGGTTGAGGCCTTTCTTGAATCTAAGGTAACAACTATGGAGCATTGGTTAATTATAGAAGAAATATATTTCTTTTAGAAGCACACAAACTCTCTTCAGGTATTCTTTTTTTTTGAACAATTAATTGAACAAAAAAATAGAGAAACAAAGGACTCAAAATGCTGTGCTAAAAGACAACATAAAATCATTAAGAGAAAAATAGTCTGAGAGACCCCAATATTGAGACCAATCTAAGAGAGTCCACTGGAACAAATCTATTAACTGAGCCAAAGATTTCTCAGTATCCTCAAAAGAACGCCAATTACGTTCTGTCCAAATAATCCACATCAAACAGCCTGGAACCAAATTCCAAATATAGGAATTATCTATATACTCTCAGAGTGACAAAGCTAAAACTTAGCGAATGATAAGAGGACTGTGGAGTTCCAAGTTGTTTGTTATTATTACAATATTTATGAAAATTCATTAATCATTTGTCATTGTGTGTTTGTTGTTGAAGACTTGAAGCTATCAGATGAAATTATATATTTATGGTCATGATAGTTTTTATTTATAAGACATTACAATTCTCTGGCTAATATACACCAAATTAGGTTCCAAACTATGACTAATGCACATATGCAAAAATAGGTATAATGTACAAATGTGTCCTTTTTATTATTAATTTATTACAACTCAAAGTTGGTTGCTATTATCGATTTTTTTCCTTCATACAAGCACTTGAAACAGTGTTAACTGTGTTGATGTCTCGGTAGTTGAGGACATTGAATACTCCGATATAGCTGATATTATTATTATTGAAAGGTCTTTTGATGGTTCACAAGGTAATAAATCTTCTAAGTGCTTAAATGCCTTTGAGAGAAGGTAATTCTTTCATTCCATTGACATAAGCTTCTATAAGGATGAGGTTTTGTGTGTTTCTAGCAACTCAAATATGTAAATGATTTTAACACTTTTAGCACTATCAAGTTTGCAACTTAGTGGTTCACCAAGTAATATTGCTACAATAATTTGATGCCTATTAAGATTTAAATTTTAAAAGATACAACATAAAAAATCTTCTAAAAATATCATAACTCTTTCATCAATTGGCTCTCTTCTTTATTTTTAAGGACTGTGGAAGCCAAAACCAGATCAGTATTTTAACTTCGTGCCTCCTTTAAGACCTTGGAAAATATAGATTGAATGTTATTACTTTATAATCAATCTTTTGGTCTCTTTTTGTGGTAAAACCACGATGTCTTACACTCTCTCTCCCGTGTAGGAGCTAGTTCTCTCTTAAGGTCACTCAAGTACTTTCCCCTCTAAAAGCTTAGGAGTTTTTTTCTCTATCAAACCAGAAATTTTTGAGCTATTCACGTCTTTGGCTAGATTCAGGCTTGTCTTTTCGGCCTACTCTGGTGGGCAACGAATGCATTTCAAGTCAAAATGGAGCAAGATCTAATAGAAGGGATGAAGCACATAAGGTTAACTAAGGAAGAAGAAGTCCATATCTCAGTTTCATGGGAAGGTAGATCTAAGCTATTGGAGGAATGTTCTCTTAGTCTGATGGGGCGTTTGCTGACAGACAAGAAGCAGAACAAGCAAGCTTTGAAGAATACACTACGCTTGGCATGGAAAGTGGGCCCAGATTTAAGGATTGTAGAGGTTGGAAACGACATCTACCAATTCAAGTTTTCAAATGAGCACCAACTGAAATGGGTGGAATCAAACAGCGCATGGAATTTTGAAAATAATCTCCTTTTACTTCAAAGATGGAAAAGAGGAATGACTGCAAATAATATCATATTCACCCATTCACCTTTCTAGATACAGGTATGGGGTCTTCCTTTTGATATGATATCTGAGAAAACCGAAAAAGATATAGGGAATAGTATTGGAAAGTTTGTGATAGCAGATTCTAGATCATGGTCTTCGAACCAAGCAAAATATATGAGAATTCGGGTTGAGATTCCTCTGAATAAACTGCTAAGGCGGTGTGGTGTGGTGGCTAGTTCAGAGGGAGAGGTACATCAGATATTTTTCCGATATGAAAGGCTACCCATATTCTGTTTTATATGTGGGATATTGGGTCACGATGATCGCCACTGTTAATCAGGGGTGAATAATACAGGTTGATGATGCCAAAAAATCACCAGTGAACCACACAGTCCTTGCACGCTCGCAACAACACCTGCACAATGAAAAGAGAAGACCTAACAGAGAGCACCGGTGTGATGCCGGCCAAATACCCTCCGAATGTCAAGTTAGAACTTTTTTGCAACTCTAGAGTGCCAGAGCTGGAGTGAATTATGCGTACCTGTTTTTTTAGAGTCTTTGGGTTTTTATAATAGTGTAGAACCAAACTCCTATACTTGCGCAACAAGTCTTTTCCTTATAAGGAAGATCTTCATTAATGTGCGTATCTTCCAGAATCCTAATCGTGTTAGAATTCTATTCATATTGGGATTCTATGGACTAGGGTTAATTGTGAGACACAAGTCGTTTCCACTTAGGATTTCTTGGAGACCACATAATGACTGATTCAGTGCCACGTGGCCTTTTGATCCGTCCACTCTAGTTCGTTCACATCGGATCTGTTTGCTTTTGGCTCATTTGTCATGATCTGTCAAGTCCATCCAAATGGGCCCATCATCTCTAAATTCCTTCCTCTTGAGTTGCCCCCTCACCCCATGGGTCCGTGATCACTGAGTAGAAGGACCTGTGGGGTGACAGTTCAATCCGGTCTTTTGAGGAACACCCCTAGCCTTGGTAGGCTGGCCTAAGATCATTAATGACAAAGGACACGTGTCATTCACTGAATGGTAGCTCACTTGGATCGAAGCGCCCCTTCGTCTTCCGTGCCATTCCCTCTATATAAACCAAACTCTCACCCTCTCATTTCTTTACTTTCTATTGAAATCTATGATCATAGCGCACCCGTCATCATTGTCAGACAATCATACCGTCCAGCTGTTACTCCCGTCATCAAGGCCTCTTTACCATTCAACCTTAACTTGGTAAGCATTCTTTTCCCTCTGCTTTAATCTTTATGCATTTTTTATTTTTCTAGACTTTTGTACTACCGTCATCTATTATAGACCCGTCAGAGTCTTAGGATTTACCGTCCCGTGTAGGTCATGTCTAGTGCATCGAGTAACCAGTCGTTAGTCCGCGACGGAGCGGGCTATGATGAAGTGTACCCGTCAGGTCACAAAGACCCTGACAGTTCGAGTGAAGAAAGGAGTCCGTCAGCCAGTTCCCTTTCCTCAAGGGATGAGGGTTTGGAGACGGAAAGGCCAGAGGACGAATTTAGTGAAGGTCTGGATGATGCTGAGCCCCCAGTTCAATCCGTCGTGGGTCTTGATGGACTTAGGGAGTTCATCATGCTACCCATATGGACGGTTAATGATTTTAATTCCTCGATCAAAGAACCTCACTTCAAAACACATCGGGCTAAGTATCAAATACCTGACAACATACCTATTTGTCTCCCTTACAAGTCGGAGAAATGTTACTATGACGGTATTGAAGGCGTCGGGGTTTATGAGCAAATGTTGAAGGCAGGACTCAGATTCCCCTTAAGTTCACTCCACCGTCAACTCCTTCAACACTTAAGCCTGTCCGTCAACCAGATTTTCCCAAACGCCTGGAGGGTTTTCCTAGGCGTGGAGGTTTTGTACGGGGCAATGTCCGATGGTGCCAGGAGGTTGACGGTGAGTGAATTCCTACATTGTTACCGTCCTGATGAGATTGCCGAGTCAAAGGGTATGTATAGCTTTATGCCTAGGAGCCCTTTGCTGAGGCTTGTGTGTGAGACCCCTGACTCCAATAGGAACTGGAAAAGTCGGTATTTTTTCATGGAAGGTGACGAATGGATGTGTCGTCCTGGTGATAATGAATTTATGCCCATTGACACCACATGGGGCATACTGCCACCGTCTGGTATGTATCCATCTATATATTTAGCTTAGTTTTTATTTTCCGTGTCACTTTAACCGTCTTCTTTTGTAGTTCACGACCGTCCACAAGTCTCTCTCAAAGAGTGGAGTTTTCTGGAGAGAATTTTTAACAAGTCCAAGCTAGAGGAGAGGACGTGGGCAAAGCTTGTCACATTAGACACAATCCATTGGCACTGTGACAGACCAAAGCCAACTGAAGCCCCCCGTCGATACAACGCTCAAGTTCGCCAACGTAAGTCCGTCACCCTATCTTTGTGTTTCTTGGTTTGTACTTCACTCTAACCATTCGTCTTCCCTTGTGTAGAAATGGAAGCTACCAAGAGAAAAGCCATCATCAAACAATAGGCAACCAAAAAGAAAGAGGTGGAAGGACAACAACCTAAGGAGACGGGTTTATCTAACCCGTCCACAAAACGAAAGCTATCGGAGAAGCAAGGTCATCTCCCCAAGAAACCTAAAACCATTCTGGAGCCCGTCATGGGATTAGAAGCCGAGGGCAGGAAGACGGTTACTCCCACCAAACATGGAGCAGGGAAGGGTTTAATGAAGGGCCCGTCTACCACCCAAGAGAAGCCACCCGTCCTCCTCCGTGAGGATTCCAAATATGCTTTAGAGAAACTTTCGTCCATCATATCGTCCGACGATTATGAGGACTTAAGCAACCATGCCACAGAAGCCATAGGGGAGACGGGGCTCTTTTGTATTGCTCAGGTGAGTCATGCCGTCCACTTTCTATTCTTCCCGTTCACTTACCTCCACTAATAATCTTTATTTTCAGGCGATGGTGATGATGAAGAGGCTGATGGGACGGTGTCTGAGCCATGAGATGGTGTTGGACTGTGTAAGGGCGAGGGCCAACGAGACGGAGGATGAGTTGAATGGACTCAAGGCTTGGAAGGTTGGCATGGAGAAAAAATTTGCTACGTCGAAGAAATTCAAGAAAGAGCTCGAGGAACATATGGAGACGATGAGAAAGGTCCTAGAGGATAAAGAGAAAGAGATCAAGGATGCCAAGGGCCAACTCCGTCAGGCAAAGGAGGCAGCGATCCGTGAATATCGTGATTCTAACGACCTTCTAGAGGAGCTCGGGACATCTTATGCGGACGGCTTCGATGACGCTGTCCGTCAAGCCAAGAAAGCTTATCCTGGCCTTGACTTTTCTCAACTTAACATTGATACACAAGCCCAAGCTACTGCTCAACCCGTCGCCTCTGAGAGTTTGGATGATCTATTTGTTGAAGATGCAGCCTTTGGCAACGAAGAGTCAGCTCCTGTTGAAAACCAAGCCCAGCCCGTCGATAATGATGCCAGTCAGCCCGTGATTGTTCAAGAGAATGTTGAAAAAACCCCCATTCATCAGTAACTTTTTTTTTTGGGAAATTGTAACTATTTGGGGAAAACAGTCCTTTTAACTTTATCCATCATGTGTGGTATGTAAAACAATTCCTTTTAAGGGCTTTACGTAATGTTTACTTAGTCTATTGTATGTCTATTTCCATGATTTTGATCATGTAATTTTGTGATGAAAACCATCTTTTAGATGGATCCGTCTACTGCGTAGTGTTACTTTGAACCCGTCTACTATAAAGACATTATATCTATATCTTTCATGGGTCCGTTTACTTGTGGACTAGTAAGGAACATATTTATCTTTAAGTTGGGTCCGTCCTCTTGTGGACTAGTAATGACATCTATCAAACCATAAGTTGGATCCGTCCACCCTGTGGATTTTATGATTTTTATGCTCATTTGTTGGCATTAGTTTATTTATGAAAGCGGGTTCGTCCAGTCGAGCCCGTCCACTATAGGGTTTTTTTATAAGTTTTACCCTTCTTAATTTAAATCCATCCTGTGATGATAATAAGTTGTCCTTGTGTATTTCATCCTTTTGGGATGATCCGTCCACAAGGATTTTAGTTATTTCATCATTCACAGATGGATCCGTTCAGTTTGTGGATTGAATAATATTTCATCCTTCTTGGATGAACCATCCATTTTACTGGACTTCGTCATAGAGGTCGTCCACTTGTTGGACTTTATATTTTGACCCTCCTGGGATAAACCGTCTACAAGGATTTTAGTTATTTCATCCTTGTCGGATGGATCCGTCCAGTTTGTGGACTGAATAATATTTCATCCTTCTTGGATGAATCGTCCATGTTACTGGACTTCGTAATAGGGGTCGTCCACCTGTTGGACTTTATATTTTGACCCTCTTGGGATATCAACGCGCGCAATATTAGAACTCTATCTATAGGAGGTCAGTATCTTATAATATTGATACAGCGCAGCCATGAAATAAGAGACAATATGCAAGCCACCGACGAGTGAATTCCAATTTAAGTAACAGTTGTACGGTTTTAAAGGTCTGGTCATAAGTACTCTGAAGAGTAGTTTGGGTTGTTATTTTACAAACTATGGTTAGTTGTACAACAAAGGACAGATCTGTGAGTTTTGCAGCTCCTTTGAATTTAAAGGTTTTTGGTAACTGACAAAATCGTAATGACTTACTCCAGCTATTATACCTATCATATTGTGCCTATGCAGGATGCTCTTTGACAGCCAAAGGCAGTTCTATAATATTATGGTCGATTTAGAAGCTAAATTCACTCATAATTGGATCCAATACTATCACATTAATGCCACCTACAACTAACTACATCCGATTTCGCTATAAGCTAAAACTACTAACTACATCCGATTTCGCTATACTCCAAGCGCTTATACAATATCATTGAGTAGTGTGCATTCCTTGTACTCCATCAGTAATATTGCTAATGAAGACCCTAATTGCTATTATTTTTCACTAGTCATACAACTAGCAACTCTTGGTAAAGTGCACTTACTTTTACCCAGCACAAACCTCAAACACTTTGGTATATGAGTCATCTTTTTTCTTTCTTTTTTTTTTTTAAAAAAATTATTGGTTAAGTAACACACACAGCGGTTGGGTCTTCAATAGTCTCCTTTACAACCTCAAATTGAGCCATTCTACTTTACCTATCAAAACCCTACAACCCTGCACACTTCCCCTACCAAATAGCCACCAAATAACTAGTAATAAGTCATTCTGGGTTCATTCCAGTTGAGCATCAATCCACCATCTGAGCAGATAAGATCAGGTAGGGTAGGCTCACCAACTGCACTTCCATTTCAAGTTTTTAGTCACAGGTAACACCGGCGAGGCAAAGGGAAGCATGACAACTCATGGCAAGGAAAAAGAAGGCATGAGACACGTCATGGTGGCACCTACATCTGACTTCCACGACTGTGTTTTGGCCTCCCACAATGGTAGCAACCAATGGCACAACTTAGATCTGGCCTCCTACGACGAGATGCGATTGGCTAGTCAGTTTTAATATTCAACATCTAACCAGTCAGGTTTCATAGTGTAGAATCCACTGCTAACCAAAGCTACAGTCGAACCAGCTGAAATGTGTCAGGTCAATCAGGGCCAGGCGGGCGGGTGGGCTGGGTTGGGTACCATGGTTATTTGCTCACCCATACAAATAAGCCATAAAAGCTCTATTATTTTACTGCTGCCCAGGAAATCCTGCAACCTGCTTGTTCTCTATTTCAAACCCCAAGCCCACCACAAGCCTCAACCAAGAACCCTAACTCCAAACCCCAACTTTCAATCCCTCACCCCACCACAAGCATATATAGACAAATTTCTAAAATATGTCCTCATATATTGATTGGAAACGCCATACCTGAAGAAGATAACTGTGCAGCCAATCCAATGTTTGTGGGAACGTTGTTGCTGATATATTGGCAACCGTCAAACCCTATTCCAAGAAAATAAAACAAAATCAGGGAAAAAATGATAAAGAAGATGGCTGGCAACACTGTTTAACATTTTCAAACTCCTAAATACAAAAAAATTGGAAGCTTCCTCACACATGTAACTATGATACAAAATCCTAAAACTAGTAGGACTGCAAAGGTACTAGTTGTGGACACTTTGAAATCCAGTAATTTGACAAAGTTAATGCTCTTAAATTCAAATCATTTGCAGGAATATGCCTTCAAAACAGAACAAATCTCACTCTACACTGTTACCCGACCGAACTTGATGTCAACATCTTACTGTACACACCAATAAATTGTTTTTAGTAAAGAGTTAGTGTTATTCTACTCAATGCATAAGAAAGCTCCTGCATTAGCTCACTTACAAGATCAATGCATAAAACAAAAAAGAAATCCATGATATAGACATTCATCAATCTTCCCAATTAAAAAATTTTCCCAAATATGATTTGCTTTATTTGTTTCTCTCAAATTCAATATTAGCTATACGGTCACACCTGAATCAATAAAGTTGCTGTAGAAATAAGCAGTCAATTGTTAATCTTTTAATGTGAAGATCCCTTAATATGATTAAAGGCTAAAACTTATTACACACGTCACGTGTGTATACACAAGTTTCATAACTAAAAACGTGGGTTCAACCCACGATTTCAAACTTAAAATCATGGGTTGAACCCACGTATAACAAACAGTGCTCATAATTAAATAAGCGATTTTTTAACAATTGTAAATCTGTTGATCTGAAGGTCCCTTAATATAATTAAATAAGTGATTTCTTAATTACTACTAAAGATGCAAGACAATAGCAACCCTGCTTGCATCCTACTAACTAAAAAAAGAAACAGACATGAGTGGGTATTACCTGTGACTTGAATGAGCAAAGATAGTCCTGAATGGTTTTTAAGTTGGTCATTAGCTTATCTTTATCCTGCAAAAAGTGAAATATTTACAAGAAAAGAATTTTAAAAAAGATAAAAGGTCAGAAGAAAAACTTATCTTGTTATCAGCAATATACAGAATGAAGCAAAGAATATTTTATTTATTCAATAAACAACTAAGACAATATTATAGAAGGTAAAAATGAAATAAAATCATAAGAAATGGACAGGATCCAGAAAGCCAAAACCAAAGGTTCTTTTGCATTCACATGGTCAGAATGAAAGAATTTAGTGCTATATTTCGAATAATCAGAAAATATAGACAAAACAGGCATTTATATTTATATCAGACAATTTTGACCCCCAAAAAAAAAAAAATGCCAGAAATATAAATGAAAAAAAGAACGGGGGGAATCACCCTCTATTTTGAACATGTGTTGCATTGTTACTAGAAGGCACCTATATTCCAGTGGAGAAATTACAAAGTTGTTGGGTGTTTCCTAATCCAATTTCTAGGATTAACTTTCCCAGACAACAAAGAAGGTCAAATGCTATTACAACTTAGCATTTGCTCTCTCTCTCTCTCTCTCTCTCTCAAACTCCGTGCTGAACCAAATTGACTTTGGCGTCATCTCTTTTCAACTTGAACTTTTCCCATACAAACGAAAAATAAACTACACGGACCCAATAATGCAGTGTAATCACCCTATATTACTTTACTACTAAATAAACTACAACATGATTTATATGCTGAACATTCTTGTTAATAGATCCCAATATAAACTTGGCATCATTAGTACCTGGACTAGAAATTTATCATTAAATGTACGAGTCGAGATCCACTCCTCTAGTAATGCCTGCACATATAGCTTTATTTTATATTTATGCATTTCTTAATTTAAAGAATCCTAGCTGAAGTTACATTATAGTATAATGAAAACCATAAAAGTGCATAAAAACATTCCCATACCTTATGATCAAATTCAGACATTTTCAGAACTATAGGTACAATTATTGGTTCAGCACCAGACTTCTCCTTCCTAACAGAAGCATTTCCGTTTATCTCTGGATCCTTAAGACTTTCACCTGCATAAGCAAAAACAATTGGAAAAATTTGAAAATTCCTATTAATACTTTTCTCATTCATTATATAAGGATACAAATAGTCATGTCAGCAATCTCAGAAGGGATCTAAAATTTTTTAACAAGATAGCAGAATCCAGAGTGTAAATTGACCTTTGCTACCAGGGACACTTCCTGCTAGGCTGATAGATTCAAGAGTATCTGAGACTTTATTCATGTTATCAGCCAATATCCCTTCTTCTGAGCTCACATGCCCAGGACAGTTGCTCTTTTTACTGTCACTTCCACAAACATTAGTAGAATTATTTTCCATTTCTGTTTCTGTACCATCACCGCATGTCACAGCTACCTGATTAGCCTCTTTTGATTTTTCCGGCACATTAGCTGGTGTTTTACTTTCGTCATCCATCAAATAAATGCTAGGATCTATATGTATGCCCTACCATTGTGATAATAAATAAATAGATGTAAAAAGTGAATCATAAAATGAATACACCATGCGCAGGAAAAATACGATTTTTTATCATATCCCTCATGTGAAATCATTAAAAGAAATAATAAACAATTTCTAAGCTGATGAAGAACCTTAAGCATAACAATAATCAATACACTGATACAGTTTAGCATCTTCTGATTCTTCTCTAAGAAACTTACAACAACTTGCCCTTCTTGGTCACTTAGCAGATTATCCTTAAGATTTTATTTCCATTTTCATTGATTTTGGAAGAGATCATCTGTTTTGCAAAAACTGACGAAGAGCCTTCCCTAATAAATGCTAGGATCAAAATTTCCTACACAGAAATGGGTCCTAGTCACCTTGTCAAATCTTTTATCAATTGTATAAATAAATAAATTGATTTTATGTTAAGAATTCAGCAGAACCTTTACATGTACATGAAACAATGAGTAGAAGCAGGAGACTTTGAAGGTGTTAATGAATTGGCAGATTGACTGGGATGCAGGGTAGGTCATTTAAAAATGAGGCATTTGGGCCTCCCAGCATGGAGGGCACAAGTAATACGGAATGTGGTAACTGAAAATATAGAGAAGATTAGCAAGCTGAGGAAAAAAAAAACTTTAGGGGGTTGGGGGGAGGGGGGTGGAGTTACACTGATCAAAATTACTTTGTCTACAGTGGGAAATGCACAGTTGCACTGAGGAAGTGCAATCATTTTACAAAGCACTACATTAATTATTAGTGGATGGCTTTAAACATACTATAGTGGCATTCTTTAGATGGACAACAGCTTTGGGCAAAATATTGACAATTAATAACTTGAGGAGAGGAATTGTTATTGTGAATAGATGTTTTATGTGTATGAGGCATGGTGAAGCAGCATATCATCTGCTCTTAACATTGTGGGTGGCACATGAATTGTGGTCCTTGGCCTTAAACCTATTTTGAGTGCAATGTAGGAGGCCTCATAGAGAGGTAGATTTGGTCATCATGATATGGTTGAAGAGAGGGGGGGGGGGAGGGGGCATTCTTTTATGCATTACGAGGACAGTATGGCAAGAAAGAATAATCTCGCCTTCAATAATACAGTACCATACGAGAAACTTTTTTGAAATGGAATATTTTTCTTTCTCTATATGATTTATTGTTTGTATGAATCTTCAATTGTAATTTGTTTTAAGAATGCATTATAATCATCCTCTTTTTCAATGAAAGTTATTACTCATCAGAAGCATATGTGCAAGAAGTATAGACTATAGAGAAACAGTTAAAATTTTCAAATTGCTTGACAACACAAGAACTTTGGTCTCCAGTCTCAATTTCTGGATCTCTCAGGTAACAATTAGGCCAGTGATAGAGTCTGGATGAAGAGGTAGGATAGGAAATAGAGAGAATCAGGTGAGTTCAGAGTGGTAATTTGTGCCTAAATTTGAGTATTTGAGGGGATGGAGTAACGAACTCATGAATGGATTTCCGAAGAGGCTTTGGACACTTTTTTTTTTACTATCTATCTCACCTTTGTTTTCCAATACTACTACTCATATACTCCTATTAATATTGTTTGTCTGTTAAGCAACCCATGGTATCATTTTCTTTCCTTTTCCTTCACACCTTTTCATTCTACTATACCACGTTGTGCCAACAAATCCTAGAACAAACTGTTAATGCTAAACAAAAAGAATTTAATAAATGGATTCTTTTTGAGTACATGAAAGACATTACTATTTAAAAAATTATAGCAACAGTGCAAGTGGGGATGAATGAAGGAAGAAGAGGATGAACAACCGAAGGGTAAATGTAATCTACAATCCACATAATTAAAACGGTAAACATACCTCAATTATAATTGGTTTTCCATCTTTCATAGCTTTCTTCAAATCACCAGCCAAACCTAGCCAGCAAATGCTATATGAATCAATAATCAAGACACTCGCTAGTACAATGATGTAATTCCCTATATAGTAGAAACTCTATAGGAGGCTCTCAAATAATCATAAAATCCAGATTATATAGTGGTAATTAAAAAACTATGAAAGGCAAATCTCAACAGCTAAATTATTTATCCAAAAAATGATCACATTAATTTAAACCAAAAGACTACCTTTACGAACAACTCTACACTCTCTACAAAATTCAGTGATTAATTCCTCAGAAGAGCTGAAGTCCCGGGCCCATACTGGAGTAGATGCCAATGGCGCACTAAATCAGATATAAAAAGAGAATAAGCATTCTGATTTGGTCCACCAAAAGAAAATAAATAAATAAATAAATAATTCCCTTGCTTTAGTGCTCAGTACTTCAAATTAAAAAAAAAAAAAGAGGTTATTAAAGGGAGAAATATTTGTGCCAATAGCCTGCATATTCAAATGCACAACTGAATTCTAAAATATTGCATCCTCTATTCTTCTCAATGACTTGGAAATTTAAAAATTAAAAATTAAAAAAAAAAATTAAAAAAAATTGTCAACAGCAGAAAACTGATAATATAGTCAATATGTGTAACATGTAATTCCAAGAAGGCATCTGCCTGTGATGACACCCTGCTTTATGCACCAGGGGAAATCAAAACCCATTATCAACCCAGAACCAGACAACTTCCAACCTACACCCATTAAAACAGGTGAAGAAACTACGAGATTTTGGGTCTTGGGAGGATCAATCCTCTTCTATATAAGTATCTTCCTTTTATAAGTATCCCAAAACCCATTTTTATTGTCAGAAGCTGCTAACAAAGAATAGTCCCAGTAAAATGCATATGGTTTATCGCCAATATGTAGGCACAATCAGTAAACATCACCCTAGGATAGGAGCATCTTTTACTTCCATTTCATCCTCCAACTGCAAATGACTACATATGTACTAAAAAAAACTGTCTTAATAAGCATCAGCCCACACAGATATCACTTAGTGCTTCCTCAGCCATGGAATTCCAGTAGAAACACTTTTAAAAAGTTCATTTTTATATAACTTCAGTAAGAGCAATGCTAGAGACACAAAATTTTACAACCTCTTCCACAACTTTCTAGCATGGCAAGTTGTAATTGGAACTTCACTTCCCATGGGCCCACCACTGGCCACCAATTTCATTATGCACCAATCATAACAGGTCACATCAACAGTCGTGAAAATTTGTCTCACAAGATTTATTGCTTCAGTAACAGATTAATGGTGGACACCAAACATCATTCCTAGTTGAAAGAAGGAAATTTGTGTACTGATATTCTTTTTATGTTTGGAGTTCCGAATTGTTCCAAGCAATAAACTTTCTAGTATTGGAAAAGGATGAGATTAAGGAAGGGATAAATAAATTCGGGACATACTCTGTTGCTGTTCGTAGCAATTCATATACCATATCTGTCTGAAACAATTAAAAACACAGACTTCAAAAGGCATAAGTATACAACACATAAAAGAATCATCAAATCAGTGAGAAGGAGAGAAATTGAATATCTTTACAGATATAAGGAAAGACCTGTAGGACATTCGGCAAATTTAGCCTTTGTGCCAGTTGAGTAGCAATGGTAGACTTCCCGACACAGGCAGTTCCACACACAAGAATTACCAATGGTACTCTTTGATGGTGAAATCTGAAAGCAGTGACACCCCCAAAAAAAAACCCACAACATTACTATACCATGCAATAATTAATAGCAATTAAATTTTTTACTTAATAAGAAATTTTTTAAATAATTATTAGAGATACAATCCAAGCATACAAGAAGTACAACCGACATGAGGGATAACATTTCAAAGAATCTATAAGATCACGATTTCCAGGTAGAGGAAAACAGGATGATTGTGAGAAACTAGCAAAAATGTGACAGAATCTGTAAGATAACGATTTCCGGGTAGAGGAAAACAGGATGATTCTGAGAAACTAGCAAAAAAGTGACTTAGCAAAAGATGCCTTTAGATCAAGGAAGAATTTTCGACCCCCTCAAAGGACCACCTGTTTCTCTCCCACCAAATACAACAAATCAAACATAACAACGCCACATTCCATGCTAGTTGCTTATGTCTTCCACTAAACACACATGCTGCCATGTTAAACAAGTGTGGCAAAACCCAGATGCTCCACGGAGAAAACACCGAGCGTCACAGCTACTAAACAGCTGAGCAATGCAAAAGAAAGGGATTAACTGGCTCCCTTACCAATTTGCAAAGCAAGTACACAGAGTTCACATGAATGTGCTATTTCTTTATCAAGTTATCAAATGTCAAATTTCTAAAGAGGAGCTGTCTAATCAGGCCAGGCACAAAGCCTATAAATTCCCAACCCATTCCTTAGAGCCTACTTGAAAAGCCAAAGCTCTAATCATAACATAGCACATGTTCAACCCTGAACCAGCATAAAGAGGTTCATATAGCACATAGCAATTTATTAAATTCAACTCCAAAATATCCTAACAAGGGAAGCTTAACAAGAGAAAAATATACACAACCAAAAACCAAACCAAATGAAACATCAATCTATCTACAAACTTATCAGAAGAACACTTTATACGAATAGCAGAATAAATCATGAATTACCATTATGCAGCTACATGTGAAGTGAACGCTGAAAAAGACAGCTAGCAAAATGGTAAAGACTCAGACCTATCTTCAATGGCTTACCTGGTCATCATCTTGTAACGATTAATGTACTCTTCCCCATAACCCCGTCGCTCCATAAGCTGCAAAACTTGTCCTGTTAGAAGAACCCTTTTTTTTTAATTAGTAAGTGATACACACACCCAGTGGGTCTTGAACCCATGAGCGCACCCTCCACACTGCTTTTACAAGAGGAGGAAGTACCATTTGAGCTAAAACTCATTGGCATACTAACTGACCCCATATCTAGGTAAAATAAAAAAATTTATGTACTTATGATAATTTTTACTCCATCACAATCATATAAAGCCATGTAAACCAAAGTTTCTCTTATCTAAGAAAAATCTCTTTTTTTTTATAAGAGATTTCATTAAGGATCCATTTGGTTGGAGGGGTGGAAAAGTGGAAGGATAGAAAATTGTGAGAGGATGAAAATGTGGGAGGATAGAAAAGATTTTAATTTCCCTCCTTTTTGTTTGGTTGGAAGTGGAAAAGTGGAGGGATGGAAAAAGTGAGTTTGTATAAATTTACGCATATACCCTTGTTAAAAAGCTATGAAGCACGGGTGCGTTTCCGGATTCGGGTGCGGGTGCGGGTGCGGGTGCGGGACTCGGCAATTTTTGAAAAAGTAGGGTGCGGGTGCGGCGGGGTGCGGCGATTAAAAAATTATTAAAAAAATTATTATTTATATATTTTTACTATTAAATTATTCTTAAAAATTACTATGGCCTGTTAGTAGTATTTTTACTATTAAAATATTTTTACTGTGGCACGTTAAAAGCAAAATGTACAGCCAAAGCCCAACAATCAACAAAGCCAAAGCCCATGAACAATCAACAAAGCCAAAGCCCATGAACAATTAACAAAGCCAGCAAAGCCCATGAACAATCACACTGTTGTTTCCCTTTGCCTTCACGTGAATCTGATTTTGCAGAGTTCGACAACGGCGATTCTGAAAATTTCAACCCTTTAAACTTTTCTTCATCTCCTTCTCACTTATCTTCACCTTAGTAATTTCTTCTTCTTATTCTCAACCAAACGATGTGCGCCGCTTTTATCTTTTATTCACAACCAAACAATTTCATCCATTTCGGTCAGTTTCGGCCTCCAGCCGATATGATCCGATACGGCAGAAACGACCCGATTCTGGCCGAATCGGCCCGGTTCGGCGTGAATCAAAGCCGAGTCGGCGTGAATCGGAGCCAAGTCGGCGCGAGTCGGGGAATCCACGTGGCAGGACGCGGCCCGACGCGGCACCGACGCGCGGTCAGCGGCGTCCCTCCCGCGTCGCCGTGTCCCGCCGCGTCGGACGCGGGTGCGATGGCTCTGGAGCCGCGTCCGTGCATCCCAGTTAAAAAGTGAGTTTGTATAAATTTACTCATGAGCATTTTCGTCTATTAAGCAACCTCATTTTCTCCCTTCAGTTTTCTCCCCATTTTAGAGAGAAAACTTTTTGGTAGGCTAGGGGAGAAAACACCTGAGGCCCACCATTTATTTTCTTTCCTCCCCACCCAACCAAACACACTCCAAAAAAGTTTTCCTTCCCATTTTCTCTCCAAAATTTTCCATCCACCCCTATTTCACCTCCAAACAAACACACCCTAAAGAAACTCAAAGGGGTGCAACCCAAGTACATGGGATGTATACATGAGATACACCTACAAAACAAACTCATCAAAGAAAACCCCCCCTCCCTTAGTTTTTAGACATATTAAAAATAAAGAGAAGAATCTCCTACAACATTGTTTGATCATGAACTGGTTCTAAGAATAAGGAAACCAAATATCCTAAGGGAAACCATAAATCCTGCATGCAGGGAGTTGGTTAAGTTATATGTATGGCATACCTTGAACAAATTAGCTTCCAAATCAGACTGAGAGCTGCAACATAATACAAGCGTGCAAGTTAAACTTTTAACTAAATCCGGATAAAAAATAAAAAAATTTAAAAAAAAAAAGAAAACAAAAGACAGAAAGAAAGAAGGCATACACATCTAGAAGACTGTTGTCTATGAGCAACTTCTTGAGTTCAAGAGCAATTTTGATGGCTACATGATTAGGAATCTGCAACAAACAAGTCATAACACTTAACCTAGAAATTCCAGTTATTTCATTATCTTAATTTCAGATTGCAGAATGCATGGATAAGCAAACTTATTCCAATAGAAAAAGGGGCAATATTACCATGCGCTTAATTAAATTGATGTGAAGTGAGCAGGTCAAGTGTTTTGCAACTTATTGACTATCAACATGATGTGGTATAGATTTCGAACAACTCTAAAGGATGCTAAACAAATAAACTAATGCAAAATTAGACTAAAAAAATCAAATAAATAGCATGTATTGCTTCAGGTATTGAGCTAGATACATTCAAAATTATTTCCATATCCATTACTTATCAAAAAATAAAATAAATAGCAGAAGAAAATTAATAACAGAAACATCATGGATTTTGGAACAAAAAAATTGACAACTTATATAAAATAAACATTGACCTGGGCATGGATTTCAGACCTTAGTGACAGTTAACATTCTGCTGAGCAAGAATCTGGACAGAACATAGTAGTGATCTGCATTGTCACCCAACCAAACCTTCACCTACGATAACCAAAAACCCAAATGAAGCTTTTAAAGATAATAATAGTAGTAATTATTTACAAAAAAAGAATATACAAATCCACTGTAAAGACGGCTCTCATGGCTACTGACACATCTTTACATACATCATTAACCTAATTAACTAACCCTAGCTAGAGTACAAATAATTACAACATGTATGTACATATCATTTTTCACTTCTACTCATGCTATTTTAGGCTGGTGTAGTTTTGAGTACAATATGATAATTTGATACCAATGCTATTCCAGGCACCCAAAAGGCTCCATTGGTCTGTTATCTGTCATCTGATCACTTTTGGGTGTTAATGTGCTATATATGACTGATTGGCTCTATCCATGTCAGAACAGAACATAGTAAGTTCCAGTTGGAGAAACAGTCTAAGTTATGCATGTGCAACCTCAATAATAGTCCTCGAATGCTTGGTTCTGCTGATTTTACTCCAAATATATATATATATATATATATATATATATATATATATATATTTACATATATTCTTGGTTGAGTTTGCTGCAAATTTTAGTTATATTTTGTTCACAGTCGATCCCAAGCCCAGAAAAAAGAGCAGGGTTGCGGTGAGTTGACAGCTAGAATAAAATTTATTAACTCTATTATGCATAGATCAACTACAAATAATTAGAGACGTAAATTATCAGAACCATTCATAAACAGCTTGGACTTGACTTGAGAAAAAGCTGGTTTATGTTCATTTATTTAGAAAATGAACCAAACTTAAGCCCAAGTTCGGGCTCAACCATTAAATGAGCCAAGCACAATCATAACAGAGTGTTCGTAAACAAGCTTGTGACTATTAGGCTCGATTTAAGTATATATAATGTTTAGATGGATACATGCATAAAATATAGTTATATAGATTTGAAATTAAATTCTTACATTCGTAAATAAGTTCATAAGATATCAAATCATTACTGTAACTTAATGATAATGTAAATAGTAATTTCCATTAGTAAAAGTTAAATATAATTTTTAACAACACAAAAAGTGGTGAATCTAATTTTTACAAGTTCATAAACAAAAACCATCCCTTCTAATTAACTCAAATTACACAATTTCAACTATAATGTAGTGATTGATCATTAGTATAAATTTGAGAAGGACTAAAAAAGATTTGAATCATAATATTTACTATGTAAGTGAAACGAATAAGTTAACTTGTACATGCAATTGAGTTAATGAACAATCTGAACATGACTAGTAGTACTATGTACAAGGTACAAAACCCAGAAATCTAAAACATGTTTAGTAATTCCAAAAAATTTTCTGGGGAACCAAACAGAGAGGGAAAGAAAGTACCTTGACAAAGTCGTATTTGGAGGAAGCATTACGGGAAGAGAATCGGATGGTGGGTAAAAGGGAATCTTTCTCTGTGTCTTCTCCGCTGTTATTAGGGCTCATAGAATTAGCTACTGCCACTCCTTTATCCTTCTTCATCTCTCTAATCTCTAAGCTCAAAGAAGAAAAGTTTACTCAATTTTTAACATCAAAAATGGAAAATGGAAAATGGAAAGGAAACTCTCTCTCTCTCGCTCTTCGTTCTTTGAGTATTTCCAGAAACAAGAAGAAGACAGCAACAAAAAGTCAGTTAGTTTGGTTTGGGTTTTTTTTTTTTAAGGTAAAAAATACAAAAACTAGGCTGACATTTTTTTTTTGAGAAAGAAACTAGACATTTGGACTGATGTTACTACGAAAATTAATAAATTATTCGAGAAATACGAATTTCACGTCGCACCTTCTAAGTAGTTGATTGTTAACGACTGTTACTTGTAAAATAAGTAACAACTTTTCGCTTAAGATTTAGTAGATAGGGCTAGTAATAACTTACTACTTAAAATTTGTTACAAACTTAGCCGTTCTCAAATTATTCAATTACTCCTCTAAAAAAATCGGAAAAATTACACTTTATGAATTTTTTTTGCATTTAGCATTATTTTTTAAACATTTTAATTAGTTGTCAAGTTTACAAAATTATTTAACAAACTAGCATCTCAAGACTCTAAAACTCGAGTTTAATGTAGAACTCGAGCCTCTAACACTCTATTTGCAAGGGATGGCAAGCTGATACCTAGAACTCGAGTCTTTAAGACTTGAGTTCCTACACAGTAGGCTCAAATTCCTCTTTTTTCTTCTTCTTTAGCGTTTCCCATCACATGCCTCTCCATCTCCAGATCTTTTTCTTCTTCGGCGTTCTACAGATCCGGCGTTCTATAGATCTTCTTCTTCAGATCCAGTTTTCTTCTCCAAGTCGTCTTCTTCTTCTTCTTTTGATCTGGATCTTCTTTTCCTCTTCTTCTTCTTCTCCTTTTCTCCTTCTCCTTCTTCAAATCTACTTCTATGGAACTCGAGTTCCATGTGGCTAAATTGTTCCACGCCAGCAGTGGAACTCGAGTTTGAAAGCCTCAATTCTTGTCGTCGAACTCGAGCTTTTCAAACTCGAGATGCTAGTTTACAACATTGTTTCAAAATTGTGCTTACTTATTGTATTGTTTCCCACAGTTGTGCTAGCCTACAAATTACCCATACACTTTCCCCACCTGTAGTTTGCCCAAAAAACACTTTATCCACCCATGGGTAAAAGGGAATTAGCTATTGTCACTCCTTTATCCTTCTTCATCTCTCTATTCTCTATGCTTAAAAAGGAAAATTTTACTCAATTTTCAACATCAAAAATGGAAAATGGAAAGGAATCTCTCTCTCTCTCTTTGAATTTCTAGAAACAAAAAGAAGACAACAACAAAAGGAAGTTAGTTTGGTTTGGTTTTTTTTTTTTTTTTGTTTAAGGTAAAATACAAAAACTAGGCTGAGATTTGGCTGATGTTACTGCCAAAATTAATAAATTATTCTAGAAATACTACGTCGCAATATTTTCACAACAAATTCTAAGTAACAGGTTGTTACTGTTATCGTTTTAAAAACCAAACCAAACCGACCGATTCAACTGAAAACCGAACATCAATCCGGTCCAATTATTAACAAAACCGAAAATTAATGAAAAAGCAAGAAAAACCGTTAATGGCTGGTTTAACCGTGAAACCTAAAAACTGGTCCGCTTAAATCGGTTTTGCTGATATTTGAAGAGGGGCTAAAACAGTGAATTTTTCTACAAAAAATGCTACATTTTTCTTAGATTTGAAACAGTAGGAGCACAACCACAACTACGATTTAGGCAAAGGGAGAGAGAGAGAGAGAGAGAGAGAGAGAGAGAGAGATCAAATCATCAAAAACTACACGTTCTTCTATTTCTCGAGAGTCATCTCTAGCTCCGCCACTCTTCAAAATGCAAAGAGAGAAGTTGGATCTTTAAAACTGAATTGTTTTTGTGAGAAGTACATAAAATAAAATAATAGGAGTAGAGGACTTACTAAAAGTGGTTTTTGTGTCACTAATGTTGTTATTCTTTTGAGAGGTAGATTAGCGGTGGATAATTAATGTTGTATTATTTTAGAGTAATGCTCAAGATACAGAAAAGTGCACAACTTTGTGCCATAACTCGCCACATGGAAAGTTGTGATTGGTGTAAGTGTGATGATGGGTCATGTGTGGACACACTTGCTCTAATCACAACTCGCCATGTGGCTTTACTCATTATTTTAAGAGGGTTGGTGACTTTACTCTCTTGTGTGTGTGTATATATATATAAATATAAAATATTATTACTTTTGAATTTATATTAATGGTGGAGGGTGGAATACTAGGAAAATGCTAGGACTACAATTTTTTACACAACTTGTTCACATGGTAAGTCGTGAGTGGTAGAGTAGAAGTGGTGGGTCCATAACTTCACCACTCACAACTTGCCACATAAGCAAATTGTAACTTGCCACGTAAGCAAATTGTGAGAAAAGTTGTGGCTCTAGTATTAATGATAATACTATTTTTTTTTTTTTCAAAAGAAACATAAAATAATATTTACGTTTTAAATTGTAACTTTATAAGTTTCTAGTATCTAATTGTGTACCATTTATTTTACACTATAAGTATCAATAAAAAAAACTTATCAAATCATATTAAATTTTATTTGAGGGGAGTCTAATTAAATCCATAATTTTCAATTATATTGTAAAGGATCATAAGGAGAAAATTGTTATAAAATAATTATCATTTTTGTAATGTTTATTTATTCTTTATACTTATTTAGTATAAGGCATGAATAGTTGAAAACTGTTTTAACTATTTATATATATATAATTAAATATGATAATTTATTAATATTATATATGTATTTAATTTTTGAATTTATTAATTAAATTATTTACAACATGAATGGTTGGACCAGATAATCGAGAACCACTTCTCTTTTTGATTCTTTGATCATTTGGTTTTTAAAATCATGCTTTCCTCCGTATTATTTAGAGGAAAAACAAATTATTTTTGTGAT
Source organism: Notholithocarpus densiflorus (assembly GCA_030021035.2). Classification (NCBI taxonomy): domain Eukaryota; kingdom Viridiplantae; phylum Streptophyta; class Magnoliopsida; order Fagales; family Fagaceae; genus Notholithocarpus; species Notholithocarpus densiflorus. Next base: position 5,054,057 of record JARYZH020000011.1, read on the forward strand.
TTTTATCTAATAAGCCACTAATTACATGTCACATTTCACTGACAACTGGAGAGGATGCTTTTCCTCAAATGGCCAAAAATTTTCAATGATGTCATTGCCCTGCTAGACTACTGAACTCTTCAAAACCTTGGTTGTGCTATTTTTATCATTTGCTTTAGCAAATAGAAGCAGATCATCGGCAAAGAACATTTGTGAGAAACATGGCCCATCTTTTGATGCTTTGACTTTATCCCATATTGCCATTCTTTTCCCCTTACATTTTTCCTTTATCAGACCTCCAAGAAACTCCATGCACAAAATGAAAATGTAGGCAGAGATTGCTCCTTAATGGAAAAAAAGAATCCAATCTTCCACCATTAAATAGAAGGGAAGTGGAACTGTGGAAGTCGTTGTTATACAACTCAGAATTAGCTCAATGGTCTCGGGACAAAAGCTTACATTGGTGAACACTGTTCTCACAAAACTCCATTCCAAGCGATGGTGTGCTTTCTCCAAATCAATTTTAAATATCATAAACCCCTCGCCTCTCTCTTTTTTTGTTAAGGGAGTAGACTAGTTGCTGTGCTTTCACAACATTATCCGTTCCTCTTTTGCTCTCAAAGAAAGCTGTTTGGAGAGGGGAAACAAGGGAGGATAAAAGGGGTTTAACCTTTAAAAAAAAATCAGTTATTTTTTTCTTTTTTCATAAAAAGTTTCTAAAAATATTTCCTAAACTAATACCCTTAGAATATCCGTTAACTTTTCCCTTAATCTTAAAACCAAAATCTTGGACACAATTTTATATATCGTGTTACAAAGGCTTATAGGGTGGTATTGGTTAATGGTTTTTGGGCTATTTACTTTTGGGATTAGGCAGATCAAGGTTTTATTAAGGAAAAAAAACTAAAAAACTTAGATACAGTGCCTTAGGTACTGTACTTTAGGTTATTCTCTTGAAATTCAGCTATGTGGCTTTTTTTCTCGTATGATGAAAGTATATTTTTAGTTAAATAGCCACATGGTTAAATTTTATGAAAGAACCTAACGAACAATATTTAAGTATTGTACCTAAACTTTGCCCTTTATTAAGATACTAGGGGATGCATATATTAGCAAAAATATTTTTTACCTCCACTTTTACGGATTCTCCCAAAATCATCTAGAAACGTTGAAAAACCCTTGATATTGGCCATCAAGACTCCGGGATTTTAATGGTTTCATTGAATTCAAGGCATTTAGAATTTCCAGATCGGTGGAAGGAGTTGCTATCATAGCTGCTTCATGCATAAAAATTTCCTAATGAGCCTACCTCCACAAAGAAAAAACAAATTTCAGCAAGTCATGAAAGTATTATTGAAAAAGTGCAAGTTTAGACTTTTTTAGTTTCATCTATTAGCCACACACGATTTATAAAAAGAAAAAAAAAATTATTGGCTACATCGTGCCACATCTCATTGAATTCAGTATGTGGAAAAATAAATAGTCATATAGTTGTTAAGGTCGAATTTTTTTATTCTTGATCGGTGGAAGGAGTAGCTATCATAGCTGCATCATGCATAAAAATTCCCTAATGAGTCTACCTCCACAAAGAAAAAAAACAAATTTCAGCAAGTCAAGAAAGTATTATTGAGAAAGTGCAAGTTTAGGGCCCGTTTAGTAATGTTGTTCTAGTAACGTTGTTTGTATTTTTTGAAAATACGTGTGGATGAAAAAGTGTATGAAAATACGAATAATGTTGTTTAAATATTGAAAACTGTTGTTTAAACAACGATAACAAATGAGTCATTTGTAGTTTCATCTATTAGCCACTCACGGTTTATAAAAAAATAAAAAATAAAAAATTTATTAGCTACATCATGTCACATCTCACTGAATTCAGTATGTGGAAAAATAAATAGCCATACAATTGTTAAGGTTGAGTTTTTTTATTGTAATCGATCAATTTTTTAGGTGTAGTCAAAGTTATCAAGATCGAGATCCTACACCGAATCAATGATAGGATTCAAGGATCTATCAGATCATAGGATCAACACGAGAATCGTAAGATCTTATTTTCCGATTTAAAAATATATACTAAAAAATACCTATAATTATAATTTATAATATATAATAAAGCAACATTGAAAAAAGTAAATTTTGACACAAATTACTAATAAAAGGCAAAGTACCAAATTACAAATACATAAACAAAGTTCAAAGATCAAAAGTTACAACTCACAAATACTAAGTTCTAAGTTCTAACACCACAAATATACATGTGGGGGGATGGCTTTGTTTAGGGCCCAAACAGTCTTAAGTCACTTGGGCCATGGGTGGAGATAAGCCCAACGCAAGCCTTTGGGTACAAGCCCCCAACGAAAGGGTCAACGTCAAACCTCGGAATACAGATAGAGCGAGAAGCCATCGTGTGTCCAAGGACATGGCTTTTCTCAAGGCCTCATCCAAGGATAAGACGTCTTTCGAGCCTACCAATGTGAGCCACCATCTGAGGTACTGAGGAAAGGTTCTGGGGCAGGCAAAGTTATTCGAGGAAGCTTTTTGAAGATTCCTGATGATTCCACAATCACCTCCGCATTAATGAAGTCCACTTGCCTAGCATAGTCGCATTTATTATCGAATGACTGGCCTAAACAATGCAAAGAGCCCTAAAAGTCTCCTGCATCATGAAAAATACGAAAAGAAGAGCCTAATGAGACTTAAAGTGATCTAGCTGGGCAAGGATAGCACAGATGGGGGAAGAAGGAAGAGTAGATATAAGGGACGAGGAGGGAGAAACGGAGGGGACACGAAAAATATCCAGAAAAGAGGGAGAGAGAGAGAGAGAACTCCTTAGAACACTTGGTTCTTGTAATAAGCTCTTCAACACTTTTCCTTGAGATGAATGAAGCCTTTTTACGTAGTTTTTATGTAACTCTTTGTTGTTCATATTCAAATCTCCCATTGTGGATTATTGTCAACCCATTTTATAAATTAGTTGTGCTCTTAACTTTGTCAAAAAGCCAAAGTTCAACACCCACAATACGTATAATGTCTCACATAAAAAAACTCAAAAGCAAATAACAATACCTAATGTCTTACATAAACAACACAAAACAAATAATAATGTTTCAAACAACACCACAAACACACTCAGTCATCAAGACCAAAGTGAGTTAGGGTTTTTTTTTTTTTTTTTTTTTTTTTTTGCTTTATATATATATATATATATATATTATCAATTTGGGTTGGGGCCGCAAAGCTAATCTATTTATTACATTTTTTTAATTAGTTTGAGGCCTTAATTTGGGCTCCATTTGGAGGCCCAAAATAAGCAACAAAAATTAAAATTTCCTTTATAACATAGGATCTTTAGTATCGCTATGGGATCAAGATCCTATAAAATCCTAAAATTTGGATTTGGATCCCACATAAATCACACTTCAATACAATCATAGTGAGATCCAGCACGTTTTAGGGATGTAAAATCTTAGGACCTTAAGATCCAAATCAGGATACTAATAACCATGGGTGCAATCACACATAGATTAGTTTAAAAAGTATTTATTTATATGCTTTTGTTGCTTCTCAATATAGTTGGATCCAATAAATTTCTCTCCAATGGAAGTAAGATGGCACCCGTTATGAACCAAGAATAATTGCCGTATAGATGCACTCAACAAAATTATAGAAATTTTTTAATGTCATTGCCCTAGACCAGGACGGATTTACACCAAGGGGGGCATGGCCCTCCTGGCCCAACTTTTTGAAATGTTGCATAATCATCTTGGCTACCTTAAATAAATTCCATGCTACAAAAAATTCTCCCTCAAAAAAAAAAAAAAAAAGGTAATTTCTCTGCATTCATGCCCTTTCAATTGCCATAGACCGACTGTGACACACTTTCCATCAACCGATCTCTGACAGATTTTGATTTTATTTTTCAAATGACCTTTCTTGACTCAAATTAATTGCTTTCCCACTTAAGTTTTAGTACATTCAAAATTTGGGATTTGTTTTCTCATTTGAGGCTACCATACAGGCTATAGCACATAAATAGATTTTTCATGTCTTGAACTATATTTATAATTTTTTTTATACTACCATTTATCATAATATATATATATAGTGTACATGTATAATAATCAACCAATCAATATATATATATATATGGACAAAACTTTTGTACAATACCTTAGGTGCTGTTCCTTAAATTCTGTTGGAAAATTTGGTTTTGTATCTCGTTTTGCATCTCATACAAAACACACAGCGGAAGCAACAATCATGGATCTACTTCATTCATGAGAGATAACATGTAACCTTGAATTCTAGAACAAATAATAGAAAGCGTACCTTGATGCAGTGAAATTCAAAACCAAGACTTGAGAATACCTTTAATCTTCATCCCAATTCCACATGGTGCCCAAGAAGTGTGGTCTCTCAATCAGTCTTTTTCTACATTGATTCTCAAAGAAAAATCCTTCTTCTTCTCCTTGCAGAGAAAAATTGTTTTCTTTTCTTTTCTTTTCATCATACATACATCCTAACTACCTTAGTAGTTCCTTTATTTAATAACTCTTATTAAATAAAACCAAACGGTAGACCCTTTTGTTAAAATGGTATTTTAACCATGTGTTTTAATTGTTTTATGGGTATTTTTGTTGGATTTGTTTTTACAAGATATTTTGGTTGGATTGTTTTAAAGGTTTGGTGGTTAGATTTTGGTTTGCATTTGGGTTAGACTTGGTTTTATTTTGTATTGATGCAATAATAATAAAAAATTCAAATTTTGTTGTTGTTGTTGTTGATGAATGGCTTTGTTTATCTGTTAAAGCATAGTGGGTCACCACAGGTTCAATTCCATTGCTAAGGACAGCTTAGTGGTTCAACAATCCCCGGTGGTCAGCTAACTATTTTTTGACCTATCTATATTTGATAGATGACGGTAACTTGGCAAAGAAGTGGTCTACTAAGGAACATCTCTACCCAATCCGCAAGCTTGATCCGTCTAAAGTAAGTATTGATAGTGTATTATTTATTTTTTATTATTATTATGAGAAAGGGACTACTTTTTATTGTTTGAAATTTCCCCTTCTCTAAAATCTTTCTTCTGTGGTTTTTTTTAGCTCACATTAAAAGAAAAGAAATATGACAAGGTTTTAGTGGTTATAAGCAATGAAGATTCAAGTGATTGGATGAACTGGTCTAAAAAGTGATTGGGGTTTTGAAAGATTGGATCTTGAGGGCAAAGAGCAGCTGGAATCAGATCTTTAAGTTGCAGGACTAAATCAAATGGTTGGTGTTTGATGGTTATTTGGAGTGTGGTTTAATTATATTTTGGAGGGTTTAATTTGAGAGATTATATAAGTTTACCACAATATTTATGTTTATTGTGCTTGAGTTCATATTAGTAGGTTTCTAAAAAATTGCTCAAGTTTTATTGACAAAAAACAGTTCTGAATTCAAAGTTATTGTTATGATCTATGTAAAGTATTAAAACTATTGATTTTCATATACATATTTTGTGGTCTTTGGTGAACTTGCATTGGGTTAGTGATGTAAAATTAAGTTAATTAAGACCATTAGGTGTCAAAGCATATGAGAAAGTGGATTACTGATATATGGATGCGTTTGCAATTTCTTATAGCATTATTCTTGAGAAATCAAAAGGCATATATTACACCTTTATTCAAAGCTTTTTTGTGCAATTGGCCTTAATTGTTGATACATAGTTAATTTTTTTTTTAATTTAAAAAAAGTGTGCTAATATCTGGTTTTTGAAGTTATAAATAACAAAACAACCCATAAGAACATAACTCATAATCCATGTTTGACATTTATAGAGATTTGGAATATTGAAGTTCTTCTAGCCAAAAGATCCTATCTTTTACATTTAAACCCCCCTTTTCACAGTAGTAAGAATTTTATGAAAATAATAATAAGTGCATGGGTGTGTGCAATGTGTCCTAATTAATATATAATTAAGCCCCTCTTTTTGGGTAAGAATTCAGTTTATTACTCCCAAACATATACTTGCTATAGCCATGTCATATCTATGCCATGTTACACTGTGTTTGTGTTGTATCATACCATATTTATGCTGTATTCATGAAATATAAGAGTAATTAAAATTCTTCTATAGATAGGCCAAAAATAAACTAGAAGCGGGACATCATTATGAAAAAGTTAGAAGTCAAAGGATTTTTTTGGATTAAAAAATGAAGTATAAAATAAAAAAGAAATGAGTGTGAAAATAGATTTCATGAGAAGAAGTATTGATATGTTTGACTAAAGTTGACCTTTCAAAGAATTTTCTCTTTTCTATTTCTCTTTTCTCTTTTTTCTTTTTTCTTTTTTTCTTTTTTCTTTTTTCTTTTTTCTTTTTTCACTATAGTCTGTACACCCAACCAAATATTTTAATATCTTGCAAGATTTAGGATATTTTTGCTTTAATGACATCATTTTTTGGGTTCCTACTACCTTAATTATATGCTAGAAAGCACCGACGCGACTCCAAGGTCGCCGCACCGGAGTCCGATGCAGCCCAACGCGGAGTCCGACGTCCGACTCGCCGACTCTCCCCTTTTTTTTTTTGGATTCATGCCGATTCGCGCCGACTCGGCCAGATTCAAGCCGATTCGCGCCGACTAGGCCAGATTCGGGCCGATTCGAGCCAAAACGGGCCGATTCGGACGAAAACGGAATCCGATACGGCTGATACGGCCACCGAAACATACCGATACGGCCGATTCCAGTTGAAATGGCCACCGAAACAGGCCGAAACAGCCGCCAAAACAAGACAAAATGGGCAATGGCTGCCATTCTTCTGCTTCATGTGGCCTTGTGAGAGGAAAAAAAAAATGAGAAGGAAGAAGAAGATGAGAAGACACCAAAAAAAAAAAAAGATGGAAGAAGAATAAATGTACGTAACAAAAGAATATAAATTAAAGAGGTGGAAAAGTCAAATATTTAATGTGGGTGGGCTTGGGAATTGAAAAATGAGTAAAGGAACCTTCTTGAAATGTGATTTTTTGTTTACAATTACCAAAAATATTGATTTTATTAAAAACAAATCATAAATAATTATTTTTTAATAATAAATTCTACCATTTATTTGATTTTTTTTATATAAAAATATTAAATTCACTATATAAATTTTTTTTTAATCGCCGAGTCCCGCCACACCCGCACCCACCTTTTTCAAAAATTGCCGAGTCCCACACCCGCACCCGAGTCCCGAAACACACCCGTGCTTCATAGATTATATGTTTTAATTTGATGCTATATTTTATGAAAATCAATAAAGTGTTGTACTTTTCACGTTTAATTTGTGGGTATCTGTTGTATACACCCTGTGTACATGTCTTTTGACCTATTTTGTGGAGATTCTTTTTCCCTATCTCTGTTCATCTGGACTGCTTCAGGAGCTATATCTGACGAATAGTGTAAAGCTTTTCTCATGATTTGTCTGTTCTGTTAAGGGTAACTGGAACTCTCTCATATTTCATCTTAATCTCTTAAGGAATATATAGGATGCCAATACAATGAATTAATTGCTTTATGGCAGATGTTACAAGTGATCTTAAATATGCACAATTTCCCATGTCATCTTCAATTTGCTTATGTTATATATAATTCCCTTACACACATATATTTTTCAACTAATCAAATAATTTATCAACATCCTAGGGAAAATAGGATTTGGGTGTATGCTTTTTGAGTAGACTAACAATGAAGTATTTCTCGCAACTCAATGTGATTTTGGGTGTCTATTATTAATGAGGTCAGTGATAATCTCTACTTTTGTTAAAGCTGGAGAAGCTATTGCTGCATCCACTGTTGTATTAAGCGGTAGTTCAAACTTTAAACCTCTCTACAAAACTGCTCGGTTTTCACAAATAGTCTTAGAAGCTTTATTTCAGCCGTGCAGTTACTGTCCATTTTCCTGAACCATGATTCATAAGCAAAATTGGTTAGTCAGTTACTAGACATTGTTGGTTAAAATGTTGAAATTCATTAGTTTTATGCTTCCTGCACAAAGATGCATATATATTTGCAAGCGTGACTGCCTACAAAAGGTATACTTGCTTTAAAATTGGCAGAACTAAATCTGTACTCAGAATGGCTGCATCCACTGCTGTGTTAAGCGGCAGTTCAAACCTTGGACCTCACTACAAAACTGCTTAGTTTTTCACAAATAGTTTGAATTACACATTTGAAGGAATTCAAGGGAATTATTTCGTTAGGCTCCATTTCTATCCATTCTCCTTTGGGAATTACAATGTAAATGAGTCTACTTTTGATGTTGTGGCAAATGGTCTAAAATTGGTCTCAATATATTTTAATAAAGAGTACATTTTACCCATCAATATAGATGTGCTTATGGTAGAGTTTTTACCAGTAAAAAGATCATTAGAGTTCATAAATGTCATTGAGATTTTCCCCATTGTAGTTAGGCTTTTTATAGACTCAATTAGTAGAGTGGGTGACAATAGTGTGAATTTGAGTGGAAGGGGCATCCAAACCATGTATAGGTTGAATGTAGGAGGTGCTGAGATTAAATCCACTCATGATTCAAATATTTGGAGAACATGGGAAGTGGATTCCACTCCACTTTCCCTCCTTTTCCCCTCCATCCAAATGGGCTAAGGGGTCCATTTCCAACAGCATGTGTAAGTGGTGCAACACGTTCTAAAGTGTTAGTAGCAACCTGCAATGTAAGTTCAAACCTAAAGTTAGGAAACAGAAGAAGATGCTACAACAAAATACATTATCTGGGGAAGAGGAAAAAAAAAAGGTTTCAAAAATACCAAATTGCAACTGTTAAATGCTGATTGATTTTGTTGGACTTTATTGATCATGATTGATGTTATTAGAGGGCTTTCCGCTTTGATTATATTATATTCCATATATGATGCAATCTCATTATGAATTTACTTTATTTACATGTTTGATGTAATTTAGGATCCTATTCGAAGGGCCCAAATTCACTATTGTAGGCCGTTGATGCTTAATGTTATTTTTCTCTTTAGTTAATTATGGGTGATTGAGGTGGTTTTCATCAAGGGCTAATTCATTTGAATTGAGGCATTTTAAGGTTTGTTCCGACCAGTGTACTCCTAATGTTTTTAGAGAAGTCAATAGTGTGGTCGAGCTCAATAAAAGGCTAAGCCTTAGTTTAACAGAGCATGATATTATGTCAAAGGGACTACTCAAATAACATTACTATGCATTATGAAGAGGAATTTCAATTTGAGTAAAAAAAAAAAAAAAAAACTAATGGCACAGGACATGATGCATGCATGTATATATATTTTGCTAATTGTATGACTCTTTGTTTATACAGAATTTGAAATTGGATGACAATGTCCTACCAAGGAAGATTCAGAGGATAATTGGCAATGAATATTTCTTCCAACTGCATCTTGATGAATATAATTTGAAATATGGAAGAGAAAATCACACCGTTTTGAAGATTTTGGAAACGGAAATCTCACATAAAGTTGAAAGACATCAGGTAATAATAAAGTTGAAATCTATTTCTAGTATATTTATCACATCTAAGTACCATAGGATTCATAACTACTCTTTACATGGTATGTCCAATATACTTTATATACTGTTCATTGAAATTGAAGCATACACACTCCACCTTGCTTGCTATATGATTTTAAATTTTGTATGACACCATCAAAGTCAGTATAGTACAATGAAGCACTCTAAATTTTAAGCAACATGCATATATTCTTCCATTATTTCAAACAACATTTAATAAAAGTGCAAATTATTGCAGGACACAATAGAGGAAATTGTAAGGAAATCAAGGAAGGGCAAGTCCATCACCAGTCAAAAAAAAAAAAAAAAATAGGACAAACATCTGTTGAAAGACCTCAATTAACTGCTGCTATAACTACAAAAGATGAAAAAACTAGTGATAAAAGTATGCCACTCCAAATGCTTCAAAAACATCAAAAGGGTACTAAGCAGATTGCATCAAAGAAGAAAAAAATTTGAAGTCTAATGCATCTCAATGTATTTGTAGACGACTAAACTTTTAGTTTGAAATAAATCAAACAAGTAAAATAGTTTCACAAATGTGAATTTGTATTGATGATTGTGTGATACAATTCTCTGAAATTACAAATGAGTGATCCTCTGATTCGATCTCCTTGCAAGACTTATTGATAGGAATTGTGGTAATGTGATTTTGACTCGAACACAATATCCTTCAATTTGGTTGAGGAATGGATCGAAGATCTTTGAAAGGAATTACAATGAATCTCTGCCTATGAGCTTGTTAGAAATTCTTTGTTCTTCACGTTCTTCATGTTCTTCGTGTGTTCTTCGTGTTCTTCGTCTTTGAAGGTTTGTGGTGGAAGTTCTTTGGTGCTTTAGAGGCTTGAATCCGTAGAGCTTCATTGATTTATGGTTTGTCAAGGTTTTTGGAGGCTTTTGAGCTTGATTCCAGTAAACTTTAGGATCTAGGCAGATAGTTTGGATGATTTTGCTTCGAATGTTCTTCGATTTTGAGGTTGAAGTTCTTGAAAGCTTTAAGGCTTGATTCCTGTAGAGCTTTTGTACTTCTGAGTGCTTCTGAATCTTCTCTGATGCTGCTTGTGCTCTAGATGGCTTGGTGTTCTTTCAAATGCCTTAGGAAGGCTTCTATTTATAGGAGTTTGGGGGTGGGTGAGCGACACGTGGCGGAGTCTGATCGGTGACACATGTCACAGTCTGATTGGTCTGCTTATGTCATTGCTTACACGTGCTGGGTTGCATATGTCATCGCTTACACGTGCTGGACTGCATATGTCATCACTTACACATGCTGATGTGTGATTGGTTCTTGCATAACACTTGGCAAATTTTTGTTGGTTTCTGAGTAGTGATAGCAAAACCTAGCAACAATACGTGGAGCTTTGTAATTGGTTGTATTTTGCAGACTTGGTAGTATGACGTGTCAGCTTGTGATAGGTCGGGAATTTTCCCTCTCTACAAATGCCCCCTCGAGACTCGTTCACGCACACGATTTCGAAGTGTGGTGTGGGAATGAGTTTCAAAAAAGGAGTTTTACACTTGACTCTTCAAATGAAGTAGTTGAAGGTGGTGGAGCTTTCAGCAGGATGAGATAATTTTTGAAGAGTAAACCCACCCATATGAAAGGCTTTGATGAGACCGAAAAGAGGTCTGCGAGTATTTGAATGTACTTGCGTGACCGAGCCTTCTCAGCAGAGATTAAGTTGAAGTAATTTCAAAAGAGTGTTCCATGGTACTTGGAGTGGGTTGGTGAGGTTGAAAGTTATTTGCAAGAAGTTGGATGTACTTGAAAGATTGAATCATTTCAGCTAAGGTTAAGTTGAGGTAATTTCAGAAGAATATTTTGGATCGTTGGCGGCGATCGCAGGGTGTAGAAGATGGGGAAGAGGTGAAGATATTGGTTGGGTACAACATGCAAAGTCATGGGACTAGCCTCGCGTTTTTAAGAACTGCTGGTGAAGTTATCTCGGAAGAATATACTTCGGATTACGCAGAGGTCATGTGGGAAAGTGGTTGAATGCGCATGTGTCATCATATCACTCAAGTTAAGTTGAGGTAATTTCAAAAACTTTTGGATTTTGGGTATGCTGGTGGTGGTGTGAAGAAGAAGGAAATGAAGCAAAGCGAATGGGTGAAACATATGCCACCATGGCGTTGGTCCTGTACGTTGGGGACCCTCTAGTGTAGATGTTTCTGGGAAGTACACCTTGGGATGCGGGACTGACTGCATGCTGAATGAGGTCCGGCGGCAAGTCATCGAATGTGCATGTGTGATGGGACCATGCCAACGGACGTTAAGTTGAAGTAATTTCAGAAGAGTACCTTCTGAAATACTTCAAGCAGATTTTAAGTTGGAGTAATTCCAGAAAAGTGTGTTCTAAGGTACCAGCAATGATGACATTTGGGTCCCACCCTGGTGGGAACATGGAATGAGGCTTTGGAGACCATTTACCGACACCAAAGGCTGATTTCTAACGAGCTGGTACCTTGGAGGTCATCGTAAGTGTTGGATGAGAGACAATTTGTAGGATACCCCAACACTTTTTACCACCTTCACCTAATGCCTCTTGTTGGAAAAGCACAGAAGATGAAAAATAGAGCTAACTTGTGATCCTGGTTTTAGACACTAGCCAAGTTGCTATTTGTTCCGAACCGCTGCTTCTGCTAGAAGACCAAGCAATTGGAGAGAGACTACGGGAGCCCTGAGCTTAGGAACAGGTGTCTCTGCTGGACTTAGATTTCCTGGCCAACCAAGTCCAAGGAAGCATGGAACGACAATACCGACCTTGTTATGAGTAATTTTATGGACAACTGTAGTCGTTAAGTGGAGAAACAAAATTTGTTTGGATCTCAAAACTACAATGATGTTGTGAGGAGGGTTTCTATTGAACCATGAGAGGGTTGATTTCAAATTGATTCTGAAGCAATATTGGTTACTAGGTGTTGAGAATGATGAGGCTATAATGAGAAATGGTTGTGGGAATGAGGATTTGAAAATTTGAAAGAAGCAAATCTTCATTTCATGATTCAATGTGTTTTTCTTGATGAGTTTTTAATGAATCCAACCCTTCTATTTATAGCGGAGAGATGAAGAACGGTAGATGGGTATTTGAGAATGGCGGATGAGAATTTTTGGTGAGAATGGTGGATGAGAACGGTAGGCACCGAATGAGAATGGTAGGTTGGAGACTGGTAGGCACCGAACGGGAATGATAAGTTGAACTGGTGACCCAATGTAATTTCAAGTTCAAGACACACTTGTGAGAGTTCATTTGTACTTTGAAAAGGAAGCCTTGATGAAGTCTGGAGAATAACCCTGAGAGAATCCAGACCAAGTGGATGAATCTCAAATTTTGATCTTGGGAGCTTAAGTTTTGGACACTGCTAGTACTTCAGAGAAGTGGGTCACATAGGTGGTTTCCAAGTCCAAAACAAATAAGCGGATTTCAAAATTAGAATCTATGTGAAAATATGAATAAGACAAGCTTTGCTCGGACATCTTGATTCTTGGTAAAAGTTCACATTAAAGCCAACAACTGTCGAATCACAATATTTGGGCAATTTCGGTTTCTCAAATGAAGAAATAGACCCTAAAATCGGAATCTACGTGAAAAATTGGGCAAGACAGGTCCTTTTTGAAAATTTTGACTTTTGGTCAGGATTTGTGCAAAAGTCAACTTTCTAGAAATTAGACAGTTTGCACAATTTCCAAGTCTTGAACAAAGAAACGGATATTAAAATCGGAATGTACGAGAAAAACTGAGTGGGACAAGCCCCTTTTGAAAATTTTGACTTTTTGGTCAAAGTCAAAGGTCCACTTAGTCAAAGCATTTTCTCTCTCACTCTTTTTTTTTTTTTTTTTTGCAGGCAGTTCAGACAGGGTTAGATTTCCAGGTCAGTTAAACTAGGTCGGCTGATGTCATCCATGACGTCATAAAATTGAGGCGCGTGTCAGAGTACGACGCTTGTTAGCGTGTGATTTGGTGAGGTGGCACGTGTTGCTGCGTGAAACTGAGGCTATGAACGCCGGAGGCACGTGGCAGCTTTTTTTGGTCTCAAATTTTTTGGGTTTTGTCGATCTAAGGCTGTAGAAGACCATGGTATTGTCGGTTTTCTAAAATTATGGGCAAATTTGCACAGATTTGAAGGACTAGGCCGCCGGTCGTTTGAAAGATCGTGCCTTTGCGTGGGGGCGCGTGTAGCCGTTTTTGGTCTTGAAAATTTCTAGGTTTTGTAGATCGTGGGCCGATGGATCTAGTGGTGGCACCGATTTTGTAAAAAATTTCTCAGATTTGTGCAAATTTGAATGAGAAACTTGCAGGACGTTGGGAATTTGTGGCCGCGTGTGGCTTGGGCCTGGAATTTTCAGGTTTGGTGGATTGAAGGCCGTAGAAGACTCCCGTGGTGTCGGTTTCATGGATTTATGGTCTTCGGCGGCTCTGACAGTGTTTGACATTGGTTAATCAGCAAGTGTCTCTACTTTCAAGGTCGGCAGCACAGTCGCTTTGAACAATACACGGGCTAGAACTTCATCCCAAGTCTAGTGCAGTAGTTTTTTAGATGACATGTGTACTTTTGCAGGCCTATAAGCCATTTTTCTGAGGTCTAGTGTAATATTTTCTTTCTGACAACATGACCCATTTATGAGCACTTACCCTATTTTTTCAAGGTTGGTACAGTATCCTTTGAAATACGGTACTTTAACTTTTTACACTTGTTTTTCTTTTTGTCTGTTATCTCAGAAATTTTCTATATAAAGCCGCTCGGGGCATGCACTACGTTATACAAGCGTAATCTCCCGCAGGTAACATAACACTCTGTAGACAAAGCATGCCTTTTCTTTTCTTTTTCCTTTTTCTTTTTTTTTATTTTTTATTTTTTTTATTATTTATTATTATTTAATCACTTTTATTATTTTTATTTTTATTTTCATTTTCATTTTTTTTTTTTTATGTTCTGTCTATACTAATCTTCTTCTTCTTCTTCTTCTTTTTTTTTTTTTTTTTTTCACAGCTATCATGATGCTCTTTTTCAAGGATTCAAAAATTGGTCAAGAACCAGCCTTGTTCATTTGTAAGGAGAAAGATGACAAGGATGCAAAGGCTACGACTTTGATTGTTCGTCCACCCATAATTGGAAGATTTTCGGAGAGATGGGGCCATAACTCTTATCCTCTTAATTTGCCAAAATGGTCACAGGTCGTCCCCCCCGAGGGCAGTTCTAACTTGGAGACAATTATCCTTCTTGCTTCACATCACAAAAATGTTGCTAAATCAAAGTCGTACAACACTTTGGGACGAGAGATAATTGCAAAACGTGCCAGTTGGGATCTTTCCTTTAGCGTGAATGGAGGTTTTTCCTACTTCTCCCTTTATTGGGATTGGCTAGAAGATGTGCTTGGTTGGTGTAAACACCTCCTTGATGCGACTCATCTCTACAGTGCTGTCTTTGCCTCCTTGTTCACATATGATTACGACGAGAACCTTATGAAAGCATTTTGTGAGTGTTGGAGTCCGTCGACCAATACCCTTCATACCTCAGTTGGGGAAATTTCCATCACACCGTGGGATCTTTTCATTCTTGGTGGACTTTCTTGCACAGGTGCATTTTATGACGAAGTAGTACCTAATGCGCAAGAGCTAGATGGAACCAACGACCAAGGACGACCCTACCTGCCACACAGCTGTCACTACCTTTTCATGTCGTATCATCACCTTCAAAACCGGTTGAAGAAACAAGGGAAAGTGAGTGTTCGTGACTATATTACTTTTTGGTATAAAGGAAATAGTAAGTACCCGGCTCCTAGAAAACCAGCGAGGCGGACAACCATTCCAAAGTGTAGTCAAAATCCCCTTGGCCGGATAAACGAGCATGGACCATGGTCTGATAAAAAGCACGAGGCCTTTGCGGATCTTCAAGTTGAGGGTGACTTAAAGGAGGAGAGTTACCTATCGGCACTTCTTTCCTGTTGGCTGTGCATATTTGTCTTTCCTATCAAGGATTCGAATAGCATCCGTCCAGGCACTTTCAAGATCGCTAGTTCCATAGCTAATGGTCGTTCATTTGGCCTTGCTTCCCCAATATTGGCTAGCATTTATCGTGGACTCAACACCATTTCTTCCTCCCTTACTCCGAGCAAGTCTGGAGCTAGTTTTGCCATTCATTATGTTTATGCCTGGGTATGTCATTTTTTTAGAAGCAATCGCATCACCCATGATAAACTATCTGATCCTTTGATGACTAAATATTCCAGTGTAGGCTACGCCTCTCCGTTCAACGAATTCTGTGCACGAAAGCACATACGACCTGCCACCAACTTTCTTTGGCACCAGACAACTTTCAAGAAAAGCTATGACCAGACCTTAATTGACAATGATCACTTATCTATTCAGAAGTTTGACTACTTTATGAGCCTTCGCTCGGGGTACTTGTCACTTCGATGTGAAGACCAACACATTGTAGAAGCATATAGTCCTCACAGATTCAGTCGGCGCTTTGGGTTTCATCAAGACATTCCAAGTGATTTGAAGGAAGAAATTCACATAGGCTCTTTGAAAGATCTATACCAATTCTACCAATCTTTCACTTGTTGCAACACAGATTCCAAGGTACTCATTTCGACTTTTGCCACAGACTTTGGAAGCCGGGTCAGACATAGCTACAAACAATGGTGGGAAGGAGTTTGTGGAAATGATTTTACCAAAGGAACAGATTTTCTAGCTGACATCGCCTCTTCCCACGTTAAGTCAATGACATCCAACAAATCTCAGAAGGGAAAGAGGGAACTACAAAACCCATACATTCCATAACCCTTGTCAGAGTTTGCACAACATCGTCTTGAAGATGGTTGTCATTCAAAAGACTCATCTCGACATATCGGAGTTGCTCGAAGTCAAGGCATCAAAGGTACGGTTGTTGTACCAGTTAGGGATGCCATTAAAATTTCTGAAGATGAGGTGTGTAATGACCTGGACTACAATTGGAAACATCTAAAGAGTCCAATGAAGGGTGTTGATGTAGAGACTTCTATTAATCATGCGCATCTTCTTGCAAATAGTGAGTCTTCTATCTCAAAGCCATCTGCGAAGAGTTCAGATCTCAAGAGGCGTAAGTTTGCTGATGTTGGTACGTCGTCCAAATCTCCGACCGAGACAAGAAGGACATTTCTTTCATCCCTGCAACCAACCCACCCTCCAGAAGTCTCTATGTTTCAGGGCATGGCGCATGTTTCTTCCGTGCGTAGGAAAGGGGCTTCTATGTTAGGAGATGTTCTTTTAAACAAGATTTCAACTCTTTCCATAAACAACATCCTCCCACAAGTTGAAATAAATGAAATCTATAGTGGGATCGAAAGTCTTAGAGTGGACCCTCGACACTTGCGCGAACATGTTGACAAATATTGTGAAGGGGTTGTGGACTATTTGAGGATGAAAGACTCTCTGAATAAACGACCAAATCCTGTTAACTTAATTCAGCATGAGGCTGAAATTGAACTTCTCCTTTCTGAAGCATCGCACAAGAAAACATCTTTGAGGACCGAGCTTGATACTGTTAGATTGAGGATGGCTGACCTGCAAACCGAGCTCGTCCAATTAGAGAAATCATTATCTCAAATTGAGACTCATCAAGTTGAACAAGATGATGTTGTGCAAGCCTTTGAAGAACAGCTTGAAGAAGTCAAATCCACTCCCGTTCTTGAAGACAAGGATATGGAGGCATTAGATAAGATACGAGCCCTTTTGGAAGATAATCGTTCTAGCTTGAAAGACTTGAAATGGTTGTCGTAATCTTTTTGTTTTAACTCCCTTCATACGTGTCATCATGCTTTCCCCTGTACTATTTTCCTTTTGTCAATCAATAAAGAAGACTTTATTCTCTGCTCCTTCATTTTTTTTTTCATAATTTGATAATAATTTTTTTTAGTGTGTGACTGAACTTAGCAAAAGATACTAAGTTGCCTACGTACCCTGAGAGGGATCAAGTCATCACGTAATTCAAAAGATTTTTTTTTTCTTTTGTTGTTGTTGTTGGATTTTTTTTTTTTTTTTTTTTTTTGCAAAAAGGAAGGCTCACATGTGTAATCCTCACCCTACACCCCACAGCATTTCATAGGTACCAGTTACGCAATAGTGGGTATCACCACTAATCGAACCCGAGACCTCGGCCTTAAGGGTGACATGGGCATCCAACAACTACGCCACACTGCAATTGGTGACATAGAGGGGGATTAATTCTCTTTAATGGTACGCTTTCAAAGGTAATGGGAAGACATCATGTACCCTTGCAACGCTTCAGTAGGAAGTTTAAACTTTTACCAAGGAGCAATCCTCGATTTTCAAGCATAGAAGTGTTTGAGAACTTCCCATTGATGGGGCCGATCCTTACACCATCATTATCAACCAACATGTAAGCTCCATTGGTGTAGACTTCTTGCACAACATAAGGTCCATCCCATTTTGAAGTGAACTTATTGCCTGTACGATGAGTTGTGATGATAGATCTTCGAACGGCAAGGACTAAGTCACCAACTTGGAATGATCATGGTTTAACTATTTTATTGAATGCGCTTGAAAGACGAGCTTGATAGCACTCAAGGCGTTGTTGGGCCTCGAGCCTTTTCTCATCAAGCGCCTCTAATTCTTGCAATCTAAGCTTGGCATTTTCTTCTCCAGTCAATCTTTCTTGAATGGCAATCCGTAATGATGGGATTTGGCGTTCTAAAGGAATGACGGCTTCCACTCCATAGACAAGAGACTATGGCGTCGCTTGAGTAGGCGTTCGAAATGTTATTCGATATGCCCATAATGCTTCTCCGATTCTTTCATGCCAGTCTCGCTTTGTCTTGGATACCACTTTCTTCAACAAACTGCCAAATGTTTTGTTAAATGCTTCAGCTAGTCCATTTGCCGGGACATTGTACATGGAGGAGTTGTATGTTTAAATTCAAACTTCTTGCATAGCTCCGTCATCATCCTATTGTAGAATGGTTTGCCATTATCAATTATGATATACCGAGGGACACCATACTAATAGATCAAGTGAATTCGAATGAAATTGACCACCGTTTCTTTCTTCACTTCCCTAAGGGGCACAGCTTCCACCCACTTCGAGAAGTAATCAGTTGCGGCCAAGATGTACAAATGGCCACCGGATGACTTTGGTAATGGCCCTATTGCATCAAGCCCCCATGCATCAAAAGGCCAAGAAGCTACAGTTGGGTGTAGAGGTTCTGGCGGCTGGTGGATGAAGTTTGCGTGATACTGGCAAGCTTCGCATTTCTTAGCGCACTCCATGGAATCTTGTACCATTGTAGGCCAATAGTAACCCATTCGTTTGATCTTGTAGTGTAACTTAGGACCCGACTAATGTGCGCCGCATATTCCAGAGTGAGCATCCTTGTTTAGCCTCCTTCTCTCCTAAGCAACGGAGAAACAATCTATCAAATGAATGATGGAAGAGAGTGTCCTTATAGTAAATGAATCGAGCAGCCCTCCGCCGAACTTCGGTCTTGTGGCGTTTATCATCTAGGAGTCTTCCATGTTGAAGGTATTCAATAATCACTTGTCACCAATTTTCTTTTTCAACAAGGCATACAGAAATAATGTTGGCTTGCTCTTTTTCTTCTTCTTCTTCAACCACGAGAGGTACCACCCACCTTTGGGAAATAGCAACTTTGGTTGTCTCTTCTTGGGATAATGCTAAGGCGGTAGCCAAATTAGCTAAAGCATCAGCCTGTCTATTCTCCTTCCTTGGTATATGCTCCAATGTGATGGCCTCAAAATTTGCTAGCAATTTCTTCGCATATTTGCAATAAGAGATAAGGTCTTCTTTCCTGACGTCATACTGCTCCAAGACTTGGTTGATAATTAAATTGGAATCCCCAAATATCTCAAGTTGTGATATGCCCATCTAAATGGCCATTTGTAGACCAATAATTAATGCTTGATATTCAGCTGCGTTGTTAGAGCAAAGTTCGCTTAATGAGAACGAGTATAGAAGTATTTGCCGTTGTGGAGAAACAAACACTACACCTACCCCCGCTCCTTCTCGACGTGCAGCCCCATTGAAAAACATCATCCATGGTGGCATTACTTCAATGTAAAACACGTCTTCATCTGGGAAATTATCGGAAAACTCCCAATCAGATGAAACTGAGTGATCAGCTAAGAAATCTGCCAATGCTTGTCCTTTGAAAGCTTTTTGTGGAACGTATGCGAGGTCATATTGTTGTAGCAAGACTGCCCATCGAGCTATACTACCCGAAATCACTGGCCTAGAGAGGACATACTTATTCGGGTCCACTTTTGCTATCAAACGGACCGTATATGCTTGCATGTAGTGCTCTAGTTTGTCTATAGCAAAGAAAAGAGCGAGACACATCTTTTCGATAGGAGAATAATTTAATTCAGCCCCATTGAGAGTTCGAATTAGATAATAAAGGGTTCTTTCTTTCCCCTCTTCATTTTCTTGTTCCATAAGAGCACCTAGAGACTTTTCTTGTGCTACGATGTACAGCTCCAGAGGCTTTCCTGGGATAGGAGCACCCAAAACTGAAGGATCAAGCAAGTATCTTTTGATGCGCGAAAAAGCATTGCTACAAGCCTCATCCCATTCAAAGTGCACATCCTTTTTCATCAATCTATTGAAAGGTTGACATCGACCAGCCAGGTTCAAGATAAATCGTCGTATGTAGGCTAGTTTTCCCTGCAAGCCCCTAAGTTCTCGCAGATTCTTAGGCTCTAGCATTTTTTAGATAGCTTCAATTTTGGATTGGTCAATCTCAATACCGCGGTGCCTCACAATGAAACCAAGAAATTTCCCAGATGTTACGCCGAAAGCGCATTTGCGGGGGTTCATTTTAAGCTGATACTTTCTTAGGCAGTTGAACACAAATTGCAGATCTGCCAAATGGTCTTCCCTCCTTTTTGTTTTAACCACCAGATCATCGACATAACACTCCACGTATTTATGAAGTACATTATCAAAGACTTTTTGCATGGCCCGTTGATAAGTAGTACCAGCGTTCTTTAGTCCGAAAGGCATTACTTTGTAACAGTAAATGCCCTTAGGAGTACAAAAAGTTGTAAGCTCTTCATCCTTTGGATTCATTCGAATTTGGTTGTAACCTGAAGAACCATCCATGAAAGATAAAGCTTCATGACCGATAGTGGCGTCAACCATGACCTCAGTGATGGGTAATGGAAAATCATCTTTGGGACATGCATTGTTCAAATCATGGAAGTTAATGCACACCCGGATTTGTCCATTCTTCTTTTTTACAAGGATGATGTTAGCGATCCATTCATGGTACTGTACTTCACGAATGAAGCCCGCCTCAATTAGCTTATTGACCTCGGTTTCTATTTAAGGGATAAGCTCCGGCCGAAAGCATCTTTGGGCTTCTTTGACTGGGCGCACGCTCTTCTTTACTGCCAAATGGTGTAGAGCAATACTTGGATTGAGCCTAGGAATTTCCTTGTAGGTCCAAGCAAACACATCTTTATATTCTACCAGAAGCTTCATGTACCCCTCTTATTCTTCAGAGGTGAAAAGCGCACTAATGAAAGTTGGCCGGGGTTCTTCAGCAGTTCCTAAATTGATCTCTTTAAGTTCATCAACTGTAGCCTATCCTCCATCTTCCAAGGCTGGAGGAGCTTCATCGACCTCTTCATTGGTTGCTTCAGCATCTGAGAGTGTATCCTCTTCTATTGTAATATGAAACGAGGATGATACCTCTTCAATTTGCTCATTGTGGACGAGTGACTGACTTGTGTGTACAATTGTTTACCTTTTGACTTTGAGAGATCCTTCAGTGCTAATATCTAGTGTAAAGTTGCGTTTCATGCGTGAAGGAATGTTACTGCGAATCTCATCATTAGCTTTCTTCTCTCCTTGAACCTCAAAGTTTATTGAATTTTAAGAATGACTATCAACAGGCCTTTTTGTTGCCCTCAGTCGATCAAAGGCTGATTTACATGCAAGAGTGTCCTGATTTTGTGTTAAGCAAGTTGTATTTAACCTGTCGAACACTGTGATTCATGACGATGAGGCCTCGATGCGATCAAACACCGAGACACATGATGAAGAGTGATCTTCTCTTTGATTCGAACTTCCGCCAACCTCCACTGTTATGTATTGGGAATTTGAAGCATCGCTTCTTTTCTTGATCCATATCTGGGCTGGTTTTTCAGGAGTATAACCTAAACCGATCTTTGGGATAGAAATTTCATACCCTTCAAGGCGCATTTTCCTTTGTGTTTTGCTAAGGCCATGTACCTTCTCTCCGGTGACTTTTGGAATCAATTTCCCTAGGTTGCCTTGTTTTGAGAAATCGTAGCCTGCTCTGGCTAACAACCTATATGCCTTTGGGTCAAACCATTCTTTCGTCCGTTCACTTGGTAGAATACCATGCTCTGTCAGACTTTGTGAAGACCTCACGAATCCATTTAGTGGCTTCGAGGGCAAAGGATTTGTGGATGAAGTTAAAGGCATGGCATGATTTTCTTTCAATATGGCTACATCCTCCATCGTGAGCTTCGTAGGAGGCCTTCCCATGTCTGCAATGGATTGAAGGCATTCTGCGAATGGTGATTGTCCTTTCTTGCGGTGTGATAATGGTACATAACGGAGGAATGGAGGATTGTTGGAAGGCGTTGAAATTTCCGCTCTCACTGAATTACTGGTAGATTCACTAGAATGATCATTCCCACATTCTGGACGTTCCTTTGGGGAAGGAATATCCTTTCTAGTGATGAATCTAACATGCTCCTTTTCACCCTGCTTGCTTTCCACGGACGGGATCTCAACTGGGAGAATTTCATTTGGAGTGTCATCTTCTACATAAAACTTTGCGTCAGCAAAGTGAGCTTCAGTCTCAACGAAAGGCTTCAAGTCAGCATTGACCTTTTTTATTCCACTTTGAAGGAACTTGAAACATTGATGCAAAGTTGACGGCACTATTCCGTTTCCATGGATCCATGGACGTCCTAACAACATGTTGTAGGTTGTCTTGGCATCAATGACATGGAACAAAAAGTTTGCTTGTCAATTCTCCAATGATTAATTCCAAGTGTATCATACCGATTGCGCATTGTCCTCCTTGGTTAAAACCTTGAATGACTAGACGACTATGTGATAATTCCTCCATAGCAAGACCAAGTCGTCTCATTGTCATTTTTGGTAGTATATTAACAGCTGAACCTCCATCAATGAGAATACGATCGATCTTTTTTTCACGAACATAACCAGAGACATAAAGTGGACGATTGTGGGGCTTAGAGCCTAACAACAGATCCTCGTCAGTGAAAGTTAAGCCTGGAGAGCACGCGTAACATTCTTGGGCTTGTTGAAGCGTGTTGGTAGAAGGGGTGTACATTTCTGGCTTTTCAGGAACTTGGGTAAGCACTTCTTTTGGTGAGGTGGAGGATTGCAAGGGTTCAACTTCATCTACCTGAGATTGGAGTTCTTTCAAAGATGACAAAGTCTCATTTGGACCACCAAGGTTAACATCCTCATTTTCGTCTTGAATTTCGCAACGAGAGACCGTGTGAACGGCCTCGACTGAGTCATTTTGAAAGAATTTTCTGGGGAAGAATTCTTCCAATGTGATGAGATTTCGAAGTTTTTGGGT
Organism: Notholithocarpus densiflorus; assembly: GCA_030021035.2. Lineage (NCBI taxonomy): Eukaryota > Viridiplantae > Streptophyta > Magnoliopsida > Fagales > Fagaceae > Notholithocarpus > Notholithocarpus densiflorus. The sequence goes on from JARYZH020000011.1 coordinate 5,077,176, forward strand.
TTGTGCCAAATCATCATACATTTTTGTCCCCAGTCTTTCTTGCCTTTTATCACTCCTTCTTCTTGACCGAGGCTGAATCTGGTTTTGTGCTCTTCTGGACTCTTGGGCAATCAAATGAAGAGGGAATGTTCGTCTCTTTTTCCATCTCCTACGAGTAACCATCGTCCAGCCCTCTTCCTCATCCATTGTTGACCTTTTATTATCATTTGAATTATAATCAGATGTTTTTTGTGAAAGCTGAACTTGAACAGGTTCTAGAGAATCAAACTGGATGAGCGTGGTATTTGCCCCCTGCTTAGTAGTTGGAGACATGCAACTAGGTAACCCACAAGCAAATGTTGCAAGGTTTGACTAGGCAACATCATTAAAATCCAAGTCGATTTTCCTTTCCTTGGCTAGCTTCATGATGAGTTCTTTAAGAACAAAGCATTTTTGGATTGGATGGCTTATGATGCGATGATAGTTACAATAGTTCGGGTCATCAACTTTTCTTATCTCTTCCGGTCGTTTGCATTATGGCAATTCAATTAATTTCAACTTGAGCAGTTGTTCTAGCATTTCAGGCATATCGACATCTAGGAAATGATACATCTTTTGTTCCCATTCCTTAAGTGATGAGCGACGCATCTCATGCTGTTGGCCTCCCTCGGGCCTCTTCTCATTAGCCTTCACATTTCTTGTTGAAATTTTGACTAGGGCAGGGTTGACATTCATTGAGTCTTTGATATTACTTTTCGCATTCCTGTCATTTTTCCTTATTTCCCGTCTTTCTTTCCTTTCCTCAGGTACGAGAGGTTCGTATTTCCATGGCTAGAGATACTCAATTCCATGTCATGCGCACGAGTTGTTAACTCTTCAAATGTTCGGTGCTTTATCCCTTGAAGGATGTAAAGAAGTCCCCAATGCATGCCTTGGATGCACATCTCTACAGCAGATATTTCAGAAAGTCTATCCTTGCAATCTAGACTCAAAGAACGCCACCGATTGATATAATCAATGACGGGCTCATCCTTCCACTGTTTAGTATTAGTAAGCTCCATCATGCCTACCGTGCGCCGTGTGCTGTAGAATCGGTTGAGAAACTCCATTTCAAGTTGTTCCCAACTATCGATTTACCCGGGTTCTAAGTTTGTATACCAATCAAAGGCATTCCCCTTTAGTGAACGGACAAACTGCTTTACAAAAAGGCCTCATTGAGTCCCTACGTTCTCACAAGTTTCTACAAAGTGAGCAACGTGTTGCTTAGGGTTTCCTTTGCCATCAAATTGCAAGAACTTATGGGGTTGATACCCATTTGGCATTCTCATGTTATCGATGCTCTTTGTATAGGGTTTTGAATATATGAGAGAACTTGTAGAAGAACCTCCATATTGTGCTCGAATGGTATTTGTTATCATGTCTTGCACTTGTTGGATAGATATCGAGGCCATTGAGGTGGAATGTCCGTGTTGAGAAGTGCCTTCACCTCCTTTTCCTTTATCAACCTTGGCGTTTTCTTCTTTCAAGGTAAAGCCAGGTGGGTGCTTAGGGTCAAGACTTGATTCACCCAAATCTTGTACCTCCAGCTTGTTCATTAGGGTTGCAATTTTGACATCCTTCTCTTCAAGTGCTTTTGTGAGAAGGATGACCCTTTGTTCCATTTCAGCCATCTTTTCTTCCATGGTAGAGGTGTTAGTCATCATTACTGGCATGACCTCTAGATATGATGGAGAAAATGATGAAACAAGATGAGTCAAAGGTACTTCATTCCTTAAGTTTCTCATCACGGGTGAAGAGTTGATAGAAAAGGTCTTTGTTGAGGATGATTCATTACTAATCTCCAAATCTTTCGACACAGATGAATCCTTAGTGGTAGCTTTCCTATTTGCAAGAAAGTCCAGAGATATGTAGTATGAAGCTTGCCTTCTTTGGTTGGTTGGGGTTGAAGTCGATCAAAAGCTTTGGATCGACTGCGAGTGATTGGGCCGACATAATCATCAGCACTGGAAGCATCAACCACTGATTTTCTGACATTCTTGCTAAAGGCCATTGAAGCTGGTAGCAAAATGATGTTAAATTTCTTTTCTTTTGAAAGAGAAAGAGATGAGAGGCAGAGAGGTCCCACCGGGCGTGCCAGAATTTGTAGACGACTAAATTTCTAGTTTGAAATAAATCAAACAAGTAAAATAGTTTCACAAATGCGAATTTGTATTGATGATTATGTGGTACAATTCTCTGAAATTACAAAAGAGTAATCCTCTGATTCGATCTCCTTGCAAGACTTATTGATAGGAATTGTGGTAATGTGATTTTGACTCGAACATAAAATATCCTTCAATTTGGTTAAGGAATGGATCGAAGATCTATGAAAGGAATCACAATGAATCTCTGGCTATGAGCTTGTTAGAAATTCTTTGTTCTTCACGTTCTTCGTGTTCTTCGTGTGTTCTTCGTCTTTGAAGGTTTGTGGTGGAAGTTCTTTGGTGCTTTAGAGGCTTGAATCCGTAGAGCTTCGTTGATTTATGGTTTGTCAAGGTTTTTTGAGGCTTTTGAGCTTGATTCCAGCAAACTTTAGGATCTAGGCAGATAGGTTGGATGATTCTGCTTCGAATGTTCTTCGATTTTGAGGTTGAAGTTCTTGAAGGCTTTGAGGCTTGATTCCTGCAGAGCTTCTGTACTTCTGAGTACTTCTGAATCTTCTCTGATGCTGCTTGTGCTCTAGATGGCTTGGTGTTCTTTCAAATGCCTTAGGAAGGCTTCTATTCATAGGAGTTTGGGGGTGGGTGAGGACACGTGGCGGAGTCTGATTGGTGACACATGTCACAGCCTGATTGGTCCGCTTATGTCATCGCTTACATGTGCTGGGTTGCATATGTCATCGCTTACACGTGCTGGACTGCATGTGTCATCGCTTACACGTGCTGATGTGTGATTGGTTCTTACATGACACTTGGCAAATTTATGTTGGTTTCTGAGTAGTGATAGCAAAACCTAGCAACAATACGTGGAGCTTTATAATTGGTTGTATTTTGTGGACTTGGTAGTATGACGTGTCAGCTTGTGATAGGTCAGGAATTTTCCCTCTCTACAGTATTTTATAAATAACATACTCTTACAAGCAAGATAAACAAATGAACGTACTAGATTACCTATGAATTTTAATGTATTTCATTGTATTGCTAAGTTTTTTTTTTTAGAAGAGTAAACTAAATGTATTATTAAGTTATTGTATGTCATTTTCTTTGTACATATTGCCATGAATTTTAGTGAAGGGTTGTGAATTGGTTTAGTTTTAGAATTAGAGCTTCCCATCTACTATTGATAATGCATTTTACATGTGATAGGTGGAATTCTGTATTGATTATATATTGTGGGTTGAGGGTTGTTGTTTTTTTTTAGATTTTATGTGTATCATGGCAGCTTTTTGGAATTGTGGATTCGGGATGCACTACAGCTTTTTCTTTTTTCTTTTACGATTAAAAAGGTTGGATTCAATGTCCCTTTTAAGGGTTTTGTATTGTTTTGGCTTTAGAATTTGAAATTCCCATGTACTATTAATTATGCATTATTATTTGACTAATATTTTTCTGACTTGCTATTTGAAATTGTCATGTAAATTTTAATTGTTTAAAGTCAGATTCTTTTTTTTAGTTTCTCATAGCAGGGAAGTACACACAAGAAGTGATTTGACTTCAATAAATTTGTCAATGGGTTCATGTCTTGCTGCAATTGGCATAGCGCTAAGTTACACACCTTTATTCTCCATTGGTGTTTTGAACTACTCCTTGCATACAAGGCAAACAGAGTCGACACATAGTTGTCCTTTACAGTAAATTCAGGCATACAAAGAATTCAACCTGAACTCTCTGGAACTGAACACTTTGCCTTGCCACAATTTATTCTTAGTTGTAAATCCATGAGTTTTCTCTCGGTCAAGACCAACAACAGCATTCTCAAATTACCCCCTACGTCATCAGCTGGCAGTGGCATCAAGACTACTCTACACAATTGAATCTTACAAGAATAAGCAGGATAAAGAGAATATCATTAGTTGGTTAGCCATTATTTTCTTTTAAACATTTTGGTTTTAAAGTTGAAATTGTCTTGCAAGTTTTAGTTCGGTGTGATTCATTATGGTTCCTAGGAATAGCAGATTTGCTATTTGAAATTGTCATGTAAGTTTTAATTGTTAAAGTCAGATTATATATATATATATATATATATATATATATATATATAGTCTCTCATAGCAAGGAAGTACACACAAGAAGTGATTTGAAGAAACTAATTTTTAAAATTTTTAGGGGATATTGGACACTACATGCTTAAATATACTACTTTATTAAAGCAAAGTTCATTAATACGTAAAACAACCCCGCGCATTGCACGGTTTAAACACTAGTATATATAAAAGCAGAGACTTCATGCTGGAGAGCATAAGGTTCTGCCATGTGGTGCACTTTTTGAAAAGAGAATTAAAATACTCTTAAGTCACAAAATAAGATCAAAAAAATTATGGACTTTTTGTTTCTTTGGTTTAATGTTTCAAGATTTTTTCTATTAAAGAATAAATATTCTTTGTAAGACTCTTTGTTTTCTTTGGTTCAATATTTCAAGATAAACCTCTTGCACTTCTACCCCTTTATATATATAGCCCACAACCTTTCATGTCATCTCATCTCAAATACATCCAGACAAAAAATAATGTCAATTATTTTCAACCTTTTAATGGCACCAACCTAACTCCAATTTCGTCATCCCATTTAATCTTAACCCATATGAGTTGGCTATAACAAAGGAAGATGGCTTGCTTTTTTTATTGAGTGATGACAGATTATAGTTTTGATGTTGAGGTCAGATGTTGTGGGTTCTGTAAAGCATATAATTGCTTTGGGTCTTCGGGTGTTTGGTGTGGGAAAACCAGAAATGTATTTTGTTTTAGAACTAAAGAGAAATAGAAAGAAACTTTCAAATTAATTATTGATGATATTAGTTACTTTTTTATTATGTTTTAGAACTCATAATTTATAGATTCTTTGTAGCGTTTTTTGTTATTTAGTGCAATATCGATATGAGCTACGACAATAAAAGTAAAAGTCAATGATATTTTAGAGTGTTTTTCGAGTTTTTTTTTTTTTTTTTTTTTTTAATGTGGAAGCCTTGCTAAAGGCAATTAAATCTTGATAAATGGAAATGTTTCTAACCATTTTTTCTTTATTTTACGACATTCTCTATATGCCGGTACTTACAAATGATTTCCTTTTGTTGAGATAATGAAATGAGTGTTTGAGATATGGAGCTCAGTATTTGGTTGTAAAAACGGAGTAGTTGAGGAAGTATTTGGGAGGTTGCTTGATTTTTTGTAACTTTAGGATATGAAAGGATTTTATGCTTTGAATTTAAATTTCTAAAATTCAAATTTCAAAATCATTTAATCAATTTAAAAAGTAAAGTCTACAAATAATATAATATGTTAGTCTCCTACAAATGTCGAAAAACTTTACTAATCCAACCTCAAAATTTTAGATTAGTAGAGCAATTCCACTCAATATTTGGAACCCAATTCTATGACAATTTTTTATTATATAAAATATGAATTAAGAAAATTGAGTTTCAAAGCATTTAACAATATTCTGGTAAAACATAAATATTATATAGCAAAATGAGTATTATAAATAGGTCTTAAAAAACATTAAAAAAAATTTAAATTAATTTGCTAAGTATTCGTGCATTGCATGGCAAATTATCAAGTAATAATAATAGTTTTGACTTGGTCCATTAAAGAAAAATTCTTGGTTCAGTTTTTTTTTTTTAAAATACACATTTTTTAAGTGAGGGAGGGCATATTCAAATTATGGACATTTCCATTGAAAATATTAGGGTATGTCATTGAGTTAATTATAAGGCTCTTGGTCTTTAGTCCACCAATTTTTTTTTTCAAGAAATAAACACACACAAGGGAGAGGGATGAGATTTTAACACAAAAGCACACCATAAACTCTACCAAAAAGTTGTGATAATTTTTTAATGTGTGTGTGTTTGTTTAGTCCATCGAGTATATGCTTGCTTACAACTAAAGAAATATCAAAGTCTATACGAGATTAAATGTCACGATGGCTAATGTTTAAAATCATTCAATCATGAAATTATCCTAGTTTCCGGTACAAACCCTAATTGACTTTAAGGCCATATTAGTTGGAAATTGGTTTATAAATAATTACGCTCACATTAATTGCTACTCTGACAAAACTTGAAAACTGAAAGCCTCCAACCCCCCAGGTCATTTTGGGGGTTATGTTCGAAGTTTTTGGAGTTTCAACAAGGCATATTGACTCTAGCCAAAAAGCCACCATTAAGTCAGGATAATTTATTTTAAGAATCGACAAGTATTGACGCAATGCATATTATAAGATTTTTGTGGCTTCATCAGGCCTGTTTTTAAAAATTGGGTTTGAAAAAGAATTGGGAAAGGCCCGATTTTCTGTTTCAATTAGGGTTGGATCAATTGCATGAAGATTTTAATTCATAATTATAATTAAATAAATAAAATTTATGACAAGTTTATAACTAATAATACTTCCTAAAAATTTATATGATATATTATAATGAAAGTAGAAATACTAAAAGGGAAAGGTTTTGTTGCATACTTGTATGCAGCAATTGCTGCATAATGGGTTATGTTGTAGCAAAAAGAAAATGGCAAATGTCTAAGGGTCCACTTGATCATGTGCATTGCACATGACCTTTGGACACTTGTTGCTTTCTTTTTGTTGCCATATAACCCATTATGCAGCAAAACCTCTCCCATACTAAAATATAACTACATTAATTGATATTACAAAAATAATACTCCTTCCACCAAAGTATAATAGAAAATAATAAGACACAAACAAGCAAATTAGTATTAAATTTATAATGTTAGGTTAGGTTCAAGATACAACTAGTATAGTTTCTCAAAAAAAAGTTATAATTGGTATAACTTTAAACAATGTTACACCATCCAATAACTTGTTATTGAATTCATATTTTGAATTTCCAACTATTGAATCACATGTTTTATATGTTCTTAACATGCGTGCCAATTTTCATGCCAATCGGATGTAATTTACCATTCGATCCATAAACTCATCTTTTATGCATTATTTTAAACTACAAAAACTTGAATTTAAAGAATTGATTGATGATATGGCTATTGATCTTTGATCATCTTTAAATTTTGTAAGCAAGGAGAATATACGAGGATAATGTAATCCAGCGGTGAATTTATCAAAATTCATATTTAATTAAAAATTATTAGATGATGTAATATTATTTAAAGTTACACCAAATGTAACTTGAACTCAATCCTTACAAAATATATATTATTTAATAAGTTGCAAATTTCAAGTTTCATATTGAATTATCAAAGTTCATAAGTATAAAAGAAAAGAATCCTGAAGGTGTCGTTTAGTGAGGTTTAATTGAAACTGCTGTAGCTTTAGGTGTTTTAGTTTTCATTGGAATTAAATAAATGAATATAAATATATATATATATATATATTTATATGTATGTATGTGTATCCATTGGGGTTCCTAGTTAAGTTCTCTGTCTTTTTTTTTTCTTTTTTTTTCTCTCCCTTGACTTGGAGTTTAGGTTAAATTCTCACTTTTTTTTTCTCGCTAGACAACTTCAAGATTTATCTCATGCAGTCCAATTAAAAATCAAATGATCAAAATTACAATTTTACCCTTGTGAAGTGAAATATAAAAAGTTGTCAAAAAAATTAGTTTTTTTTTTCTTTTCTAATAAAAAATTTCTAAAAATATTTCCTAAATTAATGCCCTTAGGACATCCATTAAATTTTCTCTTAATCTTAAAACGAAATGTTGGACACAATTTTACATATTGTGTTAAAAAGGCTTTTAGGGTGGTATAGGTTAATGGTTTCGGGCTATTTACTTTTGGGATTAGATAGATTAAGGTTTTATTTAGATACTAGGGGATGCATTTATTAGAAAATATATTTTTGACCTCCACTTTTACAAAATCTCCCACAATCATCCACAAACGATAAAAAAAAATAAATAAAAACCTGCATGTAGGCCATTAGGACTAGGGGTTTTAAAGGTTTTATTGAATTCAAGGCATTTAATATTTATTTTAACATCAGAATTTTTACCTTTGTCTATCCTAGCAATATTAGCCTTCAACTCTTCATTATTCCTTTTAAATTGAGGAATATAAAAATCTTTTTCTTTTGAGTTAGACTCAACAATAAGTTTGGCACTAGTTAATTTTTCAACTTCAGTCTTAGATTCAACTAGTTGCTCTTCCAAACTTTTAATTTTGTCCACCTAAGATGAAATTTGATTTTTAAAATTCTCATTCAAATTATTGGCTTCATCCAATTTTGCAATCAAATCATCTTTTTCAAGTTTGATCTTTTTAAATTTAGCTTTTAATTTTGTAAAGCATTCAAGAGATTTCATACAAAAATTATAAAACTTGCAATAGGCATCTTGGATATCAACATCATCATTCAACATAAGATCATGCAAATCAAAACAATCAAGAGTTTCCATGACAACAGGGGTCAATGGATCACACAGCAATGATTAAAACCTAATCAGAGTGTGCCCGCTCTGATACCAGTTGATAGGCCAAGAATGTATTGACCCCTTTGGTAACTTAATCAATTAATTTAGCCAAGTGAAATTAATTGGATTCAATTACATGTAATAAGCGTGATAGCACAAACAAATCATCAATTAAACTAAATGCAACGAAAAATAAATTTGACATAGGTAATTTGTTTACGAATGGGGAAAACTACCGAGGCAAAACCCCACCGGGTGAATTTAAGGTCACCACTCCCGAGAATCCACTATTATCAAAACAAACGGTTACAAGTAAAGGAATCCTAGTACCTTATACCAACCTACAGTTGAACCCTTACCCCAATACCCAATTGGACTTGCAATGTAGTGACAATCTCTCCTTTCAATGCACAGCTCCAAGTACGTGAGTAACCAATCAATGCACGGATCCTAGTACGTGACTAACACACCAACTTGAGAAGGATGTTGGCTGCAAAGTTCTTCAGTTCATCCACACGATGAAGATCAAGAAGCTCCTTGGTTACAAAATCCTACAATGTACAAATGCAACAGCTTCTTCGAGAGAAAGATGAACTAGGGCAAATTGTCTCTGGTTACAATATGCATGAATAAAACCTTTGTATTCAGTTTTATCAACTGAGACGGCCCTTAAAATAATCTTTATATATGTCTAGGGTTGTGAGAAAAGAAAACCTAAACACATAACTTGGATATGCGTGAAAAACAGATCTGAAAATCTGATTTTCGTAATTCTCGATAGATAGGGTATCTGTCGAGCAGCTGTCGATTATCGGGCTAAAATCTCCTTTTAAACCTCGATAGATACAATTTGTCGAGATATCTATTGAGCTTTAAAATACAGCACTTCTTTACTTGTTTCTTGAACAGATTTGCATGGCTTTAACTCTTGACTTGAACAAAATGTTTCTTGAAGACTTAAACCATCCTAGATCTACTAAATTACAAGTAAAGTACGTTTTGTCAAAAGATCAGCCAATTTTATATGACATATGTTCTAAACATGTTCCACATATGTCCTAACAGAAATATTTAGACACTTAAGACCCTTGGTGATTATTGTTGGACTTTGAGAAAATATCTAAAACTTAGAGAAGTAGCTCGTGATAAAATGTGTTTTTTGGTGGGTGATGATTCATCTATTTATCTTTGGCATGACAATTGGCATCCTATAGATCCCCTTGTAGATAAATTTGGAGACCGGATCATCTACAACTCAGTTTTGGGTAGGAATGCATTAGTGAAGGATATCATTGAGGGAATAAAGTGGAAATGGCCCATAGCTCAATCAATAGAGTGGCTAGAACTTAAAGAAGCTAATCCTCATGATTTCAAACCTATTACCGTACAAGAAGATCGACTCCAAAGTCTCCAATGGACAGAAAGCTCTAATGGCCAGTTTTCTTTTAAGAATGCTTGGGAAAGCTTGAGATCTCGTGGTCAAAGAGTTGATTGGTTTAGAGTTTTTTGGCATAGCAAGGCTATCCCTCGTCATGCCATGATCGTTTGGCTGGCCATCCATAGGTAGATTGAACACTCAAGACAAGCTTCTTATTCATGGCCATGTGGTAGCATAAGGGGTCAACTGTGCTTTTATGTGGGTCAGATATTGAAAATCTAGATCATCTCTTCTTTAGTTGCACTTTCTCCACAAAAAAAAAAAAGTTCTGGAATAACTCTCTGACAAAAATGGAATCTTCCATGGGTGAGAAGGACGTGGCAAGAAACAGTTCAATGGATGACTCAGTGCTTCAAAGAAAAATCTCTCCTCAGTACGTACCACGTGCAAGCTAATGTTACTAGAAGTTGTCTATGCAATATTGCAAGAAAGGAATTCAAGAATTTTCAAGGCTAGAGCTAGAAATGAATGTTTTTTTATAATTTTAAAAAAAAAAAAAAAAAAAAAGAAGCAAGAAATGAATGTATTTTCATTAATGATATTACTTTTTATGTTAGTGCTAGGCTCCCAATAAAATATATGGCTTCAGAGATCCTAGGACATATATGTCACAGGATATTTGTTAATCTGGTGTAGATTTTTCATCGTTTTTGTTCCTCAAATTGTTGTTCTTTATGTTGTAGTCTTTCATATATAGAACTTGAGTGATTTTATAGGTGGCCTTCGTTCTCTGGTCACCAGAGTCTGGTGTATGCCCCTTTGAATTTATATAGTAATATATACTTATTTATCAGGGGAAAAAAAATCAACAATTCAAATATTAACAAGCATACCCATATTAAAATAAACTAACCAAAGCATGTTTTGCATGTTATTAGAACTAAATAATCACAAACAAGCATAAATAAATAAATAAACGAGGTAATCAATGAGCAGATAAGTAAATTATACCCCTAGCTAGAAGCTTGATTTTGATGGAGTAAATGAAGGAGAATGGTGTTCTAGACTATTTGAAGGTACTTGAAACTTGTAGAATAGAAAAAGCTTGTAACTACACCATGCTCAGCAGCTTTAAGCTTTCAAGTTTCAGCTCCAGTTTTGACGTACTAACTTTGCAGACTTAATTAGATGAAGGTCTCTTCCCTTTCTCCAATTTTTATTTTTGTGCTCTTGCTGCCGACGGAAAGGCTCTTGCAACATACAGTTTTAGCTTTTTGCAGTTTGGTGCAGCGTGCAGAAAATTACAAGTCACTGAAGTGGTCCAAATGGGTACAACTTGATTTTTCTCGTTTTCTCACACTCTGTTTCTCTCAATCCGGACGTCCTTTTGAGAAGTTGTTTTTTCCACGATATAAATAATCAACTCTAGTTTGAGAAAGTACCAACTTTTCGAATCCAATTTTCATAAGAAAAAATCAAATTGTGTGTGTTAACGTATATTATGTTATGGGCTTTAGGCCCAGTTAGATTACTTGTATAGCACACTTGTACTTGTACTACACTTTACTTGTACCGCACACATGTGCCTCCTATATAAAGGCACTGATGTATATTCTTTGATTATGAAATACAATACAAATGATTCAGTATTTCTAACATGGTATCAGAGCCATTGCTCTGACATTTTCTTTAGCAGTCTTGTCTTTATTGGTGTTACTCCATTCTCAACATCGCTTCCGCCATCACAACAGTCTGCAGCCTCTCGCCGTTGAACCTCCGATGTCTTCCAGCCGTTGTCTTTGGGTTCCGGACCTGCAGCCGCTGTCGTTGAGGAGTCCTACACCGCACAGATCACTGCACGTGTCATTACCGCCGCGAATATTGCTCCGATCACATTTCTGGAGGCATCACTGAGATCATCTTCCGCCGATCTAACTTTCGGTGAAAGCCTCGCAGTCATCGGAGACCGCACGCGCTCTCACGCACCGCCTGAAGCTTCTGCGTCAGCGTCCCACGCGCCCCACGCGCCGTCCTCTATCCCAGCTGACGTCACCCGTGACGTCATCCGTGCCACGTCAGCCCTAGCTACGTCAGCATCCAGTCATCTGCTGACGTCAGCGCCATGTCATCTTGCTGACGTCATCCGCTGACCGCTGACCGTTGACTTGGACGTTGACCGTTGACTTTGACTAATCGTTGACTTTGACCGTTGACTTTTCACTAGGGTTGACTTTTGCAGTCCAAGTTCTCCTTACCCAGTTTTTCACGTAGATTTCATTTTTGCAGTCTGTTTTTGCATATTGTGTCTCTAAATGGATAAAAATGATATTTTTCTTCCTCGCCCCATCAATACTATATTGGAGGGGAATAAGAATTACTTAACTTGGTCTCAAGCTATGCGCAGTTTTCTTAAGGGTCGCATGCTTTGGCATTTTTGTACTGGTGCAATCACTATTCCTGTCAAGGGAGCCAATGAAGAAGATACTGCTTTCCTTGGTCACATGATTGAATGGGATAGTCACAACCACATGATCCTCACATGGATTCGGAACACTTCCATTCCCTCCATCTCCAATCTGTTGGGCAGCTTTGATGATGCAAAATCAGCATGGGATATGTTGGCCAAAAGGTACTCCACTACTCACGGATCCATGAAATATCAGTTAGTGGTTGAATTGCATCAACTTAGGCAAGAACCAGGGCAGTCCATCAATGACTACTATGATCAGCTTCGCTTCATTTGGGACCAAATTGACCTTTCTGATCTAACTTGGGCATGCTCAAAGAATGCTCAGCAATATGCTACCATTAGAGATGAATTTCGCCTCTATGAATTCCTGATGTCACTTCACAAGGACTTTGAGCCCATTCTAGGTCAGCTTCTGAATCGCAGTCTTGCTCCCTCTCTTGATACTGCTGTGAACGAGTTGGTTAGAGAAGAAGCTCGTCTTGCAACCCTTCAAGCCCAGAATAAGCTCAATGTTTTGGCTATTACTCCTTCTGCTCCACTCATAGAGCAACCTTAGCAATCAAGTGATTCCTCTAGCTCTAGCAATCGTTGCAAGCAGACCAACAAAAAGTTCTGCAACTATTGCAAGCGTCCTGGCCACACCATTGAGACTTGTTACCGTCGCAACAAATCTACTGCTGCTGTTGCTAATACTGAGCCTACTCCGCCAATGGCTTCCATTTTAGCTGAGTCTCAGTCTTCTGGATCCACTATCAACCTCTCCCCCACTGAACTACAAGAGATCATAGCTCAGGCTGTTCGTATGGCTGGTAATGCATCTCTTTCCACTGCTCTCTCTGTTCTACCCGGTAAGTCTCAAACTTGGCTTTTTGATTCTGCCTGCTGCAATCACATGACACCTCACTCGTCCTTATTCTCCAAACTTGACCCTGCACCACATCCTCTAAATATTCATATAGCTGATGGTTCCACCATGCATGGGAATAGTCTAGGTTTTGTTTCAACCTCCAACCTCTCTGTTCCTGAAGTTTTCCATATACCTGACCTATCCTATAATTTGTGCTCTGTGGGACAATTAGCTGAACTAGGTTATCGCCTTATTTTTGACTATTCTGGGTGTATTGTGCAAGATCCAAGGACGGGGCAGGAGCTTGGGACCGGTCCTAGAGTTGGGCGTATGTTTCCTGTGGACAATCTTCATCTTCCATCTGTTGCTCCTGTTTCTGTTGTTGCTGCAGCTGCTGCAGTTTCTTCTTTACCTTCTCTCGCACTTTGGCATTCTCGTCTTAGTCATGCACCATCTTCTCGGGTACAACAGTTAGCTTCTAAGGGTCTGTTGGGTTCTGTGTCCAAAGACAATTTTGATTGTACTTCATGTCAGTTAGGAAAACAGCCAGCTTTGCTTTTTAATAACAATGAATCTATTTCTAATAGTATTTTTGAGTTAATTCATTCTGATGTTTGGGGACCTTCTCCTGTTGCTAGTATTGGTGGATCTCGATATTTTGTTGTTTTTATTGATGATTATTCTCGTTATAGTTGGATCTTTCCTATGAAATCTCGTTCTGAAATTTTACCAATATACAGCAACTTTGCAAAAATGGTTGAAACACAATTCTCCAAACGTATCAAAACTTTTCGATCTGATAATGCTCTTGAATATACTCAATATGCGTTTCAAGCTCTGTTACATTCCTATGGCACTGTACATCATCTAACTTGCCCAAAAACTTCTCTGCAAAATGGTCGAGCTGAAAGAAAACTTCGTCATATTCTTGACACTATTCGTGCTCTTCTTCTTTCTGCTAAAGTTCCTGCCCCATTTTGGGGTGAAGCTGCTCTTCATGCTGTTCATGCGATTAATCGCATTCCAAGCGCTGTCATCCATAATCAGACTTCGTATGAGCGTCTCTTTGGGTCACCCCCTGACTATCATCACCTTCGCTCCTTTGGATCTGTTTGTTTCGTTCTTCTTCAGCCTCATAAGCACAACAAACTTAAGCCTCAATCTAGACTTTGTTGTTTCCTTGGTTATGGCGAAACTCAAAAAGGGTATAGGTGTTATGATCCTGTCTCTCATCGTCTTCGTGTTTCTCGTAATGTTGTCTTTTGGGAACACCGATTGTTTGTTGAACTCTCTCACTTTCGTTCTTCCCTGACTACCTCCTCTGTTTTAGAAATCTTTCCAGATGAGTCTCTTGTTCCTTCTACAAATATCTTTGATCCTCCTTTGGACTTCTCTCCAGATATTTTTGATGTTTCTCCTAGACAGGTTGAAGATGAACAGGTTGATGACGAGCTACCCCACCTTGAGCCTAGGTCCCCTGCTCCTGCTCCTCTTGAAGATCCTCCACAAGACATTCCACCTCACCACTCAACCCGGGTAAGATCTATTCCTACACATTTACTTGACTATCATTGTTACACTGCTCTTGCTACACTTTATGAGCCTCAAACTTATCGTGAGGCCTCCACTGACCCTTTATGGCAGATTACAATGAAAGAGGAACTTGATGCATTAACCAAAAACCATACTTGGGATCTGGTCACTCTCCCTCCTAGACAGTCTGTGGTTGGTTGTAAGTGGATCTATAAGATCAAGACTCGCTCTGATGGGTCCATTGAGCGCTACAAGGCTCGCCTTGTTGCAAAAGGTTTTACACAGGAGTATGGGATTGATTATGAAGAGACCTTTGCTCCAGTTGCTCGTATCTCATCTGTTCGTGCCCTCTTAGCTGTTGCTACTGCTAGTAAATGGGATCTTTTTCAGATGGATGTTAAAAATGCTTTCCTTAATGGGGATCTGAGTGAAGAAGTCTATATGCAACCTCCTCCTGGTCTCTCTGTTGAATCAAACAAGGTTTGTCATCTTCGACGTGCACTTTATGGTCTTAAACAAGCTCCACGAGCTTGGTTTGCCAAGTTCAGCTCCACTATCTTTCGCTTGGGTTACACTGCTAGTCCGTATGATTCTGCCTTATTTCTTCGTCGTACTGATAAAGGCACCATTTTGCTTCTTCTATATGTGGATGATATGATCATAACTGGTGATGACCTCAGTGGCATTCAAGAACTCAAGGATTTTCTCAGTCAGCAGTTTGAGATGAAAGATCTTGGACATCTCAGCTATTTCTTGGGTCTTAAAATTACTCATTCCACATATGGTCTTTATATTACTCAAGCCAAGTATGCTTCTGACCTTTTGTCTCGAGCTGGACTCACTGACAGCAAGACTGTTGACACTCCAGTTGAACTTAATGCGCATTTGACACCCTCGGGGAAACCATTGTCTAATCCTTCTCTTTATAGACGATTGGTTGGCAGCCTAGTTTATCTCACAGTTACTCGTCCAGACATCTCCTATGCTGTTCATCAGGTGAACTAGTATCTGTCTGCTCCACGGTCAACTCACTATGCTGCTGTTCTGCGCATTCTTCGATACCTGAAGGGCACTCTCTTCCATGGCCTTTTCTACTCAGCTCAGTCTCCTCTTGTACTCCGTGCATTCTCTGATGCTGATTGGGCAGGGGATCCCACTGATCGCAGGTCCACTACAGGTTATTGCTTTCTCCTTGGTTCTTCTTTGATTTCTTGGCGAAGTAAGAAACAAACTTTTGTGGCCCGCTCCAGTACTGAAGTAGAATATCGTGCCCTTGCTGATACCACATCTGAGCTCCTTTGGCTACGATGGCTTCTTAAGGATTTGGGTGTGTCCACGTCCTCTGCTACTCCCCTTTATTGTGACAACCAGAGTGCCATTCATATTACTCACAATGATGTCTTCCATGAACGGACTAAACACATCGAGATTGATTGTCATTTTATCCATTATCATCTTGTCCATGGTGCTCTCAAGCTTTTCTCCGTCTCCTCCAAAGATCAACTTGCAGATATTTTCACCAAGTCACTTCCTAAGGGACGCACTCGTGATTTGGTTGACAACCTCAAGCTGGTCTCACATCCACCTTGAGTTTGAGGGGGGTTGTTAACGTATATTATGTTATGGGCTTTAGGCCCAGTTAGATTACTTGTATAGCACACTTGTACTTGTACTACACTTTACTTGTACCGCACACATATGCCTCCTATATAAAGGCACTGATGTATATTCTTTGATTATGAAATACAATACAAATGATTCAGTATTTCTAACAGTGTGCAATGCAAATACCAAAACTGATTTTGTCATATTTTTGTGAATGTATATTTTTGCCTTTTTTTAACCTCCGTTCAAATGAGATACCATTGGAAAGCTTATGATGATATGTTTGCTTTAAAACTCCAATTTTCATATAAGGTAAACTAAAAGCCTTGAAAGGTAGTGTCAAACTCAACTTTAGCACAAAAATCTCACTTGGGTATTTCATTAAATTCTTTTATTTCCAAGGGAATTTTTGGTGATCAAGCATACCAAATTGAAATTTATCACAAGTCCTCTTTCCAGTGACTCCTCATTTGAATCAAACCATGGTCATTTTTTTTTTTTTAAGAAATAATTACAATATGCTGCTAACCCCGCAACTCGAACCCTTTCTCCCCTAAACCCCCAAGCACTTTGTGCATGGAGAGGTGCTAATTCAGCTACAAGGTATTTGGCCAAACCATGGTCATTTGATTACAATTCAATCAAGAGTATATCATAATCAAATTTTATTAGTCTTAAAAAGACTAAATATTGACACTTTTTCATTGTTTTTACAATTCTTGTTCATTTCACATCCGATTGGACACGTGAGCTGTCATTTTAAACGGAATTCAATTTTCAACTAAATATAGGATCAAATTTATCCCGATCAAATGATCAAACCAAGGTCAAACTCAAGCTTACCACAGTCAAACTTGGTCAAACATAAGAAAAGTGTTTGAAAATACTGACTATGATAAATTTTGTTAATGTGAATTTTTGACTTTATTTGACCACTGGTTAACTTGACCAAAATTTGATTAACAAATGGCATTTTGTTCATTTTAACTCTTAACACGTAAAATTGTTAAATCTGACATCTAATTGGGACAAATCATGTTAAATTCAACATTCTATTAATCCTGACTTCAAAAATATAAATTTTGGGCTTAAGTTTAGATTTTTGCACCCAAACCGAGGGTGGAGAAAATAATATAATATCATGTCCGATAATGAAGATGTCAACTTACTGTCACATTTTGAAATACTTGGTATCCTTAAGGTCCCTAGTTGTAGTATGAATGGACTTAGCAAAATGGATGGGCGGCAGGTCAAGGTTAGGTTCAGGTCAAGGTATCGGTTGAGCTGCAAGCTCAACTTCTCACTTTTCACACATACATTTTATTAGGGTTAAAAAAAAAATTCATTAGGGTTTTTTTAAAAAAAAATTATTATTATCAAAACGACATAACTAGTCTATAATATAAAATTAACCACAGACCTACATGATGCATGGGAATATAAATATAATGTAATGAGGTATAATATATAAAAAGTAAAAGTTACTTCAAGTATTGTCTTTTTTTTTTTAAAGAATTCTACAAATATTTTTTATCTCTACAAATATATCATTTTATTATTCTAACTTCTGTTGTAGTGAATTATATTTGCTAATATACAACTAAACTTTATAAGTTTCAAATTTATTATTCAAAATTTTCATATCTTAAGAAATAAGAAAATTATCATAATAAAAAAAAAACTATCACAAAATTACAATGTTATCTTAGCTAAAATTTAAATGAAACTAAAGGAATAAAAATTAGACTTTATAATAATTTATTACTCAAACAATTAGTAGGCATATTCAAATTCCTTTTTTTTTTTAAACTAAATATTAACCCAAACCAAAATTTAACCAAAGTTATAAAAGGGAAAGAGAAGACTTTTTGATGGGAATTTAAAAAAAAAAATACCAAAACACATTAAAAAAGTAAAGAGAAAAAAAAAATCATTAACCTTAATTAGAGTCATAAGAAATAACAAAAATCCACCAAAAGAAAGTAGAGAGATAGAGAGAGGGTACTCACATATTTGCATGGGAAAAATATGGATTAAATTGAGAAAATCAAATCAAATTTATACAAAATAAAATGGAAAGAAGAAGAGTCAAAACATAAAAAAGAGGAAGGAAGTATAACGGTAAAGTAGAGAGTAGCGGGAAGATAAAAAAACAAAAAAGAAGGGGAAAAGTTTGAAGAAGTGTAACTGTAGGTGTGAACTAATAGGGAGAAGAAGAATTATAAAAAAAAAATTCTACAAGTATTTTTTATCTTTTTATCTCTACAAATATATCATTTTATTATTCTAACTTATGTTGTAGTGTATTATATTTGCCTAATATACAACTAAACTTTATAAGTTTCAGTGGGTTCCAGTTAGCTCAATTGGTAAAGTCTCTAATGGTTGAATAAAAGATTTGGGGTTCAATCCCTGCTCACACCAAAAATCGATTGGTGTCTTGGTCTGATGATAAATAGCTATTATCAGGAGTGGACGCTATAGGCTGAAACTCTCTAAAAAAAAAAAAACTTTATAAGTTTCATATTTCTCATCTCTTAAGAGATAAGGAAATTAACATAATAATAAAAAATCGTCACAAAATTACAATGTTATCTTAACCAAAATTAAAATAAAACTAAAGGAATAAAAAATAAACTTTATAATAATTTATTAGAAAAGTAACGGTAAAATAGAGAGTAGTAGGGAGATAAATAGACAAAAATGAAGGGAAAATGTTAGAAAAAGTGTAACCATGGTGTGAACTAATAGAGAAAAAAAGAGTTTTTTTTTTTTTTTTTTTTTTAAGAATAGGGGGAAGAAAAGTTTAAATCGAGAAGAGAAAATATAAAAAATAAGTGGATGATGTAGCTCTTAATATGACTTAACAGGAATATAGTAACTATAAATATTACAATTCAGATTTTAGATATATATAGAATATAGATAAGTAGACAGCTCAAACACTAAAATCCACCCTCCAGTCTCTCCCCGCTCCATTCAGTCAATCAGTACATACTCTCTAAGGTAGACACCCACACCACAACACCGTTGTTTGTAGTTGTCCACACCTGTCAAACATCCCGATTCTCCGCTATTTAATCACTGATTCTCCATATCCTTCGTTGTTCTTCATCTCCAGGTTTAAATTTTTTTCAAATCATGTAACATGGTAATATCATAGTGGCGTTTACTTGAATTGTAGTCACTTTCCATTGTCTTGCAAAAAGTGGATGTAGCAGAGAAATGGTGCTTTTAAGCTTGCATAAAATAACAACCATGATTACTCTGTGACAAAACAAAAAGAAAATATATGTGGTTAGAGAGGAGATTACTTGGTGAAGAATTAAGAGGGTAGTTTAAAGGCCTATCAAAAAAGGTGGAATGTCTGTTTTCAAAATTGTCCATTTTTCACGACTAAACCACCGAACACCTTCCTACTTGAAGAAACTGATAATTTGATCAGTTCCAAACAACTGTGAGGATATTTGATTGTATTCACCAATCTCTAGCCACATGATTGAAGGAGGTTGGCACAATATGACATCCAATAGTGCTCATGTGATAGACCGAATGTCAACTATAAAACGTATCCACCATGTAATCACTCACTTTCACTAGTAATTAATAATTAATGACTTTTTTTCTTTTGTTTCCTGATACCTTAAATCAAGTAGGTGAGTTTCATGCTTTCAACCATAGCAACTACGAAAATTCAAGCAATTTTCTTTGCTGTCATTTGTTTTTTTTTACCTTTCTTTCTTTCTTGGAGAAACCAAGACACTAGTTATACCGTCTTTGGTATAAGATGAGGATCAAACCCAAATATCTTATTCGATAACAAAAGATTTTACCAATTGAGTTAATTAGAACTATCATTAATTTAGAATCAACCGAAGTAGACCGAATGGGCCGAAATAGACCTTAATGAATTAAAGTGAATCAAATAGATCGAAGTGTATCGAAATGGGCCAAAATGGACCAATATAGAGCAAAGTGTACCAAATTATCAATTACATCACCATTTTTTGAGAAATGGTAGGGACACACCCTACTTATGTGTTCGATCTCTTGATTAGATTTCAACACTTTCACATAATGTATCAAATCTCTTGATTAGATTTCAGCACTTTCATACAAGTCCACAACATCTTGGACATTTTTTTTTTTTTAATATCTTGAATGTTTTTTTTTCCTAATAATATATTGGATAGTTTTTACTTTACATATATTGTGCCTTTACACATTCATATACTTTAATTTAGAAAGAACTCCTTCCCACTTTTTTTTTTTTAATTACTCTTACTTCAATTCATTATGCTTTTTTTTTTTTTAATATTATCAAAAAAACTAGAGGAGCAAATAAAAAATAAAAAAGTAACAGGATCGATAATGTGGCCTCAACAGTGGCTTATTAACAGTAATATTACATTTCAACTTTTAGATATAATACAAACTAATCATAACATACCATGTTTTTTAGAACATATTATATCTCATTATTTTTCTTATTTCTTCTTTTCCTGAATAAAACGTTCCAATTTTCTATAATAATAACAACAAAGTCATAAAAAACCACGTCACATGGAAAAACTAAAAAATATTGTGTCCTTAAACATGACGACTCTTTTCTCATTAAAATTGTAAATATTCAAGGCTATTTACATGTTCAGAATTAAAATTTATGATTGGGCCGCGCTCTTCCACATGAGGGCTCACTTTCATCTCTTCTTTACAAGATTGGGCTGGTCCGTGTGTTTTTGTAGCCCTGTTTGATTGATAAATATATTTCTTATTCTGCCAAAAAATATTTATTAAAAAAAAAAAAAAAAAACGTTGCTTATAGGCAACTAAAAATATAAAAGCATCACCATTGTTGAAGTATATATATTTATTGCGTTTCCCATCAATGTTGTTGGTTAGCACGTCTACTTATGTCCTACACATTATTTGTGCAATTCCAAGCTTGTTGCTTAGCATGTTCGGAGGTGATATGACGTTAATATTTGTTTTTGTTTTTTTTTCCTAAATAAAAAAGAGGCTACAAGGGTATTGATGAAACTATTATTGTGAACAAACCACATTTATTGAAAAACCACTACTCAACTTCTCCAAGTATCTCATGAAATTATTTGGATGGAGGATTCCCCTCCACCTGCAGTTGAGGCATTGTACGTGAACTCCACTTTCATTTAATGAATTATGAGGCAGTTTTCCTCTTCAAACAAAAAAAAATAAAAAAAAAACTTCTCCAAGTATCAAATGAAGTGATACAAATATTTCTATCACCAAACGACGACCCCAAGTGATATCACCTTAATTTAAATCTAAAAGGACCTTTTGCTTATTTTATGCACAAGAATAGATAGAGCTTTTCATTACTCGAAAATGATTCAAGTAAATCTAAGGTTTGAGTCATGGAGGGGTAATGAGCAAAAGGTCTTGGAGGGGTAAGGACTCACTTGTGCATTATATGTGTTCTTGGAGGGGTAATTCAAGCAATTTTCTCCGTGTTCTTGGGTCTTACCAACCAAGAAAACTAGTTTATTCTTTCTCAAAAAAAGAAAAAAAAAAGAAAACAAGTTAATGGAATTGTTCGCATCATGTGATATTAACGGGTAAAAACAATGACTTTTCCACGAGTTGTTGACCAAGCTTGAATTGTGCTTTATCTTGAAGTTGCAAGGTTTACCAAAAACAAAAATAAAAAACAAAAAGAAAAAGTAAGTGGCACAGTGGTGGGATTCCACTTCTCTTCTGTAAGCCTACTGGCTGCTGATTGCGTCTCCGACAGAGACATTTCAGTTTTAAGTTCTTTTCAGTTGTCAACACTCAACAGTTCTTGACCCAGATTGCGACCTCTGCATTATTTAAACATCTTTTCTTGGGTTTCGAAAATAGCTAATGCCTAAAAACAAAAGTTTTAGGTACGTCTGAATAATATTATACATATTTTTAAAATTTTAATAATATTATTTATATTTTCACACTTTTTCATTCATACATATTTTAAAAAATTACAAACAACTCTTCTATCAAATAGACATTTATTCTCTTCATTTAAGAAGATTTCTCTAAATTAGTCATATATTTATTTATTAAAATATTAAATTTAAAATTTAAAAATCTAACGATTTAATTACATATTTTTTTATATTCATAACATACATATTAAATTAAATTTAAATAAGATATTATTTAATATTCAATCAATAAACTTATTTTTGTTCGTAATATTTTACCACGAAAATTTGAAACTTAAACATGTCATTGAATAACATAACTATTGATTTTTGATTTTTGATTTTCTTAAAATTTTGGAAGCATGAAAAATATAAGAAAAATATACAATCCAATGGTCAAAATTTTCACAACCAATATAAAGATATAGGTGGAGTTTGGAGACATAGGACATTCATTAATTAATAAACTAGTTTAGGATGTGTTTTATGGGAAGATGAAAAGTGACTAATATATATATATATATATTTTTCAATTTTTCTTTAAAAAGTTTCATAAAATGGATAATTAGTATTTTAGGACATATATTAATCGGACCCAAACAATCTTCATAATGTACTAGTATTGCTTTTATTTTCTTTATTTGTTTTTTTGTTAAAATGCATATTATTTGAGTGGAAAAAAAAAGACTATTTAAAGTTTTAAACTTTAATTAGAGTATTTCATAATTACTTATAGGGTCTGGGTGCCCTAAGGCATTTATAATAAACACTTTAGGAAAATTTTAATATTACTTTCATGAAAAATATATAATAAAAAAAATGTTTTATAAAATAGTTGTTGTATTTTCCATAAAAGTTTTTAAAAATATTTCCTAATCCATGTGTTAACCTTTTTCTTACTTATATATCCAAGATTCATTTAGTAAATACTTGATATGAGACTCACCATACACCCATATAATACACACTTAAATATTCAACTTACGACTTATAATGAAATGAGACTCGTTATACTTGATGTTTTAGAACACTCTCGAATGATCAAATTAATTAACACCACTCACTTCTTTTTCTTAACTATTTTAGCAGTAGAGAATAAATTATTTTGATCACTTGGAGGGTGGGAAAACGAGTTGACCTGTTAATTATTTTTGATTATTTGGGGATGAAATGTAATTTCATAAAAATCGGGTATAAGGACTATAATTTTGTTTTATCTTGAGCTTGTTAGCGTAATTTACCTGATTATTTATTAGTCACAAAATCACAAGCACAAGAATTTAGTACAATAAAATCATATTTTTGATGGACTGTTATTGCATGTTCTGGGAGTATAATCTCTCCCTCTTATTGAGGGAGCATACTCCTAAAATATACAATAATTTTTAACTTTTGATAGTGCAAGGATTTGTTTACACACGACAAAATAGATGCATGGTGTAATTCCCATCATTTCAAAGGTAGCCCTTTGTTTTGAAATATCATAAGGTAACTTTATTTAGCATGTATAAGTTAACAAGAATGTTCAAAATACATTTATAAAAGAAAATTATGTTAAAAATACAGGTGAAAAGATAATAAATTTCTAATTACATGTACCATGTATATTTCAATATTTTGAACCTTTTAGACTAATTAAAATAGGATTAACTGTGCAAAAAAGAAAAGATACACATGTTAATAATGGCTAAATTATAGTACATCGATCACATTTTTGTCTCTTAAGAAAAAAAAATATTCTCAAAAAAAAAAAAGTTTAAAAAAATTGAATATGTTTTCTAAAAAAAAAAAAAAAAAAAAAAAAAAATTGACTCATCCATGTGAGGTTGTTATTTTTATAAGACTAAATTGGAAAACTGATTTCTTTAAGGATTAAAATTGAACTAATCTTGTATTTTTTTTTGAGAAGAACTAATCTTGTATTTAAGGATCAAAATAAGTTAACAACGTATTTAAAGGATTAAAATCAAATCTAACCTATAGATGTAGGGAAATTTTTTTTTTTTCATTTCTTTTAAATTGTAAGAACCAAATTCAAACTTTTTAATTTTTTAATTTAAAGGATCAAGAGTGAATTTATCCTAAATTTCAATAAGGAAAAGCCAAAAAGTATAGTTTATTTTTTGGCTACTTTCTACTTTCTTAAATATTCATATGCAGTTTAACTTTATTTAAAAAAAAAATGAAAAATTGAAAAAAATAACTAATATCCTATCCACAAAATCTTTTTGAGATTGATAATTTTTTGTTTGACAATGATATATTAATTGTTATTTACCTAAAAATTAGTTTTTCTAAATGAATAAAAAAGTTGAGAGAGCTCATCAAAAAAAAAAAAATTTTTTTTTTTTGAGAGAGAAAAAATAAAATTCCCTTTTAAAAAAAAGAAAGTAGTTTATGATATTCATATTTGCCATTTGGGTTGATATTTAAACGAGAGAAAGATGGTTTTGTTTGTCCTCATTTGCTTTTTCCTGTGGGATAAACCTCGAAACCTCAACCTTGTATTGTCCTTTCCCTCTTTCTTGTGCTGCAAAAAGTTTTTGAAAATCTCCAGCAAACCATATCCCCATTTGCCACGTGTCCACAACATCAATTCCTCCAATCTCTCTCTCTCTCTCTCTCTCTGCCACAGTACCATGCCCATGGTGGTGTCAAAAGTGTTGAACTTCCAAAACCATTGAAGAGAGAAAATCACACATATGACACTATGGCTTCTCTAACTCCTGGTGTTCTTTCTAAGCTTCTCCAACATGCAGGCAACAAGGACGTGAAAGTCACAGGAGAGCACCGCTCTGCTCTTCTCCAAGTCATTGAGATTGTGCCTTCTCTACCCAATGACCATGACAATGATCCGTGGAAGAGTAAAGGGTTCTTCTTGAAAGTCTCGGATTCACTTCACTCAGCCTATGTTTCAATCTCAGACAATGACATGGACTTGATTTACAGCGACAAGATTCAACTGGGTCAGTTTGTTTATGCCTCACGGCTCGACTTGGGTTCTCCAGTTCCAGTTCTTCGTGGGTTGAAACCTGTTCCCAAAAGCAAGAGAAGCCCTTGTCCCTGTGTTGGCAATCCCACTGATTTGGTGCCCTCTGATTTGTTGCCCATTACACCAAAGCGTGATTTTCACAATGCCAAGGTGGTCAAGACCAAGGCTAAGCCTAAGAATGTGGAAGTTGAGGGGCTACAGTTGAGGAGGTTGAGTTTGGATTCTGCAAGGAGGGTTTGGGATCAGAGTCCTAGAGCTACTTCTACTTCGACTTCTAGGACTAATGCTGCTCATACTACTACTACATCGAGTTCAAAGTCCAAACAAGTTTGCAATTCTTCGGATAATGCTTCTGTAATGTTCTCTTTTACACCTTTTGTGTCTGTGGCTGTGCACCCACATTTTATTGCTTTTCAAGTTTGAAACTTTTCACTACCCTTTTTCCTTGTTTTCTCACAATGCTTTATTGCGTTTTGCATTTTGGCTATTTCTTCTTCTTCTTCTTCTTCTTCTTCTTATGTTTCTTTGGTTATTTATCGAGCAAGGTGGTAGAAGGATGCTTGTATTGTGACATTTTGGCATTATCATTGCACTGTTGTGTTTCTAGTCTATATCTTATAGTCAAAGCCCCTTCCTTTTTGTGATTATCCATGGGGATTGAATTGACCCATTTAAATTTATATGAAAATTGATCTTTTTAATTGAATATCTCAATGACCCTTTTGAAGAGAAAGGCAGCTATTTCAGATATGGCACCATTCAAGATGATGAAGTCTTTTGTACAATCCTATGCGCAGTAAAATAGAGCAGTTGCACACTTTTTCTGTCTGGGCCCTGGATTGAATTTATTATAGTTAAATAGTAATATAGTGTATTGAACCTAATCCTTTATTTTAAACTTTCAGATGTTTTAGTTCTGCTTAAATGTTTGTAAAGAATTTGATTGTGGAATTAGGGATATATTTGTTCTTGTATGCCAAAAATTATATGGTGCCAATGCCATTGTAAATTTTAATTTATGTTGCACCTATATTGTAAACTTTTACAGCTACAGCAAGTCTTTGGCTTTGTCATTTTGGGTAGTTGGCAGGTTTATTATTTGACAGTTGTGCATTCTGGTGTAGATTATATTATCTGGATATGTTTCTTTAACGATTGGGAGAACATGATACCCGTTGAATCATTGATAAGCCAAAAAAATAAAAATGTTCTGATTTGGGTTTGACAAATTTGATGGGTAAAATTAGATCTTTCCCTCTTTTTGTCATTCTGGACAAGTGTCGCATGTGTGAAATTAAAGTTTATTGCTTCAACTTGTACTCCATTCTACAAATCTCACATTGGTGTTTTCCATGAAGCTAATGACTAGATGTTGCTGCAGGTGATTTCTGATAAGAAAGCTTGTAAGAATGATAAACCAACGAAGCCTCCAAGTTTGAGTGTTTCACCATTGCAAAACAAAAATGACATATTTTCTCCAAAATCAAAGAGCAAGACTTCAAAAAAGGATTTGAAATCATCATCTGGGGGCACTATCCCAATTCATCTGCTTAATGTGCCCCTCAATTTCAAGACTTGGTCTGACCAGAGGATTTTGTGGAATGCACTCCCATCTACTATAAATAATCTTGGAAAGGTATGGTTCATGTTTTAATAAAGTTCCATACTTCCAGTTTATCTGATGCCAAGTACTTATTGTTTTATGCCATATTGACATTGACATTGACCCTTTTCAGAAAGCTGTGTCTCATAGAAATGTCGCATTTTTGGCTGCTGTACGTGAATTAGAAGAAGCATCTGCTGCGGAGGGTATCATCAATTGCATGCGGTATACAGTTTATACTCTTTTGTGTTTTGCGATATATTTTTTGGCGGTAATTTTCCATATTTATTTACATCTTTCTATGGAATAATGAGTATTAATAGTTTGAATTTTTCCTAATGCTATGCAGTACATCCCTTAGCTTATATTGTGTTTGATAAACATATTGAAATACACGGTAAGAGTCTCTAGTGCTCCCAATCATGAATAGACAACAATGAATTCATCCTATGTTTTAGTGCATAACCTATTAGTTCCATATATATAGTGTAAATTTCCGGAAGAACATCGTTACTTGAGTCTTGATGCTGTTAAGTGGAAATGTTAGTCATATTGGAGAAGTGGATACTTCTTGTACTATTGTACTAGGAGAATTTAAGGAACAAAATTTGGTATCTTTCTGAGGTATGACATACATTTTCCAAAGCATTGGAAGCTTAAAGTAGGACTGTTGGCTGTATGGCTGGTCTCTAGCCTGGTTTGTACTGTCTTTGCTGGGTTTCCCCAGCTCGTTTCAATAAAAAAGGCTTTCTTGATTATCACGAAAAAAGAAAAAAAAGAGAGAATGTCTTGAATGAGGTCCAATACTGAAAAGGGAAGTGTCCCACAATATTCTACCAAGCAAGCCATTGAATCCAGATATTGAGTGCACGAAGGTGCACCACTGAAGCTACTCATCTAATCTTGTCATTCTTATATAGATTAATTTGTTTTGTGCATTATACATACTGGAATAGAAGCTTCTACTGTCTATTGGAAGTCTCATTACTTATGAATTGCCAACTATCAAGACAGTGTTTTGCCTCTTGGAGGGCATTGGCATGCCTAGTTCAGTTGTGCTGCAGAAGGTTTTTTTGGTACAGATTTGAATATGAGTTTGGAAAGAAGAACATGTCAGAAGAAGAATCATGGCAATCATGGACCATATCCTGGACTTATGAAATGCATTTGAAAAGACACATTATTGAAAAAAAAAAAACCAAGAATGGAGATGAGTTATGAATGTTTTTCATCTTCAGATCAGAGGGCAAAGATGATATCCAATATGCTAAGTGGAAATCCAGACTCTAGAGTCAAAGTTTCCTTTTACTGGATTGCTCAAATGTGATGGAACTGGATTGTTGAAATGTAAATGGATCAAACTTGTTATTGAGTGTGGAGAACAGGTGTGTAGACACAGTACACTTCAGGGGAAGAATGATGTGAAGCATTAGTTAATGCATATACCAAGAATTTTATGTACCTTCATGTTACCTAGTGTTCAATGTGGAAGATTTATTGGGTGACAGGCACAGCCTGAAATTTCTTATGCTTGGGAGGTGAACTACTATAAATCTGAAATTCTCCAATGTATTGAATGAAGGTTAAAGTGATAGAACTGCATAAATAATTTTTGTACATCACTTAGTTCGTTCAGATACCCAGGGTACAGTGGCATGTGTGTAACACATGAGATCTGCCAAAAAGATAACTTTCCTCCCCACCCTCACCACCTCAAAAAAAGAAAAAAAGAAAAGCAAAAATAACAACATTTAATATCATTTTCTTGACCATATTTGCCCAATGTTAGAGTTGTTTAGTGAATTACTTAAGGCCGTTATGCAACTACAGAAGATATCTCATATGCAGCCAGGCTAGAGTATTCTACTTGTTTGTGAAATAATGGGTAAGTAGGTGACATTAATAAATTTAGGGCCTTCAAGTAATTTGCTTTTGTTATAGGTCTTTTGTAGGGGTAATATGGATGGATAATTGTTGGTGACAGCCATTAGTACTCTCTCTGGCAGAATTTATGATGTCAAATACTGGTATACATCTTTTCTTTTCTTTTTTTGGGGCGGGGTGGGGGTAGGATGATTTACATAAAACAAGTCCTAGTGGTCATCTTGTAGCTTACGGAAAATTTCTCCATTTCCTTGTTCTGTTCCCCTGTTCTAGCTTTCATTGATTACATGCATTTCTTCTTCTAGCATGTGAATGTTGGTAGCCTACTTAGGAAAGATTAGCAATTTCACATTATTTTAGTGCAACTAAGTTCTATATTATATGATTTTTACCATAAAACTATTTGGAGTATAATCTGCTCAATTTACATTGATTTAATTTTCCTGCCTTCCCTTTTCCATATTACGGTGGAGGTGGACAATTCATCACGTTTTGCTGGAATCTCCCCCCCCCCCCCCACCCCCCCTTTCTCCCTCTGTGTTGACAGGGGTGTGCTTTGTTGTAGACATAAGCAGTTAAGTAGTTCATTTGGTGAAAATGTCCTACTTTGCTAGTTCTCTCTTCCTACTAACATGCATATGAACTTTTCATTAGTAAACCGTCCTTGTTACCATAAAAAATTATAATCTTCTTAAATACCATATAATGATGTCATCTGCTAATGACTATGATACACAGAGTATATACACGTTTTTCCAGATTTTTTTCCAAAAAAAAAAGTCTAGACTAATATGGAGCATGATGCCATTAGTAAAGATTTCAAGCTTGGAATATGTATGATGACCATGTTTTATTTTTTCAGTACGTTTGCGGAACTCTGTGATACCTCGCAGAAAGTTCCTGCAGGAACACTGGTGGAGCAATTTTTGGACCTTCATCTAAGTATGCAGAGAGCTGGAAAAGTTGTCAATTCCTTACAGAGCATAACACTTTCTGAATCTAAGTCAAATGGTTATTGTAGCCTACAGCGTTCATTGCCAGATGCATGTAAAAGTTTCACTGATAAGAATGCCACGTCTTGGGTTCAAGCTGCAGTAAGGACTAATCTTTCCAAGTTCAATCTTTTCAGAATGCTAGAAAAGAGTAGTCTTCAAAATGGTGAGAAATGTCATTATGTCATCATAGATAAGAATCCAGAGGAATTGAATTCAGAAAGTAATTCTCCTCAAGATAAACAAAGTCATAGAAATCATGGAAGCTCTATATCAGAATCAAATGCAAAGCGGATGCCATCTCCTTCACAACGTCATTCAACAAAGAAAACAAATACTGTAAGGGAGGACTGTTCTAAGGGAAGTAGACTAAAAGAGACAGCAACTTTGGCTGAAAAATTGCTCTTGGTTTCTCGTGAATGGTTCTTGAAGTATTTGGAGGATTCGTTAAATGTGGGATTTGAGCAAAGCAGAGAGGAAGAAAGATCTGAAATTGCATATCTTCTCGGGCAACTTAAAAGGGTGAATAAGTGGTTGGATGACCTGGTTGGGGGTGGAGTTGAGGTTGATGAGAGGATAGATGACTTAAGAAAGAAGTTATATGGGTTCCTATTAGAGCATGTTGATTCCACCATTGTTTCCATTAATTAGATACATACCACAAGAACTAACAGTGATTACACTATCAACCACAAATTTCTTGTCCAGGTAGGGGTTTCTGTCGAGAGTTTTACAGCACAAAGAATATGGTATTTTTGCCCTGGAGTTCTATCACAGGATGTCCTATGACTTTCACAGAATTTTTGTAATGACTGAAACATGTGCTATATCATTGAAATGTATAGTTGACTTCCATGTAGGTCTCTGCTAAATTTTTTATCCGCCATTTGGATCACAGCTATTACCTTATTTGTCCTTTTTCCAAAATGTGGTTCTTTCATTGTCCACTTTAATTTCCTTTCCATTTATGGTTTATTCTTGCAATCTTTATCTGGATGTGATGTGGTAATATAGGATCATAGAGGAATCTGAACCTCCATAATAGGAGACCAATTGTCAACAAAAATGAACAGATGGATATTTCATTTCTACTCTTATCACCTGCTGTACATTAGCTAAAAAAAAAGGAGGCCTTTTCTTTCCCCTCACAATTTTGGAAAATCAACAGAAATTAACTCAAAAACAACTTAGTTGGTCAAAAAATAGCCACTTGTTGATTTCCTATGGGAGGAAGTCATTGATTCTGCAGATGGAGCCTTCTCAGTGTTAACTGCTGCAGTCTTTGCCAATGCTTTCATTCCCCTACAGGACTTCATATGCTTATGCATTTTTTCTGGCTTGAACGACTTCCCACACTGCCTGCAATAAGTAAAAAGAATTTTGGTCACCTTATGGTTCACAAGGATATGAACTACAATTCCCTCTAGCTTTAAACCCCAAGTTGAGTAGCTTGTGCTTATTGCTGAGTATGATTTGGCCTATGCATCATGCTACACATTCTCAAAGATCATTAATTTTTATGTGTCAACAACTGATAGTGATCCGTGACTAACTTTGCTATTGAATTAGGCCACTTGATACATGGATTATTTTAAACAGATTATATTAACAGGATATAATCGACCAGATGGCTCATGAGCTCAGCAGAAATGATAGGTTATGAATATAAAATAGAAACCAACCTTTTAATCAAGAAATATATAATTAACCATAACTTGACCACACTCATTTGTAGTATTAATGCCTATCATAATCAACAATTCATGTACTTTTATTTTCATTTTGTTTTTAATTGAAACAGAAATTTGACTTGTGCTGATTTGTAGTAATCCTATTCCATTGAGGCTGAGTCTTTGACTTTAAAAAGATGCCCACTTGGTTAAACACTTAACCACTTGTCATACTCTCCAGTGATTATGGTTTGCATTCGACTTTTCTTCTTCTTACTTCTGATGATTCTGATCTATATTTTGGGTCACACGCACCTCAGTTGGGCTTGGTCAGTCAAAAGAATCAAAGCCTATATTTTTTAGGCGAAAATCACATTTTCGTCCCTACATTTTCAAGCGATTCTCATTTTGGTCCCTAGATTTTATTTTTACTGCTTTTAGTCCCTATTTAGAAAAACGCCATCTATTTTAGTCCTTTCCGTCAGTGCCCTAATGGTAAAATCCTAGGTGGCAAACGGAAGTATTAAAATAATAATAAAAATTTTATTTTGACATTAAAAAATGCCACATCAGCCTCTAAATTAAAAAAAAAAAAATTAATTTATTAATTTTATCTAAATAAAAAAAATTAAAAACAAAATTAAAAACAAAAACAAGAACACAAACAACAAAATTTAAATTTAAGAACACAAAATTAAAAATCAAAATCACAAACCCAGAAAATAAGAACACAAAATTAAACTTCAGATTCACATCAGATTAAACATGAAAACAAAATTTAAAACCCAAAAAATTTGAACAAGAAATTGAAACCCAGCCATCAAGAAGAAGAAATCATGGAAGGTTTAATTCCATTTCTTCTCCAAGCCATCAAGAAGACGAAGCCTCACAACAAATATAATAGAAGCCACTCATAAAACTCAAACCATAGCTACCATTTGTTAAATGTAGTAGAATCGTTCAATGGGTCATCTCATAGGCTAACCCAGATTGAATTTCAGCCACCATATACGCCATAAACCCAAAACCCCACAAACCCAGAACGGAATACAACAGACACCACAAACCCACAAACCTAGATCAACATAGACCACAAACCCAGAAACCCAGATACACCACAAACCCAGAAATCTACATACACCACAATCTCTGCCGCCCGGTCCTGAGAAAAAGCCATTTACGTGCTTGGCGGTGACGTTCCCTCCGTCGCAGTCACTGACGAAAACCCACGTGTCCTCCAAGCTCAACCGCCTCATCTCCGAGTTCCAGTCTCTCCCAGAACCAATCGACCGTGGCTTCACTATGCGACTCTATTGTCGGAGCTAGACCCATCTACCAAGGTCGACTTGAACCGAGTCATGGGCTGCACAGCCCAGGTTTGGCTCCAGGCCGAACTGGGCAGCGACGGAAAGATGAGGTTTTTTGCTGACAGCGACTCCGAAATCAGCCGAGGCTTTTGCTCTTGCCTTGTTTAGGTTCTCGACGGTGCGGCGTCGGAGGAGGTGATGAAGATCACCACAGATGTTTGGGTTTTAAATTTGATGTTTTCATGTTTAATCTGATGTGGATCTGAAGTTTAATTTTGTGTTCTTATTTTCTGGGTTTGTGATTTTGGTTTTTAATTTTGTGTTCTTAAATTTAAATTGTGTTTAAATTTTGTTGTTTGTGTTCTTGTTTTTGTTTTTAATTTTTTTTATTTAGATAAAATTAATAAATTAATTTTTTTTTTTAAATTTAGAGGCTGATGTGGTATTTTTTAATGTCAAAATAAAATTTTTATTATTATTTTAATACTTCCGTTTACCACCTAGGATTTTGCCGTTAAGACACTGACGGAAAGGACTAAAATAGATGGCGTTTTTCTAAATAGGGACTAAAAGCGGTAAAAATAAAATTTAGGGACCAAAATGAAAATCGCTTGAAAATATAGGGACGAAAATGTGATTTTCGCCTATTTTTTATTCTGACTATGGTACCCTGCAACTTCTATTTGTAACAAATGGAGATTCTGGTCAACCCAGAACGACAACATTGGTTTAACTCAGTACTAGCAAGATAGGTTGCATCACTTACGAGCAATTTGGCCCAGCCACTGGCTTGTAAGCAGTGTTAACGGCCTTTTGTTTAGAAAATTCACTGTGGTTCTTCTGTGAACCATGTCCTCCATCATAGCTTTCCCTGCACCAACAATGCAGATCAATATTAATCTAAGTTATTTTATTCTTACATATAATAGGACAAAACTTAGCTGCAGTCCCTCTATGTGCAATATGTTAAGTTCTCCAATTAAATTCAATCTTGTGATTGCATTGCATAATACAGCACAAATGGTGTAATCTTCACAATAACTAAATTCAAGTCTGCCACATGATTGAATTTAATTGAGAAATCTAAGATACAATACACAATGAACTATACGTAAATTTTGCTCTGTGTATCATATCTATGCAAAATGTTGAGGACTTCAATAATTATGAAAACCATCATTAATTTGACCTACCTAGCTTTCTGCTGTTCTTGATGTTGTTGTTGTTGTTGTTGTTGTTGCTGCTGCTGCTGCTCTTGATTCCAATTAGTCCCATGCCCTCCCAATACCTCTTCTTCACAAGTCTTTGCTCTGTTAGCCCGATTCATCATGATTAGCACTGCATCATTGGTATCCACAGCACCACACCTAATCAAATTGCGAATCATGCTAGAAGCTCCACCTGAATAGGTCTTGCTCTTTGTAAATGAGGATTTTGAAGACGAAGATGATGAATATGCTGAGGCTGGTGTACCAGCATTTTCCTCTTTGTTCTTGTTGCACTTCTTTTTATTCTTCCTACTCAACAGAGCTGAATAAAAAGTAGTTTTGAATTTCTCACTCTGCTCTTGCTTCTCTTCTTCAAGCTTCGGTGAATCATTGGGTAACGTTGACCTCTCAGAGCCAAAACAAGTTGATTCTTCAGTGATTTCAGAAGAGAACTCTGTTGAGGTATTGACTCTAGAATCTGGCTGTGTTTGATATTCTTCATTAGTCAAAGGTTGCTCCAGGTGTTGTTCTTCAGCTAGGACTTCAACTTCAACAGGCTGTTGCTTTTTCAATATTGAAGCTTTTTTTTCAGAGTGTGAACCATGATCTTTAACTTCTAGAGCAATCAATTTGAGTTTGAATTAAATGGGAAGTATTGTGAAACACAGAGAATATAAACACCATCAGTTACTATTCCATTAAGGTTATGGAAAATTTCAAATCAAATAATTCAATGATACTAATTAATTGACTAACCAAATGGGGTATTGATAATTTCGGATCCTTTGAGCACATATTCATTGTCAGATATAGGAGTGATAAGATCATCATCTAGCAAGTCCTGCCAAAGATAACCTGTCTTGTACCTCCTGCCATTCAGAACTAGTCTTAACATGAGGAACGCTAATGATAATTTACTGATATTTTCAAAAGCTTAATTTATTAGGAAATGGTAATCATTTGACCATTATTTTTACACTCCCCTCACTCTTGGTCCTACTTGTTCTGATACATACATGAATTTAATCAGTTATTCTAAGAGATAGAACTAAGGTGTTGTTTGGATGGGGGGAATGATTGAATTAGATACCTCTTGTAGGACCAAGTGAAAGCTTCTGGCATGTCCTTTCCTCGCAGATCCGAAAGCCACCTCTTAACATCTTTTACACAAATAATGAAAAAAAATTAATCATCAGCACCCAATAATCACCTAGGAACACAAATCACAATTCATGCTGAGAAAGAAATAGACTCATGACTAGCTAGTCACCTCTCAGATAGACACCATTACGATTGAAATGGTGTACACGAACGAGATGGGGATGCTCAACTCGACCCATATGACTAAGGAAGTAAATAATGTGTAAACGTCTCACTTCTCCACCTTTGGCTTCCATTCCTATTTGGTTTCTTCTTATTCTTCTTCTTCTGTTGTTTGCACAAAGTCCCCCACATCACCACCAATACCAATACCAACACAAACAAACAAAAACACAAAAAATCCTCTTCTTTTTAGACAAAGCCTCTCATTGATTAATCAATAACATTTCAAAACTCAACATTAAAAAAATAGAGAAAGACCATGAAAAGCCCAAGAGAGATCTTTGTCTCTCTGCCGGCCTGCTCCACAAAAAGCCGAAAACAAAACATATTCCTCATGCTTGACATATAACTCATTATAATATTAATGATCAACATTCATCTTTGCAGGCCTAGCTACAAGACTATATGCATGGACTATAAAATAATAACCATATATATAAAAATCATAACTTTCTTGTAGAAACAAAAGAATCATTGGTTTTCGAGATTACCCCACTTATTGTTCCTTGCAGTACTAACACTTATCTTTCCCTTCTCAGCAAGCAGTCTCTGAGTGTGACTGTGTGTGTGTGTGTGTGTGTGTGTGAGAGAGAGAGAGAGAGAGAGAGAGTAGTATAAGGAAGCACCACTATTATGGAGGATTGACCAAATATAGATCAGATAAATATGGAGAGAAAAGATTTGCAGTTTGGCTTGCCACCCGCAAGTTTTATCTGATTTCCCGCTATTTAACAAACATAGCATACGAGAATACATATCCTGCCAGCTTTGTCTCAGATATATACTATGTTATTCCCATAAAAAGGTCTTGTTTATCACCATAAATTCACAGTGGTCCAATGAATCCATTGCTACCCTTTGTTATTCTTTTTTCTTTCCTATATTCTTTCCTTATATATTTATTTATTATATTTTTCATCCAAACATTAATGGTCGATAACCTAACCCAAAATCCTACAATTTTTATTTATTTTTTATTTTTTATATTTTTTATTTATGAGAATAACCCAAAATCCTACCTAAATGGATTGAGTGAGCAACATTAGTTGCATATATTCTACTAACCATCTCCCAAATCCTTTTCTTAGAAGCTCTTAATTGTAGCACCATATTCTAATTATAATTATTTTTTCATATTAGATGACCTATACGGCTTATCGTGTAATGACATATTTGTTTTTGTCTAATTAAATTATTAGTAAACATAGTGCTACAAAATTTTCACAAATACTAATGTGACACGTCTTGATTGGTGTATAATAAAAGTAGCACCAGACAGTCTTAGCCAATTGGGGAAAAAAATAATTCTGTACATAGGAAATAGGATAAGATTACTCTTAAATTGACTTCCAAAAAAAAAAAAAAAAGGGGAAACGGATTGCTCTTAAATTATAGATGAAGATATTAATATGAGAAATATGGTATGTGAGTCTGTTATAAATAAAAGTATAATATATTTGGACCTGACTGGACAGTGATCAAATGATATGTATAGTGAACCATAGATAGACCTAACTCAATAAAAATGAAAATAAATGATGAAGGTGAGGGAGAAAGAAACCTATTTAATGGGGTAATCTGGGAATGAATTATTCTCAGGTAGAAGAGAAGGCTGGGTCACCGAATTCATTATTTCAATAATTGATTGGTTGGTGCTGCCAAAATTTTTGTGCTCTCATTTATTTGGATATGTTGTGTTTTATTAGTATTATTTATCAGATGGTCTTTTGGTAGAAATATTTTTTTTTGAGAAAGTTTTGGTAGAAAGATTAACACAATTTTATACACCTTGGCTAGCCAAACCGAAAATCTAAGAATAAGAGAAAAGTGCAAACATAATTTATGTCATATGTTCTATATTAATAATTTTGTTTTTTTAAGAATTTGATAATTAGTATTTATTGGTGTTATCTAATATTTTTTCAAGCATACATGTTCAAATAAAATATATTTATGTAAATTTAAGCTAGTTCAACTGGTAAAGTATTTTATACATTTAATAAAAATTTTGGTTTTTATTTATAAAAAAAGAAATAGAGAAAAAATATGGAATATACTAATTAATGTCTTGTTTTAATAATAAAGAAGAATTATTATAAAGCCGTAAACTTAAATTATATTTATCTATAAAAAATATTTTTATATTTAAATAAAAATATATATATTTCTAATCAAAGTGTGCATGGTTCTACACCCACTTGTTGTAAAGAAAAAAGTAAACACAATATTTTATTCCTTCAATTATTTTATAAAAAAAAGAAAAAGAAAGAAAGAAAAGAAAAGGTAGCAGTATTATGAATTTAACCTATCGATGATGATGGGGTCCTCCTCCATAAACCCCATGTACTCTGTTGGTTCCATAACAGTAGCGGGCGAGCCTTTTGCATTCATATCAGAAGTCAGAACCTTCTTCTCGTCAGTTTTTTGCAGCTTTAATATATATTCCAGCAACGCAGAAGAGAAAAAGGGTACTACTGAACACTGTAGAAAGTAAAGACAAAAAACTAATCCATCATTCAACATGCCTTAACAGAAATCATTTTTGTTCCTCATTCTGTCCTATAGCTTCTATAAGAGAGTGCAATTTGGGGATCAATTACATCCTAGCTAGCATACATTTCTTTATAATTAAGCATCTAATTATACTAATAACGATTAGTAAATGATGAATAATGTCATTTTACCAAAAAGCCTTAACAAAACGAGCATATTCTAAAATTTAAGTATTAATACCCTTTGGTTTCATATGCTTAAAAATGAAATTAAGCTACTTAGATAGGTTATTTTATTAAGAGTCTTGTAACTCAATTGATTGGTTTAAATCACATTTTTCTCATTATAATAATTGAATTAATGAGAGAAAAAAAAAAGTAGCTTATTCTCTTAGGTAAAACTTTTTAAAGTATCACTTCTTCTTAGATATAGCTTAATTAGACAATCCTCAATTTATTTTCATATCACTAAAAGAAGCTATACCCCATAAACTAACAATATAATATCACCAAGACATGATGAAAATGTTCATGAAAATATAAAAAGATATGTAGAAATATATATTCCATATAAAAGAAATTTCACATATATGCTTAGAAAATGAAAGATAGCCTAATGAGGGAGCATCAATCATTGATTTCTTACACTGAATTGAGGGTGAACTTCAAAGAGAATTTGGTATCCATTTTCTCTTTTATAGAGAGAGAG
This sequence comes from Notholithocarpus densiflorus, assembly GCA_030021035.2. NCBI lineage: Eukaryota > Viridiplantae > Streptophyta > Magnoliopsida > Fagales > Fagaceae > Notholithocarpus > Notholithocarpus densiflorus. The sequence continues at coordinate 5,115,687 of JARYZH020000011.1, forward strand.
AGAGAGGAGAGAGTGAGAGACCATCCTTTCTTCGTTGTTGATTAGCATGAACAAAACAAAAATAAAATCCCTGGCCCCTCCTTCTCTACACCTCTAAAAAAAAAACACAAAAAAATTAGTGATTGGGTGAAGGGTCAGACAGGAAGAGGAACATTGATACCTTGGACGTGAAGGAGTGTTTGATGGTGATGTGAATATGCAATCTTTCTCTTGTCAAAAAACGTGCCGTTGCAGTTAAAACCAAAATAGGTTGCTTGACTGAAAAAATGGATGAATATCCACTACTTTCTAGCTTGGTTATGTGGTTAGATACTCAAAAGTGGTGGGATAGGTTAGTAAACATAATGAGGTAGATGATGTTGATGGCCTTACTATCATATCCCAACCGTGAGTAAATTTCTAACTAACATACTGGCGGTTTGGTTCACATTTTAATGTCATATATTTATTTATCCAGCATGGAATTTACTACTGGGTTAGATAATCATTAATTGCTTAACCCTGAGGAACCTATCAATTAATCACTATCCCCAATCATTGCCACGAAGGCAACAACTTTTATACTTTATTTTATGAGAAGTGCTACGTCCATAACATTTTTACAACAAATCACAGGTGATTAGTTGCTATTGATTTAAATTTGAATTTAGCACTGAGATTACATTTTTAACTCAACAATAACAACCAATAACAACCTGCTACTTAGGATTTGTTGTAAAAATGTTGTAGACATATCATTTCTCTTATTTTATTTATTATTACACCATTATTTATTGATATAATAGATATTATCTTAATTTTGGAGTTTGCTTTATGATGATTGTTCTTTATTATTAAGTCAAGAGTCAAGATACTAATTAATTTTTGCTATGGATTGGATTCGAATTTAAGTCCCTTGTTTAATGACTTAAAACTTTACAACTTAAGGTAAAACTACAAGACGACACCTTTTTGGTTTTTGAAAAATAAACATGTTTCTCCTACGACCATTTTTTGTGGACAATCGGAAAGGAAATTTATTAAAATGATGCCATTAAGTAAAATTCCATTTTATTTACGCTTTATATATTAAGACACCGCAAAAGGATTAAGAACCTTATAAGGTGTAACTCAAATAATATTATAAAGGAGTTCAAGTGTTCAAATACCTCCCCTAATTGATAATTTAATTATTAAAAAAAAGATGCTGTAGATATTGGGCTATGCATCAACTTGATCCATAAGGGTCCCTCCCATGTTCAAAGGGTTGGATAGCGTGTGTTTGTATATATATATATATATACATATACATATACATACTAATCTCTTTTGGTATGAGACTCGAACGATAATTGATATGCCTTGATTCAAGCTACACTTATAGATAACACTAAACACTTTAAAAATGTGCTATATGCTAACATGTATTAGGCTTGTAACAATACTCTCCATTTATCAATATAAAATAAGGAAGAATAATTGATCACTATATCCACCTTTACATCTGTTAACTACTACCTATCAAACGAATTCTATCCAATTTCACAGCAAATAAGTCTGTCCATTTCAAATGATTCAGTCAATTACTATTTTTGATGAAAATGATTCAGTCAATTACAAAAAACAAATGAAAATTACCCTTCTATGAGAGAAGCAAATAGAAATACGACACAGTTACAATTAAGTCAAACAAAGATGGACTCTTAACTAATTAAAGAAACACTATCCAGGGGATGTGCAAAACCAAACTATATTTACGTACATTATTGACTTCCTAATGATCCTTTAACAAAGAATTGGTTCATGCAATGGTTGCTAGCTTTTTCTTCTTCAAGTTTAATCCATCAATACTCATCTTCATTATATTGAGCTGCACGAGGTACAAAAGGTTCTTTATCAGCATTATCTCTCGGAGGAGGCTGCCATGTCATGTGCCCAAATTGCTCTTTTAGACGCCCAGTGTGTTCTTCTTCAACCCCAACTTGACCCAGTTCCTCTCCTCCTCCACTACTTCCTTCACCATGTTGTTGCACTATCAGAACTGATACATTTGATGTGAAGCTTGCAGACACCAATGAATCCCCCAAAGCTCCAAGTTCTGGACAGTCACTCCACTCCGTTAACCCGGATGTCAATGGTGACTCCATTCCTTCCCCTCTTCCTACTATGTATAGATCATACTCATGATGCTCCATTGTGCTTATTGTTTTCAGAGTTTCTTCCCCATTATTCGTCAATTTCTCCATGTATGTAACTGATGGGTTGCACTTGGTGTCTTGCCTGAACTTTTCTAGATAGTCATCGTCTAGCTGCTTTTCAATGTTATTACACTCCTCTTCTTTATTCTCTCTTGGGTTCAACTGAGCTGCATTCTGTTCGTCTGTGTTTAAAATAAACAAATATTAACAAGAAAAGAAGACATTGAGGACTAATGCGTGTGTTTTAATAATTAATAATTCAATAGTTATGATAAAAGAGGGTATTTGAACTCGTCTATGTTGGGAACATTAAAAGGTGTCAACTGCAAGTTTCTTGATAGATTAATGTTTGTTAAATAATTTTTTTTTATTATAAAAAAGCTCTCAATAAAATATGTATATATTTTTTGTGTGGAATGTCTGTACAATTTATGAATATATAAACACACACAATCGAATTGACCTATGGAGCCCTTATGAGTATTGAATCAAGGATATTTTGTTTTTTCCTTGAGTAAGCTTTAATCAAGAATTTCTGGTACAAAATAGAAACAATGTTATAGAATACTATCAATTTTAGTGGCCTAAGTGAAAAGAAAAATGCTAAAGTTACTATAGTTTCTTAGAGATGTTACAGAATACTATCAATTTTTCTATATAGGCGTCAACTTTAATTTAAACACTGCATTATTGTTATTGATGTAGCATTGATTTCATTCAATATTGTTAGATTCAAATATTTTTGTAGTAAAATTGATAGTAGTTCTAACAATTTCTTTTTTATTTTTCCACAAAATACTTACAAATTAATGAGTAAATAAATGTGATTGGTGTTAGTGTCACGACAATAAAATAATATATAAATTTCTGAACTATTTTTTGTTTTGTATTTAAGTTAGCATATCAGGTTATAAGTTTGTCTTGCAGTAAAATTTATAATAGCAGAAGCATCACTCACTGCCTAAGTTCATTGTATGACATCCAAAATAGTTACAACTTTACTATTAAGTTCTATTCTATGCATAGTATTTTACCAACCTGAAACAAATCGCACCACCGTTAAGCTGACACTGGAATGCCCCGACATCCTCCACGCATAAGCCAATGCCTCCCGATCATCGGGGCCGCCAATGAAGAGCATGGCGAAGCGTTGTCCATGACCAGCATGGTTGGACTCTCTGCGCATGGACGCATTAAGTCCTCGATCCACAAAGATAGCTACAGAACAAGGTGCATTTGCGAACACATTTTGGTTAACTCCTCTAAGAGGAGGGTTAGAATCCTCCAATCCACCATCCATGCTTAATTGTTTGTGAAAGGGAATGATTATGAGTGTCACACGCTTGTCCTCAGCTAAGCTACAAATATCCTCGTGCATTGAGTCATAAGCAGACACTGCTGTTAAGGGCTGGACAGAAACATTGTTGCTGTGGCTCTCCAAGCTTTCAAAGGCACTTGCAATGCCATCAGAGTTTGATCTACAGCGTCCTGTTAAAATTATAGTTAATTAATTAAATTCACTATTTTTATAGTAGTTTAAATTTTTAGAACAATTGGATAATTTATTATACATCAAAGTCAATGGTCATGAGTTTGAATCATGTCCCTACTATACCCCTCATTTTAAAAATTAACAAATTTCCACATGTTAGGCCATAGTTTATATTTGAATAAAGCAAAATATCACCTGGCACTCTTACGACTGGTTTTTGACAATCTTAACACTGCTGTAGAAACGCTTGAGGTCTTTCATAGCCTTTTCCTCTATCTGCATCGATCGAATAGATGAGGGTGTGTCAACCTCTGGTTTGAACCAGCGGTTCAATCCAGCAGAATCTGATGGCGAGCCCTGACCTGTAGCAACTGAAAATCCAGTCATTTTTGTCTTTGGGCTGTGGGAGAGGCTCTGCTGTTGCTTTCCCTGCTTGAAGACAAAGCAGAACAAAATCGAATAGGGTATCAGTTTTCCACAAGGGGAAAATAAAAAATAACAGCAATTTCAGGACAATACATGGGTTTAGCAATGCATATTTTACTTCTAGTTTATTTGCTAAAAAAGTGGCTTTAAGCAAATAATAATCAAGTCCAGATAACTCTCTATTAAACTTCTTCCCATATGTACAAAAATGGAATCATGTGTGAGAGGGAGGGTTTTTTTTTCCTATTTGGGTGGGAGGGGGGGTACAGTTGAAGTCTCAAACCTGCTGCTGCTTCTGAATATCCCTGAGAGATGGCCGGGAAAGGTGGGGAGGCGTTCCAGAAGCAGCCCAAGGAGGCGTGCTTGTTTCTCCATCAGATGGCTGTGAGGTGCGCACAGAGACCACAGGTATTGGGGTAGAAGGCAAAAATGAACTCAACAGGATTTTCCCATCACTTTTACCGTCGGAAAAATGTTCCACCTGGTCTTTGCTTCTGGCTGGTTGGTTCACCTTGATTTTGCTCTGTTCATCCTGTATGTCACGAAGAGAAGTGCGTTCCTTTGAAATTTTAGCCCCACCCCATGCAGGACCCTCGCTTTTGGGTGTAGGAGGAGTAGGAGCAACATCTTTGGCGGTGTCATCAAGAGCACCACTCAAGAACATAGTAAGCCCTCCCTTTTTGTTCTTCTTCTTGGATGATGTTGGTAATAAATTCCTACTTTTCGGCATGACTGAACTGTCATGAACACAAAAGGGGGACTCTTTGGTGGCTTGGTTAGCCACAATTCCTTTGCACTTCACATCTTCCTCCTATCAAAAGTTATAGTTCAAAAGATCAACAATTGCGCATAATATTCAAGTCATATTTATTTTATCTTTCTAACTTTTCAATGATTTGTATAAATATAACCCAAAAAAATTCCCTCCAGCATATGAGGACACAAATAATAATCATGGCTATAAACCAGTACAATTACAACTTTGACACATATGGAAGACTGCCTCCAAGGGTTGATTTCAAATGTTCGATAAAATCAGATTTAGAGTGAAGTTAACAGAATTATTTCATAATTCATAATAAGAACATGACTAAATTATATGGTAACCATCAACCTACTGCAACCTTTCTTTTTTCGAGCTTGGGACCAGTTGTGAACAAAAAATACAGCACAAACTATTTCCAACAAAGAAATTGACTTAACAAAAACCCCATAGAATATAATATAAGCCACCATAACAATGTACAAAATAATACTCACTATAGCAATACTAATCAATATATATTGGGTTGGGTTTAAGTAATGTTACACTACTAAATATTTCTTTATTGGAGGCACATTTTGACAAATTCACAATTGGATTATATTTTTTTTAATACCCTCTAGGCTTGCAAACTTTCAAGATTATCAGATGATGGGGGACGTAAGTAGAAGCCCACTTTAAATACTTGTAAGAGAAGAGGGAAAGTTGGTTCTAGTTTGGGATGTTTCAGATGATGGAGGGCTCTCTTAGGACCTTGCTTAGTCATTCTAAATTTTGAATCAATTCTTTTTCTTTTTTTTTCCTGCTGGATAAGTTTTAATTAAATTGTACTAGAATAAATTCAAATCGGTAATTTCCAGAAATCTAGAATGGGCTTTCTATGGCGTTACCAAAGTCCCATGAGTCTTATTTAATGTTGAGTCCTTTTCCTATTTTATTTTATGTTTTGATTCCTTTTCCTATTTGGTTTAGAAGTCCGCCATGTCTTTTTTGGTTTATTATTAGTAATCCTAGTGATTCTAGGAATAGGTTTTTTAGAGTCCTAGTCCTTCTAGGAAAAGGATTTAACAATCACCTATAAGAAGGCTTTACTGTGGTCAATTACACTCATAGTGAGATTGATTCTAATGAAATTCCAGCAGCCTTTTCTAAGCTTTGAGAGTGTGATTGCTTTCTCCTATTAGGTGTGATAGCTCAGGAAAACCTAGTGTAATTATCTAGTGTTTTATCTATCTTACTTCATGTACAAGATGAACATCAGTAGGGGATGCCATAAACTAACACACTTGAGGCCTAGTGAAGGTGAGATAATGCAAGGAGCCAACTAAGCTTCGATAGACATGGGGATTTCACTGTTTTAACACCAAAAAGCCATCAACTTATTCAAGATTCAATCTTTTCTTTACCTAAACCCTTAAACATCAATATTTATTCAAGAACTCTTCAAGTTTTAGTGCTGAATTCTTAAAGATCCTACATCAAATTTGTATCAAGGTCCATTCAAGCTTCCATTTTGTATCATCAGATGTTAATAGCTATCTCATCTATAAAAGTTTAAATTTTAAGTTTTTTGTATTTTAACATCAAATTGACATGAAATTTGGCACACTTGTTAAAAACACAAAAAACATGTAATCCTAACAGTAGGTTTTTCATAATATTAATTTAATAAAAAATTATTACATGGTTTAACATTAATGAAAAGTTACACCAGGTGTAACTTGATCCTATATATATATATATGGTTTATGATTGAATTTATGGGGTCCACTTAATGATGATTGCTCTTTTAATATTAGGCAAAGACACCGATTAGTTTTGTATAGGCAAGATTCAAACGTCCCATATTCAATGACAAGAGACTATTTCGGTTGAGCTACCTGAAGACCATTACACACACATTGCTGCAACCTTGTACATAGGATAACCTTGCATAAGAGCATCTCCAGCAGATTAGGCAAATTTTTGTACTGTTTGGAGAATAAACAGTGACTTTTACCTTTTAGCTACCTACTTTTTCAAATACACTTTCCAACAGATTCTCTATCTCATTTAAATATTATTTATTCATTCATTATTTATTCTTTTTTTAACAACTACACATCTTCCAATATTTTTTTATTCAATACCTTATTATTATAATAGAAAAAAAATATTTGAAGAATGAACAATAGCCCATCAGACTTGATGAGCTACTGTTCATGAGCCAAAAAAAAATTCAGGTATAGAGAGTCTGTTGGAGAGTCATTTTGTGGGTTTACTCTCTATAATAGAGAGCATTTTGTGTTTAGAAAGCCTATTAGATGCTCTAAGCATGGGCAAGACAATTCTGTGCAGTGTCAAAAGTTGTCGGCCAGTTACTTGGGTCACACAGGTCAAGTATGCATATAAAAAAGACTAGGTAAAATTCCATTTTAAACCATTAGGGGCATAATAAATTAAACGTGTAGTTTCAAAATTACAGGTTAAACCCTATAGTTTCAAAAGTAATAAATTAAACCCATTTCAAAAAATAATAAATTAAACTCTCAGCCTATATTAAAACCAATACAATTATTTAAATGAGTTAAGGTTATTTGTTTTTGAAAACCTGAAGGTTTAATTTGCTACTTTTGAAACTATAAGGTTTTAATTTGTTACTTAAAAAACCTAAGGCTAAGGATATACTTTATTACTTTTGAACATACACTATCTAATGTGTTACACCCCCTAAACTATAGGGTTTAAAATTAAATTTACACAAACGAGTATTTTCTAGAACTATGTTTTGACTTGATACAGCTTTCTTTGATGTGCATGCACATAAATTACCACAATGAATTTTAATATTTGGCTAGAAAGTTGAATTCCTCCCAAATACTCATCAGGAAATTTTTGTGGATCCATAAGCAACCAACCAGTTAATTAAGACCACATACATACACACACAAATCATATTATTGCATCCAATTACTGTTTAAAACCCAGGGAGTATTATGATGGTCATAAAGCTAACCTTATTCTTGGAAATATGAGAAAGTCCAACATCCAAGAAATCCTTTGTAGGGTTTGAAACGACTTCAGTCCCACAAAAACTAGATGCTGTCTCCACTTGAGACATGCTCCGTTTGCTCTTTCTTCTCTGCTTTCTTGATACCTCAGCCTTTTTGTTGCCTTTTCCATCTGGTGAAACCAAGGAAGTCCCATTCTGTCCGTTGTGTCGATATTCAATGCCACATAGATTGTGAAGGATCGAGTTCTTCAATCAATTTGTGTTTCAATCATAGACTAATCTTGTTCTCAAAAAAAAAAAAAAAAATCATAGACTAATATCTATTGTTCATTATTCTGCAGAATTCCTCTTAATTTGTTTTTTGTGATTTATGTGAGAAATCATATGAGTTTTAAATAATTTTGCGAACCCTTAATAGGTTGTTGTGCGAATAGAATTTTAATTAGAGTCCAAATTTTCTGTCTCACATATTAAGCTTCACTCTATACTCTACTAATAAAAACGTAACATGTTGATTTCTTTTATTAAGTGAGATAACATGCCTTGTAGAATGAATTTTGATGTTAACAATTAATGCTGTTGAGGTAAATCTTACATGGCTCCCTTAGTTCTACCTCACGTGATTAACCATTTTTCTTTTGACTCTCTTTAGTCGCTTTTGTTTTTGGTTTCTTTTCTCTGTGGTCTCAACTCTTTCGTCTTCTTCCTTAGTCCTTGCTACGCATAGGTCATCAAAAATTTTATTGTTCCACTGCCACATATTTCCGTTTTGTCTTTTTCTTTTTCTTTTTCTAAGAGATTATGGCTCCAGGTGAGAGAAACAAGCAAGCAAACAAATTTGATAAAATAATAATAATATAAGCATTCTTAGCAGATAACAATCAACCAAGTCATTATTTATTAGATAAAGTTTGATAAAATAATATAATCTAAAACTTAAATCAAATGTTATCGGTATATTCTAATCAGATTGTAATCTCTGCAATAGTATATATACAAGGGAGCAAGCACCCAAATTAATGTTAAGGGAAGCCAATTATTTTCTATCTGTATCAATTGTTTAATTTCAGATTTTATACATGTTGTGGCACATGACACATTAACTAATCACAAGAGATTTCCCTTCTAATTAGTTCACATTTAATCAAAATGCTTCTATAGTTTTATGGAGGAGCTTCCCTTCCCTAAACTCATTCAAGAATTTCAACAAACATGTAAAATACAAAATCTAGCAACTCCAAATATAAACTAAATACAACCTTTACTAAACAAAGAAACTTCTCTCTCCACACTTCTCCTAATGCAACAAAAATCAAACACCATCATCAGTCATCACCATAGACAAGTCACTTTTTTCCTCTCCACACTTTTCTTCAACAACTTTGAATTTTCCATGGCCTAGAGAACAAGATTTCAAGAAAATGACTAAATTTATCATATCCACATATCTTAAACTTTTGGGACAATCTATAATTTAACAAATGTGTATTCATTTTTTTTAGTAAAATGATGATAGGACATGCTCTTATTGAGGTTATAAACCAAGAGTTTTACATCAAGCCTTTATAGAATTTAAACATGATGCAGGAAGGCTTCTCATGTACATCTCAATATATCACCTGTGAATAATTAGTTATCCATAATCAGCAAAACAAAATCCTAAAATTTTGCAAAGATCCCAAGTGCCTCCAAGGAACGCATTTTTCCAAGTTCTCTGCAAATATTCTAAATGAATTATTTTCCAGGTGTTCTAAAGAGATTTCTAGTGTATTATGTATCATGCATGTGATTAAACAGAAAACAATTGTCCAAAGGCCAAAGCTCATGTGCAATTGCCTTCAACAATTTGCTATAAAAGGCCCTCCAAGGGATTTATTGGACAGAAGCCTAGAGAGTCTTAAAACGTTCTAAGCCTTTAATGGTAAAAATAGTCCCCGCGCGGTAAAATTTGCTCTCATTTAGTAATCTGTAAATATTTTATCAAATCCTACATTTGTAATCTTCAACCAATTTCATCAAGTGTATCACTTTTCAAAGTAGTACTTTTTTTTATTTTTTTTATTTTTTTATGATGATTTGAAAGTGGTAGTTCAAGTAATATTTAAAGTGTCACTCATTTTAAGAGAAAATTGCTCTTTACTATCTAGTATCTACCGTCTGAACTCAATTGCTTTATCACATTTCTTTTTTTGATAATTTATTCTCTGAGTTGTTGTTTTAAACAATTACATTAATAACTATTTTAAAATCAATCATAATTTTGCATGATTCCATACATTTTTACCTTTTATGCTTTGTTTGTTTTGACGTAAAATATTATAAAAAAAATATTTTCCTATTTTACTGTGTTTGTTTTGCAGTAAAATATTTAGTCAAAAGTAAAATATTTTCGGTCAACCAAATCAACTAGGCAAATTTATGTAAAATATTTTACGCTTAAAATTTTGGTAAAACATTTTACATTTTCTTTCAAGCTCTCACCCCGATACTCCATCAAACCTCACTCCTCAGTCCCTGACACACTCTCTCCCTTCTCACTCTCAAGTTCTCCCTCTCCACTCTCAAGTTCTCCCTCCCACAAACCAGAGCCACCAAGCCACTCTCAGCTTTGTCAGCGCCACTCATCTCCGGCAACTCTCATCGCCGGCTCCACCTTTTCCATCGTCGCCTGACTCGCCTCCACACCTCCACCCACCGAGTTTGGTTCAACCACTCAAACCCATTGATTCTTTTTTTGATCTAACCATACACCAGCTCTTACTCCACCAATTCTCTTACCACCATCACACCGGCTCTACCTCCACCTTCATCAACTCACCCACCGATTCTTAGATCTAGTTTTTTTTTTTTTACCACTACATGGGTTTATTGATTTGGGCCTTTTGGCTAGTTTTATGGGTTGTGGTGGATGGCTGGGTATTTGAGTTGCAGACTTGCAGTGGGTGGCTGTGTTTTTGGGTGGCTAAGATGTTTATAGGTTCGTTGATGGCTGAGTTTTTGGGTGGCTAGAATGGTTTGTGGGCCATGGTGAGGACTGGGTTTGTGGGTTATGGTGGGTGGTTGGCCAGCTTTGGCCTTTCTTTTTTTGTTTTTCATTCTCCAATTTGTGGATTTAAGTGGTCAGTGGAGTGTCAGGGTGGTGGTGGGTGGGTTTGTGCCGATCTAGTGGTGATTTGGGTGGTGGAGTGGTGGTGGTTTGGTTTTGTGAGATTGTTTGTTTTTGAGCTAAAACGATAGAAAGTCTTTATTTAACTGAAGAAATTAAATGTAAAACTAGTAACTAACAACTACATGGAGTGGTGTCCCCAGAGAAAGCATCGAAATACAATGGAAAACCCAACCCCAGAAACATTATACTTAGCCCGTTCAAACCTGTGTAGCCATTAATTGTTGATATTCCTCCAAAAAAACCACTAACACCCTCAAGGATTGTCTTCGGGTGGACTTGGACTTGCTCAAAATTGTTTTGTGAGATTGTTAAAATTCTTTTAAAATATACAATTTTTTTTTTTTTTTTCATTTTCAGGAATACAAACCAAACACGGTAAAATGAAAATATTTTCAGTAAAATATTTTACCTTTGCAAATATTTTACGCCGAAACAAACAAAGCGTTATTTTCATATCTTGGGTTTCTGAGCTAGCGTAGTAGGGATTTTTTTTTTCTTTCTTTTTGGGTGTGGGGATAAAAGGTAGAAATAACATTGGTGTAGTATTTTTTTTTTATAACCAGCCAATTCATTAAACTAAGAAGAACTACAAAAGGTACCCCAATCTTGCCTACAAGCTTTCAAGATAGGGGGAGGCAAATCATAGTTATTACACAAGAAGCCTGCCTTAAGAGCAACAACATATTTAGCAGCTGAGTGAGCTGCTGAGTTCAGAGATCTCTTAACCCAGAAAAACTTACAATTATAAAAAAATACACTCAAAACAGCAGTATCTCGAGTGATGGAGGAAATGGACCAATCAGATGGTTCTTTAGCTTTGAATAGGGCATCTAAACATATTTTTGAATCTCCCTCCACAACGATGTTGCTCCAATTTTCATCGTTAGTGTAGTAGTTAGCATAAACAAAGGTAGTTTGTATTCAAATTGAGGATTTTTGTGTTAAATCATATATCATATCATCATATATACTATATAATAAAAGTTGGGTTTCTCCTCTATATAACTTTATAATTTCTTTGGATAAACACAAAAGCTTAATTGTTGATATCAACTTCTCTTTCTTTTTAATTTTTCTTTTTTACTTTATGAATTATCTACAAAAATTTTAATATAAATTTTTATCAACAATTTTAAGTGTTAATCTACTTTTAAAATATTCAATAGACACACTTGATAAAACTTTAAAAATATTCAATAGACACGTGAAAAGGTTCAAGTTATACAAAATTTGAGTTTTTTCTTCTTTTTTTCCTTGAATTAAGAGTTTGAGTTTGATTTTACTTTTAATGACACTCTTATGAAGATAGTTTGTTCGATATTAAATTCTATTAACTAAGTTTTAAAAAATATTAAATTCTATTTCAACTAAAACCATGAGTTTTGTTTCTTGTGTGTGTTTCTCAAATAAAAAAACTAAAACCATGAGTTTTGTTTCTGTATATATTTGCTAAACATTTGCTAACCGTTTCACTTGAAAAATCCTACTTATATTCCTTCGGAAAGTGCATTATTTTCCATCTGTTTTGGTGGTTTCTTTCATGTTTTTTTTTATAGAATATTTGTCATATTAAATTTCTATCGATTATATGTTCTACCTCTTCTTTTGATTTATATATATATTTATATATATATATGTTCTACTTCTAATCATGTTATAGTATTCACTTTAATTAAAATCATTTTTATGTTACAGATTATCCTGAATCTTTGGAGCCCAAGCTATGAAGTTTCAAGATCTTAAAGCTTTACCCTTCAAGATGTTATCCTAAGTGCAAAGTCTACACAGATGCTATTATATGATTATATAGTGATCTCAATCCAAGAATTGCTAAGAACTTTTGTCAGAGCTATATCAATGTTGAATTTTTTATTATACATCGACAAATTTTTTTTAAGGAGTCAAGCAACTTTTAATTAAAGGGGGCATACTAACATAAATCACCAGTTGTTGGATTGAATGGCACATCCAGCTTCCTAGGTTGATGAATTTGAGTTTGAGGCATGGTCATCATTTCATATATTCTTAGGTTGGTTAGGGTGTTCTAAATTTACAATTTATCATGTCATTGGAGAGGTAAGAATAAGAAATTGAAGAGCTGATTATTAAAGATGTTTAGTGTCATAAACCATATAACTCTTCCCAATAAGGTAATTGGATTATCATGAGATTAGAGTGAGATAACTACACCACCGAACTCTTCCCAATAAGGTAATTGGATTATCATGAGATTAGAGTGAGATAACTACAACCACCGAGGTTGAGTCACTTAATAATAAATGCTTCCATAATTTCCATATGATTTGGTTAAATTGCAAAGAATCTATTCTAACTTATAATAAAATCCACTCAAATACAACACAATGAAGCAAACCAAAGTGCTCTTGCAATTGGACAAGAGAAAAACAAATGATTCACAATATCCTCATGTTCACCACACATCACACATGAATCAAAAACTACAACTTGTCTTCCAATTAGGTCTGACTTCACAAACAAATCATTATTAATTATTACCACAGAAAAATAACACATTTAAAAGGTAATATCAAGCTCTCAAAGCTGGCCCAAAAAGAATTCTGCCAAGCAGAAACAAAAGAACCATCATTATCTTTTGGCTTAAGAAATACCTTTTTAACACTATAAAGTCCAGATTCAGAGTGTGGCCAGATTAACTTCTCCTTAAATTTTCCACTAGACAATGAAATCTTACCACATTTGACCTGCCACTGTAGGCTGGTAAAGTTCCCAGTGATATAAAATTTCCAACACACCATGTAGATCTGCAACAGTTTGCATAAGAATTCTGATTCGGTGAAACTGAAGTACCATCTCCAATACACCATGTAGTTTCAGCCAAAGCTGAATATCTACAAGACAGGAAACCTTTCCAACCCAATGGTCAGAATGCTTAGCCCTGAAACTAGAAATGCTTTCCTTCACAGTACTTAGCCATTAACTGATTAATTCCTTATGCAGCAAACAATTTGGATTACAAATAACTCCTTTATAACAGAACTGCTTTGCTACCAAACCTTATTTGAAGGACCCATTTTCTACATCCTAACCAACGATCTTTTCTTAGATCTGCAGATAAAATTCCAGTTTAGTAAATGAATTTACCTGCTCTCTACAATGTCTCTAGAAAGAATTACAAACAATACCACATCAAAAATTTCAAAAAACTATGTTGCATATCAATATTCCTTGAACAAAGGGCCAAACACAAGCTATTTGCACACTTATAAAGTGAAAGTGGATTCCCTTGTCTTGAGGGAAAATAATTTTACCCAGGGAACCATTCAATAGAATCTGATAGAAATTGTGCAGATGCACCGCTTAATCAAAAATTTATTTCTTCCAGCATAGTAAAAATGAAGTCCTAGATACGTCTTATCATAAACTTTACTCATATCAACTTTATAGGCTACCAACCAAATTATCCACCTCCTATCTTCTAATTTTCTCAACCAGGTCATGTGCTAACAACAGGTTATCATAAATCATTGATCACCTATTATGTTAGAAAAAAAAAAGTCACAACTTTCAAGGGCAAGGAAGGAATTTACAGAGTCAAAACCATATGCTTGATAACTGCTGCTAGTTGTTTATCTTTCTCAAATTTGTTGGAAGTTAATGATCTTCCAAAATTGTATGACAAGAAAGCATCAAGTAGTCTCTAAGATCCTCACCTGCACAAGTATAGACAACAATAAGCAAAATGGGATAAGAAAAGAATCAGTGCATAACAAAGCACACAATAATGGTCCAACTCCTAACAAAATAAAATATAAACAGCTTAATACAATGAACAAGTTTAATTAAAAATGATTTTTTTTAACAAAATCAAAACATAGCTGCTCTTTATTAAAATAAGGTTAAAGTGCAAACTACTTCATTTGGTTTGGTAAATTTTAACATCCTGAATTTGAAAATAACATTATTTTCGAAGAAAACAAATAGCCAGTGCACTAACCTAACCCTCACTGATTGGGGTTGCAAAGAATCCATTTTAACATCCTGAATTTGAAAATAACATTATTTTCAAAGACAACAAATAGCCAGTTCACTAACCTAACCCTCACTGATTGGGGTTGCAAAGAATCCATTTTAACTTATCCCAAGAAAACAAAAACAAAAAACAAAAAAAACAAAAAACGACTCTAATACCACACACTGAAGTAAACCAAATTGTACTTGGAATTGGACAAGGGAAAAACAAATGACTCACAATTTCCTCATATTCACCATGGATCACACATTCACACATGAAGCAGAAACTACAACTTGTCTTCTAATGAGGTCAGACTTCACAAACAAATCATTATTAATTATTTCCACAGAAAAATAAGACATTTAAAAGGTAATATCAAGCTCTCATATCTGGCCCAAAAAGAACCCCGCTAAACAGAAACAACAGTGCCATCATTATCTTCCAAAGTCTGGTTTTTGCTTAAGAAATACCCTTTTTAACACTATAAAGTCCAGATTCAGAGTTTAGCCAGATTAAGTTCTCCTTAAATTTTCCTCTAGACAATGAAATCTTACACATTTCACCTGCCACTGTAGGTTGGTAAAGGTTCCTAGTGAGATAAAATTTCCAACACAATCTGTCACGATCAATTAGATCTTCAACAATTTGCATAGGAACTCTGATTCAGTGAAACTGAAGTACCATCACCAATACACCATGTAGTTTCAGTCAAAGCTGAATATCTACAAGACAGGACACGTTTCCAACCCAATAGTCAGAATGCTTAGATCTGAAACTAAAAATGCCTTCCTTCGCAGTACTTAGCCATTAAATCCTTATGCAGCAAACAATTTGGATTACAAATAACACCTTTCTAACAGAACTGCTTTGCTACCAAACCTTATTTAAAGGACCCATATTCTACATCCTAACCAACAATCTTTTCTTAGATGAGCAGATAAAATTCCAGTTTGGTAAATGAATTTACCTGCTCCCTACAATGTATCTAGAAAGAATTACAAACAATACCACCTCAAAATTTTCAAAACACTATGTTGCATATCATTAGTAGCTTGAACAAAAGGCCAGAGACAAGATATTTGCACACTTATAACAAACTGTGCAGATGCATTGCCTAATCTACCAAGTCATTGTGCAGATAAGTCTTATCATAAGCTTTATTCATATCAACATTATAGGCTACCAACCAAGTTTTCCACCTCCTAGTCTTTCTAATTTCCTCAACCGGTCATGTGCTAACAACAGATTATCATAAATCATTGATCAACTATTATATTAGAAAAAAAAAAGTCACAACTTTCAAATTCAAGGAAGGAATTTACAAAGTCAAAACCATATGCTTGATAACTGCTGCTAGTTGTTTATCTTTATCAAATTTGTTGGAACTTAATGTTCTTCCAAAATTGTATGACAAGAGAAGCTCCTCTTTAAAAGGATTCTCTTCTCCTATCGTCAAGAAGTCCCTAAGATCCTCACCTGTACAGGCATAGGCAACAATAAGCAAAATGGGATAAGAAAAGAATCAGTGCATAACAAGGCACACCATAATGGTCCAACTCTAATCAAACTAAGATATAAACAGCTTAATTACAATGAACCATTTTATTTAAAAATGATACTTTTTAACAAAATCAAAACATAGCTGCTCTTTATTAAAATAAGGTTATAGTACAAACTACTTTATTGAGACTTGAAACAATGATGCAAATCATGCTAAGGAAGGAAAGATAACAAAATAGATCTGGGAGGTATCAACAAGTCATTTTCAGTTATTTCTTAACTACCCAAAGCAAGCAATACCAGCTAAAGAGATGATTTATCCTTGTTTTTCAGTAAGAAGATAGGCATTTAAGGCAATAGAAGAATTAAAATGTACGAGCAAAATCTTTAGCTTATACAGATTACATTTGACAGAATGTAAAACTTTTTGAATAAATAATACAAGGAAAACATGAAGAACATTTAGTACGAGTGTGAAAACAAGGAGTTAAAAGATCGGTCACCATAAAATTGTCAGCAAAGAAACAATTGAGCACATCTATCTATACTTTGTAAATTATAAGTGGCAGGAAACATGAACTTGGCTTGGTAAATAGGCTTTGCTCAAATTTGGTAAGCAACACTGACCACTTTCTTTTTTAAGTAATAAATTATTATATCAAATAAAATTTGAATTGAGAATAAACAATATTAAGTATATATTCTATGTACTCAACTATCACCTCAATATAACAATGAGAGTCAGAGACCACAACCTTGATAAGCTATTTATCCTAAAAACAATGCCACTTGATTAAGGTAATGAATCAACAATAATAAGAATTTGACAATGTCATATTCATATCTAATGCATGATATAATCAACGCCAAGTACATTCAAAGAACAAAATGAAAAACCATCCTAACCATTTTCCATTCACCAGTGGACAGTGAATAAACTGGGGTTAAGACTTTTAAGACAACCCTGACCACTTTGTAGTCATTAGTTTTGGAATCAAATTCAAACCCAATAATAGTGCCGAACCCACCATTTGTAATATAGATGACATTGGGTGAAGGAAGATTCACTAACTTTCTAACACAAGGGTTCCACAGACATAATCTATCACTCTCAGTGTGTAAATCATCAGAAAGGAAGAGCAGGCCATTATAAGTACCCATCACACTAAACTACTGGCGTGTTGTGAGTGGAAAGTCAGATCACTTCATTTCAGATATGCTGGCCAAAAATCAAACTACTAGAGATCAGCTGTTGAAAGGAACTTTCCTGACTTTATTTGAGATTGCTACTTATAGGGAGGTTTTTGTGGCTGATATGTTGGTGAGCCACACTTTGGAGGGAGGGTGGACCAGTGGAGTTGGGATGTACGGTTTCAACGTGGTTTTAATGATTGGGAGACGGAGTTGGTGGGGGCTTTTTTTCATACCTTGAGTGACAGTGTCCTCCAATTAAGGATGAGGTGGTGCTTGGGGTTGAAGGGGAGTTTGCTATACAGTCCTTTTTATGGTGTTTTGAGGGGATCTAGCTCTATGATTTTTCCTTGGAAGAGTATTTGGGGTGTGAAGACTCCACGTCATGTGTCTTTTTTGTTTGGATAGCTGCATGGGGGAAGATTCTCACAGCTAATCATTTGAGGAGAAGAGGCTTCACTAGTATGGATTGGTGTTGCCTTTGTAAATGTAGTGGGGAGAGTGTTGATCATTTGCTGTTACATTGTGGGGAGGTATCTTGGTTAAGGAGTTTTGCCTTTTGATCGTTTGGTGTTGCTTGGGTTTTACCAAAGGGGTGAAGTTTGGATCCAGTGTCCAGTTACACTGGACCCGTTGAGATTATAACACGTGTCCACTTTTGATTTATTGGCAACTTGGAAAAATTGGTTTGGAAAGCATACTTCGAATATTTGGACTTTGGTGCCACATTGTGTGATGTGGATTATTTGGAGGGAGAGAAATAATCACATTTTTGAAGATTCGGTGCTTCCTAGGGACAAGGTCATATCCTTATTTGCAGAAAATTTTTTTGTTAGTTCAAGTGTGTGGGGATCTACCTCTAGGGAATCCATTCTGCTGTTTTAAGATTCCCCTTTTTTCTTGTATATAATTTTCTGTTTTTTTTCTTTTTTTCCTTTTTTTTGTTGCCCGTACACATTCTTTGTGCCTACTCCATTTCTTTAATGGAGTAGTTTTCTATTAATACAATTTTTCTTAACTATCAAAAAAAAAAAAATAGTTGAACTCTATTTAGCATTTATTTATTGTTTGGTATTTTACATTTGAGAATTGGGTTTTTATTGTCATTATGGCCTTGGAGTTTTTGTTAGCTATTGAGTTATTGTTTGTAGTCTTGGATTTTATCTGACTTATTAATTATTGAGGATAGTTACTGCTTTTTTTGGGGGTCTTGCACACTTGTAAGGTGGAGACTTTATAGTGCGCTGCCGTTGTTGCGTGCCTAGCTCATATTTTTGGGTCTGGGGCGTGATAATGTCATTTACTCCACCTTAAAGTAGACATTGTATCTCACCCTGCTTTGTTACACTTACAATCTATTTGAAATACAGATGAAGCCCAGTGTGGGTCCAAGTGAATTCATCAAAGTTCAGAGAAGGAGCTACAGGTTTACATCAATGCAGGGGGGCCATTGAAGGATTTCAATGAATTCCTCACAAAACTTTCAAGACTTACCTAGTCTTCACAGTATGCCATGAAGTTTGAGATGTTTAGCTCAAAACCTTCTGTAGAAGAAGAATTCAGAAGCAGGAAAATCTATTGGAGTCTGATTTTTCATTTTCCAATTATCCTTTCTACTTTGCATAAGATGGACTTGAAACTGGAGCTTTTCCTGTTAATGCTTGTCATGTATTCCATTTCCAATAGCAATAATGTGACTTAGAATTACTATGAAATTTATTTGGAGCTTTAGAGATTTAGCTATCAGATGTGGACAAAGTATCCTAAAGAATTGAAAATCATTTCAAAAATTTGAGGAATAAAGAAGTTTTATCAGCAGCTACAGTAGTTATCCCAACAATGATGAAGTTGTGGCCTTACCATACTCACAAATTCAAATATTCCTAATTAAATGAGAAAGAAAAAACAAAAAAAGACCTGTGTTGTGATATTAAAATTTTAAAAGATAGCTCTTGAACCAATCAATTACAAATTATATTCTTCCACATATTCTAAACAAAGGCCCAATAGTTTAATTTTTGGCCAGCATATCTGAAATGACCAACTAACCTACTAAAGTATCATAGACTTGAAAGATGCAATGCTGAAATGCTGGACTGTGAATGATTCACAATTGTCATGTCAAACAATCTTGAGTGCAACTAAACAAACCCAAACTAGCTATAAGAATTCAAAATTATACATATATTCTATAACAGTCAGGATTCTATGTGTTTGGTGAACATAATTTTTTAATAAGAGAGACAAATTGCAAACAGAAAGACCGCAACTACTAAACTATTGCACGATTATTCGTAACTACAGTGAGGCCACATGGTAAAATAGAAATTATGCATCTCAAGTAGACAAATCATATCAATAAAACAAATGAAAACAAAATTCCAATAATGAAAACTAGACTGACCTCACAACCAAGGCAGAAGGCGATCTTGGGCCTATCAATTACTTCATCAGCAATCAGAAATAATCCCAGCCAAATGCATTAAAAAAACAAATCAACAAATTATAATTAATTATTTTATAAAAAAATAACTTTGAATTCCAGTAACTTGTAATTTTCCTAATACTTGTACAAGCAGAAATGCATTGATAGAGTTGTATACAGTCCTATGGATGAGTCTCTTAATAGAGAGAGAGAGAGAGAGAGAGAGAGAGAGAGAAGAAAGTGACAAAAGTACCAAAAGATGCAAATGAAACAATACTACTAAAAAGGGCTACATACCTTGGCATAAAATGCATAAGAAATTGAATGGAACAACAGAGAAAACAGTTTCAAGGTTCTTTTTAGGTGGAGGCATTTTCTTCAAAGTTGGATCAGAATTTCCTCATTTTCTGGTGGATAGAGATTAAATTCGGAGTCATTGTTTACAAATTCACGGATCATTGAAGATGAACCCAAATTAAACTCATCACTAACATTAATCCATATCTCATATCTGGCATCAGATCCATTGGAGGCTTCACTTATTTTTTCTCTAGAAGGAAATCTCCACGCAGGTCAACACTAAGCTCTAAGGGCCTCAGTGTGACCCTTTCAGGAAAAATCTCCAGGCAGCAAAATGCCTTCAAAAACTTGGCAGTTGGCGCAACTAGCCAAGTCATGCACCAATTAGATGTGTCGTCAAAGACCAGAGGAGGTTGATATTCTCTTGCAACCAAATCATCAGTTCCAAGGTTAGTACATGTATTGGGAAGTGGCAAGACACTCAAATCATCATCATCATCATCATCATCATCATAATCCTCATCATGGCTAGCACTCGGAAGGTGCAAGTTAGGAATACCAGATTTCTGAGGGCCACAAATGCATTCTGCATAAACCCCCCACCTTTTTATGACAATAGGATTAAGTGGCTCATAATTTTCGTATTGAACCTCAACATGATTATGTTCAGATGGATTTGAGTAATTTAAATGCTCCTGCATACGCTGATGAGACGGAGAATATAACCACAGATGATTAGGATTTCCTTTAAAAACAATAACCCCAAAGTGAAGTCTTTCACAACCATTGATGGAAGCGTTAACTCTAACATTGCAATAAGATTCAATCTTTTGTGCCTCCTCCTCCGATCCAAGAGCAATACAGATAGCAAAAAGATTTGGAAATCTGCGACCAACCCAGAATGATATGGAATTTCCAACACTATGATGGTTGAACCACTTTGGAATCACAGCTCTTGGTATTATAAGATCACGATCTTCAGTTTCAGAGCCCACAATTTCAGATGAGAAGTCATTGGAGGACTGTGGATCCTCGCTTGTTAAACCTTCACATGCTCTATTTGGTAAAATTTCCATAATTTCACAATCATCATCCTCAGCTTCAATTCCAGAGCCCTCATAATCAGAGAGAAGAACTTGATGTGATAATCTAGTTGAGGACTGTGGATCCATTAATAGGTCGTTTCTTGCACCTTCATATACTCTATTTGGTAAAATCCCCATAGTTTCTATAATCTGCTTACAATTAGAAAATTCAATAAATTTCAGTTTAGCAAAATCTATGATGTATTTGAGGAAGGTAACAAAATTATTTCTTTAAAACTTGAGAGAGAGAGAGAGAGAGACCTGACTCAATGACGATTGTGGATCCAATGACATGCAATTTGTTGCAACTACAGAACGTATTGATCGTGGGAGTCCTAGAATTTCACGAAGTTGCTTGCAATCTGAAATTGAAAGTGTCTTTAATCTAGGAAATCTGCTGAAGCTTTCGGGAATGGTAATAATATTGGTTCCACTGAGAAATAGACTTTCCAAAGCGGGGAAGTAATTAGGCTTCATCAAAATATTTAATGTATTTAGATTTGCCTCAGGGCTGAGATGTAGACTTTTCATCTTCAGAAACCCATTTCCAGAAAAGCTATCAAAAGAATTGTACACCGTTCTCAATTTGGTAGTAGTAGTCTCTAAGTCCTCAAGCTGTTGCAATTTGTAGATGCTATCTGGAAGATCCCTAAGGTTTTGGCAACCATATATGTCTAATCTCTCAAGCCCAGTGAGATACCCAATTGATGAAGGCAACTCTCTAATACTACTCCCACTTAATTTAATACCCTTAAATCTTTCATTTCAGGATGAATATTAGGGAACTTCTCAAGCCTTGGGCACTCACGAAGATCAAATTGTTCAAGAGATTTCAACATCAAGTTCCTTGGAAGAATCTGAAGTTTTTTGCAACAATCGAGGCTCCATTTTTTAAGCTTTTCATGAAATCCAAAAGACTCATGAATCTCAACTAAATTTTTACAAGAAAAAAGTTCCAATGTCTCTAAGTTTGGAGTGCATATATCAGGTAATTTCGTAATAAATTCACAATATTTGAGATTGACATCTTTCAAATTTTTGAATTGAAACCCCTGTAGAAAAAAAAAATAATAATAAAATAATTTGACAAACATTTAACAAAATCAGAATTTAGAAATATTAATAAATCATACCTGCTTGAAAAGCTTGTCCAATCTAATTTGACTATGCGACATCTCAAGAGCAACAAGTTGTTGAGGACAATATTCGGATGGCAAGGAAAAAGGATATTCGGGCCACTTAAGAAACCTTAACCCATTGGGAAGATATTTAAGTGCTTCACAATTATCTACATTTTCAACTATAAGAAATTTGAGATTTTCCATCTTTTTGAAAACTTCAGTGTGTAGTTGCACCTTTACCAATTTAGGCGGATGAAATAGTATGCCTCGAATTTTGTCCGATCCCTAATTGGATAAAGCATTAAGTGACCTATAATACACAATAGAATTTACCAAAAGGAAAATGATTTTGAAATTTTAAGCAAAAATGATACTAATATACTTTTTTTTGGCATGATAATAATAAAATTATATTTTATACAGTGTTAAAAAGAAATAAAATAATAAAAATCAAACAAAAAAAAATATTATTTCTACTTGAACAAGGATAAAAAGAAAAAGTTGAAGAAAAATAACTCTCTTTTTTTAATAAAGAAGAAAAAGAGCTTATACCTTATTTTCAGTTAGTACTTCATAAGAAT
This sequence comes from Notholithocarpus densiflorus, assembly GCA_030021035.2. Taxonomy (NCBI): domain Eukaryota; kingdom Viridiplantae; phylum Streptophyta; class Magnoliopsida; order Fagales; family Fagaceae; genus Notholithocarpus; species Notholithocarpus densiflorus. The sequence goes on from JARYZH020000011.1 coordinate 5,138,903, forward strand.
CCTTATGACGCCATAACCTGCTACGTTCTCCAAGAATTTGTGGTGATTCTCGCCTAACAACTTCTCTACCCATTTGTTGTATCAAGTCATGCATTGACAATGCACCATATTGATCAATAGTTATAAGACACTTATCAACAAGTTTTGAAATACCATAATCTGGAAATAAATCACAAGCATCTAAAATTTTTGTAACATAATCCTTTCTCATTCCTTTGAAGAAACTTGCAATATCGAGAAAAATGTGTTTTTCGCTTTCTTCCAATCCATCATAACTTACTTTAAGTATTTCTTGAATGTCTTCATTGGGAATTTTGTTATACTTATCTAATGCACTTTTCCATTCAATTATAGTTCTTCCACACAAATCAGAACCTATTATTGCTAGAGCTAAGGGAAGGCCTTTGGCATAATGTATAACTTGGTTTGCAAGTTCAGAATAATCTTCCTCGGGTTTGTTTCCGTGGAAGGCATGTTGACTAAAGAGTTCAAGAGCTTCATCAACATCTAATTCCTCAACCTTGTAAGTTGTACAAACTTCTCCAAGAGTAGTTAGCAAGTGTTTATCTCTTGTTGTTATAATGACTCTACTTCCCGAAGCAAACCAATCACATCTTTCAAGCAAATTTTCTATATGTTTTGATTTATCCACATCATCAAGAATTAAAAGAACCCTTTTACTGCGAAGCCTTTTCATTATCAAATTTATTCCTTGGGGTACACTATCTACCTTCAAATGCCTAACCCGCAAGATTGTGGAAAGAAGTTTCTCTTGTAGTTGAATTATACCATTCTTTGTTCTTGACTTTTCTCTGACATCCTCTAGAAAGCAGCTTCCTTCAAAATGATCAACAATTCTATTATAAACAGCTTTTGCAATTGTAGTCTTACCTATTCCCCCAAGTCCATGAATTCCTACCATTCGAACATCATTTGACTCAATATCTAAAAGCAATTCTATAGCCTTTGCACGAGAATTTACTCCAATTGGGTATTTAGCAACAAATAATCGCGTGCGATTTAATTCAACTCTCGATATCCTTTCAATAATTTCCTGGATAAATATAGATTCAGGGCAGCTGCCAATCACAAAGAATAAGAGACTTTAAATAAGTTGGATTAGTTGGAAACATAAATCTAGTTTTGTGCATTACAACTTACACTTGTCAGATTATTAATTAAAGTAAATGACATATAATTCAAGAAATGGAGAAGTACCATTAATTTTCGTACATTCTTTTCTTTCTTTGTCAGGTAATCAGTTTAGGCTTTTAGCAAGTAATTGAGTGAAAAACTTTGTTTAGGTGAGGAAAGAAACTTTAGTGGAAACCCACTTCCGTTACTTGACCAAAATGATTAAGAAATTATGGAAAACCTCTCTAAAAAATTACGTTGGAGAAACTCTTTGTCTGTTAAGACAAAATATTCTATTTCAAACACTATCCTTTGTAGCCTAACCACCTACAGAAGATACTATGAAAGTTGAAAATTCATAATTTGACAAGTTCATTAAAATTATAAAACACACGAGGTACATACCTATTCTCATAATGCCATCCAGACAAACTACCGACTTCATTTAGAGCCTCCTTCCACCTCTGCACCTTGCCAATCTCATCCTTGAATTTTTCTTCATGTTTAGCCAATGCTACTCCAAATTTCCTCTCTTGTTTACGTATTTCTGATGGATCCACTTTGTAAAACACCGGTAAAACCAATTGGCCATTTATCCTACACTCAATAATCTTAACTAGTTCATCCAAGCACCAAGTAGAAGATGCATAGTCTTCAGACAATACGACAATTGAAATCATTGACAATTCAATGGTTCTGAGAAGTTCAGTTGAAATTTTTTCTCCTCTCTGAAGGTTATCATCGATGAAGGTGTTAAAGCCATTGTCACACAATGCTTTATATAAATGGCTTATAAAACCATTGCGGGTATCTTCACCTCTAAAGTTCAAGAAGACATCATAGTTCCATCGGGAACTGGAAGAAGAAGAAGAAGAAGAAGAAGAGGCTCTTTCGAAGGTTAGCAAAGCCATTATGATCAAAAGAGCTGAATAGATCTGAATGAAATAAAAGAGAGATAGGTTACAGTACTGTGAAGCAAAGAGGAATTGCAAGAGATGATACAAGAGATAGTGAACGCATGAAAGTGAAGCAGAAGAAGTTTAAAGTAGGTGGTAGTAAGGATCCACCACCGATTAGAGAGACATAGGAAATTTACCGGAACCATCACCGGAATTGGTGGAGCGGAACGCGGTGGCTGCTAGCTGTAGCCATGGAGTCCATGGAGTCTTAGAGAAAGATCTGATGGAAGAGAAAAAGGGAGAGAGAGTTTTTTTAAATTTGAGGAAGCAGAAGGGAGTAGAGAAAAGAGTAAAGATAGGGGTGACACGCGGGAGCAGGTATATGTTGTACCCGGCAGATAGGGGTGACACGCGGGAGCAGGTATATGGTGTACCCGGCATATATGCCGGGTACAACATATAATTTTCGGACACTTGGATTGATGACATGGCTCTATGATGTGTCATATTTTTATCCATTAGATTAAGGTAAAGGCTGAGATTGATAAAGGCTGGGATGTGGATCCGTGGTAATAATAAAGTCAGTGGAATTATGGAAGTAAAAGTCCACATCCACTAATTTGAATAATGCAATCCTTCAATCAAACGCTCCCACGCGTTTTCAGTTTTTCCAAGAAGGTGAGCTGGAATGCACTACCCTTTCTTGCATCTCCGAAAGAAAAATTCTTGTGCCACATAAGGTTGCACAACATTGGTCACAACTCGCCCTTGTGACAAGTTGTGATTAGTGAAAGAGTGTTCGTAGGCTCATGTGAGAATACCTATTTACCAATCATAACTCGTCACATGAGCGAGTTATGGCCGATATTGTGCCACTTTATGTGGCACAAGAATTACTCTTTCCGAAATGCACAGATAGGAATCCAAAGTCTGTGTTCCATCAGTATTCACTTTTTCTTTCTAAATAAAGTAAGAGTTATTGAGTTGGTAAGAAAATAAATTATAAAATGATATTAATAATAATAAAAAGAGAAATACTAACTAATGCTCTTAGGGTTTTAGTTAATAATTCATTTAAAGAAAATTTTTACGAAAAAAATAATTAATATTTTGACAATTTTCTTATTTCTCATAAAAATTGTGTTAAAACATTTCTAAAATAAATTGTTAATTAATGTTCTAAAGACATGTTAGCGTGACCCATTAATAAAAACAAAAAAGAACCCAATTTCTTTTGGTAATTTTCCTCGGAAAAAGATCGTGTTCACTTTTAGTGTATGTTTGGATGGCAATGCGTTTTGCGTTGCTTTGCGTCTGGCATTATAAATGTGGGTTTCGTGCACTATTTATAAGACTCACAAACATTTTTTTTAGCAAAATTTTCATTAAAAATAAGTCTTACGGCACTATTCACACATTTAAAATTTATTTTGTTATAGTATTTTCAATTTTCAGTTTTCAATTTTTAACAATAAGCGATATTTAAATAGACCCTTAAACTCTACATAAGCTAGGTGGCCTAGGCCTATAAAGACGAGTAATTTCTTTTGACTTTCCCAACAAAATGTTAAGGACTACCGTCCATTTCCAAGGAAGAAGCAAGATTTATGCACAATTGGACATTTGTAAAAGATTTGCACTTTGGCCACTTCTCCACCAGGATCACATCTTAAGACTTAACGCTATGTTTATTTCGCTGGAAAATCTTCTGTAAAGATAGTTTTCTACATTTTTCAGTGTTTGGTAGCACAAAAAAAACCTGATCAATGGAAAACTATCTTTGGTCAACAGAAAACTCTAATAAAAATAAGGCTTATTTTCTATAGGTTGTTTTCCAATTTTTTTTTTTGGAAAACAATCTCTCTCTCACGCGTTGCATCTCCTATAAATATTGTCTTTGTCTATAGCCGTGGGAAACATAATTTTTTGGCGTCTTCTCTCTCTCATGGTAAGTTTTCTCACTTTTTCTCTCTTTCCTTTGCTTTTTCTCTCCTTACACCCTCACTGTCACTAACTCTGGTCTCGCCTCTTCCCATAGACCTCTCTCTCTAATTGTCTCTCTTCTCTCTTTTCTCCATGTTTCGCTTCCCCTTCGTAACACAATTCTCTAATTAGAATTTTTTTTTTCCTTCACTGATCGGTCAATAGTTCCGACTTGCAAAGGAGAACAAATTGGCAGTGGTAATTATTTCATTCCTCTCTACCAAAATCCAAATTCTTTGTTTTGAATTTGAAACTCGATTTTCTTTTTTCTCTAAGAAATTTTCGATTTGATGGATTCCAGGCAGAAGTTACTTCTTTTTCTTTTTTGTACATAAAGTGCAAAAAAAAAAAAAAAAAAAAAAAAAAAAAAAAAGAAGAAGAAGAAGAAGAAGAAGAAGAATAAAGAATGAATGAAGTAAAAGATGAAAATTTTAAACATAGTACATATATTGCTCTAAATTGCTTTTACATGGGACAATCTTTACCGTAGACTAATAATATTGTTATATAATGAATGATAATTGTTTAGGAGAATTGCATTTGTAGGCAAATACTTTTTTTGTTGGCAGATACTATGCAGTGATGATATATTATACAGTACATTATGAAAATACATAATTTAGAGTAATATTGAAGACTTGTGGTTGACCATAGTAAACAATTAGTATACCAACAAAAAGAGTAGACAATTAAAAGTTATTGTTATTTATACTTATTGAAAATGTATTCCCCTGTCAAATATATATATATATATATATAGACAAATGGTTGATATACATGTGTGTGTGTACATACGTACGTTACTGTTTATATATATAAGCAAGATGAGTGGTAGAGATCATGAAAATTTGACAACTAATTAATTTTGATTGTATCTGTTGTCAAAATTTTAGTATGAAAACCAAATCCATTCTTGGTTTATTTATTTATTTATAATGATTACATTAGTTAGTTTACATAATATACATGTTTTAAATTATACAAGAAATATTTGAAAAAAAATTGCGTACCAAACACCAGAAAACATTCTCAAGCTCATTTTCAAGGTTGTTATCAAACACTGGAAAATGAGACAGTTTTCTAGAAAATACTCTTTGGAAAATGAACAATTTTCCAGAAAACGTTAATGCTGAAACAAACAGAGCGTTAAGAGAAAAGTTTTTTTTTTTTTTTTTTTTTTTTTTTTTTTTTTTTTTTCTGATAAAAAAAGAAAGAAAAGAAATACCCAAATAGCAAACCACTGTCATCATATTCTGTGTCCGTTTGGCATAATTAATTTGACTAATTTATTTTACTATTCAGTTTATTTTTGCTATTATTCATGGGTCCTACTACACTTTTTGGTACTATTTATAGATTACACTGTATTATTTTAACTAACTTTAACTTCTATCTATAGTACTTTTAGCAAAAAGTTTTTAGTTTCAGCAAAATAAATAGATCTCAAACAGACCCTAAGATTGTTTAAGGTTAATACTATGTTTAGAAGTTTTGAGAGAGAGGAGAGTAGAGGGGAGTAGAGAGAAGGAGAGTAGTGAAGAGGAGAGTAGAGGGAAATGGTTATCCTCCACCTTATTTAGATGTTTTTAAAATTAAGTAAGGGGGAGGGGAGTAATTAGTCTTTTCATTTGTAATTTTGTTAATATGGTAAAAGTAAATTTGATATTTCATTTGGTCAAACATTTTTATGCTCCACTCTTCCTCCAAATCTCTCCAATTTGGGGGAATAAAAAATTAGGAGTTAGAAGTAGTTCAAACCCTTCCAAATCCCTCCCCCTCATTCTTTAAAAAACATCCAAATAATGTAATTAAATTACTCTCCCTCCTTTTACTCTACTCCCCTTCCTTCCTCCAACATCCAAACATAGCACAAATACAGTCACCAGGTTTGGGTAATGCTAATTGCTAAGCACATCCAGGACATTTTTTAAAATAAACTATTTGGAAGTAACATGTCTGCCATCAATAACAAATTAAAGTGAGCTGTTAAAGAATGAAGTATACAAAGTACTGATACACAAGCCCCACATGGATCTTATTCTAGCCCTGATAAAGAATCAACAAAATTAAGGTTTTTGATCAACTAAAAGCATAAAGAGAAACCTAAAACCCCAGGAATTACAAGCTAAAATATGATATTTAATTCATAGCCAGTTGAAGAAATCCACATCAGAGTCTAGAAAACGATCAAAAGCACCAGAATTTCACCTCCCCAGATCAATTTCAGGCCTAAATATTTATGGGTATTGATGAAACCCACTCACTTGCCCCTCCATTATATTCCTTCACAATTGGAGCTTCCCACAGAATCCCTCTTCCAATAGAAATTAAAATGGCCAAAAAATTCACAACTTTAAAGTAAACTATGGGTGAGTTTGTAATCAGCTTTAAGTTTTAGCTTTTAGCTTTTAGCTTTTATATACAGTTTTTTAAAACCTCACATTTTTTCGTCTTTTCTTACTTTTTTAAAAAAATTTCAAGGTACAAATATACTTTAACACATTTTTAGCAAAAATCTAGATAAACTGTTCTTAAACAAACCCATAAAAGTACCAAAGAGAAAGATGATTGTATAGGAGAGAACTGGTTTAAAATAGAAAAACAAGAACTCAAAGACCAAAGGATGTTATATATAGTTGACTTTTTTTGCGATGATTTCTTAACTTGCCTTCTTGTTTCTCTTGATTCCTATTGCTTTGTATTTTGTGTGTATTTTTTAAGAATAATTTTTTTGGAAAATGCTAGAAATGTTCGAGTGTTATTAATGCTACTTTATCTATTTTACCAACTCATTTTACATTACATCTAACATTTCATTTCTTATTTTTACATACAACCCAATAAAATAATATAAATTACATAATAAAATAAGATAAAATTGCTACGGTGAGTCAAAAATAAGGAGAGACTGAGGAAAGTGAGAAGGAAAAAAGAAAAAAGAAAACTTTTACTCAATATTTCAATTTTTATCATTATTATTATTATTAATTTTTTTTTTGCATAGCTGATAATAGTAGCACACTACCCATAGTATATTAGCACACAAAGCCCACATGACCCACTGCCCCCACACACTAAAACTATAACTTCCCTAAATCACTAATCCATCCATTGTAGCATGAATAGTCTCTTTAACTTTATCAATTATTATAAATTATTATACCAATTAATAAAATCTTATTTAAGGTCTACTAGGATTAAGTAAATTAGCCATATTATCAATTGAGAAAGAAATGTTTGAGGAAATTAAATACAAAAACTTAATTAGTAATTTTGCATCTCAAAAGGCAAGGAAAAAATATTTTAAATAAAAAATAAGAGAATTCAATAAATATTATTTAATTAATATTTAAATATAAAAAAGCCCACTTAAAATTTTGGCTTTAAGCCTCCAAAGTTATTGAGCCAACCCCAGTTTCTATTTTCATTATGACCTTGGATGTTTTTTTTAGCTATTGAGTTATTTGTTTATAGTTTTGGATTTTATTTGACTTATTAATTATTGAGGATAGCTACTTCTTCTATTGGAGGTCTTGCACACTTGTACGATGGAGACTTTATAGTGCGCTGCTGTTGTTGCGTGCCAATCTCATATTTTTGGGTTCAGGGTGAGATAATGTCATTTCTCTGTGTGTGTGTATATATATATATTGATTTCTCTTACCTACCAAAAAAAAAATTTAGTCGAACTCAATTTAGCATTTATTTATTTTTTGGTATTTTACATTTGAGATTTGGGTTTCTATTAAGGCCAGCTGAAGCATAGAAGTAAGTGATGCAATCGCCTAAGGCACCCAAATAAAAGAAACCCCCCACTTGTGTGTGTGTGTGCACACACGTATATATATATTTTTTAATTAAAAAAAATTAAGACATTTTATTGGTCAATAGAATGCATTAAAAAGGCGCATTGTATCATTACAAAAGATTAAAAAAGGGAAAAAAACAAAAATAATCAAAATTTGGATAATAAAATTAAATCATAGGAGACAATTTCATTAAATCATTCTTGAAATCTACTAAATCAAAATTAATATAGACAAAATCATTAGTAATACAACATAAGTATCTTGAAATATGCCAAAATAGAGATTATAAATTTCTAAAACAAAAGACAGAAAATAAATCTCTCTCTCTCTCTCTCTCTCTCTATCTCTTCATCTATATTCTCACCTTTCTTGATCTTGATATTTTTTTATAAGCTTTTTTTCATTCTTTGCAATAGCTTCACAGTGGTGGACAGTATGTTGTGTGTGGGCATAGCAGCTTGAGGCTTGAGCTTCATCTGATTTGAGGTACCCCCTCTCTCTCTCTAAAAATAAAGACATGAAAATGAGATGACAGTACTGTTCGTGATAACTATGGGCTTTTTACTCAATATTTCAAAAAAAAATTTGTACACTACACAACACTACAGGCATAGCTGATAGTAGTAGCACACTGCCAATAGCATATTAGCGCACACAGCCCACATGACCCACTGCCCCACACACTAAAACTATAACTTCCCTAAGACACTAATCCATCCACTGTAGCATGAATAGTCTCTTTAACTTATCAATTATTATACCAATTAATAAAATCTTATTTTAAGGTCTTTTAAGATTAATTGATCTAGCCATATTATCAATTGAAAAAGAAATGTTTGAGGAAATTAAATACAAAACTTAATTAATAATTTTGCATCTCAAAAGGCAAGAAAAGAAAATTTAAATAAAAAAAGAAAATTCAATAAATATTATTTAATTAATATTTAAATATAAAAAAGCCCACTTCAAATTTTCGCTTTAAACTCTCAAAGTTGTTGAGCTGACCCCGGTTTCTATTTTTATTATGACCTTGGATGTTTTTTTTAGCTATTGAGTTATTTGTTTATAGTTTTGGATTTTATTGGACTTATTAATTATTGAGGATAGTTAATTCTTCTATTGGGGTCTTGCACACTTGTAAGATGGAGACTCTATAGTGCGCAGCCATTGTTGCGTGCCAAGCTCATATTTTTGGGTTCAGGGCGAGACAATGTCATTTACTCCACCTTGAAGGAAACATTGTGTCTCATCCTGCTTCGTTCCACTTACAATCTATTTGTAATACAGATGAAACCTAATGTGGGTCCAAGTGAATTCATCAAAGTGCAGAGGAGCTACAGGTTTACATCAAAGCAAGGGGGCCACTGAAGGATTTCAATGAGTTCCTCACAAAACTTTCAGGACTTACCTAGTCTTCACAGTATGCCATGAAGTTTTGAGATGTTTAGCTCAAAACCTTCTGTGGAATTAATTCAGAAGCAGGAAAATCTATTGGAGGCTGATTTTTCATTTTCCAATTATCCTTTCTACTTGCATAAGATGGACCTTTGTATTTGTGCTCAAATTTTAGCGTTGATGGTACTACGTGACTGAGTGCAATTCGGGGGTAAGCTTCCAGTTGGGGCAAGGAGTGGGTTCTCATTTCAAGCATACCACTTGTTTGATGAAATGTTTGTGAAGTCTTGAATGTGATTTTTGGATTTATGCTTCTCAGAAATGAACTGGGTTTGCTTAGAATATAGCTCATTCCTAGCTTTTAGGGGTCAAATACCTTTTATTGTGTCGTGTGTATAGAATTAAAGCCTATGGAATTCAGAAATATACAAGTTGACCTTTTATTGGAGATGACATGATCATTTCAGAATTTATGCAAATCGTGAAGTTATTAAATGCCTATTTTTTATTAGTTTTTGTGGGCTGTTGTGGTTATTGTTTGATTTTTAGTTTTCTTATTTTTTTTTGGTATGTAAAATGAAGATAGCTCAATCATTAAGTGGTGATTGCAGGGATAACTTCTTGATAGTAATCAAACATGCCGCATAGAACCCGACCTATGACAGCCCTTTTGGTATTTACTGGACTCAATGTCTTTCTAGTTTCAACCATTACTCCTGTCTATGATTTCGTGTGCTTCCTTCCTTACTGGGAAAGAAGGGTATGTACTTTTTATCACTCTCTAGGATTACATATTTGCTCCCTGCAAAAATTAGTTTGAGTGGTAATACGTCTACCATCCATCTTGGCACAGTGTTATTCATGCATTCCCATGTCTCATCATTACTCATTTTATAATAGAAATGAATATATTCTTTTAATATTGAGAACAGTATTAAATACATGAATACTGACAAAATCTATGACTGTATTTTGATGTGAATGACATGACTATTTTAATTTAAATTTGGTTTACCCACCAATCAATGCAATAATGCGAACCCAGATATTTTTGGTGATTCAACTGCCTAATCTAGTTTGTTATAATGTTGTTTAAAATATCATGTTCATTTTGGCATGCATGTTCTTTTTTATGGTATTGTAGATTCCTATTTTAATAAAACCCTTGTGCCATTAGGGGGTGGTGGGGGGCATATGGCACAGGCTTGAGGTGTTGGTGCAAAGAATTTGGGAAAACCTTAAAAATTGTGGTTGACTGTTTGTGCAGAAATACGGCTGCCAATAGGTTAGCAATGGCATGATGGGGTTAATGACAGTTGTGTATACTGGAAGAAAGCTTTTAAGACATTTGGAAATTTCTAAGAAGGCACTTAGAGGTTTGACTGCTCTGTGAATTAGGCTTGGCCCATCCTTTCCAGCTGAAATTATCTTAACAAATTTATAAGAACCAAACAGATTATAGAAGTCAAAGTCTTAGAAATTGCCTTAATATCAATACTTATCATAAAAATCCTTAATATTAATAATAAATTAGAAACGTATAACATAATAAAGAAAGAAAATGCATAAAGTATTCGGAGTGTGTTAGCAAAACTTTATTTGGCCAAATTATGTTGTTTGTTAACATGTACATTTTCTATAGAATCCAATAGTGAGCAATTTAATGGTAACATGGAACCAAAAATTCAAAGGATTGGAGAGCACTAAAAAGAAAACAAAATATTTTTTGCAAAATGTGTTGTCAGACAGTCAAATTTGAGGAAATTCACCACTGGCCAATCAAGTACCCACCAAATGCTTGTGGAACTTACAAATAAAAAAAAGGTTCATTAGTTGGTTTTGGAACTCTTGAGAGCATAAATGCTCATGATCTGTACAAAACATGACGCCTTTCAGTAAGAGGCTAAGAGCAATAGATTCCAAGATTTTTTCTTGGTCCAAATATGCCTAAAGATAACCTTTCTAATCTTTTGTAATTAAGGAATTTCAGAGCTGCAAGAAGTGTTACAGCCTTTCCTTGTGTTGGAATTTTGATTGAATAGCCAATAATAAGTCTAGATTATGCACTTACAACAATTCTCATTCCCATATCTTTTATTGAAGTTATCTTCAGCGGGTAGGTTAATCTTGGAGACCTCTCTTTTCCTAATAAGATTTGACCCTATCATTAGTCTGCTAAAGGTAAAATGAGTTTCTTTTTTTTCCTTCTTTTTTTCGGTTGCTAAAAAAAGGCAAATTGACTTGAGAAAGAAGGGGGGTGGGGGAATTATATAAGTGTACTTTCGGTAGGGTGGGGAGTATCAACACAAGGTCATTAATATGGGGATGATTTTGGTAAGTTCCTGCTTCAACTTGTGGTTTGATAAACACATGGAGTTGAAAGCATGTAGTGGATGATTTTTTACAAACATTATGCTTTTGGTCTTTGACAAACTACATGTATCTCTGCTGATACATGCCAGAAAAAACATATGCTATAACTACCAACAGGCCAAATTTAGGTGGGTTTTGGTTAGCTTGAGATTGAAAAGTTATAAAATTGCCCTAACTGGAAGTCTGTGTACCTGTTTATTTCAAATATAACTTATATATGACAACAGTGAATTTTGCTTTGCTCCTGGGCATGAGCATAAAATACTTAACCCATCAGGGGTGAATGCTCCTAGTTATCCTGCAATAGGTTCTAGTGGGTGGGATTTATCAAAAAAAAAAAAGGGTTCTAGCGGGTGGGTTCAATTGTTCATAGGTTTTACTGACTAGAGACGACTCCAAAGGGCTCTTCACTAGAAAGGTTGCTCCGTTATCAAAAGTTTTTTTGCTTAGTTGCCTACCTGCTTGTGTTGTGGGCACTTTTGAAACTAATGAAAACTACAAACCAACAGTCTATTTGAAAACTTGTTCAACATGGGATTGTGCATTTCCTTATGCATTTTGGAATATTTAAAGAGCTTGTCTATACTTGATTCATTGATGTAAGTATGGGATCGGTGATCCATTTTAGTGTCTTTTCACATGATACAGAGAGAACAACGTCGTCAACAACGGGAAGTTGCTTTAGCAAAGGGGTTTGAATCAAAATGAAATGATCTATGAGGTGAAGAGAAGGATAGGAAGACAAGAGAAGCTTTATATGAGTACCTATTGATTTTCTCATTTATATTCTGTAGCTGTAGATTTTAGCATTGGGATATGTACGGATAGAACACCAAAGATTTGGAAGAAATTATGATTGATCTGTCTCAAGTAAATTATTCTCTGTTTCATCTAGGCATTGATATACTAGATAGTCTAGATTTTCACTCAATGTTTTTTGTCTTTAATAATGGGCTAAATCTTTCTATTTAGCTTTTGTCAAAAAAAAAAAAAAGCCCTATTCTGTAATGCAGCTTTTACTCTAAATTGGCATTGCTAATATTTGCTATACTGATGCTCTTATAAATATATATAAATATATATATATATATTTATAGGATAGATTGTTTTGCTAATATATCTAGTTCTTGGGAGACATGGCTGCTAAAAAATTGGGTTTATTTCCTTTATTTTGAAAGGTTCATCATTTTGTAAACTTCGTACTGGAGACATTGTTTCATTCAGCATTATTAGCCAACACTATGTAATAGACTTGGAAAGTTGAAACATTTTTTTTTTTTTGAAGGGAGAAACATGTGTTTCTATAAGTGCTTTTTAAAGTCTCAAACAAATTAGTTTGAACAGAGGTCTGAAACCCAACTTTCTCATTATACATCCAACAAAACCTGAATTAGGCTTAAAGAGTTCGAATAATATTTAGTAACAGATGTCGCTTGACTGCAAATAACAGAAAGCCAATGAATATGATTTTGCTTCAAAAATTTTTTAAAGGGATGCTTAAAAAAGTGGTCACATCACATGAGTATGAGAATACCAACAGATTTATAACATTTTGGTTTAGCAAAATTACCCTCAACTCCAATCCCTGTTTACAGCGAACACATCACACATATGATATCAGTGACATATCTCGTGCTTTCCCTGAAGAAGCTTGATTGATAAAACCCAGCCCATTTACTGTCACCCTTGTTTTAATATTAATTAATTAAGAAGCCCATAGCAGGAATTTAGTTTTTGCCCTTGGAGGCTGAAAGGAATTTTGATGGGAAAGTTAGGCCCAAGTTGGAGTAATATTTGTGCCGACAGTGGCTTTATTAAGGTTCTGAAATCTGAAGTAGCAGCTGCTGTTGTTCATGGATGTTTAAAGTGTTTGAATTAGATTGATGAGATATGAAATGAAAGTCGTTCATTGTACCCACCCGGGTTGCTTCCTTATTGATAATTAAGTTTGTGGTTGGACTTGGAAGAGTCAAGTAGAACCGTATCTCTTCCAAGCTTTCAAAGTTATAGTGCTGAAGCCGCTATCTTATTTTTGGTACCACCAGCAGAATCAACATTATTGACTTTTCTTTTATCTACTTCTTCTTGGTTCGAAAGCAGAGTCAGTAGTCGATCCTTACAAGGCAAATAACTAGCCGCATTGCTCGAAAGTGGAAAATTTTAGGAAATACAGAGAAAAAAAGGGAGGCAAAAAGAGGACGTTAGACAAAATCAAGGGTGGTGTGGGGGATAAAGAACTCACTAAGCTAGGAATAGTTACTCCAAAGGAGGAGAGAGGAAAAAAAGCCACTACGGAGAAGGTAACCAATATGTTATGTAAATGTGATAATTATGCTCTATCTATAATCATAATTTTGTATAATTGATTGTTGCTTTTTTTATTCAAGAAGCTGCTGCAATTGGGCAAGTCTGTCTGTTTAAACAACCTATAAGAATGTTCTGCAACAACTTCTTTATTTATTATTGTTCCCAAAGTAAAATTCATTGAAAACAAGAAACCAAAACTACAGGAAAATAGCCAGAGATCCCTTACAAAGCAACAACATCAGTAACAAGAGATGAGAGAGGGGAGAACCTCAGCAACTAAACAACCAGAAAAAAAATAATAAAACCTTCCAACTTACCTTAGATTCAGTGTACCAATTGACCGATGTTTCTAATAGTATCAAGAGTAAAATTGTGCAGCCAACAGGGGCTTGACTCAGCTGGGTATGGTTCGTTCGCTCTGGCTAACACGCTCAGGTTCGATTCCCGCTACCAGCAGGAGTCCGTTGGTGGGCATTCTTAGTGGGGTTAGCCCCCCACACAGGTTGATAAGATCGGGTTCGGGTACGAAAGGCCCCTACCCCTTGACTGCCTCCTAGCGCCCTACCCGAGGGTCTAATATAACCATAAATACCCTCATTTTCGTTTCTCAAAAAAAAAAAAAAAAAAAAAAGAGTAAAATTGTGCAATACCTTAGATTAGGTGTTAGGTTTGCTTATTTGGACTTTTTTTTTTTTAGCTGAGTAGCTTCAACTTGTTTTGTCACTTTGTGTAAGTAGACAAGTAGTGTTAGTGTGTTAGTAACATAGTAGTGTTAGACTAGTGTATAGTCAAATCAAATATCTTGCTTTGTTTACTTTTTTTGATAAGGTTTTTTTTTTTTTTTTTTTTTTTGATAAGTTCTTGCTTTGTTTACTTGTTTTCGGTTTTCCTTTCATTTTATTATTATTATTTTTTAATAAATGGGTTGTCAATTTGTCATGCGACTCTTATTGGTTACTGGCTAAGTAGTAAGCTGCCAGCCAACCATACTTTATGCTTTATGCACTTAGTATCCAAGGTGTAGTCTAAATATTTTTTAGTGAAATTTTTTAAAAAACGAGTCGAGTCACAGATTAGTCAGGTCGAGTCGGTGTGGTTAGGTATTTTTCAAATCGGGTCAATCAGGTTAGCAAATTTTAACCCGTTTTGCTATGTCTACATTTTTTGATAGAGCAAAACAACACTATACAAATAATGATTGCATTAGATTTTATCTTCTCGAAAAGAAGTTTAAATTTAATTTGGTAAGTTATTTTCTAAAAAACTCTAATTTAATTTTTCATTTGCTAATACTAAAGGCACATTTGGTACACTGTAATGATTATTACATGGGAATAAGAATAAGTATTACAAGAAATATATTAAGTTGGAATGTAATAAGTATTACTATTCATTAGTTTGGTAACCATTTAGGAATAGAATCCTGAATATGCATCCACAATTTAGTAAAGTATAAAAAGAAAGTGTAATTAAATCATTTTTAAGTTAAATTTCTTAAAATACACTTATTTTAGGTTATTCAAAATATAGCTAATAATTAACAAGAAGAAAAATTTATTTTCTTTCCTTTTGAAGATGTGGCAACTAATGGCTTTTTAGGGAATTTTTTTAAAAAGTTATTACATAAGGTGAAGGAATAGATATTCAGTACTTTTGATAAGGAATAGTTATTCCTCATTTTGAAAAATAGCTATTCATAAGGAATAACTATTCATTGTAATAAAAACATAACCAAACAACCGAATAGTTATGTCATAGGAATATCTATTACATCACAGTATCTATTACAGCCTATCAAACATGCCCTTATTGATTACATTTTTAACATACATATAAATAAATTATATATATGTGTGTGTGTTGGGGTGGGGGGGGGGGGGGGGGGGTGTCAAATTTTCTAGAAAAGGCGTGATAGAAGTCCAAGCTTCAAGAAAATACAAATGTTTCATTGTGTAAGGAATTTTTTCTAAATATTGCTTCAGATATTTTATACTATATTATTGATCTACTATTCTACTCTCAAAGTAAAAGTTTTAATAGGTGAATTATTCTCCTCCTATAATTTGATCCTGTAGCTTCCTAATATCAAGTTACTAAATTATTAAAGATTTTTGTAATAAGCTTGACTCTTTTACAATATCTGGCTGGCTCAAGATAATGTACATATCATCATGTTGTAATTATTATGTGTCGAATTACACACGAACTACTCTACTGACAATTACGATGCCTACATTAAAAACTAAATCATTCTATATTGTTTTTTTTTTTAATGGTATAACATACATTGGTGCAATTGGAAAATTTTCCTATAAGCACAATACACACTTTTACAATACATTAAATGTTTGTTTATTATTATTTTTTTTTTAATTCCGTTTCAGAATTATATTTATCTTTCAAGCTTTCCTTGCTTTCGGTTGATAATGATAATAACTACAAAAGAATGTATGAGAACAATGTTATTCATCAGAAAAAGGTTCAAAATTTTATTTTCTTCTCACTAAAATTTGTGAGTGTCCAAAATATTATGTTTTCTCTTGTAAATTGAATATCTCACTTTGAGTTAAGGGGTGACAACAAGGTCAGCTCAATATAGTTTGAATTTAAGGTGATAAATTTAAGTGGATATATTTTTAAAAAATATATCAATTAATAAATCTATTTAACACTTATCAAATCAAGGTTAATTTGATGAATTATACACAACTTTTTTTTTGAGAATAATTATACACATAACTTGAGAAATGTATACTAACCAAACCAATGTTAATTTCTTATACATAATCAAATAGCATGGTTCAAGCATAAAATTTAAGAGAAAGATATGAAAATTTATTTATTTCTTGTAAAAGAATGTTTACTTTATCTTGGATAAGATGATATATGGTTATGTAAAGTTGTAATCTAAAAATCAATTTTGATTTTAGTGTTGATAGGAAGATAGAGATTGTTTGGTATGTAGCCAAATTAGAGATTAACTGGCTAATGTTGACAATGTAACGTATAGGATGTTGGTTTACAAAAACTAAAAGTCTAAGGGCCCGTTTGGTAGAGGAGTTTGAGTAGTATTGTTTGTAGTTTTTTGAAATACATGTGGGTGAAAAAGTGTGTGGAAATGTGTATAATGTTGTTTAAAAACTGAAAATAAGTGTTTGAAATGCCTTACCAAACGGGCCCTAAGTTGTTAGAAAAAATTAATCGTCATTAATGATTCAACATTTTTATAACTTTTTTTTTGTCAAACAATTTAAGATTTCAATTTAGTTGAATATTTATTGGTGTAATATTCTGTAGGCTTTCTTGGAGATAAGGAAAAATAGCGTACAATCTTTTTTCTTTCTTTTTGCCCCTTTTTTTTATTATAACATTTGGGTCTTTTTATAATAAGGTTGGGGCCTTTTTGTAATAGGAGCCTTATGAGGCGGTCTCAATATTAATGAGAGAGAGAGACCGAGCAGAGGCATTCTTGAGAGTACTAAAACAAGGAGAAAGTAAGTTTTTTGGATGATGTTAATAGAAAATGTATGTCTAAAACATATTACATTAGAGATATGTTATTTAAATATGTATTATATAAATTCAAACCGCCACAGACATATATATAATATATGTATACATCAATAACAAAATAATTTACAACTGCCGAGGTGGAAAAATACTATTGCTAAATAAAAAAGTGATGTCAATAGTAAGTCCAGATAAAAACCAATAAAAACTAGCCAACTTAACTGTTTTAAAAATTCATGTTTGTAGCATTGCTCATGTATGCATATACACATCTAGGGTAAGGTGGGGCAAGCAAAACTCATCCCCTCTTTAGGATAGAAAAAACTTGCAAAAGATAAGACAGGAGAACTTTGGCATCCCTAGTAGTAGCTTTTAAAAAATTTCTCCAAAACAAAAATACCTAATAAAAAATGCAACAAACTTGGTTGTAACCTAAAACTACAACTTCACTCAATATTTTTTAATTGGATGTGAATTTTAACAAATCTACCATAGGATTTCATTTTCTTCTAATATTCTCTATGCTCGCAAAATTTGCATAAAATCAAAGATCAATAGTTATGTCATCAGTCAAATGTTTAAATTTCAAAATTTTATAGTCTAGAATTATGCATAAAAATAAGTTTTGGATTGAATAGTAAATAATATCCGATTAACACAAAATTTGATATGTGTGTTAAGGACATAAATAACATGCAATTCAATGATTAGATTTTTAAAATATGTAGTCATGTTAATTTTTTTAGTAAGAGTTGTGGTTTTATGCAACAATCAAGTTTGTAGCCAAACTTTGTCCATAAAAAATAGTGTTGAAGATAAGCGTATCATCCCATGGGAGCCAAAGAAGGTCTCATAATTGAAGCTATTGAAAATGGTGCCTCTTGGAATAACCTGCGGAATTAATGATTCTATAATAGCGCTAATGATTGTAATTTGTTAGGTGTCACTAGGAAAAAAGAAATTACGATAGAGATGGTGCCCACTGATTCTGCTAATTCACTTAAAGAGCTGATCATTGACATTCCACTAGTCATGGAGCCTGCCCAATGGCCCGAGTGTTGCATCTATAGGACTCCTAAGAGGCTTCGCCAGATAAATAAAGAAGCCTACACTCCAAAGCTATAATCTCAATAGGACGTTTTCACCACGGGGTAGATGAACTGAAGGATATGGAAATGCTGAAAGTGAGATACTTGAAGGAATTCTGTTATCGGTTTGGGAAATGCCAAAAGGATCTTGCAAGTATCATTGAAGAAAACGAAGTAAAGATTTGCCATTGTTACGCAGAGATCTCTAAACTCAACAGTGAAGATTTTGTGAAAATGGTTCTATTGGATTCCACCTTTATCATTGAGCATTTCTTGAGAGCTGTTGCTGGAGGAGAACATGTAAACGATTGCATATCAAGTAAACTATGGTTGAATAGGCATATACTTCAAGACTTGCTATTACTTGAGAATCAACTTCCATTTTTTATTCTCGAGGAGTTACATAATCAATTTTCCAAGTCTGAAGAAAACAACAATATTTCCTTTCTTATGCTTGCTTGCAAAAAATTTTCTCCCCATGAAAAGGAAATACCAACTGAGAAGGAAGTAAAACATCACTGATTTGATCAGATATTTCTACTGTCCATTTAACCTCCAACCCGGAGAAAATATTTCTAATCTACATAGTGCAACAAAGCTGAACGAGGCAGGAGTGGCATTCCAAATGGCTGAACATGGAAGGTTACTTGACATAAAATTCCAGAGGTCTAGGAGCTTGGAAAAATATCCCTACTTCAATTGCTCAAGGTTCTTAAATTGCTTACCATGTTTGTAATGCTTTTTGTGCTTTGGACGTATGCAACCGGTCCCAAGCTTTGTAGTAGATGAAGGAACTGATGGCCTTTTCCGAAACCTCATGGCATTGGAGCAATGTCATTATCCATCTGAATCTTACATATGCAACTATATTGTGCTATTGGATTATCTAGTCAATTCTGCAGAAGATGTGGAATTACTTGTTGAAAAAAAGATTATTGTTAACTCGTTACGCAGCAATAAAGCATTCGCCACCATGGTAAGCAAACTTGGCCTAGAAATTCCTGCTACGGTGCTCTAGCTCGTAATCTTAATAAGCACTATGACAAAGGTTACAACCGTCAAATGGGATATTTGAGTCGTACCTATTTCTTTAATGTTTGGACAGCCTCTGGAACCATTATTATTCTTGTACTCCTCAGATTCACTTTTCAGGATATTGCCGCGTTGACTACCTCGTATCTGGCAGTGGTTCTTCAGATCGATCACAAATTTTTGGCCCTGTCGTTTGGCTTCCACTCCAGTTTACCTCTCTTGTTCTCCTCCCTCTTACACTACCGAGTGGAGGACTCGAGTAAAACTTCTTCCTATAGGTCTTAAGTAATAGCTAATCTATTACGGGTGTATTACAAGATATCAAATGTGTCCTTAGTGTTTTGGTTTGCATTACATGTTTTGGACTACGAGCGTGTTTGGCAAAAATTAAAAAGCCAGATTATTTTACTATTCAACTTATTTTTGCTACTATTTATAGGTCCTACTGCACTTTTTAGTACTATTCATGAGTCCTACTGTACTATTTTAGCTAACTTTTATCTTTATCTACAGTACTTTCAGCAAAAAGTTTTCAGTTTCAGCAAAATAAGTTGATCTCAAACAGACCCTACATCTACATTTTCCATTTTGTTTAGCATGTGATAGACTTTTGTTCCTAATAGGGTCTTCTACAAAATATTTGAGTGCTGGTTGTTTGAAACTTTGTTTCAGCATCCATGAAGAGTGTGTATTTAAGCCAATAATGTTTAATCTCTGTACTTCACTTTACCATTGAATGCTAATAATATCATTGAGTCTTGTACAGATAATGCTTAAGATTCTGAAAGGGCTGATTTAGACCCAAAGGTTTATTATGTAGCTAATTTATGAATTATCAATTAAAAAAATTATGTGAACTCAATTTTAATGATTTAATCAATGTAACCAACTAGTGAACAAATTTTTAAAGCAAGCAAGAAAAACAAACCTCATTCAACTCTATTATATGCCTTACTCATGTCTAACTTTTCAGTCACCTGATCTTACTCATGTCTAACTTTTAAGTCATTTGATCTGACCGATCTTTCCTCTCCTTTTATTTCTCATTCCGTGTATCTCAAAGGATACAATAGTATTATTACGTCAATTAAAAAAGTAACAAAGAGTATGACTTCAAATAGAATAGAATAGAAGGGAAAAAAATACGTGGTCAACAAAACTAATCTTTTGAAAATCCTTAGTTAACTACAAAATTTTGGGGCTAAGGCTTCATTATCACCATTGTTGTTGTTGTAAAGCATCTATTTTACATAACCATAATTTTTATTATATTGTATATGATATTTGTCTTATTTAGGCCTCAAATTAAAAAGAACAATAAAAAGAAAAGGCCTATTTAAGTGTATAAGGTAAAGTCATGTAGAATCCGTATAGAATCACAGTTTTACTTTATTTTATTTATAAACATAGAATCACAGTTTGTATGATTTTATGATCTATCACACGATCCCGCAGACATTTCCATTTTCGTCAATGATTATGAGAGAGAGAGAGAGAGAGAGAACACAACCGCAAGAAACTGAGCTACGTTACGTTTCCATTTTTGTTAATGACTATATTTGTGAGGAAGTGTGCCCGCAGACATTTCAATTGAAGCCCCAAAAGACTTGCACAGATTCCCCAATAAGAAATAAACATTTTAACTACAAAACTTTTATGTTACATTATGTATTCCCTATCTAAAATCCTCCCTACAGGCTGCTGCTTAGATCCACCTTGCAAAAACATTACTTCCCAGTGTGTAGACAAGGCAGACAAACCAAATCGCTCTTGATAGAAAAGAATAGTGCTACCAGTGTACCACAAGCCCCGACAGCACGGTAATAATGGCCCAGAATTGATGGTCGGTAATTCACCGACAAGGACTTCTTCACCATGAGATCCTTGGTCTCCAAAAGTTTATGAGGTTCAAACCTGAGATTTCTTGTGGTTCAGGCTCCTGGAACAATCCTACCCAATGTCAGTGTATTCAGGCAACAATGGACAATCATCGAGGCCAGATATTAAGCCAGGAACATAGCAATGTGAGACTTCTTCATAACTCTCCATTTCCATAGAATGCTCCATATCTGTGCCATGAGTTAAATTACTTCCCACAACATCAATTCCAACATCCGGTATGATAGGTTGAGTCAGGTCAAAGCTTAAATCAGGATCCTTCGGTGCAGCTGCTGGTAATGGTTCCAATACTGGCTCAGCAATAAGGTGGGGCATCTCGGTATGCTCCATTGAACTTCTTTTGAACCTTGATTTAGAAGGCTTCATTGAGTCAGAGATGGAGAGTTTGTGCTTTCCCAACGATGGTAACTTGGATGCTGATCTATTCCTAACATCATTGGTTGGGAATACAGAGGATACCCATCCCACACTATCTTCAACACAAGCTCTTGCAGCAGCCCTGAAGGCAGAAACTCTATTAGCAATCAATTATATACATTCCAATTACATTAACAAAAACTATTTTTATATGTAAGTACATAATAGAAATGAACAATGGGCAATGGTACCGCCAAAAGGAAACAAACAAAACATTACTGTGATGCAAGGAACCCCCTGAAAGAATGAAACCAGAACCTTTTTTTTATAAGTAAAATGTCTAATCAAAAGAAAAGAAAGTTTGGAATTGCAAGCTGCTTTAAAGAATTACAATTCGACAAGAATCAAAATGTAAACACAACCTACACAATGAAAAGGCCAAGTGGACTATACCACTGTCAAAGGCCAAATCAGCAAAGTGCTGAATTTGAAAATTAGCTTCATAAGAATCAAACATTTTTTTTAATTTTACCACCTAATTAATTAGAAATTTTTAGTTTAAAGACAACAATTTTTTCTGCTAAGAGAAATTCTAATGAATTGCATCATATGAGGGAACTATATGGTTGACAAATCTCCAAGTCATAAAATTGTACGGTTACATCAGACCATACCTGAAACGGTTCTCAGCCACATTTTGGGAAGCTTTAAAATGATGATCTTCTCCACTAGCCTTGCTTACAGATGGTGGAGGGTCTGCCCCAGATATTGATAAACTTATAAAAGAGGGCAAAGGAACCATGGAGTCTTCCAGTTCTTTCTGGAATTCTAGATTTATCTCCAATTGTTCGGTAACTGATGACGTTTCACACCCTTGGTTGGAGGGGGAGACTCTGTCTTCCAATAGAGAGACATCTAAGAGTGCAAGTTTTAACATCCTGCTACTCTCTCCTAAATTAGTAAATTTCAGCTTTTCTGGAGGTTCTTGCATGGATTTCCAAGTAAGAGACCTATAGAGACCATTTCGGGATGATGAACGACTTGGAGTAAGGTCAACACGTGACTTCACCTTCCAGACAGAAGAAAGGAGGGCAGTAAAGTGCTTCTGAAGGAGTAACTCTCTGTCTGGCTGTTCAGCAGCAACATCTAAAAGCAAGCGAATGTTATCCTGCCATAATATGAGTAAGGTTTCCTCAGTCAATCTTTTACAAAATAAATGCCTACTTAAGAGTTTTTGAATCATTCATTTGTTTAATTTGCACAACAGTTGACCTGACGTTAACACTGCAGCATGCTGCATGCAGATGTGCAAAACAACGAGTTCACAAGTATGCTCAAAATTACTATGCTTGTTCTGTTTTTATGATAACTAAGTTTGTTTTATTCAAATCAGAAATAAAACATCATACAGTATACGGGGTATATACTGTGGACATCAAAAAATTACTACGCTTACCTCTGTTACTTTGAGAAGAGCCTTTCCAGAGCCTGCATTGCTGACCTTTTCATTATTAGGATTGTCAGGTGCAGCCAAGACATATCTTTGGACGAGTTCTCTAAATCTCTCACAACAATGGACAGGATGGCGATATCTTCCCCTATAAAATCCACCAGCAGTCATTCCATACAGAGTTTCACTAACCAAGCTCCACTGAGGGCCATATTCATGAACCATAGCACATAATATTGCGTCTTCCTGTGGCAACCAAAAATCAGGAGATGGAACACAATCTCTTGACCAAATGTTTGCCTTCTTTAATTTCTCTGGTTTTATCATTAAAACCCTCTTTACAGGCATGGTAGTAATGGATACTTTCCCTCCCATCCTGCTCCGGCTTGTTGATTTTTGCTCAACATCAACCACACTTTCACATGGTTTTGGATCCATAGGTTCATCATGCTGCATGCCTGACAGGTTGGAATCTAAATCTAATGGACATATTTCAGGGGGAGTCTTCTTGAGTTTCTTAGACTTCTTTTTCGAGGTTTTTCCTTGTTCACAATCCAGTGTAGTTTCAGCCTTCTTACGTTTTTTCTGCACACTTGAAAAATTTTCGGACGAGGTGACCACCTCATGAGAAATATTCTCATCATCTATTGACATTCGGTCTGTTGCTGGCTCTTCTTTTGCAGGTTTCAATTCAGAAGCTAAAGATCCTTTCTTCAGAGATTTGTACTTGGCTTTCTTTGGCTTCTTTTTAGACTTGGGTTTCAGATCACTTTGCTTTTCATTCCTGCTAAGAGAAATAGATTTGTAACTGAATGTTGAATCCCAATACATGATAGAACCACTCATATATCCATATCTAGGAAACTGCAAAATATAAAAATATCAAACTGTCCTGATTTATTGTGTGGATGATTACCCATGTCAGACACAAATACTTCTGTCAAGCTGTACATCATTTATCTAGGAGAACACCGAGTCACTCACCAGTCTCCATGCTGACATCTCCCTCTCCCCCCCCCAAAAATTAAAAACCCACCCTGCCACCCTCTTTTTAATTGGCAAAGTTACACATGTAACAGGTCTCATACACATGACCTGCAACCTATTTAATGGAGGAACTTACCCACCATCCTATTTAATGGAGGAAGTACCATTTGAGCTGGAGCTCATTGTTGTTGACATCCTCCGTACATGGATTGATAAACAAAATTTCTAGACCATGCTCAATGACTAATCTATTTAAGAAAAATACTTCCAATTCAACATTTTTATTGTGTACGGCCAATGGTGTTTTTTTTTCACACCAATGGAATGAGCATTATATTTTAAGGTCACCATGCCAGATGACTTATTAGTGTAACATTCACCAAGACCAATGTCAATATCCCTCTTATGAAGACAACCATTCCTTGAAATAATCCAGGAGTGACTTTGAACCACATTGGTCCCAACCTCTACCATCAAACATCAACAATGTTTGCCTCAAAAGTGAATCAAAGTTCCAAAATGCCATTTTTGAATCAAATCCAAAAATGGGTACTTGGGTTTCCTTGAAATAACACTTTTTTTTTTTTTTTTCAATTCTAACAATCACATAAAAACTAATGTCATTGCCAACACATAACCATATTCTTAGAACACCAAAAAAAAAAAAAAAGAAAAAAAAAAAAGAAAAAAAAACCAAACAGATCCAAAATTGAAAAACAAAAAACCCTAGGTCACATCATGAAATTCCAAAATCTAAAATTGGAGAAAGAGAGAGAGAGACAGAGGAATCTAAGAAGCAAAAACGACAACGTATTGAGTAGAAAGAGAGAGTACCTTCGGCACGATGGGCTACGAATGGCGTTGACAATGGGCTACGATTGCTTGAGAGTGACTACCTTCGTGACAGTGGGCTACGATTGCTTGAGAGTGACTACCTTCGTGACAGTGGGCTAGGATTTTGCTTCAGCACTAGGCTATGATTGCTTGAGAGTGAGTGAGTGAGTGAGTGAGTTTGAGAGTGAGTTTGAGAGGGCGGAGTGAAAGGGTGATTGTGTTTCCGTGTTTGAACTTTTGAGGATTTTGTAATGAGCCATTTGAAAGTGCTGTGGTTTTGTGTTTTGGGTAATGGGCTTCACATTCCAGCTCCTCCATCAACTACAGAAAATATATTAGCAAAGAGTTTAACTTAAACACATTCAGAGAAAAGGCTGCAACATAAGAGGTTTTTTTTTTGAAATCAACATAAGAGTTTATAACATGAACCTGGTGTTGAGCTAAGGCCTCAACTTGCTGACGATATGCCTCAGTTGCAAAATCTGCATCCCATCCTGATACAAAGAGAGAATCCTTGAGTTTAGTCTCAATATACAATTATGCAAATATGGAAGTGATTACTGAGTCAATAAGTATGGCATGCCATCCTAGAGAAACAGATTCTACTTGATTACAAAATTCTTTGGATGTGACTCATATTTTTTTACCACCAAGTAAAAGTTAATAAAGCAACATATATCACATGCAATGTTGCAAGTTCAATACAACAGACGGCCAAATCAATGTCTACTTGTATTTCCCAAAAAAAAAAAATCAAAGTTTACTCCGTACTTATACATGGTGTCTAGTTGTGTCTTTCTTTTTCTTTTCTTTTTTTGGGTGGGGAGGGGAGAGACACAATGTCTACTTGTTTCTCCCAAAAAAATCAATGTTTACTCTGTACTTACACATGGTATCTGGTTTTTCCTTTCTTTTTCTTTTTCTTTTTTTTTGGAGAGGGGGGGGGGGGGGGAAGAGAGAGAGAGAGAAGCAAGATATGCGCTCTATTTCTTCTTAGAATTCTTGCTGCTGGATGGCATGTCTCATGAAGTGGAGTTATTTGAAAATTAACCCCAAAATTCAATCATATGAATGGCCTGACAAAAGTCACCTTGAGCCAGTGAAAAGGGAGAAAATCAATGTTAAAAGGAACTTACTCTCATATACAAGGGGTTCCTCATCTTCGTCAATCTCAGCTTCCATTTCCTCCTTATACCTCTCGATGCGGTCCAGTTCCCATTCTGTCTCCTCAAACCTAGCTTGAGCCACTGCTGCCTTGTCTATAATGGGATCCCACAATTCCAGAAAACGAATCGCATATCGATCTATTGGACGTAGCTGATTCTCAAAGGATGAGATTTCTTGTCCAGCGGCAGCTGCTGCTGCAGCCATTTGTTTGACATCAGCCAGCATGTCTACATCATCTTCTTTGCTAGCAATAGCTGGAGCTCTCTCTTCATTAGGATTATTCCCAGCCAAAATCACCCGAGTTTCTTTATTTGCAGTTGTGATCCAGCCACCCTGATCTATAGGCTCATCAACCTTCAGATCGTCCTCATTTACATACTCATCCTCTTCCATCCTCCCAATGGCTTCTTCTGTAAACTCTTGGTTCTCCACAGCTTCTTCCTGTTCAAGTTTCTTCAATGCCATGTAGTCTGCTTCATCTTCTGCAAATTTCAAAGCAGCCTCCACATCTGCATTAGACACAGAAGCCTCATTTCCATTGTTGTTAATCTTTTCCTTCTGCAAATTCTTGATTGGAAGTGTTCTATGACCTGAGAACAGTTCTATGGGATCAAGCTTTTTGAAGAATTCTGTGTTGTAGCCTCCACTCTGTATAACTAGATCATCAAGGGCACGCTTCTGATTAGCTTTCTTTAAAATATTCTCTTCGATGGTGCTCTCACTGATAAGCCGATAAATATGAACTTCACGTGTCTGTCCTATCCGGTGGCATCGATCCTGAGCTTGCTGATCCATAGCAGGATTCCAGTCACTATCATAAAAGATAACTGTATCTGCCCCAACTAGGTTGATACCAACACCCCCACTACGAGTTGACAAGATGAAGAGAAAAAACTTTGGATTTGTGTTAAAGCGTTGCATTAAGGTCTGCCTCTCCTCTGGCTGAGTCGATCCATCTAAACGCATGTAAGTATAACCATACAAATTAATGAAAGCCTCCAAGAGATCAAGCATCTTTGTCATCTGGGTGAATATTAACGCTCGATGACCTTCTGATTTTAATTTCCTGAGCAATATTGCAAGCTCCTGCAATTTCCCACAGTCGAACTGTATAAGTCGCCTGTCTGGGAAATATACTTGCCTCCGGACAATTGCAGGTCTGATAGGTGATAGAAGGGGTGACAACATTTCAGAACATTTCTGCTTATAAGTTGGGTGCAGAAACACAGAAGTCACAGATTTACTGCACCAGCAAACAGGTGGTGGGGCCCGTGCAGCAGGTATTGCAAACATGAAACTTTCAACAAGGTCCAACATTCTCTGGAATCGCTCCACTGGTGAGAGGACAATGTCAGCAAGCTTCGAGGAGTACATGTAGGACAAAGGGTTGGCCTTCTGAAGATGAATATCATAAACAGGATGCTTCACTGTCAAAATTTCCCTTAGTGTTGTAGAGAACATAGGTTTTTTCTCACACCTCAAGGAATTCCACCATGCAATAGCTGCCGCCCGTTCCTTTGCTTCTCTTAGTCTCTCCTCTATGATTGCCTTACGGATATCTTCAAAAATATTAGTTCCATGCAACCTTTTTCGATGTCTATATCCAGGTCCAATTTCTTCTAGGTTACACAAGTCAGTGCACTCCTTGATTAAACTTGAGGGGGTAGCAATGGCTCTCACTTCATCACTCTCCCAAGAATTCATGCTAAAGTCAAGATGAGTAAATAAAAATCCCAAACCCTTAAGGTCTACATTATAAAATGGGCATGGAGAAGGCATTGAACAAACAGAGGTACTCAATTGGATGTCAAGACCACTCATATCAAATGAACTAACAATTGGACGACCCTCAAATAAGTCTGGATGATTGCAAACTTTGCGAAGTTGCATGATAACACTAATCATCCCAAAAAAGTTGGCACTTGCAAGAGTAGCTTGTGTTTCCGAGCTCGCAATGAAGTCTTCATACAAGTTACGCTGCCTCTTTGACAGTCTACAGTTAATGACATGTTCGTGTTTCATAGGGAGCTGCTTCTCCACGTCTCGCTTCAAGCGACGGAGTATGAATGGACGGAGAACATTATGAAGACGATCCACAACTTCTTTATTTACTTTCTCTTGTCCCTCAACCATTCCTGATATTGGATTACTGAACCAGTCCTTGAACTCCTGATGAGATTGAAAGATATGGGGCATCAAAAAATGCATTAGAGACCAAAGTTCCATGAGATCATTCTGCAGCGGTGTCCCAGTTAATAAAATACGCCGTTTTGAATTGAAGTTCAAAAGAGTCTGCCATCTTTGTGACTTCCAATTTTTAATCAGATGAGCTTCATCCAAAATCAAGTATTTCCACTTCTTGCGCTTGAAAACTTTTGAATCTTGAATAACCAGTCTGTAAGTTGTTATGCACACATGAAACGAGTTAGGTTTCAACCAGCCCTGCCTCTTATATTTGCGCTCTTTTGCACTTCCAAAATATGTTAAAATTTTAAAAGCAGGACACCATTTCAGAAACTCAGTCTCCCAATTAAGCATGACACTTGTGGGGACAACAATGAGATGAGGACCCCATATTCCCTTTTCACACGCCAGGTGTGCAAGCAGAGCGATAGTCATAATCGTCTTTCCAAGCCCCATTTCGTCAGCTAGAATCCCATTGAGTCTTTTCTCATACATTGTAACAAGCCAATCCAAGCCGATATGTTGATACTCACGAAGAGGATGCTTCACAAGAAATGGGAACTTAGTACGCACGTTGGTTGTGGAGAAGGTGTTTCCTGTTGGCTGTGCTGATCTTGCAGCCGCTGCTGCATCAGCAATTCTATTCTCACTTTCCCTCTCCTCCTCTGTTTTTTCATGGGATCCTGCTTGCTGTACTTCTGCCGGAGAATATGCAACTGACTGGCATTCACCAGTTTCAACATCTTTGTCCATAGAAGTAGCTTTCTGTGCAAGTTGAATGCCTTCATGGGCTGGAGAATCCATGAGATTGTCCGATAAAGCAGACGCATAGTCGGATTCATCGTCTGTAACTTCATCGTCATTGAAGCCCTAATAAACAGATGTTGATAAAAAACAAACATCAAAACATGATGCAAACCGCCCATGAGACAAGCTGAAGCAGACATTTTACCTACCTTTTTATACCTTGCAAGCAATTCTTCTACAGGTATTTCACTCTCCTTCTGCAGTAATGCAATCTGCAAAATAAGTAGCTTCATTAAGAAGGTACAAATACGAGAAAAAACCCAAAACAACAACAATCAACTAGTTGGACAAAAATATTAAGGATCAAGAAGAAAAGAACCTTGAAAATTTTGACCTAGGATATTCTAAGTACAGAAAAATAATAGCTTCATTTGCTCTTTACCTCATCCATGGGGTGGATTGAATCTTCTTTTGCCAGTTCCTCCTCCTCCGACAAGGTTGCCTCATCATCCTGGACATTTAATCAATTTAGAAGTAGGCATGGCCATTGGAAATCATTAGTGTAAATTAATTATATGTCACCCTCAATCATTCAGTCAAAGGTGTAGCAGATTGAAAAAAACTTTGCTGCCAAAATTTCCTTCATTGTGGGGGTTGGTAGAAAAATTAGGTTTTGGTATGATGTTTAGTGTGCAGGACATGCTCCAAAGGACTTGTATCCTGACCTCTATTTGATTGCAACAAAAGAGATGTCTGTATTGTTTCTATTCAATACAAGAGGGCAGATGGACTGCATTATCGGAATCTAAAGTTCATACAGGCTTTCAATGATTGGGAATTGGAGATGGTTAATTGCCTAATGAATTTATTGTGTTTTAGTATTCATTTTGATGGTTGAGAAGTCCATGAGAAACGGAGACACAGGTAGAAGCAACTTCCTTTCAAAAAGCATTTGTGTGTATGTGCATGTGTGTACTACATTGGGCAAAATTTTGACAGTAAATAATCTTATTAAATAGAATGTGGTCATGGTTAATCGGTGGGATATGTGTAAGTGTAGTAGTAATTCATCTGTTCAAACTTGGTTGGGCCCTTTACTTAAGCAAAGAAAGAATTTATTTATCGAAGAAAAAAAACAAGTGAAGTAGTAAATTTATGGATCATTTGTTGCTACATTGTTTGATTTGCCTACAGGTTGTATCCTTTGTTTTCTCTGCATTTGGGGCTCATTGGGTGATGCCAGAGAAGGTGCTAGATGTCTACGCTGGTAAAGGGTTGTATGGCTGGCATACTTTTTTTATTAAAAAAAAAAAAGTATGGCTAGCATACTAAAAGTCAGATTTGGAATGTGATGCCTCATTGTGTAATGTGGACCTTTTGGAGAAAGAGGAACAAGCGCACCTTTGAAAGAGTTTTTTTTTTTTTTTTTTTTTTTTTTTTTTTTTTCTAAAACCTTTGAATGAGTTGAGAATTCAGTCTAATCTACTTTTCTGCATTTTGAATAATGTACTATGATTGGCAGGGTATCATGTAATTCTTTAATTGATTTCATGGATCTCATAAACCTAAAATTGTAATACTTTAGGAGACTCTCATTTTGAGTTCTCCTCCTTGTAATAAAATTCATTATTACCTATCAAAAAAACATGTAGGACTACCCATTATGTTTTCTTCTACATTAGTTCAAAGACTGCAAGACTGTAACTAAGAGAAATAATTCACATTAGCCACATGAATTTACTTTCAATGCTTCATCTATTGATATATAAACCAGGTACTTGAAGCAACAATGTGCTTAGTGAATGTAGTAGTGTGCTAAGATCAATGGCACATAAATAAGAAACATATATATATATATATATATATATATATTATAAAATAAGATAAAATTTAATTAAATAAAAATCATGACACCCTTGCTTTATAGACCACTGTATAATGTATAAAAAACAGAAATCAGTAAGTATAAGAAGTTAAATAAAATTCGGGATCTTTACTGAAACCAGGAAGAGGGCTGAATAGTAGTATAAGAAGTTTTATTGAAATGATTACTCTTGTGCTTATAGCTTGAACTCTCACGAATAGAAGACGTACAAAATGCATCATACAGAAGTAATTATAAAAAAATAAGAACTCAAAAGAGATGCCTAAAATAGGAAATTCTCAGACCAAAAATCCGGTCACTTCACAAAATTTAAATTTAATATCTAACCATATTCAATTCAAAATATCACTTGAAAAATAAGTTTCACAAGACTATCCCTTAAAGGTACCAGCTGGCCTCCTTGTGGTTGTATTTGACTCTTTTTGATTGGTTCCCACATTCAACAGGGTTAAAGAGGGGCAGCAGGGAATGGAGAGTATGAGTTGGGAAGACCAAGCAAGCTGCAGGCTAGCACCTACTCTTTAGCTTATGGTTGCTTTCAGACAATAGACTTGGGACAATCAAACGTAGTTTGCACTGTGCATACTTATTGAAACCATGACCATCAAGTATTTTAGAATTTATGAATAATTGGTCACAATCTCTCTCCTACCCTCATCTGTTCCTCACAGCATCAAAAACTTCCCTTACTAAAGGAACAAAATCTGAATTCTACTTATTCAACAATAGTCAAATGAAGCAAAACCCCATAACTTTCTTAATGTCATTTTATCTAAATTTGAACACTTCAGTTTAAAAAAAAAATACAAATGGTATACCACAAGAACAAGTTTACAGAGATTCTAATCCTGTCAACAGGGACAAAAAATCACGGGATAGTGAATAAAGCAGACTATTCAATTAAGAGAACTTCAAAATAATAATACTACTGAGCACAGATAATTCTCCAAAGCATTTCTGACATCAAGTATTTGTACCAGCAACTTATTTGCGGTCAAATTCGTGACTCAGATTTCAAAGAAGGAAAGGGGAATTTCCTGATATCAGTAATAAAAAGTGCATTCCTCCTGTAAAATATATGACACCAGAAATAGAGATCCAAAAAAAGAAGTTGATCAATAGAGTTATGATTTTCTTTATTAAATACCTTCTCTTCGCCAGCAGCAAGAACAAAGTCACCATCTTCCTACATAATTTGAGATAAAGTTCAGTAAAACAGCTAATACTCTGTACCATGTTTCTGGAATACTAATATTAAAAAATAAAACAGAAAGCATGGAACATAAAACAAAGTAACATAGGAGTCAAAAGACAGTTGCACTTGGATTTATATTAATCCAAAATAACATAAAACTGATAAAAGAACAAATCCATGGAACCATTGGATTATTAAAAAAGATAAATGAATAGATTCAGAAAACAAAATATATGGAAGTAACACTCTATTTGTTGTAGTGGAAAATTTTTTCCATTTTTTGGTGTTTGGTTTGGTAAAAGCGCAAGTTAATGAAAAAATGGTTTATGTGATCAACAGAAAACAAGCCCAATAGAACATAAAATATTTTCCAAAATGTCACATACTCAACAGACCATTACAAATAAACTCCACATCACATAAAAGTCTCCCAATGCTAACTTCTCTCTCTTTGCCCCCTCTCCTCCACAAGATTAACTGTTGACCAATCATTGGCTTTTTTCCAAATGACCTTTTTTTCCTAAAACCAGTCACCTTCCCACCTAATTTTTTGCATAGATTTCAAATTTGGAATTTGTCTTCACATTTGAGGCTCCAACTGGCCCAAAAAATAAAAAACTTTTCCAATATAGGGTCTATTCACATGAATGGAAGTTTCCTATACATATAATCATTTGAAACTACAAGAAATATTAATGATTTTCCACGCGAGTCAAACAGCATAAAATGTTTTTGGGCTTTTTTTCAATGTCACCACTAAGCACAAGAAAATGAGTCCATTTTCTAGAAAATGAGTCCTTTGACATAAAAACATTTTCCATTGAAACAAACAGAGAATAAAATTTTCGCAAATTGAGTTTATTCACATCACAATATGATAAAGCAAGGAAAGCAGATAGAAAGACTAAGAACTAACAATGACTAGCCTTCACAGGCACTAATAGGTCCCAATTTCTCATTATTAAGTAGTCAAGAGTCAATTTTTTTCAGTAGCCCTTCCATTTAATTAAATAAAATAGTAAGCTGCGTCATGAAACCACTTCTCCATAGTGGTGATGGCCTGTTTAAATAACTCTTCCTTTGATAGCTTGTTTAGATAAATTCTTTGTTTTTCATCAATAAGATTGTTACTTATCAACATTAAAAAGAAATTATAGAAAAAGGATAATTTTTTTTTGGCTAAGTGATAACCTGTTCAGATACCAGGATGCATGGATACTCCATTTTTGCTCATGTACCCATATCCGATACATATCGTACTGGTATCATACCAGATACCTCTAAGATACGTACCCAATCTCTTTTTCTTTCTTTTTTTTTTACAAGAAGTGCACATACTGGATAAGCCTATGATATGGCTTGGATACCGTTATAACCCAAACCCAATAGTGTAAGATAGCCCAAACTTGTAAGAATTTTTATTTATATTTTTTAAATATTGGTTTCGATGTTGAACACTTACGTAGTTATCTTTTGCTTACTCTTTTGGATCTTGGTTTGTGTTCTAAACATTATTTAATGGCCATGGATTCACTTTATTATCCATTATTTCTCTTAAATTGATATATGTTTGACAACATATGAAAAAATAATGCTTAACAATATGTAACAAATATAAATAAAATATTTAATAAGTAATTAATACACGTATCCCCGACGTATTGTACCCTAGGTTTTTCAAGAAATGATGTATCCTTGTACCGGTACCTATACCCGTACCCATGCATCTTTAGTTTAGATAAGTTACTTGTAGCACATCTCTTTGTTTCCTTTTCATCATATGCATGAAAGTTTTAACACACACAAGTTGTATCACAATTAATGTGGTAAAAAACACATACTTCTGTAAGTCTACGCTTACAAAATATGTGTATATGATTTAATGTGAAATACAATTCAATACAAACATGCACATGAATCAAAATAAATGATTTTCAACTATATGATGTAACAAATCTAAAATTTGCTATAAATGATACATACAACATAAAAAATTGCAGTTAGCAAGCTCACACAGTGTAACTTTGTTACATTAATCAGAGCTAAAAGTTCAAATTCAACTGAATCCTGTATAAACTTCAAAGTCTAAACAAAAATACCCCATGAAACCTTTTTGCAAAATATGCCTTCTAATTTAACAAGAAACTAAAAAGAACTTGTAGTCTACCTGTTCATCACTAAAATCATATAGCATATGATCTTTGGCAGACTTCCCAGCATCTTTTGACAGATCGCTAGCTTGACACATCTCAATTTCTAATACATGGTTTTCCATAACAGATACGTCACCATTACTTCCACCCTATAGTTAGAAAATAAGTATTAAGTTGAGGTCTTATCTTGCTCCACAATTTACCAATCACAACCACAAACACATACAACTTACACAACGACGACCAGTGGCTACAACTGAAGTTACTGAATAGCTTGTGTCAATCTCATTGACAGTTGAAAGATCATTTACTTTGCCTGCAGAACATGTAATTCCCCTCCACGTTAGAGACAATCACAAATTTCAGAAGATAACACAGTAAATCAAATGCTTATTACCCTTGCCATGATCATGCCCCACAATGGTTGGTTCAACCCCATCTTCATCCGTTTCTGGAGTACTTTCTCTGCTAAGTGGTTCAGCCCCATCTTCACCCTTTTCTGGACTACTTTCTCTGCTAACTGAATGTACTCGTATTGATCAAAATCAAAATCCAATCATGCTAAATACAAAATGGAAGACATCCACTTAGCCAATATGAGAGATTTTAGCACTAATTTTACCACATCACTAGTATTACATATATACATATGTGAGTGCGTGGGTGTGCACGCACATGCGCATGCACAATTTTACCACTAATTTTTGAGGTTTTGACAAAACCCAAAAGAATAGCCACCAGAGCCCGAGGAAGGACCTCTGAAAACTCTTGCCATCTTATAAGTGTCCACCAGAGGTCTAGCTTTACACATTAAGGCATTATAAAGGGCTTAGGAGGGAAGAGGGAGGATGGAGGATGGAGGAAGGCAAGCTAGATACTTCCTGATTTGCTTTTGCATGGAAGAAGGTGGGCCTTCTTCAAACTTGTGTTCCCTCTATCACGAAATCCAAACAGACTTTTACGAAAAACAAAACATTTACTTTATGTATGGCTGCACTGGGGAGAAGGGAAGAGAAAGAAAAGTACAAAGGAAGAGAGAGAAGGGGGAAATGGAAAGAAAATTCTTTTCCTTATATGTGTTTGGATATTGGGAGGGAAGGAGAGCAGAAAAGGAGTAAATGTCTCCTTCTCTTGTTTGGTATGTGAAAATCAGAGAAAGGAAAAATATCATTATTATATTCTAATTTCACCTGTCCTTATATAATAAATATAAATATGTTTTAACATTTAAATTCTGTTTGATATTGGATTTTATTAGGGGACTAGAAATTTTGTTTTTTAAAAGAATTGGAGATCCCCCGCATGTATCATGGCTAGTTAAGTTTGTACAAGAGAAGTAAAAAAGCTGAAGAAATTTGTGCACTCAAACAATTCAAAAAACAAACAAGTAATTTTGGGGGATCCCACCAATTAGCTTCCTTGTAGTTTACTGGCCCATTGACTCGCACACATGTCAGACTCCTTGGTCCGTGTTTCGAGACGGGCCGAAAATCATTATAAAAAAAAATTTGAGTATTATAAACCAAACTAAGCGTTAATCATGCTGATAACTCACCTTCCCCCATGGTATAACGTCTGAGCAGCTCCTCTAGTGGAAGATCTACTTCATTGTGCAAAGCTGTCAATTCTTCTTGCCTTTCTTCTTCAGTTATAAGGGCCTCATCTTCCTCAATTGTGTGCTCATCATCTTCCTACAAGAGCAGCATTGTACGGTAAACAAATATAAGCACACAAAACTGAAGTACCTAAAAAGAAGAAAACATTGGAATCATTGGAAATCATAATACAAATCCAAGAAAACCATGAAAGGTGCATAAGTGCTCATGTATCCAATCATTAAGAATATGATGGAGAAGAAGGCTACAATACCAACTTGTGTGCAACCAAAGTTACATATTTGGGACTATACAAAATTGAAAATTCAGATAACATGTCAAACTGATAATTGGAAGTATTATGGGCCAATGAAATCTGATGGTGCAACTATAAGTTATAATTTTCAGCAAAAAAAGGTCATATGCCATCTTGTCCCCCTGATTGAGGTCAAAGATCCTATCATTTTCTTTTCTTCAAGGTTTCTTTTTAGCTTTTGCTAAGTAAGGGAATGAAGGTGATGAATGAACGATGCTCATAGGCGTTAGTCCCAAGCCCACCTCAAAGGTGTACTCTAACATCCAGGGAAACTTAGGCATTTATCAAGGTTTCATTTATATTGCGCATATATCCCCCCCAAGGTTTCATCATTAAACAGGCAGATACATGGACCATGAGAATGACAACTGAACTACATTGATCCGCAATACCTTTCAATCCTATATTGTCCACTATCTTCCAAGGCAGGCTGAAGATCATCATACAAATGTATCAATTAGGCAGAAGAGCAACTTACAATTTTGCTTCACTAGGAAGACAAAAGCATGTACACATCAATGCCATAGTCTTCTGTAGCCAACTTGCTTTATCCATTCCCACATATAATTTCAAAATTAAGTAAAAAAAAAAGGGATAACAAAAGGCTTCAGCTACTTCCAACTGAGATTGACCACCAAATATAACTCAATAATCTGCAACACTGCCATTTTTTTTTTTTTTTTTTTTTTTTTTGATAGATGATATAAAGCTGGTCCAGTTATCTTTGGGATTTTAGAAAGCAACAAGTGTAACATGTGACAAAGGAATAAGGTTTTCAAACATTAATTTGAATGCGAGTCATATACTACCATATAAATGGCAACAAACTCAAAATTCAAAAATCACTCTACATATGATAATGAAGGGATTATAAAACATACTGACTCATCTTCAGATCGTATATCATAATCATCATCCATATCCGCAATATTCGACTGAGATTCTGTCAGAAATGTGTTAAAACAATTTATATAATAAAAATTAGGTCATCCCTTTGAGGTTATCAGGTAAAATACCAAGGAAACATAAATTTCTGCTTACCAAAATTAAATTCTGGTGACTCATCAACATCAATTTCATCCACTTCTTTGCATTTAATAGTCATTCGATCTGGTGTAGCAGGGTTTTGCACTGGTTTATGAGTATCCACAAGATTTTCTGCTAGCATTGTTGAGTACCTGAAAATATACAACACAAGAATATGCCATTTCACTTTAATGTGGATGCATAGTAATAACCTTTCAGAACTGGTATCCAATGCACAACAAAGTCTTAATACAGATTGATAAACCCTAAGGGAGCGGGGGAGGAGATTTCTACCTCTCAGTTTGCCCCAAAAGAAACTCAAGTTGCTTATCAAGTGCCTTTTTCTTTTTATCATCAAGCTCCATCTGATGCTTGTAAAGCACCTGAATTTACAATATTGGTTTTGAAATTATGGACCTAAAAGAGGCTTAGAAGAAATCACAGAGGAATTAAACAAGTTTTGAAGGATAATATCATATAGATGAACTTGCCAGCTTTTCTATTTTCATCCAGAATTTCTTCACATCCTTTGAAATATTAAGTGCAACTTTTCTCAACCGCTGCTCCTCTTCCTGTTCATAGTTTTAGTTTATTGTAATATACCCATAAGCAATACATCACTCTGTTTTGTGCAACTTGGAATAATTATGTCTACTACTAGTAACACAAAAAAGATACATTAATTTGAGGAAGCAAAAAAACACAACCCTCATTTTCTTTTCTCCCTTTGTAGCCTGATCTAACATGCCCTTGCTCGCTCTTAAAGCAACCTTCCTTGCTTGTGCCAATTTCCATTTCCTCTCTGATTCAAAGTCCTGCTAACAACTAGTTTAATGAGCAGTGAAAGAAAATGAACCAAATATTTAATCAAATTAACTAAACCTGATCAAAAGAAAATGAATAT
Organism: Notholithocarpus densiflorus; assembly: GCA_030021035.2. Classification (NCBI taxonomy): domain Eukaryota; kingdom Viridiplantae; phylum Streptophyta; class Magnoliopsida; order Fagales; family Fagaceae; genus Notholithocarpus; species Notholithocarpus densiflorus. Next base: position 5,177,132 of record JARYZH020000011.1, read on the forward strand.
AGCATGATAATATGAATCAAATGAGTATAGCTAAATTGTTTGCTACATCATATAAGGTCAGATCTACAATTCGCTAGTCTATTACCTTGGACAGCCAAACCATCTCTTCTAAAACATGATCCCAATGGGTTTTAGGGCGGCGAGGTTCTTTGGGAGCTTCAAGTGCCTGAGATAACCACGAAGAATAATTAGTGTCAATAATTGGAAAACAAAAATCAAAGCAGAAAATTGAAATTTCTGACAGTTCTCAGTACCAAGAATGTTATCATCACAAAGGAGTATGAAATAAGAAGGAAACTCTTGCTATAAAAAACTTGAGAAAAGAAGGGACACAAAATAGCTTTGTAAGCAAGGTGACATTCTGATAGCTACACAGCTATTGCCTATTTGTATAAGCAATAACAAAGCAGAAGACTCTACTAATTTCTTATCCACTTTGGATCCTTCAGGATTTGCCTAAAACTTAGATATTGTTGCCAATCTCAGTAAATGTAGCTTATTTAGCAGAATGTTGCATTTTAATGTCAACTACATTCAAGTGAAGAGAAGTTTTCATGGAAAACCAAGGGATAAAAGAAAATATATTTTCATGTTCCATATTCTTTATATCCCACACACATTACCCTCTCCTTTCTTTAAATGTTATTCCAAATTTTGTCCACCTTGAAAAATTAATTCAACTATATTTTTCCCCCTATCCCACATTGAATTTGGATGCAAGAATTGCAACTCTAGCTTAGATGTGTTTCCAATTTCAAGAATTGAAATAGTTAGGTAACAGCAGAGATACAAAGTTGACAGGCTTTGAGTTGTTAAGGAGATTTCCATATATTTGGTTTAAGTACAGAGAGATGACAAGGGGAGAAATTGAGATGTTTACATTGTTTATATTCTTAAAGATTCTATTGTGTATTTTTTTTTTTTTTTTGATAAGTAAGAATGATATATATATGAAAGGCTACTCTATGCAAGAAAAGCACATAGCAAACCAGAAAATTACAAGAAGGAAAAAAGAAAACAGGGAAAATACAAAAAATAGAAGACCAAACAACAAAATAATTACAAAAGAGGAAGAGAGCTAAGAAAAGAAGGGAGAGAATAACTAGTCTAGAGTTTCAAAAATGCAACAGACAAGCAAAATATACAAAACTATAATATGTGGGTGAACTTTCAATTTCACCCTTCAAGCCCACATATTTTTATATTTCTTTTCAAGGAAACAAATTTCATCACTTTTTTATTTGCTTTTTAGCATGACTACTGATATTTTTTTTCAACCAGTGAAATAGTTTTTCCTTCTTTTTTTAAGCATATCCACTTTATTAAACTTACCTTTTCTGGATCAACTTTTTTTTTTTTTTTGGGTTACCTTGAACTGCTTAATTAAGTTTACCTAGGCTCCGGGCTCCACATGCACCTTGAATTCAGAACAAACATGAAGCTTTTGCACCAAGATTGACTTATCGGGATGTTTTGTTTGGGGGGGGGGGAAGGAGAGAGAGGAAGCTATGTACACTAAATCTGATTAATTAAATACAATGTGCTTGTACTAGTTATTTAGTTATGGCCATGTAAATACCTGCAGTTTTAAGAATGGTAATGCCAAATCACGTTGCAAGGGCACCAAAAAAGTCAAAAATGGTAATGCCAAAATCACGTTGCATGACTTATTAAAATTAGAACCACCAATATAGCAAACAGAACCATGGCACTAAATATGAAAAAAAAAAATGTAACAAATACAGCAATTGATTTATGCCCCACAAAAAGTACAAGATAATCTACAAACAAAATATCCAACAAACCAACCTTTTGACGCTTAGCTCTTGTCTCATGATCAAGCTTACACCTTGGACCTTTGGAGGCCATGATTTTATTTTGTTACCTATATCATTATAGAAGGGCTGAAGATCCGTGTATGACCTAAAACCAAAACATCCATTGCAAGTATCAGTCCAAGCACTCATGAAATGATAAGTCCCATCAAATATCCAAGCAACAAAAATTGAAAAAAACATCAACATATATTCAAACAGCACTAAATCTGAATATTGAAATGCATGTTAATCAAACCCATAGAATACGGGAAAAAAAAAACCAACAAAATATTAAAATAACATTTTGGCACTTGGGGGAGTTATCTCAAACTACAGCTCCAATTTCAAGAGAAATTGGCAAGTTAGCACACACTTTGAATACCTAGCTTGGGTTTATTACACACTTGTGCCGCATTTCTCTCTCTCTCTGAAACCCACGAAGAAAATGGTAACAGAACGAACCTCAAAAAAAAAACCATTACCATAAGTGGCAGAAATGACTCCAACAAACACAAATCTCTCTCAAACCCATGTTTGGTTACCAAGAAAAATTTAAACTCAGAGAGAAAAGAAAGAGAGATTATTAAACAAAAAAAAAAAAAAAAACAGTGAAAATATATATGAGAGCGTGAAAGTATGAATTTTTTTTGCTTCTTCCTCCCCAAACAAAAAAACAAAAAATAATAAAAGCGAGAGCCTAGAGACTACGGTAAACTGAACCAAACAGCTGTATTCAGCTCATTCTTATTTCTTACGTCAAAAAGGAAAAACAACAATCCTTCTTATTTGTTTCTTTCTCAGCAACCAAACAGAGAAAGCACAATCGGAAAACTGACCTGGTTAGCTCAACCGAGGAACCACTCTTTCACTTTTCACTCCGATCTTCTACGAGAAAAAAAAAAAATTTCAAAGCGTGTAAAACACTACTTTCTCACCAAACAAAACTTAAACAAAGAAAGTAGAAAAACAAACAGAGAGAGAGAAACCTTTGGTTTAGGGCTTTGGGTCGAGGTGAGGTCCGATGAGCAAAAACCCTTCACAGATCCGAAAATCAAAATCAGTAAAATTGTTTTGCTTTTTTTTTTTTTTCTTTTCTTTTCTTTTTGTTTCTCTTTAGAAATAGAGAGAATTGTCTTTCTTTTTTTTCTTTTTACTACTGTTTTTTTTTTTTTGCTTTTTTTTTTTTTTTTTTTTTTCTGAGCATTCAGGATAATCACGATCTAAAGATTATGTACAATCGCACGGTTGAGGTTTCTCTTGTAGAGGACCCCGGCACGCTGATGTATCTGAGATTGCGTTTCGAAATTTACAACTACGATGTGAACCGTCGTCGTTTTGCCTTCCCCCACAATCCTTTTACCCTTTTCTTTCTCAAATTAACTGCGGTTACTATAGCCGTAAATGAACCCAATCGTAGACTAACAAGTAACAAACGGAACTAATAAGGATAAAAGTTATATGGTGACATTAACAGATGTTTTTAGGATAATTGTTAATAAATTATTTTTAAAAAATTAATAAAAGTTGCACATCCCCCTTGAGTGATAAAATTTAAGATATAATTTTTTTTTTCTGAATTAGTATCAAGCCATATATTTAAATTTAAAATAGTTATTTAATATATAGCTATCTATTTAATATGATAATTTCTTAGGAGAAGGTATTTGATATCAAATAATACTATGTCAGCAGTATCAAAATTCAATAAGTATGAGACATGTTTAGTTCTAAAAAAAATGTGAGACATGTCAATAAAAAATAACTAATTAATTAACAATTGAAAGACATGTGTTAGTGAATAGTTAATTTTGCACACGTCTCTCATTTATTGGATTTTGATACGAATAACGTAGTATCATTTGATACAAAATACTTTTTGTATTTCTTAGAACCTATTTACTAAGATAGTACCTACTCACAAAAAAATTCTACTAAGAATGATAACAAATGTCATCATCTTCTAACAATAAACAACTAAGTTTTAATAAAACATTGTCACAATATTAAAATTTTCGCAATAAATGATGACATATACTACAATTGAAACTCTACATCAAATTAAATACCTACAACCATTTGCAATGAATATTTTGTTATTCATACTTCCTTCTTTATCTATCTATACTATATATAAGAGAATTCTTCTTTTTCAATTGGATTTTTATGTAGTTCAAAAATACCCTCGTTAATAAATGGTAATTTCATTTAGAAATAGGGCCATAAATGTCAAATAACAAATTTCATTTTAAATTCAAAAGAGAACTCCTAAAATTTAGGATTCACGTTCAAAACAAAATTACAGTTATCGTTTATCTCTAAAGTTTATACTTTTTATTTGTTTGAAAAATTAAAAAAAAAATTATAAATTATAATAAATGCAAATTATCAACCTTTACCTAAAAAAATAGAAAAACCTTTGAGCACGCACTCACGCGCATACTTAGAGATTAGTCATCTATACTACTTATTTAAAGGGCTTCCTCTGTTTGAGATCCTCATTTTTTTTTTATTCAAAAATGCACATATACCTCTATATTTAAGTAAAGACAAAACTAAATGACAATCCGGTAAAAATACAACTTTAACTCCCACTAAAACATTGCTTAAATAGTTTAATTTTTCAAAAAAAAATTATTAAACGAGTATTTGACTATATGAATCAACGTGAACACGACATATTTATTAAACGAGTTAAGTTTCCTCAACCCTAACATGACATGTTTATTAAACGTATTAGTCGTGTCAACTAGTTTATCATATTTTATCAAAGTGAAGAAAAAATACAAATTTTGGTATTAATCTAATTGATCTGTACTATGAAAAACCAAACAAATAAGGTGAAGTGAGGTGAGATTGAGGTCTGAGTGTGAGAGGCGACCATGGGGCTTGGGAGAATGCAACTAGGAAATAAAATAAGTCTATATGCCTAGAGCTTTGAAGGATATATTGGTAAATTGACATTTAGTTAAACGAGCCACTAAAAAATATTGCATGATTAAGTACTTTAACCTCGACAAGCTAGCTGGTTCTCCCCAAAATGTGTTGACGTTACTAAGTTCCTAGAAACGAGTAAGGAAGATCTCGAACTAGATGAAGGAAAGCGCTATACTCATCCGTAGAATAACTAAGGGGTATTTATGTAGAAACCATCACGAACAATCGTCATTTAACGTATCAAATGGGTTCTATGGGTTAGACATGAACATGAGTCAGTCATGTCAACCTAAATATGACACGAACCCGTTAAGAGCATCAACCCATAACTTGGTAACTTCGCGTCTTAGGTCGTGTTAGATTTTGTCATCCCTAAGAGCAAGTTAAAATGTGAAGTTTATTTTCATATATACTATATGTTATAGTAGTGTAAAAAAATTCACAAGGTTTCGATTTTGTGGTTTCCAATGCCTTATAAGATCCATTAGATCTTGAGTTCAAAACTTCTAACCAATATTTTAGGATTATTCAAGCTCTCAAATAGCTTTAGACACCCACGATATAATAAAAATAAAATAACAATGTAAAACAATTATAAACTTTTTCAACAAAAATTAAATATTTTATAAATTAACCAATGTATATAACAAAGAGTGACAATCAAACTTAATAAATATGTGCTAAGATTTATAAAAATATTATACTTTTTACCCCATCTTTGATCTAAATCAAAGTGTAAAATAAAAAGTGAACTATGTCGTTTTAATCTTCTAAGCATAGCATGACTAAAAAAGAAGAAGAAGAATTTATTCAAATTTCTGGTTTAGTTAGGAGAGAACTAGGTTATTTCTTAGTTTTATTTTATTTTATTTTAATTGGTTGGACGGTTAAGATCATTGGAACAAGATTGTGAGAAATAAACCATTATAAAAGAAAATTTTAAATAGACAACTTGAGATACACAAATTTCAAAAAACTAAATATTATCTTTACACATACACACATATATACATGTTACTTTTGAAGGGAGCATCTAAATTTTAGTATATACATAAATTATTATTATTTTTTAAATCATTGGCTTTTGGGGGAGGGGATAGATGTCCTTGGCCCCTTAGTGGCCCTGCCACTACCAAGAAGTGCTAACTAGTTAAGCTAAATGGTTATTGATTTAATGTTGTATATAATCTCAAACCAATATAATTTAACATCTTAGGCGAAGCATCACAACTATGATATTTTAATATATTACCTATCTGCTGCTGTTTTCAAGACACGATCATATTCAGAGAGATTTCCCCTTCTAGCTGACTATGGTAAGTTAGATTTGACTAGAGGTCCTCCCTGATAATTTAAAAACAACAACAACAATTAAACTCAACCATGTGTTTAAAGTAATGCCGTGGGAAAGCTGCAAATACACAAAGGCATAATTTTGATGTAAAAAACACCCAAAAATAGAGGCTAAAGATAAACTGTAAGCCCTCCGACGCACATCCAACTAATTCTGACACATTCATAAGTTCAAAATTAAAGGTTGAAATTTAATTCAGACACGAGACCAAAAATACCCATTCTAAAGCTGTTTAATATATAGTATAACAGGGTTTATTTCCTATCAGAAGTAAGGGATGGATCATGGATGTAAGCAAAGAAATTAAAACACTAGCTTATTATTGGCATCAATAATTCAATATCAACTTATTTTGACCTGTTTCCCATATTCTTGGCATCAATATCAACTCATTTCCTATCATAAGCGTGTTATACACACACATAAAATGATACAATCATGATTATATTCATGCATGTTTACATTCAAGCATCACCTACATACATACTTGCTAATAAGTCTCAATTCAGGCAATCAAAGAAGAGAAGGTGAATCTATGATAATATATCCATTCTTTAAATCTTGAGAGGTTGCCCAATGTTAAACTTTTGACTTCAAGATATAAATGTAGTAATTTCATCGAAGTAATGTAAAGTGCTGTAAGTTTATTATTTACTTTTTTTCTTCTAAACGGGGGCAACAATTGGCTTCTGGGCACCTAACTGTTCTCCGGATTATTTGTCAAAGGCTGATCAAATTGTACCTAAAAAATGAGAATATATGTAAGTACAGTAGTGAGTATCTCAATCCTGACAGCAAACTCATTAACAAAACAGATTCCTAGAACGTATAACAGTCAGGTTGATATACTTTAGGGACCCAACCAACCGATACACCAATTTCACACTTAAATTTTATGACTTGCTAAACTAGTCAACCATTTGGGTGAAGTGTGTCATGTTCATTGGACCCAATACAAAAAGTTAGACACGTGGTGCATTGTATTAGGTTCAGTACACAAATCCCGAAAACCAAAAAAATATTGTAGGTCCATACAAAGAGTGGTTGGCATAAAGTATCCACCATTTATAGTCAACCATCGATAGTGGAATTGGGTATGAAAGTGTGTGTCCAAGATTTATCCTGAACACATAAAAATCATGCAGAGTTTCACTAAATACTAATAAAGTGTATAGAACCTAAAAAAACTCACAAATAACATGTAATAGTAGCTATAGTATGAGATATTGATGACTGACCATCTTATTCTTAGTAACATCCAACTGAGGCTTAACATCATCCAACTGAGGAGTTTGAAGACTCGTGCACATTTTAAGTAATACCTTTCTATCAAATTTGTCTAAAATACGCCTAATATTTAGTGAGAGGCTTCCTCACAATATCTTAAGCAGAGGCTCCTTGTATAAGGCCATATGCTTCCTGTGAATAGTTGCTGCCTAAAATAGTTATCAGTGTGACAAATTCTATTCATGAAAAATGAATTTTTCAGATTGTGTATCTCTCAATTGAAAAATCTTCCTCATTATGTTCAGATACTACGCAATTGAGAAAGAAAAATATGACTATAAAAATGGTAACATCATTATGACTTCTCCAACATGAACAACCAGAATCTAATAATCTAGTTAAATGTCTTACTCCGTGAGGTTCACAAATAAAATAAAATAAAATGCAAAAGCTTTGTGTACTTTTCCTTTCGTTTCACTCATTTTCTCATCAACCAAACAATAGAACATATAGTAAAAAAGTCACACAATCTAAAAAAACTCACAGGCAAATGTGCTAGAAGGAGTAGAAGCCAAAAACAAAAAAAAAAGTACAATTGTCAAGTAAATCAGGCAATGAAGTAAAAGTAAAAACAAAACCCAAATGCAAGCGACAGAGTTGAGGTCAGCCATGGGTATATTATACAAAAAAAATGCTTGGAAAATGAAAATGAGAGTTGAGGTCAGCCATCGTACCTTGCCTGTGCGTTGACGGTGGGGTGTGAGGGCTTCCGATCGGAGAGACGGAGGGTGAGGGTGAGATCGGAGATGGAGGTTTTGGGTGAGATCGGAGATGGAGGGTGTGGATGAGATTGGAGATGGTGGGGTGAGATCGGAGATGGAGGGTGTGGGTGAGATCGGAGATGGTGGGCGAGGGTGAGATCGGAGATGGAGGGTGTGGGTGAGATCGGAGATGGTGGGCGAGGGTGAGATCGGAGATGGAGGGCGACGGTGAGATCGGAGATGGTGAGGGCTTGAGATCGGAGGCTTGGAGGATGAGGAGGCTTGGAGGATGAGGAGGTTCGATGGAGGCTTGGAGGATGAGGAGGGTCGATGATGTCTGGGAGCTATACGGTTAAAATTGTTCCTCTCAAATACCATATATACAACGCCTAAAGCCGCATTTTAGACACGCGGCTATAGGAAAACTCTAAGGCCGTGTTTAATAAATGCGGCCCAAACCCAAACTAAAGCCGCGTTTATAAAACGCGGCTTCAGAATAAGTATAAGGCCGCGTTTTTACACACGGCTTCAGACCTCATTTAAATCCGCGTCTATAAAACGCGGCTTTAGGCAGGCTAGAGCCACATTTTTTAAATGCGGCTACAGTTAAGAAAAAAAAAAAAAAAAAAAGGAAAATTTGATTTGCCAAAAAAAATTATATATGGAGGTCCTATAGCCGCGTTTTTTAAACGCGGCCATAGGTCTACCCTAAAAACGCGGCCACAGCTCAAAAAAAACGTGGCTTCAGAACCTTCTATGGCCCCGCGTTTAAAACGCGACTCTTGTTTTTTATTTAAGCCGCGTTTTTAAAAAACGCGGCTTTAGTCCGTCTGGGGCCACATTTTTATAAACGCGGCCCAAAAAAACGCGGCCTAATGCCCCCGCGTTTTGTAGTGTTAGTAGTAAGAAATAATTAATTCCATGCTTATGAGTGCTGAGTTCAATTTGATTGGGCGTGGAAACCCTAGCTTTATGCTTCACTTCAAGCCTCAGTTTGGGGATTTTTCTATCAAGAAGTCGCAGTCTTCGGTTTTTGATGGGAAGCTTGTTAAGTCGCTGAACGGCGCCGTTCCGGATGACGATTCGTCGATTGAGGTCGTGGAGAGGCCATTTATGAACGGTGCGTTTTCCAGGACGGTGGATTCGACGGCGGGAACGATTGCCGGATTGTTCTCCGGTATTGAGGTGGCAGCGAGGACAACGTTGCCGGTGACGGGACGCGCTGTTGTGAATTTCCGGTGGGGAGTCAGGGTTCCGGCGGAGGTGAAGAGCGTCGGTGAGAATCCGAATCCGACGGCTGGGATTTCTTTCCAAAAGATTCCCTTTTTGGTGATGAACAAGATCGGGATCGAACACGTGGACGGCGGGGATTCAAAGAAGAAGACGAGTCCGGATGTGAATTTTCCAGCGAGTGGTGACGTGGCGGAAGCTTGTTTTACGGTTAAACGGCAGTTGGAGATGTTGCACGCCGAGAACGGGTTGTTGAAGAAGGCCGTGGAGGATCTCCGGCGAGAATTCAAATCGGTCGGAGATTCAAGCTCCGGTGAAAGAAATGGAAATAAATCATCTGGCGGGAAATTCGATAGGCGAAACAATGACAAGAAATCGAATGAGGGTGATGTGAATGAAGAACTGAAGAAAGCTTTGATGGGAGCTACTGGTTCTTGAATTTGTCGATATTTCTACATGTTGGTCAGCTAATTAAGTTATTTATTTTTTTGGTATTATTAAATTGCAATATCAATTTTATGAGTTTTCATACTACTTGTTGGTTTGGTTTGGTTTGGTTTGGTTAGTCATGTCATAAATGAGAAAGCAGCTGCGTCTGTTCTGTATATTTTGTGTTTTGTTTTGGGGGCTATGCACTTTTAACAAATTTAAGTTTTGAGTAAAAATTAGAACTTCAACTCCTGTGGAGTTGTGGTTTTGTTCATGACTTTTGAATTTTTAGCACAATCTTAAGAAAATATATTCATTGTCCCATTCATACAGATACAATGCAGCAAAAAGTTTTCAATAATATTTGATGCCATTTTCCAGATTTGCTCCATTTTATAAGTTGTCTCTTCTCTTGTTGAGCCGCTTGATTTTCGCGTCGTGTAAAGGCATTAAGTTGACAAATACGGGTAATGACAATAGAAATACAGAACTACTAAGAGCATCGGCATCAAGGCCGGCTCAACAACTTATAATAATATTTAAAAATTTTAAGTCTGGCATTTTTATATTTAAATATTAAACAAATAATATATATATATATTGAATTTTTTTTAATTCAAAATCTATTTTTCTTACTTTTTTTAGGTGCAAAATTGGTACAATAATTTATAATAATAGATAAAGTGAGAAACTGTGTTAAAAAAAAAAAAAAGAAAAAAAAAAAAGGGTTGTCTTATAAGTTGTAACTGTGGGCTGCACTACACAGTTGTGCACTGTGCAGCTGTGTCTGTACTCCTATCATCCTATGACTAAATCTTTTGCATTTTAGGATGTAATGAGATCTTTTTAATGCATTTTATTGACTAATAAAAATGCTTAAAATTTTTTTAATTAAAATATATAGATAGATATATTATATATATAATTTTTTTTTTTTACAAGTGAGGGTCTTCTTTTATTTAGGGGTCTTAGGCGATTGCATCACCTATTGAGCCGGCCCTAATCGGCATCATATTATCTAAAAAAAATTCTATTTTCACGCACTAAAAAAAAATATTTTATCTATGTTAAAATATCATTTTATAATGTTTTATACATCACATCTCTTATTTTACCGCATCACCCATTAAAATAAGTTAAAAAACTCTTTACCTTTAAAAAAAAAAAAAACAAAACAAAACAAAAAACACAACCCTAACGCTGCTGAACCCACCCACCCACTCGTCACCGATCCCATCTATTAGAACCCACTCACCATTGAATTTGCCCATCTGAACCCACCGATCCGCCCATCTGAACCCGCCCATCACCTTTTGAACGCCTGCATTACCATTTGAACCCATCCATTGCCTGAACCCACCCATTATCAATTCAACCCATTCACTGCAGAACTCACCCATCAAATCACAAAAAAAAAAAAAAAAAAAAACTCACTGCAGGAGAGAGATTGGAGATTGGTGGTGCGTGAGGTGGTAGTTTGGCAAGGCTGAGAGTGAAAATGGGAGAGGAAGAGAGAAGTAGAGTGAGAGAGTGAGAGAAGAAAAGAGGAGTGGTTGAGAGAGTAAGAGAGAGGAAGACAATCAAGAGATCTAGCTGTGAGTGACGAGAGAGGAGATAGAAAGAGATTTTTAAAAAAAAAAAAAAATTACAATTCCTATTGATACAGTTCCAAACTATTCGTCAATTCAAAATTTTTTAGCATTTAGAACATGTGATATAAGAGGTTTTTTTTTGGTGTTTGGTGTGCCAAATGCTAAAAATTTAGTATTTGGCACACCTGATACTAATGTTCTAAAAATTAATAAATCTAATTAACAAATCAGAAGAGAGAGGCGGTCTTTATTTTTGGCATCGGAAGAGGAAAGTTTTGAAATTTTAGTTCAAAATTTTGTGGAAGGATTTGTGATAGGTTTTTTTTTTTTTTTTTTTTTTTTTTTTTGCGGAAGTAATATAAAAAAAATAAATTATATTTTCATTTAAAGATCGTTGTACCACACAACTATGGATTCTATATAGAACAAAATTGCGTACCTTTCTTAGCAACCCAAGTGTGTTGCCTCCCAAGGTATTCACGTCTCTCTCTCCGTTTCTTTTTGGGTTTTCAGAAGACTACAGTATCACTCAGTAATTCCGATGGCCAACTCATGATATGATATTTTAAAATCTTATTTTTATTTAAGACTTCTAAAATCCAAGAGAGATATTGGACGTAGGATCCTTAGGGATCCTAATCTTCAGTTGTAGGATTAATCAATAACTTTTTGAATGTTATTGACTTAACTTGAAACTCTTTCAAAATTATTCCTTAATTTTCTCAACTATATCAAGAAAATATTTGAACTTCTACAGATTGCAATAATGTCCATCAACACATTGCAATTGACCTCTGAAGATTAGAGAATTACAAATGAGGTCTCATTACTTACAATTTTATATCTATGTCCTTCTACCACACTATATTCTCATAAGCCACTAGGACTGGATTAGTATCACTGTCATGTCTCTAGCTTATGTAACCTTTAATTTCTTGATTTCATAATTTCTATTGGACTCCAAAATATCTTTGAAAAACTCTTTAAATATATATATATATATATATATACACACACACACACACACACACAATATTATATATATGAAAAACATTTTTGAAAAATGTCACCGGTTGGTTTTTGTAAGGTTGAATTTAATCAACCATTCTGTTGGCTTTATTCCGTGCCAATTTGCTTGTAATTCAGCACTTAGAAACCCTGTATTTAGGTGGGAATTATGTAAAGGTAGTGTATGAGAGAGTGTGAAGAAATGCTCAAGACTGTGCAGTGAAGCAGAGACTTGCGACTGGATCTCACGGGTGGCTCGCGGCTTGCAAGCTGCTAGAAGATGCACACGAGTGAAGCATGCAGAGAAGCTGAACCGTCATGCCAGCTGTAGCACTACATGACAAAAAGTCCATACTGGCCATTCAGTTAGCTCGCGGCTTGAATTTACGACTCAGTCAAGTCGCCAGCCAGCTCTGTTTTGGAAAAACTGACTCTTCACATTCCATTCTCACACTAGTATAAATACCCCTTATACCCATGAAATGTAGAGAGCTTCCAGAGAGAATTTTGAGAGAGAAACCCTAGAGAAAAACAAGATTGACTCATCCACAATCTTTACATAGAGACTCTTCAAATTCCTCTACTCTTACCATTTCCATTGTTACATCCTTGAGAGGTTCTTAGCCAAATCTTTTTCTCACCATACCCACATCTGTGAGAAAGCTTTTTGGTGCTTTGGGAAGCAGTTAAGAAGGGACCAATTCACATTGGTTGATGCTATAGGCTATAGCGGAATTCGGCAAGCTAAAGAAGAAATAGGTTCGGCGTAATCTTGTTGGAGTAGGAGTTTGGAGGGCTTAGGTACACTAGGTAGATTAGACTTGGAGGGTCTTCTGCTGTTCATATATCCCAACTTGATTCTTTAGTGGATTATTGATCGTTTGGAAGGCGGCGGAGAGTTTTTACGCCAAGGACTTCGGTTTCCTCTTCGATGACATATCGCTGTATTGTCCTTGTGTTTGCATCTCTCTTTCCTTAATCTTTGCCATTTAATTTCTTCTGTGGATGTGATTTTATTTGGTTGAGATTGTTTATCAATTCTGTTATAAGTTTATGTTCATTTTCCGCACATACATTGTTTGATATTAAGCTTGAATTGTTAATTTGTAAATTGGGGGTCTAAACGTTCATAGTGTTTTATACGCTATTTGAACTTTCAGTTTTGTTTTGAGTCCAACTTCAATATGAAAATCAACTGAATATATTATCTTCTTTAGAGACTGGTGGATTCATTGTTGAGCATTTACATATTTTACTCATTACACACATAACCCAATGTGTCTATATATAGCCTTTAAAATTAGCATCACTAGTTGACATTGTAAAAGTTATGTGCATAATAAATAAATATACATAGACCTCTCATGTTTGAGGACAATAGAAAAATTATGATAAAACAACCTTTTAATTAACAGTGATCACTCTATAAGGTGTTATTGATCGGATTCGATTCAGTGTATGTAATTGTTACATTACACATTTACACCCACTTGTCTACTTAAAGTCACTACCTCAATGATGGAGTAAATCATCCTATCATATAGCAGCACAACAAGTGTAGGCTTCAATGGTGATATTCAATTAATATCCATAGTCTAGAACAATTTAGTAATTTATGAAAAATCATTACTCCCTGTTTTTGGTTCCTTAACCATTAACATGATTTTTCTACAGAGGCGACATCACATGCCACATTTAAACAATAAAATATACCTATAAAAATTATGTATGTGAAAATAAAATTTTATTATCAAATGAAAAATGCATAGTATTCTTTTTGAGGGTACATAATTCTAATCATTTGAGTTGTTGAATAGGACAAATTTATGTTGTCATATGACTCATATCCTCTCTCTTTTCCTGCCCAACTTTGCTTGTTACATTCATTCAAATATCACGAAATGTATATTGGATTAATTTTGTAGGCTTTTAATGGAAAACGATAAACCAAAATATCCATAGGGGTTAATAATTCAAATAAAAAATCTATTATATTGAGTTTTACATTGAATTATAAAGAATACTTTTGTAAATTTGGGCTTATAAATTTGGGATAAAAAGAGAAATTTTTTTGTAGGTTTCTCCTTAATATATATACACACTCACATATAATTCTTGATCTGAATTCTGTATTTCAATCTTTTATCTATTACATTAACATAAAATAAATTGGGCTTGGTGAAAATTTGCTTTCCCGCGTGTTTAGTATTTTGTATAATGACTTCAATCCAATGTGTTAAATGTTTTTGGGCCTAGTCCGAGGCGCTACTCACCCATTTGCATGGGGAAAGCAGTGAGACCTATGGTGGGCCTCAAGATGGGCTTAATACATGTATATAGAATTGCAAAGGTGTATTTACTTTGATCTGGTTGGACAATAATTGGATTGAGAGCCCATGGATGGGCCTACTCCAACACAGCGCTACGTTGTAAAAGTCATCCAGAATCCCTTTCCAACAAAATACGAGTCATAAATTTACACCATTGTCACGAGGCCAACAAGGTTAGGTTTTGAGTTCTAAGTTCTAGCAGTAACATACCTAACCAAAAGAAAATGACACGTCGGATGAAAGAGAGTACTCTTCTAGCGTACAGTGGTGGATCTTGCCATAAATTTAATTAGTGGGATATTTTATTTTGAATGTGAGATGACAAAGTATCATATCATTATAAAATGGTCAAATGTGTTGTACTTGTTATTTTTGTTTCACTCATTCTGATCATATTGTTGATTCTATCTTTTAGTGATTTGGTGATGCAATGTCTATTGAACTAGGCTCATTGTTGAGAGATCAATCATTAATGCAATTTGTTATGTTACATTTATTATCAAATCAAGACATCAATCGATTTTTGGTGTAGGTGGAGATTGAACCCCAGATCTCTTATTTAACATTCAGAGATTTTACCAGTTGAACTAACTGGAACCATATACTCTTATAATTAGTACCCTATGGAAGCTATAAATTAGAAGAGAAAATGAACACTCTAGCTATAAAGAGGGCTGTGTTGGTGCTTATATTAACGTAAAGCTTTTAACTTTTGACTTTAGAGTGATTTATTGACATTGATTAGTATGACCAGTCTAGCTAGTTCAACATTTAATCATAGTAACCACCACGCACCTTTAGTGCGGTGATCACTTCACAAGTATAAATGCTTGTAGGGTGTGGGGGGCAAGAGCCGGGGTTCAAGTCTCCAGGAGGGAGTTTCACACACATATACACTTAGATTATGTTAGAATAGAAATTCTATCTTGTATTTATAAAAAAAAAAAAAAAAAAATCATAGTAAACATGTCTACTACTATGCGTTCAACAATTAATCTTAAAAGATCCATTCTCTCCCCCATTCTCTCTTAATGTTTTCTGGAACAAAAATAAGGGATTTGATTTTTGGGACTTAAAAAGATGCCACGTCGCTACTTCGCAGCCATGTAGGCATTGACAATAATAATAGTTAATAGAAAAACTAGTTGCGCTTATTTTTAAATTTGAGAAACCAAAATTGCTCACTTGAAATTTAAAGAACTAATTGCATTCACTTAACAAACTTCAAGAACCAGTAATACATTTTGGCCTAAAAAAAATCATAAATAACTACAAATAAAATTGTTTTCATGTATTTTAAGTTAATAAACTCGATAGTTTTATAAGTCACCAAGAGGTTAAATGAGATTTTCCAAAATAGTTTAGTGGAGATAGAACAATTTTTTTTTTTAAAGAATATCCGTTTAGAAAATATTTTTAGAAAATTTTTATGGGACAAGGAAAAAGTAATTGATTTTTTTAACAATTTTTTATATTTATCATAAAAACAATATCAAAAAATTTCTAAAATAATTTTATAAAAAAAAAAAAATCTAAAATAGTTAATTAACAAATATTCTAAATTCTAACAGTATTAACTCTATAAATAATCAAATCAAAGTAAATACTAAATATTAAATAAGGCATGTTTGGCCGACAAAAGTAAGTCATCGATGAATCGTATCGCGTGGTAGATATCAGTGCCTCTTAATATAGGCCGTAAGGCGCAGTCGAGGAATAAATTAAAAACAAAGAGGAGAAGAGAGAGAAACAAAGAAAGTATAAAAAGAAAAAGAAAAAGAAAAAGAAAAGAAAAATAAAGCCCTAGCAACATCATATAGGAAAGCGGAAAGCCCAATAAAATTCATGAAACGCGGAGAAGTTAAAAGGAGGGAAAAAGTTTTCATGGAAAAACAAAGCTTTCCCGAGAAACAAACATGGGGTACGTGGGAAGAGCTTCTGCTAGCTTGCGCCGTTCACCGTTACGGCACGGAGAGTTGGGACTCCGTCTCGGCGGAGCTCCGAAAGCGGAGCACCACCACGCTCCACCACGTCCTCACACCTCACAGCTGTAAACAAAAGTACCTCGACCTCCAACGCCGTTTCAACCAAAACGACCATCTCGATGAGCTGCGAAAGCTACGCGTCGCCGAACTCAAACGCGAAGTCCAACGTTATGATCTTTCTATCGTGTAAAATTTTTTTGAAAAAAAATTAAAAATTAAAAAAAAAGAAAAAAGAAATTCAAGTTTAACGAGTAGTGAAATTTTTTAGCAAGTTTAAAAGTTTTTGTGTTATTGATTAGGTCCCTGCAATTAAAAGTGAAGGAATTGACAGAAGAGCACGTACAGGAAGATGAGAAAGCAGCAGAAAAATCGGATCTGAAAATTATTGTAGAGGACGAAAACGAAGCCAAGGATGCCGAACCGGTAAATACGTCGCCGGAAAACGATGCCGGTGAAGTCGCTCCGTGTGGAGATTCCGATAAAGAATCGAATTCTACAGATCCGAAAAGTGAGGTACCCGAAACCGGAGGCGAGGAGACCGAAAAGGAAGCGGAACAAGGCGAACCGGTGGGCGGAGGATCCGGACCGGTTGAGGAGGCTGCTAGACCGGTTGTGGAGGATTCGTATAACGGTAGCTCGGATACGGTGGTGAAGGGGTCGGCGGCGGAGGAGAAGGGGAAACTCGGTGGAGAATCGGGCGAGTTGTGGGAATCGGTTTCGGAATCGAAAGGAGGAGAAGGAGAAGAAGCAACGAAAGAGAGTAACAGTGATGTGCAGAGCTCGGCGTGTAATGAGGATCAATCTCCAGCTACTACAAAGCCAAGCTCCGTTCAATCTCATCCGTTGATTTATTTCCTCGATACACTTCGCTCTCACTGCTCTGACTCATTTTTCGAGTGCCGCCTCCAAACCCAGGTATTATCATTATTTTTTTAATTTTCTCTAATTTTTTTTTCGTCTTCCTAATTTTACCGATTTAAGATAAAAAAAAGAAAAGAAGGTTTTTAATTTTTAATTTAGCCACCGACCGTATAAGACGTTTTAATTCAATCTTTTAGTGATTTGGACTTGCCGTTTCTTAAAAAAAAAAAAAAACACGTACTATGGTTTTATACAAAATATCATCTTCTTTGTAAGTATAAAGGTTAGATAATACGCTCCAGACCAGAGGGGTGGCCTATCCCGCGTATATGCGCAATGATAGCTTTCTTGGGTGCTGGGTGAGGTTTGTGGTACTTCAATTACACTAGTTACGACTCATTCTAGCATTCTTTAACAGAGTGCTTTTATGGTCACGCTGTAGTGAGTCACATATATTGGCTATACTCCCCTTTTTTCTCGTAAAAAAAATAAAAATAAAGGTTAGATATATACAAAATATCCTTCAATTTTATAGAGAAATATCACTTCACCCAACATGGTGGTAGAGGTCGTCAATTTGGTGAAGATGGACATGGGGCATGGGACAATATAAAGACACGTTACTGATGGGTTATCATTTGAACCCTACTTAAAAAAAAAAAAAAACCGAATTTCAATAATTTTATTGAATGTGCTAGTGTGTGTTTTTTTTTTTTAAATTTAAATTTTTTGTTGAAGATTAATGAATAACGTGGTTTATACGAAATTTTTGTCACGTCATTAATAGCTTTGAATGCTATTATTATTTTTAATTTATTATCATGTATGTATTATATTATTTACTTAAATTTGTTAATTTTTAACAAAATATACTAATAAAATGTTGGATTTGTTATAAACTTAAGTTCGATGGAAAGTCTTAGGACTAACTTGACCTCAAAGTTGAAACTATCTGTGATTTTTTCGCAATAAATCAATATAATATAAATATATAGTTATATATAGATAATAAAAATATATATTGCCTAATTTAAACTTTTATTTTAGTATTAGCAAAAAATTGATACTAAAGACAATTCTCTCTCTCTATTTCTAAAGAGAAACCCCCTAAAAAAAAAAAAAATACTGATATTAAAAGATGTAATATTAGGATACTACGTGTATTTTACATTTTTAAAATCTAAAAATATAATTATAAAATTGCTTATTTTAATTTTACAAATGATTATTTATAAACGGAAGGATTGAAGTTTCAAATTTTGGAGTAATACATATGAGTTTTTACTTTTTACTTGTATATCTTGCCGGTATAAATGGGATACGTTTTATTAGTCATATGAGTTTTTTACTATATAATATATTAGTACTCAAATTACCAAAAGACCACCTACCAAAACCCTTTTAAATTTTAATAATAGGTTGGTGAGGATAGTTTGGTGGTTTCGGCTCATTCTAAAATCTAAATAAATAAATGAAAAATGATAGATCCACATGAACATGATGTGGTGCCCAGTGGCCACTTTCCCCAGGCCCCAGAGCAGATATATGCGTTTGTGGTCCTTTCCCCGATTAGGTTCTTGGTCATTTGAATTTGAAGTAGATGTACCAAATATTCACTTTGTGCATTAACGATGTATTTAATCAGAGACTTTAATTGGTTGTATCAATCCATTTTTGATTAAAACAAAGTTTTACTTCTTGTAAAAGTAGATG
Organism: Notholithocarpus densiflorus; assembly: GCA_030021035.2. Classification (NCBI taxonomy): domain Eukaryota; kingdom Viridiplantae; phylum Streptophyta; class Magnoliopsida; order Fagales; family Fagaceae; genus Notholithocarpus; species Notholithocarpus densiflorus. The sequence continues at coordinate 5,196,373 of JARYZH020000011.1, forward strand.
TAAATTAATGTAATTGATTTTACAAGCTTTCACGTAATGAATTTATTGGCGGAGGAATTTTTTTCTTTCGTGTAAGATTTTTTCCTGGTCAATGGCACTAAACTAATGGAGTTGGTGGTCCAAGTGTTACCACTATTGGGCCCAAGTTTATAACCGTTATTTCTCTGAGCCACTCAGAAACGTAAGTGGGGGATGACTTGACTAGGAAGAAAGGATGTCTCTCAATTCGGCCAATTTTGTCTCAGCTTTAATTGGATCATAATCATTTATATATATGAATATATCCTCTACAACGTTTATATATCCCTGAAGTATTTTGGTCTGGAAAATTGGAAAAGTCTATTTCATTGGATTCATCGTAATCCATGATATAATTTCGTTGAAGACCAAAGACTTCTACTTTTGACCTTTTTGACTTGTACAGTTATACTGCAATTTTTATTATTTTTTTTCAAAAACTAATGCTACATGATCAAATTATTTTATAATATTTTTATAAATTATTTATGTGATAAATTATTTCTAGTTATCATCCGGTGAGCTAAGATCATATTCTTACTTATTAATAACAGTATACTGCTAGGATGTAAAATAGTTTGTACGATTAACATTTTATTTTATGCTTACACTGCGTGAATCGGTGAATGCTACTTTATTCCCGTGTCCCCATTTAGTTCCCAAGTCCCGTCAATAGAATTGACTGACAAACCTTTTTTATCCACTGCATTTTTTACTTTTCTTTGTTTGGAGTACGGGAGAATAGTCCTTAATCTAATAATTTTCTATTGATAAATTACATAGTTGGATTTACCCAAAAAAAAAAAAAAAGTTGGAAAGATATTTAACGTGCCAGTAAAAAGTTGAGGTTGAATCTCATAATTCTAAAAAAACACCCATACTGGACTAACCCCATATGTTTCAAATCCAATGACTAAAGGCTTTTGATGGTCCTGTGCTGTTGGAACCTAAAATTAGGTTAACCATCTCTGTGTGTGTGTTTTTGGCAGTTGCACTCCCTCATTGTTATTTGTTATTTGTCTACTTTGTGCATTAACGATTAACATTATATTTTCTTTGTTATTTGTCTACTTTTAACCTGACTTTTGTCTCTCTTTATTGTGCCTTCATTGGGTATCTAAATTCATTTTCACGTGAAAGACTTACGTACTTTGATCATGTGCGATGATTTGAGCATGGGTTTTGAATACTGCAGGAAACATCCAATTACATGAGCTTGATTCGGCAACATGTAGACCTCAAAACAATTCAAACAAGGCTTGAAGAAGGTTGCTATTCAGGTAATGACAGCAAGTTCTTTCGTGATCTGTTGCTTCTCTTCAACAATGCCATTTTCTTCTTTGACAAGAAATCCTCAGAATTCATGTCTGCCATCAAGCTTCGACAAATTGTTTTAAACGAAATGTCTTCCAAGATTAACCTTAAGCCAGATCCCGAGCGAAAAGAAGAAGAAAAGCCTGTGCCATCTTTGCCCCAGTGTATAAAATCCGATCCAGAACCATCGGATTCTTTGCTACTTAAAACTAAGATATCAATCCCTCTTACTGCCTGTCGCAAACGCAGCTCAATCACTGCAAAAGCATTGGCATCATCGTCTTCAGGACCAGACAAGAAAAAAGAGCAGATGGCCACATTGAAGGATGAAAAACCCGTTGTAGAATTGAATCAACATGATAAATCCTCTGAGAAAACTGAGGAAAATCATGTCACGAAAAAGAGAACAAGAGAAAGATCTAAAACCAATTCAAGAAGCTCAAGCAAAAACAGAAACGGGGGCCGTACTAATCCAAACACAAACAAGAATTCGGATGCCAATTCAAACTCTGGCTTTTCAACCAAGGGAGTGTCTCAGAATGAGAATTCTGAGTCTAGGCATGAGAAGGAGAAAAAGAACACCACTACCACCTTTAATGCTACTGCTAAGAAGAAAAGCGCAGCAAATTTCTTGAATAGAATGAAGCGAAACTCATCGTCCCCTAATGGCTCTTCATTGCTAGAGACATTGAAGAGTTGTGATAATAGCAAAGGAGGAGCTGAGCAGAAGAAAAATGGTAATGGCAAGGGTGATTTGCGTAAAGAGCAAACCTCCTCGCGAAAAGGTTCTAGAGGTAAACAAGAGAAGATGCAAGAGAGCCCAGGAAGAAGGAATGTTGGACGGCCGCCAAAGAGGGCGGCGGCACCATCTCCAGCTCTTCCAGCTAAAAGGGGTAGGGACGCTGGTGAAACGGAGGCAGGTTCTTCAAGGCATTCAAAGAAACGTTCAAGGAAGTGATTGTAGTTTTCATAATGTTGTTGTCGTTTTAAGGTTATCTTATAACAACACGTTTGTTTTTTTTTATTTTTTTCACGCCTCTATTTATTTCCTTTTAACTTATGTAGGGGTTGTAGAGTACAAATCATGTCAAATTTCTAATTGTATCTAATGTTGTTGATTACATATGTAGCTCTATTTTGCCGTCCAATCTTTAGATTCTTAGCAACAGCCAACAATTCCAAGTATTTCTGACAATCAATTTAGGCACATTCCTAGAGTACAAGCATGTCATTGTTATCGTGCCAATACAAATGTTGCATTATTTTACGAATGACGTGCCTGGATAAAGAATCGAGAACCCAATCTTAAGAGTGAGACACTCAAAAACTCAAAAGCAAGATATTCTGCAATGGCTCTCGATCCGTGATCCTCACTTGTAACTTACCTTTGTAATAAAGTAACTAATAATGAATATGATTTTAACTTGAATCTACATTATTGATTGGCTGCTTTTTTTTTTTAAAAGAGTTTATCCTACGATTTAAAGGAAAAATCTTAAATGTACAATCCCATCATTCAAAATTCCAACAATTATATATGGTTTTTTTTTTTTTTTTTTTTTTTTTTTTTGAGAAAGAAGTCATCCCTGGTATTATTTAATTGCTGGAAAATCAGCGGAGACTACAGCAGAAACTACATTATCAATTATATATGTTAATTGTTAGGAAAGGAGATGGAATTTGTGAACTTTATTGATTTATTCATCCGTAGCCTTATTAGGACATAGGTCTTGCCAAAGGCCTTGTACTTAAATTGGCATCTCCCTATGCACAAAGTGCTTGGGGGTCTAGGGGGAGAAATGGCTCAAACGGGTTAGCAGCATGTTGTAATTATCTCTGAAAAAAAAGACATGTCTTTTTGTACCAGTAAATTATGTCAATATTAATTAATTAAATTTTTTTGATGAAATATTAATTAATTATTTTTGTAGTATCTTTATGAGAATTAAACCATCTCATGAGATGGTTTAACAATGTGATATAGTCTACTTTTCTTTTACTAATTATAGATGGAACTTGTAGCAATAAATTAACTCTACAAATTGATTCAAACAATCTCTAAGGAAAATTTGTTTCTCTTCTTCTAGTTTGATTAAATTTGAAAATTACAAATTGAAAGATTGAAAAAGGCCAACTTAACGCCAAAAATTTTGATTACAAATACTACATCCAAATACACGGATTGATTAGTTATATATATTTGAGAGAGAGAGAGAGAGGAGGTGTCATTGTCATGTAATGAACTTGTCGCATATGCTTTCTAATTTAGAAAGAAAAAAAGAAGAAGCTTTTTTATAGATGCAAAATTATAACAAAAATTCTAGTATCACAACTTTTACCATTTATATAATTGGTTGTGAATGATAAATAAAAAATGATAGGATAATATAAAAATAATAAACAACTAATCACAATGTAATATATAATATTCTTTAAAAATAAAATAAAAACCTTACCACATAATATAGCTGTGGGCCTGTGGCAAAGTGTGTCAAATATATTAAGCGCTATAATTACTCAAACTATATTGTCAAAAACTTCCAACGGCATCGAAATTTGGGCCATGGCACTATCATTGATGTGGAAAGATTGTCCCTCGGCTCTTTTCAAAGGAAATGGGTTACATCAATGAAAACATATAAATATATATATATATATAAATATATATATTTATATATATATATTTATATGAAAAAAAGACAACGGTAATGTCAGTGTCAATTTGGTCTACAATGAAGCCTTCCTAATTAGGGCTGCCCACGGGTCGGTTTAGGTCGAGTTTATGTCCAACTCGGAATCGACCCGCCAGATTTGGGTGGTAGAGAAGTTGACCCGCTGCCGACTACCAGAAACCACGAGTCGAGTCGGTTTTGGTTCGAGTCGGGCGATTTTTCTCAGATCGAAACCAATGGAGATCAACGATGGCTGGATTTCGACGAATCTCGCTGGATCTGGCCAGATCTCGACGAATTTCGTCGAGATTTGGCCTGATCTGGTCGGATTTTCTTCTGGAGAGAGGAGGAGTCTAGTCGGGTCGGTTGGACTCGGTTTTTCATGCAAAGACCTGCCAACCGACCTGCTGATTTCAGTTTCTGGACATGTAGACCTGTCGCTGACTGTCACCCAAGTCGGGTCGAACGATTCCCGGTTTGGGTGTTTGGCCGGGTTGGTCGGGCGTGGGTCAAACTTGGACACCCCTATTCCTAACATAGGAACATGTTTTGGACGGAGAGGTTCATGTAAGGAATTAGAGGCAGCCACCAAATTAAAAGCTTCCATGCTCCCACTTCTAACCAAATCATCCAATGCATACGAATCTGCTTTGACAAGAGTTAAACCCACAGTTTTGACCAATTTAAGGAAATATTAAAAGGTTAAAAAAAAAGGTTAATGATGGTCCAAAAGTATAAGTCAAGTAGTCTCAATTATCATTGAAATATACATGTCTAAAAGAAAAATACCAACAAAATTTATGGGTTGTTTTGTATCGCTGCACAAATTTAAATTGCCTGAATTCATTTTTCTAGATATTTATGAATTGATAGATTAAAAAAAAAATTAAAGAACCTAAAATGATAAAATATCAAGTAAGTCTTAACTTGTATTGTTGCTCCAAAAAAAATAAAAAAACACCTTGTATCATTGAAATACTCCTTAATAATGTTCGAAGGTAAAATAACTAAAATTTTGTAGTTGTGTGGATTGCTTGTTTTCTTTATGATGAGAATTAATATTGAAATTCCCTTTACTTACTTGTTTTTACAATTGAATTATATATATATATATTTATATATAAATAGTGAATTTTGGTGAAAAAAAAGTGTTAACAAAACCATAATCTATCTATCTAGAGTATTGAAATTCTCATTTAAAATAATTATAAAAAAAAAACATAATTAAAGTTTTGTATGCATTGACAAAGATAAATCTTTGAGGATAAAGGATGAGGATGTTGAGGATATTATACAAAGTAATAATGGAAGAACAAAGTTAACACAAAAGACAAAACAAAAATTAAATAACTTGGAGGCACAATATCGTTTTCCTTAGACAATATTTGCCCTCACACTATTGTTGCTATAGGGTTATCGCAAATTTGTCCCCAGGATACAACCAAGATGTTGGGTTCTACAGATGGCAATTCTGGAGAATGACCACAGGATTTCTTGTGTTTCTCTCTAACTTACTATTTTGTGGAGTTAGTTATTTTTTTAAGTGAACATAGGTCTTTATTTATACCCATAGGGTTATAACCCTTCAAAAGGTACGTATGGAGAGTTAAGATTTTCATTAAAACCGTTCACAAGGCCTGAAACGTTCTCAAGCTTTCAGAACAGTCACTTGAAAATTCTGCAGAAAGTTTTGTTCAGCGATTTTCGATCGATCGAGAATCACTTTCGATCGATCAAGTACACTTTTCGATCGATCGAATAGGAATCGAATAGCGATCGAGCATGGCAGATTGTCCAGGATTTTTCCGAACCATTTCGATTGATCGAGCCAAAGTTTCAATCGATCGAAATTCCTAGAACTTGAATTTTCACAAAGAAAATTCCAGAATTCGAACTTTCACTTTATTCATTTTACAAATGAATACTCTCCAACCTTAAATCATTATTACAACCTATCCTTGTATATACTTATATATACAAAAGAGGATGTTTGTCAGTGAGATGACTCATTTTGTAACTTTACACAATAATATGTCAAATAAGAAACCTTAAATTATATTTTTAAAATAATATTGTCAAAAAGCTATGATTTGTCAACATGCTTGAAAAACCCAACCCAATGATTGACACGCAACTTTGAATGCCCATGTGGTCAAGTAACGAGTAATAGGTTTGTGGACCTGAAATCGATCGAGTAGCGAGTCCATTGATCTTGACATGTCGAAACCAACTTGACCAAATATACAATAATTTTTTATTATAAAATATTTTCCTGATTAGGTGTCACACATTCATTGGTTAGAAATCCAATCTCTTCACATCCTGATATATTTTTTCCTCAACTCTCTCTCTCTCTCTCTCTCATGTGAATGGTATGTTATGGCCCTTATGGGTTAAAATATGTGATTTTGGATTTGAGGATTTGGGACGACCCAAATACTCAAATCCAAACTCATAGATTTAATTTCTCAAACATTCAAACTTGAAACCCTAACCCATTTTATTTTGTTTATCTTCATTAAGAAATCTAAACTCAACTACTCGACGATTTTGATTGCTAGGTGAATTAACAATTTAACATTACTCCTAAAAGTTTCTCTTGCCGTTAGGGTTTTTTCTCCCCAAAAACCCTAGCCGCTTGTAGAATTTTGTACCTAATGTGTTTAGGTTTCTTTTCCCTTCAGCCCCTAAAGGATCTGATAGGACAGTGTTTTAGCTTCCTTAGTAGTCTTTCTTATGGCTGGTTTAGATGAGTTATGGTCCCGTTTTTCCCTAACCGAAGAAGAGGAAAGAGGTGCTGATGTTCCTTGTCAAAAGGCAGCGACGATTCACCGTCTCGCTGGCCGTTTCTTCACTAAGAGAGTTTTGAGTGTTGATGCGGTGGCTTGAACCTTCAAATCACTGTGAAACCAATCAGAGAGCTTAAGATTCGAGATATTGGTGAGAATATCCTGCTGTTTGAATTTGAAGATAACCTAGACCTCGAATGTGTACTGGAATTTGAACCATGGTCCTATGACAAAAACTTGGTGGTTTTTCAGTGGGCTTATGATGCTGAATCCGCCCCCTTCCTAGAATTCTCTCATGCAACTTTCTGGGTTCAGTTACACAATGTGCCAGAAAAATCTTTAACTCAGGAAATTGGGGAAGCGATTGGCAAGTCACTAGGGATTATGGTACAAGTGGCAGACCCTGAAGATGATGGTTTTGGTGGTGAATTTCTTCGAGTTCAGGTTACCATGGATATTACTAAACCCCTAACTCGGTGTAGTAAACTTTGGGTTGATGGCAAGCAGATTGGTTGGGTGGGCATCAAGTATAAGCTGCTACCGAATTTCTGTTACTTGTGTGGACGTGTGTCTCATGAGGAGAGGGATTGTGCAGTGGGGCTTCAAGGTAAGGGAACACTGAGAAAAAAAGATCAACAATATGGGGAATGGCTATGAGTGGATCCGGTTAGACACACCCGAAATCAATAGCTGTGATTTCGGGTGCATCTCGGAGTCAAGCACCAAGGTGAAGGAAGCAGAATGGTCCGATGAAGAAGCCTAGTAACCAAGCTAGAAATATAGCCCCTGAACAACCTTAAGACGAGAATGGGTCGGGGTCCGCAACAGCTATGGAATTAGATGAGAACTTGGTTGATGTTGACAGCTTGAATGTGAGGTAATCTCTTATGCACTCTGCTAGCCAATTTGATTTGAATTGTGACAGTAGTGGGTAGTGGATTGCAAATCCTAGGGAAGTGTTGGAAAATGCACGTGGATTGGAAGCAGAGGTGGTAAGCTTAAAGATAGCAAATGGTGTGGTTAATTCTCCATGTAAGGAGGCATTCGGGTCCCACTTTGTTCTCCTTACTGATATCACCAACAGAGGTAATAATACAAGGCCATTAAGTGAGCTGCTGAGTTGTACCAAGGGTGCTGAGTGAGTAAATTAGTTAAGTTAGTTAGTATTGTTGCTAGTCCTTGGGTAGTTAGTTGGTTACTGCACTGTTAATCATTGATTAGTTAGTTAATTGTTAGTAAATCATTGGTTGTAATCATTGATTAGTTGATTGATTAGTTGAGTACTCTGACAAGGCTTGTACATATATACTCGAGTATACTCACATGAGAAGACAAGCAATAACATAGAAGTTCTTGATTCCTTTCTCTCTCTCTCTCTCTCTCTCTCTCTCTCCCCCACCCCCTTTCTTTGGAGGCCAGCTGTCCTTGAATTCAGCTATATCCATATAAGATCTTGGATCTTATCAATTGGTATCAGAGCAGATCTTCCTTGTGATTCATACGTTCCACTATGTCTGAAACACGAGGTACCACCATTCTCAATGAAACCATAGCTTCCCTCAAATCCACCACAGACCACCACACCAAAGACCTATAAGAAATTCATAAGATTACTAGCATTCACACCCGTACCCTGAATGAAATGAGCCAACAATTAGCCACAATATTGCAGAAGCTAAATGCTGCAAAAAATGCAGAACCCAACCATGAGAATTCATACACCCCTGAAGCTCTTAACAACCATAGTCTCGTCCCAAGCATGTCAAGGCTCGTGAAGCTAGATTTTTCCAGATTCTGTGGTGAGGAGCCAACTTCTTGGATTTACAAAGCTAATCAGTACTTCAAGTACTATAGGATACCAGAACATGAGAAGTTGATGATGTCATCCTTTCACATGGATGGAGAAGCCTTGGTTTGGTTTCAAGAAGGTAAAGATGCTGGTGTATTTAGTAACTGGGAGGCATTGGTACAAGCTTTGTTAATCAGATTTGGGTCTACAGCCTATGATAATCCCATAGAGGCTTTAACTAGGTTGAGGCAGACATTAACAATGGCACTATACAAAGGGGAATTCGAGGTTTTATCCAATAGGATTAAGGGGTTGTCTCCACAACACAAATTAAGCTGTTTTTTGAGTGGCTCAAAGGATGAGGTGAGGCTACTTGTGAGGATGTTGAACCCCCTTACTCTCATTGCAGCATTTGGGTTGGCAAAAATCTAAGAAGAGTACTTGTTGGGATGCAAGAAGAATTACAAGGGTTCACCTGAGCAGGTTAGGCCTTCCTTGCTTGGTTTACCAAGAATTACTACCCCAGTTGACACTAGGAACAAAATTCCAATTAAGAGGATTTCTCCTGCTCAAATGGAAGAAAGAAAAAAAAGGGGCCTTTATTATAATTGTAATGATAAGTGGGTACCTGGGCATAAATGTAAGAATGTTACTCTGTTTTTGCTGGAAGGAGTAGAGATGTCCAAGATTCTAGTTGTGGGGTATAACTTACTAAGATTGAAGATGAGGTTACCACTGCTAGGGTACAAGAAGAGGAGGTAGAAGCTGAAATTACTCTTTATGCCTTGGTTGGTAGTCCTACTCCAGGAACAATGAGAGTTAAGGGAAGAATCAAAACTGTTTCCTTGGTAATTCTTGTGGATTCTGGAAGCACCCACAACTTCATTGATGCATCCTTAATTCCTGGTCTTCAAATTCCAGTTGATGTGTCATAGATTCTTGAAGTGAAGGTGGCCAATGGGGGAGACCATCTAGACACAAGGATTGTGCAAGGATGTTCCTGTGTTCATACATGGTTAAATTTTCATGGTTCAACTGCATGTGTTGCCATTGGGAGATTGTAACTTGGTTTTGAGGACTTAGTGGCTTGGTACCTTGAGAGTTATCAACTGGGATTTCAAACACCTTTCTATGGAATTTACTTATGGAGGCATGCAGGTGGTGTTGCAAGGAATTAAAACTCAACCAAAAGGTCCTGAGATACAAGATGGGGTTCAATTCTTCAAAGAACCTACTAGGAAGGGATTGATTTTGCAGATAACAGCTTATGGTTCAACAGTAGAGCAATCTTCCTTCCCAGTTGAGATTGTTGCCTTGTTGCAAGAGTTCCATGGAGTTTTTGCAACACCAGTGGGCTTACCTCCTATGAGAGGCCATGAGCATCAGATTAACCTCAAGGAGGGGACTCAGCCAATTTGCCAGAGACTATACAAGTACCCATACTACCAGAAAACTGAGATTGAAAAAATAGTGGAGTTGTTAGAAGTAGGTTATATACAAAATAGTCAAAGCCCTTTTGCTTCCCCTGTCCTTTTAGTAAAAAAATCAGATGGTTCATGGCGTATGTGTATAGATTATAGGGTATTAAATCAGGCTACTATAAAAGACAAATACCCTATTCCTGTTATAGATGAACTCTTGGATGAATTACATGGGGCTTGCATTTTTTCCAAATTAGACTTGAGGTCTGGATATCATCAAATCAGAATGAGAGAACAAGATATTCCTAAGGCTACTTTTAGGACTCATGAAGGGCACTGTGAATTTCTGGTGATGCCCTTTGTGTTAACAAATGCACCTTCTACCTTTCAATCCTTAATGAATCAGGTGTTTAAGCCATATCTTAGAAGATTTATTCTAGTTTTCTTTGATGACATTCTGGTGTATAGCAAAAGCATGATTGACCATGTGGAACATCTTAGAACTGTTTTGGAAGTGTTGGCTAAGAATCAATTATATGCTAAGATATCCAAATGCATGTTTGCTTGTATGGAAGTGGAATATCTTGGACATATCATCTTTAGGGAAGGTGTAAAAACTGACCCTAAAATGATCCAGGCTATGCAAGAATGGCCTGTGCCTAAGGATGTTAAATCTTTGAGGGGATTCCTAGGCCTCACTAGCTATTACAGGAAATTTGTCAAAGGGTATGGTCACATTGCAGCCCCCTTAACAACACTTGTGAAGAAGAACTCTTTTTCTTGGAATCATGAAGCTGAGGAAGCCTTCCATCAACTCAAATTAGCTATGTCCAGCCCTCCTGTGTTAGCCTTGCCTGATTTCTTTAAGACATTCACAGTCGAATGTGATGCTTTAGGACATGGCTTAGGTGCTGTTTTGATGCAGGAGTAAAGACCCATTACTTTTCACAGTCAAGCATTGAAAGGTAGAGCCCTTTCCTTATCCACTTATGAGAAAGAATTTTTAGCCTTAGTTACTGCAGTGAAGAAGTGGAGGCCCTATTTGGTTGGTAATGCATTTATCATCAAAACAGATCAGCAAAGTCTCAAGTATTTGCTACATCAGAAAATAGGCACAGCAATTCAACAACAATGGTTGTCTAAGTTGTTAGGCTATGCTTTTGTTGTTGAGTACAAGAAGGGTATTGATAATGTGGTGGCAGATGCCTTGTTAAGGAGAGTGGAAGAGTCTGAGTTAGTTGAATCTTCAACTCAAGGGTGACATGATTCTGTAGTTGGTAATGCTGTTACTTATTTAACCATTTCAGCTACTACTGCCTTGGGAACTTTATGCATCATTTCCTTTCCTACTCCAACTTGGGTAGCTGAACTCGAGGCTAGTTATGCATTTGATCCAGCTATTCAATCCATTCTATCCACCTTTTAGGCTGGTGGTTTACCCCCCAAGGGATTCTCCTTAGTTAATGGACTACTATTCTTTAAAGGTAGAATTTATTTGGGACCTACAAGTGTTCTCAAGTCCTCAATCTTACAACATGTCCATAATGGACCATTGGGGGGGCACTCAGGTTATTTGAAGACCTTACATAGGGTGAAACAAGATTTTTATTGGTTTGGCTTGAAGAAAGATTTGAAAAAGTACATCAAGGAATGTGACATCTGTCAAAGGGTCAAGTATGAAAACTGTAAACTAGCTGGATTGCTTCAGCCTTTACCTATTCCTTCCAAACCTTGGCTAGTTGTGAGCATGGACTTTATTGAGGGACTACCTAGATCTTAATTGAAGAATGTAATCTTGGTAGTTATGGACAGGTTCACTAAGTATGTCCATTTCATTGCCTTGTCCCATCCTTATATTGCATCTAAGGTTGCATCTTTATATATGCAATTCATTTTCAAATTACATGGTATGCCTACTTCTATGGTAAGTGACAGGGATCCAGTTTTCACCTCTCGTTTTTGGAGTGAATTAATGAAACTTCAAGGTGTGGAGTTAGCCATGTCTTCAGCTTACCATCCCCAAACAGATGGTCAAGCTGAAGTGGTAAACAGGAGTTTAGAGCAATATTTGAGGGCTTTTGCAGCTGATAAGCCTTCTGCTTGGGTAGAATGGTTACCATTAGCTGAATATTGGTTTAACACCAACTTTCACACCTCTACCAAGTTAACTCCTTTTGAAGCTTTATATGGTTATTCACCTCCAAGGTTGTTAGATCATATCCCTGGAACAACTCTGGTGGGAGCTGTTGATGAGCATTTGAAGTCTAGGCAGTAAGTTCTGTCATTGCTTAAGTAGAATTTGCTGCTCACTTAGGAAAGAATGAAGTCTCAAGCAGATAAGCACAGATCTGAGCGGAGTTTTGCAGTGGGGGATTGGGTGTATCTGAGGTTGCAGCCCTATAAACAGAGGTCCCTGAAGCATAACACACTTGGTAAGTTGTCTCCAAAGTTCTATGGTCCTTTCCAAGTCATACAAAAGGTTAGAGCAGTGGCATACAAACTAGAATTACCCCTTGGTTCTCAGATTCATCCTGTTTTCCATGTTTCCTGTCTCAAGGCTAAGTTGGGACACCAGGTTACTCCTATCTCTCAACTTCCTACTGTTACATCAGACGGTTCTCTCATTTTGGAACCTATGGCAGTCTTGAAGGATAGGTCTCTCCAGCTCAGGAATAGAGCAGTCACACAAGTTTTGGTGCAGTGGCAGAGGTGCACTCCAGAGGATGCTACTTGGGAAGATTTATATCAACTCCAACAGCAGTTTCCTCACCTTGTGGGCAAGGTGCTTTGAGGAGGGGAGTATTGATACAAGGCCACCGAGTGAGCTACTGAGTTGTACCAAGGGTGCTGAGTGAGTTAGTTAGTTAAGTCAGTTAGTATTGTTACTAGTCCTTGGGTAGTTAGTGTTAGGATTAGTGCCCTTAAATCCTATTGTATGATACTATGTATGATATTAAGTATGACATTATGTATGACTTAATATTGTGATTGATAAAGTTGTTTTATTATTATCTAAAATAATGGTAACATGAATATTCGGACATTATCATATAATCTATGAGATGCATAATATGTGATTTATGTGAAAAGTCACAGAAGATATAAATCACAAATTCTTTGTAAACTCAGAATTTTAGTTCGTAGTCAGTGATGAAATTGGGCATTTCATCTGCGAAGACTATAACATATCAACTAAGATGATTTGTCTTGATCATGGAAGTGGAGACTTCTAGTTGATATGTTGATATGTTTTAAGAGTTAAGACATATTGAACTGGACCGCTGTGAGATTTATTATTCTCCTAATGACTGTCAAATGAATAATAAATCTCTTGACTTTTATTTACATGAACTCTTAATCTTGAGAGAATAATGGACTTGAACATGGAGTGTAGGTTGTTTTGATATATCAGGAGTGAGATCTAAAGTAACGGTCAAAACTTCAGTATGTTGGGCAGCCACATTTAGTGTTGATGGAACATATATTTTCAAGATGAAATTCATAATCTCTTAACGGAGATATAAAATATTCCATTGAGATAAGTTTAATGGGTTCAGTTATTCAGAGAGTTAGGCCTAACCACTTTAGTAAGGAATTACTAAAGTATATATTTATGAAATTAGTTTTCATAAATATATGATGAATAACTTAAAAGGATTAAACCGGGTATTCAAGGATTAAGATGTAGTAATCTACAAAATGGCGGTCTTCATTCATGACTTTGTATTACTAGGAATATTTTATGTATAATAAAGTCTTAGGATATAATTTATTAATAAGGCCTAGAGTGCAATTATATTTATATAGTGATATTAAATATAATTAATGGTAACTTTGGACTTGTCAAGAGTTGACAGAAAAGCCCAAGGCCCATTGGAGCTAGTGTCTTATTTGTTCCCTTTTGGTCCCACTCCAAGCCACATACTAAAACCCAATTGGAAAGGCTCAAAAGGCTAGCCCAATTAGATAATCAGTTATATGGAGAGAAACATACTGAATTTTTTGTAAGAGAACTTGAAATGGTTTGTATATGGGTGTTGGACACTCTCTAATTCTCTCTTGAACAAATTCATATAACTGATTGAGAGACCACACTTTTTGGGCATTAGTGGAATTGGAGTGTGTAGACACCCAATTTTACAACTTGCATTTAACCAACCGGTGGATCTTCAAATTTGTGATACAAAACAAATCTTGATGCTCTAACGATCATAATGGTATGTCATGGGTTTTGATCGGACCACCTGATCAAAAGTTATCATACAAACAATTTTCAACGATCATGGCTCACCTACACAATGGGCCCGATCACGTCCTATATTAAACACTTAATTTTGATTGGTTCCCACAAGAATTAATTTAAAATTAATTAAGTGTGATTTTTGATTGGATTTCATTTTTATTTCATTTTTTTTTAAGAAGAAAAAAAAAATGTTTTCCTTTAGGGCATCTTATCTGCTCTTTTGAAAAATTTTGGAGATAGGAAAAATTCAAAAAATGCTCAAGAACGTTATTATCTTCAGCAGCAACTTGAATCGCATTTTTGGCCTGAAAAACGTTGAAATTTGGATTTCTCTATTTCTATAAAAATTGTAGAGAATTGAATTTCCTTTCAAAAGAACATCAATTCCGAATCAATTGGAATTTTGAGCAGCAAGTTATGGCCAAAATACGAAACAGGTGCAAAAGATAACACAAATTCAGCATTATCTTCAATTTTCTCTCAAAATTTCAAATGGGAATCAACATCAAATCTGTTCAAGCCTATCTAATAGACTTATCCTTTCCCTTTGCTTCAGAAGAAAGATTTTTGAAAAATAAATTGGATAAAGAAACAGATACATCCTGTGAAAAAATTCAAAAATGCTTAAAAGACGTTACTATTTTCAGCAGCAATTTGGAACACACATTTGGCATGGATAAAGTTGAAATTTGGCTTTCTCTATTTCTGAAAAAGTTGTAGATAATTGAATTTCCTTTAAAAAAACACCCACCTTGAATCAATTGGAATTTTGAGCGGAAAATTAGAGCCAAAATATGAAGCAGGTGCAGCATCATTTCAAAATTTGAATGGGGATCAACACCAAATCCGTTCCAGCTCATTTAAACAGGTTATCTCCTCCCTTAGCTTCAGAAGAAAGCTAATAACTTAGCTTTAAAGCTAAGCCATCCCTTCCCCTATAAATAGAGAAGACCTCTTCCATTTTCTGGACCCAAAATTCCCTCTAGAGAGCTAGTGAGAAAGCAAAAAAGAAAAGCTGTTGAGCAACCGTTGTTCTTACTTTGGTTGTAGTTTAGTACTTCCTTGCTTTCTCCCTAGCCCTTTAAGTGATCACTTCCCCCTTTTAATTTATGTTCGTAAGTAGTTAATTGTGTTCTTTAATTTTTTATACATGCTAGAATAAATGCTTACAAATCATTATTCACTTCTTTTATGCTATGCTTGGATGAACATGCCTATATGTCTTATTGATTTTCTCTTACATGCTTAGATGAACATTTCTAGGTAATACATAATTTTCTCTTGAATGCTTAGATGAACACTTCTAGGCTAATACACAAATTTCTCTTGAATACTTAGATGAACATGTCAAGGTAGTTATTTTACTTTCTTAAAATGCTTGAATAAACATGTCAAAGTATTTTGATTTTCTCTAGATAAACATGTCTAAGGGATTTTTCTTTACTTCTTTTCATACTTGCTTGGATGATCAAATATGCTTAAATGTTTTATTTTTATTTGTTTCTCTTTGCAATTATGTTGATGACAAATAACACTACAACTTTTTTTATTCCTTCACATGCTTAGATGAACATGTCTAGGCTGGGAATTCTTTGTTTATATTGATCTCTTGGATGAACATGCCATTACCTTCACTTTTTTTTACATTAAAATTGTTATCTAACAAGTTTCACTTTTTGTTTCTCTTTATGTCAAATTCCCCTAACCCATATTTGTTTACAATTCCTGCAAATTACATGTTTATATAACATATTCTTTGTATTTGTTTGACATGACATGACATTGGCCACCTTAACCTAGGAGATCGGTTTTACCGGGCGAGATGGGTGCTTAATCCCTTCCCATCTCGTAAATTAGCGTCCGAACCAAGATCAAGGGTTTTAGACTATGCTCTTGTATATACAATTTTACTTTTTTAGAATGTAACTAGGAAATAAAGCAATGTAATTTATTTTTCTTAGATTATATCTAGGACAAAAAAGCATTTTAAATTTTTGTTACAAAATTTGATGTAAATTGTCATATACATTAATACAACAGAAGTATTTTTTATTGAAGGTTTTCTTATTTTTCCTTTTAATTAAATAAGTGGCGACTCTATGTAAAACCCTCGATCTAGAGGGGATTACATTTTACAGAGTGAAGATTAAAAGTGTTCTCAAGAACTTCTGATCTTTGGTTTTGAAATTTACCACACCAAGGTACACTCTCTTTTTCTTGAATTCTGAAATTTACATAGTACATGTTATCAATTGTGAATGAAGTAGATCCGTTAATTTTTCGCTGCATATGTTTTGTATGCGATACAAACATGTATTTTTCCATCAGTTAGTTGGTTACTGCATTGTTAGTTAGTTGGTTACTGCACTGTTAATCATTGATTAGTTAGTTGATTGTTAGTAAATCATTGGTTGTAATCATTGATTAGTTGAGTACTCTGATAAGGCTTGTACATATATACTCGAGTATACTCACATGAGAAGACAAGCAATAACATAGAAGTTCTTGATTCCTTTCTCTCTCTCTCTCTTTGATTCTCTCTCTCCCTCACCCCCTTTCTTTGGAGGCCAGCTGTCCTTGAATTCAGCTATATCCTTATAAGATCTTGGATCATATCAGGTAATCTTGAGCCAACTACCACGGCTTCTTCAGATGTTCTGGGTGATCACCACCCTACTTTAGACTTGACTGACCTGAGTGGTAACAAAAAACAACGTTTGGTAATCCGTAGTTCAGATGACAAAGAAAACTTTGAGGTGGTAGCTGGTTTCCAGCACCACCGGTCCTCATGAGTTGCCTTAGCTAGAACTGTCGTGGGCTTGGGAACCCACAAACAGAAGATGAGCTCGTTGCCTTAGTCAACAACAAAGATCCCATGATGGTTTTTTTAATGGAAACCAAGGTTGAAAAATATGTTTTGGAACGTATTGGCAGAAAGATTCAATATACTAATTTATTTGTTGTCCCATGTCATAATACAGGTGGTGGTTTAGCTTTGTTTTGGAAAACTGATTTTAATGTGGATGTGCAGTCTTATCCTGATTGTTATATTGATGCTAGAAATGGCAACGGGTCAGGTTTGGGGCAGGTTTTTTGATACCTGGACCCGACCCGCGGGCCTTCCCCCGTTACCCGGACCCGGCCCGTTTAATAAACGGGTTTTTTTTAGCCCCAAACCCGCCCCATCGAGTCTCCCCGGGCCTCGCGGACCCCGTCCAGCCACTTCAGTTCTGGGCCTAATCTGTGGCCCAATCCGAAGAAACACAAATCAATCAACATTGTGTTATCAGTCTTGCTGAAATGAGATTCTTAGACAGAAAATAAATAATAAATAAACACAAAAAATAGAAGAAACAAAAATCCATTTATGGACCGATTTTTACATTAACACAAACATCAACTTCGATTTACATTCTTTGAAGTTATCTCAGGCGCTATAGTCAACTAAACCAACACAAAATATACACATGCATTACATTCTATACATATTGAATCATTTGAATCCTAAAGTAAATACCCAAAAACAAAAACTACTGAGAGAGGAAATGAACCCAAAAAAAAAAAAAAAAAATGAAGAACTCAGACCACTAAAGCTCCATTGGCGGTGGTTTCAGCCATCAATCCCACCCCTGGGCTTTGCTTGACCTCAACACGACCAAGAGCTCCTCCGATCATCACATCTCTCTCCAATCTAACAATTCCGTGCTCCGATCTAACAACACGACCACATCTCTCTCCAATCTAACAATCCCATGCTCTGATCTAACAATCCCGTGCTCCTCCGTGACAAACGACAGCCACCACGAGATCCGTGCTCCTCCACGAGGGTAAGGGTGGGTCGGTGAGTGAATGAGAGTGAGGGTGAGGATGACTAGGTGAGACCGTGAGGGGCAGATGAGATGAGAGTGAGAGTGAGAGTCAGTGAGGGTGAGGTGAGAGAGGAGGCTGAGTTGAAAGAGAAATGAGTTTTAGGGTTAGGGCTGTGATATATATATAAATATATATATATATATAGGTAGGTTTTTTTGTAATTTTACATTTAGGCTAATCGGGTCAGGTTCGGGTCCGGGTTTTGATAAAACCTGGACCCGACCCGGACTCACTTTGGGTTTTTTTTTTTTAACCTATACCCGACCCTATTCTTTATCGGGTCGGGTTGTTTTTGCCATCCCTAATTGATGCTATTATTGACCATGGAGTTGATGACGCCTGACGGTTCACAGGTTTCTATGGTGACCCTGATACCGCCAGCAGGGAAAACTCCTAGTCCATGCTCAGAACTCTTCATAATCGGTTTAATTTGCCTTGGTTGTGTTTAGGTGACTTTAATGAAATTTTACTAGTTGATGAGAATAGGGTTGGCTTGACTGTCTGGAAAGACAAATGTAAGGTTTCAGGGATGCCTTGGACTTTTGCAGGTTAAGGGACATTGGCTTCAATGTGTATCCATTTACTTGGTGTAATAGATGGCTAAGGGATCAGAATGTATGGATTCATCTTGATAGGGGAGTGGCATCGGTGGAGTGGATTTTAAATTTCCCTTCATCTCGGATTCATCATCTGGAAGCTTTCCATTCAGACCATAAGCCCATATTGTTGTGCACTGATTCAGAGTTCAAACTGTTAGGGAAATATTTATGTAATTGGCTAATCATTTGACAAAATGTACTTTACTTGTAATTGGGTAGATCTAGGATGCGTTTAGTACTTCAAGAAATAAGTGTTCAAGTTTAGTATTGAAGCCATGCAAGTCTGACCAAGAAATAAGTGAAGGAAGTGCTGTTCATGAAAGCTCGACAGCAGTCTCGACAGAAAGACTTCTATCGAGATTTAATGTTGAAGCTCGACACAAGCTGTATTTGTCGAGAATTACGAAATCAGGTTTTTTAGATCTGATTACACGCATATCTTTGAGTATTTGTGTAGGGTTTCTTTTCTCACAACCCTAGACATATATAAGGATTATTTTAAGAGCCGTCACAAGGTGATGCAAGGTGTTGCAAAAGAATAATCCATGCATATTGTTACCGGAAGTAGAAATTGCTCTAGTTCATCATATTCTCTGTAGAAGCTACTGCGTCTTTACGCCAAGGGTTTTGTGACTAAGGAGCTTCCTGATCTTCATTGTTGGATGAACTAAAGAACTTTGCAGCCAATATCTTTCTCAAGTTGGTGTGTTAGTCACGTATTGGGATCCGTGCAATTGGTTAGTCACGTATTGGGAGTCGTGCATTGAACGAAGAGATTGCTGCTACAATACAAGTCCAATTAGGTATTGGGGTAAGAGTTCAACTGTAGGTTGGTATTAGGTACTGGGATTCTTTTTACTTGTAACTGCTTGTTTTGATGATAGTAGATTCTCGAGAGTGGTGACCTTAAATTCACTTGATGGGGTTTTGCCTCGGTGGTTTTCCCCATTCGTAAACAAATCACCTGTGTCAAACTTATTTTCCGCTGCATTTAACTTAGTCGGTAATTTGTTTGTGCTACCTTGCTATTGCATGTTAAATTGACTTAATTAATTAACTTGGATAATTAATTGATTAATTTACCAAAGGGATCAATACATTTTTGACCTATCAAGTGGTATCAGAGCGGACACACTCTGATTAGGTTTAATCTTTACTGTGTGATCCATTGACCCCTGTTTGTCATGGATAGAGGACAATATCTTATTATACCTTCTTTATTTGATGACATTAACTATGCATACTAGAAAGTACGCATGTGAGCTTTCTTGTAGTCTTTAGACGAGAAGGTGTGGCAAGCTGTGGAGATTGGCTGGACTAAGCCAAAGGAAGCACTGGCTGATTGGGATGATGCAAAGATCAAAGCGGCAAACTTCAATAGTAGAGCATTGAACACCATATTCATTGCGGTCACGAATGAGGAGTTCAAGAAAATATCCTTGACTGAAACTGCAAAGGAAGCATGGACTATTCTCCAGACAACCTATGGAGGGACTAAAGCTGTTAAGGATTCAAAGCTCCAAAGGCTCACTACTAGCTTTGAGGAGATAAAGATGGAGGAGGATGAGTCATTTATGAGTTCTATGCCAAGCTGAAGGACGTAGTCAACTTAGCCTTTAATCTTGGGGAAACTATTCCCGAACCCAAGGTTGTAAGAAAGGTGCTAAGGTCTCTGCCTGAGAGATTTCATGCCAAGATCATTGCCATTAAAGAATCAAAGGAAATTGACTCTATTCCTTTGATAGAGCTAGTTGGCAATTTTCAAACCTATGAATTGGATTTGACTAGAATTGGGAAAGGAAGTAAAAGTAAGAGCATGGCATTGAAGGCCAAAAGTAACGAGACTGATGAGTATTCAGATGATGAAGATTCCAATATGAAATCCTATATCACTAGGCAGTTCAAGAAGTTAATAAAGAATGCCAATGCGAAAGAATTTGATAAGGACCGTAAGCAATCCAATTTTTCTCAATTCAAAAGCCAAGACAGAGGGAAGAAGGATGCTAAGGATGGCGGTCAGTATACTATTCTCTTCGGACTAAAGTGCTTCGGATGTCAAGGTTTTGGACATATGAAACAACAATGTCCAACATATCTCAAGTCAATTGGGAAAAACAAGGCTCTTGCTGCTACCTTGAGTGACACTGAGCTTGATATTGAGTCAAATGACAGTGATGACGAGGGAATTTTAAGTGCTTTCACTACTACAGTTGATCCTACTGAAGGGGTTACAGAAACAGAAGATGAAGAAGAGGACTTGGTGGTATCCAAGTTTGAGAAAATGGACGATCAAGATGACATCCATACAGCCTATGCAAAATTGTATAAGGTTTTTGAGAAGCATGAGAAATTGTATAGGCTGGCCACCAAGAAGCTGAGTGATGTGGAGCTAGATTGAGAAGAGCTCTCTACAAAGGTTGATGAAACAAATCAAACCATTGGAGTTTTGCAGTTCGAGAACAACTTCCTTACTGAAAGGACAAAGAAGCTTGAAGCGGAACTGTTCCAAGTTAGAGCTTAATTGGAGAGGACTTCCAGTGCAAAGCTCGATGAGATGCTTAGCTTTTAGAAAGCTGCTTCTGATAAAATCGATTTGGGGTATGATTTCTCTTCTCCTAATATTGCCTCCTCTAGTACAACTATGTTTGTCTCACCTGCTGATAATGTTAATTCTGAGAATAATGAATCTAAAATTGAAATAGCTAGTGAGAACTTAGACAAGGGCAAATCTATTTTAAGAGCACCCTCTAAGGTTGAAAAGAAAGAGACTAGAAACCCTAGGACTAAGAAAGTAAACAACAAAAAGTCTCAATCGAAGAAGCCGCATTTCTATCATCACTGTGGAGCTTCTGGGCATACTAGTCCAAATTGCTACAAGTGGTTAGCCACTCAACAAAGCAATAGTATGCCCTCGTCCAGAAACCAAAATCAGTTTCCATCCTCTTTTGCTCATTTTGGAGATTTTCTCAAGGCCCTCATGTTCCTTTCGAACTTGAACGGTTTCAATTCTTCTCCCTCACCTCCAGATCAAAGGTTCGCACAAAGGAAATGTTCTTTCAAGGTGTGGAAGGAAAAAGGCTCAAAGTAATTCAGTCACTTTTTCTCTCTCTCCCCTATGGTTATGCATTACTTGTTTGTTTTGCTTTCTTGTTTTGAGTCAGTTTAGTTTTATGCTTTGTGTGTTTCTTTATGTTTTTGTTTGGTTGTTTTTCAGTTTTTACTTATTTTTGCTTTTCATAAAATTAAAAAAAAAATTGAAAAATTTGAAAAATACAAAAACAGTGTGTGTTTGTGTATATTGGTACTTGTGTACCTTGGATGGCCATTGAAACAAATTTTTCTAAACTTTGTATCTTTTGTAACTTAGGTGAGCATCTCAATGCACAACTAAGCAAGTGAGCCTTGTGGCTCGTGTTTGTGATGAGTACGATTAAGTAGTCTCTTATACTTAACACTCATATCACTCTTTTTGATGGGAAGGACTAGAAAATCCTATGAGAAAGGCATAAATAACCATCTCACCACTAAAGCCCGCCAATTATGTATAACATCTATGTGCTTTGGCATAAAAAAATTGTGATGTTTTGGCTTACATAATTGGGTATGTCTTCTCTCTCTTATATGCCCATGCATGTTACGCTTAAAAAGAAAAATATGCAAAGAAAAATAAAAGAAAAAAGAATAAAAAAGAATCAAAATACTTTTAAATATGGTTGCAAGCGTGTTTCTAGGAGATGTGGAAGTTATATGATGTACCTCAAAGGTGATAGTTCCCATCAAGTAGTTTTGATTGTGTGTGAGCGTATTTGATTTTCTCATATCTCAAATTGTCATAATATGCGACACTCATGCACTTTTTCTATGTTTCACACACAACACGCAAACTCTTTGCTACTTTTGATACATGTGCAAATACAATGTGATTTGGTCATCACAAGAAATACATGTGTTAATATATGCTCACTAAACTGTCTTAACTTGTTTTTGAAATATAAAATTGGTTAAACTTGTTTAGTGTGTGTGTGTGTTTTGGATTTATGAATGCTTTGCACATATGTTGAGAGATGTTTTGAGAGCTTAATATGTTGGTTGGATCTATGTTTGAGTAGTTTGCTTGTTGCATTCATCTCTTTGTGTTTTTCCCTTCTTTGAAAAACTCATTTTCCTCAAGCTTGACAGCTTCTTGACAGATCCTCGGCAGATTCTCTTCTATTGAGCTCTTCTTTCTTCTTTTCTCGATAAATCTTAACGGAATTTCGATCCATCAAGATTTTTGGGTTTCTTCTTGACAGATTCTCGATAGCTTCTTCGATCCATCGAGCCAAATTTCTAAAAGTTCTGTTTGGCCAATAGATTCTCGACAGATTCTCAATCCATCGAAGTGTTTTTGTTGTCGAAAGATCCTCGACAACACCTCGACAGATTCATTTCTGTCGAGATTTAGTGCTTGACAGATCTCGATAGATACTTTGATCCATCAAGCTGTGATTTCCATTTAAGGGCTGAGCGCGAATCAGATATCATTTCTCACTTCTCTCTCTTGACAGAAACTCTCTTTCTCTCCCTCCAAACACTATTTTCTCACTCAAATCTCCTATCCACTGCATTTTCGGCCTATATCAAGTTCAGATCACTTGGTAAGCTTCCTAAATCCCTTCATTTTCATGCATTCATGCATTTTTAACCTAGGTTTTGGGGTTTTTGAAATTTTTGGGGTTTTAAAGATTTTTGTGAAATTGTTGGGTTGGGTGTTTTTGTTTTGATATTATATGCTCATGCATTGCATTCTCATTGCATTTTAACAATGTTTCATGCATTTAGATGTGTGTTTGATATTGTTGAATGTGTGCTGGTAGGTTTGAATTGGGTTTTTACCCATGATGCAATTTATATTTTGTACGTCACATGTTCATGCATTTTTCATGCATACGTCTTTCCTTTCTTTTTTATCTCTTTGTTATCTGGTTGTGATTGTGTTCTCTCTCTCTCTCTCGGATAGACTGCGTATGGCACCTAAAGCACGTAAATCTTCTTTGGCTCGGAACCCTCTTGGTTCCAGGTCTTCTTTTTCTAATCCTATTCCCCCTCTTCATTTTTGGTTCCTTGATGAGAAGGCCTGAAAGGACTTCTTGGAGAACTTTCAGAAACGTGGTGTTCATCTGGAGCGCCATGTTATTCTGTCGGACTTTTTCGACACTCTTCTCCTCACCGTCATTTGGACTCGGGGCTGGGAATCTCTACTTTAGAGTCCCTTGAGGTGTCCCATCGTGTTTATACAGGAGTTCTACTCCAATATACACGGTATCAATACCTCTGTACCTCGGTTTGCCACTACATTTCGAGATACACGTATCGTAGTTACCTCGGATTTTATATCTAAGGTACTACATGTTCCGAGGGTAGCGCATCCTGACTACCCCGACTGTGAGCGACTTAGGACTGTGTCCAAAGACGAGCTTTTGTCTCACTTTTGTTAGACACCTTCCATATGGGGTGGGAAGCAAAACACCCCATGCTCGGGTTTTGTAAAAGGTCCGAGATTCCTTAATATGGTGATGACATTTACTCTTACTCTTTTGTCTCACTATAACTTTATCACAGAGCCTCGTGCTCGTTTTCTTTTGTCTCTTCTTGAGGACCTCTCTATAGACTTTCCCTCTCACTTTATCATATTTGTCATTGATGTCTATCAGGATACGGTGACCTGTGATAAGCTCATCTTTCCTTCAGCTATCACGTGGATCCTTCGCCATTTCTCTATCCCCATTCTTGATTCTCCTTATTTCACCACCATGGGTGTCATCAGCGCTGGTTCTGTTTGACGGAGTGAGGCCTAGCTTCGACCGAAGCGGCCACAGACGGAGACGACCGATCATGTAGATCTTGTAGCTCCTTCTTCTTTGGCTCCTTCCACCTCTGCTCCTTCTTCTTCTGCAGCTGGTGTGACCTTGGAGGCCATCATGGCGCAATTTCAGCGCATGGATGCTCGCCTTGACTCTCTTACCAATGAGATGTGTCAGGTGAACACCCGTGTCGGTCGTATAGCACGACGATAGGCTCACCTTGGTGGTTTCGCTCCCTTTCCATCTCTTTCTCCAGAGGCTTCGATAGATGAGGATGGTAGCTCTTCTAGTGATGATGAGATGACGACCTCTCGGTAACTTACCCTTTGTCATTTGTGACAAAAAGGGGGAGTAGTTTTGGGATGAGAGTAGTCTTGTATATAGGGGGACAGTTAGCATAGGGTATTTTTTTGTTAGGGGGAGTGTGTATACTTTTTGAGTGATGTAGTGAGGTTCTTATGTATTTTTTTTCTTTCTTGTTACATTAGCCTTATGTATACTGGTCTTGTGACCAATTATTGACATACATTGTATTTATCTTTTCACATATATATGATGATGTTGTATGTTTCTTCACCTATCTTTCCATGTATTGTTTCTTTTCTATCTTTATACACATGTTTCTTTATGTATGCAATCCTTATTTCTATTTCACATATGATGCCTTGATGAGTTTTGTTTAAAGTGTTTCAAAAAGACAAGTTGTAAAAGTTTACCATGCCATGAACTCTCTTCTTGCAAAGTTTTTCAAGAGTTTATGTTAGGGTTAGATTTGTTCTGTAATTCAACAAGTGATTATGAGTTTAGTGATTTAAGACTTCTCTCATGATTCATTTGTTTGTTGTGGTTTTGTCACGGATTGCCAAAGGGGGAGATTGTTAGGGACATATTTATGTAATTGGCTAATCATTTGATAAAACGCACTTTATTTGTAATTGGGTAGATCTAGGATGAGTTTAGTACTTCAAGAAACAAGTGTTCAAGTTTAGTATCGAAGCCATGGAAGTCTGACCAAGAAACAAGTGAAGAAAGTGCTGTTCATGAAAGCTTGACAGCAGTCTCGACAGAAAGACTTCTATCGAGATTTAATGTTGAAGCTCGATAGAAGCTCGACATAAGCTGTATCTGTCGAGAATTACGAAATCAGGTTTTCCAGATCTGATTATACGCATATCCTTGAGAATTTGTGTAGGGTTTCTTTTCTCACAACATTAGACATATATAAGGATTATTTTAGGAGCCGTCACAAGGTGATGCAAGGTGTTACAAAAGAATATCCATGCATATTGTGACCGGAAGCAGAAATTGCTTTAGTTCATCATATTCTCTATAGAAGCTACTGCGTTTTTACACCAAGGGTTTTGTGACCAAAGCGCTTCCTGATCTTCATTGTTGGATAAAGTGAAGAACTTTGTGTAAGAGACCTCGAAAGTGCCTCTAAAAAAAAAGAGAGATTTTTGGAGTGCTTTTTAGGGCACCTCTCTTTTTGGGTAAGTGGTGTGGAGTCGCCACTTATTTTTTTTATACAAAAAAATAGGAAAAAAATAAATACATGACTGAATTGTTCTCTTCATTGATTGAATAGAAAATTACATATTTGAAAAATTAAAAATTACATAGCTTTGGGTCCTAGTTACAAACTACCAAATAATTACATGGCGTTTTGTCCTAGTTACATTCTACCCAAAATAAAATAAAGACAAGGCTAGATCTACTTATCCAAAGGCCTAAATCCGGAAGCTAGGTTATGAAATGGGAATGTGTTAGGCACCCATTCTGCCCAGACAAAGTCTGGTCTTCTAGACTCTTGTAACCTATGTACCTTTTTATGCATGTCATGAATGATATGTTGAACATGTGAATCAAAAATTAAATCACACAAATTTATTTATGAATGAAGTCTCTTCTTTTGAAAAGAATCAGATCTGTTTTGGTTGGTAAAAAAAATTGATTTTGATTTGTCAAAATACCAGATCTGTTTGGTAGTATGAAGAAAAAAGTGTTTTTTGGAGATAAAAATTCAGATCTGTGTTTATTACATAAAATAAAGCCTTTTGATTTGAAAAGTATCAGATCTGTATTTTTAAGAACTAAAAAAAAGTTTTTTTGGTTTGTAAAAGATCAGATCTGTATGATAATAAAAAAGATGGTTTTTTGATAACAGAAAAATCAGATCTGTTTTTATGTTGTAAAAGAATGAAAAAGATTTTTTAAGAAGAGAGTTTCACTCATAATTTAAATTTATGCAACATGAATTAAATAAAACAAACAAAAACACAATCATGTTTAATCTTTTCCTTTATTTCAAAATCTGCATATGTTAAAGAAAAATCAGATTTGTATAAGAAAGATATAAATAAGTTTTTAACTTAAGAAAGAAAAAAAAAATTCAGATCTGCATCTAATAAAGATGCAGATCCATTTTTGTTTGAAGAAAAACTCAGATCTACATCTAAGAAAGATGCAGATCCGTTTTTTGATTAAGAAAAAATTCAGATCTGCATCTAATAAAGATGCAGAACTGTTTTTATTTCAAGAAAAAGAATTGTTCACATGCAGATTATTAACATTCAAGAAAGAGATTATAACAATTACATAAAAAAACAATCATGCTTTAAACAAAACAATGATGAACCATTCATGTTATGGATAAAAACATTCATTAACATAAAAAGAAGCATAAAAAAAGATAGGGTGATTGAAAACAACCTCTTGCATGAGCACTCCTTGTTCTTGGGAGGATGTTTTAGGGTTCAAAGAAACTTATTCAGTTATCTTTGAAACCTAAAAACCCTAATTTTTGCAACAAAACTCAGAGAGGATCAGCAAATATCAGCAATTTGAGAGCGAGCGTCGAAAAAAAGGTGCTGAATTATGAGATTCAGTCTCTATTTATAGAGGCTAGAAGACTCTAAAAAATAGTACCGAAGTGTAGAATGCGAATCGGGACTCATCCTTCTGCGAAAAGATCGAAAAGGGTGTGCCTTATCATCACCCGAAGGCCGTTGGGCCAAAGCGCAAAAGGAGGAAATTTGGCCCTTTTAAAGTGTCGTTCGGCACTCCAAAAGTGCCGAATGGTGCTTTTGGATGCCAAACACACTTCTATGTTTGGGTGCGTTTTGGACTCTCTTTCTAGGGTTTTTTGATATGGTCCTCACACCCAGACGTATTTTCATCCTTAGTCTATCATTTTTATCTCTATTCTGGATAATTCAGGCTTTTTAAGAACAATTATCTTGTAGATAAATACCCTAAAATAAATCTTGATAAAGTTCAGATTATCTAAAATTTTATTGTTATCTAATCATCCCTATTTTAAACACTAATTATCAACCAATCAAAAAATTATTTAATTTAATTTAATTTTTTAACCAATCAAAATTAATTTAAATTAATTGTGTGTGGTCGACTCTACCTAGACACAATGCATGCTGACTGTGCAAACTTGATCATGCGATATCTTTCGATCCGATATCCGATTTGGAAACCGAACATACCATCACGATCGTTAGAATCTCAAAATCATTTTTATGATATGCAATGAATGAATTAATGCATGTAATGCAAGGACAAATTGATGCATGTACTGCAAGAACAAACTGATGCATGTAATGCAATCATGATTTTTAGGGTACGTTAATGGTCATTCAAGTAATTCTCCTTGATTAAATCATGGGTGAAAAATTGGGTGTCTACACTTTGCAGCCAACATCTTTCTCAAGTTGGTGTGTTAGTCACGTACTAGGATTCGTGCATCATTGGTTAGTCATGTACTGGGAGTTGTGTATTGAACGGAGAGATTGCTGCTACAATACAAGTCCAATTGGGTATTGGGGTAAGGGTTCAACTGGAGGTTGGTATTAGGTACTGGGATTCCTTTTACTTGTAACCGCTTGTTTTGATAATAGTGGATTCTCGGGAGTGGTGACCTTAAATTCACTCGGTGGGGTTTTGCCTCGGTGGTTTTCCCCATTTGTAAACAAATTACCTGTGTCAAACTTATTTTCCATAGCGTTTAACTTAGTTGGTGATTTGTTTGTGTTACCACACTATTGCATGTTAAATTAACTTAATTAATTAACTTGGATAATTAATTGATTAATTTACCAAAGGGGTCAATACATTTTTAGCCTATCACAAACGTTTCTATAAAAAAGGGCGTCCGTTTCGGTTCGAAGCTATGTGGCTTAAGGATGATTCATATGAGGGGATTATTAAAGAATCTTGGGGGATGGGTCCGACTTCATCTTCAGTTTGAGATTTTTCTAGCAAACTCTCCACTTGTCAGGAAAATTTAAAGATCTGGAACTATACCACTTTTGGTCATGTCCGCAATACTCTTACCAAGAAGCTCAAGGAGTTGCACAGTGCAGAAGAATTAGATTGCTATAGAAACAACCCAAGCCGAATCTATGTGTTAAGGGATGAGATTCAGAAACTCAAGTCGAAAGAGGAAGCAATGTGGAAGCAAAGATCTCGCAATGCGTGGTTGAAGGAGGGTGACAGTAACACTAGATATTTCCATTGTAGAGTTAATCAAAGAAATGACCGCAATCTTATATTGGGTTTGGAGGATGAGTCTAGTACCTAGCTGGAAGATGAAGGTCAAATGGGTAGAGTGGTGGAAGGTTATTTCAAAAGTATCTTTACTAGTTCAAATCCTTCGGGGTTTGATGATATCCTGGACGGATTGCAATCTGTCACTGTGGATGCTTCTCTGTTGAGGTTAGACCAGGACTTTCAGGCTGAGGAAGTTCACATCGTCCTTAAGCAAATGGCTCCTTTCACAGCTCCAAGCCCAGATGGTATGTCGCCTATCTTTTATAAAACTTTTTGGAATATTGTGGGTGAGGATGTGACTGATGTCGTTCTTAATGCTTTAAACACAGGTATTATCCCCGAATCTATCAATACCACTTTCATATGCCTTATACCTAAGATTAAAAATTTGAAGAAAGTTTCAGATTTTAGGCCAATTAGCCTCTACAATGTGATTTACAAATTGATTGCTAAGGTTGTGGTTAATCAATTGAAGAAGTTTTTAGCTCATACTATCCACGATTCCCAGAGTGTCTTCCTATCTGGTAGGCTCATTATTGATAATGTATTGGTGGCCTTCGAAACCCTCCACTATCTTAAGAGAAAGACACAAGGGAAGTTGGGCCTTATGGCACTCAAGTTGGATATGAGTAAAGCCTATGACCACGTGGAATGGGCTTTCTTGGAGAAAGTTATGCAGCAGCTGGGTCTGGAGGAGAGGATGGTTAAAATTATTATGTCTTGTATTCAATCTGTCTCCTATTCTGTACTTCTTAATGGACAATCGGTAAGGAACATCAAACCAAGCCGAGGGCTTCGTCAGGGTGATCCTTTATCTCCCTATTTATTTTTATTATGTGCTAGGGGTTTGCAATGTTTGTTACAAAAAGCTGAGGTGAATGGTTCTATAAAAGGTGTAGCTTAGCTATATGTCGAAATGGGCCCAGGATTTCTCATCTTTTTTTTTTTTTTTTTTTTTTTTTTTTTGCAGATGACAGTGTATTGTTTTGCCGGGCTACAAAAGTGGAGTGTTAGAAGATTCTTGATATTTTAGCTATCTATGAGTGTGGTTCGGGGCAAAAAATAAATAGGGACAAGACAAATATATTTTTTAGTTCTAATACTTCTCCTCAGGTTCAGACTAGTATCCAGCAGCTGTTAGGAGTTCCGGCTATCTATAAGTATGAGAAATATTTGGGGTTGCTAGCTCTAGTGGGTCGAGCCAAAAAACAATCCTTTATTTACCTCAAAGAAAGGGTGTGGAGGAAGCTACAAGGTTGGAAAGAAAAATTACTTTCTCAAGCTGGGAGGGAGGTGTTAATCAAGTCTGTCATTCAAGCTATTCCGACTTATACCATGAGCTACTTTAAACTTCCAAAATTGGAGATTCTTATATGTAAGTTTTGGTGGGGGTACAGTGGAGATAGTAGAAATGTGCATTGGGTTAAATGGGATAAACTTTGTGAGGCTAAGGAGGTGGGGGGTTTGGGTTTCAAGGAAATTGAAAAATTCAATGACGCTTTGCTTGCTAAACAAGTGTGGTGTATGATCAATAATCCAGATTCCCTATGCCATAGGGTGTTCAAAGCTAGATTTTTTCCGGAAAGTTCCATCCTTGAGGTAAGGGACTTTAACTGTGGTTCCTATGCTTGGAAGAGCATACTCAGTGCTCATGATGTAATTTGGAAGGGTATGGTTTGGCGTATTGGCAATGGGCATTTGGTGAGGATTAAACAGGATAAGTGGCTACCAAATCAATCCAGCAGAACCCCCATTTCAGCTCTCCCAGACTTGCCCCAAGATGCTAAGGTTAGTGCTCTCATCAATTCTGAAAGTGGGGAATGGAAAAAGGAGGTTGTTCAGTCAAACTTTCTGTCACATGAAGCTGCAGCTATTCTGGGCATCCCTATCAGTAGTAGAGCCCCCCTTGACTGAATCATTTGGGCATTCACTCCATTAGGTATGTTCTCTATAAGCAGTGCTTACAAAATGCTTGCTTCGTGTGCGTCGAATGAGCTTGCAGGTAGCTCCAACCCGGCCCCAACCAGGAAGTTTTGGAGAGGTATTTGGCAGCTACGAATGCCAAAAAAAATTCAGCATTTCATTTGGAGAGCCTGTCACAATGCGTTACCTACCATGACCAATCTTCGTCGTCGCCAAATTACCGATTCAGTAGTGTGTGAATTGTGCAAGAGTCATGAGGAGGACACGATGCATGCTACCTGGTCTTGCAGGGAGATTGCCTGCTTATAGAACTCGTTCACATGGTTCCACCAAGCGGTCACCTCCCCTCCATCAGATTTCACTGACCTGTTTTCCAGATTTTTGCGAGTACAAGATGACTTCAGCTCTGAAATTTTTTCTATCACAGCTTGGTTGATTTGGAACCGGAGAAACGCTCAGCATTTTGGCCGTCCAGTTCACCCTCTCGGAAATCTCTGCTCCATGGCGGGAAGCTTATTGCAGGAATTCCTAACTGCCCAGGAGTTTGAACTAGCCCCTCCCCTTCCTCCTGTGCTGCAGCAATGGCGTCCTCCAGAAGCTGATCATTTCAAGTTGAACTTCGATGCAGCGGTATTCAACTCGCTGAATTTGGCAGGCATTGGCGTCATTGCTCGTGATTGGCATGGTGCCGTGATTGGAGCTCTGTCTATGCCCATTCCTCTTACTCAATCAGTGAATGAAGTGGAGGCAATAGCTTGTCGCAAAGCAATTCAGTTTGCCAAAGAACTTGGACTTCAGAAAGTTACTTTTGAAGGCGATTCGTCGGTGGTGATCAACGCTCTTTCACAAGGGCCTGGCTTTTTTTCTTCATATGGGAATGTCATTGATGACATCCTTGTTCTAGCTGCTGATTTGCAGTTTTGTGAATTCAGTCATGTTAAAAGACTTCGTAATGTGGTGGCTGATGATCTTGCCAAAAAGGCAAAAGATTTGTTGGGGGTTCGGGTTTGGTTGGAAGACCTTCCTGAAGACATTTATCCCCTGGTCCTGTTAGATGTTCATTGATTTGGTTTTCGTTTCAATAGAGGCCCAGGCATATTGTTTGGTTTCTCAAAAAAAAAAAAAAAAAAAAAAAAAAAGGCGATTTTGATTGCCCAACTTACGACCTGAGAGACATATTTTGTTTATCTTCATTAAAAAATCTAAACCTGATTACTCGACGATTTTGATTACCTAACTTACGACCTGAGAGACATAGTTTCAACTTTCAACAGACCATTTGGTTAACAACGGGTCTATGACCCCTATTCATCTAATCTAATCAGCTCAAGTGACAAGTCGACCCCATACTTGACTCAACCCGTGGACAATCTTAGCTGCGGGTCCCGCCCCCCCAAACACCCAAAAAAAAGGGTTTGGCTGATAAGATTTCTTAAAAAGAAAGTCATTCTCATCATCAACATCATCATTATATGCCTTGACCCTTTTCTAGCGCAACCTGATCCTCAACCTCTACTGCACCTCAACGCCAATTCCATCTCTCTCTCTCTCGCTCTCTCTCTCAAATTGTCAGAATTGCTAGGAATTCGGAAATCCTTGGCCTTTACACTTACAAACCACAAGATGGGCTCAAACTCCACGCACGGATCTTCAAGCAAAAAAGCGACACCGTGATAGTGCTACTGCTAGTCCACCCGTACTCGGTGATGGCCTAATAAGAGGTTCTCTCACAATGTTGTTGCTGTCTGCAACTGGGTCTCGCATTTTGTTGGTAAGTTCTCTCTGCAGCTCCTTTTTTCCTTTATTATTATTTTTTGTTCATTATGTCTTTCTGGGTGTTTTTATATATATATGATTGCTTTTGATTTGATGTTTTTGGGTTGGTTGATATTTTTTAATATTTGATATTGGTATATGATCGTCTCGTTGATTTGCTGGCTTGATTCCAATTACTGGATCCATATATTTATCTAATTTGACTGCTGGTGATTCTTTTGAGGTGTTCTTTTCATTGATAATCATTGATTTGTGTGCTTAATTGGAGGAAATGTTCATTGAGACCCAAGTTTGTTGCATGTGAAATAATCATATTGTTCTTTTTTATTTGATTCGAAAATGGGTGCAACTGCAGATCAATTCAATTGTGAGTCAATTTGGCAGTTTTAGCAGCTTTTTTTTCTTTTCAATTTGATCATCTATTATTCTGGCCGAGGGCCCTGAAGAAACAGATCTAAATCTTTATTACTCCATAGATAATATTTAACTCTATGGCCAAATCTCTATTAATCCCTCGCATTATCGGGTGGAATTTGGCTTGGGTTTAGTTCTCCTGTGCAGTAGACCCATCAGGATCATGACATGCGGCCATAAGTGGACGTGTGTCGTAATTCTTACGGATTCAATGCATAAAAGCAATGGACCCAATCTTTTTCCTTGTTAGAAATATTAGAGAATTTTGAGTTGGCCTAAAGGTCATTAACGAGAAACATTTTCCTTTTCAGCATATGCCAGAGCATGTTTTAATTTTTCTATATGGAAATTCATAATTGAAAACATAAAATCACCACGTGTACTCTAGTTAAGTTTTATTTTATATGAGTTGAACTTCAATTGAGAAAAAGGGTGAGCTCCTTGGACTAGGTTGGTGTAGGTGGGAAAATTTGGAAGACATGATGGAATTGCAACAAAGACTTCTATTTCGACTAAATTGTAAAGGACCATCTGGCCGAACCAATATCCTGCTAAAGAAGAAGACCTTAGACCAACCGAAACCACTCGGAGGGGGTGGCCAAGGAGGCTTTGATGATTAAGTTAGAAAAACAATGGAGAGTGAAAAAATGGAAGAGCTACAATGCCTAGAGCTTGTTAATTAGGCATACATTGTTCTAGTGAGTGAGGGGGCATTTATACAGCATTCGGAGAATTTTTTGGGCGAGAAATTTAACCTAAGACCTAGCAATAGACCTACCAGCTAGCTGTTCCCTTAGATCGACTGAAGGGAGAGTGTCAAGATTGCAAGTGGATGTGACAAGTTTAATAGCATTAAATATGATAATCAGATTTCTGTCATTGAGTTCAGCCACTAATTTTGGCTATAGGCTTCTGCTAGTTCGGCCATATAGTTCAGCCAGTTCAACCACTGAATTTGGCCATAGAGTTCGTGTACATTTTTGGGTTGCAGGATTGAACCCATATTAGGATATTTTATCTAGCGTTGGGAAGTAAAGGTTGGTAGTTTCTGGTAATTATATCGGATCTTTCTTCTAGGTGTATCTTTTAGGAAAACTTAATGGATGAACACTGCTAAAGGTAAAGGGTATATCAAAAGTGCTTGTCTATGTTTCTAAAGTAGGACATTCAGAAGGTTTTGCTCAGGTAGAACTAGAAATCTTAATTCTTTGAAATGCTTTGTTGCTTGTGAGAACGTACCAATGTCACATAGGTACTCTCATTCTAGTCATACTTGTCAACACGGTTGAACTTTGAAGTAACTACTAACTAATGCATGTAGCTATAATTTAGTTCATAAACACACTTCCAAGATTGATATTTGATAATTGTTCATTTGACCTGTTTTATGTACACAGACATGATTTAGATTGGGGTTCCTACAACATTTATTCAGAAAAAGTTACCAAATTAGTAACATTATAAAACATAACTTGCAAAATTTCAAAAGGTTTTTGTGAACTGGAAAACTCGTTAGTGGGAATATTTTTACAATGTTACCCCAATTTCATCTTTGTCATTGAATTCGGCAGCAGGGTTATTTGACGTTCCTGTGCTTTCTGTTTTAATATTTCTTTTTGTTTTTGGGGGGGGCGTTTGTGTGGTGGGGGTGAATCTCTCTCTCTCTCTCTCTCTCTCTCTCAGGCGATTTTTTTTTTTTGAGATGCTTATCGAATTCTTGCCTGTTTTGGTTAAAAAAATGGCACGTGATGGACTAATTTCGCGTATTTCATGGAAAATTTGCTCAATACTTTATACATTTCATTTTCAGGACTCTGGTGGATAGTTTGCTCAATACTTTGTACATTCCATGTGTAATTTCAGATGGTGGATCTGGTCATGCAGGACTCCTGCAGCCTGACCGGTTAAACATGTGCTTAATGCTTGGATACCATTGCAAAAATCAACATAAGGACCTCAATGAGGTAAGTTATTCTCTGTAACAATGATTTCTTCAGCTATTCATACCAGCCATCAATTGGATTTTTGAGTTAAAATGAAAATTGAATGCACTCATTGAGTTGTTTATCTGTTTTTGTTCGCAGGGTTTAAAATTTTAAATTTGCAGCTATCACCACAGAAGGCCAAATATTTTGCATGTCCTGGATATTTGAAATAGAGATTTCTGGGGAGTCAATTTCAGTACAACCTTTAACATCAAAGACAGCCATTATTACCAACAAAATCTCTAGATCTTATACTTACATGTTGTTCACTGCCCCTAATACTATTTTACAACCGAGTCCATGCCGGTGCAAATTTTACTTGATGAATGAAAAAATCAATGCTTTCTTTCAAGTCTCTGACATCCAAAATACCAAAGCAGGTACTATTTTTCCAAGCGGGTCTTGCATGAAGTGGAGATGATCTTGGAGGCAAAAACCCAAAAAATTATACAGAATGAGATGCTGTCAACATCACCAACTTGCTGGTCATCTAATTCCTAAACTCAACCGTCATTTCATATTTGCTCATTACCTTGAAAACAACCAATCCTCAAACAGCCCAGCCTTGCAGTTGGTACCCAATAGGTTCCACTGTAATGCTGGTTTCCCCATTATCATCCTACAGATTGCCCATTCAAGAGTGGCTGCTCTCCATCTGCTTTGAAGCAAAAACAAAATAGATTCACATATTCGTATTCACAAGAACAAGGAAAGAAATAACAAAGAAAGATGGGGGTCTGAAGCCCTTCAAATGTATGCCATGGGAATATAATATATATGCATCTGTTCTTGACAGCCACAAATGTAAGGTTGCTCTTGAACTAAATGATAACACGTTCATACCTCAATTGCTAAAACCTTAATGGCTTGATCATTACTTTATCTGGGTAATCTATCTACCAATTATCAGCCCTTAGATGGGGTTTGGTGCCCCTTCCTCTATATCTGCAGTCTCCCTCTGTTGGCCTAATGTCTAAAGTTTTTAACTATTCTCAAAGAAATGCTTCAAGTTTGTTTCTGTTCATTTATGATCCAATGAGCACAAAAGTTTGAAGGCAAAGCATATAACTAGTACAGCAATTGGCTACATTCGTTTATGATCCAATAAGTACAGCCCTCATCCAAAACCAAGAAGACCCTAAGATTTTCAAGTACACTAATTAAATAATCCACACAAAAAAATTGTACACGTACAACAATTGGCAATATTCAGCTCAAAAGTAATAAATGATGCAGTCTGTAATATTATGTACACATGTATTTATTACCACTTTCACCATCAGATGCATAAGCAAGCCTGGCAATTGCATCAATGAGTGCCTGTTCATGATCCTGCATAGATGATGTATACAAGAATCAAAATTTGCGAGCGAGAGAGAGAGAGAGAGAGAGAGAATGCATCACGTATCTTACTTTAAGCATTTTCTTTGCCTTTTCAAGGTCAGAAGGATCTGGCCGACTAGCACTGAAAACCCTCTCCACCTGTTGAGATTAAAATGATAAGGATATCAATAAATAACATAATTTTACAAGAATTGGCTTAGTTTTGTTTTGTCATACATACCTCCTTTACCAACGTATCAGTGTTAAGCAATTCTATATCATCATAAACTTTCTTTCCAATACCATTTTGTGATGGTAAAAATTCTATTCTAGATTGAACCCTCATGGGTCCTCTCCCTCTTCCAGCACCTGGAACAACACCACCACGGCTCAAGGCTTTCTTAAACCCACGGGCTTGCCCACTGTGACCCCCTCGATGCAATATGCCTGGATCCTCACCATCCCATCGAAGATCCTCAGGAGAGATCTGTAATAAGTGGGCTATCAATATAGATCTGTTTGAGATTGAGAGAACCTTCACAATCTAGGAGAGAAAGTTGTCCAATCCATGAAAAGTCAACAAAACAGAAAGGGTTGGAGATATCAAATGGATGACCTATCCTAGAACAAAAATACTTGGAGCTAAAAAAAGGAAAAGAAGAAAAGTCAATGCAAACAGCTTAAAGCAAGTTTTCACCAAATGAGCTTAAAAAATCAAACTACAAGCTTAACCTAAAGTTTCTTTGCATAGCATTTGAAACTGAAGATTATACCATCGGTGCTTCAAATTATCCCTAACAAGTACAATGTACATGATCTTAAGCCAAAGGGTATAGCCCATTTAACTGGTCCTTTGCATAATATCCTACACCTCTTTAGTCTTCCATACAAAGGCCTTGGGCCAAAAGCTTCTGCAGATGAAATCAGTTTTACATTATGTAAGAGCACACAGTGCCCAAGAGGAGTGGATAGTTTTTGGAATTTAATGGTGCATATTTAGATAAGGCAAAAGAAATATATCTAATACAAAACTGGCTGCTGTTTCTGTAACTTCTTCAATTTAGACAACCCCAAATGCACCAAACACCATCACAGAGATATGAAGTGTTTTGAGAACTTATCGTCACCAGAAAGGTTAATAAAATTGATACATGGACTGCATTTAAAGAATTAATATTAGTAGAAAGCCAAATCTGGAAAAAAAATTTTTTAAGTAGTTCAAGGTTTGAGAATTTATGTCCAAGCCCAAAAGAATCTGAATAGGCTAGGATCAAAACTGTTCAATTGATTCTGGATTACGGCATTACAGACTACATAGGGTCAATTCAACCTAAGTTTTGCCAAACTAGCCTAGCCTGCTTACACCTGTACCAATACATCAGCATTCACATGAGCACACACAAGACATGCACACAAATGAAGATAACCTCAAGTGCCTGGTTTGCTACTACACTGTCAATACATATCTAAATTCAAAACTAGTTCATATCCACAAGTAGTTTGTATGAAGTTACTGAATTAAACAGTGTTCTGATCGTAATCCCATAGCAGCCAACTTGTGCCAGTCCCAGTCCATCACTACCACTCAACCTCCATCGTAAACCTAACCGAAAGACATAACCCCAATCCTCAACACCACCCCTCAACAAAGCTCAAACCAAGTCCAGCCATAACAAGTTACAACCCCACTGCCAACACTAAAAACTAAACAAAAAATGAACAAAAAAAATCACCACCAACCAAGACTCAAACCACCAACACCTAGCTGCCATGAAGCAACCACCACGAGCTTGAAGTTCAATCCACATATCTAGAAACCATCAGGTGGCATTGCCCAAGCACCAAGGGACCCTTCTAGCTGTTGTTCCAGCGTGTCATGAGGCCCACCACTCAACACCCATTGGTGACTCCAATCACTGATCATGAATTTCCCAGTGGTGTCCCCCACTCTACCAAGTGCCAACGTCACACTCTTGTAGGGAACCGCCTTCTTTTTTGCCATCAAGTTGTTCTACTATGTCATCATTCCACTCGAGATTGATTGAGAATAATTCCACCTTATCGATGGAAGCTAAGAGCTATGTTTTGTTTAAATGTGGGTTAGTTGAAGAATAGTGTGAAGCAGGATTTTTTTTTCAAGGTACGAGGAACGATTTGATAGTGAAGCATAGGTCAGTCCAGACACATGGTGCTTCATCAACCCAAACCATTAAAAACAGAATCAGGTAGCTTGTCTGGATTATTCAGGCTACATGAGAGTTGGCCAATAAACCAAGTTTCAACCCATCAAGGCCCACATCCTAGCAGCCCATCGCCTCTAGAAAGGCCCTGAGCTTGAAATAGTCAGGTCAGCCCAGATTCTAGTCATAATTTAAGTTTATTATACTACCCCAATACCTATCAACAGAAATACCTACCCTAGTCTATTTAGGATGATTTTCTAGATTGAAGAAAGAATCTAAGACAAGGGAGCAGAAAATCAGTGGCAGAATTTGAAGAAGACAAGATGAATGCTCATATAATTTCTAGTTCAAAGTCCCAATCTATCATGGAACAAACTCTAGAAAGTCTATTGAAGGCCATTCTAGAATTATCTGCAAAGATCAAGTCAATGACTCTTCCTTCCAAAGGATGACATGTGCCAATGAAATTACTGCTTCCAGCTTCCCACATATGACAGTTTGTAATAAGATCTTGGAGCTGAAGGAACATCAAGTAAAGAACCCAATGTTGAAGTGGAGGTCAAGTGGCAACAGATATTACTATGACACTAGAGCAGCAAGAAGAGCATACCGCATTGTAGACAGCGGGATGGAATATTGGAATGGTGGACCACATCACTTGTCCACCATGAGGACCTTATAATTTCTCAAGAATTAGAGGGTATACAAGTTGAGAAAAGTGATTTTGATGCATTTGCTACTATTACTAATCAGTCATATATGGTGCATGGAGTGGGGAAACTTGATAAAGGGAAAAGATTTGATACAATGGTGATTTCAGTTGATCGAGATAAGGCTATATCATTTGCAGCACTGATTCCATCAATTGATTTTATCATTCCAGACAAATTTAATGATATAGTACATGAAATTTAAACATACAATGAAACAAAAAGTTTCTTTGTTCTCAGAGTTGCCAAAGATGCTTCAAGGGTTGGTACAAGTATCAAGTGCAAGAGTTCTCATCCTTCACACTTTAAAACGAAAGAACAAGTTGTCTCCAACCAAGGGATAATGATGTGGGAAGCACGGAGACAAAATATTTTAATTTAGTTTTGGAATTCAATTGTATTTTACTTAAGATTTATTACATATTAAAATTTTTTAAAAAGATATCTTAAGATTTAGAACTTTAGGAAAAAAGAAAACAGATAGAAAACAAACAAGTGAATGTTTTAACATCCCCCCCCCCCCCCCCCCCCACACACACACACACACACAAAAAGAAAAGAAAAGAAAAGATTAAGGCCATGAGACTTACCTCTTTGAGATCAACCCATTCCCAGGTCTCATTAGCTGTATTAATATCATATACCAAAGCATGCCGGCCCTGTTATTAACAAGAATTTAGTGAGCATGGATGGAATATGATAGATAAGGAAATTTTTAAAATAAAATTAATTTCAATATGCTAGCCATTTTATTCCCATGAAGTGAGGGGCAGTGCTGGTGAAAGTGTGAGGCACACTTAAGTGCAAAGACCTCAAAGCATGTGCTTAATTGAAGCAAATCACACATTTTTAAAGAATAATATAGTAAATTTGAAAGTAATTATTAATCTATAATATGATAATCAAATGATCAACTAATCATACAAAATTTAAATGTATAATTTTATTACATTCTATTGTGCTTCACATAATCTACACAACCATCATATTTAATATAAGTGATCAAAATGAAGCACATGGTTGAATCAAATATACTTAAAAGGCAAAGACCAAAAAGCACTAGAATGGTAAGTACTAAGTAGTGATTATATGCCTAAGCAATGCAATGCCAACCTAAATTATATAATCGTCCTCCTCACTAAGCATAGGACCATCATCATTTTCATAACAAAATTTGTAACTTTCATCATCTTTCTCTTCTAAATTAACAACCTCTTCCTCATTAGGAGTATGCTATGAACTAGAAGTCTAGAACTAAACCCTTCTGAACTCACTCATGTTAGATCTTTCTTCTTCAACTCCAGCAGCTCTACCAACATTACCCCATTTCAAGTAATCATCATTAAACATAAGACCATCTTCAGCACATTCATCTGGACTCCTGCTAGTGTTGTGTGGTCCCTTTGATATTTTTACTCTTCTAAAATTTATAATGAGGGGTTGACTTATGTATAGCGTATCACAACACAATATTGGTATGTGTAAAAAATGGCCCATATCAATAGTATTAAAATCTAACTATTAAATATAATATGTAATTTATATTATTTTTAAATAAAAGCATGCTTTAGGAACATTTTCTAAAACATGCTTCACTTTAGGTACAAAAAGTGCTTCACCTTTGGCACTTTGCTCTTTAACTGTGCTTTTACCACCACTAGAGACGGCAAAGGATTAGAGTGAAATAAGCCAATGAGCTTTAGCTCAAATCACTCCTCCTAACTCCTATCTTCTTTATAAGAGTAAGGAGGAGGATGAGGTTGTGGATTAAAAACCCACCATGTGTAACTTACCAATATAAAAAGGATTGTAGTTAAATAATCTTAGCATTAATTAAATAATTGTAGACTATTTACCAGCAGGAAAGCATGAGGACAAAAGATGACATTGTTCATATTTGACAACAAATTACCATAAAAAAAAAAATGCAGATAGAGTAGGCAAAAATTGATAAAACATGCAAATGGGAAACCAAAACATAAACATATTACCCCTTAACTGTTTAAGAACAATGAATTATATCTATATCCTAATAATCAGATTACTCCAACATACAATGCAACTTCTCCCTGATGCTGGCCAGATAACACATGGTCTTCATTCATCCTTAGGAAAGGAGGGACCTCATTGAGAGCACCAAACCCATGCGTTGACTTTGGTGCAAGGATCAAGGAGTCTCTAGCGTACCACCAAATTGAGGATGATTTACAAGTCTTCATCCCTTAGTGCACAAGCTCCCATCAACCTAAAGTGAGTGCACCTGCTCTCTAAGCTCCCCAAGGGGGTCAACTGTTTTTACCATATAATGACATGGTAAGGCTGACACTCTTTTTAAGTTGCTCACAGAAGCATAAACATGAAGGCAACGATTTCTCTATCAAAATTGCTCTTCATCTCGTTCATTCTCCAAAAATAAAACACCCTCGAGGAAAAGATGGTTTCATGACATCATGAGAGATCCAATTGTTGGTACCAAGTCACTACTCTTAGCCTGCTTTCACCTAGAGGTTGTCTCAGACTCACTCTTCTCTCATGGTCTGATTCTCAATCAATCCATCCAACTTCTGGTGCACCTCCTCCTTCAAGAACCTTAACCCCAAAATAACCAGGGAATATACTTAGTTTTAAACAATTTTTTTGTTTTTGTTTTTGTTTTTTTTAATGTTACACAAGCACCCAGCGGCTTTGACCTAGTTTTTTAAACAAGTTATGGTTGCAGAGGCAAGTGCATAAAAGATCAAATAATAACCAATAAACTGAAATAGCCTTTCAAGCATCGAAACAAGTTTTCTCATATTATATCCTCACTTACTACATAGCCTTTCAAAATCTTATAATTACCTCACTATTCAGACGGGTTTAAAAACTTTGAACATACCTCAGTAGAGTTGTAATCTGTTATGATAGCCTCATAGAAATTGTTGTCATCAGGCCATCTTGTCCACACTTTCCTTCCAATTAATGGTTCAAATGTTGTAGCGTCAGCAGGTTCATTTGCCGCAATGGCACCGGAAGAGCTGCGATTTGCGAAATGTCTACTTCCGGCAGGACCTGAGGAAGGGTACTGCATAGGCTTCATTGAGGGTAACACAGACAACGGCTGACCCTGAAAAGGGAATTGGAATGCAAGATAAGCAACAAAATCCAGGTCAAAGGTAAAAGATATTGTATCACTTCTATTGTGAGTTATAAATGTCTATAATTAGGCTTTTGGCACTAGATCCAAAAGTGGCTCCTTTCTTTGCAGCTAGCAATAATGACTGCATGAATGGAGCTACTGGTAGAGCACTTAAAGGCAGTGATGCAAAAAAGGTACCAATTGGGATGTCTTCTGTTTCTTGCGAGATGCTGAGACGGTAGGACTGGGTACAAGATCATGACCAAGATGAGATGTGTTAAGTCTGGCAGGTTGCTGCCCGCCTGACTGTCTCCACTCCCTGAAAGCATCGTTCAACAGAAAACATTAAATTTCAAAAGCATTAACTACTAGAAGTTTTATCACTTATTTTTAATTGTAATGGTTTCATCAAACAGTCAAACCTTATCTTACGAATAATATCATCAGCATTAACCTTGGTCAGAAGTTCCCTGTGCTCGTCATCTGATACTCTCAACTCTTTCCTAAGTTCAGTTATCATTTCTTCTTTCTCCTGATGGATAAACATAAAATGGCGCAACCAAATTATCCAGCTAGAAAATAAAAAGATAAAAGGATAATATAAACATGTGAAATAAAGAAAAGTAAATACCCAAGTAATGGCATTGGACTGAGCTTTAAAAGCACGCAGGACTGAATAGTATGCTTCTTGTTCAAGGTGATGAATTTCGGCCTCCATGTCACTATGCATCCTAAGGAATGGGACAGAACCTACAGCAGACCTTCCATTTCCTGTAACATGGCTACCTCTTGGAACTCTGTTTTGGTGAGATGGGGGAGGAAGATCATCATCGGTATCTGCAAAATTTTCATCGGGAACATACATAATCTTAAGATAGAATAAAAATTTTGTTCCTTGATAATTTATTTCAAACAGATACATGTGTGCACAAGCACATGTGCACGTACACACTTATGTGCATGTGCAACACCCACACTTGTTGGCATGGCATAGAGAACCAAAAACACTTATCGCTAATGCTACATACATATATGGGTAGTGAACTTCAGGCTTATTGTTTGTAGGTTTGTTCCAAATGTCCTCATTGAATGTACAAACATCTTAAAATTTCTTCCTTTTTACTAGGTTGCTTTCTTTGGTTTTGGGGGGTTGGGAGGGTTTAAGTGGTTTATACTAGTTTTATAACAACAATAAATGGTAGATGTAGATGGTATTTGTAGTAAAATGGAGCAGACCCAGAAGCATTT
Source organism: Notholithocarpus densiflorus (assembly GCA_030021035.2). Lineage (NCBI taxonomy): Eukaryota > Viridiplantae > Streptophyta > Magnoliopsida > Fagales > Fagaceae > Notholithocarpus > Notholithocarpus densiflorus. The sequence continues at coordinate 5,240,171 of JARYZH020000011.1, forward strand.
TTTGTGGGATAATCCCATATTTATACAATCCCCAGTATCTAGTGATGTGTTCAGCCCCAAGTAGCTATCAAAGTTCATTCTTTTCTAACCTAAAACCCTTAAACATCAATCAATATTTATTCAAGAAATATATTGTAGTGGTGAATTCTTAAAGATCCTACATATCATCTAGTTCCATGCCATGCCCACTATCTCAGCTCTAGAATTCAAAAGCACGAAAATACAATAAATCCCTAATCAATTATCAATCCGCCACAGAAAAATATAAATACCCAAATGAAAGCCATAACCCTAATTGCTTAAACAAAAAATGAAAAAATTTGGCAATGCCCTGACCAAAGCTCATTGCTTATAATGCGAAACAAAACCCTAACCCACAAAGCGAATCAGCGAAATTTCCATTGAAAAATGAAAAAGACAACGCATTTCCATATTTAACATAACAAAAAAAGAAAAAGAAAAAGAAATGGAATAAAAGGCTCACCGCTGCTATCGGAAAATTCATAGTCCATAAGAAGAATATCCGAGCGGAATTTTCTATTGGCGGGGCCCAAAGGAAAAACCAAGAAAACCAAAGCAGGGTTTCACAGCGACTATGTCGAAGATGAAGAAGCTGAAGCTGAGAGCAAAGTGAAGAACGTACAAGAGGGTTAGGTTGGAGAGAGAAATATATATATATATATAGGGCACGAATGAAGAGGGAAGAGAGTTGAAAGGTTTAGGTATATATAGTTGCGTTCGATTTGGAGTTATATAGGATTTGGATTTTATTAAGGAACCACCAGTTGTTTCACACTGACCACCTCAGCAGTTTCTTTTGTGACCCGACCACCTTGTTTTTTTAGAATTGTTCCTTCAAAATGTGTATATGTACGTACTTTTGGTTCATGACTTTGTTTAAGGTTACTCTAAAGTGTGTAAATCCGGTGTTTAGTCCCGGAATATACGCATGTCAATTTTAACCATTTGGGATTTTGAGAAAATGATGGAGGACATTGGCTAAAGTAAACTTTTTTTTAGATGTAATTTTGCTTTAGACTTCGTTTGGGAGTTCATAAGAGAATGACATAGAATGATCATAAGGAAATGAAAATGGATGAAATGGAATGTAATGTATTTAAGCATGGAAAATGAATGGAATTAAATAATCTTGATTGGATGTTTTAAAATAAAAGAAGAGCTTTCACATTATAACCAAAAGAAAAGAAAAAAATTACATTTTTTTTCTCAGAATTGTCTCCTTAAGAAGTCATTTTATTTACTTTAACTATCCACTTTTAAAATATATCCTACATTCTACTCTTTATTTTGTTAAACATTAAAATATTCTCTTTTTTCTCTAGGAAAGATTTCAAATTAATTAAATTAATAACTAGGTACACCCCTTACTAAATTGTTTAAGAGGAAAGGTGGAGCATCCTCCGATCAAACCTGGGGTGTATTGAATTCTCTTGAATGATTTGCTAAAAAATGAGCTACTTTAGTACCCTTGTAAAGAACATGTCTAAATTGTACAAATCAAGTCAAATTGGGTTTGTAGATGAGTCGCCACTCGACCTGATTGGATCGAATGAATGGACAATGGACTTGCTATCAACCAAATAGTCGGGTTGGATCCAAATGGCTAGGGTCGTTCGTTGGGTGGGTTTGATTCGTCTGTTGAGCGGGTTTAGTGCAAAATAATGGGCTTGCTAGATTAGTTTTATTTTAATGTTTTTAAACTTGTAAATATATCTCTTGGGCTTGTTGGATTGGGCCATTTTTGGGTTAACTTATTTTAACTTAGGCCTTCAAACCAAACACTTACACTATTTTTATATATCTATTGGGCATTTTGGCCAGACCAGTCTAATTTTATTCTTTCCCACATATTTAAAACAAAAAATAAAAACACGTAAGGCTGGGCTAGAAAAGAAAAATGCATACCACTTGTCCATTTATAAAAAAAAAAAAAAAAAAAAAAAAAAAAAAAAAAAACACCCATACAACAATAAGCTATAGTCTAGGCAATAAGCCAGTAGCCCAAAAAAACAATTGAAAAAAAAAAAAAAAAAAAAAACTGTAGCTTGGGCAGTAAGCCAGTAACCCCGAAACACAATAAAAAAAATTTCTTACTACTTCTTAAACTTGCCAAATTAATATCTCAAAAACACAATCAATCTTTCACCACAACCACATAACAAGCAACAAATCATAGCTTGACAACAAATAATACTACAATATTTCTACTAGTATATATGTTGGAAATATTTTAGTGAATAAACAAATTTTGATACAAAAATAATATCTTAAATAATTAGCAAGAACATAAAATAAAAAGGAGTTTAGAATAATCTCATAATGCTATAGAATCATGCTGCGAAAGCGTTGTCCTTAAGGTTGATTCGTGCCACCCGGAGTAAAACTCGGTGCGATTGGTTCTATTGGCCAAACAACCCCCCAGATTATAGCATTAACCTTTGTGATGGATACACTTCCACTCACGAAGGTTCAAGAATAACCTTTTATTGTCTTTCCTTAGAACAAATATAAATTGTAAAAAAATATGTGGAAGAGCCATATAATAGGATTGTGTATATCTAAATATATAGTAGTAAAAAACTTACTTATAGGGAAGGGTGTGATGATGAGTATTATATAGGCTATTCATGATAATAATAACCTATAGTTATTGGTAACTAATAACCTATAAAACCCCAACGGCAATATTATCCATTATTGCCCAACAGTTATTTTTCTCATAATTGTCAACCGCTATTTCACTCATAAATTTCCAAAGGCTAAAAAATAAATATTAATAAAAGTATTTGGAACAGACACTCACACCAACAATATATAATTAGTAAGGCAATGAAGGCAACATATCAGTAGAGTAATAACCAACATAGTAAACCACCATTTAGACTTTTCTCACGTAGGTCTCTCTAAAGGGCCCTAGGTCGATGAAACCCATGCCTCTATTCCTCGAATAGAGCTTCTTTTCCCCTGGTGGAAACTCGGTTTTTCTCTTCTTTCTCTCCTAGTTTTTTTTCCTCATAAACTCTCCACTCCACACCATATACCAACCTTGCTGCGTGCTCTGCGAATGGATGACCTTGCAAGCAAGTGGGAACGACTGTCCCTCAAGGCGAAGGAACACGATACCGTCGACCTTCCCCCTGTCGTAGAGAGCAACATCAGAGTCCTTGTCGCCAGACTCTTCACCAAACGTAGAGTAAATCTGGAAGCACTTACTAGAACTCTACGAAGCATGTGGCGCTCCGTCCAAACCTTCAAGGTTCGCGATCTGGGTTCAAATACAGCTCTGATTCTCTTCAACAATGATGCTAATCCACAAAAGATTCTTTCGCAGGGGCCTTGGTCTTTCGATAAATACTTGATTGGTCTATATAACCCCAAAGGTGAGGAATCGGTGGACGACGCAACTTTCGAGCGAACATCCTTTTGGGTCCAGATTCATAACCTTCCCCTCCGGCGAATGAACAAAGCCACCGCGGAAGCCATAGGCAGAACGTTGGGCACTGTTGAATAGGTTGATGCATCGCCCACTGGTGAGTGCCGCGGCCGATACCTCAGAGTCCGAATCAATCTCGATATCAACCAACCCCTGTGCAGAGGAAGAATGGTGAACGTTGGTGAGATGGAACCTCAATGGGTGTCCTTCCAATACGAACGACTACCGATTTTCTGCTACTGGTGCGGGCACCTCAACCACGATGAAAAGGATTGCTCACTATGGACTGATAGCGGCGGCACGCTGAATACTGATGACCAATAGTATGGGGCTTGGCTGCGAGCCTCCACGAACAATCTTCAACAACCACAAGTAGTCAACTGCAACACCAAGCCAAATATCAATGTTCCTCGTGGCCCACCCCGCCCTCCTTGTCAAAAGCCATCTCCAACCACAGAACAAGCTTCCGAGACGGCGGCGTGTACTGAAGCATCAGTTCTGAAGCCTACTCCCATCGATATGGCTATCCCCACAAACCCGAAATCAGTTACGCAACACTCTCCAACTAATATGGAAATTTTGGCGGATTCGAATCTTTTCAACGCGCATATCACGGAGATTGACAATGATTTGAAAAAATTTCCAAACACTTCACAGTCAACCACCCCACTTAAGGCAGGTACAGATTCTGAGGACCCACTTGCGCCATGCTCTCCAAACCTCGTACACCCTGTCATTCTCGCAGTACATGTCAGTACCTCCTGCCTGACTGACACCCGAACGAAACACGTGTTGAATCGGAGCACGTGCACACTAGTGGGCCAAAAAATGTCCTGGACCCAGCCCAAGGAACATGGAAAAGAATTGGGCCTCCCAAACTAGTACTAGACACAAAGCCCACCACCTTGCTAAGTACTGGGCCAAAACGTAAAACTGAGGATATGTCTACCATGCATGATTCTTCTTTGGATAAAAAACAGAAGTTAGACGAGGAAGCGAAAAGCTTTGGAAAGATTACGGTGGACAGTGGCGGAGCCAGGAATTTAGATCAAGGGGGGCAAGATTAAAAGACGAGATTGGAAGTAAAAAATTAATTTGAAAAAAAATTAATCAATATTAATAACAAAATAAGTAAACAACTCTATAATAATGTAATTGTCATACAGAATCTAATATAAAATGTAAACTTTAATTTATTTTTTCACACCTAGCTTATTTTACTCAATTGCCCTCGACGATTTTTCATATTTTGAAACTGTTGCATGATTTCTTTACACTCAATAGTCTTGAATATATCTTTCTCAATATATGTGACTAAGCAATCATTCATCCACTGATCTCCTATTCGATTGCGTAATCGATTTTTAATTATATTCATTTTTGAAAAAGCTCTTTCAACAGTAGCTGTTGCAACTGGTAAGATCAATGCCAAAGTCACTAATGAGTAAACCAATGGATATGAAACATTCTTTTTCATTTCTACCATCTTTTCAGCAAGCTGTCCAATTCCTTTAAGTGCTGAAAATTCTTCAGTGGACTGCATGTCATGGATGTATGTCTCAAATTGGTTATCTAAGAAAGAAACTTGAACTGTTGAAAATCACTTGGATAAAACTGAGCAAGCCGAATCAATTTCTCCTTGTTGAATGCTGAAAATAAGTTATCTGGGTTCAAACACGCAACACAAAGTAATAATTCAGAATTTTCAAAACGACTATTAAGTTCCTGAAGTTGCATATCTATAACAGTATAAAAAAGCTCCACTTGAGAATGATATGAATTTTTCATGTTTTGAGCTTTTCGTCGTGGCCGAGGTTGATATAAATCATCCATATTAGGAACATCAATATTATTTTTTGCACAAAATGTAGAAACCTCCTCTAGCAAAGTGTTCCACCCATCATCTCTCATGACTTGTAAACGTTGCTTTGAAATGTCAACCAACTTCATAGCATTCACAATATCTTGATCTTTTCGTTGTAATGCCTGTGACAACTTATTACTTATGCCAAGCACACCTTTCATCAAATGTAAATAAAACACGAATTCAAATGTCTGGAGTAAACCAATTAAGATATTTGCTTCTGCTCTTTGATCAGAATCTAAACCATCTTCTATAATAGTTTCAATCACATCAATTACAGAAGAAAACATGTGAATAAGATTAACAAGTGCACCATAATGAGAACTCCAACGTGTATCTCCAGGTCTTTTTAGACTCATTTCTTGATTCAAGCCACGACCAGTTGAAATTTCATTATTTTTTAGTGCTTCTATAACTTCAGCATTACGTTTTTCACGAAGAATATCATGACGTTTACATGATGCTCCAACAATATTGAATACCTTTGCAACCAAGTTAAAAAAGGTTGCAATCTGGATGTGATTTTTTGCTATTGCAACTAATGTTAGTTGAACCTGATGTGCAAAGCAATGGACATAATAGGCAGAAGGATTATCTTTCAAAATAAGAGTTTTTAGTCCATTTAACTCACCTCGCATGTTGCTTGCCCCGTCGTAGCCTTGTCCCCGCAATCTACTAATGCTTAAGCTATGTTTATTAAATACTTCCTCAATTGCACTCTTTAGTGTCACTGCTGATGTATTATTAACATGTGTAATGCCTAAAAAGTGCTCATTCACATGTCCCAATTTGTCCACATAGCGCAAAGCAATTGCTACTTGTTCTTTAGTAGACATATCACGTGATTCATCAACTATAATAGCAAATAATGAGTCTCCAATATCTTTAATAATAGCATTTATTGTCTCAACGGCTACAGCATTTGCTATTTCTTTTTGGATATCAGGAGAGGTCATTTGATGATTTTCAGGAGCATTTTCGAGAACTGCCTTATCAATTTCTTCATTGTGATTTGCAAGAAACCGTAATAATTCAAGAAAATTTCCTTGATTATTGGAGTCTTTAGATTCATCATGGCCACGAAATGCTAATCCTTGCCGTTGTAGAAAACAAATACAATCCATTGATGCATTCAAACGAGTCCGATATTCCCTTTTCTCAACATCCGATTGCTTGTTTATAACTGTTTGAATACTTTGTCTCTGGTTTAACAAAGCTTCACATTTTCTTTGAGCTATATTATGTGCACTGTTGTGATCCCCAACGTGATTCTGTAATTTCTCATTTTTTTTCCAATTTCTGAATCCTTCAGTAACAAATGAGTCTCCCCCTCCTTGATCACCAGTATTAGGTCGAAATAGATAACAATATAGACAATATGCAGCATCTTTCATCATGCTATATTCCAACCAACCAGGAAATTCTTTGAACCACATTGGATTAAATCGACGCTTTGTTTTGCCAAATTGACTTTGTGGAAAATCATGGTTAACTGGTTGACAAGCTTTATTTTGTAGATAATGCCTTCTAATTTGATCTCTTTCGTTAGGATGATAGTTAGAAATTTTTATTCTTAAACCAGGATCCGTGGGAAGATTTGCAACATCCACTTCGATACGAGTTCGTTTAGGATTTGATTCGGACTCATTATTATGATCAGGATTCTCCATAATCTCAATTAACTACAAATATATATGTCATATCATTAAAATAAAGAAAAAAATTACAATTTACGATTAAGAATAATCAAATTAAGAGATCATTATAAATACAAATAGTTAAAACATATAATTTGAATTATAAATTTATGGTTAAAAATAGTCAAATCAATAAATTCATCTAAATATAAACAATTTAAACATATAATTTGATTCTTTAAAAAATTAAATAAACAAATAAATTAAAGCAAAAGTATTAAGAATATGCATACCTATGAATATTTGAATGTGTGACTTAAAAACCCAACTTGAATGCTTTTAAAAACTGCACAAAAACTCTGAGATCCAAAGAAAGAGACTGGTTTGAAAAGAAATTTTTTTCTTTTTGATGGGAGGCCGTGCTCTGTTTGCATTATATATACTTTTTGTTTTTTAGAGTTCTATGCTAGTTCTGATTCCTATTCCGTGGAGGGGTAGAAAAGTTGTTATTTTTTATATTTTTTTAATTAGTACCAAGTGGGACCCACGGTTTTATTGAATAACGTGAATTCATTGAATAGTAGACTTCTACAGGCGGCTTGGTATAGAGCATAAAAAAATTCTACAGGCAGCTTTGTCTAGTCCATCAAGTTTACTAAGTGGGACCCATTAATTTTATATATAGAATTGTACTACTACTAGGAAAGTTGGAAAGGTAACGTGAATTCACTTAATTGGGATTTTTTTTTTTTTTTTTTTTTTTTTTTTTTTTTTTTTGTGTAGGGGGGCAAAGATGGTATTTCAGGTCATTATTAGTTAAAACATTTGAAAGTTCAGGGGGGGCACCCCCCTCCCTCCGCCCCTGATGGCGGACAACCTGGGATCGGTGGTGGCTGCTTGGCAGCACTGCCAGGTCCAATGAATATCTTGAGTTGGAACTGTCGGGGGCTTGGGAACCCCCGAACAGTTAACGCTCTTAAGAGAGCATAAAAAAACAAGCTCCCCTCTGTGTCTTCTTGATGGAGACAAAGCTTTCTACAAATCGGTTGAACGCTAAAAAGCAGCACTGGGATTATAATTAAGGCTTGGTGGTCTCTAGTGATGGCTTGAGTGGTGGCTTAGCTCTTTTGTGGAAACCTGATACTAAGGTACATGTACAGAACTTCTCACGTTGGTTTATTGATGCTCATGTGTTTTGTGCCACCACAGGATTCTGCTGGAGGCTGACAGGCTTCTATGGCCATCCTGAAACAAGTAAACATGAGGAAACATGGAATCTCCTTGAGTCTCTTAGCCGATCCAATCATCTTCCTTGGCTTTGTGTCGGTGATTTTAATGAAATCACAAGCCAGTCTGAGAAAGCTAGAGGTTGTCTACGTCCAGCTTGTTAGATGGATCGCTTCCGCAGAACCATTCATTTCTGTAACTTCATTGATCTTGGCTACATTGGCTCCCCTTTCACTTGGTCCCGAAGCCACCCTACTGAAGGACGCATTCACATTCGTCTTGACAAAGCACTTGCAAACAATGCGTGGAGGTCGCTCTTCCCAGGCTCCACTATCCACCATGTCGCCATGTCCACCTCAGACCACTATTTAATCTCTGTCCACTTGCAATGCCCCAGACCACGAAATCTTGGTGCTCGACCTCTGTTCCGCTTTGAAGCCATGTGGCTTCAGGACCCATGATGTGCTGAGGTGGTCCAAGATGCTTGGTACGAAGGGCTGTACAAACCGGATGGTGTTCCTATCACGAACTGCCTTGCCAGTTGCCGTGAACTTTTGACGAGATGAAACAAAAATGATTTTGGTCATGTAGGAAAGCAGATTGAAAGACTTGATAAGAAGCTCCAACTCCTTGAACAGCACCCCATTCGAAATAGTGCTGAAATATATGAAGTCTGAGCTGCTTTGAACCGTTGGCTTGACGCTAAGAACACCATGTGGCACCAAAGATCATGAAACCTGTGGATTACTGATGGTGATTGTAATACTACGTTTTTCCATCAAAAAGCAACCAACCGAAAAAACAGAAACTCCATTCAAGGTATCTGTGATTCAACTGGGAAGTGGCAAGAGGATGATCACACTACAGAGACCATTATTCTGGAATACTTTGACAATATTTTCCGCTCCAATGGCCCTACTGATACTTCATTGCTTGTTGATGCTATTCAACCAGTGGTAACAGAAGACATGAATAAGTTTTTGACTCAACCTTTTACAGCGGATGAGGTTCATAGAGCTCTTTGCACGAATCCTAGTACGTGACTAACTCTAGCAACTTAAAGAAGATGTTGTTGGCTGCAAAGTTCTTCACTTCATCAACAATGAAGATCAAGAAGTACTTGGTTACAAAATCCTAAAGCGAAAAAGACGCAGTAACTTCTTGCAGAAAGAATAAGGCACTAGGTTACTTTCTGCATGTGTTCTTCTTGTATGACATCCTTTAAAATAAGCCTTATATATGCCTAGGGTTGTGAGAAAAGAAACCCTACACATACATGTCAGCATGAGCCAAAAATCAGATCTGGAAATTCTGATTTCGTAGATCTCAACAGAATCAGCTTCTGTCTAGCTTCTGTCGAGCTTTTTTCATTAAGTTTCGATAGATACTGTTTCTGTCGAGGTATCTGTCGAGTTTTAATGAACAACTTTTCTTCACTTGTTTCTTGGTCCAATCTTCATGGCTTTAATATTTGGCTTAAACAACATGTTTCTTGAAGTACTAAACCCATCTTAGATCTACCAAATTACAAGTAAAGTGCAATTTGTCAAAGGATTAGCCAATTACATAGAATATGTCCTTAACAATCTCTCCTTTTGGCAATCCGTGACAAAATCACAACAAAACAAATAATCATGAGAGAAGTCTTAAATCACTAAACTCATAACCACTTGTTGTATTACAAAATAAATCTAACCCTACTATAAACTCTTGAAAAACTTTGCAAGAAGAGAGTTCATGGCACGGTAGACTTTCACAACCTGTCTTTCTGAAACACTTAAACAAAACTCATCAAGGCATCATATGTGAAATAAAAATAAAGATTGCGTACATAAAGAAACATGTGTATAAAGAGAGAAGAAACAACACATGTAGAGGTAGGTGAAGAAAACATACATCATATATATATATCAAAGATAAGCACAATGTATGTAAAAATAGTCATAAGATTAGTGTACAAGAAGCTTAAAGAAGCTCCTAAAACAACAAGGAGGTAAACACTCCCCCTCCCAAGATGAAACACAACTCCCCCTTACAAAGACATGTATTTCTCCCCCTAACATGTAGAATCTTAAAAAAAAACCACATTTTCTCCCCCCTTTTTGTCATGATTGACAAAGGGTATAAGAAGCCATAAAACTTCACCTGAGAAATATAAAAATGATCAAAGATGATCAAGGGGGCATAAAGAATCCATATAAATGCATGAATGTAATGAAACAAGATGTTATGGATGACAAGATAAAAAAAACAAAACATGTGAAAAACAATGCATGCAAGAGGGTCTCGACAAATTGAGAAGCTATCGAGCTGTTATCGAGCGAAAACCAGAAATATTGATGGATCTAGAATCTGTCGAGAATCTATCAGGCAGACAGAGAGCTCATAAATTTTCCTCGATGGATCGAGAAGCTGTCGAGATCACAAGAAGAACGTTCGATAGAAAGGATATCTGTCGAGGATGTGTCGAGGTCAAACCCAGAAACCTTGATAGAAGAGGTATCTGTCGAGATTCTGTCGAAAAGCTATTGAGGATGCAGAAAAGAGGTTTTTTAAGGGGAAAAACACATAAAAATGAATGCATAAAACAAGCTACTCACTCAAACATCAAACCAACATATTAAGCTCTCAAAACTCATCTCAAACAAGATGCAAAGCATATAGATCCACAAACACACTAAACAAATCTAACCAATTTTATATTTCAAAAACAAGTTAAGACAGTTTAACAAGTATATATTAACACAATCATAACTGCTTAATGGGGACTATCATCTTCGAGGTATATCCTATAACTCCCACATCTCCTAGAAACACGCTTGCAACCATTTTTGAAAGCATTTTAATTCTTTTTGCTCTTTTTTTTCAAGTATTTATAATTAGTTACAACTATCAAATACCTAAAGTATTTCCAAAATAGCTTTTCCAAAGGATTGAATGACAACTATTCTATAAGAGCATTCACATCAACTGATGTATAATAGAAAAAGTTGTCAAATTTACATATTTTTCTTCAAAATACCCTACATCAGTCTTTTAAAACATTGTAGCTTTATATCCTAATATTTTTATTGATTTATCATTATTTCATCTCTCTCTCTCTCTTTCTCAAATAAACCCAGCCACCACCACCATAAGTCACAACCCAAATCATCTTATCACAAAACCCAAATCAAATCGACCGGTAGCTCAAACCCAAAATCAAATCCAATCGACAACACAAAAGAAGAAGAAGAAGAAGCAGTGATGGAGAACAACCCAAATCAAACCCAACGAAGATCCTAAATCAAAAACATCACTGCCCACCCAACATTGTAACCCAAAGAAGAAGGGGAAGCACAGAGAGAGAGAGAGAGAGAGAGAGAGGGAGGGAGAGAGTTTTGATAAGGGTAGGAGAAGAAGAAGAAGTGGCAGAGAATGATAAAGAGCTAAAATGATAAGTTTTTTATTTGAGAAGAGAGAGAGAGTGCTTTGATTAGGGTAGGAGATATAATAAAAAAAAGAATAAAAAATAATTATTTAAAGAAAATAGAGTGTATAATAGATAATCTAATGTGAGTGTTTTTGCAAAGTAGTTGTGTAAAATAGAAAAAAAAAAAAAAAAAAAAACTGGATTTTATGCTAAAATAGATGGAAAATCTTAGACGTATTAAAAGTTATCTCTAAGCATTAAAAGTTAATGCATTTTTCAGATTAGCTATATATATCCAAAGAGATTCCACAAGGTTGTTTCTTACAAAATGAGTGAGTTTCTTCCTACATTACAAGGGGGAAAAGCATATTTAATTAATAAAATATTAGTACAAGACCAAGACTCCAAATGTAACAGTAAGAATCTGTTTAGGTACCGCTTATAGCTGAAAACACTGTAGCAAAATAATTTTTAAATGTGTGAATAGTGCTGTGGGACCCAATTTTAAAGAAAAATTTGCTGAAATCCGTACTTGCGGATCCCGTGAACAATGCACGAGACTCATAGAAAAAATGCAGACGCGTATTTTTTTTCCTTTTCAGTGCAATCCAAACTCAACCTAAGGGTAGTACTAGCTACAACAAGGCAAAGAATAACTTACTAAGTAAAGGGTCAATCATAAATACTAATTGTGGTACTTTTGCTTGAGCTAGAACTTACTAGTGGTGGTTGAGACAAAGCTTAAAAAAAAGGAATTAAGACAATAGATTAAATTTTGTTTGAATATATGAAACATTTAATAAAGCTTAATACACAAGAAGATTTTAGAAGTTAAACATATTACTTGAGACATAAAATTCCTCATTTAATGTGTCTATCTCATCCATTGATTTGCAAAGAGAAATCAGGACCGAGGCTTGAAGCCAATTCTGTGCATATATAAGGGTTTGAACCATGAGAGGAGAGAATGGACTCCAAAATGGGTCAAGTATACGTCATTCTCTACTAAATGTTGATTTAGAAGCAACAATGGAAAACAAGTACTAGCAACACATTCCAAGCCATTTTGGACAACACTTGATACCTATTTGAAATGTTCTTCCACTATTCCAATATGTCAAAATTCACAACTTTTCTACCTTCACAATTTTCAGCCATATATTTTTCAATCTCATTGCTACACAACCTACACCCTTCAAATTGCTCAACTTCCAAGAAATGCTCATATTGAGAGTCAACCATCGTATATGGATCCACTTGTGTCCCTTCACTCTCAATTGGTACTTGCACATTTGGTGAAGGAACAGAAGAATAATAATCATACAGTTGATTCAAATTACTCCTTACCTTAGCAATCACCTCTTGAGCCACTTTATCCCCAAAAATTTAAGAAACAAAAAACTTGGTAAACCTCATTTTCTTTTGCTAATCAAGCACCACAACAACATACAAAAGATGTTGATTTTTATCCCCTTTCTCCCAATACTTATCAATTATAGTTTGCATGTTTTTGGCTATGTTTTTCAAAAGTTGGTTTGGGGATTTAATTAAGTTAGCATTATTCTATTGAATAGCAAAGATCCCATTCAGTTAACAATTTTCTCACAAATGTCCTAAAATTTTGGAAATCACTCTCACTTCGAGATTTCAAACCATCACTTTCTTCCTTGTTCTAAAAGTATGTCGAATAACTTGCATCCTTAAAGTCCATTCGTGGGAACACTTTTTCAAAATTTTCAATAATTTCTGACTTGGAGTCAATACTTAATTTATTCATAAAACTCAAAAAGTTTTATTTCTGTTTGGTGAGGACTTCACATACCGCACAGCTTCACGCTCCTTAGTAATAGATGTATCAAGTTCTTTCAAACCCCCCCTCCCCCCCACTCCACAAAATGAGATTTAGGATACGAGCACAACACCTCAATGTGTCAGAACTCATATTCTAAAACAATCACATTATAATCTTTAGTTATTGTTTGCAAAAATCTAATGTTGCCACTATTTGAGCTAGTATTATCCACTGTCAAAGTGAGCATGCTATCAATAAGCCACTCACTCAAAGACATTTCAACCTTTCTACCTATAGTCTCCATCTTAAGGTCTTCAACTTAACAAAAATTCAAAAATTCTCTTATGTAAATTTCCAAGCATCATCAATAAAATGAAATGTAAGACACATAATTTAAGTTTTGAATTGAAGTCCATTTGTTCATAGTAAGGCACACTCTATAACCCCTCAAGGCTTCCTTTAACTTCTCTCTCTCAACATTATAAATGTCAATCATATCTCTAGCCACAGTTTGATGAAATGGGATATCCCTATGGAACTTAGGTTGTAAGGCAACCACAAGTCTCTTAAACCCTTAAGCTTCAACAAGTCACAAGTCATAAGTCTCTTTAACTCTTAACCATCAACAAACCTAAAAGGCAAATTATCTATTATAATTATCTCCGCAAGTGCCTTTCTACAAGCCTTAATAGTAAAGGTTGTTGACATAAGTTGAAACCCTTCTTTCTCCATAATTTTGGGTTCAAAAGCCAAGGCTTTCTGCCCTTTAGTGTCTCTATAAGAGTATTTGGGACAGTTCGGCTCATGAGCCAACAAATTACTGTACCATGCTCTTTACTATCAGAAATATAGGAGTTCTTGCAATACTTACAAATAGTCGTAGTATGATCCTCTTCATCCTTTACTTTATCAAAATAATCCTAAGCTACATTTTTTCCTATCGCTACCTATGTCGACAGCTTTTTTACTCACCTTGGTATCATAGTAAGGCTATGCTCCTACCATGGCATGAAGAGAAACAAGTGGGGGAAGACATGTTGTCATAGATGATATGTATGAACTTGATGAGGTTATACACAATGCAAAACTAGATGTGTTCTTTAAAGTGAATGGAGGAGCAATTTGATGTACTGTTAAAGTAACTTGAACCTTAGATATTGGAAATTGACCTTAAAACCACCATCCAATTTTGAGTTATGTGGAGGAGTTGAAGGGTTTCGATATTGATGAGAAGAATTGTGATGTCAAAGAGGTGGATGAATACAATTAAAGATTTAGTGTCGTAGATTAGGATTCTCTAAAATTTATGATGACTATCCTTAGGAGCTAGTCAAGGACACAGGATGAGCTCTATGAAAATAAAGTTATATGCATACAAGGTGAGCCCATAACCCACACCGTTGATGAGCATTAGAGATTGTTGATTTTAAAAAGGCAATCATTTAGTGGTACAATTAATTTGTTCAACAAAAGAAATGTTCTCTTTTAATGAATGAATTTTCAATCTCCCAAGGCTTGAACTTCAACACATTCAAACCTATGATTTCATTAGAGTTGATAGATTTCTCTCAAATTTTCCTGCTGATAACGTTAATCTCACTTTGAAGAAATTAATGGAAACTATATTTAATACTTTTTGAGAAGATTTTGTTGGGCAAGAATTAGTAGAGGTGAACAAGAGGTTTGCAATAGTGTTGTTGTGTAAACTTTGTGGAGGAGGCAATCTGGCGTCTATAGATGGATGCATGGATTCCTCTTTAGGATTTGCTTCAAGCATCCCATCAAGGCAAAATAAGTCAAGAATTAGAATTCATTTAGCAAGATTTATTATGAGTTAGAAAAGATTGATAAGTAGCATATTGATTCGTCTAGTCTTGTAGAGAAGAATAAGATGGATATGATAATTTGGGGTTCCAATAGATCAAGCAAGATTAAAACTAGATCTTAAGGACGAGTTTTCCCTAATCCAGGGATAATGATGTAGATTAATTAAGCGAAATATACTATACTCTCGATTACATTTTGTACCATAAATTTTGGGTTTCCATCCAAGTAAATAGCAAATTGACGTCAAGGTGAAAAATGTAACAAGGGTCATAGTTTATGGTGCAAAATGTGCATTTGAAAATTTTAGGGTGCGAAGTGTAATATGGGGTATAGTTTAAGATAATAAAGTGTAATTTCTCATTCTCTTCTAAAACAAGAGAAATTCTCTTTCTATAAATACTCTTTAGAAGAAGGTGATGATTAGTGATCATCAATAAAATTTCTTTTGAGAGTTTTTTTAAAAAAAAAAAAAAAAAAAATCTTTTGACTACTAGCCGAGAGTTTTTGTTGAACTTAGATTTTGTGAAAAATTGTAGTTATTGTGTGTTACAGATTATGCTCTTACATGCCTACATTGCATAAGACAGCCAATTAGGCAACATATAATCTCCCTAAATTTGCCACGAATATTAAGGGATCCAACATTTATAGCATACTACTGCACATAGCTCAATTCACTTTGTCCCCAAACTTTTTTTTTTGGAATAAATATAATGCCAATGTATTCATATTCCAAGCCACTTATTAGAGAGATAACACTTTGTGGAGACTTCAATTGAGAGTTTGATAAGCCAATAGGTATAAGTCCAACTATGCTATATTAATAACTTTTCTTACTAGTATCCAATGCGAAAGTTCACGTACTACTTTACTAACCACACCACTCACACAATCACATGTGAATTTTCTAACAAGTTACTTGGTAAAATACTTACACGAGAATTTCTCGTGTAAGTATTTTACCAAGTAACTTGTGGTACTATGGTTGGTCTCTTCTTTGAATAGAAACATTCTTCTTAAGAATCCAAGTGTCATGCATTATCATCACCTGTATTGTATCGATGTCTGGTAATTTTGCTTGTCAGGGCGTTTTTTGTATTGGGTCCAGTTATCATCAATGTTCATATAACAAGATTATTAAAAAAAAAAAAAAAAAAAAAATTAGTGACTTCCATAGTGACGCAATGGTACATACTTTACTATGGATCATAGGAAACTTACTATCTCTAGTCAAAGCATGCTCATAATATATTCCACATCTAAGATGGCTGTGGGCGTTTTGTCACGAAAGATGACAATATAATTTTTCCTAGTTGCTGAATTCCATGTTCATCCTGAGCCCTCATTGTTTAATTCTGTTATAACAAATAGATCCTTCGAGGAGCACGGCACTAAAGTATTGACAAGGAACCCATCGGATTTAAAAATTAAGCTGACAAGCCAGCTAAGCGTAGGTGGGTCAAAAAATTCACATGCTATGGTGGATCTTCTTTAACCATTTCTAAACGTCTGAGCTGACTCACACCACAGTGGATGAGTCAACAACTTATCAAGATTGAAATTTGGCGGAATTGAGCTAGATTAATAGAAGGAGAAATGGAGTATTGGAACAAGAACCCTTTGTGCCATATATAACAGAGAAGATATTTGGAAATGGTTAAATGTAAAAGTACACCAAATTCTGCACTGAGGTTGATCTATATATGACCTCAGTAATTTAAGTATTTAACTTTTTGGTGAAGTTTTGATAGGAGTGGCAGACTTAAATCATGCCTACATAGGCAAAAGAGAATCTTATTCTTTATTTTCAAAAATGGGTGTACGATTAGAATCATTAGATTACTATCAGTAGTGATTTGGCAAGAATTTGAATTTAAATTAAGAAGTTTTATGGTGATCTAAATAATAAAACAAGCCCTTTGTCTTGCTGGAACATAAAAATTAAGAGGGAATCAAAAAGAGAGGAAATAGTCACTTAACGATTTCATCATGAAATGGCTACTCAAATCAATCATCAAGCAATCAAAGTTCAATATATATATTAATATATATATATATATATATATATATATCCAAAACCTCTGAAACTCTCACAATTTTCTATGTCAGCACAATATTTAAATAAAATTATCATTTTATTTAAATAAAATTATTATTTTTAATCCAAACTTAATAAGGAGTGAAACTCTATTTCTCTAATAAGTCCAACTTAAACTTAAACTCATTATTTTCATTTTTTTAAACAAAATTATTTTTGTTTAATTCAAACTTAACAATGAGTGAAACTCTATCTCTCTACCAATTTTATTGATGTGGCTAATAAAATAATATTAAAAAATTTATTTGGCATTTAATGAAAATAATTTATCTAACAAGTGATTTACAAATGTGAAAAGGAACTAAACTATGACTACATGTACTCCTGCCTCTCTACTTAATCTAACCAAGAAAAACAAGAATCGTAGAATAAGGTATAATAATGGCAGTATATAATATGGGCTATAGTTCCCGACTGAGTCAATATAGTGTTTAGAAGGAAACCCTAATCTATATTCTATATATATAACCAAAACTTTTGACTTTTTATTAGTCTCTTCAAAGCTTGCCACATTATTATCATTTTTTTTTAAATTTATTTTTTTAAAACAATATCAACATCCAAGTCCAAACTTAACAAGGAGTGAAACTCTATCTCTCTAACAAGTCTAACTTAAACTCAAACTCAAATATTGATAATTTATCTCCAAAAATTGCGAGGTTAATCATGAACGCTATAAAAGCAAAGCAAACCCCAGTATTTTTTTTTTTAAAGCCGAGTAGAGGTATGAGTTCTTCTTTTATTATTTTCTTCTTCTCTACTTTGTTAAAAAAAAAAAAAAAAAAAATTTATTTTATAGTTTTTCATGTGATGGGGGCTCAAGTTTACAAGATTCGTTCATAGTTGTCGTCCAGACAATCAAACCACATCCATAGCATAATTGCATCCAGAAAACCTTAAGAGAGAAGCCCAACAATGGCATCATGTATATGACTGGTACTCATCCATTAATAACAAGACCATTCAATCTTATGATGATAGTCCAGGACTGACACAAGGGCATGGACAACCAGAAGATACTTAGTGAATTCTACAAGAAAACTTCTCATAAAGCTCCATGTAATCATAACATGATGCACTACTCCTAAAATGTGGAGAGAATTCCCCATAATCTGCTCCACGTTTCCCATTTCCTCTATTAACCACCCATATCACCCATGATTATGGTAGATCTAAATAAGTAGACACACTTCTAACTCTCTATAAAAGGAACAAGTCCTATTCACCCGAAGGTAAGCTCTACTATTCACAATTTCCCATTCTTGTGTTCTAGAGAGAAAACTGACTTAACTATCGAAAGGTCCTTGGCCGGGTTACACTGGTCACTCTTGACAGTTCTTTCTTTTCTTTTTCAGGACTTACAACCATTACCATAGCCCGAAGTATTTCAGCTTACTGATTTTCGTACATCATCATCATGTATTTTTTAAAAAGTAATTTTCGTATGTGAACCACCAAACTCTCTTTAACCGTTTTTTACATTATAAAAGCTTGCAATAATTGAAATTATTCTTTCGAATGTAACCCATCTTTCTCTTATATTTTTCTATTTTTTAGTCATATATATTTTGTTTTGTTTCAATAATTTCTAAGTAGTGAATCATTTGATTCTTTAATATTTTTTGGTCTTTCAGAAGTTTTAATATTTGGATTTTTGAGTTATTTTTTTGTAGTATCTGAAACTGTCTGAAAATTTTTTTGTAAGCCATTGCATGTTCAAGCAATGACTTCTTCATCAAATTGTAACACAAATTGAAATCATACAAAAGCAAATCATGCAATTGTGTAGTTTCTTAATTTTTTTATAAAATTATTTTAGTCTACCTCACAAATAGGTAGGTTCTTGTGCATAGCACGAGTTAGCGACTAGTTATATATAAAAGCAAAGACCTCATGCGGGAGTGCATGAGGTTATGCCACGTGGCGCATTCCTTGAAGTTCTCTTTATTTAATTTTTTTACTTCAACAAATTTTGCATTTATATTAAAGTATTAATTTATTGAATTAGCCAATAGAGTAAATGGATATATTAATTATCTATTGTTGTGCATTAATTATTTATATTAAATGAATTTATATGATTATTTTTATGAACTCTATATAGAAAATAATTTTTAGTTGAAATAATAACAATAAATTTAGAATATGACATTCTTACTCATGTTTAGTTGCTTTGACAACCATAAAAAATAAAAATAAAAATAAATATTTGTGAATTCACTAAAATTAATCTTAATCCTTTAAATTTTCTAGCTCCTTTGTGTGTGTGTGCGCGGCGTATGTGTGTGTAGAACTAGCACTGTAGTATGTATTCTATGTAATTAGAAAGATTACTAATATTATAAATATGTTTATTCTGTTATATTAATTATTTTAAGCATAATGAAATTTTAATATCATTTTTCTAAGTTTTATATGAGAAAAATTGGCTTTTTTATGTGAGAAACAATTGATTTAAAATATGGCATTTTTACTCAAATTTAGTTATTTTTGCAACAATTGAAACAATGTCCAACAAAAATGGGAATTTTTTTTTAATAACACACAATCAAGAATGTAAAAAAAAATAATAATAAAAAAATAAAAAAATAAAAATTGTAAAATATATGCATTTTTTAGTAGGCATGAAACATGCTTACTTATATTAGCTACTCTATCATGCAATTTTCAATTTGTAAAAACACACACACATATATATAGTATGATCAAATCAGTTAGGAGTGGGGATTTGAATCCTGAATGTTTATATTGGAAATTGAGGGCCAATCAGTTAAGTTATAAAAAATTTTGTACAACTTATCGAAATATTGGAAAAAACTAATAATAAGTTGCACCGCACATCGTGCGATAACTCAACTCATTCTAAATAATATTTTATCTTAGAATTTAAATCATAAGAAAATCATCATCAATGCCGGTCAGTGTTTTAAATATGTTCACTGATAGCTCATATTACCTTTTGCCATAATTTGGCTTCTTTTACATTAGATGATGATAAATCCAATTGCAATGAAATTTCTTTTGTTTTTTCGCTTACATCAATTGCAATGACCTGTTTAACTGTTCAGAATGGACTTTTTTTTTTTTAAGGTTTGTATCCAGTATTTATGTCTAGCAACTGATTATCTATTTTTCAAAATAAGTTCTTATTCCAATACTCCATTTATTTTTCCATTTTCCTTTGTAATTTAAGAGCTCACGTACATTCATGGCAGATCTGGTAGTTAACTCATCCATTATGGTGTGATTGAAATAGTAGTGTCACTCAGCTATGTTTAGCTGAGTTAACTACAGTTAGGTCACTAAACAAAGGAGTTAACCAAGAAAGCCATGAAGAATAAGTAATTATTGTGCTTGATTCAATTTCACGTGCTTAGGCACATGAGTCTGATATAGTTTAATCCCTATTTGTGGATTAATTGCAATGAAGTCAGGAACAGTAATAGTCAATTCAGCATCACATGATCAACGGCTTCCAAGTCCCAACCTTAGTAAAGAATTAAGAATATGGTATTCAAAAAAACCATTCATGATTAATATGTAAGTGCTAAGGAATCTAATCTTGGGAGATTTTTCTCAACCTGCTACCCTATTTTTCTCGAGTCTCACCCCAAAAGTTGATATGTAAATCCAGATTCGCATTAACATATGAATTCCTTTTTGTCATTCAAGTCTATCAATCATTAAATCTTTGGCTTTAAGTGAACGATTTTTAGTAGAACTTTGTTTTGATCTCCCTAATTTAAGTGACCGAGTTATTCTAAAATTATTGGTTCACTCACTCAATCGTAAATCAAACGAATGAATAAATAACTCAAGCCGCGTAATAATATAATTGTTTAAGTCATTCTCCAAAAAAAAAAAAAAAAAAAAAAAAATTGTTTAAGTTTTAGAAAACCCAACTAACATGCTCTACTCTACGGGAAGAAAGAATTTTATTATTACAAATTTACAACAAATTTCCCAATTTTTTAAAATGACATATTGTGATTAATACAACATGACATTGATCACATAAAATTATCATTTACGTCACTTTTATTGTATTTCAATTACAACTTGTTATAACCTCAATAATTGTAAAAAA
The DNA here is from genome assembly GCA_030021035.2 of Notholithocarpus densiflorus. Taxonomy (NCBI): domain Eukaryota; kingdom Viridiplantae; phylum Streptophyta; class Magnoliopsida; order Fagales; family Fagaceae; genus Notholithocarpus; species Notholithocarpus densiflorus. Next base: position 5,261,569 of record JARYZH020000011.1, read on the forward strand.
AAAAAAAAAACTAATTAACAACTTGTTAAGATTGAATTTTATAATAAAACCAATTAGCTTTATAGGAATCGAGTTGAGTCACTTTCAATTTAAAAAGGAGCTGAGGCCAATTTGAAGCCTCCTTAACTAGTGCACAAAAATACCGGTTAATAAATAAATAAAAATAATAAATAAAAATAATTGTGGAATTTATTATATGCTTATTAAAAAAACAAAAATTCAACATTTGATGAATTTGTGGTTAGCATATTCAAAGCTAGAGGTTTTCACAGACCACGTGAAGGAGACGTGTTTTTCCGCACTCCATATAAAGTACTTCCCCTCTTAGTCTCTTCCACTTTTGACCATCAGTGTTACAAGTTCTTACTTTCACTTCAGCCAACCTCATGAAGATCAGTTGCAGAACTTTGGCTGCCTTTTTAGCTTTGATTCTAATTGAAATCCTCATGTGCCCTTCGTTATGTCAAAGCCATGAAAGCCTTCCAAAAGATAGAAGTCAATCAAGGAAGTTGCTAGTTTCTACGGCTTCTGTATCAACCAGTGTAGACAAGTTAAATGGGGCCATGAAAGAGCCCAAGAAAGCTGTGGAGCCAAGCTTAAAGAAAGCACCGCCAAGTGTCCCAAATCCTACCCAGAATAAGTAGCTATAAACGGATAAAAGCAATTTTCTTCGGTTCAAATTCTCAGTTTTGAATATCCTTTTAGGTCCTGAAAACCTTTATCTATTACTAGTTCTTATTTTGTGCTTCTTATGTATCTATAGGTTTCATTCTATTGCCGTAGGGGGCCTTATAAGATGTATGTAGGTAAAGTGTACATAATGAATAGAACTAGAAGTTTTGGAAATTGCTTGTGTATGGATCAACGAAATTAAGAGCTGAAATTTGATCAAGCAAATGCCTAATATTTTATTTTATTTTATTTTTGGCAATTCAGTGAATGTTTTTCCATCTTTATTTCTTTTATTTAATTTCACCGTTTTGTTGCTGACAATCACTTCAAATGTTTTGGGACTAAGGTTTTATTTTTTCTTACTGAGGTAACCAAACTTGGAAGCTTGCAACTATTCCTTTCAGAAGATGAATAATTAATATTGCAATTTCAAGAACCATTTTCTTTCCCTCCTTTCCTGGAAATGTCTTAATCTGGAAAGAGTTGCTCACTTCAAATTTGGCTGAGGCACCTGAAGTATAAACTCCACAGTTCATTGAAACTTAGGTTTAACCATGAAACAAAAGAAAAACAAAGTGATTTTTTTTTTTTTTTTAATATCTTTTTTTCCCTTAGGGGTGTAAAATGTTGGGTTAAGATAGCTTGACCCGGTTAATTAATTCAATTACCCAAATTGATTAATTAAGTTCAATTGCATGCAAGTCGTGGAGGTATCAACAAATCACCAAATAAACTAATATGCAGTAGAAAATAAATTAACACGGTAATTTCTTGACAAATAGGGAAAACATCGCAAGGCAAAAACTCCACCGGGTGATTTTAGGGTCACCACTCTCAAGAATTCATTAATCAACAATCAAACATTTACAAGCATAAGGAATCTTACCAACTACCCATGGCATATCCTGAAATATCAACCTACAGTTGAATCTTTGTTCCAATACCCAATTGGACTTGATCTTGTAATAACATTCTTTCCTTTGATGCACAAACCTCCAATTTGTGACTAACCTTTTTGCACAGATCTCAAGTACGTGACTAACTCCACCAACTTGAACAGATGTTATTGGCTACAAAGTTCTTTACTTCATTAACAATGAAGATCTGGAAGCATTCGGTTACAAAACCTTATAGTGTACAAATGCAGTAGCTTCACATAGAGAAAATAAGCCTCATGGTCTCTGGATCCTTTTGTGACGGCCTTTAAAATAAGCCTTATATATGTCTAGGGTTATGAGAAAAGAAACCCCAAACAAATATGCAAGATTGGGCCGAATTTCAGATTTGGAAATTCTAAAATCGTAATTCTCGATAGATCGAGCTGCTATTAAGCTATTTATCGAGTTTCACATTAAGTCTTGATAGCAGGCATTTGTCGACTATTTGTCGAGACTTAATGAACAGCTTTTATTCACTTGTTTCTTGAACCAATCTTCATGTCTTTAATACTTGATTTGAACAATATGTTTCTTGAAGTACTAAACTCATGTTAGATTTACCCAATTACAAGTAATGTGCATTTTGTCAAAGGATTAGTCAATTACAACAAAATATGACCCTAACATAAAACACTCTCCATTTGAAATAGATCCACTTTATGGTAGATATTAAACACTATAAATCTATAGATGTATCATATCATTTAAAATTGTAGAATGATGCGGTAGTTTGTACATTGTTAAATCCAAAAAACGCGAAGATGGTAAAATAAAGAGGAACAAAGTGTAAATGGTTTTCGGTGAAATAAAGAGGATTAGAGGGTAAATGATTCTTTGAAATTTAGCCTTGAATTAAACCGATCAACATATGTCCAAAATTCCGTACATCTTAAGACTGTGGGCAGGCTAGCAATCACATGATCCGTTTGGGTAAGGTTATGTTAATGCAATCCTGGCTAACATATCGTCTCATGCTTGAATCAGTGAGACATATGCTTCTGCTGCTCCTGATGCAATCACCAGGAGCTGTAAGTAAGACAGATGGAAAGTGAGGAATGCACGTTGGGTTGTCAACTTGTATGTTGTTGGATAGTTATTAGTAATGCACCTTTTAGGTAAAAGGTAGCCTTTCCAGCCCAAAAGTTTATTGCTTCCAACCCTCCAAGTGCTATACAGGGAAAATATGATAGGGAGAGGCAACTATTTGCTACACCTTGTTTACAAGTACAAGATTTTCTAGGTTCTTTGCAGAAAATGCATTCAGGACCATTGCCAGATCCAGTAGGATACCCCCAATGGTTGTAAAAGCAATCATTTTTTTTTTAGCAATGTCATGAACTTTTTGATGGGATAAATGACATGAACTTGATTATGATTATCATTATTGCGGATTGAGAGTAGTATAATTTACCATTGTTAGAGGATAGAGCTCAATCATAGTCTAGGCCTAAGCCCAATCTTTAATGTACAAGTCAAGAATATTACTTGTACTACAAGTCAATTAACCTTGTATGGTTAGTTTAGGGTTTAACTTCTCATAAATACCCCATGTTGGGTTCATTATAACTGTAGCATTAAGATTATAGTGAATATATAGTCAACAAGGCTTTCTTTACTGGATGTAAGTCGTTAGGTTGAATCACGTAAATTTCATATTCTTTCTCCTCTCTATACTTTCCTTCTCCATACTTTCATAAAATCCAACAGTTATGAAGGCCCAACTATATAATGATGAGATATGTGGAAAGTTTTCATGACTGGAAATAAACATGACTGTGTATCATAAAATATGCTTAACTATTTTTTTTTTTTTTTTGAGAGTGAAAATATGCTTAAATTAGGTGAAGTAAAGGGGATTGAATAAAGACTACTTTGTGTTAAAATTATGAGTGATGCTAGAATTTCTATAAATTTTACTACACAAGGCATACAAATTGATGTGTAATAAAAAAAAGTACTATAAACATTCATTCATTAAGTTGTTGAAGTCTACTAATCACATTTATTGTTAAATCAATTTGTAAATATTTTGCAACAAAATAAGCACTATTTTTCAGCATTTTCCTAAAATTATATGGACCAAATTAGTATTTGATGATGCCTCTATTATTATGGAAGAAAGTAGGACTAGTCTTTTTGATGGTCCGTGTTTAAAGATAGAATGATAACCAAGATGAAGATGTTGATAGACAAGGAATTACATAGTTTTTTTTTTTTTTTTTGAGAATGAAGGAATTACATAGTTCATTTTATTAAAAGGGTATTTGAAAATTTTTAAATATTGAACTATAAGATCACTTTTTATTTTTATTTTATATTATATAAGTGTTTTTTCTTCTAGAGGTTTTTCTCTGCCCTAGCTGCTACCGCTTAGTGCAGAGCCTGGACAGTGAAATTTTCTTATCTTCCTTTGGAATGATATTTCCCTCCCTCTAGTAACACGTTTACTAGTAGGGCTAGTGGGTTTTCTTTTTCAGGGGTGGGGAAAGAGTTTTTCTTTTCTTTTTCACTTCGTGCAGTGTCTTTTTTTTTCTCTTCGTGTGTTTCATAACAAGTTACCATGGAACGTATACTAGATGGCTGGAGCAGATTCTCCCTATCAGAGAAGGAAGGGGACCGGGTTAGGCTAAACAAGAAACAACAACCTAATGGCAGTAACGAGGTGGTGTTGGCGGCGAAGTTCCTAAACCGCAAGGTACTCAATGTGGATGCGATTGGTCGAACTTTTAGAGCAGTGTGGAAGACTCGCAAAAGCTTCGATATCCAACAAGTTGGAGACCACTTGTTCCTTTTTATTTTTGAACTGGCGAACGATGCAGAGAGGGTGCTTTCCAACGAACTGTGGAGCTTTGACAAACACTTGGGGTTATTTCGTCGTTTGGAAGGGTCATGCTTTGTGCGGAGCATGAATTTCACCACGATCAAATTTTGGGTGCAGTTGCATGGTTTGCCAGTGAACAAACTAGAGTTTCCCACGGCCATCCAAATTGGTAAGACTATTGGGGCAGTCGCATGCCATGGTCGTGAGGCAGAGATGATAGCAGGGGATTTTTTAAGGGTTAGGGTGGAGGTTGATGTCTCAAAGCCGCTGTGTAGAGGAAGAAGAGTGGTTTTGGACGATGATGAGGAAGATTCTCTATCTAGCGGAGCAAGAAACATCTATAGGTTGCATGTTAGGCCAGTTAAATGAACTCGATCAAAACGAGAAGGCGATTTACTACCTGAGTAAGAAGTTCACTAGCTGTGAGATCAATTACATTGCCATCAAAAAGACATGTTGCACCCTAGCATGGGGCTCACATAAGTTGCAGTAGTACATGCTCTACTTCATCACACGGTTGATTTCTTGCATGGACCCCATCAAGTACATCTTTGGAAAGCCTTCCTTCACAGGGAAGATCTCCCGTTAGCAGATGTTGCTCTTCGAATTCGATATTGTGTTTGTGGTACAAAAGGCCATCAAAGGCCAAGCCATAGTCGATTACCTAGCGGACAAGCCTTTGAACAATCCAGATATCTCAGAATCCCTCTTCCTAGATGAGGATGTTTTGGCAATAGAGCTAGAACCAAGTAATGTAAAACCATGGCGTTAGAAGCTTTATTTCGATGGAGTAGCCAATAGCACTAGAAATGGAATGGGAGCCATTCTAGTATCCCCGAAGGGTCAGCAAATCCCTGTTTCAGCCAAGCTGAATTTTGATTGCATAAACAATGTCACAGAGTACAAGGCGTGCATAGTGGGCCTGCAAGTTGCCTTAAAGTTTGGTGCATACGATATAAGCATCCTTGGAGATTCCCTGTTGATCATCTCCCAAATAAAGGGAAAGTGGCAAGCCTAAGACACCAAGTTGATTATGTATCAGAAGTGTGTCAGTAGTTTAATCCCGAAGTTCCAGAACATTACCTTTGCTTATTTACCCCAAGCACACAATCAGTTCGCAGATGCTTTAGCAACCTTGGCTAGCATGGTTAGGTTGGCAGAAGGAGATGATATGCAACAATTACACATAGAGGTCTATGGCGTGCCGGCCTATTACATGAACATCGAAGAATGCATGAACATCGAGGCTGAAATCGATGGGAAGCCATGGTACCAAGATATCAAGGCTTTTATCAAAAAAGGTGAATACCTGTCCGGAGCCACAGACAATGAGAGGAAGTTTATCAGGAGCATGTCATGTCAATTCTTCTTGAGTGAGGAAGTTTTATACAAGAGGAACCACAATACAACTTTTCTTCGATGGAAGAGATGCATGAAGGCCTGCTTGAAGCCCATGCCAGTGGACCCCTGTTGGCCCGAAAAATTATGAGAGCCGGCTATTATTGGCTCACCATGGAAAGTGACTGCATCAAGCATGTGAGGATGTGCCACCGTTGCCAAGTCTACCAGAATAGAAAGAATGCTCTTCCTCAACCCCTGAACTCTCTAGCAGTGCCATGGCCTTTTTCAGCATGGGGAATGGATATCATCAGACCCGTGATCCCAAAAGCCTCAAATGGGCATGAGTATATCTTGGTGGCCATCGATTACTTCACCAAGTTAGTGGAAGCCACTTCCTACAAAAGCATCACCGAAGCTGTGGTGGCCCGATTCTTAAAACAGAAACATTAAAACAGAAACATGATCAAGCAACTTTGCCAATAGTTCATGATCGAACACCAGAATTTAGTTCCTTACCATCCTCAGATGAATGGTGCAGTAGAAGCCGTCAACAAGAACATAAAGATCTTGGTGAAGATAACAGACACCTATAAGGATTGGCACGAGTTCTTGCCATTTGCCTTGTGCACCTATTGCACTTTTGTTCATACTTCCATAGGTGCAACCCCTTATTCCTTGGTATACGGCTTGGAGGTCGTCCTCACCGTAGAGGTAGAGATCCCATCTCTCAGAATCTTATCACAAACAGAGCTGTCAGAAGTTGAATAGGCCCGTTCCCGATATGAGCAATTGAACACGATAGACAAGAAGCGCATGACGGCAATGTGCCATGGACAGTTGTACCAATGCCACGTCGAGCGAGCTTTCAACAAAAAAGTTAGACCCAGAGTCTTTGAAGAATGCAACCTAGTGTTAAAAAAGTGCAACCATGGATAGGCACGACTTCAATATGCCCCGACCTACAAGGGCCTGTATGTGGTGAAGAAAGCCTTCTTCAGAGGAGCCTTGATCCTAGCTAACATGGATGGGCACTACTTCAATATGCCCACCTATTGTGATGCTGTCATATAGTACTTTGCATGAGGAAGCCTCCAAGTGCAACCTCTTTTTCTACATTCCTATGTAAGCAAAAAACAAAACAAAAAAAAAAAGCAAAAAATATGAAAAAAATATGAAAAGGTAGATTAAAAACCCGAAAGGGTGGTCTAGGCAAAAGGAGAACAAAAGAAAGAGTGCGAAGGAGTCTGCTAGATTGAAAACCCGAAAAGGTGGTCTAGGCAAAAATTAAGGCAACAAAAAATGTCAGTTGAATTACGTGATGACTCGATCCTTCCTAGTGGAGGTACGTAGGCAGCCACCTTGGCCCGATCACATTTTAAAAGAAATTTGTCAGTCGAATTCGCTTGGGTTTATGATCCAGATCAAGGGAAGACAGCATGCACCCTCTTGGGTTACTTTATGTTTGCAACACGCATGGCCCACTGTAGTTTTGTTCAAATATTTTATGGCATATGCCAATGGAAGATGTACCCCAATGGGAAAGGAAAATATCCGTCTAGAATAGGATGTATCCTTTGAAACCTGAGATATTGATATGCATAGGCTTACATTTACCATTTTATTTGAATAATCTTGCATTTTCAAAATATTTGCGCACATATTCATTAAACATGCCTGTTTTGTGCCTTTCTAATCCTTTTATGCATTCATCATTATGAATCTAAACACGAATCTTATAACCATAAATATTTCCTGATAATAAATATATGCAAAAAAATCTTCGTTTCCACCTTTTTTCCATTTTTAAGCATGCCTTACAAACTAGACTATGCTTTAAAACTCCAAAAGTGGAAGGCCGCACGTAATTGCCTAGCAACTACATAGCTCATGTGTAGAAATCGAAAACGAAAAAGACTCAAGCGAGTCAAACATGACCCAAACGATCTAAACGAAGAAACCCTGCTGCATCAAAGCCCAGATCACTGGCAACCTCTCTAAGTCTGCTGTATGAGTGTCGAAGACAAACCAGCTCCCTTTCCATGCTATGACTCGATGGGGATCTCTGCCTCTCTATGTCAAGTAGAGCCTGCAAGGTGCCAACCTCAATAGTCGAAACTTTCAATGCTAAATTGTCAGCTCTGCTACTCGCCTCAACACGACTAGCCTCTACTATGGCCCTTTCCTCATCTCTCATCTGATCCAAGACAGTGAATCTCTAAGTAAGATCTGCTAGCTTACTCTCCAAGCTAGTGATTCGAGATCTCAGTTGAATACACTCTACCTCAGTTGCTGAAGGGATCAGACACCTCTGCTCAAGCCCTGCTCTAAGGGTGGCGTGCTCAGCCTCATAGGTCCTCCCCATCTCATCATAATCCTCCACAGTGGCGTCAAGAAGCTCCTTGCAACAATCCATGTCCCTGATAGCCTCTATCAGGCACTCTCTTAGGTCCCTAAGAGTACTCTCAACTCTGACCTCAAACTCCAGTGCATAATCCCTCAATATATTAGCCACAAGGCGAGAATCAAAAGGATTTGGAACTGATAGGTCAACAATGAAGTATGGGTCCCTATTAGCCCTCCACTCTCTAAACTCAGCAGTGGACCACTCATGATCATCTCTGAGACAAGTAGGATAGTCAATAGTCGACCTGCGCTCCTTCTAGAAATCAAAAGCACAATCTATGATGACTGTGTCAATATCCTGAAACCCATAATCATAAGTGATGATAGAAAGATCATGAAGTTAAGGGACATGTTGATTACGCGCGAATTGCCTCATAGCCATACCTAGAAAGTACCCTGAGCAACCCTAGATGCCCACCAAAGGGATGCCAAGCAAAATGACACAATGGGTCCAACCCTATCACCTAGTAACTCCCCACTTGACTCTCCACGTCCAGTCAGTGGGACCCAAGCCAAATAGATACCGTAACCAACCAACGGTGTCCCTAGTAAAAGGAAGATCAAAGGCCATAGTGATCTTAACTCTATTCTTCCTCAAGAACCCCATAGGCTTTGCCCTAGATATCACACTCAGATGACTACAGAACCACAACTACAACAGATGGACGCAACAACCAAGCCTACAACTACCTATCTCAAGGCATAGAGAAAGATACCATATAGTCACGAAGAGGAGAGAGAGAATAAAAGAAATGCTATGAGACAGAGTACTCACTAGGGGTAGAAATACAAAGCTAATGGAACCCGACTAAGAAGGTAATAGCATTGTGCAGAAGAAGGCCACCATGAAGGCCTGGCTCTTGTAGAACACCCAATGCTCCTCCAAGTCCACAAAATCCCCTTAGTAAGCGGTAAGACACTCAGCTAGTCCGAACCGATCGAGTAGAAAATCAAAAGGCATGCCACCTTCTAGCTCACTCCCATATCGAGTAAACATATCAACAACGGCCCTTTTTAGGCCCAATAGCTCCGCCAACCTCTTGTAGAAGCGAGATCAGACTAGTGGCCGATAAACCCTACTCATAAGGGTAGGAAGAGAAAGAAAGTGATCATACTCCTCCAAAGTAAGGACCAAGTCCACATCCCCAATGGTGATGCACCTCAAAGTGGGATCCCAACAAGTAACTATGGCCTTCAGTCAATGCCAATCCAGAGGAGTACAAAAGAGTGAAGTGGCATCTCCGAGAAACTGCAGGATATAAGCCCGATCCATGGAAGAATGAAGTCTACCATCTCTTGAGCTCCTTCTCATGAAAATTCTCTCACTTAAGCTCTACCACAATATCATAAGTCTTGAGCCCAAGAACACCCATGTTCAGATCTGAAAGAATCTGGTGTGCTGATGCAGATCCGTGTAGAAAAGCGTAGAAAAATGGTGTTTCTAAGAATTTTAAGTGAAGAAATAGGGTAGGAGAAGACCCCAAAAATTGTAGACTAGAATGTGGAAGGGCTAAGGGGCGTCCAACCCTTTATGCACGCTTCCCGAGGCCGGCGCACATTGTGTGGCCGCCGCACCTCAGGACACGTGCCAGGGTTTTTCAACCCCCTACACAAACCCACACATATTCTAAGCTTAGATCTAAAGGATAGAGGGTTTTGGATAGGTCTGGAGCAAAGATTCCCTTAGTTTTTACACTAACAGTGGTGTGCGGCAGGTTCAACAGCAAACCGGTCCCTCAAGAAATTTTTTCGCACAACCGAGATCGCACAAAGCCTACACCAAGGCAGTTTATCGTTGTGCGTCTTATCTGGCATTCCGAAATATCTTGAACCCCACATGAAATTCCTCAAAGGAACCTCTCTCGAAGCATCGGTCGGTTCAGTTGATAACCGAGTCAATTAATGCATTCCACTGCACGGCGAGTCCAAAATCCCGCTGGGGAAATCCATGTTCATAATCAGGGTCGTCAAGAAACCCATATCATCTAAAGCAATTCCAATCCCACTTCAAGTCATTTGATCAGTCTAGAACCACGCAAAACCCTACACTATGGCAGTTTATTTTGCACAGTTCAATCCATTTTATGCTAATCAATGTGCTCAAGAACGGGTCCATCCTACTAGGGACCTTTCCTCTCATGTCGAGAACCGCATAAAACCTACACTAGGGCAGTTTCATTTTATGCGGTCTCTCCCCTTTCCATATCACTCAACGGGTCAATCAATATTAGATTTTATCGGTAAACCCGTGAAAATATGGTGCGATGCATGAGTAACAACTGTGGTGCAACCAGCTCATAAATGCTAAAGTGTTATTGGCAAATATACATAAGGCCTACCAAGAGGTAGTCTTGACATGCATCCGAGCCTACCAACAGGTGATATCCAGAATTATACATATAAGGCCTACCAAGAGGCAATGTTCATACATATATCAAGAGCCTACCGAGAGGTGATCTCATACATCGTGGCCCACTATGGGGCAATATAATATATACATGTCTAAAGCTTACCAAGAGGCAATATAAAAATGCAGTCAGGGCCTACCAAGAGGCAATACAATATATACATGTTTGGTCTACCAAGGGGCAATGTCTACAAAGTACAAGAAAAATAAAACATGCTCATGCAGGAGCTACATCATAACAGTACAACATACATGGATGGCCTAAGAAGAGTCATCATCTCTAATGATATTGCTCGTAAAGCACTCGAAACTGCCGCCATCGGCATCATCACCCGTAGTGGGACCTACAAAAGGACCGGCTCGATCCGCCGAAGAACCTAGGGCATATCTCGGAACTTGAAATGGTGTCTAATCTGGCATAAGGCCCCGTGCCCAATCATCTAAGGGAACATATCCCTAACTACCGGCTGGTCCTAGAGGAGCAGGCATATACTTTGACTCATGTCATTGGATAGGAGGATCTCTACCAGGAATACAAGGTGCAGAAGGTATAGGCATCCTCTACCCTTCATCTCACCAATCAAAACGCCGATGTACCCATGAAGCATGCCTATCTCAACCAGGAGCTAGCCCCCTCTCTCTCTGTGGCAACGGCATGGGCCACCCTCTCTCTCTGCCATTGATCCCTCTCTCAAGTTAGAGACCTAGTGATCTCCTCCTGCACATACCCATCTCTAGCGGCAGTCGCACCCTCAAGTTCTCTCACCCTAGCCTGTAGGGTATCTACATGTAGCCTCAAGTGGGCCTCTAAAGCCCAACGAAAGCATGCTATGCCACCGAACACTCTGTCATCACTCATAGGGCAATCATTGATGATAAGTCTGGCCGAGGACTATAGAAACCAAGTGACACAATCAATATCCTTCGAAACAAAACCCTCAAAGGAACCTATCCCTTAGTCAAGGTTGTCCAAAATCATTGCAGGACAAGAAAGCTCATGAGGTGGGTCCCTGGGTACTCTGAAAATCGGCATAACCTGATGAAAGGTCCTCTCAACTAAGAAGAACTCCTAGCTCGATAAAGCCGAGAACCAACACTTGTTTCAGGAATATACAGGTTGATTCAGTCGTGTTCCTGTCTACACTTGCAACTGATAGATAGTGGTTAGGTTGAATTTGTTGTGTTGGGCAATGTATTTGCAATGGGCTATTTTTTGTAAACTTTGAGCACTTTGTTTAGTTTGTGTTTTGTCACGGATTGCCAAAGGGGGAGTTTGTTAGGTTCTAAGGAATTAGGAACTAATGTATTAGAACTTCATTTTGTAATGTTGGCAAACAATGATCAAAACGTTTTAGTCTTGTTTTAGACTTGCTCAAAGTATGTTTATGTGTAAAGTTGGAATCGAGTGTTCTGTAGGATTTACTGTGTAAATCTGCCTGGCTTGATCAATCGAGAATTAGACTCGACCGATCGAAGCTCGTGCAGATTTTTTTTCTGCAAAATTTTCCAACTCAGCCCAAGCCCATATGACATGTAGGGTTAAGTGTTTTACTCCTAGTATATAAAGGAAACCCTAAGCACGTTTTTATAAGGCTTTTTAGAGAGAAAAGAGTGTGCCTCTTTTATAGATCTAGGGTTTTGTACCCAAAGCTCTCTAAGGTTGCTCTTTATATTGTGTGTGTGAATCTTCTTGTGAGATCTAGAGGTGTTTGCCTCCACATACACTTAGGGTTTCCAATCTCAAGATTGGTATCAAGAACTTGATGATCAATTCAGTTGCTGATTCAGGAGCTTAAAGATACACAAGCGAGAGTGCTTGTACTTGTCGTGGTAGTAAGTTTCATACTCGAGGTAGCAATAGGATTTTAGTGGTCTAAGTCGCTATTGTGTAAATTTCAATTCTTTCATAGTGGATTCGTTTTACCTTGAGGATAGCCAGGTTAAATCCTCCCCAGGTTTTTTACCAGTTTGGTTTTCCTGGGTTATCATATTGTTGTGTTCTTTATTTTCCACACTTTACAATAATATGATATTTGTGTTAACCTAGATTTGATAATTTGACTAAGTAATCACTTGGCTAATTAACTAGGTTAATCTGGTTGTGTTTTAAGGGGTCTAAAAATGTACAATAGACATAGCAAGCAAAGAAACAAGAAAGCAAGCAAACAAGCGAGAAGGCAAACAAGAAAGAAAGCAAACAAAAGGTGGTGTCCGCGAGGGACAAATGTAGGTTTGGATCGAATGTCCATAACTTCATTGTGTTGAAGCATGGACGACACACTAGCAAGCAAGACTCATGCATGGACATGTAAGCAAGCGTGTAAAGATGCATAGAAAGCCAACGGATGGCACAAACAAGCATGGTAAGCATAGCATCGCATGAAGCGGAAAAGGGAAGGGTACTAACGGAGCGACCCAGCATTCAGAGATGCCTCCCAAATGGTTACATCCGCACAAGGCCTCATGGGCGTCGGGTGTAACCACACAGCCACAAACCCACTAAAGGCATTAAGCGTGGGAAAGCCTAGAACAAGAGAGGCTAACACAAGCATAAAGTGTAGAAGCAAGCAAGCATAAACATGCAAATAAGGATGATCCAAACCCTTTGATGTGGGCCAAGGTGTATGGACAGTGACAAAGACCATAGGGTCTAGATCGGGTCCAAACCAATAGGCCAAAACATAAGAAAGAAAGACAAAGCAACAAAAGGGCTATAATAACACATGGCATGACAAACATAGCCTAGATCTAGGTGCACAAACATGGCATGGAGTGCACAATCACATGGAAGATAACATAAAGCGTGTAAAGAACATAGATCCAAGCGCACAAGCATGTAGAAACATAGATCTAGACATCTAGGCATAGAAACATGCATATAAACGTGTAAAAGCTTAACACATAATCATGGAAGAACATGGATCCAAACAAATAAGCTTGTGAAGATAAGAATCTAATCATATAGCATGGAACTGAACACATAAAACACATAGATCCAAGCAAGGCAAAGCCAACAACATCATACAAGCATGTGAGCATGTAACCTTAAGGTTGACCTAGAACAAAAAGAGGCACAAAACATAGGAAACCATGGCATAAAGCCTAAAGCATGTAGATCTAAACATATAAGCATGTAAGGACGTAGATCTAAGCATGAAACATAGAAAAAGGCATAAAAGCAAAGATATTTAAGCTAAGAATACAAATAAAGCAAGAAACATGCTAAAGAAAGCGATAAATCATGTTATTCAAGCAAAAATAGCAAGATAAATGCTAGAAAAAGATTTAGAACATTAGGGATGTGGATGGTAGCTAAAAAGCTTCATCCACACCTCTAAACCCCAAATCCCAAGTGTAGAACGAAGGAAAAGAAGATTGGGTACAAGAACAATACCTTGTGCTTTTGGTGAAGAGAGAAGAATCAAGAGAAGCTTTGATGTGTTTTTTTTAATGTTTTTTATGTGTATTTTGGTGTTTGGAAAAGAGAAAAAGTGTAGAAAAACTAGGCAGAGAGCAAAACTCAGAAAAATGTGATCCCCCCTCGGTCTAAAGGGTGCCTAGGGTTTTTTATAGCCCCAACACGAATTTCGAGGCAGTGGCCCTTGTATGGCTACCAGCCTCAAACCTCCTCTGATCGGGTTGATCTTGACATGTCTGTAAAGGTCTTGACTTCCTATTTCTGAAAAGGTATGGATCTTGAAAATCCAACGGTCGGATCAAAAGTTATGGTTCTCGGAAGTTAGTGGTGCATCAATTGGTGCGTTATCCCGATTTTCGTGACATCTCGACCATTCTAACTCCGATTTTGACCCATGAATAGTCATTGGAATGAGAATTTGATAATCTTCGCAATGGCATTGGTGACAACCCATGCTGATGGTCGGATCAAAATTAGGGTTTTTGGGTCCACCCAAGATCAACTTCAGGTCAAACTTGGTCAAACCTAGTCAAAGTAGCCAAAAATCTCTAAGAAGCTCAGGTTTGATGTAAAACTATGAAAAGTGTTCTTTTGTGAGGGTTTTGACCTTATTTGACCTTCGGTCAAACCTAGGGTTAACTAAGGGCATTTTAGTCATTTTAGCTGAAAGAGGCACTTCAGGTGCTCCGATGCCCGAACGGGTTAAGCCGCATCATTCTGGATGTTCTCACAACCCCATGGAGAGAAAATAATATTTTGGAATTTTTCAAGGTTCGGCACGCAAATCGAAGGCAGACAAAATACGGTATCAACAAGTATAAAGCAGATAAGTACAATAGACATGGCAAGCATAGCATATGGCAGGAGACATGATAAGCCATAAGATAAACAAACAAATAAGAAAGCAAGCAGGCAAACAGGCAAGCAAGCAAACAATAAAGAAGACAAACAAGCAAAAAGGCAAACAAAAGGTGGTGTCTGTGGGGGACAAATGTAGGTTTGGATCGGATGTCCATAGTTTCATTGTGTTGAAGTATGGATGACACACTAGCAAGCAAGACTCATACATGGACATGTAAGCAAGCGTGTAAAGATGCATAGAAAGCCAACGGGTGGCACAAACAAGCATGGCAAGCATAACATCGCACAGAGCAGAAAGGGAAAGGGTATGCACGGAGCGACCGGCATCACGAATATGCGTCCCAAGCAGTTACATCCAAACAAGGCCTCATAGGTGTTGGATGTAACCAAACAAGATCAAACCCACGGAGGGCGCCAAGCATGGTAAAACCTAGAACTAGAGAGGCTAACATAGAGCATAAAGCATAGAAGCAAGCAAGCATAGACATGCAAATAGGGGTGATCCAAACCCTTTTATGTGGGCCTTGGTGTACGGACGATGACAAAGACCATAGTGTCTAGATCTGGTTAGAACCAATAGGCCAAAATGTAAGAAAATGCGATAAAAGGAACAAAATGGCTACAATAGCACATGGCATTGATGGAAATATGAGAGTACGCAGTGGAAAAAATTAACGGATCTACTTCATTCGCAATTGATAACATGCACTATGTAAATTTCAGAATACAAGAACAAGAGAGTGTACCTTGGTGTGTTGAATTTCAAAACAAAGATTGTAAGCACTTGGGAATACTTCTAATCTTCACTCCAATTCCACTAACGCCCAAGATGTGTGGTCTCTCAATCAGTTATATGAAATGTTCAAGAGAAAATTCAAGAGTGTCCAACACTCACATACACCATTTCATGTAAATTGTTCTATTAAAAATTCTGTATGTTTCTCTTCTTATAACTGATTATCTCATTGGGCTAGCCTTTTGGGCCTTTCCAATTGGGCTCTAGTATGTGGTTTGGAGTGGGACCAAAAGGGACCAATAAGATACTAGCTCCAATGGGCCTTGGGCTTTTCTGTCAACTCTTGACAAGTCCAAAGTTACCATTAACTAGATTTAATACCACTATATAAATATAGTTGCACTCTAGGCCTTATCTATAAATTATATCCCAAGACTTTATTGTACATGCAACCCTTTCATAAAATATTCGTAGTAATAGAAAGTCATGAATGTAGACTACCACTTTGTAGATTACTACATCTTAATCCTTAAGTACCCGGTTTAATCCTTTTAAGTTATTCACCATATATTTATGAAATCCAATTTCATAAATATATACTTTAGTCTTATTAAAGTGGTTAGGCCTAACTCTCTGAATAACAAACTCATTAAACTTATCTCAAGGGAATATTTTGTATCTCCGCTAAGAGACTATGAATTCCATCTTGAGAATATATGTTCCATCAACACTAAATGTGGCTGCCCAACATACTGAGGTTTTGACCGTTACTTTAGATCTCACTCCTGATATATCAAAGCAACCTACACCTCATGATCAGGTCCATTATTCTCTCAGGATTAAGAGTTCATGCAAATATAAATCGTGAGATTTATTATTCATTTGACAGTCGTTAGGAGAATAATAAATCTCACAGCGGTCCAGTTCAATATGTCTTAACTCTTAAAACATATCAACATATCAACTAGAAGTCTCCACTTCCATGATCAAGACAAATCATCGTAATTAAAATGTTATAGTCTTCGCAGATGAAACGCCCAATTTCATCACCGACTACGAACTACAATTCTGAGTTTACAAAGAACTTGTGACTTATATCTTCTGTGACTAAATCACATAAATCACATACTATGCATCTCATGGACTATATGATAATGTCCGAATATTCATGTTACCATTATTTCAGATAATAAAAAACAACTTTATTAAATACAATATTAAGTCATACATAATGTCATACTTAATATTATACATAGCATCATACAATAGGATTTAAGGGCACTTATCCTAACAAGCATGACAAACAAGGTCTAGGCCCAAGCACATAAACATGGCATAGAGCATTTAAGCACATAGATCTAACATAGGAGATGGCACAAGGCATATAGCAAGGAAGATCCAAACACCAAAGCACACAGAGGCGTAGATCTAAACATATAAGCATGTACATGTACATCTAAGCATGTGGATATGGTCATAAAGACATGGAAGAACACAAATCCGAGCATGGATATAGGCATAGAAGCATAGGACATGCATACAAACATGTAGATCTAAGCAAGGCATAACCATAGACATGATATCAAGCATGTGAGCATGTAGAGCCAAACATCAACACATAAGAAAGAAGGACCTAAACATGGCATAAAGCATAAAGCATGAAGAAAATGCAACTAGCACATGAACAATCATGGAAGCATATGGAAATAAACCAAAAACATGCTAGAACCAAAATAAAGCAAAGCGCATGCTAGATAAGGCAATAAATCATGTTATTAAGGCAAGAGAAAGCAAGATAAAAGCTAGATGAAGCTTTAAAGAAAAAAGGGTATGGATAGTAGCTAAAAAGCTACATCCATACCCCCTTAAACCTCAAATCCAAGGTATGGAACCAAGGAGAGGAAGATGGAGGGTATGAACACTACCTCGTATTTTTGGTGAAGAGAAGAATCAAGAGGCTTTGATGTGTTTTTTGTGTTTGGAAGAGAGGAGAAAAGCTCAAAATTCATCCTAGAAGAGAGCAAGCAGCCAGGAAGTCTCTTTTTTTTTTTGGTCTGGAGGTGCCTGGGGCCTTTTATAGCCCCGGCACGATTTACAAGGCGGCAGCCCTTGTAGGGTCGCCACCTTCAAATGGTCCTAGATGGGCTTGATCTTCACACCTCTGGAAATATCTTGACTTCCAGTTTCTAAAAAGGTATGGAACTTGAAAATCCAACGGTCGGATCAAAAGTTATGGCTCCGGGAAGTTAGTAGTGCATCGATCGGTGCGTTAACCCGGTTTTCATGATATCTCGGCCGTTCTAACTCTGATTTTGACCCATGAATAGTCGTTGGACTTATAATTTGATAATCTTTGTAATGGTGTTGATTTCAACCCGTTCTGACAGCCGGATCAAAATTAGGGTTTCTGGGACTCGCCTAGAGTCAAACTTGGTTAAAGTTGCCAAAAATCTCCAAAAAGCTCGGGTTTGATTTAAAAGTATGAAAGGTGTTGTTTTGAGGGGATTTTGACTTTGTTTGACTTTAGTCAACCCAGGGTTGACTAGGGGCATTTTGGTCATTTTAGTTGAAAAGGGCACTTTGGGTGCTCCGGTGTCCGAACGGGTTGCACCACGTCATCGTAGATGTTCTCGCGGCCCGATGGAGAGAAAATAATATTTTTTATTTTTCGGGGTCCGGCACACAAATCGACGGTAGACAAAATACGATATCAATAAGGGTGTCATATAAAGGAACATGGCTAACATAAAAGGACTTAGTCCATTGGTTTGTACTCATAGGATTTATTTAAAGGACAATGACAAACCATCTAGGGAGACTAAACAAATTTTGGAAAAGACAGTTAACCCAAATCGTAAAGATTGGTCTTTGAGGTTGAATGATGCATTTTGGGCGTATCGCATTGCCTATAAAAATATTCTTGTTATGTCTCCCTATAGACTTGTTTGTGGTAAAGCTTGTCACTTGCCTGTGGAATTGGAACATAAGTCATATTGGCTAATAAAGATGTTTAACTTTAACTTAGACAATGCTAGTTCATTGAGAAAATTGCAATTGAATGAGTTGGAAGAAATTCGGCGTGATGCATATGAGAATTCTAGGATTTCTAAAGAAAGAATGAAGGTTTTTCATGAAAAACAAATTTTAAGGAAATCTTTTGAACCATCTTAAAAAAGTTCTTTTGTATAATTCTAGGTTACATTTGTTCCCCAGAAAATTGAGATCTAGATGGACTGGACCTTTCATTGTTAAAAATGTTTTCCCCCATGGTGCCATTGAAATTGAAAATCCTAAGAATGGTAACATATTTAAGGTGAATGGACAATGTCTTAAGCCATTTCTTGAGAATTTTTCACAAGAGGAGGAATCCATTAATTTGGAGGATCCCATTTATCAAGACTTGCCAAGCAATTAGCATTAGTGTTTGTGTCATATTGTAGATTTTTTTTTTTTCCTTTTTATTATTATTTTTATTTTGTTTTCTAACCCCTTTTGCAGGTGTTTAAGTTTTTTTTTTGTTCATTTATGTTCATCTCTTCAAGGTACTCTTTGTAATCTCTACTCTTTATTATTTTCCCTTGTTATCATTGAGGACAATGTAAATTTTAGGTTGGGGGGAGGTACTTGAGATGATTTGCATTTGGTTTTATTTTATATTAAAAAAAAATTTGGGGTTGTTTTTAGTGATTTTTGTTTTTGTTTTTAGTCCAATTTTCAACCAAAAAAAAAATGTTGCTTTAGCAAGAGTTTTAAGTTAAAGTACTTTATACTACTTCTATCTAAAGAATTCCACTGTCTTTCATGCTCAACTATTATGCACATGCACTTTAGCCACATGAACATGTTTCTTGGTTGAGAGAGAGATGACTTTGAAAATCTTGAAAATAAAATGTAGAGACTATAACCCAAGTGAGTTCTCGAGCCATTCATTTTTTTCGAGGGTTATTTTCTTTTGATCTTATTTTCATTTGGAAGCACATAAATTTGTTGTTGCTGTTGGAAAAACATAGTTTGTATCACATACAAAACATACGCAGCGAAAAAAATAACAGATCTACTTCATTCGCAATTGATAACATGTACTATGTAAATTTCAGAATTTAAGAACAAGAGAGCCTACCTTGGTACGGTGAAATTCAAAACCAAAGATTAGAAATGTTAGGTTCTAATACTTTAGGAACTAAATGTATTAGAACTTCACTTTGTATATGTTGGCAAACCATGATCAAAACAATGAGTCTAGGTTTAGGCTTGCTCAAAGTTTATTTGTTATAGTTTGAATCAAGCTGAATGCAAAAACTTACTGTGCAATATTGCAAAGCTCGCTCGATCGATCGAAAGTAAGGCTCGACCGATCGAGAATCGTATCTGCAAAATTTGAATTAAGCCCAAACAGCAGTTCAAGCCCATTAAGGATTAGGGTTTCTGTTGGGAAATTTAGACCCCGGTTGATAGAATTAACAAGTTTTAAACCCAAGTTGTTAATTAGATTTATTATGAATAAAACTTGTTAAAACAAAAAAATATCAATATCATGTCAAAATTATGCACAGCGGAAAAATAAATAAGACAAGATATGATGACCTAGGAAAACCAATAAAACAAACTAGTTTCACAGTAAAAAACTTGGGGGGAAACCTTCTCGAAAAACAATTCACTATAGTAAAGAGAAGTTTCAGATCTAGTACAAAACTTTTGTCCCTAGACTCTACAATACTCGTAGATGAACTCACAGCAAAAACCTTCTACCGCTTCAGAACCTCTAAACTCTTCAATATATGAACGCCACCCTTTTGTACGGATCCCAGTATGTGACTAACCAAAGATGCACGGCTCCAGTACGTGACTAACACACCAACTTGAAGAAGATTGTTGGCTGCAAAGTTCTTCACTTCATCAACAATGAAGATCAAGAAGCACTTGGTTACAAAACCCTAAGGCCCAAAGACGTAGTAGCTTCTTTCAGAGAGAATAAGACATCGGGTACCTTTTGCATATGTTCTCATTTTATTCTCTTATGTGACGGCCTCTAAAATAAGCCTTATATATGTCTAGGGTTGTGAGAAAAGAAACCTTACACAAATACATAAGCATGGGCCAAAAATCATATCTGGAAATTTGAATTTTGTAACACTCGATCGATCGAGAGGTGTCGAGCAACTATCGAGCTTTAAAAAATCAATACTTCTTCACTTGTTTATTGGACAGATTTGCATGGCTTCAATACTAGACTTGAACTCTTATTCCTTGAAGTATTAAATACATCCTAGATCTACCCAATTACAAGTAAAGTGCATTTTGGTAAAGGATTAGCCAATTATATAAAATATGTCCTTAACAGTTTCAGATCTACTTCTCCTAGTATATAAAGGAAACCCTAAGCACATTTTTAAAAGGCTTTTTAGAGAGAGATTAGAGTGCATCTTGTGCCTCTTTTGTAGATCTAGGGTTTTGTACCCAAAAGCTCTCTAAAGTCTTTGATGTGCTGTGCGTTGAATCTCTTGTGAGACCTAGAGGTGTTTACCTTCATACACACTTAGGGTTATCAAGATCAAGATTCATGTCAAGAACTTGGTGATTGCTTCAGTTGCTGCATAAAGAACTTAAAGAAGATCCGAAACCTTTGAGTGGAGTCTCAAAGTCACAAGTAGGAGAACTTATGGTTACTGTAGATCAAAGAAAGAAGTAGTCCGTGGACTCGGAGCTATCATGTGGTCGTGGTAGTAAGTTTTCTATTCGAGGTAGCAATAGGATGTTAGTGGTCTAAGTTCTATTGTATAAACTTCAATTCTTTCATAGTGGCTCTGTTTTACCTTAAGGATAGCTAGGTTAAATCCTCCCCAGGTTTTTTACTGGTTTGGTTTTCCTGGGTCATCAAATCTTTGTGTTATTTATTTTCCACTGCTTTATTGTTTATTTGTGTTTAACCTAATCTTGAATAACAATCTAGTTTTACAGGGATCTAAAAACGTACAAGAAATACTTGGGAACACTTTTAATCTTCACTCTAATTCCTCTTATGCCCAAGAAGTGTGGTCTCTCAATCAGTTTACACGTATGTGTTCAAGGGAGAATAAGAGAGTGGCTTACACTCACATACACACCATTTCCATGCCTTTTCATGCATTACAATGTTCTGTATTTTTCTCTCCTTATATATATAACTGATTATCTAATTGGGCTAGCCTTTTGGGCCATTCCAATTGGGCTTTAGTATGTGGCTTAGAGTGGGACCAAAAGGGACAAATAAGACACTAGTTCCAATAGGTTTTGGACCTTTCTGTCACCTCTTGACAAGCCCAAAATTACCATTAACTATATTTAATACCACAATATAAATATAATTGCACTCTAGGCCTTATTAATAAATTATATCCCAAGACTTTATTATACATTCAACCCCATCATTAAAATATTTGAAGTAATACAAAGTCATGAATGTTGACTACCACTTTTAAGATTACTACATCTTAATCCTTAAGTACCTGGTTTAATCCTTTAAGTTATTCATCATATATTTATGAAATCCAATTTCATAAATATATACTTTAGTAGCTTCTTACTAAAGTAGTTAGGCCTAACATTCTGAATAACCAAACCCATTAAACTTATCTCTAGGGAATATTTATATATCCGTCAAAAGATTTTGAATTCCATCTTGAGAATATATGTTCCTTGAACATTAAATGTGGCTGTCCAACATACTAAGATTTTGATCATGACTTTAGATCTCGCTCCTGATATATCAAAGCAACCTACACTTCATGATCAGGTTTATTATTCTCTCAGGATTGAGAGTTGATGTAAATAGAAGTCGTGAGATTTATTATTCATTTGACAGTCGTTAGTAGAATAATAAATCTCACAGCGGTCTAGTTCAATATGTCTTAACACTTAAAACATATCAACATATCAATTAGAAGTCTCCACTTCCATGATCAAGACAAATCATCTTCGTTGATATGTTATAGTCTTCACAGATGAAATGCCCAATTTCATCACCGACTACGAACTAAAATTCAGAGTTTATAAAGAACTTGTGATTTATATCTTCTATGACTAAATCACATACTATGCATCTCATGAACTATATAATAATGTCCAAATATTCATGTTACTATTATTTTAGATAATAATAAAACAACTTTATTAATCACAACATAATATCATACATAATGTCATACATGTCATACAAGAGGATTTTAGGGCACTAATCCTAAAAGGACTTCAAGGTGAGCTCATTTTTTTGTTTCCTTGTTGGCAAATTTGTTGATTTCATGTTTTGTTGAGAGCTTTATGGTGGGACATTGTCATTTTGTTGTTGTTTGTTTCTGTGGGAATTTTGAACATTGTATGATTTGGTTGGAAATCATTGTGTGATCATGTTGTTCTCTTTGTTTTGGGGCATTTTTGAATTGTTGAATTTTTTGGTATTATGAATTTTGGACAATGTTGAAGATTCATGAAGCTTTGTATTGTATGTAGCTTGTGGTATTGTTGGATGAATCTTGACTTGAACTTTGTGGATATTGAAATCATGAGAATTTGATGTGTAGGCATGGTTGATGTGAGGGATTTCACAATTCGCTCCAATACCAATGGGCTTGGTCTGCGATCAAATGCTATACAAGATTTGTGCCCCCTCATCCTTCACCAATTGGTCGTTGGATGGATCGGTAAGGCACACGGTCCGACAGTTGAGCAAACTCATTTTTTATGAGTGTGGGAATTTTGTTGGAATGTGTAGGTCTTATTTTATGAGCATAGAAATTTTTATGGGTATGGGTATGAAAAAAAAAATTTGCGGTGGTATGGATTTTTTGTGTTGAGCACAAAAGATTTTATTAGACATGGAATTTTCTTTTGTGTTGGGCATGGAATTTTTCTTCTTTTTTTTTGTCGAGCATGGGATTTTTTTTTTTTTTTTTTTTTGAGCATAGGATTTTGTGCATATGCTTGAGCCATTGTTGAATGATCTTATGGAGATGAAGGATTTTTGGGTTGATGTGGGCTATTGATGGGATGTCATTGGATTTGAATTTATGGAATGGCCTTTGGGGTTTGGCTAAAAATTTTAGGGGCATTGTTTTATTTGTTGGGATTTTGGAATGAATATTTTGGGACATGGCATTTTGCAAAATTTCAATGATTGGCTAAACTTTGTTTTGCAAAACCTCAAGAGTCGAGGTAGTCTCCAAATGTTGAAGGGCAGGTGGGAGGTATGATCCCCGAACATTAAGAATATCATTAATGAAGCCGGTTTTCGGACCTTTTTTCGAGCTCTGTTGGACCTTCAATTGCTCCTTGCCTTGTCAGAGCGATTTTGGGACACTACTTGCACTTTCCAATTTCCAGGTATTGGAGAGGTGATGTTGACACCCTATGACTTCTTAGCCATTACTAGCCTGAAATTTGGTGGTCAAAGGATTAAAGTTAATGATTCCATCACCTTAGTAGAAATTAGAGGTCTTCTGGGTGCGAAGCCTCCAAAAGTCAGGAGTAAAAATGTACCATTGATGTGGCTGTATTCCAATGTTGATAGTTGTAAGACTGTACCAACCGGCACTCGCATGTTCATGCTTTTCTTCATTGGAACTCTCTTATGTCCAGACTTAGGGAGCACTATGAGTTTGTGCTATTTGTGGAGTCTGAAGGACATTGGCTAAATCAAAAATTATGATTGGGGTGGCATGGCTTATGCAACCCTTTTGCACTTTATGACTCAGCTCTCTCAGCGTAGCCTTTCAAGCTTAGGAGGTACGCCCTTTGTTTGGCAGGTGAGGTTTTAAATTCTTGGTTTTGTGTGTTTTGGAAGGTTATTTGTGTTGTCATGCTGTTGATGCTGTGTGTGTGTATGTTTTTTTTTTCAAGTCTGGATGTATGAATTTTGGGGTTGATCCTCAAGTTTTAGAAGATGTTGGTGACATGTATCCAAGGTTTCTTCGTTGGCTGCCTAAGTATCGTCTGTCGATGCCTCCCAAGTGTTCTTTGCAGGTTTGGCGTATGGTGATTGATAACTTGACTACTAATGATGTGAGTTTTTTTTTTTTAGGGATTTTTTGTTTGGTTGGGGGGTTTTGTGTTCTTCTTTCTTTTTGGTTTGGCTTCTTTTCATTCTGGGTTCTTTGTGATTTTTAAATGTCTTTAAATCCTTGGCTCAGATGTGAGGGGCATGCTGAGTGTGCATGGGCTCAAGAGCTGAATGGCTATCAAGTGCTGTTTGAGTGTGGCCATGGGAGATATTGGTATCTTGGTGACCAAGTACTGGCTCAAGTTCAACATGTGTACCCTCCCGAGACAATTCCTGTTCATCCTTGTCCTTCCATCCGATGGCTAACCTTTTAGCTAATGAAGAAATTGCTCATGCTCAAGTCGGCCATATTGTTTCAGGGACACCAGGAGACTATCTTGAATTTGTCCAGACTCAATTGCAGGGTTGTTTGGCTAGCATTCCTGTAACCTTGGTAGCTTTGTTTCTTTCCACAGTCAATTTGCACCATGTCTTTTATCTTCTTTGTTCTAACTTTTGTGAAAATATCTACATGTTGCACTTTTAGGCTTCATCCTTTGAAGAGGAGAGTCCTCCTCCTAGCCATGTCAACGGCTCTTCTAGTTCTTTCATGGAGACATATCCTCATTTTCCCGCATGGCAATACGAAGTAATGAACCCTGATGGGTCATACAGCTCTATGAATCTAGACCGGCCAGAGTACACCCCAAATGTCCCCTGGAATGACTGGGTATATTCCTAAATCCTTTAGTCTTCTGTTCTCATTTTTACTCATTGTGTTATTTTTGAACTTATGGATTTGTGCTTCAGGTCGATGTTGATCTTGTGGAAGAAAGCATGCGAATGATTGGAGGTTTGTAGCTTGTGGCACGCACTCAATCTTCTCAATATGTGCTCAATGAAATGAACTGGGTAAAAGATGATGCTTCCTTAATGCTTTTTGCTTGAACTCCATAATAATGGTTCTAACACTTGTCTCTGTTGATTTTTCAAAACAACCAAATGGCAATTGCTTATGCCAACACGAGATCCTTGGAGGAGAGAATCAAAAATCTTGAACTTTAGAACCGCCAACAAGAATCTCGGTTTTATGCAAGTCAGGAAGGAGACACTAAGGGTGGCTCCTCCAAGGGTGGTTCTAGGAGATCTTCCTGCAGGCAGACCCGAAGTCCGAATGATGCTTGACCTGTATTTTAATTTTCCTACAAAGACAACAAAAAGTATCCCTTAGACAATTTGTATTAACTTCTGCTGTTAGCATCTTTGGATTGCTTCTAGTCTTGTTGGAACTTAGATGAGACAAGTTTAGAATTCACCTAATGAAGTTCTATAGCAAACAATTTGAACTCATCTGACCACCTCTGATGTGATTTGTACTTACCTGAATGAGGCACAGCCGAATGCCCCTAGTTTGAAAACTTTATGCATGATGACCTTTTGTATTTTGAAATTTTTTTTTTTTTTTTTTTTTTTTGAAAAAGGATGATTGATTTTGCTTGTTCCAAAGAAAGGGGATAAGACATAGCCTAATGCCCCTAGTTTGGAAAATAGATGCATGACTTTGGGAAATCTTGGTTTGATTAATTTTCTTTTCCCCCTTTTTTTTTTTTTTTTTTTTTGAAACAAGTGTTGCAGGTGATTTTTTTTTTTTTTTTGAAAACAAATGGACAAGGCATGTCTAAATGCCCTAGTTTGACAACCCATGGAAATTTTTGAGAAACTTTATTGCACAATAATTTTTTTTTTTTTTTTGGGGGAGTGAAAAGTAGAGCCAAAACAGATCCACGAAGTTCTTGAAAACACAAAACAGGGTAATTAGGTCATGGTTGGGTTGGGTGCCAATCGGCACTTGGGGAGTGCCAACAAGCACACCTAATTTTGCCTCGATTCCTCACGTTTTTCCAACGCATTTTCTATGTTTTCGAGTTTTTTTTTTTTTTTTTGAAAATTTTTTCTCCGTTTGGGACTATGAAAAACTTTCCCAATCAGCTGCAAACTCTTGAAACCTATTTAAACCTGGTTAGGGACTGAGGGAGCTTATTTTAGTATTAAACCTGCAAACAATTCTCTAGATCAAAGATATCAAGAAACAGCAATCACATACAATAGTTATCCATGGCTAACAATCAAAATTTGCCTCATTCAGCCATTCACGATATCAATAGATGGGTTCGTAACTTTGATTTTGACACCAAAACCAATTTCACAGCCTTCAAGCTAGAGGGAATCAAGGCTTTGAGGAACGTCAAGATCAAGTGGGATTTTCTCCGCGCCGCCACGAAGTTTTGGAATACTGAAGACCATGTATTCCGGTTTAAAACTGCTGAACTTTGTCCCACAATTGAAGAATTTTCAGCTATTCTGGGTTATGATCCTCGCAAAAAATCCATAACAGTTTCTTGTGATTCGAGACATAGAGAGATTTTGTCTGGTGCTCTAGGGCTTCCTACTTCAATTACCAGTAGCATGATTGAAGGCCACATGGTAAATCTTCATGCAATTGTTTCAAGACTGATTAACAAGCATACTCATGGAGTGTCTGACAACATGCAGAAAAATTTTGCCTTAGCTCTTTGCTACATGGGAGAATTTTCGCTTTGCTCCGGAAGGCCTAGCTTTGTGGATGCTCGAGCCATTGGCATTATGAGTCAAGTTAAGGATGGTGATAATCCTACTTCTCAGATCTTGGAAGAAACTCTTTTAGAACTGGATTCTATATTTCTTGGTGGAGAGTCACAACACTTTCTTGGGAGTCCCTGGACTTTGCTGATATAGTTGATGGAAAGACTAGACATGATTGCCACGCCTACTGTTACTGATTATGGTCCTAACAATTTCCTCAGTAGGACTGTCCTCGAAACCGAGTGTCAAACTGAAAGCAACTGGGTGAAATTTCTGAACAAGAAATTCAGGGTCTCAATTCAATGGAATTGTTATTGGTGGAAGTGCCCACCTCCTTTGTGTTGGTCCTCAGGATCAAATCACATCTTCATAGTTGGATTAAGAAGGGAAACTTTCTATAAGGCTGATAGACTCTTGAGACAATTCCAATATGAGTAAGGAATGCATGGTGGAAGAGGGAGAAAACCTTTCATTCCTGTATACACAAATCCTACTTCTATAAGGAACATGTTGTTGGGCTTGGACATGGCTGACCGAGCGGATCAATCTTTTGTTAAGGTCCACTTTCACAGGATGGCCATGGAATATTCTAACTGGTTGGTGAACAAAATTGCGGATAAGGAGGCTGACATGGCTGCTATGAGAAAACAATTTCTTAGAGACAACCAAGAAAAACACGAGGCTAACAACTATGAGTTTAAAAGGAGGGACAAAGATGACAAAGTTCCTACCATAGATGGAAGCAATGAACAACCAAAGGAGAAAAAACTAAGGAAAAAATTATCTTCTTATTTTTGGCTTTGAACATGTTTATTTTAAAAGTTGATGTAAAACTCTTAGGTTTAGGAATTATTCAGGACTTTCAGGTTTAGGGTTCTGTTTAGGGTTTAGGTTTTTAGGGTTTGGTAAGCTAAGACAATTAAATTCTCGTTTTAACCTACCTTGGCTTTGTGCAGGAAACTTTAATGAGATTTTGAGGAGAAATGAAAAGCATGGGGGAAATATGTGATCACAATCCTAAATGCAACTTTTTCGAGATGTTATTGACGAATGTGGATTTCTTGATCTTGGTTTTGTAGGACCTCAATATACATGGAGCAAGCATTATGTAGCGGGACATTCAATGTGGGAAAGACTTGATCGAGGGCTAGCCAACTATGAGTGGCTCGCAAGATTTGCAGGGGCACGAGTTCATCACCTCCACTCGGATTCCTCTGATCATCGTCCAATCTTGATCATTCCCACAGGTTTGGAGGTGGTTCGAAAGAAGAAAATTTTCAGATTTGAGGAGATGTGGCTCTCCGACAAAGGCTGCTCTGATACAGTAGAAGCCGTGTGGCTGTCTAGTGATTTTGATCACACAAACCACTGGGTCCTTAAAAAACTTGAGAAGTGTGGAGTTGAACTCACTAAGTGGAGTCGTGAGAATTTCGGTAATGTGAGGAATGAGTTGGAGAAAAAGAGAAGACAACTAGCTGAGGCCGAAATGGTTGCAATGAATTCTGGGCTGAACATTTGGGTGAGGGAGTTGAAGGATGAGATTGAAATTCTTTTGGATAAGGAAAACCAGATGTGGTTGCAACGTTCTAAAACTCTATAGGCAGTACAAGGAGACTGTAATACACAGTTTTTTCATAGTAAAGCAACCAATAGGTACTGAAAAAATTTCATCCATAAGCTTAGAAATACGGACCGGCAATGGAGTGCAAATAATGAGGAAGTGGCAGACATCCTTATCCAATATTATAAAGAACTCTTTACCTCAGCCAATCCCATGTTCCTGAAGAAGTTTTGTTGACCATTAATACTCGGGTTAGTGCACAAATGAACAATAGACTCTCAGTAGACTTTAAGGCATGAGAAGTCTATGAAGCAGTGAAACAAATGGCCCTTCTCAAGGCACCCGGTCCGGATGGAATGCCACCAATCTTTTTCTAAAACTTTTGGCTGCTGGTTGGTGATGAGGTAACGACTTTTGTCTTACAATTCCTTAATACAACCACTTTCCTGTGTCATTTGAACCACACATTCATCTCCCTAATTCCCAAAGTAAAAAACCTGGAGTTAGTTTCTGAATTTAGACCTATAAGCCTTTGTAACGTCTTGTATAAGATTTTTTCTAAAGTATTGGCTAATAGGTTGAAGAAAGTCTTACCTACTCTAATTACGGAACACCAAAGTGCCTTTACAAAGAGTCGCCTTATTTCTGATAACATTTTGGTTGCTTTTGAGAGTCTTCATAGTATGCAGAATCACAAATCTAATAAGGAAGGCTATATGGCAGTGAAGTTAGATATGAGCAAAGCGTATGATAGAGTGGAATGGTCTTTCTTGGAAGCAGTTATGAGACGGATGGGTTTTACCAGAAGGTGGATCCAATTGATTATGGTGGGTGTAAAACGGTATCCTATTCCATATTGGTGAATGGTGAGCCCAAAAGCATGATCAAGCCAACCTGAGGAAATAGACAAGGAGATCCTCCCTCTCCTTTCCTATTTTTGTTGTGCACTAAAGGTTTGCATGGCCTCATCTCACAAGCAGCTAGACAAGGAGAACTACATGGCTATTCACTTTGCAAAAATGGTCCTCAACTAACCCATCTTTTCTTTGTAGTTGATAGCTTGTTATTTTGCAGGTCTACTCCATAGGAATGTGAGAAAGTTTTGGAACTTTTGGATTCTTATAGCAAGTACTCGGGGCAGCACATCAATAAAAATAAAACCACCATTTTCTTTAGCAAGTCCACCACTCCGGAGAGAAAGCAATACATCAAGAATGCATTAGGAGTTCTTGAAATTCGAAGCTATGAAAAGTATTTGGGGTTGCCCTCTTTGATTGGTAGAAGGAAAAAAGCTAGTTTCGAATATATCAAGGAAAGAGTATGGAGGAAGCTTCAAGGGTGGGGGGAAAAGTTGCTCTCACATGCCGGGAGGGAAGTCCTCATTAAAGCCGTTATCTAAGCCATCCCCACCTACACTATGAGTTGCTTTAAACTTCTTATCGGATTATGCAATGACCTTGAGGGCCTTATTCGAAAATTTTGGTGGGGACAAAGAGGAGATAGACAGAAGATCCATTGGGTAAAGTGGAGTACTATGTGTAAACCGAAAGGGGAATGAGGTATGGGATTCAAAGACTTGGCCATGTTTAATGATGCTCTCCTAGCTAAACAGGCTTGGCGGCTTCTTCACAATGAAAACTCACTTTTCTATCGGGTTTTCAAAGCGAAGTTCTTCCCGGATTGTTCTATTTTGGAGGCCCCAGATTCTACCAAAGGGTCATATGCTTGGCGTAGCATATTGAAGGGTAGGGAGGTCTTGAAAAAAGGAGTACGATGGAGGGTGGGTAATGGGAAGGATATCAACATTTGGAGTGATGCTTGGCTGCCCTCTGTTTCTACCCCTAAGGTCAGTAACCCGATGGGGATTGAATTTCCAGAAGTGAAGGTTAATTCTCTAATCAATGTCCCCACGCAAAATTGGGATGTGGACTTGCTGCAAGCTTTGTTCAAGCCTGAAGAGGTGCAGTTGATTCGGGGCATTTCATTAGGTGATGCTTTAGCCCGTGATAAAGTGGTCTGGCCCCACACTCAATCAGGTTCCTATACGGTGAAATCATGATATTATTTTCTGTCAAAGGAGAAGGAGCAATCAGGCCGTGATATCAATACTCCTTCTCCATCACAGAAGCTCTGGAAGATTATTTGGAATCTTTCGGTCCCCCCAAAAGTCCAAAACTTTATGTGGAGGGCTGCCAAGAATGCCATTCTAGTTAAAACCAATTTAGTCAAACGGCAAGTGCTTCATGAAGCAACTTGTGATCATTGTCAGTCATATTCAGAAGACGTGTTGCATGCGTTGTGGCTGTGTCATTGTTTGACCGAGGTATGGGAATCTGATATTGTTTGGAGGTTCAGAAACACAGAATGTTTGATTGATTTTCAAAAGCTAATATTACACGTCGAAGAAGCAGGGCTCGATTTAGAATTGTTCTCCATGATTGTCTGGCTCCTTTGGCAGCGGAGAAACCAGATCAGAGTAAGCACTTCAACCATTCCACTCGGTCAGATTGTTTCCCGAGCTCAGCAACAGTTGCAAGACTTCTACCGGGTGCAACCAGTGAAGCCAACACTTGTAAATTCCAATCTCCACTCAGCAGTAACTTGGACTCCTCCACACGCTCCCTCCTTGAAGATTAATTACGACGGGGCTGTTTTCCGGGATTCTAATAATGCAGGCATAGGGGCTGTGGTTCGAGATAGTGCTCGCATCCCTAGCAGAGAAGATTCCTCTTCCTCAGACTGTGGCAGACGTGGAGGCAGCAGCTGTGAGACGAGTTATTCTGTTTGCTAAAGATCTTAACCTTAGCTCTATTATTCTGGAGGGAGATTCGGAAATCATCACTCGAGCCGTACAAGCAGAGGATCAATCCCTAGCTTCTTATGGTAATATCATTGAGGAGATCAGATTCCATGCAGACTCTTTTCTCAATTTTAGAGTTTATTATGTTAAAAGAAAAGGGGTTTAGTGGTTTGGATGGAGGAGGTTACTTCCCACATTTTACCTCTACTTTTAGCTGATGCTGGCTAATTTTTTCTTTCAATAATAGCTGATTCAGTTTGATTCTAAAAAAAAAAAAAAAAGTGTTTTTTCTTCTGTATCCTTTTATAAATGCTTTAATTAGAGAAAGGGGAGAAATGCATATTTTAATGGGCTAGATGAGATATATCTGATAAGGTCCAAATCAATTGTGGGCTTAGCATGTCTCTTAGTACCGAAACAAGTTTACTTCACTAATCAAACAAAGAGAAAATAAAGTAGAAAGAAAATGGTGAATCATGACTGAATTAGATTGGGCTCAAAATTGTAGTGACAAAGCCCAGATAATAGTGAATGACACCTTTTAATGAATTTGGGGATATCGATTAGCAAATTCCCAGTTCATCCACAAGATTATTTTGGTCTGAACTTTAATCCATAGTAAGATGCTATTTCTTTTCTTGATCCGAACTCCTAAGCTAGCGTGGGCCCTATAATCCCTACATTTTGAAATTCTGCGTGGTGAAACTGTGGCGGATCTTCTACTGTGTGTATAATCAGAAGCTTTTGGTTAAATCTAGACATGTGTTAAAGTTAAGGCTGAATACTGACAAATGATAATGTACAAAAAGGGTTTGAACCAGCAATTGCTGCTATAGTGTTCTTGTGTTTCTTTTCTATATAATTCTACTTTTAGTCTTTTACTATGCTAGTAATTCTAATAATTAATCTATGAAAGACTAGCGCTTCAACTCCTATCCTTGCAGAGTTCCAGTTAACTCAGGAATTTGTCCTAAAAAATTCTACTACCATGTAGAATATCACAATTTTTATTATAATTTTTCATGTGGTAAATTGTGAGTGGTGGGTTTATGTAAAAGTGACAGACAACTAGCTACAGTCTACCACATAAGAAAGTTGTGGCGTTTTATATTGTACTAAAATTTTACTCCTTTGCCATTGGGAGGCCAAATAAAAAAAAAAAGATTATTGAGTATTTTTATTTATTTATATATTCTACATCCTTAATATGTATAGTATAAATAAGTACTATAAAACAATTAAAATGTATTTTAAACACTTTATAATTTAATATGTGCACTGCGTATATTAATTAAATCTAACAAATGTGCTAATATTGATAATTTGTTTTTTGATATTTTTAACTTATGTTTGGTTAACAATCATTTAGGCAGTAGACTTGTACAAAAAATAAATAATAATAGCATCTTTATATATTTTTTCCTTTATTAATTAATTATTTGAGATAATTGTTGGCTCCGCCATTTGTTGTAGCTGCCATTACGAGAGAAGTACATTGATGAGTATCACTTGTGGCCCAAGCTTTCCCTAAAATATTTGAGGCAATTGTAACTTTGTGTTCATTATCTATATTATTTATAAGAGGATTTCTCTTTTCGGATTAGACTTTTATATGGTTTAGAAATACCTATAAACCTTATACTTAATAGGGGAAAAACTTAAGGATAATCCGGTAAAAATATATCTCTAACTTCATTTAAAATGTCTACAAAGCGCATGTAATGAGGCTAGTAATTTTATAAATTTATTATTAAATTAAGTAATTGGTATATACAACTTATCACTAGATGCAACCATCCCCAAATGCGGTCCTGACACTCTTTGCAACTGCCATTACGAGGGAAGTGTTTTTTTTTTTTGATGAGATAGTCGAAATACCTACATATTAAATATGTTGCTCTCGCAGCTCAAGCAACCCACGCCCTCCCTTTGCTTCCCCAAGCACTAAGTGTGTGTTTGGTTGGGGTGATTTATGAGGGGATGTAAAATGGAGGGGGGAAAATAGGAGAGATTTTGGGTGAATGGGTTGTTTGGTTGGGAGGGAAAAGGGGGGGAGAAAATGGTGGGGCTTGAGTGTTTTCTCTCTGAGCTCACCATTTTATTGTCTTCTCAAATTGGGGAGAAAATTGTGGATGAAGAGCAGTGGTGGCTCCAGGATTTCTTTTCAGGAGGTCATTAAAAAATTTAAATTAAACAAAATTTAATACAAAATAAGAACTTGAATATATCAAGTCATTGACAAAAAAAATAATACACAAATACATGACATTTTACTATTTCCTTCTACAAGTTTTCATATGTTGACATTATTATGAGTTTTCATTATCTATTGTCAATGTGGATAGGTGTAATAATTTTATTTTGTAAAATTTGTATAACATTTTGTAATTTTATGCAATTATCACTATCTATTTGTTAATATTTTTATAAAAAAATTTTAAGACAAAACTCAACCCACGTGCATTGCATTAATTATTAACTCAAAGAGCCACACCCATTTATACATATATAAATACTAAATAGTACACTATGTGTCTACTTAACCAATCAAATGTTTGAAGAATCACTAATTTCACTTTTTTTTAATCACTAACTTTATAACAAAATTTTATTATAACATGATTACAATACACACACATATAACAAACCCTCTATATTTCCTAATTATTTAATTATATAAAGTTATATTATATTTATACTATACACGCACACATTCACACAAATAACATTATAACAAAAATAAATAAATAAATAATACATGCAATCAGTATCAAACACACATTCACACAAATAATATATAAATTTATAATAAAAAGAGATATTCATATACTTACAATCCACAAACACTCACTATTTACTCTTTAAGTTAGAGATACCAATAGTTAGATAGAGAAAAAAGATTCATGAGACAAAGATATATGATTTATGTTATTGGTTGGTTTTGGGATGGACTGATTTGTATTGTTTATTTTGGGGCCGAATTGATCTATGTTAGAGTGTGCAAGATTTAAGTTAGGGTTTGCAAAAATATTTTTAAAGGTAAATTAAACTAATAAAATAATATTTTATACATATACAATTTTCTAATCAAGTCAGGGGGTTCAAATGAACCCCCTCTAGCATTAGTAACGCTGCCCCTGATGAAGAGGGGCTTAGATGAGAATTTAACCATCTGCCCCTCTCCTCCCTCCACATAAGGTTTTTTTTATTATTATTTTTTTTGTTTGGCTTATAAACTATTAAATTTTTTTTAATGCAATGGGAGCTTTAAAGTAAATTTATACAAATTACATTTTTTATTTTTTTCATTTTTCTTTTCAGTTAAACAAAAGAATTTTTCATCTATCTACCTCCAACCAAACACATAAGAGGGAATTTTTTTTTCCTATCCCTTGGCCCACAATTTTTTATTTTCACACTTTTCCACCTCCAACCCATTAATGCTTAAAGCCTGAGGAGGTACCAATTCGCCCAAATGGTGCCGTGGTACGAGGGAAGTTGTTTGACAAGTATCATTTATAATTCAAGCCTTCCCTGACTTACTCTAATATAAGAATAAAATTCTAGTGAACAACAATAAATGAACAAATAAATAAAAGATTGGTGAAGTCACGATTTCAGCGTAAAAATTGATTTGTGTGTAATAGTCATTTCTCAAAATAAAATTCCAAGAAGTTCCGGGTATTCACTTTTATGTAAAGGCAGTCCATAAATAAGGAAACAAGGAGAACAAAGGAACCAATATGGTTCTTCTGGTCTCACTCTCTCTCTCTCTCTGTCAAACAAAAGCAGCTAAAGAAGTTTTGGAATAAAGAAAGAAAGAAAAACACAAAAAGATATAAAGGAAGCATCATTAAGTTCCTAAAAAAAAAAAAAAAAGAAGGAAGCATCATTAATTATGCTTCGAGGCCCACCATTTTTTTTAGTACTGCTACGGACTCAAAAGTTTGCTTGACTAGTCTTAGCCTCTAGGCTCTAGCTACCGAGCTAGTATATGGTGTACTCGGCATAGATGTCGGGTCATTCACACACTGGCGGGTCCTATAGTGTGTGGAGCCTGTCTGTGTGCGAGAGCCTCGGCATATATGCCGGGTACAAGTGTGGGACCCGCCAATATGTGAGTGACCTGGCATATATATCAGGTATAAGATATAATTTTCGCTAGCTACCTCATCCACAAGCTTCAGCAATTTTTCAATTTATGTCTTCGTCAAGCAATGAGCAGATGTTACTTTTTTTTTTTTTTTTTTTTAAATTTTAATTTTTGGGATGAATGATGTTACATTACATTAATTGGGTGAACCAAATTTGCATCCGTGATCACATTGTATTCTGCAACTTAATTATACTAATTAGGTCCTATACCAGCAGCATCAACTGTCATTTTTTCTATGTATTAGAAAACTAAAGCTTCTTGGAATTGAACCCTGGAAAATTTGGGACCGTTTGGCACATGTATTTAAACGCATGTTTTTAGTTTTTAAATAATATTATACGCATTTTCATAGATTTTTTCACCCACATGTATTTTCAAAAAATACAAACAATATTATTAGAACAATGTTACCAAACAGCCCCAGTCTATTTCACAACCAATGAAAAAAGGTAACTTATTAAGCACAGAAAGCGAGATCCTAATTCCTAATTCCTAATTTAGTATAGTGTGGTAAGTGAAAATCAATGATAATGATCATAGGATACGGTACTCAACTATTTGTGCCGTTGTACCTACGTGCATTGGGATGCATGTGACATCATTAACGTTTCGTCAAGTCCATGTGCTTCTTCTTTGCATGGGATTCATCAAGATTTTCCCTTTTATAAAAATTGCTTAATATACTGTATTAAAACTAGAACCTATAACGTTTTGGTCTTTTTTTTATTATTTATTTTTATATATTCGATTTCTAAACGTTTTTCCTTTGGAAGAAGGATAGGGATGCTGTCGCTTTGCTGTGACTTTGTACAATACGTATATTTTAAGTCGGCCACATTTTGGATGACTTAAAATATATGTGAGATGTGCCATTCTTAAAATAAGCTTTTTACCTCACTTTCTTATTTCCAATTTTAATACAATTCTTCCGTGGAAGCAATTAATCATATGCTTGGTTACTGAGCTTTCTACTGCACCTTCTACACCTTGACACAACTGGAAGTGGGTGGAGTCCTCAATATTTTACGGAAATTTAATCATAGTAACGTATTGGATATGCTAGATAACTTGGCCAAAAAAGTCTATAGTATTACTGACTTTGTTACACACTTTGTTATAATTTACACACGCGTGAAGTGATGATTTGATTATTTTTTGTCACTCGATTTTATATGTAAGTAATGTAATCTAATTACAAATTGACAATTGATCAAGATGTGACAAAGTGTCTCTAAAGTCTAAAATTACTTGGTGAATTTCTTGAAACCTCCTATCATTATTCATTGATTACATAGCTTTGCACCGACTTTTTTGAGATTTTCTTTTTGTACCAGATGGGTTTTTGAGTGTTATCATTATCTTATTTTTTTTTATTATGCAAGAAAAAAAGGAATAAAAAAATTATTACTAAGAAGGGTTTTTAATTTTATACTATATAATCATTTTTTTTCATATTACCTTTTTAGAAAATGCTAAACATACAAATTTTTTTATAATTTTTTTTACAAACTGCTAATGTAGTAAGTTGTTATTAATAAATAAAAAATGAAGATAGAGATAGGATCAAATGAAATTAGTGACAATTTACCATAATAAAATTTGTAAAATTATTGTAAAATAATTTTTGCCTATAAAATTACTTGTTTTTAATTTTTTGTGTTAAAATATGGACATTTTGGCATTAATAGCAGATATTATTATAAAATAGTTTATTTATTTATAGGATAAAATAGTTGATATAAATGTGTGTGAAAGGAAATTTGTGTTTACAGGAAGGAATAAACAAACAAAATAAAGAAACGAACAAAAGTCATTAATTTAAACGGCGCATTCATACTGAATTATACGAAATGGCTCAAATACCAAAGACGAAAACATCAAACTGGGCTCCACATTGCCACCACGCCTATGTCTAGCACTAGCAGGTAGGGAAAGTGAGAGAGACCACAAACCTACTCCGGATCTTTTTTTTTTTTTTTTTTTTTTTTTGAGAAACTACTCCGGATCTAAGTGATTGCCAACTATAACCAAAATCCATACTTGGTCCAAAGCTTACAACACAAAAATCAATTAATCACCAATGCGATGAACTGTAGCAAATCATATCTGCAGAAGTGACACGTACTCTAAAGATATTCAAATCAGCATGATCATGTTTTACATTTTCGTATAAGATATTTATACTTTTAACGTGATGTGAAAGATTATAAATGTGATAATGTTTACACTTCGTATATGATATTTACATTTTTAACGTGATTTGAAAGAGTATAAACGTGACACGAAAGCGTGTCAAATATTATTACATGTGAAATAATTATTGACGCTGGTAATGATAATGAGAAATATAACAAGAAGACCCAAATAAGAGGGAATCCAATTAATAATATATAAGAACATAATTTGCAAGAAAGTCATGGGCACAAATAGATATTTAGTCCTCCTTAATCTTCTTCATTTTATTTAATTTGTGTGTGTCTGTCTTTATTTGGTCAGTCCACTGGAAACCCGGAAAACTACCAACTAGAAATTAAGTAAATCATCCCCAAAATTTATAATAAATGTGTTCTCACTTGTCACTCACCTAAACTAAACTACTCGACAGTACTGTTACGGCGAAAGCCGCCGCCCTGGCTTGGTAGAAATCTTAAATTATTTTGGGTTCTTGTTAGCCTTAAGCCTATAACTGCCTGACCTATATTTAAAAAAAGAAAAAGAAAAAGAAAGTACAATAGAAGTTGTCCATGTGGTCTGGTGGAGTAAGTAGATCATGCAGTTTGTGTACGCACACTCTAACAAATCCTTCTTTTCAAAATGCAGTTTAGGAAAGTTACCAATTAACACTATATAAGTATAAAGAGAGCGAGAAATGATCAAATTTTCAGGAACTATATTTAATTAAAGGATTAAGGGACTTCAAAATCAAAAGTAGGATGCTCCCAATAATTATCATTGAAAGTTGCAACCATTTCAAAGAGAAGAATTGCACAAATCCCTACATGATCCAATCATGTACAATTCTCCATATACCCCATCATCCAAGTCAGAAGAACGATCCAGAGGACCAGAAGTAGAAAATAAAAGTGAAAAAAAAAAACCTGAATCCCAATTCCCACCCAAGTCACTGTACTTTTCCCACTCTATAAATTTTAACATAAAAGAATGGGAAAGCAGAAAATACTACCAAACACCATATTTTTACATATCTCTTGGACTCACATGCAATTCCATGCATCCAGCATTAATTTTTCTTGGTGTGAATGAATCACAAATCACATGCTTCTAGCCATCATTTCTTGGAATCTCCTATAGGATTCCTGCTTCTCCAACTTGAACTTTTCGTGGCAGCTTGCAATGAACATCTCAGCTAGCTTATCAATCTCATTGATATCAGTCTGAGTCTTTGAATTGTCATGAACCTTTTCTTCAAGCCATTGGAGGTACCCAGAAAGCTGTGACTCTCCACAATCCTCACCTGCTTGGTCCGTTGAAAGCATAGAATTCCACGTGGAGTCATAGTACAAATGGGTCTCATCTAAAACAGGAGCTGGTACAGGAACCACATGGGAAGAGCACCAATTATAGTGTAACCTAAATGACCCAAAGAATAACTTGTTCTTGCTCTTGTTGCTCTTGTTGTGGGGGTATGTGAAATTGATGGGTTGGATTTCCTTGACAATCTCAATGACAATAGATTTGGCCTTGGAGAGAGCTCGAAAGGCGCGGCACATGTGTGAAAATATGAGAGTGTGAATTAGGGTTTTGATCTTGTTGAAGCTTAGAGTAGAAGATGGTGGTTTCATTGAGAAAACTTGAAGAGGGTGGAGAGTTTTGGGATTGGATGGGCTAAACATTTTGGCGTGTGTGTGTGGTGTGTGTAAAACTGTAGACTTATAGTATGGGTGAGCCTTGTTGAAATGGATATATAAAGAGCTTTGATTACCACTTTTACCCCTTGACTTTCTGTTTTTTTCTTATTATAAGGACAACCAAATAACTTTTTTTTGGATTATGGGGGTGTGGTCTTTTTCATTGTCGGGGTGTGCAATGCAGGACTTGAAATGTGAAAGATATTCAAACTTCAATTAAAAGGTCATATTGTTATTGTATGAGACCCGCTAAGATTTTTTGAACTTTGTGGCAATCATGTTATTTGAAAAGGTACAACCAGGTTGTTTTGGGAATTAAAATTAGCAATTCCATAGTGAGGCGAGGTCTATAGGATTTGTAGTCTGGCTCCAATACCAGTGGATTATTATATCTTATTATTAATTATTGACCCGTAAACGGCGATTAAGGCTTAATCTTCGACAAAATTACAAGCCCAAGGAATACTAGCTTATATTTTCTGGATCGAGCACTATTCACCAAATTTCATTAATTATCCAGGCGTTTTGGTATATAAACTTATCTTAATGTCTAATCAATCCAAAACCCAAGAAGTTTTGTCAGAATTTGCTTCTAGACGAATCTCAATAAAAATGAAAACACCAAATCATGATCATATCTTAGGTAGTCATGTGGTTTTGTTTGCTGCAATTTTTTGAAGTACAAATGTATTCTCAATTTCATTTAATTAAGTACCATATATATGAAGATGTTTAAAGCTCAACCAACTTTAACTTCCAAGTTACCAAAGTAGGGCTTCTTAGTTCTTGCAGACTTTAGTAAAGAAGCGTTGAGTCATTGACCACCTTGTATAATATGGAAAACCAAATTAAAGATGATAAGGAAAAAACGTATTCAAGGAAGCTAGAAAGATTTTATTAGTCATAATCCTTGCTAATTCAACTCTATCCTCCAAATATTTTAAAAGATACAACAAATAAAACAAAAATAGAGGGTTGGTTGTAGACTTTGGTTAAAAACGCATTGACTATTCGAATGGCAAAGAAAAATGATGGCGACATATACACAAATAACATAAATAATTGAAGAGACTTAAACATGATTGGTATGGCATTTTTCCCAGGAAATTCCTAACTCTTTCCCACCTTTGAGATATATGCGGTCGTCATGCTCATACGTACTATAGCTTTGTTTTCCTTCAAACTTGGGACTAATTAAAGTGACACATATGGCAATTACTTGCGCTCCTTAACTTGTATTTCAATAACAAATGCAAGTTGCTTGGTTGTGATAAAATTGAAATCAATTTTCTATGTTTTGTTGGTAGTGATTTGGGTGCGGCTTAGCTCGTGGAAATTAAATTGTGCCGAATGAATTTTCGGGGATTGATTATCCATTTCACGTAGCAATCATATGGCATATTCCGTACTCCAAACAGAAGGATCTCGAATTTCGAAATTCACATGACAATCATATATATGATGAATTGTTGAGTTCTTGTAATTACACCGCAGGGAATGACCAAGTATGCAATGCAATAGATGCTTAGGAGTTAGGACCTTAAGGATCGTCTCAAAACAAGCGGAATTTTACTATAACTTTTAAACAAAAAATTATTAAAAAAACAAAAATGACTAAAAATGTTAAAATTACTATTTTTCAGGCCTTAACTGAGGAATTCCTCAAAATTAAGGCGCACCTCATAGCAAAGTAATGACTTTTGATTAGAAGACTGTTTTTTTTTAGTCAGCCAAATTTCATGCGACACTGTCACTCCAATAATTTCTATTAGCAAATCTTGATCTTGTGCCATGATTTCGGATACCTTTGTTGCTCCATGAAAGTTTGTGTAGTCAATTCTACATCAATTATGGACATAGTAGATTATGATTAGTGTAAACATTATGTTTATATATAACTATCACTAACATTACTTTTATTATATATTAATTACAAAATGTTACGTAAATAGTTGTGAAATTGTTGTGACATTAGACTTAATTAGGATATTCAATAATAGCCGTCCTAGTCATAAAGGTTAGTCTTTGCTGGCTTCATTAAAAAGAAAAAAGGTTAGTCTTTGGCTTGAATAAGTTATAATGTGTGTTATCCTCTTAACCTTTAGCACTCCATGCTTTATGTTGCTATTTCTTGAGTTTTTTTTTTTTTTTTTTTTTTTTTTCCTTGGTAAAATTGCACGTAGGGTTGATGTGCAAAGACACTCTAAAACCAGCCAGGATAGGTTTCAATCTCTATTTCTTTACTGGTTTGAAAATTATAAATCTAATATTTAGGTTACGGATTGCACAGGGACATGGTTCAGTTTTTTTTTTTTTTAATTATAAGCATACAAGCAGGGAATAAAAGTACTTTACTACATCAAAGCCATAGCTAATCAAAATTTCGATAAAATTGTATGAAGAACTGAACAAACTATATATATGAAGCACATCGCATGGTAGAAATCTGAAGTACAGGTACAAGGTAAGGTTTGTGTGTTTCTTCTGACACTAGCAAGTGTGGAGAGAATCTACACAACATCAAGAAAGGAAATAAAGTAAAGGAAGTGGTAACAGTTGGTAAAACCCTTAGCCAACTTTAGTCTGTACTGTACCAAAAGATTTATTCAATCACATTAGGAAGATTGGAATACATTTCCTTTAATATATTCCTTCAGAATCATTTTTGTCAGTTGTCACCATCACGGAAAGTCCCATGTAACTAAACATTTCAACTTTCCATGTTCTGCGATATTTTTATAATCTCTCTTCGATAGTGTGGACAGAAATCTCTTAAGACTCTTCTTCTACATGTCACCACTAGTTGACAAATCACTCTATATTGTCACCTAATAATATATATAAATATATATATATTTATATATTTTTAAATTTCTTTCCAAGAAAGCAAGTGACGAAATGAGTGGATAAAATTTACAAACAATTAAGTCTTAAACTCACCTCCATAAGAGTATTCTATTCTTAAAATTCCTAAACACTCATAAACTCATGTAGAAGAATCATTTTGTGCTATAATTTTTGGATAAAGTTTGGCTACAAATGAGTTTATAGCCCGTGATTGCAACTTTCTCTATAAAAATTAATATGGTTTTATTTTTGAAAATATAACCATTAAATTTTATGTTTTTTTTATGTTTTTAAGGGGCATATCAAATTTTGAGCCAATCGAATTTTATTTACTATTTAATCCATACATTTTTTTTTGTATAATTTTAGATCTAGACTACAAAGAATGAAAATTTAAACATTTAATTGATGATATTGAGATCTTATGGAAATTTCACAAGTATGGAGGATATAAAATGTAATCTAATGGTCGACTTGTTAAAATTCATATATAATAAAAAGATATTGAATAAAGCTGTAGTTATTGACAACAAACTTTATAATAAATTTAATAATTCAACATAGAATTTTTTTTTTCTTTGGTGCTAAATAATTAGATAAAAGAGTAAAGTGGAGTGAAAAGAACTCATTAAATAATATTTTAACTAAGCCCACCCAAAAGTATTCAGTTAAATTAATTAAATTAAATGTAATGTCAAGTATTGTTATAATTCAACTGATACTTATTAATATTTTTAACGTCCACGATTTAAATTCCCATACCCATAACTATTGAAATATATAAATAAAAAAAAGAAAAAAAAAAGAAAAAAGAAAAAAGAAAAAGGAATGCATCATAAAGGACTCAATATTTCTATCTTGTCAAAAAAATATTTTTACATATATGGCCTCAAACATCAATAAGCAACTCACTATTTTATTCAAATTGTAAACAAATCCATGAGGGTCGTAGAAAACTTTTCAATCCCAATAATTGAAACAATTTCTTCTTGCTTTAGTTTTAATATTATTTGTGATGAATGTTCAACTTTAAACAATATGAGTAAAATAGATGAAGTTCAATAAACGCTACATAATGACTCAACCTTTTATCTTGATCTTATCCATTTCTTGGTTTCTTCATTTATTGAAAAATGAATAAAAAAATTTCTGCCTCTTCCCTAATTTGTCAGCCTTCTAATGATGGATTATCAAAAGTAAAAATAAAAAATAAAAGAGTGATGAATTTTGAAAACTGTGCTGTAATTATTTTGGTTTTTATTTTCCCTCTGAATTAGATCTGCTCCATGGCATCAAGGGTGGCCCAGTGATCTTGGTGGCCTCTTTATCTTTCTCATATTCCTTTTTCTTTTTGGCAAAGTTATTCGAAAATATAGATTTTACAAGTGTAACCCAGTATGTTTATTTGGTGGAAGGACACTATCATCCTGTTTCTTGAGCTAATAGGATCTAGAAAAACTATCTTTGCTGGGAACAACCATGCACTGTGTGTTTTAATAACTAGACGAATTGAATAGGGCTAAATCTTTAAAGAAGATCTTGTAAATTTTTACTGTATCTCTAATTCTCTTTTTCCTGGCCCCAAATTTAGCCAAAAGAAAATATTCGATCAAAATGAGTATTTTTAAGTTTACAAAAGTTCTTTTGCTAATGAAAAAACGAACACAGGCGTGCACTCAAAGAAATTGGCTACAAATACAATACATGTAATTGGACACAAAAACAAGGCCTTAATTAGTATGCACTTGTTCTTTGGCTGCTGAGTCATGATCCATTAATTGAACATTTCAAGATGATGCAAAACTTGCTGCTGAGTCATGATCCGTTCAATGATGATGCGAAACTTGCTGATGAGTCATGATCCATTAATTGAACATTTCAAGATGATGCAAAACTTAGGCACATAGATAAGTTGTTCACCCTTTCTATATATGTGTTTGGAAATGTTATACTTAGGTAAAAAGAGTTCCTTATAAATATAATCATTATAAGCTTAATCATGACTTCACCTCCAATGATGAATTGCACATGGTAAACTTAAAGCCAAATCATGCATGATAGAAGCAAAATCGGACATCATTTTCACCTATGGATTTGATGGTCTCATCCATATAAATGTGTGATTAGATCATATGTCTTAAATCAACATATGAAGTGTCATTCGTGAGCAATCAAAGTATCAAACAACAAACCATAGAACACACAGATTATTAAATATAACTAGACAAGACAACACAGACCACTTAAAACGTTTTCTTAGACTTGGAAATTGAGGCATTAATCACCACTGTTGTCCCAATCAAATGAATACCAAAGCTTAAAGGAATGAATTTTCAACATAC
Organism: Notholithocarpus densiflorus; assembly: GCA_030021035.2. NCBI lineage: Eukaryota > Viridiplantae > Streptophyta > Magnoliopsida > Fagales > Fagaceae > Notholithocarpus > Notholithocarpus densiflorus. Next base: position 5,306,373 of record JARYZH020000011.1, read on the forward strand.
AAGATAACTTATAGTTTTCCTGTTTTAGACAAATTAACATTTTCAGGGCAAACTTGACCCCTGCCTAATTCGGAGTATACTCACCGTGCAGTGCACCCTGTTATTAAAGATTTCCAGCAATGACTCTTACATTACAGGTGACTTATTAGTCTTTAGCAATTTTCACCAAAAAGACTTAGTCTTACTGTCTTAGCGATTTCCTAGTTTGACCGTTGTGTTCACATGAATATGGCCAACCTAAACGTGATCTCTCACTCTGACTCTCACATTTCTAGCAAGAAAAATTCCATGAAAAGTTTTGCTAGCCAAAAAAGAATGATTACCAGCGTCATAGGATGATTTTTCATTGGACAACAAATGACTAATTAAAGCATAAATTTCAAGGTTTTTTTTTTTAGTTAGAGATATATTAGCCCATTAGTTACCATAGGTCTAAGTCCAATTCTACTTGTATGCAAGCCAGACCTTTTACTTGTATTAAAAGTTTATTAGTTTAGGGTTTAGCCTACTATATATATTCATATTATAATTAATAGTAATACATGATTTGTACTACTCTCGTATATTAAAGATGCAGTTTTTAAGGGTTTCCTTTGTGGATATAGGACAATCACGTAACGCTCGTGTATTTGTGTTCTCTATTTTATGCTTCTGCATCTATTTTAACATATTCAACATGGTATATCAATGCTAATATTTAACATTTTTAATAAAAATAAATAAAAAATAAAAACAACAAATGGCTGTGGGAAATCTAGTGTGTTGAAGCATATTTTATGAGAAATGCTATATACACAACATTTTTACAACAAATTCTAAGCGGTAAATTGTTACTGGCTGCTGCTAGTGCACAAAAAAGTAATTTCAATGCAGATTCAAATTAAAACCAATAACAATTTATCACCTATGATTTGTTATGAAAGTGTTATAAAAATGTTATGAACGTACTATTTTTTTTAATGAATAGATTATATTTTACAATAGCCATTATAGGAAGAGTTTGTAACATATAAATGGAACTCATCAACATTTGACACAATGAGGAAATGTTCAAGCCCAATCAACTCTAAATAGTCATTTGTCCTTAACAAATCTTTGATGGAATGAATCTGCATGGGCCAACTGAAGTCCTACTCAAGATTTTGAGTTACATATATGGGGCATGGTACCATGAATGTGCAATTATGGTTTAGTCATTGGTGCTTGAGTGCTTCTCAACCTTTGTTTTTGGAAGCACAGACACAGCATGTCTATGTCGAACACGTGTTGGATATTAACTCGTGTAATTTATGGTTGCCTGCGTGTACGCGTGGTATCCAATGATTTTTAAAATTTTTTAATTTTGTTTTAGACATGGTCTCAACATGGAAGTGAGAAAAAGGTGCCATTTTTTTTTCATCAAACACAATTTAAAATATCAATTAGGCTTTAGTGCTACAAAATTTCAATCAATCTACAAAATTGTATGGTACAATTTATTCATATTTTCAGATTAAGTTTAGATATACTTTCAATTTAAAATATCAATTTATTCATGGATTTTATTTATTTCTAAACTTAGAATAAACATAAAATATGTTTCAAAATATATACGAGTATTTAATAATTATTTAACTGTTGAGTCCTAATAGTTTTTTGAATTTTTGTGTTACCATGTCCCATGTCCCATGTCCATGCTTCTTAGCCTTTGTCCCCAGGCTATAATTCAAGGCACAAAATTTCTGCATGATAAACGAAAATGGAATACTTGAATTCGAATGTCCATTTATTTCAATAGTTTAGAATCACATTTATTTAAAATACAACTCTTTTTCTTTTTATATCTTTTTTCGTTTACAACTTTTTCGAATCTCCCAATTCAAAAAGTTCAAAAAATAAGTTATTAAGAAACAGATACCTATTCATCTCAAAAAACAGGAAAAAAGAAACAGATTCCTATCAGTTTGGCCGCATGCTTAGATTACCATCTTAAGGTAAAAACCAAAACAAAAACAAAAATATCCCAATGTCTTACTGGTAGGTAATTTAAATTAAAATAATACTGTTTCTCACAAGTCACAACAACAACAACAGCAATAATAATAAAAGTAATTATACAGACATAATAATTTTCACATATTTAAGTTGACAAATTTTTATTAGTTTTCATTTGGACCAACCATTTACATTACTTTATCATGTATCTAGATTCTGTACAATACCCTATGTAAAAGAGTAACTTTTTAATATTTTAATTTTATACCTTCTCTAATCAAAAAGATTGACGAGCATTTGGATTTTATAGTCTTCAATTTCCCCCTTTTGACATTTATCTGTTTTGGAATTTGATTCTCAGTGATTTTGTATGCTAATAGGCTTTGTTCTGAGACATCTGATGTTGCTCTGTTTTGAGCTCCTTCAATTCTATTTGTTTATTACCAAATAATAATAAATAAATAAATAAAAGATAACTGAGATGAATGTGTCCGCCGAAACTAGAGATTAGTAAATCTGATTTTTGTTTTTGAGTTTTTTGTCAAGAAAGTGCATAAAAAGCAAGAAAAAATAATGTTATTTGATGGTAAAGACCAAATTAGTTACAAATTAAAAATAACATAAATTAAATAGACAGTAACTCCAAAATAATATAATATTTTGGCCAAATTAATATTCATGTTAAGGAGGCAGGGAAGGCTGCTTAAATTATGGAGAGTGCCAGCTATGTTAGAAATTTCATATGCCTAAAGACCACCCGGGCAAAACTAGGCTATTGTAGATCATTACCCCACCGGACAGTGGTCCGACAAAGCAATTAAAAAAAAAAAGAAGACGATACATTCAGAATTCGGTAGATGACACTGGTCGGATAGAGCAATAATAAAAAATAATAATAGAACAACCATAATATGAACCATGTTACTAATGTACAGGATTAAGCAAATGGTCACACAGTACAGTACAAATGATGAGTTGCAAAAATTAAAATATACGTTGCCTTGACCAATTTCTTAAAAAATCAGGAAATATTATATGGGGATTATGGGACTGTAGTCTGTACGTAAGTTACAGACCCAAGATTTATATATATATATATATATATTTATATATATGCTACATTTATTTATTTTCTTTCGAAAGGTACTACATTTTTTTTATTGTTAAGTTATATAAATATATATATATATATATATGGGAAAAAAAAGAGCCCAGTATCGTGGGTAATTCAAAGAAATTACTCAACTTATTAGCTGTGTGTCTAGACAAATATATGTGCAGGGGCGGCTCTACAGCCAGCCCAGGGGGTTCAAATGAACCCCCTTGGCTTGGCCCCCAAAAAAAAAATATTATATATAAAATTTTTATTTTTTGTTTTTTGTTTTGACCCTGAAAATAAAATTTTGAATACCCTGATTCTAAATTTTGTTTAAACCCAATTGAAATAAACTTGAAATATGATCATATTAATGCTATTTTCACAATATTTTTACAATAAAGGTTAAGTGACAAGTTGTAATTGACTTTTTATCTAAACCCATAACTGACATAACTTTTTTACATACCTTTAACAACTTGTCATCTAGATTTTATTGCATAAATGTTTTGTTAGCAGCACTACTCTTAAAATTGCTCATTTGTTAAAAAATAAATAAACATTTTCTCTGGACTCTGGCTTATTTTATTGTTGATGGTAGAATGAAACTGTTTTTTCCTGCACTTTTCTTCTTCATCAACAAAAAATTACACCACTTGTACAACCAACTGATCTGTATTTACATCTATGATTCTTTTCTCATTCTCTCTTTCTCCCTTCTATATTTTCTTTCTATCTAATCAAGTAGTTTGATAAGTGTTCTATAGTTTTTCGAGTCCAAAAAGTCTTTTAGTGCTTGCTCCAATTCCAAGAGAATGACCACATGTGTAGTTAAAAATCCATATACTTCAAAAGCAAAATCTTATATAAGTTACTATTTATTTTCCTTAGTTTAACATTTACTCTCAGACCTACTATTAGGTGTGTTACTATTCTTCTTTATCATATATTTTTATTTAATTGATATTACATACGATTAAAATAAATTATTATTAATTTGACAAATATTATGATTAGTTATTTATTTATATACATTCTATCATTGTTTTCTTAGCGATCTTTAAACTATTAATAATTTTTTTAGACTATTTTACAATATAGTTGTATTGTATACTATTTAGAATACTATGTTAGATTATTGTATGTAACATGACAATTGTATATACAAATAATAATAATAATCATTTTATTTTTTACTCCCCCACAACAAAATCCTAGCTCAAGACACTATTGACCCCCCCTAAAAGAAAATCCTGGAGCCGCCACTGTATATGTGCAGGGGCAAAGTGACCAAGGTGAAGCAGAACTAATCAAATAAAGAAAACATTTTCCTACCTGCTTCTGAACTCAATTCAGTCTCGCTAGGCTGTACAACACTCAATGTTTCCATAAAGAAAAGGGAAAATAATTAGCATCCAATGCATTAAATTTATTGTAGCTTTTGTGCCAAATTGCTGGATAACAGAAAATATGGCTCTTGCTTAAGAAGTTGTGCATAATTTTAAAAAAACACAAAAAAAGAAAGGTTTTCTGGAAGTTAAGCTAGATTTTCAAAAAGCGCATGACCGTTTGGAATGGAACTTTTTAATCATTGTGCTCAAAGCATTCGGGTTTAGTGCTAAATTCACAAGTTTGATCCATCAGTGCCTCTCTACTGTTCAATTCTCAATTCTGCTCAATGGTGGCCAATGCCCAAGCTTTATACCATCACGGGGGATCAGACAGGGGGATCCCATATCCCCATATCTTTTCATCTTGGGTAGTGAAGTGCTAATGAGGCTAATCAACAGAGAAATCTCTCTTGGGCGGCTGTCTGCTGTTAAAGTCTCAGGTAATGCCCCTTTTATTTCCAAACTTTGTTATGTTGATGATTTAATACTATTCTGTAAAGCTAAAATGTCTGAGCTTAATGTTCTAAAAAATTGTTTGGAGAAATATTTTTACTGGTCTGGACAGGTCATCAGTGTGGAAAAGTCTGGGGTTTTTCCTTCCAAGGGAATCAGCTAACAATTTTTAAATCAAGTTAAAAGCTGTTGGGGTATAAGCAAACTTCCCCCAAGCTCAAAATACTTGGGTGTGCCTCTTTTCTTCTCGGCAAGCAGATCCAGGGATCTAAACTCAATCAAAGAGAAGTTAGAAAATAAACTCTCGGGTTGGAAGAGCAAAAACTTATCCTGGCAAGGTAGAGCAACCCTCATCAAATCAGTTGCGTAGGTCATTCCAGCCTATTCAATGACAGCCATTCAATTTCCTAGAGAGCTTTGTAAGAGACTGGATGCTGTTGTTAGACGGTTCTGGTGGAACCCAAAAGCTAATTCTGGCTCGTTCCTGACACCCATTGCTTGGTCGTCTTTATGTTGGCCTTTAAAGGAAGGAGGTTTGGGTTTTAGAAAATTTTGGGACTTCAATCAAGCTCTACTTTCCAAGTTAGCCTGGTGGATTCTTTCAGAGAAAGATTGTCTGTGTGTTAAAATGCTCAGAGCAAAATACAAAGTTAGGGGCAACTGGCTAAACCATAAGACTGTGGGGTCTCCCTCCAAGATTTGGAGAAGCTTAGAAGGCACAAAATCTCTGCTTGCTCGCAGTGCTTGCATGCTGATAGGAAATGGAAACACAGTCAGAATATGAGAGGACACTTGGATTCCAGATCTTCCTAATTTCATTCCGAGTCCAAGGGAGGGGACCAGTCCAGAAATGGCACTTATTGTCTCACAATTAGTCAACCAAGAAGGTTGGGATCTTACCAAAATAAGAAATACCTTTGATGAAACTACATCCCAGCTCATCCAAAAAATCCCCCTCTCACGGCTTGCTCCAAAAGATTGCTGGATTTGGATCTCCAATAACTCAGGGGAGTTTTTGGTCAAGTTTGCTTATTGGTTAAGTAGAAACTTTAGCCCTCCCATAAACCAAGACGCAATTCGTGGCCTCATTTGGAAGTCAAAAATCCATGAAAGGCTCAAAATGCACCTGTGGCGTATTGCGGCAAATTGTTTACCTACTAAAGATTGTTTAGCCAGATTCTGTGATTTAGATGATGTCCTTTGCCCTCTTTGCAAGGATGTTGAAGAATCTAGCCTCCATCTCTTTATCTCTTACACTTTTACGAGAGCTGTGTGGTTTAATTCCCAGTGGGGACTAAGGTTAGAAAATCTAAACTTAAACTTTCCTTCTCATCTTATTGGGGTTTTCCTTAATCCTCCCGCTGAAGTTAATATTGTGGGAGTTAAAAGGGGTGAATTCTTATTGTTTGGTGCTGTTATTTGTGAAGCCATTTGGAGGGCTAGAAACCTTGCTATCTTTGAGCTATGCCAGAAAGTTGATAAGGCCATAGTTGAGCACAAAATGTCCATAGCAATCCATTCGGGCTTCCAACCAGTTCAAAGGTGGAAGAAACCACCCAGAGATACAATCAAGATAAATGTTGATGCTACTTTCAAAGATGATAAATCCTCCATTGCAGCAGTTGCTAAAGATTGGAGAGGTGAAGTGGTTTTTGCTTGTGCTAAGAGAGTATATTCCAACCTCCCTCTTCAGGCAGAAGCAGAAGCCATTAAATGGGCTTTAAGTTTAGCTAAAAGTATTAATGTAGCTGCTATGATTGTGGAGAGTGACTCCAAAGACTGTGTAGACGCTCTAGCTCCTTCTAGTAATCAGATTCCGTAGAGAATTAGAGGTATATGCTATGAAATTCTCAACTTGTTGTCACTTAGTCCTTGCTGTCATGTCGCCTGGATCCCTAGGGGGGCAAATAAAGTAGCTCATTCTCTAGCTAAGTGGTCATTTATGAATAATGTTTTTGGTTCTTTTGATGTAGGTTTCGGCCCTTCCTGTTTTGAGCATACCATTAAGGAAGAGGCTCTTGTTTCATCTTTGTAGTTCTGTTTGTCTTGTGAATAAAATTTCTTGTTCATCAAAAAAAAAAAAAAATTGTTAAAGATAAGTTAACAAGCAGGCTTTTACATCTTTACCATGCTCACTATTTGAGTTTGTATTCTTGTTATGTACTAGCATTAAGTCATTAACAAACGAACCATTGAAAACATAAAATTAAAAAAATATAACTAATTGAGTGTGCTTAGCTTGTTAATTGTTGAAGCAAGTTTTATTTTATTTTTTTTAATATATATATATATATTTTAACATTGTGTAACTAAGTAGTGCTACCATCTATCATTTTCCCATAAAAAAATTTTGTTTGAAAAATTATTAACTATTACTATGTGAAACCACTGTCAATTAGAAGAAGCTTGATGAAATTTGTAATTAACTATTACTGCATGCCTTTTTTTTTGGGAATAAAATGACTGTTAATTAGAGGAAGCTTGATGAAATTTTTAATTGACAATCTAAACACAATAATTTAACAAGTGAATAATATGTTGACTTGGGATTGATTTGAATACCTAAATAGATTGGCATGTCCTACTCTAACCTTTGACAATTTTTTTTTTGAGAACTAACCTTTGACAATTGAAGCAGTTGTCTAAGGCCTTAAATAAAAGAAGGCCTCATATGTTAAAATAAAATAATATAACTATTTTTTTTTTGTGGTGAAGTGTCAATGTCTAGCTAAAAATTGAAGAGACCCATATACGATAGAATCTTTTAAGAAAAAAAACTATTTCTATTTTCCTATCAAATATCCCTTCTCGCAATCTATTTCGAAAGATAACTCTTGCAATTAGTCACCATCAAATTACATATACCTTTCCTTTTCTCTAAAGTATTTCTTGATAATCAATCACTATCAAAGTACTCATTTTCTCTCTTACATCTAAATTTAATTTCCACTTGAAATCAAAGGTCACAAAAAAGATTGAGAGGACTGACTATATTATCAATTAAAAAGGAGATTTTAGCTAAATTTTAACTAGTAATTTTGCAACTAAAAAAAAGTGAGAGCAAGAAATTTTAGTAAAATGGAATGTCATTTAGATATTTAAATATATATTATTTATTTGATATTTAAATATATATTATTTATTTGATATTTAAATAAAAGAGAATACATTACTTAAAATATTTGTATTAAGTCTCCTATTTTAACTAATGAATTATTATAAAATTAAAAAAAAAAAATTGTGTGAGAGAGAGGCATTTTATTTTGCAGTGGATACAATAACAGTTTACCATGGGCCAATTGTTACTTATGCCCCAATGTGGTTTGGAGTAGTAACCCAACTCTCCAAGTGCGATAATCTTTGCGAGTTGGTGAGCCTATGGCCCACGAATAGGAGCTTCAGATTCCAACTTTCAAGGATTGCTATTTGCTACCGTCTTCAAGGGGTGGGAATATGAGCCATACGGACTCACCTCACCTATACACTGTGGGCTTAGGCTCTTTTATCTCTGGGCTAGTAACTATGGCCCATGGGTTTGGTTTAGTTGCTCTTCCTATTATATAAATCAAAAACTCCACGCTTATGAACTTTTTTTTTTTTTTGAAATTATTTATTTATGGATTATGAACCTTTTTTTGTCAAATGTAAAGTGCGTGTCATGGTTTTTAATCAATGTTTCCAAACCGTATGAAACATGAAACAAAAATAATCTTTTAACCCTTTAAATGGAAAGGGCTTTGTAGATGAATTAACATCTCTTTATACATAAAGTGCTTGAAAGTTTAAGAGGAAAAGAGTCTGAGTTTTAACCTTTTAATCATTTAGAATTTTTTTCTGTTATTCTATTAGTTATCGAAAACAAAGAGAATTGCAGTGTGAGATTAGGATTCGATGCAATTACCCTATTTCCCTCTCACAAAAAGCTTTTACCATTTCAGTTTTTATTTTTTATTTTTTAACTTTTTACTTTTTAAAAATAATTGTTATTCAATAGTTGAAATTGAAAGTTGTTTTTCTTAACTCTCAATCTAAGTCATTAAGTGCAATTGCACATGAAGAGTATTGCACTTGATCTCAATCCTGCAATGTGAACGGGATTGGCATGCACCTGTTGCTTTTATACTAATATAATAGACACATGTTTAAATAAGTGAAAAAAGAATAAGGATCATCAAAGGTACAAACACATTCTCTTGGGATGAAGATCCGCATATCAATATTCTCCATCTTTAGTCAGACTTGATGACAGAATAAAGCAGAACCCAATTGGGCTGTGTGGATGTGCTATTGCCTGCAAATTGGCAACCAAAACAGTCCCCAACTGTGTACTTATATTATTCTTTGCTTAGAGCCTTAGGTTTTATAAATGGCACATGCTGAGTATTTATGATTTTATGAACTCTCCCATCAATTATCAATTATCAAGCAACAAAGAACATAAAATGGGGTTACTTTTAGGGGGAATTGTTCTTCTATATAGCTCAGGAATACCGTTAATGAAAATGAAATGGAGTAGCATCAACTATTCAAGAATAATAGTGTGCCTTCGAGGTCCTTGTCATAGACAAGGGGTACGGTCTATCTATCTAATTCCTTAAAAACAAGCTCCATCCCAGTTGCTAAACCCAATTTTTTTTCCTACCCCGCTATAGTGAGGTTGCATATATGCAACTTCACTGCTGTATAAAAAAATGCTATTATTTTATTAACTCCTTTTTCTCTCTCCTCTGACTCTCCGTCTCACTTCTCTATCTCTGTCTCTTCTCTCTCTATTTCTCTATTCTTTTTTTTTCCTTTCTTGGTCTCTCCCTTTCCGAATCGGTGATTGCTGGGTTCAGTGGTGGAGTGAATCGGTGGCCGGGATCGGCGTGGCAGATTGGCTTTTGGGCTTCAGATCGCCGTGGGTGGGATTTAGGTGGGTTCAGATCGCCATGGGTGGGATTTAGGTGGTCGTGGGTGGGTGAATCGATGTTGCCGCTGCTGTTCTCATTGATTTCAACCGAAGATTAGTCGTTTCTGGTCTTGGGTTGTGATTTCTTGTGGGTATGTAAATTTGCTGGCTTGGGTCGTCTGTGGTTGTTTAGTCGTTTCCGTTCTCATCTCTTGGGTTGTCTCTGTGGATGTTTGTGGTTCGTGGGTATGTAAATTTTGTTGAAAATTTTGGATTTGTGATTGTTGGCTTCGGTGGCTTTGCTCGCTTTGGTGGGTTGTAGTGGCAGTGGGTTTGTGATTGCTTGCTTCGGTGGGTTGAAATTGTTGGGTTGAGTTGTGGTAGGAGGTTGCTGGCTTTGGTGAGTTGCTGGTGGTGGTGGTTGCTGGCCTGGGTTTGATGGAGAGAGAGGAAAAGAGAGAAGTGTGATGTTTATATTATAATATTATTTAATTGTGTAATTTATATTATTTTATTGAGTTGTATATAAAAATAGAAACTAGGATGTTGGGTGAGTTGTAAAATAAGATGGTAAAATAGATAAAGTAGGTTTTTAAGAGATAAAATAGAACTTTTTTAGCATTTCGGATGTCAATGCTCTTATTATCTCAAACCTGCAGGGGCTCATTTTTCCTCTATTTCTTATTTCAGTTTTGTTTTTTGTTTTTTTGGTTTAAAGAAATTATATATCCTTAAAAAAAAAGTATATAGAAATTTTCACATAATTGCACTAAGGCTTTGTTTGGTTGGAATGATGAAAAAGTGAGAATAAAAAAGTGGGAAGATATAAAAAATTTTAATTTTTTGCTATATGTATTTAGTACAAAAGATAGAAAATAAATATAAATTTCCTTTATTTTTGGTTGAAAAGAAAAATGTGAATATAAAAAAGATAGTTTGCGGTTATACTATATTGCCCAAGTTACGTTGAAAAAAGAAAAAACATATTTGGTCAAATGTGTTCCAAATGACAAAATGGTAAGTGCATTTCTAGCTTGCACATTTTCACCCCCACATCTTTCTAAAATTTAGGGGGATTGAAGTTTGTGGGCCCAAGTGGAAAATCACCCACCCCATTTTTCTTATCTTCTCAATTAAACTAGAAAAGCTCTTATTATTTTTCCTCCCATTTTCTCTCCACCTTTTTCATCCTTCCTCTTTTCACCCCAATCAAACATAGTGCAAGGCTCTGATTTGCGATTTAATATATAGGTGTTTTGTATCTGTTGTTTTGTCATAGAATTTTCAAAGGAAGGAAGTGTTTGGATCTAGGTTTAAGTTGGCAAATTCATATGTTGCTAGGCTTGTAAATTTGCTTGCTAGGTTAAGTAATGAGTAGTTTACAGCTTTGAAGGCTACGAATTTATGAATTCTTGCTCAAGCAATCTGTTATGCTTTAAGTATGGCAAAAACTTCACTCGACCCTTGCTCAAACTAGTTTACAAAATTTAGAGAGGCGTACTCGTCCCATGTTTGATATAAAAGTAAAAACCTAAACCTTTTTTGAATACCAGTTAACCTACATATAAATAAAACACCCTTCCATGCACAATTTTCAGTGAGACTAAATATTTTTTAGAAATCAAAAACCACTTCAGGATTATTTCATTCAAAACCACATAAATTCTCAAATTTTTACGATTGTGTTAATTGGTGTACTAGAGTTCCGGGTTGATATGGTTGTGAATGAAGTTCTATAGAAGAAGCCAAATTTCTGGAGCCTTTGAGGCAACAGGCAAATAGGTTATTAATTTGCTAGGGTTACAAGTTGTGGCTAATCTACAAAGGTTTTGAAAGTATAGATTGATTGCAACAATTAAATATTTCTCTTATAATGAAAAATTTTCCAATAGACTTGGTCACAATTGAAAGTGGTTTTTCGTTTGAAGCATTCTTCAAAAGTTTGTTACTTCGTCACTAGTAGAAACCAAGTGTTATTGTTATTACTTTTTATTATTAATTTGGGTTGTGGTGATTATTGATGTAGTTGTGTTGGTTGTTAAACTGTTAATTTTGGGAATATATTTTTTTTTTGAAACAGAAGCATTCCATTCAATTAATCAGAAAAATTAGCATCTTGGTACAAAGCTTCCCTAGCTATTGGAGGTACATCTTCTATCCAATACATATCATTACTAATATTCCTAGCAAATTGAGCTAACACATGAGCCACCCTATTCCCCCCTTGCCTAATACATTCAATCCTCACCCATTGCAAATTTCTAATCAAATGATGAATATCCCCAATCACATTCCCAAGCATTGACTGATCATCCTTTAGAGTTGAAATAGCTTTCATGGCAGAGCTATTATCCCCTTCAATGACTAATGCAGAGAAGCTAGCATCCACGACAAACTCAATGGCTTTTCTACATGCAAGTAATTCTGCCTCCTCACTGCAAAAAATCTCAGGTCCCTTGGCTACCATGGCTGCCATAACCTCACCTTTTTCATTCCGGATGACTGCTCCAAATCCAGAACTGTTGAAGTCCAAAAATAATGCTGCCTCAAAATTAATCTTGAAGATCGATTGTGGAGGGGGTTGCCAGGTATCCCGATTAGACTGCATTACTTGTTCAGTTCCCATCAGGTTTGTTGCAGTCCAAAACTCCTCAAGAAAATCTCTTGCACGGTTATTCAACAACCCTGGATCATGAAACTTACCACCATGCACAACCCTATTCCTTTGATTCCAAATCAACCATGCTTGGACTAGCACTACCTCCATTTCTTGTGACTCAACTCGATCCAGTAAGTACTCCATTAGTTGAAGCATATCAGCCATGCCCGAGCCTCCTTTCTACAGAATTTTCAAGCTTCCAGCCCACACATCCTTAGCCGCATCACAGTCCCAAAGAGCATGGACAGCTGATTCCAAAAATCTCAGACAAATTGGGCACATCGCATCAGCAATTATTCTTCTCTTTGACAGATTTAGCTTTGTTGGAAAAATATTATTGCAAGCCCTCCACCCAAACACTTTAATCTTATTTGGGATTCAAAGCTTCCAAAGTGCAGGCCAAATTCCCTTTCCAACACAGCCCCTTGAACTCTCGGCTACACTTCCTCCTCTCAAAACTTCCTTAGCCACCTTGTATGTGGACTTAATAGTAAACAGCCCTTTCTTGTGATGCAACTAGATCATAATGTCTTCCACATGTCTTCGGCTTAGCTAGATTCTACAGATAGCTTTAGCCTCCTCTTTCTCAAACATGTCCATGATAAATTCAGACCTCCATGCATGCAATTCTTGATCAATCAAATCAGCAACAGTCACTTCGCGAACTTCATCCTTAACTAGATGCAAAGGCGCATTTGTTGGGTAATTTGGTATCCATTTATCCTCTAAAACCATAACTGAATAGCCATTCCTAACTCTCTAACAACACCCAGACTTCAAAATAGGTAAAGCTACCACAATGCTCTTCCACACAAAGGAACAATTTGGGGACTCCTTGGCATCAAATAGATGAGTTCTTGGAAAATATCTAACTTTGAGGCATTGATATACTAAAGAATTATTATCATGTAGCAATCTCCACCCTTGTTTAGCTAACATAGCTAAATTAAATGCCCTTAGATCCCTAAAACCCATTCCTCCATCCTTCTTTGATAGCGTCAACTTTTTCCACCTTTGCCAATGAATTTTCCATTCAATCCCCACTTGCCCCCACCAAAATTTAGCACACATCGCATCTAGTTCATCACAAAGTTTCAAAGGGAGTTGAAATACACTCATGGTGTAAGTAGGAATAGACTGAGCAACAGCTTTAATAAGTATTTCCTTACCAGCCTTAGACAACATCTTCCCTTTCCAACCCTGCAATTTTTTCCATATCCTATCCTTCAAGTATGAGAATGTGTGATACTTTGTTCTCCCTACTAAGGTAGGCAGCCCCAAATATGAATCAAATCAGTTTACCTCTTGCACCCGCAAGATCCTCAGAATATCTTGCTTCTGACTGGCTAAAGTGTTACTGCTAAAAAAGATTGAAGACTTCTCTAGATTTATGCACTGTCTCGAGGCATTGGCATAGGTCTGAAGCACCTCAGAAACTATCTCCACCTCATTTTGTGTTGCCCTGCAGAACAAAAAGAAATCATCTGCAAACAATAGGTTAGAAACTTTCGGTGCCCCTCTACAAATGGAAGCTCCATGAATTTTGCCATCATTCTTTGCTTTTGCCAACAAAGATGTAAATCCCTTTGCACACAATAGAAACAAGTATGGTGAAAGAGGGTCTCCTTAATTTATTACTTACAAGTCTTAAATTCACTAGATTAATGTAGATTTTTCAACATGTAACAAAAGTTGAAATTAAAAATATATTGATTAAATGATGTGGTGGAAAAATGAGAGCTTTCAAGACTTTGCCAGTGGGCACAATTCATGGTCCTTACCGGATATACCTTAAGCACGGTGTGTGTTAATGAGGATGACGTCTACCAACTGATGTCATTCATAAAAATTAAGCATTTAGCATAAAATTTTTGCTGCAAGAATGTTCTCTTGTCATTTTTTTTCCCACTAAATTTGAATGATTTCAATTGGTAATTCTTTCTTTCTTTTTATTTTATTTTTGGACGAAATTTGGCTATAACTCCCGCTTAAAAAAAAAAAAATATTGCTAAATATTTTGAAAATCTAACTGTTGGAATGTATGTTCTTAACACGCATGTCTAATTTCGTGTCAATCGGATATTATTTACTATTTGATCTATAAAATTATTTTTTATGCATAATTTTAGATTACAAAAACTTGAAATTTAAATATTTGATTGATATTATAGTTATTGATCTTTAATTTTCTGAAAATTTTGCAAGTATTGAGGATATAGGAAGAAAATATAACTAAATTGTAGATTTGTTTAAATTCACATTCAATAAAATGATATTGAATGGAGTTGTAGTCATCGGCTACACAAACTTTGTCCATTTATTCTTCCAATATTTTCATAATAATTATTTTAAAATTTTAATGATTAGATTTTCTACCTGTGTGTCTAACCCAAAACGAAAATGACTCTATTTCATCCTAGCCAAAAAGAAAAATCTGAAAAATTAGGAGGCTAGGATTAGCGAATTTTGCAATAGTTGTTTGGGCATATTCAACAATGACACACATTCGGAGTTCTTGAAATGTATTTTCGTGGTCTAAAGGACCAGCTTGTATAACATGGAGGACAAAGTTTTCCTCCAACCCATAATATGATAACTTATAAAATCATTCATGTCTATTCTTTAAAGGATAAAGTTAGTAACAAACTTGGTTGTATTGAAGCCTTAGGCTATAAGCCTATAACTAAGTTTGTTGCCAAACTATGCCCTTACGTAAATAAGTTGCATACTTATTTAATAACTCATGTGATAGAAATATAAGAAGATGGTTTTATCAATCACCCCATAAAGAGAAACAATGCTGACTATTTTTATCCTTGAAAATTGGGATAACTATGTCCTTTTTTATGTGCTCTTCATCCCTGTCTGGTTGATGTTTCCTCTTCTTTAATTGCTATATATTTGTACTTTGTAGCATACAAACCCCAAAAGGAAAATATTAATGAATGCCCTTAGGGCATTGGTTAATAATCAATTTAAAAAAAGTTTTTATAGAAAAAGAAAAAGAAAAGTAATTAATGTTTTGATAGTTTTTTTCATTTCCCATAAAAGTTGTGTCAAAACTTTCCTAAAATGGATTCTTAACCAATGCCTAAGGGCACTTGTTAGCATCAAAATCTTGTTGGAATGTCATCATCTTGTTTTAGCTGCATAAGAAAAACTATATTAAAATTTTATCTTCCCTTAATCGGAAAGAGCTAGGAATCAATGCCCGCTTTGGATAATCAAATATATTATTGTAGATATGACGAATACACAGCTTCTTGGAAAAGTTGCACCTATGTATGGATCTTTTTGGTTTGAGAACAATCAAATTCTATATGAATATATGATATTGTTCAATGGAATTCTAAGCTGCAAATGATGCTGTGCATTATAGTGTCTTTTTATTCAAAAATGGATGGTACTGGTAGCTTTACCCAAAGACGCAAAAAACAAGGGGTTGTCAAGGAAAACGAACCATCCAACATATAAAAGTGTTGTTTATCAATCACCATGTGTATTATATGAACCAATCTCAAATAATGTTTCTTTTGTTTATCCTAACCTTGTTGCTTTCGCCGAAATGTTTCCATTTGATCTCAACGTGCATATTATATATGTCAGGCATTGTACATATCCAAAAAAAAGGCCAATTTATGGCTCACACAAACTGTCCTGACTGACTTTGGCTCTTATGAATAATTATTTGATACAAGTTGACAAACAAATGAACAATCTTGTTTAGTAAAACGGCTTCAGTAAAATAAGAAAGAAGAAATTTTATTTTTGGGCGAAACATTTCAATGCATAATATAATTTAGGTTTTATTGCACATTTAGTTCTCAACTTTTATGCCATATTTAAATGGTCCCTATCTTTTGAAATATTTCATTTTAGTGCTTATATCTTTGACTTTGTATCAAAAAGGTCCTTGTCGTTAGCTATTCTGATTTTGAGCGAAATCCCTAAGATTTTGATATTACCAAATTAAAAGGAGGGAATAGATTAGTTATTCAAATGATCATATTTGCTTCTTTTGTATCTATTTGGAAATAGAGAAATCAAAATAAGAGTTCATTGCAGCGACTTTTTTTTTAAAAAAAAAAAACTAAAATGAAACATTTAAAAGAATGAAGATCATTTTAAAACATATAAAGAACAAATGTTAAGGACCAAACATATAATCATACCTAAAATCTATTAGGCCCTAGCTAGAAATAAAATTGGCACTACATGTATGGAGCACTCTCAAATTCCTTGCATAGCCACCGCCCAAATATAAATTCCATTCAGATTACTCTCTTTAATTAAGTGAAAGCATGAAAAGAGGTTTAGTTACTTGTGTGCATCATTGTGAAAAAGAAGAGGCGAATAAGCGAGAAAGGAACAACCATCCATGCATATGATGCTCATATTGACAGAGAGATCCAAAAAGTGTTTCATCTTTCGAATTTTCTATACCTTTGAAAATATCATTTTGATGAAGACATGGACTGGGAACAGGTTCTCAACAACTGGGGTGTGGCCAAAAAAGGAAATAAATACACAACTCTCTCTTTTTTTATGTACAGTATTATTTGTTTGTGGGGCTATTTTCCTTCCTACAGTCATTGTCCTCATCCATTTTCACAAGCACCAACCTGTCACTTAATCATCAACCAAAAGGAATTGAAATTTTAATTGTTCTGTCATTTGTCGTATTTTGCTAAGATTGAACTGTCATTAGACACACTGTCAATTTGTGAACAATTCTTTATTCTTTTCTTAGCCAGTTCTTACAACATTTCAATTGCTACACATGTATAAGCCAAAGAATTTAAGGATCAATCCAAAATCTGTAGTCTGTACACACATTTGTTTAGAGATTTTGGGTTTGATGCCAATTGGTAGAGACAAGAAAAAATTTTTGATGTTCGGTTTTTTTTGTCGTATCCCACAAGTGAAGAGAATAAAACTCATGGTGGCTCGTGATTCATGAAGCATTTGGCTGGTTTTGAATCAGTGCCAACCTTTTTGGTGTATCTATCTATCCTCATAAGGATTTTATTGTGTACCCCTTAAGAATTAGTTTGATCTTTGATGCTATTGCAATGCCAAGGGGCTAATTTAAACACTAAATCAGGCTGAATACATCTCATAAGGGTCATTGTATAGAATTTATTCCTCCCAAGCTCTTGGACCTATCCTTAAACAGTCGTGTATGACTTTGAATACTGTAATTTTTTTTTTTTTAAAGAAAAAAAAATTATGACTAACCTGAAAACAATATCAACAAAATAATGAAACTTGGTCATATAGAAATTTGGATTCTGCAATTGGTTCGGAATAAAAGCAGCCGCTTTCTTATCAAAAAAAAAAAAAAAGCAGCCGCTTCAGATTTAGAAATTTTTAATTCCAGAAACCATTACAATTAATTACAATACAATACCTTCAGTTGATTTCGGACCCAAAAAACACCTCAACATTCTCTTTGTCATCATCAGGAGGCTGAAAATTTACTGAGGAATCAACCTTTCCGCCTAAAACACTAAACAGCATTTGATTCGAGCACTTCTTCTGTAATGACATACAGGCAAGTACAAGAATAATGTTATACAAATATATTTTCTCTTTTTTGGGTCTATATGGGATCAAACAAATAATTTTTTTTTTTCTTCTGGTAAGTAATGTAAAACAGTTTTTTCTTTTTTTAGTTAAGATAGGATTTAAATTTATGGTCTCCGTTCTTGATGATTGATGATTGATGATTGTTCTTACTATCAGTTCAAAATAGTAAATTTTTTTTTGAGAGAGTTTTAACTTATAACGTCCGCTCCTGATAATAGCTCTTTATCATCAGACTATGACACCAATCAGTTTTTAGTGTAGGCGGGGATTGAACCCTAAATCTCTTATACAACCATCGAAAACTTTACCAGTTGAACTTACAAGAACCCACAATATTTCTCTTGGATAAAGGAATTTAAAGAGAATGCTTTGGAATTCAATCTTTAATTTAAATGACTTGAATATTGAATAGGCTATTAAATGATACTCAATTCGTCTCAAATTGTTGGTACTCTATTCAATTTTGAGATATCCTAAAATGAACTACTCTTTTTAAAATTAATAAATAAAATTTATATCTTATCCTTTACTTTATTTAAAAATTCAATGTCATTCTTTTTATATAGTTTAAATTAATAAGAGTAGTTTTGGAAATTCGTGCATTTTTTAACAATGCATTAAATGATGATGTTTCCTTAAAAAGTTAGATTTTCTAAACAAGATCAACAATTTGAGATGGATGGAGTAGTTTTTTTTTATTGGTGAAATTTATGGGGATATTTTGCTTTTATTAATTTGTTGATTTCAAATTACTAGGCATAAGATGTCATTTCAAATCTATTATATCATGTGGGTTCCAGTTAACTCAATTGGTAAAGTTTCTGATGGTTAAATAAACCATATGTTGAAACTCTCAAAAAAAAAAAAAAAAATCCATCATATCTTAAGAGTTTTTATTGGATTAAAATCTCCGAAATTATTATCATTGTGTGTTCTTAAATTTATACCAAGCAATTAATTAGTAATTGTTTTTCAAATAGTTTTGATTTGAAACGCTTAATTATAAATATAATCCCACTGATTTTTGGTTTGATGTAGGCAATATTTGAACCTAAATCCATTATTTAATGACAAAAGACTTTACTAATTGAACATTTAACTTTAATGGATATCCACTTCTCTCATTTTTCAAATTGCTTAGCAAACAAAGAAAACATCTTAATCTGATTCTGCTAATGGGGAAAGTCTCACATTTCAATAAGTAAGGATCGCCATTATTAAGTATCCAAATTACCTCGAGGCTAGAGACTACTTGGAGTATTTTTTTTTAGGTGTGTGTATATATATATAAATATTTTTTTTAGAATATTTTTTAGGTGGATTTAGGTTTCTGCTTTATGGCCTTGAGCATTGCCATTCAAATTTCAAATTACTTAGAGCATTCACATTCCATTTCTTAAAAAAAAAAAAAAAAAAAATCTCATTTTACCATCTCAAAAGTTAAGTTACTTTATCATTTATATCATACCATTTTACAACACACCCATTATCCCATATTCTATTTTATTATTCCACTCATTACAATAATTTATACTACCCAATAAAATAATATAATTCAATCTCCCTCTCTTCTCCCCCATCTCTTTCTTTAACCACCAATCACTACCGCACATAAAACTCACAACCCAACAAATTACCCACACAGCCCACTGTCACCACTACCAAGCCAAACACAACCCAACCCAACCCAACACCACCACCTCTACCAACAAAACCCACCACCACCACCACGCCAAAAAAAACCCACCCCTACCAGCAGGAACAAAACCCATAAAACCCACCACCACCTCCACCAACAAAACCCACTACAACCACTGCCCACACCATTACAAAACCCTAATCCAACCCATTACCCACACCACCACCCACACCATCACCACCAACCCACCACGGCACCATGCAAACCCAGCCACGGCAACAAGGAAAAAAACCCAGCCACCACCAAGCAAACCAACCACAACATCGGCTAGCAACCACCATCATAATCACAGTAGCCACCACCAAAGCCCATTAAAAAAAATCACCAAACCCACTACCAACAACAACCACAAAAGTTTCTCAAAAAAAAAAAAAACCACAAAAAAGCAACCACCACAAGAACCACCAAGAGAAACCCATGCTGAAAACCACCAAGAGAAACCCATGCCGACAACCACAAGAGAAACCCACGCCAACAACCATTTCCGAAAAACCCACCGCAAGAACCACAACAAAACCACCACCGATCTCGTCGACAACCACGCCGATCTAGAAATCCATCACCCATGACAGCAAGCCCCCACGCCAACAGACAAAGAAAAGGGAGACGAAGAGAAAATAGAGAAGAGAGAGGATGAGTAAAGAGAGAGGGAAACAAGTGAGTCAGAGAGAAAGAAAGACTGAATAAAAATGAATATTTTATTTTTACAATTGTGCTACAGTACCGTCACAAATTTGTGATGGTACTATAGCACAATTGTAAATTTTTTTAGGATACAAGACTGGGTAATGCAATGTTTTTGTGTTTTGATGGTAAAATATATCAACATATGATATTTAAGAGATCGGATGTGAATGATCTTATTAGCAAGGGGAAAAAAGATTTCCATAATGGAATATAATGGCTACTTTTTTGTTTATTTATGTGAGGGTTATAATGGTTACTATTCTCATATTAGCACCATCCTCGTCAATAATAGCAGTATGGGCCGTCAAAAGTTACCATGTTGAATATCTTGACTTACTACTTTATCAGATGCTTTGCAACCTTAGAATTACTGCAAATCCCAGATAATCTTTTGTTTTATTTTTATTTTGTTTTGATTTTTGTTTGTTGGTTTTGATTTGTTTGTTTGTTGATTTTTCTATCTTTATTGAGTGATAACTGCTTTTATTTATATTTATTTTTGATCAAATTATAAATTATACCCTCAAAGTTTGGGGTAT
This sequence comes from Notholithocarpus densiflorus, assembly GCA_030021035.2. Taxonomy (NCBI): domain Eukaryota; kingdom Viridiplantae; phylum Streptophyta; class Magnoliopsida; order Fagales; family Fagaceae; genus Notholithocarpus; species Notholithocarpus densiflorus. The sequence continues at coordinate 5,327,351 of JARYZH020000011.1, forward strand.
TTTTAAATTTTGTCCTCTAAAGTTAAAATTTTTTTTATCAACTCTGCTAACATTAGATATTGTTTGGATTTGCTCTTTTTCGTCCATATCCATTGATGAGATGTCTATTAAATGTTAGTTCACCCCAAAATAACATAGTTTTAATATTCAAAATTACATCATTTGGAGTTATATTTAAGCCACTTAAGATATTTTGTACTAATCATTCTAATAAATAATTTTGATTTCTTTTTGCTATCAAGTTTGCTTTAATATACCGTTTATAACCCTCTCTTAAACTAAATAAAACCTCGCATATGTGATGCCCCAAATTAGATTGGATTATTTGAGTGTTTGTTGTATACAAGCATGTGTTGAGTCCCACACCGATTGGTTACTAGGTGAACCTTGAGTATTTAAATGATTATGAGGAGCTTTGATTGCAACTTGTTATGTGTAGTGGAGAGTGAAAAGTAGCCGACACTAAAACTCGGGTACTAAGCAAATACCCTAATATAGACTTTGGTACTAAGTGAAAATCAGTAACATTTTCTGGTATAAATCACATATATAGCATGTATATTGTGTAAACTAACTATATAATCAATATAAAATAGTCCATAAAAAATAACCATCACACGACCTACAATTTTTCATAATTATTTGAAAGTAAGTATCATACAAGAGAATGGTCATTTCAAATCTACAATCTCACATGCTACAATTTTTCAACGTTGGCATTGTCTCCAGCTAGGATGACTGAGATCTCTCCATCCCAAAACTAAATGCCTGAATAAATAGCATACTAGACTGGAAGGTAGATTTTTTTTTTTTGGAGAAAAGGAAGGTAGATATGTATGGGAAGCATTAGATCCTCCAATGTAAAGGAACTAACAATAATTTTGTAAAAGAAATCAAATTGATGAAACTACAAGTAAACTTTGGCGAAAATACAATTTTAGTCCTTACATTTTGGGGTAATTGTTAATTTGATTATTATATTTTAGTGGCAGTCAATTTAGTTCATATTATTTTCAATTTGTAGTTAATTGATCTCTACATTTTGATAGTAGTCAAATTAGTCTTTGTTATTTTCAATTTGCAGTCAATTCCATCCATATTATTTTTAATTTGTAGTCGTCTTGGGTTTGTTTAGTTGCTAAGTTGATATGTGTGTCTACCAAAATTAAAGATTGGTAAATTTGATTTGTGCCTTTTTGTTTGGTTGTCAAGAAAATGCAAGGAAGTGCAAGAAAAGCTGTGAGTTGACAGTAAGGACAAAATTGAGTGCAAGTTGAAAATAAAACAGACCAAATTACCTACTACCAAAACATAGGAACCAAATTAACGTTAATCTCAAAATGTAAGGACTAAAATGGTATTTTCTCCTAAACTTTATTATGAATTTTGACTAACCCAAACCCTATAATTGTAAGAGAGTAGCTTTAATTTGGGCTTTCTGAGAGAGAGAGAGAGAGAGAGAGAGAGAGAGAGATGAAATTATTGGTGATTAGTTGAGTGTGAGAGAATGAGATTGTTTTCCGAACAAATTAAAGTAGAAAAAAAACCTTTAAAAAATAAGACAATTTTATAAGGTTTTGCATTTACCAATTTTAGTTTCTTTGATCTATATTTTTTGATACTACTAAGTACTGGAAAACTCGGAAAATTATCTTTAATAAAAGTTTTATGTTGAAAAAAAATAAGGCATAGAGATCGAGTTAGAAACTCGATCAATTTTACTTGTCATTACCGCTATGCTATCACTTAAACCCTAATTTGAGGTTGTTGATTTTTTTTTTTTTTTTTGGCTATATTTTTAAAGTAGATTGATACAGTAGGAAATGTAAGATTTGAACCATGAAATTTTTTATTGGAAATATTTGGAGACCCTAGTTAAGCTACAAAGCGCATTTGGGGTTGTTTTTGAGGCAACATAAAAACAAAAAAACTGGTAACGCATTGTTTTTTTTTTTTTTTTTGAGGGTGTGGTAACGCATTTTTGGAAGGCAGGAGAGGTACAGAGGTGGGTGGAGATCGGGTCCAAGTCATATTGGCCACAGGATAAATAAGGATTAAAAAAAAAAATGGAAGTAGAAGAAAACTTGTATAGGAATTATGGATTGAGAAGGCAAGGACAGACACATCGGCCTAAAATTTAAGTAGTATTTTTTTTAAAAATGTTTATAGTAGTTATGTTCCTTATAAAGATTTTTTTTTTTTTTTTTTTTTTTTTTGAGTTTTTAACTATAGTATTCGCTCCTGATAATAGCTTTTTATCATTAGACTAAAATACCAATCAGTTTTTTATGTAAGCGAGGATTGAACTCTAAATTTCTTATTCAATTATCAGAAATTTTACCAATTGAGTTAACTGAAAGTCACGCGTTCCTTGTAAAACTAAATAGAGTTAATGAACTCAAATTGTTGACTGCACATCATAAATATTTCCTTAGTTTTATCACAGTTTTTCTGGTTTAAGAACCCCATCTAGATTCTTAATCTGTAATATTAAAATTTATCTTTGATCAAAATATCTATCCGTTATTAGTTTAATATTTATTGAAAGGGTCATTCGTTTGAATAGAATTAGTAATCTTAATGTCTTTTTGATTTTTTATTTGATTGTATTTACTCAAGAATCTTATATATTATAGTTCAAATTCCACTGTTCTTTTAGATTTGCACAGTGCAACATGAACTTTTCTGGCAATTTAAGATACCCACTTTGCAAAGATGCAATCTTAAGGGAAGGGAGGAGGATTCGTATCGTATCTCTTATGAGTGAAAAGAAAAAGATTGAATTTATATATATATATATATATATATATTTTGGGTGTCTAAATTGACTTCATCCGTATCCACTGTAGGAATAATTTTGGATATATAGCAGTGAATTTATTCCAGTATCTGGGATTAAATTATTAAGCTATAGATGCCCATAACAATATTCTCCAATATTAGATTATATATTACCAACTCTGGAATCATTTTAACTTCTTCTTAAGACCCATATATCCCTTTCATGTGCAACATTCCAATCTATTTTATATGGGGACAAACTTCTATTAACTTATTTGTTCATCTTGGGGAGACTTGTATTTTTATAAGCGTTTTAAGGGCTTTGGTTATGTCAATAGATCATTTTTCATTCCTATCCTTTATGGGAATAAATAAAGGCATTGCATAGTGCTTTTATACAATCAATATTCATATCTTACACCTCAAGTCTTTTCAGAATATAAGAAAATTTTATGCCACACATCAGAATTCAACATTGTTGTTGTTTATCCATCAGATCTGCATCTTCTTTTTTTCCATTTTGTGCATATTGACGTGGCTTGTGCCGACTAGGACATAAAAGGAATGAAATTTGATGTAGTTTTAGAAGGTAAATAGAAATTTTGAGCAGAAATCAGCTTTGCTTGCTGTTCTAGTTAGGATTATTGGGTTACAGGTTTGATAATCTGTAGATGAACACTCGTAAGATAGATTGCAGAGAACAAGTTAATGAGAGCAATGGAGTGATCAATGATTGTAGTTCTGAATTTGGCAATCGATCTTCCGAGTTTCTTGGATACAAACAGCCTTGGCACATGGGAACTTGTTTTCAGCCACTGAACATGGAGGGAGGATCACAAGCGCAATATATTGGGCCTGCTAAGTCATCAACCACCATTATGAGTCGCTTTGAATCACCAGCTTCTGCTTTTTATGCAACCGAACGCTGCATGGGATTTCCACAGTATGAGGGTGAAGTTGGTAATCCCTCTATGAGCTCCCAGTTTTCCAGGTCTTATGATTCACAGCTCCCTGCATATCAATCTGTTGGGGAGGACTATTCCATTGATACAGCACACCCAGCTGAACCCAACTTTAATTTGAGAAACACCTTGCAGGCAATAGTGAAATCTCAATTCTCTAGCAATCAATACTGTGGATCATCTGAAAATTCCTATAAAATTTCAAGTAGCAATTCACCAGCATGTAAACTTCTTCCACATGAACAAAATAAGTTGCTGGGTGATGATACTAATTATGGCAGGAGGCATCTTTTGATTCCTTTTAAAGGCAATCAGGAAATTCAGGACCATATGGTATGCACATCCTAATCTAGAATTTATATACTTTGAATTGTTTATGTGCAAAAATTCAAGATTGGTATCACTCCTTAGGAATAAAAATCGTTCTAATTATGGCTAGTTATTTTTGGACAGGCTAATTGTAATTCATATAATTCCCCACTTGGGCGGCTGAATTTCTCCTCTCAGCAAGAGAAGCACTCTCCAAGAGAAAGTGTATCTGTTACTTCTGGCAATTCTGCTTCAACCGGGGCAGTACTCTCAAGTAAAACACGAATAAGGTGGACTCAAGATCTTCACGAGAAGTTTGTTGAGTGTGTTAATCGCCTTGGGGGTGCTGAGAGTAAGTAATTTGACACAAGCTTTATCAGTATAAGAAAGAAACCATTGTTTTCTGACAATTTCTCTAATGATCGACAATAGAGGCAACACCCAAAGCAATACTGAAGCTGATGGATACAGATGGTTTGACCATTTTTCATGTGAAAAGTCATCTGCAGGTATTAAAGCTTTCTAAAAAGTACTTAGATGTTGCTTGTAACCTTGTTATTTTTCTTGTCAAATTTTCTCTGCACAGATCTGATTCATTTTCTTGTCCCCTTTCTTATCTTCCTTACAGAAATACCGAATTGCAAAATACATGCCAGACTCAACAGAAGGTGATTTGTTGTTACAATTATTGTATTATTCTCAAGTGATTTATTTTATTTGATTCCTCTGCTCTTAGCTAGCTTAACAATTCATGAAAGTTGGAATGATTATGTTTTGCTTTGAATTATATATAAGTGTCCCTACACTCTTGGTTTTGAGGTCTATATAAAAACTGCAGATTCCTTTCTTTATTTATTTATTTATATAGATTTGATGATACTTATAGATTAGATTACAAAACACTATCCTCTCAAGTATGATCATTCTCCTTATTCAAACCAGTTCAGATAGCCATGGCATTACAGAATAATGTCGATAATAGCCAGGCCATTTTGTTTCAGTTCAGACAAGGAAGCATTCGTAGAGGCTCTTGATCCTCCAGTGAAAAGAGTCTTTTTTTCATTTTCTAAAATTAATTTAAACACTGAATTATAATTATTGCCTCCTTTCTCTCTTTGGAGGTTGACCAACGACCACCAAACTATAATCACCTGGAAGTTATTTATGACATGGAATTGTTATGTTCATGCCTTGCAATTCTACAGTTATTTGTCATGAGATTCATTCTACTTCAATTTTTTCCTATTATTAAATATAACTAGCTGGGAACTAGTAATCACAAAAGAGCCTTCACGTCAAATAAGATGCAAGTTTGTATTGTTAAACCCCTGAAACTGGCCAACACCATTCAAGCAAACTGACTATTCTATATCACCTTCAAAGGGCACTAAAACTCATTAAGTGTGGTCTGTTAGATTATTTACTGTGTGTAAAAACATCCAGTATGCCACTATTTTAACAGCATGTAGCATGAGATCAATATAAATTGTTCTCTCAACTTCCAAAATGAGGTCCTTTTTTCTTCAATGAATCATTTTGTTGTCTTTGTATCGTTTCTTTTTTCCCCCCCTTCTTTGGTAAACACTTAATCCAATTAAGGCGATCTTAAGATTTAAATATATTAGTTCTCTTTCAATATGGTAACTTTTTACTTCCCCAATTCACTTTAATTACTCATGTCTTTAGGTTCCATAAAAACTGCAATTGAATTACATTATCTTGATGTACTGTCCAAACAGGCATTTAGAATCCATTGTACTATGTGTGTGTATATGTTTGATCATTTTCCTAGCTCTGATCCAAATTAATGTCTAATTTTCATGTCATTTTGTCAAAGAGTAAATGTCATTTGCAAGAACATGTGATAATGGGGCAAAAGTTTTTTAATTCTCTAACATGGTTAACAAGAGTCAAGCTTGCCTATATATGTTAAATTGAAAAAGACCACAAAAAAGTAAATTGATTATAGCTTAATATTGGACACCAAATCACCTGCTTTATCCGGTAAGGAACCTTAAATTCCTTTACCAATGGTATTGACTATTGACAACTTGGTTGTAATACTGATACTAACCCTGTCAACAGGAATTGAGCAATTCTAGTTATGCCTAGTCTTAATGAGAAGGAAATTTGTCATACTCACACATTCTTTTGGTCTCCTGCAAGTTTTGTTGAATTCTCTCGTTTGATGATGCAGAAAGTGCCTTTCATCAATCTACCGTGCAATTTTTCTCTCAATAAGATTACAATGATTCAATCAAGCCAGTTAATAGTAATCTGATGTGACTATCCTTTTCTATTGCAGGAAAATCGGAGAAAAGAAACATTTTGAACAACCTACCCCTGTTTGATGCAAAAACGTAAACTTCATGAATTTAATTCCATCTCCTAGTCATTCTAGTGATACATTTCTCCCCTTAAAATTGTTATTATTTCAAACCTGGTGTTAGTTTTTTTTCCCTTCTCTTTATTATTGTTTTATACTAACTTTTGCATAAGAACTCTATTCTTACACCAACTTGTTAACTTTGTCTGGCAGTGGCTTGCAGATCAGAGAGGCACTGCAACTGCAGTTAGAAGTCCAAAGGCATCTTCATGAACAATTAGAGGTATTTCATCGGCTCTTTCTACTCCAGTGTGGAAAGTGATTTCATGCTCAATGTCCTATCGATTTCTGAACAACTTTTCATTATCTTGAACCATTGATTGTCTGGAAAAATGATAAAAACAAAACATAGTAAGGCTTTCTTTATTGAATAATTGATTATCTTAAAATGAAGTTTAGTATTCTTGTCTAATATAACAACAAAATCACATGCCAGTAGAACTTTTCATAGAATTACCACTCTGCAGTTTAATTAGAAACTTTCATTGGGTGAAACAATGTGGCTTGGGTTGCTGGCTTCCTGAACTCCCACAAGTCACGTGGAATAGAAGTTCAGGCCAGGCCAAGGTGGGGAACATATGTGAGAATGTACAACTGCATGCTTACTATAAACAGGACCTCACACCTTGCATCAGCTTTTACATCTGCAAATGAGTTGCATGCCATTTATCATTGGAATTTGCGGGCAGCTAATGATAAAACCATTATCAATTGATTACTTTTCTGGGCCAGATTCAGCGAAATTTGCAGCTAAAAATTGAAGAACAAGGGAAGCAGCTGAAAATGATGTTTGACCAGCAACAGAAAACAAATTGTAGCATCCTCAAAAATCACAACTTGGATACTACTTTCTCTGCTGATCCATCAATTAGTCTCAATGACATTCAGGCTCCAATTGCTGAAAGTTCTGGAAATTCCCACTTCCCATCCAAGATAAGTTAGATCCTAACAGCACTCCATATCCCCTCTTGCATATATGTATAGTTTGTATACATAAAAACACTATAGCAGTGGTGGGGTTCCTAGAAAGCTTTGATCTTTCGCATATGTTAAACATTAAAAGCAGTTAAGCAGTCATGGGGTCCCTGCAATGCCCACTACCTACTACAGAATCCGGGATTATGCAGTGCGGTCTGACTAAGAAACGGAGTGAATTTGCTTAATCCTTCTAAGTGAACTCAGTGAATGTACTTATGAAATCTGAATGCACTCATGAATAATACCCTTCAGAAAAGAAATGTTTTGTATCCACTCATGCATAGCTCGTGCATAAACTCAGTGAAAAGCATTCTTCTGGTAAGGTTCATTTATAGTTTTAGTGTTAGTGTAAGAATAATGTTGTCTTGTATAACTCGTTTTCTTTCAAGTTCTTGTAATGTAGTCAAAAGCTCCCTACGGATTTACATTGAGCTCATAATAAACTGAAATTTCTGATGCATAGCTTGGTTAAATATTCAAGACTGCATAGGGGAAGTTGGGGGTAATTTTGGTATAAATAGCTGAAAGGTGTCAAGCCAAATCTGGACGGTAGATGTCATAATGATTTTCTATTTCCTAAACAGTTGGCCCCATTTTTCCACAACTATTCGGTAACAACGAGGATTAAACTTTAGTATAAAGTGGCTGTTAATTGTTGATGAACTGTTTCCAGTTTCCATTAAAAGCAATAGGCTGCCTGTTTTTTCTCCCCTTGGAAAAACACTAAGGTCCCAGATGGGCTGCTCTGTAATTGTCGTTGTCTTCGTACTGTTGAAGACAGCTGTCCAAGGCATTCCTGGCTTTAGGGGTGGCAATTTGTGTTCACGTGTCGGGTTCATGTCGTGTCAACTTATGAGTATCCAACTATATGGTTAACACTAACCCGACATGTTTATTAAACGGGTCAAGATTCCTTAACTCTAACACGACACATTTATTAAACGGGTCAGTCGTGTTGACTTTTTTATCAGATTTGATCAAAATGAAAAAAAAAAAAAAATTATGAAAAAACAAACAAATAAATATTTTTAACATAAAATTTAGAACTAACGAATAACTGCATTACAAATAATCATTCAAAACTAAAATATATCCCAATATCATAAATAATCAATCACAATATGTCAAAGAAAATAAACTACAACAATTAATAAGTTTATATACCTAAAGTTTAAAGGGTATATTGGTAAAATATCATTTAATTAAACGGGTCAGACGGGTCAAACAGGTTCTATATGTTGAACTTTATAAATTTTTTATAATAAACTTTTAGTTTGAATAGAATTTAAATTTGTTAAAATTTAAATGATAAAGTTATACCTAAATTAAACAGTTGTTAAATATAATCCATTAATTGAGGAAATATATCTTAACAAAAATTATATAATTAACTTATTAATTAGTGAGAGTAGCCACTTGGTACAACCACGGCTTTTAAGAACTTTTTTTTTCACTGCAAACTTTACTAATTAGTGAGAGTAGTCACTTTTGGTTCAAGGAAAACTTTTGCTAAAGTTCTTATAGTATATGATATGATATGATGTCATATCATACAATTTGAGAAAAAGAAAAACAAAAAACAAAAAACAAAAATATGGGTTGTGTGGGATTTAAGTTTAGAAATGTTTGATAATAGACTTTTAGTTTGAATAGAATTTAAATTTGTTTTAAATTATTGTTAAATCTTATCCCTTAGTAAAAACGTGGTTTTTTTAATAATTTTTTTAAGAAAGAAAATGTGGGTTGTTGTGTGGGATATAAGTTTAGTTTGAATAAAATTTAAATTTGTTAAAATTTAAATGATAAAGTTTTACCTAAATTAAACAGTTGTTAAATATTATCTCTTAATTAAGGAAATATATCCTAACAAAAAAATATATAATTAATTTACTAATTAATAAGAGTAGCCACTTAGCGCAATTACGATCTTTAAGCCCAAATTTTATTATATAATATATGATATGATATAATTTTTTTTTTAATGAAAAGGCCCGAGTTCCCAACCCATCTCTGTCTATAGAACAAAAGACCCAAAGAGGGGCAAAGAGTCCATCCAAATTACAAAAAGCAGCCCAATGGGCTAAATTATGTGCTACAAAATTAACAAGTAATAATACAAAAGAAAAGTCCCAACAGAGAAAAGAATTCACAGCAGACTTGGAATCCTTAACACAAAGAGTCCAGTAACCCATGAGAGGAGGCAGGGGAATTTTTTAAGGCATCTACAACCAGTTTGGCGTCACCTTCAAAGATTACAGAATTAAGTTTGCGTTTCACACAAGAGAGATTACCAAAAGTGCAGCTGAAGCTTATGCAGAGAGAGGTTCCGTAGAGGGAAGAAGTTTTGAATTAGCAAAAGCAAGCTCTCCTAAATCATTCCAGCACAATTACACTGCAACAGAGGCCATACTAAGTTTAATGGCAGTATAAAAATTTGCCTTGAACTGAACCAGCCTAGTTGTGGAGGCAAGGCAGTCAACTTGAAAAGTCAGGAGGAAGTAGAGATTCCCAAGCAGAGAGATTTTCTATATATATCCTATCTTCTTTTGCTGCAGTTTTGTTTGAATCAGGGATCAAGCTTTCGAAAACTACTTGATTTCTCAGCCACCATAATAAGGCCCCCAACCGCCTAAGCCTAAGGTGAACAGTGCCCCAAAAATTTATAAAAAATTCCCAAGCCCTCCACTGCAAAAAATAATACCAGTCCCCTTAATAGTACAAAAAGGTTTCAAAAATTGTAGAATTGTTTTAAAGGCATTCATAAATCGGGGAGTTGCATGAAGTTACTATCATTACGGACGGAATTACCTTCTTGAATACCTTTTTCTCAAAAAACAAATGCATGGAGTTGAAAACTTGAAATTGTTGGGACAAACCGAGAAGACTCTTTACAAGTCACAGACGACCTTCTAGTATTAAATAAGGGCATAACTAACAACGCCATTAATCCAAACTTAAAGGCGATTGTCCAAAATTGATCCCTTGGCATTAAAGGGAAGAATAACATCTAATTTTGCCAAATAGCATAATTTTAGGAAAAACGTATCCGACCAAACTTATTTTGTTATATGTAACACTTTTTTGGAATTTGAGTTTGTCAAACTTGAGTTTCGAGTCTCAAGTGAGACTCGAGTTTTAAGCATTATGGCAATTTGATCAAACATAATGCTTGAAAAATTGTGTACATTTAATATACTTAATTATGTAAAATTTTAAAGGTTTAGATATTGAATGGACAGGCTTTACACTCTCAGTAATCTATGAAGTAAATTGTCCACACATCAAACAACTGTGTAGGTAAAATATAAAGAATTGTGTACATTCTTTAATGATTTGAATATTAAATATATAGATCTTACACTCTCAGTAATTTCTAAATAAAATTGTCCTCACAACAAAAAACTATTTAGGTTAAATATACAGAATTGTGTACATCCTTTGAAAAATTGTGTACCTTGAATATACAGAATTATGTATATTCTTTGAAAAGTTTTGTACCTTGAATATATAAAATTTTGTACATTCATTAAAAATTGTGTACATTAAATATATAAAATTATGTATCTTATTTGGAAAATTATGTATATTGAATTTATAAAATTGTGTAAATTATTTCAAAAACTATATCCATTGAATATACAAAATTGTATACATTCTTCCAAAAATTATGTCCATTGTATATAAATAGTAGTGTACATTTTTTTTTTTTTTTTTTTAATTGTGTATGTTAAATATACAAAATTTTGTATACTCTTGGAAAATAAAATTCTACATTGAATTTATAGAATTGTGTGTAAGTGTTTTTGTGGGAGGGGTGAGATCTGAGTACAAAATAGAGCTCTGTGGGCCCAGCCTGAGGAGGTGGAAAGGCCCATTCCCTCATTAGTTCTGACCCAATACACAGATGAGAGCTTGAGAATAGAGGCTGACTGCCTGAGGAGTCTAAAAAGCGAGCATTTCTCGGGAGGCATTGAGCAGGCCACTTGGACCAAAAGACAAAATAATGTGGAAGGTGGTAGAGACGTGCAAGCAATGAAGAAGGAAAATATCCAGGTAAAGTACCCATTATCTCCGCATTCAATGTACTGCACCAACTCAGCTAGCCGCATTAATGGTAGAATGACCCCTGAACAATACTCTCACAACTTGTAGTACATTCTACCACCTTCAGCAAAATCTTGATGGGACAAGCATCCAAAAGAAAATCAGTGGCTGTACAAGTAGAGGGTTAAGATGCAATTCAAATAGCTATATAAAAAAATGGGAACATCACTAGATTGGGGGACAAAAAAAACTTAAAAAAGAAACATATATACTCTGTGTAACACTACCCTATTACCGAGATTTGAACATTATATGAACTAGTGCTCCTTGGACTAACCCGAAGAAGAGTTAATATCAAAATCTACTTCTCCCTAATGAGTTATTTGATATTTTTCTATTAACTTAAAAGCTAAACTATATAGGCATACTAAGATCGACCTCAAAAACTCATTTTCTACAAATTAATTGTATTGGACCGTCATATATTAACTCTCCATCTAACTGAGTTAAAATTGATTTTCGCCCACTTACAATTTTATATGCTTACAACTTGACTTCGTAGTGTTACCAAAAAAGATGAAGAAAAAACTTGACTTCTGAGTGGGATATGATGGACTTTTTTAGTATTTCACAAGCCCAACTTGTGTTTTTTCTGGGGGTTCATATATTATCTATTGTCTAAATTATCCAATTAACTTGAAGTTCGGCGTTTTTCCTCCAAAACCCGTTCTGTGTAAATATGGACCTTTGTAATTAGGGAAGCAGGTTCCATGGGGAGTGAGAGAAATGATGCAAGTTATGAGCCTTGATCTATTGAAGAAAAACATAGTCGTGAAAAGTATGAGTTATGAGCCCATTTCTTGATGTAGATAAAATATGGTCCATAAGCTCAATCCATCAAGTAGAAATTATGTGGGTCGTAGGCCCATTCCCTGAAGTGAAGAAATGTGCATCATGAGTCCAATTGGTTATGCAAAAAAAAAATATTGGGCAAAAGCCAACCCATGTAGTTGGATAAATTTAAGTTTTTTAGTCTTTAAAATGGGCTTAGCCTGTAAGTTATTATTTTTCTTCATAAAATATGATGAGGTGGCATGGGTTAACAAATAAAATTGCATCATTTGACTGGGAAAAAGGATACTATAGGAAATTTTAGATCCAGGTTCTTACCAATTAACCACTTTTAAAGCCGACTAGATTAATTATCCAATTATGCTTAATGATTCAGTTTGTGGTTAATCATTCACACACCATATCACAAATAATGAATAGCAAAAAATAAATGAGACACGCAATGTGATGATGAGGAGAAAACCGTAGATAGAAAAAACTCTCTGATGGTTTATCCATCAACCTCAAGTTAGCAGATCCACTAAATAAAATGGAAGTTTTACAGTAGATATAATCCTAAATCTATTGCTGCATCATGTAGACTTGCTAATGTGACTTCATGCAACTCCAAAATCATGGACTCATATATAGTGGACTTTATGAACTCTTTTCTCAAAACTTCAAGACCCTCTTGAAGCTCTTTCATTGTAGCTTGATTGTGTTCCAATTGCAGCAACTTCAACTTGATTACCGAATCTTGATTAATCTTCAAACCTTGATCACTAGGTGATGCTCTATGAGAACTTGGTTAACCCTAACCCTAGGTGTGCAATACATGGCTCTCCAAAATCTTTAATCACATTATGTAGGTCTCCTTTTATACCTTGGCTTGGAATTCACGAAGCCATAGAAGCTTGGATGATGATTTGGATTGAATTAGGATTCCGTTTCGATTGACTTAAGTGGCCTATGTGTCAAGATCTAATTAATTAATCAGCCATACGTCAAGATTAATGGCCTGTTTGGAAGTTTAAAAAAGGAGGGGGAGTAGAGTAGAGGGAGGGAGAGTAATTCAATTACTTTGTTTGGAAGTTTTTTAAGGAAAGAGGGGGAGAAGTTTGGAGGGGTTTCAACCACCTCTAACCTCTCATTTTTAATTCCCCCAAATTGGAGAGATTTGGAGGGAGAGTAGAGTAGATAAATTATTGATTAGATAAATTTCCCAATTTACCATTTCTAAATTAATAATAGACCAATGTTGCAAGTCAATTTTCAAATAAGGGTAAATTTGTCTATTTTAATTATTTCCTCTCATCTCCATCCTAATTTTTAAAACATCCAAACAAGGGGAAGGGCTAATTACTCCCTTCCCCCTTACTAATTTAAAAAACATCCAAACAAGGTAGAAGGGAACCATTCCCCTCTACTCTCCTCCCCACTACTCTCCTCCCTCTCTAAACTTCCAAACTGGCCATAATTCTTGTAAAATTTCTTGAGCAGTCAAGGGCACATGTCTTGGACTTCAAATACAGCTCAAAGAAATTTACAAGACCATTGATTTGTTCAAGGTTTGCCAACCTAACACTATGAACTCAATAGATACCTCAACAAATTTTAGTCAATGTTACTCGTAGAGTCCATTAAACTTTTTATTTTTTATTTTATTTTTTTTTATTTGGAGTGGAGTCCATTAAACTTATTCATCTATTAATATTTCAAGTGAGTTTTTTCATTTTTCTGTTTGCATTCCTTGTTAAGTTTTTATATCCATTATACTTTGTGGAAGTTATCTTAATTATTAAGACATTGTCAACCCCCACTCAATTAAGATGGATAAATCTTCCTCTTAAACAATTCGGTAAGCAAATGTCCTTTACATCCCTATTATCTAAACTATGGGTTAAACTAATGTGTGACACGATGTCACGATCAAAGCCGATAAAAGTAATTCTTAAATACAACTAATTTATTAAGCACGTGCATTACTTTATAAATAAAAAATGGGTCATGCTAACTATTGCCCTTAGGGCATTGGTTAACAATTCATTTTAGAAAAGTTTTGACATCACTTTTATGAGAAATGAAAAAAAGCTATCAAAACATTAATTGCTCTTTTTTCTTTTCCCAAAAAAATTTTCTTTAAATGAATTATTAACCAATGCTCTAAGGGCATTCGTTAGCATTTTCTATAAAAAATTTCAATAAATTTCAAACCTTGAAATCTTAAAACAATTTTCTAGTAAATGATTCTTTAGGGACATTGGTTTCCACGAGGTAATATCCTGAAATTGAGATAATCTCAAGAAAGATCATCGTAACTCGGTCAATGGTAGGCATTTCCCTCTACTATTCTCTTTCAAGGCTAAGGTCTTATAAATAAATTTTTTTTTTTTTTTTTTTTTTGAGGCAAAGGTCTTATAAGTTACATATAACAACTATATATAATTGATTATAAAAAAAACTATACATAATTAATTTTAATTAAGATAGGGAAAAATGCCCATACACCTCCTAAACTTTCAACTGATGGCCAAAAGACCCTCTTAACTTTTTTATTGGCTAATTTACTCTTTAAACTATTCACAACTGTCAAATCAATACTTCAGTTAGTCACACGTTAAAACACTAACAGAATAAGCACATGTCACTCACGTGACATTTAAATACAAACTTAAAAAAACCCAAACATCCAAAACCCAATGGAAAGAGGAGAAGAGAACCAGGTCTGGCAAAAAGAGAGAGAATCCACGCCGTTCAGAGCCACTGCCGAGCTTCTCTCCGCCGTCTCGCCGCCCTTGTCCCGACGGCGCCTTGGTGGTTCCACCGCACTGTTCAATCTGGGTATGTCTTTTTTTTTTTTTTTTTTCCTTCCTTCTTACGTATTGCTATTTAAATCTTCTAAGAACTTTTATTTATTTATTTTTAATCTCCATGTGTGAATTTTTATAGTAGAAATTCTTGTTTTGGTTTAATTTCTAGGTTGGGTCTTTGTAAAATTATTGGTTTTTTACTATTTTTGTGTGCCTTTCACCAACTGTTGCATTTGAGTATGCCATAGAGTTGTTTGATTAAATGCCTGAGAGAGATATGGCTACTGCTAAGGGGGTTTGGTTGCTTGGTTTAATCTTTGGGATTGGTGTTTCAACAAGGTTGTTTGCAAAGGCCTCATCAACAACAATTTCATGTTTGACGTTGGTGAAAGAGAACAACAAATACACAAAATTTTATAAGAAAAATATGATACGTTGGTTTAGTATTAAATTGATTTTTTTTGTTTATATATAGGATTATATATTATAAATTAATTTCCAATAGATGGACCCTAGTATTTGATATTTTTTCACAGGTCTAACTCCTTCTATGGCACAAAAATCTTTGCCTAACTTAATTGCATTTTGTATTTTTGACTCTGTTTGAATCAGAGTTCTTTGCATCAGAATTGTGTTGATTTGGTTAAATTCTCATGATACAAACCTATAGGGAAAGTGGCCAGTGACACACCTCTTATTTATAACCTTTTAATCAATTATGTTTAGTATATTGCCAATATAATGGTGCTAGACATTTGTCCTATGTGTGATAATAGCTTATCAATTTGATGATTTTGCTAACCTAACTGGAATCAAGCACCTCATTACTTGAGTTAACCCTGAGTCTATACTTCCACATAAAGGTTGTCACAGATGTTTAATATCTTATTTCTGCTTAGGTTACTTAGGCCATTAAGTTCTGTATAATTGGACAGAAATAAGCAAAAAATGTAAATTTATATGTTCTTGAAAGATGTTTCATATAGACTCAGTCCGGTGTATTGGTAGCAATTTTATGCACATCATTTTATTTAAGGCTAGGCCTCCTTTATTAGATCATCTTTTGTTCAATAAGCTAATTGATTCTTGTTGAAAGTCTTGTACTTGGTTTCCTTTGTGCGTGCCTATATGTGTTACATGTTTTCATTAAGAATGTAGCAAATGATGGCTATAATTATGGATTTGTCTGCTATTACTTAAGCAAATCGTGTTGATAATGGTGCTAGACATTTTAACCTTTTAATCTATAACCTTATCTATAACCTTTTAATAAATTATTTTCAATATATTGCCAATATAATGGTGCTAGACATTTGTCCCATGTGTGATAATAGCTTATCAATTTGATGATTTTGCTAACTTAATTGGAATCAAGGCCTCGTTACTTACCTAATTGGAATCAAGACTACTAAAAGCTTGTCTGTTTATATAGCACTTCAATTATTATTTCTTAATTTTCTTCTTCTTCATGTAGAAATCAACCCTGAATATTTCCTTTATTTGTTTCAGCAAATCAGAGAATGTAATTTACAAGCTCAAAGAGATGCGAAAGATTGGGGAGAAAGATATATCGCTGATCTGCGATCACTTCAGTAAGCTTGATCGCAAGAACTTTGGGAAGATAACATTACCAGATCTTTAGGAACCTTGTGACTGCGAGAAATATGAAGTCTGTTTCTATTCTTTAGATGGAAGAAATGTATAGTTAGATTTTTTTCTTCTTCCATTGATACGTGTAAAGGTTTAAAGTCATATAGGAACAATGAAAAATAGAAGCCAATGGGATAAGTTCCCCTTTTGTTATAGGTTCTCTTACAGCCATTAAATTGAGAGGCTGCTGTGGAGGGTTTGAGTTGTATGATGTAGATTTGACACTGTAATAATTCAAGTAGTCAACGAGGAAAGTAAACAATCTTGGGATGATCTTACTTCTTCTCTTTATTTTGATTCAAGTTGTATGAGTGATTTGGTTGATGCGTACTTCTTCTCTTTATTTGATTCTTCCTTTAACTTATGATAATTGATATGGTTTGGCTACACATTAGTTAGAAAATATTAACTTACTTGGACATAATCTGCATATATAAATTCTTTTACTTTTTAGTGATTTGGATGCTAATTTGAATTATATTTGATTTTGCCTTTTTTTTATTATCTATTTTCTTTTGGTTCAATATTTCATTATTCCAATTAAAATTTGAGATATCAAGTTATCCCCTTTAAGGTGCATGTTAAGTATTAGCCATTAGCATCAGTTCTAGTGGGTTAAGGAACCAGCAAAAATCATGGTAATTGGTTTTGATTTTTTGCCTAAACAACAAGAGTGGTACTTGATGTTTAGGCTAAATCAAGTAGCCTAAACAACACAAAAATCATGCCTGAGAGAGTGGGGGAACCAGCAACAACAACAAGAGTGGCCAAAGAATAACAGAACCCTATCAAGACATTGCTAGGTTGAAGCACTGTAGTGCTTTCCTTAGCAATCTTGCTAAATGCATCAATATACTACTCAGCAATTCTCAAACTCACAACTTCTACACCACCACCAAAAAATGAATGTGTCCCAATCTGCCATGAATTGAACTTTTGCAATAACTCTAAGAAAATAAATTAATAATTACACTTTTCCAGCAATATTGAAAAACAAAAGTATACCGGCTCCATCAGTATTCTTAAAAGGATCTCAATATGCCATGAATTGAAATATCAAATGAGTGTTTACAAATGGTATATTGTTTGCCAAAAAAATAACACTCAATGAATCAATAATTACACTTTTCCAGCAATATTGAAAAACAAAAGTATACTGGCTCCATTAGTATTTTTAGAAGGCCGTGTATCACTAAACAAAATATTGAACTAAAAAATTATTTATCTTCTTGCTGCCACTAGACCTTAGCCTTTCCCTTATCCTTCTTGCTTCCACTAGTGTTGTCCTTTATACGACTTTGACTTGATTGTTAAGTACCTATATTTGATTGCTGAGTACCCTATAAAAAGCCAAAAAGGCTGGAAAAGTTCAACAAAGTAGTACTTGAAATTTGGATGAAAAGTTTAACAAAGTAGTACTTGAAATTTACTGATAATGTTTTACTCCCTTTAGCTCTAGATGTAGATGATTGTCCTAATTTCTCTTTCTTTTTCTTTTTATAAGCCTTCTTGTTGGGGTTATCAGGAGCTTTACAAGTTCTTTGATTATGGCCCTATTGGAAACAATTCCCACATTTCATGGCAGTTCCTTTCTTGCTCACCCTAAATGCATTAATAGGTTCTCCTGCCTCCCTCTTTCTTACCTTCTTACGCTTGCCTACTTTCTTTGTAAATTTTGGGGGCTTGATTGGATCATAGGGTGTTTTTGGCCACTGTTCATGGCTTGGAAGTGGGCTTACCATCCATTGGTAACAACTTAGGAATGTCTCTTTAGTGTAAGCAATGTCTACATAAATCTCAAGTTGCTCTCCATGCTCAATTATTGCAACAGCAGCATGAAAACATGGGATTCCACTCAATCCCATCTCCCACAACCACAAGTCCTCTCATTCAAGTCCACCACATATCTTCCACCATAAATATACTCAACCTCATATTTGGACTCTCCATTCCAACAAGAAATGCAATGTCCAACCTCGCTTTTTATCCTTTCAAGCTTCTTATAGATTCTTGGACAAACCCTCCCTTTATACCTTCTCATGTGATCTCTTTTGGTTTGCAACCTTTGCATCAACATCACTCTTATGATCTCCATCATTGTCAATTATCCCTAGCCTCCAAAATCCAAGCATTGAAAGACTTTGCTATATTGTTTACTAGAGTGTCACTCTTGCTTCTTGGATTAAAAGCATGTCTGCTCCATGTTCTCACATCTTACTTCACAAGCCACTCATATGCCTTCACATCAGCTTCTTCAACTCATCCATGTGGAAGTCAAAAGAATTCTTTGTTGCTGCCCTAGCAGCACTCCACATTGCATCTTTGAGTACATTCCCAGGAAAATCCTTCTTGACCCTTTTGCACTCCTTAACTCATCACTATCCCTATGATCTGAATCTCCTTCACCATTCCAAGCTCCCTCAAGCTACTTGCCTCCAATTGCTCTATTGATTCCATCATCCTCCATACCAAAATCTTCAATTATATCTGTAGAGAGGGAAAATTCCTGACCTATCACAAGCTGACACATCATACTACCAAGTCCATAAAATACAACCAATTACAAAACGCTACGTATTGTTGCTAGGTTTTGCTATCACTATTCAAAAACTAATAGAAATTTGCCAAGTGTCATTGAAATAGAGGCATAAAATGCATGCAAAAATCAATCACACATCAGCGCGTGTAAGCAATGACATAAGTAGTCTAGCACGTGTAAGTAATGACATATGCAATCCAGCGCGTGTACGCGATGACATAAGCGGACCAATCAGGCTGTGACATGTGTCACCAATCAGACTGCGCCACGTGTCGCTCACCCACCCCCAAACTCCTATAAATAGAAGCCTTCCTAAGGCATTTCAAGAGATCAAGACATCTTGGGAGAGGAGACCAAGCCATCTAGAGCACAAGCAGCATCAAAGAAGATTCAAAAGTACTGAAGCTTTGCTGGAATCAAGCCCTGAAGCCTCTAGGAACTTCAAGAACTTCGACCTCAAATGCAAGGAACATTCAAAACAGAATCATCTAAACTACCTGCCTAGATCTCAAAGGCCACTGAAATCAAGCTCAAAAGCCTCCAGAAACCTCAACAAACCACAAATCAGTAAAGCTCTACGAATTCTAGCCTCCAAAGACCCGAAGAACTTCTACCACAAGCCTTCAAATACGAAGAACATTCGAAGAGGAATCATCCAAATCATATTCCTAGATCTCAAAGTTCACTGGAATCAAGCTCAAAAGCCTCCAGAAACCTCACAAACCACAAATCAGTGAAGCTCTATGGATTCAAGCCTCTAAAGCCTCGAAGAACTTCCACCACAAATCTTTGAAGATGAAGAACACACGAAGAACACGAAGAACGTGAAGAACAAAGGATTTCTAACAAGTTCATAGCCAGAGATTCATTGTAATTCTGTTTCAAAGATCTTCGATCCATTCCTCAGCCAAATTGAAGGATATTTTGTGTTCGAGTCAAAATCACATTACCACAATTCCAATCAATAAGTCTTGCAAGGAGATCGAATCAGAGGATCACTCTTTTGTAATTACAGAGAAATGCACCACACATTCATCAATACAAATTTGCATTTGTGAAACTATTTTACTTGTTTGACTTATTTCTAACTAAGAAATTTAGTCGTCCACAATATCATCATCAAATTCAGAAAAATCACTCAAATTGTAATCTTCGTCATCCTCATCATCCTCCACATCAATTGGAACATTAACAATTTCAGATTGGCCATCAGCCTCAATAGAATCATATTGGGATTGAGGGGCTTGTACATTTGGCATAGAAGGTGAATTTCCAGGGAGTGACAGTGGACATTCATCCATGGCTACAATACAAAATTAACAAGAACATTAATAGAAGAGCTGGAGAAAAAAAAATTAAAAAATAATAATAATATAGAGAATAGTGGGAAAAAAATAAAACAATTTGCACATGCACATGTGCATGATTGCTGCTAATTCAATTCACATAATTCAAAATAGGCGAAAATGCACTTTTGGTCCCTACATTTTGGGCCGATTCTCGATTTGGTCCCTAAATTGATTTCACTCCTAGGTCAGTCCCTGATTTCAGAAAATCGATTTTATTTTAGTCCCTGCCGTCAACCCAATAACAGAAAATGTATACGTGGCAAACAAAATGCACTGTTTGCTGACGTAGCTAATAAAAAAAAAAAATTATATTTAGCATTTTTTAAATACCACATTAGCATTTAAATTAATAAAAAAAAAGCCAACTCAGAATTTTTTTTAAAAAAAAGTAAATTAAATTAAAAAAACCCTAAATCTAATTTAAACTAAAATCATTTCTTAAAAAATCAAAAATCATAATCTTTTTAATTCTTTTTTATTTTTTATTTATTTTTCTTTAACCTCATCAGCTTAAAAAAAATCCCTACACTGAATGACTAATCTCAAATTCTCTCTCTCTTCATGCTCAATGGATAGAATCTCTCACTCTTCACTGTCCATGGCCGGAGCTCACAAGCAGACTAACGTCGAGCAGATCAAGCTTCTTCTTCCACTCTCTTTCTACAAAAATTTGGTCTGAAGCTCTCTTTCTCTTTCGGCTTTTCTTGAGATCAAGATCTCTCTCTTTCGGCTTTCTCTTTGGGATTAGGGTTTGATCTGGGTTTAGAGAGAAATGGGCCGAGGTCGGTGGTAGTTGATGTTGATACAACGGAACCCCCACCAGAGGAGACTGAGACAACGATGGAGGATGTTGAATCTAAATCGGAATCGGAGTCGAAGTTGGCTTCTTAACCATCACATTAGATCCGATCAAAGAGTTAAGACGATCGAAGAAAATCCACGACGAAGTCAGGGTTCCATTAGAGGAACGGAGATTCCCGCGGTTAAGCTCCATGTAACGGTGGCCCCAAGCATCGATGAGCGTCAACGTGGCGTCCTCGCTCCAACAATCTTCGCGGACAGGTAATGGACGCGAGGATTGCGGAGTAGCAGCGTTAGGCGCAGTTAAAGCTAGGGTTGGAAGCGGAGGAGTCGTTGACGGCATCAAAGTGACCATTAAGTCGCCCATGGTGGTGGTGGCGGCGAGATATGGATGAATCTATGTTGGTGGTGGTGGTGGTGGTGTGTATGGGGTTTTTGTGGTATTGAGGAGAAAAAGGAGAAAAGAGAAGAAGGAGAGATAAGTGTTGATGCGGCGATGAGGTGCGATTAGTGTTTGGTTTGAAAGAAAATCTTGATTTTTGTTGACACCCCATTTTGCAACCTGCATTTAATCTCACATGGAGGGTAAAAGGGTAATTTTTCCTTAGAAATATGCATATTGATTCTAGCCATTAGATCCTTAATCTCATTTTATCAAAATGATCTTGATGTCGTAACGATCAAATCGACTGGTCATAAGTCCTAATCGGACCACCAGATTGAAAGTTATCATCAAATCAAGTTTTAATGGCTAAGATACACTATCACAAATTGAGTCCGACTATATGTGATTATGAACAATTGATTTCAATTGGTTATAAGTGTAATCAATTTGAGATCAATGATGTGTCATAATTTGATTGGTTAGGACTACATTTTATGGTGAGGTTGCATACACTTAATTAATTAGATAGTTAAACATTAATTATTCAATGAATAATTTGTGCAATTATCTTTTAATTAGAGTAAATTTGGAACCATTTAAGTCTGAAATGAGAGTGATTGGAGCCATTTAATGTTAATTGGGAGCTAATTTGGAATCTATTAATGTTAATTGTGCTGAAACCATTTTCTAACAAATGACTTCTGCTCACTATTCCATCAATATCTTTCAGAATATTTTGAATCTGTGAATGAGGTTAATTTTCCCAGAAACTAGACATCCGGGGCTTCAATTTGAGCACAAGAATGAGACAATTCCGATCAGAATTGAGTCAGATATGATTTTTCGAAATTGGCTTTACAGGCTGTTACAGCAGCTACGGGAAAACCGAACTTTGCTTGCTCCTCACCCTCATCAATCTCCACATTTAATGCACCAAATTTCCCCAAAGGCTAAAATGAGGTCTAGGTTCATGATTCTTTGTCAACCCTCATTAAATGGCCTTCCATTCATATTTCCTCCACCACTACTATATAAACCTCTCATCTCCTTCATTTCAAAGACACAAGAAAAAACCCCCCTCTCCTCTTCTTTTGAGTTCTAGTGAAGTTGAGTAGTCTTGTCATATCTCGGTCTTCCTGAGACTCAAGATATTGAGTGAGACTCACTCTCCCTCTCCTAGCTCTTCTTTTCCTCCGCCCTTAGGACCTCCATCAAGAGTCTCCTCCTCCACCATATGGATCTTGCATGAAGGTATAATCCTCTTCCCTAACTGTTTGTTTATGTTGCCATGATGAGAATCTAAGATTAAAACATGATAATTTCATTGAATATGTTTGAATGTTTTTAATTGTTCTTATGTGTTCTTCACATGTTCTTGGTTGTTCATCACATGTTCATGCATATCACTAGATTTAATCTTAAATCCACATCAAAAATATGAAAAACATGTTTATTTAATAATTCTTTTCAAATCCTTGAATCTAGGTTATCACCATCCACACACATTCACTAGAATTTATTTTTCAATCCAAATGCAATACTTAATAAATTGAATTAGGGTTTATCACATGCACACACATTAAATTCAACATGTAAATTGATTGACATATTGGATGATATGATATGAATGTTGGCCACCATAGTCTAGAAGACCGGTTTCACCGGGCAAGGTGGGTGCCTAACACCTTCCCATCTTGTAACATAGCCTCCGAACTTAGATCAAGGGTTAGTAGATCAAATGCTTATCCATGTAATTTTCGATTTTTAGATTGTAACTAGGAAACAAAGCCATGTACTTTATCTTAGATTGTATCTAGGACCAAAGCCATGTAATTTCCTATGATCAATGTAAAATTCAATTTCAAATTAATAAAGTGAGAATTTTTTTCAATTATGGTTTTCTTATTTTTCTAATGATTAAATAAGTGGCGACTCCATTGTAAAACCCTTAATCTAAAGGGGAAAATATAACTAGTCGAACCTCCATTTTGAGAGACAACAACACGACTCCACCCATTCACGTGGGTTTGGCCCAACACACTCCTCAAAAAATGGGGCCGGGGGCGCGGTCTCTCACAATTTTTTGGGGAAAATGTTGATGATTTTCTGGGTTTGTGTGTGTTTGTTTCATAAGAAAATTTCTGGTTTTGGGTGGAAAGAAAATGTTGTGATGAAAATCTTAGGCATCAACTTTTTAGATGTGAATTTTTTCAATGTTTGGTGAAATTTTCTGGGAAAGATGTTGAATGCCCAGGAATTTTGTATTCTTGAGTTCTTGTTATTTGGGTTCATGTTCTTGAGTTCTTGTGTATTCACGTTCAAATCTGAAACTATGTATTTTTATGTTTTTATAATTTTTTTCAAATTGATAAATTAATTTTTTTAAATTAGACAATGACATGGCATGTTGATGTGGTTTTTTATTTTATTTTATTAGCCACGTCAGCATCTAATAGGCCAACAGTGCATTCTGTTTGCCACGTATGCATTTCCAGTTACTAGGTTGACAGCAGGGACCAAAATAAAAACGATTTTCTGAAATCAGGGACTGACCTAGGAGTGAAATCAATTTAGGGACCAAATCGAGAATCGGCCCAAAATGTAGGGATCAAAAGTGCATTTTTGCCTTCAAAATATTACAATATGCATGGTTGTTGCTAATCAATATCATTGTTTACCATTTATAAATGGATTATATGCACATGATCAATGATACTAGTTTCCACGGTGGTGGCTTAGCATGACCCACAAAATGCTGAATTAATACTCAAATTCTATCACATGTTCTTAGTTTTTACAGTACTAATCAAACAAATAAACTTTGAAAAAAGTAAATGGAGCGGGGAATTGTTCAAAGATGGAGTAATAATTTGCAACAAATACCAACTCAATTTAATTTATCTTCTTTACTTGCTTTGTTGTGCTCCTTTTTCTTTCTTTCTTTTGTATGGTGGCTTAGTCAGTAGACCATATGGCTAGAATCATTACACCGAGACCCTTAAGGTGGGGAAGCTAAACCTCATGGAGTCCTAAGATTTATAAAAATAATAATAATAAAAACTAACCAAAAGCCATAACTTTAAAACTAAACTATATATTATATATTAATATTACTTAGCTGCACCCAGTATCTTCAGGAAAAAAAAAAAAAAAAAAAAAACTGCACCCAGCAACAGTAGAAAAATGTAAAAATTAATAATATTCTTTTTAATGGATCCATATCCAATAATATTTAGAAACCTTAAATCAGTTGAGTTACAAAGACATTCGGCGATCAAATTCCCTCTATCCCAACTAATGAATTATCATAAAAAATAAACTTATTTGGATCAAACTTGGTAAAATCTTTAGTGACTTAATGCAAATTTTGAAACTAGGTTTATGATTTTTCAGTATCAACTACTTGGTCATTGCAAATGTTGCATAAGATGGTTGTTAAGACATTAAGACAGTAAGGCTCACTTACAAAGTGACCTTGCCTGAACATATGGAAAAACTACATTATCTTCTCATAATAAAAAAGAAAAGTGCTACACTAATTCTATAGTGTAATTAGACATGGCAGGTTTGGACCAAATTGGAACACACTAAAAATACCAAGGGATTCATAAACAGGATTTTGGATGTTCATGATCAATCCTTATGTAGCTCTGCATTATTTCTTGGATGGATCCATGGCATATTTGCAAGTGACAAAATTAATGAAATTTCTCTAATTGAAGATTTAGTTATTGGCTTTTGGATCATTACAGAACCAATTATTGTGTTTGATATGTTTTTGTAGCAAATGGTTGCAAGGGAAACTTGGAAGGCCAGCTTATTTGGAAAATTGGATAACCAAGCAACCAAACCCCCTTAGCAGTAGCCATATCTCTCTCAGGCATTTAATCAAACAGCTTTATGGCATACTCAAATGCAACAGTTGGTGAAAGACACATGGAGATAGTAAAAAACCAAGAATTTCACAGAGACCCAACCCAAAAATTAAACCAAAACAAGAATTTCTACTATAAAAATTCGCACATGGAGATTAAAAAAAAATAAAAGTTCTTAGAAGATTTAAATAGCAATACGTAAGAAGGAAAAAAAGAAAAGAAAAAAAAAAAGACATACCCAGATTGAACAGTGCGGTGGAACCACCAAGGCACCGCCGGGACAAGGGCGGCGAGACGGTGGAGAGAAGCTCGGCAATGACTCTAAATGGTGTGGATTCTCTCTCTCTGCCGAACTTGGTTCTCTTCTCCTCTTTCTGTTGGGTTTTGGACGTTTGGGTTTTTTTAAGTTTGTATTTAAAAGTCACGTGATTCCGTTAGTGTTTTAACGTGTGACTAACTGAAGTATTGATTTGGCAGTTGTGATTTAAGGTGTAAATTGGCCAATAAAAAAGTTGAGGGGGTTTTTTGGCCAGTAGTTAAAAGTTTAGGGAGTGTATGGATATTTTTTCCATTAAGATATACTATATGCTCTAAAACAAAATTAAGAGATACTACAAGAATCTTCTTCTGCTGGTCGTGATGTACGATAATCGAACTGAGCTTAGAACGCAGCACTGTCGCTAGTGCAAATTATAGAATAAGGTGGCCGCGTCGAATGTAGAGGCAATACCAGGGTATATACGTGCACATTAATTATGGTGTCATTTTCTAATTTAAAATCGATTGAAAACAGATAATATATATATATATATATATATATATATTTATATATATTTAGAAACAGTGTTGGTGTTATCGCACAAGATTAACCTGATAGAGAAAAAGGCACTCGCTGAAATTTATGCAGAATATAAAAATTGGTAGTTTTATAAGCTCATATATATATATATATATATATATATATATTTCCAAACAATAATCCAAAGAAACATGGAAGATTCTTCCCTATATTGCACAGAAACGCCCCTTAAGATGGGAGTTTTGACTCCATCACTAGCCTCAGATTTTCAAGAAACTAAGAGTTACATGGGTTCTCAACAACAAGAGAATCAAGTGGGCAATTCTCCTTTGGCGTCACAACCTTCTCAATCTTCTTCAACTGAATCAGGTGAGAAAGGCCGCACCAACTCTGACTTTCCTTGCAGTTTACTCGTGCAATAACCTCACTTTTGTGCAGCAATAAATTGATTCAATTCTATTCTTTCTTCTTTTTTCTTTTTGATAATCAATTCTATTCTTTTTCAGTGAACTCAAATAAACTTCTATGCAACAATGGAAGTAAGCTTTTTCCACATGACCAGAAGCTGCTGTGGGGTCAGAATACTACCAAAGTCAGGAGGAAACTTTCATTTCCTTCTGATGCAAATCAGGGTCTAAAGGTAGTCTCTTTCCTCCCAATTCAAAATTCTTTTAAACTATATATAATCTTTTTTTTTATGAATAAACTATATATATATTTATATATATATATATATATATATATGGTTTTCCATCTTGTGGAAATTACATGGAATATGGTCCAATCTTTAGTGGGTTCTTGATAACATGTCACGGATGAATTGGTCATCCTGCAGTCTAGGAGTGCGAAGTGACTCACAAAACAGTATTTAATTAAAACCATGGCATTAATCTTCTTCATTGAAGATTACCAAACTCACTCAAGTCTGTTAAAAAGTAGAAAAAACAAACATGGAAAAGAACCAGAAGCCTTTTTACCTTATAAAGTTGTATGTCGATTAGTGTAATTTTTTTTTTTTGAGAAAACGATTAGTGTAACTTAATAGAGTGGCCACGGGGGCCAAATTCAGGACTAGTTACACGCGCATGCCTTTTCCTAATTTAAAATGGACCTAGAAAAAGAGATAAATATTAGCCAACAAAATGGGGTAACTTTCAATGTGGGGGCATTTGATTTAGTGACTCATTTTGAAATATTCAATGTGCAAGTTGCAATCTTGTGTGAAAACAAACAAAACTGGTTTCCATAAAACTATGTTCGATTCTTCCCAACTATTTTGCACTGATCCACCCTTAAACATGGGAGTTCAGACTCCAGCCATGAGGGAAGTAACACAACAGCTTAACTTTGAGCCTCCTAAATTATCCAACTCCACCACGACCAATCCCTTTGGATCAATAAGCTCAGCCTTTCAGATAACTGAAAGGTACATGGGTTTTCAACAACAATTTGGCAATTCTCCTTTGGCATCCTCAAAAGACCAACAATTTGGCAATTCTCCTTTGGCAGTATCCCAGTATCCCCGTTTTGATTCAGACGTCTTGTCGTGTCAATCTTCTGGGAAAAACTTTTCCTTAACCGATTCAGCTGAGCAAGCAGCTGGGTCAAACCTTGACTTCAGGGACTCCTTGCAGTCACTTGTGAAATCCCACTTATATTCTTCTTCGGATAAGTCAAATGTTCCACGCAACAATACATGTAGAAGCAATCGTTTTGCACATGACCAGAACATGTTGCTTGGTGTTGACAGTGCTGCCTTTGTCAGGAGGCAATTTTCGCTTTCTTCATATGCAAATCAGGGTCTCAAAGTAATCTCTTGTGTTCCATTCTAAAATTTCAACTCTCACACACACATATATACATATATATATCCGATAATATCATTATCACATGTCTTGTTTTCTATCTTCGTGAAATTTTATTGATTTTTTCTTTGTTATTTCCAAACAGGTTTGCCACAGTGCATCATCAAGGCCAGCTCCAACACTTAAAAAACGAATCAGATGGACTCCAGACCTTCACAATCAATTCGTGAAGTGTGTTGAGCGCCTTGGTGGTCCTGAGAGTAAGTAATTGGATAAAGCTTTGTTGATTAAAAAAAAAAAAAGTATGAAAGAAAAGAAAAAGACCTATGATATATTGATTTTTGTTTATACATAATCACAGAGGCAACACCAAAAGCTATACTGAAGCTGATGGAAACAAATTTATTGACCATATTTCATGTGAAAAGTCATTTACAGGTATTAAGTTAGTTCTTTAAGAACTTGATGTCATTTTGAAACCGAGTTTGTATTATGCTTTTGCAAATATATATCTGAAAATTTTATTCTTTCAAATTTCTTTTGCATTTGTATTGCAGAAATATCGAACCACACTGTCTGGGGCAGAGTCTGTAGATGGTATATCTTGTTAAATTTCTAGTTCTGTTTTTCAATGTGGAAACTTATAATATTTCTATGTTTTATTGTTTTCCGACTAACAATTGGACATCTTCAATATTGTACTGTGAGGTCTTCATCGAAGTTTATGAAGCGTTAACGTAAAAATGGGACACTTTACTGATTGCTATTTCATGTTGCATCTCTATAATAATGGTTATGAAATACATGCTGCTGAAGCCTTTCTTCTATCCTTTGCTTGTTTCAGTAATAAATAGGGGAAAACAAAAATACAAAAAACTCTCTGAAGTATAGGTCAGAGTGATCTTACATTAGAGACCCTTTAAACTTTGAGGTGCCAAAATGAAATTTTAAAACATAAAGGGTCAAAATGAAAACAATCTTGAACTTTAGGGGCCATATGAGAGATTCTATTTTCTAAAAGTTAGTACCAAACCCTTAGGATGGTCTATATATAAGATTTCAGAACCTATTTCTTGTAGGACCAAGGCTATATTCTTTTATGGGTAAGATTTAAGAAACCCCAAACTATTTTCTTTATAAAAAAAGACACACTCAGCTTTTTAAGGGTTTTTGATAAACAAGGGTTTGGTCTATATATCCTCTCACATGGGAGAGAAAAAGATTCTTAGAAGAATATAGAATAAAATACACTTGGGCCCTTAAAGTCTAATGCTGTTTTAATTTTAGCCCTTTACAATAAAAACTTTCATTTTAACCCTTTATGTTTGATTCAATTTTTTGTTTGGCCCTTCATAAAAAATGAAAATTTTGAAAAATAAATATGCAAATAGAAAACTAAATCAAACATGAAAGGTCAAAATGAAAATTTTGAAATGTAAAAGACTAATAATATAAAACGAAATCAAGCATGAAAGACTAAAATAAAATAAAATAAAAACATGAAATTTCAAATTATTTTGTTAAGTACTCATTTTTTATTGATGAATCTTCTATTGGAAGGATCTTGAAACAAAGGACTCTACTGAACTCTTTAAAATACCCACTATGTGTGTGTTAGAAAATTATATTGGACATGATTGTGACACCGCACACATGGTTAGCCAATCAAGTTTTCTTGTTCTATTTTTGATAGTTTTCCTAGATGAGATCACAAAATTATGTTCAATTTTGATTCTCTCAATTTTAATTTTCTTGGTCAAAACATTTCTCAAACTAATCGTGTCTGCTTGTTTCTTTTCAAATCAAAGTAATTTGATCTAGCAAGTTTGCTGGTAAACCTTGATATCACTGTATGTTTCTATTGCAGAAATGCCTAAGAGAAGAGCTAGTGCAGATGGCAATCCCCAACTCCATGTGAAAATGTAAAGTTCTTGATTAAGTGCTAGACAACATATCTAAAGTAGTCTTGTCTTTTTAATATTACCATTAACTTATTCCTCTTTCTTTCAATTATTTTCTGCACTAACTTCTCACGCATGCACTTTATTCTCTGTGTCTTATACTACTTGTTGACCTGTCTCGTAGTAGCATGCAAATTCAGGAGACATTGCAGTTGCAACTTGAAGTTGAGAAGCGTCTTCATGAACAATTAGAGGTGTAGCCTGATTTCCATTCATGATTTTGTAACTTGGCAACTAAATGTTAATGGCAGCAGCATGAAAATTGTGCTTCTGCACCTTATTTTTACATATTGCTCTTAACTAATGCCTCTTTGCTTCATTACTATTTTGTTTTACACACTCTCTCTCTCTCTCTCTCTCTCTAAACAATTAATAAGTTCTCGGTGTGGTCCATATGCTCACAGTTCGTCTCTTTCTTCCACAAGTTAAAAATATTTAATAGAAAGTGCTCTCTCCAACACCTATAGTGGTGGTTATTTCTACACTTCCCTCTCTCTCACAGATAGCATGATCATTTTGTCTCCTCTTAATGTGATGTTAATCATGAATTCATAGAACTTTTCTTGCTGATTATTTTAATGGACTAGCCATACTTAGCTTCTTAATGTAAGGTTAATTTTGCATTCCTTGTTGATGTGATAAATTTAATTTACTTCTCTCGGTCAGGTTCAACAAAATTTACAGATAATGATTGAAGAACAATGGAGACAAATCAGGATGATGTCTCACGTGCAAGAGGACAAAACAATGTAAGAGCATGTTCAAATTAAATCACCAAATTTTTAATTTTAAAGTTTCTAATATTTTAAAAGTTACATGTTCAAGTCTGAATTTTGTCCCAACATAAGGTCCATTAGTCTTGTTTGAGCGAGTGGACCATAATGAACCTTTCTCAGAACTGGTTGGGCCATTAGATGAGCCACACCACACCCACCAAACATGTGGCCTACAAGTGAGTTTAATGAGAAACCCTAATTTCTCTTGATTTTAAAATTTTTCAAGATTTCCTTTCCACGTCAAAACAATTGTCCAAGATTGCTAGATCAAACACGTGATGCACATAGTCTTAAGTTCAAGAGCGGTTGTCTCTTCTCTTCAACATTTCTACTACTTCCTTACCTTCCCTTTTCAGAGTTTTCTTTCTCTCTTCCTTAATTCTCCTCCATATCTTCACGGCTTTGCCATCATTATTTTCTCTTTTTTATTTATTTATTACAACTTCTTTTTATGAATCAAATCAAATTCCCATTGAGTTTTCATGTAGAATCCAAATATATGATTAGTTTACCAAATTTCCAGGTTAAGATCATGTTTAAGGCTAATTGGCTTACTAATCCAGTTTAAAAATCAAGTTATGAATATCTTATAGTTAATAGTCTAACCCTAAAACTCAAAGTTCATCAAAATATGAAATTATACTCACTAGATTGATAAGATCATCCTAATCATGAAATATCGAAAATTCCTTAATTAGACTATGATCTTGAAAAGACTAAAGATGATTGGAAGGACTTAAACGTTGAGGACGTCTTACCTTAAGAAGCTCCATATCTTTTTAGAATTTTCCTTGTAGAAGTAATTATTCCATCTCTCTTAAAAGCTCTAATATTCTTCATCATTTCAATAACCTAGGAAATGTTCTTATTTTACATTGCCTAACTAGTGAAAGGTGTGTCACTTTGTTTTGAGCTATGACCATGGCTCTAGCCTCTAGTTTCCAAATACATTTGGGCTTTTGTTGATGGCTCTCTTCCTCGGCCTAAGCTATATTCTCCTAACCTTCCTCTTTGGATTTGTGCCAACAAAATAATCTGCTAAATAAATTGTCAATGCCCGTGTCAAATATTGCTAACGTGGAAAATCCTTAGGTACTTCCAGAGCACGGAAAAATTGTGCTTATTTCTCTCACATTCATGGTGGGATGAACCCTATTATAAATGTGAGCGGAGAGAGCACTATTTTCCATACTCCGACTTTCACATTCATGGTAGGATGAACCCTATTATAAATGTGAGCAGAATGAGCACCATTCTCCATATTTCGAGAGTACTAAGAATATTACTCTTCTAAGCGATTTTCTTGGAAAATTTGTACCTTCCAAATTCAGCTTGAAAAGGACATGGTTTGTTTGGATACCGCTTATTGCTCAAAACTGAAAACACTAGAGCAAAATAATTTTTAAATGTGTGAATAGTGCCGTAGGACCCATGTTAGAAGTTATATTTGTTGAAAGAAGTACTTATGGGTCTCGTAAACAATGCACATGACCCACCCAAGGAAATGCCGACACAAACGTGTTACTATCCAAACTCACTCTAATAGTACCTTTTAAAACGTCAACTATCTCTATAATCATGCAACACCGAATTGAAAGAAGTACAGGGCAAACTTGTTTTGTACAAAACTTTTGTGCCTTTTTCAGGATTCAGATTTGTACCTGATGCAATAGTAAGACATGGCTGAGATTGAAAGTTAAAAAAAAAAAACTTTCAATCTCAACCATTGAATAAAAAAAAAAAAAAGTTAAAAAGAAATTGAAAAAGTTAAAATAAAAAAATAAAAGTGGTAAAAATTAACGTGAGTAGGTGTAGTGTAATTGCGCCCGTGCACTGGATCCAAATCCCCTTTTCCATGTCAAACCAATGTTGTCAATTCTATTTCTCTCTCCACCACGTTCACTCTCTTTTGAAGCATTCATACCAGCCTCAAATATTAATTTTTTTTCACCACATCCTACCCAAACACCTACTAGAGATCAAAGCACCCAACTACATCAGATAAATCTCACATTTTATCTTTAGAATCACCACCACTACCAGATGTCAAAATACCCAAACACAACTACTAGTCATATATAGTGTAACCGATTCACCATCAGAACCCAACAGATCTGAGCTTGGGTTTCAGATTTCGAAGTAACTCAATCACGACATCACCCACTGTCCTCCTTCAACACAGTTTTAGATTAGGAACCACTAAAGGATTATTTCACAAGTTCCAATCAAGAGCATTGAGCATCAGTGTGGAAGCGGGTCTTCGGGTCGCCACTGTGTAGTGTAGACCACCACACACTAGATCAAAATCGAATGTAAGAGAGAGAGAGAGAGAGAGAGCTTTCTCTTGGTTTCTCTCTCTAATCTGATATCCAATTCGCCATCGTACAAACCATCACAAACCAAATCGAATCTTGAGTTCCACCTTGAATCTTCTTTATTTGCCGTGAAACATATACTGAGAGAGTTTAGCTAGACATGGCAAAACGGGTCAGAATTTTCTGACCCGACCCGACCCGACCCGAAAAATACCCGACCCGAACCCGATTTTTTTGACCCGAAGCAAAAACGGGTTGACCCGTGACCCGACCCATGTTTTTTGCGGGTCAACCCGACCCGACCCGCGACCCGACCCGAACCCGAACCTTTTTTTTTTAAAAAAATTTTTGGTAAAAAAAAAAATAGTAAGATTAAGACAATATTGGTTTAATTGTTTATTGTGAACTTTAAGGAAACAATTGATACATTTACATAATTATATGCAAATTAATTGAAAGACAAATGCATGTGGTTGAGCATTCTGTAATGAGTAAAGATTTTTAGATATTAAATAGCAAAGTACATGTCAAGATAATCTGTAGAGTTAAAAACATAGATTTAAAATTGTAGACATGTGTGAGAAACATCCACAAGTGTGAAAATAGTGAAGCCAAAGTATCAAATTAGCATAGATTATGAATACTTAGACCTATTTTTTAACAATTTATGTCCAAAATAAACGGCTTTTCAAAATAAATTATGATATTTCCTAGAGTATGTGTTGCTTAACAATGATATGATATTCATAAAAAAGACCATGTGTAAATAAGTAAGCAATCAAACTTTAATGTATATCTCAAATTGAAATAGAACGTCAACCACAATTGATAATAGATTATAAAATTAATTTTCAAGATTGCAAATTTCTTATATGTTTTTATTCTTTATCAAATGAGTTATCCAATAAGTCATTTATAATTTTGTTTTATGTTTTGGGATGTTGATATTGTGTAGAAATAAAACTTGAGAATTTGTTTTACTTATCTAGTTATCTTTGTGTTATTTTGTTTTAGATAACAATGTTAGGATTTGTATAATTTTAAAATTATTGAATAAGTATTAATAAGTTTAACTGAGTTCATTCTTGATATAAGTGGTGAATTCAAAATAATGCATTTTATATTAAGTAATTTGTTGCATAACTTTCTAAATAGCAAATACATGTTGTTTTCTTAAAAAAAAAAAAAAAAATTCATGTGAAAAATACGGGTCAACCCGACCCAACCCGACCCGACCCGCAACCCGATTGACCCGAACCCGATTTTAACCCGCTTAAAATGACCCGTTTTTGACCCGTGACCCGTTTGACCCGCAACCCGATTGACCCGACCCGACCCGACCCGACCCGCCCGTTTTGCCATGTCTAAGTTTAGCCATATTTTTGTTGAGATGGCCCTCTCTCTCTAACAAAGCATTATTTTTATTTTTATTATTATTATCTCAAAATGGTATACAAAATATACCGGTAACAACAAATTTCGTTCTAATGGACGAACCAAAACGATCATTGGAAAAGAATTGATAACTTTAGTAAAAACTAGTACAACTTTAATGAATAGCAAGATTAAGCGCTTCTAATTCAATTCTTGATGGGTTTGAACAACAATTTAGTGTTGTTTTTTTTTTTTTTTTTTTTAGTCAAATTTTAAACCTTTCGTTATTTGTTGTTACATGCATACTTTCTTTTAATTCAAGAAGAGACTCGATGCACCTTTTTTTTTTTTTTAATCTCTTCTTAAATCAATTACAACATTTCCCCTTCTACTCGATCTATCATTAATATGTCCTTCAGGGCTTCTCTTTTTTGCAAATATTACAAGAAAATGGACACACAGATGATGAGTGCTACAAGCTACATGAGTTTCTGAAAAATGCCACCCTTGTTACTAGCCCCATTTCAAATCAAAAGGTGATTCTTTTAACAACAATACTATTGCAACAACTTCTACAAATATGAAATTATACTTAGTTTCAAAATTTTCCCAATTCGCACATGAACAATACCATCAAACTAACTAAACAATACCATCAAATTAATTTTTGAAATTGAGTATATTATTGAATGAATATCAAATATATAGATGAGACCTATTTATATATAAACAGAATCTACAACTAGCAATACACAAATACAGCAATATAACATAGAGTATAGTAAGTATAGTAGACCCAACTAGGCTTGTTGTTAACTGGAACATAATCTAACATCATCCAAATACAAGAAGGTGTTGAAGTCCTTGCTAATTTAGTATATATTTCGTTTTCGATAATTTTTCTTCGTTACCCAGTTCTTGAATAATTGATAATATTGCAACAAATCACATTGTATAATCTTCATCATTTTTATCTTCCATATATCATCCCACTAGCATATAATAATAGGAACTTAGCTCCCATCTATATG
This sequence comes from Notholithocarpus densiflorus, assembly GCA_030021035.2. Lineage (NCBI taxonomy): Eukaryota > Viridiplantae > Streptophyta > Magnoliopsida > Fagales > Fagaceae > Notholithocarpus > Notholithocarpus densiflorus. Next base: position 5,363,112 of record JARYZH020000011.1, read on the forward strand.
TTGGAATTATTACATTGCCTCCCACCTAACTCTATATAATTTCTTTTCTATTTCTTATAACTTAATCTTTGTGAGAAAAATTATTGATGTTGGCATATTTTTAACAATTATTTCATTTTTCAGGATTGATAACTGAATACAACAATTGCACTGGACAATGAAAGATGTGGCCTATATCTCTATGAATCTTCGTTTAATGCTTATGTATATTATACCAATAATACTGATGGATTTAATCTCTAGCATTAATATGACTAGACCATCCATCTCATGCTCGTAAATCCTCTCTTGGTAAACAATATTCTAATAATTTGTATTTGGATTTTTATATCAATGTGTGCCCTCAAGCTAAGTTTTCAAGACTCATTTTTCTAATTAGTTTAAGTACTACAAAGTCAACTTTTTATCTATTACATTGTGATATTTGGGAGGCTATGCCACACCCTCTCACAATAGCACTCATTATTTCCTAGCATTAGCTAATGATTTTGGTAATTTCACTTAATTTTTTTTATGAGATACAAATCTGAAGCCTATCAGCCTACACTCTTGGTCCTTAAAGTTTGCTTTTTGAGAGTTATTAGTCCCTCAAATTTCAAATGAATGCTATTAGTTCCTCAAATTAAAAAAATAAGTGCAATTGGTTATTTTGTTAACAGTTGTTAGTTTCAGTGCCTACGTGGCTAAAAGAATAATGACATAACAAATTTTGAATGACATGACATCAATTTTAATATTTTAAAATTATTATTAAAACTCATTGCTGACACGTCAAAAAAACTCATAACCCTTTAAAAAATCACCCAACCCATTTTTTGATCCGTTAATAAATGGATATTCCCTAATCATGCTTAAAACGGAAAAACATGAAAGAGAGAAACAATACCCTAAATAAGTGTTGTCCTCTGCCGTTCTCCTCCCCTGGCAACACCCATTCCTCAAATCTATATACAACATCGCCACTTTAATTTCTAGATGTCAATGTTAATTGTTGGATTAAGGTTGTAAAACAAATTTGAAAGGACTGTATACCAAACAACTCATCCTTGTGACATTCTTTCATTTGTTTGGGGCCTCTAGTCTAATTAAAAACCACGTTGACGTGTGTTGTCTTTCTTTGTGGCCAATTTTAGTGACTATTAGTAGTTATTGGTGTAAAAATGGTCCAAGCCCGCGTGTGCCCAGAAGTTTCTTCCATTGCAAGCGCAGGTTTCATATTGGTGTGAGAGGAGTGGGTTGTGACTTGCGAGTTGCGAGGGAGGAGGACAGTGGTCAGGAGAGTGAAGGAAGACACTGATTTGGGATTGTCTCTCTCTTCTCAAGTTTGATTTTGATTTGGGAATACCAATTTGTTTATGGGGTCATAAAATGGGTTGAGTGATTTTCTCATGGCTCATGGGTTATTTAACGAGTTAGCAATAGGTTATAAATTTTTAATATTAAAATTTATGTCATGTCACTCAAAATTTGCCATGTCATTGTTCTGTTAGTCATGTGGGCATTGAAACTAACTGCCATTAACAAAAGGATCAATTGCGCTCATTTTTTAAACTTGAGGGACCAACAATGCTCATTTGAAACTTGAGAGACTAATATCACCCAGCAAGTAAACTTTAGAGACCAACAGTGTAATTTGGCCAATTAAATACTTACAAATTTTTAGTGTTCATGAACTTTTCTATAATAGTTTTAATTATGTGTTACCCATGAGAGGAATAGTATATAGGAATTCTTGTTATTTTTTGAACCTGTAGACACTGCATTTTGTACCCCATACGACTCGGGCCCCCGTTCCCCAATGATGGTAAAACTCTAAAGCCCAATGTTGGTTTGGGCCCGATCAGACTTAATTTGACTTGAAGAAGGTTTTTATGGAAAATATAACTCTTTTATGAGCTAAATAAATCTATTTTTTGAAACTAAGGCCACAGAAACCCTAGGGCATGCGTACGCAAACACTCGTATGCGTACGCATGCTCTAGACCTACATACGCAAGCTTCATGCATGTGTATGCATACACGGGCATGCGTATGCATGCTAAGGTTCCAGAAACTATGAAAGACAAGCTTTTTGCATTAAAGTTGAGGTTTGGAACGAATCCCACATCGTCTGGGAGCCGTTTCAAACCCCCATTTTCTCACTATAAAAAGCCATATATGGTACCTTTTCAAAACACAGAAAATCCTAAAGGAAAATCTAAGGTTCACTAGAAATAGTGGATCAAAGAGGGAGTTTTTTTCTAAAAATATCCTCAAGTCAATATTTTTTTATTGGGGCCTTTTCTGACCTTGATCTTCGAGTTTTAAAATTACTATTCACTTTTGTATTTGATTGTAAATATATTTGACTGAGGGGAATGGTCAAAATCAAGCCAAGGAGCTTTGTGTTTAAAGTATATGTTCTAAGTCTTTTTCCTTTCTTTTCTTATTTTAATTCTTGTTTTTCTTTTCTTTTCTAGGTTTATTTGTGATATAACATGTCTGTTTAAGTTTAGGTTTTCTCTGTTTTATGTTTTAAAGCATGTTAGGTTGTTAGATTTAATAGTTTTTGTTTCCGCTCTGCTTTTGTTCTTCCTGTTTTTGGGTTAGGGTTTGGGCGTGTGTACGCACACTTGTAGTATGCGTACGCATACAATTGGGCCACGTACACAGGCCCTATGTATGTGTACGCGTACTTAAGCCCAGAAGCCCTAATCTACATCTTTCTGCTGTTGTTTCTTTACTTCATTTATAATGTATGCCTCTGTTTTGTTCTCTGTTTATGCTTTTGAGTCTCTATTTCTTTGTTTGTGTTTACTTATCCTCCACATATTAGATTAGGGCTTTTCTTTCAATTAATCTTTGATATATCATGAACATGCATTCACATGTCCATCCATTATTGCATAGGTGATGTGATGCAATGAGATAAGGCACGCATTCATATGTACACACATTTGATTGAATATAATCTTGTTTAGGTTTGATGAACATGATATGTGAGTTTAAATGGACATGTTTGTGTTCTTGTTTCTTGATGCTTTCTTACAATTCTTTGATTCTGCCATGTCTATGTTTCTGCTCTTAGATATCTTGTTTGTTTGCTGCCTTAGATGAGATAATATGATATGTATGATAGATGCATGCTGGGCTTGATGTGAGTTGCAATGATAGATGTATGCTAGGGTTTTGGGGATGATTGATGCCATGTTGTATGCTCAGATATATGCTAGTGTACGTGTGTGTGTGTGTGTGTGTGAGTTTAGAATGCAATGTTGAACATGCCTTTAATGAGATTAAGACGTAAGACACAATAAGTGGAAGCCGACCTACGAGTCGGCCTGTCTTGGGTGACTAACACCTTCCCAAGCCGTACCTAAACTCCGAACCCATACTCTAGTAGTAAGATCAGTCCTTCCACATAAGGGCGTTATATACATGGTTCCTAGGCCATAAAACTAGGTGGTGACTCCATTTCGTTTCTCCGCCGCAATCCACTCGGCCGAGGCATACTCCCCTTCCAAAAAGCGCTGCGCCCATAGTGGCGACTTCGCTAGGAATAGAGAGTTTGATTCCAATGTGTCTAATTTCTTAATCTTAATAAAGGCTTGTTCAATATTTGTTTGCACACACCTCACTTGGTTCTTTTGTCCTTTTCACCCCGGTTGGTGATGAGTACACTTCATTTTAGCCAAAGTCTTTCAAAGTTCATCCCACAAACTTACAATCTGTGTCATTGCCTATGATGGGTTTTGAGTACGTTAACAGTTTGCCACCAATCCACAAAGGTCCAATTAGGCCCTCGATTGGAATCATGGCCCACCTAGTTGTGAGTGACCTACTAATCTGTCCTTTTAGCTTTAGGGAGCCCACCCACACTTAGAGAGATCCTAGATCCTATCCATGAAATGGCACCATTTTTTATATCTCTTGTTTGTTCAACCATATATCTTGTGTTCACCTAATCTTAAAGGACAAATAAAAGATGTAAAAATTGAAGGATGACCCAAAAGTTATGGCATACCCTAAGATATTGGGATAAAAGAAAAGAAGTTCTCAAATATAAGAAGCTTATCCCAAAATCCAAAGGTTTATCTTAACTTGAAAGGTTCATAAGCCCGTAGCCTAATTGCTATCATAAGCCCAAATCAAAAGGCCTTTTGGAAAAGAGGACCTTGGGCCTAAGGTAACAAATATGCTATGGACTTAGCATCCAACATCCTACAAAGACAATATGAAATTCCTTAATCTTGGGCCTCCTAATTGCATGCTTAGGCCCAAAATGATGAGAAATTCATGGACTTTGAAAGGAATGCTACGATATATTCTAGCTAAAGGGTTACTTCCAAAAAAAAAATGATGATAAGTGAATGAAAAGGGAGAGCCCAAAAGTGATGAATACATCGTAAGCCCATATTTGAGACAAAGGGTTGAAAATCTCTAAGCACGTTCTAATGAAAGCCCACGAGAGTGAGATGAAAGCTTGTTGTAAATGGACTAAAGCCCAATAAAACAAGGGGCAAGGTTCATGAGAGGAAAGGGAGTGACTTTGTAATTGGGCTTTCATTAAAATGGACTTAAAGACTTTTCTATGGACATCTAATAAAAGATGACCTTTTAATTGGGACATGGACTTAATGAAATGGAACTTCTTTTTAGGCACCATTGCCCCACCAAGATCAAGAAAGTATGTCCCCACTCCAATTTGGGTTCGAGAAAGGCACGGGAGATGTTTGCTCAAGATTGAGGGCACACATCAAGAAGGAGAAACATCTTGAGAAGCAATGGCTGCTCCAATTGATGATAAGGCCGCACAAAAGATATTCAAGACAATAGAAGAATAAAACGATGTTCTCAAGAAGATGGGAGGGCGCCTCACCAAGCTAGAAGAGGCCAAACTCAAAAAGCCTATACATGTGGAGATACATGATGAAGAAGAAGGAAAGGATTGGGATGAAAAGGATAAGGCCGAATATGAAAGGAACAAGCAATTTGAGAAGCTCACTGCGGACACTGTGGCAATGAAAGAAAAGATGGAAAAGATGCAACTAGCTTTTTGCAAGGCCCAATGGATGGATGATTGTCTCTACAATATGGGTGGCATAAGCTCAGAGACTCCCATTGCATTGCCTTTAAAGTTCAAGATTTCTAATGTGGAAAAGTTTGATGGGACTGGAGAGCCAAAGCAACATGTTAGGAGGTATCTAAGCATTGTTGAAATGAAGAGGTTGGATGAGAAGCAAACTTCACATGGATTTCCTCACTCACTTACTGGAGGTGCATCAAGGTGGTACCATAGCTTGGACCCAAGTAAAACCAAGGTGTGGAATGAACTAGTGGAATTATTTGTGGATCAATTCATTTTCAACACTATGATTGATGTAACTCTAAGAGATTTGGAGACTACCAAACAAGGAGTAGGGGAGACTTTTTCCGAATACATGACAAGATGGAATGGGGAGGTATCTAGGATAGTTAATAGGCCAAATGAGAAAGACCAAATCAACATGATCATCAAGAATTTGCTTCCGGCATATAATAGTAGGCTCTTGTCATCACCTATTAGTTTTTTTGGAGAGTTGTGTGATTGTGGAACTAGGATTGAAGATACTATCAATAATGGACAATTAGAGAAAGGTGAGAGCAAGCCTCCAATCAAGAAGACATATGGGGGAGGAGCCGCCACTTCTAAAATACCAAATCCCATGAATGTAAGTGCTGTCATACCTCAACAAACCTTAGCCTACCCAAGCTTCATAAAGAAAGCTCGTCGAGAATTTTCTGACCTAGGAATGACCCTTGCCCAAGCATATGAGGACTTGACCTCTAAAGGATTCATCAAACCCTTAGATCCCATACCCATGCCTAATCCTGTACCTCCCACTTGGAACCTCAATGAATATTGTCACTTCTATCAGAAACTTGGCTATAAGACCGACAATTGCTTCTGCCTCAAGCATGAAATACAAGACCTTATAGACAATGGAACCCTCCCAAATCCAAACATCATCACCAAGCCCAACATTAGGAAGAACCCTTTGCCTGATTATCATCGAGCTCCTCCTTCATATCAAAATTTGGTGCAAATAGAAGAAATTGATTGGGATTGTTCAAAGTTGATAGAAACTGTGAAGGTTAATGCGGTAGAAGTCCAAGGAATATAGGATGAAGAAGATGAGCTTTTGGAGAGTGTGGTGGCTGTATAGGGGATACTTCCCAAAGGAATGACTAAATTGAAAAAAAGGGTCCTCGAAGAAAATATGGCAAATATCACTAGAAGTGGGAAGCATTACAAGCCATCCTTTTTAGAGAAAGACCACCTTGGTAGAAACATGGGAGAAAGGTCCAAGCCTACGAAACCTAAGGGGAGAGAAGAGAAAGAGAAAAAAGATAGGGTTTTGACCCAATTAAAGAAGACTCAAGCTCATGTGTTTGCATGGGGCCGGTTGATGGCTTCTCACAAGCATCGTAGTGCTTTCTTGGATGCTTTGAATGGAAAAGAAGTGCCCATCGAAACTACTCCATAAGAAGTGCTATCTCTCATGGGTGTTGAGGTTCCATCTCACCCTTCACTCACCTTTTCCGATGAAGAACTCCCTCCCGAAGGAGCCGCCTACACCAGGCCTTTGCAAATCACCATCGAGTGCATGGGTGCCAAGGTTCCAATGGTACTTATTAATAATGGATCCGTATTGAATGTATGCCCATTTAGGACTGTTCTAACCATTGGGCTAGATATAGAGACAATCATCCCCTCTCCTCTGACTATTAGGGCATATGACAATTCTTCAAGAAAGGTTATGGGAACTTTCAAAGCTCCTTGCAAGATTGGTCCATTGGAAAAAAAATTGTGGAATTCCACGTGATGGACATCACTCCTAACTATTGTTGGGGTTTATGCCCTAAAATCCAATTTATTGGCATGTCATAAATAATTAATTCGTTTAATTATATGAGACTATCTATAAATGAACTAATAGGATATTATCTTAGTTCATGAGATGCATAGTATGTGATTTATGTGAAAAGTCACAGAAGATATAAATCACAAGTTTTTTGTAAACTCAGAATTTTAGTTTGTAGTCGGTGATGAAATTGGGCATTTCATCTGCGAAGACTATAACATATCAACTACGATGATTTGTCTTGATCATGGAAGTGGAGACTTCTAGTTGGTATGTTGATATGTTTTAAGAGTTAAGACATATTGAACTGGACCGCTGTGAGATTTATTATTCTCCTAACGATTGTCAAATGAATAATAAATCTTACGACTTCTATTTACATCAACTCTAAATCCTGAGAGAATAATGGACCTGATCATGAGATGTAGGTTGCTTTGATATATCAGGAGTGAGATCTATAAGTTAAGGTCAAAACCTCAATATGTTGGGCAGCCGCATTTAGTGTTGATGGAACATATATTCTCAAGATGGAATTCATAATCTCTTAACGGAGACATAAAATATTCACTTGAGATAAGTTTAATGGGTTTGGTTATTCAAAAGAGTTGGGCCCAACCACTTTAGTAAGTTATTACTAAAGTATATATATTTATGAAATTGGATTTCATAAATATATGATGAATAACGTAAAGGATTAAACCGGGTACTCAAGGATTAAGATGTAGTAATCTTCAAAGTAGCAGTCTACATTCATGACTTTGTATTACTACGAATATTTTAATGAAGGGGTTGCATGTATAATAAAGTCTTGGGATATAATTTATAGATAAGGCCTAGAGTGCAACTATATTTATATAGTGGTATTAAATATAGCTAATGGTAACTTTAGACTTGTCAAGAGTTGACAGAAAAGCCCAAGGCCCATTGGAGCTAGTGCCTTATTGGTCCCTTTTTGGTCCCACTCCAAGCCACATACTAGAGCCCAATTGGAATGGCCCAAAAGGCTAGCCCAATTAGATAATCAGTTGTATATAAGGAGAGAAACATACATAAGGTTAAGATGAAGGTCTTTCATAAGAGAGTTCTCATAAGGAATGAAATGGTTTTGTGTGTGAGTGTTGGACACTCATTATTCTCTCTTTGGAAAAACTGATTGAGAGACCACACATCTTGGGCATTAAGTGGAATTGGAGTGAAGATTAAAAGTCTTCCCAAGAAATTTTGATATTCGGTTTTGAATTTCACCGCACCAAGGTACGCATTCTTGTTCTCAAATTCTGAAACTTATATAGTACATTTTATCAATTGCGAATGAAGTAGATCTGTTAATTTTTCCACTGCGTATGTTTTGTATGCGATACAAACATGCATTTTTCCTACAAATGGTATCAGAGCGGTCTTCAATTTTGAATCTGTATAACATGTTTTGTGAGTTTTGGAATTAGAGATTATAGTTTCATATTGTTTGAAGATTATGCATTTAATTTTCTGCATGGTTATTGAAACTATGATTTGATAAAAATTGATATTGATGTTATGATGTTGTTTAAATTTGAATTTAAGTATGTTAAATTGATCTTTAAGGTTATAGCATGAATGAATTTCAGTTTTGATATCATTCTCTGACTATCATGTTCGTATGTTAGTTGTTTGTTCAAGAAAAACCGTAGAAAACTACCTTGGAAAATTTCTAGAAATTCGAGTTTCACGAGTTTCGATCGATCGAAAATTACTTTCGATCGATCGAGTGAAACAGTGATCAGACTTTCTTAAATAAATTGATTTTCGATTGCTAGTCGATAGATCGAATTTGTTTTTTGACCGATCGAGAGGCAATTTAGATCAATCGAAGAAGTCAGATCGTCAAGTTCGAATTTTTTAATTTTTTCGATTGATCGAGGGGCACATTCGATCAATCGGAAGAAAGAAAATCATAATTTTTCTAAGTGTTTTCACATAAAGAAAGTTTCTGTCTGAATTTTGTGTTTTCGCGGGAAGAGCTTAGTCGCGAGATTCTCATGAAAATGCATTTGAAGGGAATTTTGAATATTTTCTAAATGTTTTCAAATGTATAAGGTGTAAGGCAATGTGTGATGTGATTACACATGGTTCTAACTAAAAGACCTAATGAGATCAAAGGTATTAGTTAAATAAAACTCTTAGTCCTAAATAGTTTAGGACTTGTCTTTTAAGAAACATTCTAATGAGATTAGAATTGTTGTATGATTAAAAGTCTTTAACTTAATTTATTTTAATTAGAAATTTTAATAAGATTAAAGCTTAATTAAAATGTAAACAGTTTCTAATGAGATTAGAATACTTTATCTAGTAAATTAAGGATAGAGTTCTATATAACTAATTTTTGATCCATTAGTGTTTAAGGAATCCTAAATAGTTTAGGGCTTCCATTTTAGTTAGCGATTCTAATAGGATTAGAGTCTTTAACAAATGCAAGGTTATTAGTTGTGATGGGATCACAATTATCTAAGAAAAACCCAAATAACGAGTGGGAGTACTAAAATAACCCTTTTGTTAAGTTTATTGTAATGTAAATAGATACCTTGTCTTGACTTCGAGTCTTGCATTCCATGCGGAGGGTATTTGCTTCACGGATTACAAGGTTAAACATCTTTGTGATTGCGCGAATGTTCGTTACGATATTGTGACGTAACTTAGCTACATCACATTGAATTTAAACAATTAAACACATTTGATGTGTAGGGTTAAAATTGTGATTAGATCACAATGATTTCAAGACAATCCACTTGTTTTAAAATTTCTAGTGGGAGAGAGATACAAGGGTTGGATCACATGGCCTCCATTGTCGGTTCATAGTGGTGTGGGGTAAATATCTCGTCTTGGCCTCGAGCCTTGCATTCCATGCGGAGGATGTTTATTTCATGGTACTACAAGATTGAATTTCTTGGTTTATAGTGGTTTGATCAAACACCTTGTCTTAGCTTCGAGCTTTGCATTCCATGCGGAGGGTGTTTTTATCATGGTACTACAAAATAAGCCTATTAAAGGGATGAAATGTGGTTACACATGATTCTAGACAATGGTGTACCCTAGACTAAGTTTGATAGTATCCTCTATGCTGAGTTCTTGCTATTATTACTTTGCCAAAGGAAGAACGGCAAATTATTTTTGTTTGGTAAGAGTTACCATAATAGCATTAATAATGAGAATAATTCTCGCCTGATCATAGTGGTTGATATTCACTCTATGCTGAGGAATATTAATTGCGGGATTAGGTTGTCGTTGCACCTAATATAGTACGGTTTTTGGGGTTTCATACTATATGGTTATGGATGCAAAATGATAATATCCCCGTAATTATGTTCTATAGTCTTAAAATAAAGTTGTCATTAATTTTGTTCTCTAGCTACTATTTTAATTGAATCACATTAACTAAGAAATAATTTTGGATATGGTGCTTAAAGGAGTTGAAGTACATATTTATGTTTTGATTTAGCATTGTCATAATTTCTTATGCATGATGCATTGATGGAAGATAGCTTATGATATGATCATAGTCTCCATTGAAATGCTAATATGCTACATTGGCTTCTATCTCAATTGTATTACAGCACGAGGTGCAAGAGTTAGTACTAGACTTAGACTTAATATTAAGTCTAAATGAGATGTTTTGGTATGAATCATATTAGTGCTAAGAAAAGTTTAAGAAGTTCCAATTCTACATCATTTTATGAAAATATTTTATTTTTACTAAATGAATTGTAATTCTTGGATGTAGAGATTAAATGTTAATCTCATATGGATATGATCCACTGGTCCTTGTTAGAATCATTTGATCAATTCAGATTGTTTTTGAAAATAAGTAAATTCTTTTTATATTATCTGAATTGATGAGTGAGTTTTACGCAATGGAAGACATCTTAAAAGCTAAGGCCAGGATCAATATGATTTAATTCAAATTCTTAGCCTAGACCAAAAGGTAAGGGTGATAAGAAGAGGAATTATAATTCCAAACAGTTGGGCAAGCAAGTTGCCCTAGTAGTTGCCAAAAGGAAATTATACTCAAAAGTATGACCAAAAGAAAGTGTTTATGGTTTGGTTAAACTAAGCTTTGTCCATGATTGTTTTCTAGATGGAAATTTACGTGTTTTACTTTTAAAGAGAAAGTTTTCATCCTTTGGTATTGTATGTTTTGGAACTTATGTTTAGATCTTATTAATCTAAATGGTATTCAAGTTTGGTGAATGATGGGCTTTTAGAACCATTATTTTTGTTATATTCCCAGTCTACGAATTCTATTTAGAGGATAATATGATCTAGGATTCCTTTTTTGTAAAGGAATATACTATTAATGACTTCTTTAAGTCAGTGCATACATGAAGGAGGAATAAGACTCTTTTAGAAATAGTAAAGTACATGATAAATATTTTCATTTGCTTGTTTCTTTTGGAGATATACTTTATGTATTACTATACATTTTCTAAAATTGATTTCAAAAGTTTGTTCCTAGGACATTTGTCAAATTGGGGATTGGGTGAAAACCTAGTATTTGATACTTCCACTTTTGGAAATGTCCAGCACTTGTGCTAGAAAGGAAGTCTGACAAATTGAAATCAAAAGGTAGAAAAATGTATGCTTATGTTGGGTATCCAAAAGAAATTGCAGAAGATTGTTTTGGTAGTCATAAAGAAGACAAGATGTTTGTAAAGTACAAATACAAAGTTCTTGATGATGACTATGTGAATAATCTTAAAGAATTGTTCTAGAAGAAAAATGTCAGAATATTTTTTTTTTGTAAGACAACTATAAAATACATTTAGAAATGAGACGGTTGTATTAGACACACCACAAGGTATTATTCTATATATATATATAGCTAGTACACCGATACAATATCGTAGTGGGAGGATTGTAAATTCATACTTTTGGGATAAACTTTTGAAGTCATTCTACAAGGATATGAATTTGATACTCGGTCCTACGTAGATGCCATAGATGATATGAATATGAAATATTGGATCAAGGTTATGTGAATAGAATTAGATTCTATTTAAAGTCTAGAACTTGTAAAGGCGCCTATTGGCATTGAGCCTATTGTTCTCAAATAGGTCTACAAGAAAATGAGATTGATAGAATTGAAGGTGCAAACCTTCAAAGTCAAGACTAATGGCGAAAAGATTTGTTCAGAAAGAAATGGTTCGATTATAAAAAGATTTTTTCACCAATAGTCAATTTTAACTCTATCTAGATTCTCTTATCCATTATATTTCATTTGAATGAAATATGGCAATGGATATTAAGAAAGTTTCTTTTAGTAGCAATCTTGAGGAAGACATCTATATGATGTACCTAAACTTGTATATAGCAAAGAACCAATAGTGATTAGTATGTAAGTTGCTTAAATTTCATTTATGGACTAAAGCAAGCATATGAATCATAAAATATCATCTTTGATCAAGAAATCAAATTGTTTGATTTTGATCAAGTATTAAAAGGCCTTAGGTGTATGTAAAGCTATATAGAATAATAAATCTCATAATGTATGTTGATGACATTCTAATTATTTAGAATGATGTAGAGTTATAGTCATCAATAGAGGTTTTGTTGTCTAGTCCAGTTTGATATAAAAGTACTTGAGAAAGACTAGTCACATTCTAAGAATTAAACTTTGTTAAAATTCAGAAATTAGGATGTTGAGTCTATCTCAAACTGCTTAAATAGATTAGATTCTAGCCAAGTATAGCATATAATACTTCAAGAAAAGATCTCTTTCCTTTTAAGTTTGAAGATCCTTTATAAAGGATTATGGTCCTAAGACATATAAAAGGAAGAGCATATTAAGACGGTTCCTTATACTATATCAATAGGAAGTCTTTATGCTATGCTATATACTAGGCTAAATATCTATTTTGCGATGGGCATGGTAAGCAAATATCAATTGAATCAAAGATACTTAATTTAGTGGGAGTAAAGCATATACTCATATATCTTAGGATAATGAGAGATTATATGTTTATCCACAAAAATGAGGATTTGATAGATACTGGATGTACAAAAACTGACTTGTAGTTTGATTGTGATTCATGAAGTTGGACTTCAAGGTATGTGTTCATCCTAGGTGGTGAATATACATATTAAGCGTAATAGTAGAAAAGATAATTTATGCAATAAATCTGGCTGAAACTTGTTTCCAAGCCTTGCCTTAGAGTGACTATGAATTACTCTAAAAAGGAGATAAGTGTCGGATATATGGTAAATTGTCTTTGAGGGCAAGTGGGAGATTGTTGGGGTTTATGCCCTAAAATCCAATTTATTGGCATGTCATAACTAATTAATTTGTTTAATTATATGAGACTATCTATAAATGAACTAATAGGATATTATCTTAGTCCATGAGATGCATAGTATGTGATTTATGTGAAAAGTCACAGAAGATATAAATCACAAGTTCTTTGTAAACTCAGAATTTTAGTTCGTAGTCGGTGATGAAATTGGGCATTTCATCTGCGAAGACTATAACATATCAACTACGATGATTTGTCTTGATCATGGAAGTGGAGACTTCTAGTTGGTATGTTGATATGTTTTAAGAGTTAATACATATTGAACTGGACCGCTGTGAGATTTATTATTCTCCTAACGACTGTCAAATGAATAATAAATCTTACGACTGCTATTTACATCAACTCTAAATCCTGAGAGAATAATGGACCTGATCATGAGATGTAGGTTGCTTTGATATATCAGGAGTGAGATCTATAAGTTATAGTCAAAACCTCAGTATGTTAGGCAGTCGCATTTAGTGTTGATGGAACATATATTCTCAAGATGGAATTCATAATCTCTTAACGGAGACATAAAATATTCCCTTGAGATAAGTTTAATGGATTTGGTTATTCAAGAGAGTTGGGCCCAACCACTTTAGTAAGTTGTTACTAAAGTATATATATTTATGGAATTGGATTTCATAAATATATGATGAATAACGTAAAGGATTAAATCGGATACTCAAGGATTAAGATGTAGTAATCTTCAAAGTGGCAGTCTACATTCATGACTTTATATTACTACGAATATTTTAATGAAGGGGTTGCATGTATAATAAAGTCTTAGGATATAATTTATAGATAAGGACTAGAGTGCAACTATATTTATATAGTAGTATTAAATATAGTTAATGGTAACTTTGGACTTGTCAAGAGTTGACAGAAAAGCCCAAGGCCCATTGGAGCTAGTGTCTTATTGGTCCCTTTTTGGTCCCACTCCAAGCCACATACTAGAGCCCAATTGATATGGCCCAAAAGGTTAGCCCAATTAGATAATCAGTTGTATATAAGGAGAGAAACATACAGAATTTCATAAGTGCTTTTTCATAAGGTTAAGATGAAGGTCTTTCATAAGAGAGTTCTCATAAGGAATGAAATGGTTTTGTGTGTGAGTATTGGACACTCATTATTCTCTCCTTGGAAAAATTGATTGAGAGACCACACATCTTGGGCATTAAGTGGAATTGGAGTGAAGATTAAAAGTCTTCCCAAGAACTTCTGATCTTCGGTTTTGAATTTCACCGCACCAAGGTACGCATTCTTGTTCTCAAATTCTGAAACTTACATAGTACATGTTATCAATTGCGAATGAAGTAGATCCATTAATTTTTCCGCTGCGTATGTTTTGTATGTGATACAAACATGCATTTTTCCTACAACTATAACCTCCTCTTAGGAAGAGCATGACTTCATCCCATTGGGGCTATCCCTTCCACTCTTCAAAAAAAAGAAAAAAAGAAGAATGAAGATCCCATGGAAAGGAGGGACTGCTGTAGTGCTGGGTGATGATGAGATCCTAGCTTCATTTGTGGACTTGAAGAAGGAGGAAGTGAGCTTCAAATGAGTGGTTTCGAGTTTGTGAACATGGCTGACTATGGATTGAAAGATGAAAGGTACACTACAGATTTGCTCCCATATTGTAGCCATGAGGTGACTGCAATGATGAAAAATATGGGGTACATGTCTGGTATGGGTCTTGGAAAAGAAAGGAGAGGGGTGGCTGAATTCCCCGACTTCAAGACTCAACTGACCAAGGAAGGTTTAGGATTTTTTTAAGGCTGCGATGGAATTAAGAAGAACCTTGGTACTCTAAATGGGAATTTTGTGAAAGAAGGAGGGGACTTCCCTTTTTGTGGTTTTCCCGAGCTTTGGGTGGATAAGGATGGAAAGGTGAACTCCAGTTGGGAGATATTCTTCAATGAGAAGCTCACTTTCAAGGAGAAACCTACTATGGTGATCAAGGAAATTCAAGAAGAGGTCGATTGGATAGACTACATGGATGCTGAAGTAATGGATACTATGCTGAACATGGAGGGGGACGTGCTCGCCATCACCATTGAGGAGCCATGTGATCCTTCTACCTTCATCGTGCCTACTGATGGGCTACTTAATAATTGGACTTGGGTTGGGTTTTCTAAGAATATGGGGAAGAAATTTTGTAATGCAAGTTCAGATGTACTTTTCAACATTTTCAATAAGATGAATTTTGATTTGGCTTATTTTCATGTGTCCTATTATATTGAAATTTTGCAATTAAATGATTCTAATGAATTTGAAAATGAAATTAATAAACATTTGGAAAAGAAATTTGAACCTGTGGAAACAAATTTTGAAACTCTTAATTTGGGCAATAATGAGAATCCACGTTTAATTAAAATTGGCTCAACTCTAGGTGAAAAAGAAAGAAAAGATCTCCAAGAGTTACTCACAGAATTTCAAGAGGTATTTGCATGGTTTTATGAAGATATGCTTGGCATTGATCCCGAGATAGCCTGACACCACATTGATACTCATGCTTACATGGTACCCGTCAAGCAAAAGTTGAGGTGTATGAGGACCGAATGGCTCCTTAAGATCAAAGAAGAAGTCATAAAGCAACTGAAAGTAGGGTTCATCAAACTCGTGCACCAAGCTGAATGGATAGCCAACATTGTGCCTGTACCCAAAAAGGATGAAAAGGTGAGGATATGTGTGGACTTTAGAGACCTAAACAAGGCTTACCCCAAGGATGATTTCCCTCTCCCTTATATAGATGTCTTAGTGGATAATACCATCAATAGTGCCTTGATGTCTTTCATGGATGGATTTTCGGGATATAACCAAATCAAGATGTCTCCTAAGGATATGACTAAAACTACCTTCACCACAGAATGGGGAATCTATTGCTACATCGTGATGCCATTTAGGCTTAAGAATGCAGGTGCAACTTACCAAAAAAGGCTTTGTTACATGACATGATGCATAATAAGGTTGAGGTATATGTTGATGACATGATCGTAAAGTCCAAAGATAGAGAAGGCCACATTGTTAATTTGAGGAAGTTCTTTGAAAGGATCAAGGAGTATAGATTGAGAATGAACCCACAAAAGTGTACCTTTGGAATGATTGCAGGAAAATTGTTATGCTTCTTAGTAAGTGATAGAGGGATAGAAGTCGTGTTAGGAATTGTGTGATTGAATTAGGAATTAAGGTAGGTCACTTTAAGGGGACCTGGGCCTCCGTATCAAAGAAGAGAGAATGAAATGAAAGTACAGGGGATTAGAGAAAGAAGAAGGTGATTAACAAAAGAATTCATTCATCAATGCTTTGTACAATATGATTCCTAGTCTTTATACCAGCATGACCCTAACTACTCTAACCGCCAAATGCTCCCACTAACTAATTAACTGATATGCTGTTACTAACAGATACACTAACTGCCATTTAGGTATAATACCCTACAACCCTCAATTAGGTACAATAGCCTACTGCCTTCAATTAGGTACAATACCCTACAACCCTTAATTAGGTACAAAACTACAGATGCCTATCATTACCCCTCTCCATTTACAACACCTTGTCCACAGGTGAGGAAAGATAAGTTGCAGCTGATGCAATGATTCCCAAGTGGCATCTTCAGGAGGACAGCCAAACCACTAGACTAAAACCTTAGTAATCACTCGAGACCTTAAGGCCTTGGTTCTGGTCTGCAGCACAGCAGTGGGTTCAACCTACACTTGACCTTCCTCATCCACAGGTGGCAAAGTTGGTAAAGGATGGATATGCTGACCTAGGGTGAATCTTAGCTTCAGGTGGCAAGTCTAGCTTATAAGCTACTACACCAACCTTCTGCAGTACTTAGAAGGGACCAAAGTACCTTGGTGATAGCTTCCACTTCCCCTTGTAAGCCAAGGTCCTCTACCTATATGGTTGTAACTTCAGATACACCCAATCACCAACAACAAAAGACATGTCCTGCCTATGCATATTAGCTTGAATCTTCATCTGCTCTTGAGCAATAGAGAGCTGCTTTCGAAAAGTACCCAAGACAGCCTCCCTCTGACTTAAAAGACAGTCTAAAGCCTCCACTCTAGTGGTACCAGGTCTGTAAGATTGCATTGTTGGGGGAGGAAATCCACACAAGGCTTTAAATAGAGTCATCTTCAAGCTAGTATGGAAATTAGAATTAAACCAGAATTCGGCCAATGGTAACCATTCAGCCCATCTATGGGGTTTCTCACTAGTGAAAGCTCGTAGATATTGCTCTAAACTCCTGTTAACAACCTCAGTCTGCCTATTAGTTTGAGGATGATAAGTTGTTGCCATGGCTAATTTAGTCCCCTGTAGCCGAAACAACTCAGACCAGAATAAGGAAGTGAATGTGGCATCTCTATCACTTACAATAGAGGTAGGCATACCATGAAGCTTAAAGACATACAACATATACAAAGCTACCACTTTGACAGCAGTGGAAGGGTGAGAAATAGGTACTAAGTGAACATACTTAGTCTATCCACCACCACTAAAATCACCTCAAACTCTTGTGACTTAGGTAACCCTTCCACAAAATCCAAGCTAACATCAGTCTAAGGAGTAGTGGGGACCTTCAATGGCTGCAGTAAACCAGCAAGGACAGATGTCTCAGATTTAATTTGTTGATAGACATCACATTCCTTCACATACTTCTTGATATCAGCCTTTATACCATGCCAAAAAAAATTCCCTTTTAGCCCTCTGAAATGACTTAAGGAAACAAGAATGGCCTGCCATAGGACTACTGTGAACTAAATGCAAAACTTGGGATTTTAAAGGGTAATGTAACCCCAAAAAAAATCTACCTTAGTAAAAAATCAGGCCATTTTGCCAAGTAAAACCCTTGGGAGCAGCACCAACTTGAATGGACTGAATAAGCTGCTACAAGCTTTGATCTTGAGAATAGTTGTCCTTAAGTATGTTCAACCAAGTAGGATCAGGAACTGAAAGGAGAAATAGACAACTAGTCTTTTGTAAATCAGCCTGTAGAGGTAAGTCAGGGCTTCTAGAAAATGCATCAGCCACCTTATTCTCACTTCCCTTCTTATATTCCACTACAAATGCATACCCCAAGAGCTTAACAAGCCATTTCTACTGAGCAAGAATGGCAATCCTCTGTTTAAGCAGAAACTTGAGGCTTTGATGGTCGGTCCTCACCACAAAAAGGTCTTCCAAGCAAGTATGCCTTCCATTTCTTGACAACAGTTGCCAATGCTAACAATTCAGTCTCATAAGTGGACAAATGAAGGTGTTTACCCTTCAAGGCTTGGCTGTGGAAGGCAATGGGTCTGTTGTCTTGCATCAGGACAGCCCCCAAAGCAACCCCAGAAGCATTACACTCAATGACAAAGGGTTTTGAGAAATTGGGAAGAGCCAAACTGGAGGTTGAATCACAGTTGCCTTGGGTTTGTTGAAGGCCATTAGAGCTGCATCAGACCAATGAAACCCATTTTTCTTAAGAAGGTCTATTAAGGGTTGAGCAATAGCTCCATAACCTTGAATAAACTTTCTATAATACCCAGTGAGGCCTAGGAAACCTCTCAAAGCTTTAAGAATGGTTGGAATAGGCCACTATTGCATAGCCATAATCTTCTTAGGATCTACCTTGACCCCATCACCAGATATAATATGGCCAAGATACTCAACCTCACTGCAACCAAATACACATTTGGACTTGTTTGCATACAACTGATTAGACAATAGGGTGTCCAAAACAATTCTCAAACGTGACAGATGATCTTCCAAGCAAGAACTAAAGACCAAGATATCATTAAAGAAAACTAAGACAAATTTTCTCAAATAAGGTCTGAATATGGCATTCATAAGAGCTTGGAATGTAGATGGTGCATTTGTCAAACCAAAGGGCATTACAAGAAATTCATAATGACCATCATGACTTCCAAATGCTATCTTAGGGATATCCTTAGGTTTCATACAGATTTGGTGGTAGCTTGATCTCAAATCTAACTTAGAAAAAATGGTAGCACTAGCAAGTTCATCCAACAATTCATCTACCACAGGTATTGGAAACTTATCTTTAACAGTAGCCTTATTTAAAGCCCTATAGGCTATGTACATCCTCCAACTACCATCAGCTTTCTAACAAGAAGGACAGGTGAAGAAAAAAGACTTTGACTATTTAAAATAGAACCAACTTTAAGTAATTCATTGACAATCTTTTCAATTTCAGGTTTTTGAAAATAGGGATACCTGTAGGGTGTTTCATAGACTGGTGTTGTGCCTTCATTGAGTTCAATCTGATGCTCATGCCTTCGAATTGAAGGCAATCCAAAAGGAATGTCAAATACCTTTCAAAATTGATCTAACAAGGCAAACAGAGTAGTAAATAGCAGTGGTTGGTTAGGACTAGCAGTGTTGACAGCTGTAATTTGAAGAACCAAACCCTTTTTTACTGAATCAGTGAAGAGCTTGTCAACCTCTGAAAAAGTTGATGGTGACAGATGCAAAACCTCTTTACCTAAGTAACAAAACCTTATGGTCAATAGCTTGAAATCCTAAATGATAGCACCCAATGTACTTAGCCACTGAGTTCCAAGAACCACTGCACCCCTCCCCCCCCAAATGCAACACATTAAGATCCAACACAAAGAGGGTAACCCCATGACAGACCCCCAATGTCTTAACAATACTACCATCAGCCACTTTAACTTCTAAAATCTGTGATGTATCAAGTGGTAACCTCAGATTATCCAAGTCAGTAGCATCCAAGAAATTATGTGTACTTCTAGAATCAATGAGAGACACCACCTCTCTATTCTTTATCCTTACCCTAACCCTCATTGTTTAAGAGAAAGGGCTACCCACTAAAGCATACAAAGTGATTTCAGTAGGAGCAACTATATTCTCAGATGCCTACACCGCTTCTTGACATCCCAATACCACGCCATCATCTTCCAACTCCACCAATTGCACCCCAGATTTTTGTTCAATCTCCATATCCCACCGTTCATGCAAAAACAACTTAGCTCCCTTACACCTATGTCCCATTTGCCATTTTTCATCACAGTTATAACAAAGTCCAAGTTTCCTTCTTTCCTCCATTTGAGCACTAGTTAACCTTTGTAATGGAAGCTTGAGTTTCTGATCAGTCTTACTCTCAACCTTAGGCAATCCGAGAATTGAAGGTTTCCCACTATCAATTACACCACCCCAAAATCCTTTCCTACTACTCAGCAAATACTCTTCTTGGATTTTAGCTAACCCAAATGCTTCATTAAGGGACTTAGGTACTAACATTCTTACAAGTAGTCTAATCTCATCCTTCAATCTACTAAAAAAATAGCTAAGTTTATGAGACTTAGATAGCTCCACAAGCCTGTTATAGAGAATTTCAAAATTACCTTTATAAGCTACCACATAAGAAGTTTGCTTGAGACGGGTAAGTGCCTTCATAAGATCATCATAAGCTGTGACTCCAAATCTGGTTTGTAAAGCTTTAACGAAGACATCCCAGCCCCTAGCTTGTTCAACATTCTAAAACCAAATTAAAGCTTCCCCATTAAGATGATACGATGCCATAACCACTTGTTGATGCTCCGGAGTGTTAAGATAAGAAAAGAACTGCTTTGCTTGATATACCCAGCAAGTTGGATCTTTTCCTTGGAACCTAGGAAACTCCAATTTCAGATTCTTGATAGAATTCATAGGAAAAGATTCTGAATTTCCCACATGATTGTTGACGAGAAGAGCTCGAGAGCTAGAAAAAGGAGCTTATTATCGCTTCTCCTCTACTTCAACCATTCTCTACACTGTTGATACAATATTTTGTCCGCTCTTGATTTGCATGTCGGACCGCGAAAAATTCCAAAATATTATTTTCTCTCCATGGGGCCACGAGAACATACAGAATGACGTGGCGCAACCCATTCGGGCATCGGAGCACCCGAAGTGCCTCTTTCAGCTAAAATGACCAAAATGCCCCTAGTCAACTATAGGTTTGACCGAAGGTCAAACGAGGTCAAAACCCTCACAAAACAACATTTTTCATAGTTTTACATCAACACCTGAGCTTCTCGGATATTTTTAACAACTTCAACCAAGTTTGACTCGAAGTCGATCCTAGGTGGGCCCAAAAACCCTAATTTTAATCCAGTTGTCAGAACGGGTTGAAACAAATTCCATCGCGAAGATTATCAAATTTTCATTCCAACGACTATTCATGAGTCTAAATCAGAGTTAGAACAGTCGAGATGTCACGAAAACCGGGATAACGCACCAATCGATGCACCTCTAACTTCCAAGAGCCGTAACTTTTGATCCGACCGTTGGATTTTCAAGATCCATACCTTTTCAGAAATAGGAAGTCAAGACCTTTCTAGACATGTCAAGATCAAACCCATCCGAGGAAGTTTGAAGGTGGCGGCCCTTGAAGGGTCACCGCCTCAAAATTCGTGCCGGGACTATAAAAAGCCCCAAGCACCCTTCAGATTGGAAGAGGATCATTTTTTTTTTCTGAGTTTTGCTCTCTGCCTGGTTTTTCCACACAATCACAAAAAAACACAAAAAGAACCCAAAAAACACATCAAAGCTTCTTAATTCTTCTTTCTTCACCAAAAACACAAAGTATTGTTCTTATACCCAATCTTCTTCTCCTTGGTTCTACATCTTGGATTTAGGGTTTAGGGGTGTGGATATAGCTTTCTAGCTCCCACCCACACCCCTAACCTTCTAAATCTTTTGCTAGCATTTATTTTGCTCTTTTGCCTTAATAACATGATTTATTTCTCTCTCTAGCATGTTTCTTGCTTTATTTGTGTTTCTAGCTTAAATCTCTTTGCTTTTATGCTTTTTGCCATGTTTCATGCTTAGATCTACATCTTTACATGCTTATGTGTTTAGATCTACATGCTTTAGGTTTTATGCCATGTTTTCCTATGTTTTGTGCCTCTTTTTGTTCTAGGTTGATGTTAGGGTTACATGTTCACATGTTTGTATGATGTTGTTGGATATGCCTTGCTTGGATCTATGTGTTTTATGTATTTTTTCCCCATAATATATGGTTAGATCCTTTCTTCACATGCTTATATGCTTGGATTCATGTTCTTCCATGTCTATGAGCGAAGTTTCTACATGTCTACGTGTATGTTTCTATGCCTATATGTCTAGATATATGTTTTCACATGCCCATGTGCTTGGATCTACGTTCTCTACATGCTTTATGCTATCTTCCATGTGCTTGTGCGCTCCATGCCATGTTTGCGTGGCTAGACCTAGGCTATGTTTGTCATGCCATATGCTATTGTAGCCCTTTTGTCGCTTTGTCTTTCTTTCTTGCGTTTTGGCCTATCGGTTCGGACCTGATCTAGACCCTATGGTCTTTGTCATTGTCCATACACCTTGGCCCACATCAAAGGGTTTGGATCATTCTTATTTGTATGTCTATGCTTGCTTGCTTCTATGCTTTATGCTCGTCTTAGCCTCTCTTGTTCTAGGCTTTACCACGCTTGACGCCCTTAGCGGGTTTGTGGTTGTGTGGTTACACCCGATGCCCATGAGGCCTTGTTCGGATGTGACCATTTGGGAAGCGTCTCCGGATGGCAGGTTGCTCCGAGTGTACCCTTCCTTTTTCCGCTCCGCACGATATTATGCTTTCCATGCTTGTTTTTGCCACTCATTGGCTTTCTACGCATCTTTACAAGCTTGCTTACATGTCCATGCATGAGTCTTGCTTAATAGTGTGTCGTCCACACTTCAACACGATAAAGCTATGGACATCCGATCCAAACCTACATTTGTCCTTTGCGGACACCACCTTTTGTTTACTTTCTTGCTTGTTTGCTTGCCATGCCTATCATGCTTATCCGCTTTATGCCTTTTCATATGCTCTTTGCATCTTTTCCTTCCATTGCTTGTTTGCTGGTTTCTTGTCTTTGCCTTTGCATGTACACACATGGAGTGAGGACGCTTGGAGCTAGGGCACAGTCTCCCAGGCACAAGCAAAGGGGCGTAGGTGCAAGCATGTGGATATAAGCCAAGCCATAATGTTCAGTAGATTTAGGAGTCTAGCCTTTCCCTTTTGGTTTTGTACTCTTTAAAACCATTTCCTTCTTCCTCAATTTCTCTCTTAGATGGGTTGTATTAGGTATATCATGTCATGTACTATTCGTCCTCGTCTCTAGAGTATGGCAACCCTTGTTTATTTTCCTGCACTTATATTTTGGGCCATGCTCTAAGGATGTAGACATTTACTTGCCTGCTTTGTGTGCTTGCATTGTGCATAATGTATGTATATATATACCTGCTCGCCCACTTTCGGTGTGATTGTTATAGTCCATGTCACCTAACGCAAAGTGATGCCTAATTTCCACTGCAAAGGTAAGGTGACATGACACTAGATTTTCACCGCAAAAATCTGGCACTATGCTCGAATGCCTAAGGAAAGCACAGATTGGGACCACGCCCATTCAAAAGCCAAACCTCAAAGCCCCCATCCATGCAAAGCCCTGAAAGTCAGTGCCAAAATCATGTTTTTACTGCCAATCTCCGAAAATTAAGGTTTTATCAAAACAAAGGATTGTCCTTGGACAGGCATTGTGGGGTGCCTAACACCTTCCCCACATGTAACCAAACTTCAGGACCTAAGAATCAAGATTTTTTTCCACCACATTAGATTAGGAAAAATGCCCTTTTTCTTAACCTAGGATTGGTAATAAAATCAACTAGAAATAGGTGACCAATCACACCTTAGAAAAACCCAATGATTGGTGGCGACTCCACTTACCTTTGGTAATCCCTTAAAATTTGGCCCAGATTCCTGCCATAATGCCAAAGGTAGACCTAACTTCCTCCACCAAGAGAGAGAGCACCGAAGTCCTGCACAAACCACGCACACACCACGCAATACCATTTCCGAGAGAGAAGGGCCTCCAACAAGCCCCTCCCCCCCCCTGCGCACGGGAGCGTCTCCATGGCAAGTGGTCGAATAAAGGCCCAACAACGGTTCTCCGTTTTTGAGGTTGGGCGTCGACATACATAAACCCATTAATGGTCTGCAATTCCTTTTGAATTTCTTGTAAAGCCTACTCATGATTTTCTGAAACCCTAGCTAATGCTACGATTTTTTCTAAATTCTGTGAGTTGGAACGAGTTTTTGTCATGGCGGTGTAAAAGGATTGGATGCTCTGATACCAATGTTAGGAATTGTGTGATTGAATTAGGAATTAAGGTAGGTCACTTCGTGGGGACCTGGGCCTCCATAGTAAAAAAGAGAGAAAGAAATGAGAGTTCAGGGGATTAGAGAGAGAAGAAGGTGATTAACATGAGAATTCATTCATCAATGCTTTGTACAATATGATTCATGATCTTTAAACTAGCATGACCCTATCTACTCTAACCGTCAAATGCTCCCACTAAGTAACTAATTGATATGCTGTTACTAATAGATACACTAACTTCCATTTAGGTACAATACTCTATAGCCCTCAATTAGGTACAATAGCCTACTGCCCTTAATTAGGTACAATACCCTACAACCCTCAATTAGGTACAAAACTACAGATGCCTATCAAGTTAACCCATCAATTATCAAAGCCATATTAGACATGCCTCCAGCCAAGAGCAAAAAGGAAATAAAAGGATTTTTAGGATGATTACAATACATTAGCCGATTCATTGCCAAACTCACTTCCACTGGTGAGCCGATCTTCAAGCTTTTGAGGAAGAATGAACCCCATGAAAGGAACGATGAGTTTTAGAAAACCTTTGAGCTCATTAAGGAATACCTTCTCCATCCGCCTATCCTAGTCCCCCGAAGCATGGACAACCGTTATTACTTTACCTCTTTATCATAAGAGATTCAGTTGGGAGTATGCTTACACAAGGGGATAATGATAGGAATGAAAGAGCCATTTACTACCTAAGTAAGAGATTCCATTATTACGAGACTAGATACACACCTATAGAAAAGTTGTGCTTTGCTCTCGTATGGGCCGTGCAAAAGTTGAGACACATCACTCTACCTTTCCAAGTATGGATAGTAGCCAAAATGGACCCTTTGGAGTATCTATTTAAGAAGCCCACCTTAAGAGGAAGGTTGTCGAGATGGTTGACCTTTTGGCAGAATTCGATTTGAAGTATGTGGCAAGAAAAACTATCAAAGGAAGCATCGTGTCTAATTTTTGTGTCGAGAATCCCATAGAAGGAGAGAATGGTAGAGAGGATTTCCCAGATGAGGATATTTTGGATATTGAACTAAGGACATGGAAGATGTATTTCGATGGAGCCGTGAACCAATATGGGAATGGGATAGGAGTACTTTTGATCACCCCCAATGGATCTCATGTACCTTTGGCGA
This sequence comes from Notholithocarpus densiflorus, assembly GCA_030021035.2. Taxonomy (NCBI): domain Eukaryota; kingdom Viridiplantae; phylum Streptophyta; class Magnoliopsida; order Fagales; family Fagaceae; genus Notholithocarpus; species Notholithocarpus densiflorus. The sequence continues at coordinate 5,388,626 of JARYZH020000011.1, forward strand.
TCAAGCTGAACTTCGAGGCAACCAACAACATGGTAGAGTATGAAGCGGTTATCGCCGGAATGGAAGCTCTTCGAGGGTTAGGGGTAAAAGAGGCGGAAGTCTTCAGAGATTTGACTTTAGTCATAGCCCAAGCACAAAAATCATGGAAGGTGAAGGAAGAGCACATGAAACCTTATCAACATTATTTGGAGGATTTAACCAAAACCTTTGATAAGATTGAATACACCATCATCCTTAGAGCTCAGAATCAGTTTGCAGATACCTTGGCTACCTTGGCCTCCATGGTTGAAATACATGAGGGAGTATGGACACGACCCTTAAAGATTGAACATAGTTATGAGTTGGTACACAAAAGGAAGATGGAATCTTCAGTCATGGCTAGAGAACTTGGAATTGAGAGTATATTGTGACGGTGCTGATAAGAGAGAACTTCATTTGATTAGGATGATGGCAATGCAATACATCTTATGTGGAGGTCAGCTCTATAGGAGATCCTATGATGGTATACACCTTCGTTATTTGAAGAAGGAGGAAGTCGAAAAAGTCTTGGAGGAAGTTCATCAGGGAGTTGATGGTCCTCACATGAATAGAAGGATGTTAGGAAAGTAGTTTCTAAGGATGGGGTACTATTGGAATACGATGGAAACCGACTGTGTGGATTTTGTGAAGAGTTGCCACGACTGCCAAACACATGCAAACTTGAATCACGTACCACCTAGTGAGCTATATAGCATGACCTCTCCTTGACCCTTCTCAGTCTGAGGGATAGATGTGATTGGAAGGATAGCCTTTAAGGCTTCAAATGGACACGAGTACATCCTAGTAGCAATCGACTATTTTACTAAGTGGGTAGAGGTAGCCTCCTACTCCGTGCTGAAAGCCAAGCATGTGGCTCGATTAATAGAAAACAACGTCATTTGTCAATTTGGAGTACCATAAGAGATCATATCCGAGAATGGTTCCCACTTTGAGAGAGATGTTTGAAGGATCATGGAGCTATACAACATTGAGTATCACAAGTCTTCACCATATTGACCACAGACTAATTGGGCCTTAGAAGCAGCCAACAAGAACATTAAGAATATCCTAGCCAAGATGGTAGTGACATATAAGGATTGGGCTAAAAAGCTTTTATTTGCCTTATGGGGTTACAGAACTTCTATTCGTGTATCAACTAGGGCAACCCCCTACTCTTTGGTTTACGGGAGTGAAGCGATGCTTCCTATTAAGGTGGAGATACAATCTTTGAGGGTACTAGTGGAAACCAAGGTCTTAGAAGAGGAGTGGATGAAAGAAATATATGAACAGTTGGCTTTGATAGATGAGAAAAGAGCTAGAACATAATACGATGCACAAGGTTACCAAAAGAGGATTGCTAGAGCATTTAACAAGAAGGTAAAACCTAGAAACCTTAAGGAAGGAGATCTAGTCCTAAAGGTACTTAGAGATGAGACTTTTGACCCAAGTGGAAAGATGAAGCCAAGATAGTCTAGGCCTTTTATTATCAAGAAGATCATGTCAAAAGGTGCTACAAGAATTACAGACTTGGATAGGGAAGAGATGCTTCGCTCAATCAACCTGGATAGACTACAAAGTATAACATTTGAAAAAGAAAAAAGCCAGCTAGGTTGAAAACCCGAGAGGGTGACCTAGGCAAAAGTTATGGCAAAGAACCCCGCTAGGTTGAAAACATGAAAAGGGCGATCTAGGGAAAAAAAATAGGGAAAAAGACCATGGGCATGGTGAAAATTCCCACAAGGACTTCATGGGCAAAAATTACATGGCAAAAAAAAAAAAAAAGTGTCGGGGACATTTTTGCGACAAGGGCCAAAAATGCAAGATTGGCTTAAATCTCCCATTGGGTTCTTTAGAAGTGATTATTTGTGGAGAGTCAAGCCCAAGATTCCAAATGTATAACGAACAAAAGGCTAATGGTGCTTTAACAAAAGAGAAATGAAAATTTCAATAACTAAAATGCTAAAAAATGCATAAGAACATAAGAAGTCTGAAACTTCGACCCATAGTCAGCGAGAAAAGGAAATTGAGAGGTTGTGAGGAAGAGAGGGAACGTTCCTCTATACCCATATTTCCACCCTTATGGTTCAGAATTATAAGAATGTTAGCTGGCTGAATGGGCTTTTGCTCTAAAGTTTCAACTGCTAAGGGTAGAACGTGGTTTTTGGTTTTTTAGTTGAAGAGAGACTCTTATATTGAGCTTGGGGTGTTGCTCTTAGAGTCAAACATGATTCCTTTTGTTTTGAGCTGAAGGGAGAGTTTTATATTGAATTTGGGGTGTTGCTAATAACTGGTTTTTGGGCACAGAGAGAGGCTTTGGACCTCCTAAGTTCTATTTCCATGATTTGGTGTAGTTTTCTTTATGCTTAGGAATTGAGTTGGTTGCTTTTTACATAATTTTGGAAATAAAGGAGTTTGCTTTAATTAGTTGCCTTTTGTCAACCATTTCAGACTATTGGAATGCTCACCTAAATGGGGCTAACAGCTGGAGTTAGCCAATGAGAGCCAACTATGTTTTAAAGGCAAAAATGGGTTAGGGCAAAAACTTTGGGCCACAGTCAGCTAGAGAATAAAAGCTGTCTTGGGGTGGAAATTTTAGTTACAAGACCTCCTTCATGTGCTTGAGGTACTACTAGTGTCCCTTGCCCACTTGGTAGCACGTATGTGCTGGGCTCATGCAAAAGGTCCAAAAGAAACCGACCCATACCCTCCAAACCACACTTCCTAATAAGTCGCTTGGGCTTAGGCCATGCTTAAAAGAATAAAATATAATATAATACATGAATTGAGCCCACGAGGAAGTCTGGCTTGGTTGAATCAGGCTTTTAGAAAATGTGTCACGAAAATTGATATCAACAAAAAGAAAAATAAATAAATAAATAAATAAAGACAATAAGAAAAGATAATAAAATGATTGATTCTCTTATTGCTCAGATTTAAAGATGAAAATTGTTTCCATAGGGGATTTGGAACATTTCTATCCTTTACTAAATTCAAAAAGTAAGGACATGAGAATCATAAAGTGCAGAAAAGTAAAATTTGGGGCATATCAAGATAGATAGTTGATCCTCTTCCTTTTGTTGGATTTTTGGTAATCTTTCTCTTCCAAACAAATCGACCTTATGTCAGCAGTCAACCAAGCCTTGTAACCTGAGGTAGGATGAAGAAACCGAGGGAAACGGATGTCCTTAGCCACCATCCTCTCCAATCAAGTCTCACGAATCCTACCCAAGACCCTCTTAGTGAAGACTGAGATGTGAAAGATGCCATCATCATTAGGAACTCCTTGACGGTCACCAAATTGCCTCGCAATGCGGCCTGGGGAGTAATAAGAACAACGGTGAAGTCGAATCAAAGGAACACAGTTGTCCTTAAAGACTAATGGAAATATGCATGTGTGCGCAGCGGAAAAATAACGGATCTACTTCATTCGCAATTGATAACATGCACTATGTAAATTTCAGAATACAAGAACAAGAGAGTGTACCTTGATGTGGTGAATTTCAAAACAAAGATTGTAAGCACTTGGGAATACTTCTAATCTTCACTCCAATTCCACTAACGCCCAAGATGTATGGTCTCTCAATTAGTTATATGAAATGTTCAAGAGAGAATTCAAGAGTGTCCAACACTCACATACAAACCATTTCATGTAAATTGTTCTCTTCTTAAAATTATGTATGTTTCTCTCCTTATAACTGATTATCTAATTGGGTTAGCCTTTTGGGCTTTTCCAATTGGGCTCTAGTATGTGGCTTGGAGTGGAACCAAAAGGGACCAATAAGACACTAGCTCCAATGGGCCTTGGGTTTTTCTATCAACTCTTCACAAGTCTAAAGTTACCATTAACTATATTTAATACCACTATATAAATATAGTTGCACTCTAGGCTTTATCTATAAATTATATCCCAAGACTTTATTGTACATGCAACCCCTTCATAAAATATTCGTAGTAATACAAAATCATTAATGTAGACTGCCACTTTGTAGATTACTACATCTTAATTCTTGAGTACCCGATTTAATTCTTTATGTTATTCACCATATGTTTATGAAATCTAATTTCATAAATATATACTTTAGTCTTATTAAAGTGGTTAGGCCTAACTCTCTAAATAACAAACCTATTAAACTTATCTCAAGGGAATATTTTATATCTTCGTTAAGAGACTATGAATTCCATCTTGAGAATATATGTTCTATCAACACTAAATGTGGCTGTCCAACATATTGAGGTTTTGACCATTACATTAGATCTCACTCTTGATATATCAAAGCAACCTACACTTCATGATCAAGTCCATTATTCTCTCAGGATTAAGAGTTCATGTGAATAGAAGTCGTGAGATTTATTATTCAATTGACAGTCGTTAGGAGAATAATAAATCTCACAGCGATCCAGTTCAATATGTCTTAACTCTTAAAACATATCAACATATCAACTAGAAGTCACCACTTCCATGATTAAGACAAATCATCTTAGTTGATATGTTATAGTCTTCGCAGATGAAACGCCCAATTTCATCACCGACTACGAACTACAATTCTGAGTTTACAAAGAACTTGTGATTTATATCTTCTGTGACTTTTCACATAAATCACATACTATGCATCTCATGGACTATATGATAATGTCTAAATATTCATGTTACCATTATTTTAGATTATAATAAAATAACTTTATTAAACACAATATTAAGTCATACATAATGTCATACATAATATCATACATAGTATCATACAATAGGATTTAAGGGCACCAACAAAGACACGATTGACCATGCCGGTGATGCGCCACCATTCCGCCACCCATTGGAGACCCAATGGGGAAAGACGCTTCAAGAACTCAGTGAACTCAGCAGGGTCCATCTCCTTGTCTTTGAGCTTACGGTCATGATAATGCTTTAGTAGATATTGACTAGGAGGAACAGAGGGAGGTTAAAGCAATTGAAACCTCTCAAATAGCCATATCTGAAAAAGAAGAAAAGAAGGAAGGAGAGAAAAAGAAAGCATGAATGTTGAGTGGAAAAAGGAGAGATAAAAGAAAGAGAGAAAAATAATAAATGCAAAGACGATATAAGGAGCCTCGATGGGTTGAAAACGGCCAGGCAACCCATGCAAAAAAAAAAATTAGAGGAATCCCACTAGGTTGAGAACCTAGGCAAAATTTAGGGATCATACTTGATAAAGGAGAGGGCTCCTTGCAAAGAAAGTTACTTCCCCTCTGTGAACAACTTCCAAACCATTAAGAGTCTCGGTCAAGATCATGCTTATGGGATTTCCCCTCTCTAGATTGAGGACCACCGAAAGCATCCTTTGGTTTACATGAAGTGTCTCATGCACCAAGAAGTACCTCGCAAGGAGGCATAAGCAGAAGGCATTGAGATAGTAGGAGTGTTGTGCCCCAACTAAGGGAACTTTTTGTTGAGAAAAGTATGTGAAAACTACGCGGATGTTCAACTTATCAAGCACACACCACCTTTGAGCCATAGCAAGAGAACCCCTAAAAGTTGATGAGCCATTATAGGAAAATCCTCGTCAGTACGGAGAACAAGGGAGTTAACATTAGGTTCGCCCATTATTGCACTAAATTCTTCAAGAGTAGGGCATAACTCCACACCATTGAATTGGAAAACATGCCGAGTTAGGATCCAAAATTCAGTAGCAGCACGAAGGAGAGGTTTATCCACTTTGATTTGATGGTAGGGAAAGATACAAGAGAGACCAAGAGAGATGAAAGAATCCTTGAAGCTAGGGCCAAGCTTCTTAATCCATGCTAAACCACTAAAGGAGTGAATTCTTCCATTTGGAAGCCCTGAGAGGTGTTTTCTGAGCTTAGAACACGTTTTTTGAGGGTTTGGAGGCCCTCAACGTCTATTTTATACTTAAAAGAGGTGGCTATGGTTTTTTGGCCCGCGACATGGTACGCAAGGTCAGGGCTACGTACGCATGGTCAACACCTACGTATGTAGGCCCGTGTACATGTGCACATGAAGGAAGGTAGAGCTAATTTCCTTTTCCTGTTTGGAGTATAATTCCTCCACCAAGGCTTCCCCTATGATTCCTACAACCTAAGGGACTACTCAAGGCATAGTCAAGCTCAAATCTCAAGCATCAAGGACCAAGGAAAATGAGTTGCATACAATTATCCCCATGAGTTGTAAATTAAGTACATGTCCCCAAATAAAAGCAAAAAGAAAAAAATGGTGTTCTTAAATACAACCCAATGTCTCAAATAAGAAATGAAGTGTAGAAATACATGCTAAATAAAAAAGGAAAAGAAATGAAACTAAAAATATGCTATGTGTTTGTATCTGTCTGTTGTTTATATGTAGAATTATCACTGGTGGCACCTCTTCCTCGGCTGATAGCTAGGAGTAGTCTTAGAGCTACCAACACCACCACCACTACCATTATCATCATCATCATCACCATCACCTGGGTAGGCAAATCCTCCAGGACTGTAGATCTACCTAGAATACTCGGCCACTTCTAGCTTGAGGTTCCTAGCAAGCCAAACTAGCTCCTCATGATCCTGTACAGTGGGCTGAATTTGAAAAGGAAAAGTGTTAGAACAAGTGTTGGGAGAAGAAAGAAAAGAAATGACAAGACAAGGATGAAAGAGAACTCACTACTCTTGTACCCTTAAGAAAAGGGCAGCCCATGACGTTCGTATTACGTCCTATAGCATGCTCGTGAGCAAAACTATTAGTGCTGTAAGCATAGACCGACCAGGATAGATGGGAAGGTCAACAGGACCACCACTAGCAGGGCTAGCCTGACATAAGCATCATATTTGGATATCACTATGTGCAGAAATACGAAAAAAGGAAGAATGAAGGGAAATGGAGAGGAAAAGGTACACACCTCCTGAACGAGAACAAGCATGAGGCGAGTCTTACTAAACTCGTCATACTCCATGTCATTTGTGAGATGCTCGGCGTAGGGACTGTCGGCCCTCCATAGATGGTACTCAGCATTCGATATGGAGATCGAGGCAAGCATGAACTACAGAGGATCTAGCAGGACACGCGGTACGTCCTCACCCACCAATTGGTAGCATATCATCTTTGCCAAGTAAATAACCTTCAGACCGGCACCCTTAAAAGGCTAGGTGATCTCGGAAGTGATGATAGTGGTAACCTCTAAGTTTGGGTCTGCAACAGCAGGAGCACCCCACCCACGGACTCCAAATGACCTGTGACCACGCATAGGGTTAGAAGGAAAGTCCTAGGAACATGCAAGAGAATATAACGGGAAATGTGAATGTCTAACTCACCTCCTTAGAAGAAAGTCTATCAAACTGAGTCCTAACTGAGGAGAAGCTCTTCAGATCCACCTTCGCTTCACAAGCGATAAGACCGTACTTCACAGCTCAATGCTGAGAAGAGAAAACACAGTTTGCAAGATGACAGTTTGCAAGAAGAATGGATACAGTTTGCAAGGTATGAGTATGAATGCAGTTTACAAGGTGATAGTTTGCAAGGTGATAGTTTGCAAGGTATGAAAATGCAGTTTTCAATATGACATTTTGCAAGTTACAGATATAGATACAATTTGCAAAAGTGTGAAGCACAGTTCTCTAAGCCTAGATGACATATAAATGAGCACAAAGAGTGGGAGACATGCATTGTAAGATGCTAGAAGGAATGAGAGAACTAACCTCAAGGTGCTTCCAAGGCCCCACCAGCTGACACAGAGTCCCTCTACTAAGTGTGTCCAAGGATGAGTACAGGTAAGCAAGACATGTCTAGCCTCCCAATCCTCCTCGAAATCATAGAAGAGGGACAGCCACCTCAGAGACACTGTCTGCCTCCAATTGGCAAAGAGATATGCCCCCAAAATAGACAGCAAAAAAGCCCTAGCCATCCGAGCACAGTCATCATGAGTCACCTATAGGAGAGGCTTGTAATCCGTCTCAATGTCATAGTAATGGATCGTATTTGTCGAGTACCTCCTCTCGAGCAACTCAATGCCCAACTACATGCCTAACGCACCCCTCAGGTTGATGAGTGTCCCATTGCACCTAAGGCCGGTCATCCGACGAAAGTCATGAGGAGTCACCGTCATCTCCTGGTTAGCAATATGGAAGGAGTGGGTAGTGTCCCATTGCCTCTCAGCCAAGCACTGCACCAAAATGGCGCTGGCAGAGGTCTTTAGTAGCAAGCAGATGATGGGCTCAAAGCCCGCAGCACGTACGTAGCCATTGGTCTCTTCGGTCATGATCTAATACCATGAAGCAACACGGTTTGTGTTGCCCCTTCCTAAGAAAGCCGAAAAGGCCTGCAAATGAAAATAGAGCATTAAAATGATAGTGAGATGATAAAATAAGTGAAAAAGGAGTTAAACAGTCAAACTAGGGTTTTTGAGTACCAGCGTGCGCACGCAGGCCCGCATCTACGTATGTAGGGACGCCACATGCATTTACAGGTTAGATCATGCGTTCATGTAAACTAAAGAACACGAACGCGTACGCATGAAGGGAACCTGCGTACGCATGAGTCATGTACGCGTATGCGTGGATACAAGTTGTGTACGTAGGCTAATATCCGTGTATGCATGAGCACAGATAGAAAAGCATTCTTCGACATTTTTAACCACCTTTTGATCAAAACTCATCCTAAACATGTTCCTACCCCTCCTAAAATGTTAAATTTTCATCTAGACCCATCCCACAACAAAATCCAAGCATTTGTATGTCCAAAAACATATTAAAATGGAAGATCAAAGCAAAACTCACAAATGAGAAAAGTTTGGAAAACTCACTAATCCAGTCCGTGCACTCTCTGAAATATGATCATGTAGCCTGTGGGTCAATGAGGGGGGCTCATTCAGCCTTATAGCCCCATTCTAGTGGGTAAGGTTGAACACATCGCTGGAAAGCATGTAGGAGCTTTTCTTGGACTTAGGTGCCATGGAGATGAGAGAGTTTGGGAGAGAAAGAGAGTTATGGATGAAAGATTTTGAGAGGAAAAGATCATATTGTGAGGTAGGAGTGTACATGATTCGGTTCGGTCGGTTTTGGAGAGGTTTTTCGCACCACACCTATAGGGTGCGGTTTCACCCTATGCTTAACCGCACCTCACTTTTGGAAGATAAAACCGGTCTACACAAGGTGCGGTTAATCTTAGTGGCTCGGTGCGGTTCGTTCAGTTATATGGGCTGGATTTTTAAAAATTACTATTCTAAGCTTTGGGCTTTTAGGCCTTTAAAAAATAGCATTTTGAGCCCATTTTGACTACTTTTTAACTAACTTCTTTTTAACTAAGCCTTTCTTTATCAAGTTTCAACCATAAGAAGACAACTCCAAACTTTTCACCAGACTTTTAACATTCCAAATCAAATACACATATATAGAGTACCAAGTCTCAAGTCTCAACTATAATATAACTTAAATTCAACCTGTCAAATTAAACATGTGTTTATTAAACACATTAACACATATTAATAAATCTAAACCTGTCACAACATTCTAAATCAACACACACAATTATAAAGTATCAAGTCTCAACCATAACAAGAGAATTCTAGCATGGCAGCAAGATTAACATTAATATTTCTATCATAGTAATCACATCAAATATAAGCAGTAGCACAGCCCCAAGGAGGAGTAATAGTGCAGCACTACAAAATAATCAAGTAGTGCTTGAGAAGCACTATACAAATATACATAATGGATGTTGGACCAGAATATACAATTGGTGCACTACATAACTAAATATTTTTCACCAAAAATGGAGGCAATCTAGTCTACTAAGACTAATAGTCTAATAATTTTCAAGTGTTCAGTGCTTGTGTTGTCATGTATGCGTCTAGTAAACAAAAATAAAGGAGAGAGCAGCAAAGAAGCATCAAGCCAGCAACCGGCAGCAGCCCAAGCACCTAAACACTCCTCTCCATGATTAAGTCAGCAATCCAACCACAAATAATTTCTGCAATTAGCCAGCCAACAACTCCAACTCCAAGTCATCATATACAAAAAACTCCATCCCTACAATGTCAATCCCCAAAAAATAATGATAAGTAGAAAGTAGAAAGCAATACATGACAATTAACACCATTACAAACAACAACCAACAAACATACACAAATTACATAAAAATTTTAAGTTACCTTAGGTAGCTAAGTCCAAAAGACAACCACACCTTCCAAATCAGTCTAGAACATAATCTGTACCCTCAGTGGGTTTTGGTGCAAGCTTTAAAAGGAAAAAAAAAATAAAAAATAAAAAAACAAATTGTATATAAGTAATAACTCACAAATAAATAAATAACAAAAAAAAATACAAGAGAATTTATAAATAACAAAAGCAGAAAAATATTAGAAAAGAACATAAACACATTACCCGATTCAAGTTCATAGTTTTCCACTTCGTCCATTACCTCTCGTAGGTTAATTGGTTCAGTTGAATCCTTGAACCTCAACCAATTTTGTGTACAAATCAAAGCTTCAACAGTATTGGGAGACAATGAGCTACGGAAAGGATCCAAGACATGACCCCCTGTGCTAAATGCAAATTCTGATGCAACAATAGAGACGGGAATTGCCAAAACATCACGGGCAACTTGAGAAAGGATCCTATATCTTGAAGAATTCACCCTCCACCAATCAAGAATATCAAAGCCTTCCGTCTCCGGATCTACACTAGCTTCTAACAAGTATCAGTCCAATTCAGATTTGCATTCTACACTATCCTCATCTGCTAAGTGCTGTTTGTATATGTTATTGTACCTCTTCATCCTCTCTTCTGAACTACTAAAGCCACTTAGCATGGAGGACATGGCAGCAACATCACTACTACCAAACTCACTAGTCCCATTAGCACTAGCTCCATATGGGGTCCTTATTGCTCCACTATAGTGCTTGTACAATCTAGGATCAACCACAACAGCCACAAACAACATCGGATTTATCCTATTAACACTTCCCCAATACTTATCATACTTCAATTTCATTCTTTGTGCCATACCCTTTAACAAAGGATCACCCCTACCATTACACAATTGATTTAACTGGTATTGAAAACTAACAAGCTCATGGAAATACACATTAGTAGTCACAAACAAGGAACCAGAAAATCTTAAGGTTGCCTCATAGAACATACCAAAAAACTTTGTAAAAAGTCTTACATTTTCCTAATCTAAAAACCGATGGGAACCACTAGATGGATCCTCAAAATAACAAAGGAAATGCCCATCATCTTCCTCCATCCTTTCAAATGCAACCACAAACTTTTGTGCACTGTCTAACATCAAGTAAGTTGAATTCCACCTAGTAGACACATCAAGGCACAACAAACTTTTGCTTTGAATTTTTTCTTTTTCAACACATGCCTTAAACTTCTCAAATCTATTATGAGAGGATTTCACATACCTCACTACATTACAAACCTTAACAATTGACTCATTAAGGTCCTTTAGCCCATCTTGCACAATTAAATTCAAAATATAGGCACAACAACGCATATGCAGGAACTCACAACCCAAGAGGCTACCCACCCTATCCTTTGTTTTCCTCCTAAGATATTCTATGGCCACATCATTTAAACTTGCATTATCAACAGTAATTGTAAAAATATGATCAATCCCCCATTGAAGCAAATAAGACTCAACCACCCTACCAATGGTCTCACCCTTATGATCAGGTACTAGGCAGAAATTCAAAATCTTTTTATGATAAACCCAATCAACATCAATATAATGCGCAGTCAAACGAAGGTAATTAAGGTTTTGGATTGAAGTCCAAGTATCAGTTGTCAAATACACTCTTTGACCAACCATTAAAACCTTTCTCAAACTCTTCTTCTCCCTAATGTAAAGTCTAAGACAATCCCTTGCAACAGTAACCCGAGAGGGAACTTCAAACCTAGGCTCTACCTCTGCCATAAAATCAATGAACCCGCCATGCTCAACAAACCTGAAAGGTAGTTCATCAACAATTATCATCCTAGCCAAGGCCATCCTTAGTCTTTCCACACTAAACTTCCTCAACACCAGCTCATTACCACCCTCTCCCTCTCCTTTTTTTTTTTTTTTTTACTTTGGTAACTCAAAGTGGTTTGGCCTTTATCACGCCTATAGGGGTACTTCTTACAACCAGATTTTATATGGGACCACATGGCGGAGGTTCCATTTCTTTTTGGGTGACAATTATAACTCTTTTGACAATAGTTGCACTGTGACTTAGGGTAAAGGGGGTCACATCCCTCTATTTTAGAAAAATGGTCCCATATCTTAGAAGGCTCTTTACCACCATTAATAGTAGCTTGTTGAGTTTCTGTTTGTGTTTGAGGGGGTGCAGCACCTGATGGTGGAATGGGAGATTGTGTATTTGGTTGATTAGCCTCAACACATGAACTAGGAGTAGGCTCAGTAGGGGGGTGGAAGAAGAAGCACAAGTAGCCATGATCTAATTACATCAATATAAATAACAATCACATATACATAGTAATTAAGGAATCAACAACAAATAAATTATGCAAGCAACCTTTGACTTAAACATGCAGTCATACACTAATTTCAATAAAATATTAGTAAACAAAAACTATACAAGCTGCTTTCTCAGTGCTAAAATCATAATAATAAGATAATCAACTAAAATCACAACATATTAGCATGATATAATAAACTAAAATCACAACAGTATAATCAATCAATAGGATGATCAACAAATAAATTTACAATCTTTGAACCCTAGGAACAAAATCAAACAACAAACAACATGAGTGAACCTTATAAAGAAATATTATATATATAAATATATATATATATAACTAAAATCACAACAGTGTGATTAATCAAAAGGATGATCAAAAAATAAATTTACAGTCTTTGAACCCTAGAAACAAAACCAAACAGCAAACAACATAAGTGAACCTTAAAAAAAAAAACTCTAAAACTAAAAGCAAAATCAAACACAAACATGAAAGTTTGACACAACATGGTGAACTGAAAACAAAATAAAAAATTATCCTTAAAACAAAATCAAACAAAAAAGAAAAAAAGAAAAAATAGTGAACTTAAAACAAATGTAAATAGTAAGAGAAAATACCCAGGAACTATTTAAGCCTTTGAGATTTATTCCTTTACTAGGCTGAAGCTAAATCTCTTAAATTACCCCTAAAATTACAAGAAAATAACCAAAAAAAAAAAAATAGAATCAACAACAAACATTTAGTGACCATAAAATAAAACTAAAACAAATCAGGGGTTAGGGTTGCCAAAGACAGAACTACATAGTGGCAGAGCCACGGTGGAGAACGGAGATGAAAAGGAGATTGACTGACTTAGGTATTAGGAATTTCGTGAGACCTTGAGAGGAAAGTCTTTCTTTGTGAGAGAGTGAGACTGAGAATTAGAGATGAGTCTTGAGAGTGAGACTGAGAGCTTGAGTTCTTAAATAATGGAAGGTTAGGTCGGAGCCTAAGATTGAGAATTTGAAAGGGAAAAATTACTGTTTGTTCGGCAGGATTAGGGTATGGAAAAAAAATTATGTGGCTGAGTGCAAAAGAGAAGAGAAAAATGGTTGGTAGGAGCCTGAAAATCTGAGATTGAGAGGGAAACACTACTAATTGTTCGGCGGGATTAGGGTTTGGAAGAAACATTATGTGGCTGAGAGCAAAAAAGAAGAGAAAAATGGTTAGGTGAGAGCCTGAGATTCTGAGATTGAGAGGGAAAAACTAATTTTTGTTTCGCAGGATTAGGGTTTGGAAGAGAAATGAAGGTAGCTGATGACTAAGTTCTAACTTCTAAGTCTGAGAGGCGAGAGTGTGAGACTTGAGAGGAGCAGAAGTCTAAAGAGTGAAAACTGAAGAGGAGAAATGAGAGTAAAGAGGAGAAATGACTAATGAGAGTAACTGAGTAGGAAACAACTAAAGGGAAAAGATGTGTGTGGCTGAGATCAAAAGAGAAAAAAAAAAAAAAATCTTGCATAGTACTAACTCAAACAGTGACAGGCATTGTTTTTTATTTTCTATTTTTTTAATTTTTTTTTCCAAAAAATGCTAGTGGCAAAGAATGACTAACCCATGCGGCATTTTATTTATTTTTTTAATATTTTTTTTTTCAAAAAATGCAAGTGGCAACTGTGGCATGACTGTAACCCACTAACCCATACGGCCATACATCATTTTTTTATTTTTTTAATATTTTTTTTTTAAATGCAAGTGGGAGACACTAGAGTTACTTAGACAAGACCACTCAGAGTCTTAAACTATTCCTCCTGACACACGTATTTGGACTGAGCCAGTGAGCCTCACATACGTTAACTTCCTTTTTAATTCAATTTTTTTTTTTTTTGGTAAGGACGTTAGGCCTGTACAGTGTACACTTATGGATAAGAATTCAAGATTCTTTTTGATAAGAACGACCCTGTTCATGGATGAACATTGCCTCTTCTTCTTCTTATACATATTATGTAATATACATATAAAACATGCTTAGGTCGATTCGGTCTTTGTCGGTGTGCACATCTTGGTGCCGATGGCCGCACCGGTTCAATGTCGACATTAAAGATCTACCGCCAACCACCATGCCAGAAACCTTCGGTAGAGCCTTAAGCGGGGCGAGGTGGTGCGGTTAGACCATTTTTGTCGGTGCCGGTATATCCTTGAACAGGCCTATTGTGAGGAAATGAAAAAGGCAAAGAGTTTTTGTAGAGAGAAAATATGGGAGTTGGAGAGTTAGAGAGAATATGAAGAGATGAGGAAGATGAAGAGAAATAAGAAGAAAAAGAAAAGAAATGGTTGGTAATTGTTGGAAAAATTTGAAGAGGCAGGAATGCATCTGGTGGTTAAACTATATGCCCTACTAAACTACATGTAGTTTAGTAAAAAAAAATTTCAAATATTTCCAGTGGGTCCCTTGAAGGTAGGAAGTGCAAAAGAAAATTCAAGAATGTATCTAGAAATGACAAAAATATCCTTAGTTGGGTAAAGGACACAAAGACTCTCAAAACATTCCCAGTAGATTAAAAACATCAAGAACATTCCTCGACGGAACGAAAATCCCTAAAGAAACTTCCCTGTGAGTTAAGACCATCAACCAAATCTCTAGTAAAGTATAGTATCATGGAAGGACTTCCCCGTGAGTTCGAGGCAAAAAGGCAACCCCCTCGAGAGTTGCGAAGAAAATTTCCCCATGGAGTTGATAAAAACCCCTTGTAAGTGGAATCAACACAAGTTCCCCAGCGAGTCATAAAGGAGAAGAAGAAATTTTCCCCAGCGGACTACACCCCATCAAAGATTTCCTCGCAGGTCAAAGTCACCGGCAAACTCCTCAGTGAGTTATCTTATCTCTTGTGGACTACACACCATCAAAGACTTCCTCGTAGGTCAAAACCATCAAGAAGGCACCTCAATGGGTCACCAACACACTCATCAGCAAAGTTATTTTCCCCAGTTAGTCACATACCAAAGGCTTCCTCGTAGGTCGAAATTACCAAGAAGGCTCCTCAATGGGTCACCAATACACTCCTCAACAAGTCATTCTCCCTAGTGGATCTCTCACCAAGGACTTCCTCATGACTCAGAACACCAAGGCCACATATGCACATATCCTACAGGAATTGAATATGCAGGCACAAACCCTATACAAGTCAGAATTTGTGCACATATCTCGAGGGAATTGAATATGCAGGCACACTAGAAGAGGTGGAGATAGAGATAGAGACCAAGGTCACCCCGAGGCAATAGCCTTACTAGAACAGGTAGAGATATAGATGGAAGACAAGAGGTGCAAGCCATTCGGAGAAGTTTGAGGCAAGAGCCCCAGATGGACACCATAGATATGTATCCTTTTAAATTTGTAAGAGCACCTTGTTTGTTTGGTTGATGGCTGCGGCTGTTGGCCATGTTTCTTTTCTTTTTAAGTGACTCTAGGATAGTGAGTCACTCGCCTTTTGCTTGCAATTGGCAAAACAGGTTCTAGGATAGTGAATCTGTCATTGCTCATTTCCTGAGCAACAAATGTGGGAATTCGGATATACGAATCCCACGCAACTCTGCAGAGTTACACCCCGCCCCATGTATGCGTGTTGTGTGCCGTGTGCGTGGGTTGGGCTTGAGCTGTACATCAAAACAAAATGTTTTGTCTCTTATTCTACATCATCGTCTAGGAGCCGTTCTAAACCCCAATTTTCTCACTATAAAAAGCCATACATGGTACCTTTTCAAAACACACAGAAAATCCTAAGTAAAACCTAAGATTCACTAGAAAAAGTGGATCAAAGAGGGAGTTTTTCTAAAAACATCCTTAGGTCAATATTTTTTGATTGGGGCATTTTCTGGTCTTGATCTTCGAGTTTTAAGATTACTAATCACTTTTGTATTTGATTGTGAATAGATTTGACTGAGGAGAACGATCAAAATCAAGCCAAGGAGCTTTATGTTTGAGGAGAACGGTCAAAATAGATTTTCCTTTCTTTTCTTATTTTAATTCTTGTTTTTTTGGGTTTATTTGTGATATAACATGTTTGTTTAAGTTTAGGTTTTCTCTATTTTATGTTTTAAAGCATGTTAGGTTGTTAGATTTAATAGTTTTTGTTTCTGCTCTGTTTTTGTTCTTGCTGTTTTTGGGTTAGGGTTTGGGCGTGTATGCGTACGCATACTGTAGACACTGTATTTTGTACCCGTTAATAAATTTTGGTCCCCGGCCCCAATGATGAGCTTTACATATGTCAACCAAGGGTAATTAAGGAGTTCACAATAGTTTGGAAGTAATCACAACTCAAAAGTGCTCAAATCACTTTGAAATCGATACTTAAAAATGATATTTGCTCACTGTTTTGACCATAAATTTAGATCCACAAAGAAGTTCTGAGTGAGATTTGTTTTATTGGAAAGTAGACATCCTGGACTTCAATTTGAACACAAATTTTGCCTAATTTGGACTTATATTGAGTAAGTTATGACCATTTGAAGTTGGGCCAACTAGGCAGTCCGATTTTCTAGGTTTTAAAACTTCATTTTAAAGGCTCAAAACATCATGATTTGATGTGGGCTGGCCCATAGACCCTTGGAACGTCCAAAACAATTAAAAAGCCCCAAAAAATCTAATTTTAACATAAATACTCATCCAATATCTCCAATCAAAGGCTAGCTAGAGAGAGTTATTTTTTGGCCTCCATCTTCTCTAAAAACCTCTCTTTTTCAAAAATAATCTTGTTCTTGAGTTGTGATTATCAAAAACTATTGTATTTTTTAATTCTCAACTTAATCTTTGTGTTGTAGGAACTGAGAGTTCGGTTAAATATCAACCAAGTTATGTTCCATATGCAAGGTGAGTCTCTCTTCATGGTTCTTCCTTAATTTGGATCTTTTATAACTTGTGTTCCTTTCGTTCTTAATTGATTTATTTGTTATATATATTTTAATATGCTTTTTTAGTTTAGGTCTATGTAGTTTTCACGTTTTAAAGCATGTTAGGTTGTTAGTTTCCTTAGTTTTCATTTCTGCTTTGTTTTTTTGTTTCTGAGTTTCTAGGTTAGGGTTTCTGGGGGCGTGTCTGTGCACGCATTATTCTGTATGCGCACGCAAGCTTGAAGTATGGGTATGCATACAACTAGCCCGCATACACTGGCTTATGTATGTGCACGCATACTTTAGCCCAAACCCTAATCCGAGTTTTTCTGCTTCTTTTTCTTTATTTCCTTGTGTCATATGCCTTTGTTTTGGCTCCTTTTTATGTTTTTGAGTCTATGTTCCTCTGTTTAATTGTTTGTTTGCCATTAACATGCTAGATTAGGGTTTTCTTTTCTTTTCTTGCTTTAATTCCATGAACATGCATTCACATGTCCATTCATTGATGCATAGGTGCTGAGATGCATGCATCCACATGAACATGCATTGGATATATATTTAGTGATGAGTTGAACATGCTTGGTTGGATGATGTGTTCTTGATGTCTAGAATGCAATCACATGTTTCTTTGATGTTGCCATGTCTATGTTTCTACCCCTGTGATATCTTATTGTTTGCTGCCTTGGATGAGATGATATGATATGCATGATAGATGTATGCTAGGCTTGATGTGAGTTGCCATGATAGGTGTATGTTAGGGTTTTCGGGATGATTAATGCAATGTTGATTGCTATATATATGTCAATGTGTGTGTGAGTATAGATAACAATATTGAATGGGTCTTTAATGAGATTAAAACTTAAGACACAATTACTGGAAGCCGACCCACGGGTTGGGTAGGGTTGGGTGTCTATCACCTTTCCATCCCCATACCTAAACTCCGAACCTAGACTCTGGTAGTAAGATCAGACCTTCCATGTAAGGATGCTATTTTATAGTTCCTAGACTTAATCTAGGTGGCGACTCTATCTTTTCTCTGCCCCGGTCCATTTGGCCAAGGCGTACTCCCATTTTCCTAAGGAGAAAACCGCTGCGCCCATAGTGGCGACTCCACTAGGGATAAAGAATTTGATTCCAAATGTGTCTTATTTCTTAATTGTAATAAAGGCTTATTCAATACTTGTTTGCACACACTTCACTTGGTTCTTTTGTCCCTTTCACCCTAGTTGGTGATGAGTGGGAAGATGAGTATGCTCCATTCGGGCTAGTCTTTCGAAGTTCATCCCACCAACTCACAATCTGTGCCATTGCCTATGTAGGCTTTGAATATGTTAACGGTTTACCACCAATCCCCAAAGGTCCACATAGGCCCTCAGTTGGAATCATGGCCCACCTAGTTTTGACCTACTAATCTGTCCCTTTGGCTTTAAGGAGCTTACCCACATGTAGATGAGCTTAAAATCCAACCATGTAGGGTTACCCAATTGTGTGTGCATGTGTGTGCTTTATTTGAATTGTTTGTTGGGCTAATAAAATGGGTCAATCTTTTTAAGTCTTTTATATTTTAAAAAAAAAACCAAATTTTTTTTTTCAAGTTCTTTTTTATATAAAATCTTTCAAAAAAAAAAAATGTGTGAAGTTTTCACCTAAAAAAAAACAAATAAATTTTTTTTTTTAAAATGTGAGCTTTTAGTTAGGTTTTTTATTTATTTATTTTAAATAGTGAGTTTCTTTGTAAATATATTTTTTTTCCCAATAAAGAGTTGCTTTCAAAATAAAATTTTAGTGAGTTTTTAGTGAGATTATTTTTATAAATTCCTAAAAAAAAAAGTTTTTTTTTTTTTTAAAGTGAGCTTTCTGTAAATGAAAAAATCAAATTGAGTTTTCAAAAAAGAGTTTCTTTCAAAATAAAAATTTTCAAAAAAATCTTTTGAGTTTTTCTTTAGTAATAACTTTTTCAAAGGTTGGCCCATTCTAGTAGCCCATTCTTGTCTTGGGCCTTAAGCACATCCTTGTTTTGTCTAGGGGCATTAAGCTCACCCTTATGTTGTCTTGGGTCTTAGACCCATCCTTTGTTGTGTCTTGGGCTTTTGGCCCATCCTTGTTTTGTCTAGGGGCATTAAGCCCACATTTGTCTTGTCTTGGGCTTAGACCCACCTTTGCTTTGTTTAGGGGCATTAATCCCATCTTTGTTGTGTCTTGGGGCCTTAGGCCCATCCTTGTTTTTGTTTTGGGGCCTTAGGCCTATGTCGTGTCGTCTAAGGTTGTTACCTCATTTTATCTTTTGTCAAGGGCCCTGGGCCCACTCTTGTTTGTCTTGGGGCACTAGGCCCATGTTTTGTCAAGGTTTGTCATCTTTTTAGTGTCTTCATTGTTGTGTCTTCAAGGTTTCATTCTTCTGTGTCTAATTTTGTTAGGTCTTGTCTAATCTTTGTGGTCTCATTCTAGGGGCATGGTTAAGTGGGAATTGAACAGAAAATTTATTGTTGGTGATCTTTATGAAATGTTTCTCATAAGGATAAGTCTCTTATAGGTGACCCATCATTGCTCCTAAAAAGAATATTGCACAACCTTCTTTGTCTCGAACCTCTAATAATCGCCTCATAAGAACTAATTTGCTTCTGTTGACCAAATGGCATCAAGTGACCAAGATATTTTGAAGAAGATGGAAGAAATGATGGCAATGATGACTGCTCCTATCATTGAGAGGCTTCACCAACTTGAGGATGCTCAAGGAAAGAAGAAGAAGGTGGTGTAAGAACCTCAAGATAAAGACTCCATCTTTGATGATGATTTTGAAGAAAAAGAAGCTGAGATCAACAAGGAACCTAAGAAGAAAGAAAAGTCAAAGGAAACCAAAGAGATGAGTAAAGAAATTGAAAAGATGAAAGGTATGCTTAAGAGATCCCAAGGTATGAAAACTTCATGCTTGATATTGAAGGATTCTGTCCATTTCTCGATGTCCAACTCCCCCCAAAGTTCAAGATGCCAAAGATGGACTCTTTTGATGGTATTGGAAATCCCAAGAATCATTTGAAGCAATTTGTTCTTGCCATGAAGCCTCTAGGTCTTACCAAGGAGCAAATCATTTTGTGTTTCCCTTGAACTCTTAGTGGTGTAGCCCTACAATGGTATCTCTCATTGGAAAATGCTAAGATGAATGATTGGAACAAGATGGCTGAAGCTTTTGCACAACAATATTTATACAATGTTCAATTGGATGTGAGCCTTAGAGACTTGGAGACTACAAAGCAATTGAGCAATTAGTCATTTTCTGATTTTTTGATGAGGTGAAGAGGAAAAGCTTCCAAGATGCCTAATCGTCCTAGTGACACAGACCAAGTGAGGATGGTCATAAAGAACATTTTACCCACTTATGGGCGTAAACTTGCACCAATTCCTTTGAACACTTTTGTGGATTTGTATGATGCTGGTATACAAGTTGAGGATGCTAATAATAGTGGACTTATTGAGAAGAGTGATGCAAAACCTCAAAAGAAGTTTGGGGTAGGGTATTCAAGTAATAGTGGTAACAATGGTGGTAAGACAAGTGAAGTTAATGCTGTTAATGTTCGAAGAGAGTTCACTCCATTGGGAATGACTTTATCCCAAGCACTTGAAACTTTGTCAACCAAAGGATTTATCAAGCCATTGGATCTCAGAAGGTATACTCCAAACACCTCTGCTCTAAACTACAATGCAAGTGAGTATTGCAAGTACTATTAGAACCATGGTCATTCTACTGATAAGTGCACTCATCTCTGTCATGACATTGAAGACCTCATTCAATCTGGCAAGATCCCTAAGCCACCCATCGACCTCTGAAACATCAAGAGTAATCCTCTCCCCAACTACCATGTTGTGCCTCCTCCTACTTGGGGTTGATTGATTGAGAAGTTTAGTCTTTGTTATTGCATTCCACAAGTCTTTCATTTCAATGTGTTTTTCAATTTAGTGTGTCTTTGTTATTTCAATTCAATGAGTCTTTCAATTCATGTACTCTTTTAATTCATCAATAAAGTGGTTTGCAATGATTTGAGTTTTATGATAAGTTCTCAAAGTTTCAAGTTGATTTTATTCTCAATATGTGATGCTGCATGTTTGCCCATAAATGAACAATGGAAATTAGTATGAAGAGAGGACATTATTCTGCTATCCTAAACACATTTCCATTTGCTCACCCCTTTTGAGCCTTCAAAGTTATTTTCTTTCAAAGTAACCCTTGTCAAGAATTACCCCCTACAGTAGGGGTAATGCATGAATAAAGTGATGGAAGTGAAAAAAATAAAAGTGAAATGAAGTGAATCAAAAGTACACAAAAAAAAAATTAAAAAGTAAAGTGAAGTGAAATGCAAAAAAAGGTGAAAGTGAAGTGAAAAAAAAAAAAAAAAAAAAAAAAGGTGAAAGTGAAGAAAGTTCAAAAGTGATGAAAAGTAATCCTTGACCAAGTTGTAACCCTCAAGAAAGTAAATTTGAGCCTTTGTTATCCATTTATTTGTGAGACAAGAACCAAAACCTTCATTATAAGCCAAGTAAAAGTCTTCTTTGATCAATTGAAGTTGTTCATGTGAACTACGTTAGGCTTGATCCCTTGTGAGGTGCAGCCACATCACATCATGTAAATTGTGTAACTCATGTATTGAGAGTTTGAATCGACAAGATTTTTTGAGGACAAGTCGTAGCACTTGTTCATTGCATCCCATGTGTTTGTTTTTTGTAAAAGTGAAAGAGCCCATTAGGCTGAAAAGCCGTAAAGGTGGTCTAGGCAAAAGTAAGGGCCCTAAAAAAAAAAAAAAAAGTAAAAAATGCCCGCTAGGTTGAAAACCCGTAAGGGTGGCCTAGGCAAAAGTTAGGGTAAAAAAAAAGAAAAGAAAAAAAGAAAGGAAAAGAAAAGAAAATGAATCAGTCATGCTAGGGGCAAGGTGGACCCCACAAGGAGGATGCGTCCTAATGTTTGAACATTTCAAAAGTTATCCATATGAATCAAGTGTTTGGTTCCCATTTTTTACCATGCTTTCTAGGATGGTCTTGTTTCGTGTTTTCTTTTCTTAGAATGTGTATGACCTTGAGTTTTGTGTCCTTTGTGTTATCTTTTTTCTCCTTCAATCTCAATTTTTTGTGGGTGTTTGTCGCTTCTTTAGAAGTTGTCGTGTCTGTCCTTGTATTTGATATCTTGTGTGTTTGTTTGCATGCTTGATTTCTTGTGTGGTTTTCCATGTGTTTGTTTGCTTGTTTGTGTCCTTGTGCCATCTTGGGCCTTAGGCCCATCTCATACTCTGTTTGGGCCTTAGGCCTCTCCTTGCTTTATGTTGAGCCTTAGGCTCATCCTTGTTTTGTCTTGGGCCCTAGGCCCATCTTGTTTACTTTTTTGTGCGTTTGCATGCTCTGTTATGTTTGTGTGCCTCCTACATTGTTGTGTTCATCCTTTTTGTTATCTTTTGTGATCACATGTTTGTTTGATGTTTTATGTGATTCTTGTGTGTTTGTTTGTTCTTTTTCTTATGTGAGTCATGTGTGGTTATGTTTTGTATTCTTGCATGTTTGCATGAATCTTGTGTGTTTGTTTTTGCAAACCTTGTGTGGTTGTGTGTTTATGTGAGTCATGTATGACTATTTGTGTCTTTGACGTAAATTGCTCATTTTTGAGTGGCCTATTTGTGTTTGGACGTAAATTGCTTGGTCGAGTGGTCCCCCTTGGCGTAAAGTTCTCATTCTTTAGTGGCATGTTTGTGTTTGGACATATATTTTTTGGTCGAGTGGTCCCTCTGGCATAAATGCTTATTTTTGAGTGGTCTGTTTGTGTTTGGAAGAAAATTTCTCGATTCTAATAGTCCCCTTGGCATAAATTTCTCACTATTGAGTGGCCTGTTTATGTTTGGTCATAAATTTCTCACTTCGAGTGGTCCCCTTGGCGTAAATTTCTCATTCTTAAGTGGCTTATTTGTGTTTGAATGTAAATTTCTCGCTTCAAGTGGTCCCCCTAACTTTAGGTAGAGTCCTTAAAACTAAAAAACATCCTATATTTTTCTTATGGTACATTTTTTGTTTGTATGATTGCTTGCATGTATGTGTGTCATGAAGGTAGAGTCCTTAAAACTCAAAAACATCTCAGTTTTTTCCTTTTATGTGGTTTTTCACATTTCTTGTTAGAAGTGCACCGATCACCTTTTTTAAGCACACCCCCATGTTTGCATGTTTGCTTGCATGTTTGTGTGTTTGTGTGTAGCGTGTGTGTGGACTCAAAGTTTATTAACTTGCAAAATGTTGTCTCTTCAGGCTTTTAACTATACTTGCAGTACAAGCAAAGTTAAAAGAGGGGCATCTGTAGACATTGCATTTTGTACCCGTTAATAAATTTTGGTCCCCGGCCCCAATGATGAGCTTGACATATGTCAATCAAGGGTAATTAAAGAGTTCACAATAGTTTGGAAGTAATCACAACTCAAAATTGCTCAAATCACTTTGAAATCGATACTGAAAAATGACATTTGCTCACTGTTTTGACCATAAATTTTGATTTACAAAGAATTTTTTAGTGAAGTTTGTTTTATTGGAAAGTAGACATCCTGGGCTTCAATTTGAATACAAATATTTCCTAATTTGGACTTATATTAAGTAAGTTATGACCATTTGAAGTTGGGCCAACTGGGCAATCCGATTTTCTAGGTTTTAAAACTTCATTTTTTGGGCTCAAAACATCATGCTTTGATGTGGGCCAGCCCATAGACCCTTGGAATGTCCAAAAACAATTAAAAAGCCCCAAAAACCATAATTTTAACTTATAAATATTCATCTTATTTCTCCAATCAAAGGCTAGCTAGAGAGAGTTATTTTTTGGCCCCCACCTTCTCTAAAACCCTAATTCTCTTTTCCAAAACTCACACACAGTCCCTTAGCATGTTTTTTTACAAATAAAAAACCTCTCTTTAGTTAGTTCTAAGGTATAAACTATTTTCCTGATTTGATTTCTCAAAACCTTTTTCAAAATTAATCTTGTTCTTGAGTTGTGATTATCAAAAACTATTGTATTCTTCAATTCTCTTGTTCTCTCAACTTAATCTTTGTGTTGTAGGCACTGAGAGGTCAGTTAAATATCAACCAAGTCGTGTTCCATATGCAAGGTGAGTCTCTCTTCAAGGTTCTCTCTTAATTTGGATATTTTATAACTTGTGTTCCTTTTGTTCTTAATTGATGTATTTGTTATATATGTTTTAACATGCTTGTTTACTTTAGGTTTATGTAGTTTTCACGTTTTAAAGCATGTTACGTTGTTAGTTTCCTTAGTTTTCGTTTCTGCTTTATTTCTATGTTTCTGAGTTTCTGGGTTTAGGTTTCTAGGGGCATGTCTGCGCACGCATAAATGCGCACACAGGCTTGAAGTATGCATACGCATACAACTAGGCCACGTACGCAGGCTTATGTATGCGCATGCATACTTCAGCCCAGAAACCCTAATCCGAGTTTTTCTGCTTCTTTTTCTTTATTTCCTTGTGTCATATGCCTCTGCTTTGACACCTTTTTATGTTTTTGAGTCTCTATTCATCTGTTTAATTGTTTGCTTGCCTTTAACATGCTAGATCACGGTTTTCTTTTCTTTTCTTGCTTTAATACTGTGAACATGCATTCACATGTCCATTCATTGATGCATAGGTGCTAAGATGCAGTAAGGTAAGTCATGCATTCACATGAACATGCATTGGATATATATTTAATGATGAGTTAAACATGCTTGGTTGGATGATGTGTTCTTGATGTCTAGAATGCAATCACATGTTTCTTTGATGTTGCCATGTCTATGTTTCTGCCCTTGTGATATCTTGTTGTTTGCTGCCTTGGATGAGATGATATGATATGCATGATAGATGTATGATGGGATTAATTTGAGTTGCCGTGATAGATGTATGTTAGGGTTTTTGGGATGATTGATGCAATGTTGATTGCTATATATATATGCTAATGTGTGTGTGAGTATAGATAACATTATTGAATAGGCCTTTAATGAGATTAAGACTTAAGACACAATTACTGGAAGCTGACCCACGGGTTGGGTGGGGTTGGGTGCCTAACACCTTCCCATCCCCATACCTAAACTCGAAACCCATACTCTGGTAGTAAGATCAGTCATTCCATGTAAGGGCGCTATTTTATGGTTCCAAGACCTAATCTAGGTGACAACTCCATCTTTTCTTCACCCCGGTCCACTCGGCCAATGCGTACTCCCCTTTTCCTAAGGAGAAAATCGTTGCGCCCACACATACGTTTTGCATGCATACGCATACAACTGGGCCTTCTTTACTTCATTTATAATGTATGCCTCTGTTTTGTTCTCTTTTTATGCTTTTAAGTCTCTGTTTCTCTGTATGTGTTTACTTATCCTCCACATGTTAGATTAGAGCTTTTCTTTCAATTAATCTTTGATATATCTTGAACATGCATTCACATGTCCATCCATTGTTGCATAAGTGCTGCGATGCAGTGAAGTAAGGCATGCATTCATATGTACATGCATTTGATTGAATATGATCTTGTTTAGGTTTGATGAACATGATACATGAGTTTAGATGGACATGTTTGTGTTCTTGTTTCTTGATGCTCTCCTACAATTCTTTGATGCTGCCATGTCTATGTTTCTACCCTTGGATATCTTGTTTGTTTGCTGCCTTGGATGAGATAATATGATATGTATGATAGATGCATGCTAGGCTTGATGTGAGTTGCCATGATAGATGTATGCTAGGGTTTTGGGGATGATTGATGTCATGTTGTATGCTTAGATGTATGCTAGTGTGTGTGTGAGTTTAGAATGCAATGTTGAACACGCCTTTAATGAGATTAAGACATAAAGGCGCTATATACTGGTAGTAAGATCAATTCTTTCACGTAAGGGCGCTATATACATAATTCCTAGGCCATAAAACTAGGTGGTGACTGCATTTCTTTTCTCCGCCCCGGTCCACTTGGTTGAGGCGTACCCCCTCCAAAAAGCGCTGTGCCCACAGAACCTCAAATTAACAAGAAAATAAGTAAAGATATGTAATAGTCCTTATAAATAGAGTGATGGTATGGCCTTCAATGTGTTTTTTAAAAATTTGGAAGACAAACAGAAAAAGTTTCAATCAACGAGAAATTTTTACATAAGTTTTGTCTAGCATGTAAGTTATTTGAAGACAAGTAGCGTGAGAAATTATGGATTCCAAACCAAGTTTCCATTAATTTAATTACCTTTGAAAAATGAACATCCATGTTGGTTATTTGGATCTCATGATCAAAAAACGTTTTCAAAGTGGTTGGTCTTGTTCAAAATTTATGATGACACTACGGTTAAAGCAATCTCTAATCATTTAAATGGCTGCATTGGCCATATGTTGTAAAATTTATCACATGTTCACAACACGAAGTTTGGTATTTATCAAACTAGTCTTAAAATCAAGATCACATTACTTATAAATTAAGACTGGAAAGTTCAATGCAATAATTAAAAAGTGAAAAAACATTCAAAGCCAAATAAAACAAATGCAAATGGCTTTCCCATAAAGCAATGGTGACTTGTAGATGTTACATATATCATGTATTTGCAGTAATAAATATTGAAGCTCTATTCATTTAATGATCTGACAAAGTATTCCTTCAAATTCAAATTCTTAGTTTCGAATTCAAAGACCCATTTAATTTAAGTGGTTGTGTCCAACTGAGGAGCCACAATTGTTAATGGTCTTCACTTGTGGCCATAACTCATGAGCAACAATGACAAAGAAATATTAGCCATGACCTTCAACAATTGGAAATAGAACAATACTTGACTTTTGAACGTAGAGATGCAATTTGGACCCATCAAGATTAAGCTATGAGAATTACATTAGCCAACTAAATAGCTACTTCAAATTTATTATAGCTTGGTCACACCAATTCCTAATCTTCACCACCGCACACCCTTGGTGAGATGGTCACTCCACAAGTATAAATGCTTGTGGGGTGTGGGGGCCAAGGGCCGGGGTTCAAGTCTCTAGGAGGGAGCTTCACACACATATACACTTAGATTAGGTTAGAGTAGAATTCTATCTTGTATCAACAAAAAAAAAAATCCTAATCTTCCGTCCAATTAGATTCCTAAACGTCATCCAAATGGATATAGGAGACGTGTTAACATGAAGATAAAAATTGAGTAGTCACTTATGCCATATAGAAGACATTTGGCAAAAAGATAACACTTGTAAGTGGTAGTTATTTGCTACAAATAACCACCCCCTCCTCAATTTGTGGGTAGTTAACCTATAGGCATGCATAAGACAACTCTCAAAATGTGTGCTTTACATATTTTTATTTTTGGTAAACATGTGTGCTTCACATATAAATGACCTAATATTGGATTTGTTTCACGCTTGTAGGGATGTCCATACCCCTCCCGTGAATTAGGAGTAGGCAAGTAATTTGTAGGCTTTGTTAATTTAGGCATTGTAATCTTGTGACTCTTATTATAAATAAAGTATCTTTAATTTCCTTTCCCTCATTGTTAACTTGTGCATTTCACAAAAATATCCTATTAAATTAGGTCACCAAACCCATTCATCTTTGTGTGAAAACTAAAAATTAAAGTTTCTTGCTTTAAAGAGTGTTTAATCACTTCGAGAAAACTAAAAATTAGTTTGTACTCAAAAAACTATAACATATCAATTATGATTATATGTCTTGGTCATGAAAGTGGAGATTTCTGATTGAGATGTTGATTTAATTTGAATTTACTGAACTAGATCACTATGAGATTGTTTTACTAACTACCATCATATGAAAAAGCAATCTCACAACTGCTATTAAGAGAGTTTGACCCAATAATTTTAGTAAGTAGTTACTAAAGTTTATATTTAATGGAATTATATTCCAACTATATAAGAATAATCAAGAGATTAAATCAATGACTCAAAGACATACAATGTAGTATTAACTTTGAGCTTGTTATGAGATAATAGAATGCTCAATGTCCATTGGAGCTAGACTTTTATTATTCCCTTTAGTCTCACCCCAAGCTATATATATACAAAAGCCCTTAGACATGCATAAGTGAGTGAAAAAGTTGAGAAAAACCCTAGGGGCTACACGGCTAGGAGAAAATAGTTTTCTCCTTCCTTCCTTGTCATACATGGCTAAGGGTTAGCTTTAACAAGAAGAGCTCACACTCTTGACCAAGTCTATAGTCATTAAAGTGAAGATCATGGAGGTTTCAAGAAATTTATATTTTCTGAAATTTTAGTTTTTTATTTTAGACTTGTTGCTTCAAGGTTTGTATTTTTCTAGGAATTTTTTCAAATTCAAGTTAGAATGTGTTCTTGCAAAATATTAAGTAGCTAGATCCTAGATTTATTTCCGCTAGGTATAACATGTATGAGATACATGTAGTTTTCCAACACCAACCATTTATTTTTTGTTATGATTAATGGTGAGTTAAATGGCTTCTTCCTTGGAGGTAGAGGATTGAGGCAAGGGGACCTAATGTTCCCTATCTACTTGTGAAAGTGAAAGGTTTTAGACCCCTAGAAAAGCACTATGTTTAACCTAATTTATTAGCCAAGTTGTTACTTAAGTTAATTATTCAAATCTACGTTAAACATTTATCACAATCAACATGCACAACGGAAATCTAAATAATACAAGATGCGATGACCTAGAAAAACCAATGAAACAACTCGTTTCAAGGTAAAAAAACCTGGGGGGAACTATCCCAAGAGAACAATCCACTATATCAAATTTAGATTTACAGTCAAGAATACCAATTTGTAGTAAATTTAACACAGTTACCAAACTAGGCTTTGAACTCCTCAAACTTCTTTGATCTTGGACTTACTCTCACATGAACCTCCAGTTCATGTCTTGATCTTTAGTACGCTTGATAGCTAAAGCTTGACTACAACTTTAATCCATCAATTCTAGCAATATGAGTTTGATCTCCAGTAGATGCTTGATAGAGTTAGAAGGCACAATATCTCACAGATCTCACAAATGTAACTCTCAAAACTTGAAAAACGTGTATTAGGGTTTTCCTTATATACCAAGTAGTATTGGACTCAAACCCTAGACATTTCACGAGCTGTTAGGTCTTATTTAAAATTCTACAAAATCGCAATTCGATCGATCGAAGCTCTTTCTCAATCAATTGAGCTTGACATATTTTCAATTCTTCTTTCTGCAACTTGTATGTTCTTGAATATTGACTTGTATTAACTTAAGCAATGTCTAAAATACTTCATAGACCTTAAAATCTAAACCTAGACAAGTTTTTGTTCTCGGTTTGGCAACATACAAAGTATTTAGAACCTAAACATATATGTCTAAATATTTAGAACCTAACAGAAAGTCATCACGAGCTTTTTGAAGTCAAGACTGCAGAGACCGGAAAGATTTGTTGGAGTCCAATCTTCGATATCATCAGTGGATGACTATACTTTACCCGACTATTGCTATAGCATAGACCTTCCAAAGCCTTATCTAATAGATTTCGTAGAGCTCCGATCCAAAAGGTAATTCATTTTTATTTAGAAGGTTACTAAAATTCCTCTAATTTTGCTATGCTCAACGAATGAACTACCTAAGCATACTATTTCAGACTCAAACTTCATTGTTCTTTCGAAGTCTTCATTTTGCATTCATGTCATCCCTCCTTCTGCTTGGTTAGTCTATCTTTCATGTTGTCACTCTATTCTTAATTAATCTGTCTATTTTTCTGTTGTTATGTCCCAATGAGGGAGGGGAGGGGGGTTAGGTCATGCAACAAGTGCAACCTAGACTTTGAAGCAAAAAATCTAAGATTTAAGGAATGGAAACCAAATGCATGAATGTGGTCTTTGTTGTCCAAGATAATAAAACCATTAATAAGAGTATGTAAGCTGGAGTAGGAAAGAGTGCTCTCCTTTATCTCTACTTTGTCATCACATTATCGAGGGCTATAAAACCCTCAATCATTGAGAAACTTTCATTTTGACACTAATCAAGGATAGCACACGATCATGAATTCATCATTTCTTCTTGAACTCAAGATTGTCTCTATAAGAGAGCAAATACTTTGGTTTCGATTAGATTTCTAGTTTGTCATAAAAGAAGTTGTTGCATTTGATTCCTTGGTACTAGAAAAAAAAGGATATGATTAGTTCCACTATCTTCTACCCTAGCCTTTATTTTCTATGCTAATTAAAGCGCAATTTGCACTTATGATTGGTTCCATCCATCCCTGCTTAGCCTAATGAGTTGAATGCTGTATGAACTATGAACTATGAAAGGGTCCATTAGTCAAGCATTCTGGTTCTGGTGGGCCTTTTTTGCAACTCTAAGCAGGGCTGTCTCCTGCCACGTTACGGCCCAATGGTTTTGGGGTAGGAGAGTCGGGACCGGCTTGACTGCAACACACCCCAAGCCGGTTTGTGCACAAGCTAGAACCCCTTTACTGGGACCTTGGACACGTGCCCATGGTAGAGGATGTTGTTACAAAAAAGTTATGGCAGACAGGTGTAATATGACAAAAATAAGAAGAATATGCTTACTGTTAGCCAGAAAACTAAAAAGCTAAATCATGATCTTAGTGAAGGAGGAAATAATGCAGTGATATAAATGTAGCAGAAATGAGTTAATAACAATGATAAAAAGAAAAATAAATAATATTAATGCTTGATCAATAAAATAAAAGGAAGAAAGATTAGTCTGTCATGCTTGATTTCTCAATAGAGTCAAGTCCAGGAAGGGAACCACTCTTCAATGCGGGCAATCTCACAAGAAAGTCCTGCCATAGAAATTGCCCACTTTGAGAGAATGGGCTTAAATGGCTTATCCTCAAATTCCTTAATCCTCACTAGAGAGCAGGCTTTTAGAGGAAGAGAAGGGAATAGCCTATTAGTACATGCCCATTATCACACTCTTGCTCATTCTCTGTTTTTCCTTTTTGATTCCTTTTTCTTTTCTAAGTTTCTTGTTTTTCCTCTTATCTTTCACTCATTTTCTTACTTTTTTTTCTCTTGTTTTTATCTCTCCTGTTCTCTGTTCTCCTCCTCACTTCTCCTACTATGCATAGCTAAGGCCCTTTTTATACTGCCTGCCGTGATGGGTTTTTTACTATTTTACCCCTTAACTACTTTTGTCCTGGTATAGATGTCCTGCCCAGACCACCCACTAGTCTGTCAACTGCCCAGCCATCACCACTTACCTGTGCTAGCCGTGCCACACTCCATTCTCAGAAAAAAGAGTTTTGTTTTGTTTTCTTGCTCTCCGTGGCATTCCCCTCCTGATAAGGGTGGGCATTCTCTCTTACTATTTCCTATGGCATGCACCTAGTAATTCCAGATCTTTCCCTCTTTTGGGTGGTATATCATCCCAGCAGGACATTTCCTCCAAAAGAGCTTGAGTAGGAACCCCAGAATAGACTTTCCCCTTCTCCCCACCGTTAGATCATACCCTCTCTTACCTCTGACCCATGGCCCACCACTCTTGTATTGGCTAGGTACAAGTAGGTGGTGCCTGAGCCTTGTGCGTGCTCCACTTCCATGTATGTCCATGGATTGCCTGTTGTTCATGCGTTCACCATGACCTAGGGGCTTGTCTGGTCTTTGCTGCACGTTCTACTACTCATTTTTGACCTCTTGTGGCGTGAATGAGTCACTAGGCTTTCATTCTTTATATCTTGCTTCCTCCCTAGGCTAGGTCTTGCTTGGGCATGGGCCTTTCCTTCTTCAATCCAACCCTTACCCTTTTTGTGGGTTGGTTGACACTTTTGCCATGCCACCCCGTTGTTTCTACCATGTTATTATTTGACTTGTACTTGCTGGGTCTCCTTTGGGCCTGTTGTACACTTTCCTTCTGCTCAGTTCCAGTAGCCCAGTACTATCGTTGGGCTTGTACTCATGCTGTTTTGGGCTTCCTTGGCCCATTTCATTGCTTTGGGGCTTCCTTAGCCCATTTCATTGCTTTGGGGCTTCCTTGGCCCATTTTATTCTTTTGGGCATCCTCGACCTGTTTCATTTCCTCGGGCATCCCTGACTCATTCCAATCCTTCATTCCTATGAGCTTTTGTTAAGTCTTTCGGGCTTCCCCGACCCAAATTACCATATCCTTTACTTTCAGGGTTTATAGGCTTTCCCACCAACCCCATTTTCTTAGTTTCTTCCTTTGGGCTCATTCGGCCCATTTTTGCTTACTTTTCATTTCTCATAATGTCCATGAGTTTACTACTTCTTTCTTCGGGTTCGTTTGGACCCGCTTGCTTTCTTTGAGGCCATTTTGCTTTCTTTGAGGCCATTTTGCTATTTTACAGGCTTATGGACCATTATTCCTACCATTCGGGCTCAATGATTTTTTTTCTCAACTTGCTAATTCTTCTTCTTTATTCCCTCCCATATTGTTGAGCTTCTTCCTATTATTGGGCCTCCTTGCCAAAGTGGGCATCAACACTGGTTCTTAGACCTTAGTTCTTACTTGGTTCCCATTTGCTTGCCCCCTCCCCCATAATCCATTATTATTAAAAATACACTCGACTGATTTCGTTGGTTAGGGCCAAAGCAATATTCAATTCGCTCACTACGGGGAGGATCAAGATTGGAAGAATGACGACTAGGAATAAACAAAGAAAGGATGATTGATTTCAAATCCTAATATCTTCATGATGGTGGATATATATGTTATGAAGAATATAAGGATATAAAAAGCGAAATAAAAAAAATGAAGTAATCCTTTTACAAACTTACGAAACTCTATATGTCAAATTGGAAAATGAGGTAAACTATAATTAAGAAATAAATTGGATCATTTTTTTTTTACGTACTTTAAGGATTTGATTGCTAGTTTTGAAAGTCTAAGAGCATTCGCATCTGCAATTTCTATCATATTCTATTTTACCATCTCAAAAAATTACTTTATCAATTATACTATATCATTTTACAACATAACCAACATCCCAACTTTTATTTTCTTATTTTACTCATTAAAATAATATATATTACCTACTAAAATAATATAATATATTTCAATACAACTCTCTCTCTCTTCTCCCCCATCTATCTTCCACTTTATCAATTAAAATATATTATAATTTTTACTAAAATGCTACAGTGTCATTCTACATTTAGGATGGCACTATAGCACAATTGCAAAAAAATTTGCAATTGTAAGATTTTACAAGTCCGTCTGCTTGGCTCTTTTTGTACCTTTATGCTAAATTTTTCCTACATATACCATTTACAATTGCCAATGGGAATGCTCTTTTTTTTTTTAATTTTTTTTTATACAAGATAGAAATTCTACTTTAATCTAATCTAAGTGTATATGTGTGTGAAGTTCCCTTTTGGAGACTTGAATCCTAGCCTTTGCCCCCCCTCACACCCCACAAACACTTATACTTGTGGATTGACCATCGCACCAAGCTAATGGGCCAGTGGGCCAGACTTACGTTCGTATTGAATTTTTTTTTTAATGTTAATTTATTAGTAGTAGTTTATATTCTTTTATATAACGCAGTCACTCTTCCCTTCCACATGGCCTGTCCATGTTTTTATGTGAAAAATAAATTTTTTTTAAAAACTATAAAAGTGACCGTGAATTATTTATATTTATTTATTTTTGGTGAAACGCAGTTTATTTCGTATTTAATTTGTTGTATCCCATTCCCAAAAAAATAAAAAAAGTAAAACCAAGCAAAGCCCTAAGTCCTAAGCAGAAGTACCCAAATTCATTTTAGTACACAACACAGCTCAGTTTTGATAGTGCTCGAAATGGAGGACGTAAAGAAGAGAAAGGTGGGAGAAGCAGTGGGAAACGGAGAGACATCATCATCATCTGAAGAAGAGATGCGTTTGTTGCTTGACCCTCTCCCTAAGCCCCAGCTCGTCCATCTTCTCTCTAAACTGTACATAACATAACATAACCTCCCCCTTTTATCAATACTTGTTCATTCCTATATTCTTTTCTTAAATTTCTGGCTTTCTTTCCAATTCTCTTACCTCCCTTTACTTGCCCTGCAATTTTCATAACGCTATAGATTTTATGGTTTAGTATACCCTTTTTTTTTTTTTTTTTTTTTATTAATATCATGAAATTTTAAATTTGAGATTTTAGCTTCAAAGAATTGGTAATACGTGGTCAATTTCAATTTTCTAGCAACCAAATGTCACCTGGGTTTGTTGGGAAGTTGTGCTATGGGAAATTGAATAGATTAACAGAGTTCCAGTGGGTTTTGTTTTTTTCTTGGTCCAAAGGAAAATCTTTGGATATCTCGTTTTGGAATTTGGCTTGTATGTCATGGTAGTAGATTTGATGGTTAATAAGAGAAATACTTGCCGTATTATAAAATTTTAGTACAAACGAGTTACCAGCTGATATGGCTGCTTAGAGGTCGAGTCACGCCAACCCCACTCTTTACCCTGTGAACTTGGCGCTCGGAGCATGCAAATAACCATGTAATTTGATATGGGCAAAAAGTAGGTAGTAGATACAGTTCCTTAAGTGTTGTATCTTTGGTTCTCCAAAAAAATTAAAATACATCACTGCATTGACCAATGTAACACAAACATAATTATCATCTTTCCCAAGGACAGTTAAATTCAATGCAATCATATGTTTAAATTTAAGTGGGGAGCATAAGCTGTAACACCTAAGGAATGGTAGCTAAGTTTTTCCCACTGTGTAATCACGTCATGAGACTGTGTGAGTCAGACCTCAATCCCAGGGGTAATTATAGAATACTCTGGGAGTACCATAAATGCGTACTTCCTCCCTCTCACATAATAGTGGGTCCTATTAATTAAATTCATGGTGGGATCCACAATTCATGTGAGAGGGATGGGGAGGGGGGGTTATGCATTTATGGTACTCCGGG
The DNA here is from genome assembly GCA_030021035.2 of Notholithocarpus densiflorus. Taxonomy (NCBI): domain Eukaryota; kingdom Viridiplantae; phylum Streptophyta; class Magnoliopsida; order Fagales; family Fagaceae; genus Notholithocarpus; species Notholithocarpus densiflorus. The sequence goes on from JARYZH020000011.1 coordinate 5,423,781, forward strand.
AAGATTCTATAATTTTCCCAACCCCAGTGAGCCTTGCATCAAAAACTGGCCTCGTCTGAAACATCCTTGTGTTTGTGTATGCATGTACTTATCAATTCATGTTGTATGTGAGAATGTTGTGCTTGTGTCATGTGAGAAGGGGCCATATGAGTGTTGCTACTGACTGTATGCTGTGTGATTGACCCTTTGCATGTGTGTTTGTTTGCATGTTGAGGCATAAAGAGGCTCCCAATATCCTTCAATTGCAGAAGAAATTAGAAGTATTGCCAGTGCAGATCCCGTCCATCGAAAGCTTTTTGTTCGTGGCTTGGCCTGGAATACCACTTCAGAAACCTTGTGTGCTGTGAGTGCATTGCTGACTGCTGATTGTATTTTGTGTGTCTTGCTTGTGATTGCCCATAAAATATGTAACTGGAAAAAAAGTTATTCACTCATAGATACTTAATTCATTCAATACACTTACATTTTTTAACTTAACATCTGGTGTTTAGCTATTTTTTCTGTTGAACTTCTAAGAGAATCTGAACACTGAACATTTAAAGTTATGTACTTGTCCAGGCATTTCAAGTGCATGGAGAAATAGAGGAAGGTGCTGTGATCTCTGACAAAACAACAGGAAAATCACGTGGTTATGGTTTCATTACTTTCAAACATATGGAGTCAGCTCATAATGCATTGAAAGCACCTAGTAAAATGATTGATGTGAGCATTAGCCAATCTAGCATTTTTGCACATGAGACTTCTCATTTAGACATGCATGTAGATCTTTCCTTCTCATTTAGACTCTCTCTCTTTCTCTCGGAGAGAATGCATGTGCATGTATTGCGCTTTGAAAATATGATTTAAGCATTGTTACCAGTAATGCTATTCACAGGAGCACCTTTATTTTTCAATTTTATATATAAACAAAGTATGTTCCTAATAATTGTTGACTAGGACATGCAGGATGGACAAGTATTGAGGTACTCAAAATGTGTGCATAACACCACATACCCTTGAATGCTATATGAAATATGCTTGTTTTGTTTTCTAGCTTAGGACATAAATTATAGTTTAGAATGCGTGTTAAGTTACACTCTTCATAGGTGCATGCAGTTGTACTGCTTTTCATTAGTTTATGGTCTTGACATGCAAAACTGATATCTAGTTGAATGGGGAGAAAACATTCAAGGGAAAGAGACAAGCTATCAATTAAACTATATCTGGAAGATGCATTACAATTTGAGAGGTTGCACAACTGCAGAAGGGAACTAGATAGTTGGTGTGCTTGCTAGATTGGTACAACAATAATCTACAGTTCTGAATAAGTTTCTTGTGTGGTCTTATAGAATATTTTGGAATATAAGCATCTCTTCGTCATTATATGGCTCTGTTTGCGGGGTATTGGGCTTCTTAGGGTATTAATTATGATCTTCACGCATTTTTACCTCTCTTGCTCTCTCTCAGTGATATACATAAACACACTCACACATACACATTGTCCATACTGTGTGTACAGAATCATATTTTCCCCATGCTGCATCAAGGTTATTTAAATAACTAGGTTAAGATCAACAATCCCATCTTTTTACATGGACTGCTTGGTACCTTCATAATAATTAGTTTCTTGTTTCTGTTTCCTGGTTGCTTGAACATCTTCATTTAGGGTCGATTAGCTGTTTGCAATCTCGCTTGTGAGGGCTTAAGCGGAGCAAGTACAACTCCTGATTTGGCCCAGAGGAAGCTCTACATTGGGGGTTTGTCACCAAACATTACTAGTGAGGAGCTTCTCAAATATTTTGAGAAGCATGGTGACATAGAAGAAGGTTCAGTTGCATATGACAAGGATACAAATGTGTCTCGGTAAATAATACCATGGCCATCTCATGTTTTGTTGAGATATTTCTTATTTTTTACTTTTGTGATACATAATTATGCAATCATCATTCTCAATTTTTATGTGTAGTGGGTTCGGTTTTGTTACATACAAGACTCTGGAGGCTGCGAAGAAGGCCATAGATGATCCAAACAAGATCCTTGGGGTAAGTAACTATAAGATTTATGTCTATTCATGATGTTCAATATAGCTCTCTTCATGCATGACCATTTGGGCCTCTGCCCAAAAAATAATTATGTTTTCAAAGCCCATAAAAGAGTTTATATATATATAATTCTATAGTTGGGGAAATCCCATAAAAGAGTTAAGAAAGAAAGAAAAGACTTTCTTATAGGAAAGTAAGAAATTGTATCAAAGGAGATGGTAAGGAGTTTATGGGGGGGTTCTTTTGTGTCATGGTAATTGTTAATTGGGACTATTGGTGGAATCCTCATTATGTTGGATAAACGAGTGGTTGAAAAAATAGACTGCTCAGTGAGGAATCTTTCAGTATCTTATTCTGGAATGTGGATGATAGTTTTGAACTGGGGTGTTCTGGTGTCTTTGGACCAAATGATGATGGTAGAGCTTAGGTTTATGGGAAGAGTTGAAAGTAGTTAAACAGAGATGAGAAGCTCCTTGGTGTGTAAGGGGGACTTCAATGTCATGAGATTTCCAAAAGAAAGATGAAATTATCAGAATTTTTTGCAAGCAACGCAGAGGTTCTCAGGCTTTATCACAGAGCTTGAATTGTCTTTCCACTAGAAGGGGGTTCATTAAATGGGTTGAGAATCAAGATCAACCCTCACTCTCCCGCATTGGGCATTTTTAGCTTTGATGGAGGAGCACATCCCAAATGTAGTCCAGCTGTTGATACCATGATATATTTTAGACCTGCACCCTATTTTATTAGATTGTGGTGGCTTGTGAAGTAGTAAAAGTCCATTTAGATTTGAGAACACGTGGCTCAATGTAACAGATTTCTTTGACAAAGTGAAGGAGTGGTGGGAAAGCTGTAGTGTGAAGGACTCCACTAGTTTTTTTTTTTTCCCCTCCCCTTTCTGGCCAAGAAAATCCATAAGCCAAAAGGTGATTTAGAAAAGTGGAATAATGAGGTTTTTTCGGATGTAGGCGTGGAAAAGAATAGCGCACTTTTTGAGATATTGACGCTGGATTTGAAGGAGGAAGGGTTTGGTTTAGATGATGAAGACTGTAGTAAAGATGCATTAAAGACAAACTAGAAGAGATTGCCCTGATGGAAGAAACAAGATGGAGACAAAAATCTAAAGCACTCTGGTTGGAAAAATGGGATGGTAATACAAATTCTTTCATATGTTGGTAATGTATGTGGATGGAACATTGTTAATTCCAGGAGAATGAGGTTAAGGATGGGATTTTTTTTTTTCATAAGTGATTTTATAAGGAACTTGTTGACTGGCACCCAAGGGTAGAAGACATTGAGTTGGCAACACTTAAAGAGGAGGATGACAAGTGGCTTGAGAGTATGTTTGAGGAATAGGAAGCATTTTTAGCTGTCAAAACTATGAATGAGGGTTCAAGGCTCTTGGTCTGGTTTTGTCAATGTCTTTCTTCCAAAGATGTTGGGTAGTGGTCAAAGAAGATTTGATGAAATTTCTTTAGGAATGTCTTGCAGAGGGAACCATTGAGAGAAGCTTAAATGCATCATTCATAGCTCTTATTCTGCGAGGGAAGGCGAATTAAATATTAGTGATTTATAATGTTCAAGTTTGGTGGGAAGCATTTACAAAACTTTGGCAAATGTGCTGACTAATAGATTGAGGAGAGTAATGGGCAAGCTGGAATCTGAATCACAAAACACTTTTGTGGAGGGTGGTGTTAAACTTTGTGTTGATAGCAAATGAATGTTTAGATAACAGTGTTTGTCTTAAGATTCTAGGACTAATTACAAATTTGACATTGGGTAGGTATATGACCGTGTAAATAGGCCAGCCTTTGTTATATATAGAGAAAAATATGAGTTAGGGAGAAATGGAGAGTGGGGCTATGCCAGAGGTGGAAGAGCTAGCAGTGGCTCTGGGGTGTAAGGTAAGTTTTGTATGTATTATCTATTTGGCTTACCATGAGTCTACTTTTAAGGCTTGTTCTATCATGTGGAATGTTATTTTAGAGAGGATAAAAAAGAGAATTGGCAGGATGGAAGAAATTATACCTTTCTAAAGTGGGTAAAATCACTCTTACCAATCTATTTCATGTCTCATTTTGCTATGTTGGTCAATTTGGCTAGATACAAAGGGAGTTATACAGGGATTACTTGGGGAGGATAAAACTCATTTAGTAGATTGGAAGACTGCTTGTGTGCCATTATGCACAAGAGGGTTAGGTATCAAAAAATGAGTATCTTTTAATCACGAATTTTTTGGGAAGGAGTAATGGAGATTGGTGCAGATCATGCTCGTTAATAGGCATCAACACTAGATGGTTGGATGATGGAGGATTAATTGACACTGATTAAGCCCAGATTGATCTGATACCATTTTTCATTCTAAAAGTAATTTGATTAGGGCATATATCCCATTTGTTCTAATTGATTTTAAATTATTTCCTCATTTGAGGTAACTATGAAAGACCTACTTAAAGGTTCCAAGGACCATTGTTGGACACATCAATTTTGCCGAATGAAATTGAGTTTAAAATTTTCCATAACTTCGTGGTGATTCCAAGCAGCCCTAGGTGGTGAAGCCCGGGGTTTAGTCCTCTTACCACTCTTTTTTTCCACCCTGTACAAATCCTTAGCAATCTGATGCGGAATTAAAGATTTATCAAGAGGATGATCATTTGTGGAACCAGTTGGTAGTATCATCTATGGAAATGATTGGTGGAGGTAAATATGGGGTAGGAGAAGGAAGGTGGACTTCATATCTAAATCCCATAACTCATGGATGGAGATTTGGAAGGCAATCAAAGTAGAGTGAGATTCCTTTTCCAATTTTTTGGATTTGTCTTTGGGGATAGTAGAAGAGTTACATTTTGGCTTTGATGTTTGGTGTGATGATTTTGACTTAGCATCTTTATTTCTGAAGCTTTTCCAGCTAGCTGCAAATAAAGATGCTAAGGTGTTTAACTATATGGAGTTCATCGATGGAGTTCTAAATTGGAATTCATCTTTGTTAGGGCCGCTCAAGATTGGGAATTGGATATGATAAACAGCTTTGAGTTGGTGTGTTCAGCGTGGGTTTGTGTGGGAATAGAGCATAAGGTGTATTGAACTTTATATAGAAATGTTTATTTTACTGAACAATTGTACTATGAGGCATCCGCTTAAAGAATGATGGCTAAATCATATTTTCCTTGGAAGGCAATGTGGAGAGTGAAGGTAGCTATGAAGGTGGCTTTCTTTGTGTAGATTGCTTGCTTGGGGAAAATTCTCATGGTAGACAATCTTATTAAAAGGGGGTTTTTGACTATTGTGGATTGGTGTAGTACATGTAATTAAATAGACGAATGTATGGAGCATTTGCCTCTGCATTGTCCAATTGCTGTGGAATTATGGGCTTTCATATTTGCTGATTTTGGAGTAAAATGAGATATTCCTAAATTGGTGCAAGGAATACTTCAATGCTGGGGGTGGAGACCCAGTTCATTCAGAAAGAGAACATGGAATATTGTTCCATCTTGTTTAATGTGATATCTATGGAGGGAAAGAAATAGAAGGATTTTCAAGGGCTAAGCAGTTTCAGTAGAGATTACAGTCCTAGTTTGCTGAGGCTCTTTCCTACTTGGATGTCTTTGAATGTGTGTTTTTTTTAGATGCATTGTACTATTGACATTTTAGGGGGATTTCTTAGTATATAACCAATGTACTTGATTTTAGTTCCCTCTCTATCATTTGTATAACTTTTTTCAAAACAAGTTCTTTTACTTGTTAAAAAAAAAAAAAATTATATATATATATATATAGAGCATAAAACAAGTATGAGATTGCAACTTTGACAATTTATGGTATATTTTCCTTTTTCTGTTCAAGGAAAATGAAACTGTAAAAAACAGCTTAATTTGCAAAGTTTTTTGTATTTCTGAAAACACATTTTCTTTCTTTTGTTGATTTTTTAGACTAACATAAATTTTAGAATGTAATAATTCTTTAGGTGACTAAATTGTGTAAACCTTTGTACTCACTTTCTCAATTCAGTAAATTTTTTATTACTTAACCAAAGATAAAAGCGTATTTTTGTGAGCACATTTCTCAGTTTTATTTCCTGAGAACAAAACCAAACAAGGCCAAATGGCCATTGTTGTTTTCTTCATTTTCTTACTGTTACCGCCAAGTTTGTAGAGGTAGTCGCAGAAGGAAAATGGTTGGAACAAAGACGCTATCCTTGGAAGAATATAGTATTTTCAGGGAGGATGAAATTCCTTATGTCATGTTGTTTGTGATTCAAATAGTTAGTTCAGTAATGATGTTAGGGGATACATGTTCTTTATTTTTGGGTGCTGTTTGCAGATGAAAGTGTAAACTAATTTATTTTGCCAGCTTTAAACTAAACAACCTGATTTTCAGAAGTACTATTTGAAATATTTCCTGAGCACTTAACATAATTCAAGAGTCTAAGATTAATGTGTACATCTCTGTGTCACCCTTCGAGTTTGGAAAGCAATCATGAATATTTTTTCATTGCAGGGGAGGAATATCATTGTGAAGCTTGCCGATTCCCACAAGGGAAAATCCCTGCAGACACAGTTACCCACAGCAGTGGTTCCAATGGCCTTACCAATGGCAGCTGGATACCCTCAGCCTGGAAATGCACATGTGAGCACTACTCCTGTTGCGTACACTTACCCTCAAACTGTAGCATCATACCCTGTTTCTTCTTACCCTAGTCCTCCTACTGCACCTGCTCCATACCAGGCACAACCGCAAATTTCCTATGCACCAGTCACCTTAAAGAAAGAATCCCTTGGACTCCCATCAACACCAATGGGAATTGGTGGGTACCCATATTACCTCTCCAAACAATAACTGTGAGTCAACTGTAAAGATAGTGATATGTAACCTCATTCTTTTTTCTCTATCTTTGTTGCTCTGATCTCAACTACTACTACAATGGTAATTCCATTTTTCACTCACTCTATTGTATGTCATGGTTCTGCAGGTTGTCACCGGTTTGGTGTGTCTGGAAATTATTTGGTGGGATTAGGTTATGGGAATTCGTTGATGGCATGAAATATAATGTTTGAATCTTTGTTTCTTCTAAGTTTAGCCAAGAATAATGTAATGCAGCTCATTTACAATGGTAGGGATAGATGGATAGTTTCTACTAATTCTGTAGTTCATATGATGTTTTTTCTTTTCTTAGATCTGAAGCAGAGTAATGATTAAGTTCTTAATATTGGTTTCTCCTCTTAGTCCATTAAGCTTTCCTACTAGAGCTATTATAAATGCCTTTTTTTTATCCTTAATGTAAATACAGAAAAGCATCACAGTCGAGGCTGAGATTGACGATATAGAAGCATATTTGCATTAATGTAGTCCTTTGGTGCCTAGCATTGAATGATCATCGCATTACCGTTTTGCTTGCTGGGCAGCCGTCTCAACAAATTTGTATTGTGTTTTGAAAGCCTTTTTGAGTGAGTAGAAGCATTGGAAATTGTTTATTGCTTGATTGAGACATTGCAGTTGATTGGAAATGAAGGAAAATAATATATGGATTGGGGTGATTGACAGTGCATAAGGGATTGGGATGGAAAGGAAAGAAAATGATTGAAAAATGAAGTTGGTCCTTTTTTTTCACCAAAGTACATTTTGATCCTTAAAGTTTGGGATTGTTTTCATTTTGGTCCCTTAAGTTTGATATTTTTTATTTTGGTCCACTAAGTTTTATTTCATTTTCAAAATGGTCTTACTATCTATTTCCGTTATTGATCTGGCTCTTAAGATAAGGAGAGAGGGGGGTGTTTGGAATATTCTAAAAATGAAATCATAGTTGGTGAACCAAAATGAAAATCTCAAACTTGAAGGACTAAAATGAAACAATCCCAAACTTTAAGCATTAATGGTGTAATCAAACAAAGGAAATGGATAAAAATCTCTAGACATAGGAAAGAGGCGAGGCCATTTTGATGCAATTTAGGATGGATTTAAGTAATTACCCTACATGTGAATTGTGTTGCTCACAACCTTGTTAGATATGTTAGTGGTTTCTCGGTGTGAATAGAAGATGTTCCTTCACATCTTAGTGTTGTACTTTCAGCCGATTTGGTTGTTCTTGATTAATAAAATTACAGTTTTCTTCTAAAAAATTAAAAAAAAAAAAAAAAAAAAACCTATATGTGCTCTCATTTGTGTTACTTTTATATATGTATATAAAGGAAGTGGTGCCCTATAAGACATCTTGAAAATCTTATGAACCAAGAGTATGGTGGAAGAAACTTAAAACCTCTGTATTTTTTATGTCTTTCAAGTCTATTGAATTCACGACATGTGTGTTCCCAAAAGGACTATGAATATTAAGTTAAACTGTCCTTTTTTTGGGAGGGAGGGGGTGAATTTGATTTTTGTAAAAATGTCAAAATGCAAAAACAACACCTAAAATCTTAGTTTTTCCTTATAGTTCCCCAAGGTTTTTATACTCATAAAATTGATCACTGAGACTAACTTTCATTCATTCTTGTGGATGGAAGAATCATGTACCCATTACGAAACTACATTAAGAAGACTCATTAATTAATTTACATCATTGGTCACGTGATTTTTCCGTTTATAAGAGTTAACAACCCAACGATCAATTCGGTGGATATAAAACCTCACGAAGTTATAAAAAAGAATCGAAACCCGTGGGATGTTTTTGCAATTAACCCAAACTCCAGTCCAAGAAGCAAAGCAAGGCTTCTGTAAAAATTTGGAAGGAGTGTCTCGATTATACTGAAATTTGCCGGAAGTACCCCTTGTCTCAAAACGACAGAGATACTCACACACTAGTCCCACTCCCACATACACATACACGTACACGTACACACGTATTTGTTGAAAAACCCTTTTCTGTGAGTCTGGGGTTTAGCCAACGGCTCTGCAACCGAAGTTCCCTCCCTCTCATACATGGCTGCCGCTGATTCAGTACCAGCATTACAAGTGAACTTCGCAACCTAAACACTCACGCTTGCATAGGCATGCCCATCAAAATCAACGGTAAGTATTTCAGTCCAAAGACTTCATATTTCATTGCTATTTTTACCTTCAAATTTGGCATTCTGGCTTCTCTGTTTATTCAAATCTCGGAAACTGGTCATGACCCATTTGGCAAAACTCAGAATAACTTCCATTCTCAAATGGGTTTCTTCAAATATTAGTGAAAACCACCTTGGATCATCAAAATGGACACTTTGGCAATCTCGGACTTTCCCCATGGCCCAAAACCCTAGATATTATTCAACAAAAAGAACTGTTCAAACTGAAAAATGTGAACTTTTGGATGAAACTTCATCTGCTAATTGCAAAAAAGTTGTGAAATTTTCTCTTGCCACACGGAAAGCAGCCCAAGCTGCATTGTTGGATTATTTGCATTCAACTAGGAGCATACAGTTTGTGGATGCTGAGAATATGAGTAAAAACTCGCCACATTTTCTCAAAAAGCTGTTGAAAAGGGTCGAAAATGAGGGGGACATTGGACGGGCTATTAGCCGGTTTTTGCGGTACCATCCCATTAATGAATTTGAGCCCTTCTTTGAGAGCATGGGTTTGAAACCTTCAGAATATGATCCTATTCTTCCGCGCAATTTGATGTTTCTTAGTGATGATGATTTGTTGCTGGAAAATTACCATGTATTGTGCAATTATGGGATTGCGCGTAACAAGATTGGGATGATTTATAAGGAGGCAAAAGAAGTTTTTGGGTATGATTCTGGGGTTTTGTCATCAAAGCTTAAAGCTTATGAAGAACTGGGACTTAGCCAGTCTACTATGATTAAGTTTATTGTTTATAGCCCTTATCTTTTGATAGGAAATGTAAATTTGGAGTTTGTTCAGGTATTAGAGAAGCTAAAGAGTTTTGGAATGGAAATTAGTTGGATTGAGCAGAATTTGTTGGATGGGATTACTTATAACTGGAGACAGATGCTTGGGCTTTTATGCTTGTTTAGGAAGATGGGATGCAGCGAGGAGCAGTTGGCTAGACTAATCATTGAGCATCCAGGGATTATATTTGAGGGCTCTGGGGATAGAACACTGTCTCTAATTGGGTTCTTATTGAAATTTGGATCTACAGTGAACCAGATGCGTTTGCTGTTTCTGCAGTTTCCACAAATCCAAGTTGGGAAATTTGTGTTGAATTTGAGGCAGTGCATTCTGTTCCTGAATGAGATCGAGATGGAGGTCACAGAGGTTGGGAAGATTGTCTGCACTCATGCCCTATTACTTGGTTCATGTACTTTGAAGAAAACTAACAGCTTGCTTGCTAACCTAAATGTTGGGAAGAAGCGACTTCGTAAACTTGTCCTGGAGAACCCACAAGAATTGAAGAATTGGGTTCTAGGAACTAAAGTTGAGCCATTACCAGAATCAGGAGAGGAACTAAAATCAAAATTGCAGAAGTCCAAGTTTTTGTTGAATTTGGGATTTGCTGAGAATTCTGAACAAATGAAATCAGCAATTAAGGTGTTCCGAGGCAATGGAGTGGAGCTGCAGGAGAGATTCGATTGTATTGTGAAAGCTGGTTTGAATCAGAAGGATGTTTTTGGAATGATTAAAGTATCGCCTCAAATTCTTAACCAGAAGAAAGTTGTGATTCAAATGAAGATTGATTTTTTTGTAAATGATTTGGGCTATCCCTTATCATCTTTAGTGAAATTCCCATCATGTCTTTCATATACAATGCAGAGGGTTGAGCTTAGGTTATCAATGTATAATTGGCTTAAAGATCAAGGAGCAGTAGATCCCAAGCTGGCCTTGAGCACTATAATTGCAAGTTCAGAGAAATTATTTGAAGAGCAGTATATAAATCATCATCCTCGTGGCCCTCAGGTTTGGCAGGATTTGAAGAAAAAAATTTATTCTGTATAATGAATTGTTTTATTACTTGTACTTTTAAGGGTTTGGCAGGCAAGTTATCTGCTAGTTGGTATGCAAAAGTTCTTTCAATCTTTCTTTTACCTTGACAACTTGAGAAATTCATTAATTGTTTTTTATCCACATATCTTAAACTGAAGCCAAGTTTCCTCCAGTTAGCAAGCATATAAGCAAATATAAGAATCAAAGCAGGTTTAGATCTAAGTGATAACTAATTATTTTATTCATTAACAAGACAAGAACAGGTAATGTTTCTTATATTTATTTTTCTTTTTATTTTCTCGTTATGCATAGTGTTTAAGCATTTCTACATCCCATTACAAAGGCATCAACCCATTGTGTATATGTGGAATATGAAAAGAGTCCATTATGCTTCTAGTAGGGAAATAATTTTATGCATTTCTTGAGAAATTGTTTCACATGGAGGCAGTGCAATTGTGTTTCTGTTGTATTTTGTTCATTATGAGAAAAAACTTATTCTTGAGAAAATCATGGCAGCACCAATGGGGAATAAAATGAGAGTCATTTGAATTGGGTCAGACCCTTGAAAAGCTTATCTCCACATGTGTACTTGTTATTTGACCACCAGTACTCTGAATTTATTACTTCTTGATCGTAAGTTGCTAAATAGTTGGAAGGATTAAAAAAAAAAAAAGAGAGTAGATTATGGAGAAGCTTGGAGAAATATGAAGTGTGCTTTTTTTTTTGGGAGGGTGGGGGGAGGTTGTCCAATCAAGTTTCAATCAGTGGGGTTTTCAAAAAAATTATCTGTAATCAGGCTATTCCACTTCCAAAATTTTAATAAGAACTCTGCTTGTCAACAGTTAATTTGTATGAAATTACCCCATAGCTTTAATATATTTGTCTATGTAGCCAAGAATTATGAGCTGCAAACTTGTTTAAGTTGGTATTTTTTAGATTCTATTAATATTTAACCAGAAAATGTGATGACACTACCCATATATTTTGGCATCGTGCATGCTGGATAAATAACATTTCATTGTTGGAAACATTTACCACCTACACTCATTTAATGGCTGTTTTGGTGTTGATCCAAATGTTCTTAGTCCCTCCCTACCTTTGCTTTCAGTTCTTAATATCCCTATATATGATAGATATAAAATGCTTCTAGTGCTATGTTTCTGGTGTTAGAGGTTGATGTACTTCTTCCTGATTGGGTTTATCTGCCACAGTGGTGAGCAGCACGTATGACCTGACCATTGAACTGTTGAAACAAATCAAATATTAGGTCATTTATTTGTGAAGCACACATTTTGAGAGTTGTCTTATGCATGCCTATAGCTATTACCACAACCTTACCTGAACTCAGAAGCATTATTAGGGTTGACCACAATCAGGCTCTTGTATTGCATGGAAATAGCGAAGAACATTCACAACAAGGGTGCTACTTTTTTATCATATATTTTGAACAGTCTCCTGGAAGGTAGCCCGAACTGAGGATGGTGCTGAGTCGGCCAGGGAGATAAGGTTGTGACTGCAAAGCAGATAATCTGATTATGTGTTTGACGGGTTTTCCAAACTGTAGATAGTCAAGGAACGCAGTGCTATAATTCCTCAATATGGACACAAGGCAAGTTGTATTTTTCTGGAATCCTTTTTCAACTAATGTGAGCACTCTCTTATTCATAACAAAAAGAAAAGAAAAGAGGAGCATAGAACGTTTTGGATGCTATGCTGATTCTTACTTACATATAGCATGAAGTCCTTATTAGCCAATCATATTCAAGAAGTGGTTGCAACTGATACTAATTATTCCGAGATTTTTGATAACCTGAATACTGCCACTTGGAGAGTCAAGCTCATAGTAAAGAAAATTTTGCAGCAGCCTCATTCTTTCAGATATGTTCTTTTCATAATGTATAAAGAAACCAATTGCGTTGCTGGCTTTGTGCCTCATATAAACAACATAGGGCAGTATATAAATCTTTGCTTTCAACGAGTTTGTGTTAGAATCCCATCCCGTGTTTGCATGAACATTAATCCAACTTTCAGTTTTTAGGACAGCAGCTTTTGGTGAACATGTTGAATTTCCTAAATGACCCGTATGATTTATTATTATTATTATTATTTTTTTTTGGGTAAATTACAAAGTTGGTCTCTATCCTTTACACCATATTTCAATTTGGTCCTTAACCTTTTCAATGTCATAATAATTTAGTCCTTGCCAATTTGGTCCTTAACCTTTTCAATATTGTAATAATTTAGTCCCTATCTCTATCTCTGTATTCCATTCATAAACCTTGTATAGCAACAACCCCATTCTCTATCTCTATCTTGATCTCACTCTCTCTAACAAAAGGAAAGTTAGAACTTTAACCATTCAAATAACAAGAAAATTACAACATCAAATGAACTAAATCAAAACCAAAACAAAAAAAATACCCATAAGACCTAAACAGGAGACGTCAACAAAATCAAGAAAACAGAAACATAAACATCCCACAAGACACAAACTTTAGAGTTTTTTCTTCTCTTCCTCTCCATTTCTCAATAACAAAAAAAAAAGGGTCTTTAAAGAACAAGTAATCCCACAAGACTCAAACTTTAGTTTTCTTCTTCTTTATTTTCTTAGTAACCAAACAAAAGAGCCTCGAAAAACCCAAAAAAAAAAAAACCAACATTATTAAGAAAATTAGCTTAGTTGATCTCTTCCTTCTCTTGATCTTTCCCTCTCTCTATCAACCTCTGATTCATTTTTTTCTCATTAAAGCCGAGGCTCCATGGCCTCCATGGCTGGAGCTCTCAATTTCTCTCAAGCTTCGAAGATCAGACCTTCCTTATAAGGGGTTATGCTACGGGCCCATTTGATACGTGTGTTTAAACAACAGTTTTCAGTTTTTTTTGGAAATATGTGTGGGTGAAAAATTGTGTAGAAATACGTGTAATGTTATTTAAAAACTGAAAACATGTGTTTGAACTCGCGTACGCTAGACCTAGGAATGTTTTGTTTTGAGCTATGCATAAACAGTGATGGAGGCCAAGAGAAAGTTAGGAATTTTAGGGATTTTACCGAGGATGAGTGTGTTTGATTGGTGACTATGACTAACGAGAGAAAGAGAGGATAGTGATTTTAGTGATATACATGTCCAATTTTAACTTCCTTTTTTTTTTATATATATATATATATTTATCTAATGTGTTGCAGTTGGCAATTGATGTAGCAAGAAAAATTATTTTTTATTGTTCCGTTTGACACATCATCTTTTTTCATCAAGAGATAACGGCAAAAACTAAATTGACATGACACTAAAAATGTTAGGGACCAAATTGACACAATTGAAGAGTTAGAGACTAAATTGAAATATGGTGTTAAAGATAAGGACCAACTTTGTAATTTATCCTATTTTTTTAGTAAACTACATTTTTTGAATTAAAAATTTTTGTAATAAACCAGTAAGAAAGAGTTAGTAAGTTGAAGAATGGAAAAATGTGAAGGAATGTTAAAAATCACATTAGTAGAAGTCATAAAAAAAACATCAATTAGGGAAGTAACAGAAAGCATGCCTTTATGTGGCCAACTCAATTTAATCTGTTAAGGATCTATAGCTAACCTCAAATTTTGAGACTAAATTTCGGTTGTTGTTAACCCGTCTAAGGTTGGACCTACAATCCAATTGGATAATTGCTAATTCCTTTATAATATTCACTTAAAACTAGTAATTAATAAGCTTAACGTGGAACAAGTACAAATGTGAAACTAGTAATTAATAAGCTTTACGTGGTGCAAGTACAAATGTGTGGCAGTCTCCATTTGGTAGTCTGCAAATTAATTTGTGTTGTCATAATGCAAAGGACCGTTTGTGCAACCCAACAAGTTTTAACTATTTTAAAAGTAAAGATTTGAAGAGGAGAAAAATCAACATCATCCATGAGACGACCAAAGAAAAGATAATTTACTCACGTCCATCTTATGGACGAGGAAAGTCAGCATTAAAGGAGCTTCCCATAAATGACACGAGAAACAGCTCACCTAACAGACAAGCAAAAGCGTAACGGACGAATCAACGGGCAGAAGGACATTAAATCCTATTACGACCCAGCATTTATTCCCAACGGATACAAGACCATTAAGGTCAGCATTTATCCCCATAATGAGGGGCAAAGACTTATAAAAAGGCACAAACAACCAGAACAAAGGGACGCAACTCATATGCAACATATGCATTACAATTCTCCAGCCAAATAGCAGTTCCTTCGCACAATTAAGCTCTAATCTTACTGACTAGCTGGTCAGAGGCCCTTTGGCACACACCACACTAATGTGCTCCAAGAACCTTATCCTTTTTTGCAGGATCTCACAGTTGCTATGCTGAGCTCATCCATCCATATAGACGAGGAGTTCAACTGAGGATTTTCTACATCATCAATTTGGCGCCATCTGTGAGGACGTTTGCAAAGCCATACAGTTTCCCTTTTCTTGACAAAAAAATTCCTCTCGATACCAAATGGATTCTACTAACGTAGCACAGCAAATTCAACATTGACAGCGAACATTGAAGAATTGACATGACAGAATTTGGAGTTAAGGCAGATCGCCGAAACCCAAAGCAATCAAAGAAATGAAGAAAGGCAGGAGAACAACAATGATGAGGATACGGTTGATCTGTTGAGTCATTGAAGAAGAACGCCTGAAGGAGAAAACTCCTCCAAGATGGAAGAAATGATCTGTAAAATGGAGAGAGAAATGGACAAACTAAGAAACATAGTGAAGGACAAATCCATGTCCAGCCTAGATGGCATGATTCGGAGAACAAATTCACCCTTCACTACAGAAGCCCTGAACCGTCCATTACCTCCCAAGTTTCGGCTTCCACAACTTGAATCCTTCGATGGGTTGAAAGACCCCCTAGACCATACTGAGTCCTTCAAAACCTTAATGCACCTACAGATGACACCAAATGGGGTCATGTTTAGAGCATTCCCAACCACTTTAAAAGGCGCAGCCAGAGTGTGGTTCAACAGGCTATCACCAGGTACAATTGCTAACTTTGAACAACTAAGCAAAAACTTTATTCGTCATTTCATAGGAGGATAGCGCCACAAGAAGCCCACGGGCCATCTATTGAACATCTGACAAGAAGAAGGAGAGTCATTGAGGAAGTATGTAGATCGCTTCAACAAAGAAGTATTACAAGTGGACGAGGCAGAAGACCAGGTTATATTGACCACATTCCAAGCCAGACTACTGCCTGGAGACTTCTTTTTCTCCATAAACAAGACCCCGCCCAAGACAGTGACGGAACTTCTTTAGAAGGCGCAAAAATACATGAATGCAGAAGATGCATATTCATCCAAAGGAATAGTCAACAAAAGGAGGAAACAAGACGATTATACAGATCGCCATCCTGAAAAGAAAAGAAGACCTCTAGAGCAGAGGTCAAAGTTCACTAATTTCACTCCTCTAGTGATGCCCATCGACCAAGTGCTAGGACAGATCAAGGACAAACCTGGTTTAAGTTGGCCCAGACCAATTAAAACACCAGTTGAATCTCAAGATAAAAGTAAGTATTGTAGATTTCATCAAGGTCATGGCCACAATACTAACGAATGCAAATGCTTGAAAGAGCAAGTTCAGTCTCTAATTCGTCAAAGGAAGCTTCAAAAGTTTGTACGATGATAAGATTATCAGAGACGACCCTATGGAGATAGCAAGAACAGAGAAAAAGAACCCAAGTCCTGGTCAAGTTAAAGCCCCCATTGGAGAAATACGGACGATCTCAGGAGGAATCACGATGGGAGGATCTTCCAAATCATTAAGGAAAGCCTACATAAGGGAAGTGAACAGCATCCATTACCGTCTTCCATCCTTCAAAACACCCAGAAGAGACGATCCAGACATTTCCTTCTCCGAAAGAGATGCCAGAGGGATCAGACAGCCTCATGACGATCCCTTGGTAGTTATGTTAAGGATAGAAGGGTATAATATTCATTGAATCTTGATCAACAATGGAAGCTCAGCCGACATCATCTACATGCCCGCCTTCCAGCAAATGAAGATATCAAAAGAAAGCCTTCTTCCATTCACATCACCTCTTGTAAGTTTCACAAGTGATAAGATATACCCCAAGGGGATTATTACACTAACCGTCATTGCAGGAACTTATCCGGCCCAAATATCCAAGGAAATTGATTTCCTAGTAGTGGATTGTCCTTCCACCTACAACGTGATAATTGAACGACCAATTTTGAATCGCCTAAAAGCAGCCACTTCAACATACTGCTTGAAGTTGAAGTTCCCAATAGCCTACAGAGTAGGGGAAATACAGGGAGATCAAGTCCTTGCTAGAGAATGTTACCAAGCAGCCTTGGCCTTAGGTGAAAACCATACATGGACCATAGATGAGGACAAATCCACCCCTGACGTGGCAGAAGAATTATAGATGGTTGAGATTGTCCCTGGAGATTCAACAAAAGTCATGAAGGTGGGAACAAAGCTCCCAAAGGAAAATCAAGATATCTTTGCATGGAAGAAGACATGCCTGGGATCGACAAAGCAATCATCCAGCATCGCTTAAACGTCGACCCAGCATACAAGCCAATCCAACAAAGACGGAGAATCTTCGCTCCCAATTGCAATCGGGTAGTCATCAAAGAAGTAGAGAAGTTCTTAGCAGCAAGTTTCATTCGTGAGGTGTATTACCTCGAATGGTTAGCAAATGTAGTAATGGTGAAGAAAGCAAATGGGAAGTGCAAAATGTGTGTCAATTTCACAAACTTGAATAAAGCATGCCCAAAGGACAGCTTTCCACTCCCAAGGATTGATCAGCTAGTAGACTCAACGGCAAGACACAAGCTATTAAGCTTCATGGATGCCTTTTCAGGGTACAACCAGATACTCATGGACGAGGAGGACCAGGAGAAAACAACTTTTGTTACCAACTAGAAGTTATACTATTACAAAGTCATGCCCTTCGATCTGAAAAACCTTGGAGCTATATACTAGAGATTGGTAAACCGAATGTTCTCTCACCAAATAGGGCGAAATGTAGAAGTCCATGTAGACGACATGCTAGTGAAAAGCAAGGCTGAAAAGGAACACATGGATGACCTCAAAGAGACCTTCCATACACTTCGTAAGTATAATATGAAATTAAATCCAACCAAATGTGTTTTTGGAGTTTCTTCATGTAAATTCCTGGAATTCATGGTGTCACAACGATGGATAGAGGCAAACCCCGACAAAGTGAAGGCCATCTTGGAGCTGACATCCCCAAAAACAGTAAAGGAAGTCCAGAGTCTGACAGGAAAGGTAGCAGCCTTGAATCGGTTCCTCTCATGAGCCACCGATAAATGCCTCCCGTTCTTCAAAACTCTAAAAAAAGCTTTTGAATGGACGAACAAGTGTGAGGACGCCTTGAATAAGCTAAAAGCTTATCTTACGCAACCACCATTGCTGAGCCCATCCATCACATGAGAAGAACTCCACCTTTACCTAGCAGTCTTAATGGTCGCAGCCAGTTTAGCCTTGATAAGGGAAGAAAACGGAGTACAAAGACTAGTATATTACACTAGCCAGGCATTCCAAGGTGCAGAAGGAAGATACACGAAGATGGAAAAGATGGCTTTATCACTGGTAATTGCTTCTAGAAAATTACGTCCTTATTTTCAAGCTCATACTATTATGGTGATGATAGATCAACCCATAAAGAAAGCCATGAACAAGCTAGATATTGCTGGTCATCTAATCCAATAGGCAGTAGAGCTCAGTCAATTTGACATTAAATACAGAACTCGAACCGCCATCAAAGCACAGATGTTGGCTGACTTCATAGTAGATGTTGTCAGACTCCAATTTCCAACAACAAATAATGAAGCGGAGTATGAAGCCCTCATCACCAGGCTCAATTTGGAAAAAATGCTAATGGCAAGAAGGATTGTCCTTCAAGCAGATTCCTAATTGATGGTTGAACAAGTAAAGGGAGTTTATGAAGCAAGAGAATATAGAATGAAGAAATACATGGACCTCATCCAATAGCTTCAATCGTCGTTCGACAAGGCTATCTTTCAGCAAATTCCTAGAAGCGAAAATGCAGAAGCAGACTCTCTAGCAAAGTACTTCTTCAGAAGAATACAGTCTAGTCACTGACTTAAACATGGAGCCATAAGGAGAACCCAGCATAGACGGAAGTATGGTCATGCCAATTCAGGAACAAGATGACTGGATGACACCAATTATATCCTTCCTTAAGAATAACCAACTTCCCAACAGCCAAGCAGAGGCAAGTAAGATACGAGCCAGAGCAGCACGCTTTATCATCATAGACGATGTTCTATATAGACAAGGATATTCTCTCCCTTATCAACGCTGTGTCACGGCTCCTAAAGCTGAATATATGTTGAAGGAGATACATGAGGGCATTTGTGGAAACCATGCTAGGGCAAGATCACTAGCAGGAAGGCACTAAGAGTAGGCTATTATTGGCCCACTTTACAGAAGGATACACTTCACCTCGTGCAAGCATACGACCAATGTCAGAGGTCCACAAACATAAAGAAGCAGCCTGGAGAGCCCATGGTTCCAATCACTTCCCCTTGGCCTTTTGCCCAATGGGGAATAGACATAATAGGTCCACTACTTACAGGGAGAAGACAGATGAAATTCCTAGTAGTGGAAATTGACTACTTCACAAAATGGGTAGAAGTAGAACCACTAACAACAATTACAGGAGAAAAGATCCAGCAGTTCTTTTGGAAGAACATAATTTGCAAGTTTGGAATTCTAGGCGTCATTATTTATGATAATGGAAGGTAGTTTGACAATTCAAAATTTAGAAAATTCTACAAGGATTTGAAGATACAGAATCACTACTCCTCACTTGGACACCCACAAGTCAATGGCCAAATTGAAGTAACAAATCAAAGCTTGCTCAAAATTATCAAGACTCGACTTAACATGGCAAAAGGTGCATGGCCGAAAGAGCTTCCAAATGTGCTATGAGCGTATCCAACTACAACAAGGACGCCTACAGGGGAAACACCTTTCAGATTGACGTTTAGCTCTGAAGCCGTCATTCCCGTAGAAATTAGACTGGCATGTCTACGGGTAACAAGTTACAATGAGTATTAGAACGAAGAAAAACTCAAAACTAACTTAGACTTGATAGACGAAGTTAGAAATGAAGTCCAACAGAGAATGGTAAAGTATCAAGGAGCCATGACTAGATACTACAACAGAAGAGTCAGAGTTAGAAGGTTCAACCCAGGAGACCTCGTACTCAGAAACGTATCCCGGGCAACTAAAGATCCCTTACAGGGAAAGTTGGGACCAAAATGGGAAGGCCCATATGAGGTCGCCCACTCCTCAAGATAAGGAACATATCACCTTAGGAGCTTAGATGGGAAAGAGCTACCTTGTCCATGGAACATTGAGCACTTAAAAGGTATTACCAGTAAAGTCCCAAAATACTTTTTAGTTTACGCCTTTTCCATGGCTATCCATGTCTACATTTAACATTGTATTCAACTCAAGTCATTTTATCTCAATAAGAGTAAAGCCTTCAAAAAGGCAAAGTCATTATTTCACAGAAATGCATTAACTCATAAAAGAATATTGATAAAATATAGTATACTCCTGCATGTATATAGAAAGTTTGAATCCAAGCATCATCTATAGATGACGCAAATTTTCATAATTAATACACGATAACCAATAAAGGCCAATAAGAGGCTAAAGTATCGATACAAATTATCATCGTTTATACATGATAACAATTAGGGTGGCCTCCCAAAGCCCACTAATTACGTGGCATACTATGGGTGCAACACACCTTTGGAGGGGGGAGTACACCTCGGCCGAGTGGACCAGGGCGGAGAAAAGAAACAGAGTCGCTACCTACTTTAGGTCTAGGAACCATATATATAACGCCCTTACGTGAAAGGATTGATCTTACTACCAGAGTATGGGTTCAGAGTTTAGGTCTGGGGATGGGAATGTGTTAGACACCAAACCCCACCCGACCCGTGGGTCGGCTTCCACTCATTGTATCTTACGTCTTAATCTCATTAAAGGAATGTTTCATATTGCATCCTAAACTCACACACACACTAACATACATCTAAGCATACAACATGGAATTTTCCTCCCCAACCCTATCATACATCTATCGTGGCATCTCATCACATATTTCATCCAACGTAACAAACAAACAAACACACATCACAAAGGCAGCAACAAGGCATGTTGAGATCAAGCAATCAAGTTATCATATCCAAGGCCAACCTAGATTACACATCCAATGTATACCATATCCATCATATCCACAACCAAATGCATATTCATATGAATGCATGACTTACCTCACTCCAACAGAGCACCTATGTAACAATGCGTGGACATATGAATGCGTGTTCATGGCAAAGCAAAGCAAACATATAAAGGGAAACCCTAATCTAACATATCAAAGGCAAACAAACAAATAAACAGAGAAATAGAGAATATACATGTGAAAATAAGCTGGAACAAAGACATATTAGACAAATAAAATAAAGAAACAAAAGCAAAAGGTTGTAAATTAGGGTTTTCAGGCTTGAGAACACATATGCATACATAGGGCCTGCGTACGTAGCCTAGCTGTATGCGTACGCATACTTCGAGTATGTGTACGCAAGCAAAACGCATGCGTATGCATACACGCCCAAACCATAACCCAAAAACAGAAACACAGAAAAACAGAGCTTTTCAAGCTACCTAAACATATTAAAACATAAACAAGACAAGAAAAATGGATAGAAAGAAGAATTAAAACAAAGAAAAGGAAATAAAGGGTTAGAACTCAATACCTCAAACACAAAGCTTTTCAAGCTTGATTTTGACCATTCCCCTCAGTCAATCTATTCACAACCAAACAAAATTGATTAGTAAACTTCAAAACTCAAAGATCACGACCAGAAAAGGTCTCAATCAAAAGAAAATTGACTTGAGGATGTTTTGTAAAAAAAATCCCTCTTTAATTCACTATTTCTAGTGAATCTTAGGTTTTCCCTTAGGATTTTCTGTGTGTTTTAAAAAGGTACCATGTATGGCTTTTTATATTGAAAAAACGGGGGTTTGGAATGGCTCCTAGACAATGTGGGATTTGTTCCAAACCTCAGTTTTAATGTAGAAAACTTGCATTTCATAGTTTCTAGAACCCTAGCATGCGTACGCATACCCATGTATATGTACGCATGCATAAAGCTTGTGTACACAAGTCTAGAGCATGCGTACTTATGGCCTAAGGTTTTCGTGGCCTTTATTTTCTAAAAATAGTTTTATTCAACTCATAAAAGAGTTATATTTTCCATAAAAACCTGCCTCAAGTCAATTTAAGTCTGATCGGGCCCTCAACTAACCTTGAGCTTTAGAATTTTACCATCATTGGGGAATGGGGGTCTGAGTTGTAAGGGGTATAAAATGCGGTGTCTATAGATGCCCCTCTTTTGATTCATGAGCTCCGCTAACAGAATCAAAAGAATAAAAGACAAAACATTTTGTTTCGATGTATGGCTCGGACCCAACCCACACACACGGCACACAACACGCATACATGAGGCGGGGTGTAACTCTGCAGAGTTGGGTGGGATTTGTATGTTCGAATTCCTACCTTTGTTACTCAAGAAACAAACAATGACAGGTTCACTATCCCAAAACCTGTTTTACCAATTGCAAGCAAAAGTCGAGTGACTCACTACCTAAAGTCACTAAAAAAGAAAAACAAACATGGCCAACAGCCGCAACCATCAACCAAACAAACAAGGTGCTCTTACGAGCTTAAAAGGATACATATCTGTGGTGTCCATCTAGGGCACTTGCCTTAAACTTCGCTGGGTGGCTTGTGCCTCTTGTCTTCCATCTCTATCTTTACCTGTTCTGGTGAGGCTTTTGCCTCGAGTGACCTTGATCTCTATCTCTATCTCTACCTCTTCTATTGTGCCTGCATATTCAATTCTCTTGGGATATGTGCACATACTATGTATTCTTCTTTTCTGACTGGTATGGGATCTGTGCCTGCATATTCAATTCCCAGAGAATATATGCACAAGTGGCCTTGGTGTTCTAACCTACGAGGAAGTCCTTGGTGAAAGATTCACTGGGGAGAATGATTTGTTGAGGAGTGTATTGGTGACCCACGGGGGAGCCGTCTTGGTAATTCGACCTACGAGGAAGCCTTTGATGGTGTGTAGTCCACTGGGGAAAATGTAACTCGCTGGGGAGTTTCGGTGGTGATTTTGAGCTATAAGGAAGTCTTTGATGGTGTGTAGTCCACTAGGGAAAATTTTCTTCTTCTCCTTCATGACTCACTGGGGCACTTGTGTTGATTCCACTCACAAGGGGGTTTTATCAACTCCAAGGGGAAAGTTTCTTCATAACTCTCGAGGGGGTTGTCCTTGTGCTTGAGACTCGCGGGGGAGTCCTCCTATGATACTGTACTTTACTGGGCATTTGGTTGATGATCTTAACTCACAGGGAAGTTTCTTTAGGGATTCTGCTAAGGAATGTTCTTCATGCTTTTAACCCACTAGGGAATGCTTTGAGAGTCTTTGTGTCTATTACCCAACTGAGGGTATTTCTGTCATTTTTGAATGCATTTTTTAATTTTCTTTTGCACTTCCTACCTTCTGGGAACTCACTGGGAAATTTTGAATTTTTGTTTTTTTACTAAACTACACGTAGTTTAGTTGAGAGGCCTAAACTATGTGTAATATAGCCATCAGACCTTCCAGCCTCCTCAAAAGTTTTTCCAACGGTTTCCAACCGTTTCTTTTCTTTTTCTTCTTATTTCTCTTCATCTTCCTCATCTCTTCACATTCTCTCTAACTCTCCAACTTCCATCTATTCTCTCTACAAAAACTCTTTGCCTCTCTCTCACTTCCTCATTCTGATCTTTACCTCTAAAAATCTCTCATCCACAACTCTCTTTCTCTCCCAAACTCTCTCTTCTCCATAGCACCCAAGTCCAAGAAAAGCTCCTACGTGCTTTCCGGCGATGTGTTCAACCTTACCCGCTAGAATAGGGCTGTAAGGCTAAACGAGCCCCCCACATTGACCCACAGGCCACATGATCATCTTTCAGAGATTGCGAGGACCAAATTGGTAAGTTTTTCAAGTTTTTCTCATTTTCTCATTTTGCTTTGATCTTCCATTTTAATCCTTTTTTGGACATGTAAATGCTTAGGTTTTGCTATATGATGGGTTTAGATGAAAACCTGACACTTTAGGAAGGGTAGGAACATGTTTAGGATGAGTTTTGATCGAAATATGTCTGAAAATTTCGAAGAACACTTCTTTGTCTGTGCTTATGCGTATACGGATATCGGCCTACGTACGCAGCTTGTATCCATGCATATGCATACATGACTTACGCGTACGCAGGCTTCCTTCATGCATACGCATCCGTGCTCCTCAGTTTACACGGATGCATGATCCAACTTGCGTACATGTGTGGCCTATTTGTGTTTGGACATAAATTGCTCGCTTCGAGTGGTCCCCTTGGCATAAATTTCTCATTTTTGAGTGGCCTGTTTATGTTTAGACGTAAATTTCTTGCTTCAAGTGGTCCTCTTTGGCGTAAATTTCTCATTCTTGAGTGGCCTATTTATGTTTTGACGTAAATTTCTCGCTTCGAGTGGGCCCCCCAACTTTAGGTACATTTTCTTAAAACTCAAAAACATCCTAGATTTTCTCATGGTACATTTCTTGTTTGCATGATTGCTTGCATGTATGTGTGTCATGAAGGTAGAGTCCTTAAAACTCGAAAACATCTCAGTTTTTTCTTTTATGTGGTTTTTCACGCTTCTTGTCAGAAGTGCACCAATTACCTTTTTTGAGCACATCCCCATGTTTGCTTGTTTGTGGGTTTGTCTGTAGTGTGTGTGTGTGGACTCAAAGTTTATTAACTTGCAAAATGTTTGTCTCTTCACGCTTTTAACTATACTTGCATCTGTACACCGCATTTTGTACCCGTTAATAAATTTTGGTCCCCAGCCCTAATGATGAGCTTGACATATGTCAAGGCTAATTAAAGAGTTCACAATAGTTTGGAAGTAATCACAACTCAAAAGTGCTCAAATCGCGTTGAAATCGATACTAAAAAATGACTTTTGCTTACTGTTTTGACCATAACTTTTTATCCACAAAGAATTTTTTAGTGTGGCTTGTTTCATTGGAAAGTAGACATCCTGGGCTTCAATTTGAACAAATTTTTCCTAATTCAAACTTATATTGAGTAAGTTATAACCATTTGAAGTTGGGCCAACTAGGCAGTCCAATTTTCTGGGTTTTAAAACTTCATTTTAAGGGCCCAAAACATCATGCTGTGATGTGGGCCGACCCATAAACCCTTGGAACGTCCAAAGAAAATTAAAAAGCCCCAAAAACCCTAATTTTAACTTATAAATACTCATCTTATGCCTCCAATCAAAACCTTAGCTAGAGAGAGTTAGTTTTTTGCCTTCATTTTCTCTAAAACCCTAATTCTCTTTTCTAAAACTCACACATAGCCCCTTAGCACGTTTTTTGACAAATTAAAAACCTCTATTTAGTTAGTTCTAAGGTAGAAACTATTTTCCCAATTGGATTTCTCAAAACCTTTCTCAAAACTAATCTTATTCTTAAGTTGTGATTATAAAAAACTATTGTATTCTTTAATTCTCTTGTTCTCTCAACTTAATCTTTGTATTGTAGGCACTGAGGAGCCAATTAAATATCAACCAAATTGTGTTCCATAAGCAAGGTGAGTCTCTCTTCATGGCTTTTTCCTTGATTAGGGTTTTTATAATATGTGTTCTTGTTGTTCTTAATTGATTTATATATTATATATTCTTAGAAATATGTTTTACTTTGTTTAATTTTGTTTTGTGATGTTTCATCATGTTTGATTGAAGAGTTGAATGATTGGATATTTTGATGAATGTGTTTTGATGTGTTATTTGTTGTTCTTGTTTGTTGTTAGATTCAATGCATGTTTAGGAATAGATTTTGTTTTATTTATTTTGGATATCTTTGTTGTTAGTTTAGGTTTTTTAATATTATATTAGAAGCATGTTAGGTTGTTAGTTTTATTGTTTTAGGTTCTGCTCTGTTTTTTTGTATTTCTGGTTTCTGGGCTAGGGTTTTCTGGGCATGTATGCGTACGCACACTTCTTGCATGCGTACGCAGACTTGAAGTATGCATACACATACGACTGTGCTGTGTATGCAGACCTATGTATGCGCACGCATACTTCTGCCCAGAAACCCCAATCCAAGTTTTATGTTTCTGTTTCTTTATTTCATTTATATAATATGCTTCTGTTTTGACCCTTCTTTATGTTTTTGAGTCTCTGTTTCTCTGTTTGATTATTTGTTTACCTTTAACATGTTAGATTAGGGTTTTCTTCCACTATTTTCTTTATTCTACCGTGAACATGCATAGGATATGATCATGCATTGATGCATAGGTGTTGTTATGCAGTAAGGTAAGTGAGGTAAGGCATGCATTCATATGTATATGCATTTGATTGGGATATGGTATGTGAACTTGAAATATGTTTGTGTTCTTGATGCTCTCCAATAATTCTTTAATGCTGCCAAGTCTATGTTTCTGCCTTTGTGATATCTTATTTGTTGGCTGCTGTGGATGAAATAATATGATATGCATGATAGATGTATGCTAGGTTTGATATGAGTTGTCATGATAGATGTATGTTAGAGTTTTGGGATGATTGATGCCATGTTGATTGCTAGATGTATGCTAGTGTGTATGTGAATATAGATAACAATATTGAATGAGCCTTTAATGAGATTAAGACGTAAGACATAATGACTGGAAGCTAATCCACGGATTGGGTGGGGTTGGGTGTCTAATACCTTCCCGTCCCCATACCTAAACTCCAAACTCGTACTCTGGTAGTAAGATTAGTCCTTCCACGTAAGGGAGCTATATTTATGGTTCCTAAACCTAATCTAGTTGGCGACTCCATCTTTTCTCCGCCTCGGTCCACTCGGTCGACACGTACTCCCCTCCCCTTTCCTAAGGAGAAAACTGTTGCACCCACACTACTAACGAGGATTTCCCTATCATGGCTCAGCAACTCTTGGGGATTCCTCTTGCTATAGCTCAAAGGTGGTGCATTCTTAACAAGTTGAACATCCGCACGGTTTTCACGTACTTTTCTCAGCAGAACGTTCCCTTGGCTGGGGTACAGCGTGCCCACTATCTTAACACCTTTTGCTTATGCCTTCTTGTGAGGTACTTCTTGGTGCATGAGACACATCGTGTAGATCAAAGGATGCTTTCGATGGTCCTCAATCTAGAGAAGGGAAGTCCCGTAGGCATGATCCTAGCTGAGACTCTTAATGGCTTGGATGTTGTTCATAGAGGGGAAGCAACTTTCTTTGCAAGGAGCCCTCTCCTCCTTTAGGTATAATCCCTAATTTTTACCTAGGTTCTCAACCTAATGGAATTTCTCTAACTTTTGCATGGATTGCCTTTCGGTTTTCAACCCATCGAAGCTCTTTATATCGTCTTTGCATTATTTTTCTCTCTTTCTTTTATCTCTCATTTTTCCTTTCAAAACTCATTCTCTCTCTCTCTCTCTCTCTCTCTCTCTCCAAATATGGCTATATGAAAGGCTACGATTGCTTCAACCTCCCTTTGTCCCTCCTAGTTAATATCAACCAAAGCATTATCGTGACCATAAGCTCAAAGACAAGGAGATGGACCCTGCTGAGTTCACTGAGTTCCTGAAGTGTCTTTCCCCCTTAGGTGTCCAATGGGTGATGGAATGGTGGCGCATTAGAGGCATGGTCGATCATGTCTTCAAAGACAACTGTGTTCCTTTGATTAGGCTTTGCCATTGCTCTTACTATTCCCTAGGCCGCATTGCAAGGCAATTTGGTGACCGCCAAGGAGTTCCTAATGATGATGGAATCTTTCACATCTCGGTCTTCACTGAGAGGGTCTTAGGCAGGATCCATGAGATGTGGTTGAAGAGGATGGTGGCTAAGGACATCCGTTTCCCTCAGTTTCTCCATCCTACCTTGGGTTACAAGACTTGGTTGATTGCTGATATGAGGTCGGTTTGTATGGAAGAGAAAAATTACCAAAAGTCCAACAAAAGGAAGAGGACCGACTGACTACCTTGATATGGCCCAAATTTTCTTATGCAAGATCCGTGAGACGTGGTTGAAGAGGATGATGGCTAAGGACATCTGTTTCCCTCGGTTTCTCTATCCTACCTCGGGTTACAAGACTTGGTTGACTGCTGATATGAGGTTGGTTTGTATGGAAGAGAAAACTTACCACCAACAAAAGGAAGAGGACCGACTGACTACCTTGATATGCCCCAAATTTTACTTTTCTGCACTTTATGATTCTCATGTCTTTACTTTTTGAATTTAATAAAGGGTTGGAATGTTCTAAATCCCCTATGAAAACAATTTAGTATCTTTTAATTTGAGTAATAAGAGAATCAATCATTTTATTATCTTTGCTTATTGTCTTTATTTTTTTCTTTTCTTTCTTTTTCTTTTCTTTTTTCTGTGCCATGTAATTTTTGCCCATGACATCCTTGTAGGAATTTTCGCCATACCCATGGTCTTTTCCCCTACCTTTTGCCTAGATCGTCCTTTCGGGTTTTCAACCTAACGGGGTCCTTTTGTCTTAATTTTTGCCTAGGCCGCCCTCTCGGGTTTTCAACCTAGCACACTTTTTTCTCTTTCAAATGTTATACTTTTGGACTCTATCCTGGTTGATTGGGCGAAGCATCTCTTCTCCATCCTAGTCTGTAATTCTTGTAGCACCTCCTGACATAATCTTCTTGATAATAAAAGGCCCAGACCATCTTGGCTTCATCTTTACTCTTGGGTCGAAAGTTTCAACTCTAAGTACCTTTAAGACTAGATCTCCTTCCTTAAGGTTTCTAGGTTTCACCTTCTTGTTAAATGCTCTAGCAATCCTCTTTTGGTACTTTTACATGGTATTGTGCTCTAGCTCTCCCCTCATCTATCAAAGCCAACTGTTCATATCTTTCTTTCATCCATTCTTCTTCTAAGACCTTGGTTTCCACTAGTACCTTCAAAGATTGTATCTCCACCTCAATAGGAAGTACCTCTTCATTCCCGTAAACCAAAGAGTAAAGGGTTGCCTTAGTTTATGCACAAATAGAAGTTTTATAACCCCATAAGGTAAATGGAAGTTTTTCGGCCCAATCCTTGTATGTCGCTACCATCTTGGCTAGGATATTCTCGATGTTCTTGTTGGCTGCTTCTACGGCCCCATTAGTCTACGATCGATACGGCGAAAACATATGGTGCTCAATGCTGTATAACTCCATGATCCTTCGAACCTCTCCCTCAAAGTGGGAACCATTGTCAGATATGATCTCTTGTGGTACTCCGAATCGACAGATGATGTTGTTTTCTATTAATCGAGCCACATGCTTGGCTTTTAACACGGATTAGGAGGCGGCTTCTACCCATTTGGTAAAATAGTCGATTGCCACTAGAATGTACTCGTGCCCTTTTAAAGCCTTAGGGGTTATTCTTCCAATCACATCTATGCCCCAGACTGAGAAAGGCCATGGAGAGGTCATGCTGTATATAGCTCACTAGGTGGTACATGGTTCAAATTTGCATGTGTTTGGCAGTCGTGGCAGCTTTTCACAAAATCCATACAATCGGTCTCCATTGTATTCCAGTAGTACCCCATTCTTAGGATCTTCTTTGCTAACATCCTCCCATTCATGTAAGGACCATAAATCCCTTGATGAACTTCCTCCATGACTTTTTTGGCTTCCTCTTTCTTCAAGCAACGAAGGTGTATACCATCATTGGATCTCCTACAGAGTTGCCCTCCACATAGGATGTATTGCATTGCCATCATCCTAATCGAACAACGTTCTCTCTTATCAGCACCGTCAAGATATACTCCCAATTCCAAGAATTTCATGATGTCATAATACCAAGGGACTCATTCTTCCTTTATAGCCATGTCTGAAGATTCTGTTCTCCCCCTGTGTACCAACTCATAACTTTGTTCAATCTCTAAAGGTCGTGTCCACACTCCTTCAGGTATTTCAACCATGGAGGACAAGGTAGCCAATGCATCTGCAAACTGATTCTAAGCCTTAGGGATGATGGTGTATTCAATCTTGTCAAAGGTTTTGGTCAAATCCTCTTAATATTGTTGATAAGGCTTCAAGTTTTCCTCTTTCACCTTCCACAATTTTTGTGCTTGGGCTATGACTAAAGTCGAATATCTAAAGACTTCTGCCTTTTTCACCCCTAACCCTCGAAAAGCCTTCATTCCAGCAATACAAGCCTCATACTCTGCCATGTTGTTGGTTGCCTCGAAGTTCAACTTGACGGCCAAAGGTACATGGGATCCATCAGGAGTGATCAAGAGTACTCCTATCCCATTTCCATATTGGTTCACAACCCCATCAAAATACATTTTCCATACCCCTAGTTCGATGTCCAAAATATCCTCATCTGAAAAATCCTCTCTACCATCCTCTCCTTCTATGGGGTTCTCGACACAAAAGTCTGACACCGCGCTCCCTTTGATGGTTTTTTTAATCACATACTTCGAATCGAATTCTGCCAATAGGATCAACCATCTCGACAACCTTCCACTTAAGGCGGGCTTCTCAAATAGACACTTCAAAGGGTCCATTCGGGCTACTATCCATACTTGGAAATGTTGGATGATGTGCCTCAATTTCTGTATAGCCCATACGAGAGCAAAGCATGACTTTTCTGTGAGTGTGTACCTAGTCTCGTAATCATGGAACCTCTTGCTCAAGTAGTATACGGCTCTTTCATTCTTATCACCATCCTCTTATGCAAGCATACTCTCAACCGCATCTTCTATGATACAGAGGTAGAGAGTAGTAGCGGCTTTCCATGCTTCGGGGGTACCAATATAGATGGATGTAGAAGATATTCTTTAATGAGCTCAAAGGCTTTCTGACACTCATCATTCCATGCATGGGGTTCATTCTTCTTTAAAAGCTTGAAAATGGGCTCACAAGTGGAGGTGAGCTTGGTAATGAATCGGTTGATGTATTGTAATCAGCCTAAGAATCCCCTTATCTCTTTCTCACTCTTGGGTGGAAGCATATCCAATATGACTTTAATCTTTGATGGGTCAACTTCTATCCCTCTATCACTCACCAAAAAGTCTAACAATTTTTTAGCCATTACTCCAAAGGTACAATTCTATGGATTCAATCTCAATCTATACTCCTTGATCCTCTCGAAGAATTTCCTCAAATTAGCTATTTGGCCTTCTCTATGTTTGGACTTCACAATCATATCATCAACATACACCTCTACCTTATTATGCATCATGTCATGTAACAAAGCTGTAGCCATTCTTTGGTAAGTTGCACCCGCATTCTTGAGCCCAAATGGCATAACGGTGTAACAATAGATTCCCCATTCTGTGGTGAAAGCAGTCTTCATCATGTCCTTGAAAGCCATCTTGATTTGGTCATATTCCGAAAATCCATCCCTAAAAGACATCAAGGCATTGCCAGCGGTATTATCCACTATGAGAGACTACAAAAATCAGGGTGCCCTCAAAAAAAAAAAATTTGGGTGCTTTTAAGGGCACCTCTCTTTTCGGGTAAGTGGTGTGGAGTCACCATTTATTTTTTTATAAAAAAAAAAAAAAAAAAAAAAAAAAAACTAAATACAAAATACATGATCGAAATAGTTCATTGTCATTGATTAAATAAGGAAAAGTACAACTTTAGTAAATTAAACCTTACAAAGCTTTGAGTCCTAGTTACAATCTATCAACAGAATACATGGTTTTTTGTCCTAGTTACAATCTACCCAAAGATAAAAAAGGAAGACAAAGCATAGGTCTATCTATCCAAAAGAACAAAGTTTGGAGGCTAGGTTACGGAATGGGAAGGTGTTAGGCACCCATTCCACCCAGACAGAGTCTGGTCTTCGAGACTCTAATGACCAATATACCCTTTTTGCATGATGTGAATGATATGTTGAACATACATGACATACTTGACCAAAGCTAACTCACATAAATCTATCTTATGAATGTATCCTCTTTTTTAGAAAAAATTCAGATTTGTTTTTGTAAATAAAGAAAATTGATTTGATTCATTAAAAAAGAAA
Source organism: Notholithocarpus densiflorus (assembly GCA_030021035.2). Lineage (NCBI taxonomy): Eukaryota > Viridiplantae > Streptophyta > Magnoliopsida > Fagales > Fagaceae > Notholithocarpus > Notholithocarpus densiflorus. The sequence continues at coordinate 5,455,800 of JARYZH020000011.1, forward strand.
CCAGATCTGTTTTTGTGTAGATAAAAAAATATTAGTTTTGTAAAGAAAATCAGATTTGTTTTTATATAAAGAAAGAACAAGGTTTTTGCTAAAAAATATCATATCTGTTTTGGAGCAAAGTTAAAAATGATGATTTTTATTAAGAAAAATCATATCTGTTTTGTGAACAAGAAAATCTAGATTTGTAGAGAAAAAAAAATTAGATCTGTTTTTTATGAATAAAATAAGAAAAAGACTTTTTAGAAGAGGAACTACACTCATGAGATAAATCTATGTTACATGCATCAATCAAAAATCATCTTAACTTTTGACTCCTTCTTTTAAATTTCAAAATCTGCTATTTTGTGACAAAGAAAATTTTCTTTAAAAAAATCAGATCTGTATTTAATGAAAATACAGATCAGTTTTATGTGTTTAAAAAAACCAGATCTGTATTTAATGAAAATACAGGTCAGTTTTGTGTGTAAAAAAATCAGATCTGTATTTAATGAAAATACAGATCAATTTTGTGTGTAAAAAAAAAATCAGATCTGTATTAAATGAAAATACATATTAGTTTTGTGTGTAAAAAAATCAGATCTGTATTTAATGAAAATATAGATCAGTTTTGTGTGTAAAAAAATCAGATCTGTATTTTATGAAAATACAGATTAGTTTTGTGTGTAAAAAAATCAGATCTGTATTTAATGAAAATACAGATCAGTTTTTAATTTAGAAAATCGGATCTGAAAAATTCATATTAGTTTTTAGTTTAAAGAGATCTTTGTTAATTAGCAGATTTTGAGATTCAAGAGAAAGATTACAACAAAAATCTACAGAGAACATATTTAAAGAAAAGTTTAAACAACACATGGCAATTACATCAAAAATCAGAAATAATAAAAACATCCTAAACATATTCATGCATCATCAAACAATAGAAAGCAACACAAAAAAAGAAGGAAAGAAATAAACTACCTCTTGGATGAGCGTGCTCTTCTTAGTGAAAGGATATTTTAGGGTTCAAAGAAATTTATTCAATTCTCTTTGAAGCCTAAAATATTTTGCTTACAGAAAAGAAATTCCTAAGGCAAGAGCCTCCAGAATGTCTTTAACGTAAGAGGGAACAGAAAAGAAGAGAAGAGCCAGAAATAGGGGGGGTTAAAAAGCGTGAAAAAGTCTGCTGAATTTTGAGAGGCATCCTCTATTTATAGAGGTGAGAATGCTTCGAAAAATTAGCTAAATGATCAGAATGCCAACTGGAACACATCTTTATCTCTAGAAAATCGAAAAGGATAAGGTTTATCTCAATCCAGAAGCCCTCGGGCCGTGCCCCGCATCTTGGTTGCAGGACCCATGTTTGAGTTTTGGTCCATTTTGGACTCCTGTTTTGAGGTTTTTTGAGCCGGGACTTGCACTTAGACACATTTTTAATCCATATTTTAAAAATTAAACTCTTTTTCTGATAATTCAGGTCTTTTGAACAATGATTATCTTGTAGATAAATACTCCAAAAAAGTCTTGATTATCCACAATTTTGTTGTCATCTGATTATCCTCTTTATTCTTATGCATGCAAGCCTATTTTTGACACTAACTAACAACCAATCACAAAATTATTTAATTAATTTTAATTGTCTAACCAATCAGAATTAATTTAAATTAATCATGCGTGGTTGGTTCCACCCAAACAAAATGCATGCAGACCGTGCAAACTTGATCATGTGATATCTTTCAATCCGACGGTCTGATTTGGAAATCTGGCATACCGTCACGACCGTTAGAATCTCAAGATCATTTTTATGATATGCAATGAATGAATTAATGCATGTAATGAAATCATGAATTTCGGGTATATGAATGATCATTCTAGCCATCTTCCTTGATTAAATCATGGATGCAAAATCAAGTCTCTACATCCACTAAGACATCTATATAAGGGAAGGGGAAATCGTCCTTGGAGCAAGCCTTGTTTAGGTCTCTAAAGTCCACACACATCCTTACCTTTCCATCTTTCTTTGGTATAGGCACAACATTGGCTATCTAGTCGGTTTGGTGTACGGGTTTGATGAATCCTACCTTCAACTGTTTTATGACCTCTTCCTTGACCTTTAGAAGCCATTTAGTTCTCATATGCCTCAACTTCTGCTTGACGGGTACCATGTGAGAATGAGTATCAATGTGGTGTTAGGTTATCTCAGGATCAATGCCAGGCATATCTTCATAGGACCATGCAAACACTTCTTGGAATTCTGTGAGAAGCTCTTTGAGATATTTTCTTTCTTCTTCATTTAGGGTTGAGCCAATTTTAATTAAGCGTGGATTCTCTTTATTGCCCAAATTAAGAGTTTCAAAAGTTGGTTCCATATGTTCAATTTTCTTTTCCAATTGTGTATTAATTTCATTTTCAAATTCATTAGAATCATTTAAGTGCAAAATTTCAATATTATGGGACACATCAAAATAAGTCAAATCAAAATTCATCTTATTAAAAATGTTGAAAAGTACATCTGAACTTGCATTACAAAATTCATTTCCCATGTTCTTAGAAAACCCAACATAAGTCTAATTATTAAGTTTGCCCATGATGAATTCCATCCTTCCTTTCTTTTAAGGCGCATCACCTTCTTTCTTGTCCTCCTCTTTGAATAAAGTCTTTAGTTCTGCGAACTAGTCCTCGTCTTTTAAAGGTCCCCACATGTGTATAGCTACGGTTATATCACACAGGAGCTCTCCTTCATCGGGAAACCTCCCTCTCCTTCGTCGAAAAACCAGTCGCCATCATCTCCACTCCAATAGCTAATCACTCTATTGTCCTCTTCCTCCTCCTCATCTTCATCTTGAGCCAAGACAAGGTATTGATCATCGTCGGAAGGCGGGTCCGTGTCATGCTCAAGCATGAAGCGAGTTAGGGTCACTTGAGTTGTCCTCGCAGTTGAGGTCCATTCTGTTCAATCTTGATCTTCCCATGATCCCGCATTTCCTATTTTAGAGAAATCATTGATGTAGGCCATTTTAAAGGTCCATGGGCCGAGAGCACTCCTTAGCTATGGTAGGAATTTTGGCAGAAGAAAACGGACCGTTCCTTTGGTCATCACACAATCGATATCTTCTTAAGTCAGATTGTCAAACATCGTGGTACGTGGAAAGCTAGGAAAGTTTAATGAACTTGGTGAGTACATGCCCCATTTAAAAGGTTTTTTTTTGTATTAACTTAGATATTCTTAGAAAATCTTTAAGTCCATTTTAATGAAGGCCCAATTACAAAATCACTCACTTTCCTCTCATGAATATTGCCCCTTGTTTCATTAGGCGTTAATCCATTTACAATAAGCTCTCATCTTACTCTCGTGGGCTTTCATTAGAATGTGCTTAGAGATTTTCAACCCTTTATCTCAAATGTGGGCTTACAATGCATCCATCACCTTTGGGCTCTTCTTCTTTCCATTCATTATCATCATTTTTTTTTAAGTAGCCCTTTAGCTAGAATATATTGTAGCCTTCCTTTCAAAGTCCATGAGTTTCTCATCATTTTGGGCCTAAGCATGCAACAAAGAGGCCCAAGATTAGGGAATTTCATATTAGTTTTGTAGGATGTTGGATGCTAAATCCATAGCATATTTGTTACCTTGGGCCCAAGGTTCTTTTTAAGAGGCCTTTTGATTTGGGCTTGGGATAACAATTAGGTTATGGTCTTATAACCTTTCAAGTTAAGATATACCTTTGGATTTTGGGATAAGCCTCTTATGTGTGAGAACTCCTTTTCTTTTATCCCAATATCTTAGGGTATGCCATAACTTTTGGGTTATCCTCAAGTTTTTACATCTTTTATTTGTCCTTTAGAATTAAGTGAACATCAGATATATGGTTGAACAAACAAGAGATATAAAAGGATACCCTTTCATGGATAGGATCTAGGATCTCTCTAAGTGCGGGTAGGCTCCCTAGAGCTAAAAGGACAGATCAGTGGGTCACCCACAACTAGGTGGGCCATGATTCCAACCAAGGGCCTAAGTGGGCCTTTATGGATTGGTGGCAAACCTTTAACGTACTCAAAGCCCATCATAGGAAATGGTACAGATTGTGAGTTGATGGGATGAACTTTGAAAGACTTTGGCCCTAATAGAGCGTACTCATCTTCCCACTCATCACCAACTAGGGTAAAAGGGACAAAAGAACCAAGTGAAGTGTGTGCAAACAAATATTGAACAAGCCTTTATTAAGATTAAGAAATATGACACATTGGAATCAAACTCTCTATCCCCAGTGGAGTCGCCATTGTGGGCGCAACGCGCCTTTGGAAGGGGGGAGTACGCCTCAGCCGAGTGGACCAAGGCGGAGAAAAGAAATGAAGTCGCCACCTAGTTTAGGTTTAGGAACCATATATATAGCGCCCTTACGAGGAAGGACTGATCTTACTACCAGAGTATGAGTTCGGAATTTAAGTGTGTGGATAGGAAGATGTTAGGCACTCAACCCCACCCGCCCCATGGGTCAGCTTCCACTCATTGTGTCTTACGTCTTAATCTCATTAAAGGCATGTTCAATATTGCATTTTAAACGCACACACACACACACATACACACTAACATACATCTAAGCATATAACATGGCATTTTCATCCCCAACCCTATCATACATCTATCATGGCATCTCATCACATATTTTTTCCAAGGCAGCAAACAAACAAACACACATCATAAAGGCAGCAACAAGACATGTTAAGATCAAGCAATCAAGTTATCATATCCAAGGCCAACCTAGATTACACATCCAATGTATACCATATCCATCATATCCATAACCAAATGCATATTCATATGAATGCATGACTTATCTCACTCCAACACAACACCTATGCATCAATACATGGACATATGAATGTGTGTTCATGGCAAAGCAAAGCAAACATAAGAAGGGAAACCCTAATCTAACATACCAAAGGCAATCAAACAGAGAAACAGAGAATATACTTGTGAAAATAAGCTGGAATGGGGACATATTAGACAAATAAAATAAAGAAACAGAAGCAAAAAGCTGCAGATTAGGGTTTCGGGGCTTGAGTACGCGTACGCATACATAGAGCCTGCGTACCTAGCCCAGCTGTATGCATACGCATACTTCGAGTATGTGTATGCATGCATACGCATACACGCCCAAACCCTAACCCAGAAGCAGAAACACAGAAAAACAGAGCAAAACTTAAAAACTATAAATCTAACAACCTAACATGCTTTAAAATAGAAAATTACTAAACCCTAGGCTACCTAAACATATTAAAACATACACAAGACAAGAAAAACAGATAGAAAGCAGAATTAAAACAAAGAAAAGAAAAGAAAGGGTTAGAACTCAATACCTCAAACACAAAGCTTTTCAAGCTTGATTTTGACCGTTCCCTTTAGTCAATCTATTCATAGCCAATCAAAATTGATTAGTAAACTTCAAAACTCAAAGATCAAGGCTAGAAAAGGTCTCAATCAGAAGAAAATTGACTTGAGGATGTTTTGTAAAAAAACTCCCTCTTTGATTTACTATTCTAGTGAATCTTAGGTTTTCCCTTAGGATTTTCTATGTGTTTTGAAAAGGTACTGTGTATGGCTTTTTATATTGAGAAAATGGGGGGTTTGGAACAGCTCCCAGATGATATGTGGGATTCATTCCAAACCTCAGCTTTAATGCAAAAAACTTGTCTTTCATAGTTTCTGGAACCCTAGCATGCATACGCATGCTCGTGTATGCGTACGCATGCATGAAGCTTGCGTACGCAGTTCTGGAGCATGTGTATGCATACACGTGTCTGCGTACGCATGCCTTAGGATTTTTGTGACCTTTATTTTCCAAAAATAGTTTTATTCAACTAATAAAAGAGTTATATTTTCCATAAAATACCTTCCTCAAGTCAATTTAAGTCTGATCGAGCCCTCAACCAACCTTGGACTTTAGAATTTTACCATCATTAGGTAACGGGAGCCTGGGTCATAAAGGGTACAAAATGTGGTGCAACACATACAAAGCCCACTAATCACGTGGCACGTACGTACAAAGACCACTAATCACGTGGCATACAAAGACCATTAATTACATGGTGTATACATAAAAAACCCACTTAAGCATCGTTTATACACAACACGATAACATCATTAATACACGATTTTAAATCAGGTCCAACAAGAGACCCACCATCATTCATACAAGATGTGAATAATCGTCGTCTATACACAATAACATCGTTAATACATGATAATAAATCAGGTCCAATAAGAGACCCACCATCATTCATACAAGATATGAAAAACCATCATTTATACACGATTACATCGTTCATACACAATAATAAATCAGGTCCAATAAGAGACCCACCATCATTCGTACAAGATATGAATAATAGACATTTATACACGATAACATCATTAATACATGATCTCAAATCACGTCCAATAAGAGACCCACCATCATTCATACAAGATACAAATTACCATTGTTTATACACGATAACATCGTTAATACACGATTACAAACAAAGTCCAAATGAGCTTAACGATCATTTATACACGATACAAATTAACATCGTTAATACACAATTAAGTCAAACTGACTAAAAGGTCAGTCATACATAACACAAAGTGTTATCGTCAAACACACGATGCAAAATATAGCTTAAGTATCATCAAATATATGATGACAAGCACATTTGATATAAAGAAAGCATTGTTCAAACACAACGCAAATAAAAGCATTGTTCACACCTAATGTAAAAAATAAAAATAAAAATAAAAAAAGCATTACTAAAGCATTGTTCTACATAAGGGCCCACTTACATATCAAGAAAAAGTATTAAGGTTGAACAGGGTCAACAAGATCAATAGGATCAACAGGGCCAACAAGGTCGTCAATAGGAGCCTCGGTCTCTTCATCAACCACATCATTTGCTTGAGCTGCCGCAGCCCGGTCAGCAACAATTTCTATTTCAACCTCTTCAATGTCCAAGGTGGACAAATCAATCTCAAGGTGATGCTTTTTCATATATGCACGGGCGAGATCAAAGCCTTCCACGTAAAGAGCACACGACTTGTCATCATACTCGTCTGAATTCTTAAAACCTACCATAGCTTAGGTTTGAGCTTCCTCAATCTTGCCAAGAGCCGCCTCCTACTGCTTATCCTTGAGAGCACAAAAGGTCTTCTCTGTCTTCAAATCCTTCTCTAGCATAGACAGACAATCCTAAGCCTTAACCAAATCAGCAGTAAGCTTTGTTACTTGCTCCGCCAGAGAGGCATTCTCAGAAGAAACGGACTCCGCCTTTGACTAAGCCAAGACATACTTCTCCTCATAATCCAAGTACTTCCTAGAAAGGTACATAGATTCCCCAAGCACCTACAAAAGTATGTAAGTCTAGATTAAAAGTAGTTGGAAACCATGAAAAGAACTATAGAAAAAGATATCAGCATACCTGCACAACTCTATGAATATGGGAAGACATCAGCTCGTTAGAAGGTTTGGACATCAGGGGTTTCAGGTCTTCAATAGAGATGACCTCATGAGCTTTGCCCACAGAAAAATTTGCATCCGTCCAAAAATCCCCAACTAACTTCCTTTTCAATCCACCACCAAAAGGAAGAACCTCGAGAGACGATGAAAGGGAGTGTGGACGAGAATACGAAGGGATAGCAGGTTGTAGTACCACCTCAGGCTTCTCAATAACCCTGTCATTCACCTTCTTTTCAAGACGACGTCTCTTTGAAATGAATCTTCCCTCCTCAGGAATTAATTTGTCCTTCTTCTCCTTCATCTCAGCCAACTTCTTCTTGCTAAAGCGAGTAGCCATTTCTATAAGGAAAAGACAAGTCAGCATACAGAAGGAAATGTCATAAATGAGAAGTAAGCTTACTCTTCTTGTTTGTCTCTAGACGTTTCAACACGTGTGTAGATGGCTCAGGACCAAGGAAGTGCAAACAAAGGGAATTGGGAGATATCAGCTCATCGAAATAAGCTACATTGTCAACAAATTCCCTAACCTTCTCCAGACGACCACGATACCGCTTCTTTAAATGGGGTCGTGTATTGATTGCCATGTGAAACAAAGAAGATCAATACTTATTAGCAAAAAAGTAAAGAGAAAAAGAAAAGAAAAAGACGCACCAAACACTGGCACTTCCCATTAACGAATCAACTTAGTAGCATCATCCAAATCTTTATTTGGAGTGACCTTCCAACCGTCACCAGAAACAAAGAAAAATCTCTTCTTCCACTTACAGAGAGAAGAGGGAGAATCAAAGACTAGCCTAGATTTTGCATCCCAAGGCTTGAACTCCCAATAACCAAGGTGCGTAGACGGCCTCAGATGATACAAATGGAGAAACTCATCCACTCAAATAATATCGTCTTCATTGGCAGAGAGCCATAAGATCATGCAACAAATAACCGTCCTCTACAAGTTAGGGACGAGTTGAGCAGGGGATATGTTCAGAAAAAGCAGAAGCTCTCTAATGAATGGATGAATAGGGAAATGTAACCCACTAGAAAAGACAGCCTCGTAGAAGCATACTTCTTCAGGGAAGGACGAGCATGCCCTCTTTGTCTTAGTGGGAAGCCTAATATGTACAGACGAAGGTAACGATATTTGTCCCTAATCCTAATTACATCCTTTTCCTTAAGTGTACAAACTATATCGAGAGCATTGAAAGGCCTCAGCAAAGAAGAAACCTCAGGAGCCCCAGATTCGTCACTTAAAGACAAACCAGTCTCAAGGTCGCTCGAATGGATACTCTCATCTAAAGCTGACATATCTGGAAGCTGAGAACGACGAACTAAGGGATAAAGAGAAAGAAGAACGGAGTGGTAAGAACAGTCCCTCCCAACAAAGTCACCAACCTCTAGTTAAGTTCTACCCACAGAAGAAAGAAGATGATGCAAACGAACAAGAAAGAAAGAGACCAAGGGGCAATCAAGCCTCACAAAAGAATAATCAACCATAAAACAAATTAAAAAATAAAAATAAAAACTCAGAAATGAGAAAAAGGTTAACAGAGACTTACCAAAAATCAGGGCACTAAAGAGGGAGAAGAGGACTGCTCAGGCAGAAAAGGAAAATTATAGGAAGCAAAAAATGAAGTCAAAACAAAGAAGGAAGGAAATAAAAATCCCCAAAAATCGTGCACGGGAAACCCAAGAAATGGCTCCAACACGTCCAAGCAATCATTGACCGACATGTGTCACGACAAGACTCAAGACGTCCATCATAATAAATGCAATGGGTACAGAAGTTGAAGGGATTTGACCTTTCATATTCCAGCCACGTCTATAAATACAACGACACGAATAGAGGGGCAACTGAAGAGGAGAAAAATCAACATCGTCCATGAGACAACCAAAGAAAAGATAAATTACTCCCATCCATCTTATGGACGAGGATAATCAACATTAAAGGAGCTTCCCATAAATGACATGGGAAACAGCTCACCTGACAGACAAGCAAAAGCGTAATGGACGGACCAACGGGCAGAAGGACATTAAATCCTATAACACCCCAGCATTTATTCCCAACGGATACAAGATCATTAATGCCAGTATCTATCCCCATAATGAGGGGCAAAGACCTATAAAAAGGTACAAACAACCAGAACAAAGGGACGCAACTTATATGCAACATATGCACTACAATTCTCTAGCCAAATAGCAGTTCCTTCGTACAGTTAAGCTCTGATCTTACTAACTAGCTCGTCGAAGGCCCTTTGGCACACACCACATCGATGTGCTCCAAGAAACTTATCCTTTTTTGCAGGATCCCATGGCTGCTGTGCTGAGCTCATCCATCCGTATAGACAAGGAGTGTTGGGGTTTATGCCCTAAAATCCAATTTATTGGTATGTCATAAATAATTAAATTGTTTAATTATATGAGACTATTTATAAATAAACTAATGGGACATTATCATAGTCCTTGAGATGCATTGTATGTGATTTATGTGACTTAGTCACAGAAGATATAAATCACAAGTTCTTTGTAAACTCAAAATATAGTTCGTAGTCGGTGATGAAATTAGGCGTTTCATCTGCGAAGACTATAACACATCAACTAAGATGGTTTGTCTTGATCATGGAAGTGGAGACTTCTAGTTGATGTGTTGATGTGTCTTAAGAGTTAAGACATAATGAACTGGACAGCTGTGAGATTAATTATTCAATCAACAACTGTCACCTGAATAATTAATCTCATGACTTCTAATTTCATAGACTCTCAATCCTGAGAGGATAGTGAACCCAATCATGAAATGTAGGTTACTTTGATAAATCAGGAATGAGATCTAATATTCACGGTCAAAACCTCAATATGTTGGGTAACCACACATAGTGTTGAGGGAACACATATTCTCAAGATGGAATCCATAATCTCTTTTTATAAAGACACGAAATATCCCCTTGAGATAAGTTTAATGGGAACTGGTTATTCAGGGCGCCCACTTTAGTAAGGAGTTACTAAAGCTTATATTTATTGAAATCGGATTTCAATAAATGTGAATAACTAAAAGATTAAACCAAGTATTCAAGGATAAAATAGTTGTTTACAAAGTGACAGTTCATTATGACTTTGTTCACTATGGATATTTCATAGAGGGGTCAAAATGATATCCTTACAATCTTGAGATATAATTTATTAATAAGGCCTAGAATGCAATTATATTTATATAATGGTATTAAATATAATTAATAGTAACTTTAGACTTGTCAAGAGTTGACAGATAAGCCCAATACCCATTGGAGATAGAGTCTTATTTGTTCCCTTTGGTCCCATCTCAAGTCACAAACTAAAGCCCAATTGGGCAGGCCCAAAAGGTTAGCCCAATTAGATAATCAGTTATGTATAAGGAGAGAAACATACAGAATTTTCATAACATAGAACATAAATTATGGAAATGGTGTGTATGTGAGTGTAAGCCCCTCTCTTATTCTCCCTTGAACACATACGTGTAAACTGATTGAGAGACCACACTTCTTAGGCACCATGTGGAATTGAGATGATGATTAGAGGTATTCTCAAGTCTTAGTTTTGAATTTCATTGCATCAAGGTACGCTTTCTATTCTTTGTTCTAGAATTTAAGGTTATATGTTATCTCTCATGGATGAAGTAGATCCATATTTGTTACTTCCGCTGTGTGTTTTGTATGAGATGCAAAACCAAATTTTCCAACAAGGAGTTCAACTGAGGATTTTCTACATCATTAGGATCGAATCTTCCTTCACTAGAATTTGGAAGTTTGTTATAAATTTATATAAAAATAAAATAAAAAGGTCATCTCATTGTCTAGCTCAACATGAAAACCCAAGATAAAAATATATATATTTGGTCATTGAAGAAATTACATCCATACAAAGAACAACAGATCACCCAGTAGCTCTTTCGTTTTAGATGCCACTAATGACTTTTGGGGTTTGGATAGAGTTGGCCCCAGCTATAGAGCTCTATCACAGTATTCATGAAAGTAAGATATCATTAACAAGACTAATCACTAATGGGATGAGTCAAAAAGAGGGAGCTGATGTACGAGGAGATTGACATGAGCCAATCTTCGACCAATCCAGTTCCAAATTCCTTTTAAATCGCAAAACCATGTTCCTCAATCTATGGAAATTGATAATTGAAGTCAAGGTTTGTGTGCAATTTTTTGTCCATCAACGTTGCATGTGGCAATAATGAATTAAGTGGTTGAATAGCAATTGAAATTAAGTTGGCAATTGCCAATAGCTTTGTAGCTCAAGTGCTCAACTAGTATTTAATATTTTCAATAGAAATATTTAAAATTCAAATCTTCTCATCCCAATTATTAAATAGGAAAAGTTAACGAATGCCTTAAAGGTATTGGTTTAAAAAATATTTTTAAAAACTTTTTTATGGAAAAAGAAAAAAAGTAACTAATTTTTTTGACAGCTTTTTATATTTTTCATAAGAGTTATATTAAAACTTTTCTAAAATGATCCATTAATAAATACCCTAAGAGTACCCGTTAATTGAAACATTATTAAATTATTAAAAAAGAAAAAAAAAATAAAGTTGGGAATTTAAAAAAGTAATAAAGTTGGAAAGTTGTGCACATCAGAATCTGTAAGATTCTAAACTCCTGCCCACTCTCTCTTTTATTCACTTTTTAATTTAGATCTTTAATATTAGTCGCTAAGTTGTGCGTTACGCAAGAGGTGATTCATATATACACTATAATTCAAAAACGATTTTTTCATCATCAAAATGAAAAAAAAAAAAAATCAAAATTTTTCAAGAACTCAAAAGGTAAGATAAGAAAAATATTTATTCATAAATAATATTTATTTACAGAATTTTGTGCATCATCAAGAAAGCTAGAAATTGGTAATTAATTCCTAAGACAAACATTTTTAAAATCCAAATTTTCTCTTTATCAAAAATCATAAAAACAAATAAAAATATAATGATCAAAGAAAATAAAAAGACATTGAAATAACTACTTAGGAACCAAAATCCAGCAAAACTACATTTCAAAGACTTAGATTTTCTTCGTGCGCTTGTAGTAGAAGTGGTCAAGGTGATGTATAATTTAGAACCCATTCAATAAAAGATAAGAAAGAAATCTATGAGCCAAGATGAATGAAAATGGTTGGAATATTCACGTGTGAGTATTATGGTTTTTTTTTTTTTTTTTTTTTTTGAGGGTTAGTATTATGGTTGGTTAAGTAGTGAAATCTCACATTGGATATTAATAAAAGAATGAGTGGTTAATAACTTAATATAACATAATTAAACTCATACCCACAGGCTTAAGCCTTTTTGGTTAAATGGAGTCTATATATGTTATATTAACTACTTAAGGAATTTCCTCAAGGTGTTTCTCTCCCAAATATGTTATATTTGTGATTCATATAGTTGTGCAAGGAAGACTCCCATATCCACCCCAAGCATGGTTCAGTAAAAGGGCACACTATTGGTGTGGTAATGCATGACCCTTGAATTGTTAAGAAAAATGCTTCCGTTCAAGGGGGAGACTAATCGAAGTGCCATAAGTGACTTGGTAGAAGGCTCACACATGGAAGGAAATATTTGTTGAAATATTCACGTGTGAGTATTGTGGTTGGTTAAGTAATGAATTCACACATTGGCTACTAATGAAGAAAAAAAAAAGTTAATATAACATAGTTGAGCTTATATCCATTGGACTTAAGTCTTTTGGGTTAAGTAGTGTCTCTATATATTATATTAACTACTCAATAAGTCTCCCCAAAATGTTTCTCTCCCCAACAAAAATAAATAAATAAATAAATAAGGTAATAAAGAAATAGGGAGAAAACATATGCAAATCTATAAATAGAGTATGAAAAAAAAAAATCAGCCATTTCAAATGTTTTGGAACCCATTCCTCCATTATATAACATCATTTGTGTTTCTAGAGTGAGTGAGGATAAGAAGTGAAATTAAAGAGGTAGGGAACTTGAAAAGCCATTTGAATGGAAGGAGAAAATGACTAAAAATAAGTGAAAAAAATGTATGCCATGCATGGAGCTGGATTGTAAGAATCGATAGTGTTTAATGGAGGGAGGAAGCTGAATGCGAGAGGGGGAGGATGGATTTAGATTCGAACCAAAAGTTAGAGTTATAGTTCCATGCAATTACCACTTGTTGTAAGATGTAAAAGTTAATATAGTTAAAAAAAAAAAAGGGGTAAAATATAATATAAATGTAAAAGGTTAAAATAAATTATTGTCTGAACTTTTACATCCCACAACTAAATGGTAATTGCTTGGTGCAATAGCTATTGCACCGGATTTAAATCCAAGGGAGGATAGTTGAAGAAATTAAAGGGTTTTCAGGAAAAAAAAATTAAATATCAATTAATTACCATTATTTAGAAAAACCAAAAGGTTAATAAGAGGAAAATAGAAGAATGATGATATTTGTGGAGAGAAAATAGGAAACAATAACATGTGAGCCAAATTTCTTTTTTTTGGGGGGGGGGGGGGAGGAGGAGAGTTCAAGGGAAGCCAAAAATAAATAAATAATAATTAATCACCATTAATTAGTTAGAGGAAAATAAAAACAATTAAATGTTACATGTGAACAATGAAAAAGCATGACAATAGTGGGTTCTAGTTAACTCAATTGATAAAGTTTCTGATAGTTGAATAAGAGATATAGGGTTCAATCCCTGCCTACACCAAAATTGATTGGTATCTTACTCTGATGATAAAGAGCACAATTATCAGAAGAGGATGCCATAAATTGAAACTCTATAATAAAAAATTAAAAAAAAATAAAAAGCATGAAAATAAGGGGAAAAAAGTTTAATGTCACCAAGTTATTGAATAATTGAAGTTTTATGTTAAAGAGGAAAGCTAAAAATATTGGAAGCATTAAATAATTAGGAATTATTGAAAAAAAAAAAGGTGAAGTGGGGGGAGGGAGCTAGTGATAGAACCTATGTGACACAACAGGAGAAGAGTGGAATTAAATGCTAATCGTGTATTTTTATATATAGTATAGATAACTAAAGTTTTTTTTTTTTTTTTTTTTTTTTTTTTTTGAGAAACAAACACACACACAGGGGAGAGGGAAAGGGATTTTAACACAAAAGCACACCACAACTCCACTCAAAAGTCATGGTACTAAATAATTATATCAACAAAAAAAAATGGAAAGTGATCTAGGGTTATTGTTCTTAGAAAGTGGATACAATATTTTATAATATCTCTATAGATATTCCCAATTATGCTAAGTTGTCAAGTTGTGATTAGAGAAACGTCGCTTTCATATTAGTTCACTACTGACACTATTTTTATCATGCACCAATCGTAACTTAACATCTTAATATATTGTAAAATTGGGTACAACCCTGAATTTAATATTTCTTTTAAGAGAGTTTGATTATTGTGTGAATTTATAAGGAAAAAATATGTTTAACAAATATTGCATTCTTAGATTCAATAATGATAATAGCATGCATGTCAAAAAAAGTCAAATTTATAAATATTAAATCAATAAGCACTATAATGAGTATGTCCAATAAAAATACAACCAATAGTTTTGTGTCCTATTTGTCCTTTTAATGATAGGAATCGCTGAACAAGCACATTTGCCAATCTCCAAACAACACCCCCCCCCCCCCCCCCCCCAATCCAAATTTTAACGATAAGGTGTTTGACTTTTCCATAATTTATAGGATGTCTTGTTGGTGTTCTTGTGAGGCAACTTGCTGAGTATATGTGTCCTTAAAAGTTTACTTTTAATTTTTTTTACTTTTCTTTTTATTTGGAAAGTCTTAAATTAATTTATATGACCTCTACAATAATTAGTGATGGACCTTTTCTTTTGATCATATATTATTTATCAAACATGTAAAGATGGATATCTGGTGAAAGAATCAATGCATCCACTAGGTCAAATCTAGATCTGACTATTTTGCTAACTCATTAGGTCAAAAGTAGGTTTTATAACCCAAAACTTGATTATCTTCAATGGGACATCATGTTCTAGTCATCTCAATCCAATGAATTTAACCTAATCAACATTTCTATGTTGGGGAGATAACATTTTAGGGATATTCCAATTTAGGGGTTAATATAAAATATAGAGACACCACTCGAGCCGAAAGTTTAAAACCAATGGATTTGGGTCCAACAGTTTAAACCTATGGAAAAGTTTCCTTCGAATCATTGAATCTAATACCACTTGTTAGAAAGATAACACCTTGGGGAGACTCCAATGAAGAGGTTAGTATAACATATAGGGACATCACTTGACCCAAAAGCTTAAACCAATGAGTTTAGATCTAATTATGTCCTATTAACCACTCATTCTTCTCATTAGTATCCACCATGGGACTTCACTACTCAACTTACTACACAACTCACACATGAATATTCCAACATCTTATACTTTGTCTATTACGACACCTTGCCATTATCACTCTTTCTTGTTCCCATTTTGTCTCATCATTGTTCCTTATCCTCACCCTTACCGGCCTCACAATTCTCATCATCATCACTCCCACCTTGAGATTAGGCGGAGAGTTGATATTATAGCTTGTTCAATGAGAGAAACCTGTGAAATCGACTAATTCGACTTTCTACATAACTTAATTACAAGATCAATTGATAACCTTTATCATGTCGATTGGGTATTTGACCTTCATGTTTTGAAGAACCAAAAATCGTGAATTTTTAACGATTTTACTTGAAATCAAGAGTTTAATTCATGATTTTTAGTTTGAAATGGTGAATTTGATTAACCTTAAACATGTTAATCACTCATGATTTTTTTTTTTTTTAATACTAAGTATTTTAACACACACACACACACAAGGGGAGAGGGGAGAAGGTTTTAAAGAAATTAATAGTGGTGTATATCACTCATGATTTAATTGTGGGCTAAACAAACAATTTAACTTAAAATGGTGAACATCCATGATTTTCAATTTAAAAGTGTCACCATTTCAATTAAGTTATAGAAATATAGTATTTTTAGCATTTTTAATTAAAATAAAATTTCATATATTTGTAAATTACCTCAAATGGTTTAAAAGTGTAAAACCCTCAAAAAAAATATTAAAATTAAAAGTGTAACGACCAACGAAAAGGTTTTTCTCCAAACCCTTCATCTCCTATATCTTTTTATTGGGTGTGTATTTTAAAAATCGAACTGTTGGATTGCATGTTTTATTATATTCCCATGCTTGCAAAATTTCAAGAAGATCAAAGATTAATAGCTATGTCATCAATTAAATATTTAAACTTTATGTTTTTGTGGTATAAAATTATGCATGAAAAATAAGTTTATTGATTGAATAGTAAATAATATCATATTTGAACAAAATTTGACATACACGTTAAGAACATAAAGAAAATGTAATTTAAAGGTTAGATTTTTGAAATTCACATCCAATAAATATATATATTTATTTATTTATTTATTTATTTATATATGAAGAGTTTGAAAAGTTTCTTTCTAAGCTAGTTTGGACAGAAATCTTGTCCAACGAACAATCATGATTTTGATGTGCACCCCTACGGTTCATTAAGCAAAGTGACAGATTTGGTTAGGCTGCTTATTGTTAGAGCTTGTCAATGGTGGATTCTTTTTTTTCCTTTTTCTTGTCTTTTTTTTTTTTTTTTTTGGGTTGGGTTCACAACAATTTTTATTCGGAATATACATGTGAGTGAAGTCTCATATTAAATATTAATGAAAAAAATGAGTTTATAATATATCACAATTGAAAACATACTCATTGAATTTAGGCCTTTTGGGTTAAAATGTGTCTCTATATGTTTTTTTTTTTTTTAAGAGTCTCTATATGTTATATTAATTATTCAAGAAAGTTCCCTATGGTGTTTATCTCTCCGACAATTGTTACACCCAAAAACAATGAATCATGAACATGAACTACAGTCCAAATTCTTTTTTTTTTTGAGAGAGTTTCAACTTATGGCGTCCGCTCCTGATAATAGCTCTTTATTATCAGACCAAGATACCAATCAGTTTTTGGTGTAGGCAGGGATTGAACCCCAAATCTCTTATACAAACATCAAAGATTTTACCAGTTAAGCTAACTGGAACCTACACTACAGTCCAAATTAGGTTTGATTAATTAAGATGAATTTTCCTTTTTTTTTTTGTGGATATTTCTTATCATGTTATGTAAAACTCATAAAAATGCTAAATATAGATAATACTGTAGGCTGTAACTAAAAAGAAGGAAAAAACCGTGTACATCCAATTTTCTATTTTTTACATAAAATTATACACAATGTTACGGAGCTTACCTAAATATACACAATCATTCGTAGTTTAGGTAAAACCTTTCCCCATTTTTTTATACGGAAAAAAAATTATTTTTAATATGGTATGATGGTTTGATTCAGTGTGTTGAGAAAAAAAAATTATTAAGATGTATTCAAAATGAAGAATAAGATTAAGGTGTATTAATAATTTGGTTATGCAAAATAAAATAAAAAGTGACTATTTGGTGATAAAAAATGCATATTTTTTTGTATAACAGGATGAGAAAGCTTCATAACTAGGGGCCCGTTTAGTAATGTTGTTCTACTAACGTTGTTTATATTTATTGAAAATACATGTGAATGAAAAAATGTGTGAAAATACATGTAATGTTGTTTAAACACTGAAAACTGTTGTTTAAACAACGGTAATAAACGGATCCTAAATAACTGTTTTTCGGAGCTCCTTATTTTGGGTAACAAAAATTTTCAAAACATTTTCTAACATAATGTTTAATAAGAAGATATCAGTGTCCACTAGTAGACTCAAAGCTTCTGAAAGTTCCATGTAAGTTCCTGATCAACTCGAATGCTCTGAAAAGTTAAAAATAGATAGCTCGGACAACTTTCAAGTAAAGCATTTTTTTTTTTTTTTTTTTAATATCTTGACATACTTTCAACTTTCAAATCAAGCAGAGATACTCTACTAGCCCTGCACTGTAAACTACTGACCAAGGACAAAGTACAACCACTACTGCTCTGCTCTAGCAAAATTGTTTTTTTTTTTTTTAACAGAAGAATTTTTAGAAGCTTTAAAAATAGTACTAATTTGATAGTTTAAAAATAGTGGTGATACGATGATATCATTGTCAAGTTTTTTTTTTTCCCCCGACTTTTCCTTCCCCCCCCCCCCCCCTAAAAAAAAAAAAACATATTCTAGATTATAGTATGCATTTAGCAAGCATAATTTTTTATTTTTGAGCTTATTTTAGTGGGTTTTATATATATAAAAAAATTCATATTCTTTTTGTAATGTATTTTTAATATATAAATAATAAACAAAGTACATCCAAACAAAATATTTTAGTTTTGAATAATGTTAGACGCACAATTTACTTTACAACTTTAACATGATATGTTATAATTAGAGTAATGCTAATTTTATATAGGGATATTATTTGACTACAAATTTTGTTATAGTCAATGACTAAAATTTCACTAAAATAATTAACATTACCGTATATTTTGAAAATCTAACTGTTAAATTATATATCATTTATGTTCTTAACGTGTTTATCTAATTTTGTATTAATCAGATATTATTTACTATTTGATCTATAAACTTATTATTTAAGTATAATTTTAGATTACAAAAATTTGAAATTTAAACATTTAATTCATGACACAATTATTGATCTTTAGTATTTTGCTAAACTAAGTTTGTAATTAAATTTTGTTCTTCATTTATGCACTAATACCACTTTTAAAGTTTTATTATACACCAATAATAATAATAATAATAATAATAAATCATGATAATAGTAAAAAAAAAAAAACAGTTATGAAAAATATCTCTCCATATATGTTAAGTTTTACCACACATATTTACTAATTTCCTTTAGGATCCTCGACCTTGAGAGGTGGACCCCAAAAAAAAAATCCATTTTTTACTTATGAAGTTTCAACTTTCAAGTTTCAACCATTCTATTTCTACTTCTGTTTGCTTCTTAATTCAGTTCTCTCTCTAGTGTCTGCCTCTTTTCCTTTCTTCTCTTTATAGCTAAGCTCTCCACCCACTATGGCTATGATAAATCTCTTTAAGCATCAATCTTTACGCTAATACCTCTCATAGTCAAATCATTTTGTGATCTGGGTCTTTTTTAAGTTCTCGTTCAGATATATCTTCCACCACTTTTTGGTCTCTGCTACTTCACATTTGAAATCGTCAACAGAAACTAACCCACTTGGTTTTTGAGGTTTTAATGGTTTATTGATAGGTAATCAGATTTTGAGAAGTGGGATTTGTCTTTCAGATGCAGAAAATGGATTTTTTATGAGGTCAGCTTCATATCTTTGTGTATACAACATATATTACAGGAAGGGATAGATGTTCTCTTTTTAAGTTTGGCTGAAAAGGTTAATTCTTTGTTTCTTTTCTGAGAATAAGTAGGGAAAGAAAACTATTTTTGATTATAGGTTTCTCATTGTCAGAGAACTTAGGAAAGAGTGACCTGTACCTCACTGAGAAGCATTGGGTTTAGGTTAGGTGAGTATCTCACTTTTTGCAAACCAAAACAACACTAGACATAGGATTTACAGTTTTGTTCTTGGTCACTTTCACTCAGATTTCACAGCAGCTAAACTGAGGATTATTGATTTTCTTTTCTTCTATATAGTGTTCATATGATGTTAGCATGGATTGCTTGTTTTTGTTTTGGTCATGAAATGGATTGCTTTTGTTTGTTTGGCTACTGATTTCTTCATATGGGAGGATGAGTTGAATATGTTTCTATAAAGAGCCTGATTTGGGTTATTTATCACTTGTTTTTTCTGTTCATGATATATTTGTTGCCAGTGGTGTCCCAGGTTTGCAGTGGACTGGACTCTAGTGATGTTTGGCTTAAATTGGCTGCCTTGAAAAGGTTGTAAAATTGGGAAGCCAACCAATTAATGAATATATAAATTTTGTTATATAGGAGCTCAGAAACATAACATCCACTGAATGGATTTTATAGAATTCATTGAAGTTATTTTTTTTTCTTTTTCTTTTCTCTTCTTTTCCTTGGCTTTCTCATCAGCCAAATATAGGGTAAAATATAGATTTTTATGTTTTCATGAGTAAATGTAAATTTCAAAATGAAAAAGTAAAAGAAAAAAAAATTTGTTCTTCCTTTAATAGCTTAAACAAATGGGTGAGTGGGTTTCAAACCTTTCCTCATGGGAGAACTGGGTAAGGCTGCTGAGGCCACGAGGCTCTTTGTAAAGTTGTTCTCCCTCTGTTATTAGTAAGGCTGAGGATATGTCCTCTTCCTGAAAAGGCTGTTGGTTACATGTCAACTAATGCCATTGTTAACTACGTCATTAGCATGACTGGAATTTTGTTTGGCTGTGGAAAATGGAATGTATTAATTTTGTCATCTTTTAAAATTTGCAATCTCAGTTACTAAATTTAAATTCAGGACTTTAAGTTTGGCCGCTTGACTTTGCAGAATTCCTTTTGAGTTGTTCAAAATTCTCTTTGGGGAGTTTCTTTATTATGGGTAGAGGTAGAGGAAAGGGGAAGAAACAAAATGCTGTTGCCTCTCGTGAGGATCCTGGAAGCGGTGAAGAGGAAAAAATTCCAGCATACAGGAGAAGAGGAAGGCCTCAAAAACCATTAAAGGATGAAATCGAAGAAGAAGAGGAGGAAGGAAACACTGACAAGATAGTAGAAGATGGAGAGGATGCTAAAGTTAATATTTCTAGAAAGGATATGAAGAATCAGAATACCATAGAGAATGGACGGAAGAGGAAGAGGTCTGCTCAGGTCAAAGAAAATATCAGTTCAGTTGGAGGGGAGAATGGCATTGGAAAAAAGTCAAGTCCCGATGATTCAACAAAGTCAGTTGGATTCCGACAAAATGGAAGTAGGAGAAAAAACAAGCCTCGCCGGGCTGCTGAAGCTGGTGTTGAGTGCAAGTGAGCTTGGATTGGCTATTATGATGGTTCTTTACCTACCTTTCCATTGCTGGATTAATCTTTTGTATGGGGCAAGGCATTGTTCACTTACGTATGGTTTCCTGTAATTCCTTTGCTATATGCTTATTGTTTTTTGTAATATCCGAGTTCTAATTCCTCTTAATGGATATTTTTCATTGTAATGTTTTGGAACAGATTAGTACCAGAATTTTGCATGGAGCTACCACCTTTGAAAAATATTTGCTAGTTTTGTGCTATATGCCTTCTGTTATGAGGGACAAGAAAAGCTTCTTTTCCCCGTGCCATCAATTTTTTTCCTAACTATGTTAATATGAAATTATACAAAAATTGGCCAGATGTGTATAATGAATTAGCTCATTTGAGGGAAGTCAACAAGTTGGTTATAATATAACAGGGCTTGGGTTTTCACTATATCCTAAATGCTGCAGCAGCAGCAATAAGTGCTTTGATGCAGGTTGGGCCTTGGAGAATAAAACTGAAGGCTTGGAACTGGAAATGAGAGGAGAAATGTTGAGTTAACAAGGCAAACTGAAGCATTGATCAAAGATGTGGCTCTTGTAATGGACTGCTGTGACATAATCTTTAATGCTAAACCAAATATGCTACATTAGGCATTGATAATGTCTTACAAAATGTAGACAGATACCTATTCAGGGTGGACTCCTGTTGCTCATTGATGACACGGGATCCTTGAATACTCCCAAGAAGTGGAATGAGGTAATTAATGAGAATTATGCATTTCTTTTTCATATTAATTTCGGCTTTTAATACTTTTTCTGCATTACTGTGCTGCCCATTTTGTAAAATAGATGTAATTTGCATTGTGAAATAGTTGAAGTATATCTTCTAAGCATATAACGCCGTAGACATCTCATGTATATAAAAATATATATGCGTATGATAGTCATCTCATGTATTTTAGAAAACATATGCCAACTTTCCCCAAAAATTGGAGCAAACATGTTGATGATCAAACATGCTTTAGGTAGATTATTGGTTGGTGAATCTAGCTGATTTTAGACATGCTTTCTAGTTTCTAGTTCTTATATCTATATTATTTTTGGTTTACTTTTGTTTTGAAATGCTGAAAATAAGGGAAGTCAATGTCTAGGAAATATGAATAAAATAGAATGTGCAGCCTTTTGTAGTGTCCATTCAAGGATGGTGACAAACGCACATCTTGGATGCTGAGGTGCAAATAAGTTTATGTACATGCAGAGAGTACATAAACTGAGATTGTGTGTGCACGTACACGTGTAATACAAAATACCAGATTCCAAATTTGGGCTGGTTCACCGCTTTTGGCTGAGTTTAAAGTATGGATTGTGCTTCTTATGATGATCAAGATCCGTTCTTTGGTTTTAGGTTTGATTTCAAATAAACCAACTGAACCGGCTTGACATGTGAGTGATATATCAATTTCTCGTTTTACATAAACTTTCATACTTGGACCTGTGATTTTTTAGTAACTAATTGAGTTACTGCACGATGTGCGGTGCAACTTATTATTAGTTTTCTCCAATATTTCGATAAGTTATACCAAAAATCTTGTAACTTAACTGATTAGCACCTTAATTTCCAATAGAAACACTCAGGATAAAGATCACCACCCCAACTATCGATGTATAATAAAAGATATTTCAATAAATTTCATTGTAAAAAATTGTAATCTTTAGTTATTTTATATGTAAAGACAAAATAGAAATAAACTAAGAGTAGTATAGTGATTCGATCATACTATATATATGTGTGTGTGTGTGCGCACGCGTGTGTTTACAAATTGAAAATTGCATGATATAGTAGCTAATATAGATAGGCATGTTTCATGCCTACTAAAAAATGCTTATATCCTTCAATTTTTTTTTTTTTTTTTACATTCTTGATTGTATGTTACTAAAAAAGTTTTCCCCTTTTTGTTGGACATGGTTTCAATTGTTGCAAAAACAACTAAATTTGAGTAAAAATGCTATATTTCAAATCAATTGTTTTTCACATAAAAAAATCAATTATTTCTCATATAAATCTTAGAAAAATTATATTAAAATTTCATTATGCTTAAAATAATTAATATAACAAAATAAACATATTTATTATATTAGTAATATTTCTAACTATATAGAATACATACTACAGTGTTAATTCCACACACACATATTCGCGCGCACACAAATACACACACGCAAAGGAGTTAGGAAATTTAAAGAATTAAGATTAATTTTAGGGATTTCACAAATATTAAATTTTTTTATGGCTTTTGTGACAATTGTTGACAAAGCAACTAAACATGAGTAAGAATGTCATATTAAAAAATTATTATTATTATTATTATTCCAACTAAAAATTATTTTCTATATAGAGTTTATAAAAATAATTATGTAAATTCATTTAATATAAATAATTAATGTACAACAATAGATAATTAATGTATGCATTTATTCTATTAGCTAATTCAATGAACTAATACTTCAATATAAATACAAACTTTGTTGAAGTAGAAAACTAAATAAAGAGAATTTCAAGGAATGTGCTACATGGCACAACTCCATACTCTTCAACATGAGATCTCTGCTTTTATATATATATTGATTGATTATGCTGTCTAGTGCCTTCAATATTGCTATCAAAAAGAAAATGATACTGACAACAACAATAATAATAATATAACCTTGAAGAATGTTTTGTGACAAAAATAGGCATTTGAGGCTTAAATGTGAATGTAGTTGTACTATATGAGGTTGAAGGCATTCACAACAGGCCTACCGTTCAAGGTGCTTCTTCTACACGTTAACATATTATGTCGAAGGCACTTGCGAAATAATCTATATATAGGACCGTGCTGCAGAATGTAGTTTAGATGGTTTGGTCATGTTCAGTAGAGACCAGAAACATTGCTTTATTGTGAAGGAGGAATGTTGTGGCATTGGAAGGCTCAAGAAGTAAAAATTATTGTTCAAACTTCAAAAGCCGCAAAGTATGAGTCTGCTTCTGACGCCAAATTTTTGGCATCAGAGGTTTTTTTATTTTATTTTTTTATTATAGCATAAATGAGGTGAATTCATCAAATATGAAAGACAAAGGGTTGTATCCTTCCTTTTTGTTCATTAACTGTTTACCGATTACTAAGACTAAATGACTAATGTCATTTATTCAGCAAAAAAAAAAAAAAAAATGACTAATGTCATATTATTAGAGAACGTTCACAATTTCATGATTCATTATGCCTGTTTTTGGGAAGATGTGAGCATTGTTATTTGTGCTGGCGTACATTGTATGTGTTAAGATGTTCAACTGGCTATTCATATTCTCATTAATTGGAGTTTCTTTCAAAAAATTTCGTTTGTTAAAGCTCTTATTTATTTTCTTTAGCACATGAAGTTGGATTTGGTGGAGGCATGAGGAAGAATGAACAAGCTAACCTACTGCTGCCACTATTTTTACCATCTGCTCCCACTCTACCCTTGTTTTGATTATGAGATATGCTAGTGTTGTAAAATTGAAAACCCCTTTTTAGACTTTTCTTTTATTCTCTTTTTGACTGGATAGTCAGTACTCAGGAGCAAGTTAATTTCTATGTTCTTTTGCTACCTTTTATGGCAACTTCCCTCCCTCCAAGTTTTATATATATGGGGGAAATTAACAAAGACAGCCATTGATAGGCTCCATCATAGATGTCACCTAAGAAATTACCTATAAATTAATAGAAAAAATAGAATTCCTTCAATGAAGGTTGCAGCCATTAATCAGCTGTTTGATTTACTACTTTCTGCGAACTAATGGGATAGAAGATCCCATTTCTATGTATCATAAGTCCATCTTGTCATTACTAGATTCTTTTAAAGTTAAGCATTTGACCAAGGTTTTTTATAGAAAACTTTTCAATTGAGTTCTTTACTTCTTAAGCTAATCTTTTAGGGTCCGTTTGGTTGGAGAGGTGGAAAAGTAGAAGGATAGAAAATGGTAGAAGGATGGAAAAATGAGATGATAGAAAATATTTTAATTTCCCTCTTTTTTGTTTGGTTGGAAGTGAAAAAATAGAGGGATGAAAAAACTAAGTTTGTATAAGTTTACTCATATATCCTTGTTAAAAAATGATGCCCAATTGAAACAAAAAAGTAACAAACAACCAAAAAAAATCCAATCACCCAAATTTATTAAAAAATAAAAATCATCTCTAGAAAAAAAAACGTCAAAAAAAAAAAAAAAATTTGAATGAGAACAAAAGAAACACTTAACAAGGGTACTATTCCCCTCAAAAAACAAGGGTACTAAAGCCCAGGAAAGCAAATGAAAAAAAAATGAACAAAAATAAAAAATTTATTAAAATTGGAATTAAAAATTAAAAAAAATTAAAAAAAAAATAAACAAACAAACAAAAACAAAACGCATTTTTGTTCTTCACCTATAAAATTTTCTCCCACCAAGTTTTCTCTCTATTTTGAAGAGAAAACTTTTTGATGGGTCTCACTATCATTTTCCCCTCCCCCCTCTCAACCAAACGCCCTTCAAAAAATTTTATTTTCTTATTTTTTTCCATCTTCCCTAAAATTCACACCACCCTTAGGGTCTTGATTTTCTCTTCAAGTGGGACATTTTCCTCCTTATAATTTTCAGCCAATTTATTGGCTCCATTCAGCCTAATCTCTAATGCTCCCTTCACTAAAAAATAAAAATTGTCTCTTCATGCTTTAACCCCATTAAGAGCATTCTCATCAGGTGTGTCAAATGCCAAATATTTGGCATTTGGCACACCAAACACCAAAAATCCTCTCTCATAAGGTGTGCCAAATGCCAAAACATTTGGCACATATGAACAATTCCGTTCTAAAAATAGAACGGTACGGCCAAAAATGCTATATCCAAAAATTAATTTTTTAATAATTTTCTCTCTCCTCTCTGTCATTTTATATCCTTTTTTTTCTCTCTCTCTCTCTCTCTCGTCCGCCTCCCTCACTTTTCTCTCAGCCCTTCTCTCTCCTCTCTCTCTCTATCTCAGCCTCTCTCACAATCCGCCACAGTGATCTCTCCACCCGCAACTCACCTCCTCCACTCGCCAAGCAGCTCGCCTCTCCTCCAGCTCCAACGCCGCTCGCCTCCGCCGATGCCACTCGCCAAGCAGCTTGCTTCGCCTCCGCCTCCACCGCTCCAAGCAACCTGACTCCGCCGAAATTTGCTTGATCTCACTAAGATCTGATTCACCTCCTCCACTCGCCAGCAACTCATCTCCTCCACTCGCCAAGCAGCTCGCCTCTCCTCCGGTGCCAACGCCGCTCGCCTCCACCGATGCCACTCGCCAAGCAGCTTGCTTCGCCTCCACCGATGCTACTCCAAGCAACCTGCCTAATCTCACTAAGATCCAATTCCCCTTATTTATTTGGATTGTTTATGGTTAATTTTGGGGATTGGATCTGGTTTGAGAAATTGGATTGGAGGATAACAATGATTTGGGATGGGTTTTGAGGTTTGTGAATGTGGTGGGTTGTTATGGATTTTTTTTTTTTCTGGTTGGGTTTTTTTTTTTAAGGTGGCGTTGGTGGATGTGAGTTTGTGTCGGTGGTGGCTATCGATGTTGTAGCGGCAGTGGTTGTTGGTGGCCGTTGTTGCGGCAGTGGTGGTGGTGGTGGTTGTGCCGTTGTTGCTGGTATTGTTGCTGTTGATAATGGGAGGAATTAATATATTATTTTAATGTATAAAATTGAAGAATAGAACATCTGATAAATGAGATATTGTAAAATGATAAAATAGGTTTTTGGTGTGTCAAAATTGTATTTTTTATGAGAGAGCTGATGAGAATGCTCTAAGTTATTTAAAGGATAGCTTAAATGTTTTTTTTTCTTAGTTCAGTACATTTTTTGAAAAGCTTCTTATATAAGTTACTTGAAATCAGACATCATCATCATCAAAATCCTCCTAAGATTAATTTCCATGATCATGCGAAAAATCTTAGTTTTCATCAAAGTCAGGGAATACTTGGCATTAGGACTTACCCATTGACAATGCGGTCGAAGAATAACAATTAGGATTTTAATTCCTAAATGAGTGATTTAGGCTCTGATACCAACTAAAACAATCTAATTTGACTCCTATACCAATTGAAACAATCTAATTTGACTCTTACGTGATTAATGGATTAATAGATTAAGTTTTGTTTAAGCCTAGAGTTAACAACAAACCAAATAGTTTAACAACGGTAATACTCACCACAATCCAAAGCTAGCACATAATGTAATAAAAGGAACACAAAAATTTTAATGAAGTAAAAAACTTTTGAAGAACTATGCTATAGAAAAATCTATGTGCATTTACAGTAAGTCAATAATATTTTTATTTCAATGAATATAACTCAAACAGCTCTATCCTCGGAAGCTAAAAGTTAAAAATTGTATCTGATTTACATATTTTTGGCTTTGTCTCCATATCATTGGGCTTGTGTGTGGAATGTTGATCGGATATTCCAAGTCCAGTTCTCCCTTAAATGGATCAGGGTTCACTTCGCAATGTCCTTATATGAAAAACGGCCCAAACCCTCCACATCAAACCCAAAGTCCCCGCAAACCCACCATAGATAGTTAGATTCCAACACGCAAAAATTACAAGCAATGCTAGAGATAGAGGGCTGTTTGGTTTAGAGCAGTTTTTGGATCATATCACTCAAAACTTATAACTGAGTTCTCAAAACACATGGGACCCATACAAATTTTTTTGTTTGGCTTGATTTTCACATTGTGTTTCCATCACTCAAAACTCAAAAATTTTGAGTTAGAGTGATGGAAACAGGAAACAATAAATGGGTGTTTTCAGTTTTTGAGATTGAGTTTTAGTGGCATTTTGTAAAATTAAGCAAAGAATGGGACCCATCCGTATGACTTGTCCCATCAAGTAACGTCTCTCTCCCCGTTCTTCTCTATCTCTTCTCCTTCTTCTTCCTTTTTTTTTTTCTTTTACCCAGAGCTCTCTCTTCTCACTAGGGGTGTGCAGAAAACCCGCCAACCCGACCCACCCATATTTTAATATATGTTTAAAATATATTATATATTTAATAAATTAAAAAAAAAAAAACTGTAGAGCACTTCCTCAGTTCCTACTATCATATATAATATAAAATCACATTAGTTCTTTTAATATTTAAATATATTATATAACTAATAAAAAAAATTAAAAAATTTTAGATATATTTTGTTTATAACTGAGTTAAGAACTCATGTATATTTTGTTTATAAGTAAATTCGGATACTAGTTCATTTATATTTTATTTATCAACTTAGTTGGATACTTAACATATTATTTTTACAACTAAGTTGGAATATTAGTTTATATATTAATGTATATTTTGTTTATCAACTCAAGTAGCAAGTGTGATATATTTTTTTCTACTCAATTTAATAATAATAGTAATAAAAAAAATTGTCCAACCCATGGGTTCAACCCGACCCAACCCAACCCATGTGGGTTGGGTTGGGTTAGGTTGGACTTATGTGATGGGTTGGGTTGGGTTGAATTTTTTTTTACTCACCATGGTGGGTTGTGTCAAAAAATTTCCTCAACCCGACCCATGCACACCCCTACTTCTCACTGACCCTTCATTGCTCCTCCATAAGCCGCCACCACCACACCAGTCGTCACCATCACGAGCAACCACCAGATCGGTTCAAGCTCTGCCCAGATCGGAAGTTTGGGTTTGCTATGTTTGTGGTTTAGGTTTGCTATGCACGTGGACCTCGAGATCGGAAGCTTCGCCCGCGACATCAGCTTGAACTTCGCGTTCGCCGCCGCAGCAGCCGAAGCAGCAAAAGCCGTCGTTTCATTGTTTCGGGTTGGAGCTCCATTTTTTGGCTTCGGTTTTTTTTTTCTCTGCGTTGTTCTTCTTCTTCTTTGGCAATGTGGGATTTGGTTGTGGGTTTCCTATACATTCTTTTAGATTTTTTGTGTGGCTGTTGGTGCTATTGATGGTAGTGGAATCTAGGTTTGTCATTGGTGGTGGTGATGAAACTGGGTTTGGGTGTGGATTTCGTGTTCTTCATGTAGAGTCACGCGAGTAAGGGAAGAAGACAGTTGAAAAAACTGATCGGTGGGCTCCACCATTTTGGCAAAAGGTGGACTTAAAAGTTGAGATATATGACTGGATTTTGTTAACAAACAAAAATTTTGAAGTTTTTTTGTTAACAAACAAAAATTTTAGAGTTTTTGAGTGATAATGGGTTTTGAGTTATGAGTTATGAGTTTTGAGTTTGAGTTATGAGTTTTAAAAACTGAATTAAGAAAATTGAGTGATGGGAAAACCAAACAGGCCCAAAATATTTTTCGTAAATTTTTTTTAATCATTGACATACCTTATAATGATTGTGACTCAAGCAACATCAATTTTACTTGGATCTATCACTGGCACAATTTTTATTATATATCAATCACTAATTTTAAAATAAAAAGAAAAAAAAATTGTGAAAAATCAGGTCTCGAAACTGATTGATTTATGCCTTCTACACAAACAGAATTTTGGGAGCTGGTTAAATAAACCAACATCAACAACATGGACCCTTTCATTTGAGCATTGAGGACATCCTATGCGTGGCTAGTGCCTTTATTACGGCAAGCAGGTTAAGTTAGGTCATGTTTTAGCCCAATGGGCTTGTGT
Organism: Notholithocarpus densiflorus; assembly: GCA_030021035.2. Taxonomy (NCBI): domain Eukaryota; kingdom Viridiplantae; phylum Streptophyta; class Magnoliopsida; order Fagales; family Fagaceae; genus Notholithocarpus; species Notholithocarpus densiflorus. The sequence goes on from JARYZH020000011.1 coordinate 5,485,842, forward strand.
TGTGTCTCCTCTTTTGAAGGGTTTTTTGTTCCCTCAATTCAGGACCTTCCCCACAGTGTGCTCTTGCCTTCTTATGGGGCTATGAAGAGTGAATGTTTTTTGTTGTCTATATGTGTGACGTTTTGTTCCTTTATACTGATTACTGAATTGATTACTTTTTAGCGAAGAGGAAAAAAAAAAGAAAAAAGAAAATATATATATATAGATATATATATATATATATTTATTTATACCTCCAAGTCCAACCAAAATGGAGTCACTCGGACAGTCTAGGTGATTGACAAGCAACAAGAAATGGTAGGGGCACTAACCAATAGGCAACTGTAAAACTATTAGATCCCATGTATTGGGCACAATGGACAAAAGAACTGGTCATTTGTCTTGCCCATACAGTATCTATAATGATATTGCCTTGGATTTACCAGTCGATTTTGGATTGGATATATGACAACACTTTTCTTTTTCTTTTTCTTTTTCTTTTTTTCTTTTTTATAGGAAATATGACAATGCATTTCCATATAGATTGATGTCAACTTGTCTTTCTTTGATGAGTGGTTGATGTTAACTTCGTTGGCTATGTTCATGTGATTGGAGTCACCCATTGAATATTAATAAGAAAAGTAGGTAATTAATATGATATAGTTAACTTCAAACTCATAAGTCTAAGGGGAACGAGTTTAAGCTGCGAAGTTACCAGCATATTGTAATTATCTCTAAAAAAAATACTCAATTGAAATCTCCCTAAAGTGTTCTCTCTCCTAGGGCTATCTAGCGGTTCAAAGACCCGACCAAACCGACCGGATCTGACCAATCGAATCTGACCAACCCGAAGCCCAGTGGGTGGACCCAAAGCCCATGGTCTGTCGGATTCCGTTCCTTCTCTAACAAAAACCAAATATTCGGTTTGGGTAGCGGGTTAAAGGACTAAAAACCCGTATAACCCGACCCGACCGAAGTTTTCAGATTTTTTAAAAAAATTATTAATTTTTTTGGTCAGTGAAGTGATAAGACAATAGCCTGTTCACTATTGTCTGAGTTATGACTAATTAAGACTTACATGCTAACTCAACGTACACGCAAAGCCCAAATCAATTCAAAACTCCTCAATATCAAATCAAAATAGTTTCAAACTTTCCACTATTTCAAACTTTTAGTTTCACGCTCCTCTCTCTCTCTCTCTCTATCTCTCTCATCCCTAACCCCAGCCCCTTTCTTACCGCTGCTGTCGTTGGCTTGCCGTCGTTGGCTTGTAGTCTCTCTCTCACCCAAACCCCTCTCTCTTAAAGCCTCCTTTGATCTGCCATCTGAGGCTTTGATCTTGTGCATCTAATAGTGGGTCAGTATTTTTTTTTTTTTTTTTTTAATTTCATACAAATCTTGTGATGAGTGTGGTGATGGTGGGAGATGAAGTGGTGGTGGTGCTGGTTTAGTGTTCTCTCTTTCCGTCTCATAAATTTGGGGTTTGAGGACTTATTTTTGCTTTTTGATTTCTGTAGGTTTGGATTGTGATTTGTGTGTTGTTGTTTAGGTTTGTGTTTTGGGTTTTGATTTCTCATGGGTTTGGGTTTTGATTTCTCTGTTCTTTGGGTTGATTTCTCATGGGTATGGGTTGGCTTTGATTTCTCTATTCTTTGGTTAATTTCTCATGGGTCCGGCCGTCCGAGTTGGTTTTGATTTCTCTGTTCTTTGGTTGATTTCTCATGGGTCTGGGTTTTGATTTCTCTATTCTTTAAGTCTAGGTTTTGAATTTCTCTGTTCTCTTTGCTGTTGTGCTTCAGACCCAAATTACCCAACGGTTTCGACCTGCTCAACCGACAACCCGAGCCACCAAATTTGACTAGAAATTCGGTCGGTATCGGGTCCATTTTTTGTTCACCTGATCTGATTGGGTCGAGTGCAGGTCAACCCAAAACCCGATCCGATCTGACCTATGGATAGCCTTACTCTCTCCCAATAAACTCGGTCCCTTCAATTCCATAATGTTTTACTAATATGCCATCCCTCCAATATGTCTTACTTGGTCCAACCAAAATTAGCCACCTCAATGATGTGATGTTTAAATATTCACATCATTTATTGAAATTTTGTCTCTCTTTTATGGAAAAATTTATATTATATTTATTTGGATGGACTTTTCAGAAAAATATTTTTCAAAAAATTAACTTTTTTTTTTGGTGATTGTTTGTGACTTGTAAAATGAGTTAAAAAAATATTTATATATTTTGTAAACTCATATTCTTTAATTGTGAATTGTTTTGTTAGGAGGGTACATTACCTTTGGAATGGTTTTCTTCCTTCAAGAAGTTATTCCTCTGTTTTTCAATATAAGATTGCTTGTAGCTTGTAACTTGTAAAATGAGTTAAGAAATATTTTTATATGTTGTAAACTCATATTCTTTAACCATGAATTGCTTTGCTGGACTTGGGGTACATTACCTTTGCAATGGTTTTTTCCCTTGAAGAAGTTATTCGTCATTTTTTCACTTCCTTAGCAAATCTTGTATTGCACTTTGTTATTTTTATATTTCTTGCTTTACGATTTAGTATATGCTAAGTTGTAGTTAAAATTGATTATCTGTGTGGACTGCTCATTCACGTTGGAAATATTTCGGAATAAGCAAACTTTTGGTGGAACAAGTGTAATCTGAATAATCAAGAAGAAGAACGAAACTACATATGGGTTTAGGAACGATTTCACAGTGTTATAGAAGCACGCAAAAGCATTGTTCTTAAAAGTTTATTTGTGCCATTTGAAGAAAAATTCGATGCAAATCGATTCCTCGGCCAAACAACCTTACAAGATTGGATTCGTCCAACCTTTGTGTTGGACACATTTCCACATACAGAGGTTCAAGAACAACCTTCTAATAATGTCTTTCCTTCGATTGATCGAGCAAAATACTAAGAAATAATATTCTGATTGAGAAACATTTGAATTGTCATGCATTAAACAAGACGGGACAGGGAGCACATGTGATATAAATAAGACCCATGTCCACTCTAAACCCATATCTTAAAATTTCAGAAGTTTACAATAGTTTATAATCATAAGAAGAGCTCACTTTTAACCAATGTGAGACTCACAGCAAAAAAAGTGTTCGCAACACTCTCACACCAACAATTTCCCCTAGTCTCCTTTTTGTTCATGTAGACACCAAACAACATTGGTAAGTTTTTTCAAAATCAGCCATTTGGTTGACCAAGGCAGCTATTTCTCTTCTTCTAAAAGCATTCACATCAGTGATACTAAAAAATTTAGCTTTCAACAACACAAAAAAATATTTTATATACACCTAACATCAAAAGTTCCATTTTAGCATACAACACATTAAAATAATATAAACAACCCAACAAATTCATTTCACTGTAACCTTTCTCTCTCTCTCTCTCTCTCCGCCTGAACTCTATCCCTCTCTCCGTCTCTCTCTCACGCACCACCATACGCACTGCCACAACAAGCCACTACCACCACCGGCCATTGCCACCACTAGCAACAACCACAATCCACTGTCACCACCAACCACAACTGCAACCCACTCCCACCACCACCCATTAAAACGACCAAGCAAACCACTACCCACCGCCACCCACTCCCACAACCCACCACTAACAAAATGACCCACCACCACTACCATCTCCACCAAACAACCCCTGAAGCCTGAAACCCAACAACCTACAACCTATTAAACAACAACCTCCACCACAAACTCCACAACCTACTAAACTGTTAGGACATATGTGATTTGATGTTAGGAACATATGTCAATTTAGAATTGGCTAATCCTTTGACAAAATGCACTTTACTTGTAATTGGATAGATCTAGGATGTGTTTAATACTTCAAGGAACAAGGTTTCAAGTTCTAGTGTTAAAGCCATGCAAATCTGTCCAAGAAACAAGTGAAGAAGTGCTGGATTTTAAAACTCGACAGCTAGTATCTATCGAGGTTTAAAAAGCTGCTGAAGCCCGATGCTCGACAGCTAGCTCGATAGATACCCTATCTGTCGAGGTTTATGGAATTTAGTTTTTCAGATCTAATTTTCATCCAATCCGTGTGTATATGTTTGGACTTTCTTTTCTAACAATCCTAAACATATATAAGGATTATTTTAAGGGCCGTAAAAGGTTGCGCAAGTGTGAAGCAAAGTTTTGTTCATGCAAATTGTAACCGAAGATAGAATTTGCCCTAGTTCATCTTTCTCTTGAAGAAGCTGCTGTGTTTGTACACCGTAGGGTTTTATGACCAAGGAGCTTCGTGATCTTCATCATGTGATAAACCGAAAACTTTGCAGCCAACATCTTTCTCAAGTTGGTGATTAAGTCGCGTACTGGAATCCGCGCATCTATTGGTTAGTCACATACTGGGAGCCGTACATTGAAAATGAGAGATTGTCACTACAGAACAAGTCCAATTGGGTATTGGGATAAGAGTTCAACTGTAGGTTGGTATAAGGTACTGGGATTCCTTTACTTGTAACCGCTTGTTGTGATAATAGTGAATTCTCGGGAGTGGTGACTTTAAAATCACCCGGTGGAGTTTTTGCCATGTAGGTTTTCCTCATTCGTAAACAAATCACCGTGTCAATTTAATTTCCATTGCATTTAGTTAATTGGTGATTTGTTTGTACTACCATGCGTTTTGCATGTTAATTGAATTAATTAATTAACTTGGCTAAATCAATTGATTAATTTATCACAATGGGTCAATACATTCTTGACCTATCAAGTGGTATCAGAGCAGGCACACTCTGATTATGTTTTGATCTTTGCTGTATGATCCATTGACCCCTGTTGTCATGGTTGCAACCAGCTTAAAGAGATCTTTGTTTTCAAATACATCTTATTTTTCTAATCTCTACTTGTTTGAGTGTATCAAAAAATGCAAGTCTAAAAGTTATTTGAATTCTATTATGATGACTATTGGAAAAGATCTCAGCTTGACAAAGAAGAAACTAGACTGTTTCAGAATGAAAATGTGCAAAGGAGTTTATCTGAAAAGAGTGAAAGTTAAAGGTCTTGTTCATAAAAGGCAGATGAGAGAAAACACCATTCCCACTGATCTGTCATCTAAGCACGAAGTGTGCTTTATGATGAAGTCCGCATTTAAGGTTATGGACATGTGTTTGACGTACCTTAACAGTGGCTGCTCAAGACACATGACTGAAAACCGATCTCTCTTCAAGGTTTTCGAGTCTAAGAAAGGTGGTAATGTCACTTTTGGTGGTAGGAGCAAATCACAGATTAAAGGAAAGGAAATCATCTCTCTACCTGGACTGCCAGACATTGCAAATGTTCTCTATGTAGAAGGTCTGAGAGTGAACCTGTTGAGCATAAATCAGATATGTGATCAAGACTTCATGGTACTATTCAAAAAGGGAAAATGCCTTGTCATAGATGAGTCTAGAAAGAAACTCATAAGTGGTGTCTGCATTCTAGACAACTATTATGGCTTGGTTCCGGATGCTGATATTGTGTGCAATAGCATTCGTTTACCAAATGAAGATCTATGACACCAAAGGATAGGACATACTAGTTACAAACATCTCTCAATTGTATCTAAGCATGAGTCAGTTTTGGGGATACCAAAGCTCAGTAGAGTGAGCAATGTGATGTGTGGACCATGTCAGCTTGATAAACAAACGAAAGCCAAACATTTGGGCACTCAGACTTCCACTACATCCAGACCATTAGAGCTACTACATTTGGATCTTATGGGTCCAACTAGAACCGAGTCTCTTAGTAGAAAGAGATACATCATGGTTGTAGTAGATGACTTCACTAGGTACACTTGGGTCATACTCCTACGATCCAAGTCTGATGCTCTTGAGCACATTGAAGCCTTGTGCACAAGATTGCAGAATGAGAAGAGCCTGAAGATTGATCGAATTTGAAGTGATCATGGTAAAGAATTCGAAAACTCATATATGGAGTCCTTTTGCACGAGATCAGGTATATCTCAAGAATTCTCTACTCCTATTACTCCTTAACAAAATGGTGTAGTAGAAAGAAAGAACAGGGTTATTCAAGAGATGGCTAGAGCCATGTTGCACAACAAGGATGTGGCTAGAAACTTGTGAGGAGAAGCCGTTAACACTGCATGTCATACGGTTAATAGAGTGTATTTTAGACCCGATACCAAGAAGACTCCATATGAGTTATGGAAGGGAAGGAAGCCAAATGTGAAGTATTTCAGAATTTTTGGAAGTGCTTGTTTCATTCTAAAGGATAGAGAGAATGTGGAAAAATTTGACTCCCGAAGTAATGAAGGAATATTTCTGGGATACTCCTCTACAAGCAAGACTTATCGGGTATACAACAAGAGAACCATGAAGGTTATGGAAACAGTGAATGTTGTTATTGATGAGTCTTCAGACTTTGGTTCTGAGAAATTTAGTAAGGAAATCCCTAAATAGATTCTTCCTCCCAAGCCCAAGGAAGTTCAAGAAATTGTTGAATAAGAGCCCACATCTCCAAGTACTCCCAGTACTCCAAGTGTTGTAGAAGATTCAGCAAGATATATCTACTTCACCTGATTCTGAAACCCATGAAGAGAAAGGACCTTCATCCAAGATCAAATTGAATCATCCTCCTGAAGTTATTATGGGAAACATGAATGAACTTACACTAAGGAAGCATACAGTTGATAAATGTGTTGCTAACTTTGTGTCTTATTCTTGTTACTTGTCGCAGGTTGAACCCACTAAAGTTGAGGAAGCTCTTCAGGATGAAAGCTGAGTTGAAGCTATGCATGATGAACTGCTTCAGTTTCAGAGGAATGATGTCTGAACTCTAGTACCTAGACCGGAGGGTGAGCACATCATCGGCACAAAGTGGATATTCCACAATAAGACTAATGAGGAGGGTAATGTGATCCGCAACAAGGCTCGTCTTGTAGCTCAAGGATATTCTCAAATGGAAGGGGTAGATTATGATAAGACAATTGCTCCAGTAGCCCGTATAGAGTCCATCAGAATTCTCCTAGCTCTAGCATGTCATTTGAAGTTCAAGTTTTACCAAATGGACGTAAAGACTGCTGTTGGAAAAATACATGTTTGTATCGCATACAAAACATACGCAGCGAAAAATTAACGGATCTACTTCATTCGCAATTGATAACATGTATTATGTAAGTTTCAGAATTTAAGAACAAGAAAGCGTACCTTGGTGCGGTGAAATTCAAAACAAAAGATTAGAAGTACTTGGGAACACTTTTAATCTTCACTTCAATTCCACTTGATGCCCAAAAAGTGTGGTCTCTCAATCAGTTCCAAGAAAAGAATAAGAGAGTGTCCAACACTCACATACAAACCATTTCATTCTCTTATATGATCTTAGTGAAAAATCACTTGTGAAAGTCTTATGAAAACCTTAATTATAACCTTATGAAATTCTGTATGTTTCTCTCCTTATATATATAACTAATTATCTAATTAGGCTAGTCTTTTGGGTCATTCCAATTGGGCTCTAATATGTGACTTGGAGTGGGACCAAAAGGGAACAAATAAGACTCTAGCTCCAATGGGCCTTGGGCTTTTCTGTCAACTCTTGACAAGTCTAAAGTTACCATTAATTATATTCAATACCACTATATGAATATAATTGCACTTTAGACCTTATTAATAAATTATATCCCAAGACTTTATTATACATGCAACCCCTTCATTAAAATATTCGTAGTAATACAAAATCATGAATGTAGACTGCCACTTTGAAGATTACTACATCTTAATCCTTGAATACCTAGTTTAATCATTTACGTTATTCATCATATATTTATGAAATCCAATTTCATAAATATATACTTTAGTAACTCCTTACTAAAGTGGTTGGGTCCAACACTCTGAATAACCAAACCCATTAAATTTATCTCAAGTGAATATTTTATATCTCCGTTAAGAGATTATGAATTCTATCTTGAGAATATATATTCCATCAACATTAAATGCGGCTGCCCAACATACTGAAGTTTTAATCGTAACTTATAGATCTCACTCCTGATATATCAAAGCAACTTACACCTCATGATTAGGTCCATTATTCTCTTAGGATTTAGAGTTGATGAAAATAGAAGTCGTGAGATTTATTATTCATTTGACAGTCGTTAGGAGAATAATAAATCTCACAGCGGTCCAGTTCAATATGTCTTAACTCTTAAAACATATCAACATACCAACTGGAAGTCTTCACTTCCATGATCAAGACAAATTATCTTAGTTGATATATTATAGTCTTCACAGATGAAACGCACAATTTCATCACCGACTACGAACTAAAATTCTGAGTTTACAAAGAACTTGTGATTTATATCTTCTGTGACTTTTCACATAAATCGCATACTATGCATCTCATGGACTAAGATAATGTCCCATTAGTTCATTTATAGATAGTCTCACTTAATTAAACAATTTAATTATTTATGACATGCCAATAAATTGGATTTTAGGGTATAAACCCCAACAACTGCTTTCTTAAATAAGTTCCTTAAAGAAGATGTATATGTGACTCAACCAAAAGGATTCATTGATCCATACTTTCCGGATCATGTGTTATATCTCAAGAAGGCTCTTTATGGTTTGAAGCAAGCCCCTAGAGCTTGGTATGATCGGTTCACACAATACTTGGTATCACATGGGTTCACGAGAGGAAAAGCTAATCAAACTCTCTTCATCAAAAGGGAAGACGGCAAGTTGATAGTTGCTTTAGTCTATGTTGATGATATTATCTTTGGGTCGACTAAGGATGAACTTGCTCATAGTTTCTCAAAACTCATGCAAGGCGAGTTCGAGATGAGCATGATTGGAAAGCTGACTCACTTCCTTGGCTTGCAGATTCATCAACAAGATTCAGGTATATTCCTATCTCAATCTAAATATGTTAGAAATCTTGTAAAAAAGTTTAATTTGGAATCTGCTAGTTCTATTAGAACCCCTATGAGCCCAAATATTAAACTCACTGTTAACTTGTTAGGAAAAAGTGTAGATTCATCTCTTTATAGAAGTATGATAAGTAGTCTTGTTTACCTTACTGCTAGTAGACCTGACATTAGTTACAGTGTGGGAGTGTGTGCTAGATATCAGGCTAATCCCAAAGAGTCTCATATGATTGCTTTGAAAAGAATCATAAAGTATGTCAAAACCACTGCCGACTTTGGTGTGTGGTACAGCAAGGACATAAATGATGTCTTAGCTGGGTATTCTGACGCTGATTGGGCTGGAAATGCTGATGATAGAAAGAGTACATCGGGGGGTTGTTTTTATGTAGGTAATAATCTTATTTCCTAGATGAAAAAAAAGCAGAATTTCATCTCATTATCCACTGTAGAAGCTGAGTACATCGTTGCGGGTAGCTGTTGCACCCAACTTCTATGGATGCAAAAACTCCTCCATGATTATGGTATTTGTTAAGAGCATCTTATCATCTACTGCGACAATACCAGTGCCATAAACATCTCTAAGAATTTGGTTCAACATTCTTGAACTAAACACATAGAGATTCGACATCACTTCATTCGGGAGCTTGTCAAAGATGGTACTCTTACTCTTGAGTTCATTCACACTGATGATCAAAAGGCTGATTTATTTACCAAACCTCTTGATAGCAAACGGTTTGAATTCCTTCGCCAAAACATTGGTGTCATCTCCATAGATTGATCTCTCTTTCTTCTCCTTCTTCCTCATGCATTTGCATCTAGTTTTATGCATTGCTTTGTTTAACATGTTTTTATTTGTTTACTTTTCAGTTTTACTTTTTTTTTTTTCATATAAAATAAAATAAAAAATTGAAAAATCAGAAAAATACAAAAACAGTGTATGTACGTGTACATTGGTACTTGTGTACCTTAGATGGTCATTAAAACAAAGTTTTCTAAATTTTGTATCATTTGTAGCTTAGATGAGCATCTCTATGCACAACTAAGCAAGTGAGCTTTGTGGCTCATGCTTGTGATGAGTAAGATTAAGTAATCTCTTGTACTTAACACTTGTATCACTCTTTTTTACGGGAATGACTAGAAAATCCTAAATGAAAGACAAAAATAACCATCTCACCATTGTTGCCCGCCAATCATGAAATGACATTTGTATGCTTCAGTATAGCAAAAGTGGAATGTCAAATGCTTAACATCATTGGGTATTTATTTTCTATCTCTTATATACCCATGCATGGTTTGCTTAAAAGAAAAAGAATGCAAAGAACAACAAAAAGCAAAAAGAATCAAAATGCTTTATACATGATTGCAAGCGTGTATTTTAGGAGATGTGGGAGTTATAGGACGTACCTCGAAGGTGATAGTCCCTATCAAACAGTTATGATTGTGTGTGAATTAAAGTGATTTTCTCATATCTCAAATCGTCATAACATATAGATACTAATGCAATCTTGCGATGTTTTTCACACACAACACGCAATATTCTTTGCTACCTTTGATATATGTGCAGGTACAATGTGATTTGGTCATCACAAGGAATAAATGTGTTAATGTATACTCACTAAATTGTCTTAACTTGTTTTTGAAATATAAAATTAATTAGACGTGTTTAGTGTGTGAGTATGTTTTGGATCTATGTGCTTAACATTTTTTTTTTTTAGAGATGATTTTGAGAGCTTAAAATTTGGTTTGGATCTCTGGTTATGTAGCATAATTGATTGCATTCATGTCTGTGTTTTTCTCTTCTTGAAAAACTATTTTTAAGCAATCTCGACAGCTACTGGATACCTCTCGACAGCTAGGCTATCTATCGAGACCCTTCAGCTGCTTTTTATCGCATTCTCGACAGCTACTCGATATCTACTTCGATCCATCGAGAAACTTTTTGGATGCTCGCTAGCTGCTTGATAGCTACCTCGATCCATTGAGATCCTTTAGGTATGGACACCTCTCGACAGACTCTGGACAACTCTTCAACAGATAAAACACGCGTTTTAATCCTCGATACCTCTCGACACCTCTCGATCTGTCGAGAATTATGTGTTTATATATATTGGATCCACGCGATTTTCTGTCATTTTTGTTCGATCTCTCTCGATAGATTCTCTCTTCTCTCACTCCAAAACTCCTCAAACTCAACCTTTTCACATTCCACACTTGATCTTCGGCCCAAATCAAGTTTTCTTCATCTGGTATGATTTTATTTCTCTCTTGTATCATGCATTTCATTATTTTTTACCTAAGTTTTGGGTTGGGTGTTGCTTAAATGAGTTTTAAAACATCGTGCACTGCATTACATTTGCATTATAACAACGTATCATGCATTTTAGATGTGTGTGTACTTTGTTGCAATGGTGTGTGTTGTTAGGTTTGGATTAGGCTAAGTCCATGATGTATTTAAGTTTGCATGTCACATGTTCACACATTTTTCATGCATACGTACCTTCAAGTTCTTATATTATTATATATTGTCTTGTTGGTACTTTTCTGATTGTCTCTCTCTCTTTCTTGCGTTAGTCTGCTCTATGGCACCTAAACACAAATCCACTCTGTCCCAGAACCCTCTTTGTTCTGGGGCATCCACTTCTTCTTCTGACCCTACACCTTCTCATGTACGGTTCCGTGATGATAAATCTCGAAAGGACTTTTCGGAGAACTTTTTTCGACGAGGCATTCATTCAGAACGCCAAGTCATCTTATCGGATTTTTTCGATATTGACCTACCCACTGTCATTCACAGTAGGGGTTGGGGATCACTTTGTGACATCCTGATCACTTGTCCCTCCGTGATCATACATGAATTTTACTCCAATATGCACGGAATCGATACTTCTGTACCTCATTTCTTCTCTCGCGTTCAAGGTATGCGCATAGTAGTTACTCTGGATATTGTATCCGAGGTACTACATGTTCCTAGGGTAGCGCATCCTGACTACCCTAGTTGTGCTCGTCTGCGGACTGTGTCCAAAGACGAACTCTCGTCTCTCTTTTGTGAGACACCTTCATCTTGGGGTGACCGTTAAAACACCCCTTGCTCGGGCTTTGCAAAAGGTCCGAGATTCCTGAACATGGTGATGACATTTATTCTTCATCCTTTGTCTCACTATAACTCCATTACAGAGCCTTGTACTCGATTTTTGTTGTCCCTCTTAGAGGATATCTCTATCGACTTCCCTTCTCACTTCATTCTATCCCTTTTAGATGTCTATAGGGATACGGCGACCCGTGATAAGCTCATTTTTCCTTTAGCTATCACGTGGATACTTCGCCATTTTTCTGTCTCCTTTCCTGAGTCTCCTCACTTCACGGTGATGTGTGCCATAGATGCAGCTATCGTTCGACGAAGCGAGGCATAGCTTAGACCGAGGCGGCCCCGGACAGAGACGGCGACTCCTCCAGCTTCTACCTCTCCATCCACCCCCGCTCCTTCGTCTTCTGCGGGTGGAGTGACTCTTAAGGCCATCATAGCACAACTTGTGCACATGGATGCTCACCTTGACACTCTCAGTGATGAGTTGTGTCAGGTGAACACCCGTGTTGGTCGTATCGCACGACGACAGGCTGTCATGGGTGGTTTCACTGTTGCTTCTTCTTCATCTCCACCAGCTTCTGAGGATGAGAGTGACGATGGCTCCGACAGTGATGATGCTGATGAGGACGATGGTGCTAGCTCGCCTAGTGATGATGAGATGTCTACTTGATGTACTTACCCTTTGTCACTCATGACAAAAAGGGGAAGTAGTTTTGATATGATAGTAATCATATATAGGGGGAGGGTTAGCATAGGAGATTTTTTGTGATAGGGGGAGTGTTTATGAGGGATGTAGTGAGGACTTTTTGTATCTTTTCTTTTCTTTTCATTTTAGATACATTATTTCTTGTACATTGGTCTTGTGACCACTTAGTGATAGCAAACCTTGTACTTATGTTGATATATATATATATATATATATATTTATTAAGGTTGTTATTACATTCTTTCATCTATCTTTACATGTGTTGTTTCTTTTCTCTCTTTATGCACATGTTTCTTATTTAATGTATGCAATCTTATATTTCTGTTTTACACTAAGATGCCTTGATGAGTTTTGTTTAAAAGTGTTTCAGAAATACAAGTTGTCAAAGTCTTCTTGCCATAAACTCTTTTCTTGCAAAGTTTTTCAAGAGTTTGTGTTAGGATAGATTTTATTGTATTCAACAAGTGAGTATGAGTTGAGTGATTTATGACTTCTCTCATATGATCATTTGTTTGTTGTGGTTTTGTCACGGATTGCCAAAGGGAGAGATTGTTAGGACATATGTGATTTGATGTTAGGAACATATGTCAATTTAGAATTGGCAAATCCTTTGACAAAACGCACTTTACTTGTAATTGGGTAGATCTAGGATGTGTTTAATGCTTCAACGAACAAGGTTTCAAGTTCTAGTTTTAAAGCTATGCAAATCTGTCCAAGAAACAAGTGATGAAGTGCTGGATTTTAAAGCTCGACAGCTAGTATCTATCGAGGTTTAAAAAGCTACTGAAACCTGATGCTCGACAGCTAGCTCGATAGATACCTTATCTGTCAAGGTTTATGGAATTCAATTTTTCAAAGTTGATTTTCATCCAATCCGTGTGTATATGTTTGGGCTTTCTTTTCTCACAACCCTAAACATATATAAGGATTATTTTAAGGGCCGTAAAAAGTTGCGCAAGTGTGAAGCAAAGTTTTGTTCATGCAAATTATGACCGAAGACAGAATTTGCCCTGATTCATCTTTCTCTTGAAGAAGCTGCTGTGTTTGTACACTGTAGGGTTTTATGACCAAGGAACTTCGTGATCTTCATCGTGTGATGAACTGAAGAACTTTGCAGCCAACATCTTTCTCAAGTTGGTGATTAAGTTGCGTACTGGGATCTGCGCATCTATTGATTAGTCACGTACTAGGAGCCATGCATTGAAAATGAGAGATTGTCACTACAGAACAAGTCCAAATGGGTATTGGGGTAAGGGTTCAACTGTAGGTTGGTATAAAATACTGGAATTCCTTTACTTGTAACCGTTTGTTGTGATAATAGTGAATTCTCGGGAGTGGTGACCTCAAAATCACCCGATGGGGTTTTTGCAGTGTAGATTTTCCCCATTCGTAAACAAATCACCGTGTCAATTTAATTTCTGTTGCATTTAGTTAATTGGTGATTTGTTTGTGCTACCACGCATTTTGCATGTTAATTGAATTAATTAATTAACTTGGCTAAATCAATTGATTAATTTATCACAAGGAGTCAATACATTCTTGGCCTATCATAAACGATGATCTCCACCAAACTTGGACGGCAGAACAAGCCAAACCCACTAATCCAAAAATGCCAACACCGATCTCAACAACCATCGCATACCCACACCGCACATCAATCTCTAAGCCATTTATCACCATTTTGTTGGGAGAGGAGAGGAAGCGAAAGAGAAAAGAGTGAGCGAATGGAAAGAGAGAATTGACTTGAAAGAGAGAAAAAGAAACTAATTTAATATTGATAACAGCTTGCTACAGTGAGCTACTACTACTAGCAGTTCATTGTAGCAAGTTGGTAAAATTTTTTAGCTTTAGCATCATTGATGTTGGGTGTTTGGAGCGTTAAAATAACTAAAAAACCCATTTTAACACCACTATTGTAAATGCTCTAATTTTTTTATAGAGGGCAAAAAGTGGAATGAGCATAAAGGAGGTTTTGGTGTACTTTGGAATGAAGGAGGAGGGGGGGAGGGGTAATATAATAGTGGATGGAGGGTTCCAGAAGGAAGGACCATAAATTTGGAGTTGGTGAAAATGAAGAAAAAAAGTCAAATTCGGGGGCTATTGGAGGTCAAGTGACAATCAACACTTGGACCCAGTGATGATGATTTCCCTTCATTTTTCATTTAAATTAGATATTAATGCTCTGATTTTCTTCAAATTTAAAAAAATCAACTTGGTCCCCAAGTTCAGCCATTATCATTTGCTCGTGCGATGCATGGATAATATTGTTATGATGTAAGATTGTTTTGGAGAATGTTGCACATATATTATAGCATAATTGTTATAAAACTTTGTTAGTAATGAGTTTATTGTAAGAAGCCAAAAAAAAAAAAAAAAACTTGTAGCATTTTCGATGACTTAATGGTGGTGAAAGGCCAGCATGACGATGGTGGCGACCCCCCAGATTCCTCTCTTTCTCTCTCTTACAAATACTTTGTCAATCTCAAGTCTTTTGTTTTAATAATAGTGAAACATTGCGTTTCATTTAACAATCCACAACATTTTTGTGTCTCTCTATCTCTACCTAGGTCCTTATCTAGTTAGCTTATATTAGTCTTTATCCTTTTTTTTTTTCTTTTTTTTTTAATACTAAAACGGTGGGTATGCTAAAAGACATAAAGAATAAAGAAAGGTCTGGTGTAAGCTCAGACAATTAATGAGAGATTAATGAGATAACAATAAAAATAAGTTAATGTGATATTTTGGGCAACAGTAAAAAAAAAAAAAAAAAAAAAAACTTAATAAAAAGAAGTAAAAGATGCTAAATGCAAAATTAGAACGCCAAATGATAAGACTTCATGCACTCCTGCAATATAGATTTTTCCAAATTATCAGCAATTATTCAACTCTATGGTAATTTTTTTTTTTTTTTTGGAGGAAGAAAACTCTATGGTAAGTTGTAGTCCAAACAATTAGGAAAATGACATATCATTAATTTTAATATGTTCACTAATTGAACTAATTAAAATTAATTGTTCATTGTCACATGTGGTTGGATTTAATTTGTGAGGAAGCATCTTAGCCTTTAAAATTTAATTTGATGATAACTTTCAATCTAGTGGTCTGATTGAGGCCTGTGACTAGTTGTTTTGATCATTATGATTTTAAGATCATTTTTATAAGGAGGAATTAAGGATCCAATAGCTAGAATTAAGATGCGGCCTCTAGGTGTGAAATTTACATTTTACCCTCTAGATAAGATTAAATGTGGGTTGCAAAATGAGATGTCTACATCATGTTATACAATGCCAAAAATTAAATATGCTCATCATATGAATTTTATAGAAATTAAAGTGAGCAAAACATTAGTGTTTTTTCTTAGTCTTATTTTTTTCATTTCTTTATTCGAATATGAAATTTGAATTTGATTTGATATTATTGCTGCAATATATTTATGTTTTTGATTTTATTCATCAATAAAATTTAGAGTGACACGTGGAAGAGGAACCAGGTATAATTGTCAAAATCTCAAAGTATAAATAGAGGCTAACTCTACAAAAAAAAGTACACCACACACAATTGAGAACACACCAGAGATCATTTGTACTTAAATTCTTTGGAGATATAGTAGTTTGTAGGCAAATCAAGTAGCCCTTAAGCTTTGTAGAAGACTTTATGATTGTAAGTTGCTTCCTTTGTACTTGTGATCTTATTCAATTAAGAATTAGTGAAGTTTGATGCAATATTTAAATGATTGTTTATGTTTGATCAGAATTCTTGCTTGCTTCAAATCATTTTGATGTTAGAATGATGATTTAGGCTTTAGTATGTTGTAATTTTTGCAATTTACTAACTTCTAGAACGTTTGTTCGGATTAGTTCACTTCGAGATGATATACTTCAAAATAGTTTACTTCAAGATGATGCACTTTAAAACAATTTAGTTCAATTAGATTTATTTCGAATCAAGGCATTTGAACTTAGTTTATTTAGGCATAAATCACTTCGAATCTATTTAGTTTACTTTGACGCAATAGTTAGTGACAACTTAGGCTTGATAACTTAAACTTGGTAACTTAGGCTAAATAGTTTAACTTAGTATTTTACTTAGCCACTTAAGAATTTCTCATTCTCATTATTAACTTACACGCTGATGATGCCAAAAATCGTCAGTGAGCCGCACGGTCCTCACGTACTCTAGACAAAACTTGCGAAACAGAAACAAAGAAGACCTTGCAGAGAGTACCAATGTGGTACCGGCCAAATACCCTCCGAAGGTTAAGTTAGAAAACTTTCACAACTCTAGGGTGCTAAAGTTGGGGTAAATTATGCATACCTTGATATGTGAGGGCTTTGGGGGTTTCATAGTAGTGTAGAGCTAACCATCGCTTCTTGGTGGAGAAGATCTTTCCTTGTAGGGAAGATCCTCATTAATGCACGTACTTTGCAGGATTTTTTCCTTATAGAGATTCCTTTGATTAGGGTTGATTGTGGAATACAAGAAATTTCCTTACATAGATATCCGTGGGGGTCAAGTTACGCCAAGCTGGACCCGTTGGCCTCTTTAACCCCATCGGCCTCTCCACATTCGTCAGCCATCTGCTCTGTCCTAGCATTCTCGTCAGCCTATGGAGATGCTTGTCGAGTCTCCTTATGGGGTTGTCCCGTATGGTGTCGTCAGCCTAACCCTTCCGTTGGTTTCCGTGAAGCTGACGGGAATATAGGTGCCAACAACCTTTTTGTGCGATGTTTTGGGGGTATTAAATTTATGGCTAAAATATCCCTATCAGTTGCCCCCTACTTCGTGGTACCGTTAGCTTTGGCTGACGGGCCACGGAGTATTAGAGTATTTATGACCATTAATTAGGTGTTTTATCGGCGAGTGTATCATTAAATGGTGTAGGCATCCTTAAGCTTAAATGCCAGGTGACACGTGGCACTCGCTGGTTGGCCTCGTTTCCAATCACAAGCGTCGCTTCGTTTGTCGTGCCTCTTTGCTCTATAAATAGTCCACCTCCTCTTTTCATTTTTCCTTATCTCATCTTTGCAAATCTTGAGAGAGAGAGCTATTATTTTGTCATTTTTGCTGCCGTCTACTTGCTAATCTCGTCACCTCTACAAGCTCGTCTATTAACCTTGTAAGTCCTCTTCTCTTTTTCATTCCTTTTCTATTTCCATTTTTCTAGTTGGTTGTTACTTCTATAGAGAGACTCATCAACTAGGTTCTTAGAATACCTCCATCGCTTGTAGGTTAATAGATGTTAGGAGATAGTGAAGTGACGAGTGAGCAGTCGTCGTCAGTCCGTGAGGGAGCGAGCTATGACGAAGTCTTCCCGTCAAGTCATGGGCCTGAGGAGGGCTTGTCCTAGTTGTCAGAGAGGGAATCGTCTACCCATTCTCCTGTCAATGAGGAGGAAGACTATGACGGAGAAGAAGTAGAGGAAAGAGAGGGAGATGAGAATGAGTACGACGAGAGTGAAGGAAAGAATGAGGGAAGTTTGAGGGAGAAGATGACGAAGATGAGGGTGAGAGCGACGGGGGAGCTTCTGTGGAGGGAATTTCAGGAAGCCTAGGGGATGGTCATACCCGTCCCTTAATCCTTCCCACGATATGGACCGTCAATGATTTTAAACCGACAATGATGACCAAATTTTTTTAATAACTTAAGGGACCGTTACCAAATCCCTGATAACATTCCAATCTGTCTACCTGGGAAGTATGAAAAATGCTACTCTGGGAAGACCGCGAACGTCGGCATGTATAACGCCATGTTCATGGCAGGATTGAGATTGCCTTTGATGGCGCTACACCATCAGTTGGCCATTTTCCTTGGTCTATCCGTCAGCCAAATTGCCCCAAATGCTTGAAGGATATTCATAGGGGCTGAAATCCTCTGGAGTCGTATTAGTGGGGGGAGCCGTCAGCTTACCCTAGACGAGTTCTTTTGGTGCTACAGACCTTAACATATCTCCTCGTCTCAGGGGATATATCATTTTGTAGCGAGGAAGAAGACACTTAGGCTGGTGTCGGACATGCCCGACTCCAATAGAAATTGGAAGGGCAGATACTTTTTTGTTCAAGGGACGAACTGGGTATGCCGTCGGGAAAAGTGGGTGACAATGCCTCATGGTTTTAACAATACTTGGGGTATTGTTAATGATTCAGGTCTAGTACCGTCTGCATTTTCACTTTTTCTTTATTTATTTGTTTAAGTGTTTAACGTCGTCTGCTTTTTTCTTCTTCAACTAGCGTTCGTCCGTGCATAACCAACGAGCAGGAGGCTTTCATCCGTCGGGTGCTTGAGATCCCCTTCGACGAGCGGAAGTGCAGGGACCTGATCACCCTTGACACGTTGCACGCCTATTGCGGTGGTCTTGTGTCGACACCTGCCAGTCGCAAATTAAACACTTACTCCCAACGGCGTAAGTTATTTTTTTGCGTCATTCCTTCCGTCTGCTTCTTTCCATTTGCTTATTTAATGTTCGTCTCTTACCCTTTGCAGAAATGGAGGTAGCGAGGTAAAAAGCCCTAGTAAGGGCATCAGCTGTAACACGCAAGCAGAAAGAGAAGGAGGGGGCGTCAACGTAAGCTCCCAAGGTCGTTGGCAAAAGGTTGTCAAAAAGGAAAAATGAAGGGAAAGACGATCGTCCACTTAAGAAAGGATCGGTCATTTTCGTGGGTGACGAACAGAGGAAGTCGTTGCCTCCCAAACCCAGCCACGAAGCTGGTAAAGGTTTGATGACGGCGACGGGTCCTGTCACCCAGGGGACCGTCCGTTGTCTTCTTACGCACAAGGAGCATGCTGTTGAGATGGTTGAGTCAATCATCAAGGAGACAGACTTGGACCCTTGTGCTAAGCAGACGACAGAGGATTTGGGGGCATCAAGTCTTTTTTACCTTTCTAAGGTACGTCCTTTTCTCAAACTTTCTTTTATACTGTCGTTCATTGGTTGACGGTTGTCTTATCTTCAGGCACTGATGCATATGAAGGCGCTTCAAGATAGGAGCATCGCTCAGGAAAGGGTGATTAGCCGGCTCTGTAAGCGGAATGAGACCCTGACTAATGAGCAGGATCAATTCAAGGGGGCCCTCCGTACGCTTAACAAGGAGGTGACGGCTTTAACTGAGAAGCTGAAGAAGGAAGCTTGTCTCCGAGAGAAAGCACAAGAGGAAAAAGCGAATTTGGAGGCGGAGCTGACAACCATTTGTGGGCAGGTAGAGACAGCCAGGGCTGACGCCATAATAGAGTTCAAGGCTTTCCAGCCTTTTATTGATGCCTGTGCAGTCTACTATGGTGATGGGTTTGAGGACTGCTTGAAGCAGATCAGGTATGTCTACCCAAACTTGGATTTATCCAAAGTCACCATAGACGACCCTCTGCCAACGACCCCTACAAGTGACAACACCGGTAGTGAGGAGACCGACGACTCTACTCAGTCAAAGCGAGATCCAAAAGATGACGGTGTGGTCCTTGCTCAACCTGCTGTCGAAGGGCCTGTCGCTCCCTTGGCTCTGTTTGTTGATGATCCTTCTCTTAAGGACGCCGAGAACCCTTCCGCCCAAGACACCCAGAACCCACCTGCTGAAAACGACATGAACCCTCCTTTTTAAGACACCCAGAACCTTCTAGCTTAGTTTCAATTTTTTATTTTTCTTGTATCTCATTTTCATATAATATTAAGTGCCTTTCTGTTTTTGGGCTTTGTTTGCAAACACTTCATTTTATTTATGGTGTCTTTTAATTATTTTACATCCGTCACTTTTAGTATGTTTTTCCTATGTGTTGATCTTTATTCTGAGGTATGCGTATGTCCGTCTATCTCTGCGCAAACATGTTAGGATGTACTTGTCCCCCAAACGACTTGGTGAATATCCAGGATGAACCCATCTACTTTGGTGGACTCGTCCACTTATAGAATTAACAATGAACTTGTCCTACTTGATTACCTAATAATAAACTCGTCCACTTGTGGACTTAATAATTTCAAAGCATCTCTATGGGATGAACTCGTCTACTTGTGGATCCAATAATAAACTTGTCCACTTGTGGACTTAATAATTTTAATGCATGCTTATGGGATGAACTCGTCCACTTGTGGACTAAATAATGAACTCGTCCATTTGTGGACTTAATAATTTTAATGCATCCTTATGGGATGAACTTGTCCACTTGTGGACTAAATAATGAACTCGTCCATTTGTGGACTTTATAACAAACCCGTCCACTTGTGGAATTAATAATTTTAATGCATCATTATGGGATGAACTTGTCCACTTGTGGACTAAATAATGAACTCGTCCATTTGTAGACTTTATAATGAACTCGTCCACTTGTAGACTTAATAATTTTAATGCATCCTTATGGGATGAACTCGTCCACTTGTGGACTTTATAATGAATTCGTCCACTTGTGGACTTAATAACTTCAAGGCATCCCCATGGGATGAACTCGTCCATTTGCGGACTTAATAATAGATGTAGTTTCGTAGAGGCATATACATACATGGGTCATATTTGAATAACTCCTCTTATTGTGATAAATGCGTGCATAAGTAAAAAATTGTTCTTGAAAGAGTAAAAAGCTACCCTTTGGGCTTAAAAGGTACTGTGGATATTAAAAATTAACTAAAAGTAAACTGGAAATGAAGAGTGTTGTTCTTCGTGCCGTTGTCTATTGGTAGTATTTCTTCAAGAGCTCTGTGTTCCCCGGGTGGTGCAATTTTTGCCCGTCTAGCATTTCCAGGTGGTAGGTTCCCTTCCTCTGCCATGAAGCGATCTTGTAGGGTCCTTCCCAATTAGGTCCTAGCTTTCCCTGGGAGGGATCTCTTGTAGTGCCTGTCACCTTTCTCAAGACGAGATCTCCAACCTGAAAGTTTTTGTGCCTGACTCTCGAGTTGTAGTGCTTGGCCATGAGGTTCTGGTACCAGGCCAATCTTTGTTCAGCCGCTACTTAGACCTCATCCACCATGTCAAGCTGCAAACGCATAGCTTCATCGTTCTTGCTCTCGTCATGGTTTCCCACTCTGTAGCTTGTGAGTCCAACCTCAGCTGGGATGACAGCCTCGTTTTCGTATGCTAGTCGAAACGGTGTCTCTCCTGTAAGCATCCTAGCCGTCGTCCTGTATGCCCATAGAATGCTAGGCAATTCTTCCGGCCATATACCCTTTGCCCCCTCGAGTCGAGTCTTGATGATTTTGAGCAAGGATCGGTTCGTTACCTCGACCTGTCCGTTGGCCTCAAGGTGGGCGGGTGAAGAATAGTGATTCTTGATCCCCAACTGCGAGCAAAAATCTCTGAACAAGTCGTTGTCGAACTGCTTCCCGTTGTCTGAGATCAGTACTCTAAGTATGCCGTACCTGCAAATGATGTTCCTCCATACAAAGCTTCTTATGTTCTTCACTGTGATAGTGGCCAGGGCTTTAGCTTCCACCCATTTGGTAAAGTAATCTATGTTGACCATTAGTAATTTCAGCTGTCTCATCGCCATTAGGAATGAGCCCATGATGTCTAACCCCTATTGAGTAAAAGGCCACGGGGCCGTTATTGGAGTGAGCTCTTTTGAGGGCTATCTGATGACGTGGCCGAACCTTTGACATTTATCGCATGTTTTGACATAGGCTTGGGAATCCTTCTGCATGGTGAGCCAATAGTATCCAGCCCGAATCAACTTGTGCACCAACGATCGTGACCCGGAATAGTTCCCGCAGATCCCCTCATGGACTTCTGCATGGACTTCCGTGGGGATTTGAACAAACTTGGTCTAAAACTCGTCCATCTGTTTCCTTACTTGCTCCAGGTATTTCTTCATTCTTTCCCCTTTGCATTCGTAGTCACCGTTCACCTAGCTTGTGACCACCTGAGAATCGCGGTATACAACCACACTCGTGGCCTCTGCAGCTTTGGCAAAATCCAGTCCTGCCACTAGGGCCTCGCACTCCGCTTCATTTTTTGTCACAAAGAAGTCGAGACGAACCATACACTCGATCTCGTCCCCTTCTAGAGAACGAAGCACTATACATGCTCCACCAGCCTGCCTGTTAGACAATCCATCCGTGTGAATACTCCATTAGGGATGTTCTCCTGCCCCCTGGCCTTCCATATTGGTGAATTCGGCAATGAAGTCAGCGACCACCTGTCCCTTTATAGCAGTACGCGGACGATACTACATGTCGAATTTGCTCAACTCTGTTGTCCGTAGTGCCATTCGTCCAGCCGCCTCAAGGTTACTCATTGCTCGTCGTAGGGGCTTATCTGTCAAAACGACCACAGTGTGGGCCTAGAAGTATGGCTTGAGCTTACGGGCTGCTGTAACTAAAGCAAAGGTGAGCTTTTCCATCTGTGGGTACCTCTCCTTTACGCCACGGAGTGCCCGGCTAGTGTAGTACAAGGGCTTCTACACCTTATCTTCTTTTCTGACTAAGGTCGCACTGACGACAGCTGGGGATACAGCCAAGTAGAGGAACAGTTCATCCCCTGGTTTGAGGGGACTTAGCAATGGCAGGGAAGAGAGGTAGGCCTTTAAATCCTCAAATGCTTGTTGACACTCGGCCGTCCACTCAAAAGACTTCTTCAGCATGCGGAAGAAAGGTAGGCATTTGTCCATTGCCCTTAACACGAACCTATTCAACACGGCCACCTTGTTGTTAAGGCTTTGTACTTCTTTCACATTCCTTGGTGGTGCCATCTCCATTATGGCCCGGATCTTGTCTAGGTTGACTTCGATACCTCTCTGAGACATCATGAACCCCAGGAACTTTCCGGCCGTCACCCCGAATACACATTTGCTCGGGTTGAGCTTCATGTTGTAAAAGCGGAGGGTGTCGAAGGTCTCCCTATGGTCGTCCTCCCTTTGGCTTTTTACTAGCATGTCATCTACATAAACTTGGATGTTTCTTCCGAGTTGATGTGCAAACATTTTGTTCATGAGCCTCTAATACGTTGCGCCTACGTTATTGAGACCAAACGGCATCACCTTATAGTTGAAGAGGCCTTGACTGGTGACGAACGAAGTTTTCTCCTGATCAGCTTCGTCCAATTTGATTTGATTGTAACCGGAAAATGCGTCCATAAAGCTCAATAACCAATGTCTTGCTGTTGAGTCTACTAGGATGTCAACCCGCAGGAGAGGGTAGCTATCCTTGGGGCACGCTTTGTTTAAGTCCGTGAAATCTACACACATCCTCCAATTACTGTTGGCTTTCTTAACCATCACTACATTGGCCAGCCAGTCGAGGTAGTACACCTTCCTAATGAACTCTGCATCTTGTAATTTGTGGACTTCTTTCGCTATAGCCCTGTCTTGTTCTTAGGCGAACACTCATTTCTTTTGACAGATAGGTGGAAAAGAGGGTGACACATTCAACCTGTGCACCATGACTGAAGGGTCGATCCCGAGCATGTCTTCATGACTCCAAGCAAAGACGTCCTGGTTTTCTCTTAGGAATGCCATGAGCGCTTGACGGACTGGCGGACTGGCGAGGGTGCCTATCTTAGCCGTTTGCTTGGGCCTAGAGTTATCAAGAAGTATCTCCTCCAATCCTTCAATGGGTTCTGCGACCGCCATCTGTTCTTCAATGTTCATGGTCTGCAAGTGGTCGTCTATCTCCATCATTGCTATGTAGCACTTTCATGCCATCACTTAGTCCCCACGTGCCTCTCTCACTCCATACTCGGTGGGAAATTTGATCATTAGGTGATAGGTTGAAGTCACAGCCTTCCATGAGTTGAGAGTAGGTCGGCCCAGTATGGCATTGTAGGCTGACGAGCAGTCGACTACAAGGAATATAACGTCCTTAGTAATTTGCTGAGGGTAGTTGCCGACCGTTACAGGCAATGTGATCACACCGAGGGGGTATACCCTTGTTCCTCCGAACCCAACGAGCGGCGCATTGGCTAGTATGAGTCGTTCTCTCTCGATCCTCATCTGTTGGAATGCCGGGTAGTAAAGGATATCAGCAGAGCTTCCATTATCAACCAGGACCCAATGAGTATTGTAGTCCCCTACTCGAATACTAACAACGAGTGCATCATCGTGTGGGTGGTGGAGGCATCGAGTGTCTTCTTCCGAGAATCCAATTATAAGGTTGTTGACTCGTGCCATTTTCGGGACGAAACCTATCAGCTGGACGTTCTGAACCATCCTAAGGTAAGTCTTACGGGCCTTCTTGGATGAACCTAAAGTCATAGTGCCCCCTACAATCATCCTTATGTCCCCTATGGGTGGCCTGGGGCGCTCGTTATCCCTTCTAGCAACCTACTCCTGTGGTGGATTTGCCCTTTCTTTGCTAACCAATCGCTGTAGTTTCCTTTGTCTAATAAGGGCTTCAATCTACTGCTTCAGGTCATAGCATTCAGTCATGTCGTGACCATGATCTCGATGAAAATGGCAATATTTGTCCCTAGACCTCTTGTTGGGATCTCCCTTTAACTTGCCAGGCCGTGTCGTCCTTGATCTGCATCAACACCTGATCAATCGGGACTGGCAACAGGGTGAAGTTGGTGAACCTTCTTGTGGGGGTTTAGAGTGCCTGTCCTCCTATCGGTCTTCGATTCTAGTCATCTTCCATCCCCTTTCCTACCGGGTATCTTCTTGCCTTTCCCTCTTCTTGGGTTGCTCCTCTTGGGCTAGCAGCGCGTCCTTTGCGTTCATGTATTTAATAGCTCGATAAAACACGTCTGTCATAGTCTTTGAGTCGTTCTTGTATAAGGAGAACAGAAACATCCCTTTCCGCAAACCATTAATGAATGTAGCAACTAGTATCTTGTCATCAGCTTCGTCTTTTGAGAGAGCTTCCTTGTTGAAACGGGTTATGTAAGACCTCAGTGTCTTGTCCTCCCGTTGCTTAATGCTTATTAGGCATGCAGTAGACTTCTTATACATGTGTCCCCTAATAAAGTGCGAGGCAAACTACGCGCTCAGCTCCTTGAAGGTACCGATGGAGTTAGGCGTCAATCTGCTAAACCACACCCTCGCGGGACCCTTTAGCGTAGTTGGGAAGGCTTGGCACATGATCTCATCTGCCACACCTTGTAGGTGCATGAGGGTTTTGAATGACTCCAGGTGATCCAAAGGATCCTTTGACCCGTCACAGGCTTATATCTGCAGCATACAGAACTTTGCAGGAAGGGAGAACGAAGTGACGGGTGCTGTGAAAGGCAAGTCCGTCTGATGGACCAACTCGTCAAGGTCGTTTGACACCCGCCCCTTGAGGGCATTCATCATGAAATCCATCATTTCCTTCATCATTTGCATCTCCGTAACCATATATAGTGGTGTCGTATATGTGACGGACGGATGGCTGGTATCTTGTTGCTCCTGCCTACTTGGGGCATGGCTGCCCTCCGGTCCTTCTCGGTCCCTCCTTTCGGCGTTGGTGCCCTTTTGCTCCTCCCCGTGATTGTTGGGCCCAGCATCCCTTTGGCGCAGCTATTCTTCCAGGTCGTGGTTCTGCTTGGTAAGGCGTTCCACCACCACGGCTAAGATCTGTACCTGTCTTTCAAGGGCAACAATGCGTGGTTCTTCTCCGGTATGGTTATTGGTTGCCATCGAGCAAGTGAGTACCATACAACTCTTTGTCTGAGAAGTGGTAATATGGCTATTACTGTTTTACTCTCTGCGCTTTCCCATAGACAGTGCCAACTGATGATGCCAAAAATCATTAGTGAGTCACACGGTCCTCACATGCTCTAGACAAAACCTGTGAAACAGAAACAAAGAAAACCTTGCAGAGAGTACCGGTGTGGTATCGACCAAATATCCTCCGAAGGTTAAGTTAGAAAACTTTCACAACTCTAGAGTGCCAGAGTTGGGGTAAATTTTGCGTACCTTGATTCGTGAGGGCTTTGGAGTTTTTATAGTAGTGTAGAGCTGACCTTCGTTTCTTGGTGGAGAAGATCTTTCCTTGTAGGGAAAATCCTCATTAATGCACATACTTTGTAGGATTCTTTCCTTGTAGGGATTCCTTTGATTAGGGTTGATTGTGGGATACAAGAAATTTTCTTACATAGATATCCATGGGGGTCAAGTTATGCTAGGCTGGACCCGTCGGGCTCTTTAACCCCGTCGTCCTCTCCACATCCGTCCGCCATTTGCTCCGTCCTAGCATTCCCATCGGCCTATGGAGACGCCTGTCGAGTCTCCTTGTGGGGTCGTCCCATATGGTGTCATCGACCTAACCCTTCCATTGATTTCCGTGAAGCTGACAGGTATGTGGGTGCCGACGACCTTTTTGTGCGATGTTTTGGGGTATTAAATTTATGGCTAAAATATCTCTATCACACACATTTCTCAAAAAGTCCTCTTAAGTGAGGCATTCCAGACCAAATACCCTAACAATCGAAGTCAATTTTTCACCTTAAGCTAGTCATGAAGTTTCACTTCAAGTAACTTGAATATAGTAATAAGAGACCAACGTTAATTAAAAATTTGTTTCTACCCAAACAACTCAAAACCCTAATTTTCCTCAAGAAACTCCTATTTCACCGTATCATAAGCCTTGATCATTTCAAAGTTTGAATGCCATTAGTCCCTCTTTGCCGATTATGTAAATGGTGGATAGTCTCAAGAGGCACCAGGACATCATTTGCAATCAACCTCCCAAACACAAATGCACTTTGGTTTTCTGTGAGACTAATGTGAAAAATGATATAAAAATGAATCTAAAATAGCTACAAGAATACTGGTAACCTAGACAAAATGAGCATTTTATGGAAAGGTGTTATTTTGATAGGCCTAATTTTTTGTAACTTATTTGCTTATAACATAGTAAATATCAGTTATTGATTTGTTTAATTAAATCTGTTAGTCTATTATTTTTTATCAATTGTCTTTTTTGTCAAGTTTAAAATTTTTAAAAAGTCATAATCTCTAAAATTGTTTTTTTTTTAAAATGTAAAACAACATTGTTTTAAGGGTATTAATCGAAATTTGTTAACAACAATTGATGGAAGTACTAAAATCACCACATTATCAAAATTAATGGATTAAAATGAAAAAATTTTAAACTTAATGGACTAAAATAGCTATTGATCAAAATTATAGGGTGTTACCCCAAAAAATTATGCTAAAAATGTTTAATTGAGTCCAAACCAATACATATATGTCGCAGAAAAAAAGTTACGTTGCGTATGCTTTTATGGCACTACTCAAATACTAAAAGATTCACTTCTAACTAATCAACTGACTAGTAACTACTTGGTACTGACTATCACAAAACAAAGTAACTACTTGGTACTTGCCTTGCTAGCAAAGTTCTTTTAAATTAAATAAAAAATAAAAAATAAAAAAATAAAAAAACCTAAAATAGTAATAAAGTAGAGGTAAAACTCTTTGAGAGAAAAAGTAGAGGTATAGATTGGAAGCAAGCTTTTATTATTATCTTTTATAAAATTTTACTTTTGGTAAAAACATTGTTGGACACTGACAATGATGCAATGCACAAAAATAACGATGTAACAACAACACAACTAATGAAGACAGATGGGCTTTATTCGACGTTTGAACATTCAGTCAAACATTCTTGACAATGATATGAAGAGCCAAATTTTCTACCAAAAAAAAAAGAAGAAGAGCCAATTGTGTTTAGAAGGGTCTGGAATCAAGACAATAATCCTAAGCCCTAACCAAAATTTTTAATATATATATTCCTACACAACTAGTTAAGATAATAATTTAAAAAAATTATCACTTTTATATGAATTTTACTTAACTCAATTGATTAAATTACTTATTCTTAAACTTCGGGTTGTAGGATTAATCTCACTTGCACTAAAAACAAAAAACTCATTAATATGTTAATCTAATAATAAAAAGTATAACTATGAAATGAATATCATAAATTCAAATTCTATAATAATTTTTAAAAAGTGCAAATATATGGTATTGTAAAAAAAAGGGTGTATTAGGCTTATGGTTGTTTTGGTTAGGTAGAAAAGGGGGAGAATGTAAAATGGAGGATAAAAAATGTGAGATTTTCATGATTTTTTTTTTTATGTGTGTGGTGAAAATAAGGGAGAATGGACAAGGGGGTTGGTGGAGTTTTCCACCTAGGCCCACCAAAAATCATCATTCTAAGAGCATTCACATTAGTGGTGCTAAAAAATTTAATTTTTGAGTATTCACATCAATCCGTATATAATAGAAAAAAAAAATGTGTAGAATATATACAGTTTTACCTAAAAATGACTCACATCAATTGGTATATAACTGTAAATTTACAAGTTTGCTACAGTAATCGGATAAATTTACACTAACATTATTAATTTTGTATTTAGTTGTTTATTCTTTCTTTACGTATCTTAAGGATAAAGGAAGTGAGTGGATAGTGTTTGTTATGTGTGAAAAAAGAGAAACAATTTAAAAAATTAAGAAAAATTGATATTTTAATGAAATGCAGTGTAAAATAGATAATCTGATGTAGAATATTTTGAAGAGTGAGTATGTAAAAAAAAAAAAAAAGTACGTTCTTATGTTAAAATAGACAGAAATTTTTGCACGAACTTATGCGAGTGTTTTAATAACCCAAAAAGCTATGCTATCTATTTTAACACTTCATTTTACAATATACTCAACATTAAATGATTTATTTATTTTACCACTTTATTTAAATATTCTTTATTTTTTTTATCACTTTGTGCTACAGTAATGAGAAGATGTGACCCCACAGAATAAACTAATTTTTTTTATCACTCTATGGCAGTTTACTATAGCTAGTTGTATAAATTTTTAACTTTACCTCCACCAATGTGGCATAATTTTTAGTGCTCTAGGTACTAAAATAGCATTTTAGTTATTTTAGCATCACTAATGTGGATGCTCTAAATTGGAAGAAAAAAAAGTGGAGAGAAAATGTTTCTTAAATTGAATTTACTATTTTACCCTTCTTAATTATAATTGTTTTTCTATCATTTTTTACACCATGTTTGGTTGCAAAGAAGCTGAAAGGGAGGAAAGAGAAGAGAAAAGAGCAAAGGAAGGGAAATGGGGGAAAAAAAGGCAAAGAAAATACTGCCCTATGTGTGTTTGAATGTAAAGAGGAAGAGAAAGGAAAGAAGGAAGTGAAAAAATTATCATGAAAAAATTATTATACTAATTATCCTTATAAATTATAAATTGATAATTAAAAACTTATTCTCCTTAATTGTGAGGGAATAAAAGAAATTGAGAGAGAGAGATTCTTTCTTTTGTCGAAACTACCATCTTTTCCTTAGTATGACTTCTCTCTCTTTGATCAAATCGGCTCAGTTCACTGCTGGTTGCCGATCTATTATTTTGTTTTCCTTTTCTACAATAAATATAACTTTTTTTTAATCTGAGATAGAATTTTACTTTAGCCTAATCTAAGTATATAATGTGTGAAACTCTTTTCTAAAAACTTGAAACCCAACCTTTGTCCCCCACAAGCATTTATACTTGTGAAATGACTATCACGATAATAATGCGCAGTGGTATTATAATTTGTAATTAGGGATGTTTGTATGTGAGTGAGGGTATTTTAATATTTGAAGAATGCTTATGTGGCTAGGTGTAGGTGAGGATGTAATATGAGAGTTTTACGTAAACAAAGTTTGGCTCCAAATATGTTTGGAGCCTTAGACTCTAACTACTAATAGGAAGATAACATTTGTTATTGTCACGTATAATACACATGACTCATTTAACCCAATTAACCAAGTAAATCATGTGCATTATACATGACAAAACACATGTCATATTTCTATAAATGGTTGAATCATTTTACTTCAACATATTTAGAGTTAAAACTTTACCCTTTTATAGTTTTACTTTTAATTTTACACCACCTCTCTTTACAGAATTCATTCTCTTTCTTTCTCTCCTCTTTTTTTTTTTTTTTTAACCAAACAAAGAAATATTCTTTCTCTCCCTTTCCATACAATCAAACAAACTTGTAAGTAATAAGAAAATAATAATAAATTTATTCAAGTAACTTTTCCTATTAGTTTACTTCTCTTATCTATTCTACATTTTCTATCCTCCTCCTAACTCCCAACCAAACCAACTCAGTTGAATTATAATCCTCCCAACTTGTTAACAAAATGGTGGACCCCAAAAGCACACTGAACCCATAAGGCCAGGAACCCCAGCCACAATCCATCACCACATAAAGGGAGAAAGATAAGAGAGAGAGAGAGAGAGAGAGAGAGAATGCTCTCCCACCGTGGCACAGTCCATACTAGACAGACAGAGAGGGGCCAAAATACACAGGAAAAGAAGTTTTACAAAACGACAGATAGTGATGGTGAGAGCATAAAAGCCTAAAAGTAGCTTCGTAAAAGCTCCACAAATACTAAGTACATACGTGCCCATCAGTCTCTCTCTCACTCGTTCTCTCTCTCGTGCTCTTTTCCCTGCATTATTTGGAGCTCAGAGTCTAAGACAGTCTCTGAGTGTACCATACTACACTATACAACACAGCTACAAACACCCAGCTCAGCTGTGACTCAGCTGTCAGCATGTCCTATTACTGTCAGATCGCTCCTTCTCAATACCTCTTCTCCTCCACCACCACCACCACCTTCTTCACCCACTTTTAAAAGAAACCCATCTCTCTTTTCTTTCTCTCTCTCTCTCTCTCTCTCTCACACGCATAGTTTATTGGTTACAGTGTTACACGTACCACTACTCTCCCAGTGTTATCAAAATGACAAAAAATGAATGAGCTTTTGAGTAGTAGAAGCTAGAGAGTACATACTATGGAAATGGGTTCTGGCTCTCTGGCTGACTCATCAGGAGGCTCATCCTCTTCTTCCCCACCAAACTCCTCCACTGACTCACTCAATGGTTTGAAATTTGGGCGCAAAATTTACTTTGAGGATGCCCCTCCTGGTCCCGTGGCTCCGGCCAAACCGGGTGATGGACCCGAGTCCACCCCTCCAAAGAAAGTCAGAGGTGGCGGTGGTGCAGTGGGTGCTCAGCAACCTCGGTGCCAAGTTGAAGGGTGCAAGGCAGATCTGAGTGATGCCAAGGCTTACTATTCAAGGCACAAAGTCTGTGGCATGCATTCCAAGTCACCTAAGGTTATTGTTGCTGGCATCGAGCAGAGGTTTTGCCAGCAGTGTAGCAGGTAAGCTAACCTTCCTTGATTTTCTTCTATTTCATTTGGTTCCTACTTGTATTTGTAATTCAAGTAATAATCTTTGATGGGTCATGTATTATTTTTTCTTGAACATTTGTTGGTCGGTTTTGTGTTCTTGGAGATTCTTGTTATCAGTAGGATGGGGTTTTTGGATTTCTCAGGTTTAATAAGTATGTCTTTTTTAAATTTAATTGGGTTTTGATGTGGGTGCTTGTTGTTGGGTTTGGGTGTTTGTTGTTTAAGGTTTTGGTTGCTTCTGGGTGAATTAAAAAAAAAAAAAAAATTTAAGGGGGCGGGGAATTAGACATTTTCATTTATATTTTGGTATTGGATTCATAGTGAAAAATGCTTTGGTATTTACTGCTTGCCCTCTGCTAGGGATTTCTTCATATTTCTTAAAATTTAAGTGTTGTTGCTGATGCTGCAGGATACTGGGTTTGTTTGTAGATGTGTTTTGGGATTATGGGGTTCTTTTTCCCCGTTTCACCGTTTAGCTTTGAATATGTGTGTTGATGGAAGTTGATTTTTGGCCTGTTATTTGGAATGTTCTGAGTTTGAGGGTTTTTTTAATTTTAATTTTTTTGGTTATAAGGAGAGGTTTTTGTATAATTGTGTTGTACAAGTATGTCTTAGTGAAAGGGGTTGCATTCCAACCCGAAGCTACAGCTATGCTTAGTTGCTGACAAATTGATGTAATTCTTTCATCTGTTATTGGCATTGCTGTGACTTTGGGCCTGTTTAAAGTCTCTCTACAAATAGGCTATGGCTTACCTTAATTTTTTTGTAATAACTATGGTGTACGCATAAGTAGTCTTCTTCACACACACTAAGACAACCCGCCTTAAGAGTATATCTCTACTTCTAAAATGAGTTACAAGTTAAACATAAACTTCTTTGATGTAAGCACTCCTAACATGTGTAGTTATCATTCTTAAGTCTATCAAAATATCTAGCTTCCAGGTTCCATAACCAAATTTGAAGCATAGGCTCAGCTGTTCAAGAGCCAAATAACTAGGCATTTTATAGTCTTTTAAAGGTGAAAGTAGCTTTGGACAAATTTCAATTAGGGATTATCTATGTGAAAATAATTCATTTTGTTTGGATTGTTTTGGACCAAGTCATTCGATTTATGCATGTAACTTAGGTGGGGTGCACTAAATGTTGGTTTGATCATTTACTTGCAACCTGTGTGTACTTGAATTAAGGATAGAAATATTTTTTCCCACCCTATATACAGGAGATGATGGGTCATGTCTGTTTGCCACAAGCTTTTTCGTTTAGCTTTAGCTTATTTTGTTTATGTACAGATTTATAAAAACTTATGTACTTTAGCCTCCTTTCGGTAAAAATGAACCAGCAAAAATCCAAATAAGATAATTCCAAATGGACTCACTGCATGTGGTGTTACAGAGATTAGACCAGCAACTTGGTTTGGACAAAAATAGCAAATACCTTGTTTACCACACAGTTGTTTCTAAAAATAAAGGATGTTGTAGTGCTAGATTCAATGACCCAAGTGGAAGCACAATATTTTGCACTTGTGGCTTGAAATTAGGAGATTGAAATCAAACGTTTGATATATTCCACCTTAGTGAAGAGAACAGGTTTATTGGAGGGCTGTTAAAACTGATTTTATACCCTAGCTTTCAATGCTGTGATATCTGTTGCAATAAATGCAAAGATAAGCATGCAAATCAAATGGTCCAAAATCATGTAATGAGTTAATCATCACGCTGAAGTTTGATCAAAGTTGCTACATAGGTCTAAAACATAGCCCTGTATCATAAATAAATAGGGCATGGTGAATGTGAATGGTAGAACTTGTAAGGTTAGATGTCGAAAACACCAACAATAATAGCTGATACAAAGGTCAGCTATGTATAACATTTCAGTTCCAAACCAGATTTGGGAGTTGTGTCTTCTCAGCTTATCACTGTTAAAAAATATTTGGGTGCAATCAAGCTGTATCCAACAGAGTACTGTAAGAGAAACCTTTTCCAATTGGGACAAGGTTTCTCTCCAAACTAGTTTGGAAAAAAACCCTTCAAACTCCTCCTATATCTTTTTATTGGATATGAATTTTGAAAATCTAATTGTTGGATTGCATGTTCTTTATATTCTTAACACGCATGTCAAATTTTGTTCAAACTGAATGTTATTTACTATTCCATCAATAAAGTTATTTTTTATGCATAATTTTTTATCACAAAAACTTAAAATTCAAACATGTCATTGATGACATAGCTATTGATCTTAGATTTTCTTAAAATTTGCAAGCACGAAGGATATAATGAAAACATACAATCCAACGGTTAGATTTTCAAATTTCACATTCAGTAAAAAGATAATAAAAAGATATAGGAGGAGTTTGAAGGTTTCTCTCCAAACTAGTTTGGAGAGAAACCTTTTCCAATTGGTATATATTTCTGATGTGTTTGTAATGTGTTAATCTGTAAAATGATGTGTAAGTTGAAAGTTCTAAACAAACATCCTGTACACATAGTAAGACCTTTGCAATGTAGAATCATGAGTGATCTACAGCTCATGCGGTGAGCACAGTTAGTTGTATTTGTAGGACCTGGCAATCAAAATGACCATTGACATGTGTGGAGAAGCTGAATGTTCTTGAGTACTTTTCTTTGTTTTCTGTAGATCAGTGAATCATCATTAGGTAGTGGATTTGATCACAACTCTTGCTTAAGGTGTCATCTATTATAACCACATCAATCACTCTGTTAATACATATTCAGGACTTTAAAGTTCTGCATAGTGATGTGTGGTTGAAACTAGGCATATGGTTTGCTTCACAATTATTGTCTTTGAATTTATTGAGGATAAAATTTTCCTTAGTTGTTAATTTGAGAATGGATTGTCACACTGTTAAAAAGAAATTGCGAATAAAAAAGTAGGTTTCATTTCTGATGTTAGGTTTTCTAGAAATTCCCTAAAGAAAGATTTGGTTTTCATTTCTAAGTTTAAATGACTTGAATGAAGTATGAAAGGGCAGATTTTTTCCTATTGATGGAATTTATGGACGGATTTAATCCCAATTAATATTGGATTTGAAATTATTACAAAGATTTTATTTTAAATCCATAACGTCACAAGTATTTCAAATCCCTAAATTTAAATCCTTCAATCCAAATGCGAGGAATTATCTAAAAATTTATGAGACTTCTCTAGTGAAAGTATACTAATGTTTGATTTGGGGTGGGCTAGTCTTTGGTAGGAATAGAGATATAATTTAGATGAAAGTGAGGCTTCAGCTTTACATGAGAAATTCAGTTTCTTTCTTTATACCGCAGTTAGAAATGACTTGCAAATAAATTCAGTAATTAGGCACAGACCAATTTTTTAAATAAATTTTCCACTTTTGAAACAAAGAATGCATATATAACTGAGATAAATTCAAAGAACCGTCGTATTAATGGATACCAGTTAAACATGGAACAAATTGCATGGTTTCAGATGCTGTAGGAAATAAACATAGATTGTAAATAAAATGGTTGTATATATATTGCATTTGCATGACACAATAACTTCTGTTTTCATGGGTTTTCAAATGTAGATTTTCTTGTTGAGGAAAAGTTCTTGAGTTTCTGAAAGGTCTATCGATGCTAGATGCTAACTGATACTATTATTCTTCTAAAGGCATTGGTAGGCCCTATAGTTTGTGAACTGTCAATGTGACGAAGTGACATCAAAGCTGCTTGTTTTGTCTCTTATAATCATTGGACAGAATTTTGAGAATTTCTTTAGACAAAAATATCAAGAGTATGGTGGGTCATCCTATAGGCTCATATATGTCTTTGAGATCTAAGGAGACAGGGACCTGACTTTGGTGGGTAAGTGTAAAATAACTCACTTCAAATGGAATAATGGTTGATCTTTAGAGTCATCAAAGGAAGTTGGAAATTCATGTAAATCAGCTTATCTTTTAATTCCTGCTTTTTTTTAAAAAAATGTTGACATGTGCTCCAACATTACCATATTCATGTATTAAATGACGTTGTAGTTGTAATTCTCTTTTGTTTTTCATGTATAGTACTTTCCATCAGATCTAGGATTGATCCTAGAGACTAGTGCCAATATACTTAAAGAACTGAGTAAGCTAGCAATATCTGTGCTTCAGGATTTTCAATCGAAATAGTAGGTCCTGGCAAGGGCTTTTATGTCATTAACTATGTGTTTACGCATTGTAGGTGATGGAATTGAGTGGGATGAATGATTAGATAGTAGTGAATCAGAGACCTGTTTGCCCACAACTTCATGAATCCTTAAAATTCTTATATGATGAAGGTGTTTTTCATGGGATGCCATGATTAATCCAGGGAAAAATACTAGACTAAATGATTAATACATTATGATATGACATATAGCCTTTCTTAAGATTCCATCTAAGGTTCTTTTAGTTCCTCTTTTGTGGGTACCTCATCTAATTTGAACCTCTGACCTGTTGAACTGAGGATATTGGGGATGTCTGTCGATAGCAAGCTAGTGCTTATTCATTTTAAGGTTTGAGGGCTTTTCTATATGCACATTCATGTTTATTGAACTGGATGATTAGTGAGGATTCTTGAACTTCTCCCATTTCAATTCACAGTGGCAATAAAGAGTATGCCATCTCCTGTTGGGGAAACAAATACCAGTTTTCGTGTTGTTATTATTATATTTAGTTCTTGGCCTTATTTTCTTGCTGTATCAATTTTTTATGAAAGGGTTGGTTTTCTACCAAATAATAGGCAATCATGCTTCATTTATCCCAACTAATAGCTACTGTGAAAGTTTCTGCCCAGATTTCATCAGCTCCCTGAATTTGACCAAGGAAAACGAAGTTGTCGCAGGCGCCTTGCTGGTCATAATGAACGAAGGAGGAAACCGCCACCTGGATCATTATTGTCCTCACGCTTTGGCCGACTCTCATCATCCATCTTTGGTTAGACATTATCAGTATAAATATCATTTTCAATGACTGACTTTGCTAGTTTAGCTGTGTGAAAATATATGCAGTTTTCGGTTATGCTTTACCCTGCTTATAAACTTTAGTTCAATTATTCGATTCTTGAAATGACAGAAACCAGCAGTAGAGGGTTTCTGATGGACTTTACTGCATATCCAAGGCATTCTGGGAGGGATGCATGGCCAACTGCAAGGTCAGAGCAAATGCCTGCAAATCCATCTGCCACTTCAATGGGAAAGTTTGTTCCTCATCCATGGCAAAACACCACCGAAAATCCTCCATCTGACCTATATCTGCAAGGTTCAGCAAGTGGGACTAGTTATCCTGGTCCAGGAATTCCTCCGGGAGCTTTCACAGGAGTCACTGACTCAAACTGTGCTCTCTCTCTTCTGTCAAATCAAACATGGGGCTCACGAAACCGTGCATCAGGTCTTGGGGTGAAAGACTTGATGAATACGGAAGGGGCATCTATGTCTCAGTCGATGGCTCCCAATGGTGCAGCTATTAATCAGTTTCAAAGCAGTTCATGGGGTTTCAAGGGCAACGAGGCTGGTAGCAGCTCACATGAGATGCCCCCTGATCTGGGTTTGGGCCAAATTTCTCAGCCTCTTAACAGTCAGTTTTCTGGTGAGCTTGAGCTGCCTCAGCAGGGTAGGAGGCAATACATGGCACTTGAGCACTCCAGGGCTTATGACACCTCCCCTCAGCAGATGCACTGGTCACTTTAAGTGCCCTGTTTGTGCTCTGGTTCTTCTGGACACCTTGCTGACGGGAAATAAACAATTTGAATGTCTGCAGATGAGCATATGCCTTTATTTTGGGATAGACCCAAAGTAACTGATTTGAATGTTTGCAGGCCTTTTTGTTGGGATAAACCCTAAATAACTTTTGATTTGTGTTGTTTAAAACTGTAGCACTGATGAGCAAGGTGTTCACCCTGCATTATCTAATTAGTATGTTTAACTGTTTGTTTGGGATCACTTGATGATGGTTGGTTTTCTTTTCAATGAGTGGTTTTATAGTGGGAAAAGTAAATGGATGCTTTAAGGGCATTGGTTTAAGAAATATTTTTAGAAACTTTTTATGGGAAAAGAAAAAAGTAATTGAAATTTTTTATAGTTTTTTATATTTCTCATAAAAGTGGTATCAATATTTTTCTAAAATAGTCCATTATCAAATGCTTAAGGGCACCCATTAACTTGACCTTTTATAGTGAAATATTTTTTCAAGCACATTAGGTTATGATAGGTTCTGGTGCCTTTCAAGTTTCAGCTGCTGTCTGGCATTGGAACTGAGGGACTAATCCTTCACCTTCTCAGGGCGGCTAATTATGGTCTCTTTACTTTAGTGCCATGGAAGATGGAACCCATGTATGTAACCAGCATATATATCAAGTGATAAATAAAAGATGCATGAGAAATACATTGTCCAACCAGTGGGGGTTGGAGTGAAAATGGATGAATTGACTGGAAGGTTTGCACTAATTATGCTTGTGTTTCTGCTAGTGTCATATTTTGTTTAGTGGTTTCAAACGAGGAGGAAGAGATAGGTTGATGATCTACATAAAATTTAATCATTTTATTATTATGAATTTATTACAAATACACCTTGTGGCCTCTCTATTAGGAATTTAGAATGCATGTGGCCGACTCGACTCTAATTAGTACGTTGATGGTTGAGTATTTATAGTCGATCCTAAAATTATTTTGATAATTCAATAGTTGGGAAATTCGAACTTTGATTCTCTTAATAAAAGAGAACTGGCGTTGCTATTGATATTCACATTTGGAACTTAAGGTTTAGCTGTGATTAAAAAGTTTTTCTTTACCTGTAAATAATGCTTGTCACTTAAGCATCCATCTTGCTAGTGGCTTCCTCACTAGTGGACTGCTACTTATTGCTGTTGTGGAATTCGTGTGCAAGTGCAATGCATACTTCCGGCGGTACAACAAATTTTACAATTGCATAAGCAGTTGACTATAGATGATAAACACAACTGACACTCATGGACACATCACTCAATTAACCACTTCAACAATTACAATTGCAGAAGCAGTTGACTATAGATGATAAACACAACTGACACTCATGGACACATCACTCAATTGATCACTTCAACAATTGTGAATGTGCTGTGAATAAAATTGTATCCATAGCATTATTGATTATAAATTTTAAAATATAGGTCCACGTACTGTTTCTCTATCGCAGTGCTATACAATGGGGCAGGCTAGTAGGAACCTCATCAAACAGAAAATTCTTGCATTCTAAATATCATATGACTAGGGAAGCTTTAGTGGAGTCGGATGATATTGTAATTATGTTGTCTGATTGTTTTTTGTCAGTCCCTGTGATCCTTCAATACACGTACAACTCCTCCCATGAGAGAATTCAGTGAATTCTATAATTTTGTGTGGTTCTTAATCCTTTACATGGGAGAATATTCAAAGAATGTATATACATGGTGTACTGGTCTAATCCTATTGATGGGAAACCCCGGGATCAAGTTGCTCTTTTGGAGACTCATTTCTGCTTTCCACTCATCTCATGATAGTGGGATGGCAGAGCACTGAGAAAGAGATCCACTTGCAGAAATAACAGCTGTACACCTAATCTTCCATTGGAATAGAGCTAGCAACTCTTACAGTTTTAATGGTCATCTTCATCAGTTCCTGGGCAGTTAGCCAACAGTGCCTCCACTGATTCATACTGAAAGAAGAAAGATGAAAGGGTGAGGGGAAAGAGCTATTAGAATTTGGGTTTAGCATCATGGATTAGTATTTATAGTAGCAATGTCAGTTTGAGAGCAACATAGTAAAATCTTAAGCACTGCTTTTTTAAGTATTGAAACATAATTATACCCTACTCACCCGACATCCACAGAAGAGGCAGTACTGATATTCATCTCTAAGTTTCATCAATATATCCTGCAAATCCTGCATATAATACAGTGTGATACCCACTATACATTTACCAAGTGCATAAGTAATGAACTCAAAAGCAAGAGATAGATTATGAGCAAAGATCAAATATGAAAATCATAGCCATGTTTAGATTAAATGTAGCCTAATGATGAAAATGAAGCGATCCTAAGTAATTAAAGCTCGGCTGGTCCATCCTAGTTGTCACATCCATCAGTCCATAGATCATATAATTGTCTTTGCTATATTGATAGAATCAGGTTAATAGCTTGTTTTCACACATAAGCCTATGTCGGTTTTCACTTTTCACCCAGACCCACATACTTGAATGTATAAATTCAATCATAGGAATAACTTGAAAACTTCAAATGCAGATATACCCTGATGACCAATCACTGTTTACGGCTTGAGATTATTGCACCATATGAAATTGCTTTCAATGGCTGAGATTGAAACTTTAAAAAAAGCAACTTTCAATCTCAACCATTAAATAAAAAATATTAAAAAAATTAAAAGTTAAAAAGTGAAGTGGTAAAAAAAAAAAAAATTTGTGAGAGGGGAAGGGGGTAATTGCACCCGGTTCAATACACCAGATCCTAATCCACTGTTTACCACCCCAAGAATGTAAAAGAAGCTTTTATTATAGGGTTTTGGAGTGAAAATTAATAGAAAGATAGGTCATATAATCACTACAACATCTCTTTCTTTCTTATTCTCATAAAATTAGTTACACTGCAGGAATTGAATCACTCATGGCTATTTTTTTTTTTTATGTAAACTTCAATTCATATGTTTTCTGTTATTAGATGTGAGAAAGCGAGATGCCAGAGAATATGCCTGTGTCATTTCTGACTTATATGTGGGCTGCAAGTAGTATTTGCCTTCTGTTTACATCACAAGTATATTGAAGGTGAAAATCAAAGAGTGCTAGTAAAAGAAGAGCAAATTAAAGAGAGATGGAAAAGTTATTTTGATAAACTTTTTAATGGAAACAATATGAAAGATTCAAGTGATTTGGGTAGTCCAATGGAGGATAGAGACCTTAGGTTTGTTCAAAGAATTAGGATGATTGAGATAAAGAATTAGAGATGGAAAAGATATATTGATAAACTTTTTGATGGAAAAAGTATGAATGATTGGAGTGATTTGGGTGATCCAATAGAGGATAGAGACCGTAGGTTTGTTCAAAGAATTTGGACGACTCGGGTAAAGAATGCATTAAAGAGGATGAAAATGGGAAAAGCCATGGGACCATATGGAATCCCCATTGAAGTTTGAAAGTGCTTGCATGATGTGGGGGTATGTTGGTTGAAAAACCTTCTCAATAAGATCTTAAATATTAAAAAAAATGCCTAGTGAGTGGAGGAGAAGTACTTTAATACTTATTTACAAAAACAAGGGGATATTCAAAACTGTACAAATTACCTTGGAATTAACTCATGAGTCTCATGAGTCACACTATTAAACTTTGGGAAAGAGTAATTGAACAAAGGTTAAGACATGAAACAACAATATTGGAAAATCAATTTGGTTTTATGCTAGGACAATCTACCATGGAAGCTATTTTCTTAATTAGATGTCTAATGGAAAAAATAGAGAGTCTTGTAAGGATCTTCATATGGTTTTCATTGATCTTGAGAAAGCATATGATAGAGTCCCTAGAGAGGTTATGTGATGGGTTTTGAAGAAGAAAGGAGTTCCTCTAAAGTATATTAAGTTTATTAAGGAAATGTATGACAAAGCTATATCTAGTGTGAGAGAACAAGTGGAGGAATCTCAAGTGAGTTTCCTATTACTATAGGTTTGCATCAAGGATCAACATAAAGCATATGGGCCCATTTGATTGGAGATTTCTAGTATCGTTGTTTAAAATGATGTGAAAACTGTGGTTTAAAAAGTGTTGTTGAAACACTATTCATAAAGCAAAAAATGTGTTTGGTACTATATTTCAAATAACATGTTTCAGTGTGTGAAAAAACATAATTGTATGTTTGGTATGTGTGTGTTTTATTTTTAAAAAGCTGACAAGCACAATACCATTTTTTTTTTTTTTGGCGGAGATGGAAGTCAGTTTCTTTTTTGTCTAATCAAGTGGGCCCCATGGTTTTCAACATATTTACAAAAGTGCCATTGAGCAACGTTGTTTGAAAACTGGTAACAGGAATTTTCTAAATTCAGTGTTTAAACACCCTAAAATGAGCAATGTACTCAAACACTCCAGTAAAAAACACCCTTACCAAACGCATTGCTTTTTTTTTTGGCCCACAGTTTTCAGTGTTTAAACACTAAAAACAGTTGTTCAAACACCTTAACCAAACATGCCCTATATCTCTCTGCACTAGTGATAAGAGTAGCCCCTATTGATGAAAAGATGAGGAGAATCATTTGAGATGATTTGGTCATATTTAAAGGTTTAAAGGAGAGCGAGTAATGAACCAATAAGAAAGAGTGAGTTGATCCAAGTAGAGGAAATGGAAAAAAAGTAGAAGGCCAAAACATTAGTAGAAGTAATAAAAAATGACATGTCAATTAGGGAAGTAACAAAGTTAATGCCTTCAAATAGAATAAAATGGAGGAAAATAATTCACACGGTTGACCCAATCTAATCGTCGAGGATCCATAGCCAACCCCAAATTTTGGGACTAAGGCTTTGTTGTTGTTGTTGTTACATCACAACTTAAAAGTCAGATAATGATTACTGCACAGTCTGGTTGATCCATCTAAGTTACTATTGCAGAAGAGAACATAAGAACCAGCATAAGAGGCATTCCTGGCCAAATGAAGAAAATGTTCCACTACCATTTCACAATCAAATGACACCAATTTCCATGTACCAAAGCCAAAAATAGCTTATGCAGAACGTCTAGATGACAAACATAATTGGAAAATACGTACCTCTTCTGTTATCTCCTCCTCTTCATCTTCTGCCTGTTCACCCTCCTCTTCATCCTCATTCTTCTCAGGCTCCACAAATTCCTTATTCTCCAATTGATCAAGGGCGGCCTTTGCCTTTTTAAAATTAACTACAACTTTTCGACTATGCCACTGTGACTTCTGCCAAGACCCAAACTCTACCATCAAAGTTTCTACCTTTCTCCTCTTCTTCTCAGCCATGAGCTCCTCCTCCTTCCTCTTCTCCTTGTGGGGGTCCTCTCGACCAATCCCAGCTCGTGACCTTCGAATCTCAATCCCCACAGGTTCAGCCCTGCCTGACCCCTCCTTTCCTAGGGTTGAACCAGGAGTGTACCCCATTTGCTTCAGAAGTTTGAATCCAATGTTGGATTGTGGGATTGGTGCCTCCACTTTTGCTAATGTTTGCTCATCCTCCTCTTGTTGCTTTCGCTCTCTTTCAAGTTTACGCCATTCTTGCCAGTTTAAAAATTTGGACTGCTTCTTGGAGGATTGAGCAATTAGGGTTTTGTTGTTGGAGACCTGCAGAAAGCAAGGAGAAAATAAAGGAAAAGGCAAGTTATTTGCAAAACAATAATTTAATCAATAAATATATTTCTTCATTCTCATTGAACCCAGCAAAAGAAAAGTAGAAACTATAATTTCTTTGCATATTTTCCTCAATTTTGAAGGCAACCGAACAGGGTGGTAGGTTTGCTTCCACTTTCCTTTGAGTCAATCTTGTTCTTGGTAATTCAAAGCTCTGGGTTTCTTGTTGGAAAAATTAAGCGGTTAATGTTTGCATACTAATAATCCTTAAAGAAAAAGGTTTAAGTATTGTCCCATTTGGTCCCTAAAGTAGGAAAAGAAAGGAAAAATAAAGAAAATTATGACCCTATCTCCCCATTTGTTGTTGAGAAAACTAAGTTAACCCACTTTAAATTTCATGTCTAAAAAGGTTCAAGCATCAAGCTGAAAAATTGCCTAAATTTCAATCTGAAGAAATTTCAACTTTTTTTTATATTTTCTTTTTAACCCCAAAGCGTTCCATTTCTTGGTTTAAAAACATTACTTTTTAATTCTTCCTCCTTGCTGATGACCCAA
Source organism: Notholithocarpus densiflorus (assembly GCA_030021035.2). Classification (NCBI taxonomy): domain Eukaryota; kingdom Viridiplantae; phylum Streptophyta; class Magnoliopsida; order Fagales; family Fagaceae; genus Notholithocarpus; species Notholithocarpus densiflorus. The sequence goes on from JARYZH020000011.1 coordinate 5,529,450, forward strand.
AACAAACACTAATCTAATATAAACATAGCTTCATAGCTTCATAGTTCATGCAGCTAATTAGATTAAAATATTGAAAACCAATAATACTGTTTAAACTCCCGCCAAAATACATACAACACCACATCAAACATTTTCTCATCTTTCCTTTTTTCATTTTTCTCGGCAACCAAACAGGGTTTGTATTCTACACTATTAAGCCCTTCATAAATAATAAGGGGAAAAAAAAAAACTTCAATTCAACAGGCTCGTAATTTTCACAGGAACAAGACAACCTTAAATATGGATTAAGTAAAAAAAGAAAAAGAAATTTTCTCCACATTACGATTACTTTAGGGTTTGGAATTTTCCTAGAAGTATTCAAGTGGTAGGGTTTCGTTGTCGAATAATTTGTGAAACACTAGGGCAATTACGCGCTGAGAAAGTAACGAAAGAGAAAAAGAAAGTAGAATTCAGTACTAAGCTGTGAAGTAAATTGTAAAAGCGATAGAACCCTAGACAATTTTGGCACTTATTATTGTCACAAAGTTTTCTAGGGAACCAAAAAAGGCATAAACTGACCTTTTTGGAAGCAGGTTTTGGAGGGAGAGAGGTTTCCGGTGGAATAAAACGAGAGAGATCCCCCATGTAGTCGTCGTCTTCTTCTGGTTCCTCAGCTCCATTAGTGTTGCCTTGGTTCAATTCCGCCATGGTTGAGACTTCACTTGAGAGAGCTTCGTTACATTTTTTACAGTGAGGTGAGGCTTCGAGTTTCAGGGCTCAGGAAATGTTCGCTTAATGGGCCGAACTAAAAAGACTTGGAGCCCAACTTGGTGAGCCCCAAAAAAGTTACACATGAGCACGTGTTGGTATATTAATCGTAACGGAATTTGCTGACGTGGATGGATGCCAGCTCAGCAAAGATTCTATTCAGTATCAGAGTGTAAACTGCAAAGTACAAACCTCCACAGTAAACATTCTGTTCTAAACACAAATCTCTCTCTCTCTCTCTCTCTCTCTCTCTCTCTCTCTCTCTCTCTCTCACTGAAACACACAGAATATGGCTTAACAGTATTCATTTTCTAGAGCTTTTCATTTCTTAACAGTTTTCTTGTTCTAACTAACTTTTTCTTGCGAAATTGATCAAAATTCTGTGACTGTTTCTGGCTGATTTTCAGTGTTCTTTTGGCTTTGGAGGTCCAAAATTTCACTATTTTTCACGATATATTTCTGAACTTCAATTTACTTTTTTATTCGCTTGGAATTGTGTTCTTGATCGTGTTTTATCAATGCGCACTGGTACTTTTAGCAGTACTCTGCTCTGCTCTGTTTGGACTCTGAGAAAACAGAGGAAAATGACAGAAACTTGTAGTTAAAAACTGTTATGTATACAAGTTTTTTACAATTACTTACTTGGCCGCCTTGGATTGAAATTTTTGATTTTCTCGGGAAAGCAAGTTAGAGTGTTATATATTTCTTTGTGTTTTCTATAGACTTGCACTGTTTCACTGAGAACTGTCTCTGTAATTTTCAGGGAAGCACCAAGAATTCCTAGTCTGATTCTCGAGAAAAAGAAATATGGCCAAACAGTATCTATGTTTGTGTCTCGTGGTAGTTGTCTTCTCGGCAACTCTGGCTTCACAAGCTATGGCATTTACCAATCCACTTGAAGGTAATTCTGTGGATCCCTTCTTTTTTTTCTTTAATTCTAGTTCTTGATTTTCTTGCGTTTTATCTTTCATTGGATTCTTTTATAGGAAAATTGATATAGTTTAGGTATTTTAGTGATAATCTGTGATTAGAATGTTCTTTATTCTCTGTTTGGTTAGTGAGAAAATGGAGGAAAATTTTAATTTAAAAAAAAAAAAAAAAAAAATCAAAGAGAATTAGTACAACACTCGCGCTTCCATATTGTGAAAGCTTCATTGTCCGTGCTCACAATTTTTGGCGGGAAAATTGGGCCCAAATTTTGGCGGGGTAGGAAATAACTGAATTTTTTGTGGCCCCCAGCTGTAATTGAGCTTTACGATAAATCATGTACAATCCAGTTGTGTAGTGGGTTCCACGCGATATGTGAAACAATCTGAAATTCCCATAAACGATAGTGTGGTAGATTGATACAGGGACCTTCGAATTTACGTCATTTTTTTTTTTTTTACACTGATTCGATTTATTCTGGGTACTATACTAGTGTTATTGTTGCTTCTCTCTATATTTGTTTTGAGTTCAAATATTGCTGTGCTGTGCTGTGCTCTCATTTGCTTACATTGTGCAGTCAGTGCTCTTCAAGATCTCTACAGGACCCTGAACAACCCACCAGTACTGAAGGGATGGAGAGTGGATGGTGGGGATCCCTGTGAGGAGTCATGGACAGGAGTGTCATGTTCTGATTCATCTGTTATACACCTGTAATCCACTTAGCTAATCTATTTTTTCTACTAACAATGCCACATTTTGCCAAAAAAGCCCAAAATCTTACCCTTCTATGTTCTACTAACTTTATGCAGTAAAATTCAAGGACTAAACCTCACTGGGTGGATTGGAGACCAGCTTAATAACCTGCATCATTTGAAGCACCTGTAACTGAAACTGCCTTGTTATATTTAGCTCTTATTGAAATAGTACCTGTACTGTTTATTTAATTCTTTATTCTGGTTTCTTCTTTAGGGATGTCAGCTATAATAACATTCAGGGTGAAATTCCATATAGCTTACCCCCCAATGCCACAAATATGTAAGATGCCTATTTTTTAAATTATGATTCTTATATGCTTAGTTTTTTTTTTCCTTCAAGTTTTTGGTGATTCTTCTACTTTTTCGTGAATGCAGAAATATGGCATTCAACTATTTGAGCCAAAATATTCCCCACTCTTTACCGACCATGAAATATCTCCGACATCTGTGAGTTACTTAACCCCCCAAGTGCCTATTTACTGAATTGCTTTTGGTTTTTTTTTTTTTGGTTATTCAGTCAGAATCTCTTAATCTTTTCTTGTAGAAATCTAAGCCACAATTTGTTGTCTGGACCAATTGGCAATGTCTTTACTGGCTTACAGAATCTCAGAGAGATGTATGTGTTCTTCACCTGATCTTTATATTTCCTTTTCCCAGGCGTTTGAAGTGAAAAGAAAGTAATGCAAAGTACAACATTCCATGAAATATAAACAAGTTCTAGTATAACTGAACTTGGGGTTTCTGTTACTAGTTTTTCTTTTGAACAATTCTGAAACTTCTTTCATGGTGCAGCCTCTTAAGTGTCATATTTATTTATATAGTATCAGGATGGGCAACTGTTTTTTCTTCCCAGGTTAAACTGTCAAATTGGTCTTCTTTCTTGTAGTAGCTCATTTGATGAGTTCATCGCGCAATTTAAGTTTAAGCATTGGGCTACCCTCTTTTTGAATTGATTATTATTCTAAACTTAAAGTGTATTAAGCATGTTGTCAATTGACAGTATAATCTGATGGAAATCCTTAAATTAAATGTTTTGTGTCACTCCTTTAACAGGGAACTCTTTTTGAATTGATTATTATTCTAAACTTAAGTGTATTAAGCATGTTGTCAATTGATAGTATAATCTGATGGACATCCTTAAATTAAATGTTTTGTGTCACTCCTTTAACAGGGACCTATCACACAATAACTTTACTGGAGATCTACCAAGTTCATTTGGATCTTTGACAAATCTTACTAGATTGTGAGTCCCCACCCCTCACTCTTGATTTCTGTTCTACCATAAGCACATTGTCTTTCTAGAGTTATTTGTCATTTTGGTTTCCATAATTATGCAGGTTCTTGCACAATAACAACTTCACCGGATCAGTCACCTACCTGGCTGAGCTTCCACTAACTGACTTGTAGGTTTCTCAATAGCTGTTCTTTGCTGCACTTTGCAACTTATATTGATCCTGATTGCTTGCTTAAACATCTCTTTCGCCAGGAACATTCAAGATAATTCTTTCAGTGGCATTATACCAAAGCATTTTCAGACAATACCAAATTTATGGTAAGTGATCTAATTTTCAATGGGGGTTACCTTTCAATCGCCTGCATTAAGTATGAAATCAAAATTATCAATTCATTAATTTTTCATTTTCCCTCTTATTAGGATCGGGGGAAACAGGTTCCACGTAGGGGACAACTCTCCACCCTGGGATTTTCCCCTGGAAACTGTGCCAATTGAGCAAAATATTAGTACCCCTCCTACAACTCAGTCAAGTGCTGTTGAGAACTATCCCCCTCACAAAGAAAGTGGACACAAGAAGAAAAGGCTGGGTCCTGGAGGAATCGCTTTTATGGTTGGTGGAGGAACTCTGGTGGCAACATGTGCAGCACTTGCCATTGCAATCAGCATTAACCGATCCCGTGCACAGAAGCATAAGATGTTGGAAAACAGCAATAGATCCCTGTGCTCTCTTCCTGTCAGTACTACAGCCAGAGGTACTCTTATATACAAGTTTTAAAGATTGGTGCATTGATGAAATGCATCACTGATTTTTATAATTTGACAAGAGTTTCCTACATATATGACTCAAATATAAGATTGATGTTTGCATAGAAATATCCTCTTTAGTATTAAAATTGAATCTTAACTTACTGTCATAAAATTGTACTCTCCTCCTTGATTATGCAAAGAGGATGCCAAAATTTTATTGCAAGTGAAAGTTCAATGGCCGTACCGGTATATTTCCACTGCAAGTGGCATTCCAAGAATGCTACTCTTCTCTTTCTGCATGTGAATGAGTAGACAACATTCTCTGTATTTTCTTGTCAATTTTCTTTTTCCTTAAGATTTTATAGCATTTGGGTGATGAAAAGAATATTTGTTGAACCCAAGTTTAAACCATATTGTTATAGCCTCCAATTAATATGAATGGAGTTCTTGTTTCATATGCTTATCTACTCAGCATTAAATTTTTATCCATCTTTCATCTGCATAAACTTTCTTAGAAATGGAGTGTGTCCTTGAAACCAAAATTTCAAGTGCTTACAATGTCACTTATGGCAGAAGGCTTATCTGAGACTAATGGCACAAAGATTGGATTTTAATTTGGATGGATTTCAATTCATTTCTTTACAGCAGAGCTTCTTCTTGGGATATCAAGCATGCTTGTCTCATAGATTACTTTGTTAGTGATTTTTTCCCCGTATGTTTTTTGAACTTGATAACAGACTATTCTACTGCACCAGAAGAGAGCCCTCCAATTTTGACCTTGAGAACTCCACCCATTCGTAGTCCAAGGCGGATACCTCCTATTAACCACACCAGAATCGAGAAAACATCTAGAAGAAAAAGTTTCTCTAAGAAATGCGGAATCCCAGCACGAACTAAGATTTACACTGTGGCAGAGCTTCAATTAGCTACAAACAGCTTTAGTGAAGAGAACCTTCTTGGAGAGGGATCTCTTGGTTCTGTTTACAAAGCTGAGTTTCCTGATGGCCAAGTACAGCTTACACTTCACCATATATTTTCTCATCTTACAATAACTTTCAAACTTAATATAAGTAGGAGATTATTGGATTGATTTTTTTTTTTTTTTTTGGGTTCAGATTTTGGCTGTGAAGAACATCAATACGGTGGCACTTTCTTTCAATGAAGAAGAACAATTTATGGATGTGATTTGGACTGCTTCCCGTTTGAGGCACCCAAATATTGTAACGCTTATTGGCTATTGTACAGAACATGGACAGCATCTTCTTGTGTACGAGTATGTTAGAAACTTATCTCTTGATGATGCTCTGCACTGTGAAGCATACAAGCCTCTGTCATGGTGTCTCCGTCTCCACATTGCTCTAGGTGTTGCTCGGGCTTTGGAGTAAGTGCCTATATTGTTCCCCCAATACATTCATATCTTCCAGTGCTATTCCACAATTATATAATGGATATTTGGATGTAAAAGACCATTAGGGTAATTGATAAAATCATTTAGTGAAAGCATCCTTTGTACCAATGCTTTTGTAAGTATGAATTTGGTTCAAAATTGTATATACCTAAAGAATTTTGCTAGGTAAAACAGCGTAGATAACCCCTAAAAAATTACACCTTTCATGTGAGGAAAAAGGAGCAATCCTAATAATAAGTTTTTCTTCTCTAAATTTTGATTATCTTCATTTTTTAAATGATGCTTTCAGCTATTTGCACTCCACATTCTCGCCTCCTGTTGCTCATAGCAACTTGAAGGCTGCCAACATCTTACTTGATGAAGAACTGACACCTCGTGTCTGTGATTGTGGGCTAGCTGTTTTGAGGGCACTAACAAGCAATAAAGTTAAAATTAAGGTAATTGCTTCCATGAATTAGTTTCATTTTCCAAATGAAAATTATTGCTAAATGTTCTTTGGCCAAATGTTCCTAACATTCTTAACATTTTTCTTTCATAATAAAAAGAGTTGTTTATATGTTAAAATATTTAGGCCACTAATATAACAAAGTCATAAGCCACCCCATTATTGATAATGGCTTATCGCTTCTTCAGAAATTTATCAGAAAGCATATGCACACAAGCACATGCACTAGGTTATAAGTTTGTTTCCACAAGTTTCTAAGAGTAAGCCGCTTAAACTTCATTAAAAGCCAAGGCAAAGAGGGCCTAAAAAACAACAATAACAACAAAGCCTTAGTCCCAAATTTTTTGGGGTTGGCTATAGATCCTCAACAAAGAGAGCTTAAAACATAGTTTTGAAAAATAAAATTCATTAAGGAACTTTGCTAGATATAAAGATTGCCAAGGAATACACTTATACATTATAATCGCTTGTTGATGCAAACAGGCTTCTGAAATTGCTATTGGTGACACTGGCTACATTGCACATGAACATGTCCAACCAGGAATTGATAACACGAAGAGTGACATCTATGCCTTTGGGGTGTTGCTTTTGGAGTTATTAACGGGAAGGAAACCAGTTGATAAGTATGCTTCATGCTCATTTTCTTTATTTCCTAACAAATTCTTGTTGTGTTTCTTTATTATGTCTGTTCTCCTCTTTTAACACAGTTCAAGATCAAGGGAAGAGCAATCTCTGGTGAAATGGGCTTCATCACGGCTTCATGACAGTGAGAGTTTGGAACGCATGATTGATCCAGGCATCAAACGAACAATATCCCCCAAGGCTCTCTCCCGTTTTGCTGACATTGTCTCCCTCTGTGTACAGGTATTAGCCCTTATCTTATACATCAAGGATTAATTAGTTGTATTGGGAAGCTACAAGAAAATTGATTCAAACGATCTAGTTAGACATCTTGCTAAAATGAAGTTGAAAATATAGTTTTTAGCTTCATGATTTTATTATGCAAAATAGTTTTATTTTATTGTTTAAACTTCCAAGCAGTGCCTTTTTTAATTCACCAAAATGCTCTGAGACATTGAAATTAGAAATTTCTTATTCAAGTCTAGTTTCATATTTAACTTAATTTAAATTTGATTATAAAGCTTGATAAAAATCATTTCATTAAGGTTGCTTGTGAACACACATCAACATCTACACACACACACATATAGGTATATAAATCAGCATTGTCGTGATCATGTTACCCAACTTTTGTGTGTTTATGCATGTGACCGGGACTGGGACAGCCTGTGAAGGAATTCCGACCTCCAATGTCTGAAATTGTGGAATCACTTACGTCTCTGTTAGAAAAGCTCAGCAAGGCAAAAAGTGGCACAGCAGACGGTAATGAAGAGGAGGAAAGGTCTTTCATCTCAAGCAATACCCGCTTCATGGGTTCACCTACATTGAGCTATTCATCCCCTTGACCACTGATTACCAGTTCAGAGACTGAATTTACTGTAAGATGCTTCATGACATTGCCATAGTTGCTTTACAGTAACTTGATTGCTCGGCATGTTTTGTAATTTTAGTTCATTGCTCCTCAAAACAAAATCCCATAGTTAGCATCAATGATCTAATATTCATTTGTACAGTTATCATGTCATGCAATGGCAGTTTAAAGCATAAGGATTCACTCTTTAATTCCATTAGATTCAACTGATTCTTGAAATGAGCGATAACGTTTTCTTCCCTGCTCCCTCAACCTTCATTCCCATCCTGCCAAGTTGAGGTCACCGGCACGTTTTACCTAACCTTACTGGAAAAAATCAGTACAAGTAGCTAAACAACTTGTTATACAATACAAAAGAACCTCCTGCAGAATGGTTAGGTAAGACTACGGCAGCTTGGCATACATTCCGTTTACCAATCAAGAAGACGAGTCATGAAAGCACCTATAGCATCCACTGGTAATGTGTCAAAAAGGGAAGTTCTCTATATGAGTAGATGTATTCCTTTAGAAAATAATTCTTCAGCTGATCAACTTGTTGCAGCACAGTGAGAATTTGGATTTTGTGAACTCTCTTCTAATGTATCAAGCAGAAGAATTATTTTGTTCAAGGGTCAGAAATACTTTGTTGCTGAGGGAGATACTTTTTCAAAAAATTGTGTCCGCTCAGCGGACTCCGCTGTAATCATATCAATATGTTTACAAAGATGGTCACTGGGAGCAAGTTTCAAAACTTGTTGAACTTGATCAATATGCATTGTGTTTAAGCACCTTTTGGATACATTTAGCGTCTATTGATACATTTGGAGGTAGCTTAGTATGATTTATGTGTTTTTTTTTTTTTTTGGGTAAGGCTCTAATTTAGTTTTTGCACTTTAGACATTTGTGGTGGAGGTGACAATTTTGCCCCACCCCGCTTGACCTGCCCCTCCCCGTTTCACCCCGTGCAGGTTTTCCTTGCCCCGCTAAGGTGGTGGGGCGAAAATGAGGCGAGATTTTAGCCCCACACCATGGGGTGGGGCAGGGCAAGGCAGGGATGGATTTAGACTTTTTAGACCTACCTTGCCCTGTCTCGCGTTGATAAGAGTTACAATTGTAAATTTTTCATACCCTAAAACTCTACTATTTAAACAAACATATCAATATTAGCTTATTTTATTTTACCCAATATGGCTCTCCGCCTCTATTTTGTTGTGTTATACTATGAGGTTTTTGTTTTTGTTGTGATATTGTATTGTTAAACACTTGGATAATATTATTTAGTTTTTGCTAAAAATTATTTAGATTTGATGGGATAAATTTAGTTGTAATTTCAAGTATATATTCATTAATGAAACATGTGTTATTAAAAAAAAAACTGTAATAGTTATGGGGAAAATTAACAAGTAGAGTTTTACGGGGCGAGGCGGTGAGGGGATTAGGATAAGAAAATTTTCCCCATAATACAGGGCGGGGATGGGACAAGACAAAACCATGTGGGGCAGGGGCAAAGATCCCATCCTTCCGCCCCGCCCTGCCCCATTGTCATCCCTAATTTTTACTATTATCTTAACCATCTTTTCAAATCTTTGAGTTTTTTTTTTTTTGTCTTTAGCAAACCCATTTTTGGAAACTCATTTTTGAAAAAAATTTCACTCTTGAACTTCAATGGCATTTCCTCATTAATCTCATTTTTTACTCTTTTTTTTTTTTTTTTTTTTTTTTGCAATTGGGTGATTTAACTCAAGTTTGACCGAGTCAACTCATTTACACTTGAGTTGACTCTCTCACTTAAAGGGGAGAGAGAGAGAGAGAGAGGCCGAAACTTTGGCCGCCTTCTTCCTCCTTTATTTTTTTTTTCTTTCTTTCTTTTCTCTCTTCTCCTCCTCCATTGTCATTATTCACAAGCTCTCTCTCTTTTGCATTTTCTCTTTCTTCAAACCATTCCTTGTGTAGAAAATTACTTCTCTTGACTTCTAAACTTGATTTTTACCATCATCTTTAAAATCTCTTTAAATATTTGAGTTTTTTTGTTGTCTTTGGCAAACCCTTTTTTGAAAACTCATTTTTGAAAAATTTCACTCTTGAACTTCAATGGCATTTCCTCCTAAAACTCATTCTTGACTTCCTCTTCTTTTTTCTTTTTTCCTTTTTTTTTTTCCCCCCAATTGGATGAGTTAGCTCAAGTTTGACTAAGTCAACTCAGTAAAACTTGAGTTGACTCACTCACTAAAAGGAGAGAGAGAGAGGCCGAAACTTGGGCCTCCCTCTTTCTCCTTTATCTTTTTTTTTTTTTTTTCCTTTTCTCTCGTCCTCCTCCATTGTCACTATTCACAAGCTCTCTCTCTTTCATTTTCTCTTTCTTCACACCATTCCTTGCTTAGAGAATCACTTTTCTTGACTTCTAAACTTGATATTAACCATCATCTTGAAAATCTCTTCAAATCTTTAATTTTTTTTTTGTCTTTGACAAACCCATTTTTAGAAACTCAAAATTGCACTCTTAAACTACAATGACATTTCCTCCTAAAACTCATTTTTTACATTACTTTTTTTTTTTTTTTTTTTTGGCAATTGGGTGTGTTAACTCAAGTTTGACCAAGCCAACTCAGTCAAACTTGAGTTCACTCACTCACTTAAAGGAGAGAGAGAGAGAGAGCTTGTGAATAGTGACAATAGAGGAGGAGAAAAGAGAAAAGAAAGAAAAAAGATAAAAGAGGAGGGAGGCCAAAGTCTCTCTCTCTCTCTCTCTCTCTCTCTCTCTCTCTCTCTCTCTCTCTCTCTTTTCATATTCTCTTTCTTCACACCATTCATTGCTTAGAAAATCACTTTTTTTTTTTTACTTCTAAACTTGATTTTTACCATCATCTTGAAAATCTCTTTAGATTTTTGAGTTTTTTTTTGTGTCTTTGGCAAACCAATTCGTGGAAACTTATTTTAGGAAAATTTCACTCATGAACTTCAATGACATTTGCTCGTGAAACCCTTTTGTTACTTTACTCACTTAAAGTTGGGAGAGAGAGGGGAGGCCAAAACTTTGGCCTCCCTCCTCCTTCTTTATCTTTTGTTTTTCTTTTCGCTCTTCTCCTCCTCCATTGTCACTATTCACAAGCTCTCTCTCTCTCTCTCTCTCTCTCTCTCTCTCTCTCGCATTTTCTCTTTCTTCACACCATTTTTTGCTTAGAAAATTATTTCTCGACTTCTAAACCTGATTTTTACCATCATCTTGAAAATCTCTTCAAATCTTTGAGTTTTTTTTATGTCTTCGATCTTTAGAGATCCCAACGGTTGTGGTATTCGTTGGCTCAAAGCTGCCGTAACCATTCCTTCATGGTCTCAAATCACTCCTACCCCAGACTATCGAGTTTGAGTAAAGATCACCCCCATCCACATTTACCTTCTAGCTTGGTGCCACTGGTAACTTTCAAGACTCCTCCAAACCCTTATACTTTATTTCACATGCTTTAATATACCATCTTTCAGACTTTAACATGGTATCAAAGCTACAGTACCTCAACAGTAGCACTGCACGGCGTCCATAAAATAAATAAGTAAAAGAGGAACCTTTAATGGACTTTGTGACCAGAGCAAAATTCCACATGTATGACAAAATAAAATGTATTTTACCTTAAAAATTGAAATGACACGTTTTTTCCAATTTACATAAATAGCTAAGTTGAAATTAAATACTGATAATTTTCTATATCCTTTAAAAAAGAACAGGAAAAAAAGTTAAAATAAAGACTCCAGCTCAAAAGAATGCCATTTGATCCTGCAACCCACTACCTAACTGAATATTTCATTGTTGCCAAAAGCAACTCAAGTGTTTAAGCACCGAGGCCACTTGTCAACAGGGTATTGATCTCGCCAATGATATTAACAGGTCTTCCATCGAACATGGACGAAAGTGTACTCTCACAAAGCTTTTTCAACTCCCTGGTTTTCAAAAGAGCTGCTTCCTGAAATGGAAATAGATATACTGACTATTTTGTATTTGATAAATCAGTTACCAGCGAAAAAGGGAAGAAAAATAGTGGATTTTTTTTTTAATTGAACCACATATAATTGTGTACCTTTTTCATCTGAGTGAACTCAAACAAGAACTAATAAAAGTTCTAATAAAGTTGATTTCAGAAGGGGGTTTATGAAGGCAAGGAACATGGTGCAACTGCATTGAGTGTAAGTGACAAATATATTGCGAGTAATCTAAAAGGAAATGAATAATGAGAGCATGATAATATATGCCACTTAGCTAGACTCGGTGCAAATGGCTAGTAGTTGCGACTTGCCAGTATTAGAATTATAGTTCAGAAATCCAAAAGTTGGACTGCTTAATGACTATTCCTTATATCACTATATCTTCACATTATATATATATAAACAATATTTAGAGGAAAAAATGTGGTTTCTATATATGACTGCTTAATATTAAATTTCAGCACAAAGAAAATAGCCTAATGCACATCTACGTAATTTCTAAAATCTTCCATGCATTACATGTGAAAAGTGTTGTGGACTTGCGAAGAGAAACATGTAGGAGTAAATTAACTGAGGTCTTCATTTTAAAAAACTTTGCATGGAAACCAGGTTCTCTCTCATTAGTTTTTTTTTTTTTGGATAAGTGACCCGGTTCTCTCATTAGCAAAGATGAATTTCTAGAAAACTTAAACATTCAATTTTGGGTCTACCAAAATGGTTACCAGTTAATGTGCGTTGGGACTTGTGTGGGAGTGGACATGCACGCACACAGAGAAAAAGGTCCTCAAAAGGCCAAGAGTTGGATAAACACTACTGCATCATTTTAGAAAATTTTGGGTGGTTAATATCTTCAAGTAGAAAAATGATTTCACAGAAGTAGATTATGAATTACCAAAAATATAAAACATTTTTATATGCCAAGAGCCTTGTAGCTCAACTCGCACCTCATGGTGTTTCCAACATAGACGTCCAAGATTCAATTTCCCTTTCCCCTATTGTAATTATAAAAAATAAAAGTGTATCTTTTGATACATTAAGGGAGTAGAAAGTTTTAGCAAATACAAAAGATTTTTTTTTTCTAAAAATAAAATAAGTATAATTTGTGTTCATTTTTATATAGTGATTTATCTTGGAGCATGCTAAAGAAAACACTGGTATAACAGTATAGATAAGCATTATTCATCAAATCAAAATACAACTCACTTGCTTCGGCCAAGAAGAGGATAATGAATTGTGCAGCTCCATGCGTTTGGTAGCCAAGCTCTTCAATCCCTCTTTCAACTTGACTTCATGATGCTTCTTCTCCTCTAATGTGGTCACTAGTCTGTCTAAAAATCTGAAATTCAGGCCAAAACCAGAGTTAATTAGAATTCTAAATTTTCTAACATTTAGATTGAACCAATGGCTACTACATATACTACAAATATAAAATACCAATACACTAATACAAAAAAAGAAGAATGAAACTATTCAAGCAAACTGCAATAGTCCATCAAACTCAGGGTGGCAACAGATGAACTAGTGACAAAAGAGAAGCAAAAAGTATGTTTTTATAAAAAAAGAGGAACAGGAACAGAGTTCCAAGATATATTCGATATCAAATGATTATGCAATATCTGAGCAAAAAATTACCATTATTGTGCACTAATTAAGAATACAAGATGTTACATCCACATTTCTGTATACAAAAGATGAATTGAAGGTGGAAATTCCAATCAACTTAACTCATTACTTCTGCCTTTTACTGCTTTTCAAACCAAATGTATGAAAGTTTCGTTGGAAACTTAAAGGGAAAAGAAATGCAGAATAGGGGGGAGGAGGGGGGGAGAAGAAGAGAACAACAGATGTGAAAGGTACAATGCAGTCTAAAATATTGACTAGCACCTTTTAGAGTTGAGGATCAAGATCAAGTCCCTTGTTTTCCTATTAGTCAGCAAGGAAATGACTAAGGAAATGTCAAATAGCATGGTCTCCATGGCATCAGGAGTATACTGCTGCAGCACAAAGGGAGCAACTGCCTGGACTTGATGTTGCAAGGACAAAGTTTCTCCATTCTTCACCTCTGCCAATCGTTGATTTAAAAATGCTTTGACCTGATAACATTATGTCAATACTAAACATCAATCCTTGAACTAAAAATACTTTGCTCATGTTAGAGCAATACCAAACTAATTACAATGCTGGATCATGGTTTTTCTACAGAAGAAGTAAAAGACGTCTAATGATCTAAATATTGAAAAAACAAAAAAGGTTTAGTGGATTCCCATGAGCCAGTAAGATATAAAACACAATAATTAACACATACCTCATGCAGATCATCAAGAATCTTATTTCTGTACTCAGTCTCCAAAAGCTTGCTCCTCTCTTCATTCATTTCTGGCATTTGAGAAGAAGTATCTGGAACAAATGTCTGTTTGTCCAGACCTACGTTTGACAAACTGACATCATCAATGACAGCAACTTGGGGAGTGTCAACACTAACATCCCAAGATATCTCTGACACAGAAATCTCTGGGTGTAGACCAAGTTCAACTTTATCTAATGAGGTTCGATCAGATCCCACAACTTCATTTGGTGAAGGGTCCTGTAAGACCTCACTTGCATTAATTATTTCATAAGGACCCAAACCATTGCCATTATCATCTGTTTCTTCCACAGTACCAATATCCCAATCAATCTGAGAACTGTCAACCGAAATATCCCAGTCAATATTATCGGCAGCAACATCCACATCTGCTCTCAGAAGATCTGGCTCATTATAGCTTGATTGAGTATTGACAGAATTATCAATCTCAGAGCCCACAGAAACATGCAAACACGGGGGATGTTCACGTATGTCTCTCAAGTTAGGTAACACAATCGATAAAGATTTCTGCAAAGACATTACAATCACAATTCATTCAGGGACAATCTATCTAGCAATCATCACAAGACAAATAAAAACCCAATTATTTCCTTACATCCTTTTCTGTGTGAGCATCTCTCACAAAGTTTGAGTAGTACTCCATAGCCTGTGACATAGAATCACTATTTATAACTTCCAAAATCTTGTTGAATGTGCTTGGGAGAGATTTTGCGGTCTCTAAAAGTTCAAGCCTCACATTATTTCCCTGCAAGATTTAACAAGTGCCAAGTTTATGCATTGATTGTAAGCAAGAACATACACCAAACCAAGATGCCAAAACATTATTGAAGTGGTCCACTATCATAACCTGCAATCCAAGCTCTTGACAAGCCTCAACATACTTAGCGGCTGATAGAGCTGCATTTCTTTTTATATCAGCTTCCTTGCGCTCTAGCTCTGATAGTTGTTGCTGAATCTTCTGCACCTGTTTCTTCTGATATGGTCTTCATATTTGAAAAGTAAGTGAACCACATAGACATTAAATAAGCTTTTACAAATTCTCAGCTAACAACCTAGAGAACAACTGCAAGAGAGCACACTTACATTTCATAGTTTACATTTTGAACCATAATTTGAGCGGCCTCACCAAGGTAAATATGATCCTTTTCAAAAGAACGCACAATTGCCTCCCAAGCACCCTAGAAAATTCTAAGATATATTAAACTATCTTATGAAGAGTTTAAACAGAGAGAGAGAGAGAGATGAATGTCTTACAGCAGCACCTGACAGCCGGCCAAATATATTCCGGCTTTCTGGAGTTGACTTTAGAAGAGTTTCATATATTCGTTTGGACTCTAAGTAATCAATCCCTGGAAACAATATCTTAATCATCATACCACCACCAAATGGTCATATTAACCAACTCATCACTTTAGCGCCTAATCCCTTACACTTTTAATGGATATTTATATAAATAAAAAATAAAAATCTCACAAGTGAAGTGCTTTAATTTTTGAAATCTTAACACCTCCACAACTCCACATTGCAGATATATCTCAAGATAACACTAGTATTAGGATTACTACTTAATACTTCATCAAGATCCAAATTATACACTCCAAATCTTTGTTCTTTGATACATTGTATGATGATTTCAATCATAAATAAGTACTAGCAATAACAAACAAATAAAGTGAAGAAAAATAGTTAATTCATAAAAATATGAAGTATCACTATCTTGATGACCATATCTATAAGATGATGGTTTGGCGTTTAGATTGTTATCTAAAACCTAGAATATATCTTTCACAAAAATTTAAACTACTTTGATTTCTTTTCTTCTCAAATATTACTTTCAACTTATAGAGCCTTTGACTTGTGCCACATTGTACTTATCCACTTGTTCTCATTATAAGTTTTTCTCCAACCTAAGACTTAACAAAAGCATATCAGCTAATTTAAGTAAAAGAACCTACAAAAATGGACCATAATTGTCTTTCAAATACCCGAAATAGTCTACTTAATAGGTCTACTTAACCAAGCAATGGCTGTTCGATACACAAATCAATTGGGTTCCCAACATATTTAGCCTCATCATGAAATCATTTTATACTTTTTTGAAAATTTATTGGGTTTCTACCTGCCTAATTTAAGATTTTTTTTTTCTTTAAATTTCCTTTGTAGGAGTTGTAAGTCACATTATGAAATATGAATCATACCCTTTCTAATCACACAAGCTTTGCTAATGCCAGCATTTGCTAATGTTTCAATTTTCAATATATTCTAGTACCTAGACACAACCAAAATAAAACACAAAATTCAAAAAAAAAAATTCCCCACAACCAAACAGAACCAAGTAAAATAGGTCATTCCCCACAACACAAGCTTTTTATCATAAGTAATTGCAAAAGTGAACCAAAAACAACATAAAAATCCAAGACAGTGTAGCAACATTTTCCAAATATTTATATACCAAAATCACACATAAAAAGTCGATAAATGTTTAGACAAGAAATGGAAACACACCTTCAGGGTCTAGGGTTTGGAAATAGGGATCGATATCCTTAGGGAGCGAAGAGAAATCCTTGGAAATCCGAGCTCTGATCGCCGCCAACTTTTTTCGCCAATCCGAAGGTATTCGTTTCCGATCAATCAACCATTCTTGAATTCAAAAGGAAAAAAAAAATAATAATGAACGAAATTGCGTGAATTCAAGGAAAGAATTGAAGGTGTGGGTATAGATAGTTTACCTCCGAGACGAGAAAATGTGATGTCGATGGGAAGGTTTCGAATGTCATCGCCACTCTGCATTTTATTTTCCTATCTGGGTTTTGAGAGACTTGTCTGTCACACCCAAATTTCAGTTTCTGCTTCTTCAGCTGTGTCTGTGTGTTACGGGTACCGTTAACAAACAAACAGCCCGGCTTGTTTTCATAAAAATAAAAAATAAATATCTTGCTAGTTTTACACTTTTAGTTTAATAAACTAGTCAAACCCAGCTCCAAAATAAATAAATTATAAATTACATCCTTAAGTCTGGAGAGTTTGAATTTTACACTCTGAAGTTTTAAAATTTGAAATTTACCTCCTGAAGTTTGAAAGTGTTTAGATTTTACATTTACATTTCAGAATTTGAATTTTACATCTTAAAGTTTGGGAGTATTTGAATTTTACGTCCTAAAGTTTTGAGTGTAAAATTCAAACACCCCCAAACTTTAAATAGCAAAATCTATTTACTCCTAAAATTTAGGACTAAAATCCAAATTTTGAGATATTAGGGCGTAAAACCTAAACACCTCCAAACTTCAAGTTATAAGCTAAATTTTGAAGTTTTATGATGTAAAATCCAAATATTTCCAAACTTTAGGGGTGAAATTTACAATTTATCAAAAAAAAAAAAAGTTTATAAACAGGCTTGTGAATGTTAAGGCTCGATACAAACCAATTTGTGCTTGTTTATGGGTTCTATAATAAACTTGATATGAGTCTGACAAATAAAACCTAATCTTACAAAGATTTTTGTGAATACTCGTCACCAAATAAACTTGATGTTATGCTTGATAATGTACTTGTGTTAGATCTTCTGTTTGTTTCAACTTTAAAATTTTCTAGAAAATTTATTTTCTAATGTTTAATAGCAACCTTAAATGTGTAAGAATAACTTGCCATGAGATAGAGTTGTTTTCCAAAAAATTTAGTAGAAAACAATTTTTAATAAATAAACCATACTTTTTATGTTGACCAAAAGTAGTTTTTCTTTAATTCATTTTTTCTAATGCTAACAACCACTAAAAAACGCAAAAATCTATCTTCACATAAAGATTTCCACAAAAAAACAAAGAGCTCGATATTGAGCTTGAGCTTGGCTTGATTAAATGAATCAAGTCGAGCGCAAGCTTTTAAAATTTCTGACAAGCTCAAATTTGAATATCATTTATAGGCTTAGTTCGAGAAAAAATATATATTTTTTTAAATCTTAAGGGTCCGTTTGGTTGGGGGAGTAGAAAAGCAAAAGGATATAAGAGATTTTAATTTCTCTCTTTTGTGTTTGGTTAGAGGAGTAAAAAAGTGAAGGGATGAAAAACTTTTTTGTTTGGTTAAGAAAAAAAATAGGAGGATAGAAAATGTAGTTTGTATAAATTTACAATCTTGTCCCTATTAGATAAAACAAAAAATAACACTTTTTAAAAAAATTATTAAGAATATATACACGAATGGACACTTCAATAAAATAAAAATAAAAAATATAATAAATTCAAGAACCTAAAATTGCTTTTTATAAAACCAAAAAAAAAAAAAAAAAAAAAAAAAAAAAAAAAACCAAAACCAAAACCAAAACCAAGGAGGAAAAGAAGAAGAAGGAGAACCCCTAAAAAAAAACCAAAATTAATGAAAAAAAGAAGAAGAAGAAATGAATAGCACTTCTGCTTTGTTTGTTTCGCTGAAAATTTTTCTATAAAAATAGTTTTCTACATTTTCTAGTGTTTGGTACTTTCTTTAGTTAACGGAAAACCCTAATGAAAATAAGGCTTATTTTCTATATGTTGTTTTCCAAAAAAATTTATTGGAAAACGATATTTCTCTCACTTTTTCTCATTTTCCTTTACTTTTTCTCTCCTCACATCCTCACTGTCACTAACTCTGGTTTCTCCTTTTCCATAGATCTCTCACTCTCTCTATCTGTCTCTCTTCTCTCTTTTCTCTATGTTTCTCTTCCCCTTTATAACACAGTTCTCTGATTTGATTTTCCCCCTCTCACTAATCGGTTAATAGCTCTAACTTGCAAAGGAGAACAGATTTGCAGCGATAATTATTTCATTCCTCTCTACCAAAATCTCAATTTTTTGCTTTGAATACTAAGCTTGATTTTCTTTTTTCTCTAATAAATTTTTGATTTGATGGATTCTAAGCAGAAGTTACTTCTTTTTCGCACATAAAAGTTATAAAAAAAATAAAAATAAATAAATAAAAAAAGAAGAAGAAGAAGAAAGAAAGAATGAATGAAGTAAAAGACGAAAATTTTAAACATAGTGCCTATATGGCTCTAAAATGCTTTCACATAGGACAATCTTTACAGTAAATTAATAATATTTTTATATAATGAATGATAATTGTTTAGGAGAATTGCATTTGTTGGTAGATACATTATGTAGATACTATGCAGTGATGAGTTATTATACAAATACATTATGTAAATACATAATTTAAAGTAATTGTCACTAACTCTGGTTTCTCCTTTTCTATAGATCTCTCACTCTCTCTATCTGTCTCTCTTCTCTCTTTTCTCTATGTTTCTCTTCCCCTTTATAACACAGTTCTCTGATTTGATTTTCCCCCCCTCACTAATCGGCTAATAGCTCTAACTTGCAAAGGAGAACAGATTTGCAGCGATAATTATTTCATTCCTCTCTACCAAAATCTCAATTCTTTGCTTTGAATACTAAGCTTGATTTTCTTTTTTCTCTAAGAAATTTTTGATTTGATGGATTCTAGGCAGAAGTTACTTCTTTTTCGCACATAAAAGTTAAAGAAAAAAAAAAAAAAAGAAGAAGAAGAAGAAAGAAAGAATGAAGTAAAAGACGAAAATTTTAAACATAGTGCGTATATGGCTCTAAAATGCTTTCACATAGGACAATCTTTACAGTAAATTCATAATATTTTTATATAATGAATGATAATTGTTTAGAAGAATTGCATTTGTTGGTAGATACATTATGTAGATACTATGCAGTGATGATATATTATACAGACACATTATGTAAATACATAATTTAAAGTAATATTGAAGACTTGTTGTTGACCATAGTAAACAATTAGTGTACCAGCAAAAAGAGTAGACAATTAAAAGTTTCTGTTATTTGTACTTATTGAAGATGTATTTTCTTGTTAATTTTATATATATAGACAAATGGTTGATATAAATATAAATATAAATATATATATATATTTATGTACGTATGTAGGCACGTATGTATGTATGTAGGCACATATGTATGTATGTAACATACGTACGTTACTGTCCATACATATGAGCAATATGAGTGGTAGGGATTATGAAGATTTGACAACTAATTTTGATTGTATCTATTGTCAAAATTTTTGTATAAAAACCAAATTCATTCTTAGTTTATTTATTTATTTATTTATATTGATTACATTAGTTGGTTTACATAATACACATGTTTTAAATTACACAATAAAAAAAAAAAAAAAAAATTGCATACCAAATACTAGAAAACATTCTCAAGCTCATTTTCAAGGTCATTACTAAATACCAGAAAATGAGATAGTTTTCTCGAAAATGCTCTTTGAAAAATGAACCATTTTCCAAAAACGTTAATGTTGAAACAAGCAGAGCGCTCAAATAAAAAAGCTGACACGAAAACAAACGTTGTCTAAAAGGCAAAACAACAAACACGTTGCAGGTAGTGGGCATTTTAGTCCAGATTTTTGCACCCCATTTTCATTGTCATTTTCTCTTCATTTTGGAGAGATTGAGTTTTGGTGGGTCTAAAGGGAAACAGTCGGGTCTCACCATTTTTTTCTCCTCCTCCCTCTCAACCAAACACCCCTCCCACTGATTTTCTCGTTTATTTTTCATCCTCTCTAAAATCATTTCAACCAAACATACCTCGAAACATTTTCAATAATTTAGAAAGGAAGAACAAACATTTTAAAATTTAAATAAAACTTAAGTATAGGACCGAAATAGTATTTTATAGAAAATAAAACAAAGAGAGTATAACATGGTAAATACGCGAACTTTGGGTAAAACGGTGCGGAAGAAGTAGGAGCTGAGCTCTGGTATAGCACTTGAGTTACTACACATACACTCCCTGAGGGGGGGAATGTGCAAAATAACGGTGGAAATGGGTTGAATATAGTTAGTTAGGCAACGTTTGAAACAATAAAAGAAAGTAGCATCTCAAGTTTTAGAAACTCGAGATCCATATTAAAACTCGAGTCCCAAAGACTTGTTTTGCAAGTGTTTGGGGATTGAAAATGCCACATAGATCCATGCAAAAAAATTTTCCCTTATGGTGGCGTTTTTAAGCCTTACAATGACGTTTTAAAGCCCTATAGCGGCGTTTTCCTGGAAATTTTTTTTTTATAAGTGATCACCCCATACCAAGTTTAGGAAGCCCTATAGTAGCGTTTTTAAGCCCTATAGTAACGTTTTAAAGCCCTATAGCGGCATTTTTTTGCAATTTATGGAAATCGAGTCTTTAAAACTCGATTTTTATGTGGATTTTTTTTCAAATCAGACACATTCTCTTACAAATCGAGACTTAAAAACTCGAGTTTTATCTTGAAACTCGATATGCTAGTTTTCAGTATTGTTTTGAAACGTGACAACTAACTAAATTTTTTTATATTTATTGTTATTTGGAAAGGGAGTTCCTCCCTGAGGCATAGCGCATTTCATCCAACACCACTCGAGCACAAAGGTGCTTTCTTCTTCTTCGATCAAAATTCATTTCATTTCTGTTCTGTAAAACTCTAATCTCTATTCTAACAAACCCAAAGGTTCGTCGATTCATTCAAACCCATTGTTTTTCTTCTAATTCTTCTAGGGTTTGAATTCGATCTCTTTTCTTTCTGATTTTTTGAATTCGATCTAAACCCAGATTTCCTTGTAATTTTTCAATTAATCATAGATATATTCATAGATTTCTTACTCCTTTTATTTCATCAATGCATTATTATTATTATTTATTTAGTTTTTTGCTTGGAGAAAAGTGCTTCCAGAAATGCTATCTTAATTTTATGCACCCTCTTTTCGATTAATTGAATATTCAAAAATTAGATATTTCTATCTGTAACCAAGTTTCTAGTTTGGATTAGTTCGTAAAGTTTTTGGGAAATTGATTTTCCAAAATGTTTCCTCTGTAAAATTTGGGTGTGTTGAGATTGTTATCTGTGAAGCTATCTAAACAAACATGGTGTATGATTACTATGTGAATTATAAAAAATTCCCATTAAGTAAAAATCCGGTTTTTAACAAATTTTCCTGGAAAATGTGAAAAAAAAAAAAAAAAAAACTCTTTTGAAACAAAGGGTGCCTGAGAAAGAGAAACTTCTGCTTAAAACGAGGGTTTTCCATTATCATAGTTTGGCATTAATCTAGAGTGTAAATATTGTTTTTTCAAGTCACTTTTGTCTTTGAGGAATCAAATGTTGTGTAAGTTCTGATTTTGGTGTTTGTTTGCAACTTTAATGAATACCCAGTTAGAAGAAAGCCATGGATGTGGACCTGGCAGATCGTAGGTATTTGGAGGATGATGATACTCCAATGATGAAGACTATTAAGGCTGCAACAACTGGTTTTGTTACTGGTACTTTTTTTGGGACCATTGTTGCTACATGGAACGATGTGCCTCGTGTTGAGAGAAATGTTGCTCTTCCGGGGCTTATAAGGACCCTAAAGATGATGGGCAACCACGGGTTGACATTTGCTGCAATTGGAGGAGTTTACATTGGTGTCGAGCAGTTGGTGCAGCATTATAGGATGAAGAGAGACTTTGTGAATGGAGCTGTTGGTGGTTTTGTTGCTGGGGCTTCTGTTATTGGTTTCAAAAGTGAGTGATTTGGTTGATGCATACTTCTTCTCTTTATTTTGATTCTTCCTTTCATAGATGTGGAGGATGTTAACTTATGATAATTGATATGGTTTGGCAACACATTTAGTAAGAAAATATTAACTTACTTGGACATAATCCACATATATAAATTCTTTTAGTTTTTAGTGATTTGGATGCTAAATTGTTGATTTTACCTTTTTTTTCTCTATTTTCTTTTGGTTCAATATTTCATTATTCCAATTAAAATTTAAGATATCAAGTTATCACCTTTGAGCCGCATGTTAAGTATTAGCCATTGGCATTGGTTCTAGTTTGGCTTGAGTGAACTAAAGGGTTAATGTGGAAATTTGGGGTGTTGTAGAATTTAGATATGAAAATATCAGCATTTATTTTCTGCTGCCATATGGGGCATTCATTTGATTTATTTCTGTTTGGTTGTGTCTTGATCCGGTTAAGAACAAGTTATTAGATTTTAATTTTAGCAAAGGTGATGGTAAAATAAGAGAGCTGCTGGCTATCATGTTATGTATGTCACCACTTGTGCGCTAGCTAGATGGTTTAGATACTTGATAACTCTGATATTTATATGCATGAATTCATATTATTCCTTGTAAAAAATTCAAATTTACCACACATAGCTAGCACCCAATTCACAAAATTGTCTCCAGAAAAATCACGAAATAAACTCCACTGTGTCTACTTTGTATGAAAAGCAGACCTTATCTAGTAGGATTCCAACCCAATTTCCTTCATGTAGTACAAAATATAATTTTTCATTCAAAGTGCTACCAGTATTACAGATGAATCTAGATCCAAATTTCAGCATCAAAGGCCATTTAGGATGCCAATTATCTAGTGTATTCCAAGGTGAGCTAGGCACTTGCCTAGGATCTCGAGTGAGGCGCCACCAAGGGGCCTTTGAAGCCTTGAGGTGAGGTGCTTGACTTTAGAGCCTCAACAATTGCCTGGGTGCCTTGAGCATTGTAAGGCCTTTGAAGCAAGAGCCTCAATGAAATTTAGCAAAGAAAAATTAAAAAATATAAAAAGGAGCTTTATAGCTCAACTGGTTGGCACCTCCTAGTGTTTCTAACGGAGACATTTAGGCCCCAAATCCCCTCCACCCCCAACCATTGATTATCAAAAAATATTTTACTTATAAATAAAAAAAAGAAGGCAGTTTTGCAATTTGGCAAAAAAAGGTCAATTCTGTTACTTATGGTGCGTTTGGATACCGCTTATTTTGTTGAAAACTGAAAACAATAAAAAAAAAATTTTTGGTTACTGTTCACACTAAAAAACACTGTTCATATGCCTTGATGCACTGTTCATGTCCCATGAACAGTGCACCAGGCGCTGGTCCAAAAAAAAAAAAAAAAAAAAAGGGCTGAAACGTAAAACGTCCAAACGTGGACGTGATTCAAACGCTCACTTAATTTAAGTTAGTGGGTGTCTGTTTCTCTTGCTTTTCATCTCTTTCTTTCTTCATCAATATAGTGTTCATTTGGCATAGATTATTTTTGCCAACTTATTTTACTATTCAGCTTATTTTTTCTACTATTCATGGGTCTCACTATACTATTTCAGCTAACTTTTACTTTTATTTACAGTACTTTCAGCAAAAAATTTTCAATTTCAGCAAAATAAGCGGATTTTAAACAGATCTATAATTTTTTTTTTTTTTAATAAAATAATCTTTTAGCTTTGATAGCTGTTCTCTTTCTGTTTTATTTTTTTGAAATTATTTATATAAGATTGTTGGAAAGTCTATTCTTAGATTAATTAATAGTCTCTTTCCAATTTGAAAGATTCAAATCGTGCCTAATAAACATTAGGTGCGATTGCGAATGATTTTTGTTCATTATATGTATGATAACTATATTAAGAGTCCGGCTTGCTGCGCTTGAATGAGTGCCTTTATGGCAGCTCACGCCTCAGGTGTTACAAATACTTAGTGCCTGAAGGTAGCTTTTTGCCATTGACTGCACTGCAATTCTCCAATCAAAGGAATGTATAAGCCATTACTAATATCAAGTTTCAGAAAAGGTCTTGCCAGGAATTTTTATTACTTGGATGCAGGCTCTAGATGACAATTTGAAGTAGGAGAATTTAAGCCTCAGGAAAGAAGGCCCATTATTCCATTTTTCCAATATGTTTGCTATCACAATTCTTTTATTTATCTATGCTATATTTTGTTATTGTTATGTCTTTAGTATTTTAAAAGGTCATCTTGCCAGCATGTGACTTTTAATGAAATTGGATTAGGATTTAATTGTTATATGAGAGATGAAGAGTTAGGATTTTGGGGTTAATAGAAGCAATTATAATAGCCTCTATGAAAGATGAAGAGTTAGGATCCTGGGGTTACTAAAAAAGCTATTATAAATAGCCTCTTTATGAGTCATTGTAGGCTTTTTAAATATTTCTTGGACTCTTTAAGCCTATAAATTCATCTTTTAAGTGTTCCAACTTCAATCTTATTTTCTTCTCCATGCTATAATCATGTTATATCACTGGAATTTCTTATTAAACTCTTTCTAAGCATCAATTTGCTTGAAAGGTGGCACCTATTGCCGGTTCATATTAGATCTACACTAGATCTAATTGTCCCTACCGCATCAAGTGGTATCACAGCAAAAGACCCTTAATCTAAGCTACAAAATTCAAATATGAGTCAAAGGTTGCAACTTTAAGCTGTGGTTGATTGTGGTAGAGGTTGTGGGGGTTATAGGAAATCAAGGCCATCATATTTAAATGGCTGAGATGAGGCATATGATTGAAGACTTGTTGCGAGCTATACAAAGACTTTAGTGACAGAAACCAACGGGAGCTGTATGGAGATTCCAGATGGCGGCTGCGACCCTTTAGACATTCTATAAGGTGGTCTCGATGATGGGAATTATGAAAATAAAAATTTGATTATGTTTGGGAATAATATATTGAGGGATAATCAATTCAGCAAGGTTCAAGAGATGTAAGGATGAGGTTAAGCTAATATTTGGAATGAAGTTGTATGGTTTTGTATGATAGTAATTTATTCTCCGCAACTTATTTATGTTAAACATTTTCAGGCTTGTTAGGCACAAGTTCTTAAATAAAAGATTTGATTATGTTTGTGAAGAATTTACTGAGAGATACTCAATTCAACAAGGATTAAGGGATGTAAGGATGAGGGTAAGGTAATTTTTAGAACAAAATTTTATGTTTCAGTATGATGGTAATTTATTCTCCATGACTTGTTCATGTTACAGTTTTTCAAGCTTGTTAGGCTCAAGTTCTTTTTGCCTCGTTTGGTTGTGCCTGATCACAGCCAAAAAAACTGAAATCCGGAGCTTTTTAGAAAAGATGCAATTTAATGTTTATACTTTACCAATCCAAAGCATTAAAGCACTCTTTATTGTAATTTGCCAAATGCTCAAAATACTTTTTAGTTAAAGCTTTATATCACAAAAGCTGAACTTCTTACGGTTATGCCAAACAAGCACAATGAGCCATTTCTTGATGTACTTAAGACGACATAAAAGAAAGAAAAGATAGTAGATTGTGGAAGATTGAACCCAAACTCAAAGATGAGTTTTCTCCAACCTGGTAAGAACTAATGTCGGAGAATTTAAGCCCGCGGGAAAGAAGGCCTATTTGTCCATTTTGCAAACCAGTTTGCTATCACAAGTCTTTTAATTATCTATGTTATGTTTTGTTATTATTATGTTGGATTCTAAGGTTACTTAAATGTTGTTATAAATTGTCTTTTTTAAGTTGTCATGTAACATCTCAGGTCTTTCAAGCACAAAAGGCTAGCGTAACAGGGAAAGGTTGCCCAATAGTTGTGAAATTATGTACCTCTCTGTCACTATTTGATATGGGACTCCATCACACTCCCTCACATGGCTCATGACATGGCATGGCTCATGACATGGCATGGCTCATGACATGCATGGCCCCACCAATGAATAGGACATTGCTTTAAGGCAACTTAGTAATGCCATGTGGCTTAGGGTTGTGAGGATTTGATTGGATTGAAATATGAGAGTGCATGGTGTGTTATGTGTTGAGTTCCACATTGAGTGTTTACTAAGTAGATCTTAACTATATAAGCGATTACAAGGAGCCCTTATTTTTATATGGCTAGTCGTTTTGAGATATAAGGTAGATGTGGCTACTGCATTCCTAAGGTTGTGACATGTTGTAAGCAGTCTACTTTATGAAATTTCATAGTTGAATATTTTTTGGACTCTTTGAGCCTAGCAATTGATCTTTAAGTGTTCCAACTTCAATCTTATTTTCATCTTCTAGTTGTAATCTTGCTTTTATTGCTGGAATTTCTTCTTAAAACCTTTTTAAGTATCAATCTGCTTGAAATGTGACACTTTTGGCTGTTTTATATTAGATCTACAACCACCACCACCACCAACAATGCCTTAGTCTCCATATTTGGGGTTGGCTATGGATTATCCATAGACTTGCCAAGGCCAACCACATGTACTCTTTTCCGCCATTCTTGTGTATCCGAAGTCATAGTCTTTGTTACTTCCTTAATTGACATTTTTTTTTACTACTTTCATAATGTTATTCTTGGTTCTTCTACCTTTTTTCAATCCATCCACTTAATTCTGTAGATCTAAATTCTCCCATTTGCATCACAAATTTTTGGGAGTTCCAGTCATGAGTTTGTTTTCTTCTCAGCATTGGTCTGTCTAAGAGATGCCTTTTTAGGTGTGATTTTTTTTGCAACTAGTAAGAATGTTGCAAGTGCAAGGACAAGATATTTTTTTGGACAAGCTTTGCTCATTTTCTTGAAATTGATAAGTTACCTGGTTTCTGTGAGCTGTACATAGTTTTCTGCATATATTTATTCTTATTGCTCCTTTTTTTCTTTTTCTTTTTTATAACTTTTCAATTTTTTTGATAGATTAGTTACACGTGCACCCAATGTGTTTTGAACCTTTAACCTCACCCTTGTAAGAGGATGAAATGACATTTGAGCTAGAGCTCATTGGTCCCTTTTACTTTTCAATGTGATATTGTGCCATAGCTTGAGAATCATGCTATGGTTCATTTGGTTGTAGATGAGGATTTTACATAGTTGAAAAGTATTCACTTGTCCTAAAGAACATCTTTGAGTATATATTTCATTTGCAGTTTGTACTTTCATGTTTTGCAAAGATTAGAATTTTCAAACAACTTGCGAGTTGGAAACATTAATAATTCTTTTTATATTAAAATCAGAGCATAGAATTTGGAGGCCTTCTTTTGGCCTTCAATTCACAAAGTTATGCTTCTCATAGAATGCACAGGTGAGCTGTACATGTCCTATACAGGTGATCAAATTAGGGCTTGATTTGCATCAGCACAAATATGATTGTTCTCTTTATTAAGCAAATTTGTCAATTATATTGTTTAATGTGCTATTCATTCTGCATATAGAGTTTAGATGCTCTCCCTATCATGTATGATTGAATCAGGACTTTGGATTCTTAAGATGTTTGTGTGGTAGCCAAGCTTATTATCTTCAACAGGCATTATTGTCAATCTGTTTTTTTAAGGCATTATTGTCAATCTGTTTTTCGAAGGCATTATTGTCAATCGTAATGGTTAATGTGCTGTCCATTTTACAGATAGAAGCATCTCAACAGCAATTTCAGCTGGAGCAGCATTGGCATTCACTTCTGCTGTTATTGATATTGGGGGTCAAACTACAAGAGTTGACAATGGCAAGGAGTACTACCCTTACACGACCAAGAAAAGATCTGCTGTCGAGTGATAAATTTTTCGTTGCTTTTATTGGAAAAGAAGACATTGGCATGTTACAATAGAAGTCTTCACTGTTTTCTGAATGGTGTATGTCTGTTTTTTCGGAGATGTAATCGTACTCCTGGATGTCTTTCTGTGCTTTTGTAAACTTTTTAAGGTTTTATAGCTTGAACCAATGATGTAATAATTATGCTTTGCCATTCTGTCAAAGTTAGATGCTAATTCTTGATTTGAGATCATTGCTACTAGTTTGTGATTATTTCATTTGACATTGAGATGGGGACAAATGTCTGTGTTGAATCAATCTGTCTCCTTGAAAATGCAGAGAGGTATTGGAAAGAGAAATTGCCAAGGAAGGTTGGTTGGTTTTTATTTTTATTTTTTGGGGCAGTTGACTAACAATTGTGCTGTTGGTGTGGAACTTGACTCTTCGTTCTCCTCCAACTGGCTAAGTTGGTAGAAGGATGGGAAGGGGTCGTAATATATTTTGGGTTCAGAACTTTTCAAGCAACATTCTGACCCCTTATATTTCATTTATATGTACTTTCAGAAACTAAGACAAATACTGAACTATAGGAAAGAAGATAAAAAACCGAATACTACCCTCAAAAATGACTTTCAAAACTACAAACTGATTTATGATTTTGGGCCCAATACAGCTGTACAACAAACTCTAACTATGTTCTTGATAATGGTCTCCAAATTTATCCAAGCAGTGGAGCCATTGCAATCAATTTTGCAAAGCTCCTATTGCACCATATCATCAACATTCTTTCCTATCTATGGCAATTTACACTTTGTTCAACTTTTATCTTTTTCAAAACATTGCCTTCTTAGTTCAACCTTTCAATTGTTGCCATTCTTAAATTTTCCATTCCATTCCCTTTGTGCATTCTTAAATTCTCTCCTTTATACGTTCTTAAATGTTACCGTCTCACTTTCTTCAAATTTTCATCTCCTTTTACCGTTTTAAAATTTTAATTAGATAACATAACCTTATTCTTTCTCCAATCCTTCCTCTTTCATTTTAGTTTTTATATAAATTTCTTATTACTCTCTTTTCACCTATCTCCCCCATTTGTTCCATCACTTCCATGTTTAGTACACAACAAAAAAGGTCAATACTCTATTTAATAATCGCATAACATCTTTTTTCTTTTTTTGCAAATCTGTTTTAGCTTCTGCGTTTAGGTGTTTTAATGCTCAACCACAATTCACAAGTTCTCTCTTTACGATTTTATTTGAGTTTGGGTAAATGATTAATTCTTTTGGGAGTGAGAATTATTTTTTTGACTGATCTATTTAGATGTTAAATTATGAGGCTTTGCTTTTCTTTCTTTTTTTTTTCTTTTTTTAATTAATCATTTTTTGGATGTACAAAATTGTAGTTTTGTGGAGAAAGTTCTCTCAATATATATAGTCTATCAAAACCAAGATATTTTCCAAATGAATCCAATTATCATCGTGGAGCAACAATTAATGGTATGACATTTTGTATTTGTTTGCAAAAAAAAAAAAAAAAAATTATAATATATATTGGATTTGTATTGTTGTCCAATGTATTCAACAATAAAGATCATGCTCATAATTCTATATTAGGCACTTATTTAGACAAAATAATAATTAGTCAAATAAAAATAATTGGATAAGTGACCCATAAGATTTTGCAATTGTATTTTCATTTTTTTTAAATGAGGCATATATATATATATATATATATATATATGATGAACACAAGGAAATCAGTAAGGTTGAATGTCTCGAACGTTGATGATCTGTGTTATTTGGAATATCCTGAAAAGATGAACACAAAGTCAGAGGAGACCGGTGGAGGCCGGCCAAAGGTCCTCCGATGATAAAGTCAGTCGCTCCCCTAATTTCAAGTAAAAAAGAAGTATATATCTTTTTTGGGAAGTCTCTGAATGAATTACCCTTTTGTTGGCGAGTGCTTATATAGCATGCGAGGAACGGTTATTTGTTTGGTAACCGTTCCTATTGTTGAGGAGTTCGAAAGATTCGGAGGTAACTTCCATAACCGCCATGGAAGTTACATTATTTGGATCTGCATTCCGCGACGGTTTGTTGGACTTGACTTGTACTGGTTCGATTTCCTCATGCCTGGTGGTAATTTGAGTCATCTAAGGCTCAAAGCATTTGGGGTGCAATAACCTCGTCCGTCCTTTAAGGATGGACGGACAAGGTTGTCAAAGGACAAGGTTATCCTGGACGAGGTTGTCATGACAACAATGCTCCTGCGCCCTTTCTTTGGACGACTAATGTGGACGAGATAAGACTAGGTTTTCTACATCATCAATATATATATATATATATATATATATGTATATTTTTTTTTTGAGAAGGAAGACATCGAAACTTTATTAATGAATGCCAATTAAATCAGCTTGTAATACAGAATGAAACTGTGATGGAACATCCTCTATCACTAGTAAACCTAGAATGCCAATGGCATGTCTAGCCAAACTATGAGCAACAAGTTACCTTCTCTCTTAGTGTGAGAGTAAAGAAATTGTTCAAAATTTTGAGCTAACACTTTCACGCCCTCAACCAACAAACCAGCAGGAGATAATGAGCAAACTTCCTCCTTTAATGCTTTTATCACTGCCAAGGAATCTCCCTCAAGGATGGCTCGTCTTATACCAATCTCCCATCCAAACGATAGCTCGTCTTATACCAATCTTTTTGAGTGGAGAATTTGCAATTTTCTGTGGAGAAAGTACTTTCATTAGGTTAGCAACTAAAAGTTCTTTTCCTAATTGGGCATTGTTGAGCAACAATTGTTGATATGCAAAGTATCTTTTTATTGGTATATTTTGATTCAGTAGATATTTATGAATGTATCAAGATGAGCAATGTATTTAGTAAGAAATATTATGATCATACTTTTGTATAATTCAAAAGAGATGAAACTAGGATTATTAGATGAAAATGTAGTGGTTTGGAATTAAGACATCAAAATAGAGCATTGCAAGTTGAAGTTTTCGGTGGAAACTCTACTTTTTTTTCTTAACCTTTTCAACTATCATGATTGGAAAATTTTAATTTCCAACAATAGCAGAGTCAAGATTTTGTTTGTTTATAAATAAGCCAAACTTGAGCCTTGTTTTTAGGCTCGTTTAATAAACAAGCCGAGCTCAAGCAAAAAAATTTGTTCACGAACAAGCTCGTGAACTATTAGGCTTGATACACAACAATTCAAGCATAGACTCATTTATAAGTTTATATATGTTAGCTAAATATACTCATTACACAATCTTAATAATGACATGACCAACATGAGACCACTACCTATATTACCTTAATTTTTTCCTTCCCTTTAAACTGATCAAGAACCATTTTAGACTATAGTTACATTTAAAAATAAATAAATAATTAAGTAGGCCACATATGATCCTTCTCTATCAATCATTTAAAGTAAAGTTATGAAACATTTAGTATTTTCTCATTCATAATAGTTACAAACATGTATTTTTCTAGTCCTTCACCATCTAACGTGAATGTAAAAATTGTATTTTGAATAATTGCTGAAGCTGTAGATAAAGAATGATGAATGAATGAATTTAATTATGTAAATTATTAATTTGAATAATAGTTAATCATAAGAAAAATTAGATGCATGATAAAATGAGTATACTATTTTCTTTTTCTTAATTTTAGAGATTTAAGCATTTAATAATGTAATTTTTTTAGATCTTAAGCTCAAAAACTTGACTTGAGCTCGAGTTTGAGCTTGATATTAAGCTTGAGTTTGGCTTGACTAATTAATCAAGCCAAGCCAAGCCAAGCTCAAGCTTTTTTGCTTTCCCACGAGCTCAAGCTCAAACACTATTTTTAGGCTTGTCACAAGCTCAAGCCAAGCTCGAGCTTTCGATTTTTCTTGACGAGCCAAGCTTGAACATGCACTACTCGATAAAGCTCGGCTCGTTTACAGCCCTATCCAAGATTAAGATAATATATTGAAGAAAAAATTAATTAAAAAAAATGTTTATTAATATAAGAAAAAAATTACTTAATTTATTACACAAAATATTTGACTAACATATAGAATATAATCTAAATATAATTTATAATTTATTTTTCGAGTCCAATATTGCAGTTAGTATAATCGTTTTTATGCTAAAAATTATTTCATATTTTAACCTAAACTATAATTATACATTTCAAACAATTTAAAAAAATAGTAAATAAAAATAAGGACAAAATTTGGTTATAAACTTGGTTATAGCCTAAAGCTACATCTCCCTACAAAAAAAATTAACATAGCTACATATTTTGAAAATCTAACCATTAGATTGCATGTTTTTTATATTCTTAACACATATGTCAAATTTCATACCAATCAGATGTTATTTACAATTTGATCTATATCTTATTTTTATGCATAATTTTAAACTATAAAATTTTGAAATATAAACATTTGATTGATAACATAGCTATTGATCTTTGATCTTCTGAAAATTTTGCAAGCATAGAGAATATAAGAATAAAATGTAATTCAATGGTAGATTTGTCAAAATTTACATCTAATAAAAAGATATTGAGTGAAGTTATAGTCTTATGCTACAACTGAGCTTGTTGTCAAACTTTGTCCTAAAAATAATTGTGGGAGGACGGGAAACCGAGGACAAGAATAAACGAGAAGAGGTTAAGACAAAAGGGGCACACCTTGGAAAGTTTTGTCAAGGAGTCCTCGAAGCAAACATGATAACGCAATCACAAAACCTGAGAAGATTGGGGTGCCCGAGGAACTTAAGGATATTGATACATTCCTGGAAGGGCTAAGGTCTGGCTATAAAGACCACTAGACATGTAACCAAGGAAAGGAAGGAATGTTTGTCATTAAGTGGATAAAGGAAGAGTACTAATAAAGCATTCATCACCTTCGCATTCAATGCTCTGCATCCACTTAGCTGGCCGCATTAATGGTGGAATGACCCCTAAACGGAAAATTATTAGGTACTCCCGGAGTACCATAAATGCATACTCCTCCTCTCACATGAATGGTGGGTCCTACCATGAATTTAATTAGTGGGACCTACCATTCATGTGAGAGGAGGGAGTACGCATTTATGGTACTCCGGGAGTACACAATAATTTTCCCTCCTAAACAGTGTCATCACAGCTCACAACTTAACAGAGAAACCTTCTAGTAAGGCTCTGATGGGACAAGTATTTGAGGAAAAAGCCTTGGCCCTCCAAGTGGAAGGCCAGAATGCAACTTGGATGACTATATAAAGGAAAGGGATCCCTACGAGAGAGAGAGAGAGAGAGAGAGAGAGAGAGAGAGAGAGAGAGAGAGAGAGAGAGAGAGCGAGAATATTATAGTGCAAGAATAAGTGTTAACCTCCACGTCGGCCTAAAATTGAGGAGCATTGCTGTATTAATCCCAACATATGTTGCTTTGCTTTGCCTGACTTATATATATCAAGCATCCATTCCAATATCACTTTATAGACTTGATAAAAAAAAAGGGTAAATAAGGTTGATTGGCATCCCATCTCTATAAATTAATTGTGCGGGATTGAAATCTAACTTAGTCAATTTTGGCCCGCCACAATAATCTATAAATAGTTATTAATATATGAAGTTGAAAGATTAATCTAAACATAAGATATGCAAAAATAAAAAATAAAAAAAATAAAAAAAATTGAATACTTAAAAAGTAACTGGAAAAAAAAAATTAACTTACAAGTATTAACAATATGATCATACACTCAAAAATTTCAAAATATTTTATGTATGCTATGATTTTTTTAAAGACGTTGTACGACATTTTTTTTAATTAACTTAAATTATCAATGTTTGTCCTATGTTAAGGGTATTTTTTTAATTTTTAACTACATTAGGGGAGTTAAAATTTATTTTCAATAAAGAAATTTTGAATTTGAAATATTAATAAAAAAAATGGGAATATGATTTTTTAAAAAATCTTGGGAAGGGAAGAGACCTTGGGTGGGGACTAGGGAAGCAATTCCCCCCATCCAATTGGCTCATAATAAGAGAACATTAAAAATTTAAACAAAAGAGAGTAAAAAAATTAATAGAGAACAAAATTTTTATAAGTTGACACATAACACAATATGACATCAATAATTTAAGTTTTTTTTTTTTTTAAATTTTAAAAAGGCTTTTATTTTTTATACAAGATAGATATTCTAATCTAGTCTAATCTAAGTGTATATGTGTGTGAAGCTCCCTAATCTCTCCTGAAAACTTGAACCCTGGCTCTTGCCCCCATACCCTACAAGTACTTATACTTGTAAAGTGACAATCGTATCAAGGGTGCGCGGTGGTAAGAGGCTTCTTACCCTTGGTTGGTTTTGTAAGGGGAAAGATAAAAAAAATTTTAAAATTAATAATTTAATACACCTCAAATGAAATATTCTTATGAGAGAAATACTTTCTTATATTTGACTAATCCTAATATATAATATTGTGAATATTTTTTATAATTAATTGTATATTATATCCCATTATAGAGTGAATCATTACATATTCTCGCAAACCTGGAGGATTTGCGACTAGTATTTATATAAACACCCAGAGACCACAAACTAAGAGTACCAATACATTAGTGATACAAACTAAGAGTACCAATACATTAGTGATACAAACAAAGAGTACCAATACACTGGTGATATGAATAAAGTCAAGTGACAAATTGTCTTAGACAATTTTTGATAGGCTAAAATAGAGAGAATAAGCCCAACAAAAAAAAAATCCCTTGGGTTTTAGAAAATGCAATAAAATGAAGAAGTCAAGCCCAAAATTCCAATTGTTAAATAAAGGTTATTGGTGCTCCACAAGAACAAGCTCAAGGTGCTAGACAACAAAAAAATGGCAAAACATGTGAAATGCATAGGTCTAGGACTTTTCTTTAAATATGAAATGGAGGCCTTATATATATAAATATGAATTTAAAAAATTAAATATTATTTAAACTCTATTATCTTGTTTTAGATGCAAAATTATTATTAATTAACATGAAGCATGTAGAATTTTTTTTATAGACACAAAAAATTTGACAAAACTTTTCACATCTATTGATGTGATAGAATAATAGTAGTAAGTAGAAGAGTAATATTAGTGGTGGACCTAAGTGAGAACTAGTAAAAATTTGCTAACGCAAAATTATTGTGAAAATTTTTTTGAAATTTTTATTTTTTTTGGTGTATTGCTCTTTATTTATTTATTTTTTTTTTTGAGAAGTGCTACATTCACAATAGAACCCATTACTAAAATTATTTTTTTGTCATCAATAACAGCCTGTAACAATCTGCTATTTAGGATTTGTTGTAAAAGTTTTATGAAAAATTTTGTGAAAGTAGCATTTTTATCTTTTTTTTTCTTCTTGTTTTTCATTTGATAAAAAATATTATTTTATTTATTGGCTAATATTTGAGCTTAATTAAATTAAAATTCGGAGCCTATTTTATACTTGGGACCTTAGGCGATTGCATCAATTGCATTTAGTGTTAAGCTAGCACTGACCTCAAAATGTGGCTCCTATGCTATTTTTATATGGGCTTTTGCTCTAAAGTTAGAGTTTTTGTAGGTAAAACATGATTAGCTGGTTTAAATCTAATTGGGAGGTTTTATAGCAAGCTTGGAGCGTACTTAAGGACTAGTCTACTGATAAGAAGTGAAGCTATTGACCCCATGTTGTTAAATAGGTGAAAAACTTCATATTAGCCTTTGCTTAGGTAAAAGAATGGGTTGCTTTTTGAATAAATGAGGAAAAAGCTTAACCAAATGTGATTGGTTGCATTTCCCCTTCCAATTCAACCCCTTAGGAAGCTGCCCTAAGTGGCATCATGCAGCCAGAGTTGGCCAAGAAGTGAACTTGTTCTTAGGGGCTAAAAAAGGTCCGTTTGAAGGTTTCAACCACATATAACAAGAACTATAGGTCTCCATTTGGGTAAAATTTTTGGACATGTGACCTTCTCCATGAGCACTACCCACACCAACCAAACCAAAATGTCTCAAATCTCCCTCTAAACACATGACTTGGGTTATATAATGAAAAATAAAATGAGATTAAATATATGAGTTGGGTCCAAGAATAAATTGGGCTTGACGTGCATTGGGCTTGTAAGATCTTCACGAAATGGGCATCAACACAAATTTTCACTAACGATTTTCATAATTGTTCAAGTAATATTTTGTGTAACTGATTCATAAATAAAATCTTATTTGTGGTAGGATAATGTGATGTGATGTTTGTATCAAAAAAAAAAAAAAGTGATGTGATGTTGAATCACTTGTAACTTCACACCTATAAGTTATGAAGAACATCGTGTCAATAACATGATTATTGTTCTTTTAACTAACCATTTTTCTAAATATATCTTGCAATAAGTTCTAATAATTTCCCTATTATCTCTTTTATTATTACTAAATTTGTAGCTAAAATTGTCCCACATAAAATAGAATTAATTATAAGTTCATAAAAAAACGACGAAAAAATAATTAGTTGAAGATATTTTTACTTGTTTGGTCAAGTTTTTTTTTGTTGTTGTTGTTGTTGTTGTTGTTGTTGCTAATTACACCTCCCCTCCCTTGACCTTGAGGTTTAGGAAAATAACACTCCACCCCAACCCTAGAAGGAAAAAACACTTTCTCCCCTCACATCCCTTTGATCAAACTCTATCTAATTGATGTTAAAAGTTTTGTGTACTAACCTACCGAATTTATATGTATTTTGTTGAGTATGGCAAGTTATGTATATTTGCAATTTATGAATTTGTTTTGGTCTTAAGTATTTGCGGTTGCAAGTCTTTTGGAGCTTGATGAACTTTTCCTTTATATCCTAAATTTATCAATTATGTTTTTACTAATCATTGTTAAACTCTGGTAAAGAGAATATTTTAAAATTTTAGAATATTTTGTTACTAATATGGACAAATTGGTCATTTTCTTCAAACCTCAAAGGAAATGAGTGTTTTTTTTTTATCTTCAAGTTTGGGGTAGAGTGTCATTCTCCCAAATCTTAAGGGCGATAAGTGCAATTATCTTTCTTCTTAAAAAACACACGCACACACACACGCGCGCGCGCACACACACACACATATATATACTACTAATAACAAGATTTCCCTGTTTGAGTTTCACCATTTTACAAACCGAAATATCCTCACACAAACTCTAAAATTATATGCCATTTAGTTTAATTTTATTTCCTACAAAAGACAAGAAAAGATTAGAAGAGTTTTTTTAACATTCTTAAAACTTACCCAAATTTTAGCCACCAATAACAAACACTCCACCAAAACCTACTACCCGTCCCCATGTATTCATCAACCTTCTAAAAAAGGAAAAAAAATGCTATTTGAATTCAAAAGTTTACTTTTTATTTCTATTTGTTATCTATTTGAATTCAAATACTTCAACCGTTCACTTCTTTTTTCCTTCCTCAAAAAAAAAAAAAAAAAACTAGTCATACATATCTCAATCCATCCAATTATCACAATTCTTATCCTAATCAATACAATTATTAAGAGAATTAATCCCCAATCCAGACAATTATCCCAACAACTAAATATGAAGAACAATTTCGTGGGAACTATCCTATCACTCCACAAGTTTTTTGGAAAGTTTCTCCGTAATAGAAAGTTTGGGGCGTCCACCTTTCTAAATATTTGGATGTTTTCCTCCTTTCTTTAGTGGAATGGTAGGGATGGCAATTTTTACCCGACCCGCGGGTACCCGGCCCGGCCCGACCCTAATGGGCCGGGTTTTACCCAGTCCGATTAGGAATAGGGTCAGGTATAGGTTTAAAAAAAAAAAAAAACCCGAAGCGGGTCTGGGTTTTATCCAAAAAACTCGAGACCCGGCCCGTTTAAAAATTCGGTACCCTAAATTACAAAAATACCCTATATATATACCTATAATCTAACCCTAATCCGTTATTCCCTCATTTCTTCAGCCTTCCTCAACTCAGTCCGACACTCCCTCACTCCGACACTCCCTCACTCCGACACTCCTTCATTTCAACTCAGTCACGCCTCCCTCGCCTTCTCACTCTCACGGCCTCGCTCTTCCTTAGGACCGATTGAAGTTTCGGCAAGCAAAACCGAAGGTACCAAATTGCCATTTGTAATCATGAACTTTGAGATGTGTGTGAAAATTGGGTAGTTTTTATGTTTGAATTGGTTTCAGTTTTTCTGTTTCAGTTTTCCTCTACCCAAAATTTGGTAGTTTTTATTATGTGATATGATGAGATGTGTATGAAAATTTGGATGATTGATGATGGGGTATGATGCTCTGTTTTGTGTGTGTGTTCTAAGTGTATTTGTTGATATTTATGTTTGAATTGGGTAATTGCCATTTGTTTGTGTTGTGCCACCTTTTACTAAAATTGTTCAGTGAGATTCTCTTTGGGTAATATCTTTTGATCTAGATCAGAGAAGTTTCTATACAACTTGGGTTTGATAAAGTCATATTCTTGAGCAGTTAATTTGGAGAAAAAAAAAAGTTGTGTCCAATGCATGTAAATATTAAGTAAAAAGTCTGTTTAGTTGTAGATTGTGCTTTAGGACCAAATTGCAAAGGTTTAGGTGCTTCCCATGTAGATCTTGGTCAGCTCTCAAAATTGCATTCTGTCAACTTGTAAAGTTTCATGTGCATACAACTAGCTGCATCTTTTGGTTATTGTTTCGCGAATATACATTTACCTGGTTGCATTTTTTTGGTATTAAAAAGTGTTTTGCAAATACAAGTGCACTGCTCCATTACTTCAGAATATTCTCTCTTATTTCTTGGTCTGGCAGAATCTTAATGCCATGATATTGTTCAAATAAAAGAGGATGGAAGTGAGTTTAATGTGAGTGTGATTTAAGTTTTTAAACTGAGATCAAGGCCCCTGAAAACATTAAAGAATGTCGGGCTTCATGTAGCACAAAGACATAGTTTAGTTGATTGGTGAAAATGACTTGAAAAAATGTCAAACACACGGCTCAAATATTGGATTGAAGTGTTGTGTTGCTTCTAATGAGGGCCAGGACCCTCCATATATATATATATTTATATGGAGATTTTGTTTGTTTGGTAATTAGGATTGGATTTGATGATAAGTAATACATTGGGGATGTTGAAATCAGTGAAACTAAGGTTGA
Source organism: Notholithocarpus densiflorus (assembly GCA_030021035.2). Lineage (NCBI taxonomy): Eukaryota > Viridiplantae > Streptophyta > Magnoliopsida > Fagales > Fagaceae > Notholithocarpus > Notholithocarpus densiflorus. Next base: position 5,568,965 of record JARYZH020000011.1, read on the forward strand.
AATCAGTGAAACTAAGTGTGAAATATGGTAGTGAATTTTTGTACACATATCTTTCACTTGATTCAAGTCTCAAAGCATTCTGTTCTCCTGTTCTTTCCCTCATTTCTGCATAGTTTGTTTAATGGAAGAAATTGTTTGTTTTTTGTGTTTGTTGGGAATGCAGATCCTAAAACGGAGATGGAAGACACAAACACAGACACAAACAAATCTGGTTCTTCCTCGCCAAGTGGCTTTCCCTTGAGAACCGGACATTGTCCCTTGCCAACTATGTGGTCTCCTTCGCCATTTTCACGATCACCCTCGCCATTGTCGCCTGGCAACTCACCCTTAGGATCACCATTAAACAACGAGTAAGTGTTTGAATTTGTAGTTAATCATGTTTAATTATGATTGCGTTGATAGAATTTGTGAATCTGTGTAATAAATTAGTGATAATTTGTTTTGATTCTAACTCCAAAACTTCTGAACCAATTAGGAATCCGAAATCCCCAACGGTGGACTTAGTGGGAGAAGACTTAGAGGTAGAGGATACTTATCAAAAAAAAGACTTAGAGGTAGAGGAACAAGAAGGGACAGAGGGAGAGCAAGAGCCTACAAATGAGGACTTGGATACAAGTAAAAAAAGAAAGACTACCTTAGATGTTTGGTCTCATTTTACAAGGAAGAAAGTTGATGGAAAAGTTAAAGCCCAATGCCATCATTGTAACAAACTTTACTTGGGTGAGTCTAGCCAAGGTACAACTCATTTGCGTAATCATTTAGCAAAATGTCTACGGATGAAGTTCAAATATATAAGGAATATGCGACAACAAGTCTTAATTAAACAACAAAATAAGGTGGATGGAATTATGAGTTTGAATACTTACCAATTTGATCAAGTTAGAGTGAGGAATAAGCTTGCTCGTATGGTCATCCTACATGAATATCCCCTTTCAATGGTTGACCATATTGGGTTTAAAGAATTTGTGGCTGATCTTCAACCTATGTTTAAACTTGTCACAAGAAATACTTTGAAGAGTGACATTTTTAAAATCTATGATAATGAGAGGGAGAAAGCTTTGAAGATGACAGACAAGAATGGAAGTAGGATGGCAATTACAACTGATATGTGGACTTCAAGTAACAAAAAGAGAGGGTTTATGGTCATTATCGCTCATTTTATTGATCATACTTGGACGTTGCAAAGCCGGGTTTTAAGGTAATTTTTTTATCTATAAATTGAATGTTAAAGACTTTACATGTAGAATGTTTATTGAGTTATGTTATAATTATTCATATTATTTTTCTAGGTTTGTTTATGTTCCTTCTCCACACACGAAAGATGTCCTTGCTGAAGTCCTTGTTGATTGTTTTTTAGAGTGGAACATTGATAGGAAGTTGTCCACAATAACTGTTGATAATTGTAATACTAATGATGCCATGATAAGACTTCTCTTGAATAAGCTTGATACTAGTTCTCTTATGTTGGGTGGGTCTATGTTGCATATGAGGTGTGCTGCATATATTTTGAATTTGATTGTTCAAGATGGGTTGTCTCTTATTGGTGATGGTATTGAAAGGATTCGTGATAGTGTGATTTATTGGACTGGATCACCAAAAAGGAGGCAGAAATTTGAAGAAAATGCATGTCAATTACGTGTTCAATGCACCAAAGAGTTAGTTTTAGATTGTAAAACTCGTTGGAATTCAACTTACTTAATGTTTTCTACTGCATTGATTTATAAAGATGTTTTCTCACGTTTGGCTAAATGTGAACATCTTATACTTGTTTACCATATGATTATGATTGGGAGTTAGCCAAAGATATTTGTGGGAGGTTGGAGCTGTTTCATAGTGTGACTGAGTTTTTCTCTAGTCGTAAGTACCCCACAACTAATATGTATTTTACTTTGGTGTGTGAGTTGAAAATTGCATTGAATGAATGTAGTTTGTTTTCAAATGAGATGATAAGTATGATGGCAGAAAGCATGCTTGCTAAATTTAATTCTTATTGGGCTAATGTTAGTGTTGTTATGGCTATTGCTGCTATCTTATATCCAAGATATAAGATGAAGTTATTAGAGTTTTATTATCCTAACATTTATGGTGATAATTATGATTTGGAGATTGAAAAAATTAAGAATCTTTGTTATGATTTGCTTGATGAGTATGGAGATATAGATGAGTCCCCTGTAGATAATGAAGAAAGTTCTCATATTCCTGCAAGTACTTCAAGCCTTGTGGCACAAATGAAGTTTAGGTTGAGTGGGGCAATGTCATCTTTTGATTTGTTTGTGAACAATAGTTCAAGTAGTTCAAAGAAACATGGGAGTGCTAGAATGGAATTTGATCATTTCATTGATGAGGGAGTGTTGAAGAGGAGTGAAGATTTTGATATTTTGGGATGGTGGAAAAGTAATGGTCTCAAGTATCCTACTTTACAAAGGATTGCAAGAGATATTTTAGCCATTCCTGTCACAACTGTTACTTCAGAATCTGCCTTTAGCACTAGTGGGAGACTTTTAAGTCCACATCGTAGTAGGCTACATCCCAAGACTATAGAGGCAATGATGTGTGCTCAGAATTGGTTATGGAGTGAAATCAACGGTTAGCAATTGTCTAATTTCTATTTATAAAATCAAAATTGTATTTTTATATTTGCTAGTTACAATTTGATGAAGTTTATTCCATTTTTTAATTCATTGTTGTTGTAGGTTCTTCAACTATGTCTGGAGATTGTACACTTCAATCAATTCTTGATGATGGGGAGCCTAATGAAGAGGATGGGAGTTGTGTCACAATTGTGGATGATTAGACATTTTGTATTAATTTAGTAGCCTTTTTAATTTCTTAGACTTGTTGGATTAATTTGTTGGTTTGTAATTATTCTAAGCCTTTTTAGCCTTTTGTAATTTCTTAGCCTTTTTAATTTCTTAGACTTGTGGGATTTGTTTTGTAACTTTTTAATTTCTTGAACTTGTTGGACTTGTGATACTTAGTTCTTGGATTTGTTGGATTTATTTTATTTTTATGTTTAGCTGGTGATTTTAGTTATGATTTATTGATTTATAGATATATAATTAACAGGTGATTTATTGATTTATGATTAACTTATGATTTGGATTGATTTGCCTGCATATGATTTGGTTTGATTTGGTTGCCATATAACGTGGCCCAAATGCCAAAATCTTAATGCAAAAAAAAAATCTTAATGAGCTTGAATTGGCTGCCATATATGGCTTGAATGGGCTTAAATCTGGCAAAATATCTTAATGGGTAAAAAATAAAAATAAAAAATTGGTTGGGCCAGATTTGGGCCCAAGCGGCTAAACAGGGCCCGGCGGGGCGGGTCTGGGCCCCAAAAAAACCCGATTAATAATTGGGCCGGGTCCGGGTATGCAAAAACCCGACCCGAACCCAGCCCGTTGCCATTCCTATGGAATGGTGATCTTTTTTCCTTGAAGTAATAATTTTACTTGATAGGGTTATATATATACGAAAAACAAAACAAAACAAGCCCAACCTTTACGGCCGAAACCCCAATTCCGCAATCACCTCACCGGTTCAACTTCCACAATTGTCAACTCTGTTGCCACGTGCCATGCCTCCAGCCATTGTCGTAACTCGTAACAGGCGGTGCTCCAAAATCCAAACAAAGACACGCAAGAGAGAGGAAGTCAATCACATAAGGGCTTAAAATTACAAAAACTTAAAACAAGCCCCAAAATGTTACAAAAATGCCACCCAACTAATTTTTTTTTTTTTTAATTTTTTTAAATGCTATCCAAAACATAAAATATAGACTGAAAACATCAAAAACTTGATTCTTATTTTTTGTTTTGCACAGTGAAAATTAGATTCAGTTTTTTTGAAATCAGAGAGCTGAAAACATTTGCCAAAACGATTATCACACTGCTGAGGCCCACGAAATTTAGAAAAATAAAAATAAAAACAAGCTGAAAATAGCCTGACCAAATAGGGTTTACCCAATATATATATTTCTGGTATCGCATCTTATCCTTGTATCTATTTGATAAAATTTACATATTCTAAATCATCTGACCATTGTTTGCAATTTATGAACATTGATGAATTCATTCCAATATCTCCATGATGGCATGATGCATCAATCAAAATTACAAAGGCTATAGTAATCTAACCTAATACATGACTGACTAGAAAGAGAAAGCATATATATTAACTGATCATATTTTAGAAAGAGTACTTTGACATGAAACTAACTTCTTCATAGACACATCATCCAAAGTATATTTTGGAAACATAAAAGATGGTAAAAAGAATCATACTACAATTTCTTGATAAGCAGTTATATAGGAAAACTTCAGAACTCTTCTCTTTTTATTTTGTGCTAGAAGCAAATTAAAAGACAGTGAAAAAGCTCACAAGAGTTTCCTTATGCTAAAAATTACAAACGAGAAAGTTTTGAATTGACAGGAAAGTGTGGAACCAGAATTGTGGTCTGAACTTTTGTTTTAATGAAATTAGACCTTAGAGGCTGATTCAGGGCACCTCCTCCATCACTGGACACACGAGAAGGAAGATAAAAGCAGCAGCAGATGGATGATAAGAATCCCATGCTCTTTCTCTCCCTCTATACCACTGATCTCTTCCTCTCTAGGATTGATGCTATATCATTAGCCACTTCAATTTACCAAGAGGTCTATGTGAAGCAATGTTTGCTTTTCTGACATTTTTCCTTTTAGTCAATGCTTTGTGCTATGACTTATGAGTTATGACCAATGCCTTTTTTTTCTTTTTCTTTTTTTAAATTTATCTGTGGAAAAAGTTAATGAATGTCCTAATCACTTTGGTTTAAGAAATACTTAAAAAAAAATTTATCAGAAATTTTTTTTTATATAATTTTTTATATTTCTCATAAAAGTTGTGTCAAAACTTTCTTTAAAAAGCTTATTTATGATTGCAATTGGCTCTTTTTTTGTCAAGATGACATAGTGATAAATAAATAACAGGATGTGTTTCACTCTGGGAGAACTTATTTGCATTAATTTATTAGTATATAGAGAAAATTAAATAAAAGTACAATTATACCAATAACAAAAATGAAACCTTACACTCTATTTGTTTCAATAGAAAACCTAATATAAAGATAGTTTTCAGTGTTTTCAAGTGTTTAGTATCGTCAGAAAAAATGAGTTAAAGGAAAATTGTTTTAGTCAACAGGAAAAATATGGCTTATTTTTAGAAATTGTTTTCCATTAATATTTTTTAGAAAACAAATGTATCTCACAATAAGCTAAATAACGGAAATTAAGAAATTATTTTTCAATTCATTTAAGATTGTTACCAAACAATAAATAAATAAATAAATAAATTTTATAAAACAATACTTTTAAAAAAATAACTCATTTTTAAAAAAATTACCCCGGAAACACTAACAATCAATGTAAACTTAATAGTTTATAAGTTTAAAAGTTGAATAATGAATAGGTTGGAAATAAGTTTAAGATTTATGTTTATTATTTATATTTTATTTTTTAGTTTTAAAAAATTAATAGTTTTAACTTTTAAAATGTTAAAAATGTTTTTTTTTAAATAGTTAATGGTAATTTTTTTACCGACTAACATTGACAGTCAATGTAAATTTTAATAGCCTAAAATGACAAAAATGAAACTTAGAAAGAAAAAAAAAACTAACAATAGATCAAATTTAAGAGGCGTAATTTACATTTCAACTAAAATTTTTTTATATAACAAGTAACTAATTTATCGTTAGATTCTATTTAAGTTTTTTTTTAATTTTTATTTGAAAGAAAGTTTTTCCTTAGCAAAAGATCTTGTATGAGCTGAGCATGAGACTTATGTCTCAAATAACATACGGGCCCACAGGTACCGTCTCTTTTCCTATCCTTTCCTTTCAAGTAACAATGATTCTTTATTTTTTTCTTTTTATATATATATACATTTGAACCCTTTTTTTTATATATATTTCTAAGATTGAAGAAACAGGATTGGGATCGGTTCAACTGCTAAATACAATTGCATCGTGCAATTCACTCAAGTCCCTCACTTTTTTTTTTTTTTTTATTATTACTTTTTTTACTTTTTTATCTTTATTTTTTTTTTATTTTTTTTATTTAATGGTTGAAATTTAAAGTTACTTTTTGTAACTTCAAATCTCAACCGTCCATACCCTAAGTTTTGCACTTGATATCAATCCGAAGAAACATATCCAGTGATATTTTTGTCTGCCAGATGGCAGAAACCCATTGACCGTACTAAATTTCTTGGGCCACTCTTCGTCAATTGTCCGTTAAAGTAACAGACAGAGAGAGAAAGAAAGTGGGAGTGGATAATCCTAGTAGCAATGGCAGGCATTTGCTCTTCTTCCACTCTCTCTTCTGTAAGGTAATTTTCATTTTTCTTAAGCCTATAAATAACTACAACAAATTTATGACTATGCATTTCATGGGTTATTCTTCCTCTTCTTCTTCCTTTTTTTTTTTCCACTCTAGATATCATATTTAGCTTCGGTTTATATTCCTAGAAGCTCAAGTGTAACAATGTAGAAGTTCATGTTAATGTGAGTTTTAATTAATTATATTAATCATCTAGCTAGAACTTTGAGCGGAATGGATCGATTTATATGTAGCATTTCTAGTTGCCAATGGTCTTTAGGCCTAGTGGCAATCCGACCCCTTCTGGTGGTCTGATTCCGGCAGCTCTAAATATATAAATATATATATATATATATATATATATATATATTGAGATCTCTCCTTTCAAGGAAATTAGTTTATGTTATTTGAATTCGCAATGACACAAATGGTTTCAGGCCAAAAATTGCTCAAAGTTAGTCAAAATAAATGGATCAGCAGTGAAGCCTTGTGAAATTGTATAAGAATGCAAAATAACTTCTTTTCTTTTCTTTTTTCCTTCTTTTGATGGAATTTTCAATGAATTTACATTGTTTTTCCATGGAGTTGGCAGTGATCCACCACTTAGTTGCTGATATTTGGGGGGGGGGGGGGGGGGGGTAGGAAATTGTCTTGTGATCTTGACTGTTTTGCTTTCAAGGAGTAACAAGTTTGACTTAAACTAAGCTAATTTTTTGCTAGTCTCAAGTAAATGTGGTTTTATTCTTCCTCAGTTCACATGGAAAGTTTAAGGATTTAAATTTCTAATTTCTTCCTCACTTCCATTAAAACCTTTTCTCTTCAACCAAACAGGAATTGCAGCTCTTCATGTAGTATAAGTTCTGACAATTTAGAGGAAAACCAGGCTATGCAATTCTTCATGTATTACTAGTTCTAACAATTTAGAGAGAGAGAGAGAGAGAGAGAGAGAGATTCAAATGTCACATATTCTTTGCTTTATTTTTATTTTTCTCTTTCAAGTTTAATTATCATAAAGGCAATCTCGATATAAGTTAATGTATATAATGAACCTAAGCATTCACTTACCATAGACAATGATCAAGGTTGTGTTTTCAGCAACTTTCGGACATCTTGGTTGGTAGAAACTCACAGCAGAAGGACCATACCAGGGAAACCACTTCATCGGAGAAATGTGAACATTAAAGCAGAAGTGACTTATGTGAATGCTGATGAAGCAAAGAAACTTATAGCAGTGGAGGGATACGCAATTCTGGATGTGCGGGACAATTCTCAATATAACCGAGCTCATATAAAATCATGTTATCATGTGCCTCTTTTTGTTGAAAACCAGGACAATGATTTTGGTAAGGCTTTCTTCCTATTAGCGTGTGTTGTTATTACATCATTTATCATTTATTATGTTCTATATATGCCTCCTTAAAATTACATGTAGTATTCAGGGTTCCGTAACTTCTATGGTTTTTCTTTAGCTAGTAATTTATCGTGCAGGTACAATCATAAAGAGGACTGTGCACAACAATTTTTCGGGTTTGTTCTTTGGGCTGCCATTCACTAAACTAAATCCTGATTTCGTGCAATCTGTTAAGAGCCAATTTTCACCAGAAAGTAAACTCTTGCTTGTATGCCAGGAGGGATTGAGGTTGGTTTATAATTTGTTGATTCATGTTTAACCGTATACTCTTAAAATATATGGCTTCCATTGATCACATACCACTCTATGTAGGAGTTTGCCATAATCATCTGAAATTTCTAATCAATTGATAGTAAAACCCTCCTAATTTAGTTATTAGTTGCATGATTGAGACAACCTTTGGAGAGGCCAGCGATGAATTTTGAGGCTTTGATTGAAGTTGTTCTTCTTTGTTTTTCTTCTTAGGTTAGATTGAACTATTAATAACTTCTTTTGGCTTTTATTCTTTCTTAGTGAAATTCAGCCTTCTTGTGATTTATGCCAATGAACAATTTTTTTGGATTCTTTATCCAAAACTATCTAGCTACTATTGCTGTATAAGTGAAGAGAAGAATGGTCCACATTGAATGACGTGTTGGATCTAAATTTAGAGATTGTAATGATACTATGAATATATTGGATATAATAGTGTGAAATTAATAATCCAGAAAGACTAAGAAGATGAGATTAGAATTTAGTAAACAGGCGAGGTCATTGAGTAGACTAGTGAAGATGTTAATTGAAGGTGCCAAGCAGGAGAGACGATTTAATTAAAAATTAGAAAGTTTGTAGTTGCCAGAGGTTTGACTGATGACTTAATGCTGACTGCCAGTTATGCAGAATCAAATAGGAAATGGAAGAAGAGATGATAACAAAGAGGGTAATACAAATCAAAATGATTTTTATTTTTTTGTTTCCATCACTGATTTTTAGAAACTGGGATTGACACCAGGTTAGTTCATCTGACAATACAAGACCACATCCACCCCTAAGAGCAACCTCAATTATTCAATGATCTTGATGAAGGATAGATGGAAGCTGAAGAGAATGTGGAACAAAGTATTGATATGATACTTAATTTCTCATACTTTGATAGATAAGATGGCTTTAATAGGCTTGATTTCATGAAGGATTCTTTTAAAATTAGTCGAAATAATTTTGACACGGCCCAGGCAAGTATCAAACTTCAGGCGGGAGCTTTTGGTTACTCAAGGGTGAGGGATTGCTTACTAATAAAATAGAGGGGACCTGGCAGTGCTAAGAAATAATGAGGGATATTTTCTTACATTTGACTTGTCAGTAGAGCAAAAACTGTTCATCATGAGTTGGAAACTGTAAATAAAAAGAGAAGAAGAAGAAATGGAAAAAAGGGTATCCATAATGATGTTCATCATGAGGGAATTCAAACCCCAGACGTCTCTATTGGAAACACCAAGAAGTGCCCGTTATCCTAAAGATCACTGGCAACTCAAAGTATGTATAGAGTTTATTCTTCAATGGCCAAATTTGACTGGAGAATGGCCTATTTCTTGAGGCATATTTAGTAGCACAGTTATCTATCTTCTTTTGGTAAAAAATTTAAATTCTAGTTATCTATCTTCTTAAACATTATATACCAGTCGTTTTTTAAATGAATTTCCCCAAGTTATGATCATTACCTTTGTTTCAAACTTTAATGTTTTGACTCATCATGCACTTTTGTTCCACTTAACTAATAATGTTTAACTGTAACACCTTGACACAATTGCAAAATAAGATATAGTTTCTAGTTCCATGGTGTCCCCCACCCCTTCTCTTCTTCTAGGAGCTAATTAATTATCATAAAAGATATGTGGTTTTCATTTTTTTTTTTTTCCCTTCTTTTTGAATTTTCTCTCTTGTTTGAGAAGTCATAATCCATGTTTTACGGCCGAAATTGATTGCCTCTAAAGAATAACCTATAAGAAAGAAACAAAAACAAAGAAACTTGGATTAGTTTTCAACATCTTCAGGAGAGATTTACCATAGCATATGAGTTATCTATTATTTTGAACTTTTTTCTGCATTTTCAGTTCTGTATTATTTTTTTTTTTCTAATGTTATTCTAGATGGCATTATAGATGTGCTGCTCATATGACTGCTAGACACTATTGTTCAATTTTTTGAATCGAAAGAGAAACCAAATTGAGTCTCCATCCTTTTGGTTCATTATTACTTCACATTGAGTTATTTTTCCCTAATCTAGAAGCCGTTTGACAGGGTTCTGTTTCCTTTTCAATGTCAAGGTCTTCTGCTGCAGCTAATCAGTTAGATCAAGCTGGTTTCCAAAGCATAGCATGCATAACATCGGGCCTTCAAAAAGTAAAATCAGGTTAAAGTTTCATTTTAATACCTTTACACTATTTTTGCAAGTTTAGAGAGAGAGAAAAATAGATAATACATGGGGAAGAAAATAGTAATCCATTTCCTTTTGTGGGTGTTTTAAAAAATAAAAGGGAGGAGAGGGGGGTAAGTATTACTTCCCTAATTTGATTGTAGGGTGGAAAAGAGTGAAAAAGATAAGATATTGTATAAATTAACAATAGAGTGAACCAAGTGATATAAGTGTTTGATTAGGCATTATTGAAATTTCAATATATTCTTAAGGATTCTCCTTTCATTTTCCTCCTCTCCACCACCTCCCCCTCCTGATGCAGACATACTTTTAGTGAATCCAGCTTATATTGTATGTGTATATAAAGAGAGAAAAAAATTTCGGTCTGCAGGAACATTTGATTCTGTCGGAACCACTGAGTTGCAGGATGCAGGCAAAGCTGGGTTGGTCACAGTTCAAGGAAAGATCTCAGCTGTACTTGGAACAGCACTTGTCTGTAAGTTCTTCATAAACCTCTTGAAGCTACAATGCTTGTGTTCTTGGTCTCTTAAATATTTTCTTCTTTCCTTGATGAATTGTGCAGGTGCATATCTATTCATTACCTTCTTCCCAGAGCAAGCAGAGAAGCTGCTCCAATTTGCACCAACAAGCTAGGCTCATATATAAGAGCCTAAAATTTTGCAGTTTCTCTCATATATTTTTTTAATGAACGAGACTTTCAATGTGGGAGGAAAGTTTGTTAATATCTGTAACAGTCACATAATTTAATAGTAGAAATCCATTTTCAATGTGTGCCCAAGATGTTTGAATTTTTTTTTTTTTTAAAGGGTAGTCCTTTTTGTTTTACATAATATGGCCAAAATGTTTAATCAAATGGGAAATGGAATCCCATGAACATAGGCAACTAAAAATCCAAGGTGTCTGCCAGCTGCATGAATGTTATATTCATCTGAAAGGTAGATCGAATCCAAGTATAACATCCTTCTCAAAAAACCAAAATAAATAAAATAAAATTCCAAGTTTAACATTGAGACTCATGGCTTGGATTATTTCGTCTAAATATATTTGCTGAATGCTGATCCACCATAAGGAAAGGCTACAAGCTATATATTTATCATATATTTGTTGACCGTTGCTTCGCCATACTCTTTGGGGGAAAGATTATAAATCTGCACCCGGAATGAAGCCTCAGTCATCTGTCTTGATTGTGCATGGATATCAAATCAAGCAAGAGCACTAGATTCTTGCCGAAGGACGAAGGTCCTCCCTGTTTGACCCTCTAATTTTCCGTCTAATCATTGAATATGAACAAGAATAAGCTCATCATTTCCAGCTCTCATGTCCTTACTCCCTTTACTGCTTTCCAATTTCCACATGTTATATAGGGTAGCTCTCCATGCCTCTGCATTGAAAGATTTAGCTGTGAGCAAACTGCCTACCAGACAAAATTCTTCTAGGCATGAATGTCACCAGGTTTTCATCCGCCTCTTTCTTTCTCTATATCTTATGTCAACTTCATCCTCTGCCACAGGTCTTCTAGTTGTTTTACCTTTCTTTGTTCCCTCCCTCAATATCTTGGAACCTCAGAACACATGACCCCACTATCAGGAGAAGAAAACATTGGCACACAGGCAAGACTTAGGCTTCCATGGAACTCTAAGCCATCAGGGGTTTAGGATTCAGGGAAGAGTCTTGTATAGGGGGTTTGGTGAGTAGAGTAATAAAACTTTGCAATTGCATACAGTAATAGCATAATATCTGACTTCCTACTGTTAATATCCCAGATGGACAAACTCCTTTAAAATTCATGATGTGCCAATATGCTTCGTTAGAGAACTGCAAGCAAGACCAATAACCTGTTCTGATATGTAGTTGTGTATATAACAGAAACAAATTAGTTGGTGGAAAAAAAAGAGAATAGAAAGTGACCATAGATGCCATATTGAAAATGTGGTCGAGGTACTTTCCTTCTTCAAGAGAAGCTTTTGGGTATCCATAAGCCTTCTTTCTTTCTCCGAGCACAGGGCTAACTTTTTTACTGCGCATCATTATAGGCTGTGGGCCTGTAACGAGTTTTAACATATTCTTTTACTTCTTTCTTTCCATTAAAAAAAAAAAAAAAAAAATCCTTTTTCCTTGTTGCTAAGTGAAGTCAATGAGGATCATAGCAATACCCCAAATGCACCATGCAATTACGACTTTCGTGAGATGTAAAAGTTAATTGGGTAAAAAAAAATTATCTTTTTACTTTTATACCCTATTAACTTTTTCATTTCACATAAAAGTGATAATTGTATGTTGCTATTGCACGATATTTGCACTGGATTGGCAAAGCCCATGCCTGGTTTCCACTGAGGAAATTGTGTTATGTTAACCTGAAAAGTATAATCATTTGAAGTTCATTATACAGCAATGCCATATTAAGCATAATCAACCTTCTAATTTTTACGTCCAGGCTAAAAGTGTCAAGATGAAAGTAGTTTCATCAACATTCAATAATGTAAACCTACACTTTTAGGCAGTCATGCTTAAAGATAGCTTATTTCAAACCGACACTTTTAGGCAGTCATGCTTTAAGATAGATCTTAGGAATTGGAAGTGTCTGCCAATTTGATGGTAGAGTTCCATTAGTTCTCAAGGGGGCATCTTTCCCCTGAATTATTCAACCAACTGTATCTTGATAATCTGCCATCTCCAATCCTACTCCGCCCAATTCAAATATCTAATTAAGATCAGTTAAAAATATATTTGACACCCCGCTGCGTTCGGCATTTCAAATTTGTTGCAAACTCACTCCGAAAAGTAATACTCATAACTCGTAACAAATAGGCAAAGCTTTATAATACCCCTAGAGAAACTCAGCATGCTAAACAAGGGGAACAAAAAAGAATCGCAAAGCTGTGAACCTAAGTTAACAAAATATTACAGTAAGATTTTCTTTTTTCAAAAATAAATATTACAATGAGATTAGAAAATGTATCTTGAATTCCATTCTGTGCACCAGTGTCAACGCATATGTAGCTGTACCATTCTGGAGTACATAGGGTTGATTCTCAGCTGCCAGTGGTACCACCAGAAATGCAAGAGGAACTTGGTGAGGGTTGAAATGAAAACTAGAGAACGAACTTCTGTACCATCCTTAATTGTGCCACAGCATCATCATACTATATCAGTCACCCTGTAGACAGTAAAGCTGACGAATGTTTCCAGATGCTGCCATAATAATAAAACAAAATGGTTAAAATCGCATTTAAATGATATAACCTAGGAAGTACGGATATGGATACAAGTATGGGTACAACACAAGCAATTTCTAAAAAGTTATACTATGACACAGTGGGTACGACACCAGTAAGATACAGGGTACGACATGGGTACGGAGCCCCAAATGAAGTGTCCGTGCTTCCTAATCATACACGACTCTTCAAAACTATAACAAACATATACAGAGGCAGTGAGAGAGATGAGAGACATTAATCTATGATAATTGTGATACTTTTACAAACGTCAAAAGTATCAGAACATAGTGCATTCCGACAGTGGATTTGTCGAAGAACTCAACTAATACAAAGTTATCAAGTGGTTTTAACATTAACAAGAGTTGAACCATGTATAAATTGAACCTCAAGTATATATATAATTATTAGCAGAAAGATGTGAAGTTGTGAACCTTAAGACCCATCCCAACTATCAACCTGCAGAAACATAAAACATAACGGAAAGAAAAAAATCACAAAAATATAAGGATTGCTTCAAAAAAAATTTGTTTTAGAAATCTTCAGATGATAAAAAATGTGGACTCCTGAGGAAGGAATGATAAATCTGTAAAACCAGAGAATTGACTCCCACCAAAAGCCATAGGCCACCCACAAATCAACAAGCAAGCCCGGTGCGAATGACCCAATTTGCCTTACTCTGTTTCCAACAAACAGTAGAACCCAACGATCACTAGCCCAAAACAAGACAGAAACAAACTCTTGACAACCCCACAAATTGCACAACATGAAGATTCTAGCATGCAACATATATTCTTACATTGATTAAAGAAAATCAAGCCCCAGGAAAAATGAAGAGGAAGAGAGAGAGAGAATTCATATATCATGCCAGAGGACTCTTGAATAAAGAACACATTCTTTGGATAAGGCAACCATACAAACTCTTTTTATGGTGTTTTTAATAAAAAATGCAACATCATAATTTTTATGTGCGTAAAATTTGGACAGCATACAATGACTGATGTGGATAATAAAAAAGAACCAAAACATTAATTAAATTTTAACATCAGGACAAACAACACAATAACTTGAAAGCTACCTCAACTAAAAAGTCAACTGAATAGAACTATAATATATCTAATACATAGTTACATTGCAAATGAAATGAGTGAAAACAAAAAAAGAACACAGGTAATTAGCATTCAGTTTGGAAAAAATTGGCCTAGTTCAAAGGTAGGTCCAAGTTTCAAGATGGCTAATAGAATTTTGTGTATTAATACAGATGCACATGGTAGTCCAAATGCATAGAATATTCCAGCAGACAATAGACCTTGTGTATCAATAAAACAAATGCTGATAAAAAGAGGAAATCATTACCATATAACCAGTCTTTGAAATATACATGGAGAGCCGACGATAACTCTCGTTTTCGATTTTCTTCAAGGGGTGCTTCCCTCAATAGTTGTTTTACCTCCCCTAAATTCTTTTGCTGGAAAAACAATTATTTAGTTCAATCCAACATCAGGAGAAGCAATTACAAGTATACAAGAAAGTTTATAGTAACACTTCCATACATAACAAACTCTAATACAAAATAAAACCGAAGAAACTCATTTAGTCAACATGGTTCAGAAAACATACATTTCTCTGCTGAGATGCCAAATAAATATCTGGTAATGGAAATGGGTTGTCCTTTGTAGACCCAGATGATTCACCTCCAAACCAGTCTGGAATCTGTGCATCAAGGAAAATAAGAGGCATATGATAAAATATAACATAATTGAATAAGAAAAAAAAACCCCAACTTATCTCCCACACCCCCTCCCCCCCAAAGAAAAAATAAATGACCAACTCATACACATACAAAACATTCACTATTCAATGACAGACAACCTACCAACACAAGTAGCACTGAAAAAAATAATTAAAAGACTTCAGTATGAGATATAAACCTACCAAAAAATTAGTCAACTGGTCAGGTTCCAGGCGTGTAGCGGTCTCAGCTTGCACATCAGACACACCTGCAGGATGAGATAATGAATCATGTGGATCAACCACTCCTAGTGCAAGAGGTTCATCCCATCTATTGATTGTAGCCTCAACACCAACTTCATTCATGTGCTCTTCCAGCTGAGAGTAAAATGTATTGTATGGTGCCACCTGAAAAATTAGTGAAAGAGAAGTATTTCTTAAAACGTTAACATTAAACATGGAATTAAATGATTGTGCTTAACAAAGGGCTCTATAAGATGAATGGAATTTGTGTCAGGTCTTATTCATTTTTGACAGGGACTGTGTTTCATTCAAAATCAAATTGACATTGACAGCACTATGCAGGCAGACCTACTCTTTAGAGTTCAAGACTGAGGCATGCACCGCCAACTGGCCAGCAGTTGTTCCTAAAGCTTTATCTTTTTCACCATCACAATTAGAATACAATTAAACACCAACAAAAGAAATCAACAGACTTCAAATGCCATGATAATTGAAAATTTTACCTCACATTACAGAGAAACCAGTTGTCCAATATGCACAGAGTACATAAGTATAACCAGATTATGAAGTAATGATTATCCAATGAGAACCTTTTTTTTTTTTTTTTTTTTTGATAAGTATTATCCAATGAGAACCTTAAGTGCCCTTTTTAAGCAAATATAAATCCAGGTCATACAGCAACTTCAAATGGTGAATCCAATCAACTAAACTAATCAGTATAAGCACAATCCTTTGAGAGCAGAGAACAAAGGCAAGATTGTATATCATCAAAAGCAGAAAATTAAACAGTCTTATAAACTAAATATATTCACATTTGAGAATGGTAAGACTTGATGCATAACCAAAACAACACTCGAGGAACCTTTAGCAATTGCAAATTACCATGTAAATACAACAATATAGCAACCAGTGCTAGCTGGCAACTTCACGGGCCAATAGAAGTAAATAGTGACACACCAACCTGAAGCTTATGGTTATCACCAACAATAAGTGGTCGCTGGTTTACCCCCAGAAAGAAAGCGCATTCACGGCAGTTCGCAATGCAGATTCGCTTTGCGGCAGTAATCACATGAACTCGTTCACAGTGTTCAACTCTTATAGCCTGTAAAGGTGAAATCATTTAAGATGCACCCAATTCAATTATCAGAAGCAATGTTGCGCATCAACCAAATCTACTTATTGCAGGGAAATGAGAATTTCACTTTGTTTGGAACATTATAAAACAATGATTAAATAATAAATAAACACTTTTGCGAACAAAGCCTTTTAGTCTCAAAGAACTAAGTATAAATGAAGATTAAACCAAAGCAAACTGTCTAAATTTGTGAGACCACTTTTATGAGATGTTCCAACAATCACTAGTGAATACAGAATAATCAATCACATCCAAGAACTACAATGACCACAACTGACCCTTTTACTCGTGATAATCATTTTTTATAAATAACAATCTTTATTGATGAAAAAAAATATCCCAAGTACACAGGGCATGTACACAGGACCAATGACATCATCTCAAAGTGCAAAGATCAAGCATATCTAAAAGAGAGCACAAGGAAAAAGATTCATCCCTTCTACGTACTGCTGTTTACATGAGTTTGTTTTCTTTGGCACTTTCTAATATATTGATCACCTTTGTAAAATATCTCTGCTTTTTCAAATCTACAAATCTTGTGTATATAAAATCATTATGGGAATCGAGATCTGGTAGAAACATAGCTTTAGCACTTCTGAAGAAAGAAGAATATGTGGTGATGCCTCTAATTAGCTGGGATATGATACACTTAATATTTTGACATTGATAAATACCATCCATCTGGCTTTTTAGTAAATGTGAATTTTCAGTCATTTGAACTTCTAGCTAAGGAAATATGTTAGAATAAGGTCTTCTTTAGAATTGTCATTCAAGTATGGTCATATTATGGTGAGAAAACCTTCTTAAGAACCAACTTTAGCAGTTACCAATGGATGCTTAGCCTTAAAGTGACTCATCTAAGCAATGCCATGTAATATCTAACAAATTCTTTACTTATTTGCCATCAAAGAGCTGTCACTCTGTGTGCATCCTTTGCATTTATGATCTTAGGCCTTTCCTTTTTGCAATTGCTTTCTTATTAGGATACCTGATTTTGGCTCTCTTTTTCTTGCTTCTTGAATGTGGTAGATGCTTTAAATTTCAAGAACTAGTTCTCTTTCAAGATTTTCTGTTCATATCTTTCATGTTCTTAGGCTTTACCATTCTCCTTGTCAAATAAAATTCATATTTTTTAACGTCAAAAGTGGAAGTGGTAATTTTTTTGACAATTCAATAGTTACAATAATAGGAAGGAGGGATTTGAACCCTAGACGTCTTCGTTAGAAATACTAGGAGGTGTTAATTGAGCTATAAAAGGTTCTTGTTAAAGAGTGGGAAGTGGTAATTGATAACATCTTACAAGTTCATGGTTATAGGAGTCAATAATATGATTATATATATATATATATATATATTTATATATTGGATAAGTGATAACGCAATTGTTACACCAACACACCAAGTGGGGGAGGATATTAGAACCTTGGCTCTCCTTGTAAAGAGACTAGGTAGTGTCAATGAGATACAAGGCTTTTGATAATTCAATGAAATGATTACAATACGTAGAAATCATTAAAGAATCATTGAAATTAGGTTTCCGCTTTTACGTTGGCCTATTGCCTTAGGGTCCTTATGGGGTGAGCCTTTGGAATCTATAAGACGCGAGTGGGCCTCATTCATGCAATGTATATCCAATATGAATTGGGTGATGGGACTAGAGAGGAGTTTTGGTGTGACGTGGTGTGTGGATAGATCCTTAAAGGAGGCTTTTTAGGAATTGTATGGATTAGTCGAGATAGAGATGCTTCTGTGGTGGATTTGATGAAGTTTTGTAATGGTGTCATTCAGTGAGACTTGAAATTTTTTAAGATCTACGCATGATTGGGAGTTAGAGTCTTTGTGGATTTTTATGGAGTTAATTTACTGTGTTCCAATGAGAAGGAGTGGGGTGGACCAGCTTTGTTGGAAACCAGCTAAGTGACGAGGTTTTGAGGTTGGAGGGTACTATTGTGAGTTGATTACTACTCATAAGTTGTCTTTTCCTTGTAAAAGCATTTGGAAGTCAAAGGTAACACCTAGAGTTGCTTCTTTTCTTGGACTGCAGCTCTGGGGAGAACTTTTACCATAGACAATTTGCATAAGACCTTTTGGTGTTGTATGTATATTTGTGATGGGAAGACAGTTGACCATTTGGTTCTTCACTGTCCAATAGCTTATGAGTTGTGGTCTATTGTGTGTAACGAAGAGTGTAGTGGAGTTTTTTTTTTTGATAAATAACGTAAGAATATTATTAATAATAGAAAGATTGCCAAACCGAGTACATTGGGGATGTACTATGGGGGCACAACTCAGGAAACAAAAGAACAACGATCAAGAAAAATAGAAAAGGAAGAACAAGAAAAGTAAGAAAAGACCACACTCCATTCAAAGAGTATGTAAGAAAAAAGACTTAATCTCCAACAAAGAACATTCACAACCCTCAAAGCTTCTAGCATTCCTTTCACGCCAAATGCACCAAATCAAGTAATGAGGCACTAATTTCCAAACATCAATGTGACGATGTCGCACAAACTTTCCTTGCCAAGCCTCAAATAACTCAAGAACAGTATGAGGCATAACCCATTGAATACCAAACAAGCAGAATACCAAAGACCACAACTCCCAAGCTATGGAGCAATGAAGTAGAAGATGATCCACGGACTCCCCACACCTTTTACACATATAGCACCAGTCAAGCACTATCACTCGTCTTTTACGAAGGTTGTCTGTTGTTAAGATCTTACCTAAGAAAGCAGACCAAGAAAAGAAAGCCACCCTTGGAGGAACCTTCGATTGCCATATCATTCTCCATGGAAAGGAAACAAGAGTAGGAGGGTAGAAGAAGCTATAATAACCTCTAACCTCAAAACCTCTATTCCTTGCAGGCTTCCAATAACCTCTAACCTCACCACCAATCCCATTCCACAAAAAATCTCTCTGTAATTTCTCCATACGCTTTGCCACCTTACCCGGTAAAGGAAGAAGGGAAAGAAAGTATGTAGGTAAAGACGAGAGTAAGCTTTTAATGAGTGTCACCTTACCCCCTTTAGATAAATACATTCTCTTCCAACCTGCTAATCTCCTCTCCATTCTCTCTAGGATAGGATTCCAAACAGATAAATCCTTAAACTTTGCACCTAATGGAAGACCCAAATATTTCAAGGGCAAAGAAGACTGCCCACACCCCAACAGACCCACCAAAGCCTCCAAATTGTGTACCCCCCAACAGGTACCAACTCAAATTTCCCCAAATTAATATGAAGCCCTGACACCTCCTCAAATCTAGCAAGAATCGCCCTCAAATTAGCAATCTGAGAAGGTTCAGCATCACAAAAAATCAGAGTGTCATCTGCAAATAAAAGGTGAGACACCATCACTAATGGACTAGCCGTACTACCCACAAAAAGGCCTGAGAATTGCCCGGCGGAGGCAGCCACATCCAACATACGACTTAATGCCTCCATCACAATATCAAACAACAAAGGAGATAAAGGATACCCTTGCCGAAGCCCCCTAGAACTTCCAAAGAAATCAGATGGGCTACCATTGATCAGAATAGAAAACTTTACAGTTGAAATGCAATACCTTATCCATTTTCTCCATTTCTCTGAGAAACCACAACGTTGAAGCATATACATTAAAAAATCCCAACTCACATGATCATACGCCTTCTCCACATCCAATTTACACAACACACCTGGAATTCTTGACTTCAATCTACTATCAATACATTCAGAAGCAATTAAGACGAAATCTAAAATCTTTCTACCCTTCACAAAAGCATTTTGTGAATCCGAAATAAGCCCATGCGCCACCCTACGAAGCCAATTAGCCAACATCTTAGAAATAATCTTATAAATCCCACCAACTAAGCTAATAGGCCGAAAGTCTTTGACCTCCACAGCATCCACTTTCTTGGGAATAAGGGTCAGGAACGAAGCATTAAGACTCTTCTCAAACACCGCCTGAGTATGGAAATTTTGGAATACAACCATAATTTCTGTTTTCAAAACACCCCAACAAGACTGGAAGAATGCCATGGAAAAGCCATCCGGGCCAGGTGCCTTATCACCATTAAAATCATTAATCACCCCAAACACCTCTTCTTCCTCAAAAGGCTTATCTAGCCAACTTGCATCTTCCACCGAGATACTAGAAAAATCCACATCATCTAAGACAGGTCTATGAGCCACATCCTCAAAATAAAGAACTGAGAGATACAATCTGCTATGGCAGCCGGGTTCGAAGACAACACCCCATCCACCATAAGCCTATCAATAGAATTAACCCTCCTATGAGAGTTAGCTATACAGTGGAAAATTTTAGTATTCTTGTCTCCTTCCCTAACACATAGAACTCTAGATTTTTGCCTCCAACATATTTCTTCCAACAGAGTAGCTTTTTCTAACTCCTCACGAATTCTTCCCATTTCTACCCTTTCCTCCGCTGATAATCCCCTACTCTCCTCCATATTCTCTAGAACACTTAAGTCCTTCCACAATTTTTTAATCTGAACTTCAACATGACCAAACACCTCCATATTCCATCTTTTCAAATCATTTTTTAAGAGCTTTAATTTATTGGCCAGAGTTTTATGCACCATGATCCTGATAGGAATCCCACCAAGACCGAACCCTATCCACAAAACCTTCATCCTTAAGCCACATATTCTCAAATCTAAACGGCATACTCCCTCTCTGAAAAGATCCACCCTCAAGGACAATTGGAAAATGATCTGAACACAACCTAGACATCCGTGTTTGAGAAACTGTTGGAAACTTATCCTCCCAATCTGCAGAAAACAAGAATCTATCCAGCCTAGCCTTCGAAGTAGCTTCTCTAGAATTTGACCAAGTAAAAGTACCCCCTTGCAATGGCAGATCAATGAGACCCTGTTCCAAAATGAAATTGGAAAACTCCCACATAGCAGTAGTGAAGGAATTAGACCCCAATCGTTCGGAAGGGAACCTAACCACATTAAAGTCACCACCCACACACCATGGGACACTCCAACTATTCAAGCCACAGAGTTCCTCCCATAAAAATCTCCTGTCCATAAACACCAGTAAACGCCCAAACAAACTGATCTGACACACTTGTAAACTTACAAGAAACCGAAAATCTCCTCATTGCTTCCTCCATTTTATTCACTACCCGAGTGTCCCACATCACTAACACCCCACCAGAAGCTCCACAAGAACCTAAGTAAGACCAGTCAACATGTTGGCCACCCCACAAGCTACGAATCACCGCTCTATTAATCAGCCCCATTTTGGTTTCTTGAACATAAACCACATTTGGCCCCCATTTCCTAATCAAATTTCTAACCCTGAGCCTTTTGTCCTGCTCATTCAACCCTCTAACGTTCCAAGAAATAATCTTCACATTCATTGATAAGGCACAACAGCCTGCTCAGAACTTGCACTCCTTGCTTTATTTGGATCATACTCAACATTCAAAGATGACAACAAATTCTTCAACTCCCGTTGACCTTTCTGGCCTGACTTGACCAACTTCATCTGATCACCCACCACAAGTTTCTGTTTATCTTTCTTTCTGGCCTCTATAGCTAATAACAATCCTGTAATCTACTCCTCAAAACCTTCCAGCGAAGTGCCCACAAATTTCTTGAAAGCCTTTATCCTATTGGTTACCCATTGTGATAGTTGACAATTATCCACACTCTCCTTACACCTAATCTCCTTCACATGACTAGACACCGACTCCACCGGACCTTCAGTGGCCAAAGGTACCACAACTAATGGCTCATCACCTCCCTCACAAGACCTCAACCTTTCATCAAATTCCCACATCTCACTCTCTAACCCGGGAACCACAGACAAAGACTCTACTAACCCCTCACCCTCATCTGCCCAACTAACCCTTTGCCCTTCATTAGTACTAGAAGCATTACCTGGTACACTTTCCCTCCAAACTTGGGCAGACTGACATACAATCTGGAGAACGATACAGTGACAATGGGAGCACTAATTGCCTGCCATCACGCAATTGTAATATCCAGTCTTTGGAATTACCCCAAGACTTATCCAAATCTCCGACCAATTCCTTTATAGTTGGGCCAGGTAATTGAGCTCCCTCAAAATCAGAAGTAACCGGTCCTTCTGAACCCACAAAATCCTCATCCCCATCCTCCGACGCCACTAGAGAAGACAAAGACACCAACGCCGACACTCTCGGGTCAATAAGGGTCATTACCGGTTCCGATATCATGGCCGGTGACACCTCTGGCACCAACCTCGACCCACTCAGAGAACTGATTGGCGATATTTGCTCGTGGGAGGCTGGGGCCACCACCGCTGGTCCTGTCGGCGCAGTGGGTGGCTGAGCTATTCTAATCGGGCTGTGCTGATCACCCTTACCTGCCACTACCATCCGTTAAGGAAGAAGATACCTTCGGCGACATCGCAGGTTGCTCCGATGCAATGGGTGTGACCATTGAACTCTCAAAATCCTTCGTGGCATTGAGTTCACTCCAACCTGAACTCGGCATAGTGAACCCATTCAGGTAAGAAGACTCTAGAGCCTTCGGTCCACTAAAGGAACTCTCGCCAGCCTCAAAATTTCGTGGGCTTGACAGACCCAGGCCCAAACTGGGTTCTTTATTTTCCAACAAGACTTGGGCATTCTACTTGGATGGGCCTAGACCCACTTTAGTATTATGGGCATTATTAGTTGTAACCCATTTGCCAGCTTGTTTCCCACCATTAACACCATCCCAAGATACCCGCCTCTTTCCATATTCATTCACATACACAGTCAACCCTCTCCCTAGCCGACGTGCCTTCCTACTATCACGCAGCTTTCCAAACTCAACCATTTTTGAATTCAAATTGGGCTTCAAAGGAATAATGAAATTATTTCCTTCCAGGATTTTCTCCTCAATTTTATTCTTACCATTAATACCACCTTCTCCACCCTCACCACCACCCACGGCTGACTGGGGAAAACTTCCGGCCTAAGTTTCAAAAACTACTACCTCTGTGCAAGAATTGTCACTCGGAAACTCCACAATATTCTTCACGCTACCAACCTTAACCTTTTCGTTGATGAGGGGCTGCTGAACATGCTTCAACCTTGCCTGCACTGGAGCTTTGACAGCTTCCACATAGGACCTGGCAGGATGAGATTTTGGGATCTGCTTAGACCTGTACGGTACAAACTTCAATCCACCCAACACATATTGAGAAGGTTCCAATATCCTTCTTAATTCAATCCCAAAAGTTCTCCATCCTTGTTGTAATTTTCCGGCAAGAATAATGATAGTTCGCCTCAGCCCACCTACCTTAAGCTCTGTCACTGCTAAGTACTGCCCAAAGGAGTTGGACCCCCGTTGCAAACTGTAAGCAGTATCACCTTCCCTTAACGTGAAAAATTGCTTAGGACTAACCCCAATCATGGTGTGTTCCAGATTCTGCATTATCCAAAGAGCTGCACTCTTGCCCATAAACACCGATTGCATGTAGTATTTTCCCCGTTCAAAAATCTTAAGGGAGAAAAAATTCCCTCCTTCCTCAACCACCAACTGAAACAGCTTAGATTCAATAAAGAAACTTCGAAATCCCCCCATACTGATCCTAGGAAATGCAAACTAAAACAGGATTTCTGGCTAATTCGAGGTAGCCGGGCCAATAAGCATTCATTCTAATTCTTGAATAGGAATGGATTTATAAGTTCAATGTTGGTTTACATCGTGTGACCACTGGTCATGGAGGAATCCATTCAGCCTTGCAGTAATAAGTGCAACCGAATATCCAATAATGAGTGTAGTGGAGTTATTAGCTATTTAGCAAGGTCGGTTTGGGCAACATTGAAATATAGCTATTTGGAAAGCAGTTCCTCATTGTGTGATGTGGTGCATTGGCGGGAACGGAATGCTCGAAGCTTTGAGAGTGCGAGAGGACTATCTCTGAACTTAAGCCTTTCTATTTAAAACTTTATAAGTTTTTTTTTTTTTTTTTCGATGAGTAAATTAGAAAATTAAACATCAGAGTATCCATTAACATGCAGTAATTAAAACACTGAAGTACACAAATCTTGGTTCTCACCTTGCCAACTGCTCCAACAACTATAGTAGCATCAGAGCATCCATAAATGGTGGCATATCTCAGAGGCGCTAAAAGGTAAATTACAGAATCATGACAATTTAGGACCTGCAATTGTAGAATACTAAATTAGAAGCAGACCAATATACAAAACAGGCAATCCTGGAACGAGGACACAATTGAATTATCACACTTGTATGTACAAAGCATGCAAGACAAAATGTTGGCTGTAACCATAACAGGAATGATTAAGGTGTTCTTTTAAAATGAGTTATGTTGTAATAACCTTATTATTAGTAATAACCACTTCGCATGATCCCCTATAAATCTCTTTTTTTGATAAGTAACGAAAATTTTATTGAAACAAAGCTGGCCTAAGCACACTGAAAATGTACTATAGGAAGAGAACAATCAAGAACCCAGATTACAATTATCCAACAAATCACAAAAAGAAAAACATGAAAAATAGAGCTAAGCTCCACTCGAGTAAAGTATGAAAGAAGAAAGACTTCATCTCAAGAATAGAACGATCACAACCCTCAAAACTCCTAGCATTCCATTCCCTCCAAATGCACCACATTATGCAATGTGGTGCGAACCTCCACAAAGCTATATTTTGATGTCAGCTGAAACTGCCCTGCCAAGAAGATAACACCTCAATGACCCTCTGCAGCATAACCCAATGGTTTCCAAACAAGCTAAACACCAAAGACCACAACTTATACGCTATAAGAAGAAGACGATCCACTGATTCCCCACACTGTTTGCACATACAACACTAGTCTATAACCATAATTCTCCTCTTCCAAAGATTATCAATTAATAATATCTTACCCAACGCAGCAAACCAAGAAAAGAATGCCACGCTAGGAGGGACCTTGGCTTGCCACACCATTTTACAAGGGAATGACATGACTCTCAATGGGGATAGAGTGTGATACAAACCTCAAAATCTCTACTCACAGCTGGCTTCCAATAGACTTTATCACAACCATCACCCCTCATAGACTTAGTATAGATCATTTCCGCAAACAAGGCCAAAGATTCTAATTCCCAATCATGCACTGAATGAGAGAACTGTATATCCCAGTGAAGCCTCCCATTTGCTAAACATATAACCTCTGCCACAGAAGCCTCCCTAGATCGAATAATACAGTAACTTTCCGGTAAAACCTCTTTAAGAGGATAATCTCCACATCACACATCATGCCAAAACTTCTCTCTAGTACCATCACCCACATCAAACCAAAGAAGCTTAGAGAAAGTCGGCCATTGTCACCTAATGGATTTCCAAAGGCTAATGCCATATGGACCAAAGACAGCTTTTTTACACCATCCACCCCCCACCCCCAATCACTCCCATACTTCTTCTCTATGACCCTCCTCCAAAGAGCATCTCCTTCAGTGTCATCTCTCCACAAACATTTGCCTAACAAGGCTTGGTTAAATCTTCATATACATCTGATACCTAATCCTCCACCCTGCACTGGTTCACAAATCTGAGATCACTTCACTAGGTGGACTTTAGGTTCGTTATCAATACCACTCCATAGAAAATCTCTCTGTAGCTTCTAAATACGGTTTGCCACCTTCACCGGAATTGGGAGAAGAGAAATAAAATAAGTAGGCAGGCTGGAAAAGAGTACTTTTAATAAGAGTTA
This sequence comes from Notholithocarpus densiflorus, assembly GCA_030021035.2. NCBI lineage: Eukaryota > Viridiplantae > Streptophyta > Magnoliopsida > Fagales > Fagaceae > Notholithocarpus > Notholithocarpus densiflorus. The sequence goes on from JARYZH020000011.1 coordinate 5,595,172, forward strand.
GCTTACCCCCTAAATAAATACAGTCTCTTCCAACCTGCTAGTCTCCGCTCCATCTTCTCCAGAATCAGATTCCAAATAGTCCTTTCCTTAGGTTTAACACCCAAATAGATACATTGGTCCTCTCCTTACATTCACCCCATTCCAGATTTGATTTATTTTCAAATAACTATAATACTTTTACTCATATATCATGTTTATGCATACATACTAGTCTATGTTTGGGGGAAACCACATCACATATTATACTCTAGGAAACATAAATATGTATTATGCTCTAAGTTTTGAAAATAGATAAATAAATGAGATTTGGCCCCTTCATAAACCAACCATCTCAAAGATTCTCAATTGCTGGCAGTACTAGGCCAATGAAAGGCACAAAACTAGAGAGTAAGTTTTTAAGAATTGCTATAGGTTCTAAAAAATCAAGAAAGATCTTTTTTTTTTAATAAATAATAAGTTTTTATACTTTTATTAAGAAACAATGGAATGAACCAAGTACACAGGACATGCACTATATCTATATGTACATCACAACTGAGCTCTAAAATTAAAATGATCAATAAAATCTAGTAAGTTTGAAGAAAGACCTTTTGGTCCAAGAAAAAGTGTCAATGGTAGTTCATTGGGCCACAGTATCTGATTTTATATTTTTCTTTTATCTAGAAAATCTGAACCTTCATTGGCCCTAATCAATTGAAGATCATAAACCTTTAACATTCCAAAACCTAAATTTTGAATTTTCTTAACCCTACAAGATATATAAACATCCAAATCACATCAAGTGAGTGTTTATTTAATTAAAAGGTTTGAAACACAACATCTTAACCCCATATTTGATAAAGATACATTTTTAATTTGTAGGGATTAATACTTCAACCTATCCCTCGCCATTACAATTATGTGTAGAATTAAAATGCCTAGTATCTAAAGAAGACTACAGTTTTTTTTTTTTTTGGAGGGAAAAGTTGCTTCACAAAGTGAATAAAGATAGAAAGAGAAGGCCAGTTGAACCTACTGCATAAAAGAGAATGACAAAAACGCATCAAACAGAAAAATAAAAGTAAACAAGTAAACAATTTACATGGATGGAATAACTGAAAGAAATTAATGGCAGGTCAGCCAGTAGGTGAAATTCAGTGGAGATACTAAAATCAAATCCATGAATGGTAAGATATGATACCCCAATGAGTCTATATGTAAAATCAACAGACTTTAGATACTACCTAGTATCCAAATTAACTTTCAGATTTGAAATATGGATGCAATCAAAATCCCAAAGCAAGACTCAAGAATACATGTTTTCTAATTTAATAATTCACATGTAATATTTTATGATATAATAAATTTCAAATTACATATTATCATTATATCCTCTCTTTTTTTGATAAGTATCATTATATCCTACTAATTACCAGCGCATAAATAATCAAGAAACTAATCAGATTGAAAATACCTCAATGCAAGTGTAGTCATTAACAATCTGATCTCAGAATTTAATTCAAGTTCAAGATATGTAAATGGGCATTGATATTTAACATTTAATGCCTAAATTAACCATGGAAAGATATATAAGTGTCATACACAAACCTTTACAGAAGGACCTTTAAGATCGGATGCTTGCTTTACAAGTGATGATTTAGAAATCCCTTCAATAAAACTAGGACCTCTAGCACTTGGTAAGGCCTTGACTGAAGTTGGACAGGCATCGGCCATAGCTATGTCCTGATCAGAGGCACTTGGTGGGCCATTTTCTTTTGGAGCAGCTCTTTCAGAAATATGTTCCAAAGCAGAAGCTATATTCTGCAGAAGCCAATAATGAACTTGTGTTGCAGGAACAGGTACAGCAGGCATGTCCGGATCTGAATTTGCAAAAAATGGAGCATACTGGCTCAATGGAATTCCTTCAGATCCCTTGTCACCAAATTGAATCAAAAATCCAAGGTGCTCGAATCTTTCCATGGTCAAAACCTAAAACAATAGGGCTAAATTAGCAAATAACAAGGTGGCCGGAGAAGTACCAACAAAAATAGACAAGCTACAAATGCAAAAAGACAACTAGTAAAAATAATTAGTTAATGCTAATTATTTAATGCTAATTAAAAATAATTAGTTAATGACTTATCAAAAAAAAAAAAAAAAAATTAGTTAATGCAAAATTGGATAATGTAAAATATATGGGAGTCAAAAACAGATGATAACTCCATGGGTGCAGTTTTTCACTAACAGGAAAAGTAATGGTCCCATCCATAAGATGGATGGTCAAGCCCTCCATATAAGTCTGGGATAGCAGAGTTCATAGCAAGATCTCAAGGGTCATTTGCAAGTTGAATATAGAGAAGGCTTATGATATGTCAATTGGGGTAGTCTCCTTTATTTCAGGAGTGATATGGGTTTTTCTGAAATAGAGGAATTGGATCAATATGTGTATTTCTTCAGTCAAATTTTCAATCCCCATTAACGGCAGCCTTGCAATTTTCTTCAGGAGTTCAAGAGGCTTACATCAAGAAGACCCACTCTCTTCTCTTCATTTAAGTTATTAAGAAGACCTAAAATAGCACTAGTAGCACTAGTAAAATTGACATGTTAATTAAGGAAGTAACAAAAGGTATGGTTTTTCATAGGATAGAATGGTGGAAACTAATGCATATGAATGAGCCCGACTAGTTTGTTAAAGATCCATAACTGATCCCAAAGTTTTAGGACTAAGGCTTTGTTGTTGTTGTTATTGTTATTGTAATAAAATTTTACTAAAGAAGAGCTAACTCATGTACACATACTCCTAAAAAATTACAAAGAATGAAATTTACAATCTAAAAGCTAGAGGATTAACAAAATCTACAATAAAATGCACACTAGGGCCCAAATAACAACATTCAAACAATGTTCTCAAAAAAGTTTATTTCAGCCAAATGACAGTAAATTCCACACCCTCGCGTGTGCATTGATTCCTCTCCCTCCACAAAGTCCAGAATAAGCATAATGGGATTATGTTCTAAACAAATTGTAATTATTCCCCTGCATTTTAAATATTTAAAGTAAATACATAATTATTTGTAGAGAAATAATGACCAAGATACATGGTTTACTTCCAAACATGATAATGGCTGTACACAAACCCCATACATGGTATGAACCAATTTGAAATGCTAGTATCCTATTTTGACCCGTTATGGTTTGTTTGGATTGAGGGAGAGGGAGGGGGAGTAGAGTAGAGTAAAACTGACCCAAAATTAGCCTATTTTCAGCCAACTCTACTCTATTCCCCTCCACTCCCCCTCCCTCCCCCCTCAATCCAAACAGGCCATTAGTGTGATAGTGTGGAAAGTCAGGGATTTAAACTCCCATTTCACTGAAACCTTGTGCATCATTGATATTGATTGAGGTGGCACCAACCAGTGTAGTCAGATTGAACAATGGCATTAAAATCTTGGGGACGTGTCAAAATTTTGTCTCAAATTGGAAGGAAACAAAACAATCACCAAAGTAAAAATGAAGGATGCTATAACTAAAATCTACTTTTACAACATATAACTTGGCCTGTACTATATATATATAAGGGAAAGAAATAAAAGCTCCATCGAACTATGTATGGAAAGAAGCAGCAGTTTGACAAACCAAAGATTGTTCGCCTTCCCCTTCCCCTTCCACAGGCTCCGCTAAGAGAGAGAGAATGTTAGCCAAGTGCTTTTGTAGATATGACAACTGATGAGCCTCTTCATCAGTCTGCGATGGCATAAACCGACGACTGTTGCTACGTACAAGCTGCCACATGATGGAACACAGTACCAAGCTTAATATCTTTTGCTAAACTTAGCGAAATCACTACAAAGATTCCGGCAAATAAGTACGAAATCAGAACCATCACAAAGCACAAAAACACAATGAAAACACATCATAGAATAAGATTTAACTGTGGTGAAGAACATAAAAGGTATAAAAACAACAAATTGTAATGTACATGCTACAGAATTCATACCCAGAAAATTTTGTAAAATTAAATTTCAAAACTTGATAATATTTTAAACAAATTACCGAAATAAATAGACAGACCAATGTCAAAGTGTACAATTCCGAATCAAATGCACATAATTAATTCAAAACAAACTCAAATTAAAGCAATCTGGTTTGAAATTGCAAGCCAGGCCGTTTCACACTTGGCAACATTCGAATGCACAACTTGTTATAAATTTAAACAGAAATAGGAACCGACATTTTTGTAAAAATTTATGCGAATTCATTTTGAATCAAATATACATAATTATTTCAAAAATTCATACCACATTCGAGAAAAAAGCAACAGAAATAGACAATTCAAAACAAACTCAACTTAAACCAAACCAATTTGAAATTGCAAACCACGACATTTCACGTTTCACAACATTTTCAAATACAGAAAACAAACTCAAATTAAAGCAAACCGATTCGAAATCGCAAGCAACTCCATTTCATGCTTCACAAATTCGAATGCACAATTCGTAAAAAAAATTGAAATTGACATAGGCACCGACATTTTTTTGTAAAGAGAGGATAGAGAGTTTTCAGACCTGGAGAGGAGAGAGGGCGGACAAGTAGCCATCGAAGGCGGAGGTGGAGGGCCAAACATCGGCGACGGAAGCGGAGTCCTTGTGCGTCCTCGGGAGAAGCTTCTTGTAGGACTGGATGTAGAGGAACAGAACCAGATCGTGGATATCGGCGCCGGTGGAGTCAATCTCGGCGAGTTTGGAGCGGACGAGCGGGTCGGAGTCGGAGTGGAGGACGGAAGCGAGTGTGTCGAGAACGAGTCGGGCGTGGTCGTGGGAGATCTGGAGCGACTCGGATAGGGCGGCCGAGTTGACTCGGAGATTCGGTGAGTTGGAGAGGAGGGTTTGTTTGAGTGGGATTAGGGTTTGGGTCGGGTCGGTGAAAATGAGCTTGGAGATTGGGAGGAGGCCATGCTCGAATGGCTCTCGTCTCGGGTGGATAAGAGAGACTGGATTCGGATTCGGGTTCGGGTTCGGGTTTGGGTCTCTTGTTGAGGATGAAGATGATGTTGTGGGTTCAATGGGGTCGCTCATGGCTCTGTTAGAGAGAGAGAGAGAGAGAGAGAGAGAGATTGGCTTTTGCAGATCTTTGAGAAATGAAAGTGCTCTCAGAGAGAAAGAAAGGAGAGGAATGAGGGGTGGGGATTAGATGCGTGGAGGTTCATGGTGGAAACTGGAAAGACAGCGTGGCTTTCCGTTATTGGTTCATGGGAAGGGTCCTTCGGTGTAACTATCCAATTATCCAAAAAAAAAATAATTGTAATCATGTTGATATTTATGAAGGCATTTAAGAAAGAACATAAATTAGATAGATATTAGTTTCATTTTTTTTTTTTTTTTGAGAAAAAGATAAATATTAGTAGTTTCTAATCATGTTTATGCATACCAAACCATTTAAGAACAAACCTGATTAAATACATGTTAAATTTTGTGTCAAAGTTCAATCTTTGATATTCATGGCTTTTGGCGCTTATGCTATATGAGTAGCTTTTATGGCTTTCGGAATTTATTGTCTATTATACACAACTTATTTTGTAATTAAGAGTTAATGCACAAATTAAGAACAAAACACTCATTTTAATTATTAAATGTAGAAACATTAAGTGAACCATTAGATAAGCAAGAACTTATACAAAATATACCTCTTCTCAAAAAAAATTTACAAAATATACTAGAGTTCATGATGATAAAAACAACAAGTTCAATACAAATATTATACCATTGGATAAAAAAATCAAGCCATATCAAGTTTTAGCGGCTAAAATGCATTGCTGAAGTCTAGGGCCAAATGCATGTGATTGTGACTAGTTAATTATGATTACTTCTTAGGAAAAAAAATTATGATTAGTTCTTAAAAAAATTATGGGTAAACTATATAAATAGTCTCTATCTTTTATACCATACATCAATTTGGTCCTTAACCTTTTAATTATGTTAATTTGGTCCATAATCTTTCAATACCGTGTCATTTTGGTTTCCGCCATTATCCCTTGGATGAAATAATTTGACGTGTTAAATGGAATAATAAAAAATTTATCTACTTGCCACATCAATTGCCAATTGTACAACCACATAATATTAAAATTAAAATAAATAAATAATTGTTCTCAGATTGGGCTTGGGAAAAAAATTATCTCTCATTCTCACGTTCATCTCTGTCCCTAATACATAACTCTCTCAGCTAAAATTGAAGTTACAGACAGCGACAGCAAGGTTCAACGATGTGAGAGACTGCGCCCACGGCCCATTTTTTAGTGTTGGGCCAAACCCACGTGAATGGATGAAGTCGTGTTATTGCCTCTCAAAATGGAGGTTAGAAAACCATAATTGAAAATTTTATCATTTTATTAATTTGAAATTGAATTTACATTGATCATAAGAAATTACATGGCTCTAATCTTAGATACAATTTAAGATAAAGTACATGACTTTGTTTCCTAGTTACAATCTAAAAATTGAAAACTACAAAAATAAGCATTGATCTATCAACCCTTGATCTAAGCTCGGAGGCTATGTTATAAGGTAAGAAGGTGTTAAGCACCTACCTTGTTCTGTGAAACCGGTCTTCTAGATTATGGTGGCCAACATTCAAATTGTATCATCTAATATGTTATCAATCAATTTGCATGTTAAATTTAACGTGTGTGCATGTGATAAATTCTAATTCAATTTATTAAGTATTGCATTTGGATTGAAAAATAAATTATAGTGAATGTGTATAGATGGTGATATCCTAGATTTAAGGGTTTGAGAGAATTATAAAACAAACATGTTTTTCATATTTTTTATGTGAATTTAAGATCAAAGCTTGTGTTATGTGATAAACAACTAAGAACATGTGAAGAACACATACAAACATTTAAGAACATTCAAATATATTCAAGGAATTTAAATAAATAATAGCATACTCTAATCCTAATCTCATCATAATAATATAAAAAATAAGTTAGGAAAAATGATTATACATGCATGCAAGATCCACACATTGGAAAAGGAGACTCTTGATGGAGGTCCTAAGATTGGAGTAGAAAAGAAGAACTAGGAGAGGGAGAGTAAGTCTCACTCAATACCTTGAGTCTCAAGAAGACCAAGATATGACAAGACTACTCTACTTCACTAGAACTCAAAAGAGGAGAAGAGAGAGGATTTTTATGTCTTGGAATGGAAGAGAGATGGGGTTTATATAATAGTGGTGGAGAAAATATAAATGGAATGTCATTTAATGAGGGTTGACAAAGGATCAAAAAGTATCATGAACCTAGACCCTATTTTAGACTTTGGGGAAAGTTGGTGCATTAAATGTAAAGATTGGTGGAAGTGAAGAGCAAGCAAAATTCGGTTTTCCCGTAGCTACTATAACAGCCTGCAAAGCCAAATTCAAAAAATCATATCTTACTTAATTCTGATTGGAATTGTCTCGTTCTTGTGCTCAAATTGAAACCCCAGATGTCTAATTTCTGGAAAAATTAACCTCATTTGCAGATTCAAAATATTCTGAGAGATATCAATGAAATGATGAGTAGAGGTCATTTGTTAGAAAATACTTTCAGTATAATTGACATTAATAGATCCCAAATTAATTTCCAATTAACATTAATAGAATCCAATCACTTCTATTTCAGACTTAATTAGTTCCAAATTTACCATAATTAAAAAGATCATTGCACAAATTACTCATTGAATAATTAATGTTTGACTATCTAATTAATTAAGTGTGTGCAACCTTACCATAAAATGTAGTCATAGCCAATCAAATTATAACACGTCATTAATCTCAAATTGATTATAATTATAACCAATTTGAATCAATTATTTATAATCACATATAGTCGGACTCAATTTGTGATAGTGCATCTCGGTCATTAAAACTTAATTTGATGATAACTTTCAATCTGATGGTCCGATTAAGGCTTATGACCAGTTAATTTGATCGTTAAAATATCAAGATCATTTTGATGAAATGAAATGAAAGATATAGTGGCCACAATTAAAATGCCTATTTCCAATGTGAAATTACATTTTTACCCTCCATGTGAGGTTAAATGTGAGTTGCAAAATAGGATGTCAACAGAATACCCCTCATTGACAGAGCTTGAAGAGCGAATGTAAATGTATGAAAAAAGACATCTAACTTTGCAATCAGTATTTAACCATGTTGAATGTATGATGCATGCAGATCAAAATGCAGACCGACATGTAGTGGATCAAAATGTGGTAGATCAAAATGTGGTAGAGCAAAATGTGGACCAAATCTCGAGGGAGATTACCTACGTACCTCTTGGTGAAAGGATCAGGTCCAAACGTAGTTCATGCATGCAACCTTTTTTTTTTTTTTTTTAATTGAAAAAAATGAGTACAAGACATGCTTACCAAGGGTTAAGACAAAATGGGGATTTCGGTTGTGCTTCTCAGAGGACCAAAGTTCTTGGATTTTGGACGTGCTTTCTAGAAGTTCGAGGATTTGAATTTTGGATGTGCTTCCTAGAGGTCTAATGAATTTGAAGTTTGGAGCTTCTAGAGGTCTGATGGATTTGAAGTTTGAATGTGTTTTCTAGAGGTTTGATGAATTTGAATTTTGGACGTGCTTCCTAGAGGTCCGAAAATCTCTTGTAAAGCGTTATTCATGCCAATGTGTATGGGTCTTGTGCCCTAATTCTTGCAAAATAAATATTTTCAATTAGTAACAGAACTATTCATTAAAAATAATTGGACATACCTAACCAATGCCCCTAGTTTGGGACATCTTGCATGCTTTGATGAATGTTGAGTGTGGATAGCTAACTTGATGTTGCAACCACTGGGGAATATGGAAGGAGATCGCAGTCCGCCATTTGTTCTAGAGATTTTTCATTTGAAGATATGTTCTGAAGATTTGAAAATTTTTTATTCTGGAGATTTTTCGATTGAAATTTTGAAAATTTTTAATGAATATTTTTTTATTGGAGATTTTTCCTTTGAAAAATGGAGATTTATCTTAGAGATTTTTCCTTGAAAATTTGAGATTTTTTCTTGAAGAGTTATCCTAGAGATTTATCCTTTGAAGATTTGAAAAAATTTAAAGAAGATTTGTTTTTCCATTGAATTTTTGAAAAGCTTTAATGAAGATTTGTTCATAGGAGATTTTTCCTTGAAAAATAATTTTGGAGATTTTTCCTTTGATGATTTGAATATTTTTAATGAATATTTTTTTATTGGAGTTTTTTCCTTTGAAAAATGGAGATTTTTCCTTAAAGATTTATTCTTGAGAATTTTCCATTGAATTTTTGAAAAACTTTAATGAAGATTTGTTCATAGGAGATTTTTCCTTGAAAATAGTTATGGAGATTTTTCCTTTGATGATTTGAATATTTTTAATGAAGATTTTTTCATTGGAGATTTTTCCTCGAGATTTTTTCCTTTTGAAGATTTGTTCATGGAGATTTTTCCTTGAAGATTTATTCTAGAGATTTTTCCATTGAAGTTTTGGAAAATTTTAATGAAGATTTTTTCATTGGAGATTTTTCCTTGAAAAATAGTTTTGGAGATTTTTCCTTTGAAAAATGGAGATTTTTCCTTTGAAAATGGAGATTTGTTCATTATCAAAAAGTAAAGAAGATGAAGATGGACTAGAAATGATGAAGATTTATTCATGAGGCAAGAATGATGGTGAATTTTTTTTTTTTTTTGAAAACCTAGACTTGAAACGAGAATAACTTTGGCTGGAAGTTGATGTGGATTGCTGGATAAGTCCTTGCTTGATTCCTGCAAAAAGATAATTTTAGTTAGTAATGGAGTTATTTGTTGAAATGAATTGGAAGTACTTAGTCAATGCCCCTAGTTTGGGGTATATTCCATGCTTGAATGGAAGCTGAGTTCATTTGATGTTGCGACCATTGAGGAACATGAAAGAAGATCACGGTCCACCATCGTTGGTTCTTGCAAAATGGCTTTCTTTCTCTAACTTATTAGAAACCAGTTATCATGAAAACATTTTCGGTCATTGCCCATAGTGTGGATATGCATGCAAAAAAAATGGGTTGATGCCTCAAATGAAAACATGCTTTCATGCAATAAGGACATATCCGCACTCAATATAAATAGGCCAATACCCTAAGTTTAAGCATGCTTGATACAAAACAAATGGGCTTAGCCTAACGTGCACCCCAAACAATTTTGTCACATTGTTTTGACTTTTTTCCCCAAGGTTGTTTGGGTGATTAGGACCGGGCCTTTGAAAGGCTACCTACATACCTTTCTCATAAAAGATCAGGTCAAGACGTAGTTCAGGAGAACTGGAGAATGATTTTTTTTTTGAAATGAGATTTCTCTTTTTTTTTTTTTGAAAAAATTATACACGTTTAAAAAAAATGAACAAGAGGTGATCCTTTGAACAACCATTTTGGTAAATCAAAGTGTTTAAGAATTATACAAATCTCCTTGATTAGGAAGGACCAAGATCATTAAACTCATGTAATCAAATTTACTTATTTCTTTTGAACACTGTCAAATTATGTCTCCAAAGGCAATCAAGAAATGGAACGTGATAATATTTAGGAATCAGATTGTTGGGTGAAAATAAAGAGAGTGCTCCAGGTTTGGAAGTTCTTTTGAGTCATTTGAGGATTTGAGAAATTTTGTCCTTGGACATATCATCCAGTGGGGTTTGACAATCTAAAGCATTTTTCCTTTTTAATTCAAGAGAAAATAATATTAGAGTTTAAAATATGCCTACAACTAGCAAGACTTCAATGAGGTCTTTACTCATGGGTTTGTAATATAGTCTGGGTTTAGGTTATGAAATGAATGATAAAAAAGGCTCAAAATTCCCTATGATGTTCCCCCCAAGTATGCATTACTCAAAAATCAAGTATTGGAGGAGTTTTCCCATTTTTTCTTTGTCATCTTCTCACTAGTCTTCATTGGTCACTTGTATCAACATTTGTTTTTATGCTTATTCCTCTTGAATCATACCTCTAGACTTTCATCTTGTAAAATCCTTTTCTATTTAGGTTACATCTTCAAGTTTTTAATTTGCTAGGATTTTCCCATTTTTTCCTTTTCTTTGGCCCTAACTTTTGCCTAGACCGTCCTTTTGGGTTTTCAGCCTAACGGGCTTTTTTTTTTTTTTTTTTTTTCTCTCTCTCTCTCTCTCTCTCTCTCTCTCTCTCTCTTTTGGCCCTAGATTTTGCCTAGATTGCCCATTTGGGTTTTCAGCCTAGCGGGGTGTTTTTTTTCTTCTTCTTTTTTCTATGTCTTTCATCTTTTGATTAAATGAACTTTTGGGAATCTTTTGCCTTCCTTGTTTTTCTTAGCTTAAGTCATTTGGATGCAATCTCTATACTTCTTTCTTGCCTCGATGCACTTGCATCTTTTTGTTCTTGATGAATCTTTTCCTTTTTTGATGAACTCTCTTTTAGATGAATCTTGTATTCCTTTTAGCACAATGAATTTTAGGCTCTTCAAACTTGATGCACAATTTATTTATTTTTCTACATTGATGGAATTTCATTTCTCTTTCCTTGATTGAGTGAAACCTCGTTTTTCTTTGATGACCTCTTATCTTTAGCTTAATGAATTCTCTACTTGTCTTTCATGTCTTCTAGGAGAGCTTTATCAATTAGCTTCAAAGCTACAAGATTGAGTTTTCCTCAACATGAGATTTAAGTATGCATAACTTGATTTTTCCCACTCCAAGTTTAGATTTTAATGGGTTCATGCAAAAAAAATGCTAAATGTTTAAAGGCTCAAATGGGCTAGCAATGGATAATGAATATTATAGGAAATAGGAAATAATTTGATTTAACCAAAGATGGCCTTCTATCCCTAGTAATGCTTGCTTGTAGGCACAATGACTCAAGCTCTTTTAATAAATTCATCTTAAAAGAAAAAGTATGAATACTCTAATGTTGTGAAACAAAAGACTTTTGAAAATTGGATCGAGTGCATGGAAATTTGGGATTTTCCGGTGGATGGATCCTTTTTTATTGCCTTTTAAGACCATTTCTTCTTATATTCTGAGTCAAGTAGCAAAAGTCTTTACATGAATCAAATGAAATTAATCATTCCTTGGTAAAGTTGATTGCTCAAGCCTTTAAACATCATGATTTAGAAAATGTTTTGTCCAAGGGATCCTCATGTACCATTTTGAAAATGAGACTTTTTTTTTTTTTTTTTTTAATCTTGAAATCCTTGAAAGAAAAATATTGGGTCTTTTTGAAAAAGTCACTAGGAAGTTCAATGCCCCTAGTTCAAATATTTTTTTAATTTTTTTTTTAAATGACTCAAGGGCCTAATGCCCCTAGTCCAAAGACTTTTTTTTTTTTTTTTTGAAAATTTTTCTCTTTGTTTTTTTGGAAAGATTTGGAAATCTTGATTTTTTTTTCTTTTGTTTATTTTATTTTGGTAATGAACAAAATGAAACAAAACAAGCATGAAAATGCACCAATCATGAAATTTATTGACCAACAACAAACTCTAAATAAGCACAAAAAAAAAAGGTTCTGCTCAACAACTTGTGGAATTGAACTTAGGCAAAGTCTGATCGACTAGCGGATAAAGGTGGAGTGATAACTTTTTCATCAATTAGATTTTGAATGGCATGTCGCAGGTTGATGCACTTGTTTGTTTGATGGCCAGGTTCTTGATGATATTTGCAGAACTCATTTGGCTTGTACCCTTTTGGCAACAGGCTTGGATGAGGGTGAGGGTCAAGTGGGTTTAGATATCCCTCAATTTTGAGCCTTTCAAACAATTGGCTCATGGGTATGTGGAGTTCATTGAATTTCCTTCGAGGCCTAGGATTGGCAATCGATGATGCTTGGGAATCTACAACATTGACTGCTTCCTCATTGGTGGTGTGGGCGGCCGTTTTCTTAAAAGTGTAGCTTCCTTCATTGACAGCATCTTCCACTTGAGTAATAGCTATGATCAAGGCTTTAAAGTTGGGAAAGTATTGGGCAAAGAGATGTTTGTGGTATATGGGTAACAAATTTTTCACCACCATTTGGATTTGCTCTTTTTCGTTGGGCCTATTTGTCATTTGGGCTGCTTTTGCCCTCCATCTTGTGATAAAGACTGAGAAAGTTTCCTTGGTCTTTTGCTTGGTTGTCTCCAAATCACGCCTAGTAATGTCCACTTCGATATTGTATTTGTATTGCTTATAGAACTCATTGCCAATGTCCTCCCAAGTACGGATTAAAGAGTCTTCAAGATTCAAAAACCAACGGAGTGCAGCACTAGTAAGTGTGTTTTGGAACATTTGGGCCAAATGTTCTTCAGTACCTCCCAAGGGTTGGAGGGCCCTTGTGTACATCTTCAAATGGGCTTTAGGGCAACCTCTCCCATTAAACTTGTCCAAGCTTGGCATCTTGAATTTTGGTAGAGCTATCACTTATGGGAATAGAGAAAGAGAATGGAAGTTCATGGCGTCTTCCTTCCACCAAAACTTTTGAAATAGTTGTTCCATTTGATCCAAGCGCTCCTTCAACTTTTTCTCACTTTTAGTCAATTGTGGGCCTTGAACTTCATTCTCATCACTTTGGAAAGTGGAAGTCTCTTTTCCTTTGAGCTTTTGACTCAAAGTGTTGAACTCTTCATGAAGTTGGCCTTGGCTCGCCACCAAAGTTGGTCATGGGCTCATTCGATGTATTCTCTTCAACCATGGCTACAAGGAATGAGTTTGGGTTGACAAATGAATTTGGCAATGAGCTTGGTTGACTTGAGCTTGAATTTTAAAGGCCTAAACCTTCACTTGATTGGGCTTGCACTTGGAAAACTGCAAGCAGACCTGTTATATTTTCTCTAGAAAAACATGTTGGGCCTTCATGGCGAGTAGAGTTCAATCATAGGCTTTTGGGCTTAAGTTCATTCACAACATACAAGGTTCAAACAATCATGATGGGCTCAAGTGTTGGGCATGAGTCATCATGGTTCAAACAATGGCCAAACACTTGTGTAATGAAATGCAATTTTCATGGACCGACCTAGAGGTAGGTTATATGGGTCATTACAACATGGGTAGAAGGTAGGTTAAATGTCCCTACAAGTTAGGACGTCGTACCTCCCAACTTGTGAAGCTAGGAGCGTCGCGTTGGTCCGAACGATATAGTTTGTTCATATGAACCACCATGACATAACCATGATGATCCTTGTAACGGTAGGTGGTAGGTTCATCGCTGGATATGTAAGTCTTAGGAAGACCACAATCCTCTGCTAATACTACCGGGCTTCTGCGCTAGCACACAAATAAAATAAATTTCATTCAAGCAAATGATGCATAACAAATAATATAATGACACATTTGATATATTATATACAAAAAAGTAATAAACAAACAATGATATGGTTGGCCATCATAACTTAATTGAAGCTTAGCCCTCAATATCCCCAGCGGAGTCGTTACTATGAGAGATCGCACCCAAGGCCCGTTTTTTGTTGTTGGGCCAAACTTACGTAAATGGGTGGAGTCGTGTTATTGCCTCTCAAAATGGAGGTTCGATTGATTATATTTTCCCCTTTAAATTAAGGGTTTTATAATGGAATTGCCACTTATTTAATTATTGGAAAAAATAAGAAAACTATAATTGAAAAATTCATCATTTTATTAATTTGAAATTGAATTTACATTGATCATAAGAAATTACATGGCTTTGATCCTAGATACAATCTATGATAAAGTACATGACTTTGTTTCCTAGTTACAATTTAGAAATTGAAAACTACAAGGATAAGCATTGATTTATCAACCCTTGATCTAAGCTCGGAAACTATGTTATAAGGTGAGAAGGTGTTAGGCACCCACCTTGCTTTGTGAAACCGGTCTTCTAGACTATGGTGGCCAATATTCAAATCATATCATCTAATATGTTATCAATCAATTTGCATGTTGAATTTAACGTGTGTGCATGTGATAAATCCTAATTCAATTTATTAAACATTGCATTTGGATTGAAATATAAATTCTAGTGAATGTGTATGGATGGTGATATCCTAGATTTAAGGGTTTGAGAGAATTATAAAACAAACACGTTTTTTTTTTTTTTAATGTGGATTTAAGATCAAAACTAGTGTTATGCATGAACATGTGATGAACAACCAAGAACATGTGAAGAACACATATGAACATTTAAGAACATTCAAACATATTCAAGGAATTTAAATAAATAATAGCATGCTCTAATCCTAATCTCATCATAATAATATAAAAAATAAGTGAGGAAAAATGATTATACTTGCATGCAAGATCCATACAGTTGAGGAGGAGACTCTTGATGGATGTCCTAAGGGTGGAGTAGAAAAAAAGAATTGGGATAGGGAGAGTGAGTCTCACTCAATACCTTGAGTTTCAGGAAGACTAAGATATGACAAGACTACTCTACTTCACTAGTACTCAAGAGAGGAGAAGAGGGGGGAGTTTTTATGTCTTGGAATGGAAGAGAAATGAGGGTTTATATAGTAGTGGTTGAGAAAATATGAATGGAAAGTCATTTAATGAGGATTGACAAATGATCAAAAAGTATCATGAACCTAGACCCTATTTTAGACATTGGGGAAAGCTGGTGCATTAAATGTAAAGATTGGTGGAAGTGATGAGTAAGCAAAATTCGGTTTTCCTGTAACTACTATAACAGCCTGCAGAGCCAAATTCAAAAAATCATGTCTTACTCAATTTTGATCGGAATTATCTTATTCTTGTGCTCAAATTGAAGCCTCGGATGTCTAATTTCTGGGAAAATTAACCTCATTTGCAGATTCAAAATATTCTTGGAGATATCAATGAAATGATGAGTAGAGGTCATTTGTTAGAAAATATTTTCAGTATAATTAACATTAATAGACTCCAATCACTTCCATTTCAGACTTAATTAATTCCAAATTTACCTTAATTAAAAAGATAATTACACAAACTACTCATTAAATAATTAATATTTGACTATCTAATTAATTAAGTGTGTGCAACTTTACCATAAAATATAGTCATAGCCAATCAAATAATGACACGTCATTAATCTCAAATTGATTATAATTATAACCAACTGGAATTAATTGTTCATAATCACATATAGTCAGACTCAATTTGTGATAGTACATCTCAGTCATTAAAACTTCATTTGATGATAACTTTTAATCTGATGGTCAAATTAAGGCTTATGACCAGACAATTTGATCGTTATAACATTAAGATCATTTTGATATATGAAATGAAAGATATGGTGGCCACAATTAAGATGCTATTTCCAAGGTAAAATTACCCTTTTACCCTCTATGTGAGATTAATTGCTGGTTGCAAAATGGGGTGTCAACAAGCGGTGAAGACCGACAACTGAGTTTTCTCATTGGTGGCAGAAGGTTCAACACTCTCTCTCTGTCTTTGTCTCTGTCTCTCTCTCGCAATCTTTTTTCTTTGTCTCTGTTTTGTTACTGTCCAAAATATCAGAAATGAACATAATCTAGTAGCTGCTACAAATCATTTTGGTTACTCCAAGTATTGAATTGCATGAAAATTTATTAGAATTAAGAAAATGTAAAGATGTTTGTAGTGAAATAAAATCATATTACTTTTGTGGGAAAAGAAGGCTCGCTGCATATCAAGTAGAATTCGACAATAGACCATGTTTGCCAAGTTATTTTTAGCCAATTCAACTAGCTATTGCATATATGAGATTCAACAAGTGATGGAAATATGCATGTACGTAGCGGAAAATTAACGGATTTATTTCATTCGCAATTGATAACATGCATTATGTAAGTTTCAGAATTAAGAACAAGAGAGTGTACCTTGATGTGGTGAAATTCAAAACCAAAGATGAAGAGTACTTGAGAATACTTTTAATCTTCATTCCAATCCACTTGATACTCAAGATGTGTGGTCTCTCAATCAGTTATATGTGTATGTTCTAGAGAGAATGAAAGAGTGTCTAACACTCACATTCATACCAATTCATGTTACAAATTCTGTATGTTTCTCTCCATATAACTGATTATCTAATTGGGCTAGCCTTTTAGGCATTTCCAATTGGGATTTAATGTGTGGCTTGGAGTGGGACCAAAAGGGAATAAATAAGACTCTAACTCCAATGGGCCTTGGGCTTTTCTGTCAACTCTTGACAAGTCCAAAGTTGCCATTAATTATATTTAATACCACTATATAAATATAATTGAACTCTAGGCCTTATTAATAAATTATATTCCAAGACTTTATTGTACATGCAACCCCTTCATAAAATATTCGTAGTAACACAAAGTCATAATGAAAACTGTCACTTTGTGAATTATTACATCTTAATCCTTGAGTACTCGGTTTAATCCTTTTAAGTTATTCACCATATATTTATGAAATCCAATTTCATAAATATATACTTTAGTCTTAGTAAAGTGGTTAGGCCTAACTCTCTGAATAACAAACCCATTAAATTTTTCTCAAGGGAATATTTTGTATCTCCGTTAAGAGATTATGAATTCCATCTTAAGAATATATGTTCCATCAACACTAAATGTGGTTGCCCAACATACTAAGGTTTTGACCGTTACTTTAGATCTCACTCTTGATATATCAAAGCAAACTACATTTCATGATCAGATCCATTATTCTCTAAGGATTAAGAGTTCATGTGAATAGAAGTCGTGAGATTTATTATTCAATTGACAATTGTTAGAAGAATAATAAATCTCATAGCGGTCCAATTCAATATGTCTTAACTCTTAAAACATATCAATATATCAACTAGAAGTCACAACTTACATGATCAAGACAAATCATCTTAGTTAATATGTTATAGTCTTCGCAGATGAAACGCCCAATTTCATCACCGACTACGAACTACAATTCTGAGTTTATAAAGAACTTGTGATTTATATCTTCTGTGACTTTTCACATAAACCACATACTATGCATCTCATGGACTATATGATAATGTCCGAATATTCATGTTATCATTATTTTAGATAATAATAAAATAACTCTATTATACACAATATTAAGTCATACATAATATCATACATAATATCATACATAGCATCATACAATAAGATTTGAGGGCACTAATCCCAACAATCTCCTACTTGCCCTAAAGACTATTATGCATTAATCTAACTCCCATTCTCTCCAAATGTGACTTGAAAGTCCTTTGAGGCAAGGCTTTGGTAAATGGATCTGCTAAATTATTTGCACTTTCAATTTTTACTACCACCACATCTCCACGAGTAATAATATCACGAATAATGTGGTATTTTCTCTCAATGTGCTTTCCTTTCTTGTGATTTCTTGGATCTTTAGATTGTGCAACTGCTCCACTATTGTCACAAAACAATGTAATTGGAACTTGCTCCATTCTTATTACACCAAGGTTAGAAATGAATTTTTTGAGCCATACAGCTTCTTTTGCTGCTTCACAAGCAGCAACATATTCTGCTTCCATGATGGAGTCCACAATACAAGATTGCTTGACACTCCTCCATGTTATGGCTCCACCTCCCCAGGTGAATACACATCCTGATGTGGACTTTCTGAAATCTAGATCGATTGAAAGTCTGAATCTGTATAGCCAATGAAAATCAAATCCTCACACCAGTAAACAAGCATATAATCTCTCATTCTCCGTAGATACTTGAGAATATGCTTTACAACTTGCCAATATTTTGGTCCTGGATTTGATTGATATCGGCTGACCATGCCAACTGAATAGCAAATATCTGATCTAGTACAAAGCATGGTATACATGAGACTTCCAATTGCAAAAGCATAAGGAACTTGTCTCATTATATTTTCTTCCTCTTGAGTCTTAGGCCTTTGGTCATCAGACAGAGGAATTCTATGTCTGAAAGGAAGTAAACCTTTCTTAGAGTTTTGCATGCTAAACTGTTCTAGAACCTTATCTATATATCCAGCTTGTGATAAGCCTAACATCTTATTCTTGCGATCTCGCCAAAGCTTGATTCTTAGAATAAAGTTAGCCTCACCAAAGTCCTTCATATCAAATTGGCTTGACAACCAAACTTTTACTGATGACATTACCCCTATATCATTCCCAATGAGTAGAATATCATCAACATAAAGTACTAGGAATATTACTACTTTGTCTTGATGTTTTTTGTACACAAATGGTTCATCAAGATTTTGTTCAAAACCAAAAGACTTGATTGCTTGATCAAATCTGATGTTCTATGACCTAGATGTTTACTTAAGTCCATAAATGGACCTTTTCAACTTGCATACCATATGCTCTTGGTTCTTTACTATGAAATCTTCCGGTTGCATCATATAGATTTCTTCTTCAAGATTGCCATTAAGAAATGCAGTCTTGACATCCATTTGCCAAATCTTATAATCATAATGAGCAGCAATGGATAAGAGAATTCTGATAGATTTAAGCATTACTACTGGTGAAAATGTTTCCTCATAATCAATACATTCTTTTTGGGTATACCCTTTCGCCATTAGCCTTACTTTAAAGGTTTCAACATTTCCATCTATCCCTCTCTTCCTCCTGTAAACCCATTTGCAACCAACAGGTTTAATACCGTTAGGTGCCTTTACAAGATCCCAAACTTGATTGGAATACATTGAATCTAATTCAGATTTCATAGCTTTGACCCAATGATGTGCATCTATATCATTCATTACTTCATCATAAGTGTAAGGATCAGTTTCAGTCTCTTCTGAGATAGTTTCGTAAGTTTCTCCCAAACCTATAAATCTTATAGGTGGCCGAACAATTCTCCCACTATGATGAGGCACCTGTGCACTAGACATCTCATCAGTAGTATCTTGTGGTGTATCTAATATAGCCACATCATCCTTAATTTCATCCATTGGTTGTTCATTTACAGATTCATTTATTTCAGCCAATACGGCTCTACTTCTAGGAGTATAATCATTCATATAGTCATTTTCCAAAAATTTGATATTTGTGCTAACAAACACTTTATTATCCTTATGACTATAGAACAGACCCCCAATAGTTCCCTTTGGATACCTTATAAAGAAAACCACTTCTGTTTTAGGCTGTAACTTGTCAGACTTTTCTTTTAATACATGTGCTGGACAGCCCCAAATATGGAGATGTCTCATACTAGGCTTTCGCCCATTCCACAACTCTACAGGTGTTTTAGGAACAGACTTCGAATGTACTAAATTCAGAAGATACATTGCAGTATTCAAGGCATATCCCCAAAAAGAAATTGGTAGAGTTGAATAACTAATAATGGACCTAACCATATTTAAAAGAGTCCTATTCCTTCTTTTCGCTACACCATTTTGTTGTGGAGTTCCAGGTGCAATTAATTGGGATACAATCCCATTATCAGTTAAGTAATCCTTGAAATCCCTAAGAAGGTATACGCCACCACGATCAGATCGAATGGCCTTTATGCGTTTACCCAATTGATTCTCAACTTCAGCTCTAAACTCTTTAAACTTTTCAAAGGTTTCGGACTTCCGTTTCATTAGGTATACATAACCAAATTTAGAGTAATCATCAGTGAAAGTAATGAAATACTCATAGCCACCTCTTGCCTGGATTGACATAGGACCACATACATCTGAATGTACTAATTCTAGCAAATCTTGGGCTATTTTACCTTTTGCATTAAAAGGTCGTTTGGTCATTTTACCTTCCAAGCAAGATTCACAAACTAGAAATTCATCAAAGTCCATGGGCTCTAAGAGACAATCTTTAATCAATTTTTGAATCCTATTTGAATTAATATGACCCAAACGTAAATGCCAAAGATATGCATCACTAGTAAAAAGAAACTTTCTCTTTAATGATTTTACATGAGAGTCATTATCTAATTCAGAATTATATAACTCATGCTTATCAAGAGTTAAAATATAAAGACCATCAACAATATTGCCAGAACAGATAAACATTTTACTATTCTTTATTACAATATTGTCTTTAAGGATAACACAATATCCATGTTTACCTAAATAAGTTGCAGAAATTAAATTTTTACGAACATTAGGTACATACAAACAGTCTTCCAATATTAAAACTTTAGACTTAAAACATAAACTATAAACACCAACAGCTACAGCTGAAATCCTGCTCCCATCAGCCAAAGTAAGAAACAATTCCTCTTCTTTAAGTTTTCTGGTCTCTTGGAACCCCTACAAAGAATTGCAGATATGATTAGTACAACCTGAATCCACACACCAGGAATCCGTGAGATTTTGTACTAAACATATTTCAAGGAGGAATGAACTATTCATACCATTATTATTGGCAGATCTGAATTTTGGACAATTCTTCTTCCAATGTCCTTTCTCACAACAATGGAAACATTTTCCTTTGAACTTCTTTCCTTTGTCAGCAACCCCTAAGGCAATTTGTTTACCCTTTTGCTTGGTGAAGTCCTTTTTCTTCTTCTTCTTACCCTTGCCTTTCGACTTAGGTTGAGAAGTAGAAGTTTCACCAATATTGGCTTCAACATTATAAGTATCAAGGATGCCTTCTACCGTTACCAACTCATTCATTAATTCAGACAATGTATAAATCTTTTTGTTCATATTATAGTTAAGTTTGAATTCATTGAATGATTCTAGTAGTGATTAGAGTATCATATCCACTTGGGATTCTCCATCAATATCGGCACCTAAAACTTCCAATGTATTCAGATTAAAGATCATTGTTAGACAATACTCCCTTACTGAACTACCTTCAGCCATTTTGGTATTATAAATTTGCCTCATGGTCTCTTGTCTTGCAGAACGGCCTTGCTTACCAAACATCTCATTCAGACTTAGCATAATGTTTGAAGCTAGTTCTACATCCTGCATTTGATGCTGTAGAACATTTGAGATAGATGCTAGGATGTAGCATTTGGCCATCTCATTAGATTTTTGGCAACGATCATATTATTGTTTTTCCTCAAGAGGAACATCTAATGAAGGAAAGCTAGGACATGGTTTAGTAAGCACATATTTGTGCTCTTCAACAGTGAGAACTATGTCCAAATTTCTTTTCCAGTCAACATAGTTGGATCCAGTCAGTTGGTTTTGATTAAGAATAGTAACAAGTGGGCTAAATAATGCCATGTTCAAATCTGAAAATAATAAACATGAATATAATAAGTAAACTGGACATTATCAATTTAGCATATAAACATATAGTATGAAACCTTAATAAAACTATAATATAATATATGCAACGACAACCCAATCCCATATTCAATATCCCTCAGCATAGAGTGAGCATTAAATACTATGATTGATTGAGAACCATTCTCGTTATTAGTGCTATCATGATAACTTTTATCAAACACTAATAATATGCTGTTATATATTTGGTCTCTAAATAATGATAGTAAGAACTCAGCATAGAGGATACTATAATATTTAGTCTAGTGTATACCATTGTCTAGAATCATGTGTAGCTACATTTTATCCCCTTAATAGGCTTATTTTGTAGTACTATGATACAAAACACCCTCCGCATGGAATGCAAAACTCGAAGCTAAGATAAGGTGTTTGATCAAACCACTATAAACCAAGTAATTCAATCTTGTAGGATCATGAAATAAATACTCTCCACATGGAATGCTAAGCTCGAGGCAAAGACAAAGTATATATTTCACACTACTAT
The DNA here is from genome assembly GCA_030021035.2 of Notholithocarpus densiflorus. Taxonomy (NCBI): domain Eukaryota; kingdom Viridiplantae; phylum Streptophyta; class Magnoliopsida; order Fagales; family Fagaceae; genus Notholithocarpus; species Notholithocarpus densiflorus. The sequence goes on from JARYZH020000011.1 coordinate 5,617,754, forward strand.
GAACCAACAATGGAGGCCGTGAGATCCAACCCTTGTATCTCTCTCCCACTAGATGTTTTAGAATAAATGTTTTTAATTATAAAACATGCATAATCTAATTACACATAGCCTCGCACTTTAAACATTTGAAAACACATAGAAAAAGTTCAATATTCCCTTTAGTGGCATTTTCGTAGGTATCTCGCGACCAAGCTCTTCCCATGAAAATGAAATAGTGAAAACACAAAATTCAAACAGAAAGTCTCGCTACTGTCTCGCGACTATTTCGTTAGTAAAGCTTACCCGCGAAAAGTTTTTGTGAAAATACAAAATTTAGACAGAAACTCTCGCTACTGTCTCACGACTAGTTCGCTAGTAAAGCTTACCCGCGAAACAGTTTTTGTGAATCAATGTCATTTTTCGCAAGTAACTTCGCGGGAAGCTAACTTGCGAAAAACCCGTGTTTTCAGTTTTTGAAGGGAAACTCTGAACAGTTTTTCAAGGGAAACTCTGAACAGTTTTTCAACGGTTTTCATGAATATATAAACATCATTTGAAAATGATAGATATAATTTGATATCAAAAATGAATTCCATTGATGCTATAGCCTTAAAGTTCAATTTAACATATTTAAATTCAAATTTAAACAACATCATAACATCAATATCAGTTTTCATCAAACCATAGTTTCAATAACTATGCAGAAAATTAAATACCTATATAATCTTCTAACATCATGAAACTATTATCTCTAATTCCAAAACTCACAAAACATGTTATACAGATTCGAAATGAAGACCTGGCTCTGATACCATTTGATGGAAATATGCATGTACGCAGCGGAAAATTAACGGATCTACTTCATTCGCAATTGATAACATGCACTATGTAAGTTTCAGAATTAAGAACAATAGAGTGTACCTTGATGCGGTGAAATTCAAAACCAAAGATGAAGAGTACTTGGGAATACTTTTAATCTTCACTCCAATTTCGCTTGATGCCCAAGATGTGTGGTCTCTCAATCAGTTATATGTGTATGTTCTAGAGAGAATGAAAGAGTGTCTAACACTCACATTCATACCAATTCATGTTGTTATAAATTCTATATGTTTCTCTCTATATAACTGATTATCTAATTAGGCTAGCATTTTGGGTCTTTCCAATTGGGTTTTAGTGTGTGGCTTGGAGTTGGACCAAAAGAGAACAAATAAGACTTTAGCTCCAATGGGCCTTGGGCTTTTCTATCAATTCTTGACAAGTCCAAAGTTGTCATTAATTATATTTAATACCACTATATAAATATAATTGCACTCTAGGCCTTATTAATAAATTATATCCCAAGACTTTATTGTACATGCAACCCCTTCATAAAATATTCGTAGTAACATAAAGTAATAATGAAGATTGTCACTTTGTGAATTACTACATCTTAATCATTGAGTACTCGGTTTAATCCTTTTAAGTTATTCACCATATATTTATGAAATCCAATTTCATAAATATTTACTTTAGTCTTACTAAAGTCGTTAGGCCTAACTCTCTGAATAACAAACCCATTAAACTTATCTCAAGGGAATATTTTGTATCTCCGTTAAGAGACTATGAATTCCATCTTGAGAATATATGTTCTATCAACACTAAATGTGATTGCCCAACATACTGAGATTTTGACCGTTACTTTAGATCTCACTCCTGATATATCAAAGCAACCTACATTTCATGATCAAGTCCATTATTTTCTCAAGATTAAGAATTCATGTGAATAGAAGTCGTGAGATTTATTATTCAATTGACAGTCGTTAGGAGAATAATAAATCTCATAGCGGTCTAGTTTAATATGTCTTAACTCTTAAAATATATCAACATATCAACTAGAAGTCACCACTTCCATGATCAAGACAAATCATCTTAGTTAATATGTTATAGTCTTCGCAGATGAAACGCCCAATTTCATCACCAACTACGAACTACAATTCTGAGTTTACAAAGAACTTGTAATTTATATCTTTTGTGACTTTTCACATAAATCACATATTATGCACCTCATTGACTATATGATAATGTCCGAATATTCATGTTATCATTATTTTAGATAATAATAAAACAACTCTATTAAACATAGTATTAAGTCATACATAATGTCATACATAATATCATACACAGTATCATACAATAGGATTTAAGGGCACTAATCCCAACAACAAGTGACATCCTGATTTTGAAATTTTATGGAGCACATCATGTTAACAGTAAGTAGTGTTGCAAGATACTAGCTTGTGTCCATCTCTGATATTTTGGACAGTAACAAAACATAGAAAAATGAGAGAGAGAGAGAGAGAGAGAGAGAGAGACGAACCTTCTACCACTGGACCTCGAGTCGCTGTCTACAAATTATGTTTTAGCTAAGAGAGTTAGGGACTTGCGACAGAGATGAGCATGAGATTGTGAGATAGGAATTTTTAATTTTTTTTCCTCCAAGCCCAATATCACGTGAGAACAACAATTTTTTATTATTATTTATTTTTAATTTGATGTGGCTGCGCACTTGACAATTGATGTGGCAAGTAAATTAATTTTTTATTATTCTGTTTGACACATTAGACTTTTCCATTCAAAGGATAACGGTAGGGACTAAAATGACACAACATTGAAAGGTTAGGAATCAAATTGATACAATTGAAAGGTTGATTACCAAATTGACATATGATGTAAAGAATAGGGACCATTTATGTTTACCCAAAAATTATTTTTAATTTAATATGCTTTAGAATCTCATTTGATCAAAATTCAAGACAATGATATAACACAAGATAATTCCTACAGATAATCATGATTCTTTGAATAATTAGATAATTTTCCTATAAAGAAGTTTAGCTTCAAACCAGTTTGGAGGAATCTTCCTTTGACCCAATATCCACCAAACATATTTATTATTTAATTTTCTAAACATATTTAATTTTCTAATATAAATTTAATTTTATAATGCACAATGCAACCTATCTGGGATTTAGGGATCACCCAAGGCAAACCAACAGCATACATGTGGGTTGGGGTTAATGACAACTACTAAACTTAATACGCTGGGATTATAAATCAAGATTTTATAAACCGCCCCAATAGTTCACTTATAGTGGTGATTATAATTAGGGCTGTCCACGGGTCAATCCAGGTCGGGTTTGTACCTAACCCGGAACTGACCCGCCGGAATCAGGTGGTAGAAAATTGCACCTGTCGCCAACTGCCGGAGTAGTCGGGTTGGGCGGATCAAACCATTAACGGGTGGCAGGCGGGTCGGTCGGAGTCATAGACCTGAGAAGACGGCAAGAAAACAGTGAGAAAAACTCAGATTTGGCGAAAATCTCATCGGATTCTATGAGATTTCGCTAGATCCAGCGAAAATCTCATCGGATTCGATGAGATTTTTCCAGATCTGATTAAAATCTCACCGGATCTAAGTGAAATATCGCTGGAATCTGGGTTTTTTGGCCAGAATTTGGAAAATTTTCACCAAAATCTGGAAAAATTGGCTGGAATTTGGAAATTTTTGCCGGAATCTGTGTATCTTTCGGTCGGTTCGAGTTTTTAGAGTTTTAGGGGAGGAAAACCGAAACCGACCTACCAGAATCGGTTTCTGGTGGTGAAGACCCGCCGCCGACCGTCGGAGTAATTAGGTCGACTGGCGTTGGATCGAATCCGGTCGGTTTCCTCGGGTGGGTTGAGTCTTCGGATGATTTTGGACAACCCTAATTATAATGAGCTATAGCAACATGTTTTTATTTAAATCACCACAATAGATTTTTTTTAAATTAAAATAAAAATAGTTAATAAAAGAAATACATATTTTTAAGAAAGGGTTCTATTGCGACTGTTATTAACCACCGCTATGAGTCAAGAGAAATTTTTCCCAAAAAAAATGCGTAGCTCCTCTTCCTCTTCCCTCTTTTGCTCTTTCTCTTGCTATCCAGTGTTGGGAATTAAATTGAATTCCCAAACTAATAGAGAGGAAAAATAAAAGAAAAAATAACACATAAAAGCAATCACACTATACAAAAAATTTATATTGTTCGACAATTTACCTATACCCATAGAGTTGTATTTTTACTATGTTAGAGAGAAAACACAAAAGCAGCAGTTACAGTACATCAATATGTAAAACCCTAATATGAAGCAACAAATAAATACCCAAATCATAGGTCCGAAATAGGAAAATTTGGGCCAAAAATTCTTCATACTTCCAAGTTGAGTAGGGTCACAAACCAAATCAAATACAAACTAGACTTCACATAGCCCAATACCTAAACCACCATTGTAGGCGAAGGTACCTGACTCTTTCTTCTTTTTCACAGACAAAGGAGAAAAGTTCATTGAAGGTACCTGGCTCTCTTTTTTGGGGTTTTTTTTTTTTTTTTTTTTTTTTTTTTTTTTTTTTTTTTTTTTTTATCTTTAGAAAAAATATAGGGAAATAAGAAATAAAAAGGAGGATGATTTATGATTTGCAGTATGTTATACTCAGAGTGTCTCTTTTGAAATTTTGCTTCTCTACCGTCATTGGTGGTCCTAGTAGGCTGTCCCTACCCTAATCAATAGTCTATACTCGTTACCATTGTGATTATGAGCTTGGAAAGAGGTGATAGTTTTTGGGAATAAGAAAGAGAAGCCATGACCATTGGGAGTTTCATATCAAATGTGGGTTGCTGCTATGCCAAATTAGAAAACTCTCCAAAACACCATAGGGAGAATGAATAAAAGCAATTGTAAAAGAAAGGCATACATGATTAAGGACTCAGGGTGGTCAATCCTTATGTAGAGCATGTAGGGATGGCAATTTTGCTCCACCCTGCTTGACCTGCCCCTCCCCGCTTCACCCCACGCGGGTTTTCCCCGCCCCGCAAAGGTCGTGGGGCGGGGATGGGGCAAGATTTTAGCCCCGCACCATGGGGCGGGGCGGGCAAGGATGGGTTTAGACTTTTTAAATCCAACCTGCCCCGCCCCCCATTGATAAGGGTTAGATTGTAAATTTTTCATACCCTAAAACCCTACTATATAAACAAACATATCATCAACTTATTTTATTCTACCTAACAAAGATTTCTATCTCTCTCTTTTTTTCTAACAAAGTTAGAAATAAGGTACCAATTTTAATATTTTCTTTTGTCTTTATTATAAAAAAATTTATATACTATTGAATAATTAATTTTGTATTATGAGATTTTTTGTTGTTGTTGTGATATTGTCTTGTTAAACACTTTAATAATATTGTTCAATTTTTGCTAAAAATTAGTTTGATTTGATGAGATAAATTTATTTTTAATTTCAAATATATTTTTATTAACGAAACAGGTTTTATTGAAAACAATTGCAATAGTTGTAGACAAATTAACAAGAAGTAGAGTTTTACGAGGTGGGGGCGGGGCTTTGTGGGCCCTAAGGGGAAGGGATGGGGCAAGAAAATTTTCCCCATCATGCGAGGCATTGCGGGGATAGGGTAAGAAAAAACCATGCGGGGCGGGGGCGGGGGCGAGGGCAAAGACCCCATCATTCGGACCCGCCCCACCCTATTGCCATCCCTAAGAGCATGTTAAAGAAATCTTTGAGAGCAAATGAAAATGATGTGCTACCCTTTCTTTGAAAGCAATTGAGAATACTAAGTTGTCTTGAAAGAGAGAGGGGGAGAGTGTTGCTGAGTTCTTAGGACTGTTAACAGCTAGTGGGCCAATACTTTTTTTTTGAGGTAAAAATAGGTAGAATCTTTTATTAAGTAAACACTGTACATACAAAATATATGCCCTGTTTCAACAATCCGAAAACAGGGGGTAAAAGGAACATAAAAAATAATGCTCAATTATTGATACATAGCAGTCAGTCCTTCATAAGCTTCACTGTTGACCCTTGGCCTCTCTGTCCTGCTGCTGTGCTTGCATAAATCTCTGATATTCCTGCAAGAAACCATTTGCCCCCCTTAGTATGTCTCTTGGATGGAGTTGGATCTGTTCAAAGTAGTACTTGTTCCGTGCGTTCCAGATTGCCCAAGCCATGACTGCCCACTTCTCTACATCATGCAATTCTAATTTATTTACCATCCTTTGGAGGAGCATAAAGAAGTCACCTTCTGTATTGGGGCATTTCTGAATTCTTCCACTGCAAAGAGCCCATACGTTCCTTGCTAGAGGGCATTCCCACAATAGGTGTCTAACTGATTCGGGTTTCTGACAGCACATACCACACATGGGATCTACCTGCACTATTCTCTTGTTTAAGTTCTCTCTGGTTGGCAATATATTTGAGCATGCCCTCCAGAGGAACATACGGACCTTTGGTGGCACGTTCAACTGCCACAAATTCCTCCAAACTGATCTATCTCTTCTGGCTACTAAGTGTTCACCCCGAAAAGTGTCCCTCATCCTTATAGCTAGCTTGTAGGCAAATTTCACCGAGAAAGCTCCTGATTTTGTCTCCTTCCATATTAGGGTGTCTCGGCTTCCATCTTGTGGCAATGTAGTAGCCAGAATCTCCATCCTTGTCCTGTGTGCAAAGAGGTCGAAGATTTTCTCCCTATCCCATTGTTTCGTATGTCCGTCTATCACGTCCTTGACCATCAGCACCTGCTGTTGTTCACCCAGAAAAATCGGTTCATAAGAGAGCCAGTTGTGTATATTGACGCCAATAGTTCGACCATCTCCCACCTTCCATTTGGACCCTTCCCGTATGATGTTTCTTGAGTGAGTGTTATGGATAAGTCGCCATGCTTGTTTTGCTAGCAAGGCTAAATTGAAGGCTTGTATGTCTCGAAACCCCATCCCTCCTCTTGCTTTTGGGCTGCAAAGCCTTTTCCAATTGATCCAATGAATTTTCTTTTCATCCTTCGTCTGACCCCACCAATATTTAGCTAATGTAGAGTTTAGAGTGTCGCATAAAGCATTTGGGATTTTGAAGATTCCCATAGTGTATGTGGGGATGGCTTGGGCCACTGTTTTAATGAGTATCTCCCTTCCGGCCTTTGAAATAAATTTCTCCTTCCACCCCATCACTTTCTTTGTAATTTTCTCTTGTAAGCCTTTGAAAGTGTTGACCTTTGATCTTCCTCCGGTCATGGGCAAGCCTAGGTATGGTTCACAATCTTCCATAATTCTGCCCCCAAATAGTGCCTGGATTCCTGCCTTAACCGAATCCCTTGTATTTCTGCTAAAGAAGATGGATGTTTTGTGTCTATTTATAGCTTATCCTGAAGCAGCTTCATACCTCCCGAGAATATTTAGAAGGTGCTGCCCCTCCTCCATTGTGGCTTGGCAAAAAATGAAGCTATCGTCTGCAAACAACAAGTGAGAAATGCATACTCCATTTTTACAAGATAAAATCCCATGTAGGTGTTTTGTCTCCACATCCTTTCTTATAAGGGAAGAAAGGCCCTTCGCACATAGTAAAAATAAATAGAGGGATAGTGGGTCTCCTTGTTTAAACCCCGTGAGGGTGAGACGTACCCCTTAGGTTCTCCATTAATGAGCACCGAGTATGTTGCTGTATGGATAATCGCCATAGCCAGTTGCACCCACTTTTCATCAAACCCCAATTTTAGCATGATTTGCCAGAGGAAAGACCACTCAACCCGGTCATAGGCCTTGCTAATATCCAGTTTGATTGCCATCTGCCCTTTCTTTCCTGTTCTTTTATTCCTCATCTTGTGTAACACCTCAAAAGCTACAGTTGTATTATCAGTTATCAACCGGTTAGGAACAAAAGCACTTTGTGAATCCGATATTACATTGGGTAGAATTAATTTCAAGCGATTTGCTATCACTTTGGAGACAATTCTGGATACAACATTTCCTAGACTAATAGGCCGGTATGCAGAAAATGGCCTGAATGTAAAACAGATAAAACAGCATTTGTGACATCATCACCTACAACATGCCAGAATTTTTGGAAAAAGAAAGGAGATATACCATCGGGACCTGGAGATTTTGAGGGGTGCATGTTGAACAAAGCCTTTCTAACCTCTTCCGGTGTGTAGGGTTGAAGGAGTGTATGATTCATATCTGGATGGACCACCTTATCAACCGAGTCCAAGACCGACTCCAAATTTGTTGGGTTTGATGTTGTGAACAAATTCTGAAAATAATTTTCAGCCAATCTGGCTATGTCAACATCTGATGTACACCATTGTTCATGATCATCCAAGAATCCATGGATATGGTTCTTTCGTCTTTGTTGGTTGGCTTTCTGATGAAAATATCTTGTATTTTTATCTCCTGCAGGAAGCCAAATAGCCCTAGATCGCTGCCTCCAAAACAATTCATCCTGTAAGAGTAAGCAATTGATCTCATCCCGAACTTTGTGAATTTGATCTTGGTTTTCGGCTAGGTTCATAGAGGTTAGTGCTTCCAATTCTATGTACTTTGATTTAATTTGCTCTTTAGAATTGCCCAAAGTTCGGCTCCACCTCACCAAAGCATGCGGCAAGCTTTTATTTTTTCAAATAATCGGTACATGGGGCTACCCGTGAGGTTCACTCCTTCCCATGCCTCACGGATCACCTGCTCACAAGCCGGATCCAATGCCCACCTTTCTTCAAATTTCTTTGGCTTTCGTCTCCTACTTGTAACCTGTGTGACTTCTTGTGTTGTAATTAAAATTGGCTCGTGATCAGAGTATGCCGCATGAAGATGATGCACTATTGCAAAAGGATAGGCCTTTCTCCATTCTGTGTTTGCACATGCCCGGTCCAATCTCTCTTGAACAAAAGCCCTTCCCGGTCTCCCATTCCTCCAGGTAAATATGTTTCCAATGAAACCAAGATCGCTCAACCCACAATGTAATAATGCTTGGCGAAAATCCTCCATTTGCCTGGGTGGTCGTAGGAGGCCACCTTGCTTTTTCTCTGATGACAATATCTCGTTGTAGTCACCCACACACAGCCACGGCATGGAATCTCTAGAGTGTAAATAGCTCCCAAGACTCATGTTTTCGATGTGCCTCCGGTTTTCCATAGAAACCTGTTATTCTCCAAGGTGTAGGTGAATTATTCATGATTCGGGCATCAATATGATTCAAAGAAAAAGTTTGCGCATGTAAATCAACACCTGCCTTCCACATCATTGCAAGGCCACCTGCTCTACGGACACATGGGACTGCTAACATAGCATCATAGTGTAAATTTGCTTGAATAAGTTTCATCTCATCAACTGTTTGTTTTGTCTCCATAAGAAACAAAATATCGGGAGCCTTCCTTCTCACCAAATGAGAGAGTACAGTGCCTGCACGGAGGTTCCTAAACCCCCGGCAGTTCCAGCTTAGGACGATCATTGTGCTCGGCGGGGCTAATTTTCATCCTCCACCATTTTGATTTCAACATTTTTTTCCGCTGCCCTTGATTTTTTCCTGGACCTATCATGTGCTTCCCCCTCATATGATCTTTTCTTCCCTTCTTCTATTGTTCCCGTGGGTGGTGTAGTGTTTGCTGAGTCTACCCTAGCAATTCTAGTCCACTTAAGAGTCTTAGGCTGCGAGGCTTGAAGTGGAGCACGTGAATTCCCCTCAAAATCGTGTGGAGCTAGGGTTTCACTTTGAGAATTAATTCCTGAATTTCCTATATTGCCCACGTACATTACTGGAACGTTAATAAACTCCTCAGCATGCACTCCCACGTTTTTCTCCTTCCTATTTAATTCCTTACCGTTTGGGAGCTCTTTATTATCCGGGTTTATTTCTCTCATAACTCCTGGAGTTATTTCCTCCATAAAATTTGGATTAATGTTCTCCTTAATTGTTTGTTTGGTCATGCCGTAACTGTTTTGTGCAGTGAATGTCATTAGTGAGTCCGTAACCCCCTCATTATTGTCCTTTTCCATGCTTGTAACGGACCCAGTAGGAGCCACCACCGGTGAAACAGTTGTCCATGGAGGTTGGTGGTCCGTTGGTTGCCGACGGGGTGGGCTAGTGGGCCAATACTTACATTCTCGAGGATTTGTCATAACAGATTGCTTGCTCAGTGATTTCCCAACACTTATTATCCATTACTTTACCCTCCAATGAAAAAAAAAAAGATTTCTAAGATTATCCATTAAGTCATTTAAGAATTTAAATAAAGTAGGCATGTTGTTCCCTATAATTTATGTATTATGAATATTCATTGTAACAAATTCCACCTAGTAAGTAGAGTTTGGTCCTTATAGCTAGACACCTCAATGTTTTATTTTTTTGTCACATATTTCACCAATAGAAATAAATTGTAACCCTGTTTATTCAACAAAAAATTTAGAAGATGAATTTAAGTAAAAATAAAATGGTATGCAGTCACTGTGTCCAATATGAAATTGCTTGGCAACAATGTGATCAAATGTACCTTAACAAATATTACCAAAGAACTAGTTTCTTGAAAAGCTGATACTGCCTCCATTAAGTTTGTTTGGTGGCAACAAATCCAACCAAAAGCTGAGCCCACAAACAAAGATAATAATTGGTCTCAAATTAATTCTCCACAAGCATGATCACATTGGAAATCAATCTATATTGAATTGGTACCAATATATCTTGCAATACTTGGCCAATGACAAATTATATATAATGCTTGATAATAGCTTTAGTAATTGGTAATAAATTTAAGGTTGTGCGAATTTCCATCATTATAGATTAGAGCTTCCATTTGCTTACTAATTAAAAAGAAAAATAATACATGGGAAAAATTATTAATAGATAAGACATACAAATACCAATCTAGTAAGTCCTTACTTCTCTATGTACTATGGCCACTTTCACTTTATATCAAGAAAATACAAGTAATGAAAATATGGATGTATTAAACAATAAAGAGAAGCAATCCATTCTTTCTATATTATGAAATTTCAAATATCATGCAGTATGTGTAATCCTAAAATCAATTGTTTGAGCTTTAAAATTGTTTTTGTCTTTCTTATGCTCAATTGTTTCTATCAATCTCAAATATGAAGCCTATGAGACCACATCATACATTCAGAGCAACAACATAAATAACTATAACAACAAATTAGTGTCCATCTTCATCAAATTTCATCTAAGCTAAAAAGTAATTAGGAACACATTCTTATCAAATATTAACATTTACATTCCTTTTAGCAAATTAATAGAGCCAATAAAATCGCATACATAATATCAAATTATTTTGAAAAACCATATGCTAGTATCTTTGCACAATACAAAAATTACAACATTGCTAGTATCATTGCACAAGTAAATACTACAAAAAAAATATCTAACATGATTAGACTAATCGTTGAACAATCACATTCTCAACACAAGTAGATAATACAAAATAAATATCTAACATCAAGTTATCTTGAACAACCATGTTGGTAGTATCCTTGTACTATGCAAAAATTACATAATTAGATATTACTAATAACATTTAAGTATGATGTCAATTTAGACTTGAACCTTTTCAATATTTCCAAACGGCGTGGACAAATATGTTCTTTTTGCTCGAAATCCATGTTACTTATATCTTTCTTAATAATTTCGTCTTCCACTTTCACCTTTTCTAATTTATTCTTTTCTTCCTTGTTATGAATCAGCTCTCTGTTCTTTTGATTTAATATGCATTATATTTCGTTGTTCTTCCAATGCAATACGTATACTTTCATTTTTCTCATCATACATTATCCTCCTTTATTTCTTAATTTCATCCAATTGGGAGGAAAGTCTTGGGACCACATCATCGTTAGTTTTTATTTTCTTCAATTTCTCATTTTTGACCTTCTTGCCTATTGGTCTCTCCAAGTCTACAAATGAATTTATTTCATCACTGTCTTCATCTAGATTTATTGACCCTGGAAGTGTAGGATAGGATGTTGCGACTAGATGTCTTGCACAGACCTTCACATTATCTCTTAGATTCAATCATCCAGCTTCATACCTTAAAATATTCCAACAATATTCAAATTGAAATGAGGTTTATTTCTACTTTTATACATAGTATTTGCATCATCAATCTATAAAATTAACAAATTGAAAATAATGAGTGTATTAAAAATTTTAGTGCATTGATGTATAATACATAATAGATGGTGAATAGATATGTATTGTTGTGTTTAATTTTACCACTTTCATTCTGATTCTTAATTTGGGCCAAGAATCCACAAAACTTGTTGGTCTCCCTCTGAATCGTTGACCACCAACTATTTAAAAAGTTATTTGGGTAGTTAAATTTATTGTCATTGTGGAAATTGGACCAAATTCTATTCCAAAATGTTATGTGTTTTTGGTCAATTAAGGTCACGACATCTGAGCTAACATTGAGCCTCACCGACATTACCTTAATGTCTTCTTTTATGGTGAAGTTATTTCTCCGTTGACCTTTCTTAATAGGTAATTGATCTTGTTTCAATGTGGGGTGCAGATTATCCCATTTCAATGTGGGGTGGAGATTGATGGAAATTTATGTCTGAATGTTGAGTGACTATCAAAAAATCATTGCAAAAACCTTATTCCTTCTCCTATAAAATGTCCAAGAAGAAGGGATTTTGCAAGTCCGTCACCTAAAAAAATCCAATTACACTAACAAATACATAGTACAATCATTAATCCAAATAAAGAACTCATATAGGTGACTCTTATAATAGTACAATCAGTAACACAACTCTTACACTAACAAAAACTAATAATACTAACAACTATTAATAGTACCAAATTCGATACCATATGATATCCATTCATTTTATATAGTCAAAATATGTCAGTTGGAAAATTACAGTTTGAGAAAAGTTGTAGACTGTAATACCTATAAATAGGGGTGGAGCCACATGGCTTTTTAATTTTTTTTTAATTTTTCCTCTAGTGTACATAGAAAAAAGACATGGGCCTCTTCAAAATAAATATCCAACCCCCATATTATTCCCAAGACTTCTCTTAGTCCAATAGATATCTATTGTACTCAAATAAAATAAAATAACTTGGCCCATTATATTACCCAAATATTTCAAAACAAAACTTCACTTTATCTACTTCATTCCCAATCTCAAGAAAGCTACGTTACTCCTTTTTTTTTCCTTCTCTAAAGCACTACTAACTCAACCCTAAATCCCAACTCAAATAAAACAAAAGTCTCATCAATCTCATGCCTCCCCACAGTTTGAAAAAAGAAAAAAATAAATCTGACCTATTTTTTTTTTCTTCTCACGCAGTCTACAGACTCAACACAGTTGCACAATAATTCACTTTTATTGCAAAATTTTAGGATTGGAATTTGGTGAGGTTTTATTTATTTATTTTTATTTTTTTTCTCTCTCTAGCTCAAAAACATTCATCATCCTTTAATATTGTTATTTGTTAACTCTTAATTAATCAATCAATCTTAGTTTCTTTTGTTGATTTTCTCAACTATCTAAAACCTAATATTCACATGCTCCTTAGTTTTTCATATATTTTTGGAAGAATATATGATTGAAAGCATGAGATTGTTTGTGGATTGTGGTGAATCTTCAAGAGATGATCTATATTTGTAGGTATTGTGGTACCCATCTTTGCATTTTGTGAAGACATTGTTTCCAAGGTAGAATTGTTTTGATCTCTTACCTACTTTTGATTAGTTAGACATCATGATTATGAGTCAACACAATTGTCTTCAACCTCCATTTTCGATTTCTGTTTAATGTAGTAGTGATATGGGCAGGAAATCTTGTTTTTGAAGTCCTGTGCACGTGTCCATCATCTTCCTCAACACCGTATGACCTCCCTCTATTACAGGTTAGGTTAATGTATATTACTAGTTTCATCATTCCTTAAAGTTCTCAATGTCCGAGCAAACCCTTTCATGTATGATTACCAAACATAGTAATTTATTATGTGATCAGCTGAATCAAATTTCATCCCCTCTGCTGGGATGAAATCAACATTATCCTCATCCTTAATTGTTTCCTCAATAACATTATTTACAGGTGTATAGAATTCTGTTGCCACAACCTCATTAACAACAGTTTGCATATCAATTTCCATTTCACCAACGTGCACACAAACTTGGAAATCAAATAACAAGGTAATAACAATCCTTTCAATTTTACATTCTATAATTACATGGGCATAAGACTATACAAATCAGGGGTCATATAAGTAGTGTCCACATTATTCAACAAAATTCAAATTCAACCTTCACAAATATATGTCCATGTATTGTTAAATTTCTCAACTCCAACCAAAGTAAACAAAATTGCATTCACAAGTTTAGCCATTATAAACGACATATGAACTGCCAAAATTTATAACGGAACATTTGCATGCAATCCATACAAAGGATGTCCATACAAAGAATGACCAACATTAACCATACAAGTTCAATGTAGAAGGGGTAGGAAGACCAATATGAACGATATAAGTAACAACATTTGTTTCACAACATCTCAGACTCAGAATTACCACATTAACCTTAACTAAATGACCACATTTTTTGTAAAACTAAATGTGTAGACAACAATTTCTCATACAAGTAACAACAACTCATACAAAGAATTACAACATTTACCATAACTATGTGACCATATTTTGCAAAACTAAATAACCATACAACGATTTCTCTTACAAGTAACAACATGTCGTACATAGAATGACAACATTTTGCACAATTAAAGAACCACATTTACACAACTAAATAATCACATTTTCACTATACATTACCTCTATAACCAGAGTATTTCTTCAATCGAAACCTAAACCACTAATCTAATAGAATCAAACCGACCAAACCAAATCTAAATCAGCTCATTTTTCAATGGGTATCAATCAGCTCCCCTTTCAACGAGTACCGGGAGCACCTTCTCCATTCGGAGCAGTACACAACATAGCATATTCTCCTTAAAAAGCAAATTACAATAGAGTTCTTTCTCCTTCAAGAGAAAATCACAATAGAGTACCTTCTCCTTCGGCTATGTAGAGTAGAGCAGAACAAAAAGTACATGCTTGAAGTGGATATGCTTTAAATACTTCTTCCCACCAGCATGCGGTTCCCTATATTTGGCCCATTTGGATACAAGTATTAAGGTAGCTGTGGTTGATTGGCTGAGAGGATAATACATTGTTGACTTGGATGCCGCCTCATTGCACAAGCTAACTGGGTAGGCTCATTAATTCACTAGCACCCTCGCGCAAGCCATGTCATAGGACACAACAAATTGATATAAACTTACATAAAAAATATGATGTAAAGTAATCTTTTTCGTTAGTTTTTTTTTTGTCCTAAAGGATCATTATTTGATTAAAGGTGTATTTATAATTCATGTAAGAATGAATTTTATATGATAATTTATTATATCTGTCTCCCAAGTTAGTTATCATTTTTTGAGTTAATTTTTTGTTGGGGTTTGAAATTAGGTGACAAATAATGAGCAAACGACAAACAATTGAAGCATTATTTTAGAAAAAAGATATTAGTCATTTAGATCTTAAGACATCTGTAGAAATAAATATTGATATTTTAATGCCTGATGAGCATCCTTCCAAATGTTTAAGAATTCACTCTGAAGAGATAGGCGGTGATCCAGGATCACATCAACAAATATAGAAATTCCCTATCAACAAACAAGATGAAATCTAACGTGCTTATCTCATAGACAATCTATATTAACCTAAAGATATAGAGTACTCATTCAAATTCCCAAATAATCATCATCATAGTTTTCAAGTTTCATGGTTTCAATCACATTCGAATTAGTTGGAATACTCACCTTCAAAGGATGCAATCTATTGTCTGCCTTGCTACATTTTTGGTAAGAAACCAACATGTTGTCCTAGATCAAATGCATTCACTGTAAAAGGTTCTAATAATTGGAAAATGTGAATGATGGAATGAATTATCTTTTAATTGGTCATGAGAGGAAAGATCCAAATTCACCACATAAAATTGCTGTGAGGATCTAAAGAATTATTCACGACATATTGACAAGCTAGTTGAGAAACAAACATCAAAATAAATAGAGAATAATCGATTGCGACTCAAGACCTTCATAGTGTGCTCGATGGCTAGCATTCCAAGTTTTTGCTTTTAAAGGTCAAGATGAAAGCCTTGACTCAAAAACTCGAGGTAAATTTATTAAATGGATAAAACACACATCAACTTTCAATGACAAAGTAGCTAAAGTTGTCTTAGAAAATGCTCCATGGAATGCCAAATATACATCACCCAAAATTAAAAGGAGATCTTGCATATTTTTGCTAGTAAAGTGCAAAATGCTATTCGTAAAGAAATTGGGGATGCGAAATTTTGCATTCTAGTTGATGAAGCTCGAGATGAGTCGAAGAGATAGCAAATGACCATTATTTTGAGGTTTGTTGATAAAGAAGGTTTCATTAAAGAATATTTTTTTCATGTTGTATATGGTAGAGATACTATTGCATTGATCTTAAAGAAGGAGATATTTGTTGTTCTTTCTCGTTACAATCTTCACATTAAAAATAATCGAGGTAAAGGATATGATGAAGCTAGTAATATGTACGGTGAATGGAATGGATTACAAGCTTTGTTCCTTAAAAATTGCCCATATGCTTATTATATACATTGCATGGCTCATAGGTTGCAATTAGTTCTAGTTACAGCATCTAAAGAAGTAAAAGTTGTTCATTAATTCTTTGATTATTTGATTAATATTATTAATATTGTGGTTGGTTCTAGTAAGCGTAATGATGGATTACAATATGCTCAAACGGAACTAGTTGAGAATATGATTGCTTCTAAAGAAATTAAGACAAGAAGAGGAGCAAACCAAATTAGTACTTTGCAATGAGTTAGAGATACTAGGTGGAGATCTTATTTTCAATCTATTTGTAGTTTGATAAAAATGATTGATGTAACTTGCAAATTTATCAACACTATCTATGAGGAAGGGGCTAACTATAAACAACATGGTGATGTCGAGGGAGCCTATCATGTATTAACATCATTTGAGTTTATTTTAATCTTGCATTAAATGAAAGATATAATGAGAATTATTAATATCCTTTGTCAAACTTTGCAACAACATTCTCATGACCTTTAAAATGCCATGTATTTAGTTTCAACCACAAAATCACTTATTCAGAAGTTAAGAGATAATGGATGGGAGCCTTTACTTGCTAGCGTTATATCATTTTATGAACAACATGAAATTGATATTCCTTATATGAATGCTAGTTGTGAGCACAAGCACCCGCACCACACCTCCTTTTGGGTGAGTACGCCTTTGCCTAGGTTGGACCATGGTAGAGGGGTGTAAATGGAGTCGCCATCTAGTTTAGGTCTAGGAACTATAAATATAGCGTCCTTTGTGGAAGGATTGATCTTTACTAAAGCATGTGTTCGGAGTTTAGAAATAGGGATAGAAAGGTGTTAGACACATAACCGTACCCGACCCGTGGGCACTCATTGTATTCCAAATCTTAATATCATTAAAGGCATATTTAACATGTTATTCTAACTCACACACACATTCTAACATGCATCTAAAAGCAAACAAACATGGCATAATCATCCCAAGCCTAGCATTCATCTATCATGGCATTAAGCATATATTACCAAGGGCAGAAACATCACAAGGTAGATCTAGATAACACATCTAAACATTCAAAAATCATGGGACTCAACCAAACATATTCATGTTCATCAACTATATCATACTCATTTTTGAAATTAAATGCATATTCATGTGATTATGCATGACTTGCCTCACTGCATCACAACACTTATGCATCAATGCATGTTCATTGGTATATACATGTTCATGGTATTCAAACAATCTAAAACCCTAATAATCATCAAAGAGATAAAACAAACAAAGAAAAACAAAAAGAGAGAAACAGAGACTTAAAAAAGGTAAACTAAGTTACATACATAGGTCATGCATGAACAGCCCAACTGTATGCGTACATACATCACGAGCATGCGTACGTATGCACACAACATGCGCATGCATACACTCCTAGAACACAAAACCCAGCAAACAGAAAGAAAACTACCAAACTAAAGAGCTAACAACCTAACATGCTTTATAACACGAACAAAAAATAAACCTAGACTATACAGGTATGTTATAAACACATAAACACACACACACACATATATATATGCACAAGAAAACAAAGAAAAGTGAAGAGCCAAAGTTAGAACCTTTACCTCAACACTAGAACTCTTTAGAGCTTGATTTTGATCATTCCCCCTAGTCAATCTATTCACAACCAAATCAACATGGGTTAGCAAACTTTAGAACTCAAAGATCAAGACTTGAAAAAGTCTCAATCAAACAAAATTTGGCTTGAGGATATTTTGTGAAAAACTCCCCTTTTGATTCACTATTTTCTAGTGAATCTTATGTGTTTTTCCACCGTTTTCATCCTCTCTTGAAAAAGTGCCTTTTATGGCTTTATATAGTTGAAAAATAGGGGTTTGGGGCGGCTCCTGGACAATGTAGGATTCGTTCCAAACCAAGTTTAATGCAGAAAAAACTTTGCTTACATAGTTTCTAGAACCCTAGTTGTGTATGCATGCCCGTGCATGCAATAAGCATGCATACGCATGGCTTGAGTGTGCATACGTGATGTGCATGAAATATATATAATAAAGTACTCACATATCTACATATTTAGCCTTACTTTTATGCTATTTTGTGACTGATTATATATTATCTTTGTGTTGCAGGTAACAAGGACTTTACATGCAAAGTGGGGCTAGGCCAATTGAATGAAGCCATCTTACATCTAGCCAGGCGTGAATTCAAGAGAAGACCAAAAATTAAAGAATAAGAAGAGATCCAGGCGTGAAGTCACTGAAGTGTAGAAAGCAAAAGAATAAAAAATAAAAGAATAGGAGTGCTTTTGTGGATAAGACATGTACAATGGGCTTGATTTCATGTTTGACGTGGGCCTAATTAATTCTTCACCGAAACACGTACTTGGGAGTTCTTACAATGGGCCACGTTGGGATCTTAATAGTAAGGCTTTAGGTCAGCCGCATGTGATGGATTATAGAGGAGCAAAACAAAGCAATACAAATCCGACTTGTATTAGGACTGGTTGCCCTTATATAAACCTTTAGGTCAGTTTACAAGAGAGTGCGAGTGCTAGGGCTAAGATGCAAAACAGAAAATTGGAGCAAGAGGCAGTGCCGCATGTGGCTTCTCTGTAGCTTTTCTCCATGATAGCATTGTGACTATTTCTTTCTCTATTTTATTTGTCTAGTTTAATGTTTAGTATTTTATTCTTGTGTTTTATTTCAATTACTATGAGTAGCTAAATTTATAATTAGGGTTGAGGATGAAACCTTATTAAGGATTATCAATAATATTTATGTGATTTGATTTTTTTCCCACAATAGTTGTTCTTTAATGATTTAAATTGTTCTTGATTCATATCAATTGATTAAGATGAGATTCTAGATATGAGTTCAATCATGTTTTTCTCATGATTTAGGATTTGTCTTAATTAATTGAATGCTTGGTTTATTAATTATTGATTATAAAATTGGACATCGCTTGTGATTTGTTTGTCAATGGATACAATTTATGATTTGATTTTTAGAATTGGATATATCTTGTGATTTGTTTGGCTACGGATACAATTGATGATTTGATTTTATACTTAAGAAGCGAATAAGAACATGCTTTTGATTTTTAAAATAAGGGTTTTAATGATGATATTTTCCATGATAGCAAGATTGATTTCTAGATTACCATGCAGTGTTTGGGAAAAATTAATGATCATATGTATATGCTGATATGACTTACAAGGCAGATTCCAAGACCTTAATTCCTTTCTCTTGATTGTTTACATCTTTTTATTGCTTTATATCTTTTGCTTAGTTTACCTATTTGCTTAATTTTATAATTTGCTTAGTTTATTTAATTTCAAAACAACCAATTTTTATTAAACTAGATTAGAATTAATTTGGTTAAGGTTTAATTAATTTTCCTACGTTCATTCAAGTCCCTGTGGGTTCGACCTCGTTCTTGTCAAACTATACTTCGGTACGGTTTGTACACTTGCGAGTACTTTAAAATTTCACAACAATACGCATACGCATGTATGCGTGTGCACACTTAGGGTTTCCTGCGGCCTTTCTTTTCCAAAAATAGTTTTATTCTTCAAAAAATAAGTTATATTTTCCACAAATACTTTCCTCAAGTCAATTTTCATCTAATTGAGCCATAAACCAACCTTGGGCTTTAGAGTACTACCATCATTGGGGAACGAGGGTCTGAGTTGTAAGGGGTACAAAATGTAGTGTCTACACTAGTTACACTAAAACTCGAGGTAGATACCGTCGTTAAGATGAAGATTTAATAATAGAATATCATTTTAGAATTGGCATATTTACAATTGTGATAGACTTTCAATTGCAAGAATTGAAAAGTAAATTTTGTGAGCTAACAATGGAACTTGTCATTCTTAGTTAAGCTTTAAATCCCAAAAATGCTTTTAGATTATTCAACATTGTTGATATATGCAATTTGGTTCAAAAATATTATCCTCAAGATTTCACTGAGCAAGAACAAAACCGTTTAAAGTTTCAATTGCAACATTATGAGCTTGATTTGATAAAACATCTAGACTGTTTGAAGTTAAGCATGATTTGATGTCAAATGTTCTTTTTTTTGGATATTTTTGTATATGTTTACAATGAACTAGATAGTTTTTGTATGTTCATTAATGTTTAAGAAAATGATAATATATCAAAGTTGATAATTATGAATTAAATTTAGTATATCACTAGTACAAATCGACCCCCCTAGTAATAATTCCTAGCTAGCCCCTGTGTATAAGAAAACAAAATATACAAAAAGTAAAAACGTCAAAGAAAAAAAGAAAGAAAGAACGTACTTGTACAGTTACATACAACAAAAACAAAAACAAAACAAAAAAGTCATGGTGAAAAAGCTAAGAGTGAAAAGTGGAGAAGAAAAGTTGATAGTCTACTGGTATTGGGTTGAAGACGCAAACAAAAAGAATAACAAAGAGGAAGACATAACATAGATTATTAAAAAAAAAAAAAAAAAAGTAGACAACATAAAATGAGAAAAGTGAAGATAAAGATGAGAAGAAATTTAGAAGTGAGAAGTGTAGAAATCGAAGAGTCAGAGACTAGAAGTCGTGTGGCTAAGAAAATACGAAATAAAAGGGAAAGGAAGTGGTGGTATGAAACTAAAATGTCGAAAAAGAGGCAAAGAAAGAAGTTTAGGGGTAAAAACTCAATAATTAACATTAAAAACCAATAATTTTACTTACTAAAAATTACAAAATAACTTTACTCCTCAAACATTCAGATCTTAAACCATCCATCTTACAAATATGGCTATTAACAAAACATTGGTGATTAGAGATAGATGATTAGAGATGGCATCACAGAAATGGCTCAACAGCCATATATAAAAGAAAAGCCAATAGGAAATAACAAAACGCTATTCTAAAAGAGAACCAAGTAAAAGCATTGTTAAATATTATGTGTGTGTATATATATATATATATATATATATATATATAGGCAAAGATTCCCTTAGGAAAAATTATTACAGGCCAACACAAAAATCTTAAAAGAAAACTACGACCTATTAAGAAAATCAACCCTTAATGGACACATATAATAAATATAACCTCTATTAGTAGAGAAAGTGAAACCTAATATATGACCCTTGTTTTAGATTCAAAATGTTGTATTGCTAAAGCACATCCCTAAAATTCCATTACTCATCAATAAAAAATCAGCCTACTACCTTCTTTTTATCTCTTCATTGGATTGCGAAGAAAAATTTTCAATAAAAGCTCAAGAACTAACACCAAAGGGTGGATGCACACACATATGAAAAATTATGTGAACATGGATATTTTTATGAATCATATACTTATTCAAAGCAGCCCAAAACACCAAAACCTACAAACATTGAAAAAAAAAATGCTAAGAAATCAACCATTATTGAACAACTAACATGTTTTTTCCTACACATATTCAAGAGCTAAAACCCATGATGCCACCCAAAAAACTCTGAATTATGATAAATCAAGAAGAAAGCATCTAAATAAAGAGTATAACACAATGACTTAGATTGTCCCTAATGAATAAATGCAGATCATCTAATGACTTAGATTGTCCCTAATGACAGTAAATAATCAAAGATTATAATTTGAGGCCAAAACATTGAAAGAAAGAGAATAAACATCCGGATTTTAATTCAAATTCAAATAACAAAAAATAGCGGTGAGGATGTGAAATAAGTAGAAGGGAGAATTGGCTGAAGAAATCAATTAGTAAAAACAGAAGCTGGCTAAAACATGCAAATCAAAGCCAATTAAAACAGGATTACAGTAAATGAACAAAATGTAATACTAAGTATGAGATAAGTAAAAAGAGAATCAGCATTCAAGCAAACTGTATTAAACTGTAAAATGGTTTAATCTTTCAATTATCTTGTCAATGTTCCTTCTAAATGAAGAGGTTGGTCTTTTTTTTCAAAAATCAGCATATGTAGAGGTCGAGATTTATAGATGGCCTTTCATGATTCTAGGATTCTACCATTCTTGTCCATGCCATAAGCATTAATATTCATAACAAATTAGTAAATAATAGAATACTGGAATTGTTTTTCCATGAAATCAAAAGACCAAAACCAACAAACAACAAAAAAGAATAAATGCTGTAAAGGCCACAAACCAAATATAAAACCTGGTTTGAAACTGAAATTAATGATTACATAATCATCACAAATAGAAATTCAAATCCTTCAAAACCAACACAATGTAATCATTGAGCTACACTGAATAGTAAAATTGAACAAAAACAAATAAGCCAAAATTAATTGCAAAGCCGAGCAAACATAATAATCAAGATCCATGGACTAATGTAAAACATTAATTGAAGAATAAGTGAATTAGTGAATCAATAGAAGTACGCAGAATATTGTTGTTCTTTGGTCATTCAGATGGAACCAAGAATTAAAGATGTTTGCATTATATTTTATTGACTTTTAAAATAAAAAGGTTTTTCTAAAGAAGTTTTTAAGAACCGCAACAAAGAAAGATGAAAGAGAGACTACAAAAGAAGCGGAAGCAAACATTGTAATATGGTTTGAGTTGCAAAAAATATGAAAGATTGTTTTAGTTTTTAACAATCTATTGGTGGGGATATTTAATAAAGTGTCATGTTTCACTTTTCCATTGCTTGATAGACTTTTTAAATATTTTTTTCCATTCAATATGTGTTGTCCTTATGGTGCCACGTTTTGTTTTTTTTTTTTTTGAGAAACAAACAAATTGTTAAACATACATTTATTGTGCCACGTTGATTGCATGCAAGACAAGTTGTATTTAACTATTTATACAGTTATACTCTTTACCTGTTTGAATATAAAAAAATAATAATAATCATTGTTATTTTTTTTCTTTTTTAAAAAACAAACATTAGCAATTTTAGCATTTCATTTCATAAATTTATATATAGTTATAAATAACCATATAATTATATATTATATGGAAAATACATTTAATTGGATTATTTTAATCAATTTTTTTTAAAAAAATTTTACTAATTTTTTTATACTAATTTAATATATTTATTTATATTTTAAATAATTATTAAATTAATTACAACGTCATCACGGATCCACCTTGATCCGACTTTCAAAACCTTGAACCTCTTCCTTTAACGATTCATTAAACAGTCCAGGTCTGAAAACCATGACAGTAACTAAGGCTAAAAAAATATAGCATTTGGCACTTCTATAATGAAACATGTTTCTTGGTGTTGGTGTGCTAAATTTAGTAATGAGCACATCCAATGTTAGTTCTCTTAATGGGCTCATTGGTTTGAAAGTATTCTGAAAACGGTCAAACCTATTTGCAAGCCCTGCCATCCTGCAAGTTTCAACTCCTTCCCTTTTCAATTTGGGCTTTCATGCAAAGCTTGGACTATATGATGGAAATAATCTTGGGCTCAACTGACCCAAGTGCTTCATGAAGAACAAGTTTGGGCTTTGGAATTTTCTATTCGTCTTGTTTTTATTTCATGTAGTGGATGGCCATGATATGGTAGCTTGTCTATTTACATACCCATGTAGTTTCAGACTTAATCAATTATTTACCCGACATTTTACTCGTGCATAGAATAGAAGCAGAAGGTAAAACCGTTCCATCCGGTCTAGAATTGTTGAACCTCTCGTAGTTTTTTAAGCCCATGCAAATACAACCCCTTTTTTCAAATTTTTTATTTCTAAAATAAAATATTTGGGTTATGTCAGTTAGGTCTAAAATTTTTCAAAACTAATCAACTTGGTTTCTAATTACCTTGAGAGAGAAGAAAAATGAGTAATAATTTAAGGTCTAAGTTGGGTTTAAAAACTAAATTAATCTGTTTTGAAAAATTGTGAAGCGGACTTACATTAAGCCAAACCTTAACAATATTAACACTATATTACTTTTATTTTTTTTTAGTATTAATTTTATAATACATTAAGTCCATTTAGTTGGCAAATAATATTTTCCCAAAATAAATTTAAGATGTAGTTTAAAGATGCACCAGCAAACCAAACCTGCCAAATGAGAGAACTCTCACTTTCAGTTGAGACAAAAGTTTTTAGTAGTGAAATTTGAGTAATGTTGATTGTAATTTTTTGAAATACGTATAAGTAAAAAGTATGTAATATTATTTAAAAATTAAAAATAATAGTTTAAATTTGTTTACTAAACAGGCTCTCAACTCTTGGCCTTATGGGAAACATAGTTCCCTCTGTAAGGTCGGCTAAGCCCATATCCGTTGCGAGGATTGAGAAGCCAAACATGGGCGAGCCATTATAAGCGCAGCTGTAGTGTACAATAGCTGGTCTCCAACGAAAGCAAATAATATCTGACCACGAATGACACCTGTAAAAGACAAAGCCCATTGCAAAGTCCTTTTGTCCTTGTACGGAAAGAGGGCTTCCATCACTCCTGGCCTCATACAGTTTCCATGTTTCTTAGCTCAAACAAAGACACGCGGAGTTCACATTCCTTCTTAGATTTGCCATCACGTGGTTTACACAGGTGTCACGCAAAAGAATGCATGTGCATGTTTCGAGTGAGAGAGCATCGATGTACTACAAAACACTTTGAATAAAAAAAGGCATAAATATACTTTTAGTTCTTACATTTTGATGTTATTTCTATTTTGGTCCCTACATTTTTATTTCACAACTTTTAGTTCCTAAACTAATTAACGCGTGTTATTTTAGTTCTTTCCGTCAGTCAACAGACATAAATAACTGAAGTGACTAACGGAGGGATTAAAATATTATTAAAAATTTACTGTAGCACTCATCAGATTAAAAAAAAAAAAAAAAATCTAAAGAACACAAGAACACCAAAGAATAGAAACCTAGATTTTAAACGTAAGAACACTGGCCCAAAAAAACCAAAAAATTACATGAATTGAAATCTAATAACATAAGAACTTGTTCTTCTATGTTCTTATTAAATCAAGAAATAAACCAAGCAACGACGTCAAACCCAGAATCAAAGAGCAAACCCAAATTGAATATCAAAGACATCAAACCCAGAATCAAAGAACAAATCCAGATTGAATATCAAAGACATCAAACCTAGCAACGACATCAAACCCAGAATCAAAGAGCAAACCCAACAACGACATTTTCCTTTATTTGAAATCCAAATAAAAAACAAACAAAATTTTTACTTTTTTTAGTTTTAAAGTGAACACTAGATTTTCACTACAAACACCAAACACAACAAATTTCAAAGCCACTCATACAAATTTTGCACAAGCATTTGCCCAGACTTACCATTCCATCCGCAAATAAAAACCACAGTAGCAAAGCATTCAATCTATTCACCAAAACAATCCCATGAGTCCCCTTCGGCCTGTATCGAGAGAAGGTGAGATCGAAGATTCACTATGGGGTTTCGATCTATAGAGCTTGAAGCTCCAGCCATGGAGGCTGAGAGGGCAAGTAAGATCGAGATTAGAGAAAAAGAGAGAATGGGCTGGGTTCAGATCTACTTTCACTTTGCCCATATTTGCCTTCACTTCGCTTAGATCTACCTTCGTTGTGCCTAGATCTACCTTTGTCGTGCTCTTGCCTAAATCTCCTTTTGCCATGGCCCGATCTGTCTTCTATGTGCTCAAATCTCCCTTCATCGAGCTTAGATATGTCTTTGTCGAGCTTAAATCTGTCTTCGTCATGGCTGGATCTCCAAGAGCGAGAGATCCGACTCCATCTCTCTCTCTCTCTCTTTGAGTTTGTGCTCTAGAAGAATCGAAGAATGAAAAGTATCAGTGAAAAGTGAGGGTTTAAGAAGGAAGTTTAAACGGTTGGTTTGGATCTACGAGTTTTGGTTTTTTTGTGCCAGTGTTCTTACGTTTAAAATTTGGGTTTTTGTTCTTTGGTGTTCTTTAGATTTTTTTTTTTTTTTTTTTTTTATCTGATGAGTGCTATAGTAAATTTTTAATAATATTTTAATCCCTCCATTAGTCACTTCAGTTATTTCTGTCTGTTGACTAACAGAAATGACTAAAATAACACGCGTTAATTGGTTTAGGGACTAAAAGTGGTGAAATAGAAATGTAGGAATCAAAATAGAAATGACTCCAAAATGTAGGGACTAAAAGTGTATTTACGCCAAGAAAAAAATTACGGGATTTATGAAAAGGTGTCCTTGTTTCATGATGCCCATTTTGATTTTTTTGCAGGTCTCTCCTTTTCATATTTTTATATAATCCCATAAAAAAGATGATGGCTCCGACAAAATAAACACATGTAAATATAAATGACGGAAATATACTTTTGTTCCTTATATTTTGGGTAATTTTTATTTTTATTTTTAAATTAATTATGTATCTACCCTAGTTCTAAAAAAAAAAAAAAATCGTTTTCGTTTTTGTCCTTGCTGTTAATCTACTAACAGAAAATTCCTACGTGACATATTCGATATTGACGTGACTAATAAAATAATATTAAAAAAAATTTAGTTGGCATTTAAAAAAATGCCACGTCAGCATTTTATTTTATTTTATTTTAAAACCACGCCAAAAAAACAATTAAAATTTTAAAATTTTTTATTTTTTTAAATCAAATCAAATAATTAATTTAATTTCTTTTTATTTTCATTATATTTTTGGAAGAACATGTTCTTCCCATAACATGACTGGTTCCCAGCAAATCCATCAAAACAAAAGATCAAAACAATGAAACCAAAACCAAAACAGAAGCCATCAATCTGAGATTAAATCGATCAAACCCATATGAAAAAAGAAATCAAAACCGATCAACCGATCAAACTCATATGAAACCAAAACCAAATCACACATAAATTTCATACCACTTTCCCTAAAAATATAAATATATATATTTATATATATATACCACAGAAAAAAAAAAAAAAAAATCCAATGTTAACTTCTTTTTCTTTGCTCTTTCTACGTGTAGACCAACCATTAAAGCGTTAATTGATTATTGTTTAACGTTTATTGACTTTTGGCTTTTTAAAAATGATCTAGTTTGCTTAAAACATCCTTACTTATTGGGAATTACAAAAAATATTCATAATTTTTTTATAAAAAAAAAATCAAATAACAAAAATTGGTTTTTAAATTATTTTTAATTAGAGCCATGGCCAAATATGGAAATATTGATTAGTTTTTTACAAAATATTTTCAGTTGAAACAAATTCAACATAAATTCTTATGAAAACCAAGTTAAGAACTCGTACCAAAATTTCAAAAACCATGTTTCCAATGAAATGACTTGTTTGACCCTTTCACATTGCCCATTGATTTTTTTTGAATAGGAAACTTTCATTCAATTATAATAATGAAGCATCATGATACAAGGCTGCCAAGGCAGATAGAGGAGAATCCTCTAACCAAACTAAATCCTCATCTAAATTTCTAGCATATTGGGCAAGAACATGTGCCACTGTATTCCCTCCCCTCCTAATCTGATTAGTCCTAGCCCAATATAACCCATGTATCAAATGGCGAATATCATCCACCACACAGCCAAGAATGGAATGGTTAGGCAGAGATGAAGAAATGGCTTGTATGACATTAGCATTATCACCCTCAATTATCAAGCTTGTAAACCCAGCATCCATGGCAAACTCCAAGGATCTCTGCAGGCCATCAACTCGGCTTCTTCACTGTTTTTTGCACTTGGTCCGACAGCAGACATTGCGGCCATAACCTCCCCTTTATCATTTCGAATAATAGTGCCTATACCTGTTCTGTCCAGCTCCGAAAACACTGCAGCATATAAGTTTAGCTTGTATACATCTGGCGGTGGAGGTTGTCATTGGTTAGAATTAATTCGCTCAGTCTAAGACACTGTCAACTGGACCTGGGCTTGCTGAAATTCTAGAACGAAGTCCTCTGCTCGCTTGTTGAGGCATTTAGGATCCTTTAATTGACCCCCATGCACAACACAGTTTCGCTGGTTCCATATAATCCACGCCTGCACCCAGAACAACTCCAACTCCTCAACCGTTAACCTGTCCACTAGAAACTCCATTAGTTGAAGTGTATCACGAAAAACAGGGGGTCCTTTCTGCAACTTCGAAATGCTGCCAGTCCATACGTCTTGCACCGCAGCACATTCCCACAATGCATGAGTTGTTGTCTCCACCTCTCTGGTACACCGTTGACATTTATCCTCAGTTGTGATCCTCCAACATGACAGATTGTAGGATGTTGGTAATATATCATGGCAAGCTCTCCATCCAAATATTTTGACTTTATTTTGAATTTTAAGCTTCCACAAGACCGGCCAAATTTTTTTCCCAGCACAGCCACTTGAAGTCTCGACCTTATCTCCATGAAGTTGAATCCGTCTAGCAAGCTTATACGCAGACTTAACATAAAATTTACCAGTCTTGTTGTGCAGCCAAATAATCGAATCTGGAACAAATCTTCGACTGAGGGGGATTCGACATATAGCTTCGGCATCTTCTCTGAGAAACATTCCCATAATCATGTCTCTTCTCCATGCATGCAACTCCGGATCAATCAAATTTGATATTGCTAAATCTTCAACCAGCTCATGTCTTGGATGCATGATTTTATTTGTGGGATGGTTAGGAAGCCACTTATCCCCTACAACACTTATGGAAGACCCATTACCAACCCTCCAACAAGAACCCAATCTAAGAATAGGCAAGGCAGCCATCATACTTCTCCACACATAGGAACAACCAGGCAATTCTTTGGCCTCTAGAAAGGAAGACCGAGGGAAATATCTTGCTTTGAAACACCTGTATAGCAAAGAATCATTCCCTTGGATCAATCTCTAGCCTTGTTTAGCCAACATGGTTAAATTAAAATCTCTCAAATCCCGAAAACCCATACCACCCTCCTTCTTTGAAATTGACAACTTATCCCACCTCTTCCAATGGATTTTCCTTTCCTCACCTACTTGACCCCACCAGAATCTAGCACACATACCATTCAGTTCATCACATAGTTTTATAGGAAGCTGGAACACGCTCATGGTGTAGGTAGGGATAGATTGGGCCACTGCCTTTATCAAAATTTCCTTTCCAGCTCTAGATAACAACATACCTTTCCATCCTTGCAGCTTCTTCCAGATTCGGTCTTTTAAATAAGAAAAAGTATGATACTTAGCTCTTCCAATCAATGTTGGCAGCCCTAGGTAAGATTCAAATCTCTCCACCCCCTTCAACCCCAGAATCTGCAGAATCTGTAGCCTTGGATTGCTTGTGGTATTACTGCTGAAATAAACTGAAGATTTCTCCAAATTTACACATTGCCCTGAAGCCTATGCATATGTTTGAAGAATTTCCATTATAACTTGCCCTTCATTCTGTATAGCTTGACAAAACAATAGTGAATCATCAGCAAATAGTAGATTGGTAATTCTAGGTGCCCCTCTACATATGGAAACCCTTTTAATCCTCCCTTCAATTTCTGCTTTTGCCAACAAAGCTGTAAAGCCTTCTGCACATAATAGAAATAGATATGGTGATAATGGATCACCTTGTCATATTCCTCTTGATGGATGTATCATATCATAAGGTTTACCATTCACCAGAATAGAGAAAGTTGGAGTAGTGACACAACTCATCACCCTCTCTATCCACAATGCTAGGAAACCCATCTTTTCCATAATCCCTTGAAGAAACTGCCACTTCACACGATCATAGGCTTTACCAGAAATCCAATTTCAATGCCAAAGACCCTTTCTTCCCCTTCTTCCTAACATGCATTATATGTAGTGTTTCATAGGCCACTAAGACATTATCTGTGATTAGTCTCCCCGGTACAAAGGCACTTTGAGTGGGCGAGACTATATATGGAAGCACTTGTTTCAATCTGTTTGCCAATACTTTTGACATAATCTTATAAATCACATTACATAAACTTATCGGTCTAAAATCAGACATTTTTTTAGGATTTTTCACTTTCGAAATAAGAACTATGTTTGTGTGATTTATCTCAAGTAGCATGTTACCATTATTTAAAAAATCTAAAACAGCCATAACAACATCATCACTAACTATGTGCCAGAATTTTTGAAAGAAAAGGGCGTTTATACCATCAGGTCCTAAAGCTTTTGTAGGTCCCATCTGAAATAAGGCCACTTTAACTTCTTCTGCAGTAAACTCCCCAAACAAAGCCTCCTGCATTTCTTTAGTCACCATTTGTGGAACAGCATCCAGGCAATCCTCCATCCGGTCACATGCTCCTGCATGAAATAGGTTTTCAAAGTAATTAGAGGCAACTGCCACCACCTCCTCTAATTCTTCCACCCATTGCCCTTAGCCATTTTTGATACCCCGGATATGATTCTTTCTCCTCCTTTGTGAAGCCTTTGAGTGAAAGAACTTAGTATTTTTACCACCATGCTTCAACCATGAAATTCTAGACCTTTGAGCCCAATAAATTTCCTATTTTTGGAGAAGCTCATCCATCTTTTTGTTCAGCTCTAGATATTCGGCCTTGCTGTCAGAAGTCATCTCCTTTTCATTTAATCTGTCCAGCCTCTTCTGAATCTATTTGATAGCTTCTTCATCTGGAGTTATTTTTGCCGAGCCCCACTTCATTAATTCTGAACCACAAACTTGTATTTTCTTCAAAGTTGAAGCCAATCCCTGCTCAACAACCATCTCACTATCCCAAGCATCCTTTACTGTAGCTTCACAGTCCTCCATGAGCAGCCAAGACTCCTCAAATTTAAATCCTCTCTCCCGTCTTTGTGGAACAAAAGATTGAACCTGCAAAAGAATTGGTAAATGATCCGAGGCATGAGCTGAAAGGTGCAGAACTTTGCTCATTTGAAATTTCCCAATCCAGTCTTTATTGGCCACAGCTCTATCCAATCTAATTTTAGTATTTGCCTCACCCGGTCTCCTATTATTCCATGTAAAAGGATATCCTTTATAACCCAGATCCTGAAGCTGACAAGACTCCAAAGCAGCCCTGAATGCATTAGCCTGTGAATATTGTGGTGGTCGTTTACTTTTTTTCTCAAAAGAATGTAAAAAAGCGTTAAAATCCCCTACAACCAGCCAAGGTTCGTCCACAAAGGTCTTCAAATATTCCAACAATCTCCAAGATTTTTCCTTTTGTTGAGCCTCCGGCCATCCATAGAAACAAGTCAAAAACCATTTAAAACCATCTTCCTCCGTAACTATAGCCAAAACATGGTTCACAGTGTAGTTGATGACTTCCAATGTGATAGAATTTTTCCACAAAAGTGCTAACCTTCCACCCGAATCAGGATGCTTCACAATAATTTTATTCTGATACGGCAAATTACCATATAAATTTTCAAATCCATCTTTATCCAGTCTTGTCTCCATCAGAAAACAGACTGTGGGAGCTTGTTCCCTCACAATCTTGCGAAGGCTACGACCTGTCCAAGGGTTCCCAAGCCCTTGGCAGTTCCAGCTTAACAGCCTCATTGCTTCTGGCAAGGGTGGCTGTCCACCCCCGCCGATAAATCTTTTGAAAATCCTTCCTCATTGACTACCTTCCCTTTCTTATTTTCATTCTCATCAACCTGCTTACCAACAGCATCCCTCATGTCTCTCTTCCCAAGTGTTGGGAGTGTAACTGCATGGGCTAATCCACCAAGACCAAACTCCATTCTGTTGAACCTGGTCCATGTAGTTTTGGGCTTAGTATTAGGCAGCCCAGCTCCATCTGTAGATAGCTGATTATTGAGGGGCACGTGCTTAAGAAACTCCTCTGGCCTAGACGCTACTTGCACCTTATCCATAATAGCACGTTTGAATTCCTTCTCAGTCCACGTATTCAAATCAGGCATGCCATTTAATGATAGCTGAATATCCGGCCTTGAATTTACTGCCCCAGAGTTATGCTCTTCCATGTTTGTACAGTTTGCACCAAACACGCCATCAACTTGCATGGAATCCGTAACAGTTCCTATATTCTCGGCTTTAACTTCATCACGCACCCTCGGGTTTTCATTTCTTGCTTCAGCCGCCGTTTGCCTGGAATCAGCCACCGGAACTGGATCTTGTACCTGACCACTACCTGCACCCTCCTTCGTAAAGGATTTAGGATTAGAATATTGATGAACTGGACCCCGTGCTCGAGCACTTGCTGCCCTTAAGAAGTCCTCATACTGATAAACAATATTTCCACCATTCTTCTCCACCGCAAAGTGTACTGCACAGTGTTTTAAATCATGCCCTAATATCCCACAATAATGACAGAACATAGGGAGTTGTTCATACTTGAATGTCACCTAAGACCGCTCTCCATCCGACCCAGCCAGGAACCCTCCATGTGTAAGAGGCTTTGATATAGGTAGAGCAACCCTAACACGCATAAACAAATTAATATCATCCTTCCTCCTCTTCCATTCCACCTCTTCAACCTCACCCAATCTGCCCCTAACCTCTTTAGCAACTCGGGGTGAAAACATATCAAAAGGAGCACCCCATATTTGAACCCATAACGAAGCTGTCTCCATGATTATATTACCCACCGTCATCCCTTTCTTCCATCGTTGGAGCATGAGAAGTTGGTTATCAAACGTCCAAGGACCCCTTTTGAAAATTCGATTCATCTCGAACTCAGATTGAAACTTAAATTGAAACAAGTTCGGCCCCACTTCTAGAATCTGCATTGTATCATCAACTCCCCAAGCCCTTTGTATTGTATTTTTGGCTGCCATCTTGTTGAAGAGTTTGCACATAAGGAATTTGCCAATCAGACTCAATTGACAACTCTCAAGAGCTTCTAGTCTTCCTTCATCCGAGATAGCTATAATTTCTTCTTCCTCTAATGTGAGCTTCATCTTTTCCAGACTGTCAACGACATCATCAACCATGATTTTGTAAGAAAACAAAACTATTACCCTTCGTACTAGACCAAGGGAGGGAGGAACTCGTGTTACCACGAGAGAGAGAGAACTCCACGCACGGGAGAGATAAAACTTCACATTGCCCATTGATTAGTAATAGAATATATATACACACACATACTACAAGAGGAAATAAATAAATATACATATAGATGTCCAAAATATATTCTATTGTTTTTTTTTTTAAATAAAACTATATTTACAATGAAATGATTTCAACCTTGCATGTTTATTTTGAAAAGACCAAAATATATCTTCTGAGTTATAAGGCTCTTATCGAAAATATATTCTATTGTTAATCCTATACTAAAAGGAAGCATACTAACTTGTTTAACTTCTTCTTCTTTCTTTGTTTATTTATTTATTTATATATATTTTTCTTATGAAGATATGAATGTGAAAACTTGTCTTACTTGAGCTATGTAAATAGTTTTAAAATGAGGTTGCTCATTACTCTCTCTCTCTCTCTCACACACACACACACACATATATGTGTGTGTAAGTATTTTTTTTGTGTGGA
This sequence comes from Notholithocarpus densiflorus, assembly GCA_030021035.2. Lineage (NCBI taxonomy): Eukaryota > Viridiplantae > Streptophyta > Magnoliopsida > Fagales > Fagaceae > Notholithocarpus > Notholithocarpus densiflorus. Next base: position 5,651,561 of record JARYZH020000011.1, read on the forward strand.
TAATTCATTTAATACAACTGTAAAAAGGAAATTTAAATCCTAGATGTTTCAATTTGATATGCCCAATTCATCCAGCATGATTAATATTTATTTTATACAGTTGACATAGGAATAGTACAAGATTAACATATATGATGTAAGAGATATGTTATATGTCCCATGAATACTTTCTCCTCATATAGAAAGGTAAACTAAATATAAAAAAGTGATAAAGTTTGAATGGACAGACGCATAAGATTTTCTTATTTTTTATTTTTTCCTTGATAAGAGTAATCGCATCAGACAGTGGAAAATAGAAATAGAGACTAGTTTTACACATTTTACCCAAAACAACACCCACATCAGTGTTTGCATAAGTTTCTATATATCTAAAAGTGTTATACATATATGCACGGTTACTGTAGCTTTCTATATATTATTTAAATATTTTTTCTCTCCCCTCACATTCTCTCTCTTCCCCTAACTCTCTCTCTTCAACCCATAATCTCTACAACTAATCAACGCAACCCAGCACTACCAACCACATATAGACCTAGCACCATAACCTAGCACCGCCAACCACAACCACAACCACCACAGCACAGACACACCACAAAATCAACCAAAAATCAAACAAACCCACATACAGACACACCATAAAATCAACCTGTTGATGCCCACTTTTGACAAAGAGCCCAACAGCAGAAGAAGCCCAACAATATAGAGAATGTGAGAAAGGGAAAATAGTAAAGGAATAAGAAAACAAGCCCGACAGGTTGAAATGGCAGGATTGATGGCTGGAAAGCCCACAAGAATAAAAAGAGGTAAAGAAGGAGTAAATGGGTTGAGGAAGCCCAATGAATGAAGTAGTAAGCTCATGGGAATAATAAGAGGTAAAAAGGAAATAAATGGGCCGGGGAAGCTCGGGAAATGAATTGGTAAACCCATTAGGTTGGCTTAAAGGATAATAAGGCCGAAAAGTAATAAGAGGTAAAGATGTGGTAATTGGGCTAAGGAAGCCTAAAGAATTTAGCAAAAAGCCTATGGGAGTAAAAGAGATAAAGAAGAAGTAAATGAGCTGAGGAAGCCCGAAGAATGAAGTAGTGAAATGGGCTGGCACAGCAAGAATGTTGGCCAACAAAGCCCAAAAGAGGTAAAGATGTGGAAAGTGGGCCAACGAAGCCCAGAGCAAAAGATTGATGAAGAAGTGGGTTGGCACAACAGAAATATCAGCCCACAAGTTCAGGGGTAACACGAAGTAGAAGGGAAGGTAAAGTTATAGCAGACATGACAAAGTGATATGGCAGGATCAATAACCAAGAGGCCCACGGACGCAAGAGAGGAAAACATGGGCTCTGCAAAAAGATGAAGGCCTTTGCCCAAGCAACGCCTAGTCCAAGAAGGGATAAAAGGCAGGGAACATGAACCTAAAAGCCCACATGTCCTTCATGCCATAAAAGATAAACACCAACCAGTACGTACAATAGAATAAAACAAACACGAAGGTAGCAGAAATGGTGTGAAGGCTAGAAAGAAACAAATTCGGGCGAAGTGGAGCATGCATAAAGGGCCAGGGCACCACCTACTTGTACCCAGCCAATACATAGGAGGTGGGCCACGGGTCAAGGGTTTCAAAAGGTGTGGTCTGGAGGTGGGGAGAAAGATGAGGCCTATTTTGGGGTTCTCGCTCAAACTTCTTTAGGGAGAAATGTCCTGCTGGAATGACATCTCACCCAAAAGAAGTAAGTGTGAGCTGGGACCACTTGATGCATGCCATAAAGGTAGGTGATAGAGAGGCTTAATCCTTATTCAGATTAGTGTAATGAAAAATTGAGAGAGGTAAGAAACAAGACAAGCAATTTTGTCTGGAAATGGGGAGTGGTGCAACTAACACATTCAAAGTAATGGTAGTGGTTGAGTAGCCGGCAGGCCAGTGGGCAGTCTTGGAAGGACATCTATAAGTAGCCAAAAGCAATTGAGGGATAAAAATGGTAAATCCCACCATGGCAGATAGTATAAAAAATGGTAGCTGTGAACAGTAAAAGGGGGACAGAAGAGGTGAAAGGAAGAAGAGGCAGAGAAAGAAAAAAAAGAGAGAAAAGAAAAAGAACATACAAAAATCAGAGAGACACAAGTGGTAGGAATAGAGGCATTCATCAATAGATTACCATTTTTTTCTCCCTCTTGACAGACCTATTCTCTGAAAGATTGAAGATTGAAACTTAAACCATTTAGGTCATTTTTCCAAAGTGCGTAATTTCTATGGCAGAAGCCTTCCTTGAGGTTTCTCACATTGGGGATTGGTTCCCTTCTTGGACTCGCTTCTGTTGAGAAGCTAAGCCTACCTTTTTTGGCAGACAAGTTTTCTTTTTTGTTATTTACACTTATTAGACAATAAGTTTACTGTTCAGTCATTAAACTGTTTGTTGTAGCATTAGTTCCGTTTGTTGTATTATTCTGCCATAGCCTTATTAAGCTACTTTCCTTTATTTCGGTGTTAGTATCATTTGTTTAGTATTATAGTTATTCTGTCATACTGTATCCTTGCTATAATATCTGTAACAATTATTCCTGCTGTGGGCACGCCGTACACTCAATACCCCTGCCAGAATGCGTCTGTGTTGGGATGGCTCGACTTGTGCACGAACTGGCCTAAAGTTTATTTCATTTAGGTCAGTCCCAACTTTCTTACCTTAGACCCACGGGCCGTAGTGTAGCAGGAGAAACCAAAGCCCAACAACACAAAAAGGCCCACCACACAACCAAAAATTGAACACACCCACACATGGACACACCAACAAAGACAGAGAGAGCATTGTTGTGAACATGTGGCTGTGGGTTGGTGCTTAGAAGTCGATTGAAACGAGTCTCGGTGCTTGTGGAGGAGATAAGAGTTTTTGGGTTGACAGGAACGAATCTTTGTGGATCGGTGCTTGTGGCAGAGAAGATGTTTGTGGATTGGTGCTTGTGACCAAGTTTCATCCATGGAGGCGACAGTGTCTTCAAGAATGGAGAGAGAGAGTTTTCAGATGGGTTAAAAGGGAGTTGAGATGAATAATTAAAAAAGTGAGGGAAATGATTATTTAAATAAAATAGATGGTAGAATAGACAAACTGATGTAGGTGTTTTGTAAAAGTGGGTGTATAAAATAGAAAAAAGTATGTATTTTTTACAAAATAGACAGAAATTTTAAATCCATTAACGCAATTGCTCTAACAGTGATATGTTTAAGTAATACAACAACCGTCCTGTATAAAAAACTTGAATCCGGTCCACTCCAATTCCAAACTTGCTTGACTGAACTTTGAAGTATATCAGTAAAGTTTAAATATGATATTGTACTTAGTCAAAAAGGAAAAAAAAAAAAAAACTTGAAGTAGTTTAAATATGATAACTTTGCAATTCAATTTTTTGATGCACCACTTTCTCTAACTAAGTTCTTAACAACTGGATTTTTGGCTGAGCCAGTTTAGCAACTTGTTATAAACAACAATTTAAAGAAAATGACATTGTACTTTGTTGAACTAACAAGTTATTGAAGAATACCTGACATAATGTGTTGTTTGTTACTCACCTAACATAATTGCATACGACATGGCAATTCTCGTAATTTTATAAACTAAATTAATAATATAACAAGAAGCCTGCCAGTTCTAAAACTTGGCTAAATTTGGTAGACTCAGACCAACCTATCGGTGTGATATCTTACACATGGTGTGGGGAATGATTTCGTGAGATAGTCCATGGTAAGACCGACTATACTAATATCATATATATATATATATATATATACTTGCCTTTGGTACATTGTATTAAATTTATTGTGATGGTGACATGTGTTCACTTTTAGTTAAATATCATTATTATAGTTTTAAAAATAAGTATGGTAAAAAAAATGCGCTTTTATTTTGGTTTTCAATTTTTACTAAAATTTGACCAATTTTAGGGGGTTTTATCGGACTAGATTATTGTCCGATTCTCAGTTCAACTGGTCAATTCGGTTCAATTTTTAAAAACTATGATCATTATTGTAATGGGTTTAGTGCATTAATCCATTGCATTAGAGTCACTAAACCCAAGCTTTGCATATAATAATAATAATAATAATAATAATAATAATAATATAAGCCAGCAAATCCTAAAACTTGGCTAAATTGGGTACAGACTCAAACTAATCCATTGAGGGGTATCTCGTTATATACCACACATGTTGTGGGAGAATGATAGCATGTGACCATCTCATACTATAAAACTTTTTTATTGTTTTGTTGAATATCTCATACTATACTATAATAATAAAACTCAATCATACCCAAATGGACTAATGAATAATATAAATCATACCCAAATGGACCAATAAACAATAAACAACATGCCAAAAGTGCAAGGGGGGGAGGGGCGAAATTGAAATTGCCATGTTCATACGTGGGTAATTACCTAATTCCTAAATGACCTAACACCCGCATGGGGAATCCAATGACACATTGAAAAAAGCCCCCACACCACACCCTCCTCAACATACAAACAAATAGTCCATCGCACGTGCGAGAATCCGACCAATGTCCCTCGCACGCTTGACCCTGGGTCCCCCTTTGTTTCTCTCTCTTTCACACCCACACACAAACGCACATTATAGTATACAGTGTGTCTAAAAAGAGAGTGTAGTAGCTTCTGTGTATATCTCTCACATATTCATCAGATTCCCCCATCCGCTCCTAAAGCAAAAGCAAAGCCAAAAACTCTCTCTCTCTCTCTCTCTTATCTCTTTGATTATTTTCATTCCCAACAACAAACAAAAATCAACGCCATTTCTTGGTTTGCTTCAACAAGAAGATGAACTCCGATGCAGTAATCGGTGTAGGTTTTCGGTGATTCTCTTCCATCTCCGACAAGGTAAATAACCTTAAAACAACCTTTCGGTTCCTTCTGAGTTGTCTTTGTCTCGTAGCTAACCGTATTGCATTAAAACCATGTTTGGTTGCCGAGAAAGTTTTGAGTAAAATGTAATGTAACCAAACATTTAATGTCGGTGTCGCTTTTGTCTCGGAAAGAAAAAACAACAAAGGAAACGCTAATTAAATAAACTAAAACTTCTGATAGATAAATTTCATATGGATGTGTGTCGGTTTTTTTTTTTTTTTTTCCCTTTTCTATGTTCTGCATTTAATGAAGAACTCAAGCGGTTGATTTTTTATTTTTTATATATTATTATTTTTATTTAAAATTAATAAATTAATGTTTTCACATTTATTTTATCCGTATTTTCCTGCGTTTTCTCGGTAACCAAACACGGGATTTGGGAATGTCTGTGTTATCTGGTCACCGATCTAAAAAATTACAGGGTTGATTGTACTATTTGTGGTTTGTGACTCTGTTTGTTTTTTGTTTTTGGTTGTTAACAGTGTTTCAAGCATTTAGATCTGAGGATTTCTCTGATAACAGCTTCCTAAAGGTAAGCTCATTATCTTCGTTTAAATTTTAAAAATTAGTTCTACTTACTACTAAAAAGATCTAGGGTTCTCAACAACCACTCTGCATTTTGTTTTTTTTTTTATTTAATTTTTTTAATTTTTATATTGAATATTTAAAATCTGATTTCGTTTCCATTTTTGAAACCTTTGGTTTTCCGAAATGTTCGCTCTTAGCTTATCTGTTAAGTTAGCTATTTTAAATTTTTTTTCTGACACTTAATAGTCTTCTTAGTATTATTAATTATTATCGATGTATCAAAAAAAAAAAATATTATCGAAAAAAAAAATTTAATAGTCTTAGTATTGTCCTAGTTTTGAGTTTATGGAATATTAATGTAACTTTTTGTTTAGTTTTTAGTATTGAGTAACGGCTACTTGACTGTGTCTTTTCCGATGCTTTAGAGGCCTTTGAATTAATTCAAAACTAAACTAACATCAAACTCTTCCACTTCAAATTTTCAGTTCTACCCATTACCAGGTGTCTCTGCTTTGTTTGATTCAAAATGATGCCGAGGCCTCCTCCACAGGAGGAATTTTTGTTGAAGGAGACCAGTCCCCATCTTGGAGGGGGAAGGCACACTGGAGACAAGCACACAAGCACATATGACCTCGTTGAGCAGATGCAGTATCTCTATGTCCGTGTTGTCAAGGCCAAGGACTTGCCCGCAAAAGATGTCACCGGCAGTTGTGACCCTTACGTTGAAGTTAAGCTTGGAAACTACAAGGGTACAACTCGGCATTTTGAGAAGAAGTCAAATCCCGAGTGGAACCAGGTGTTCGCTTTCTCGAAAGATCGGCTTCAGTCTTCAGTGCTTGAAGTTACTGTGAAGGATAAGGATCTTGTCAAGGATGATTTCATTGGTCGGGTTCTGTTCGATCTGAGTGAGGTTCCGAAACGGGTTCCCCCCGATAGTCCATTGGCGCCACAGTGGTATAGGTTGGAGGATAGGAAGCCAGAAAAGGTTAAGGGAGAGCTGATGTTGGCTGTTTGGATGGGTACTCAAGCTGATGAAGCGTTTCCTGAAGCATGGAATTCAGATGCCTCTGGTGTTACCGGTGCTGATGGTCTTGCCAATATTCGTTCAAAGGTATACCTCTCTCCTAAGCTTTGGTATTTGAGGGTCAATGTAATTGAAGCTCAGGACTTGCAACCGAGTGATAAGGGTAGGTTCCCGGATGTGTTTGTGAAGGCTATCCTGGGAAATCAGGCTTTAAGAACCAGAATTTCTCTGAGCAGGAATATTAATCCTCTGTGGAATGAGGATTTAATGTTTGTAGCAGCAGAACCATTTGAGGAGCCCTTGATTTTAAGTGTAGAAGACAGAGTTGCACCTAACAAGGATGAAGTTCTTGGGAGATGTGCAATTCCCTTGCAGTATGTTGAGAGGAGGTTGGATCACAAACCTGTGAACACTAGATGGTATAATCTTGAAAGGCATGTTATTGTAGAAGGGGATAAGAAGAAGGAAACCAAATTTGCGAGCAGGATTCATATGAGGATCTGCTTGGAAGGTGGTTATCACGTCCTGGACGAATCAACACACTATAGCAGCGACCTTCGGCCAACAGCAAAACAGTTGTGGAAGACTGCCATTGGAGTTCTGGAAGTGGGGATTTTAAATGCTCAGGGGCTTATGCCTATGAAGACAAAAGATGGGAGGGGAACGACAGATGCTTATTGTGTGGCAAAATATGGTCAGAAATGGATTCGAACAAGGACGATTATAGATAGCTTTACACCCAAGTGGAATGAGCAATATACTTGGGAGGTGTTTGATCCTTGTACTGTCATTACAATTGGGGTCTTCGATAACTGTCATTTGCATGGAGGAGACAAGGCTGCACAGTCAAGAGATGCAAGAATTGGGAAGGTAAGGATTCGTCTTTCCACCCTTGAAACTGATCGGGTTTACACACACACGTATCCACTTCTAGTTCTACACCCCAATGGGGTGAAAAAGATGGGTGAAATTCATTTGGCTGTGAGGTTCAATTGCTCCTCTTTGCTTAATATGATGCACATGTACTCACATCCGCTTTTGCCAAAAATGCACTACATTCATCCATTAACTGTTAGCCAGCTTGATAGCTTGAGGCACCAGGCAACTATAATTGTATCAATGAGGTTGAGCCGGGCTGAGCCACCGCTGAGGAAAGAGGTGGTGGAGTATATGTTGGATGTGGGCTCCCACATGTGGAGTATGAGAAGGAGCAAAGCAAACTTTTTCAGGATTATGGGAGTTTTGGGTGGGTTAATTGCTGTAGGAAAATGGTTTGATCAGATTTGCCACTGGAAAAACCCCATCACAACTGTATTGATTCACATATTGTTTATAATACTGGTCATGTACCCTGAGCTCATCTTACCAACCATATTCCTCTACCTTTTCTTGATTGGGGTCTGGTATTATAGATGGAGGCCAAGGCATCCTCCTCACATGGACACTCGACTTTCTCATGCAGATTCTGCACATCCTGATGAACTTGATGAAGAATTTGATACGTTCCCAACTTCCCGGCCTTCCGACATTATAAGGATGAGATATGATCGGTTGAGAAGTATTGCGGGGAGGATTCAAACAGTGGTTGGTGACTTGGCTACTCAAGGGGAGAGGCTGCAATCTTTGTTGAGCTGGCGAGACCCAAGGGCAACAGCTCTGTTTGTGATTTTCTGTCTGGTTGCTGCTATTGTTCTCTATGTTACACCATTCCAAGTTGTGGCCCTTCTCACAGGATTTTATGTGTTGAGACATCCAAGGTTCCGTCATAAGCTTCCTTCCGTACCATTGAATTTCTTCAGGAGGTTGCCAGCAAGAACAGACTGTATGTTATGAGCAAGTCAGTTTTATCTGCAATTGCTTTTGAATGGGAATGATGCTCAGTTCCCCCCCCTCTTTCATGTTAAGTTAGCGGAAAAGATGCGGAAACAAATGGAGCTTTCAATGTTTGGCGGCTGATACTAGGCTGTGTGTGTAACCTTCCTATGAAGGTAGTAGATTTTGTGTTATTTAATATTTAATGCCATTTGATACTATTTCTGTTTGAAGCTTGGCTTTATGGTAATCAGTGATTGTTAATCTGTAATTTTGTAGGTTGTGAATTACCCTTTGCTGAACCATCTTTATAATTAATCATATCTACTAGATTTTGCTTGATGGGACTTTTGACGTCCCAATCCCATATCTTTCAAGATGACATCTTTTTCTCGAAGAACTGATTAAATTATAACATGTTTTCTTATGCATTTGGCTGAATCTTAGTATTAACTAAAAATTGTGAATGTTCTGTCAAAGTTTTGCATATACTTTTGCATAATGCGATCAATACATGATAATTTCTTCCTAATTCTTTTAAATTTTTAGAATCTTTTGCTAGTTTGGCATCATCCCCTGGATAAATAGATCTAGTACATTTATAATTGGTCATCTGGAATGTTGACAGTGACATGTTAATATATAGTATTAACTACTTAGATGAATGAATGTGGACATTGTTGCTCCTGGACAGTGACAAACATAAAATTTTTGCTATACTTAGCATCATGCCTTATTTAATTCAAGCTGGCTCTGTTTTACTTTGATTAAACATTTATGCAACTTGGACAGACAGGGATTCCCTTCTCTCCACACGCGTGTATATGTGTTTTTGTTATCTTGTTTACCATTGCGTTTCCAGCTCAGTTTGGTGGAAACCCGGTGCTTCATAAAGTAACATATGAGAGAGATTTTTTTATTCATTTAATTTGTCTATTTTGTGTAGTAATGTTTCTGCTGATGGATTATAGTATTATACCCCTTTGCAGCATCCACCTAGAATATCGTTTTTGGCGTTCAGATGCAAATAAATGCTTAGAAATTAGTATTTCTCATATTTTGTTTGATTTATTTGAATATGGATTTCCTTATTTTTTCCTATTAAAGTTTTTAATGCTAATTGTAAAAAAAACAAAAAAATTTGCACACATCCAATTGAGATCTACCCTCCACGAATTTATTGGTGAGTTTACCAAAATTTTATCTTATATTTTTGTGGGTTTGGTTCGAAATTGCCTTAAATAAGAGGACTTGAAACACCAAAAAAAAAAAAAAAAAAAAAAAAAAAAAAAAATTCAAACAAACAAACAACTAAGGAGATTCACCCTCAAAAGAGTTAAAACTCACTTGCTTTAATCAGTACCAACTCGGCGAGAGGTCTCGATCCATCCTCTACTACAATACCCGACTACACTACTACCAATAATATGCCTAAGTTATTCCAAGGATAACAAACACACACGTCTCTCTTCAATTGTGTTGTCCCTGCTCTATGTATGTATGTATGTATGTGTAATATTACTTTGTTATACTAATAATAGTATTTTCCCTCCTTGAAAAAAGAAAAAAAGTAATCATATTGTAAAGACTTTGACAAAAGAAAAACATTGGAAAGACAGCCCATACAGCTTCCTATCATATGTGTAATGTAGTGCAGCATCAAAAAAACCAAAAACGTAGCATTGAACACACAGCCTCATCCAACCACCATAACCAGGCCACTGTGATGTTAACACCTAGAATAGAATGCCAAATGTGGGGGGTGAGAGACAACATGCAAGGGCAAAAGACGAGAGAGTAAAGAAAGCAAGTAAACAGGCTGTAAAGAGAAAAGAGCAGCAGAGATAGGTCCCCACATATCTAGAACACAGAAGCGGACACAGATTCCAAGAATCAACAAGAAGTTATTTTTCTTTTTTTTTTCTACCTTATTATTATTACCAGGCCTTTGGTATGTATGGTCCTTGCATTGCAGTCAAAATTTGCTGTGGAAAATCAGACACGCTCCGCTGTCGAGGGGCACTTTAATCGATCTAGTACAATAATAAGAAGCTGAGGTAAATTTGATTTACCACATCCACATGGGAGTCATTTGGTCATTTGGACGGTGCAGTACAAACAACCATACTTGCTTTTTGGTCATGTTTATGTATTCCCAAAATGCTTTTTAGAAAGGAACCGGTCCAGTGGACCATGTGGATTCTGCGACCTGTAGATGAACTAATTGCTGCGACCTACAACAGTTTCATAACATTTGAACACTTTGTAGTTTGTACATGAAGCCCTTCACGAACGACTTGTAGTTTACACGACCAGAACTTTTGACCAACTACAAAAAGTCCTTCCTTGAAGGTTTGAATAATGTTTTTTTTTTTTTTGGTTTCCCACCGTGTATTCTCAAACTTTTCAACTAATCACCATTCGCGACGAGTGAGCTCTAGTGGGGTAAATCCTTGGCTCAAGGTTTTTTTCAAAGTACAGGTACCCGGACTTGAACTGGGGAGCACACCCAGTCGAACCTGAGACAAGCACTTTGAGACCAAGTGCCCAACTACTTGGCCAACTCACCTGGGTTAAGGTTTGAATAACGTTTGGTTCATAGGTTCTGTGGCTTCAACTTTTGATCACTAATATGCAACAATACTTTTGGAATATTCGCCTTTTGAACTCATAGGTTGACCACGCTTTTAGGTTTAGATTCTCTCTCTGTAACGTGTATGACAATAGCATCTCTAAACCTTAGAGCATTCACATCCGGGAATTCTATCCCATCCTATTTTACCATCCCAAAAAGCTACTTTATCAACTATACCATACCATTTTACAATACTCCCAGCATCTCATTTCTTATTTACATCATCTATTCATTAAAATATTAATTTCACAACCTCTTTCTCTCTCTTCCGCTCCTCTCTCTGTCTTTTCCCTCAGTCTCTCTTCCTCTTCATTTTTCTGGGTCTAAAAGATCACCATCACAGTGAACACACTGCCACCCCCCATATATCCCAGCACCACCATCAGATCATCAAACCAATAGCAAAACCACGTTAATAAAAAAAAAAAAAAAAAAAAAAAATCAAACCAAATCAAAACACCCCACATATACCAGAAAACCTAGAAAAAAACCACTAATGGAGACCAATCGGAGCCAACAATAGAGCCAAAATAACCCACACCTCCAAAGAAACCCACCACCGATCTCCACCACTAACCCACCACAAACCCACTAGATTGAAGAGAGAGGCTAAGAGTTTGGGCGCCGATTTGCCACGATCTCCACGATTTGCCCCGATCAGACCCACGATCTCCACGATCAGACCACGCTGGGTGAGACAGTGGCCAACAGCGGCTTGGGCTTGGGCGTCGTTGGGTGGGCTTGGTGTTGCTGGGCGATGGTAGCCAACGGTGGCCTGAGGGAGAGCAAAGAGAGAGGGAGAAATCTGAGAGAGAGAGACGTGGGAGACAGTTGAGAGAGTGGGAGAGCTGGGAGATAGTTAAGAGAGAAAAAGAATAAAATAATGTTTTTGGTTTTACAATTGAGTTATAGTGCGATTCTAAATGTAGAATTGCACTGTAGCACAATTGCAATTTTTTTTGCAATACTCTACATTTACAAGTCAGGATGCAGTGGAGTTTTTGAGCTTTTATGCTAAATTGAACCAACATATGGGATATGGCATTTTCAATGTGAATGCTCTTATGAAGTCTTTTTAATAGCATACCTTTTATATGTTGTGTATGTAGAACATGAAAATCTAGGCAATAGACTTCAATTAAAAATACATTAGATTCTATTTTACCGATATTTGATCAATCGACCATCAATCAAATAGCTCGAAGATCCTTTTTCAATTGATTGAGCAACAATTGAAAGTGTGTTGAAATTTTGAGTTCGATCGATCAAGTATCTATTGAAGGATATTCAAAATCTAAATCGAAAGGCTTTTTTTGAGCTGTATCTTGGACTTTTTATCTTGTGTATTTGATAACACGTTACATACTCGATATTTATTACAATTTCATAGACTATGCCAATTTAAAACCTAACAATCTCCTCCTTTGACTTTTAAGTGACAAAACTAAATTTACAGAAACTAACCCAACTCAATATATAGTCATCAATTATAAACAATTCCAATAAACCACATATTGAACAAGGACTGATTAACTGACAAGACATAAAAATAAATAGAAAACCCGTCTTTCCTAAAATCGTGAACAAACACATTAAGCGCATCAAATGGAAAACAAAAAAATGTAATAAATCATGGTAACAACAGTTCAATAGTTTATAGAAATTTTTTTTATTACACAGCATGAAAATATTCAATAACCACAAACCTATTTGAAACATAACACTGATATCAACCAAATATAAGCAATCAACACATTTTCATATCAAAATCAATGATAGTTACCAAAAAAATTACATAAACCAATAAACAGCTCCTATAAGCTTCCCTTAACAATAGCATGCTCTCTCCTAGAACATGCAATTTCCCTAACAAACACATCACTCCCCTTCACATATACAACAACATGATCCCCCATTTTTTTTCACGAATGACAAGGGATACTAAATTGTTGGCAGCCGTAGGGAACTGGCTCTCTAGGCGAGTCAACTAAGTGCAGATATCAACCACATCATTGACAAGGGCATGCTGGGTCACCAAAAGCTCATGCAAACAATCCATACCAAGAATGGACGAAGCAGCTCGAGATGATCATCATCTGCTTCAGCATCATCAATATCTTCGGAATCATCATTGCAGTGTTCACCTTTTTACCTTGTTCAAGAACACCGCAGTTTTTCTATCAAGCATAAGGGTATTTTTAACATACAGTTGTGAGAGTGCACGCATATAAGCCTTTCTCTTTAGAGTTTCTAGCGAATGGCTAGACATAATGCAAAGACATACTAGTTACAACGTCGATTGCCTACCAGATACACACACTACTCAACTCAACTAATTAGTGCATATAGATCTAAGGCTAAGCTACAAATAGCACACGGATTTAGTGTACTTTGGCCACACAAGGTTAGAAGTAGTATACACACACACACTTTCTTTTTGGATACTTAAATTTTCATTCTTCTGTTATTTTTATTTTCAATTATAAATATATAAATAACAAAAGAAAAAAAAACACACAAACCAAATTAAACTAAAGGAGAAAATTAAATAAAGAAATGAAATAAAATGCCAAACCGCGTAAACTAATATACACCGACTCTTAGTATGAAAAATTTAGAATGATGTGTAACCTAGAGAGTCAAGAAAAGAATACATCCAACAAACAAAAGAGAAGTCTTAAAAAAGAGACATGAAAAACAATATTTAATTTTTGGAATCATTCTTCACCCACATAACATGAGTCTTGGGTTGTGAAGTTGAAGAGGTTTTGGTCCTAGAGCGTTTACAGATGGATTGAAAAGAAAATGCATTCCCCTAAATTGAGGGAAAAATAAAAAACACTCACCAAGCTAAGGCACAGGGTCTTGTGCCTTGGTCTTGGACACTTTCTGAATCGCTTGTTACTTAACAATTTGGATAAGTACGTATTTCAATTTTCAAGTAGCACCACAATGGTGACAAAAATAAGAAGATTGAAGGACATTACGCTTCCTAGGTGGTGGTCAAAAGTAGTTTGCGAGTTATGATCTGTACCTATGGGATTTTTTTGCCTGTCTTTTGAATCTCTGTACATCCTATCCAGTCTAATAAAAACTAGGCTTCTAAGAACTTAAGACTTTATTAAGATTAACACTAGACATTCTCTCTAATTGAGTTCTATCTTGACCTAACTCACATTCTAGACCCTTCACTTTCTCTTATAAAGAAGCTTTCTCAAACTTAAAACACTTCCACCAACTTGGTAACTTCATCTAGCTTCGTTTCAGGCTCCTCCTTTTCAACCTCCACCTTGTTTAGCATCTTAAGGGCTGAAAATTCTTAGGTACTCCTAGAGCACGAAGAAATGGTGTTCTCTCTTCTCACATTCATGGTAGATTCCATCATGAATTTAATGAGTAGACCCTACCATGAATGTGAGAAGGGAGCACAATTCTCCGTGCTCCGAGAGCATCTAAAAAAATTACTCCTTAAGGGCTAATCTAGAGGTCTTTTCAACTTTGACACACTCTTTATAGAGTTTGTTATAGCCTTCTTGCAGGAGTGAGATCCTCACTTATTCGTCCTTAGACGAGCTACTATGCTGGTCACACTCACTCACTACCTTATCATTACCAACTCAGACAGCAAAAGCTATAAACTTTCCTCAATCACCCTCTGAGTCTCTGACTAGCTAACTGCTCTCAGACTCATCATCACCTCCGGTGACATTCATAGACTTAGGATGGGTTTGGATTGCACTGAAAAGCTGCGTTTAGGTGTTTGGCCTTTTTTTTGTGGGTCCTGTGCACTGTTTACGGGACCCGCAAGTATGAATTTCAACAAATTTTTCTTTTAAATTGGATCCCACGGCACTATTCACATATTTAAAAATTATTTTGTTACAGTGTTTTCAGTTTTCAATTTTCAATTTTTAGCAATAAGCGGTATCCAAACATACCCTTATTACATTGATCTTGAAGGCATATGACCATACCCTGAACATTCATGACACTGAACAAGCATTCTTTTCTTTCTTAGCCTTGAACTTCTCTCTAGACTCTTTCTCAGGTGGATAAAAAATTTTCCAGGTTTTATACTTGATTTTTAAAATTTTTAAAATTGTTTAACAGGATAGGCTATTTCTTCACCATTCATTTTATCATAAGAGGAATCAGTATCCTCTTCTTTGATAGTTTTGAGGCCATTTATATCATTTGGGTCATATTAAAGAAGTGTATCATCTTGGATGTCATTTATATCATAAAAAATATTCATGTTTTAAGAGGGATATTAGAATTTTTGGGAGAGTCAAGGCCTCAAGGCCTGTGGGTTATCTTAATTTAAGAATGAAAAAGAAGAAGAAGTAATACTTAGCTACTCTCAGAGTATAGAAAATGACACTCATACTTTTCATATTTATAGTGGTCATATTTATGGTAGTGTTAATTTATTAAATTTATAATAAAATTTATCATAAATTTGTGAGAAGCAAGCATCATTTATTAATTCTCCAGAAGTACTTAAGAATTTTCAAAAAATAAAAAAGAGGGTCTGTCAAGTCAAAACAGATAACTTAGAAAAATGAAGTGATTGATATCAGCTGAAACCAAAATCTCAGCAAAAAGCTCCCAACAAGATCAAGTTCCTATATTTAGAAACTGGAAAAGAAATCTCATTGGTCCCACTTGGAAAATTGGACCATATGGATGAGAGAGGAATTATTAAGAGGTAATAAGGACCCATCAAATTGCAAACAAAGCAAATAAATATATGGCAAAATTGTTTTCTCCCCCACCTGAAAATTAATGCATATTCAATCTTACACAGAGGTCCCATGGGCCAGGTGATCCCTCGCCGAAACCTTTTGCTCATTTTGGATAAGAATGAACCTCTTTGGTTCGGATGTGTCCACTCCAAGCACCGTCTATCTCATGCTTTAAATGCTCAAATTATTTTGCATAACAAAATTTCCTTTTATAGTAAAAGGATAAGGTCCTTTCAAAAAACAAAAAAAAAAAAAAAAAAAGGAAAAGGATAAGGTCCACGCTAACAATGGGACTTAGAAAGGCGGCCGATCGATATATGGAACTGTATTAAAACAAAGTTTAGTTCCTTCCAAGCCCATAATATTCCTTACCGTCATTCTTTTTATTTATTATATTGGAAACAATTGCATACAATATCCCTCTTAAGAGCATTCATAAAAGTGGAGCTATATTTTTAGCTATTTAGCATCACAAAAAACTACTTTATCTATTTTAACTACTCATTTTACAAAACATCTAGCAGCAGTGGATTTTTTTTATCTTTCAACACAATAAAATAATATAAATATTACAATAAAATAATATATCTACTACAATAAAATAATACATCCCACTAAAAAAAAAAAACACCACAAACCTATCAAAGGCACAATCCACAACCACTGCCAACCAAGAACAATCACCCACAACCACCCAACAACAACTAGCAAGCCAAGAACAACCACCCACAACCACTGCCAAAAATTCAAATTAACCAAAAACTACTACATAAATCAACCATCAACATAGAGACGGAGAAACCCACGAAACCATCAACCAAGAAACCAGAGAAACCCAGCCACCATTCATCAACTATCAACAAACCCCATTCATCAACCATCAACAAAATCAAAACCCATTCATCAAAATAAAAATAGAACCCATCAACATAAAACCCAGTCACGGCGACAATGTCGTTTTGTCAATCACGGCAACAAAATCAAAACCTAGCACTGGCGATCATGGGTCTTGGTGTTTGAGACGGAGAAAGATTGAGAGACAGAGTAGAGGAAAAATGAGATAGCAGAGAGATAGGGGTGGAGAACGAAGAGAACAATCAGTGTTGTTGGCGCTGGGCAGGGGCTTGGGTTGGCGGTGAGTGGAGGAATTGAACCTTGCAAAGGGAAGAAATGAAGAGTGTGAGGACCGACTGAGGGGAGAGAGGAGCAACGGGTAGAAATGGGGAAGGAGGAGAAAGAAAAAAAAAAAAATTCTAACCATTAGTGTGAACACAAAATAAAATAATATATATATATTTTTTATCTTTGAGCTACAGTGCATAGCTATCTTTAGTGATAGCTGTGCACTGTAGCTGAGAAGCCAAATTTTTTGGCTATAGCTCCACTGCTGCAGCTCCAATTTTAAGTATTAGTGGTGCTAAAAATAACAATATAGCTATTTAGCACCACTATTGCTAATGCTCTAAATGAACAAAAACCTCACAAGCGGTTGATTCATCCCTTGCAAGAGAGTTTTTACTCCCTAATAGCATGGAAAAACAATCCTTTCCATTTTAAATAGATTCATTTTATGATTTAGATTAAATTTATAAATATAAAAGGTGCATAAACTGTTGTCATTCAAAAATATAAATTACGTAGTTGTTTATACATTGTTAGATTCATAATATAAAATCTAAAAGGTGTAATAGATGAAATGAAGAGGATCTTATTCCATATGTCAGTCACACACACATATATGTATATAATAAATAAGGAGAACCCATATATTCTTAAAGAGTTTTTACATTCAGAGGCTCTACAAGACACAATCCCCTTTAAAGAAGATAGTATTTCTTCCTTCGATCCCTTCAAACACCTAAAATTAAACCACTCATGTCTATATTCCTAAACATTGGAAAAAAAATTAAAAAAATAAAGCCACCATGTATATGATACGACCCTCAAGCTCCATGGTATGGTGATTGAACACAGTATTTAGAGGAAGCTGGAGAGAATCAGAGAGTTTTTTATGTCCTCATTCCTACTTCTACTTCGACCATGCCTTATAAGCCAATTTGAATATCTTTTACCATGTTTTTAGAATCAGGCTCAACATTTTTACCATGTGATTACCTTCAGCCTTTTGTAGTATTGTCCATCCAATTTCTAATGCACATTCCTACGAGTAATTATTAACCACAAACTATTCAGCAAAAAAATTATTAACCGCAAATTAACTACGAGTCTACAGTTTTGTATGTTATGGTACGTGCTTATTATGACAAATATATCATAGAAAGGGGGAAAATGGGGTTTTCCCCTTAATTTTTAAACTATACAGCAATTTGTCCCTCTTTTAAAACTATGTAGTGATATGTCCCTGTTTTGAAACTTGAATTTTAGAAAATCGAGTTCTGCCTATTGTCGGGGTGTTTTTTTTTTGTCGCCAATATGATATTTGGGAAGTCAAGATCGAGACTCGACTTTGGGCTCGGAATATGGCCCAAAGGCTATCGGTGAAGTGTGAAAGGCCCATTTTTGCTCAAAGTTTGGGTTGCATCCAACAAAGATTATAATAAGGCTCCAAAAATACCTTCTGCAAAGATAAGTTAGCACTGTCAAAGGTCTTGGTCAAGTCCTCCAAGTATTGTTGATACGGCTTCAAATGTTCCTTCTTCACCTTCCACAATTTTTATGCTTGGGCTATAACCAAAGTTGAATCCCCAAAGACTTCGGCCTCTTTTATCCCCAATTCTCAAAGATCTTCCATTCCGGTAATACAAGCCTCATATTCGGCCATGTTATTAGTTGCTTCAAAGTTTAATTTGATTGCCAAAGGTATGTGAGATCCCTCGGGATTCCTATCCCATTCCCATATTGGTTTACGGCTTCGTCAAAGTACATCTTCCATGCCCTTAACTCAACATCCAAAATGTCCTCATCTGGAAAATCTTCTTTACCATCTTCCCCCTCTATAGGATTCTCGGCATAGAAATCTGACACGACACTCCCTTTGATAGTCTTTCTAGCCACATACTTCAAATTGAATTCTACCAACAAGATCAACCATCTTGACAATCTTCCACTCAATGCGAATTTCTCAAAAAGATACTTCAATGGGTCCATTCTTGCGACCATCCATATTTGGAAAGGTAAGACGATATGTCTTAATTTCTGTACGACCCAAACAAGTGCAAAGCAAGACTTTTCTATGGGAGTGTACCTAGTCTCATAATCATGGAATCTCTTGCTCAAATTGTATATGGCCTTCTCATTTTTGTCATCGTCTTCTTGTGCAAGCGTACTTCAAACCGCATCTCCTATGATGGAAAGGTATAGGAGTAAGGGTCTTTCGTGTTGTGGAGGCATTAAAATAGGTGGGTGGAGGAGATATTCTTTGATAAGTTCAAAGGCTTTTTGGCACTCATCATTCCATGTATGTGGTTCATTCTTCCTTAGGAGTTTGAAGATGGGCTCACAAGTAAAGGTGAGCTTGGCAATGAATCGATTAATGTATTGTAATCTACCCAAGAAACCCTTATTTCTTTCTCACTTTTGGGTGGAGGCATCTCTAATATGGCTTTAATCTTGGATGGGTCAACTTCTATCACTCACTAGGAAGCCTAGCAATTTTCCGGTGGTTACTTCGAAGGTGCATTTTTGTGGGGTTTAACCTCAATCTATATTCTTTAATCCTCTCAAAGAACTTACTTAAGTTTATGGTGTGGCTTCCTCTTTCCTTGGATTTCACTATCATATCATCAACATACACCTCTACCTCATTATGCATCATATAATGTAGAAAGGCCGTAGCCATCCTTTGGTAGGTTGCCTTAGCATTCTTGAGGCCAAATGGAATCACCGTGTAACAATAGATTCCCCATTCGGTAGTGAAGGTGGTTTTTGTCATGTCCTTGGGAGCTATTTTGATTTGGTTGTACCTCGAAAAACCATCCATGAAAGTCATCAAGGCACTTCTTGCCATGTTATCCACTAAGACATCAGTATGAGGGAGGGGAAAGTCATCCTTTGGGCATGCCTTGTTCAAGTCTCTAAAATCCACACACATCCTCACCTTTCCATCCTTCTTAGGTACGGACACGACATTGGCTATCCATTTGGCTTGGTGTACGGGTTTAATGAACCCTACCTTTAATTGCTTAGTGACTTCCTCTTTGACTTTTAAGAGCCATTCGGTCCTTATTCTTCTCAATTTTTGCTTGACGGGTACCATGTGATCATGAGTATCAATGTGATGTTGAGCTATCTTGGGGTCAATTCCAGGCATATCTTCATAGGAGCTTGCAAACATCTCTTGAAATTCCTTGAGGAGTTCTTGAAGATCTTTCCTTTCTTTTTCATTTAGAGTTAAGCCAATTTTAATTAAGCGTGGATTCTCATCATTTCCCAAATTAATAGTTTCAAGAGTTGGTTCCATTGGTTCAATTTTCTTTTCCAATTGTTTATTAATTTCATTTTCAAATTCATTTGAATCATTTAAGTGCAGAATTTCAATGATATGGGACACGTCAAAGTAAGCCAAATCAGAATTCATCTTATTGAAAATATTGAAAAGTACATTGGAACTTGCATTAAAAAACTTTTTCCCCATATTTTTAGAAAACCTAACTCAAGTCCAATTATTAATGGGCCCCACACTGGGCATGATGAATTCTTTCCTCCTTCTTCAAGGCTTGCCACTCTTCCCCTTGTCTTTCTTCAGCCAATCTTCCTTCATTCGAGGTCCACTCTGGCCAATCGTGATCCTCCCACAATCCTGGGTCTCATGATTCGGAAAATTCGTTGACGTAGGTGTTGATACCGTATCTTGTCTGCCCTCGATTTATGTGCCGGACCCTGAAAAACCCAAAAAATATCATTTTCTCTCCATGGGGTCACTAGAACTTATATTGTTAGGACATATGTGGAACTTTTTATGAACATATGTCATTTAGAATTGGCTAATCCTTTGACAAAACGCACTTTACTTGTAATTGGGTAGATCTAGGATGTGTTTAATACTTCAAGGAACAAGAGTTTAAGTCCAAGTATTGAAGCCATGCAAATCTGTCCAAGAATCAAGTGAAGAAGTTCTGTTCATTAAAGCTTGACAGATAGCACGACAGATGTATCTATCGAGATTTAATATTTGAAGCTCGACAGATAGCTCGATAGCTGTATTTATCGAGAATTACGAAATTCAAATTTCCAAATCTGATTTCACGCATATCCATGTGTATTTGTGTAAGGTTTCTTATCTCACAACTTTAGACATATATAAGGATTATTTTAAGGGCCGTAAGAGGTGATGCAACTTGATGCAAAGTATTATTCACTCAAATTGTGACCGGAGACAATTTTCCCTAGTTCATCTTTCTCTTGAAGAAGCTGCTGCATTTGTACGCCAAGGGTTCTGCAACTATGAGCTTCTTGATCTTCATCGTGTGGATGAACTGAAGAACTTTGCAGCCAAAATCTCTCTCAAGTTGGTGTGTTAGTCACGTACTGGGATCCGTTCATTGATTGGTTAGTCGTTTACTTGGAGCCGGGCATTGAAAGGAGAGATTGTCACTACATTATAAGTCCAATTGTGTATTGGGGTAAGGGTTCAACTGCAGGTCGGTATAAGGTACTGGGATTCCTTTACTTGTAACTGCTTGTTTTGATAATAGTAGATTCTCGGGAGTGGTGACCTTAAATTCACCCAGTGGGGTTTTGCCTTGGTGGTTTTCCCCATTCGTAAACAAATCACCCGTGTCAAATTTAATTTCTGCTACATTTAGTTATTTGGTGATTTGTTTGTGCTATCACACTTATTGCATGTTAATTGACTTAATTAATTCACTTGACTAATTGGTTGGTTAATTTATCTAAGGGGTTAATACATTCTTGGCCTATCATATATAATGGCGTGGCGCAACCTGTTCGGACACCGGAGCGCTCAAAGTGCCTTTTTCAGCCAAAATGACCAAAATGCCTCTGGTCAACCCTGGGTTGACTAAAGGTCAAACAAGGTCAAAATTCTCACAAAACAACATTTTTCATGGTTTTATATCAAACCCGAGCTCCTCGGAGATTTTTAGCAACTTTGACCAAGTTTGACCCGCAGTTGACTCCCGATGGGCCCCAGAAACCCTAATCATCAAAACAGGTTAAGAATAATTCCATTACGAAGATAATCAAATTCTCATTCCAACGACTATTTATGGGTCGAAATCGGAGTTAAAACGGTTGAGATATTGAGAAAACCGTGAAAAGCATGTTAGCACATTTCCCAAGGTCATAACTTTTGACCCAACAATTGGAATTTTAAATTCTTTAGTTTTCTAAAAACTAGACATCAAGAGCTTTCCAAGGACACCAATATCGCCTCAATCTGAGTCCTAGAAGACCTCCAAATGCGCATCCAAAGTCAAAACTGAAAAAGTGCATGAGGACGAAATTGCTGACGTTAGCCGGGCCCAACCTGGCGCACCAACAAGGGCCTTCGGTGCACTTACAAGTGCACCGGGGCCTGAAAAGCGTGCCGGGGCCTATAAAAGCCTCCTGGTAGCTCAGATTGAAGGGGAGACGTTTTGGGAGCTGTTTGGGCATCTTTTTGGGCATTTTTCTCTTTTTTCTCACCATATTTCTCTCCCAAAAAACACAAAACACATCAAAGTTTCTTGATTCTTCTCTCTTCTCCAAAAATACAAGGTAGTGTTCATACCTTCCATCTTCCTCTCCTTGGTTCTATACCTTGGATTTGAGGTATAGGGGTATGTATGTAGCTTTTTGGCTACAATTTATACCCCTTTTCCTATAAAACTTCATCAAGCTCTTTATCCTTTCTTTTTTCTTGAATAACATGATTTATTGCTTTCTTTAGCATGTTTCTTACTTTATTTGTGCTTCTAGCTTAAATCTCCTTGCTTTTTATGCCTTATGTCATGTTTTATGCTTGGATCTACCTTTTTCATGTGGTGCTTGTGTTTGGATCTACAAGTTTCCATGGTTTCCATGTTTATGGCTTGATTTACATGTTTTATGTTAGTCCATATGCCTATCTCCATACTTGTGCCTAGATTTATGGGTCCCTATGCTTGCTTTTATGCTTTATGCCATGCTCACATGTCTAGACCCATGTGTTTATGCCTATATTTACATGTCTATATGCTTAGATCCTTGTCTTCACATGTTTATGTGTTTGGATTCTTTTTTTCACATGCTTAGATCTACATCCTTACATGCTTATATGTTTAAATCTACATGTTTTCATGCTCTATGCCGTGTTTTAATGCTTAGATCTATCTTTTCCTTGTATTGTTGTTTAGATCTACATGTTTACATGCATGTTTCTATGCCTATATGTCTAGATCTATGTTTTCACATGCTTGCGTGCTTAGGTCTTCTTCTCTATATGCTTTATGCTATTTCCCATGTTAGATCAATATGCTTGCGTGCTTCTTGCCATGTTTATGTGTTTAGGCCTAGGCTTTGTTCGTCATGCCATGTGCTATTGTACCCCTTTTGTTCCTTTTATCGCATTTTCTTGTGTTTTGGCCTATTGGTTCGGACCCGATCTAGACCTTATGGTCTTTGTCATCGTCCATACACCAAGGCCCACATCAAAGGGTTTGGATCATACTATTTGCATGTCTATGCTTGCTTACTTCTATACTTTATGCTTGTGTTAGCCTCTCTAGTTGGCTTTGCCATGTTTGGTGCCCTCCGCGGGCTTGACCTTTTGTGGTTACATCCGACGCCCATGAGGCCTTGTACGGATGTAACAATTTGGGAGGCATCTCCGAATGTTGGGTTGCTCCGTGCGTACCCTTCCCTTTTCCGCTCCACGCGATGTTATGCTTGCCATGCTTGTTTATGCCACCTGTTGGTTTCTATGCATCTTTACACACTTACTTACATGTCCATTCATGAGTTTTGCTTGCTAGTGTATCGTCCATACTTCAACACAATGAAGCTATGGACATCCAATCCAAACCTACATTTATCCCTCGCTGATACCACCTTTTGTTTGCTTTCTCGCTTGTTTGCTTGTTTTCTTGTTTCTTTGCTTGCCATGTCTATCATGCTTATCTGCTTTATGCCTCTTTCATATGCTCTACACATCTTTTTCTTTCCATTGCTTGTCTGCTGGTTTCTTGTTCTTGCCTTTGCATGTACACACATGGAGTAAGGACGCATAGAGCTAGGGCACGGTCTACTAGGCGCAAGCAAAAAGGGCGAGGATGCAAGCATGTCGATATAAGCCATGCGGCCATGTTTAGTAGATTTAGGGGTCTAGCCTTTCCCATTTGGTTATGTACTCTTTTAAACCCCCTTCCTTCCTCCCCCATTTCTCTCTTAGATGGGTTGTATTAGGTATATCATGCCATGTACCATTCATCCTCATCTCTAGAGTATGGCGACCCCTGTTTACTTTCCTGCACCTATATTTTGGGCCATGCTCTAGGGATGTAGGCATTTACTTTCCTACTTTGTGTGCTTGCATTGTGCATGATGTATGTATATATATACATGCTCGCCTCTTCCGGTGTGATTGTCACAGTCTATGTCAGCTAAGGCAAAGCGATGCCTAATTTCCACCGCGAAAGTAAGGTGGAATGTCGCCGGATTTTTGCCGTGGAAATCTGGTACTTTGCCTGAATGCTTTAGTAAAGCATAGATTGGGACCACACCCATTCAAACGCCAAACCTCAAAGCCCCCCCATGCATGCAAAGCCCCGAAAGCCAATGCCAAAATCATGTTTTTTACTACCAATGTCCAAAAATTAAGATTTTATCAAAACAAAAGACTCTCCTTGGACAGGCGTTGTGGGGTGCCTAACACCTTCCCCACACGTAACCAAACTTCTGGACTCAAGAATCAAGATTTTTTGCCATCCACATTAGATTAGGTGACCAATCACACCTTAGAAAAACCCAATGATTGGTGGCGTCTTCACTTACCTTTGTTAATCACCTAAAATTTGGCCAAGATTCCTGCCACACCTCTAAAGGTAGACATACCTTCCTTCACCGAGAGAGAGAGCACCCGAAGCTCCACGCGAACCACCCAATTATCGAGAGGGGCCTTCAACGGGCCCCATGTGTGCGGGAGCGTCGCCACGGCGGGTGGTCGAATGAAGGCTCGATGGCAGTTTTCCAGCCGTTCGAGGTCGGGTGTTAACAGGCTGGCAACTCCATTGGGGATCGATGAGAGTTTAGCCTTTAGAGCTTTTGACAAAACCATAATCTTTGGACATTGGCTTTTAAAAACACAGAAATTGGCATTGGCCTTTAGGGCTTTCTTTTTGAAAAAGGTTTTTACTATATCCTAGTAGACTATTTTCAAAAGAGCAAAAAAATATTCTTCCAAAAAATCCCTTTCCGAAAGGGAGGCCGTGAGGTATTTTCATGGGGCTTTATCGCTTTACTCACATGCTTTATTGCTTTCCTCACATGCTTTACTGCTTTCCTCACATGCTTTACAGCTTTCCTTAACATGCAAACATAGGGTAGCCAAAATTTAATTTTCGCTACACCTTTATCTGATTTCATATATATATATATCTGTTGTGTTTGGAAAAAGTCTTTCCCTTTCATTAAGGATTGCATGACATATACACCTTTTTTGAGTCGAACCTGGGCTCCGCACTGTTGGCTAGTCATATCTCTTTGGGGATTTCATCACCCCATCTGTAGATGCCCAAACACAAACATCGGCAGTGTTACCTATAGTTAGATCTAGAGCTGACTTTGTAGGCACTTCTGGGTCTAGGGTTGGACAGGAGTAGCTGAAAAGGCCCCCTCGATCCTTCCTGCCTCATAACTTCCATGAAGGGAGGGGTATGGCGATTGAGTCCCCCTAGGATAGGAACAACCTACCAATTAAGCCTTTGCATACAGTTGGCCTAGTTATGTCAAACCTGTGAGGACTAGATCAAGCCCAGTGCCTATGAGGACTAGGTAAAGCCCAAAGAGTGAACATCCAAGCCTAGGAAAGGACACCCTTGTAGGACTAGAGGTCAGGGGAAAGTGTTTTGCAACAGGTGCGCCCTTTTTGCTTGCGCCAAAGAGATTGTGCTCTACTCCAGGTTCTTTCTATCCTGCTTGCACAGCATCCATGATTAAATCCCTAGGGAAAGCAACCCCGTTGCTTGTACATGCTAGATCATACCCTATCCCTAGGGGTTTACAACCCTACAAGTGCACTCATGCATACACTAAATGGTTCCGTCACCTAATTGTGAAAAGATAAAATCTGTGGCAAGTAACCAAAACTCCCTAGGAGGAAATGCTATCGAAAAACTGTCAAGAATCCCAAGACATCATGAGTTCAAGAATTCTCCTAAGAGAGATCCAAATCATCAAAGAGTCCAAGGGCTCCCTCAAGAGATCCAAAGGTTCAAGAGATCCATGCTGTCCAAGTTACTAAGAGATCCAAGTGTCCAAGAGCTTCCCCTAGAAGTCAACATTGTCAGAAGTCGAGCTTTTCCACGTAATTGCATTTCCTTGTATTGTAAAAGGCCCACTGTTGGAGTCGATGAGCCTAGCGTTGTAAAAGCAAATACTATACAAGCATGTAATTAAAAGAGGGTCCGTCCTACATTACCAAGCATATCATGAAAGTTTCGGTTACTTGCCAATCTTGTGCATTAATCTTGCATCATAGTACAAACTCACTATGATAAATACTCGACCAAGGGTGCAAAGCCAAATTTTTCTGAAAATGGTATGTGCAAATTAAATAACAAGGATGTAAACTAACTTGATTTTGGTGTTGTGTTTCCACATTGTCAAATGCACCCCGTTTCTGTCACGTCCCATTCATTCTTAGGATCAAAAGGATCAAAAGATTGCTAAAAAGAAATAGTCTAAGCTACCACCACGTCGTGATCCCATTGTCACTAGGTCTCGCGTAAGAGAGATGTCTACTAGTGGTACTTCTCCCCATGAGGAAAATGCTCAAGAAATTTCCCTTCTGAAGGAGCAAATGGCAAAAATGATGCGTATGATGCAACAACTGGTTGTAGGAGGAGGACAGAACTCCTCTGGTCGTAGTCAGGGAGGTCCCCAAACTGAGAATGAAAATCAGCCCCCACTAGAATAGGATCAGGGCCACAATATACTGCCCCAGGGCAACGCCTAAGAAATGGATCCTTCTAAGGATAAGACCCTCGAATCTGGGTATGGCCAAGTCAAGAGCCAAGTGGAAACTCTAGCTGAGAAGCTTCGTATCATCGAGGGCTCCAGCGCCCATGGAAGTGTTGATCTAGACAGCCTGACCAACTTCCCTCAGGTCGTTATACCTCCCAAGTTCAAGGTTCTAGAGTTCGTCAAGTACGATGGTACTGGAGATCCTTGTGCTCATTTGCGCATGTTCTGTAGGAAGATGGCTCCCTATGGGGATAATCACCCTTTACTTTGCCAGATTTTCCTTGATAGTCTAACTAGCCCGGCGGCCACATGGTATGTGAGATTGGAAAAGACCTCTAACTGGAGGGAGATGGCCAATTCCTTTCCGAAATATTACCGGTTCAACATTGAGATAGCTCCTGACCGCATAGTTCTTATGAGGACAGAAAAGAAGAATAGGGAATCTTTTCGAGAGTATGCCTAGAGGGCTGCTGAGGTATATGAAAGACAATGCCTCTAGTTAGGACTTATATGTACAACTCTAGGAAATCGCCTCCGAGAGGGCTAATGTATCACCATAGAAAAATCGCCTTTGAGAGGGCTGCCGACGCGTGTGAGAAACAATGCCTCTGATTAGGACTTACATGTATGACTCTGGAAAAATGCCTTTGAGAGGGCTGATGTATGATCGCACGAAACAATGCCTCCAGGCAGGACTTACATGTATGATTCTGGATGTCACTTTTCAATGGGCTGCTACTGTATGTATGGAACAATGCATTTGGGTAGGACTTACATGTACAATTCTGGGTGCCGCCTTTCAATGGGCTGCTGCTGTATGTATGGAACAATGCCTCTGGTGGGACTTACATATACAATTCTGGATGTCGCCTTTAAAAGGGCTGTTGCAGTATGTATGCACTATCGCATTTTCATAATATATGGTGGTCTTGAACCAACTTGGGTCACACTCATTTGTATTGCACCGTAGTTTCACAGGTTTATTAGTGGATTTTGACAATGATCGTCCCACTGGGGGGAGAGAGAATGGAGAGACTGCGTGAAGTAAGCTGCCCCAGTTTAAGGGTTTCACGCGATTTTTGACATGAGGGACACGTCCTCAGCGTGACAAACCCATTCTTGTATATTGGACAAGACGGATGGAACCACGCAAAATAAATTGCCCCAGTTTAGGGTTTTGTGGGGTTCCAAGCCTGCAGACTGGCTGAAAATGGCCTTGACTTCATAGATCATACCAAATGATGGTAATGAATGCGGATATTCTGAACGAAATCTCCTTAGACACGCGATGAGGCGGTATGCACTAATCGCTCCCGTTATTGCCCGAGTAGGCTAATTATTCAAAGACAGGTTTCTTGAGGTGACCTTATGTGAAATGGCTCCCTCTGTCCTTAAAATAAGCTGGAAAAGCTACCGCATGGTTGAGAACAGGCTCTAGTGTCTTTCTGTTATGAGTTTTGATTACTGGGGCTGAACTGACCCCTGAACTGGGTGAACCGGGTTTTTGAAAATGAGGTTCAAGATGTCTGGAGGTGTTGAACGAGACGCACAAAGATAAACTGCCCTAGTGTAAGATTTGTGCGGTCTCGAATGCACGAGAGGGAGTTTCTGACAATTTGGTTCACTGTTGGGCCGACCATGCACTACGACGGGTGCTAAAACAGAGGAATCTTTGCTCCAAGGCGGTTAAAAAATCCCAAACAGGGGGTAGTAGTTAGAATACAGTTGGGTTTGTGTTTGGGGGACTGAAAAGGCCTAGCACGTGTCCTGAGGGTCGACGGCCCTTGAAGGGCTGCCGCCTCCTCGGTTTTCGTGCATAAAAGGCTGGGTTTAGCCCAGCCCCAGCTCATTCTGGTTTGCGATTTTTTGGGGTCTTCTCCTACCCTTTTCTTCACCCAAAATGTGTAGAAAACATTGTTTTCCATCATTTTTCGCGTAGATTCTTATCAGATCATCAGATTTAACAGGATCCGTTCATGGATGCTCTTGGTACTCACTCCTACGACACCTTAGTCGAGCTCGAGAGGGAGTCTTACTATGAGAAGAAGCTTAGGAGGTGGTTGAGCTCTTTTTCTTGTGGTGATCGGGCATTCATCCGATAACTTCTTGGAAATGCTACTGCTCTTCTTCACACCTCATTAGATTGGCACTTGTTGGAGGTTATTACGTCTTGTTGGGACCCTGTCTTGAGATGTGTCACCAATGGAGATGTTGATCTGGTGCCCACCTTGGAGGAGTATGATCATTTTCTTTCTCTTTCTACCCCTCTGAGTACTATTTTTGTTCCACCAATGCGGCCAGACTACCGCAAGAGGCTCACTGATTTATTGGGCTTGAAGAGGCCCGTTATGGAGGCCTTGACTTGGTATGGCAGTGGGATAGGGGGGATCATGTCCTTTGATTTCCTATATGATCGGTTCCACTTATTGGACTGCCCTATTGGCTATCGAGATGACTTTGTGGACTTAGAGGAGTGGTGGACATCTTACCAGTGTCAGGCCTTCCTGGTGGCCTTCTTTGGTGTGGTCTGTTGGAAAATCTGGTTTTGCATCTCATACAAAACACACAGCGGAAGCAACAATTACGGATCTACTTCATTCATGAGAGATAACATGTACTATGTAAATTTCAAAATTTAAGAATAAGAGAGCGTACCTTGGTGTGGTAAAATTCAAAACAAAAGATTAGAAGTACTTGGGAACACTTTACGCTTAAGAAGTGTGGTCTCTCAATCAGTTTCCAATGGAGAATGATCGAGTGGCTTCTACCCAGATATATACACCATTTCACAATGATGTATCATTTATAAAATTTTGTATGTTTCTCTCTTTGTATCTAACTGATTATCTAATTGGGCTGGCCTTTTAGGCCTTTCCAATTAGGCTTTAGTGTGTGGCTTGGAGTGGGACCAAAAGGGAATAAATAAAACTCTAGCTCCAATGGGCCTTGGGCTTTTTTGTCAACTCTTGACATGTCCAAAGTTACCATTAATTATATTTAATACCACTATATAAATATAATTGCACTCTAGGCCTTATTAATAAATTATATCCTAAGACTTTATTTTACATGCAACCCCTTCATAAAATATTCGTAGTAATACAAAGTCATGAATGTAGACTGCCACTTTGAAGATTACTACATTTTAATCCTTGAGCACTCGGTTTAATCCTTTAAGTTATTCATCATATATTTATGAAATCCAATTTCATAAATATATACTTTAGTAACTCCTTACTAAAGTGGTTAGGCCTAACACTTTGAATAACCAAACCCATTAAACTTATCTCAAGAGAATATTTTATATTTCCGTTAAGAGATTATGAATTCCATCTTGAGAATATATGTTCCATCAACACTAAATGTGGCTGCCCAACATACTGAGGTTTTGATTGTGACTTTAGATCTCACTACTGATATATCAAAGCAATCTACACCTCATGATTAGGTCCATTATTCTCTCAAGATTAAGAGTTCATGCAAATAGAAGTCGTGAGATTTATTATTCATTTGACAGTCGTTAGGAGAATAATAAATCTCACAGCGGTCCAGTTCAATATGTCTTAACTTTTAGAACATATCAACATATCAACTTGAAGTCTCCAGTTCCATGATCAAGACAAATCATTTTAGTTGATATGTTATAGTCTTCGCAGATGAAATGCCCAATTTCATCACCGACTACGAACCAAAATTCTGAGTTTACAAAGAACTTGTGATCTATATCTTCTGTGACTAAATCACATACTATGCATCTCATGAACTATATGATAATGTCCAAATATTCATTTTACCATTATTTTAGATAATAATAAAACAACTTTATTAATCAAAACATTAAATCATACATAATGTCATACATAACATCATACAATAGGATTTAAGGGCATTAATCCTTACACGGTGATGTTTCCTTCATCGTTAGGAGCTATCAGTCTTGCCGTTCTCCCTCTGGTGAGTGCCCTACCTCATGGTATCTCTTTCATTCCTGCTCTACTTTCAGAGACGATTAGGTCATTGTCTTTGTGTCGGGAGACCGGTAGAGGTAGGCTAGGTTGTTGTGTTCATATGTTACAGCTGTGGTTCTGTAGCCACCTGAGTGTTATTGCCAGGGATTAGCCTGTGGGCTTTGTAAGTAGAAATAGAGTTTGGGCTACTGTAGT
Organism: Notholithocarpus densiflorus; assembly: GCA_030021035.2. Classification (NCBI taxonomy): domain Eukaryota; kingdom Viridiplantae; phylum Streptophyta; class Magnoliopsida; order Fagales; family Fagaceae; genus Notholithocarpus; species Notholithocarpus densiflorus. The sequence goes on from JARYZH020000011.1 coordinate 5,682,488, forward strand.
TCTTGATCTTCCTTTTTCTGGGGATACTGAGGGTTGGCTGAGGTACTTGTGTAGCCTGAGTCCCGCTGATTGGACCTAAAGAGTCAAGTGGGGTATCATTAGATGGCAGGGGCAGACCCATTGCGTTGGTTTTCTTGGCATTCCCTTGGTGGGTATCTTGGGATGCACAGGGTACTTTCCGGGCATGGCCATGCGGTAGTTCGAGGTTATTTAGCATATTCCCCGACTTAGTGATCTCTTTGTTGTCACTTGCGAGTACGGGCTAGTGGATATCGATGTAGCAGTGATAGGGCGTGCCTTTGAGTTCTGGGAAGCGCACATGTCGAGCATCGACTTCTCTCTTTGTTCTAGGGATGACCAGGAGTGGTTTTCTGTTGTGTTTAGAGTACGACGAGACACCAGAAATCCTAGCTTTGTGTTTGACTTATCATCACTAGTCTCGGCTGAGTTGCCACTTCCGGCTGATGTTTTGAGAGACTATACTCTAGCATTTGAGATCAGGGTTAAGAGGGCCTTTATGGATCTGAGGGAGTGCCTGAGGGAGGTTGTTAGGGATAAAGACTGCTACAGGGAGCTGGTTGATACCCTTATGGAGGATATTGAGGAGATGAGCCGTACATATGAGAGTGAGCTCGCTACTCTTAGGGTGGAGCTTGATCGGACAGGGCCAACCCCTCTAGGCACAGAGGCGGAGTGTGTTTAGCTGAGATCCCGGGTTGTGGGTTTGGAGGATGAGCTCGCAGATCTTACTCAGAGGTTTGCTGCTTTGGATCACACTTCGGATGAGGAGAGGGCTGCACTAGAGGCTGGCAGGGCCGAGGCTAGTAGCAGGGCCGATAGCTTAGCATTGGAGCACTTTATATAGCTGAGGCGCGATCCAGTTTTCATTTTCTCACTTCTCTCTCTATAGAAAACTTTCTCTTTCGACCCAAAACTCTTTCTCACTCAGATCAGTGCATTTCGTGACTAGCTCGCGAAAAGTTCGCGAGAAGGGTTCCCGCGAAAAGGCTTGTGAGAAGCACATGACTGGAAGCTGAAGAGTCATGCTAGGCTGTCGTTTTCGCGAGTGTCTCGCGGGTAAGGCCTTCCCGCGAGGTACTCGCGAAACATTTTGCCTAGAGGATTTTTAAGTGAGACTTTCATACCCTTCACCCATACTATATATACCTTCATTACCTACAAATGTAAAGGAGGCCATTTAGGGAGAAAAACCCTAGATAGGTTTTCTACAACACACACACCCATCTTTTTGAGAGAGAGCGACTCATCTTTAGTGAGAAATCATTGTAGCCTCTTCTCTATCCCTCTCCTATTGTCATTCCTTGAGAGGAGATTTGTACTCAAACAACCCATACCTATTCAGAGTGTAGAGAGTGTTTTGGAGCTTGGGAAGCTTTGGGGAATTGCCAAAAGAAGCCGGTGAGGCTTGGCGGATGCAATCGGGTGGATTGCAGGATCCGGAGAGCTAGACAAGACACGGTTTCGAGAAGCCTTGTTGGAGTAGGAGCTTGGAGGGCTTAGGTACATCGGGTAGATTAGGCTTGAGGGTCTCTTGCTAACCCATGTATCCTAACTGATTATCTAGTGGATCGATTACCACTTGGAGGGCAGCGGAGAGATTTTTTGCCGAGTTCTTCGGTTTCCTTTTCGATAACACATCGGCGTGTTATCTTGTGTTTGCATTCTCTCTTCCCTTACTCTTGTGCTTTACTTTTAATGTTTGTTGTTCATGTTTATGCACTAGAGTAGTATTGGTTTATTGCGCTTCATTTACTCTTGTTTCTGCACTTAGATAAGTTAGAGTAAAAGCAATCTAGCCGTAATTTTAATTGGGGGTCTAAACAGCTCTTGTGTTTTCAACACATTTTCGAGCTTTCAAATTTGATAATATATTATCATGCATTGCATTTAGATGTGTGCTTGATTATTGTTGATGTGTGCTGGTAGGTTTGGATTGGATTTTTACCCATGATGCTATTTCAATTTTGCACGTCACATGTTCATGCATATTTCATGCATACGTATCTTTTCTTTTCTTTCTATTTGTTATGTTTGTGATGTGTTTCCTCTCTCTCTCTCTCTTTCTCTCAGATAGACTGCGCATGGCACCCAAGCGCAAATCTACTCCGGCTCAGAACCCTCTTGGTTTTGGGTCTTCTTCTTCTGATCCCGTTTCCCCTTTTCACGTACGGTTCCGTGATAGGAAGGCCCAGTAGGACTTCCTTGAGAACTTTTAGAAACATGGTGTTCATCCTGAGCGCCATGTCATTTTGTCAGACTTTTTCGACACTCCTCTACCTGGTGTCATTCGGACTTGGGGATGGGAATCTCTTGTGAGATAACCTTGAGGTGCCCTGTCATGTTTATATAGGAGTTTTACTCCAATTTACACGGTATCGATACCTCTGTACCTCAGTTTTCCATGACATTCAAAGGTACACGTATCGTAGTCACTCCGGATCTTATATCCGAGATACTACATGTTTCGAGGGTATCGCATCCTGATTACCCCGGTTGTCAGCGTTTGAGGACTGTGTCCAAAGACAAACTTCTGTCTTATTTATGTAAGACACCTTCTGTATGGGGTGAGCGTCAAAACAACCCATGCTCGGGCTTTGCAAAAGGTTCGAAATTCCTTAATATGGTGATGACATTTGTTCTTACTCCACTATCTCACTATAACTCTATCATAGAGTCTCGTGCTCGATTTTTGTTGTCCCTCTTAGAGGATCTTACTATTGACTTCCCTATTTACTTCATCACTTCCATCATTGATGTTTATCAGGATACGGCGACCCGTGATAAGCTCATTTTTCCTTCGGCTATTATGCGGAGCCATTTTTCTATCCCTATTCCTGATTCTCCCTACTTCACTGTTATGGGTGCCATTCAGCGCAGCTTCTATTTGGTGGAGCGAGGCCCAGCTTCGACTGAAGTGGCCGCGGACGGAGTCGACTGATCTTGCAGCTCCTGCTGTTCCTTCCAACTTCGTTCATTCTTCCTCGAGTGGTGGTGTGATTCTTGAGGCCATCATGGCGCAGCTTCAGCTCATGGATGCTTGCCTTGACACTCTCAGTGATGAGTTGTGTCAGGTGAACACCCGTGTCGGTCATATTGCATGACGACAGGCTCGCCTCGGTGGTTTTGCCGCTTCTCCCTCTCCTTCTCCGGAGGCTTTGGCAGATGAGGATGGCGATGATGGTGCTGATGATGATGATGAGGATGAGGATGAGGATACTAGCTCTTCCAGTGATGATGAGATGATGACCTTTCGGTGACTCACCCTTTGTCATTCGTGACAAAAAGGGGGAGTAGTTTTGGGATGAGAGTAGTCTTGTATTTAGGGGGAGAGTTAGTATAGGATTTTTGTTAGGGGGAGTCTTAGATTTTTGAGGGATGTAGCGAGGATTTTATGTACTTTTCTTTTCTTTCTCTTTAGTTATATTATCCTCTTGTACACCGATCTTGTGACTGTTTATTGATGACATACATTTTATTTATTTTCATATATATATATATATGATGATGTATGTTTCTTCACCTATCTCTCCATATGTTGTTTCTTTTCTCTCTTTATACACATGTTTCTTTATGTATGCAGTCTTTATTTCTATTTCACACTAAGATGCCTTGATGAGTTTTGTTTAAAGTGTTTCAGAAAGACAGGTTGTGAAAATCTATCATGCCATGAACTCTCTTCTTGCAAATTTTTTCAAGAGTTTGTGTTAGGATTAGATTTTTTTTTTTTTTTGTATTCCAACAAGTGGTTATGAGTTTAGTGATTTAAGACTTCTCTCATGATTCATTTCTTTATTTTGGTTTTGTCACGAATTGCCAAAGGGGGAGATTTTTATGACATATGTGGAAAGTGTTAGAAACATATGTGATGTAAATTGGCTAATCCTTTGATAAAACGCACTTCACTTGTAATTGGGCAGATCTAGGATGGGTTTAGTACTTTAAGGAACAAGAGTTCAAGTTTAATATTAAAGCCATGCAAATCTGTCCAAGAAACAAGTGAAGAAGTGCTGTTCATTAAAGCTCGACATATAGCTCGACAAAATCATATCTATCGAGGATTAATGTTGAAGCCCGACAGCAGTTCAGCAGAAGCTGTATCTGTCAAGAATTACGAAATTAGAATTTTCAGATCTGATTTCACGTATATCTATGTGTATTTGTGTAGGGTTTCTTTTCTCACAACCCTATATATATATATATATATATATATATATATATATATAAGGATTATTTTAAGGGCCGTCACATGATGATGCAACTTGATGCAAAGTGAATATACATGCATATTGTGACCAGAGACAATTTGCCCTAGTTCATCATATTCTCTCTAGAAGCTACTGCGTCTTTGCGCCAAGGGTTTTGTAACCAAGGAGCTTTTTGATCTTCATTGTTAGATGAACTGAAGAACTTTGTAGCCAACATCTTCCTCAAGTTGGTGTGTTAGTCACGTACTGGGATCCGTGCATCATTGGTTAGTCACGTACTAGGAGCCGTGCATTAAAAGGAGAGATTGCCGCTACATTACAAGTCCAATTGGGTATTGGGGTAAGGGTTCAACTGTAGGTTGGTATTAGGTACTAGGATTCCTTTTACTTGTAATCACTTGTTTTGATAGTAGTGGATTATCGGGAGTGGTGACCTTAAATTCACCCGGTGGGGTTTTGTCTCGGTGGTTTTCCCCATTTGTAAACAAATCACCTGTGTCAAATTTATTTTCTGCTGCATTTAACTTGGTTGGCGATTTGTTTGTGCTACCATGCTTATTGCATGAAATTGAATCTAGTTAATTCACTTGGCTAATTGATTGATTAATTTACCAAAGGGGTCAATACATTCTTGGCCTATCAAGTGGTATCAGAGCGGACACACTTTGATTAGGTTTAATCTTTGTTGTGTGATCCATTGACCCTTGTTGTCATGGCTACAAGTGGCATGAAAAGATCTTTTATTTCAAATACATCTTGCTTTTCTAATCTCTATTTGATTGAGTGTTTAAGAAAATGAAAGTCTAAAAGTTATTTGAAATCTATCTTGATGATTGTTGAAAAAGGTCTTAGTGTGACAAGAAAGAAACTAGGCTGCCTTAAAATGAGAATGTGCCAAGGACTTCGTTTGAGAAGGGTGAAAATCAAAAATTTTGTACATAAATGGCAGATGAAAGAGAAAACCATTCCTACTGATTTGTCAGGCAAGCATGAAGTGTGCTTTATGATGAAGTCTGCATTTAAGGTAATGGACATATATTTGTGGTACCTTGACAGTGGGTGCTCGAGACACGACTGGAGACCGTTCTCTCTTCAAGGTTTTCGAGTCTAAGGAAGGTGGAAATGTCACTTTCGGTGATGGGAGCAAATCTCAAATAAAAGGGAAGGGAACTATCTCTCTACCTGGATTGCCAGACATTGCAAATGTGTTGTATGTAAAAGGTTTGAGAGTGAACTTGTTGAGCATAAGTCAGATATGTGATCAAGACTTCATGGTGTTGTTCTTAAAAGGGAAATGCCTTGTGTTGAATGAGTCTAAGAAGAAACTCATAAGCGGAGTTTGCACTTTGGATAATTGTTATGGATTGGTACCTGATGTTGATATTTTGTGCAACAGTATTTGGTTGCCAAATGAAGACTTATGGCACCAAAGGATGGGTCATGCTAGCTACAAACATCTGTCAATTGTATCTAAGCATGAATTAGTGTTAGGAATACCAAAGCTCAGCAGGGTTAGCAATGTTGTGTGTGGACTGTGTCAGCTTGGGAAACAGACGAAAGCAATACATCCAGGCACTCAGACATCAGTTACATCTAGACCTTTGGAGTTACTACATTTGGATCTCATGGGTCCAACTAGAACCGAATCTCTTGGAGGAATGAGATACATCATGGTTGTAGTAGATGATTTCACTAGGTACACTTGGGTCATTCTTCTAAGATCCAAGTCAGATGCTCCTGAGCACATTGAAGTTGTGTGTACAAGACTACAAAATGAGAAGAATATGAAGATTGATTGAATTCGCAGTGATCATGGTAAAAAATTCGAGAACTCATATATGGAATCATTTTGCACTAAATCTGGCATATCTTAAAAATTCTCTGCTCCTATTACTCCTCAACAAATTGGTGTAGTAGAAAGAAAGAATAGAGTCATTTAGGAGATGGCTAGAGTCATGTTACACAATAAAGATGTGGCCAGAAATTTATGGGGAGAAGCAGTCAACACTGTATGTCATATGGTTAACAGGGTGTATTTCAGACCCGGTACAAAGAAAACTCCCTATGAATTGTGGAAGGGAAGAAAGCCAAATGTGAAGCATTTCAGAATCTTTGGAAGTACTTGTTTCATCTTAAGGATAGAGAGAATGTGAGAAAGTTTGACTCCCGAAATGATGAAGGAATATTTTTGGGATACTCCTCCACAAACAGAGCTTATTGGGTGTACAACAAAAGAACCAAGAAGGTGATGGAAACTATCAATGTTGTTATTAATGAAGTTTCAGATTCTAGTTCTGAGAAAATTAGTGAGAAAATACCTAAGGCGACTCTTCCTTCAGAGCTTAAGGTTGTTCAAGAAATAGTTGATCAAGAGCCCGTCTCTCCAAGTACTCCAAGTGTTGTAGAAGTCTCAGCAGACATTCCTACCTCACCTGAATCTGAATCTCATGAAGAGAAACGACCTTCCTCAAGGATTAAGCTGAATCACCTTCTTGAAGTTATTGTGGGAAATATGAATGAACTTACACTAAGAAAGCGTACAATTGATAAATGTGTTGCTAACTTTGTGTCTTATTCTTGTTATTTGTCGCAGGTTGAACCCACCAAGGTTGAGGATGCTCTCCAGGATGAACTGCTCCAGTTTCAAAGGAATGATGTCTGGACCTTAGTACCTAGACCTGAAGGAGAGCACATCATTGGCACAAAGTGGATATTCCGCAATAAAACTGATAAGGAGGGAAATGTGATCCGCAACAAGGCTCGTTTGGTGGCCCAAGGATACTCTCAAGTGGAAGGAGTAGATTTTGATGAAACATTTGCTCCCGTAGCTCGCATGGAATCCATTAGGGTTCTCTTAGCCCTGGCTTGTCACTTGAAGTTCAAGCTTTACCAAATGGATGTGAAGATTACATTCTTGAACGGGTTTCTTAAAGAAGATATCTATGTTGCTCAACCTAAAGGATTCATTGATCCACACTTTCTGGATCATGTGTTGTACCTCAAGAAGGCTCTCTATGGACTAAAGCAAGCACCCAGAGCTTGGTATGACGGGCTTACACAATACCTGGTCTCACATGGTTTCACAAGAGGACAAGTTGATCAAACTCTTTTCATAAAAAAAGGAGAATGGCGAGTTGATAGGAGCTCAAGCCTATGTTGTGTTGGAAAAATACATATTTGTATCGGATACAAAATATACGAAGCGGAAAATTAACGGATCTACTTCATTCGCAATTGATAACATGTACTATGTAAGTTTTAGAATTTAAGAACAAGAAAGCGTACCTTGGTGCGGTGAAATTCAAAACCAAAGATCTAGAAGTACTTGGAAATACTTTTAATCTTCACTCCAATTCCACTTGATGCCCAAGAAGTGTGGTCTCTCAATCAGTTTCCAAGGAGAGAATAAGAGAGTGTCCAACACTCACATACATTCCATTTCATTCCTTATGAGAACTCTCTTATGAAAGACTTAATGAAATTCTGTATGTTTCTCTCCTTATATACAACTGATTATCTAATTGGACTAGCCTTTTGGGTCATTTCATTTGGGCTTTAGTGTGTGGCTTGGAATGGGACCAAAAGGGAACAAATAAGACTCTAGCTCCAATGGGCCTTGGGCTTTTCTATCAACTCTTGACAAGTTCAAAGTTACCATTAATTATATTCAATACCACTATAAGAATATAATTGCACTCTAGGCCTTATTAATAAATTATATCTCAAGACTTTATTATACATGCAACCCCTTCATTAAAATATTCGTAGTAATACAAAGTCATGAATGTTGACTGCCACTTTGAAGATTACTACATTTTAATCCTTGAGTACCCGGTTTAATCCTTTACGTTATTCATCATATATTTATGAAATCCAATTTCATAAATATATACTTTAGTAACTCCTTACTAAAGTGGTTGGGCCCAACACTTTGAATAACCAAACCCATTAAACTTATCTCAAGAGAATATTTTATATCTTCGTTAAGAGATTATGAATTCTATCTTGAGAATATATGTTCCATCAACACTAAATGCGGCTGCCCAACATACTAAGGTTTTGACCGTGACTTATAGATCTCACTCCTGATATATCAAAGTAACCTACACCTCATGATCAGGTCCATTATTCTCTCAAGATTAAGAGTTCATGCAAATATAAGTCGTGAGATTTATTATTCAATTGACAGTCGTTAAGAGAATAATAAATCTCACAGCGGTCCAGTTCAATATGTCTTAACTCTTAAAACATATCAACAAACCAACTAAAAGTCTCCACTTCCATGATCAAGACAAATCATCTTAGTTGATATGTTATAGTCTTCGCAGATGAAATGCCTAATTTCATCACCGACTACAAACTAAAATTCTGAGTTTACAAAGAACTTGTGATTTATATCTTCTGTGACTAAATCACATAAATTACATACTATGCATCTCATGGACTAAGATAATGTCCCATTAGTTCATTTATAGATAGTCTCATATAATTAAACAATTTAATTATTTATGACATGCCAATAAATTGGATTTTAGGGCATAAACCCCAACAATCTCCCACTTGCCCTTAAAGACAATTTACCATATTTGACACTTATCTCCCTTTAGAGTAATTCATAGTTACTCTAAGGCAAGGTTTGGAAACAAGTTTCAGCCATATTTATTGCATAAATTATCTTTTTGGTGTGCTGTCGTAGGCAACCAAAAATAAAACCTAAACTCCTAAAAATATATGTAGTAGTGCGAGTAAGGATCGTTCCCACGGAGAGTATCTGGCCTAGTTTTATGCTACGTGAACAAGGATGGGGGGGCGTTTGAGTATAAGGCAAAGAATTTTAAGAAAAACAACTAAGGAACAATTTAAATCAAAGTATCAAAATCAATCAAGAGAACAAACCTTGGTCTAAGTCAACATCCACCATCAGAATTTTACAACTGATCATCGATGCAAGTATATATCAATTCACACTTTGAATATTCACCGTTGGAACTATTTTCCTATCTCTCCTTAGTTGTAGTTAATTAGAAAACAAGCGATCTAATAAACCCTAACTACTAAACAACCCAAGACAAGCGCTAAAGGTTTAATCTAGTAATAGCCCTAAAAATTAGAGAGATCGATGAAAATAAACAACACAATCACAAGTGGTTGTATTTAATTTATTCGAGTGTTCTTCCTAAGATCTAATAATTTCTAACGCAGCAAATCATTAAATTTTGGTTGCTTCACAAGTTAGAGAGATCAAACAATTACGGATTTGATATCTAACCTAGCAGTAGATTGCAATGAATAATAAACTAGTAGGCCTCCTAGTAATTAAACGAGACAATCATGAAAATAGGCACAGAAGAACATCCGATATTCAAAGCATAAATTGAACAATAAAAACAAGTTAGATCTCACAGTTTTATTGATTCCGAGACTTCAGTTTCCTTCAACCAAGTATAAAAGTTTTAGCCATGCAGAGCCATGACAAAAAACTCAAAGGAGAAAATCAGAGAAGAGGGGAGAGAGAGGCGTGTGTGTGTGTCCAATCTGATTTCTCCTCCCCCTTTTACACCTTAATTCCCCCTTTCCCAAGTGTACAAAATCTCCTAAAAATATTCTAAATAATAATATCCAAATCTGACTAATTAAGGAAAAATATTAAAAATAAAACAAAGTCCTAATATAACTAGGAAAGTGGTGTTTTTCAGCTGGAAATTTCGTGCATCAAATCTGGAAGCTTCCAAAAATAAACTGCATCGGATCTGCGTATTAGAATTTCAAGCAATGGAACATTCCAGAACGTCAGCAGTGCAGGTGCAGCAACTTCAAGCCCGATTTCGACCTTGATGCAGCCCGTATCTCTCAAAACTCAAAACATGAAAGTTGTAGAGCTTTGTCTTGGCGTTCCACATCATCTTGAATCATCTAATCGGAGCTCGGATGAAAGAGTTATTCCCAGATTACGAAACAATGTCAAAGCTGTCCAGAATTGCCCAATTAACTATGTTTTGCACTTAATGCCTCCATTTGCATCCTAAATCAAAATATAATAATAATGAGTACATTTAGACACCAAATAAATATAAAAGACTAAACATTAAGGGAGAAAAATATGACATTTTGCGTTCTCATCACTTTTCTACTACTACTTCTCAAGTACTCATATCTCTCTAATGAGATGATACTTACGCTTAATGTGTATCTTCACCACCTAGGATGAACACATATCTTGAAGTCCAACTTCATGAATCACAATCAAACTATAAGTCAGTATTTGTACATCCAGTAACTATCAAAATCTCACTTTGGTGGACAAAAATATAATCCCTCATTCTCCTAAGATATTTGAGTATATGCTTTACTCCCACTAACTTAAGTGATCTTTGATTCAATTGATATTTGCTTACTATGCCCACCGCAAAATAGATATTTAGCCTAATGTATAGCATAGCATAAAGACTTCCTATCGATTTGATATAAGGAACCGTCTTAATATGCTTCTTCCTTTTATATGTCTTAGGACTATAGTCTTTTATAAAGGAACTTCATACTTAAAAGGAAAGAATCCTTTCTTAGAGTATTACATGTTATACTTGGCTAGAATCTAATCTATTTAAGCAGTTTGAGATAGACCCAACATCCTAATTTCTGAATTTTAACCAAAGTTTAATTCTTAGGATGTGACCAGTCTTTTCCAAGTACTTTATATCAAACTGGACTAGACAACAAATAACTCTATTGATGACAATAACTCTTCATCATTCTAAATGATTAGAATGTCATCAATGTACATTAAGAGATTTATTATCCTATATAGCTTTACACACATAAGGTCTTTTAATACTTGATCAAAATCAAACAATTTGATTTCTTGATCAAAGATGATATTTTATGATTCATATGCTTGCTTTAGTCCATAAATGGAATTTAAGCAACTTGCATACTTAACACTACTGGTTCTTTGCTATGTACAAGTGTAGTTACATCATATAAATGTCTTCCTCAAGATTGCTACTAAAAGAAACTTTCTTGATATCCATTGCCATATTTCATCTAAATGAAATATAATGAATAAGAGAATCTAGATAGAGTCAAACTTGACTATTGCTGAAAAAATCTTTTCATAATCGAACCATTTCTTTCTGAATAAATCTTTTTACCACTAGTCTTGACTTCGAAGGTTTGTACCTTTCAAATCTATCAATCTCATTTTCTTGTAGACCTATTTGAAAACAATAGGCTTAATGCCATTAGGCGCCTCTACAAGTTCTAGACTTTAAATAGAATCTAACTCTATCCACATAACCTTGATCCAGTAATCCATATTCATATTATCTATTGCCTTTACGTAGGACCGAGAATCAAATTCATATCCTTGTGGAATGACTTCAAAAGTTTATCCCAAAAGTATGAATTTATTTGGTAATTCACAATCCTCCCACTGCGATATTGTACCGGTGTACTAGCTATATATCTAGAATAATGCCTTGTGGTGTATCTAATACGATCATCTCATTTCTAAATGTATTTTATAGTTTTCTTACAAAAAATTCTGACATTTTTCTTCTAGAACATTTTTACATTTAGCCTTAAAATTATTCACATAGCCATCATCAAGAACTTTGTATTTGTACTTTACAAACATCTTTTCTTCTTTATTTTGAGACTATGAACATAATTACAAGGACATTATATTTTGCATCCATAACCATATAGTATAGAACCCAGAAAAACATACTACACTAGGTGCAACGACAACCCAATCCATGTCTATAATTCCTTTGTAGCAAGTTTATTATAAACACATTAATTGATTGAGAACTATTCTTATTATTAGTGCTATTATGATAACTCTTATCAAACACTAATAATATGCCGTATTACCTTTAGCCTTTAAGTAATAATTGTTGGGATTAGTGCTCTTAAATCCTATTGTATGATGTTATGTATGATATTATGTATGACTTAATATTATGTTTAATAAAGTTGTTTTATTATTATCTGAAATAATGGTAACATGAATATTCGGACATTATCATATAGTCCATGAGATGCATAATATGTGATTTATGTGAAAAGTCACAGAAAATATAAATCACAGGTTCTTTGTAAACTCAGAATTGTAGTTCGTAGTCAGTGATGAAATTTGGCGTTTTATCTGCGAAGACTATAACATATTAACTAGGATGATTTGTCTTGATCATGGAAGTGGAGACTTCTAGTTGATATGTTGATATGTTTTTAAAGTTAAGACATATTGAACTGGACCGCTGTGAGATTTATTATTCTCCTAAACATTGTCAATTGAATAATAAATCTCACGACTTCTATTCACATGAACTCTTAATCTTGAGAGAATAATGGACCTGATCATGAAATGTAGGTTGCTTTGATATATTAGGAGTGAGATCTAAAGAAACGGTCAAAACCTCAGTATGTTGGGCAACCACATTTAGTGTTGATGGAACATATATTCTCAAGATGAAATTCATATTCTTTTAACGGAGATACAAAATATTCACTTGAGATAAGTTTAATGGGTTTGTTATTCAGAGAGTTAGGCCTAACCACTTTAGTAAGACTAAAGTATATATTTATGAAATTGGATTTCATAAATATATGGTGAATAACATAAAGGATTAAACCGGGTACTTAAGAATTAAGATGTAGTAATTCACAAAGTAACAGTCTTCATTCATGACTTTGTGTTACTACGAATATTTTATGAAGGGGTTGCATGTACAATAAAGTTTTGGGATATAATTTTATTAATAAGGCCTAGAGTGCAATTATATTTATATAGTGGTATTAAATATTATTAATGGTAACTTTGGACTTGTCAAGAGTTGACAGAAAAGCCCAAGGCCCATTGGAGCTAGTGTCTTATTTGTTCCCTTTTGGTCCCACTCCAAGCCACACACTAAAGCCCAATTGGAAAGGCCTAAAAGGTTAGCCCAATTAGATAATCAGTTATATAGAGAGAAATATACAAAATTTGAGTAAGAACATGAATTGGTATATATGTGAGTGTTAGACACTTTTTCATTCTCTCTAGAACACATACACATAACTGATTGAGAGACCATACATCTTGGACATCAAGTGGAATTGGAGTAAAGATTAAAAGTATTCCCAAGTACTCTTCATCTTTGGTTTTGAATTTCACCGCATCAAGGTACACTCTCTTGTTCTTAAATTCTGGAACTTACATAGCATATGTTATCTATTACGAAAGAAGTAGATCCGTTAATTTTCCGCTGCTTACATGCATATTTGCATCAAATGGTATCAGAGCCAGGTTTTCATTTCGAATCTGTATAACATGTTTTGTGAGTTTTGGAATTAGAGATAATAGTTTCTTGATGTTAGAAGATTATATAGGTATTTAATTTTCTGCATGGTTATTGAAACTATGGTTTGATGAAAACTGATATTGATGTTATGATGTTGTTTAAATTTGAATTTAAGTATGTTAAATTGAACTTTAAGGCTATAGCATCAATGGAATTCAGTTTTGATATCAAATTCTGACTATCATGTTCATATGATGTTTATATATTCATGAAAACCGTTGAAAATCTGTTCAGAGTTTCCCTTCAAAAACTGAAAACACGGGTTTTTCGCGGGTTAGTTTCCCGCGAAGTTACTCGCGAAAAATGCCTTTGATTCACAAAAACTGTTTCGCAGGTAAGCTTTACTAGCGAAATAGTTGCGAGATAGTAGCGAGAGTTTCTGTCTGAATTTTGTGTTTTCACAAAAAATTTTCGCGGGTAAGCTTTACTAGCGAAATAGTCGCGAGACAGTTGCGAGAGTTTCTGTCTGAATTTTGTGTTTTCACTATTTCATTTTCGCGGGAAGAGCTTAGTTGCGAGATACTCGCGAAAATGCCACTGAAGGGAATATTGAACTTTTTCTATGTGTTTTCAAATGTTTAAAGTGCAAGGCTATGTGTAATTAGATTATGCATGTTTTATAATTAAAAGCCTTTATTCTAAAACATATAGTGGGAGAGAGATACAAGGGTTCTATCTCACGGCCTCCATTGTCGGTTCATAGTAGTATGAAATGTATACTTTGTCTTTGCTTTGAGCTTAGCATTCCATGCGGAGAGTATTTATTTCATGGTCCTACAAGATTGAATTACTTGGTTTATAGTGGTTTGATCAAACACCTTGTCTTAGCTTCGAGCTTTGCATTCCATGCGGATGGTGTTTTTTATCATGGTACTACAAGATAAGCCTGTTAAGGGGATGAAATGTGGCTACACATGATTCTAGACAATAGTATACACTAGACTAAATACTATAGTATCCTCTATGCTAAGTTCTTACTATTATTATTTAGAGGCCAAATGTATAACCGCATATTCTTAGTGTTTGATAAGAGTTATCATGATAGCACTAATAATGAGAATAGTTCTCAATCAATCATAGTATTTAATATTCACTCTATGCTGAGGGATATTGAATATGGGATTGGGTTGTCGTTGCATATATTATATTATGGTTTTATTAAGGTTCCATACTATATGTTTATATGCTAAATTGATAATGTCCAGTTTACTCATTATATTCATGTTTATTATTTTCAGATTTGAACATGGCATCATTTAGCCCACTTGTAACCATTCTTAATCAAAACAAACTGACTGGATCCAACTATGTTGACTGGAAAAGAAATTTGGACATTGTTCTTACTGCTGAAGAGCACAAATATGTGCTTACTAAACCATGTCCTAGCTTTCCTTCATTAGATGCTCCTTTTGAGGAAAAATAACGATAGGATCGTTGGCAGAAATCTAATGAGATGGCTAAGTGCTACATCCTAGCATCTATCTCAAATGTTCTACAGCATCAAATGCAGGATGTAGAACTAGTTTCAGACATTATGCTAAGTCTGAAGGAGATATTTGGTGAGCAAGGCCGTTCTGCAAGGCAAGAGACCATGAGGCAAATTTATAATACCAAAATAGCTGAAGGTAGTTCAGTAAGGGAGCATTGTTTTACAATGATCTCTAATTTGAATACATTGGAGGTTTTAGGTGCCGATATTGATGGAGAATCCCAAGTGGATATGATACTCCAGTCACTACCAAAATCATTCAAGGAATTCAAACTTAACTATAATATGAATAAAAAGATTTATACATTGTCTGAATTAATGAATGAGTTGGTAGCGGTCGAAGGCATCCTTGGTACTTCTAATGTTGAAGCCAATATTGGTGAAGCTTCTACTCCTCAACCTAAGTCGAAAGGCAAGGGTAAGAAGAAGAAGAAGAAGGACTTCACCAAGCAAGAGGGTAAACAAATTGCCTTAGGGGTTGCTGACAAAGGAAAGAAGATCAAAGGAAAATGTTTCCATTGTGGTGAGAAAGGAAATTGGAGGAGGAATTGTCCAAAATTCAAGGCTGCCAATAATATGGGTATGAAAAGTACATTCCTTCTTGAAATATGTTTAGTACAAAATCCCACAGATTCCTGGTGTGTGAATTCAGATTGTACTAATCATATTTGCAATTCTTTGCAGGGGTTTCAGGAGACCCAAAAGCTTAATGAAGAAGAATTGTTTCTTACTTTGGCTGATGGGAGCAGGATTCAAGTTGTAGCTGTTAGTGTTTTTAATTTATGTTTTGAGTCTAGAGTTTTAATATTGGAAGACTGTCTGTATGTACCTAATGTTCGTAGGAATTTAATTTCTGCAACTTATTTAGGTAAACATGGATATTGTGTTATCCTTAAAGACAATGTTGTAATAAAGAAGGGTAAAATGTTTATCTATTCTGGCAATATTGTTGATGGTCTTTATATTTTAACTCCTGATAAGCATGAATTATATAATTCTGAATTAGATAATGAATTTCATGTAAAATCATTAAAGAGAAAGTTTCCTTCTACTAGTGATGCATATCTTTGGCATTCACGTTTGGGTCATATTAATTCAAATAGGATTCAAAGACTGATTGAAGATGGTCTCTTAGAGGCCATGGACTTTGATGAATTTCTAGTTTGTGAATCTTGTTTTGAAGGTAAAATGACCAAATGACCTTTTAATGCAAAAGGTAGGAGAGCCCAAGATTTGCTACAATTAGTACATTCAGATGTATGTGGTCCTATGTCAATCCAGGCAAAAGGTGGCTATGAGTATTTCATTACATTCACTGATGATTACTCTAGATTTGGTTATGTGTACCTAATGAAACGGAAGTCCGAAGCCTTTGAAAAGTTCAAAGAGTTTAGGGCTGAAGTTGAGAATCAATTGGGTAAACACATAAAGGCCATTCGATTTGATCGTGGTGGCGAATACCTTCTTGGAGATTTTAAGGATTACTTAACTAAAAATGGGATTGTATCCCAATTGACTGCACCTGGAACTCCACAACAAAATGGTGTAGCGGAAAGAAAGAATAGGACTCTTTTAGATATGGTTAGGTCTATGATAAGTTATTCAACTCTACCAATTTCTTTTTGGGGATATTCCTTGAATACTGCAATGTATCTTCTGAATTTAGTACCTTCGAAGTCTGTTCCTAAAACACCAGTGGAGTTGTGGAATGGGCGAAAGCCTAGTATGAGACATCTCCATATTTGGGGTTGTCCAGCACATGTGTTAAAAGGAAAGTCTAACAAGTTACAGCCTAAAACAAAAGTGGTTTTATTTGTAGGGATGATGTGGCTGTATTAGATATACCACAAGATACTACTGATAAGATGTCTAGTACACAAGTGCCTCGTCGTAGTGGGAGGATTATTAGGCCACCTATAAGATTTATAGGTCTGGGAGAAACTTATGAAGCTATCTTAGAAAAGGTCGAAACTGATCCTTACACTTATGATGAAGCAATAAATGATATAGATGCACATCATTGGGTCAAAGCTATGAAATCTGAATTAGATTCAATGTATTCCAATCAAGTTTGGGATCTTGTAAAGGCGCCTAACGGCATTAAACCTATTGGTTGCAAATGGGTTTACAAGAGGAAAAGAGGGATAGATGGAAAGGTTGAAACCTTTAAAGCAAGGCTAGTGGCGAAAGAGTATACTAAAAAAGAAGGTATTGATTATGTGGAAACCTTTTCACCAGTAGCAATGCTTAAATCTATCAGAATTCTCTTATCTATTGCTGCTCATTATGATTATGAGATTTGGCAAATGGATGTCAAGACTACATTTCTTAATGGCAATCTTGAAGAAGAAATCTATATGATGCAACCAGAAGGTTTCATAGCAAAGAACCAAGAGCATATGGTATGCAAGTTGAAAAGGTCCATTTATGGACTTAAGCAAGCATTTAGGTCATGAAACATCAGATTTGATCAAGCAATCAAATCATTTGGTTTTGAACAAAATCTTGATGAACCATGTGTGTACAAAAGACATCAAAATAAAGTAGTAATGTTCCTAGTGCTTTATGTTGATGACATTCTACTCATTGGAAATGATGTAGGGGTAATGTCATCAGTAAAGGTTTGGTTGTCAAGCCAATTTGATATGATGGACTTGGGTGAGGCTAACTTTATTCTAGGGATCAAGCTTTGGTGAGATCGCAAGAATAAGATGTTAGGCTTATCACAAGCTGGGTATATAGATAAGGTTCTAGAACGGTTTAGCATGCAAAACTCCAAGAAAAGATTACTTCCTTTCAGACATGGAGTTCCTCTGTCTGATGACCAAAGGCCTAAGACTCAAGAGGAAGAAAATATAATGAGACAAGTTCCTTATGCTTCTGCAGCAGGAAGTCTCATGTATGCCATGCTTTGTACTAGGCTAGATATCTACTATTAAGTTGGCATGGTCAGCCAATATCAATCAAATCCAGGACCAAAATATTGGCAAGCTGTAAAGCATATTCTCAAGAATCTACAAAGAACGAGAGATTATATACTTGTTTATCGGTGTGAGGATTTGATTCCAATTGGCTATACAGATTCGGACTTTCAATCGGATCTAGATTTCAGAAAATCCACATCAGGATGTGTTTTCACCTTAGGAGGTGGAGCCATTACAAGGAGGAGTGTAAGCAATCTTGTATTGCGGACTCCACCATGGAAGCTGAGTACGTTGCTGCTTGTGAAGCGGCAAAAGAAGCTGTCTGGCTCAAGAAATTCCTTTCTGACCTTGGTGTAATGAGAATGGGGCAAGTTCCAATTACATTGTTTTGTGATAATAGTGGAGCAGTTGCACAATCTAAAGATCCAAGGAATCATAAGAAAGGAAAACACATTGAGAGGAAGTACCACATTATTCGAGATATTGTTGCTCATGGAGATGTGGTGGTAGCAAAGATTGAAAGTGCAAATAATCTAGCAGATCCATTTACCAAAGCCTTGCATCAAAGGACTTTCAAGTCACATTTGGAGAGAATGGGAGCTAGATTAGTGCACAATAGTCTTTAGGGCAAGTGGGAGATTGTTGGGATTAGTGCCCTTAAATCCTATTGTATGATACTATGCATGATATTATGTATGACTTAATATTGTGTTTAATAAAGTTGTTTTATTATTATCTAAAATAATGGTAACATGAATATTCAGACATTATCATATAGTCCATGAGATGCATAGTATGTGATTTATGTGAAAAGTCACAGAAGATATAAATCACAAGTTCTTTGTAAACTTAAAATTGTAGTTCGTAGTCGGTGATGAAATTGGGCGTTTCATCTGCAAAGACTATAACATATTAATTAAGATGATTTGTCTTGATCATGGAAGTGGAGACTTCAAGTTGATATGTTGATATGTTTTAAGAGTTAAGACATATTGAACTAGATCGCTGTGAGATTTATTATTCTCCTAAAGACTGTCAATTGAATAATAAATCTCACGACTTCTATTCACATGAATTCTTAATCCTGAGAGAATAATGGACCTGATCATGAAATGCAGATTGCTTTGATATATCAGGAGTGAGATCTAAAAAAACGGTCAAAACCTCAGTATGTTGGGCAACTACATTTAGTGTTGATGGAACATATATTCTCAAGATGGAATTCATATTCTCTTAACGGAGATACAAAATATTCCTTTGAAATAAGTTTAATGGGTTTGTTATTCAGAGAGTTAGGCCTAACCACTTTAGTAAGACTAAAGTATATATTTATGAAATTGGATTTTATAAATATATGGTAAATAACATAAAGGATTAAACCAGGTACTCAATGATTAAGATGTAGTAATTCACAAAGTTACAGTCTTCATTCATGACTTTGTATTACTACGAATATTTTATGAAGGGGTTGCATGTACAATAAAGTCTTGGGATATAATTTTATTAATAAGGCCTAGAGTGTAATTATATTTATATAGTGGTATTAAATATAATTAATGGTAACTTTGGACTTGTCAAGAGTTGACAGAAAAGCCCAAGGCCTATTGGAGTTAGTGTCTTATTTGTTCCCTTTTGGTCCCACTCCAAGCCACACACTAAAGCCCAATTGGAAAGGCCCAAAAGGCTAGCCCAATTAGATAATTAGTTATATAGAGAGAAACATACAGAATTTGAGTAAGAACATGAATTGGTATGTATGTGAGTGTTAGACACTTTTTCATTCTCTCTAGAACACATACACATAACTGATTGAGAGACCACACATCTTGGGCATCAAGTGGAATTGGAGTGAAGATTAAAAGTATTCCCAAGTACTCTTCATCTTTGGTTTTGAATTTCACCGCATCATAGTACACTCTCTTGTTCTTAAATTCTGGAACTTACATAGCACATGTTATCTATTACGAAAGAAGTAAATCCGCTAATTTTTCGCTGTGTACATGCATATTTGCATCAATAATGACATAGCTCCTTTGGGAGGTTAACATTACACTTAGTTTAGTGTACACCATTATCTAGAATCATGTGTAGCCACATTTTATCTCCTTTTATAGTGTTCAAACTTGTCGTACCATGAAACAAAACACCCTCCTATGGGATCGCGAGGCATATACGCCAAGACTTGGTGCTTGTTCACACTACTTTAAACGGGTAAGTTCAATCTTGTAGTACTATGAAATAAACACCCTCCTTTGGGATTGCGAGCCATATACGCCAAGACGAGGTGCTTACCCACACTACTATGAACCGATAATGGAGGTCGTGAGATCCAATACTTATCTCTCTCCCTCTAGAAATTTTAAAACAAGTGGATTGTCTTGAAAACGTTGTGATCTAATCACAATTTTAACCCTACACATTAAATGTGTTTAATTGTTTAAATTCAATGTGATGTTACTAAGTCACATCACAATAGCGTAACGAACATTCGCACACTCACAAAGAAGTTTAACCTTGTAATCCGTGAAGTAAATACCCTCCGCATGGAATGCAAGACTCGAAGTCAAGACAATGTATCTTTTCACATTATAATAAACTTAACAAAAGGATTATTTCAGCACTCCCACTCGTTATTTGGGTTTTTCTTAAATAATTGTGATCCCATCACAACTAATAACCTTGCACTTATTGAAGACTCTAATCTTATTAGAATCACTAACTAAAATGGAAGTCCTAAACTATTTTGGATTCCTTAAACACTAATGAATCAAAAATAGTTATATAGAACTCTATCCTTAATTTACTAAATAAAAGATTCTAATCTCATTAGAAACTTTATACTTTTTAATTAAGCTTTAATTTCATTTAAACTTCTAATTAAAATAAATTAAGGACTTTTAATCATACAACAATTCTAATCTCAATAGAATGTTTCTTAAAAGACAAGTCCCAAACTATTTAGGACTAAGAGTTCTATTTAACTAATATCTTTGATCTCATTAGGTTTTTTAGTTAGAACCATGTGTAATCTCATCACACATAGTGTTACACTTCATCTATGTTTTAATACTTAGTGAAATTTCAAAAATAGTCCATTTCGATCGAATCTATTTCTCGATCGATCGAAATCTTCATTAAAAAATTTCAAAATTTCTTGATGACTTGATCGGTACCTGATTCCTATTCGATCGATCGAAAAGACAAATTTGATTGATCGAAAGGAATTCTCGATTAATCGAAATTTTAATAAATTCAGCATAAACAATCTGCCTGACTCGATTGATTCTCGATTCCTGTTCGTTCGATCGAAAAGGAACATTCGATCGATCGAAGGAAATTCTCGATCGGTCAAAAATCATAAAAACTGGATTTTTCAAAATTTATGGTAACCATTTTTGACGTTTCACTTGAACAAAACATAGTTTCTTGATCACATTAGAAAGAGATTAAGATCAAAACTGAATTCCATTGATGTTATAGCCTTAAGGTTCAATCTAACATAATTAAAATCAAACTTAAACAACATCACAACATCAATATCAATTTTCATCAAACAATCATTTCAATGATCATGCAGAAAATTAAGTGTAGAATTTTCTAACATCATGAAATTACTATCTTTAATTCCAAAACTCATAAAACATGTTATACAGATTCGAAATTGAAGACTGCTCTGATACCATTTGTTGGAAAAATACATGTTTGTATCGAGTACAAAATATACGCAGCAAAAAATTAACGGATCTACTTCATTCACAATTGATAACATGTACCACGTAAGTTTCAGAATTTAAGAACAAGAAAACGTACCTTGGTGCGGTAAAATTCAAAACCAAAGATCTAGAAGTACTTGGGAATACTTTTAATCTTCACTCCAATTCCACTTGATGCCCAAGAAGTGTGGTCTCTCAATCAGTTTCCAAGGAGAGAATAAGAGAGTGTCCAACACTCACATACATTCCATTTCATTCCTTATGAGAACTCTCTTATGAAAGACTTAATGAAATTCTGTATGTTTCTTTCCTTATATACAACTGATTATCTAATTGGACTAGCCTTTTGGGCCATTCCAATTGGGTTTTAGTGTGTGGCTTGGAGTTGGACCAAAAGGGAACAAATAAGACTTTAACTCCAATGGGCCTTGGGCTTTTCTGTCAACTCTTGACAAGTCCAAAGTTACCATTAATTATATTCAATACCACTATAAGAATATAATTGCACTCTAGGCCTTATTAAAAAATTATATCCCAAGACTTTATTATACATGCCTTTCATTAAAATATTCGTAGTAATACAAAATCATGAATGTTGACTGCAACTTTGAAGATTACTACATCTTAATCCTTGAGTACCCGGTTTAATCCTTTACGTTATTCATCATATATTTATGAAATCCAATTTCATAAATATATACTTTAGTAACTCCTTACTAAAGTGGTTGGGCTCAACACTCTGAATAACCAAACCCATTAAACTTATCTCAAGGGAATATTTTATATCTCCGTTAAGAGATTATGAATTCCATCTTGAAAATATATGTTCCATCAACACTAAATGCGGCTGCCCAATATACTAAGGTTTTGACCGTGACTTATAGATCTCACTCCTAATATATCAAAGCAACCTACACTTCATGATCAGGTCCATTATTCTCTCAGGATTTAGACTTGATGTAAATAGATATCGTGAGATTTATTATTCATTTGACAGTTGATAGGAGAATAATAAATCTCACAGTGGTCCAGTTCAATATGTTTTAACTCTTAAAACATATCAACATACCAACTAAAAGTCTCCACTTCCATGATCAAGAAAAATCATCTTAGTTGATATGTTATAGTCTTCGCAGATGAAATACCCAATTTCATCATCGACTACGAACTAAAATTCTAAGTTTACAAAGAAGTTGTGATTTATATCTTCTGTGACAATCATTGGATTTTTTCTAACGTGTGATTGGTCACCTGTTTCTAGTTGATTTTATTACCAATCCTAGGCTAAGAAAAAGGGCATTTTTCCTAATCTAATGTGGATGGCAAAAAAAATTTTGATTCTTGAGTTCGGAAGTTTGGTTACGTGTGGAGACGGTGTTAGGCACCCCACAATGCCTGTCCAAGGACAGTCCTTTGTTTTGATAAAACCTTAATTTTCGGAGATTGGTCGTAAAATACATGATTTTGGCATTGGCTTTCGGGGCTTAGCCTGCATGGGGGCTATAAGGTTTGGCTTTTGAATGGGTGTAGTCCCAATCTATGCTTTCCTGAGGCATTCGGGCAAAGTACCAGATTTCGACGTTGAAAATCTGGCGACATGTCACCTTGCTTTCACTGCGGAAATTAGGCATCGCTTCGCCTTAGGTGACATGGACTGTGACAATCACACCAGAAGGGGTGAGCAGGTATATATATACATACATCATGCACAATGCAAGCATACAGAGCAGGAAAGTAAATGCCTAAATCCCTAAAGCTTGGCCCAAAATATAGGTGCAGGAAAATAAACAGGGGTTGCCATACTTTAGAGATGAGGACGAATGGTACACGGTATGATATACCTAATACAACCCATCTAAGAGAGAAAAGGGGGAGGAAGGAAGGGGGTTTAAAAGAGTACATAACCAAATGGGAAAGGCTAGACCCCTAAATCTACTAAACATAGCCACTTGGCTCATATTTGCATGCTTATTTGTGACCTCTTTTTGCTTACGCCTGAGAGACCGTGCCCTAGCTCCATGCGTCCCCATTCCTTGTGTACACATGCAAAGGCAAAGACAAGAAATCAGTAGATAAGAAAATGGAAGGAAAAGATGAGAAGAGCATATGAAAGAGGCATAAAGTAGATAAGCATGATAGACATGGCAAACATAGCATATGGCAGGAGGCATGGCGAGCCAGAAGATAGACAAACAAACAAGAAAGTAAGAAAGTAAACAGGCAAGCAAGCAAGAAAGAAAGAAAGTAAACAGGCAAGCAAGCAAGAAAGAAAGAAGACAAACAAGAAAAAAGGCAAACAAAAGGTGGTGTCCACGGGGGATGGCATAGCTTCATTTTGTTGAAGTATGGACGACAAATTGGCAAGTAAGACTCATTCATGAACATGTAAGCAGGCGTGTAAAGATGCAAAGAGAGCCAACAAGTGGCACAAACAAGCATGGCAAGCATAGCATCGCATGGAGCGGAAGAAGGAAGAGGGAAGGGTACGCATGGAGCAACCTGGCATCCGGAGACACATCCCAAGTGGTTACACCCAAACAAGGCCTCATGGGCGTCGAATGTAACCAAACAAAATCAAACCCGAGGAGGGCGTTAAACATGGCAAAGCCTAGAACAAGAGAGGTTAGCACAAGCATAAAGTGTAGAAGCAAGCAAGCGTAGACATGCAAATAGGGTGATCCAAACCCTTTGATATGGGCCTTGGTGTATGGATAATGACAAAAACCATAGGGTCTAGATCGGGTCCTAACCATTAGGTCAAAACACAAGAAAGAAAGACAAAGTGACAAAAGGGCTACAATAGCACATGACATGACAAACATAGCCTAGATCTTGGCACACAAACATGGCATGGAGCGCCCAAGCACATGGAAGATAGTATAAAGCATGTAGGGAACACAAATCCAAGCACATAGGCATGTGGAAACATAGATCTAGACATATAGGCATAGAAACATGCATGTAAACATGTAGAAACCTGGCACATAAACATGGAAGAACATGAATCCAAGCATATAAGCATGTGAAGACATGGATCTAACCATATAGCATGGAAATAAACATATAAACACACAGATCCAAGCAAGGCATAGCCAACAACGTCATACAAGCATGTGAGCATGTAACCCTAACATCAACATAGAACAAAAAGAGGCACAAAGCATAGGAAAACATGGCATAAGGTATAAAGCATGTAAATCTAAACATATAAGCATGTAAGGATGTAGATCTAAGCATGAAACATGACATAAGACATAAAAAACAAGGAGATTTAAGCTAGAAGCACAAATATAGCAAGAAACATGCTAAAGAAAGCAATAAATCATATTATTCAAGCAAAAAAAGCAAGATAAATGCTAGAAGAGAAAAGAAAGAAAAGAAAGTTAGGGGGTGTGGATAGTAGCTAAAAAGCTACATCCACACCCCTAAACCCCACAAGGTGTAGAACCAAGGAGAAGAATATTGGGTATAAGAACAATACTTTGTATTTTTGGTAAAGAAGGAAGAGTCAAGAGGCTTTGATGTGTTTTTTTTTTTGTTGTGTTTTTTGTGTTTAGAAGGGAGGAGAAAAGCTCAAAATTTGTCCAGGCAGAGCACAAGACCAAGGGAGTTTTTTTTTTTTTTTTTGGTCTGGAGGGTGCCTAGGGCCTTTTATAGCCCTACATGCTTTACGAGGAGGCAGCCCTTCAAGGGCCGCAACCTTTAAAATGTCTCAAATTAGGTTGATCTTGACACTCCTGGAAAGATCTTGACTTCCTGTTTCTGAAAATGTATGGAACTTGAAAATCCAACGGATGGATCAAAAGTTATGGCTTCCAGAAGTTAGCGGTGCAACGATCGGTACATTAACTTGGTTTTCATGATATCTCGGCCGTTCTAACTCTGATTTCGATCCATAAATAGTCGTTGGACTGAGAATTTGATAATCTTCGTAATGGTGGCCGGATCAAAATTAGGGTTTCTGGGGCTCGCCGAGCGTTAGCTCCGGGTCAAACTTAGTCAAGCTTTTGCAAAGTCGTTAAAGATCTTCGAGGAGCTCAGTTTTGATGTAAAACTATGAAAGGTGCTGTTTTGAGGGGATTTTGACTTTGTCTGACTTTCGGTCAACCTAGGGTTGACCAGGGATATTTTGGTCATTTTAATTGAAAAAGGCACTTTGTGTGTTCCGGTGTTCGAATGGGTTGCGCTACGTCATTCTAGATGTTGTCACGGCCCCATGGAGAGAAAATAATATTTTTGGATTTTTCAGGTTTGACATGCAAATCGAGGGCGGACAAAATACGGTATTAACAGCTAGCTCCCTATGGGGATAATCACACTTTGCTTAGCTAGGTTTTCCCTGATAGTTTGACTGGCCCTGTGGCCACATGGTATGTGAGATTGGAAAAGACCTCCAACTGGAGGGAGATGGCCAATTCCTTTTTGTAATATTACCGATTCAACATCGAGATAGCTTATGACCACATAGTTCTTATAAGGATAGAAAAGAAGAATAGGGAATCTTTCCGAGAGTATGCCCAGAGGTGGTGTGAGCTAGCCACACAAGTGCAACCCCCTATGATGGAATATGAGATGGTTAAGTGGTTCATTGATAACCTTAAGCCTCCTTACTATGAGAAGATGAACAGTGCCCAAGTCACTCGTTTTGCTAGCCTGATTCTTATTGAGGAGCGTATCGATGAGGGTATTAAGACCAAGAAGATCGTTGACCCGACTATCCTCTATTCTTTGATGGAACAACAACTCAAGGGAAGGGACGCCAAGGTCGAAGAAGGAGATGTCCATATGCTGAAGATAGGGGGTAAAATTGGCTAAGTCGTTACTCGTCCGAAAAGGCTAAAGGAAATTCACATCTCATGGGGAATCTAGGGAAGAAGTCGAAGAAGTCCCACCACTTCCCCATGTTGGTTACCGAGTTGTACTCCTCTCTATTAAATGAGGGCTTAATCGCTCCAGTCGTCCCTAAGTCGGTCACCAATCTTCCGGAAGGTTACGACCCCTCAAAGACTTGTAAGTTTCACTATGATGCTCCAGGGAATTCGATAGAAGAATGTTTCCTATTAAGGCATAAGATCAAAAGCCTGATTGATAGCGGTGCCTTAATATTTGAGGGTGCTACGCAGTCCAAAGTTGTCACTACCATGACCTTTGGTGCTCAGGGTGAGGAAGTGAATGTAATAATAAGAGAGGAGGATGACCGTCCTGGTCTAGAAGATTTGCATGGGTACTTGGATAACCTTTTTGTGGCTCTAGTGGATCTAGGATACATACGCCTAAAGGAATTGAAAGAGCAAGGAAGTACCATTCAGGAGCACAGGGACACTCGTTAGGAGATTGTGACGAGTTCAACAAGAAGGTCCAGAGCCTAATTGACCGAGGAATTATTCGGTGGGGAAAATCAAAAGAAGTTGAGTGTTGTATGGCCTCTAATGAGCAGCTTACACTTGTCGGGTTGAATGCAAGGATTGAGCATTTGGAAAATCAGCAGGATAGATTTCTTCACCTTGTGGATCGGCTGATTGACCTTCGCATTGACACCTCAACGAGTGACCTGACCTATGGAGTCGATGTTATGGATGCCCTAGCACCTATTAGACATGCCAATGAAAGATCATATGTTGTAAAGAGATCTGAGGGATCTCGAGGGCAAAAGAGTCACGTGGCTCCCACAATCCAAATTTCTCAAGGAATAAGCCAACCAAGGCAAAGCCAATCCAAGCAAAATGATGTCGCTGCTGCGAGGCAAATGGTACCAGCCCGACAAGTCCAAGAGGCATTGGAAAAGTTTCCTTTCCTTCCTATGCCAATTTTGCAATTATATCATATATTGTTGAAAGAACGCCTAGTGACCCCAATTTTGCCGAGACGTATAATCGATTCCCCTCCAGGTGAGTCTGGCACGTTCAAGACATGTGAGCACCACTTTGGTAGCCCGGGACATAGCCTAGAAGAGTGCAAGTCCCTTAGGGGGACGATCTAAGGCCTGATCGACAATAACATCATTCAATTTGAAAATGCCACAATCATCGATTCATCTCCAACCAGCTGTGAGGGTCAGGTTAATGTGTTGATCAAGAACAAAGGTCAAGGGGGCTTATTCCTTACAGGCCTCCCTACGGCTCCATATCCTCATGGAGTACCGTATCCTTCTTTGTTACTGAACAAAGGCAATCCAGGGAGTGACATTTCCCAATCAAGTGGCACAACTACCTTGGACCTTTTGCCAGTCCCGTTATCCATGCTATTGCTAATACTGTTAAAAGTGAAGTTGGTAGAATTGATGGCATCTGAGATCCAACCAAAAATTTCTTCAGAGACTTACAATTCTGAAAATCATTGTGACTATCATAGGGCAATGGTTGGCCACTCCACTGACATGTGCAAGCTACTCAAGCAGAAGGTTTAAGGTCTTATCAAAGGCGGCTGGTTAGAGCCCGAAGTGCATATGTCCACATCAACCAGAGAAATAGATATTCAAATGGTCCTTACAAGGAAATCAAGATCTTGAATTGCTCCTCGAAAGCTTGAGCTTATACGCCCGAGCAATTGGACAGTCGAGCCATATTTCTTAAGAGGACACTTGACTTGAGGCAGTGCCAAGTTGGCCATATGCTGTGGAAGAAGTCCCCAAAACCAAACATCATCTCAATATCTTTATGCTTTTGTTATTCTCGCATTTCCTGTTTCCTTTATGTCATTATGTTTGAGCATGAGACAATTTAAATTCTGTTTGTAATTAAGCTTTGAGACTCTTCCTGAGCCCTAAGCACACTACTTGAGCACCATGCGCGATGATGATCCTTTTTATTAGTATAATATTTTGTCCTGCTGGGGTTTGTTTTTCTTGGACAGTTTCTAACCTCCCCTCTTTTGTTTCCATGGTTGACTTAATAGGGTAAAATATGGGAAGTCCAAACATCTCTACGCGAGCGTTACCAAAATCTTGAGGACGTGCCCCAAATTTATTACCAAGCATAAAATAATGTACAGACGATAGCTTCAAGATTCCGATCTTGGTGGGAGACATATGGATTTAGCTGTTCTCATTATGATACTGGGGCTGATTTTTAGTGGTCTCATTCCCATAAGACCACTAAAAATCCATCTTGTGCACCCCCACATTATCCATGAAGACTAGCTATTGCAAGTCTAGGAGCAGAATTCAGTGAGAAGTTGGATTCGATCCGGACAGCTTGCAAGCCCTTCTGTTAAAGCATCTCAAATGGGCAAAAAGAACCCAACATCTCTCAAGCAAGATCAGCCAGCTCAAACTTTGTTTTCTTCAGCTTGCCTCAGTAGGCTTTTCCTTCGGGTCTTTAAAAAATCTTCTTTTGCCTTCGGGTAGTCTAGGTGTTTCCTTCGGGTTTCTTGCAAACAAATATTCCTTTGGGTCTTCCTCAAAAAAAACATTCGTTCACCTTCGGGTCTTTCTAAACAAAATCCTTTCTTTCTTTAAGTATCTTGAGATGTCTTTGGATTTCTTGGTATGTGAATCCTCACACTCTTCAGTTAAAATCTCACCAAGTTGTGAAAGTGATTGAGGTTTAGCAAGCACCACAATCGCAATTTCTTTGCAAGGTCATCAGAAGGTCTTGTAACTTGCCTTAAGCATTCCTTGGAAGCCCGACTTCCACATCGACAATAGAAGAAGGCAAACCAAGCCTATATTCAGGGAGAATTGTGAACTATCTCCAGTTTTATCAAATCTTGCCATGAGCAAAGCCTTCATCTAACCTCGACCACTTCCTACACAGGAACATTCATACAGTATTGGGACCACCTCAGTCGTGGTGATTCAGTTGACAAATCTCAGATCCATGAGAAATCAGCTTGGGCTACTTCAGCAATACAATGTCAATACTTGCTCGTAATGGGTGCCCACTTGAGAACCATGGACGAAGAGTAAAAGGATTATATTTGGTCGAATGAGAACCAAAATACTTCCAATTTTTTGGGTTTGGCATAATCTTGATATGTCACTAACTCCATTCAATCAATTTCCTTTCCAGGGACATGCTTTAATCAAGACAACAAGACATCATTCACATCGCATTCTTCAATGAATAGTGACGACTAAACATCTGAGCATTTGTGATAGAGCCATTTACCTGCTCAACATATGGGCGACAACGCCACATCAAAATTTTAGGAAATTGCATTAACATCCCTTCTTGTTGATCTCATATTGCCTTTCTTAGGTCCCTAATGTAGCGTATTTGCCTTGATAGGTCATTTCAACGATTGACATGAAAATGAAGTCACTACTTGTGCTTCAGAAGAACCTTCACCACAGATCATAAAATCTTCATCCAAAGATGTATGCCAAGCATGGAATCAACTATCTAATGACTCTTTGCGAGGTAGAGACCTCCATCCCCTTGGTGGATCTTTTTGAAAGCTTCTGGATATTGGGAATGCCATCCATCCAAAACACTAGAACCCAAAGCTTGGCCTTGTCACTACATCCCATACACTATCTCAACAAAACCTTTGCTCATCTCGGTTGGCTTAGGTTTTGTTGCTATCTTGTACACATTTTTCAAAAAAAAAAGAGATTTTCCAAAATAAGATCAAAGCATAAAGGTTCAAATCAAAAGATCAGATCATGAAAATCTATGTTTTTGAAATGCATGCATCTTTCAAGAGTGGCAAGTCAATGCCAAAGATTCACATCATGAAATCACATCTCAACAACTCCATATTCATGAAACATTCACCACTTTTACAAAGTGTATATTCAATTCTTTTCTTGACAATCAACCCCCCTAGGGAGGTCCTACCCAAGATTGGTGTGGCCCCTGAATCAGTGAATGACCACATGTTCAAGTTTCATTGACCAACTGATTGGATTTGAAATGATGGAGGCATTTGTTTAAGCTATCCAAACAGTTATATCACTTGTTAGCCCTTTTGAACTAGAAAGAAATTTTTTTTCAAAAATCACCCGAATTTATAATTTGGCACATAAGCTCCTAGGGCTAAGAAGTAAGCGCTCAGGATGATGGAAAAAGGCATTCATTTCACTACCGTCCCACTGACAGAGAAATATCCCTTGCTAGCCCAGTTGAGCCTGTTGAATTCTTTTCTTGTTTAACCCAGTCAAGGATTACCCCCCACACTGGGGCGGGTTAGATGGTTACAAGGACCTCATGCTCGGTGACTTCCAATATTTGAGTCCATCAAATGAGTCCCTAATTGAAAAAAAAAAGGGAAAAATGCCCAAATCGAATGACAAAAGTCATGGGCAATCAAGTCAAATAAAGCCCCAAGTGAAGAAAGGGCAAAAGAAAAAATTCAACCCGAAACAATCAAGAAACACGGGCCAAAGAAAATCAAAATGAAAGCCCCAAAAATGAAATGGGCAAAATTCAAGAGATTGACTCAAATTGAGGATTTAGTCAAGCATAAGAGGCACCCCAAAAAGATTCTCAATGAAGTGTAGTCCTTGACTTTAGGAAACCATTCAAAGAATTTCACAGCCAAAATATCCTCAAGTAAGCCTAGGAAACCCATATCCTTACATTACGGTCCTGAGAAAGTCCTTCCTAATTGAGAGCGACTACTTAGTCTGCGGAGCTTATGCCAAATAGTCACCCACATGTGAAAGTTTTGAGCCTGATATCCTTCATTTCAAGCACCCAACTAACCTCAAGGCCAAGTTACAACCTAACGAAAGACCTCACTGATCATTGAGGATCGGTTGGTTGTGGGACATTGAGCATTTGGTTAATCATTGATAACAAAATCATCCTCATATGCCAAGGTGTCATGCCTAAAAAAGGGTAGGGTCCTCTCCCAACGCACCTGAAGAGTTCAAAAAGCCAAACACATCATTCCAGTTCTCCCTGCATAAGCATAAAAAGGGACACCCACTCATTTGATAAACACAAGAACTTTGCAAAAAATCCTTGCTTGCAAGCATGTTCCCTATTCAGGGTAAATGATAGCCATCGAGCACATACACTCACAAACCACATAGGAAACATAGCCTTAGCAAGCCCCTCTTATGGTACATGCATTCAAATAGATTTTCATGATCATGAATGAATTTCCAAAATTTGTGAACCTGGTTTTCATAACCAATCGAAATAGAAGGGAAAAATGATGACCCTCAAAGAATTCAAATAACAAGGATTTCAAATCCTCCCAAATCTTTTCAAGTCCAAAAAAAAAAAAAAATTCTTAAGGGTTATTCGTTTCTTCCCAAGGAATTTCTAGAAAAATGAGGTTTTAAGATTGCAACAGCTTATGCAAGTCTCCCTTCATCATTACCAGGCATCTTCAAAAAAGACCTGAACTCAAAAGATTCAAATGCTTAATCCCAGGTTTTAAATACCATCTGAGCATCATTGCCCTAAACACTTTTCGAGCTTCTTGTACTCATCCCAATAGAGGATGCCTGAGTCATACTCCAAAAATGACTCCCAATGCCCAAAGGTTGGCCCAGTCTCAACCTTGATATTGGGGCAGTTTTATTTTTGATATTTTCAAACCATGGACGGTATTCCCTTTATCCAGTGCAATTGAAGATATCCACTAGGAAAAGGAGAAATCTCTCCCCTCGAGAGCCTGAATAAGTGCCCAGTTTGCACAGTACATCAAGACCACACAGAACTTAACATCCAGACAGTTCTTGTGTAGATATGACCAAGAATGTTAGCATTTCCAAGAGGGGATCTTGCTCGAAACTTTGAATTCAGAATTCAGCAAATCAAGGAACCCATTGTAGTATAATCGTCCAGTATGAGCTCAAACCCATGTCAAGCTGGTTTGCTGATCCAGAACAACGTAAAACCCTACACTGGGATAGTTTATTTTGCGCAGTTCCGTCCACTTTGTGCTAATCAGTATGTAAGAACAGGTCTGTCCCGCCAGGAACTTTTCCTCTCATGTCAAGAACCACACAAAACCTACACTGAGGCAGTTTTATTTTGTACGATCTCTGCCTTTTTCGTCTCCCTCAGTGGATTGATCACTATCAGATTGAATCAGTAAACCCGTGAGGATATGGTACGATGCAAGTGCTACCAATATCACACATATAAAGCTCGTTGAAAGGTGATTTTCAGAATTGTACATGTAAGTCCTACCTAGAGGCATTGTTTCACACATACAACAGCAGCCCTTTGAAAGGCGATTTCCAGAATTATAATGTAGACACTTGGTTTTGCACCCATGATTTGATCAAGGGGAATGACTTGAATGATCATTCATGAACCCGAAAAATCATGACTGCATTACATGCATCAATTTGTTCTTGCATTACATACATCAATACATGCATTAACTCATTCATTGCATATCATAAAAATGATCTTTAGATTCTAACGGTATGTTCGGTTTCCAAATCGAACCATCGGATCGAAAGATATCGCATAATCAAGTTTACACGGTCAGCATGCATTGTGTCTAGGTAGGGTCGACCACACACGATTAATTTAAATTAATTCTGATTGGTTAAACCATTAAAATTAATTAAATAATTCTATGATTGGTTGATAATTATTGTTTAAGATAGGATTGCATGCATAGGAATAAAAGGGATGATTGGATAACAATAAAATTGTGGATAATCTGAACTTTATCAATATTTATTTTAGGGTATTTATCTACAAGATAATTATTCCTAAAAAAGCTTGAATTATCCAAAAAAGAGATAAAAATCATAGACTAAGGATGAAAACACGTCTAGGTGCGAGGACTGGATCAAAAAACCGTAGAAGGAGAGTCCAAAACGCACCCGAACATGAAAGTGTGTTCGGCATCCAAGAGCACCATTCGACACTTTTGGAGTGCCAAACGGAACTTTAAAAGGGCCGAATTTCCTCCTTTTGGGCTTTGGCCCAATGCTCTTCGGGTGACGATAAGGCACACCCTTTTCGATCTTTTCTCGGAAGGATGCGTCCGGATTCGCATCCTAATCATCCATGCCTATTTTTTAGAGTCTTCTGGCCTCTATAAATAGAGATTGAATGTCATAATTCAGGAACTTTTTTTTTTTTTACGCTCTGAGAGGCATACGTTTTGAGGGTTTTAAATTGTTGATATTTGTTGATCCTCTCTGAGATTTGCTGCTTAAATTAGGGTTTTTAGGTTTCAAAGATAATTGAACAAATTTCTTTGAACCCTAAAACATCCTCTCAAGAACAAGGAGTGCTCATGCAAGAGGTTGTTTTCAATCACCCTATCCTTTTTTATGCTTCTTGTTTATGATGATGCATGTTTTTCTTTATCCATAAATTATTAATCATTGTTATGATAAAGCATGATCTTGTTTTTTATACCATTGTTATGATCTTTTTCTTAATTCCAAT
This sequence comes from Notholithocarpus densiflorus, assembly GCA_030021035.2. Lineage (NCBI taxonomy): Eukaryota > Viridiplantae > Streptophyta > Magnoliopsida > Fagales > Fagaceae > Notholithocarpus > Notholithocarpus densiflorus. The sequence continues at coordinate 5,716,495 of JARYZH020000011.1, forward strand.
AATCTACATGTGAACAATAATTAACCATGATAATTTCCCAACTATGCTTGAATTTTACCTATTAAAAAAACCATATAATTTCCCAACTAAACTAAGTCTTTCAAGAAGATTAAAAATCAATTGCTATGTCATCAATCAAAAGTTTAAATTTCAAATTTTTGTGGTCTAAAATTTTGCATAAAAAACAAGTTTATTGATCAACTAGTAAATAACATCCAATTTGAACAAAATTTAACATACGAGTTATGAACAATAATAAACATACAATTCAGCAGTTAGATTTTCAAAATTCACGTCTAATAAAAAATATATGAGGAGTTTGAAGGATTTCTCTCTTGGAGAGAAACCTTTTCCTTAATTATTTGCGAAGAACAGACCTATTATAGTGAGCTAACATATTTGGGGTGTGAGTTTCTCCAGAAGAGGTTTTGTAAGCACATTTTGAATTTATTTTAATGAGTCTATTGTGAGGATAGAAAGGTAGGAGGAAAGGTAAGATTCTTATTTTCTATAATTTGTTTGGTAGGCATACTTCATTCTCAAATACCAAAATCTATACAGTTTTTTAAAATATCAAATAATTTAGAAGCCAAACCACAAGTATAAAGAGGGTTGGGGAGGGGGGGGGGGGTGTTTACAAAATATTTAGTTGATAAATGTCCAAAGTAATCTTACAAAACATTCACTTTTACAAAAATCATTTTAACTAAAAGATTTCACAAGTCACATCTATGAGACCATTCCCAAGATTTCTGTGTTCTCTAAAAGATACCTATTTGAGATCCTTGTATATGCATATCCTCTCAAGGTCTCAATTTGGACACTCTTCAAGCAATGCCACCAACATGGAAATGGTAGGAATTTGCAACAACTAGGCCTTTTCCATTTATAGATAGGCTTTTCATATGAGAACTGAAATACAAGCAACATGTTAGCAACATAGAAAATTTTTGCTTTTAAATAATTAGTTAGCAACATAAAAACTCCAATAAACACAGTATCTTAACCTCCCTATCAGCCAACTAAAAAGTAAGAATCAAAAGTTAAAAGGCCTCAACGGCATTGAATTGGTCCAATCTAGGTTCTAGGAATTTTATTATTAATAGATAGATAGCAGAGATAGGAAAGGTAGGGTTCAAACAAAAAACATCAGTGAGCTATCAAATGTGATCTTTTTCATTAATGCAATATTGTGAAAATACCATCGTTACTTTTAGGCTTTTAGCATCTATTGTTACCACAATAGAGACCCAAAAAAGTCCACCAAAAAAAGTAAAAAATAATAATTGAAGTTTCATTTCTACAATCATATTTTGCTTCAGATATAAACTAGCATAAAGTTTGTAAGCCAATTTTTTTTTTCCTTTGCAATAATAAAATGCAGATTACTTCTTATTTGATACAGTCATCCTTTGACTAAACAAAGAACCAGTCACACACAGTTTATTAAATAACTCATGTTGACAAATTTTCTCCACTGAAAATAACAATTAGTGGACAAAAAAAAAATTCCCTTCTACCTATATGAACATGAAACCATTACTCTATGACTCCGTATTAATTTCCTTTAACAGTGCAATTAGAAAATTAATATTTGCTATCAAGATCCATCTTTCTAGCCTTCTGAACAATTCTCCAATGTGAGATTTAGCAAGGGAAAAGAATCTCTCAAGGACATGCTTAAGCTGCTGAAGATAAGGCTTTACTCCTATGGAACAACAACAAGATTATGAGGTCTCTTTTAGCTATTGAGGAAATGCATTAATCTGTTACTTACATAACAATAAACCTACTAAACCTGACAAAGCGTATTACTCCAAAAGATTAAAAATATATGGAGTCCACTGGTTAGTCCCTTCCCCTTTTCAACAACATAGGTGGAGATAAACAAGTTTGCTGATTCTAAGCCTATCAATTTCAGGGTGGTTCACTGGTTCTAACTTCTGAGTATTTAATGGAATGAAAAAAATGCGAGACCAAGGCAATAGAGGGAGTCAATAACTCTCACAAAGCCAGCCTGATTAGCTTAAGGATCATTAAGAATTCAGAACAGGAACCTTTTCCTTAGTGCTATAGCCCATGCCATGGCAGCAGCAATAGCATTTGATTCTATGTTACCTAGAATGTAGATTACTATGATACACAGAACAAGAACTTAAGTTAAAAAAAGGGTAAGCTTACACAACTTTTTGAAAATGTTTTAATTTTAATTAGAACATAATCAGGAAGATTTAACTTAAAACCTTCAAATCAAGCATGTTCAACTGTTCAAGTAATTGGTGCTCCTTAAATAAAAATAAAGAGGACGTGTAGCGAACACAACAAGCATCAAATACCAGAAAGACAATAATGAATCCCCAAACTTTTAACCACACCAGAAATCTTACTGTTACGTTACTGACAAGTAATAACGAAAATATCCACCCTATCGAAAGTAAACTTGAGTAGCACAAGAGGAAAAAACATATAACAAGAATGGTTTTTACAATAATAAGTTCATTGGAAAAACTAAAGCACTAATTAGCACCATCATTAATCACTAGTGAAACATAATGAACAAGTTAGAAGATTCTAAGAAATAAATAAATGTAATACCTCAAAGGTTATTTTGTCAAAATTGGGATTTGACTTGTTTCCGCTTGATTCCATTACTAACTTGTATGGAAGAGGAGAAATCCAAACAAACCATCTAAAAGTTCTCTGATTTCCTGGCTTTCAAATTGCAGAGCAAATAATGATAGCTTTAAATGCTTGACATTATATAATGGTGAGCGTATGGTTTCTCTCAAATCTTTTGGAATAATCACATCCTTTGCCCAAAATAATAATAATAATAATAATAATAATAATAATAAAATTAAACAAAAGGACTGATTAGAGTTTTTATACTTAAAAAAAATTCCAAGATAAAAAATAAAGTGAAAGAAATTTATGAAAAAGATACATAATCAAATAAGGAAATACCTTAAATGAAAAACTACTCAATTCGAATACTTTTAAATTTCCCATCTTTGAGAGGAATTTAATCCTTTCAGCATTCCAGGAACGATAGCCAGAATCACATACTTAACTTCTAACAGATCCGAAGCATTCAACAAAATAGATATTGCCACATTGCTAGTATTGCCATAATATGGGAGTCTACATAATATAGGAGAATCAACCATGACTACTACCAGATTGTCGCATGACGACAATCCCAATGATTTAAGATGATGATGATGACTTGAAAGCTTTATTCTTTTCAGCATATAACAAGAAGTTAGCTCTAAGGTCTCAAGGAGTGGAAGTCCAGAAAGATAGTAATGAAGCCACTTTTCTGTTAAGTTCGGCATATCTAGATATAGCTTTTTCAGATTTTTTAAAGGAAGCAAGTTGAGCTCGGATATATGCTTCTCTGTTATACATAGATAATGAAGATTTGATTCTTCCAACTCAAACCTCTCAAGGTCATTGTTGTGTACCTTAATTTCTACGAGTTTAGGAAGACTGAAAATCTTTATACATTTAAGGCATTGACAGCCCCAAATTTCCATGCTCATGAGTTTAAGAAGACCAAAAATCTTTATACTTTTAATGCATTGAAAGCAAAAAATTCCCATGTATTCTATATCAGGACATCCAAAAATTAGATTCTGAATAAATTCATCATCTGCATCAACTTCTTTTAAAGATAATTTTCTCAAAGATGGTAAGTTTATATCACTACAGGTTGACTTCAAACAACAACCCCTTAGAGTCAACACAGTTAAGGATTTTGCTACCAAAACACTCTGAGGCAAGGAATAACACGTAGTGGACCATCCAAACCAAAGATTAAGCTCTTCCACATTACTCTCAAGTACAAAACTAATCCAGCGGTCAATCTGAGAATTTTCTTTGCAACTGCTTTTAACAAGTGTAATATTCATTTTATGTGGCCTCTGATTTTGGCTGCGGCTCCGTAATTGTAAAGTTTTTTCTAGAGGTTCATTACTGTGTTCTGTATGTATTTCAAAATTCAGAATGGGGAATGTAGTCCACAAGTGTTTCCATTGGGTAGACAAAAGAGTAGATTTAACTACTTGTTTAGTAGGAAGGAAGGAAAGAATGTGTTCTATAACATTGTCCGGCTACTCAGATAATCGATCAACTGCATCATCATCAACAATTTTTTCTCTGTAATCTTCCTTCGAAACAAACAAAACATTCCTAGGTGCAAGAGGTTCGGGTTTGTAGATAGTATTATGATAATAGTATACTAGTAGTCGAGGCTGAGATATTGTTTTCTTTTTTGACAAAAAAGATAGAAAGAGATTTTGTATTCTTTTTGACTGAAATGGTAGAAGTATATTAATCAAAAGGAAACAAACGAAAGAAAAAAAACAAAAGGAAGCCCGGCCCAGGAGCTTTACAAGCAAAGGACGGCCCAGAGAAAAACAATGGACCTATAGCTAATAAAACAAAACCATGCATGAATACAACGTAAACGTATACATCATCTTTGGGGGAGAGACTTGGCTAGTCTCTGGTATTCTTCAAGTAAGGAGTCTGCCTGCTTGAAAATCTCGCATGGGTGGGTTTGAACATGCTTAAACTGGAAGCGGTTTTGGGCGTTCCACAACGACCATGAAGTTATGGCCCACAGCTCAAGGTCCTTTCCGCCAAGCCTGTGTACCATATGTCGTGCGAGCATGAAGAACTCCTTTGTCACGAAGCTGCTCTTTTGCAGTTTACCCCAAACCAAAGCCCATACATTATGGGCAAACGGGCACTCCCACAGAATATGTTGTGTTGTTTCATCTTGCTGTCCGCAAAATGAGCACTTCGGGTCAATTTGCACTTTCCGCCGAGCAAGGTTGAATTTTGTAGGGAGAACATTGTAGCACGCTCTCCACATAAAGGTCCTAACCTGCGGAGGTACGTTTAGGGACCATAGTCTCTTCCACAAACGCTGATCTTGAGAGGCAGAGGAGTGTTCCCCAGAGTGGGGGTGGCTGAGCCGAAAGGCCACTTGGTATGCCATCTTCACCGTAAACTCCCGAGGCTTATTTTCCTTCCACGTCAACTTATCTCTTGTGTTCGACGTGTCCACCCTAATCCTCAGGATGTCTTCCACTGTGGCTCAAGTGAAGGCGGCGACGAGGATACTTCGGTCCCACTGGTGGGTCGCCTCATTGATCAAGTCACATACTTTCAAATCTTGGTCTGCCCCGTCTCTGAAACGTGGAAGGTGTGGTAGCCACTTATGAGAACTGATACCAATGGACCTCCCATCTCCCACTTCCTATACAGACCCTTCCCTGATGACATCGCAAGCTTGCAGTAGGCTCCTCCAAACCATGGACGGGTTCGAGCCTAGTTCAGCTTCCATAAAAGAGCAACGGGGGAAGTACGGTGCCTTAGACAGCCAGTAGAACAAAGAATGTGTCTTCTTAATAAGTCTCCACACTTGTTTGGCCAGCATGGCCAAGTTGAAAGTGTGGATATCTCGAAAGCCTATTCCTCCTTTCTTCTTTGAGCCACACAGCTTACCCCAATTAATCCAATGTATTTTCTTCTCATTCCGAGTTTGTCTCCACCAGTACTTGGAGAGAGCTGAGTTAATCCCATCACAGACAGTTTTAGGAATTTTGAACAAGCTCATGGAGTAGGTGGGTATGGCTTAAGCTACCGTTTTGATTAGCACCTCTCTCCCTGCCTTCGAGATATGCTTCTCCTTCCATCCCATGACTCTCTTTGTGACCCTCTCCTGCAGCTCCTTAAAGGTACTCACATTGGACTTACCACCCACCATTGGCAATCCTAAGTATATATTTTTCATAATCCACCATAACCTGCGCTCCCAACATCTCTCTAATTACACCTCTTATCTCTGGCTTAGTATTTCGGCTAAAGAATATAGAGGTTTTCTGTCTATTAATGGTTTGCCTTGAAGCCCCTTCATATAAGCCCAGAATGTTGAGAAGGTTCTAACAGTCACCAAGTGTAGCTTCGCAGAAGAGCAGACTATCATCAGCGAAGAGAAAATGTGAAACCTGTAGTCCACCTCAACATGAAGCTATGGCGTGCAGCTGACCCGATATAGTAGCTTGTCGTAACAACAAAGACAATCCCTCGGCACAGAGAAGGAAGAGGTATGGGGAAAGAGGGTCACCTTGCTTGATCCCTCGGGTTGGGGTGATGTGTCCCCTTGGCTCACCATTAATCAGTACTAAGTCTGAAGCAGTTCACACCGTTTCCATAGCCAATTCCACCCATTGGTCTGGCAACCCTATTTTGAGCATAATTTGTCGAAGGAAATCCCATTCCACTCGATCATATGCTTTGCTAATATCCAACTTGACCGCCATGTGGCCAATCTTTCCTTTCCTCCTTTTTTGCATGCGATGAAGCATCTCATATGCCACTATAGTATTGTCCGTAATCAGTCTACCGGGTACGAAAGCACTTTGAGAGTCGGATATGACATTTGGTAGGATGGTCTTCACTCTGTTAGCTAGCACCTTCGACACCAACCGATAGATCACGTTCCCTTGGCTAATAGGTCTATATTCAGTGATGTGCTTCGGATTCTTCGACTTCGGTATGAGCACAATGTGGGTATAGTTCATCTTGTGTAAATACCAACCTAAGTGCAGTACCGAAATCACTGCCGAGGTTACGTCAGGACCCACGATATGCCAAAACTTTTGGAAAAAATATGGTGACATTCCATCCGGGCCTGGCGACTTTGACGGATGCATTTGAAACAAAGTTGCACGTACTTTGACGGATGCATTTGAAACAAAGTTGCACGTACTTCGTCCTCTAAAACCTTGACGGTTTTGCTAGTCCGCCCCTCTTTTCATCGAACCGAAAGACTTCATTAAAATCCCCGATGCACACCCATGGTTTCATTGCCCAACTTTGGAGATGTCTCATTAGGGCCCACGTCTCCTTTTTCCGTTGATCCTCAGGGTGGCCATACACCCCAGTGAGTTGCCATTGCTCCTGCATAGGGGCCAAAATGTATACATCAATGTGGTTAAGAGAAAAGGTTTGCGGATCTACCGTGACAAAATCTTTCCACAACAAAGCGATGCCTCCACTTCTTCGAATACTCGAAACAGCTAGCATGGAGTTTAAGCCTATCTCATTTTTGATTGAATCCATTTCTTGTATCGACAGTTTCGTTTCCATGAGAAACAAGACTATGGGTCCTTTTGATTGTATTCTAAAGGTTTATAAAGTTGTAAAAATATCCTCAGCTGATTCGGAAAATAAATACTAAGCAGATTCGAAAAAAAATTTGGAGTAATTACACTCTTGCACACAACCTATACACACAAAATTTGTGACTTGAACTCAAAATTATATAATTATATAATTTTTTTTTAAAGGAAGATATAAACATTTTTATTTACTTCAAATTTATTTGTAAATAAATCAAAAATTTTATATCAATAATTAGTGAGTCATTCAATACTTTAAGTGAGTTTCACTTAAAATAAATTAACTATCTTACTAATTGCAATTAATGAGTCAAGTGACAAAACCAAATTAATTTAAAGATGCTTAAATATAGATATATATTGAGACATGCATGTATAGTGTTTATTTTTAAATTATTTAAAACTCTTGGTAATAGAATTTTAGTTGACGTAGAACCTTAAATTTCTTTAAACTATTTTTTTAGAAGAAAATTTCTTAAAACTTGGATAAAATAATTTTACTTTGGGTAAGCTATTAGAAATAGAGTTTAATCTAGGATAAAATATCTTAAAATTATTAATTAAAAAAAATACCATAATTATTAATATGAGTGTAAACATTTGTCATGAAGATAAGATAGTCACTTGGCAGTTCGCACAACTACAATTACTAATCCAATTTTTATTATACAGTATAGGATTTGTTCTTTATCTAACTAGTCTAAAATATAGGTAATTTTTTTTCAATGAAAAAATAATAATTTTATTATTTATTCTTTTCTTTCTTTGATCGTGTTCTTTGAAGTTTTAAAACTTACCATGATTAATGTGTGAGGGTATTTGCGACTATTTAAACATTTATATATACACACACAAGATAGGATTTGAATGTATTATTTCTGCTCTATAATAATTACTCTTTATTATTAAACCAATATGTTAATTGTTTTTGGTGTAGATGAAATTCAACTAAAGTGAAAAGTCCCTTATTTGAGGAAAAGAGAATTTATCAATTGAACTATAACTATAACAAATGTACATCAAAAACTTGTACACTCTTAATAACAATATGGATAAAGTTTTGGTTAAAATCTTTGCGAATTTTTACTATTTATCACTGACATTTTGTTGATTTTATTTTTCTCTCTCAAATGACATTATAATTTATTACTCAAATTAATTGCTTTTGACTCTTTTTTTATTGTGTAAATTTAGAATTCAGGGTATATTTTTCCAATTCAAATGTCCCAAAATTAGAAAATATTTTTATATAATAATTTTTTAATATAGAGAATTCAATATTTACAATATTGGGCTTGGAGGAATTTTCCCTAGTTTTTCTAATAAATGCGAAGAGGCTATGCATCTGAGCCACAAAGCTCTTTGCATAAGGCCTATTTACATGAATGAAAGCTCTGGTTTATATAATTATTTAGAATTATATGAAACATTAATGATTTGTCGTGTGAGCCAAACAAAAACAAAAACAAAAAAATAAAAAATAAAATGTTTTCAAACTTATTTTCGAGGTCACGACCGAAAATATGAAAATAATTTTTTTTTTCTTCATAAAATTACAACATCTACATGTGAACAATAATTTTTCTTAAAATAAAAATAGATCTACATCTTTCTTAGATGTAGATCTGAATTTTTCTTAAATAAAAAATGGATCTGCATCTTTCTTAGATGTAGATCTGAATTTTTCTTAATAAAAAACAGATTTGCATCTTTATTAGATGTAGATCTGAATTTTTCTTAACATAAAAATAGATTTGCATCTTTCTTAGATGTAGATCTGAATGATTCTTCAAATAAAAATGGATTTGCATCTTTATTAGATGCAGATCTGAATTTTTCTCAAATCAAAAACTGATTTATATCTCTCTTAGATACATATCTGATTTTTTAACATATGCAGATTTTGAAATAAAGAAAAAGATTAAACATGATTGTGTTCGTGTTTGTTTTATTCATGTTGCATAAATTTAAGTTATGAGTGAAACTCTCTTCTTAAACAATCTTTTCCATATTTTTTTTAAACATATAAAAAACAGATCTGATTTTTCTGTTATCAAAAACCATTTTTTTTTATTATCACAAAACAGATATGGTATTTTTCAAATCAAAAGACTCTATTTTATGTAATAAACACAGATCTGAATTTTTATCTCCAAAAACCATTTTTTCTACATATTACAAAATAGATCTGGCACTTTTGACAAATCAAAATCAATTTTTTTTTCATCAAAACAGATCTGATTATTTTCAAAAGAAGAGACTTCATTCATAAATAAATTTGTGTGATTTAATTTTTGTTTCACATGTTCAACATATCATACATGACATGCATAAAAAGGTACACTGGTCATAAGAGTCTAGAAGACCAGACTCTGTTTGGGCGGAATGGGTGTCTAACACCTTCCCATTCAGTAACCTAGCCTCTGAATTTAGGTCTTTGGATAAGTAGATCTAGCCTTGTCTTTATTTTATTTTGGGTAGAATGAAACTAGGACAAAAAGTCATGTAATTATTTGGAAATTTGTAACTAGGACCCAAAGCCATGCAATTTTTCAATTATGTAATTTTTTTATTCAATCAATGAAGAGAACAATTTAGTCATCTATTTATTTTTTCTTATTTTTTTTTTTTGTATAAAAAATAAGTGGCTACTCCACACCACTTACCCAAAAAGAGAGGTGCCCTAAAAAGCATTACAAAAATCTCCCTTTTTTGAGAGGCAATTTCCCGGTCTCTCACATATACATGTAAGTCCTACCTAGAGGCATAGTTTCTTGCATACAGCAGCAGCCCTGTGAAAGGCGATATCTAGAATCATACATGTAAGCCCTACCTAGAGGCATTGTTTTGTACACACATCAGTTGCCTACCGAGAGGTAGTGACAAGAATCATAAATGTAAGGCCTATCTAGAGGCATTGTTTCATCGCGCATCAGCCACCTACAAAGAGGAAATATCAGGAATTATACATCTAAGGCCTATAGAGGGTCTTTCACAAATACATTCACCTTTGGGTAGTATTCGGACCAGTTTCTCTCGTTGAAACACATTCAGTTAAAATTGCCCCCAGAGGGTCTTTCTTAAACACTTTCACCTTCGGGTAGTCTTCGGACGCGTTTCTCTCAATGAAACATCGCCACGCTTCCACGGCGTAGGAATCATTATGGCGCTTGATACCTAATAACGGATCAGCACAATCTTCTATGCTTCCACGATATAGGACCCTTTCCACATTTCCACGGTGTAGGAACTTCTCCATGCTACCACGGCATTGGAATCATTATGGTGCTTGATACCCAACAACGGATCAGCACAATCTTCTATGCTTCCACAGTGTAGGACCCTTTCCACACTTCTACGGTGTAGGAACTTCTGCATGCTACCACGGTGTAGGAATCTATTATGATTCTCAATACCCAACAACGGATCAGCAAAATCTTCTATGCTTCCACGGTGTAGGACCCTTTCGACACTTCCACGGTGTAGGAACTTCTCCATGCTATCATGGCGTAGGAATCTATTATGGTGCTTGATACCCAACAACGGATCAACACAATCTTCCATGCTTCCACGGTATAAGACCCTTTCCACACTTCCGTGGTGTAGGAACTTCTCCACGCTACCATGGCATAGGAATCATTATGGTGCTTGATAGCCAACAACGGATTGGCACAATCGTCCATGCTTCCACGGTATATGACCCTTTCCACACTTCTAAGGTATGGGAACTTCTCCACACTTCCACGGCGTAGGAATCATTATGGTGCTTAATACCCAACAATGGATCAGCACAATCTTCTATGCTTCCACGGTGTAGGAACTTCTCCACGCTACCACGGCGTAGGAATCTATTATGGTGCTTGATACCCAACAACGGATCAGCACAATGTTCTATGCTTCCATGGTGTAGGACCCTTTCCACACTTCCACGGTGTAGGAACTTCTCCATGCTACCACAACGTAGGAATCTATTATGGTGCTTGATACCCAACAACTAATCAGCACAATCTTCCATGCTTCCACAGTATAAGACCCTTTCCACACTTCCGCGGTGTAGGAACTTCTCCACGCTACCACGGCGTAGGAATCATTATGGTGCATGATACCCAACAAAGAATTACCACAATCGTCCATGCTTCCATGATATAGGACCCTTTCCACACTTCCAAGGTATAGGAACTTCTCCACACTTCCACGGCGTAGGAATCATTATGGTGGTTGATACCCAACAACGGATCAGCACAATCTTCTATGCTTCCATGGTGTAGGAACCTTTCCACACTTCCACAGTGTAGGAACTTCTCCACGCTACCATGACTTAGGAATCATTATGGTGCTTGATGCCCAACAACGGATCAGCATAATCGTCCATGCTTCCATGGAATAGGACCCTTTCCACACTTCCACGGTATAGGAACTTCTCCACACTTCCACGGCATAGGAATCATTATGGTGCTTGATACACAACAACGGATCAGCATAATCATCCATGCTTTCACAGTATAGGACCCTTTCCACACTTCCACGGTGTAGGAACTTCTCCATGCTTCCATGGCGTAGGAATCATTTATCAGGCGTGCTATTCAGATATCCTCTATCTTTACCTAATCCTATTTTAAGGCTAACTAGCAGCGGTGTCATACGTCTCACCATCCCACAATTACCAACTTCCTAAAGAGTCCTAGGTTCCCAATCACCAGGTAAGTCCCTTACTTTTGCCTAGCATTTTATTTTCTGCATCCATAGCATCCAGCATTTGCATGTTTTTCTACCTAGCCGCCCCCCCCCCACCCAAAAAAAAAAAAAAAAAAAAAAAAAAAAAATTCTAGCATGCTTTCCTAGTTGCATTGCGATTAACATATTTGTAGAAAAAGAATGAAGTTTTTGCCCGGTATCAAGAAACAGATGCAAAGGAAATTTTCTGAAGCAGAAGCAGCAGCTTGACTGCATCAGGTAAAAAAAAAAAAAAAAAAAAAATTGGTCTCGATCCATGAATAGCCTCTACAAGCAATTTAGGGGCGACAAAATGCGAAATCACGTTCTTTATCCGACACCTCTCATTGCACTCGAGATATCAGATAAAGAAGGAGCAGTTGTTGATACCGTATTTTGTCTGCCCTCGATTTGCGTGCTAGACCCTGAAAAACCCAAAAAATTATCATTTTCTCACCATGGGGTCACGAGCACATATATAATGGCATGGCGCAACCTGTTCGGACACCGGAGCGCTCAAAGTGCCTTTTTAGCCAAAATGACCAAAATGCCCCGGGTCAACCCTAGGTTTATTGAAGGTCAAAACCTCACAAAACAATATTTTTCATGGTTTTATATCAAACCCGAGCTCCTCGGATATTTTTAGCAACTTTAACCAAGTTTGACCTGGAGTTGACTCTTGGTGGGCCCCAGAAAATCTAATCTTGATCCAGTTGTCAAAATAGGTTAAGACCAATTCCATTGTAAATATAATCAAATTCTCATTCCAGCAACTATTCATGGGTCGAAATTGGAGTTAAAACGGTTGAGATATTGAGAAAACTGTGAAAAGCACGTCAGCATGCTTCCCGAGATCATAACTTTTGATCCAACCGTTGTAATTTTAATTTCTTTTGTTTTATGAAAACTAGACATTCATATTTTTCCAGGGACACCAAGATCGCCTCAATCCGAGTCTGGGAAGACCTCCAAATGCGCAACCGAAGTCAAAACTAAAAAATTGCTGACGTCAGCCGGGCCTGACCTGACACACCAACAAGGGCCGCCGGTGCACCTACAAGGTGCCCGAGCCCTGAAAATCATGCCAGGGCCTATAAAAGGCTCCTGGCAGCTCAGATTGAAGGGGAGACATTTTGGGAGCTGTTTGTGCATCTTTCTAGGCATTTTTTTCTCTCTTTTCTCACCATATTTCTCTCCCAAAAAAACACAAAAACACATAAAAAATTCTTGATTCTTCTTTCTTCTCCAAAAATACAAGGTAGTGTTCATACCCTCCATCTTCCTCTCCTTGGCTCTATACCTTGGATTTGAGGTATAAGACTATGGATGTAGCTTTTTGGCTACAATCCATACCCCTTTCCCTATAAAGCTTCATCAAGCTCTTTATCCTTTCTTTTTGCTTTAATAACATGATTTATTGCTTTCTTTAGCATGTTTCTTACTTTATTTGTGCTTCTAGCTTAAATCTCCTTGCTTTTTATGCCTTATGCCATGTTTTATGCTTGGATCTACCTTTTTCATGTGGTGCTTGTGTCTGGATCTACGAGTTTCCAAGCTTTCCATGTTTATGGCTTGATTTACATGTTCTATGTTAGTCCATATGCCTATCTCCATGCTTGTGCCTAGATTTATGGGTCCCTATGCTCGCTTTTATGCTTTATGCCATGCTCACATGTCTAGACCCATGTGTTTATGCCTTTGTTTACATGTCTATATGCTTAGATCCTTGTCTTCACATGTTTATGTGTTTGGATTCTTTTTTTCACATGCTCAGATCTACATCCTTACATGCTTATATGTTTAGATCTACATGTTTTAATGCCATATGTTGTGTTTTCATGTTTAGATCTATCTTTTCCTTGTATTGTTGTTTAGATCTACATGCTTACATGCTTGATATCACATTTTTGGCCATGCCTTGCTTAGATCTCCATGTTTACATGCATGTTTCTATGCCTATATGTCTAGATCTATGTTTTCACATGCTTGCGTGCTTAGGTCTTCTGCTCTATATGCTCTATGCTATTTCCCATGTTAGATCAATATGCTTGCGTGCTTCTTGCCATGTTTATGTGTTTAGGCCTAGGCTTTGTTTGTCATGCCATGTGCTATTGTAGCCCTTTTGTTCCTTTTATTGCATTTTCTTGTGTTTTGGCATATTAATTCGGACCTGATCTAGACCCTATGGTCTTTGTCATTGTCCATACACCAAGGCCCACATCAAAGGGTTTGGATCATCCTATTTACACGTCTATGCTTGCTTGCTTCTATGCTTTATGCTTGTGTTAGCCTCTCTAGTTTTAGGGTTTGCCATGTTTGGCGCACTCTGCGGGTTTGACCTTGTGTGGTTACATTTGACGCCTATGAGGCCTTGTTTGTATGTAACCATTTGGGAGGCATCTTCGGATGCTGGGTTGCTCCGTGCGTACCCTTCCCTTTTTCGCTCCGCGCGATGTTATGCTTGCCATGCTTGTTTGTGCCACCCGTTGGCTTTCAATGCATCTTTACACGCTTGCTTACATGTCCGTGCATGAGTCTTGCTTGCTAGTGTGTCATCCATACTTCAACACAATGAAGCTATGGACATCCGATCCAAACCTACATTTATCCCTCGCGGATACCACCTTTTGTTTGCTTTCTTACTTGTTTGCATTCTTGCTTGTTTGCTTGCTTTCTTGTTTCTCTGCTTGCCATGTCTATCATGCTTATCTGCTTTATGCCTCTTTCATATGCTCTACCCATCTCTTTCTTTCCATTGCTTGTCTGCTGGTTTCTTGTTCTTGCCTTTGCATGTACACATATGGAGCAAGGACGCATGGAGCTAGGGCACGGTCTCCCAGGCACAAGCAAAAAGGGCAAGGATGCAAGCATGTCGATATAAGCCAAGCGGCCATGTTTAGTAGATTTAGGGGTCTAGCCTCTCCCATTTGGTTGTGTACTCTTTTAAACCCCTTTCCTCCTCCCATTTCTCTCTTAGATGGGTTGTATTAGGTATATCATGCCATGTACCATTCGTCCTCATCTCTAGAGTATGGCGATCCCTGTTTACTTTGCTGCATCTATATTTTGGGCCATGCTTTAGGGATGTAGGCATTTATTTTCTTGCTCTGTGTTCTTGCATTGTGCATGATGTATGTATATATATACCTGCTCGCTCCTTTCGGTGTGATTGTCACAATCCATGTCACCTAAGGCAAAACGATGCATAATTTCCGCCGTGAAAGTAAGGTGACATATCGTCGGATTTTTGCTGTGGAAATCTGGTACTTTGCCCGAATGCCTTAGGAAAGCATAGATTGGGACCACACCCATTCAAAAGCCAAACCTCAAAACCCTCCATGCATGCAAAGCCTTGAAAGCCAATGCCAAAATCATGTTTTTTACTGCCAATCTCTGAAAATTAAGGTTTTATCAAAATAAAGGACTGTCCTTGGAGAGGCGTTGTGGGGTGCCTAACACCTTCCCCACACGTAACCAAACTTCCAGAATCAAGAATCAAGATTTTTTGCCATCCATATTAGATTAGGAAAAATGCCTTTTTTCTTAGCCTAGGATCGGTAATAAAATCAACTAGAAACAGGTGACCAATCAAACCTTAGAAAAACCCAATGATTGATGGCGACTTCACTTACTTTTGGTAATCACCTAAAATTTGTCCAAGATTCCTGCCACACCTCTAAAGGTAGACATACTTTCCTCCACCGAGAGAGAGAGGGAGAGAGAGAGAGAGAGAGAGAGAGAGAGAGAGAGCACCCGAAGCTCCTGTGAACCACACAATTATCGAGAGGGGCCTCTAATGGGCCCCATGCACGTGGGAGCGTCGCCATGACGGGTGGTAGAACGAAGGCCCGTCGACGGTTTTCCAGCCGCTTGAGGTCGAGCGTCGACAATAGGCCCTCTTGAAAGTTCATGGTCTCGGAGCACTCTTTAGTTGCGGTTTAAAGTTGGGTAGAAGTAGGCGGACTTTCCCTTCTGTCATCATGCGATTGATGTCTTCTTGAGTCCACTCACTTGGTTCCCGATTAGACTTTTTTTTTTTCTTTCTCAATTTCGGAGAGGTGGCCTGTTATCATCTTGAGGACTTCAACTTGTGCCTCTGTACACTCGAGCATCTTTTGAATGAGGACCTTCTCACTCGCAGCGTCCATCTTTCCCTCTTGATAAGTCTTCCTTTTGGATGTCTTGCCTTCCATTGGACTTGGAATGGAATGATGTCTGAAAAGAAGCCCCATTTTCATTAAGCTCATGTCCCAATTAAAAGGTTCCTTTTACTTTTTAGATGTTCTTAGAAAATTCTTAAGTTCATTTTAATGGAGGCCCAATTACAATGTCGCTCCCTTCCCTCTCATGGATTTTTTTGCCCCTTGTTTCATTGGGTTTTGGTCCATTAACAATAAAGCTCTCATCTTACTCTCATGGGCTTTCATTAGAATGCACTTAGAAATATTCAACCCTTTGTCTCAAACATGGGCTTACAATGTATTCATCACTTTTGGGCTTTTCATTTCTATTCATTATTTCGTCATTTTTTCTTGAAATAGCCCTCTAGCTAGAATACATTGTAGCCTTCCTCTCAAAGTCTATGAAATTCTTATCATTTTGGGCCTAGGCATGCAACAAAGAGATCCAAGATTAAGGAGTTTCATTTTTGGCTTTGAAGGATGTTGGATGCTAAGTCCATAGCGTATTTGTTACCTTAGGCCCAAAGTCCTCTTTTTCAAAAGTGCTTTTTCCACTTGGGCCTATGATGGCAATTTAAACTATGGTCTTATGAACCTTTTATGTTAAGATATGCCTTTGGATTTAGGGACAAGCCTCTTATATGTGAGAACTTCTTTTCTTTTATCCCGTAACATCTTAGGGTATACCATAACTTTAGGGCCATCCCTTCCATTTTTATATCTTTTATTTGTCCTTTAGAAATTGGAGAACACATGGTATATGGTTGAACAAACAAGAGATATATAAAGGGCATCCTTTGTGACAGGGTCTAAGATCTCTCTAGTGTGGGTAGGCTCCTTAAGGCTAAAGGGATAGATAAGTAGGTCACTCATAACTAGGTGGGCTATGATTCCAATTGAGGGCTTAAGTGGACCCCATAGTGGATTGGTAGCAAACCTTTAAGGTACTCAAAGCCCATTATAGGCGATGGCATCGATTGTGAGTTGGTGGGATGAATTTCAGAAAATTTGGGTTCGAATGGAGCCTTCCATCTTCCCACTCATCACCAACTGCGGTTAAGGGACAAAAGAGAACAAGTGATGTGTGTCCAAAAAAGTATTGAAATAATTTTTATTAAGGTTAAGAAACAAGACATTTAGGAATTAAACTCACAATCCCCTATAGAGTCACCACTGTGGACACAAGGAATCGTATTGGAGTCGCCACCTAGTTTTTGTAATGGTCTAGGAACCATATATATAGCATCCCTTCGAGGAAGGAACTTTTGATCTTATGATTAGAGATATGGGTTCAGAGTTTAGGTATGCTCTTGGGAAGGTGTTAGGCACCCCAGATCACCCAACCCTAAGGTTGGCCTCCCATCATTGTGTCTTATACCTTAACCCTATTAAAAATTAACTTAACACTTATATCCTAGACTAACACACACACTAACATGCATTTAGCATACAACATGGCATCTTTCATTCCAAACAAACAAACTTATCTATCCACAAAACAAAAGAGAGCCAAACATACAAAAGAAACCCTAGCATTCATCTAAAGCAATGTAACAAGCATATCATCAAAAGCAAGAAAATCATATTATGAACAAGGCATTAACTTCATATCTCAAAGGAGGATTAAACAAACAACATGCATGCTCATGTGAATGCATGACTTACCTTACTTACCTTGCAGCATCTCAGCACCTATGGCATCATGAATGGGGATGTGAATGCATGTTCATGGCATCAAAATAAAAGACGAACATAAAACTCTAATCTAGGCATGTGATAGCAAACAAGCATGTGAAAAAGGTAAATAAGAACTTATAGAACCTAAAACATATAAAAAAAAGGGCTATGTGAAGGTAGAGACAAAACAAACAAAAAAAAATTTAGGGTTTCTGGGTGGCATCACACACGCTAGAATAGGCTTGCGTGCGTAGGCAAGATTACGCGCACGCAAGTCCTCGCCTAGAAAACCTAAAAATGCAAAAACAAAGCAGAAATTTAAAATGGAAATCTAACAACCTAACGTGCACAAAACATGAAAAGAACTAAGACTCTAACTTAAACAGACATACACAAACATAAACTATGCAGAAAACAAGATTAAAATGAAGAAAGAAAAGTAGAAAAGAAAAAGAAATGAAGAGAAAGGATTAGACCCAATACCTTAAACAAAAGCTTTCCAAGCTTGATTTTGACCGTTCCCCTCAGTCAAGTCTATTCACAAACCAATAAGAAAGTGATTAGCAACGTTAAACTAAAAGGATTGGGGCCAGAAAAGGTCCCAATCAAATAAAATTGACTTGAAGGTGTTTTGTGAAAAACTTCATTTTGATTCATTAGTTTCTAGTGAATCTTAGGTTTTTCCCTTGGGATTTCTATGTTTTGGAAAGGTACCATGTAAGGCTTTATATAGTTGAAAAATACGGGTTTGGAATGACTCCCAGACGATGTGGGATTTATTTCAAAACTTAGCCATTATTGTAGAAAACTAGCCTTTCTTATGCTTCTAAAACCCTAGCTGTGTACGCAAGAATGTGCTTGTGTACGCATGCTTTGGCTCGCATATGCAGGCCGAGGGCCACTTTGGTCATTTTATTTCCAAAAATAGATTTTTGCTCATTTAAAAGGTTATATTTTCCTTTTTAACATTCCTCAAGTCAATTTAATATCTGATTGGGCTTTAAACTGGCCTTAGGCCTTAGAGTTCGAGCATCATTGGGGAACGGGGGCCCGAGTCGTAAGGGGTACAAAATGCGGTGTCTACAGATATTAATTTCGTCCAATAGGATTAGGGCAAGTATGAGGACTAGAGATCTTACTTGCTGCAACTAGGATCAGAGCTTAAGAGGGTTGGTTGAGACTCTAAGCTAGGTGTCAACCATTGATGCCTCTGCTGGAGCTTCTGCTGGACACCTCCTTATACCCTCAAAACCATTTTTCCCCTTATAGGATTCATGGGCTTGGTTCATGAATCAATTATATACATTTTTAGTAATAAAATAAACTATTTAGTTGAGGATTTCATGAGCTTAGAAGTCTTGGTTATGGCTTCCTTAAGTTGTGACCAAAACTTGGAGAAGAAGGGTATTTATTACCCATTAGCTTTAGGTGTCAGCCTAGCTTCTAGTACTGTTCACGTCAGAATTGGCAGTGGCAGAGAAGCTAATGGGACAGATGGCTAGCTCCTAATTTGGTTTGG
Organism: Notholithocarpus densiflorus; assembly: GCA_030021035.2. Taxonomy (NCBI): domain Eukaryota; kingdom Viridiplantae; phylum Streptophyta; class Magnoliopsida; order Fagales; family Fagaceae; genus Notholithocarpus; species Notholithocarpus densiflorus. The sequence continues at coordinate 5,735,778 of JARYZH020000011.1, forward strand.
GAGCTTGGTTTCTTCTTGGGGTGATCTCCAGCAGAAGGCAAAAATGAAGGGAGTTCTCCAGCTAGGTCAATTTGCACACATAGGCTGTTTTGGCTGAAATTTCATGTTGGGCTTGGCCCTGAGGGCTGAGTATTTTAGTAGGCCTCTGCCTTGGTGGTTCTCTCCACTTGGGCCTATCCTGTTGCTTTCTCATTGTGAGCCTTACAAAATGGGCAAAGCTACCATATATTGCCATGGATTTTTATTTCACATGGGCTTTAGTTGTTAGTAAAAATGAAATGTATTCGTGAGCTTTAATAAATATTTATGATAGGTTTTGGGTATTAATTTCCATGGGCTTTAAATAACAACTTGTATAGTTTTCTAATAATTTTTGCCTTGGATTATTTTGTAAATGATATTCTCTTTGGGGCTTTTAAATAGTAATCTCAAATGTTTCTTGTGAATAATATTTACCATGGGTTTTAATTAAGAAAATATCCATGGGTTTTGAACAAAATTTGGTAACAATCACCATAATGGAATAATGTGATATTCTCATGGGTTTTTCTATAGATAATCATAATGGGTTGTAAAGTGAAAAATTACCATGAGTTATGGAAATAAATATTATGAATGTTGAGATATAAGATAAATAGTGACCATGGGTTCTTATATAAATTCCATGAGTTTATAATATGATATGAAATAAATAAATGTCATGGGTCTAAGATAAATAATCATAACTTTCCATAGGCTTTTATACAATGATTGCCATGGGTTTTGAAAATAGATAGTTGAAATAGATAATTGCCATAGATTTCATGGGCTTGTAATATTATAGTAAGAGGTTTAAGAACTTAAAACATTGTTCATCATTGACGTACTTAAACCTTGGGCTTTTGATAAAATAGTGCCAAGTAGTTAGCTTGGGCTCTTAATATTGCCAACGTAAATTGGGCTCTTGATATTACCAATGTGAATTGGGTTTTTAATATTGCTAATGAGAATTAAGCTTTTAATGTTGCCAATGTGAATTGGGCTTTTGATTTTGCCAATGAGAATTGGGCTTTAAATATTGCCAATGAAAATTGGGCTTTTGATATTGCCAATGTAAATTGGGCTTTTGATATTGCCAATGAGAATTGGACTTTTGATGTTGTCAATGAGAATTGGGCTTTTGATGATGTTGCCAGTGTGAATTAGGCTTTTGATATTGCCAATGAGAATTGGGCTTTTGATGTTGCCAATGTGAATTGGGTTTTTGATATTGTCAATGTGAATTGGGCTTTTGATAAATAAATTGCCATGGGTTTAAACCATGGGCTTTGCTTACAGGATATGAATTCCATTGATGAAATTGTCATGGGTTTAAATCATGGCCTTTGATTATGGATTTGAATTCCATTGATAAAATTGTTTTGCCATGGACTTGAATTATGGGTTTTTTTAAATATTGCTAAACCTAAATATAAGTATTCTTGGGTTTTAAATAGAATGGGATGTGTGTATTGGGCTCATAGGGCCGGTTTTGGGCTTAACTAAATAATGATAATAATTTGATAAGATATGAGTTTTTCAGGCTTTTTGTGATAGTTTATATCATGACCCAATTTAGATAATGAGATATGAAATATTTGTGGGCCAATGGAATGAGAAATATTCACGGAGGCCCATAATAATTTATGGGTGATATTTTGGTATTTTTTGGTGAATAAATAAATGTGATTAAATAGGATTGGGGCACATGGCATGAGTGAAAAAATTGTACCTCAACACCTATAACTCGATTTCAACATTTTCGAGTTATAGCTAAATTTTACCATAATGGATTACGCTGGCGTGGTTTTTCCCATTAAAAAAATCCAGGCGGAACTCGATTTTGCTAAAATCGAGTTCCATACAAATGTTAAAACTCGCTACTTTAATTACTGAGTTCTTCATAATTTTTTTTAAAAAAATTTCAAAGTGTAACTCAATATTTTTTCTATCGAGTTATTTGAAAAAAGAAAAGAAAAGTAGATCTATACAAATTAATGCCCACCACACAACCAGCAAACCCACACTATCCACCACCATCATCAACAAACTCACACAGCAACCACCACACAGCAACCAACCAAGGAAACCCAAACACCAAACCCACACCATCCACCACCATCATCAACAAACCACATAGCCACCCACACAACAACCAACCAAGGAAACCCAAACACCACACAGTTAGCAAACCAAAACCATCCATCACCATCATTAGCAAACCCACACAACAACCAACCAAGGAAACCCAAACATCACACAACTAGCAAAACCACACAGCAACTAACCATCCACCACCATTGGCAACCACTGAAACTCAACCCAAGCATTGAAACCCAGCCATCACCACCACCAGAGTAGCACCGAAACCCAGCCATCATCACCACCCTAGTAGCACCGAAACCCAACCATCATCACCACCCTAGTAGCACCAAAACCTAGCAACTACCATCCTCATTAGCAACTAACCACCCACCACCATTAGCAACCACCGAAACCTAGTCATCACCAACACCACAGTAACACCCAAATTGAGATTAACCAACCTAGAAAAGCAAGGAAACCCAAACACCACTAGCCATCATTGAAGCTCACCCACCCGATCTACTGCCATACCATAAATCGCCACCTAAATCTGCTGATCTACCGCCACCCAAAATCGTGAGCAAGATAGAGAATCGGAGAGTGAAAGAAAGAAAGAAGAGACGAAGAGACGAAGAGAGAAGACAGATAATTGGAGAGTGAATGTGAGAGGAAAAGAGAAGAGAGAGAGAGAGAGTCTGGGAGAGTGAAATGTGGAAGAGAGAGAGAGAGAAAGAAATCCTTTTTTATTTTTAATTGTTTTTGTAGAACTCGATTTTAATAAAACGAGTTCTACATGGCACAAAGCATGTGGAACTCGATTTTAATGACATCAAGTTATATGTGGAACTCGATTTTCAAAAAAATCGAGTTCCAAAACAGGGACATATCCCTTACATAGTTTTAAAAGAGGGACGTATTGTTGTGTAGTTTAAAAATTAAGGGCAAAAGCCCATTTTCCCCCATAGAAAGATAATGTTATAGGTTTACAAAATGGATGGAGTATTGGATTGATCTATGAGTGATGGGTTAATTTTCTATACTATAGTAGGGTTTCTTAAATTACAAAAAAATCAAGCTATAACCACGTTTCTAAACCATCGTTATAGGTCTCTAAAGCGCTGGTATAGACTTGATTGGGATATGTAGGCAGTTTCTAGCACGGGCTAAGAAGTGACATGATAGACTTGGTCCGGTTACACTATCACTTTTACAAATCGCTAGAATAGGTCCCGGTAGTTTCGTATAACTATACTTGGGCGGTTTCTAAAAAATGATGGAATAGACCTAATCGAGCAAACTATCTTGGCAGTTCTAATAACCATCATAGTAGATCATAACCTATACCTGATGGTTAAAATCGCTATAAATCCTTTCATAAAAAAATATTAAAAAAAAAAAAAAGGTTTTAGAGGCGGTTAAAACTATTGCTATAGGACTTTATCTATAAATATATATATATATATTAAAATAGATTTTAGCGGCACTTTGAAACCGTCACTATAGGTCCGCATTTAAAAAAAAAAAAAATTCCTTGGCAACAATATTTTCCATGAATTTTGTTTTCTCAATCTATTTATAACTAAACAAAAAGCAATTCAAATATAGGTCTAGATCTAGTTTACACACGCAATATACACCCCACAATCAAATATGTCCAAACTATACATCAAATTAATACAATACACTAATAAAGGTTATGACTATACTAATTGTTATGCCCAAAACAAGACATTCCAAATGTTTAGAATTCCATATCAAAATTCCAAACTATTTAATAAATCTAGTACAACAAGATAAACTAAATAGTCCTCAAAACTAACAAAACCACAAGCGGCATATTTCCTAATGAGATTCCCTTGATGATTGATTTTGTGCAATAGGAGAGACTGCTCATTTGCATCATCTCACCATCCTAAATATAATAAAGGCAAGGTTTTTTTTTTTTTTGAGAGAGTTCCAACCTATGACGTCCACTCCTAATGATAACTCTTTATCATTAGACCAAGACACCAATCGGTTTCAATTAGCTCAACTGGTAAAGTCTCTGATGGTTGAATAAAGGCAAGGTTATAAGTTCATTTAACAACAATGATGCTAAATAACACAATAAAACTAATCCAATACAAATTGAATACATTAAATGAATTTTCAAAACATTAAAATTTTTTGCCCATGTACTCTAAAGTCAATGCCTGCCATCAAATAAAAAATTATTAATACTTTACAAAAGCACCCCTATAGACCTATTGTATAGCGTTAGTATAAAAAAGTGTCGTAGTAGGTGACCTATAGCAGTAGATATAGAAACCGTCATAGAAAAAACTTTGGGAAAACTCGTGTTATTTGTAGAGCTTACAACAAGAGCAACAATCTTTGCATCTACTTGCATCAAGTGTGATGGCCCTTAAAATAATCTTTATATATGTTTAGGGTTGTGAGAAAAGAAAACCCAAACACATACACATGGATATGTGTGAAATCAGATCTGAAAAACTGATTTTCGTAATTCTCGATATATACAGCTGTCAAGATTATCTGTCAAACTTCACATTTTAAATCTCAATAGATACATCTGTCGAGTTATCTGTCGAGCTTTAAAATACAACACTTCTTCACTTGATTCTTGAACAAATTTGCATAGCTTCAATACTTGAACTTTAACTCTTGTTCTTAAAGTATTAAACACATCCTAGATCTATTCAATTACAAGTAAAGTGCGTTTTGTCAAAGGATTAGCCAATTCTAAATGACATATGTTCTTAACATGATCCACATATGTCCTAACAGACTTGATCTTGTAGTAGCATTCTTTCATTTGTTGCACAAATCTCTAATCTGTGACTAACTCCTTTGCACGGATCCCAGTTCGTGACTAACTCCAGCAACTTGAATGATTGTAGTTGGTTACAAAGTTCTTCACTTCATAAACGATGAAGATCAGGAAGCACTTGGTTACAAAACCCTATAGCATACAAACGCAGTAGCTTTACACTAAGTATATGAATTCTAGGTCTCTGCATCTGTGTGCGACGGCTTCTAAAATATGCCTTATATATAACTAGAGTTGTGAGAAAAGAAACTCTAATCAAATAATACAGCATTGGCCGAATTTCAAATCTGGAAATTCTAAAATCGTAATTCTTGATAGATCAAGCTTGTGTCGAACTTGTGTCGAGCTTCTGTTGAGACTTAATGAAACAACTTTTTTTCACTTGTTTTTTAGATCAATCTTCATGACTTTAAAGATACCACTTGATATGTTTGAGCAAAATACTTCTTAATACATTAAACCCAACTTAGATCTACCCAATTACTTGTAAAGTGCATTTTGTCAAAAAATTAGCCAATTACATAGAAATTATGACCCTAACAGAAACCATTATTAGGCATCTTCTTTAAAACTATATGATTTTAGTGATAATTTCTCATCCTATAGTACTTGATGAATTTCAAATATTTCATTGGTTCTGCAATCTTTCTTTTGGGTTATTCGATCATGTTAAAATGAGGGAAGACCCAACTTCACTATTTTTGAAATGGTTGAGTTGTCTTAAGTTGTTTCCCCATTTGCACTTGCTTGACTTCTAATATTACTATTCTGAGTATTGGAGCTCTCTTCTTACACAAAAACACAATTATTGGTGAGCTGGTCAAAGTGTGCATCCAAGACCATGAAAATCTTTGTCATCTCCTTGAATGTTTTAATCTAACTAGCAACTACAAAACCCATTGCATGCTCCTAGCATTCAAATAATTGTTTCTCCAAACTTGGCTCTGATACCTTTTGTTCTGAGCATACATATTGAGAAATGGATTGTTATGAGTTCTTTTCAGGGATTGTGTTGTTGAGTAACCGGGGTGAGTTGAGGTTGTAGACTTATAGGCACCCCATTTTGTATAATGTTGACGTGAAAGGGACTCTTTACCAAGGATTCTTGGTCAAGTGAGATGATAAATAACTCAAAACATTTTCAAAACTTCCAAAAACCCTCTAGAACCCTAATTTTGCGTACACATGCAAAGTTTGGTGAGTTTATTTATGGGAAATATCTCTTGAAAATCCAAGGCAAGGCTGATCTCACATTGCTGAAAGGACTTGCACTAAAAATTTCTCCTATTAAAGGCCTTGTGGGCACATGTTTCAAAACACAAGCAAAGTTTCCTACAAATATGTATCGAATCACTAGAAAAGTGGTTCAAGATGATATTTTGTTTCTTTTAAATTCCTTGAGTTCAATTATTTTCTTGCTTGGCAAGAGCTATATTTGGTCTCCGGTCTTCCTAGTTAAAGGTTTATTAATCATTTTGGTCTGTGCGATAGATCAATTGATGGGAGAATGATCAAAACCAAGCTTCACCTTCTCTTGTTTGAGGTAGGCTTTCTTGTTTTTATTTTTATTTTTTAAATTCTTATCTTATTTTGAGTTTTATATACATATAAAATATTTTTTAGCTTAATTCTACTTGATTGCTTTTAAGATAGGTTAGAAACATGTCTTAAGCTAGAGTAGTTAAGATCTAAGGGTTCTGCCTTGTGGTGCACACGTAGGCTCAATCTTGCGTATGCATTTTGTGGAGCTTGTGTACACAACCCAATTTTGCATTTGCGACATCATCTTTCCATCTATCACTAATAATAATAATAAGATACATTATAGATAACAACAATATCAAACATAAGACTATTAGGTATTCTTAGTTATTTTTATTATTATTTATAATTAGATAGTTAAAGGATGAGGTATTTGAATCCTGTACATCTCAATTATGACTTAAAAAATAAATGTCAAGTTGTAAGAATTGGTAACGAGGCTTGCAGGGTGATATAATGTGAAGTTAATAACCGTATATAGGTAGGTTATCACAACGTTGCTACCCATACATGAACAATTACATTGCTATATATGACTTCTAAAATCACTATTTGTTGGAAGCAAGATTCAACATGCATGTCGTACTTCTTTAGTTTTGAATTATGATATTGTTAACTCAACGATTTCTTGGGCTCTTAACTCAGCAAGTATCGCAGGAATAACCAAAAATATTATCAAAGGAGATTCAAGATTTGATTTGAAGCTCTGACAGGAAGTTCTCATTATTCCCGCTGGGAAATATCTCCCATTCTTGAAGATGTAAAGCTACCAGATACTTCGTCTGAGTTTAAGTTTGTGTGGAGAAAAAGAGAGGACAATTCACTGCCTAACTAATACTTTGATTGCATTTTTGTAAAACATATATAATTGAGGAACTGTTAACATGTAGGTTATCAAAATAAAATAAGATAAAAGAACTATGATATTGTTAAACAACACAGTTCAGAAATGAGTTAACAATAGAGGAGTGTCATTGATTATATCTAGGAAAGACTATGAAGTCAATAATCATAAAGAAAGAAGACGAAGTGGCTGCCCTCTCTTGAAAGTTGTGTCAACTTCGTGCAAAACAGAGAAAAGTGCTTTTCGCAAAGAAGATCAGTTCCAATTTCATCAACTATGGTGGTGTTGAGGTAGTGGCCAGATCTTTATAGCTAGGTACAATGATCATGTCCTCATTATTATTGCCTTTTCCCTGAAGTAGAACAATCTTTACACCTGCTAGTACATTAATATAATTGAAAAAGACTACAGCAAGACAGAAATAATAATGATTGCTTAGTTGACTCAAATGATTAATTTAAAAGTCAACTAAAAAATGATCAAGAATTAATGGATTGATTTCATTAATGGGATAGTGCAAACAAAATACAAATAAAACATTTCGATTCAAAAAGGTGGGTTCATTGAATCTGATCTTATTGGTACTCAATCACCATCAGTATAACAAGAAGAGTAAGCTGTGAGAAACAAGCAAACTATCTGGAAAAGAAAACATTTGAAGACTATTAATCGTCTAAATATTCTTTTCTTTTTTTATTCTGTAATATGAATAAAATAAAAATTATAGAATAAAATTGCCCACATTTTTTATGGATGAATAGATTTAAACTAAACAAGGCAACCAGCCATATCAAAGTTACACTATTTCCAAATTTCTAATTAACTGCCCTTGTGGACTTATTAAATTTTCTGGATAATCAATGAACTTCAGTAAATGAAGCATGTAGAAACCCCTAAAGGAAAAAATATATATGATAACATACAGCAGAAGAAATAGACTATGAAATAGTTCCTTAAAAAAAAAAAAGACTATGAAATTGGTTAGGGGTCGGTATCCCATAACACATGGACGGAGACATGGTTTGACGTGGGGGCAATGCCCCCCCCCCCCCCCCCCAATTTTTTTTGGAAAAATATTAGTATATACTCAGTAACTTTAGCAATTTTGTTCTATAAAGTTACACTTTAGCCCCTTTTAATAATATCATTAATTATTTTAAGAGTAATGTTATTGCCACAAACTTTTCTACAACATTTTTATAAACTGTTGAGGTAGCAAATTCATATTGGTTCATATTTGGCCCACCACTTATATCACTTTTTTCTTATCAATAACCACTCACTACATTAGCATTTTGTAAAAAAAATTGTAACTCTATCATTCCTCATTGTAAAGACCATAAAAGAATCTATAGATCTAAAATCTAAAACAAAGTATACAAGCCCAAAAAATTAGCATATTAACAAAAATTACCAATAGTAAATCTAATGCAAATTAAGCCTAATCAACCAATTTTACTCAAAACAAACAACCTATCCCTTTAAAAAAAATTTAAAAAACAAAATTTTTTTTCTTACCCTGTAGCATCATCAAAGTCACACACACCAAAAAAAAAAAATCCCTCAAGCGTCTAAGTAGCATTAGAACCAACGGTTGGAGTCGCCGCACATAGCCAACAACAAAGCCGCCCCCTAACTCCAAGTCCTGGCTCCGTCCCTACCATAACAAAATATAGATCCAATAATATATAAAATATTATTAGAAAAAATTTCACTTACCTCCCATGAGGTTTTCTGTTATCACGCTCATCTTGTCTAGTTTGAAACAAAACTCTCACCACCATTGAAATGCAAACTATTTGCACTAACCTCCTTAGATGACTGAAAAAATAAAAATAAAAGAATTTTAAAAAATCCAAGAAAAATAAGCTCTAAAAAATCTTGGATTTCCTATTTGTAAGGATATGGAGGATGACCTAAGTGGAGGGTCAAAAAAGAAATTCAAAAATTTTAAATTTTTTTTGATCAAGTCAAATAAGTAGGTTAATATAAATAGTTTGTATTATAAGTGAGGTGAATGTTTTATTCTAAATTAGAGGGGAGGCGAGTGTAATAATAAAAAACCTCTGGGGAGGCTAATTTAAATTTTTCAATATTATTATGTAATATTAAATACACAAATGACATTTTTTGGTATTTTAAGTGAGACATTCATGATTTAAATCTCAATCTCCTAACTATAAAATTAGATAATTAAAAAAAGACGCAACATCCTAGATTTCTATTTTTTTTTTAAAATGTCAAGGTTTAATTATATATAAATTACACTTTGTAATTATTTAAACCTCTTTTTAATTTGATATTTAACGTTCTATTTTGTTTTCCAATTTTGTCCCTGAATTTCTATATTATGTTCAATATGATCCTTTTTCCACTTTTATAAGAATTTTTCCCCTAATTCAGCAAAAGAACAAAAAATCGTCACTCAAACCTAACCTTTAATTAAACCTTTAGCCACCACCCATTGCCAACCAAAACCCAACAATCTCCCTTGGCCGAAAGCTAGCCCATCAAACACATTAAATTTTTTACTATTAATTTTTTTTAAAAAATCAATACATTGCCTTTACCAACGACCAGTGCCAACATCTTCTTCTTTTCTTTTCTTTTTTATATAATAATTGCTGCTGGAATGTGATTGTTAGTGACTTTGTGGACTTGGTGGAGATCAAATGCTGGAGTTGAGTAGAGATTGAAACAATAGCAGAAGAAAGATGAAGATGGAATGTGGTGGTCAGTGGCAGAGCCACTTGTAGCTAGGGGACCCCCAAATTTTTTATTTTTTATTTTTATTGTTTGTCATTATAATTAAAATATATTTATAAATAATTTTTCAAAAAAATACTACTTGGTTCCCTGATTTAAAAAAAGAAAATTATATTCTTGTTAGGGTAAGTGCAGTTATAAATAATATTTTAAGAAAATTATGTCATAACCCTCCCAAAGTATATGCAAGTGATATATAATAGGTTATAAATGTAGTTTTTTGGGCGTAAAATGTAATAATATCCCACCAAACTTGATTTTTCTTACTATGCCATTTAATTTTCAATTCTTTTGATCACATGTTTACGATTTATAATTTGATGTAATCACAATGTTGGTCTCCTAGCTATATTACTTATACATTGTTTAAAGTGTTTCATACACTACAAAAAAGCTTTATTTTTGTTGACTATTTTGTTGTTGCAATTAATAAAACTACCGCTATAAGAGCATTCACATCCGATTTCTAAAACTTATCCCATTTTACTATTTCAAAAGTTACTTTATCTATTATACCATACCATTTTACAATACACCTAACACCCCATATCTAATTTATCTCATCTATTCATTAAAATATTAATTTCACCACCTCTTTCTCTCTCTTCCTCTACTCTTTCTCTCTCTGTCCCTCTTCCTCTTCATAAAAAATAATTAAAAAAACTCAGCCACCACCAAAAAAATTAAAAAAATAATAATAATAAAAAACTAACCACCACTGCCATCAATAACCGCCATCAACACAACCAAAACCACCACCATCAACCCACTCTTCCTCTCCATTTCACTATGTCTAAAAAATCACCACCACAACCACTCACATTCTACCTTAAAGCAACCAACAACCACATCAACACACTACCCACTACCACACACACAACACCCAAACCCATAAACCTCCACAACCACAATAGACAATCAACCACCACCATCATTCACCCATCCCCACCACTACCATGAACCAGACCCACAACACAACAGCAAACAACAAAACCCACCCCCCATCACCAACACGACAACCCCCACCTCCACACACACACACCCATAGATGACCTATAACAAAAACCCACCCCTTCACCACCACCATGGTAACACCCACCTCCACCATCATCAACACCCACCACCATTGCAACCCCCCACCACTACCACCACATCAATCACAAACCCAACCACACACACCCACACTCATCAAAACCCACCACCGCCGCAGCCATCCACCACCGAAGCATAGTAGATTGGTGGAGATCAGACAGATCTTTGCTTCTTTGTTCTGTCAGCTTAGAGGCCCAATCGATCTCAACCAACCCATTACCCACGTCGGACCAAGCACACCCACGCCACACCGATTGCAACCAAGAAAACCACACGCCGGATCAAGCAAACCCAGCCAAGCACACCCACTACCTATGTCGGACCAAGGAAACCAAACCAAGCACACCCACGCCGATCTCAACCAACCACATGTCGATTGTAACCAACAACACCCATACCGGACCCACGCTAGAAAAAAAAAGCCCAGCATCATGAGAGAGAGAGAGAGAGAGAGAGAGAGAGAGAGAGAGAGAGAGAGAGAGAATCAAGGAAGAGGGAAATGAGATCAAAGGGAGAGTGGGAGACAAAGAGAGACAGAGATTGTGAGGAGCATAGAGAAAAAATTAATTTAATATTATACCAGTTGCTATAGTATCGTCATACAAGTAAGACTGTACTGTAGCACTATTGTAAAGTTTTTTACAATTAGAAGTCTGGGTAATGGCTTGTTTTGTGCTTTGATGCTAAAATTCCCCAACATATACCATTTACAAGACCCAATCCGAATGCTCTAAGTGTGCTATATTGACGGTATATAAAACTGTCGGTACATACATGATCTATAATGTCAGCTTATAAAAGTTGCCACAATAGGCTAAGTATGTAACTACAGTTCCGAATAAAATCAATTACCTGGCAGTCAATTCCACTTAGAAATATCAATGATTGGTGGTGACTATATGATGTCGCGGAAGCCTGAAAAAAACACACAGGATACTCTCTTTGATGGACAGAAACTAAACGATTAGTTTCTGGGTAGTAAACTTCGAATCCACGAGAGGTTCCTTGAATTCACAATGTGATAAAACTGGAATCCACCAGAGAAGAAAATTGACAAAAGTCTGTGTTTATTGATAATAGTCTAATTTGCCTCTAATAGCTACAAAACATATAAATACTGAGAAAAACGTCTAAAACCCTAATTTGCACTAATTATGTGATTAGGTGACAAAATACCAAAATTTATTAAAAATTACAAAATTGAGTTAAATGCAAAATCATAAACTAATGACCTTAAGAGTCGTCCCAAAATAGACGAGACCTTATTTTAACTTTTAAACTAAAGTTATTAAGGAAAAACAAATATTACTATAAATAGCAAAAATACTATTTTCGAGGCCTTAACGAAGGAATTTGCCTAAATTTAGGCAACGCTCGAGGCATCTGTCTCTAGTCTGGATTAGAATGCCGTTTCTCTTCAATCTGTCAAATTTCATACAATTCCGACATTGTTGCCCCAATAGCCTCTACTAGCACCCCCTTGATCTTGCGTTATGACTTTTGGTGCCCTTGCTACTCCAAGAAGGCATGTACTATACTATACTAACCCTACAAACTCAATCTATTTTTTTTTTCTTTCTTCTCTGTAAAACAAAAAACCGCTCCTTAAGTTTTGAGTGTAATACTTAAATCCCATTGTAGTATTATTTATTGTGAAAATTGTTAAATGTTTGTAAAACTAAATAGCGAGTTGCTCATATGATGACATATGTTCAATGTTTAAAACAAAGAAATGATTGATGTAGAGATTTTAGAGAAGAGGAAGTGAGAGAGAATGGGAAAATCGAGGTTACATTGTTCAACTTGATGGCCTATGTTCACGGAGAAATTTTGGAGATTTTAGAGAAGCGAAAGCGAGAGAGCGTGAGAAAATCGAGGTTACATGGTTTAGCCTCACCACCTACGTTCAAAAAATCTTTTAATGACTACATCTTTACTGTATAGATTTGTGTGTTACAATATATTTGGACCTCTTAGGCCATTACACGTAATAAATAATAAACTCAATTAAAAAAAAAAACCAATTTCACCGGGGGGGGGTTTAATTTTGTGTTTTAGTCTTTTTCCAATGAAAACAAAGTTCAATGACCCACTTAAAACTAACAGTATGGTCCTTTTGAGAAGTTTCTAAGCTATTAATACTAAATAATGTACATACACAATTTTTTTCACAACAAATTTCACAATTGTCAAAACAATATTATTTCTCACAATAAATTTCTTCACAATTGGTGAACCGTCAATTTTTATTTAGGCCCACCACTTACATTATTTTTTTTCTACCATTTATATAATTCCCAGTGGCAACTTCTGAAAATACTAGCTCTCTTGTTGGTGGATTCTACATAATCATTATTTAAAAAAAATGGCCTACTTATATTCATATATAGCACTAAAACCCTATCTTCCACTCTTTTTCTTATCTCTTAGTTTTTATTTATTTATTTTTTTTTTTTGAATCTCAAACTTTGTCCTTTTGCTATAATCCAAATTTTAATGGCTTAAAAGAATAGAGAAAAGATGTTGAATTCAACATAATTTTTTAAGAGCATTCAAGGCGGTGAGGATATGACCTTGCTAGTACATTGTTATTGATAGGCCAAGAATGTATTGACCCCTTTGGTGACTTAATCAATTAACTTAGCCAAGTGAAATTAATTAGATTCAATTACATGCAATGAGCGTGGTAGTATAAACAAATCACCAAATAGCTAAATGCAGCGGAAATTAAATTTGACATGGGTGATTTGTTTATGAATGGAGAAAACTACAAAGGCAAAACTCCACCGGATGAATTTAAGGTCACCACTCCCAAGAATCCACTATTATCAAAACAAGCGGTTACAAGTAAAAGGAATCCCAGTACCTAATACCAACCTACAGTTGAACCCTTACCCCAATACCCAAATTGGACTTGTAATGTAGTGACAATCTCTCCTTTCAATGCATAACTCCAAGTATGTGACTAACCAATCGATACATGGATCCCAATACATGACTAACACACCAACTTGAAAAAGATGTTGACTGCAAAGTTCTTCAGTTCATCCAACGATGAAGATCAAGAAGCTCACTGGTTACAAAACCCTTGGCGCAAAGACGCAGCAACTTCTACAAAGGAATATAATGAACTAGGGAAAATTCTGTCTCCGGTCACAATTTGCATGCACAATCAATTTGCATTGAGTTGTATCACCTTTGACGGCCCTTAGAATAATCCTTATAAATGTCTAGGGTTGTGAGAAAAGAAACCATACACAAATACACTTGGATATGCGTGAAAACAGATCTGAAAATCTAAATTTCGTAATTCTCGATAGATACTGTTTCTGTTGAGCAGCTGTCGAGTACAAGCATTAAATCTCGATAGATATTATCTGTCGAGCTATTTGTCGAGTTTTAATTAACAGCACTTCTTTACTTGTTTCTTGGACAGACTTGCATGGCTTCAATACTAGACTTGAACTCTTGTTCCTTGAATTACTAAACTCATCCTAGATCTACCAAATTACAAGTAAAATGCGTTTTGTCAAAGGATTAGCCAATTTACAATAACATATGTTCTAACAAGTTCCAGATATGTCCTAACAGTTATATTCTTAACACTTTTACAGTAATTTATTTTAAGAAATCAAATTACTTGTTTAAACTCTATTTATTTAGATTAATCTCTAAATTACGTTAATATGTATTTGTTTATTTAGTTTGCTATTAATATCAATTAATTGTTTTTAGGTTGCTTTTGATTTCAACATTGCCCTCCGAACTGAAATCCTGGCTTTACCACTGGGGGAAACAATGGGATTTTTATTTTTATTTTGGTATATTTTCCCTGTTTAGTAATTATCAATAATGTATTAGTTATAAAAATTTTAAATTTATATTATTTTATTAATTATTCTGTACATGATATGAGTATGCTACGTGTATAAATATATATATATATATTTTTGAGAAGAAACTACATCTACATATAAGTTAGTTCCTACATTTCCCTAGGTCAACCAATATGCTACATTTTGTTTTTTCGGTAATCAGTATGCTACAATATTCTTGATACATATTTATTTGACATTAAAAAATCATTCCATAATCTTAATAAAATGCATAAACATATCATATATGGTCATCATTCATAATGTCAACTCTGGCGGGATCATACTTGAAATCTATAGGGATATTTTAAGACATAAATTGCTTAAAACTTTGAGTCAATGACATACGTGTAATGTCAAAATGATGTTTTATGGCAAACAAATTTTAGGCTCACAAGCTGAGCAAATAACGCACACTTATAATTAGGAGTGTGATTGTTTTATTTGGCATTAATGTCGTTTTCAGTTTGGAAACATCGACTAAGCCAGTCGAAAGAGTTGTTGGAAACCCTAGCTACTTGAATGGCCTTAAGCAGACCAATTATTTTCTAATAATAAAGCTAGTTTACTTTCTGGATGTGATCCGATACACCTAATCCAAAATATTTGTTGTTCACATTTTTCTTTCTCTAAATATAAAATGTCTCTTTGCAGTGGAACTGTGGAAGGGTTGAAGTGGAGTTTAGGAATATTATAAATATAATAAATTCAACTCTAAACCTACTTCCTTAAAAATTTGTGTTTATTTTTTCTCCTCCTCTTTTTATATCAATACCCTAAAATAAAAAAATAAAAAATTTAAGAGAAAAGTTAACGGATGGTCTAAGGGCGCTATTAATTTAGGAAATATTTTAGAAATTTTTATGGGAAAAAAAAACATTTTTATATTTCCCATAAAAATAGTATTAAAACTTTCCTAAAAAAATCCACTAACAAATATTTTAAAGGTACTCGTTAATTGGACTTCTATTTTTAATAGTTTGATAGTTATAGGAGATGAGATTTAAAACTACATGTCTCTTTCTATTGTTTCAGTCAACAACCAAAAAAAACTCTGCACGTCTCTATTGAAAATATTAAAATTTTCCTAAAATAATCTACTAACAAATATCTTAAAGGTACCCGTTAATTGGACTTCTATTTTTAGGAAAATTATTGTGTACTCCTGGAATACCATAAATGCATACTTCATCTTCTCACATGAATGATGGGTCTCACTAATTAAATTCATGGTGGGACCACTATTCATGTGAGAGAGAGGAGTACACATTTATGGTACTCTGGGAATACCTAATAATTTTTCTTATTTTTAATAGTTTAATAGTTATAGGAGATGAGATTTAAAACTACATGTCTCTTTCTATCGTTTCAGTCAACTAAAAAAAAAAAAAAAAAAAACTGCACATTTTTATTGAAAATATTAAAATATGTTAGCTAAATTATAAGACTCTTTGATAGTAATGAAAGTTCGTATATAAGCAATTGTAATAATTAATATATATATATATATACATATTAGGTAGTTTTTTTATTCATGAAGTTGGCTTACATTTTGTTGTATGTTTCGCAATACAATCTGGACCATCTGGTTCAGCTTCTATCCCAAACCTCCATGTACACCTGGGCCTGGGGTGCATACCGTGTTAGTGAGTGAGCTACCTGATTTCCTTGCTGTTGTGTATGGCTATGGGGTCGACCATCTTAATTCTTAAGCCCTTCGTTTCTTCCTATATATATGTCCTCTATTCAATTCTTTAGTTGAGCAGTCTGCTTTCTTTTGTTTTTTTATTTATTCAGTACTCATTTGTTTCTTATTTAATAAAAAGGCATGGGTCCTGGCCTTATTTACCACCATCTCCAGATATGTTTTCTTAAAATGGAAAATATTCATACTTTCAGTTCTACCATACTTATTAATTCTGTTTGTTTGTTTGTTTTTTTTTTTTTTTTTTAATTGGAGTTGAATTTTATATTATGATTAGTTGATTACAATACACAACGGCGTTGTAATTATTTATAGGCACTTAGCCTTATCATTTGTGCAAGAAATATATTAGTATACGGGTACAAATTAAGGTGTCATCAATCACAAAACAAAACAATTCAAACATTTATAGAAAGTTCAATCAGTAAAGTCTTTTATCATCAAATAAGAGATTTGGATTTTGGTGTAGGCCCACCTACACCGAAAACTAATTTGTGTATTAGCCTGATAATAAAGAGCGGTCATTATAAAGAGGACACCATAAATAAAAATTCTATCATATCTAAAAAAAAAAAAAAAAAACAATAATTAGAACATTAGTTTAAAAGTAGTTGAAGTAAAAACAAACAACAAACAACAATAACAAGTGAGTTTCAGTTAACTCAACTGGTAAAGTCTCTGATTGTTGAATAAGAGATCTAGGGTTCAATCTTCGCCTACACCAAAAACTGATTGGTGTCTTGGTCTGATAATAAAGAACTATTATCAGGAGCGGATGCCATAGGTTGAAACTCTCTCAAAAAAAAAAAAAAAAAAAAAACAATAATTAAAACTTTAGTTCAGAGGTAGGTTGAAGGCCACCAATTAAATTTATTATCACATTTATTTACAAGTTTTATGTTGTAAAATTTGTAGTAGTTTTAACAATTTTCAATTAGTATTGATTCTTACCATGTTGTTTTATATTGACTAGTACTATATCTATATAATGCGTAAATTGATAAAACTCATGTATAAATTAAAGAAAATATTTCAATAATATAATTAAAATTAATAATAAAAATAGGAAAATGCTAATGAATGTCCTAAGGGCATTGGTTAATAATTTATTTAAAGAAAGTTTTTATGAGAAAAGAAAAAAAAAAAAAAACAGTTAATGTTTTGACAGCTTTTTTCATTTCCCATAAAAGTGGTGTCAAAACTTTTCTAAAATGAATTGTAAACCAATGCCTTTAGAGCATTCGTTAGCACGACCCATAAAAATAAAATAACAAAATTACTTTAAGTGACAAGGTGAAAGATCTAGCATTGTGTAACATTAGTTTTTATCCAAAAAAAAAAAAAAGCAATTAATGTTTTGACAGCTTTTTTCATTTCCCATAAAAGTGGTGTCAAAACTTTTCTAAAGTGAATTGTTAACCAATACCCTTAGGGCATTTGTTAGCATGACTCATAAAAATAAAATAACAAAATTACTTTAAGTGAAAAGGTGAAAGATCTAGCATTGTGTAACATTAGTTTTTATCAAAAATTCAGCAGCCTATCTCAAAAAAGTGGAGCCCTCCTATGTTGGATTTTTTGAAGACTAATTTCGATGGAGCAATGCTTGGTGAGGTAGATGAGGCCGGGATTGGAATGGTGATTTGTAACTCACTGGGAGAAGTTATGATTGCCCTTTCAGAGAAGATACAGAAACCACCCTCAATGGAGACTTTGGAGTTGCTGGCAGCGCGTCGTGCAGTGAGATTCACTCTAGAGGTTGGTTTCCAGCAATCAATTTTTGAAGGCGACTCCGAGTCTGTGATTAATTCCTTGCGTGGTCCTCGTATGCTTAATTCTCAAGTTGGTCATATTATAAAAGACATTTTGTCTTTAGCTAACTCTTTTCAGAGTTGTTCTTTTTCTCATATTGTTCAGTAAGGTAATGCAGTTGCACGTGTCTTAGCCCAAAGAGCAAGATTATCGTTTTCTTTAAAAGTCTGGATGGAGGCTGTTCCATCAAATATTTTTTCTTCTATTTTGTCGGATTTACCTATTCCTGATTAATAAAATGTTGCATTCAAAAGAAAAGTTTTTATCAAAAGCAATATGTTAAAATGATAATTTAATTAAATAATTTACAATAAATACTGAAACCTATTTTACATTTTTTAAAACTTCTAGTAGTTGAGTTTTAATTAGAGTAATATTTTTACTTTCTTAAAATTTTATAATAGAATTTCACTTAAAATACATTTGGTTGAGTGAAAAAAGTGAGATGATATAAACTAATAAAAGGATGGACAGAAAAGAGTAGACGGATTGATATTTTGTCTTGTTCGGTAGATTACAAAAGTGAACGAAATGAAAAGGTCATACATAGGTGATTTAATGATCTTATCTCTTAGTTTAATTTCACTTTTAGTTCCTATAAAAAAAAAAAAATTCACTTTTAGTTTATTCGTAAAAAGTAATTATGGAAAATATTACTTTAGAGTAAGCTTTGCTAATAATATGGGAAAATTAAAATTTTCCCATGTTGGTTTTGGTCCTATCACAGTATAGTGTATAAAATTTTCAATCTACATTTTGACTTTTTTGAAATTTGAATTAAAATAAAATTGTTAAAAGGTATTTAGATGAAATCCAGGAGATTAAATTTTAGCCCATACTTTAGAAGGGTCAACATAGCATTTGAAAATTTTGTGATGTAAATTGTAATAATACCAAACCACAAGTGATGAGTTTTAATTTCCCATAATAATATTAAGGCTAAATTACAAATGACATCCTCTAAGTTTAACTTATCTTCAATTTCATCCCCATAGTTTCAATATTTAATTAAGTCCTTCAACTTTCAATCCATTCATTGTTAGCCCTTTTGTTCACCTCCATCCAAATTGTGTTGTTAAGTGCACAAAAAAGATGTAATTTTTACTAACTTTTAACTTCCAATATTTTTCAAAGGAAAAAAGAAAATAAATTCATCTTAAAAATAAAGGACAAAATAAAAAGGTATAATTTATTTAAAATTAAAACATGCAACAAAATCATATTACCCACTATTTCATTATTTTGACCCAACCCCAAATTTGTTTCCAAATCTCCAAATCATTAGAATGAAGCATCATAAAAAATCCCCAATATTTACATAATAATAATTATTTTTTCATGGGGTTAGGAAAAAAAAACTAGAATATCTATTGTGTTTGTAGTGTTTTCTTCGTAAAGAAAAAAAAATCATAAATCAAACAATCGCCAACAATAATCCACAAAATAAAAAGACAGACTCAATACATTTTCTCAAGAACCAAACAAAGTATTGATTTTTTTCGTCCCCAACCTAGCCACCAATATCCATTTGCACACTAAGTGTCGATCAGGAAAAAAACCAACCAAGCTATTAAAATCTATTCAGCGCTAACCTAATTATCTAACCACCACAAAGACCACCATACCTATAAGCAAACCCAACTACCACAAACATCAAAACGCCAATTGGCACATTAACACCAACTTGTCAAATCTATTCCTCCATGTAGACACCTTATTTTGTACTTCTTATAACTTGAGCCCCCGTTCCCTTAATGACGATATCACTAGAAGGGTCCATGACTTGTCTAGGGTCTAACTAATGAAAATATGTAACTTGAAGGATGTTTTTGAAGAGAAAAAGTTTGCATAAACCCTAGCAATGCGCACACGGGTATATCACTTGCACGCGAGCCATCGGGCACGCACGCGCATGTAAGGTTTGCAGAAGGTATGTAAGGAAATATTTTGATGGAAACACATGCAAAGCTAATCCCACATCGCTTAGGAAGAGGCATGCACCCCTCTTTGAACACTATAAAAGGCACCCAAGGAACTTTTTCCAAAAGACATCGAATATACTAGAAAATAGTGATTCAAAGAGTGAGTTTTTACTTTAAAAATATCCTTAAGTTAAAATTTTATTGGTCGTGACCATTTCTGGTCTAAGCCTTCTAGTTAAAGCTTACTAACCATTTTGGGTCTCTGTTTTATAGATTAACTGAGGGGAGTGGTCAAAATCAAACTCTAGAAACTCTGTGTGAGGTTTTGTTCTTACCATTTCTCTTTGTATTTCTTTAAGTTCTTTCCTATTTTACAGCTTTGATAATTTGCTTTGTAGTTTAGTTTTACTGCTCTAGTAGTTAGAAGCATGCTAGGATATCCTAGGAGTAGTTTGTTTGATGTGTTTCTGGGTAGGGTTGCGCGTGCGTGCTCATGCATGCGGGTGCAACTCCACTACCGTGCATACACGTGCTTCTGCATGTGTGCGCATGTTCAACCTAGAAAACTCAGATTTGATTATTCTTCTATTTTAAGCTTTTTAATATAGTTTAAATGCTTGTTTTAGGTTCTATTTGAGTTAGTTTTCATATGTTTAGGTTAGTAGTCAGTGAGATAACATGTTTTAATATTGCTTTGTTAGTTTAGATTAAAGATTAAGGTTTGAATGCTTGGATGAACACATGAACATATATTGATGCATAAATGTTGGGGTGATGATGTAGTAAGGTTAGTGAAGGTGAGTCATGCATTATAACATGAACATGTAGAGATGATATGAGATGAACATGCATGTTATGGATGTAATAATTTGATGAGAACATAATGTAAAGTTATGATAAAAATATGATGTGTCTTTGCTATCTTATTATGCTTACTGCTTTGGTGTTATCACGATGCATGAGATACCGTAAGATGTAATGTGATATGAGGTGTTGCTGTATGATGTGAGTGTATACCATGCTTAGATGAATGCTAGGATACATGCTTGAATGAGATGATCAGATGTCATGATGGTGCTTAGATGAATGATTAGGATCTATGAGATGTGATGTGATATGCATGCTTAGATAAATGTTACGGTATATGCTTAGATGTATGTTAGAGAGAGAGTGTGTGTATGTTTATAGGATAGCCTATTAGAGGACTCTTTGATAGAATTATGATGTGGAACACAATGGTGCAGTTTGGATCCAACGTTTTGCGTCTGCGTTTTGCGTTTTCAGCTTTTTTTTTTTTTTTTTTTTCAGCGCATGAACAGTAAAATCACATTATTTTACTGTTCAAGAGACAAAAATCATTGTAGCAGCACTATTCATACATTTAAAAATATTAAAAATGGGTCCCACGGCACTATTCACACATTTAAAAATTATTTTGCTATAGTGTTTTCAGTTTTCAGTTTTCAGTTTCAGCAGCAATAAATTCAATCCAAACGGACCCAATGAGTAGAGGCCGACTTATAGGTTGGGTAGGGTTGGGTGCTTAACACCTTCCCTTTCTTGTACTTTAACTTCGGACACTTACTCTAAATAAACAAGGCCCTCTACAAGGGCACAAATTAATATGGTTCTTAGACTTAATCTAGGTGGAGACTCTCATCACACCCTTCGCCTCCAGTCCACTCGACTGAGGTGTATTTCCTAGAGCATGATATGGTTGTGCAGAGCAAGGGGAGTTGAACTTGCCCACTGGGTGGGTGCTTGCGCCCACACCCCATTTAACCAAAATGCTCCCACATCAAACCACCACCACCCTTTGCCATCGCTAATTTTCATTGGCACCAAATTGTAACCTCCAAGCCAGCATGAGCAGCGAGGAGCTCTAAGGAGAAAAGAGGGAATAAGAGAAGTTACAAGAGATAGGGGAATAAAAAAGAAATGCATTTTAAAAATTAATGTTTTTGGATTATTTTCAAAAAAACTGTTTAGGGTGAAACATGGATGGATGGCTACATTAAAAAAAGCTTAGAAGTCAAAGGGCATTATTGAAAAAATGATTGAAACAATAGCGATGAAAAGAAAAATAGGTTAAATTTAGAGGGTAAAATTCGTAATATATTACTAATTTTAATGTACTTACAGTGTTCCACATAATGAAAGGAAAAACAAAAAAGGAAAACAAGAGGCGTCCACTTGATTTAACACAAAGGGGAAAGGGGAAAAAAAAATAGGTATCCTATTTTTTGAAAATAATTACAATATGTTACTAATCTCGCAGCTCGAACCCTTTTCCCCTTCTAAACACTCAAGAACTTTATGGATGGGGAGGTACCAAAATGAGAGTCGTCCACTTGATATAACCAATATGGGTAGGACACAATTTTTTATTACGTGGTACAAGTCAAAAAAAAAAAAAAAAAAACATGTAAATTAAAAAAAAAAATCAGTATTATCATTAAATAATAAAAATGAAAAATGATCTTAATTTACATGATAGAAATACATTGTATAAAACCAAGTTATACTAAAACTAAAAATTTATGATAAATTAGTAAAATAATTTAAAATGAATAATAAAAATTCTTTAAACAAAAATTCTTGATAATTTTGGTAATACACTTTTAATTACACTATTTTAAAGTTTAAAAAAGTTAAACAACATGTAGCACTTACATTAAATCACATAGCACATGCATGATGTGACCCAATTAAAAATATGTAGCCAATCATTATCGTCCTAAAATGTGATTTGCATAAAATATTATAACTATATGACGAGAATTTTTGAATGAGTGATGTCAGATTTATATTTTTAAAAGAATGATAGGAAAAATCATTTGAGCACTTCTTGAAAGAATCTTTTAGAATATTCATTTGAACTAATTGTTTAATTGGACAACTAATTTTTTTTATAAAGAAAATAGTATTTTTAATATATTTTTAACACTTCATGTAACAATTTCAATAATTTTTTTTATTACAATAGATTAAAATACACAATATTACTAGCAAAGCTTCCGTCTATTGGTTTAGTGCACTGGAATGAACAAAATGCAGACACATGGTCAATTTTAGACATGCGACTAAATCAGGTCGAGTAATGCATTGTCAAACCCTAGGACTAGAAACATAATTATCTCTAGTTGATTACCAATGTATCAAATACATACTCAGAAGGTAAATAAACATTATTATTTTTTCAAATAAATTACACAAATTTCTCATAAAGTTTTAAGACCTAATACTCTTCCCAATTTTCAGCTAAAATGACATTTAAACCCCAAAAACCAACTTTGAATTAACATCATGAAGAGCATGTTTAACTTTTGGAAAATGCATGCCACAACAAGTGGCACAACTTTTGCTACAACTTACCAATGTTACGAGTTGTGAGTGGTGGAGAAAAGGTTGTGGGTCAATAACTCCATCACTCGCAACTTGTAGACGCCTCATTTTGCAACTCCTATTTAACCTCACTTACATTGTATTGCATATCATCACCATCTCATATCTCCCAAGAAAGATTGTAATTTCAACCACATGTTCTTAAGTGTTAGCATGTTAGATCTAGGATATTCTTAAACTTTGCATGAATTAGGGTTTTCAATTGTAATTACATATTCACACACACTTAGATTAGAGTTTTTCAATCTTAAAAATCATGTTTTTGCTCTTAGATTAGGGTTTGTCATACATCACACACATATTCACCATCTTTTTCAATATCAATCTTTGCATGCCTAGAATTGGGTTTTGTCAAGCTTATGTTCGTTTCGATCTTTGCAATCACATGTTCTTGGATGATATAAAATCTTGAATGATATGATATATTATTGGCCACCACAGTCTAAAAGATTGGTTTCACTGGGCAAGTTGGGTGCCTAACACATTCCTAATTCTATAACCTAGCCTACGAAAGGGTTAGTAGGTTAGACTTATCCTTGTAATCTTATCTTTTAGATTGTAACTAGGAATTAAATATTTGTACTTTTGTTTTAAATTGTATCTAAGATCAAAGCAATGTAGTTTTCAATTATTATCAAAGGGATGAAAATTCAAATTTTTTTTTTTTTTTTCAATTCATCAATAACAGTGATGTATCTTTTTCAATTATTTTAGTTTTTTATTTTCTTTATTAAAATAAGTGGCAAATCTATTGTAAAACCCTTGATCTAGGAGGGGTAGATAACAATAGTAAAACCTCCACCCTCTCTTAAGAGGCCATAAACATAACTCCACCCATTCGTGTTGGTTATGCCAAAGCATATTCAGGTTAGGCCAGGGGTGTGGTCTCTTACACAACTTGCCATGTTGGCAAGTTGTGGTAAAAGTTGTGTTTTATTGGCTAAGCATTGATGTTCCTACATTAACCTAGGTTAGTTTATTACATCACTATTTTACCTTTACCTTTTTTGCACCCCACTTTTAAATTACTATTTTGTCCTAAAAATACATTAGAGCCCTTATATTACCCTTGTGGTATCAATAAAATCTCCACGTTGTGTGTGTGTGTGTGTGTCTCTCTCTCTCTCTCTTCTTCAATGTGGGTAATTTTATTTATAACTAATTACTTTAGGTCAGAAACTTAATGGGTTCACAAGAGAATAGAAATTGTGTATTTGAAAATATAAAGTAAAAAAAAGGGATAGGAAAGTGTGTTGTAATGGATATTATATATGAGAAATGTTATGTTCATAACATTTTCACAATACCATCACAACAAATCATATGTGGTAAGTTGTTATTGGTTGTTATGGGTGGGAAAAATGTGATTTAAGTTATGGATTCAAATTGAAACCAATAACAACTTACCACATATAATTTGTTGTAAAAGTATTGTAAAAATATTGTAGACATAGCGTTTCTTATTATATATGCTACTAATTACAATAATAGTTTATCATTATTGGTTGCTTAAATTCCTAATGCATGGCTAGTTTATCCATTATTTTCCAACATTCATTTTACCCATTATCCCAATAGCTAATTTACTAATAAATTCCCAACAGATAGAAAAGAGAAAATAATAAAAGTTTTTGGAACACACACTGTCAAAAAACTCTTCACTTCCATGACAAAGAAAATCTTTTCTTTACACATCAAGAAAATTAAATCCAAATATAAAATTAAGGCAATTTCCAAAAATAAAATAAAATATTTCACCTTGATTCAAAATTCCATCAAGAAATTTCATTTTAATTATATCATGATAGCTCCACCTTAATCCAAGAATTCTTTCATTCAAGAAGACCACTATAGTTCAAATTACCAAAGTCAAATTTGTGCTTCATGCTGCTAGGATCCACCTTAAGTTACAATTCTAGCTTTTTATGATTTAGGCACTGTAAAAGTGTGTGTCTACTTGAATAACAAATAAAATGACCATACAAGACAAACTATTTAATTAATGTGTGTGGTTCATATGAAACTCAATAAGAAAATTAGTCTCCTTCCACATAAGAAAATCAAATCCAAATAGAAATTTAAAACTGAATGTTCAAATAGTGTGTAAAACACCTATGAACGTTTAGACCCCCAAATTACAAATTACCAATTCAAGCTTATTATCAAACAATATATGTGCGGAATATGAAAATAAGCTAAAACAGAATTGAT
This sequence comes from Notholithocarpus densiflorus, assembly GCA_030021035.2. Taxonomy (NCBI): domain Eukaryota; kingdom Viridiplantae; phylum Streptophyta; class Magnoliopsida; order Fagales; family Fagaceae; genus Notholithocarpus; species Notholithocarpus densiflorus. The sequence continues at coordinate 5,761,885 of JARYZH020000011.1, forward strand.
AAAACAATTTAAACCAAATAAAATCACAACCATAGCAGAAATTAAATGGCGAAGATTAAGGGAAGAGAGATGCAAACACAAAGACAACACAACGATATGTTATCGAAGAGGAAACCGAGCATAAAACCTCTCTGCCGCCTTCCAAGCGGTCAATAATCCACTAGAAAATGAATTTGGGATACATGAACAGCAGAAGACCCTCCAAGCCTAATCTATCCAGTGTACCTAAGCCCTCCAAGGTTCTTGCTCCAACGAGGTTACATCGAACCTTTGTCTTCTCTAACTTACCGGATTCTACTATAGTCCATAGCATCAACCAATATCAATTGGTCCATTCCTAACTGCTTCCCAAGCACCAAATAACATTCTCACAGATATGGGTATGGTGATATAAGGATTTGGCTAAATGTACCTCTCAAGGATGTAACAATGGAGAGGGTGAGAATAGAGGAATTTGGAGAATCAAAGGATGAAGATTGTGGATGAGTCAATCTTGTTTTTCTCTAAGGTTTCTCTCTCAAAATTCTCTTTGGAAACTCTCTACAATACGTGGGTATAAGGGGTATTTATATTGGTGTGTATTTGGAATGCGAAAAGTCAATTTTTCCCAAACAGAGTGGTCTGGCGAATTGATCTCGCGACTTAATTGAGTCGCGAGTCTGAGTCGCGAGTTAACTGCTTGGCCAGATTGGAAGTTTTGTTCTGTAGTGCTCCAGCTGGCGTGACTCTTCGGCTCCTCTACATGCTTCACATGTGTGCCTCCTTTGGCGACTTGCCAGTCGCGAGCCAGTCGCGAAACCCTGCTAGAGTGCACACTCTTGAGCTTTTCTTCACATTCTCTCATGCACTACTTTTACATGATTCCCACTTAAATACAGAGTTTCTAAATGTTGAATTACAAGCAAATTGGCACGGAATAAAGCCAACAAAATAGTTGATTAAATTCAACCTTACAAAAACAATTTACATTGATTTCATTCACTTTAGATTGATAAAATTGAGATTTGAGCTAGAGATTTAAATTTCACCATTTTGTTAGAGTTTTTCCATCTTAAATCAATTTGATGTGGTGGGGGAAAAGCTCTCTACTACCTTGGTTTTACTATCATGTTTCAAGGAAATAGATATTTGCACGATATTACAGAGCATGAACCTAGAAAAATCCCCAAATCAACCTCCATTATTGAAGCTCTAAGCTTTGTCACTCACCACCTCCACCACTAGCGGTGGTTTCCTTTCTCTCCTCCAACCCAACTCTCTCTCTCTCTCTCAGCTAAACTCCCAAATCCTCTCTATTTCTTAGTTGTCAAACCTATGGCGAAACATTGCAACTCCTCTCTTATCCACTCATTGTCACTGCCACAATTGATGATGGCCTCTCTCTCTCTCTCTCTCTCTCTCTCTCTCTCTCTCTCTCTATATATATATATATATATATATTTGGGCCTAAGGATGATCTAAGGGTTATAGTTCAGGGATGAGTAAAAGAGATGGTGGTGCATGGATGTTTTGGAATAGCAATTGTGAGCAGGTTGACTGTAAATGTGTAAGTGGGCACTGTGTGTTTGTGTTTGATTTTTAAAATTTGTGGTAGAATGATATCTTGTATGTGTTGAAGTGGGAATAAATTTGAGTACGAAGCATGTGTGTTTGAGTGATTGTGATTTGGGTCTGTGTATTGTGTACATGTATTTGTGAATTATGTGTGTTTGTGTACAACTCATGCAAAGTGATATGTTGATGTGAATGAAAATGTACATAGATGATTAATTTGCACTATTGCAGTTGATTTGGGTTTGATTTTTTGGGGTTTATGTTCCAGATCTAATTTAATCCTTCTTTTTTTTTTTTTTTTTATTATAAAATTGATAGATTAATTTATTATTATTATTTAGGATCTGATGCCAACAGTGCACACGGATTTCCACATAAACGTTTTTTATTAGTGAGTTAATGGTAAGGATTAAATGTATTGCAAGTTGAAAGTAATAATGACCAAATTTACTACTACTAAAATATAGAGATCAAATTGTAAGCACCAAAAAATAGTATTTTGCCTTAAAAAAAATATGTTCACACGTGGAATATTGCTATTATATTATTGTTTTTAGAGAAATATTGGCATGAGCTTTGAGATTGGGAGGTGGCCACATCACAGACCATATCATGTCTTATTTTTTCTATTTTATATCATTTTCTTTGTAGTTAGTAGACAGTCCTTATTTCGAGAGTGGTTGAAAACTAGGAGTAAAAAATCGAGGGAAAGGTGGGGGCCGGTCCTGGTGGGCCCCGTCCCTAGACAAACTTTGAGGCCCCATTTCTCAGCCGTTTGATTCGTTTTACTTTTTACATCTTAAGTTGGTTCCACACCTCTCTCAACTCCCAGAACTAAAACAGAAATCAAATTGAGTCAACGGTCCTAGATATGCCCTGGTCGACAGCTGCCTCTGATAATTTCTGTAGGGGCTTAGGCCCTTGAATCGGGAATGGCCCACGTCACCAAAGCCCAACACAGAGAGGGGCCCATGCAACTAAGGCTCGTTACAGTAGGGTTGGCCCGTGTGGCTCAAGTCAGACACAGAGGAGATAGGATTAGCTCGCAAATAAAATGGGCAAGTCCTTGGTGAAATAGAGTTATGCTCGGGCCAAGTTGAGCCCAATACTGACAAGCCAACTGAAGGAAAGGCCGTGAGAGGACAGCCAAATTGAGGTCGGAACCAAACACTATCAAATGACTTTGGGTAGTTTGCTGTCGAACACTAATTGATATCTGGAACGAGTTCCAAGGGAATCCTCTGAAGTCGTGAGGATTCCTAGGGATTTAGATAGATGTGGGAATATGTGTCAAGTGGGGAAGTAATGATAACTCCCCCACTAAGGAGAGACAACAAAAGGAGGAGAAGGTGAACATGTTAAAGGGTTGGAAAAATTAGGGGGAGAGAGTGAGAGCAAGGGAAACACGGGGAAACACAAGGGAAACACAGGGAAACGTAGGGAAATCAGAGGAATTTCATTGTGTTAAGGGTTGGGGGAAGACAAGCCAGGCGAAGTTTAGTGCCTAGTCTGTAGGATCGTGACATATCCCGCATAAAAATAAATTGGGGCCCAAATACCAACACTTATAAGAGTTTTTGGCCGCCACAATTTCTATACTCAAAATGTTAAAGTTTCTATGCCAGTACTACCCTTGAAGATGATTTTATAATGGCTGTTTTAGAATTCAGACCCAAATTGAATGCCCTATATCCCTTTAGTTTGGGAGTGCTTTACTTTTAAATAATAGTATTGGCAATGTCATTTTGCCCATATGGGTAAATTAAAAATTTAAGATATACTAGCCTCTAAACACGTGCGTGACTCTTCTATTAAAATTTAATATTTTGCATAAATTATAATTTGGGATTACTACATTTTCCAATCATAAAAATATCTAGTGGTGTGATGAAAAAAATATTTCATCCACAAATGCATAATACTCATCACACCCCTATGTATTTTGTGATTGGAAAATGTAGTAATCCCAAATTATAGTTGATGAATTTTATTAAATTTGACCCAAAAAATAGAAGAGTCATTGAGCATGCGCATGAGTGCGTGCTCAGATTCTAGTATTCCGTAATTATTATCCATTTTTACTAATTTTGTTTATGCAGTAATCAACATGATATTAATTGGAAGATGATGCTATAATTTAGTATTAACATTTTGGGAGAGGAAAAAAAAGATCTTCTAGATAAATCTAATAAATAGTGCATATATTGAAAATGCATAATGAAATTGTAACAATAAAACTACTTACAAAATACATGTGATGACCTTTACTAAAGCTATTATGAAGAAGTTAATGGATCAATGTAGAAAAGTGAAATATTTGTAACAGGTAAAACTATAAAATAATTCACTATATTTGAAACATGGAATAGGTGAACTTATTAATATTATGCCGTCTATGGTGGAGAAGTTGGTGGAGCAATGTTATTTGTTCTACATTCTAATTGCTTTCCAGCAGCATTTGCCATGAATCTATGATACAAAATGTGTTACTTTGTGTTATTAATATAGACTTTAAAACGTACACAATAATGATAAGTACAATAAACATCAAGCATAGACTTGTGAAATGAAATATTTGAACTGACTTTGTGATGATATTGCATAGCTCCATGTATGTGAAATGGTTTACTTCAGCTTGGGACTTGAAGAATTGTCATTTAATTACCAAAATTTTAAATAAAAACTATGTAATTAAGTTTAAAAAAGTAGATGTGATAATGATTTGTACTTGCTTTATTATTGCATTGTCCTTGACTCTCATTTTCTATTTGTCTTTATTGTTTTGGATGTTGAAAATTGCATCGTCTTTGGGTTTTTTTTTTTTTTTTTTTTTCATAGATGTTAGAAACCACATTGTCCTTGATTTTCATTCTCCATTTGTCTCTGTTGGCATGGGTGTTAGAGATCACATCGTCCTTCATTTTTTCTGTCTTTATTCTTATGGATGTTGGAAACCTCATTGTTCTTGACATTGGTTTGTTGTTTGTCTTTGTTCTTGGAACTTCAAAATGAAGAAAAAAAAATTGTTTGTATATTAAGATTATCAATTAGTTATTATACTATTTTAAAAAATAGCGTAACACACCTTTCCAATTCTTGTGATTCTAAAACTCGTTTCACTTCTTTCCAAATCTCTTTCTTGTCAGCTCGAACAATGAATCCCCTACGAAGTGAATAAATTTGCAATTTTCGAACCTAACCCATACGCAGCATGACATTTTTAATATTAATTTTGATAAAACAATAGAAATGGATGTTGATTAAAGATATCATTAAAAAGAAATATATCTTGTTATCAATGGCCTCCATGTTCAATATTGATTGATCATCCTTTCATTTCTCCCAATGAGCAGTAGGAACAGCATGCGCTCTATTATTTAGTATAGTGGACTCAATCCTCAAGTTTGAGTTGGGCATCCTTCCTATTACCAATTAATTGTATACATAAAAAATATCAAGAAATGAAATATTAAAACGAAGACACTATAACCATTGAAATTTGTAAATTATTAAAATAAATTCATATGTAAGACAATTTTTTCCAATTGTTAATTAATACCTATGATGAAGGGAACAAAACATCTTTATACACAATATTTCTTGTGTGAACACCTTTCTCCTCAAGTATTCTTCCTTTTTGCACCAATAGTTTTGTGGTGAATTGAGAGACTCCCCTTAACAACGCCACATATAATTGGCCATGACTAAAAATATGATCAAGAAAATAAATTCCAACAATTGGAATTGTCTGACCTTGCACTTTGTTTATTGTAAGTGCAAAGCTCAAACGTACAGGAAATTGTCATCTGATCATTACAAATGGCAGGTGTATATTTTCTGTTGTTTTCAAAGGGATTTTTGGTAAGAAAATGCGTGTACCCACATATTGTCCAGTCAAAATTTCAGCGTCAATTACATTGTTAAAACATCCACGGCATATCAATCTTGTACCATTATGCCCATATGGGTAAATTAAAAATTTAAGATATATAATATAAATTTAACTTTTATAAAAAAACAATATATATAAATTTAATAAAATTAAAAAAAAATTAAAAATTAACATAAATTATAAAAAATGCTATGATCATAATATTTTCACATCACTTTCACAATAAATTATATGTGACAGTTTGTTATAGGTTGTTATTAGTGGGTAAAATGGTAATTTCAGTTATAGGCTCAAATTAGAACCAATATCAACTTATCTCTAATGATTTGTTGTGAAAGTTATATGAAAATATTATAGACGTAGTACTCCTCTAAATTATAAGGCGTAATTTTTTTTTTTTTTTTTCAAAACTAGCTAAGAACTGTCGTAGCTTATTAAAATTATTTACAATAAATAATGGAAATTATTTTACTTTTTTGTTTCAAAAAAATAAATAAAAGATGATGGTACAACAATATATATATATATATAAAAACGCTTTTATTATATAATATATGATTATACTTATTATTTATCATATATTTTTTAATTTTTAATTATTTATCAGTTTTCATTTCAACTTCATAGATGTTAAATTTATTATATTATTATAATATATATATTTTTAAATATAATTTTTGAAAAAGTTTCCTTGTCAAAGAATTTTATTTCAAGATTGAATAAATCTACTTTGTATGTAATCATATGGTCAAGATTACAATATTAATTTTTTAAATGAACCGTACAAAATTAATTAATTAATTTTTTCTATTAAAAAGTTGATACTCGTCGTTTCGTTCATTTTTTCTTATTTTATTTTTATATACATCAGGAGTTAGAGGAATTTGAGCTACAGATTTGTTTTAGCTTATTAGTTGTGTGTGTATATGAATATAAGTTTTTTTTTTTTTAAAAAAAAAAAATTTAATTATTGCCTTTTGTTTTGGTTTGGGTTTGTTATGATAATTAAAGGAAGGGACTGTATTTGCATTCCTCACTCAATTATTGAACTCAAGCTAAATTATACCCAGGTTCAATAGAGAGGTCTATACTCTTTTGAACCATTAAGGCACTCGATTATGTGAAGATAGTGTTCGAACTTCTTTTAAAAGATTTAATATGGAAATGAATTATTTTCTTTTAGTTGCTATCCTTATGCAAAAGAAATAAGTTGTCAATAATAAGCACAAGTGGAATTTAATTAATTAAAATTTGGGAATATAATTTGCTATTGTCCTTTAAGAATTCTTAAGATTGGGTCATCAAATCTAACTATTAGCTCGAGGGTGGGAGAGCCAAGCTTATAAACGAGTTTAAATATAGGTACTCTCTCTATCTCTCTTTTTTAAAACCAATTTCTTTATTATTATTATTTTTAATTACAAAATGGTAATAGTATAAATCAAAAAAATAAAATAATTTTCTTTCACATTAAGTCTATTCTTTCACCTGGATTGAATCTTAATCTCACCCTTTAATTAAAAGAAGAATTTCTTATCGATGCTCAAGTATCATTAAGAACCCTAGAACCATCCCAAAAGATAAAACACAAATATATTGCACACGTGCGGGACAATATCTTTCATATAGTGTCTATTTATAAATGGTTTTGAGAGGATTTTTTAAATAAGCAAAAGAGAAAATTTTAAAAGCACAAATCCCTAGGATTATGAGTTACATTAGTTGGCAATTAGAGAGTGCCACTAAAATTTAGGATTCCCATAGCTTTTGGTACAAAGTTTCTATTGGAGGTAGTCACATTTCTTTAGATATTAATTCAAAAGAAATAGAATCTTCACAGTATTTTCACAACAAATGTTAAATGACAAGTTGTTATTAGTTCTTACTAGTAGAAAAAAAATAATTTCAGTGGTGGGTTTAAATTAAGACTAGTAACAACTTACTACTTATGATTTGTTATAAAAATGTTACGAGACGTAGTACTTCTTTTTCCCTGAAAGATATATTCGGGGGCTTTCATAATGTATTAAGATCCTCTTCATTTTAAATGAATTACTTCATACCATTGCACACCCTTGGTGTGATGGTCACTCCATAAGTATAAGTACTTGTGGGGTGTGGAGGGTAAGGACCGAGATTCAAGTCTCTAGGAGGGAGCTTCACACATATATACACTTAGATTAGGTTAGAGTAGAATTTTTATTTTATATCAAAAAATAAATCACTTCATTTATGATATGGCCTTCTGTTTTTATTATCATTTTTAGTACATAACAAAGACTACTACAATTGTGAAATGTGATTTGGTTTTACTTTGATAGTTGAGCTATTGATATTTCTTCCTCTCAATTTAAAATTGATCAAATTCAAGGTTCATATTAAATTTTACATATTTCAAAGTATAAAGATTGTCATGTGATTCAAAATTTTAAAGGTGACGATAGTTTATACATTGTTAAATACAAAAAAATAATTTCTAAAAAAAGAAAGATAAAAAAGATAAAATCTTAATCATAAAATGGATAGAAGTTAAACTAAAGAGAATCCTAACTTTAGAAAAACCCAACCTTTAGTGGTTGCAGTAATTTATATCTCGACTAAAATACACCTATAAAAATATGCTTACCCATATAAACCTTTACCTTATGTTTGTCATGCAGTTGAATTGTGTATCATTGTCATCTTAAGTGCACATCATACTAAAATTTAGTATAAAAGCAATTCTAGTAAAACCAAGAAAAGAGTGAAGAAAAAGAAGCCGCTTAATTAGAGGCCATGATATTTGATCTTTGTTCTAGAGACAGGAGCCGCCTCAGCCATCTACGTGTAAGTTTGCGTGAAAATGTCAATACCAAATTATGAAACACCAATAAAGGGTTTTTGGTCATTTCAAAGTCATATATAGAATAAGTTTAGACTGGAACAAATACAATGAAGCCATTGGCGGTTTTCAATTTACTCCCAAAGTGGTTTTTCCTCAAATTAAAAAGGCTGCTTCTCCCAGGTCTTCTGTAGTTTCTCTGGAGAGAGAGAGAGTTGAATAGGATATCTTATTCTTATAAGAACCGCTTTATCTGAAAATTTGGTTTTTCAGAAAGTCGTCCGCTTTCTTAGAGAGAGATAGAGATAGAGAGCTAGCTAAAAAGAGTTTTGTCTTTTGTTTCTTTGCATTCAATTCAACTCTCTCTTTTCCACCCCTCTCTCTCTTCCCATCTTCCTATCAAGCTCTCTCTCCATTTAATCTCATAACCGACTCTTTCTCTCTCAAAATAATTGCTTTCTCACTCTTGATCTTGGTGATGAACTGGAGGAGATGATATTAGTTGGAAAAAGCAGGAAACGTGTTTTCCATTAATGGGGTTTTCAGGGACAAGAGAAGTAGAAGAAGAAGAGCAAAAAACCAAGCTTTTAAGGGCTCCCTTTATGGCTTCCAATATCAAAAGCACCAACCACCCAACCCAAGTAGAACAACAGCAGCAACAACAACAACAACATCATCATCATCAACAACAACAACAGCATCATCATCATCAACATCAACAGCAGCATCAGCTTCAATTACAAGATCATTATCATCATGAATTGTCTTATGGAATGATGCAATCATCTTCATCATCCTCTATCCCAGGAAACTTCATGTACAGCCTTTAGAATCCTTTTCTATCTTCATTTTCTTTTGTCACACCCCTTTAATTGATCAGGTTCTGCAAACTGCACATCTTTTAACTCTCTTTTTTTCGCTGTTATATTGGTGTCACCAGAAACAAAGACACAGGAGCTTATGATCTGGGAGAATTAGATCAAGCCCTTTTTCTCTACCTTGATGGGCAAGACCCCTCTACTGTACAAGACCAAAGAGGTGAGCTCTCTCTCTCTCTCTCTCTCTCTCAAATTATAAGGAATTATATTTTCCCTCCTGCTTTTTTGTTTTCTTTCGGAGAGATTCTTTTGGGAAACGGTTGTTTGGGTCACAGGAAAAGCATGTCCAGCAGTTTGAAATCTGCTCCTTCGTACTTTCTTTGACCGAATCCTTGCAGAAAGAAAAAACAGATGAAAAATTTTCGTTTATCAAGAAAAAAATGTTTTCTCTCCCTATCTCTCTCTCTCATTTTCTTTGTTTCTTATTGTATGGAGCTTGGACCATGACTTGTAACAAACCCACTGATCGTATATTCATCGCGAATCCACATGTGCTGAAAAAGGGTACGAAGTGGGTCTTGGTTTTCTCTGCCCTTTTCTGTTTGGGATGGCAGAGGCCACAAATGCATGACTACGATCCCATAGCTAACATACCTTCCTTTGCCTTGTCTCACTTCTCTTTCACTTGGATCCTCCTTTAATCATTATGTCTCTACCTGTCTCTCTCTCTCTCTCTCTGTCTCTCTGAATATAAATATAATTAATGAGGTTAGAATTTATTTTTGCAGAGAGCCAAGGAATGAGGCCTCCAACTCTGAACATTTTCCCATCTCAGCCTATGCACGTAGAGCCATCATCAACAAAAGTATCTAAGTCTAACCCGTACTATACTTGTTTTAATTTATTCATATTTTATTTAAGCACAATATATAAATATATATGTATAATTTTTTTTTTTCAAAATCAATGAGTAATAAGGTTTATTTGAATTTGGTAGGCTAGTACGGGGTTGGTTTCTCCATCAAATAGTGGTTCCAAGAGACCATCAGAGCCGTCCATGGAGTTGGCCAACGCACGCAATGATGTTCCCACAGGGCCTGAACCTGCCAAAGCTATCAAGGTATAGTCTACTAATTTAATATAATAATTATACTAACTAAACCAACAATTAATAATATATAATTCAGTATAGTATTGACAACTGAGATTCTGGATTATAATTTTGAATTTTAAATTTTGTGGGTTTTGTCAGCGTGAAGGTAACCGCAAAGGTCCAACCTCAAGTTCAGAGCAGGAAGGTCCTAAAACACCGGATCCTAAGGTACTGTTTTGCTTTCTTTGCTTATAGTATTTTACTTCAACTCTTGTTTCTTCCCGGACAATTAATGTTGATCCTGTACTGTTTGATTATTTTAAGCAGACTCTGAGAAGACTTGCTCAAAATAGAGAGGCAGCTAGGAAGAGCAGGCTTAGAAAGAAGGTAAAATCCGCCTAAAATTATTACTTTTTTTAAGTAACAAAATAGCTACTTAATTGTTTGTGACAGTAACATTTCAGACAAGGTTTGAAAAATGAATCATTTTAATTTATGAATTCTAATCTTCATCTTATTTTTCTTTTTTCTTTTTTTGTTGCACTACAGGCATATGTTCAGCAGTTAGAATCAAGTAGGATAAAGCTTACGCAGCTGGAACAAGAGCTACAAAGAGCTAGAGCTCAAGTAATTAGGACCCTCTTTTCATTGAACCATTCTTACTACTAAATCATACCATGAAATGATCATTTACAATTAATATTTGGGTTTTCTTTTAGGGAATGTTTTTTGGTGGAGGAGCTCTTATAGGAGGAGACCAGGGACATCCACTTGCTGTGAATAACGTTAGCTCAGGTATTTCTAATTCATCCCAAAAAAAAAAAAAAAAATCATTCTCACTTTTTTATTCTTTGCAATTACCTCAAATTTTCTCATTTTTGTTTCATGGGTTGAACGTGAACCTTTTATCTTATTGTTTCTTTTCTTTCTTTATCAGATGCTGCTTTCTTTGACATGGAGTATGCGAGATGGCTCGAGGAACACCATCGAATCACTTGTGAGCTCCGAGCGGCTGTACAGGAGCATTTGCCAGAGAATGAACTTCGACTATTTGTGGACAATTTCTTAGCACACTTTGATGAGAAGCTGAATCTTAAAAGCATGGTTGCCAAAGCCGATGTGTTCCATCTTGTTTCTGGCATGTGGAAGACTCCAGCCGAACGGTGCTTTATGTGGATGGGTGGATTCCGCCCATCTGAGCTCATTAAGGTACCCCAAACCTATTTTCAAAGTTATACTAATAACAACTTTGCTAAAAATTTTATACTTCAATTTGTATTTCTATTAGAGACGTTAGTTTAAATCTACTTTCGGTATACTATCGAATGAAAAAATAATACTTATATTTCTTAGCTCTTTTCAGTTTAATCACATTGCCAAATGTATGTGGTAAAGGACGTAAAACACAAAATATATATGAAAAAAAGATCAAGAAAGAAATCACCAAAAAAAAAAAAATCCCTAAGCATGAATTAGGTCAAGAACTAACATTAGTAGATTTATTAGATACACTGAAAGGGAAAGGATTTGATACAGCTAACACTACTATCTCTTTTAGGAACTAATAATTAATCTCTTTCTTTTATGAATGGAGTGTAAATATATTTATACATATATACATAAAGAGCTTTAGATATACAGTAGCATGAGGGTGTAGAAGAGGCTAAATGCACTAGTGTGCAACTTGTGTCGGTGGCACTGGTGAGGAAGATATCGTATAATGAACTAGGATCAATGAATGACGAAAGGTATTGTGAAGGTTTCCACTATAAGGTCGAGTTAGGTATTATTTCAATAAAGCCATGTATATTATTGCAGTTTCTGGTTTCGGGAGAGAAAGAAAAAGAGAGCTTCCCGTGTCTCTACTCCCTGTCTTCTATTTCTTTCTCGTTGATGGAAACAAAGGTTTGAAAACCATGTTCATTCCTCCCTTGGTCTCTAGTAAATAAATAACAACCCCTTGCGCAAATGTAGAATACATCATATCCAAGAAGATTTGATTCTCTTTTATTAATTGGAAGAGAATTCGAGTACATATTATTATTATTTTTTTGAGAAGAAATTCGAGTACATAGTATTGTTTTATATATTTTCTTACTTTTCTTCATTAATATTAGAACTGTAATTTTATGATACTCAGGATATGAAATATTTTATTATAAAAATTATTGTGTCAATTTTTAAATACATAATGATTCTTAAAAAAAATTAAGCACAAAAAAATAGTAAGAAATTTATTTATTTATATTATTAATATGATAATAATTACATATATTGTTACATCGATCTGTTTTTTTTTTTTTTTTTGGTTGTAATGTTGATAACATTTTTAGCATTTTCCAACTTTATATGTCTTACGTACTGGGTATCTAAAATATTGCTTTTTTGTATTGTGTTTGTCTGCTAGATTCTATTGAATCAAGTAGAGCCATTAACGGAGCAGCAAATATTGGGTATATGTGGTTTGCAACAATCTACACAGGAGGCTGAAGAGGCTCTTTCTCAAGGGCTTGAGGCCCTCAATCAGTCTCTCACAGATACCATAACCTCCGATTCATTGAGCTCTCCGCCTAATATGGCTAACTACATGGGGCAGATGGCTATGGCTATTAACAAGTTGTCCACCATTGAAGGCTTTGTTAGACAGGTACGATTATCATCATCAATAACTCAAAGTGGGTATATTCTCTTTTCTGATGTGGATAAGGGTATCATCACTGTCTAATTCGTATGTGGTCCCCCACAATGAACTTCTAAATAACGTGGGGTCATGAGGAACAAGAATATGTTCCTGTTTGGGTTGGGAAACCTACCCCAACAAATGAACTACTCCATGTCTCACTCTCATGAGATGGCTGGTGGTTATATGGAATCTAAAATATATCTACTCATGAATTGTTTTGGTACGTAATGCACTGACAGTGTCTTTGGTTAGAAGGGGAGGAGAGGAAAATTGAGAGAAGTGAATAAGGGTTTTTAATTACCATGATTTTTAAAGGAAGGAAAGAGATTGACGGAGTTTAAAGGGTATATAAGATACTCTCCAAGCCCTCATTTTTAATTCCTGCAAATTAAAAGAATTTAAAGAAAAAAGTTTCAAATTATATTATGAAAAAAATAAAAAATTCTTAATGGTGACAATTTATATCTATTTCTTTAAATTAAATAAAAGATTAGTATAATTTTCAATTAGTATGATATTTTATCATTTCCTCATAAAAGAAAGAGGGGAGTAGAAGGGATGGGATGAAGGGTGTTTAATTAAACTTAGTTTGAATGTTTTTTTTTTTTTTTTTTTTTTTTTTAAAGGAAAAAGCAAGGGGATTAAGGAGATTTGGATGGGTGTCTCCTCCAAACCTCTGATATTAATATTCCCCAAGTTGTGGGAAATTTGGAGGAGGGGAAGAATTCCATTTATATTAAAAAAAAATATTAATTATCCATTTGCTCTTATTATGTTAATTTATATCTATTTCATTTTAAAAAAATAGGAATATAATTATAGATTTTTAAAAGATTTAAACAAATGAGAAAGATGTCTTTTCACCTCTACCTTAATCTTAATTTTTGGAACATCAAACAAAAGGATGTGGTAACCATTATCCTTTCCCCTCGTCGTCCCCTCTCATCTCATCTCCCCTCCCTCCAAACTCCAAATACGCTGTACCTGGATTTGAGTATTTTAGCCCAATCTAGGACAACCCCTTAGGTTCCGATTAAACTAGGCCAACCCATTTATTGTCTCTTCTTTGGTATGAATTATACTTAATATTAACCTGTAATACATATTTTATAATAATATATAAAAATTAAGATTAAGTAGGTGTGCTAAATATAAAAATATATAGAATAGAATGATGCATGTAGTTTTAGAACTAACTATAATTACATGATCGAAATGTTATATTTTCCTCAATGCTGATATAAAAAAAAAATATATACGCAATTAACGTTTCTTTATACTTTATCCACTACAACGTATCTTATGTAGGAAGGCTAAAGATACAAAATATGGTTTTATAGGAAGTTTCTATAAAACCATATTTTGTGTCATTTTAGGTATTTAATAGTATTTTGGTAATTTTGGAGGTAAAGAGGGTATTCAAGTAGTTTTAGAGGTATTTGAGTCATATTGAGTTAAATGAGTGGGTTACTAATTAAATGAGTTAGGTTGGTAATGGATAATTAATTTATATATAAACGGGTCATAAATAGATAAATGAGTAATTACACACTCAACCCATTTATGACCCAACTTGCCCATTTGTCACTCCTAATAGGAACCTATAAGGGTGTCTTTATTTTGCTTTCTAGAAAAGAGTTGCAATTTTTTTATAAAAAAAAAATGATAAAGAAACTGTATGCATATGTTATTTTTTTAAGTGTTTTTATTCTTCTTGAATTGAAAAAATAAAGAAAATAAACCAAAGATATTTTTATTGTCTAAATCAAAACCAGGCCATCTCATAAAAACAATTTTTGCAACTCAAAAATGTACTTCAAAAAATGTTTCTCTAAAATATGCCGCTGGGTACTCTTGAGAACAAAGCAAGCTCCTTTCTTTCTTCTTCTTCTTCAACAGTCAAAACTAAGCAGCCTTAAAAGGAATCGGTCAGGAACTAAGTTCAAAAGACACAGAAGCACGTTTTGATTTATGAAAGCATGGGTTTTGTCAAATGTCATTGCGTTACACTAGAGTTAAAGACTGGTCACAAACTCACTTAGCTGGAATGAGAGCTACCACGTGGTAATGGTTTACAAAGCATCAAGAACACGTGGGCTCTCCTAAATAATAGTGGTCCCCACTCATATATATACATACATCCACATCCAACTGATCTGGCCGCTCCATTTCTGCATGATGTCAGGGTCGTAACCGTTTGAATTTGTGACACCACCCGTAGATCCTTTTAGCCCTTCACCGTAACTCTTTTTTGACTAACTATTCTATTCTTAATTATTATGATTGTGCTTATATAGGTGAAAAATTATATGGGCGAAAGTATGGAAACACATTTTGCCGCACATTTTGTCACGATTTGATGACATATGTGACTGTGAGTTGTAGAAAAAAAAATGATGGATTCAAATAGTACACCGATTATAGATGTACAAGTTATTAAGTTGTGGTAAAATGTTAGCAAAGCATGGTTTGCACGAGTAGACACGGAAGTGCAATACCACTTGTTTGAAAAAATTACTCTTTCTTTGGCCAAAAAATAAAGTTACTCTATCTTTATTCTTTAGGTCATCTTTCTTCTGTGCAAAATTTGAGATCAGAGGGAAAGCTACACATTTTTCGTCATGCTTTTAGGATATTTAGGGTTAGGGCGGGCCATAGGTTGGAATTAATGCAGGCTTAACCCGTTGAAAAATTAGAACCCTAATTAGAAAAAAATGACATGACTTTAGATAAATTTGATTTTTAGCGAGAAACATTGTAAAGTGGGATTTTAAGCCAGTTTTTGACCAATTAAACATTAGAAAGCGAAGGTAATAAATTCATTATCATAATGATTATTAGCAAATCAATCACCTAAGCATGACCATTTAGTCATAAGTTGACTTATAGTGGTATTGTTTTCCCTGGTTTGGACCTAGTACACTATCATCATTATTGTTTCAATTTGAAATATATGACCTACTTATGCGTCAAATAGAGATAGTAACTCCTTTGTGTTAATTAAGATAAATGCATTACAGGGAAAAAAAAAAGGCTTTCTAATGTTCTGAATGATTTAGAAAAGAACAAAAAGAAAAATTAAAAGGGTAAAGTTTGTTCTTGTCAAATGTCTAGAAAAATGTGTCTATATATATGACATGTATATTTTACCTAGAATAATTATACATGTCCACAATTTACCATAAAATTGACACATTCTCACAATTCTATTCTATACCCAATTTGACAAGCAAACTATACTGGCTGCGCTAAGGTCCAACTCATGTGCCCCGGAAAACTATTCAAATTCAAAGTTTAATAAACCAAATAGTGCTTTTTCTTCTCTTAAAGTCAGTTCTAGATACTATATATTATACATTTTTTCTTGTATTGATGTATTCTATGCAATATTTCTTGAATAAAAAAAAATGAATAAACTTACAGGCAGATAATCTGAGGCACCAGATGATCCACAGGCTGCATCAAATCCTCACAACCCGTCAAGCTGCAAGGTGCTTTCTGGCAATTGCAGAGTACTTCCATCGTCTCCGAGCTCTGAGCTCTCTCTGGCTAGCGCGTCCTCGACAGGAATGAGAAAGAAAACCCTATACCCACTTCACATCTTTAATCACTTTCCCTAAATATAAATGCTAATGTCTTTTTGATATCCCTTATATCATTTCTATAGAGATGTATAGAACAATAGATAGACAAGTTTAAATCTTAATTAAGCAGTAGAATTATCTCTCTGACTCTTATCTCTTTTTCTCTCTTATTTTCTTTCTTGGATAAAGAATTGATTTCGATGAGCAGCCATATTTGACTTAGAAATAGAGGAGAGGAAGAAGTAGAAGGTTTGATTTGGTGTTTGGTTATTATGATTTTACTAGTTTTTGTAAGAGTATGACAGGAAATGTTTTGGCTTTAGAGAAAAACTGAAGCCGGGTGTTGAAAGTTTGAAACTGAAACCTCATGTGGCTTTGGGTTGCTGCATGCACGCTCACGCACTTCCTAGAAGCTGACAAATATGATTTCATGTTGGACTTCGGCCTCAGGCCTTTTATTTTTCGTTTTTATTTTTTCCTAAGGTAATGGGCCTTAGGGGTTTGGCTCCTCTCCGTTTTCAAATGAAACTGAGAATTAGACATGACAAAACGGGTTAGAATTTTCTGACCCAACCCAACCCGACCTGAAAAATACTTGACCCGAATCCGATTTTTTTTACCCGAAACAAAAACAGGTTGACCCGACCTGTGTTTTTTGTGGGTCAACCCGACCCAACCCGCGACCCAACCCGAACCCGTACCATTTTTAAAACTTTTTTTTTTGGTAAAAAAAATAAAATAAAATAAAGACAATATTGGTTTAATTGTTTGTTGTGAGGTTTAAAGAAACAATTGAGACATTTACATAACTGTATGCAAAATAAATTGAAAGATGAATGATTGAGTATTCTGTAATGAGTAAAGATTTTTAGATATCAAATAGCAAAGTGCATGCCAAGATAATTTGGTTACAGTATAGATAAAAACATAGATTTAAAATTGTAAACATGTGTGAGAAACATTCACAAGTGTGAAAATAGTGAAGCCAAAGTATCAAATTAACATAAATTATGAATGCTTAGACATATTTTTTAACAATTTATGTCCAAAATAAACGGCTTTTCAAAATAAATTATGATATTTCCTAGAGTGTATGTTGCTTAACAATGATATGATATTCATAAAAAAAGACCATGTATAAATAAGTAAACAATCAAACTTTAATATATATCTCAAATTGAAATAGAGTGCCAACCACAATTGACAATAGATTATAAAATTAATTTTCAAGATAGTAAATTTCTTATATGTTTTTATTCTTTGTCAAATGAATTATCCAATAAGTCATTTGTAATTTTGTTTTATATTTTGGGATGTTGATATTGTGTAGAAATAAAACTTGTGTATTTGTTTTACTTATCTTTGTGTTATTTTGTTTTAGATAGCAATGTTAGGATTTGTATAAGTTTAAAATTATTGAATAAGTATTAATAAGTATAATTCATTCTTGATATAAGTGGTGAATTCAAAGTAAAGCATTTTACATCAAGTAATTTGTTGCATGACTTTCTAAATGAAAATACATGTTGTTTTCTTTAAATAAATATTTAAAAAAAAAAAAATTCATGTGAAAAATATGGGTCAACCCGCGACCCGACCCGCTGATTGACCCGAACCCCTTTTTAACCCCCTTAAAATGACCCGTTTTTTACCCGCAACTTGATTGACCCGATTCGAACCCAATCCAACCCGCCCGTTTTGCCATGTCTACTGAGAACGTTCATTTAAAGGTTATGATTCAATCAAGAGTATTGTAGATGAATTGACGCTTCCCTATATACAAAGTGCTAGGGTGGAAAAATGGTTCGAGTTGCGGAATTAGCAGCATGTTGTAATTATTTCTCAAAAAGAAAAATGTTATGATTCAAAAGTGGAATAAATTTAAGATCTAGGTTTTGTCAACTTATGTTCCTAAAAAAAAAATTTTTGCCAACTCATTTAAAATTTAATTGTAGTTATATAAAACAAGACTTGATGAATTAGCAAATTTTTTTTTTTTTTTTTAATAAGATGAATTAGCAAAATCTAAACCTTACATTTATTCCACATTTTTAAATCATGGTTATTATTGGAACTCTCCATTTCCCTTGAAATGGAGAGGATCCAATTCCTCCTAGTAGTGAGTTATGTCCGTAACTCAACTCAAACCGCTTGTCTCCATATAAAGACACTACATGTTCGAAACACACATCTTACCTATCAATTTTGTTGTTTTTGACAAACACACATTTTATGTATCATATTTTTAGCATTTATCTCATGCTTATCATATTTATCACCATTTTTTTTCAAATGAAAATCAACTACTTACCATTATACGATAAGAATGAGAGATATTTTAATCAAATTAATTCAGAAAGTATATAAATTCTCATTCTTATACTCTTTTTATATTTGTTTAAGATATTGGAAGAAACTATATGTTTGACATCTGAACATGCTATAAAACTAATAGGTAAAATTGATTTTGTTGATATTAAAGAGGACAAGTAAGCTATTCAATCAATCAATTGGTTGAGACTCTAAAATCCGATTAGATAGGTTTGAGTGGCGGTTCCACTTTTTTGTAACTCGATTTCCATCGATTCAAACGAAATAGCCTTCTCACCTTCAACACCATCTCATTTAAAGTCGCCTTTCTCCTCCTTCAAAATCATTGTTATCCTCTTTTGATGTTGCCATTTGGTGACACAAGAACCTGAGAGTCACCCAAGTACACTCCAAAGGAGGAGAGAAAAACAAAAGGAGCTAAAATGTGTAATAAGGATTTTTTTTTTGTCGGAAATACTTTTTTCGTTCCTACATTTTGACCCTATTTTCATTTTGATCCTTACATTTTTATTTTATTGCTTTTAGTCCCTAAATGAAAAGGGCATTCCATTTTGGTCTCTACTGTTACTCACTTAACGGAAATATAATACGTGACAAATGGAGTGCATTGTTGGCACAGTAAATGATGACGTGTCTATTAAAATATATTTTAAAAAAATTATTTGGCTTTTTAAAAATGCCACGTTAGCAATTTAATTTTAAAAAAGCCACATTAGATAAAATAATTAAAATAAAATTATGAATTTCAAATTTTTATAAAAGTAAAATAAATAAATTAAAATTTTTTATTCCTTTCATTATTTTTCGGAAGAACATGTTCATCTTCTTTGTATTCTTCCCTAGAACATAACTAATCATGTTCATGTTCTTCATATTCTTAGTAAATTAATCCTTTTTTTTTTTTTTTGTCTTTCTTGTACTTTCTTTATAACCAAACATATCAAAACTCATTAACAATTAAAAGAAAATAAAATTTTATTATCCATTTTCTTGGCAACCAAACAAAATTTTTAGTTTCACAAAAAAAAAAAAAAAATTCAGATTGACAACCAACCAAAATTTTAATGTCAATCCTAAGATCTAAACATTTTTCACAAACCCAACAAATCCCTTTATACAAAAACCCAACAAATTCTCTATCCCAAACCCAAAAATTTCCTTTCACAAACCCATAATATCCCTTCTCAAATTTGTCAAAAAATCCAAAACAAATACAACAAACCCAAGATCGGCTTCAGATTCAACCCCAAGATAAAGAGAGAGTGAGATGAGAAAATGAGGAGGGAGAGGATTCACATTCAATCCCAAATGGGCTTCAGATCTACTTGGAAACCCACACCACACACTACACACAACCAAAAAACTGACCCACTACTTGTAAACACTACCGATCTCACATTGCTCCATCGCTAGGCAACGGCCCACATCACATCGATGATTTGGAAGAACGAAAGAAAGAAATCATGAGGTTCTACCGAGAAAGAAAGAGAGAACAACCGAAAAGAAAGAAGAAGAAGAAAAAAGAAAAAAGGAAAAAAAAATGAAAAGAAATAAGAGGAGGTGGAGAAATAGTGATCTGGGAAGATAAAGAAAGAAGGAAGAAGAAGTTATAAGAAAGAATGGGACGTGGAGAAATTGGGAGAAAGAGAGATATAGTGGGAAGAAAAAGAAAAAGAAAGAAGAAAAAGAAACAAGTATAAACAAAAACACACATAGATGTAAATTCCACCATTTTTTTTTAAATTATGGTTGTTTTTTCTTTTTTTTCCTATTTTCAAAATTGATAAATTTATTTTTTTAAGTTAGAGGTTGACGTGGATGCTGATGTTGTATTTTATTATTATTTTAATGGGCAAAGTCAGCATTTAGTGTGTTCACAGTGTACCGTTTGCCATGTAGGATATTTCTATTATGTGAGTAACGATTATGGGCGTAAGGGAAAGATAATGTTGGAGTCGCCACCTAGTTATATGGTCTAGGAACCATGAATATAACATCTTTTCAAGGAAGGATCTTTGGTCTTACTACCAGAGTATAGGTTCGGAGTTTAGGTACGCTCTTGGGAAGGTGTTAGGCATCCAAGATCGCCCAACCCTGGGGTTGGCCTCTTATCATTGTGTCTTATGTCTTAACCTTATTTAAAACCAACTCAACACTTGTATCCTAACTCACACACATGCTAACATGCATCTAACATACAACATGACATCATTCATCCCAAAACATATATCTATATATCAAACTAAAACAAAAGAGAGCCAAACCCAAACACAAATAAGAAACCCTAGCATACACCTAACATGTGAACACCTTATCATACATCTACGACAAGGCAGGAAGAATATCATCATAACAAGGCAATCATATTACAAACCCTAATCATACATCTAAGCATGTTCCATCATATCATCAAAGTGAAACTCTAACACAAATGCATGGACATTGCTAATGCATGACTTACCCTTTACTTACCTCTCAGCAGCACAGCACCTATGGTATCAATGCATGAACATGTGAATGAATGGCATTAAAACTAAGAAACCCTAATCTAAACATGTGATAACAAACAAACATGTTAAAAGATAAACAAATGGTTATGGGGTTTAAAACATATGAAAAAGAGGCTACATAGAACAAACATGTGAATGCAGAAACAAAATAAACAAAAAATTAGGGTTTCTGGGTAACAGCATCACGCATGCTAGAAAAGGTCTGCGTATGCATGAGTTCAGCCTGCGTGCGCAGGCTAGATCATGCGTGCGCAGGCTAGATCATGCGTACACAGATCCTTACCCAGAAAACCTAATTAACATAGAAACATAGCAGAAACCAAACAAAATAGAAAAACGTAAATCTAGCAACCTAACATGCTTAAAAACATGAAGAAAACCTAAAACTAACCTAGACAAACATGTATAAACATAAACTAAAAAAAGAAACAGATTAAAGAAAAGATTAAAGGTAGAAAAGAAAAAGAAAAGTTCAAAAGAATACCTTAAAGCAAAAGCTCCTAGGCTTGATTTTTGATCGTTCCCCTTAGTCAAATCTATCACAATTCAATAAAATAGTGATTAGTAATCTTAAACTCAAAGGATTGGGGCAAAAAAAGGTCACAATCAAATAAAAAAGACTTAAGGGTGTTTTGTGAAAAACTCCCTTTTGATTCACTATTTTCTAGTGAATCTTAGGTTTTTCTCGTGGGAATTTTTTGTGTTTTGAAAATGTACCATGTAAGGCTTTTTTATAATTGAAAAAATGGGGTTTGGAACGGCTCACAGACAATGTAGGATTTATTCCAAACCTCAACCATTATTGCAGAAAACTTGTCTTTCATATGTTTCTGAAACCCTAGCTGCATACGTAAGAATGTGCCTATGTACGCATGCTTTAGCTCATGTACGCAGGCCGCAACTCATGTACGCAGGCCGAGGGCTTCTTTGGTCATTTAATTTTCCAAAAATAGATTTTTACTCATTTAAAATGTTATATTTTCCATTTTAACACTCCTTAAGTCAATTTAATATCTAATTGGGCTCTAAACTAGCCTTGGGCCTTAGAGTTTGAGCATCATTAGGGAACGAGGACCCGAGTCATAAGGGGTACAAAATGCGGTGTCTACAGATACCCATTTTTTTATTCGTGTGCTTCGCTGATGGAATCAAAAGAATAAGAGACAAAACATTTTGTTTTGACGTACGGCTTAGGCCCAACCCACGCACACGACACACATCACGCATACATGGGGCGAGGTGCAACTCCGAAGAGCTGCGTGGGATTCGTATGTCCAAAGTCCCACCTTTGTCGCTCGAGAAACGAGCAACGACAGGTTCACTATCCCAGAACTTGTTTTGCCACTTGCATGCAAATGACGAGTGACTCATTATCCTAGAGTCACTTAAAAAGAGAAAAGAAAACAAACAAGGGTGCTCTTATGAGCTAACCCAACAAACAACAAAAGGATATAGTCTCTGTGATGTCCATCCGGGACTCTTGCCTCACACTTCTCCGGGTGACTTCTTCCTCTTGTCTTCTTCACTTCTTTCTCTACCTTTTCTGGTGAGGCTCTTGCCTCGGGTTGGCCTTAGCCTCTTTCTCTATCACTATCTCTACCTTTTTCTACCGTGCCTGCATGTTCAATTCTCGGAGGATATGTGCACGAGTAGGATCCACTAGGGATGGTGAAATACTCATTGAGGAGTAAATGGGGAGGAATCTTCTGCCTCTCACGACTTGTTTGGAGATGAGAAACTCGTTGAGGAGTAATATGGATGGACTCACTGAAGAGTAGTGTAGATGCGTGATCTACTTAGGGAAGAATCTTTTGCTTCCTATATGGTTCATTGAGAATTTTGAGGGAGAATTTTCTGCTTCCTCACTGGGGATTTTTTTGGTGTATGGGACTCACTGGGGAAGAATCTTCTTCTTTGTTACTGGGGGTTTGCTTTAATGTGCTTGGGTCAATCGGGGAAGAATCTTTTGCCTCCTCCATGGAGATGATGCTCGATATGCCTGAACTATTGAGGAAGAGTCTTTTGCTTCCTTCATGGGGATGATATTTGATAGGTTTGATCCTTTTTGAGGAAGAATCTTCTGCTTTCTTACTGAGGATGATGTTCTTGATATGCTTGATCCGCTAGGGAAGGTTTTTGATGTGCTTGAACCACTGAGGATGGTTCTTGTTGTGCTTGAAACACTGGGGATGGTTCTGATGTACTTGAATGATGGAAAAGTCTTCTACTTACTTTACTGCTCACTGGGGAGTCCTTGAATAATTTGTATTAAATTGGGTTAATCTTAAGATGTTCTTCTTTTTTTGAAAGAAATTTTTTTTTTTTTTACTATTTATGACTTAACTACACGTAGTTTAGTGGTGAGGTCTAAACTAAATGTAGTTTAGTCATTAGTTGTGTTTCCACCTATTCATTTCCCAATGGTTACTAACCGTTTTTTTTTTTTCTTCATCTTCTTTATTCTTTTCATCTCCCTCACCTCTTCATATTCTCCATAACTCCTCTCTCTTTTCTCTCTACAAAAACCTCCCTTTCCTCATTCTTTTCCTCACTTCCTGACTCTCTCATCCTTTCAGACTCTCTCATTTCCTCATTTTCTCTCATTCTCTCATCATCTTCTCTAATGGCACCCAAAGCCAAGAAGACCTCATACGTCCTATCTTCTGATGTATTCCATCTCACTTCTTGGAGCGGAGCAACGAGGTTGGTGAAGCCCCCACCATTGATATACCGGCCAGAGAATCACATTCTCGCGACTGAATCTGTAAGTTTTGAAACTTTTTCTCATTTTCAAGTTCATTTTCGATCTTTTGTTTCAATGTATTTTTGGCCATGTAAATGATTGGGTTTTGCTATGGAATGGGTTTAGATGAAAACCTGACATCTTAGGAGGGGTAGGAACATGTCTAGGATTGATTTTGGATAATGCTTCTTTGAAAATGTCGAAGAACTGCTTCTATCTGTGTTCTTGCGTGCGTGGGCTTGGGCCTGCGTATGCAGCTTTGTCAACACCCGGGCCTCGAACAGTTAGAAAACTGTCGGGCCTTCGTTCGACCACCTGCCGTGGCGACACTCCCGCGCACGCGGGGCCCGTTGGAGGCCCTCTCGATAATTGTATGGTTCGCGCGGAGCTTCGAGTGCTCTCTCTCTCTCTCTTAGGGGAGGAAGGTAGGTCTACCTTTGGAGGTGTGGCAGGAATCTTGGACAAATTTTAGGTGATTACCAAAGGTAAGTGAAGTTGCCACCAATCATTGGGTTTTTCTAAGGTGTGATTGGTCACCCGTTTCTAGTTGATTTTATTACCGATCCTAAGCTAAGAAAAATGGCATTTTTCCTAATCTAATGTGGATGGAAAATAATCTTGATTCTTGAGTTCGGAAGTTTGGTTACGTGTGGGGAAGGTATTAGGAACTCCATAACGCCTGTACAAGAATAGTCATTTGTTTTGATAAAACCTTAATTTTTGGAGATTGGCAATAAAAAACATAATTTTGGCATTGGCTTTCGGGGCTTTGCATGCATGGGGGGCTTTGAGGTTTGGCTTTTGTATAGGTGTGTTCCTAATATATGCTTTCCTAAGGCATTCGGGCAAAGTACTAGATTTCCACGGCGAAAATCCCGCGACATGTCACCTTACTTTTGCGGTGGAAATTAGGCATCGCTTTGCCTTAGGTGACATGGACTGTGACAATCACACCAGAAGAGGCGAATAGGTATATATATACATACATCATGCACAATGCAAGCACATAGAGCAGGAAAGTAAATCCCTACATCCTTAGAGCATGGCCCAAAATATAGGTGCAGGAAAGTAAACAGGGGTCGCCATACTCTAGAGATGAGGACGAATGGTACATGGCATGATATACCTAATACAACCCATCTAAGAGAGAAATGAGGGAGGAGGGAAGGGGGTTTAATAAAGTACATAACCAAATGGGAGAGGCTAGACCCCTAAATCTACTGAACATAGCCGCTTGGCTTATATCCACATGCTCGCATCCTCGCCCTTTTTACTTGTGCCTGGGAGACCGTGCCCTAGCTCCATGCGTCCTCGCTCCATATGTGTACATGTAAAGGCAAAGACAAGAAACCAGCAGACAAGCAATGAAAGGAAAAGATGCAAAGAGCATATGAAAGAGGTATAAAGCAGTAAGCATGATAGACATGGCAAGCAAAGAAACAAGAAAACAAGCAAACAAGCGAGAAGGCAAACAAGCGAGAAGGCAAACAAAAGGTGGTGTCCGCGAGGGACAAATGTAGGTTTGGATCGAATGTCCATAACTTCATTGTGTTGAAGCATGGACGACACACTAGCAAGCAAGACTCATGCATGGACATGTGAGCAAGTGTGCAAAGATGCATAGAAAGCCAACGGGTGGCGCGAACAAACATGGTAAACATAGCATCGCACAAAGAGGAAAGGGAAGGGTATGTACGAAGCAACCCGGCATCCAGAGATGCTTCCCAAATGGTCACATCCAAGCAAGGCCTCATGGGCGTTAGATGTAACCAAACAAGATCAAGCCCGCAGAGGGCGTCAAGCATGGCAAAGCCTAGACAAGAGAGGCTAGCACAAGCATAAAACATAGAAGCAAGCAAGCATAGACATGCAAATAGGATGATCCAAACCCTTTGATGTGGGCCTTGGTGTATGGACGATGACGAAGACCATAGGGTCTAGATCAGGTCCTAACCATTAGGCCAAAACACAAGAAAATGCAATAAAATGAACAAAAGGGCTACAATAGCACATGGCATGACAAACAAGGTCTAGGCCTAAGCAGATAAATATGGCGTAAAGCACGCAAGCACATAGATGATGGCATAAAGCATGTAGAGAACATCGATCTAAGCATGTAAACACATCGATCTACACATATAAGCATGGAAATGCGCATGTAAGCATGTAGATATAAACATAAAGGCATGGGAGAACGCAAATCCAAGCATACAAGCATGTGACCGACATGGACATAGGCATAGGAGCATAGAACATGCATACAAACATGTAGATCTAAGCAAGGCATAGCTGGAGACATAATATCAAGCATGTGAGCATGTAGACCCAAACATCAGTACATGGGAAAGAAAAGATCTAAGCATCTAAAGCATGGCATAAAGCATAAATCATGTAGAAGAGGCAACTAACACATGAACAAACATGGAAGCATATGGAACTAAGCTAAAAAGCATGCTAAAAGCAAGATAAAGTAAGGAACATGCTAGGTAAAGCAATAAATCATGTTATTAAAGCAAGAGCAAGCAAGATAAAAGCTAGATAAAGCTTTAAAGAAAAAAAGGGGTATGGATAGTAGCTAAAAAGCTACATCCATATTCCTTAAACCTCAAATCCAAGGTGTAGAACCAAGGGAAAGAAGGTTGGGTATAAGAACAATACCTTGTATTTTTGGTGAAGAGAAGAATCAAGAGGCTTTGATTTGTTTTTTGGGTGTTTTTGTGTGTAGAAATGTGTTTGGAGGAGAGAGGAAGCATGCAGAAAACATCCAGGCAGAGAGCAAGACCCAGGAAAGTCTCTTTTTTCTGGTCTGGAGGTGCCTGGGGCCCTTTACAACCCCGACACACTTTATAAGGTGGCGCACCTTGTAAGGCCGTCGGTGGCCCTTCAAGGGCCGCCACCTGTGAAGCTCCTCGGATGGGTTTGATCTTGACTTCTAGTTTCTAAAAAGGTATTGAACTTGAAAATCTAACGGTCGGATTAAAAGTTATGTCTCTCAGAAGTTAGTGGTGCATCAATCGGTGCGTTAACCCGGTTTTCATGATATCTCAGCCGTTCTAACTCCGATTTTGACCCATGAATAGTCATTGGACTGAGAATTTGATAATCTTTGCAATGGCATTGGTTTCAACCTGTTCTGACGGCCGGATCAAAATTAAGGTTTTTGGGGTTCGCCAAGAGTCAACTCCGGGTCAAACTTGGTCAAAGTTACCAAAAATATCCAAAAAGCTCGGGTTCGATGTAAAACAATGAAAGGTGCTGTTTTGAGGGGATTTTGACTTTGTTTGACTTGCAGTTAACCCAAGGTTGACTAGGGGCATTTTGGTCATTTTAGCTGAAAAATGCACTTTGGGTGCTTCGGTGTTTGAACGGATTGCACCACGTCATTCTAGATGTTCTTACGACCCCATGGAGAGAAGATAATATTTTTGGATTTTTCAGGGTTTAGCACGCAAATCGAGGGCAGACAAAATACGGTATCAACAGCTGCCCCTTTTTTATTTGACTTTTCGAGTGCAATAAGAGGTGTTAAATAAAGAACATGATTTCAAATTTTGTCGCCCCCAAATTGCGTGTAGATACTACTCACAGATTGAGATCGAATTTTACCTGACTGGACTGATCTACTGTAGCTGCTTCTGAAACATTTTCTAGACCTGTCTCTGAGCTTTGGGAGAGAAAAATGCTTCTTCTTCTTCTTTTGTAAGTTTGACCGGGTCAACCGGTCAACTTTGACTTGGTCAACGCTGATCGACGGCCCTTCAGGGTGCGCCGGGCTAACCCGGCGGCCCAAGAAGGTGCGTCGAGCAACCCAGGCCGTACAAAGGCCTATAAAAGCCCCTTTTTGGCTCATTTTGACCTTTTCACTCCTTCCTCTGACTTCTCACTTCTAAAAATTTCTCTGGAGCAACTTGCGAACTTAGTGGGTCTGACTTTTTTACTACAGTCTGCTGCTTCAGTATTTTCTACACTTGAGGTCAGTGTCTATCTTAATTCTTCTCTTTTTTTTTTTTTTTTTTTTTTTTTTTTTGCAAAATGTTAGTAGCAATACTACTAGGGATGCATGCTAGTACTTATTTTATTTTTGGAATTTTCATAAGCATATATTTTTTTGCCATGATTTATGCCATGCTATCTTAGGAAAATGCATATTTTTTTGCTTTTTGTCTGTGTTATATGGGTGTACAAATATGCGGGAATTTAAATGCTAAAAATAAAATGCGGGACATAGGTAAGGGGACTTACCTGGTAGTCGGGAATAGTGCAAATGGTGAGACGTACGGCACAACTGCTAGTTAACCTCAGAATAGGATCGGACAAAGAGAATTGTGTGATGGTGAGCGAACGGCACGGCCGCTAGTTAACCCATGGTAGATTAGGAACTTGGAAACTTCTCAGTGACTTGATAACTATGATGGCAAGGCGTACGGCACGGCCGCTAGTTAACCTCAAGATAGATGTGAGCATACGGCACGGCCGCTAGTTAACCCATTGTAGATCAGGAACTTGAAAACTTTTTAGTGATTTGATAATTGTAATGGCGAGGCGTACAGCACGGCCGCTAATTAACCTTAAGATAGGATGTGAGCATACGGCACGGCCGCTAGTTAACCCACTGTAGATCAGGAACTTGAAAACTATTTAGGAATTCGATAATTGTGATGGCAAGGTGTACGGCACAGCTGCTAGTTAACCTCAAGATAGGATGTGAGCATACGACACGACCGCTAGTTAACCTCAAGATAGGATGTGAGCATACGACACGACCGCTAGTTAACCCACTGTAGATCAGGAACTTGAAAACTTTTTAGTGACTTGATAGCTATGATGGTGAGGCATATGGCAAGGCCGTTAGTTAACCTCAAGACATGATGTGAGCATACGGCACGGCCGCTAGTTAACCTACTGTAGATCAGGAACTTGAAAACTTTTTAGGAATTCGATAGCTGTGATGGCAAGGTGTACGGCATGGCCGCATGCGAGCATACGACACAGCCTCTAGTTAACTCGCTGTAGGATGTGAGCATACGGCACGGCCACTAGTTAACCCACTGTAGAGATGTACGGCACGGCCGCTAGATAGCCTCCAAATAAGATGTGAGTGTACGGCACAGCCGCTAGTTAACCCACTGTAGGATGTGAGCATACGGCACGGCCGTTAGTTAACCTACTGTAGAGACTCTTGTAAGAATCTATTTTCTTGTGAGAACATATGCTTGACTTGCACCTGCACAACATGCTTAGGAAACAGTGTTAGTTTATAGGCATTGCTGTTTGCTTCATGGGCTTACCACTTGTGCCTGAATTTCTGGTTGTTTTGTAGATTATGCCTTGGAGGATGAGTTCCAGAGGAGACCGGGGGAAGGCCCTCGTTTATGCTACGTCCCATGGGGACTCTTCTTTTTATGATAAGACTGTTTTTTCTAGTGAGCAGGCAGCTCAAGTTTTGCAGAGCCATTTTGACCGCGTTGGTGACGACATCAGGCCCACTGGCGGGTATCCCATGGAGACCCGATCTAGGAGATAGCGTTCAGCCGAGATAGTTAGTGCTTCCTCTGAGTCTCGCACTATTTCTACTAGGACTTCCTCACAGCGCACGCCGGTTATAAAGAGGGAGGGCTCGAGTGGAGCGACAATGGCCGAGGATCTCATATTTGACCTAGAGGACGATTTGTCAATCGAGAAGGAGATCGATCCAGATTCGGGAGCCCGAAGGCGCAGTTTGAGGCTAAGATTCCCGCCACGTTAGGCTGGGGCCGATGCTTACATTGGAGTAGTGGATGATAGTATTAAGGACACTCACCTTCAGCGGGGGCTGAGGGGGTATCCTTCCGCTCAGGCGCAGAAGGGACAGGTATGCTGTCTTCATTTTTCGTCCTCTAGATTCCTGTTGAATGCATGTGCTAACGGGTAGCTTTTGGTTCTGAATGCATGGGCTCGACAAGATCCATGGTCGGGGTGCTTGGTCTACTTTCCTTCGGCAACTATCTGACCCTAAGACCAACAGGCACTATGTGGATTTCTTGAGAGAGTAGGGTTTGAGCATTTTTTAAGGATCCCTCCATATACCATGAGGCATGGGATTGGGGAGGCTTTGGTGCGGTGGTTTCATATCGAGACAGGCACCTTTCATTTGAGTTGTGGGGAGTATGCGATTCTCCCTTTTGACTGGACGGCCATCCTGGGCATTAGATTCAATGGATACCCAATTCCGACTGATGCCATGAGCTTCGAGATGGCTTCTGAGCTCTTAGGGATTCCTCTCTAATTGACTGAGGGCACGAGAGCATATTTTGGGCCTACCGCGTCGCCACAGATCTGTACTGAGTGGCTACAGGGTAGCATCCCTTGGAGTGTAGCGCCGACTGACATCCACCTTCGCCAATTCTTCATGTATTTCCTCGGTAGTTGGTTTTTTGGAAAAAAATGATTAGTATTGACCTGCCAGCTGTTGTGGGCTTTGAGAGCAATTTCAGACGTTAGGAGTTATGACTGGGGGTCCGTCACTTATGGCTTCTTCATAGCCTTCTTGAGGTGAGCTTCACAGCGGATTTTAGGAGCCTAGAGGGGTGCTGGCAGATCTTGACATGGTGGGCCTATGAGTATATTCCAGCTTTACGACCACGATTCATGGGTTTGTCTGCCATCGTTTATCCTTGAGCTTATGCTTGGTCTCTCTACACTATTACCAGAGTTGTCCTAATGCAGCCGGTTACTATCACTGCGACCTTGGATTGCGTCACCTGGGGTGAGATAGTGGTTCGTCCTTATGATGGCTCACTGCTGGGGAGACCGGAGCTTACTGTTGCCATGGGCCAGTCGAGAGTACGACGCTGGTTCTGGGCCCTGTTGAGTTGGGAGTTCTTCTTGGCTAAAAGGACCTTCCATCAGGTCATGCCGGTTTTTAGAGTACCTAGGGATCCACCTCCTCTCGGTTTGTCATTTAAGTCCATCGCTGTGGACGATCCGGATTACGCAACGGGCTCCTTCGATGCATATGTGGATACTAGCATAAACTATGCCACTTGGTTTGTAGCGTCCTCTACAGGACCTATTATGGGAGACGTCCCTATGAGCGGGGGCAGAGTGCTAGGAGGCATCGTTCGTGCCCAGGTAGCTTTCGGAGCTGGGTGGAGATAGCGAGCTGAGACTTTGCAGGCCAGGGTGACAGAGCTTGAGATTATTGCTGCTGCTAGGGAGGTGGAAATGCAAGAGGAGATTGCTCGAGCGTTAGCTCAAGAGAGAGAGCTTTGGCAGAGGGATAGAGAGGCATGTGCTACTACCACAGACAAAGAGAGGACCCAGCTTCAGGGTGAGCTGGCCATACTTCACGGCCATACCATGGTTTTGATAGGAGAGTTGCAAGTGGCTCGTGACCATATTCCGCCTCCGCCTCACATTCCAGGCCGGGGGCCTATTATTCCTCCATATGAGCCCGAGTATATGCTAGTTCCTCCGGGCTCGACAGGTGGTTGGGGTCCTTATGCTCAGATTTAGAGGCCTTCTTAGGATCCGCGATACACTCCAGGTGCTTCAGGTGGAGTCGGTCTTTCTACCGGCCCTTTTACTGGAAACGCCGATGATGATGATGATGCCGACCAGTTTATCAGTGACTCCTTTAGAAATGATGATTCCCAGTAGGGTTAGCTTCCTATTGTAGCATGATGAAGCCCCTCTGTGGGCATGTATGTACCTTCCATGTATTTTGTAGACATTGCCCCATGGTGGGCCTGCTATGTATGTATATTATGCATTGCCTTTTGATAGGCCTGGACATGTGTGTATTATATTTCCCCATAGTGAGCCTTGATGTATGATATTATCTCTTTGCTTCATGATGTATGTATAAAATAATGCCTCTTGTTAAGACTTACATGTGTCAACGCCCGGCCTCGATCGGAGCGGAAAACCACCGCCGTGGGCCTTCATTCGACCACCCGCTGTGGCGACACTTCTGCGTACGCGGGGCCCTGTTAGAGGCCTCTCTCTCGGTAATGGTATTGCATGGTGTGTGCATGTGTGGTGTGTGGCGTGGTTTGCACGGGACTTTGAGTGCTCTCTCTCTCGGTGGAGGAAGGTAGGTATACCTTTGGTGTTATGGCAAGATTCTGGGCCAAATTTCAAAAGATTTCCCAAGGTAAGTGGAGTCGCCACCAATCATTCGGTTTTTCTAAGGTGTGATTGGCCACCCGTTTCTAGTTGATTTTATTACCAATTCTAGGCTAAGAAAAAAGGCGTTTTTCCTAATCTAATATGGATTGTAAAAAATCTTGATTCTTGAGTCCGGAAGTTTGGTTACGTGTGGGGAAGGTGTTAGGCACCCCATAATGCCTATCCAAGGACAATCCTTTATTTTGATAAAACCTTAATTTTCAGAGATTGGCAGTAAAAACATGATTTTGGCATTGGCTTTTGGGGCTTTGCATGCATGGAGGCTTGGAGGTTTGGCTTTTGAATGGGTGTGGTTCCAATCTATGCTTTCCTAAGGCATTCGAGCAAAGTGCCAAATTTCCATGGTGAAAATCCAGCAACATGTCACCTTACTTTCGTAGTGGAAATTAGGCATCGCTTTGCCTTAGGTGACATGGACTGTGACAGTTACACTGGAAGGGGCGAGCAGGTATATATATACATACATCATGCACAATGCAAGCACACAGAGCAGGAAAGTAAATGTCTGCATCCCTAGAGCATGGCCCAAAATATAGGTGTAGGAAAGTAAACAGGAGTCGCCATACTCTAGAGATGAGGATGAATGTTACATGGCATGCTATACCTAATACAACCCCTCTAAGAGAGAAAGGGAGGAAGAAGGAAGGGGTTTTAAAGAGTACAACACCAAAAGGGAAAGGCTAAACTCCTAATTCTACTGAACATTTTCGCTTGGCTTATATCCACATGCTTGCACCCGCGCCCCTTTTGCTTGCGCTTGGGAGACTGTGCCCTAGCTCCAAGCATCCTCGCTCCATATGTGTACATGTAAAGGCAAAGACAAGAAACCAACAGACAAGCAATGGAAGGAAAAGATGCAAAGAGCATATGAAAAGGCATAAAATGGATAAGTATGATAAGCATGGCAAGCAAAGAAGCAAGAAAGCAAGCAAACATGCAAAAAGGCAAACAAGCAAGAAAGCAAACAAAGGGTGGTGTCTACGAGGGACAAATGTAGGTTTGGATCGGATGTCCATAACTTCATTGTGTTGAAACATGGATGACACACTAGCAAGCAAGACTCATGCATAGATATGTGAGTAAGCGTGTAAAGATGCATAGAAAGCCAACGGGTGGCACAAACAAGCATGGAAAGCATATCATTGCATAGAGCGGAAAAGGGGAAAGGTGTGCACGAAGCAACTAGCATCATGGTGATGCATCCCAAGTGGTTACATCCAAACAAGGCCTCATAGGCGTCGGATGTAACAACACAACCACAAACCCGCTAAGGGCGTCAAGTGTGGCAAAGCCTAGAACAAGAGAGGCTATCACAAGCATAAAGCATAGAAGCAAGCAAGCATAGAAGCAAGCAAGCATAGACATGCAAATAAGGATGATCCAAACCCTTTGATGTGGGCCAAGGTGTACGGACAGTGACAAAGACCATAGGGTCTAGATCGGGTCCGAACCAATAGGCCGAAACACAAGAAAGAAAAACAAAGTGACAAAAGGGCTACAATAGCACATGGCATGACAAACATAGCCTAGGTCTAGGCACACAAACATGGCATGGAGCGTACAAGCACATGAAAGATAGCATAAAGCATTTAGAGAACATAGATCCAAGCACATAAGCATGTGAAAACATAGATCTAGACATATAGGCATAGAAACATACACGTAGACATGTAGAAACTTAGCACATAGACATGGAAGAACATGAATCCAAGCATATAAGCATGTGAAGACAAGGATCTAATCATATAGCATGGAAATAAACACATAAAACACATAGATCCAAGCAAGGCATAGCCAACAACGTCATACAAGCAAGTGAGCATGTAACCCTAACATCAACCTAGAACAAAAGAGGCACAAAACATAGGAAAACATGGCATAAAGCCTAAAGCATGTAGATCTAGACATATAGGCATGTAAGGATGTAGATCTAAGCATGAAACATGGCATAAGGTATAAAAGCAAAGAGATTAAAGCTAGAAACACAAATAAAGCAAGAAGCATGCTAAAGAAAGCAATATATCATGTTTTTTAAGCAAAAAGAAAGGATAAAAAGCTAGAAAAAGATTTAGAAGGATAGGGGTGTGGATGGTAGCTAAAAAGCTACATCCACACCCCTAAACCCCAAATCCAAAGTGTAGAACCAAGGAAAAGAAGAATGGGTATAAGAACAATACCTTGTGTTTTTGGTGAAGAGAGAAGAATCAAGAAGCTTTGAAGTGTTTTTGGGTGTTTTTTGTGTATTTTTTGTATTTGGAAGAGGGTAAAAACATGTAGAAAAACAAGGTAGAGAGCAAAACCTAGCAAAAAATGGTCTCCTCCCAGTCTGAAGGGTGCCTGGGGCTTTTTATAGCCCCGGCACAAATTTCGAGGCGACGGCCCTTGTAGGGCTGCCACCTTCAAAAGGCCTCCAATTGGGTTGATCTTGACACTCCCGGAAAGATCTTGACTTCCTGTTTCTGGAAAGGTATGGATCTTGAAAATCCAACGGTCGAATCAAAAGTTATGGCTTTTGGAAGTTAGCGATGCATCGATCGGTGCGTTA
The DNA here is from genome assembly GCA_030021035.2 of Notholithocarpus densiflorus. Lineage (NCBI taxonomy): Eukaryota > Viridiplantae > Streptophyta > Magnoliopsida > Fagales > Fagaceae > Notholithocarpus > Notholithocarpus densiflorus. Next base: position 5,796,628 of record JARYZH020000011.1, read on the forward strand.
TCTTGGTTTTTGTGATATCTCGGCCGTCTTAACTTTGATTTTGATCCATGAATATTCGTTGGAATGAGAATTTTATAATCTTCGCAATGGCACTGGTTTCAACCCGTTCTGATGGCCAAATTAAAATTAGGGTTTTTCAACCCACCCAAGATCGACCTCGAGTCAAACTTGGTCAAAGTTGTCAAAAATCTCCGAGAAGCTTAGGTTTGATGTAAAACTATGAAAAATGTCTTTTTGTGAGGGTTTTTACCTTGTTTGACCTTTAGTCAAACCTAGGGTTGACTAGGGGCATTTTGGTCATTTTAGCTGAAAGAGGCACTTCGGGTGCTCCGATGCTCGAACGGGTTATGCCACGTCATTCTGTATGTTCTCGCAGCCCCATGGAGAGAAAATAATATTTAGGAATTTTTTGGGGTCCGGCACGCAAATCAAGGGCGGACAAAATACAATATCAACAACGTGTATGATTCTGGAAACTGCCTTTGAGAGGGCTATGACTTTAGGAAAAGTGCCTTTAAGAGGGCTGCTGATATATGTGAAAAACAATGCCTCTGATTAGGACTTACATGCATAGTTCTAGGAAATCACCTTTGAGAAAGGGCTACTGATGTATATGAAAGACAATGCCTCTGGTTAGGACTAATATGTATAACTCTAGATAAATTGCCTTTGAGAGGGCTTTAGACATATGTGAGAAGCAATGCCTTTTGGTAGGGCTTACATGCATAACTCTAGGAAATCGCCTTTGAGAGGACTAATGTATCACCATAGAAAAATCACCTTTGAGAGGGCTGCTGACGTGTGTGAGAAGCAATGCCTTTGGGTAGGACTTACATGCATAACTCTAGAAAATTTTCTTTAAGAGGGCTACTGTATCACCATAGAAAAATCGCCTTTAAGAGGGCTGCTAATGTGTGTGAAAAACAATGCCTCTGGATAGGACTTACATGCATAACTCTAGAAAATTGCCTTTGAGAGGGCTACTACTGGTGTAGGAGAAACAATTCCTTTGATTAGGAATTACATGTACAACCATAGAAAAATCGCCTTTAAGAGGGCTGCTGACATGTGTGAAAAACAATGCCTCTAGGTAGGACTTACATGTATAACTCTAGAAATTTCCTTTGAAAGGGTTGTTGATGTACCATTGCTTTATGGTTTTATCCATGAGTCTTGACAATTATCATCCCACTAGGGGGAAAGAGAATGGAGAGATCGCATGAGATAAATTGTCCCAGTTTAAGGTTTCATACGATTTTCATCATGAGGGAAATATCCTCGGTGGGATGGACCCGTTCTTACATAATGGATAAGGCAGAGAGAACCACGCAAAATAAACTACCCCAGTTTAGGGTTTTGCGGGGTTCGAAGCGTGCAAATTGGCTGAAAATGGCCTTGACTTCATAGGCCATACCGAATGCTGGTAGTGAATGCGGACATTCTGAACAAGATCTCTTTAAACATGCCATGAGGCGGTATGCACTGATCGCTCCTGTTATTGGCCGGGCGGGCTAATAATTCAAAGACAGGCTTCTTGGGGCAACATCGTGAGAAACGACTCACTCTGTCCTTCAAATAAGCTAAAAAAACTGTCGGGTGGCTAAGAACGGGTTCTAGTGTCCTTCTATTGCAACTCTGATTACCGGGGCTAAACCACCCCCTGAACTGGGTGAACTGGGCTTAGAAAAATGAGGTTCAAGATGTCTGGAAGTGCTTGATAGGCCAATAATGTATTGACCCCTTTTGGTAAATTAATTAATTAATTATCCAAGTGAATTAATTAGATTCAATTATATGCAATAAGTAGGGCTGTCCACGGGTCGGTCCGGGTCGGGTTTGTGCCCAACCCGGAACCGACCCGCCGGAATCGGGTGGCAAAAAATTGCACCCGCCGCCGACCGCCGGAGTAATCGGGTCGGGCGGATCAAATCATCAACGGGTGGAGGGCGGGTCGGTCGGAGTCACAGATCTGAGAAGACGGCGAGAAGACGACGAGAAAACGGTGAGAAAAACTTAGATTCTGGCGAAAATCTCCAGATTCCGGCCATATTTTCCAGATTCCGGCAAAACCCATATTCCGGCGATAGTTTTCACTTAGATCTGGTAAGATTTTGACTGGATCCGGCAAAAATATCACTGGATTCGATGAGATTTCGCCAGATCCGGTCAAAATCTCACCGGATCTAAGTGAAAACTTTCGCCGGAATGCTTGTTTTTTGCCGGAATCTGGAAAAATTGGCCGGAATCTGGAAATTTTGGTCGGAATCTGTATATCTTTCGGTCGGTTCGGGTTTTTCGGGTTTTAGGGGAGGGAAACCGAAACCGACCCGCCGGAATCGGTTTTTGGTGGTGAAGACCCGCCGCCGACCGCCGGAGTAGTCGGGTCGGCCGGCGTCGGATCGGGTCCGGTCGGTTTCTTCGGGTGGGTCGGGTCTTCGGATCATTCTGGACAGCCCTAGCAATAAGCGTGGTAGCACAAACAAATCACCAACTAAGTTAAATGCAGCGGAAAATAAATTTGACATAGGTGATTTGTTTACGAATGGGGAAAACCACCGAGGCAAAACCCTACCGAGTGAATATAAGGTCACCACTCCCGAGAATCCACTATTATCAAAACAAGCGGTTACAAGTAAAAAGCATCCCAGTACCTAATACCAACCTACATTTAAACCCTTACCCCAATACCCAATTGGACTTGTGATGTAGGGGCAATCTCTCCTTTCAATGCACGGCTCCTAGTACGTGACTAACCAATGATGCACGGATTCCAATATGTGACTAACACACCAACTTGAGGAAGATGTTGGCTGCAAAGTTCTTTAGTTCATCTAACAATGAAGATCAAGAAGCTCATTGGTTACAAAACCCTTGGTGTAAAGACGCAGTAGTTTCTACAAAGAATATGATGAACTAGGGCAAATTGTCTCCGGTCACAATATGCATGTATTATCACTTTGCATCGAGTTGCATCATCTATGACGGTTTTAAGAAACCGCCAAAAGGTGCCTCTCAAAAAAGAGAGATTTTGGAGTGCTTTTCAAGGCACCTCTCTTTTTGGGTAAAAGGTGTGAAGTCACCACTTATTTTTTTTTTTTTTATAAAAAAAAAAAAAAAAAAAAAAAAATACATGATTGGACTGTTTCCTTTCCTTGATTGAATAAAAAACAATTTATGTTAAGGACATATTTTATATAATTGGCTAATCTTTTGACAAAACGCACTTTACTTGTATTTGGGTAGATCTAGGATGTGTTTAATACTTCAAGAAACTTTGTTTCAAGATCAAGTGTTGAAGCCATGCAAGTCTGTCCAAGAAACAAGTGAAGAAGTGCTATTCATTAAAGTTCGACACCTGCTTGACACCTCCTCAATCGATCGAGCTTTACGAAATTCAGATTTCCAGATCTAATTTTCGGCCCATGCTTTTGTATTTGTGTAGGGTTTCTTTTCTCACAACCCTAGACATATATAAGGCTTATTTTAGAGGCCGTCACATAAGAGAATACAAGGAGAACATATGCAAAAGGTGATCGATGCCTTATTCTCTCCGAAAGAAGTTATTGCGTCTTTTGCACCTTAGGGTTTTGTAACCAAGTGCTTCTTGATCTTCATTGTTGATGAAGTGAAGAACTTTGTAGCCAACATCTTCTTCAAGTTGGTGCTTAATTCGTGTACTGGGATCTGCGCAATTGGTTAGTCACGTACTAGGATTCGTGCATCAAAAAGGGTGGCGTTCATATATTGAAGAGTTTAGAGGTTCTGAAGCGGTAGAAGGTTTCTGCTGTGAGTTCATCTACAAGGATTGCAGAGTCTAGGGACAAAGGTTTTGTACTAGATCTGAAACTTCTCTTTACTATAGTGAATTGCTTTTCGGGAAGGTTTCCCCCCAGGTTTTTTACTGTGAAACTAGTTTGTTTCATTGGTTTTCCTAAGTCATCATATCTTGTCTTATTTATTTTTCCGCTGTATGATTTTGACATGATATTAATTTTTGTTTGTTTTAACAAGTTTTATTCATAATAAATCTAATTAACAACTTAGGTTTAAAACTTGTTAATTCTATCAACCGGGGTCTAAATTTCCCAACAAATTACATATTTGAAAAATTGAAAATTACATGGCTTTGGGTCCTAGTTACAAACTACCAAATAACTACATGGCTTTTTATCCTAGTTACATTCTACCTAAAATAAAAAATAAAGACAAGGCCTAGATCTACCTATCCAAAAGAATTTAATTCAGAGGCTAGGTTACAGAATGTGAAGGTGTTAGGCACCCATTTCACCCAGACAGCATCTGGTCTTTTAGACTCTTGTGACCAATGTACCCCTTTTATGCATGCTATGAATGACATGTTGCACATGTGGACAAAACTAAATCACACAAATTTATTTATGAATGCATCCTCTTCTTTGTTTAAAAAATTTCAGATCTGTTTTAGTGATTAAAAAATTTTGATTTTGGTTTATAAAAAAAATCAGATATGTTTTTGTTAATTTTAAAAAAATGGTTTTGGAGAGAAAATTAAGATCTAGGTTTATTAAATAAAACAAAGTCTATTGATTTTAAAAAATATCAGATCTATTTTTTAGAACTAAAAAAAAAAAAAAGGGTTTTGGTTTATAAAAGATCAGATATGTTTTGTAATAATAATAAAAATAAGATTTGTGTATTAAAAAAATCAGATCTGTTTTTATATGTGCAAAATAAGAAAAATATTTTTTTGAGAAAAGGATTTTATTCATGAAATAAATTTATGCTACATAAATTAAACAAAACAAACACAACCGTTCACAATATTCTTCTTTATTTCAAAATCTGCTATGTTAAAAAAAAATCAGATCTGTATCTAAGGAAGATACAAATTAGTTTTTTTTTTTTTTTTTGGGAGAAAAATTTAGATTTGCATCTAATGAAGATGCAAATCAATTTTTGTTTTAAGAAAAATTCAGATCTGCATCTAAGGAAGATGCATATCAGTTTTATTTTAAGAAAAATTCAGATCTACATTTAAGGAAGATATAGATCCGTTTTTATTTTGAGAAAAATTCAGATCTACATCTAAGGAAGATGTAGATCCGTTTTTATTTTGAGAAAAATTCAGATCTACATCTAAGAAAGATACAAATTTGTTTTTTTATTTGAGAAAAATTCCGATCTACATCCAAGGAAGATGCAAATCAGGTTTATTTAAAAAAAATTTCAGATCTACATCTAAGGAAGATGCAGATCCATTTTTTATTTGAAAAAAATTCAGATCTACATCTAAGAAAGAAGCAAATCTATTTTTATTTTAAGAAAAAGAATTGATTACATGCAGATCTTTGAAATTAAGGAAAAGATCACAACAATAATAATAATAATAAATCAAGAACATGTTTTAACAATATAAATTAACAATTCATGATATGAATATTTGACACAACTACATTAAAATAAATAAACTAGCATCATCACAACAAGAGCAATATAAGAAAAAAAAGGTTTAATAAGAAACAACCTCTTGCATGGAGCACTCTTTTTCTTGAGAGGATATTTTAGGGTTCAAAGAAATTTATGCAATTATCTTTGAAACCTAAAAACCCTAGCTTGAGAGAATATCAGAATAGGGATTAGAAATATGAGAAATTTGAGTGTGAGAAAGTGTCTCCCCTAGAGAGCATAAAAGAGTATGCTGAATTTTGAGATCCAATCTCTATTTATAGAAGCTGGAATGCTTAAAAAATAAGCAACGACGAGTAGAATGCGAATAGGGACGCATCTTTTTGCGAAAAAGTCGAAAATGATGTACTTTATCGTCACCCGAAGAGAGTTAGGCCTTATCCCTTAAGGGTGCCATTCAGCACTTTGAAAGTGTCATTCGGCACTCCAAAAGTGCCGAATGCTACTCTTGGGTGCTAATCGCACTTTCATGATCGAGTGCGTTTTGGACTCCTTTTTTAGGTTTTCTTAAGCTGGGCCTTGCACTTAGACGTGTTTTCAATTCGTATTCTTAGATTTTTATCTCTTTTCTGGATAATTCAAGTCTTTTTAGCAACAATTATCTTGTAGATAAATACTCTAGAATAAATCTTGATAAAGTTCAGATTATCCATAATTTTATTGTTATCTAATTACCCCCTTTATTCATATGCAAGCAATCCTATTTTAAACACTAACTTTCAACCAATCACAAAATTATTTAATTAATTTTAATTGTTTAACCAATCAAAATTAATTTAAATTAATCATGTGTGGTCGACTCTACTTAGACACAATGCATGTTGACCGTGCAAACTTGATCATATGATATCTTTTGATCCGACGGTCCGATTTGGAAAATGGACATACCGTCGCGATCGTTAGAATCTCAAGATAATTTTTATGATATGCAATGAATGAATTAATGCATGTAATGCAATCATGATTTTTGGGGTACATGGATGGTCATTCCAGTCATCTTCCTTGATTAAATCATGGGTGCAAAATTGAGTGTCTACAAAATGCCCCTCATTGACAGAGCTTGGAAAGCGAATGTCAATGTAATACAAAGACACTAATTTTAGCGGCCATGATTTAATTGAGGTTGAATTTTCAAAGATTTTCTAGCCCTCGAACCTAAAACTTTGGATCATAGAACTAGTACCTTGCCTTTTGATAAAAAATGAAAATACTTGACCTAACTGATAGCTGATGAACTTTGGTAATTGATGTGATCAAGAGGCTTTTCAATCCTTATCTTGAAACTGGAGCTGTCTGCAACCAAGGGGCTTTTCAATCCTTATCTTGAAACTGGAGTTGTCTGCGACTAAGGGGCTTTTCAACCTCAATCTTGACGAAGAAACTATCTGCGACCAAGGGGCTTTTCAACCTCGATCTTGACGAAGGGACTGTCTGCGACCAAGGGGCTTTTCAACCTCAATCTTGACAAAGGAACTGTCTGCAACCTCGATCTTGATGAATGAATTGTCTGCGACCTCAATCTTGACGAAGGAATTGTCTGCGACCTCAATCTTGATGAAGAAACTGTCTGCGACCAAGGGACCTTGATCTTGATGAAGGAGATGTTTGCGACCAAGGGACTTTGATATTGACAAAGGAAATTTCTGCAACCTCGATCTTGATCTTGACAAAGGAAATGTCTGCGACCAAGGGACCTTGATCTTGACGAAGGAGATATCTGCGACCAAGGGACTTTGATCTTGACGAAGGAAATGCCTGCGACCAAGGGACTTTAATCTTGACGAAGGAAATGTCTGTGACCAAGGGACCTTAATCTTGACGAAGGGTAATTAAGGGGCTTCTCAACCCTGAAACCGAGTTGCTACCTACAAAAGTCAAAATTTGGAATTAGTCTTTAACTGATGAGTGTTTTGTTGTTCCCCTGTTTTTTGAGATGTGTGATTTTCATCTGTCCCTTCTTGGTTTGAATTTTTTTTTTCATTTTTATCAAGAAAACTTTGATTGATTTCTGGTAGTTCTTTGAAAAAGATTTGATCTTTGAAACTCAAAATTTGGAATTGGAAACTGGAAATTTGGAACTTGGAAATTGAGACTTGAACTTTTGAAATTTGAAATTTTGAGATTGAGACTTTGAAATTTTGCAACTTGAAATTTTGAACATGAGAATTTGAAATTTGAAATTTTGAAACATGAAATTTGAAAGATTGTAAACTTGAAATTTGACATTTTGAAATTTGGAAGATGAAATTTTAAAAGTGGAGACTTTAAAATTTGAAATTGAATTTGAAAATTAAAATTTGGAACTTGAGAATGAAGACTTTGAATTGAAAATTTGGGATTTGGGATTTGAAAATTTTAGACTTTGAACTTGAATCTTTTATCCTTAGTCCGCTCCAAGAATTTTTTCTCTTCTTTTTTTTTTTTTTTAGAATTGATTTTTGATTTTTTTATAAGAAGAAAAGAAAATAAAAGAAAAGAAAAGAAAAGAAAAAGAAAAAGAATTTTTTTTTTGGGTGTTGACTGAGTCAACTTAGTTTGACTGAGTTAACTCAGCAACTCAGCTGAAACTTAAGTGTGGGGGCTGAATTTTGGCCCCCCATTTGTCTTGTCTCTCTTTTCTTCTTTTTTTGCTTCCTTCTTCATCACCTTTCTTCCACCATTAACACTATTCATCTTCTTCCTCCACTTGATTTTTTTTCTTCACCTCACCATTTCTTCTCCAAAAAAAAAAAAAAAAAAAAAAAAAAAAAAAAAAAAAAAAAAAAAAAACTTTTCTAAGCTTCTCAACCTTCCTTCACTCATCTCCCTCAATATTTTCTTAGATCCTTGTGTTCTTGAGCACTTTTGCCACACACCCATTTTTGGTTAAACCCATTTTCAAACCCATCTTTTCTTTGCACCAACATGTCTTCTTCCAATGGATCCTCTTTTCTTTCTTTTCATGGCAAGAAATATGATCCAACATTTGATTGGCATGATGAGGAGGGGCTCCTTCAAGACCCTAAGACCTATGCTCCATATTCTCACATGGACATCAAGGCGAGTTTTTCTTTGGTTTCTTTGCTAGGAAAAATGTTGTTTCATGCTTCATTGAAAGTTTCATTGTCATTTTGTTGTGTGTTGTTGTTAGAATTTGGGGCATTGTATGATTGATCATGTTGTAATGTTGGCTTTGGAGCATTTTTGAAGTGTTTATTTTTTATCATGGTGTAATTTGGACAATGTTGGTGGCTTATGGAATTTTGACAATATTGGTAGTTTGTGATGTTGTTGGATGAATTTTGGCTTGGATTTTGGGAGCATTGGCATTGTGAAAAATTTGTGTTGTTGGCTTGCATGAATATGTTCATGATGCATGTGGGAAATTTTGTTGGCATGTGTAAATTTTATTTCATGAACATGACAAATTTTTTGTGGGTATGGAAAATTTTTGTGGACATAGGAAAAATTTTATGGGCATGAAACTTTGGTTGTGGAAAAATTTTGTTGGGTATGTGATTTTTTATCATGGAAAATTTTGTGGCTAGGATTTTGGATATATGAGAATTTATTTGTGCACGGACATAGACATGTGGGAAATTTTTTTTTTTTTTGGATGGCTATCTTGGACATGTAGGAAATTTTTTATTGTGTATGGTTATAGGGAAAAAATTGGTAGTTGTGTGTGGACATGTGAAAATTTTTGATTGAGGTAAAATTTTGGTGGGGCATTGATTTTTTTTGTTCTGGGGCAATAACGTTTTTGGGCGCATGATTTTTGGTTATGAAAAAATTTTTGGACATGGGAAATTTTTTTTGACATGTGATTTTTTTTTTTTTTGGCATGGGAAAATTTTTTTTTTGGACATGCGATTTTGGTCATGAAATAATGAGCTAAACTTTTGCATTGCAGAGCCTCAAGAGTCGAGGTAGTCTCCAAATGTTGAAGACCATGTGGGAAAACTTATCTCTTGATGTCAAAAATATCATCAATGATGCGGGCTTTGGCACTTTCTTTGAAACTCTGTTAAATCAAGAAACACAGAGCGCTTCTGGAACACATGTACCTTCCATTTTCCAGGCATTGGTGAGGTAATGTTGACACCTTACGACTTTTCTATTATCACTGGTTTAAGGTTGGGTGGTGAGAGAATCCGTGTCCATGACTCCCTTTCTTCAAATGAAATCAAGAAACTTCTAGGTGTAGTGCCTTCCAAAATGAGGAGTAAAAATGTTCCTTTGTCTTGGCTATGTGAGAATATTTCAAATTGTGATACTGTGGCAAAGGGTACCCGCATGTTCATGCTTCTTTTCATTGGGACTTTCTTGTTCTCGGATTCAGACAGTACAGTGAATCTGTGTTACTTGTGAAGCTTGAGAAAAATTGAGCAAATCAGGAATTATGATTGGAGCAGAATGGCTTATGCTACCCTTTTGCATTTCATGACTCAACTTTCTAAGCGGAGCCTTTCAAGCTTGGGTGGGGCTCCATTTGTATGGTAGGTGAGGTTTGGAATTTTTGGCTATGTGTGGGTTTTGGAAAGTTATTTTTTCTAGGTTGTAATGGTGTTGTAAATTTTTTTTTTAGATCTGGATGTATGAATACTTTGGAGTTGGCCCTCAAATTCGGGAGGAATGGCATTTTTCCAAGATTTCTCCGTTGGTTGCCTAAACATCGTTTATCTATGCCCTCCAGGCGTTCTTTGGAAATTTGTCGCTTGGTGATTGACAACTTGACTACTGTTGATGTGAATCCTTTCCCCCATTTTTTTTGTGGGATATTTGGTGCTTAGTGGTGGTTTGGTCATTTCCTCATTCTGGGTTCTACTGTGATTTTTTAGATGTCTTTGAATCCTTGGGTTGGATATGAGGAGTATGTGGAGTGTGAGTGGGCTTTGGAGCTGAATAGCCGTCAGGTATTGTTTGAGTGTGGGCATGGAAGGTATTGGTATCTTGGTAATCGGGTGTTGCCTCAGGTTCAATATGTGTATCCTCCTACAACAATTCCAGTTCCTCCTTGTCCCTCTGTCCGGTTGGCTGACCTTCTGACTGATGAAGAGATTGCTCAGGCCCATGTTGGTTTTGTGGTTTCAAGAGTAGCAGGGACTTATTCTGAATTTATTCGAACTCATCTGCAAGGTTGCCTAGCCAGCATATCGGCATTTCTCCTCCCTTCTGAAGTCAAATTTTCATCTTGCATATCCCTTTTCCATATTTTTGCTTGGTGATAACATTTGCATGTTGGATTTTCAGACTCCATCTTCTGAAGGAGAGGAAGAGGGAGAGGAGGAGGAAGAGATTCCCTCTCCTTACCCTGCTAGTAGCTCTTCTAGTTCTTTCATGGAGACTTATCCCCATTTTCCAGCATGACAATATGAAGTGATGAATCCAGATGGAACATATAGTTCCATGCCTTTGGATAGTCCAGAGCACACACCAAACATCCCTTGGCCTGATCCAGTGTGTTTTTGAATTTTTAGTTCCTTGTCTTTATCTTTTCTTGGCTTACTAAATGGCCCCTGATCTTAGTAGATTTGTGCTTCAGGTTGATGTCGATCTCGTGGAGGAAAGTATGCAAATGATTGGAGGTTTGCAACTGTTGGCTCGTACTCAGTCTTCCCGATATGTGATCAATGAGGTGAGTTGGGTATGCAATGATGCTTTCCAAGTGGCTTTTGATTGGATTTTTCTTGATGATGGATCTAACACTTGACTTTGTTGACTTCTCAAGTAAATCGAATGGAAGCAGCTAATTCCGCTAGAAGAACTTTGGAGGATAGGATCATAAACCTTGAACTTGAGAACTGTCAGTATGATCCTCAATTCTATGCAAGTCAAGAGGGAAATACTGAAGGTGGTTCCTCTAGAGGTGGGTCGAGGAGGTCTTCTCACAGGCAGACCCGGAGTCCCAATGATGTTTGATTTGTATTTTTAATTTTTCCTACAAAACAAAAGGATGTGTTCCTTAGATAATCTTGTGTTAACTTGCATGCTTAGCTCTTTGTCCTTGGAGTTGCCCTTGATCATGTAGAAACTTTAAATGAGACAAGTTTAGAATTCACCTGATGAGATCTTGTAGTACCAATTTAAACTTATCTTGATTGGCTCTGATGGAATCTGCACTTACTTGAATGAGGCGGAGCCGAATGCCCCTAATTTAAAAATGAATGCATGATCTTTTGGAAATCTTAGAATCTTGATGGTTTGATTTTTTTTTTTTTTTGAAAAGATGATGATGGTGGTCTTTTTTTTGAAAATGAATGGGCCATGGGCGAATGCCCCTAGTTTGAGACATGTGTTCACGAGTTTAGAAAAATCTTGATTTGGTCAATTTTTGAAAATAATGATGCAAGTGATGATTTTTTAAAACAAATAAGTTAGGCACGTCTGAATGCCCCAATTTAACCAAAAAAATCTTTTTGAGTGTTAAATGATCCTAAAAAAAATGTCCAAGAGCGCAAAATTGCATGAATGAGTGATGGCGGGGCCGTGTGCCTCTTGGCATTTGAGGAGTGTTGTTCGGCACTTGGCCATGCCATGACACTTACGCCATGGTGGGCTGACTCCTCATGCTTTTCCAATGCGTGTTTTGCGTTTTTGTGTTTTTTGAAAAATATTTTCTTCATTTATGATCATGAAACACTCTCCTATTCAACTACAAACTCTCTAAAACCTATCTAAAACCTGATTAGGAACCGATGTAGCTTATATTGATGATCTCTCCTGCAACAAATCTCTGCATCAAGGTTAGCAAAACACAATAATCACAAGCAAGTCATCCATGGCTAGCAAACAAAATTTTTCTCATTCAACAGTTCATGATATCAATAGATGGGTTCGTAGCTTTGATTTTAGTACCAAGACCAATTTTACAGCCTACAAACTAGAGGGAATTAAGGCTCTGAGGAAGGTCAAGATCAAGTGGGATTTCCTTCGTGTTGGTGTGAAATTTTGGGATCCTGAAGATCATGTGTTCTGGTTTAAAACTGCTGAACTCTGTCCCACAATAGAAGAGTTTTCCGCTATCCTAGGCTATGATCCAAGCAAAAAATCTGTAGTGGTTTCTTGTGATCCCATGCATATTTTGGGGTCATAATCAATTTGGTTCGTAGATTTTGATAGCAGTCAATTTGGTCTCTATTATTTTTAATTTGAGGTCAAATTAGTACCTACCATCAACTCACTAATGCAAAATGCTTACGTGGCAAACAGTGTACACTGCTGGCACATATAAAGCTTATCTGGCTTATATAATAATATTAAAAATTGACAAATCATTATTTTATTTTTTTTGAGGAACTGACAACTCATTATTTTAATTAATAAAAATGCCACGTCATAAACAAACACCAAAGATGAAAGAAAATGAAAATCTGCGAAAGACCAAAATAGAAAATTTAATTTCTTTTATTTTCTTTCAACTTTCAGTCTTAGCCATTGACAATAGTGTAATACCTAGCTGATCTCAACCCCAACAAATTCCTTATAAAAGGAAAAAATATTTTTACAAGGCTGTCAAAGTAAGCTCCAAAAGCTGAGAAGATCGACACTTTTTGGGCTTGACAAACGCACCCCTATTAGAGCATTCGCATCCGGAATTTACAAAAAATTCTATTTTACCATCTCAAAACCCACTTTATAATTTATACCATACCATTTTTCAACGCATCCAACATCCCAACTTTTATTTTCTTATACAATACATTAAAATAATATATCTACACAATAAAATATATTATCCAAAAAAATAATCTCCTCTTTCTAATTTCTGTCTTTCTTCCTTCCTCCCCTCTCTCTCTCTCTCCACCGTGAACAAACCCAGATCAATACCACAACCACCTCCTCTGCCCAGCAACAATCACTTACCCAATCCTCTGCCCAGCAACAATCACCCACAACACGGACCCAAATCACTGCTACACCACCAGCCACCCCAGCAAATCACAACAACAATCCCAAAACAAAAATTTGAAGAAAAACCCACCATCAAGAATCCATGCCGATCTTTAAAGTGATCGGACTTGCCACTGCCGCCGAACCCCAACAAACCACCAATCACCACCACCATGGCACATGCCCACCGAAAAAATCCATTAAATCATAAACCAACAAACTCATTAAATCAGAAAACCAACAAACCCATTATTTCAGCACCCATGTGATCAAAATTCGATCTCCACAAAACCCACGTGATCAAAACCCCATCGGAACGGAGCCCATGCTGATCAAAACCCGATCCCCACAGAACGTCGGAACCCACTCGATCAAAACCCCATCGAAACGTAACCCATGCAATCAAAACCCGATCTCCATATACGTCGATCAAAACTCTGATCTCCACAGAACCCACGCCTATCAAAACTCCATCGGAACCCACCCGATCTCCTTCCGTCGATCAAAACCCCATCTGAACCCACCCAAAATCAAAACCCACCTCGCCACACCGATCTCCACGCATGACTCGCCACGACCCACACGCCCCACGATGAACTCCATGCAAAACTGCCCAAGCAGCTCCGGTGGCAAGTCTTGAATGAGAGAGGGAGTGAGTACAGAGTCACACGGAGAGAGAGCCAAAGAGAGAGTGCTAGAGAGAGTGAAGAGAGAGTGCTGAATAAAAAACAATATATATTTTTAGAATTGAGCTACAATACCATTTTACATTTAAGATGGTACTGTAGCACAATTATAAATTTTTTTACAATTTTACAAGTCCAAATGTAGCTCACTTTTAATGCCTTAATGCTAAAATATGCTTATATATGGCATTTAGAAGTTCGGATGCGAATGCTCTTACAGTTTACACCCCAAGGTTTAAAACTTAAAAGTTCCTTTTTCATTTTGGGCCGTAGTCAGGAGGTAAGTCCATGAATATTTGGATGAAACCGGCCCAAACCCCTCGTAGGGTTATCTCCAATTGCTCTCACACACTCACAGACACAGTAACTGCGCCTTTCATTTTTGTTTCTCTCTGACTCTGGCTCGAGCGAGAGAGTGGTAGAAGAATAGAATGGTGCCGAGTACAGTGAGAAGCGCGAGAAAGAGCAGGAACCCAGATCTTGTTCGAGGCGTGGGCAAGTACTCAAGGTCAAAGATGTATCACAAGCGTGGTCTCTGGGCTATCAAGGCCAAAAACGGCGGCGTTTTCCCCCGCCACGATGCCAAGCCAGCTTCACCAATGGCGGAGCTTCAGAAGCCTCCAAAGTTCTACCCAGCTGATGACGTGAAGAAGCCTCTAATAAATAAGAGGAAGCCTAAACCCACGAAGCTGAGAGCGAGTATTACTCCAGGGACAGTGTTGATTTTGTTGGCTGGGAGGTTCATGGGGAAGAGAGTTGTTTTTCTCAAACAACTCTCATCTGGGTTACTTCTAGTTACTGGTAAATCTATTTTTATTACTTCATTGTATAGTTTATATGTGTCATGCATTTGTTAAGTGGAGTTGTGTTTGGTGTTATGATCTTGGGTTAGTTTTTGTTGTTGGCAAAGATTATGTTTATACTTGATTGTTCTCATTGTTGAATCATATCCGGTGATAGTGCTAGAAAGCATAATTTGGTGCGTTTTAGATATTGTCATGGCATGTTGATGTTTGGTACATTGTACACTATAAAAGGAATCCCTCAAATTGCTTCTATGATGAGGTGAGGAGAACTTAGCTATAGTGTAGAAGAATGGGTTAAGAAGAGATTCTAGCAACAACACAAGATTAAAGCAAAGAAAAAGATAATGGGATTGGAGTTAGAACAATCAAATATGTATTCCTAGGCCCAAAGAGCTCAAGAAGTATTCAAATCTGAAATTTCATAAAGTAAAGACATAGTAATATATTAAACATGACATAGAGAAATAAAAGACTAGTCTTGTGCTAATAATTATGTGTTATACAAAATAAATTCCTTGGCGTTCTTTGCTTTCGGCTTAGATGCTCCTGCATCACTCTATGGCGTTGTTCCTTTAGGAATTGATTAGTCATTGTTGCATAAGATGCTTAAGTGTGTGGTAGAGTTTCCAAGGATTATGTACCTTCACTAATTTTCTGTTATTTCCTATGCTTCACTAATTTTCTGTTATTTCCTATGCGTGTTTAGTATTACTAGCACTACTCCACTACCTCTAGGGAAAAATGGAAATTTAGAAGAAATCTGATTTTGTATGAATCTTGCTTAATTGCTGAATTTATTCTGTAACAGGGCCATTCAAGATCAATGGTGTTCCTTTAAGACGTGTGAACCAATCTTATGTGATTGCAACTTCCACCAAGGTTGAAATTTCTGGGGTCAATTTAGAAAAGTTTGATGACTGTTACTTCGCAAAGGAAGCAGAGAAGAAGAAAAAGAAAGGAGAGGGGGAGTTCTTTGAGGCAGAGAAAGAGGTTTGTTCATCAGCCTGTTTTTGTTGTATATTTTATTTATCAAAGTTAAGTTTTACAGATATTTTTCATTTAAAAGCTGTCATCTACTTGTTATTGATTCAACATAATCCATCCAGCATGGAAATGATATGAGCATTGCTGGAAGCCTGAGATTATCATGCACAGACGGTGTGCATGTGTGTGCACACAAGTGCACACACATAGGGATGATATGTAGTTATGTATATAAGTGTAGTTTATCTATAGACGATAGTTGTTTTGCTAATACTTTTTATCTTCTATTTTGCCATCTGTAAGTTTTAACCTCATTTAAAATTATTCTTTTTCTATATCTTCTTTTTTATTTTTTTTAATATATTTTATGAATTAGTAAAATTATCACCATGAAGAAAAGTTCAGTATAGATCAAAGAAACAGATACAACCCAACACCTCCAGCACAAACACTAACATCAGTTAACAACCAGCACAATAACAAGCTACACTAACATCCCTTATCACACCGTCCCCCCAAAAAAAAAAAAAATTTTGAACTGTCACAACCCAGACAAGAGCAGATTGCCAAGCTATTGAGAACAGAGGAGGAAATGCCCCACAAGCAGAAAACAGTCCTATTTAGGACAGAATTGCTGAAGTGTTCACCTGCCTCAATCCTAGTTCTAACTTCACATCTAATCATCTTCAGTATGCCTTCCTCAGAATTGATAAGACACTGGTGTAACTTTGGATTCCTTTGCCACAAGATGCGTAAATAGCATCCTTTTTCTATATTAAAATAACCTTCTCGTGGTGACCTGATTCATCTGCTCCATTTTTTGTCTGTTTTTCCTTCATGAGGTAGTTTTAAGAATTTGGAATACCAAGCTCAAAACAATGTCTTCTTGAATATTTATAGTTGTTAATTAGTTTTACTTTGAAAATCTGTAGGAAAAGAAGGCAATCCCGCAACAGAAGAAAGATGATCAGAAGCTTGTTGATGACTCATTGATCAAGTCCATTGAGGGTGTTCCAGATCTGAAGAGCTATTTGGCTGCAAGATTTTCTCTCAAGTCAGGCATGAAGCCTCATGAGCTAGTGTTTTAGACAAAATATCTCAGTTCTTACTGTGACAATTTTTGACTCTGAAGTTTTGTTTGACTAGATTATTAGTTGCCATTATTTCAAATTTTACTTGCAGAACCAAAATTTTGTATTGAGAAGATTTGCTTTATGCAAGAAATTCTTTTTGCCATTTTGGTTGTCTACTAAAGCAGCAGATCACCTTTCTGGTTTATAGTTTTGAATGCTAAATAAGGAAATGATGTTTGGGGTTCTCTCCCTTTTCCTCCTACTCTCTATCTTGACTTGCGGATACATGGATCTCGTGGACCTATTACACTCTTAGGTCTCATTTGTTTTCCTTCATTTTTTGGGTTTTAGGTATGATTGAAATACTTGGTCAAACTGAAAATCATTCCCCATTGATCAGGAAATCACACTAGTAACCTTAGTTTTAGCTTCAAGACAGCAAAAGCTTTCAAAATAATAGAATTATCTTTAATATCTCCAAATTAACTAAAGGCGAAAACATCATTTTAGTCCTTACATTTTGGCGCCACGATCAATTTAGTCCTTACATTTTGGGGCCACGATCAATTTTGTCCCTATTAGTTTTAAGTTGCAGTCAATTTAGTCTCTACCATTAACTTACTAATGGAAAATGCTTACGTGGCAAATGATTTGTCTTGTTGGCACACATGTAGATAATATAATAATATAAAGTTAAATATTTAAAAAGCTACCTAAGCATTTAATTTTTTTTTTTAAATCCATTTAAAAAAAAAAAAAAAAAAAAAAAAACAAAACAAAAAGATTAATTGAAAGAAAAAAAAAATTATTTTTTATAACAGCCCTCAATTTCTTTTATTTTCTTCTGTATTCTTAAAAACTTTTCTTAGCTTCCAAACACTATTCCCAGCAACACAACAATCTAAAACTAAATAATAATCACCCAAACTTAATTTTCTTTCATATTCTTCTCTTTTTATCTATTTTCCTAGCAACTTCACACAACTGCCCAACTATCAACACCCTAGATTTAACCATTTATAGCCAACATCAATATCCAAACCATTGAAGGTTGAAAAACTCAACCACCCAAGACCGAAACCCCTCAACTACTAGAAATTGGTTTAGCCATTTATAATCAAACAGTGCATTCAAAACCACAAGGCCTAGATCTGTTCGCCGATATCGAATCCCAATCACCCATCACAAAGTGAGTGGAGGTAGATATGTTCCGGTGAGTTATCGGAATGGATGAGACCCACTTCTCCTCCTCGCATCGTCCACGGTGGCGTACTCCGCGTCCACGGTCCCCTTTGGGCATCTGATGTCGAATCCTCGCATGAAGCCACCAATGTCCCCTCTTGCTCCACCATGCTCAGCCACGATTATTGGAAAAATAGATTTGGATTTTTGCTTCTGTGTGTGAGAGAGAATGAGAGAGTGGGAGGCGAAGATGAAAATAAAAGAAAGTGCTACTGCAATGTTTGGTTTTAGATTGTTGTATTGTTGCCTTGCTGGATATTGTGTTTTGTATCTAAGCTTAAGAAAGTCCAAGGATGAAAAAGAAAAGAAAATAAATTAAAGATTAAAAAAATCATTTTCTTTATTTTTGTACTTTCCATTTTCCAGTTAATCTTTTAGTTTTTTTTCTAAAATGGAATTTTTTAAAATTAAAATGCTTAGGTGGCTTTTTAAATATTTAGATATATAATTATATATTATTATATTAGCCACGTGTGCGCCAACAAGACAAACCTTTTGCCATGTAGGCATTTTCTGTCAGTAAGTTAACGGTAGGGACCAAATTGATTGCAACTTAAAAATAACAGGAACCAAATTGACTGCTACTAAAATGTAAGGATCAAATTGATCGTAAGCTCAAAATATAGGGACCAAAATGGTGTTTCCGCCATAACTAAAATACCCCTAAAATCTTCAAAATGTTATTAAACATTTAAAAAATATTTTTGAAACTTCTAATCTGACAGCCTTTTAAATGGCCAAATATCTTAGAAACTTCTAAAATAATGGAAATACTCATAAAATTTCCAAAATGATCAAAATGTCCTCAAGGATTTCAAAATACTTGTAAATTAAATCATCAAAATGACTAAAATGCCATATAAATCTCCAAAATGATATAAATATCCTTAAAATATCCAAAATGATTAAAACACCCTCAAAGCCTCTGAAATGATTAAAACACCTTGAAAACCTCGAAAATGATTAAAAAATTCTTACATCTAAAATTGGCTCAAATAACTTTGAAATGTCTAAAATAATCAAAATACCTTAAAATCTATAGTATGCTTGAAATACTCATACTAAAACAAGTTTCAAGTGACCTTTTGGAGGTTTCTGGGTTTGTAATTATAGATGTGATGATGTAACTGTGTAAGTTTAATTGATAATTTTTATAATTATTTTAGTTTTTTTTTATAAAAAATTTTAATTTTAATTTTAATTTTTTAATTTTTTTGTGTTGCACTCTTATTTTCATTGTACTTATTAGTATAATTTTATTTTAATTTTACTTATTTTTTCGGTTGATTTTCATTATTTTGTATTAATATTTTAAAGTGGTGAATTAAGGTTTTTCTTTAATCTCTATATAAAAATATAATAAAATTTGCTATTTTTTATACAAGGAAAATGGTAGGAAAAAAAAAAAAAAAACATTTTTAAGAACAACCAAAACACCGGAACAATTTTTATCAAAAAAAGAAAAAAAAGAAAAAGAAAAAAGAACACTGGAACAATCGGAGCATCTTTGGGAAATTTTTGGTTTCCTGTCTTTGGGGACACGTTTGGTTTGCCTCGGGTTACTACGATTAGCCATTAGCAGCAGTTTTGCTAGTCCCTTTTTTTCTTTTTAAAAAAAAAAAAAAAAAAAACTGATTCCATTTGTGAACTCATGTTTCAAATTTCAATTTCGTGATATATCTATCAACTTGAATTTCATAGTGTCATTGGGCAATTCTGAGGTCAGCTTTTGTCAAGTTAAGAGCTACCGGGTTCTAAGATTATATGCCTTGTGCCAATAATGGGTACTCTTGTGACTTGAATTTTGGGACCCTTTTGGATTAATATTATGACTGAAGATCCTCAAGCAAAATTTGGTGAACCAAATTGTTAGAATCACTTTATTTTCTAGACATACAAGTTCCAAACAACATAGGAATTCAAAAGGAAAATACTAGCAATGTCCATTCAATGGAACAAAAGAATAGAAAAGAAATGGAAATTTGCTTTGCATTAGAACAACACTTTTGATTAGAATGGCAAGTTGCTGGTGTTATCTGCTTCTAGCTCAGAGCATGCTATCAGCGCGAGATGGGAGTCTTCTGAAGAAATTGCTTGGTACTGTGGGTAGCTTGCTTCGGAATCTGGGGTGTCGTAACCAAAATAGTCCTGCAACCAAAGCAATTATCCTAAAGGGTGTCACATAGAGAATCACAGCTGCCATAAGGCAGAAGATGATGAAGAGGCTGGTTGCTCTTGTGTCTCTCCAGCTAAGCAGAGCCTGAAATCTCTCTCCCTGCGTTGCAATGTCTCCCACCACTGTCTGAATTCTTCCAGCTACACTTCTAAGCTTATCATACCTCATACGCACTACATCTTGAAGTTTACTGGTAGGAAATGTATCGAACTCTTCATCTAGTTCATCTGCATGAACTGCTTCTGCCCATGAAAGTTTAGTATCCATGTGAGGAGGATGCCTTGGCCGGAACCGGTAATTCCATATCCCAATAAGAAACATGTATAGGAATATAGTTGGAAGGATCAATTCCGGGTAGCAGATCAATATAAAGAACAGGACATGAACTAGGACTGAAGTAACTGGGTTCTTCCAATGACACACCTCACGGAGCCACCTGCTCATAGAGATTGCTCCCGCAAACAATGATACAATTCTATAGAAGTTAGCTTTGCTTCTTCTCATGCTCCACATGTGGGAATCCACATCCAGCATATACTCAACAACCTCCTTCCTTAGTGGTGGCTCGGCTCGGCCTAGCCTTGATGCTACAATATTCATTGCTTCAAATCTCAAGCTTTCTAATTGGTTTACAGTGAAGGGTTGTAGATAATGCATTTTTGGCAGTAATGGGTGTCCGTAAAGATAAATTATGTTTGCCAAAGAGAGACAGGTGAATCGAACTGCTAATTGGAGTTCACCCATCTTTTTCAATCCAGATGGGTGTAGAACTAGAAGAGGGTAAGAATTTGTATAAATTCGATCCATTTCCAGTGTAGATAGCCGGATTCTTACCTTCCCAATTCTAGAGTCTTTTTGAGATCCACCACCAGCAGCTGGTTTCTCATTTCCACCCAGATGGCAGTTGTCAAAGACTCCCAAGGTGATCACGGTGCAAGGATCATAGACCTCCCAAGTATATTGCTCATTCCATTTCGGATTGAAGCTTTCGATGATTGTTCTGGTTCTCACCCACTTCTGCCCATATTTGGCCACACAATAAGCATCTGTGGTTCCCCTACCGTCCTTGGTCTTCATTTGAAGAATCCCTTGAGCACTCAAAATACCCACTTCAAGGATGCCAACTGGATTCTTCCATAGCTGCCTAACAGTTGGCCGTACATCACTTATGTACATTGTTGATTCATCTAGTACATGGTAAGCACCCTCAAGACAGACTCGGAGATGAACCCTGCTTGAGAACTTCTGCTCATGCCTTTTGTCTCCCTCCAAGACACCAAACCCAAATTTTTCAAGGTTGAACCAGCGAGAGTGGACTGGCCTGTGATCCAAGCGCCTCTCAAAAATGGTAAGTGGCAAGACTATCCTTCCCATAACTTCATCTTTTGCAGAGGTTACTTTATTCTCAACTGTAAGAGTCAGCTGCTCTTCAAAAGGTTCAGCTGTTACAAAGATTAGATCTTCATTCCAGAGTGGATTAGTGGTCCGAGTTGGGCATATCTTTGTTTTCAGTACCTGCTTTCCAACGTGAGCCTTCACAAAAGCTTGTGGTGGTTGGCCTCTGTCAAGTGGCTCTACATCCTGAGCTTCAATCACATTAACCCTGAGATACCACAGTTTTGGTGAAACATAAACCTTGGAACGGATGTTGAAAACCCCTTCTCCCTGAACTGAAGCAGCATCTGAGTGCCAGGACTCCGGGAAAGCTTCATCGGCTTGTGTTCCCATCCAAACAGCAAGCATAATCTCTCCTCTCACCTTGCTATTCCCCTGCCGGTCCTCTAATCTATACCACTGAGGTGCTAAAGGACTGTCTGGTGGAACCCTTGTTGGCACTTCATGCATGTCGAAGACCACCTTCCCTATATAGTCGTCTCTTGTCACCACCTCTTTGTCTCTGACATAAACTTCAAGAAGTGAAGCTTGAATCCTCTCTTTTGAGAAGGCAAAGACCTGCTTCCATTCAGGGTTTGTTCTCTTCTCGAAGTGCTGAGTTTTTCCCTTATAATTGCCGAGCTTCACTTCTACATATGGGTCACAGCTTCCGGTTACAGAATTGGTGGGAAGATCTTTGGCTTTCACAACTCGAACATATAGATAAAACATCTGTTCGACTAGATCATAAGTGCTCGTAGCTCTTTCACTGCTAATCCACCCACCCCCACCACGTAGTCCTCCATGTGGCCATCGTTCCCCCAGCTGGGGTTTCATGTCCTTCAGTTTGTAGTCCTCTTGCTGCTTAGGAGCAGTTGGTGTACTCATTGGTGAAGGCTGAGTTCCTTTCTTCTGGCAATATTTGTGCTAAAATTTCCTTTTTGCTGCAAAATCTACTCTTTGTAGATATAATTGGTTGTAGCACCAGCTGATTAGCTACTGCAAGAGCATTAAAAATTCCAGCAAGAAGAATTGTGGTAGTTGAGGTATCAATCACTGCTCTTGTAGCTTTGATGCCTGAAGTTGAAACATGAACATAATATCAATAGTAGCTATTGGAAGATACATTGCAGAAAATAGAGTAGAGATATTTGTCCAGACTCTCTAGTCTAAAGTTTCTCTTACCTTTAACATACTATAAAAAGTTTGTTAATAGCTGGAACCGTCTTCATCGCCTCTGTTGCCATGAGTTCTTCATATCTTATGGGAAAGATAGAGAAATATCTTTCCTCACCATAGTTATGATCAATAGTGATATCAAGACACTTCAAATCCTGGAAGATAAATAAGAAGCTGCCCAAAGGGAAGCAGGTACAGATTGAGTTTTGGTTCTGTAGTATTCAGAGTAAACTATTACAACCGGGCTAGATGGTTCTTTCCATTTCTTGGCTTTAACTTTAAGAATGTGGCTTCTGCAACTTCACTACCATCTCCATAATACCTTTTATGAGCAATTTTTGTCAAACCCTTTATATGTGGATTTAATAAACTAAAAGGAATCCTAATTTTTATAAAGGACAACAGAACATAATGAATTAATGATATAGGTGCTGATTGATGGTCATTACTGTACGCACTACAAGGTGTGCTGGAAGGAAAATGATGGAGAAAGCTTTTGCTTTGTTTAAACGCAGATTAATGATAGTGCTGAAAAAGCAAGTGGGATGGTTGTCAAAATTCCATGCTTCTAAAAGATTTTGGATACCCCACTTGAGAGGACAAAGATAGTCTTTCCGGTAAAAATCTCAGTCATGTAATACATTAAGCACTTTATTGGATTCTTTCGACTTTCGTAGCTTTGTTTAATTATCAAAGTGCAGAAATGACCACTCACAATTGCCCCCCACCCGCCCTATCTTCCTGCTTTTGATTTTCCAACATTGAAGACAAGTAAGAGCAATGTGTTCTCGTAATTTTGTTTTCACCAAATTGCTTTTGCTATGTGGACAACTTTCTTCTTTTTGCAGGAACGGTAATGGGAAGTAAAGCAAGAGAAACGGATAAAAAAAAATTCAAAGGGGGCTAAAGGCTAAAAAAGCAGAGTATGCTAGCTTAGAGAAAAGCAAAAGCAAAAACATAAAGCTGAGGCTGAGGGTAACTGGGTAAGTGACCTTGCACATAAAGATGCTTTTGAACATTATTCACTTTCTTTATTCTTCATTCAACATAATTTCCTATTCTAAATATACTTTCTACCTGTAAACTTTAAAAATTTCAGGATGCATCGGCAGCCTTATAATTTATCAATGATTAATATGTTTTATTAGGGAAAATATCAAAGTGGTGATGTTTTCTGAAGTTGATCACAATCTCCAAGTTAATGAAAAATTAACCCACCTCTCAAGTCCTTTGAGACACATAAAATAACATTTGTTGCAAGCTGATTGAAG
Organism: Notholithocarpus densiflorus; assembly: GCA_030021035.2. Classification (NCBI taxonomy): domain Eukaryota; kingdom Viridiplantae; phylum Streptophyta; class Magnoliopsida; order Fagales; family Fagaceae; genus Notholithocarpus; species Notholithocarpus densiflorus. The sequence goes on from JARYZH020000011.1 coordinate 5,820,736, forward strand.
CCTCGTGGCGGCAGGAGGCAGTATAAAATGAATGAAAGGCCTAAATGGAAAATTCTAATTAAATGCAACATTAAATTAAAATTTTATAATTAAAATCATTAAATATTTGGAGGAACTCCAAATTAAGCATCCCATAGTTGCCTATAAACAAGGGTCCTCATCTATATATCTTGTGAGAGACCTCGAAAAAAAGTGTCTTTCAAAAAAGAGATTTGGGTACCTTTTAAGACACCTCTCTTTTTGGGTAAAGTGGTGTGGAGTCGCCACTTATTTGTTTAAACAAAAAAAAAAATAAGAAAAAATAAATACATGATTGAATTGTTCTCTTTATTGATTGAATAAAAAATTACATAATTGAAAAATTAAAAAATTACATGGCTTTGGGTCTTAGTTACAAACTACCAAATACTTATATGACTTTTTATCCTAGTTACAATCCACCCAAAATAAAACAAAGACAAGGCTTAGATCTACTTATCCAAAGATCCAAATTAGGAGGCTAGGTTACGAAATGGGAAGGTGTTAGGCACCCATTCCACTCAGACAGAGTCTGGTCTTCTAGACTCTTGTGACCAATGTACCATTCTATGCATGTCATAAATGATATGTTAAACATGTAAAAAAAAAAAAAAATTTAAATCACACAAATTTATTTATGAATGAAGTCTCTTCTTTTGTTTTTTGTTTTTTAAAAATCAGATTTGTTTTGGTTATAAAAAAAACGTTTTTGATTTGTAAAAATACCAGATCTATTTTGTGGTATGTAAAAGAAGTGTGTTGGGAAATTTAGACCCCGGTTGAAAGAATTAATAAGTTTTAAATCCAAATTGTTAATTAGATTAATTATGAATAAACCTTGTTAAAACAAACAAACATCAATATCATGTCAAAATCGTGCAGCGGAAAAAATAAATAAGACAAGATATGATGACCTAGGAAAACCAATGAAACAAACTAGTTTCACAGTAAAAAACTTGGGAGGAAACCTTCCCGAAAAGCAATTCACTATAGTAAAGAGAAGTTTCAGATCTGGTACAAAACCTTTGTCCCTAGACTCTACAATCCCCGTAGATGAACTCACAGCAGAAATCTTCTACTGCTTCAGAACCTCTAAACTCTTCAATATATGAACTCCACCCTTTGATGATGCACGAATCCTAGTACATGACTAACCAATTGCGCGGATCCCAGTACGCGACTTCAATCACCAACTAGAAGAAGATGTTGGCTGCAAAGTTCTTCACTTTATCAACAATGAAAATCAAGAAGCACTTGGTTACAAAACCCTAAGGTGCAAAGATGCAGTAGTTTCTTTCAGAGAGAATAAGGCATCGATCACCTTTTTCATATGTTCTCCTTGTATTCTCTTATGTGACGGCCTCTAAAACAAGCTTTATATATGTCTAGGGTTATGAGAAAAGAAACCCTACACATACATGTCATCATGGGCCGAAAATTAGATCTGAAAATCTGAATTCCCATAACCTCGATCGATCGGGAGGTGTCGAGCTTTAAACTTCAACAGATACAGCTATCGAGAAGCTATCGAGGAGCTGTCAAGGAGACAGAAGCTTTCTCGATCGATCCACAAGCTATCGAGAGGTGTCGAGATTGCGATAACAATCAACTGAAGAGCTCGATAGATAGCCTAGCTGTCGAGAGGTGTCGAGCAGTTGTCGAGCTATCTGTCCGCAAGTGTCGAGCTATCTATCCAGCTTTAATGACAGCTTTTCTTCACTTGTTTCTTGGTTCAATCTTCATGGGTTTAATACTAGACTTGAACAACATGTTTCTTGAAGTATTAAACACATTCTAAATCTACCCAAATACAAGTAAAGTGCGTTTTGTCAAAAGATTAGCCAATTACATAAAATAGTGACATATGTTCCTAACAAGTGAATCACATATGTCCTAACAATCTCCCCCTTTGGCAATCCGTGACAAAACCACAACAAACAAATGAACATATGAGAGAAGTCATAAATCACTGAACTCATATTCACTTGTTGAATACAATAAAATCTATCATAACATAAACTCTTGAAAAACTTTGCAAAAAGAGAGTTTATGGCAAGTAGACTTTAACAACCTGTATTTCTGAAACACTTTAAACAAAACTCATCAAGGCATCTTTGTGTGAAACAGAAATAATAGATTGCATACAAGATATAAGAAACATGTGTATGGAGATAGAAAAGAAACAACACATGTAAGGGTAGGTGAAGAAGACATACATCATCAAAGATAAGCACAATGTATGTAAACATGATCATAAGACCGGTGTACAAGAAGAAGGAAGTAAGCACTCCCCCTAACAAGATGAAACACAACTCTCCCTTATAAAGGAATGTATTTCTCCTCCTAACATGTAGAATCTTAAAAAGAAACCACATATCTCCACAATTTCTCCCCCTTTTTGTCATGATTGACAAAGGGTACAAGAAGTTAGAAAGCTTCACCCGAGAAATATGAAGATGATCAAAGGGGTACAAAGAATCCATATAAATGCATGAATGTAATGAAACAAGATGTTATGGATGACAAGATAATAGAAAGATGCAAAACATGTGAAAAACAAATCTCTCAATAAGAAAAATGTTAAGCACATAGATCTCAAAACACACACACACACTAAACAAGTCTAACCAATTTTATATTTTCAAAAACAAGTCAAGATAGTTTAGTGAGCATACATTAACACATGTAAACCTTTGTGATGGCCAAATCACATTGTACCTACACATGTATCAAGAGTAGCAAATGAATATTGCGTGTTGTGTGTAAAAAACATCGCAAGATTGCATGAGTGTATACATGTTATGACGATTTGAGATATGAGAAAATCACTTTAACTCACACACAATCATAACTGTTTGATGGGGACTATCACCTTCGAGATACATCCTATAACTCCCACATCTCTTAGAATATACGCTTGCAATAATATTTAAAAGCATTTTGATCTTTTTGCTTTTTATTTTCTTTGCGTATTTTTCTTTTTGAGCATATCATGCATGGCTATATAAGAGAGAGAAAAGAAATACCCAATGATATTTGACATTCCAATTTTGCTATGTCGAAACACACAAATGTCATTGACATTACATTTTTGCTATGCCGAAGTATACAGATGTCAATTCATGATTGGCGGGCAACAGTGGTGAAATGGTTATTTATGCCTTTCTCTTAGGATTTTCTAGTCATTCTTGTCAAAAAGAGTGATACGAGTGTTAAGTACAAGAGATAACTTAATCTTACTCATCACAAACAAGAGCCACAAACCTCACTTGCTTAGTTGTGCATAGAGATGCTCATCTAAGGTACAAGAGATATAAAGTTTAGAAAACTTTGTTTCAATGGCCATCTAAGGTACACAAGTACCAATGTATACAAAACACACTATTTTTGTATTTTTCTGATTTTTCAATTTTTAAAAAAAACTAAACAACCAAACAAAAATAGACAAATAACATGAAAGCATGAAAGAAAGATGCATATGCATGAAGGCATGATAGAAAAATGTAGATACATGAAAGCATGATTCCAAAAGGAGATAAGAAATCAAGTAAAGAGAATCCTACTTTAGATAGAAAGAATTAAAATAGAGGATAAACAGAAAAGACAATTAAGTCTTAGGCTCCTTTCTCACCCACACAGCACGAGTCTTTGGCTGTGAAGATAAAAAGGCACGTGTCCTAGTATGTTTACTAAAGGACATAGAAGAATTAAAATTCTCCTGAAATTGAGTTAAAAAGCTCAAGACTTTTAATAACTCTCCAAACAAAGGTGTAGGTCCTTGAGAGGAAACCTGTGACCGTTTGGACAATTGCTTAAAAGGATACAACTTAAAGCAATTAGGATGAATGTGTCCAGAAACACCACAATGGTGACAAACATGAGGTCTAACAAATGATTTAGAATTAGTCAAATCAGTTTTGGATTTCATACCTTTATTACCTTTCTTAGATTGAAGCACAAAGACAGTCTTTGATCCAGAAGCCGTGGAAGAGGAGGGGCTGAAGGAGACAGCATATCCTAAGCCAATCTTATCAGAACTAGGCTTTTGAGCATTCAATACCTCATCAAGCTTTGCACTAGACATCCTCTCTATTTAAGTTCTAGCTTGACTAAGCTCAACCTCAAGATTCTTGACCTTCTCTTCTAATGAGGTGTTCTCCTCAACAAGAGACTTAACTAATCTTGTAGTCTCATCTTGTTTGACTAACAGATCAGATTTTTCAGTTTTTACCTCATTAAGCTCTTTTCTACAAAGATGAGAAGTCTTCTTAGATTTTATAAATTCAATACATAGCTTATCATAGGCTTCCTGAAGGGTCATCTTCTTGGGTACTTTATCATCAAAAGAATCCTCACTGTCACTAGCACTCTCCACAATCACCTTATCGGTTGAGGCAACAAAGGCCATAACGTGAGTACATTCACCCACATACTCATCAGAAGAGTTATTCTCAGTATCACTCCAAGTAGCAATCAACCCTTTATCTTTTGACTCCTTGATCTTTTCCTTAATAAGGTAGTTTGAGTACTCTATCCTCATATGACCAAAACCTTTGCACTCATGGCATTGGATGAGGGGTTTCTCATTCTTGCCCTTCCTTGAGGATTTAAATTTCCTCGGAGGTTTACCCTTATCCTTTTTCCTGAACTGAAAAAGCTTGATAATCTCATTAGTTATGAAAGTTAGATCCTCATCATCATCATCATCTTCATCTTCATCTTCATCTTCAGAGTCCTCAATCTCTTCCTTTATACCCTTAAGAGCCAAGTTTATACTCTTTCCACCTTTTCCCGTTAAACCTAATCCCATCTCATAGGTTTGAAGGTTCCCTACAAGCTTAGTCAAAGGAATTTGATCAATGTCCTTTACTTCTTCAATGGCAGTGATCTTGGCATGGAATCTTTTAGGTAGGGACCTAAGGATTTTCCTAACAATTTTGGATTCCGTAATAGATTCTCCAAGATTGAAGGCAGAATTCACAATATCCATGAGTTTAGCATAGAACTCATCAAAGGTCTCATCCTCCTCCATCCTTATTTCTTCAAAACTACTAGTGAGTTTTTGAAGCTTCACAGTCTTTACTGCCTTGGTACCTTCATAGGTGGTCTCAAAAATGGTCCATGCTTCCTTGGCAACTTCCGTGGATGATATTTTCTTGAATTTCTCATTGGTCACTCCACAAAACAAAGCATTCAATGCCCTACTGTTGAAATTTGCCGCTATGATTGTTGCATCATCCCAATCCACCAGCGCTTCTTTTGGTTTAATCCAGCCAACTTCAACAGCTTGTTATACCTGTTTATCTAGAGCCTGCAAAAAAACTTTCATACGAACTTTCCAGTACGCATAATTAGTTCCATCAAATAAAGGAAGAATCAAAAGAGATTGTCCACGATCCATGACAACGAGGATCAAGGATCACACTCAGGAAATTAATCCAATCAGAGTGTACCCACTTTGATACCACTTGTTGGGAAATTTAGACCTCGGTTGAAAGAATTAACAAGTTTTAAATTCAAATTGTTAATTAGATTAATTATGAATAAACCTTATTAAAACAAACAAACATCAATATCATGTCAAAATCATGCAGTAGAAAAAATAAATAAGACAAGATATGATGACCTAGGAAAACCAATGAAACAAACTAGTTTCACAGTAAAAAACCTGGGGGGAAACCTTCCCAAAAAGCAATTCACTATAGTAAAGAGAAGTTTCAGATCTAGTACAAAACCTTTATCCCTAGACTCTACAATTCCCATAGATGAACTCACAGCAGAAACCTTCTACCACTTCAGAACCTCTGAACTCTTCAATATATGAACGCCACCCTTTGATGATGCACGAATCCCAGTACGTGACTAACCAATTGCGCGGATCCCAGTACGCGACTTCAATCACCAACTAGAAGAAGATGTTGGCTGCAAAGTTCTTCACTTCATCAATAATGAAGATCAAGAAGCACTTGGTTACAAAACCCTAAGGCGCAAAGACGCAGTAGCCTCTTTCAAAGAGAATAAGGCATCGATCACCCATTTCATATGTTCTCATTGTATTCTCTTATGTGATGGCCTCTAAAACAAGCCTTATATATGTCTAGGGTTGTGAGAAAAGAAACCCTACACATACATGTCATCATGGCCCGAAAATCAGATCTGAAAATCTGAATTCTCGTAACCTCGATTGATCGGGAGGTGTTAAGAAGGTGTCGAGTTTTAAACTTCGATAGATACAGCTATCGAGAAGCTATCGAGGAGCTGTGGAGGAGACAGAAGCTTTCTCGATCGATTCACAAGCTATCGAGAGGTGTCGAGATTGCGATAACAATCAACTGAAGAGCTCGATAGATAGCCTAGCTGTCGAGAGGTGTCGAGCAGTTGTTGAGATATCTGTCCACGGTGTCGAGCTATCTGTCCAGCTTTAATGACAGCTTTTCTTCACTTGTTTCTTGGTCCAATTTTCATGGCTTTAATACTAGACTTGAACAACATGTTTCTTGAAGTATTAAACACATCTTAGATCTACCCAAATACAAGTAAAGTGCGTTTTGTCAAAGGATTAACCAATTACCTAAAATAATGACATATGTTCCTAACAAGTGAATCACATATGTCCTAACAAAGTGGTTTTTGGAGATAAAAATCCAGATCTTTTATTTTTTATTTTTTATTATTACGTAAAATAAAGTCTTTTAGTTTGAAAAATATCAGATCTGTTTTTTAAGAACTAAAAAAAATGGTTTTTTGGTTTATAAAAGATCAAATCTGTTTTATGATAATAAAAAATGATTTTTAATAACAAAAAATCAGATCTGTTTTTATATGTTAAAAAAAATGAAAAGGATTTTTCTTTTAAGAAGAGAGTTTCACTCATAATATGAATTTATGCAATCATGAATTAAATAGACAAAAGCAAACACAATCTGATGAAAAGTAAGTTCGTCAGTTAGAGTGTGCAGATGGAACCAATCCTCAACCTGTGTAAATGTACCTCCAAAGATGGTCACCGGTGTGGTGCTTGCCACCACGTCTCCGATGCCAAAGTCAGTATAAGGGAACCCTTTGTAAATCTAAATAGAATTGTAGAATAACAGTAAGATTATTTGAGTATTTTTTTGTACCTTGTATTGGCACTTGTGAAGGCTTTATATGTGTTGCCTTGAGTTCTAGCCGTTGTGGTTGATATTGTGATGTTAATGCCTTTCTTAGTAATGCCTCTTGCTAGTAATGGGGCTTTACTATGCTTCCAACGGTCTATACAACTGGTTTTGTAACCGTCCGGGGCTTTATTGGCAGCATTGAATGATCTTGCTACCTTTGTCAGTATCATGGGTATTTCCTTAGACTCGTCTTAGAGGATGGTCCCGTCTGTCCCCTTGACCTCGTCTGTAATTGGTTTCGTCAGTCCCATCAGCTGCCCCCGGATTCTGTGGTCGTCGTGATATGTCATGACGTCCATAGAAGATGAAAGGTTCTTAGACCGTAAGCGACTCTTGGGATTTCGTGCTGTATTAAATGCGTTGTGGTGGCACCGTGTGTGTTGTGGCCACGTGGCGCGTGCTGATCGGTAGAGTTATTAGCATGTCCCTTGGGTTTCCCGCTGTTTTTCAGTTTTTTGGGCCTTAGTTTTTAAACTTCCTTTTCCTTTTATTTCTCCCTTCACTTTTTCCAAATTCACTAATCATTGCTCTGAGTTTCTTCTTTTCCATTTTCTCTGGTGACTGTTCTGGCGACATCCTTTGAATTTTTCTCCGATTGAGCTGTACCTTTTCAAGGTATGTTTCTCTTTTTCTCTTCCTTTATCTCCTTTTTCTTCGCAATCGGTTATGAGTTCCTGATTCCCTCTTTCCTTTGCTGTGGTTGTTTCTGTTTTCTGGCTTTTGGGTTTTTAGTGTTTTTTCTGGGTGTCCATGGTTAGTAGTTCTAAGGTTAGAATAGCTTGCCCCTCAGTTTCTTTCCTTTTCGCACGTTTGGGGGGGTCTTTAGGTATTTTCCCAAACCTTGAGGACTTCGTTTTTGAGGGTAATAGTTTGGGCGTTGTATTGGCTGAGTTGTTTCCTTTGCTTTGTCAATCAATTGATTGGTTTGAGGGTTTGGTGAGAGAGAGGGGGACGATGTCTGAGGTTAGATCTAGTGAACTCGAGACTGGGTTATCATCTAGTGGTGACCCGGTTGGGGGAGATACTGCCGTTTCTACCCCTCGAGAGGTTAGGGCTTTCCACGCCCTCGATGAGGTGTGTGGGCTGGATGCTGACACCGTGGGTAGATTTAAAGATAGGTTTCAATTTTCGGAGCAGGTGCGTGTTCGTCGGCCTAATGACGAGGATAGGGCTTGCCATTTCTTTCCTGGTGAGGTATGCTTCTATGAGGCTGCCTTCACCTGTGGACTTAGGCTCCCCGTCCATCCGTTCATGATGGAGCTTTTAGATTATTTTGGTATTGCTCCTGGGCAACTTATGCCCAATTCATGGAGGATTGTGGTCAACTGTATGGAAATATGGTTGGCTGCTAACGGGGACATGATTAAGGTAGGTGAACTCGTCTACCTATATCGTTTGAAGGAGTCTAAGGAGTACGGATATTATGAGTTAGTACCCTGGGAGAGGAGAACAAGGATTGTCAGGGGTTTACCTTCGTCCTTCAGGTATTGGAAGTCAAGATTTTTCTTTGTGTCCGGGGACGATTTTGAGACTCCCTCCAGCGGGGAATGGGGTGATATCCCGAGGTTGCTTTGTCGGTGGGGAACCTCGACCTTAGGTGCGTCAGTATCTCTTTTTGTCATTTTTTTTTTTTTTTTTTTTTTTTTGGTTTCGTTGTATTTGCTGTTACCGTCACTGACTCCTTGGCTTCTTGTTTTGCGCAGTTAAAAGACGGCCTAAGCTCAAGAGCAGGCATAAGGAGCGTGTTGATCAGGCGATAGAATACGCTTTGACGATAGAAAGTTGGGAAGATCTGGTGGATCCGCGAACTCTTGCTTTCTATAATCTTGGTCCCGACCCGTCTCCCTACGTCCTGCGCAGCATTGACATTGAAGGAAAAAAGAGTAAGTATTGAGCTTCGTCAGTTAAGATTCTCTTGTATACACTTGGATTTTTTTTTTTTTTTAACAAGTGTTCTCTTCTTGTAGAAATGACGACCAAGTTCAACAAAGATTTGTATGCGAAGATGAGGTCCAAGAAGGACGAGCCATTGTCCAACATTGGCAAGAAGGGAGTGCGTGTTACGGGGAAGGGTCCATCCACTACTCCAGCTGCTTCTGCCACCCCCATCGTTTCTGGTGCTGAGACTATGAGGACGGCCTCTCCAACCGTTTCAGTTGAAGAGATCCCTACTTCTTCTTCAAAAAGGCCGCGCTTATCGGGCAAGGAGAAGGAGAAGGCTGATCCTTGTTCATCTTCCGTTTGGGACGACGAGGGACTGGCAGTGGAGAGGGGGCCGTGACTGCCGAGGACTTGAAGGTTTTTTCTGGTGTGCCTCTCAACGTGGTTGCGAATCAGCACGTCCACAGGCTCGTCCATGTAAAAATTCTCTCGCATCTTTTAATCTCATTCTTTCCCTTCTTATTGTACTGACGGCTTCAATTTTCTTTTTAGGTGTTGGGGGAAAGTCTCCATATTGCTTCTGAATACTCCACTCAGGAGGTTAAGGTGGCGTCACTGATGTCCAGGATGGAGGCTCTGGAGAAGGAGAATTCTACTCTGAAGAAGAATCTCATTGACTCCATGGACGAGGCTAATACCTTAAAGGAAAAATCTAAGACTTTGAATGACGATCTCAGAGCTAAGTGTCAGCTAACCTTGGAGAAGGACGAACAAATTCTGGCTGCCAAGGAGAAGCTTAAAACTATTGCAGCGAGGTCCGTCGAAGCTTTCCAGCAGACTGACGAGTACAACACAGTGCTCTTCAGTTGGTACTTCAAGGGTTTTGAGCTTCTAAGGAGGAACCTAATCAAGCATCCCACTGGAGTTGACCTGCAGAACTTGGATCTCGAGGAGGTGGATCAGGAGATGGCGATGGACGAGGCTGCCCAGTCTTCGGCTCCCAAGGGTGACGCTCCCGAGAAGGCTCTTGCTGACGATGCCCCTGCTGGTGACAATGCTGCCGTTGATACTTGAGTTTACAACTTGTGGAAGATTTCCTTCTCTTTTCCCTGTATTTTTTTTTTTTTTGGGTGCCTGTTTTTGGGCTTTTTGTAGACCTAATTTCAAAACAATTTCCTTCTGATCTATCTTGAAAATAGTATTTTTAGCCCAGTGTTTATGGGCCTTTTAGATGTAAAAACAACGGTGACTGCCCGTTGTTTTTGGGTTTTTAATTAAATTTATAACTGCACACTTACTTGCATTTGTGATCACACACTTATTGGCTCGCGATATGCCTGTGCTATCTTACCTTCGTTTGTGTTTTACACTTAGTAAAATTTTTGGTTGTGACTTTCCTTTTTCTTCGTCATCGATTTCGTCTTGCGTGGGTCTCATTACTTAGTTGATTTCCTGTGACTCGTGCTTCTTCTAAGGATCTTGTCGAGGGTTTTGGTGAATTGGTTGGGAGCCCAGACTCAACCTGAGCTTTGTTCTGGGACTCACATTTTTTTTTATTTTAGGGGTCTTACCCGTTTTTGGATTCGTCAGTAACTTACATTCGTCTAGGCGGAAAATTGTTACTTAGCCTTGTGTGGCTTATACCCTTTTTAGGGATATTGCCATTCTTTTTTGGTTTCGTCAGTAACTTACATCCGTCTAGGCGGAATATTGTTACTTAACCATGTGTGACTTACGCCCATTTAGGGATCTTGTCATTCTTTTTTGGCTTCATCACTAACTTACATCCGTCTAGGCAGAATCTTGTTACTTAGTCTTGTGTGGCTTACACCCTTTTTAGGAATATTGCCATTCTTTTTTAGCTTCGTCAGCGACTTACATCCGTCTAGGCGGAATCTTGTTACTTAGCCTTGTGTGGCTTACACCCTTTTTAGGGATATTGCCATTCTTTTTTGGATTCGTCAGTAACTTACATCCGTCTAGGCGGAATCTTGTTACTTAGCCTTGTGTGGCTTACACCCCTTTTAGGGATATTACCATTCTTTTTTGGCTTCGTCAGTAACTTACATCCGTCTAGGCGGAATCTTGTTACTTAGCCTTGTGCAGCTTACACCCTTTTTGGATTTACAACTGATTTGGCCTGCTGGCAGGAACACATTAGCTGAATAATTCTCTTATTGATTTCAGGAATGAATACATTTATTTGTTACATTTATTGGTGGTACTTTTTCAAGTGCTTGATGTTCCATGGTCTCGGGAGCCTCTGTCTATCTAAGGTTTCCAGGTGATAGCTGCCTTACTTGGAGTAGTGGACGACTCGGTAGGGTCCTTCCCATATGGGGCCAAGCTTTTCTTAGGCAGGGTCTCTAGTCGCAGTGGTGACCTTGCGCAGGACGAGGTCGCCTATGTCAAGTCATTTGAGCTTTACCCTCCTGTTGTAATATTCGACCATCTTCTGTCGGTGCTTTGTCATTCTACTGGAAGCTTTGTCTCTTACCTCGTCTAGATAATCCAGGTTGATTCGTAGTTGGTCGTTGTTGTCTTCTTCGTGCAATAACTCTCGTCTGGCGCTGGTTACTCCTATTTCAACCGGGATTACTGCTTCAGTGCCATAGGTGAGTTTGAAGGGGGTTTCTCCAGTTGGGGTTCTTGTCGTGGTCCTTTAGGCCCACAACATGTTGGGCAATTCCTCTGGCCAAGCACCCTTTGCGTCATCCAGTTTAGCTTTGATGATCTTGAGTAGTGTTCGATTCGTCACCTCTGTCTGTCCGTTCACCTGTGGATGCCTTGGGGACGAAAACTGGTTCTTGATGCCTAGGTCTGAACAGAAGTCTCTGAAGCCTTGACTGTCAAACTGCCGCCCGTTATCTGTTATGATCGTCCTTGGAATCCCGAACTTGTAGATTAAATTCTTCCATACGAAGCTCCTTATTCTTGCTTCAGTGATGGTTTCTAGCGCGTCTGCTTCGACCCACTTTGTGAAATAATTAATAGCAACCAGTAGGAATTTTACCTGACCTTTTCCTTGGGGCAGCGGGCCGACGATGTCAATTCTCCATTGTGCAAACGGCCATGGGGATGTTATCGTCGTCAGTTTCTCTGTTGGGAGTCGTTGGACATTCCTGAACCTTTGGCATCTGTCACACTTCTTGACAAGCTCCACTTGTCCACTTGCATAGTAGGCCAGAAATAACTTGTTCGAATTACCTTACTTACTAGGGATCTTGAGCCAACATGATCCCCGCAAACTCCTTCGTGGATTTCTTCTAGGATGTACTTAGCTTCCTCTTCGTCAACACACTTCAAGTAAGGCAAGAAGAAGCCTCTCTTGTATAAGGTATCATTTAGGATCGTGAATCTGGCTGCCCTTTTCTTGATCTTCTTGGCCTCTTCGGCGTCTTGAGGGAGGTGGCCATCTTGGAGGAAAGATAGGATCGATGTCATCCAGCTGTTTGTACTCTGGATTGCAAATGTTGGGACTTCTTCAATGCTGGGGCGCTTTTGGACCTCCATGTCTAACTCCATGCTCGTTGATTCCACTTCTGACGAGGCCATTTTTGCTATCTCATCTGCTGCCATATTCTGACCTCTTGGGATTTGCACGAATTCCAATTTGTCAAACTCTTGAGTCAGATGTTTCGTCAGCCTGAGGTATTTCTGCATTCTCTTCTCCTTTGCTTCTTACTCTCCCTTGATTTGCCCAATTACCAGCTTTGAATCATTTTGGACTAATAGGTTCTTAGCTCCAAGGGCCTTACCGAGTCTTAGTCCCATCAGTATTCCTTCGTACTCGGCCTCGTTGTTGGTAGCCGAAAATTTCAGTTGAACTCCGTATTTGAGCACTTCTCCGTCAGGGGTGACTATGACGACCCCTACTCCCCCCCTCTTTTGGGTTGACGAACCATCGGTCTGTATCGTCCATCGTTCGGCCTCGTTAGTGAGACTGTCCTCATCCGAGAAGGTGAACTTGGCGATGAAGTCCACCAAAGCTTGTGCCTTAATGGCTGTCCTGGGATGGTACTCAATGTCAAATTGGCTGAGTTCAATTGCCCATTGGACCATTCTTCCAGCTGCCTCAGGTTTGTTCATGGACTTTTTGATAGGTTGGTTCGTCATCACCACGGTAGGATTCGCCTGAAAATACTGTCTTAGCTTGCGTGAGGCCACTATTAACGCGAACGCAATCTTTTCAATCCTTGGATATTTGGACTCAGCCCCTTGGAAAGCTTGGCTGACGTAGTAAACTGGGAGCTGTTTCTTGCCTTCTTCTCGAATCAGGGCTGCACTCACGGCTGTAATTGATACTGCCAAGTACAAATATAGGTTTTCCCCTCCCTTGGACGGACTTAAGAGAGGAGGATTACTCAGGTAGCGTTTGAGTTCGTGGAACGCTGCTTCACATTCGTCGGTCCAGGTAAAAGCCTGTTTCAAGGTCTTGAAGAAGGGCAGTCATTTGTCCGTCGCTCTAGAGACAAATCTATTAAGAGCTGCAATCCTTCCTATGAGCTTCTGGACTTCCTTGACGGTCTTGGGCGATGCCATGTTCACTATGGCTTGCACCTTTTCCGGGTTTGCTTCTATTCCTCTCTGAGAAAACATGAATCCCAAAAACTTTCCCGAGGCTACACCAAAAGCACACTTACTGGGGTTCAGCTTCATCTGGTACTGTCTGAGTGTGACAAACGTCTCCTTCAGGTCGTCTAGATGCGTCAGTTCTTCCTTGCTCTTGACGAGCATGTCATCCACATATACTTCCATGTTCCACCCAATTTGCTTGCTGAACATTTTATTCATCAGCCTCTGATAAGTTGCCCTTGCATTTTTTAATCCGAAGGGCATTACCTTATAGCAATAAAGCCCCTGACTTGTGATGAAAGCAGTTTTCTCCTGGTCTTCTTCAGCCATCTTTATTTGATTGTACCCTGAGAAAGCGTCCATGAACGTTAGTAGTTTATGCCCAGTTGTAGAGTCTACAAGCTGGTCTATCCTTGGTAGGGGGAAATTATCTTTTGGGCAGGCTTTGTTCAGGTCCGTGAAGTCCACGCATATTCTCCATTTCCCGTTTGACTTCTTCACCAGGACGACATTTGCGAGCCATTCTGGATAATACACTTCTCGTATGAAACTTGCTGTTAGTAATTTGTTGACCTCGTCTGTAATGGCTTGGTCTCGCTTAGGGGCGAAGACTCTTCGTTTCTGCTGGACGGGCTTCTTTTTAGGATTCACATTTAACTTGTGCTTGATAACTTTCGGGGATATGCCAGGCATGTCCTCGTGGCTCCATGCGAAGACGTCGAGGTTTTCCTTAAAGAACTGAACTAGCATTGCTCTTATCTCGGGACTTAATGTCTTCCCTATCCTCGTTGTCTGGGTTGTCTTTCCTTCTACCAACTTCACTTCTTCCAGGGTTTCCACTTTATCTTCTTCTTTTTCCTCGATCATCCACGTATAGTTCTCCTTTGTAGTCAATACGGCCTGGTAGCATTCTCTAGCCAGGACTTGATCCCCTCTTACCTCTCCTACACCGTTTTCTGTCGGGAACTTCATCTTCAGGAAATAGGTGGACGTGGCTGCTTTCCACTTGTTGAGTGTGGGCCTCCCGATGATTACATTGTATGATGAGGGGCAATCCACTACCAAGAAGTCAAGCTGACTGGTCAACTGCTTCGGGTAGGTCCCTACTGTCACCGTCAATGTTACTATCCCCTTGGGGTATACCTTGTCTCCACTGAAGCTGACAAGAGGGGAGTCAAATGAGCGCAGTCTTTTTGGATCTAGCTTCAGCTGCTAAAAAGCAGGAAGGTAGATGATGTCTGCGGAGCTACCATTGTCCACGAGGATCCTTTTGGTGTTGAATCCCTCTATAGTCAGAATTATGACCAAAGGGTCGTTGTGAGGCTGCTTCACTCCCCTGGCATCTGCTTCACTGAAAGACATGTCTTGGTCCGTTCGTCTTTGCTTAAATGGAGGTATCATGTGGACGCTGTTCACCTGTCTCTGGCATGCTTTCTTAAGGGATCAGAATGATCCTCCTATGAAGGGCCCCCCTACGATCGTCTTTATCTCCCCGATCACATCCTATGGAGGTTGGGATGGACGATCATCACTCCTAGACGAGGATTCATGCTGGCTTTTATTGCCGTCTCTGAACTTACTATACTCTCCATTCTTCACGTATTTCTGTAATTTTCCTTTTCGTATCAACTCCTCTATTTGCTCCTTTAGGTCTCGACAATCTTCTGTGTTGTGGCCGTGATCCTTGTGAAACCGGCAGTACTTATTCTTATCACGGACATTAGTGGATGAATGTAATGGTCTTGGCCATTTGAGGTAGTGCTCATCCTTAATCTGCGTTAAAATTTTTTCAACGGGCATAACTAGAGGGGTAAATTTTACCGTTCGAGGATTGTTATCGTCTTTCATTCTGTTCCTGTCACTGGTCCGACGATTTGGACACTCCCTCTTCTGTCCCCTACGCTCGTCGTCCTTCCTTCCTTTGTCTCCTGGCTTCTCTACATCCCTTATGGCTGCTAATTCGTCTTCAGCATTCATGTACTTCTGTGCTTTCAGGAGCATATCTGCCATCGTCTTTGGAGGGTTTTTTGTGAGTGAAGCTACGAGTTCTCTGGATCTCAGTCCCGCTTTGAAGGTCGTCAGCTGCACCTTGTCATCAGCTTCGTCTACCTCCAGGGTCTCCCGAGTAAAGTGTTTTACGTACGACCTCAGGGTTTCCTTCTCTCCCTGCCTAATGGTGAGTAAGTGGTCCGCTGGCCTCTTAGGACGTTGCCCCCCAATGAAGTGACGTAAGAAGGCGTTGCTCAACTACTCGAAGTTGTCAATGGACGATGTTGGCAATTTTGTGAACCATTCCCTTGCAGCTCCTTTGAGGGTGGTGGGAAATGAACGACACAATATCTCGTCGGGGTGCTGTTGAAAGCCCAGCGTCGTTTTGAAGGTATTAAGGTGATCTTGAGGGTCCTTAAGCCTGTCGAACGGCTCAAGTTGAGGCAGACGAAATTTCAACGGTACCGGACATTCAAGGATTGCTGTAGTGAAAGGCGAGTCTGTGGCCCTTACCATTCTATCCATTCTCCGGTCCGTTTTCTCCTTGATGGCATTTCTCAACTCGTCCATCTCTTTCCTCATCTCTCGAAGAAGGTCTGAATTCTGTTCGTCCGGAGTAGTAGGTCGTTGATGGTTACTTCTTCTATGGCTGTCTCCCTCATCCTCTGGGTTGCCCTTGGATCAATTCTCCTCTTGTTGAAGTCGTAGTTTCATTTCCTGATTTTGTCTGGTAAGTTCTTTAACGATGACCGCAAGAGCTTGGACTTGCTGGGCCAAGGCTGCGGAATCTTGGTTGGACTCCATCTGAATATAGAAGTTGAAGGATATTGTGTTTTCGAATATGAATACAATAATGTAGTTTCCCACAGATGGCGCCAAACTGATGAAGCGTAAGTTCATCAGTCAGAGTGTGCAGATGGAACCAATCCTCAACCTGTGTAAATGTACCTCCAAAGATGGTCACTGGTGTGGTGCCTGCCACCACGTCTCCGATGCCAAATTCAGTATAAGGGAACCCTTTGTAAATCTAAACAGAATTGTAGAATAACAGTAAGATTATCTGAGTATTTTTTTGTACCTTGTATTGGCACTTATGAAGGCTTTATATGTGTTGCCTTGAGTTCTAGCCGTTGTGGTTGATATTGTGATGTTAATGCCTTTCTTAGTAATGCCTCCTGCTAGTAATGGGGCTTTACTGTGCTTCCAACGGTCTATACAGCTGGTTTTGTAACCGTCCGGGGCTTTATTGGCGGCATTGAATGATCTTGCTACCTTCGTCGGTATCATGGGTATTTCCTTAGACTCGTCTCAGAGGATGGTCCCGTCTGTCCCCTTGACCTCGTCTGTAATTGGTTTCGTCAGTCCCATCACAATCATGTTTAATCTCTTTCTTTGTTTCAAAAATCTGCATATGTTAAAGAAAAATCAGATCTGTATCTAAGAAAGATACAAATAAGTTTTTATTTTGAGAAAAATTCAGATCTACATCTCATAAAGATGCAAATCCGTTTTTTTTTAAAGAAAAACTCAGATCTACATCTAAGAAAGATGCAGATCTGTTTTTATTTTAAGAAAAAGTCAGATCTACATCTTATAAAGATGTAGATCTATTTTTATTTTAAGAAAAAGCATTGTTCACATGTAGATTATTGACATTTAAGAAAATGATTATAACAATCACATTAAAAAACAATCATCCTTTAAACAAACAATGATGAATCATTCATGTTATGGATAAAACATTCATCAACATAAAAGATAGGATAAAAAGAGAGGGTGATTGAAAACAACCTCTTGCATGAGCACTCCTTGTTCTTGAGAGCATGTTTTAAGGTTCAAAGAAACTTATTCAATTATCTTTGAAACCTAAAAACCCTAATTTAAGCAGCAAATCTCGGAAAGGATCAACAAATATCAGCAATTTGAGAGCCTCAAAACGTGTGCCTCTCAGAGTGTAGAAAAAAAGGTGCTGAATTATGAGACCCAACCTCTATTTATAGGGGTTGGAAAACTCTAAAAAATAGCCCCAAAGTGTAGAATGCGAATCGGGACTCATCCTTTTGCAAAAAGATCGAAAAGTGTGTGCCTTATCGTCACCCAAAGGCCGTTGGGCCAAAGCCCAAAAGAGGCCAATTTGGCCCTTTTAAAGTGCCGCGCGGCACTCCAAAAGTGCCGAATGGGCTCTTGGACACCGAATGCTCTTCCGTGTTCGGGTGCGTTTTGGACTCTCCTTCTAGGGGTTTTTGACCGGTCCTTGCACCTAGACGTGTTTTCATCCTCCGTCTATGATTTTTTTAATCTCTTTTTTCTGGATAATTCAAGCTTTTTCAGGAATAATTATCTTGTAGATAAATACCCTAAAATAAATCTTGATAAAGTTCAGATTATCCACAATTTTATTGTTATCCAATCATCCTTTTTATTCCTATGCATACATCCCTATTTTAAACACTAATTTTCAACCAATCACAAAATTATCTAATTAATTTTAATTGCTTAACCAATCAGAATTAATTTAAATTAATCATGTGTGGTCAACTCTACCTAGACATAATGCATGTTAACCGTACAACTTGATCATGCAATATCTTTCGATCCAATGGTTCGATTTGGAAACCGGACATACCATCACGACCATTAGAATCTCAAGATCATTTTTATGATATGCAATGAATGAGTTAATGCATGTAATGCAAAGACAAATTGATGCATGTAATGCAAGAACAAACTGATGCATGTAATGCAATCATGATTTTGGGGTACGTGGATGGTCATTCAAGTCATTCTCTTTGATTAAATCATGGGTGCAAAATTGAGTGTCTACATATTTATATATGTATTAATAGGTAAAGCTGAGAAAAAATCCAATCATTAATATATATATAAAACCGAAACCTCAAGCTCTCACAATTTTTCTCGTCAGCACAATAAAGTCCAATTTAAACTCAAACTCATCATTATCATTTTTTTAAAACAATTTTTTTTTTTAATCCAAACTTAATAATGAGTGAAACTCTATCTCTCTAACAAGTCCAACTTAAACTCAAACTTAAATGTTGATAATTTATCTCCAAATTTGCGAGATTAATCATGAACACTATAAAAGCAAAGCAAACCCCAATACTTTTTTTTTTTTAAGGCCGAGTAGAGGTACGAGCTCTTCTTATGTTATTTTCTTCTCCTTTACTTTGTTAAAAAAAATTTATTTTATGGTTTTTCATGTATTTTTAAATTCTGCAACATGTGTTGTTAGTTGTTACATGCAACGTTTTGCACGTCATGCATAACAAGAATTCCTATGTATCTCAATTCTCAAACAACTCCTATGTTTCACGTACGCCAAATACACAAAGGTTGGCATTGTTGGAAATTAAGATGCATAAAATGTTTTTGCTCAAAAAAACAAAAAGATGTATAGATTTCATGTGACTCATGTCACATCATTAATAAGAGTTCCACTGAGTATATCAAACAACTTTTTTTTTTTGGTTAAAAACCCAATTATCTGTCTTTGATAGAGAACATGTTATTTATTGTGTAACCTTTATATTACCGATCATTAAAATAATAATAATAATAATTTTGAAATTTATTTACTAGTGTTGATATCTATCAATAACATTCATTCTAAAATTTATAATTTCTTTATCATTTTTCAAACTTTGTACACATACAACTAAAACATATAGGGGTGGGATTGTATGTCAAGAACTTTGTGTGATTGTGTCTTGTAGCTTAGAGGAGAATTTTGTTATGTATGATTAATTTCGTTAATTAGGAGAGTCTGAATTCGATATATATATATATATATATTTTAAATTGTTGTAAAGGAAGGGGGGGGGGGGGAGAAGAGTTAGTATAGTATGAAACATATTTATTTGTGATTGTCTCCGTGTAATATATGGTAGTCATGTAGCAATGGGAAAGTGTATGTTTTGCTCAAGTGGGCGAGTGTAACATGTGTTGTTTAATTAATTTTCATACATGAATCACTAAACTCTCTTTAGTCGTTTTTAACAAGATAAAAAAGCTTGCAACAATTGAAATTATTTTTTTGATAGTAACCCCTTTCTCTTATATTTTTCTATTGTTTAATCATATATATTTTGTTTTTTTTCAATAATTTCTAAGCAATGAATCATCTAATTTTTAAATATTTTTTGGTCTTTTAGAAGTTTTAATATCTGAATTTTTGAGTTATTTTTTTGCAGCATCTGAAACTGTCTAACAAATTTTTTGTAAGCCATTGCACGTTCAAGCGATGACTTCTTCATCAAATTGTAACACAAATTAAAGTCATACAAGAGCAAATCATGTAATGGTGTAATTTCTTAAATTTTAGTATACCTCACAAATAGGTAGGTTCTCGTGCATAGTACGGGTTAGCGACTAGTATACTATAATAATAAAAGTTGGGCTTAAAAGCCGTAATTGCGCCAAGTGATTTCACCAAATTGCAGAATTGTTTTTAGATTTTTAGATTTAAAAAATATATATATATATAATTTTTCTTCTCTTATATTTTCTAAGTTGATAAAAATCTTAATTTGATTACAATCCAAATTCTAGATATCAAATTTTTTTCCCCTCTTTTCACTTGTATATATATAGTTCATTTTTTTATGAGATAGCTTTGTAACTATCCTAAAGGACCTAAACTACATTAAAAGAAACCCCTAAAAAAAACTACATTAAAAAAAAAATTAAACATACAATATAAGAGGGAAGGCATAAGTTTGAGTTTAAATTAAATTCTATCAACTAAAAAATTGCAGTAATTTTTTTAGATAGAAACATCACAACCTAATTTTTTTCCCCTCTTTTCACGTGTATATATATAGTTTATTTTTTATGGGATAGCTTTGTAACTATCCTAAAGGACCTAAACTACATTAATAAAAACCCCTAAAAAAACTACATTAATTTTTTTTTTTTTAAATTAAACGTACAATATGAGAGGGAAGGCATAAGTTTGAGTTTAGTTAAACTCTATCAACTAAAAAATTGTACTCATTTTTTTAGATAGAAACAACACAACCTAATTGTTCTTATCAACTTTCTAAAAAAAAAAAAAGTTATACTTTTTCTCTATTGTTTTATTAATTTTTTAGATAAAATACAAAAACTTAATTGTGGATATGAAATTTTTTAGAGATAATGAAGTAACACTACTACCACAAATATAATTTTATCAGGACAAAAATTTTAATTACATAAATAGTATTTTATATGTAATAGGTTTTTCTTTATTCTTATCTTCTCCTTCTATAATATATCATCTTCTTCTATAATACTATATCTTATTCTTAGTGGAATAAAACTCACACCAAATTGTGAATCCTTGAATCCCCAAGAAAACGTCTCTTCCTCTAGTTACACAGGTATGTATTTCTTTTCTTTTCTTTTCCATTTTTTTTCTTCACAAAGTTGCATTCTAATTCATGAGTAAGGAGCAATAAATTGATGATAATAATAAATAGAGCCTTTAGGTAAATCTATAAATGTTATTTTCTACGAGTGTATGTCTTTGGTACGTGTATGCATATATATATATATATGTATTGCATCTTATATTGTTTATAGGACCTTTTGCTTTCTATACTATGTGTTGTCTTACTCTTATTATGAGCTAGAAGCCTAGAACTTGCATTTTATGAATTTGGAAGGACAAATTTTTAAACTCTTTTAAGAAAGGTAGATTCATATGTTGGCTTACTTTCTAAATCATGAGTTATTCTCTTTTGATAAATAATTCTCATATATATATATATATATATATAGACAAATACACACATGTTGTGGTGGTTACCTAATGATGTACAATATATTTTATTCAAACACACTACATATATTATGTATTAGGATAATTAATTTAGAGTTTCAAGTTTTCCACTACTTAATTAGTAGAGTTTTTCATAAATAAACCCCATTTTTTACATTCATTTCTAATTAAAATATTTTTTATTTTTTATAATCTATATTTAACATCAAAAAATATTTTTTAATTTATATATGATTTTTTATCAAGGTATTTAATTTACATATGATTTTTGTATTAAGCTGTGCATCGCACGGGCATAATACTAGTATATATAAAAACAAAGACCTCATGTGGGAAAGTATAAGGTTTTACCAAGTGGCGGATTCTATATAAAGAGAATTAAAATATTCTCAAGTGCCACATTAGAGATAAGAACAAATTAAATATTGACTTTTTGTTTTATTTGGTTCAATGTGTTTCAAGACTTTTTTAATTAACAAATAAATATTCTTTGTATCATTTGTTTCAATATTTTATGACTTTTCATCCCCCACACATACATAAACTCTTTGCATTTTATTTAGCCAAAAAAAAAAAACTATTTGCATTTTATTTCACTATTTCACAATTTTCACCTCTTGCACTTCTACCCCTTTATATATACCTATTAATAACCCTTCATGCCATCCTATATCAAATACATATAAACCAAAAACGATGTCATTTACTTTCAATCTTTCGATGACACCTACCTAGCTCTAACATTGTTGTCTCATCTAATCCTAACTCATATGAGTTAGCTACAACCAAGGAAGAGGGACTTGCGTTTTATATTGAATGATAACGGTAATTATGATTTTGATGTTAAGGTCGGATGTTGTGGATTTGTGGGTTTCGTAAATGATGTGATTGACTGTGAGTGTTTGCAATATGTATTTTGTTTTAGAATTAAGGAGAAAGAGAAAACACATTCTATATAAACTTTTATTTTATAATATTCCTCCAAAGTTTTTTTTAAATTTTTTTTTCTATTATTTTAATTAAATAATTATAATGGATATGTATGTGCAATTTATATATTTTTCTTTTTATGATGAACTCATTTCTAATAAAGTTCTATATCAATTATGCTATAATACATATACAACATTCTCTAAAATTATCTTACATAAAACATTACAACATTATCTGTGCATCATATGAGTAACTTACTAATTAGGTTTTAAATTGGATTCTAATTGTTGTCTAATTTTATGCCACGTGTCTTTTTGTTCTAGGTGAGTTAATGGGGTGTAAAAGACGAAAGGTCTAATATAAATAAATCATCAAAAACTCAATAAAAAAAGAAAGAAAAAAAGAAAGAGTAAACTCGTGTATATCCAAAAGAAATTAAAATAAAAAAAATAAAAGAAAGAGAGTATAATTTGAATCCATATATGTGTGTAATTATAATTTTTTTTAATTGTACATGGGTTATACACTAGTACAAAATAAAAGAACAAACACATATAAGAATATCATATTGACACTGAGCCCAAACCAAAAAAAAAAAGGTAATGTTTAAGTACAAGAAAACACCTTACTCATTCAAAAATAAGGTGAGTTCTTATTTCTTTAAATAAAAGTAAGAATGTCTTTTCAGTAAATTTAGTTCGAGATCAAGCTGAAGACCCTCAATATTAAAACTAAGCACCATAATCTACATCCGTTTGGAGATATCAAGAAATGCTTCAAGACTAAGCTTCAATCCCTTAGATCGTAAAGCACATTAGAATGTGAATAAGAAGAATCTTTATGTTCTTTATAATCAAGAGCCATACAAATAATTATATATATATATATATATATATAATTTTTTAGTCTTTTGTGACCATGTAAGTTGTTAACACTCAACTTTACCAAGATCAATGGTCTTAAAGAAGATCAATGTTAGAGGGTTCATGTTTGACCTATCTAAGTACAATTCTAATTGGGTCAGGGTCATAAACTTATTGAACTAAAATAGTTTATTATTCCCATTATTTATATCCTTCTTTTCGTGTGGGTTCATATATATGGGGTTAGTGAATCCAAGTTCAATTTTATCAGGCCTACGTAGATGATTGTAGGGGCAACCATCCTAAACCAAACACCCCTTTAAATCTTCCTTCTAAATTATGAGTGTGAACAAAAGCTAGAAAACAAACTAATTCGATACATTTTGAGTCCTAGAGCAATAATCTTAAGTGGGCACTTATTTAAGTATTATTTATTTATTTTTATTATAATTATTTTTAAAATTCATTATTTTTGCTTCTTGATATTTAACATTAGTTATTACATTTTTAAATTTATGTTTTTCTAAAATCTACTTTCAATTGATGATATGACTAATCCACTTAATTTTCTTGTGATATAATTAATTTTAAATAGAATTTTATCAAATTTTTTTTTTTAAAAAAAACTTCTTTTTGGCAAAATAAAAATTGTAACAAATATTGCCAACAAAATTTTGTAATACATGCATTTGAATAAGAATTCAAAATTTATATATAATAAATAATTGTTATATTACAGATGTGAAGACTATTATGATTTTTTCATGGTTATCTTTGTTGGGTTACACGTGTGAGTGAAGTCCCACATTAAATAATGATGAAAAGAATGAATGGTTAATATAACATAATTGAGCATATACTCATTAGGCTTAGGCCTTTTGGGTTAAAGTGTTTTCTATATGTTATATTAATTACTTAAGGAAGTTCCCCAAGGTATTTATTCCCCCAACAAGTAGTATCAGAGCCCATGGTGGTGTGCGGCGAAGGTGGTGAAGTGTTCATGCTCCCTACCCAGCAGGGACAGAGAAAGCCTAAACGGCCCACACACAAAGATCATGGAGAGAGAGAGAGAGAGAGAGAGAGAGGGAAAAAAAAAAGCCTAACAAAGGAATATTGCTAATGGTGCTAATGGTGTGGTGTGAGGTTCCCATGGACATGGACATGTGGGGTTCCCATGGATGTGTGTGCGGGGTTGACACGTGGTTCCCATGGATGGTGTACGAGAGACCCATGGATGATGCGCTGATGAAGTGAAAAGCCCATTAGGCAAAGGGGAGTGAGTAGAACTTGTTCATGGCCCATAGAGAGGTCTTGAAACACATATAGAGGCAGAGACTCACAAGTGAGGGGGAGATTGTTGGGTTACACGTGTGAGTGAAGTCCCACATTGAATAAAGATTAGAAGAATGAGTGGTTAATATAACATAATTGAGCACATACCCATTGGGCTTAGTCCTTTTAAGTTAAAGTGTCTCTATATGTTTATATATATATATATATATATATATATCTTATAATTTTATATTCAACTAACGAATTTATCAAAAGATCCTACATGAGATTCAATTAAACTTTACATTTTTCTCTTTCTTTTCCCCTTAAGTTTTTAATATCCAAATAGATGTTTCTAGCATATAATCTAATTTATCAAATGCGCTACTACAACATCATTTAATAACGTAATCACCTAACTATTCAACTCCCCAAAACAAAGATGATTTATTTTATTTTATTTTATGACATTACATGGAACCTCACCAAGGCAGGGCCCTTTGGACCCACCTCTTGGGAGTAAATCATGGATACACAACCATACCTACTAGAACTAGTTTGGGTAATTTTTGTGCTGACATATTTTGTGTCAAAAGTTTTGATGCAATTGCATAATTTTCACGTATTCAATTTATTTGAGTTGCACTTGGGTTGGGTATTTAATTGGAAGATGCCAGAAGTTTCTATTCATTGTACTATACTAAAGAGTTTCAATCGAGCGGGATATAGATGGGTCAAGTGAGATTCAATCAAGGAAGTTCACTAATCCCTTGCTAGTAACCTTGGTCGAGCGAGATTAATTTTGTGCCAAATAGAAAGGTTGGCCCTCCTTCGCCAAAAACTTATTGGTTAAGCGAGTTTTCTGAAAAGCCACTGGCCTAGGTTTTTCTCTAGGCTTTTTGTAGTCACTTATACTCCAAACCCTACACATATTTATACATTTTGTAACCCTAATAAGAAGAGAGGAAGATGACCATAGGGAAAGGGAGACTAGATTTGAGAATTCCTTATCTTTTCCTACCCTCCCATTGAATACCTTTGAAAGGAAATTTCATCCATCACTTTGATCACATCTTGAATTCTTTCATTGGCTGAAAACATAGAGTAAATCAGAATCTTCATGAGGTCTTGCAATTTGAGTTGGACTAATTAATCACTTGATTTAAGTGAACTTGATTAAAATCAGTAGCAAGCCGTTCTAGGGGTTTAAATGTAACTTTCGAAATTAGATGTAATACATAACTGAAGAAATACCAACCAAATCAAGATAATTTATAGAGAAAATCAAATATCATAGTTTATGTGTAGAATTTATCAAAAAATGGAGAAAGTTTCATTTATTTTTTTAAATGAGTTTTAATTTACATTGATAGTGTGATACATGATGAAAGAAAGTTGAAATTGAATTTCCAAATTTGATGTTGGTGTTGTGAGAGAGAGAGAGAGAGAGAGAGAGAGAGAGAGAGAGAGAGAGAGAGATCATTTGGAATCCGACTATGTGAGATTGAATGATTAATGTAGGGACTGGGTCTGAGCACTTCTACTGTTAGGAAAGTGGATTCAGGCCCAACTAGCCCTAAATAATAAATTTGTAGAGGATGGGTTTAAGAGCTAGGCCTCAGTGAGGATAACAACGAATAAACATGGTTATGGGTAAAGTGGATAGCAAGAAAATGGGCCTTAAGTGTTAGAATCTGTCCTGGACGTTGGTCTGAGGAGCCTTCTTGTTCTTATTATTTCCTCAGTTCCTGGATACAGAGGTTACAAAGATGATACAGGTTGCTATAGTGTTTTCTATTTCCAACCTCCGATCCTTTCTCTGGAGGACCTCTTTACGTTTTATACCCTCTTTAGGTTGATCTTGGCCCTCCATTTGTTGATCGTACAGGTCACTACTTGAGTGCTTGTCTTATCAGCCGCCGTCCCAAACCTTCTGTGAGTTGCAGCGACCAAAGCGGCACTGTTCAGGGGTCATTTCCTCATTAATGCGGCCAGAACGTTAGCTATGGGCATTTAATGTGGAGGTGACAGCTCCTCCCTGAATTGCTCTCCTAAGCTCCTATGGCTGACCCACGGTATTTGTCCTCTCCCTTGGGACGCACTACAAAACTGCCCTTGATGGCGTGCTGCCCTTCCCTTCTATGATCTCGGTTCGCCGAGGACATGATTGTCCTCGGCGATGCTCCTTGGTAGTTACGACGTTCTCCGTTCGTCCTCGGACGTTTCTTCTTCCTCGGCTTGGGCCTTGGGCCTAGTATAAAGTTGGGCCGGGGTATCCAGATTTATTGACTCCACAATAGCCCCTCAAAATCTTGCTGTCCAGATCCTCGGACGAAGATGAGGGTTTTGATGTCCGCGGGCCTTTCATCATGGCTCATCAAGTCTTGTCCTCCGTCAGTGCTAGAGTCTCTTCGCTTGTCCAAGGCACATTCCTGACGCTTCGGTATACGAGGCATGCTCTCATTAAATTCTAGCGGCTCTGTGCTCCCCACGTTCAACGGTGTGATGATGATCCAACGATGGAGATTTTTTAACTTTTTGGGCAGGAAACCCAGCGCGGTAATTTTTAATCGAAGGTATAAATGCCCATTTGAACCGATTCGCCACTTTATTTTCACATTCAAGAGTTCTTGCGCACGTCTCCTGAGTTCAGTCAAATCTCCAGCCCAACTCGCCTTTCTCTCCAGCATAAAAAGCCTGTCCGAGGAGCTTTTTCTCATTTCTGTAAGTTTCTACTCTCTCTGACTCATATCTTCTCCCCTCTAAGTTTCTTTTTCTCTTACTCCTCTCTTTCTATCATCCTCCCCTGAGTCCTTTAGCCGTTTCTAGTGATGGGTAGGTTTAAGAAGTTGGTTGAATCTGAAGAGGCAATAGAGAAATTCATTGCCGACTATAGGATTCCCAATAATGTAGGCTTGAGATACTGTAAGGAAGGGGAGTGGCTTTTTAGGAAGGAAGATGGTGAAGTGGTGATTCCCATAATCGCCTTCCTTGAAGGTGGTATGAGAATCCCCATGGGACCGGTGATGAGGGATTACCTTAGACATTTTTGATTAGCTCCCACCCAGTGCGCCGTTAATATGTTCAGGATCCTGGGTTGTGTGGACGTTTTAAATGAGAAAATGGGGTTGAGGTTGACCCATCACGATGTAAACTGGTGTTACAACCTCTAACACCTGAAGGGCAAGTCTTACTATATGAAAACGAGGGACGACAAGGTTCGGCTTATTCAGTGCCTCCCAGAGTCTAGCAAGGGGCTGAATAAGGACTTTCTCCTCGTGTCAGGGAGGTGGCACGACGACTTTCCCTGTCCGACAGAAGAGGGGGCACCAGGTGGGGTATTCAGAGTAGGAGAGGGTTAATCTTTTGCATTGTCATAGTTTGCACCGTTTGGCTGCTAATACGGATGTGCTTTCTTTTTTACAGATTCACATGCCTTTGGCCGACACTTTCACTTGGTCAACCGGGAAGATTTGGCGACCATCCATAGGGCGGAGGTTTTTGTGAACGAAGCCGACAACCAAGTCAGAGTTGCTCACAAGATCCTTAGGTACGATCCCATCCAGAAATCGTTCTCGGCTCTAAAGTACGTGATCAGAGCCAAAGATCCTCGGCTTCACAGAATCACCGTAGTAGAACAAGGGTTCTTGATTGCCGAAGGATCCCCTATTACAGAAGGCGCTACGTTAGTAGGTCCTTCCTCGTCCCTTCAAGCTGAAGAGGCCAAGGACGATTTTGGCATATTTGATCAAGACAATCTGTTCGAGGATCCCTCTGGTGATCTGGGCGACCCCAGTTTGACTGAAGCGGACCTCTCCTCAGTAAGGACTTCTTCTAAGGCCGAGATGGGTTTTAAGAAAAAACCCTTCACCGACCTGCTTGACCTGATTCAGGGCCAGCCAGGGAGGCCACAGCCCAAGCTTCCTCCTCCTCCCAAGTCTCAACCTGTTCAGACCAGGTCATCCTTCACCCAGCTGAAGTCGTTATCGCCATGGTCCAAACTTCTTCCCCCTCCCTAGCCAACTTTGCCTTCTCGGCCAGAGCCTACCGATCCAAAAAGGAAAAAGGGATCCAAAGGCAAAGAGCCCATGGATGGGGGGCAGCCTCACTCCTCTCAAGAGGAAGATGAAGCCCAGCGAGCTTTAAAACAACTGAAGGTCGGGCACCAAGGCCCAGAAAAGGAAGTCTCCATGCAGTCCGAGCCCCAGGCCTAGCTTCCTGCCCCAATGCTCCATGGGGAGCCCCTGATGGAAAACGCCTCGCTCAGGGACTTCCGAGGGGGTGAGGGTGCTTACGTGGCTGATGCACTGGAGAGGTGCTTGCTGCTTCCCAGCGACATGGCCGAGCTGTTGAATATGAGGAGGTAGGAGGTCTTCCTCAATATGAAGAGGTACATGGGCATGGTAAGACTTCTAACATTTTCGACTCTATTGATCTTTGTCTCTTAGTTTCCATCTTATCGTGAACTTGTTTTAATTTGGCAGGCTGTCCAGGCTACCTACAGGTTGGAAGAGTTGGCCAATGATCAGAGTAGGGCCCTGGAATCCGAGCGTGATAAGAGCTTGGATGCCACGCGGACCCTTAAGAACTCCGAGGCTGATCTTGTGAAGGCAAGGGAGGACCTCAAGGAGATGACAAGGGCCAGAGACAGTGTTGCTGAATCAGGTTTGGCCAGCACTAAAAAACAGGCTGAAGACCAGACAAGGCGCCTACTCGAGGCTGAGGATCAGCTGAAGATCGCCAAGGAGCAGATTGTTGATCTGAAGAAAAAGCTGGCCGAGGCCGAAGGGGCCAGGAAAGCCGCAGAGTAGACTAGGGATGAAGCCTTGAGGGCTAAGGTGGAGGTCGAGTTTGCTAGGACTGAGGCTGAGAGCTCTATGGAGAAGGCCCAGGAAGATGCTTACGCCTTGGGGATGGATGAGACACAGGCCATTCTCAAGGCTCAAGTACCTGGGGTGTGCAGGCTCTACTGTTCCCAGGTTTAGAATGAAGCCCTCAAACAAGCTGGAGTTGAGGCTTCATCTGACCTTTGGAAGGCAGAGAATGTGTACTACCCTCCTGCCATCCGAGAGCCCGGCCTTCCTAGCTCTGAGGCTGGCACTTCTCCCGAGGTGGTTGAGGCAGGCCATCCTGATACTGCCCTTTCTTTGACTTCTTCCGATGAGCCTGCTAAGGAGGCCGAGCCATCAAGGGTAGCTGAGGCAGATAAGGGCCCTAACTAGGGAGTACCCCAGGATGTTGCAGAGCCTCCAGCTGATGCCCAGGCCGCTCAAGCTAAAGAGACAGCTCTCATTGTAATGCCTTTGCAAGCTATTCCTCTAGGTGGAAGCCCCGAGGACCCCAAGGCCTCTTCAGATCAGCCTTCCGAGGGTGCAACGAAGACCAAGTTAAAGGAATAGGCCACCCCATTATCTTTTTTTTTTTTTTTTTTTCTTTTTTTTTGAATTGTTGTAATGGAATGCTTGGATTTAATATATGCACTTCACCCTTTGTGTGTTAATTGTCGCTATGATGTGTTTTGTTTATTCACATAACTTGTGTGTTGATTATTTGTTATTTATATAACTTGTACTTCGACTATTAGCTAAACAGTCTTATCAGCGTGATTTGTTTTCCATTTTTGAAACAACAACCTAAAAATGTAAAGTCCATAATGATAATTTCCTCTTAGACTGTGATTAGCAATTGGGCCACTCTATTTATTACGACCTGCTTTTGCTGAAAGGACTATAAAACGCAATGACCTTATAACATGAGTTCTATACCTCACGAGTTGGTTATTATATCGGGTTTAAAAATGCTAAACGCGTATTACTTAAAAAGACAAACTTTTAGATCCCGTACTTTTATAGTGCAAGTGTGTTTAGAAGTATGTTCCAAAAATTTATTGACTCAAGGAAACAACTAGCTACCGACTAGGTTCTTCATAGATTTGAGCGCGAGGACCATGCAAGACCTTGGTTTTGTCTAACACTTAGATTTTCTTGAAGTAGTTAGTTTCCCCAAAGGTTTGAGTCCGAGGACCATGCAAGACCTTGGTTCTGTCTAACACTTAGATTTTCTTGAAGTAGTTAGTTTCCCCATAGGTTTGAGTCCGAGGACCATGCAAGACCTTGGTTCTGTCTAACACTTAGCTTTTTCTTGAAGTAGTTAGTTTCCCCATAGGTTTGAGTCCGAGGACCATGCAAGACCTTGGTTCTGTCTAACACTTAGATGGTTGCCAAAACATAAGACATGTAATCGAAATGGACTTAAAAATATGAATTAGAGAAATGCCTTTGTTAATAATAATACATTTTCAGGTTATTTATATTCCATGGACGAGGTACAGCTTTTTCATCTAAGTCTTCTAAGTAGTATGCACCTATTCCTGCTACTACGGTAATTCGGTATGGTCCTTCCCAATTGGGACCCAACTTTCCCCAAGATGGGTTCTTGGCAGCCCCCACGACTTTCCTCAACACTAAGTCTCCTGGTGCCAATGGTCTCAGCTTCACATTGGCATCATGTCCCTGCTTAAGCTTCTGGTGGTAGTAGGCCAACTGGATCACCGCCTTTTCTCTTCGTTCATCGATCAGGTCTAGGCTCTTCCCCAGCAGTCCATCGTTATTGCTTGGAGTGAAGGAGCTAGTCCTCAGCATTGGGAAGCTTGTCTCTAGAGGGATAACAGCCTCGGCTCCATAAGTCATGGCAAAGGGTGTCTCTCCTGTTGACCGTCGTGGGGTAGTCCGGTAAGTCCATAAGACATGTGGCAACTCCTCTACCCATCTTTCCTTGGCTTCATCCAGTCTTTTCTTAAGCCCATTGACTATGACCTTGTTGACAGCCTTGGCCTGCCCATTTCCCTGGGGATAAGCTGGAGTTGAGTACCTATTTGTGATCCCCAGTTCACAACAATATCTTCTGAAGGCTTTACTGTCAAATTGGAGGCCATTATCTGAAATGAGGGTTCGAGGGACCCCGAATCGTGTAACGATGTTTCTCCAGATGAACCTTTTGGCATCCGCATCTCTGATGTTGGCCAGTGGCTCGACTTCAACCCATTTGGTAAAGTAATCTGTACCGACCAACAGATATCTCTTGTTCCCGGCTGCCTTGGGAAAAGGGCCTACAATATCCAGGCCCCACTAGGCGAACGGCCATGGACTGGACAAGAGGTTAAGGACTCCTCCAGGCTGATGAATATTTGGGGCAAACCTTTGGCACTGGTCACATTTCTTAACATACTCCAGGGCTTCCTTCTGCATCCCCGGCCACCAATATCCTTGGGTAAGGGCTCGGTGCGATAGAGATCTTCCCCCTGTGTGACTACCACAGATCCCCTCGTGCAGTTCCTCAAGCAGTAATTCTGCTACTTCTGGGTGAATACAAAGTAAATATGGCCCAGAATAGGAGCGCTTATACAGTTTGTGGTTCTCGGACAACTAAAACCGAGAAGCGCTTCTTCGTATTCTTTCAGCCTCTGGCTTTTCTTCGGGTAGGGTATTATCTTTGAGGAACCTCACTATGGGGTCCATCCAGCTGGGACCCACTCTAACTTCATGGATAGGGACCATGCCAATTGCCACCTTTCTTACTCTATCCAGATTCTCGACAATGATGGTTTGAGGCAGACCCTTTGCCGAAGAGGTAGCGAGCGTGGCCAATGAATCTGCATGGGTGTTGCCACTTCTGAGGACATGTGACAAGCTGAACAGGTCGAAGTTTGACTGCAAGAGTTTGGCCTGGCTTAAGTACGCTTGCATCCTTGCTTCTTTGGCTTCCAACTCTCCCCTTATCTGGCCCACTACCAGTCTTGAGTCCGAGAACACCTCTACTGCTTTTCCTCCCATTTTCTGCACCATGGTCATTCCTTGTAACAAGGCCTCGTACTCGGCTTCGTTATTCGTGGCCGAGAACCCCAATCTCAAGGATTTCTCAATGATTGCCTTCTCAGGAGATATCAAGACCAGCCCTACTCCGGATCCTCTTTGATTTGCTGCGCCATCAACGTACACCTTCCAACATGGGGGTCCTGGCATAGAGACTATCCCAACCGATTTTCCACCCATGTTTCGATCCTCGGCTACAATTTCTACTGGTGGTTCAATGAATTCAGCCACCAAGTCAGCTAGGACCTGGCCCTTTATGGAGGTCCGAGGCATGTACTTGATGTCAAAAGCTTCCAGGATTGTGTTCCATAAGGCGATCCTCCCGGTATAATCAGCAGTCCGAAGTACGGACCTCAAGGGTAATTGAGTTAGGACAACCACTGTGTGGGCTTGGAAGTAATGGGGAAGCTTTCGCGTAGCATGGACCACAGCTAGTATGGCCTTCTCCAAGGGTAAGTATCTGACCTCAGCTTCTTGCAGCGACTTGCTCACGTAATAGATTGGCTTTTGAAGGCCGTTGTCATCCCGTATTAACACTAAGCTCACCGCGTGAGGGGCCACGGCAATATATGCGTATAGGACTTCATCAGCCTCAGGACTGGACATGATAGGGGGTCGAGACAAGTATTCCTTGAGTTGCTGGAAGGCCGTAATACAGTCCTCGGACCATTCAAACCCTTTCCACTTGTTGATCAAGAGATAGAACGGTCTGCATCTATCCGCCGACCTGGAAATGAATCAATTCAGGGCTGCAATCATTCCAGTTAGCTTTTGAACCTCCTTGGCAGGATTAACCTCAATTCCCCTATGAGTAATCATGTAGCCTAAAAACTTGCCCGATCCCACACCAAATGAGCATTTGGAGGCATTTAGGCGCAGCTTGTGCTTCCTCAAGACACTAAAGGCACTGCCGAGGTCTCCTAAATGCTCGGACACTACCTTACTCTTCACCACCATATCATCGACATAGATTTCGATGCTCTTGCCCAACTGCGGCTCGAACATTCTCGTCATCATCCTTTGGTAAGTGGACCTTGTGTTCTTCAGGCCGAACAACATTACTTTGTAGTGATAGTTCCCAGTAGGCGTCACAAAGGTTGTCTTCTCCTGGTCGTCCAAGGCTAGTGGTATTTGATGATAGCCTTGAAAGGTGTCCAAGAAGCTCATCCGAGGATGGCCCGCCGTTGCATCCACCAGCTGGTCTATCCGAGGCATGAGGAATAGGTCTTTTGGGCACGCTCTATTTAGGTCCGTGAAGTCTACGCAAACCCGCCATTTCCCGCTTTTCTTCTTGACTACCACGGTGTTAGCCAACCATTCAGGGTAAAAAACCTCTTTGATAGCCCCGGCGCGCTTAAGTTTCTCCACCTCACCCCTAATCGCATCGGCATGCTCTCTTAAGGGGCGTCGAGGTGGCTGCTTCTTGGGTGTGATGAATGGGTTGACGTTGAGATGGTGACAAATGAAGGCTGGATCAATCCCCAGAGCGTCACAGGTATCCCATGCGAACACGTCAATATTGCTTTTGAGAAGCTCAATCAACTCCCCCTTCTCCTAGGAAGGCAGTTGAGCCCCTACTTGAAAGAACTTCTCCGGGTCACCACCGATGACCACTCTCTCTAGGTCTTCGCATTTTGCCTCCTTGGCGGCCGTATCAAGGGGCGACACCGGGTCCTTTGATTGCTATAAGTTCATCTCAGCAGAGGCCGAGGACTCTGCATCGAGCCGATGTGAATTCTTGAAGTAGTTAGTTTCCCCATAGGTTTGAGTCCGAGGACCATGTAAGACCTTGGTTCTGTCTAGTACTTAGAAAGTTGCCAGTGCGTGTCAATTTCCCCAAAGCAGGAGGTCCGAGGACCCGGCATAGCTAAGGTTCTGTTTAACCGCTTCAAAAGATTAAAAGATATCGATGTATTCCTTCCAGAATGGAAGCTTTCGCAGAGAGATTGTGCCAACCGATTTTCCATCCATGCCCTGATTCTCGGCTCCTTCTTCCAATGGGATTTTAGAGAATCGGGCTACTAGACTCGTGAGAACTAGCCCCTTGTAGAGGTCGGGATACATTATCTCGGCAGCACTGCTGCCATCCACCATCACTCTTTTCACATCGTAGTCCTCAATTCTAAGAGTGATCAATAGCTCATCGTCATGGGGCTGGGTGGTTCCCACCTTGTCTTCTTTTGAAAATCTCAAGACTGGGTGAGAATTCACTCTGGCCCTCTTCGGCTCTAGGTGGGATTCCTCGGCAGGCAGCTGAGTCATAGATAACACTCGTGAGGGGCGCGTGCCTGTCCTTCTTGGTGCGGCCAAGATTACGTTGATTGTCCCTACGGGTGGCCTTAGGGCGTTATCCCTTTGGGGCTCCCGGTGGGTCCGGCCCATATGGCCACTGGAATGATGCAGGAGGTGCCTCAGCTTTCCCTCTCGGACCAGCTGGTCTAGATAGTTCCAGAGGTTTCTGCAGTTCTCCGTGGTGTGCCCGTGGTCCTGGTGGTATTGGCAATAAAGGTTTTGATTACGCCTTATGGACTCTCCCGCCATCTTGTTCGGCCATTTAAAGTACAGCTCGTTCTTGATTTTCTCCAACACCCGGTGCACTAGCTCTTGGAATACAGCGCTGATGGTCTGTGTGCTGGATGCTCCTGATTGCCCCATGAAATCTCTCCTCGGGCGGTTGCTGTTATGTCTGTCCAACCTGAAATCCCTCCTCTCCTGAGGGATAACCTTCTCTTTTCCATTTCCTTGCAGCTGGTCCTCTTCTACTCGTTTATACTTGTCGATCCGATCCATTAGTTGGCGCACACTGGTGGCGGGCTTGCCAGTCAGAGACTTCCTCAGGCCGTGCTCAGCTGGGAGACTGTTTTTGAAGGTGCTGAGGGTGACGTCGTCACAATTGCCGTCCATTTCATTATACATCTCCCAATACCTATCCGAGTAGGCCTTCAGAGTTTCTCCATTATCCATGGACAGCGATAGTAGCGCACTCAAGGGCCGAGGAGCTCTGCTACTTGTAATGAAGCGAGAGCCAAAGGCTTGAGTTAGCTGCCTATATGAACCTACGGAATTCGCCTTTAAGCCATTAAACCATCTCATGGCCACCAGCCCCAAGCTAGATGGGAAAACCTTGCATATCAGTGCCTCGTTTTTAGAATAGACGGCCATCCTTTGGTTAAACTGGCTCACGTGCTTCACGGGGTCTGTCTTGCCGCTATAGGGGATGAAGGTTGGTTGCTGGAAACATTAAGGAAGCGTAGCTCCCTCTATGTGGCGCGTGAATGGGGACCTGGATAGTTGGTCCAGTGCCCTGCTCATGGCGTCGTTCCTCAAGCCCCTAGGAGACGGGCTTTTACGTGTACGCCTCCGTTGGCGCTCTTCCTCGTGAGAGAAAGTCTCACTTGGGGGGGTTCGCGATCTCCGCCTATAATCATCATCGCCTTCATCACTAGGGGGCATGTCAAGGCTAGAGTGAGACCGCCGTCGTCGTGCATGGCGTAGCTCTCTCTTCAAATCGTCTATCTCCCGTTGCATGGCCCGATTATCATCCCGCCCCTAAGATGCGTGGCTTCTGACCTCTTCTTGTTGCATGGGCTGGTTGTTGTTTTGTCTCTAGAGCATGTAACTCTTCACACGAGAGTGGCTGCTGCCAGTTTGAGTGGTGTGCACACTTCCCTCTCGAAACCTTCCGTTCTCTTCATTTCGATCACGCCCAAGATCGGGAAAATTACCTTGTCGTAAGGATCCAGCAGATTCAGGCCGATGGGGACCTGTTGGATAAGGGTTTGACCCTACCATGATCAATCGTTGCACTTACTAACACACAAGCTCTCCCCACAGACGGTGCCAATTGTAGGGACTGGGTCTGAGCACTTCTACTATTGGGAAAGTGGATTTAGGCCCAACTAGCCCTAAACAATAAATTTGTAGAGGATGGGTTTAAGAGCTAGGCCTTAGTGAGGATAGCAACGAATAAACATGGTTATGGGTAAAGTGGATTGCAAGAAAATGGGCCTTAAGTGTTAGAATCTGTCCTGGACATTGGTCCGAGGAGCCTTCTTGTTCTTATTATTTTCTCAGTGCTTGGATACAAAGGTTACAAAGATGATACAGGTTGCTACAGTGTTTTCTACTTCCAACCTCCGATCCTTTCTCTGGAGGACCTCTTTACATTTTATACCCTCTTTAGGTTGATCTTGGCCCTCCATTTGTTGATCGTGCAGGTCACTACTTGAGTGCTTGTCCCATCAGCCGCCGTCCTAAACCTTCTGTGAGTTGCAGCGACCAAAGCGGCACTGTTCAGGGGTCATTTCCTCATTAATGCGGCTAGAACGTTAGTTATGGGCATTTAATGTGGAGGTGACAGCTCCTCCCTGAATTGCTCTCCCAAGCTCCCATGGCTGACCCACGATACTTGTCCTCTCCCTTGGGACGCTCTACGAAACTGCCCTTGACGGCGTGCTGCCCTTCCCTTCTATGATCTCGATTCGCTGAGGACATGATTGTCCTTGGCGATGCTCCTTGGTAGTTACGACGTTATCCGTTCGTCCTCGGATGTTTCTTCTTCTTCGGCGTGGGCCTTAGGCTTAGTATAAAGTTGGGCCGGGGTATCCAGATTTATTGACCCCACAATTAATATTGACAATATCCTGATTGGGGAAGAGAATTATTAAAAAAAAAAAAAAAATTGAAATATCTAGTGGTTGTAGGTTATTGATCATCAATGATAATTTGGTCATATAATTCTTTTTGTTAAACACTTTGGGACTAAAATTAAATTTCTATTATCTCACAATTTTGGGGCTTTCGTGAAGTGAGCTCACCTTTTTTTTTTTTTTTTTTGGGGTTAAAAAACCTAAATTAATAATTTCAAAATTTGGTACATATTTTCTATTGGGCCCCTAAGCAATAGAGCATTTACATTAGTTTATACAAAATTACTATTTATTTTATAATAAAAGCCCACTTTTTCTATTTTAGCTAACCATTTTTAAAAATTTCTACACGTTAATATATATATATATATATATATATATATATATTTTTGCATGAGCTACCGTGTCTCTTAATTTTTATTTTGAGAGGCCGTGTCTCTTTAGTTTGGACAAGCGCAATAACAAAATCTTATTTTGTATAACTGGTTCATGAATATAGGTGATTTTTGGGCTTCATTAGCTATATATTTGGGTCTTATACTATTTTAGTATACCGGGTGCAAATGCTAAATGGCGTTGCCCATGGGCCGGCCTTGGTGGGGTAAACTTCCTAAAGCAAACACCATTTAAATCCTGGTTCTGAATTATGAGTGTGAATAAGAGCCAGAAAGCTATGTTTAGACTTGATAAGTCATATCAAACTTAACACAAAGTAAACTTGGGCCATATTCCGGCCTCGTACGTGAGCAACACTTCTACGAACATTGTGTCTCAGTTCGGGCCTGATAGGCCATCCTCTTTCTAAACTTGTCGGGCTTGATTGCATATTTATTGGGTAGGATGAAGTTTGGGCTTGTAGTCATTTATAGAGCCGAACTAGTTCTTACTTTAGTTAACAAAAAATAATGACCATTTATACTGTCTCAACAAATTTCATAATTTTTTTTCATGAGTTGACAAATTTTTATTGATTTTTATCTAAACCTATTAGGTTATCATTAACAATATTTTTTTACTTATTACTATTAATCTGTTATAAAAGTTGTGAAATTTTTTGTCAATTTTGTGTGTCTATAAATTTTTTCTCAAAAATCATTGCCGACAATAAAACTACAAGTGTGGACTCCAAATTGTTTAATGGTGTGTAAGTTAAATGCTTGACAGCCAAACTAGCATATTATAATTATGATTATCAGTGGTATGGTCGGATATGCTTCAACTTTAGCACCTTCTATTATATTGGAATTGTCCAAACTTCAAAGTCTTGGCCTTCTTTTCACCAAAAAAAAAAAAAAAAAGTCTTGGCCTTCTATTAATTTCATTCTTATTAGAATCATTAACATCACGGCATGTGCACATGTCTAATTAATGCGATTAAAAATAAAATAATATAACATCAGCAAATCATTCAATGTTATTTGGCTTTGGATCAAAATTGAGAAAAGTCAATCTCATATCAGAATCTCCAGTATATCCGCATAGCAACATATTCTAAATCTCCAGTAATATTCTATATATACCACCGCACACCTTTGGTGTAATGGTCACTCCATAAGTATAAATGCTTGTGGGGTGTAGGGGGTAAGAGCCGGAGTTCAAGTCTCCAGGAGGGAGCTTCACACACATATACACTTAGATTAAGTTAGAGTAAAAATTCTATCTTGTATAAAAAAAAATAATACGCTCTCTCTCCGTATATATATATATCTTTTTTTTTTTTTATAAAAGAAAAGTTTTTTAATTTGATAATATAAACAAGTATATCAATTATAATCTTCTATCATATTATAACTCAAGGTATTTTTATTAATAATTTTATTGTTCAGTTGTTTTCTTTTTACATGTATTTAGTATCTTTTATTACTTTATATGCAAATGATTAATGTTTATGCATAGTGTCATATTTTTTCACAATTAGTCTCAAACTTAGGAAAAGAAGTAGGGTTGCAGTAGGTTGGTGGCCACTATAAAATTAAGTCATTTTATTATGAATGAATACATTACAGATACTCATTGTAATGTCTCTTACTAGTGATGTGCTACATCTTATACATGTGACTAACTCTAATTAATCTGTAGAAAATCAAAATTCGACCTCAAATTTTTGTTGTTGTTGTTGATTTACTTTGTATGCAAATTATTATTATTATTATTAATTCATGCATTACACGGGGTTATTATATTATGTAGTATGTATCTAAAACACGTATAAAAAAAAAGTTGCATGCATCTAACACAGAAGACAAATTCTGGAAATTTCAAGTAATGTATTCTTGATTAGGAAACCGAGTTCTACGGCTAGTTATCAAAAAGATTATATAAAAAAAAATATAAAAAGGTTCTAGTCCTAGTTACATAAGATATTTCCATTTCCCTTGAGTTTAAAAAAGATCTGATACACAGTGATAAGCGAAGTGCAAGTTTTAATTTATTGTTTTGGTTTTGCTAACGAATATCTTAAGAGAATTTGTTATGGTAAAAGACTAAAAGTGATATTAAAACTTTTTTAAAATAATCCTTTAACAAATGAATATATCGCATTATTGATTCCAGTACTGCAACAATTGCGGTTTCGTTTTCAGGGCCAATAATTGCCTGTTATTATATTTATATGTTTGAAACGTGAGCATATTTTTTGGCAAGGGAAAGCCCTTATTTTACTTCAATAAACTCCGTCAACGTCAAGGATGAAAATCTGTCAAGACTCAAGAGTTGAGATGTAAGCAGGTCTGCCTTGAGATCTGTTAGTGATAATACGTCCACAATTAGCTTGTGTTTGTTTTTAGACCCCTTAAAAAACAATTGGATAAATCTAGTTAATTAGCCAAGTTATTATTTAGTCCAAATTCTAGATTTAGGTTATCACAACCAAACAATCATATCATGCATAGCAGCGGAAATATAAATAACACAATGATATGATGACCTAGGAGACCACACCGGTAAAAACCTGGAGAGGATTTAACCTAACTATTCTCAAGGTAAACCTGAATCCATTATGAAAAAATTGAAATTTTACAATAGCGACTTGACCACTAACATCCTATTCCTACCCACTAGTAGAAACTTACTGACACGACCACGTGCAAGCTCCAAGACCACGGACTCCTTCTTTCTGGGATTCTCCAGCAAGTATAAGCACACCCGCTTGTGCTTCTTTAAGCTCTTATGGCAGCAACTGAATGGTCATCAAGTTCTTGAACGAATCTACTTCTTGATAATCCTAAACTTGTGTAAAGGAAAGCTCCTCACAGATCTCACAAGAGATTCACACAAACAGCAATATGAGCAACGTCTAAAACG
The DNA here is from genome assembly GCA_030021035.2 of Notholithocarpus densiflorus. Classification (NCBI taxonomy): domain Eukaryota; kingdom Viridiplantae; phylum Streptophyta; class Magnoliopsida; order Fagales; family Fagaceae; genus Notholithocarpus; species Notholithocarpus densiflorus. The sequence continues at coordinate 5,861,032 of JARYZH020000011.1, forward strand.
TGGCTAGGGTTTGCCTTATATACCTAGGGCAAAAACATAAAATCCTAAACGTTTTAATGAACTAGGGCTGAGTTGGAATTCTGCAGAAAAAATATTCTGCCCGAGATTCGATCGATCGAGCCTGTTCTTTGATTGATCGAGCCAGGTCGAAATGCACTAATACTTCTGCAACAGCTCGATTCCAACTTTACATAAAAGATACAACTTTGAGCAAGTCTAAATAAGACTAAACAACCTGTTTTAATCATGATTTGCCAACAATATACATTAGAGTTCTAAATACATTAGTTCATAACTTTTTAGAACCTAATAAACTCCCCCTTTGGCAATCCGTGACAAAACACAACTAAAAACTCAAAGTTTACAAAGAAAAAAGCCCTTTACAAAAAATTGCTTATTATAACAAATCCAATCCTAACTACTATCCATCAAGTGCAAGTGTAGACAGCAGCTCAATTGAATCAACCTGTATATTTCCTGAAACACTTAAACAAAACGCATAACCGCATGTGTGGAAAATACAGTAAACAAAAATAAATTTTTGACTTCACAAAACACAAAACAAAGGCATATATCATGAATAACTCATAAATATAAATCAGTGAGCAGTGAAACAAGAAATAGATATGCAAACTAACTCTCCCCCTAAGTTAGATACATAAAAAAAATTTATTTTCTCCCCCTTTCAAAAACAATTTTAACTCCCCCTAAACAAAACAAACAAGATTCCTATATACATTTCATTTATTTCTCCCCCTTTTTGTCAGGTATTGACAAAGACAACCCAATCAGAAGGTTGACAGAAAACATACGCAACAGAGAAGAAGAGAAAATAGAGAATTTAGGGGAACACAAAAAAATTCAACTCTATAGAAAATAGAGACAACTCCCCTTATGAAGAGCAACAAAGGTTAAAAACGAGCTTCTCTCCCTATAAAAATAGGAAACACAAAACAAGTGTTGAGAAAAACAGTTGTGGGGAAAATTTAGGAGGTGGGCAAAAATACACAAACCAATTGAGGATACACATGAAGAAAAATATTCTTTCTTTCAATAAATGCAAACTTGACACTATGTGACCCATAAACAGTTGCATGAGTAGAGAAAATATTTACGCATTGATTATCCATCATATCTCTTAAGAAAAATATTTTTTGCAGTTCACACATAAAAATAGCATATACTAAAAAGACATAACTCAAAAATCAATCAATTTTTAAATCCAGTTGAGTACCCAATTTAGCAAAGTGTATGCATGTTATGTGTGAAAACAATTAGAGATATGACTGCAAAAATGCAAGATGGATACAAAAAAAAAAAAAAACAATGCAATGCATGTGAATCCTAAATACAAATGATGCAAAAAAAATAAATTGGTCAAATACTTAAAAACTGAAATTTTTTCAATATCGATCAATCGATCATTGATCGAATACCAATCGAGTCAGGCAGATTCAAACCAAAATTTTTATCGCAATTTCGATCGGTCGAAAAACACCCTCGATCGATCGAAAATCTGGGAAACTCAAATTTTTGAAAAACAGAGCAATTTAATGCAGAAACTCCTCAAAGCACAATATTTCATGAATGAAATGCATGAGTATGAGATTAAAAGTTTTTCAAAAACATTTGAATTCAACCAAGATCTTCCAAAAACAAGGTTTTTAATCATCAAAAACACAATTTGCATCAAAATCAAGGAACATATAATCTTGGATGGCCACAACAAGATCACACACAATATAATGTACCAAGTTTAGCAAAGAGTAACTTGTGTAGTGTGTGCAACTAGCAAAAGCTTGAGATACATGTGAGGTGATATGTAAATAGAAATCAATCACAAAGTCTACAAAATTCATCACATAGAATTTGAAAGAGACTATCACCTAAAGAGTTACATCATATAACTCTCACATCTCCTAGATCATAAGCTTGCAATCATGTAAGTTTCTTGATTTTGCCTCATATTGTACACACAAATTTTAATTGTTCAGAAATTTATTAAAATAGCCAGGATAATGTACACACCAATTTTAGCATTTATTTGATTTAGCTTTAAGTCTAATAATTGTACACACCAATTTTAGCATTTAAATTGAGGCTATACCTTATGATCTTTTTGTGCATGTGCTACACTTTCTCGAGCACAAAATCTTACGATATGCATTAAGGTGTTCATGATTGGCTAGTGAATAGTGGTGAGATGGTTATTTATGCCTTTCTCAAAAGGTTCAAGTCCGACAGTAAAAAACATGTGACTTCAAGATCAAGACAAAGTGATCAAAACCATAAACATCTTTCCCACACAACATGCACTACAAAGTTTCAACTAGTAAAGTGCAATAAAATAAGCTCATCCAAGCTAAACAAGGTACATAAACTTGTTATGTAAAGATAATATGGCCAATCCTTGATTATAAATCCAAGATGTGAAATACAAAACACAAAAAAATTTTTGGTTTAAAAAAAATTTATGACCAAAAACAAAAAGCACACATTATGCTAAATGAACAATGTAAATGCAATGCATGACAGTGCTTAACTAAGTTATAGAGGGTACACAAACAAGAAATATCAATTTCTTAATTAACCCTTGAGTACATGTACAAACTAGTACATACTCACACAAATTAGAAATAGCTTAGCACTTATATAACACATACTATTCAAGTTTCTCCACAATGTCAAGCATGTTCTAAATTAAGAGAGAGATATTATAACTCATGTAATCCTCAAGAAAAATAAAACAAGACTCAAAAACAGAAACAAAACATGTCCACAAATAATTGAAAGAATTAAATCAGGGACAAGTCAGCAACACTCACCTTAGAGAATCTTTTCTCACCCATCTAGCACGAGTCTTCGGCTTTGTACGTGAAAATCCATGTAAAGCAGAGTGTATTTGAGAGATTATACCAATAATCTGAGAAAGACTTAAATCCTGCAAATTCCTTTCACAAGCCAACAAGCTTAAATTTTTCAAAATAATATGAAACAATTTGATTGGACTTATGGCAGGAGAAATATCATCACATATCCTAGATTGAAATATAGAATTTCTAAATTTCAATTTATGACAATTAGGACGAATGTGACCGGAGACACCACAAAAGTGACAAATAGGAACAAATTTAGGAACATCAGTATTCCTAACAACAAATCTAGTATCAAATTTTGGTTTTTGCCTTAACAAAGAACAATTTGGTCTAATATGACCATCAACACCACAAAGGTGACAGGTAGGCACAAAAATAGATTTATTATGCTCTCTAACAATAGGTTTAGACTTAGGTTTAGAAACTTCAGCGTCTACATCAGAACTTTTACCTTTGTCTAACCTAGCAAAATAAGCCTTTTTTTTATTATTCCTCCTGAAATGAGGGATATAAATTTTCTCAGTTTTAGGCTTAAGAGAAACATAAACACTTCTGTTATCAACAGCAGGCTTGGTACTAGTCAAATTTTCAATTTTAGCTTTAGATTCAACTAACTCTTGTTCCAAGCTTTTCATCTTCTCATCTTGAGAGGAAATTTGATTTCTCAAAAATTCATTCTTTTTATTAGATTCATCTAATCTAACAACCAATTCCTCTTTTTCAAGATTAGCTAATTTTAACTCTTCCTTGAATTTCTTAGCAATTTTCAAAGATTTCTTATGAAGAGTTTCACAGACATCAATAGGATCAACAGAAACAACAGTGTCATTTTTATTCAAATCATCACAATCAAAAACAGTAAGACACTTAAAATTATCCATGACAACAGGGGTCAAGTATCAGCTCAGTGATCAAAAGATCAACAACAAGAGAGCTACCTGCTCTGATACCACTTGTTTGTTTTTAGACCCCTTAAAACACAATTGGATTAGCCTAGTTAATTAGCCAAGTTATTACTTAGTCCAAATTTCAGATCTAGGTTATCACAATCAAACAATCATATCATGCATAGCAGCGGAAATATAAATAACACAATGATATGATGACCCAAGAAACCACACCGGTAAAAACCTGTGGAGGATTTAACCTAACTATCCTCAAGGTAAACTTGAATCCACTATGAAAGAATCGAAATTTTACAATAGCGACTTGACCACTAACATCCTATTACTACCCACCAGTAGAAACTTACTGACATGACCACGTGCAAGCTCCGAGACCACAAACTCCTTCTTTCTTGGATTCTCCAGCAAGTACAAGCACACCCGCTTGTGTTTATTTAAGCTCTTATGGCAGCAACTGAATGATCCTCAAGTTCTTGAATGAATCTCCTTCTTGATAATCCTAAGCCTGTGTAAAGGAAAGCTCCTCACATATCTCACAAGAGATTCACACAAACAGCAATATAAGCAACCTCTAAAACGTGGCTAGGGTTTGCCTTATATAACTAGGGTAAAAACATAAAACCCTAAACGTTTTAATGAACTAGGGCTAAGTTGGAATTGTGCAGAAAAAACATTCTGCTCGAGATTCGATCGATCGAGCCTGTTCTTCGATCGATCGAGCTAGGCCGAAATGCACTAATACTTCTGCAACAGCTCGATTTCAACTTTACATAAAAGACACAACTTTGAGCAAGTCTAAACAAGACTAAACAACCTGTTTTGATCATGGTTTGCCAACAATACACATTAGAGTTCTAAATATATTAGTTCCTAACTCTTTAGAACCTAACAGCTTGTTCTAAAACTTAACAGATTTGTATTCTTCATTAATTAAACTTGGAATCCTTGTTATAAATATATGATATAGTATAGAATTTACTTCCAAACTGAAACTTCATACACTCCATTACGTAAAAAAAATATTGTTCACTGTTTATATCATATCCTACTTAATAATTACATGATTTATTTAAATAATTTAATAAATTGTGTAATTTAATATATATGGATGATCTTGAATTGTTGCGCAATGGGTTAAAGTTAATTCCTTTTAAGTCATTTTAGAGGAAACTTTGTTTTATCATATAATATATCATATCATGCAACTAAACTTCTAGAAATGCTATGCTCGTAGATGGTATCAGTAACACCTTTAAAATCATTCAATTAGTGTTGTAGGCACCACCTCCCAAAGTCCTTTTTGTCTTTTTGTCGCTAAGGAAGTTGGGTATCACCCTTTTTTCTTTAAGGTAGTAAAAGTTTTTTGTACCTTCTCTGAAGGAGAGTTTGTTTGTTTGTCCTTGTCCTCTCTTGGGTCATCAAGTGTGCCTCAAGAGCATGTTGCTTTGTTTTTTGTGGGATTTTGTGGGAAACACACTCTTAAAGACCTAATTATTCTCTCCTTCATAGTCCTTTTCACCATGCAATTCATTCCCAATGGAGGATTTGACAAAAAATTGGAATAATTTATCACTATCCGAGAAAGAAAATACTGGTTTTGTCCTACCAAAAGTTCATAAATCCAGAGAATTCATTATAGCGGCAAAATTTCTAACTTCACGCTACTTAGTGATGGAAGCCGTAGTGTGCACCTTCAGGCAACTGTGGAGGTCGGCAAATGGTTTCAAAATACGTAATCTGGGAGATCATATTGTGCGTTTTTTTTTTTCGATAACAACTTCAACATGGAAAGAATTATGGAGAATCAACCTTGGAGTTTTGATAAACACTTGGTGGTGTTAGAGAAGTTTGATGAGTTTTAGAAACTTAAAGATCCAACTTTTGACAAAGTGATTTTCTGGGTTCAAGTCCACAACATCCCAATCCGTTTCATGTCAAAGAGGGTGGCTGAGAGTATTTGCGACATCATTGGAGAAGTCCGGAGATCATCTGAACCAACAGACAATGATGGAGGCAATTTCATACGAGTGCGTGTCACAATTGATATCAATCTTCCCTTGTGTCGTGGACGAGTTATCACCCTGGAAAATGGTGAGAAATCATGGGTTCGTTTCTAATATGAGAGACTCTTGAATCTATGCTATTGGTGTGGCCATCTAACCCACGATGACAAGCAATGCGAACTATGGATCCGAAGCAAAGGATCCTTGACAAAATAACAAAAATAGTTTGGTTCACATCTCAGAGAAGCGCCATACCAGTTGTGGGAGTCTTTTGCGAGTTTGGGCCTCTGCCTTTTTTCCGTACTAAGGCCTGAGAATCTTGGGTAAGGGAGTTGGGACTGGCCTAGTTTGGAACTGTGCCGTAGGTCAGCTTGTGCGCGAGCTGGGCTTACCCAATGTTAAGACAGGCCAGGTTGAGGGCTCTCTATACCTACCCTTATGGCATGCATCAAGTGGTCTCAACTTGTGTTTACATTTTTTGGGAGAAATGTCATCCCAACAAAGCATTTTCCTAAAAGGAGTCTCGGTAGGAACTCCAGAATAGATCCATTTTCTCCTTACCGCCAAACCACACCCCTTGAATCCCTTGACCGAGGACCCACCTCCCATGTATTGGCTGGGTACATGTAGGTAGTGCCCTGGGCCTTGTGCGAGTGCCACTACTATCTGGGTTTGTCTTCTTTCATTCCCACGCCATTCTTGCCGCTTCTGCACCGTATTCTTCTGCCATGCGTACTGGGTAAAGTTTGTCTTCTGTGGCATGAGGCATATATGAGCTTTTGGGCTTGCATTACTCGCTGTGGAACAGGCATTGCCTAGACAAGGGCCTCTATCCGTATAGCCAATTAAGTGCCTATTCTTGCCATTCCTTGTCCATTCCATGGGCCTGTTGGCCATGTTGGCCCATTGGGCCTATTACCTCTTTCCTTGGGCTTCTTCGGCCTACTTTCCTCATCTTTTCCCCTTATTCTTCCCATGGGCCTACCGGTTGTCATTCCTGCCATGCTGGCCCATTAGGCTTGCTACCTCTTTCCTTGGGCTTCCTCGGCCCACTAACTTCACATTTACCTCTTATTCTTCCCATGGGCCTGTTGGCTGTTATTCCTGCCATGTTGGCCCATTGGGCTTGCTACCTCTTTTTCTTAGGCTTCCTTGGCCCGCTTACTTCATCTTTACCTCTTATTCTTTCTATGGGACTGCTGGCTGTCATTCCTACCATGTTGGTCCATTGGGCTTGCTAACTTACTTTTACCATTCTTATTTCTTTTTCTTTCAATTTCCCTTGTTGTTGGGCTTCTTCTATTATTGGGTCTTTCATAGAAAATAGGCATCAACATTCAGCCCCCTGAGCATATGTATTGCTCCTGCAATTCATATGCGAACACCAATGCAGTTTTTCTTTCGCGGGCTTTTTAAATAGTAGATCCCACCTGGCTCTCTTTTCTGCCATAAACAGGCTTGTTTTTTCAAATTTCCTAGTTTAGCAGTTATTCTAAAACACAAACTCTGCTTCATTTAATACAATACTTCTTTTGATGGCTAGCTCGTCGTTTCCCTTCATAGCGGTTTTATTTGTCTGCTTGTTCATGAGGAAGGGAAGCCTTGGGCAAGTATGCTGCAAGCAAAGTATCTTTGTCCTACTAGGATGTCTGATGAGGGAAGAGAGTTGCCTTGCTCTCGAATTTGGGCAACATGCAAAAGGGGAGGACCAAGCTATGTGAAAGGACTGAGATGGACAGTGAAGAATGGTGAAATAGTGAATGTGTGGATGGATTTTTGGCTGCCTAATGGGAGGTTAAGAGAGCTCATTAAAGGACCTCTTACCCGAGGGGAAGCAGAATTAACTGTCAAACAATGTTTTGATGAAGATCATGTTTGGAACCCATCTAGTATCTCCTTTGTACTCCCTGACAATGTTCTAAACTCTATTATGGCCACTCCTTTCTCTTATGATCCCCACTTAGTTGATGAACTCATGTGGGCATTCCCAAAGAATTGATATTTTTCCCTCAAATCAGCTTACCCCCTTGCTAGGGGATTAAACTCCCTGAACCTGGATACTATGTCATTTAAATGGATTTGGAAGACTGAAACTCCCCCAAAGGTTCAGTTTTTCATATGGCTTTGTCTACATGATAGCTTACCCACGGCTGAAGTGCTGGGTTCAAGGGGTTTAATTTTTGATCCTGTGTGTAAAATGTGCAATAAGGGATTTGAATCTATAGAGCACCTCTTCAAGGGTTGTGAAGTAGCATGCAATTTCTAGCAGCAGCTGCAATTACCTCACTACACTAGAAATTCATTTACACTTCCATTTAAGGAATGGATGGAAACCAATTGCAAGGATTCAATGAATGCCACTGTGAAAGGCATACCTTGGAAGATCATATTTCCTATGGGATTATGGCAGCTGTGGCTGCACAAAAATAATTTTGTGTTTAGAACAGGAACCGTGGAAAATCAGGTATGGAGAAGATGTATGCAATGCAGCACTGAATTTTACTCTATTGGCCTAGAAGCTAAACTTAAACCATCAAAAACCATTGTTCCTGTGGGATAGGAGAAACCACCGAGGGGCTGGATGAAGCTTAACTCTGATGGTTCAGCTCTGAAGAACCCAGGAAAGGCAGGTGGGGGGAGGGGGGGGGGGGTCTTAATTTGAGATCATGATGGAGGGTGGGTGAAAAGCTATGCTAGAGGGCTCGGGCACACCAATAGTATCATAGTAGAGCAGCTCTAAGGGATGGGTTAATCCTAGCCAGGGAGATGGGATTGACTAATTTAATCATTGGGCTTGATGCTTTAAGTGTTGTAATCCTTATGAATAATGAGTCTGAAAATTTCGTGATGGAACCACTCTTAACTGATTGCAGGAACCTCTTGAAGGAAATCCCAAATAAGCACATGATCTGTTCTTACCGTGAAGCCAATTAATGTGCGGATGTATTGGCTAAGCTAGGAGCGCAATACTTATCTCATTTTGTTGTATTTTGTAACCCACCGCCTGTGGTGGAGACTATGTTAGCTTTGGATAAAGCTAATATGCATTGTAATAGACTTGTGAATTCTTAGTTTAATGTTAACTCATAGTTTACTGGAAAAAAAAAAAGAAAAAGAAAAAAAAAAGTGAAGAGGGTTACATATTTGGCCGCCTTGGGACATCATATTGAGTACAGCTGTCCAAGCACCCAATGCCATAGACCTTAGTCATCTCAAGTCTCAACTCGTAATTTCATTTTTCGTTTTACTTTTTTTCCATTTTTAATCTTTTACCTTCCAGCGTATCATGAGTCAAAAACAAATATATTTAACCCTCTTTTTTTATTATTAATATTATTATTATTATTATTTTTTTACTTTCTTAAATTTTAGGTCAAAAAATTATATTTGGCCCCCTAAAATTAAAACATAAATTAGTCACCCAATCCATTATTGTGACAGGTGCTCCCTCCCTCCCAATTAAATACTGTGCAATGTGCATGGTGAAGCTCGCTGCATATTGAAAAGAAAATGTTAGAAATCTATCATTATATATACCTTAATTTGGTGAACAACAAACTTATTCAAGAACAAAATTCGAAGGCCGCCTGTGACATTATTCATGCTATTAGAATTTATAAGGATTAGTAAATGCATGAATTGGGTACCAAACTAAATTGTGCGTGAGGTAAGATACAAATAAGCTATCGTGCATTGCACATCAGGAAGTTATTTTTTCTTCTTCAATCTATTTTGCTTACTTCCTAAAGATGCTAATACTGCTTTACCAGTTTTGTGTTACATTAAATAAGGAGATTAAATTCAATAGACAACAAAAATTGTGCAAATTGATGGGATTATTCTCAACATAAAATTTTACACTCTTTTATTTTACATAATTACTTTTCAAAAACATTTACATTAAATTATCTATTTTATACTACATTTTACTAATCAATATTATATTTTTATAAATTTTTTTATTACTCTCTCTAATTATCTCTCTTTTTATACATGAGTAAGGAAAAATATATTAAAAGAAGATTTGCATGTAAAAAATAATCGTGTAAATATATTCAGTCACTTTAACAACAATGTAAATATTTACACAATTTTACTTAACTGATGTGTGTTAATTTTAGGTTAGATGTATGAAAGAAAGGTGGGAGCTTACTTCCATTGAAGAGAAGAGAGGTTGAGGTTGATGAAACACAGCTAAGGATAAGCTTAATAATGTTTTCTGGGAACCCAAAGTGTATAAGCACCATCCTAATGAAACTCCACTCTAAACGATTATAGGCTTTCTCCAAGCCTATCTTCACTACCATATATCCCTCTTTACTTTTTCTCTTCCCAAGAGAGTATACAAGTTCTTGGGCAATAATCACATTGTCTGAACCTCTTCTTCCTTACAGAAAAGTAGCTTGCATGGGAGAGATGAGGTCTGGCAGCAGGGGTCTAATTCTCTGAACAAGAATTTTTGAGGCAATTTTATAGATAGTATTGCATAAGCTTATTGGCCTATATTGACTAACTGTCTCTGGACCCAATTGTTTAGGAATTAAAGCAATTAAATTTTGATTAAGGTAATCAAGAACTCTCTGGTTTGCAAATATATTCTTCACTTAAATTCTTACTGAATCCCTAACCATAAGCCAGAATCTTTGAAAAAAGCTTGCATGGATTCCATCACTTCTTGGGGCTTTATATGGCTTCATGGATTTGAGAGCATCCCATATCTCCTTATTAGAAGGCATCAGGGCCAAAGAGTTAGCTTCATCTTCATTTAATCTCATGCACCATTCAGACTCCCAATTCTAAACTAGGAGGCAGGCAGCTTGGTCAGTCTGGTAAAGCCTTTCAAAGTTTTTAATAAAAACCTCTTTCACTTCCTCCATATTATGTGTCCAAACTCCCTCATCATTCAAAATGCTGGTAATTCTGTTCTTACTTCTTCTAGCTAGTGTAGTCAGGTGAAAATATACTGTATTTCTCTCCCCAAAAATGGTCCAATTGATCCTTGACTTCATTGCTCAAAGTTCTTCCTCAAGTTGGAGTATCACATTATACTCTTTAGATAGCTGTTATTGAAGATTTATTAGAAAGTTATTAGGATTATTGGCAAGGTCTCTCTGTGTGCCTAGCAACCTAGCCATAATCTGCCTCTTCCTCACAAAAATGTTCCCAAAGACTTTTTTATTCCAAATTTGGGCCTTCTTAGTGAATCTAGTAACAGCACCAGATAGGTCTTCTTCCTTCCCTTCCCAAGATTCCCTAACAATGGTTGGGAAATCATTGTGGCTTAACCACATGGGTTGGAACCTAAAAGGTCTATTTGAATTACTAACCAGGTTAGGACATAAATTAAGCAAGAGAGGGCAATGATCAAAGTTCACTCTGGCCAGGTGTGTCACATTAGCTTCAAGAAAGGAGGCTTTCCAACTAGGATTGGCCCAACACCTATCTAGCCTGCATTGGATAAGACCCCCCAACTCCCTCTTATTAGTCTAGGTAAATTTAGGCACTGAAAAGCCCAAGTCCATCATATGGCACTCATTCATACAATCTAGGATAGCCTTCACTCTTCTTTGGTAGATAGGAACCTTTTCATTTTCTTTTTCTCACACTTTCCTCAACTCTCTTACAATCTTCTTTTTTCTCTCTTATCCCCTTCACCATCTCATCTTCTCCAAAATTCTTTACTCGTTACCTTTATCACCTAATCCATCCACCATGTTGCCGGCAAAGGGTGAGGGTTCTTCCTGCCGTAAAGGAAAATAGGTTACCACTTATGATCCTCCCGTTAAGGCCGTGGGTGGAGAGGCTCCCCATTCCGAATCGGACCATTCCGAGGAGGAGGAAGGGGGTCGTGACCCAGGTAGTGAGTGTCCTCCTCTCATCGACCCATGGTATGACACTCACATCCACTTTTCGATGGTGTCCGGTGACTATTTGCCTCCTCCACTAGGCCGTGTGTGGCTTTCCCTTGGTTGACGTGATTCCAAAGTTTCTTGGGCTCCCTTGGCTTCCTTTATTCTCGACCTCGACATCTGCCAAGGAACCGCATTACCCGTGCCCATTCTCTTTGAGTTTGGGTTAGGCAAATCATTGGGTTGGAAGAAGTGGGTAGACACAGAGCTATCTGATGTGGGTTTTATGAAGGCCCTTCTTCAACCTGGTGTTTGTCTAACTACCGCGACCTGTTCAATTGCTGCTACCCATCCTTGGTGACACAGACCCCAACAACATTGAGCTTCTGCCGAGGAGGGGGCCGTGGAGGCCGAGTTGAAGAAGGGGTTGAATGGGAATGCGAAGTTATCCCATTAGGTTGGGGCTTTCTTAGAGGCTACCATCGTCGTTCATCGTGCCGCCTTCGTTACGTTTTGGCTCTATAAGTTTGTCTTTGGTTTGTTCCCACACTATGCTGTAAAGCCCCTTTATTGTTGGTTAGCCATAAAGATTTTTGCTGGAGTGAGTCTGCCATTGGCCCCTATGTTCTTAGGTCATCTATATGTCTAGTTGGACATCTTGTAGAGTGATGACAGGCAGGCAGGTTCTTGCCATATAGTTACTTCTTCTACCCACAGCACCATATTGCAGCATCTTCTTTGGGAATGTTGTGCTAGGCATTTGGCCAAGTGTAAACCAGTCCGCCATGCTAAGGAAAAGTACCAATCCTGCCCCAAGGTAATTACTAATTTCTGCAGTCACTTTTTTACTATGTTTCCTTTGGCATACCATTGGGTTGGGTTAAAGCCATTTGGGCATCCTGCTGTGGAGTTTTTCAATAAAGAGGTGGGTTTTTCATAAAGGGCTTATAGGAACTTGGGTAGTGGGTTCACTTGTGCTGATTCGATGATGGGCCTTTTCGTGGCTACTGCTGGGACCACTACCCCTTTGACAGCCTTTGATGAGGGGGAGATTACTTACTTAGCAGTCACTAATGCTGGGTGGTTGCCTTACCTGGCTGACAAGGGTATCCGGTATGTACACTATTCTGCCCATAGGGTGAGGAAGCAGTTTGGGCTCGATCAGGACATACTTGATGATTTCACTTTGATCTTGGATACTACTACTTCAGTTCGCCCTTTCCTATACCCTAGTGCTTTTAAGTTTTGGAGCAAGCTTTTTACAACAGTTACTATTCCGAGTTCCTAGAGAGAGGGTCTTTGTACTGCCCAGATACATGGTTATTGACAGGCGGTGATAATTTATTTTGGCCAAGAGTTATTGGGTGGCCGTAGGTTTTCTCTCGTTCCCTTTAAGGGTCTACATGCCACTATCTCCGCGAACCCACGGTTGTTGCTTCCCACCAAGTCCGTGGTGGCATATGCTAGGAAGCAAAGTAGGTCAGCCATAATTGAGTGGTAGGAGAAGGGGCAGGGGTGGTATTGGTATGCTGGTGAGTTCCCTTCTGGTTGGGAAAAGAAGGTGAAGGTCGTGAACCTTCCTGTGCCAACAAAGAAAGGCTCGGTGTCTTAGACCAACAAGCCTAAGTCTGCCAAGAAGGGTGATGACTCATCTGAGAGTTGTTCTGACATTGTCCCGTACAAGGAAGGCCTTCCCTCTATTGGTAATATAGTTTGGGAGCTCTCCCCCTCCTTCTACCAGGACCCGTTCCACTAGGTGTTTTACTGCAGCCAGGTTTAGGCCTCCCACATCGAAGCCATTTGTGAATGCTCCTCCTTCTAGCAGGATCCGTGGCAGCAAGAGGAATACATCTATTCTAGCCCCGTTTGTCACTACCGAGAGGTATGTATATTATCTCTAAATTTTGCTTCTTCTTTATTTTAGTTATTTATTGGGCTTTCTTGTGGCTAACTTTGTGTACATGTTTTCCCTTCATTTGGTAGTCTAAGTACAAGGAGGACACTTCTGCCGCTCGCCCTATATTATTTGATGAACCCGAGGCTGAGGTACATTCCTTTCCCCTTTTTGCCTTTCCTTATTTGTGCATGCATCCCTTTTTATTATTATTATTATTATTATTATTATTATTATTATTATTATTATTATTATTATTATTGTACCTCTTTTACTATCTGCTCCTCCACGTCGGTGTGGAACACTCTAGCTGGTTGGGCTATCGGCTTGGCCCCAAGCTCTACATTGAGCATGTGCACCACTAATCTTGGATCTAGCCAAGGCATCTCGCTATACTTCCATGCAAAAATGTCCCTAAACTCTTTCAACAACAAAATTAGTTCTGACTTTTTTTCCATTGACAACTTCGAACTTATTGAAATTGGTCTCGGTTTTCGTGGGTCCGTGCTCAGGTCTATCTTTTCTACTTTTTCTTCAGCTGACACTTGTACTTCTTTTTCTGCTGTAGTCCTTTCCTCATCCTCCGTGTCGCTTTCTTCCTTTAAGTCTTTTTGGGCCATATAGCATATCAAGGTCCTATGCTGGGGCTTTTCTTCAGGACCCCCTTGCATACTGTAGGTGGGCCCTACACACCTTCATAACTTGTATATAATTTTTCCATCAGGTGTTTTGACCCTGTCGCAATGCGGTAAACTGTCCGAACCCGAGGCTAATGCCTCTGTACTCTTCCTTTTTCTTGACAATAATTCCCTCAAGTTGGGCTCTGGGTTGATCTCCACGTCTTCCCATCTAGGAACAAACGTGCCCAACAGCTTGGATATTGAACTTTCTCCATATGGGGCCCATTCGTCATAAAACATGGTTTCGACCAAATGGGCTTCTGCCTACTTAAAGGGGGATGGGTTTGCTCTAATCCATATCATTCTGCCATTGAGTCTCCTCTTTTCACACTGGTGGCACGTTGATGGGATAAGGCAGTACTTATGCAACCATGGCTGTCCCAGCAGTACGTGGTACAAGACCTTTGTTTTCACCACGTGGAAGCGAGCTAAGAAGGCTATTAGGTCTACCTTTAGCCATAGCTGTATGTACCTTGTCGTGTACTCGCCCTTTCCTTTGAATCCTATCACCTCCATGGAGTATCCTTGAATCCTTTTTTTTTCTGGTATTCCTGCTGCTTGCAATGTGCTAAGTGGGATGAAGTTCACTGAGGCACCTGTGTCTACTAAGGCTCGCTTGATGGGAATCTGATTTATGGAAGCTGCCAAGTAGAGTGGTCTTCTATGGTTTGGGTATCCTACCTCTATGTCTTCATCGCTGAAGGTAATCTCGTTGGTGCCTTTAAGAAATGCCCGGTTAGATCGAGTTTCTGCAATGAGGCATTCAATTCCTGCTCCTGACGTAGTGCTCACTATAGAAACTCAATTTTGCACCCATAATTTGCTGTGGGATTTCATTATAAGGGTTGTGTGTTAGAGAGAGAGAGTGCAAAGACTCAAGCATCTAAAGAATGAAGAAGTTTCGCGGGTATCTCGCGACTAAGCTTCCCGCGAAAGGAAGCATGTGCCTTGCACATGACTGGAATGCGAAGAGTCAGGCTAGATGGAGACAGCTGTGTCCTGCGAGTATCTCGCGGGTAAGGCCTTCCTGCGAGACACCCACAAGAAATTCTGTTTTGCCAGCCTGTCCAGTCTGATACACACTTTCTGCACCCATACTATATATACCCTCATTACCCACAAATGCAAAAGAGGCCATTCAGAGAGAAAAACCCTAGATAGGTTCTCTACAACACACACCCATCTTTTAGAGAGAGAGAGCTACTCATCCTTAGTGAGAAATCATTGTAGCCTCTTCTCCTTCCCTCTCCCATTATCATACCTTGAGAGGAGATTTATACCCAAACATAATCCACACCTTTTCAGAGTGTAGTGAGTGTTTTTGGTGTTGCTGGGAAGCATTGGAAGAAGCCAAAGATGGTAGATGCAACATGGAGCTTGTTGCGGGATCCGGGGAGCTAGACAAGACAGGGTTCTGAGAAGTCTTGTTGGAGTAGGAGCTTGGAGGGCTTAGGTACAGCGGGTAGATTAGGCTTGGAGGGTCTCTTGCTCACCCTTGTATCCCAACTGATTGTTTAGTGGATCGATTACCGCTTGGAGGGCGGCGGAGAGGTTTTACGCCGAGTACTTTGGTTTCCTCTTCAATAACACATCGGCGTGTTATCTTGTGTTTGCATTCTCTCTTCCCTTACTCTTGTGCTTTACTTTTATTGTTTGTTGTTCATGTTTATGCACTAGAGTAGTATCGGTTGATTGCGTTTCATTTACTCTTGTTTCCGCACTTAGATAAGTTAGAGTAAAAACAATCTAGCCGTAATTTTTAATTGGGGGTCTAAACAAGCTCTTGTGTTATTTAACACATTTTCGAGCTTTCAAAATCATTCATCACATATCATAAAAATGATCTTGAGATTATAACGGTCGCGACGATATGCTCGATTCCCAAATCGGACCATCGAATTGAAAGATATCATAAGATCAAGTTTTCACTGTCTGCATGTATTGTATGTGGGTGTAGCTGATCGCGTGTGATTAATTGAAATTAAGTCTAATTGGTCAACAATTAAAATTAATTAAATAATTTATGTGATTGGCTGTTGGATTTTTATCAAAAATAATCTTGGTTGCATAGGAATAAAATGGGTAATCAGATAACAAGGGAATTGTTGATAATTAAGTTTTTTTGGAATAATTATTTATCAAATAATTATTATTTTAAGGACCTGATTATCAAAATAAAATGGATTTATTTTAGAATACGAGTTGAAAATACGTCCAAGTGCAATTCCCAACTCGATTAGGACAACTCCAAGGAACGGCCCAAAAATGATTAGATTCAGCCAAGGTGTAGACACCACATTTTGTACATGTTAATAAATTTTGGTCTCTGGCTCCAATGATGTGCTTGACATATGTCAACCAAGGGTAATTAAAGAGTTTACAATAGTTTGGAAGTAATCATAACTCAAAAGTGCTCAAATCGCTTTGAAATCGATATTGAAAATTGACATTTGCTCACTATTTTGATCATAGCTTTTGATCCACAAAGAATATTTGAGTGAAATTTATTCATTGGAAAGTAGACATCCTGGGCTTCAATGTAAAAACAAATTTTACCTAATTCGGACTCATATTAATTGAGTTATGACTATTCGAAGTTGGGCCAACTGGGTAGTCCTATTTTTTGGGTTTTAAAACATCATTTTAAGGGTCCAAAACATAATGCGTTGATGTGGGCCAGTCCATGGACCCTTGAGAACATCCAAAAATCATTAAAAAATCTGAAAGCCCTAATTTTAACTTATAAATACTCATCTTATGCCTCCAATCAAAATCCTAGCTAGAGAAAGTTATTTTTTGGCCTCCATCTTCTTTAAAACTCTTTTTTCTCTTTTCAAAACCCTAGGGCAGCACCTTAGAACCTTTTTTTACAAAATTAAAACCTCTCTTTAGTTAGTTCTAAGGCAGAAATTATTTTTCTAAATTGATTTCTCAAAACCTTTTCAACTAAACTTTGTTCTTGAGTTGTGATTAATAAACCATTATTGTGTTCTTTGATTATTCTTGTCCTATCAATCTAATCTTTGTGTTGTAGCCACTAAGGGGTCGGTTAAACAAACTCTAAACTCATAATCTAAAGCAAGGTGAGTGTTCTTTCTATGAACTCTTTCTTTGTTCAATAGGATTCACATGAGTTTCTTAACATAGTTTTTGTATTTGTTTTATTTGATTTGTTTGATGTTCATGATTATGTTTGATATGTATTAATCTTATTTTAGGTTGTTTATAATATGTTTTTCTTGTTCTTATATTGTTATTGCAATTCCTAGGTTAGTTTAACATGTTTATTGATTTAATGTAGTTTAGTTTAATTGTTTGATTTTGTTTCATGTTTATATTGATGTTTGTTTTATTTGCTTCATGTTAGTTTAAGTGTTTAGGGTTCTAACATAATTGTTTGATTTCTGTTTTAATATCTTTGAATGATGAAATCTCTAAAAATGTAATTTTTCGAATCTGTGTTAAAGGATGCGTGCGCATCGTCGAGTATGTGTGCATGTGGTTCAACCATGCGTACGCATAGTTGAGTATGCGGACGCACCCAAATCTAGATTAGGATAAAATTTTGTTTTTATTTGTTTTAATCACTTTTTAATATGTTATTTGATTCTGTTTGACTCTGTTTAAGTAAATATGTTGTGTTTAATTATTTTCCATGTTTGTTTGAGTATTTTTTTTCATGTTTAGTTTATTTGATATTTTTTTCCTTGTGTGTTTTATTTAATTGTCAACTTGCCATGGTTAATTTATTTTTTCTGATTGTGTTTTATTTATTTCCTTTTATGTTGTGATGTGATCGTTAACATGTTGTGTGTTTTATTTTCCTTAAGTGCACGATATATATTTAGATTAAGGATTAGGGCTCTCTTAATAATTTTTTTAATTAAATATGGCCTAGCAACACATAATGGAGGCCGCCCTACAAGCCGTGTAGTCTTGGTGCCTAACACCTTCCCAAGCCATACCCAAACTCCAGACCCGTAATCTGGTATACAGACCTATGTATATAAGTGATTGGCTCAAAGGGCCCAATATGGTTCATAAACCTAATCTAGGTGGTGACTCCATTAGTCCACACAAGGCACATCAAATTCAATTTTTTAGGGATAAAAATTTGACCTAATTCGTATTCGATCAGACCGAACTTATTTTCTAAGCACCAAACCTCTATAAATAGGGAATTAAAATCAGAAATTAGGGCCTCTCTCTCTCCCCTTACGTTAAAGAAATTCTGGACGCTTTGCTTTAGGAATTTCTTTTCTGTTAAGTGACTTTATCTTAGATCTCTAAAAAATTCATTCTCCTTGTTTTCTGAAATAATTATCTCCTTGTGGAATACGTTCATGCAGGTATGTTCTAACTTTACTTTCCATAACATGATTTGTTTTCTTTATTTTAATTTCAAAAACATACTCTCATCTATGCTTTATTTTCTATGAATGTGTCTTTGCTTCTTGTGTTTATATAACCATGTTTGTAATATGTTATGGCATGCTCTCTTCTTACTTTAGAAAAATTCACATAATTAGTTGATGGACATGTATAGATCTAGGGTTGAATTCCTTCTTAAGATTTTAGATCTGCAAGAGAATCCATCATAAAAGTTTCATGTTCTTTAAAAAAAACTAAAATCAGATCTACATTTTTTTCCTCCATGTTTTTTTTTTTCAAACTAAAACCAAATCTGCAATTTTATCCATGATTTTCAAAAATAAAATCTGATCTATATTTTATTTATAAAATCTAATATGTATTTTATTTATAAAATCTGATCTGTATTTTGTTTATAAAATCTGATCTATATTTTGTTTATAAAATCTGATCTGTATTTTAATTATAAAATCTGATCTGTATTTTATTTATAAAATCTGATCTGAATTTTGTTCACAAAAACCTGATCTGTATTTTATTTTAATATGAAACCAAATCTGTATTTTTCATAAGAAAACTTTATATTTTCATAAAAAAAAAAATCTGTTTTCTCTCACATTTAAAAATTCAAACCAAATCTGAATTTTTATTAAAAATCCATTCTTTTTCTTTTGTGGAAACTCAGATTAAATTTTTATTTTTTATTTTTTATCAATTATTCTCATCAAACCTTTTTTTATACAAAATAAAGTTGCAAATCTAAGGTTCTTAAATAGCATTCTAACCCTAAGTTTAGGATTTGACATGGCATTTGTTGTATATCACTTGACATTTTGAATATGGGTACTTAATGGTCATTTAAAGTTTACAAGACCACACTCTGTCTGGGTAGGGTGGGTACCTAATACCTTCCCATCCTATAACCTAGCCCCCGAACATTAGTATCTTAGGTTGGTAGATTTAGTGTCCTATTTATTTTGGGTAGATTGTAACTAGGAAACAAGACTTTGTATTTTCCTTTTTTTTTACTGGATTTTAACTAGTAAACAAAGCCATGTAAAGTTATTTCTATCAAGCTGTAATTATTTCTAATTACTGAGAATGTGTATTATTCAAAATATGTTGTAATCTGTATAGTTTTCTTATTTTACTTATAAAATAAGTGGCGACTCCATGTGATCCTGAAAAGGGAAGGTGCCGATGCCTAACCCCTTTTCTGAGAGTTGAGTTTTTTCGGTCTCTCATAGTGGCAACTCCACAGGGGATGTCAAGGGCTTAGCTTCACATTAGACTTTAAATGACCAATTAAATACCCTTGGGTTTGTATAATATTTTGTTTGAAATGCCATGTTGGTTGTTAGAAGCTTTCCCTAATTGTTATTGTGTGTGCCATCAAACAACAAAATGTATGTACCCATCTCAACATCTGGTGGTAGTAACCATGGATCACCAGTCTTCATTAGATTCGGGTACCCAGTGGTGAACTCACCAACTCATGGCCCAAAGTCACTAGATCATTTTTTGTTGACTGAAAAGGATAGACTATGCTGTTTGGACCAACGTAGTGTTCATTACATTACAAGTTAGGAGGTGTAATGTCCTAGCTATGGGAAACAATAAAACAACAAACCCACCCTATGATGTAATGACTTAGAACCTGTCCTTAGGCCGGTCCATATTAAAATTGCATTGCATCTTATATGTGTTTGTTTGGTTGAGTGGATTGAAATAGATGAGGACTTAGCCTTGATTGACCCAACCAAGCCTCTTCTTAGGGGAGAATTTGGTCAAGATTAGAGGGAAGACTCCAAAGAGAATCCAAGAAAGATAGCCAAGCCAGTTCCAGTTCCAATCCTATCACAGTATTGAAGCCCTTGTGTATAAAAGGCACCCCATAGTTACAGCACCGCAACCCTGTGTTTGACTTGTAAGACAGCCCAAGCCACAAGAGGTCTAAAGACTCTATCACCATGGCAGAAGGAAAGGAACACCAAAACACTAAAGAAAAGATAAGTACTTAAGAGCTACTACACACAATGGTGGCTAGCCAAATCCAATTAAGGGAAGACATGAATCTCATGGTGCAATAGTTCCAGAATCTAAAGAGTAGTCAAATAGGAGACAAGACTAATCAGACTTCCCCTATCTTAGAGAGTGAGAAGAAGATTAATGAGAAGATGAGCAAGATGGAGGAGATGATCAAGAGGGCACGTAGGATGGATGATCACATGGATTATCAATTGCTCTTTCTTTTCCCAGAAATAAGGCTACCTCCAAAGTTCAAGATGCCAGTTGATGCTGCACAGAATCAGTAGGTTGAATGCTTTGGCTTCGGTGGGCTACTGGTGGTTGCGAAGGCCTACAAAGATGAACACACTATCAAAAGGGGATCGGTGTGTACCAGCCAAACACCCTCCGATGGCTAAGTTAGTTTCTCACTAGAATAGAATTCCAACTTTTATTGGGAGTAAAATTTCAGAATCCACTTGCCTTATTTTGATTCAGACTGGTCCTTTATATAGAGGACCGTGGAGTGGTTATTGGCTTGGTAACTTCCTCAAGATTTGTGGAATTTAGTGAGTCTAGATATAACTTCCTTAACGGCTATAGGAGTTACAATCGTTGATGGAAGTTATGTACTTGAGAGGAATCCATGGCGATGAATCCGGGTTGAGTAACCGTTTCAAGGTTTTGTGGCTCTAATCTTCCATACTCTCAAGTGAATTTACACTGAGAGTTTCTAAGTGTCATGTGGTCGTCCATGCACTTTGTTCATGGAAGACTGGTTTTCTGACGGTATTATGTGAGTCGTCTATGTGTTTTGCCCATGGACGACCCCATTGCTTAGACATTGTGTGAGTCGTCCATGTGCTTTGCCCATGGACGACCCTAATGCTCAGACATTGTGTGAGTCGTCTATGTGCTTTGCCCATGGACGACCCCATTGCTTAGATGATCAACTAAAATACTTGGCTCAAGATCATGGACGAGCCATATGGACAAATATGAGTTGTGATTTTCACTATCCCATCAGTTACCCCCTTGTCCAATGGTCGTCCAAAGACATTATTGGGATTTAATATGTACCTTTGTGGTTCTGAATTTTTTTTTTTTTTTGCCACGTGTCACGACTTCATTGGTTGACCCATCATGTCGATTGCGTTTTTCGAAGGAATCACCATGTGTCTTCTTCTGAGTGGTCGGCGTCGCTTCGTTGACCCCATTTCTAGGCCCTATAAATAGGTGCATTCCCTCTCTTACCCCTCACATTTCTCATAATTTTCCTTCTGCCATCTCGTCCAAAAGCCTCGTCTAGCATTCCTTCATAGTTCTCAGGTATTTTCTTTTCCTTCTTAGGTTTTCGTCTTATCTATCTTCATTTAAGTCATGTCTTCACCTAGTGGTAGTTTAGAGAAGGAGATAGACGAGTATCAGGACGTTTCTTCTGGAAGCGAGGGTAGTTAAGTAGTGAAAGTAGTACAGCTAGTAGTAATTCTTCGGACAAGCATTATTCGTCTGGGGTTCCTGGTATTCCTTTAGAGGAATTCCAGGAACTACAACGTAGGAAGGCTTCTGGATCTGGGGCTAGCTCATCCAGACAGCCACCTAGCCCTCCTCAAGACGAGGAGGATGAGGAGAATATTATTTATAGTTGTGCCCTTGAAGTAGCGTCCATTTTAGATGCTACTAAGTTAAAAACCCTTGTAGATAGGTATCAGATTCCTAAAGAGTTTAATCCTCGTCTACCCATGGATGGAGAATGGTGTTGTTCTTCTTATTCTGGTTTAGGGATATACACTTCTTACCTCTTAGCTAGCCTTAGATTTCCTCTAAACTCTTTTTGTAGAGGCCTTCTTCATAGGTTGGGTATTGGACCTAACCAGCTCAACTCCAATGGATGGAGGAGGGTAATTGTCATGCAAGTGCTGTGGTGTGAGGCATTGGAAGGGAACTGTCCTATCACAGTGGACGAGTTCCTTTACTGCTATAAACCCTCTGAGATAAAGAAGTCTGCTGGTTTTTACCAGTTCTCGTCCAGAGGCTCTTACTATAGTTTAATTAAGGGCCGTAGCTCGTCTGACAGACTTTGGAAAAAAGAATTTTTTATTGTTTCTAGAAATTGGGCTGGGGACCCAGTTGATGTGGGTGATGCCCCCTTCCCACCCTTTACCAGTCCTCTAGGTCGTCTTCGTCCTGAGGGTATGTTTCCTTTCCATTTTTATTTTTTTTCTCTACATATTTTGCCACTTTCAGTCGTCTAACCCTTTTTCTTTATTGACGCAGCTGTTGTTCGTCCACGCTTGGACAAACTTTACTTGGATCGAATTGACCAAGTACGCGCCTTCCCTGGAAGGACTTTTCACGACCTAGTTACTCTCAGTTGTCTAGCTACGTGGGGACTTGGCCCAGTTCCTACTGCTGAGAATCTTGGTCATGAGGAGACCACTCGTCGAAGTAAGCATCGTCTGTCTTTTTCTTTCTTTTTTCTTTCCCTTTTTTTTTTTTTTTTTTTTTTTTTTTTTTTTTTTTTTTAAACTTAGAGTTTCCTCGTCGCAGGGATGGCTACGATGAGGGAGAACAGAGAAAAGAACATTACTAGTGGGGACGAGGATGTTACTGCACCTCCAGTCGTCCAGAAATCTTCCGTCCAAACAGGAAAGAGAAAATCTAAGTCTATATCCAGTGCTGTGGATCTGGACGACCTTCCAAGTTGTCGAGGTCCTAAGAAGCAAAAACCTGCCAAGGCTTCTCTTCCCAAGGTTCCCAAGTTTACACCTCCGACGGTAGAGCTGGATGAACCTCCAATTGATGTGAAGCCCGTCCAAACAGTTCATCCCGTCCAGACTGATCCTACTCCCCCTCCAAACAAGATTCCTCGTAAGCCTCATCCGTCAGAGCCATCCAAGCGTCCTTCTAACCTGGTGTTGGACGAGAACCACGCATGGAGGACGTTCAAAGGAATAATCACTGATAATGAAGTCAATGAATGCTACAATATGTCAGTGAGGGAGTTTGAACGTTTTGGTATCCATGACCTTTTTAAGGTAAGTTTCATTCGTCCTTGTGTGTTTTCAGTAAGTTTTCAAAATGAAATATCTAACTTTCTTTCGTCCATACACAGGCTATGTCAAAATTTTACACAGCAACTTGTCAGGCTAAGGAGCTTGCTTCAGAGGCCAAGACTACTAAGGCTAAGGAGCTGAACAATGAAATCCTACTAAAAAAGGGGGAGGTACTTAGGTTGACTGAAGAGTTCAATAATCTGCAAGGAAGTGAGACGAAGCTGAAAAATGAGGTGGAAGAGCTTACGACCGATAATATCGAAAAAGATACTCGCATCGTTCATCTCGAGGGACAAGTTTCTGGATTTACCTCGTCCTTGGAGAAAGCACGTGAGGAAGCCATAGCAGCCTTCAAGAAGTCTGACGAGTACAAGAATCGTCTAGACAGTCACTATGCAGCTGGCTATGAGGACTTTCGCGCTGATGCCAAGGAAACATTTCCTGACTTGGACTTTGATTCTTTTAAGCTTCCCCTTGCTACTGAGAGCTCCTTGCTGCAGACGAGTTCTAAGGACGTCAACATCATGGACGATGCTAATAACGAAGTGACGTAGGACGATCCTAAGTCTGGGGGAATGCCCCCAGTGGTTTATCCAAGTAATTTTATATTTTCCTTAGAAAATTCATTTTATCTTTATTAGAGGTGCCCATTGTTTGGGGCTTTATTGGAGTACAATTATCTCGTCTAAGTTTATGGACGAGCCTTATATACAATTAGTTATATTGTAACTTAAGGGCTTTTTTGGACGTTGGTCGTCCACCCTTCTTTTAAATTCTATGAATGTTTTCCATTTTCACCTCTTATAATGTTTGAATATGTTTGAATCTTTATGTACGAACTTTATTTACATCGTCCATATCGTTTTCATGGCTGCGTGGTTCGTCCATTTGTCAAATCATTTTACCTCATCTTGGGTATATGGTGAATTTCTTCTTACATCACCGAATTTGGACAACAAATTTGGGACAATCATTTACTCGTCCTTAACTAAATCGTCCCCAGTAAAGGCTCGTCCTTGCACTGGATTGTTAGGCTGGTTGGATTTGCCTATGGGCTTGAGTTCTTACACAATCATTCGTTCGTCCATAGTTTAGACGATTCCTTAGGTTCCATCTTGTTTTAAGCTTTAGACGGACATACCTTGGGTTTATTCTTATTGCTTTATCCTTTAAGGAAAGCTTATGGACGATACATCCTTGCGTCCAAGGATTTTATTCGTCCATGGTTTAGATGATCATTCCTTAGGTTTCATCTCGTCTTAAGTTTTAGACGGGCATACCTTCGGTTTATTTTTATTGCTTTATCCTTTAAGGAAAGTTTATGGACGATACATCCTTGCGTCCAAGGATTTTATTCGTCCTTGATTGTTTGCCTTTCGTGGATCACTCTGAATGAAATTACAAATAACGTAAGATTCTCATACAATTATGTATAGACTTAAAAATACACCATATATATATTTGGAAATCCAAACTATGCAAAACATTCGTCCACAGGCATGGCACATGCTTGAGAGCTAGTGCCTTTAGGGAATTAAAAATACTTATACAACACAAATTCATCCATGAGCAGCACTAAATACTTATACATATGAAACACATAGTAGTAGTAATAAGAAAATACGAGAAAACAACACTAGGCAACACATTAGATCACTCGTCTAAAAAGCTCGTCCGTGACAATGCTCGTCCGTGATCACCCTATTGATAATATCTTCTTAGGTGTTCAACATTCCAAGGGTGTTCTAGCTTCCGTCCGTCCAAGGCTTCCAAGTAGTAGGATCCTTGCCTCTTGCAGTTGATGACCTTGTAAGGTCCTTCCCAATTTGGTCCAAGCTTCCCGTGGGCCGGGTTTTGGTGGCCAAAGAAACCCTTTTAAAGACGAGATCCCCAATGTTGAAGCGCCTGGGTTTCACCATGGCATCATGTTGCTTTGCCATAAGATTTTTGTACCTTGCTGTTCTTTGCTCCGCGTCCATCCTCACCTCATCTATAAGATCGAGGTTTAGACGAAGCTGTTCTTCATTTTCTTCATCTTGATACTTCATCACCTTGTGGTTGGTCATGTGCACTTTTGCAGGTATAACTGCTTCACTTCCATAGGCTAGTTTAAAAGGAGTTTCCCTAGTGGGGGTTCTCACTGTTGTTCTATAAGCCCACAAAACACCTGTTAATTCGTCTGGCCATACTCCTTTTGCCCCTTCAAGCCCAGTCTTGATGATTTTCAACAAGGATCGGTTTGCTACTTCTGCCTATCCGTTGGCTTGTGGGTGGGAGGGTGAGGAGTAATGATTCTTGATTCCCAATTGCTCATAAAAATCCCTGAAAGGTGTGTTGTCGAACTGTCGTCCATTGTCAGACACTAGTACCCTAGGTACCCCAAACCTGCATACAATGTTCTTCTAGACGAAGTTCTTGACATTCTGTTATGTAATAGTTGCTAAGGGTTCAGCTTCCACCCACTTAGTGAAATATTCTATTCCCACCACTAAAAACTTCATTTGCCTAATTTCGGTTGGAAAGGGGCCCAAAATATCCAATCCCCATTGTGCAAAAGGCCAAGGGGCCATCATTGGGGTAAGATACTCTGATGGCTGTCTAGGAATATTACTGAAACGTTGGCATTGATCACATACCTTAACATATGCCTTAGCATCAGCTTGGATGGTTGGCTAGTAATATCCTGCACGGACGATCTTGTGGACGAGCGATCTGGCTCCTGAGTGGTTATCACATGCTCCTTCATGAACCTCCCTCAATACGTAGTTCGTCTCGTCCGGAGCCAAACACCTTAGGAAGGGCTGGGAGAAGCCTCTTTTGTATAACACTTCGTCCATGAGGGTGTACCTGGCTGATTTAACCCTAAGCTTTCTGGCTTCGTCCTTCACCTCTGGGAGCCTTCCGTCCTTCAGGTACGATACTATCGGAGTCATCCAATTTTCCTCACCTTCTATCTGCAACACTTTTGGAAAGTCTATGCTTGTCATATATTGTATTTCATCAAACTCGTCCATTGCTTCATTCGCCGAGGCTTCCTTTGCCAGAGTATTAGCTTTCACGTTCTTTTCCCTTGGGATTTGAACGAAATCAGCTTCTTTGAATTTCTTCACAAGGCGCACCACCTTCTTTAAATATCTCTTCATTCTGTCTTCCTTGGCTTCACATGTTCCATTTACTTGGCCTATGACCAACTGAGAGTCTCCCAAGACGAGTATTGATTCTGCTTCTACAGATCTAGCCAACTCCAACCCTTTAAGAAGGGCTTCATACTCCACTTCATTGTTAGTTATTTGGTACTGCAAGAGAACCTTGTGCTTTAATTTGTCTCATTCTGGTGACTCTAGAACAACTCCTATACCTCCAGCATGCAGTGTAGACGATCCATCTACATGGACAACCCATTTTTTATTATCTTCTCTTCCGCCTAAGTCCTCATAACTTGGGGTGAACTCTGCAATGAAATTTGCCAAGGCTTGAGCCTTTATTGCATTTCTCGGTTGGTACCAAATGTCAAATTCGCTAAGCTCGACTGCCCATTGAATCAGTCGTCCTGCAGCTTCTAGCTTGTTCATTGCCTTCTTGAGTGGATGGTCCGTCATGACATTGATGACATGAACTTGGAAGTAATGTCTTAATTTCCTAGAAGCTATTATTAGTGCAAAAGCTAGCTTCTCTATCAGTGGGTACCTTCCTTTTGCTCCTCTGAGTGCTCGGCTAGTGTAATACATAGGCTTTTGCACCTTTTCTTCCTCCCTGATCAACGCTGAACTCACGGTATGTGGGGACACTGCTAAGTACATATACAGTTCTTCTCATTGCATGGACGGACTTAACAATAGAGCTGTGGTGAGATATTCCTTTAGATCTTGGAAGGCCTTTTGACACTCGTCCGTTCATTCGAATGCCTTCCTGAGGACTTTGAAGAAGGGTAAACATTTGTCTGTGGCTTTCGAAACAAACCTGTTTAGAGCAGCAACTCGCCCAGTAAGGGATTGGACTTCCTTGATGTTCTTCAGTGATTCCATGCTCAGTATGACTTGGATCTTGTCTGGATTTGCTTCAATTCCTCTTTGTGAAACCATGAATCCTAGAAACTTCCCTGACGATACTCCGAATGCACATTTACTTGGGTTCAGTTTCATCTTATATCGCCTAAGTGTTTCAAAGGTTTCCTGTAGATCGTCCAAATGGCTTCCCTTGTCTAAGCTCTTCACAAGCATGTCGTCAACGTACACCTCCACATTCCGTCCTATCTGTGGACGGAACATGTGATTCACCAACCTTTGATAAGTTGCCCCTGCATTCTTTAGACCGAAGGGTATCACCTTATAACAAAATAAACCTTGACTGGTAATAAAGGAGGTTTTTTCTTGGTCTGCCTCATCCATCTTTATCTGATTATATCCTGAGAAGGAGTCCATGAAGCTCAACAACTTATGGCCAGCTGTAGAATCCACCAATTGGTCGATGCGTGTAACTATCCTTAGGGCAAGCCTTGTTTAAGTTAGTGAAGTCTACGTACATCCTCCACTTGCCATTTGCCTTCTTCACCATCACCACATTGGCTATCCAATCCGGGTAATAGACTTCCCGGATAAACTCTGTTGTGGTTAGTTTCTGAACCTCTTCCTTGATAGCCTTATCTCATTCATGAGCAAACACCCTCTTTTTCTGACGAACAGGCTTAGATGAAGGGTATACATTCAATCGATGAGTAATTATACTTGGATCGATTCTTGGCATGTCGTCATGACTCCACGCAAAAACATCAATACTCTACCTCAGGAACTGGACGAGGTCTTTTTTCGCCTTCTCCTTCATACTTGTTCCAATTCTGGTGAATTTTTCAAGATCATCTTCTTGCAAAAGAACATCTTCCAATATTTCAGTGGGCTCCGCAATAAACCTTATTTCCTCAATACTCATTGTCTGCACCTGCTCGTCCAAAGCCATCATGGCTAAATAACATTCTCTAGCTTCCAACTGATCTCCTTGTGCTTGTCCTATCCTGCACTCCGTAGGGAATTTGACTGATAGATGGTAGGTAGACGTTACTGCCTTCCAACTGTTCAGAGTCAGTCTTCCAATAATAGCATTGTATGAGGACGAACAATCCACCACGAGGAAACTGACTTCCTTGGTTATCTGCTATGGGTATGATCCCTCCACTACAGGTAGCGTAATGGTGCCAACAGGCTGCACCTTCATTCCTCCAAACCCTATCAATGGTGAACATACTGGACGAAGTTGATCTCGTCCAAGCCTCATCTATTGGAAGGCAGGGTAGTACAATATATCTGCTAAACTTTCGTTATCCACCAATACTCTCCTGGTTATATAATTTACGATGAGTAAAGTTATAACAATGGCATCATCATGCGGATGATAGATCCTTTCAGCTTCTTCGTTGGTGAATGAGATAGTTGATTCGTCGGTCCCTCTCGTCCTTGGTGATCGTCTAGAGAGTTAGACGTTTTGCACCACTTTGAGATATGTTTTTCTTGACTTGGAAGACTGTCCTGCTAAAGTCCCTTCTATGATAACCCTTATCTCTCCAAGCGGGGGCAGTGATGATTCTTCCATCTTTCCCTTCAACTTTTCATCTTTATGATCTCTTCCAACGAAATGCCTCAACTTTCCTTGTCTAATAAGATTCTCAATTTGCTGCTTCAAGTCGTAACACTCGTCCGTGTCATGGCCATGATCTCTATGGAAGCGACAGTATTTATTCTTATTGCGCTTGCTAGGATCTCCTTTCATCTTCTCTGGCCACTTCAAGGAAGGATCATCCTTGATCTGCATGAGCACTTGATCGAGAGGGGCATTTAAGGGTGTATAACTCTGATTCCAGGCTGGGGGGCCCTGCTTCTTGTTATCTCGGTCCTTTCTATCTTCCGTTCGTCCCTTCTTTGGACGAGGACCTTGCTTAGAGTGTCGCACGGGGTTTGCTTCCATCCTTTCAGCTCTCTTCCTCTTCTTAGCTATGATTGCGTCTTCTGCATTCATAAAGTTTTGGGTTGAATGGACGAGTTCAGCCATGGATTGAGGTTCTTTCTCATAAAGCTTGTGGATGAATAGGTCTTAGTTAACCCCATTGTGGAAGGCCGCCAAAAGTAGTTTGTCATCCACCTTGTCCACGGTCAGGGCTTCCCTGTTAAAACGAGAGATGAAGGAGCGCAGGCTTTCATTCTCCCCTTGTTCTATAGTCAACAGGTTGGACGAAGAATGTTTGTGTCTTTGCCCTCCAATGAAGTTATTGACAAACAACTTACTCAACTCTTCAAAAGAACTGACTATGCTTGGAGGTATCTTGCTAAACCACACTCGCACTGGTCCCTTAAGGGTGGTAGGGAAGGCTCTGCACATAATCTCGTCTGGAACCCCTTGGAGATGCATCGTAGTCTTGAAAGTAGCAATATGATCGAAAGGATCACGCATCCCGTCATATGAATCCAAGGAAGGCATTTTAAACTTTGGGGGCGAGGGATGACCATTGATGGAAGCCGTGAAAGGGGAATTTGTTCGATGAACCAAATCTTCTACGGGATTTGCCCTTCTCATGTTTTCCCTCATCTCGTCCATCACCTTTTTCATCTGATCCATCTCCTTTTCCAAGTGTTGCACCCTTTGCGAAATGGTGCCCCTTGATTGACTTTCGGGCTCAGCATTTCCCCCTCTATCTTCTTGACTTTGGGCTTGTCCTTCAGCATATCCTTCACGATGCTGCCTTAGATTGATCTCCCTAGTCAACTCTTGGTTTTGACGAGTTAACTCTGCCATGGCGGCTGCCATGGATTGTATATGTTGGATGGAAGGCGGCTGCGCGACAGGCGCTGATTGGCGATCTCGATGGGGATTGCTAGAAGCATCCCTACTCTCTTGGTGGCCTGGGCTAGTAGCCCTTGATCTTGTCCGAACCATACAGCCTTTGGTTGGAGAAGGATAGAATTGCAAAACTCGAAGTTTCTCTCTTCCCACAGACGGCGCCAACTGATGCTGCACAGAATCAGTAGGCTGAATGCTTCGGCTTCGATGGGCTACTAGTGGTTGCAAAGGCCTACAAAGATGAACACACTATCAAAAGGGGACCGGTGTGTACTGGCCAAACACCCTCCGATGGCTAAGTTAGTTTCTCACTAGAACAGAATTCCAACTTTTATTGGGAGTAAAATTTCAGAATGCACTTACCTTATTTTGATTCAGACTGGTCCTTTATATAGAGGACCGTGGAGTGGTTATTGGCTTGGTAACTTCCCCAAGATTTGTGGAATTTAGTGAGTCCAGATATAACTTCCTTAACGGCTATAGGAGTTACAACCGTTGATGGAAGTTATGTACTTGAGAGGAATCCATGGCGATGAATTCGGGTTGAGTAACCGTTTCAAGGTTTTGTGGCTCTAATCTTCCATACTCTCAAGTGAATTTACACTGAGAGTTTCTAAGTGTCATGTGGTCGTCCATGCACTTCGTTCATGGAAGACTGGTTTTCTGACGATATTATGTGAGTCGTCTATGTTCTTTGCCCATGGACGACCCCATTGCTTAGACATTGTGTGAGTCGTCCATGTGCTTTGCCCATGGACGACCCTAATGCTCAGACGTTGTGTGAGTCATCTATGTGCTTTGCCCATGGACGACCTTATTGCTTAGACGATAAACTAAAATACTTGGCTCAAGATCATGGACGAGCCATATGATCGAATATGAGTTGTGATTTTCACTATCCCATCACCAGTCATGGACAAATTTGATGGCACTAGCTGCCCTAAGTCTCACTTGAAGATGTGCATGAGGGCTATGCAGCCTTTAGGAGCTACTGAAGAGATGTTGGCATAAATGTTCCAAAATACCTTGACTAGAGCCGCCCTCAGATGGTTCCTTAACATAGAAGAAAATAGAGCTCGAAACTAGGAGGACATATGTAGGGAGTTCCACAACCAATACAAGTACAACATAGAGGTGGACGTGACGAGAAGAGACTTGGAGACTACCAAGCAAGAGTTGAAGGAGTCCTTTTTAGCCTTCATAACCAAATAGAGGTCCAAAATCGCCCAGATGATGAATAGACTAAATGAAGAAGAACAATTGACAATGGTTGTAAAAACTTTGTTGCCAGTATACCATAAATATTTATTTGCTCAATATTTTTCAAATTTTAAGGCCTTAATAGCTGCTGGGACTCAAATTGAGAATGCAATAAATAATGGGACCATAAAAAAATGAGGATGCACCTAAATTTAAAAGGAATTTTGGGCCTTCTAGCTCTAAAACTACAGAAGTATCTAATATATACAAAACTGATCTATACCAACTTATTGCCCCAGTGCAAATATCACAAGAACCGCCTCTAAGGCCTAGTGCAAATGTCTATGTGCTAGCTTTCACATGCCCACACACGTGTTGCCATGCCTATACCTAGATCTATGTTTTCACATGCTTGTGTGCTCGGATCTATGCTCTGCTTGCTTTATGCCATCTTATATGTGCTTGTGCGCTCCATGCCATGTTTGTGTGCTTAGACCTAGGCTATGTTTGTCTTGCCATGTGCTATTGTAGCCCTTTTGTTGCTTTACCTTTCTTTCTTGCGTTTTGGCCTATTGGTTCGGACTCGATCTAGACCCTATGGTCTTTGTCATCGTCCATACACCTTGGCCCATATCAAAGGGTTTGGATCACCCCTATTTGCATGTCTATGCTTGCTTGCTTCTATGTTTCATGCTTGTGTTAGCCTCTCTTGTTCTAGGCTTTGCCATGTTTGACGCCCTTAGCGGGTATGTGGTTGTGTGGTTGCATCCGACGCCTAGGAGGCCATGTCTGGATGTAGCCACTTAGAAGGCATCTCCGGATGTTGGGTTGCTTCGTGTGCACCCTTCCCTTTTCCTCTCTGTGCGATGATGTGCTTGCCATGCTTGTTTGCGCCACCTGTTGGCTTTCTACGCATCTTTACATTCTTGCTTACATGTCCATGCATGAGTCTTGGTTGCTAGTGTGTCGTCCATGCTTCAACACAATGAAGCTATGGACATCCGATCCAAACCTATATTTGTCCCTCGCGAACACCACCCTTGTTTGTTTGCTATCTTGCTTTGTTTCCCTTTTTGCTCGCATCTTGGTTTCTATGTTTGCCATGTCTATCATGTTTATCTACTTTATGCCTCTTTATTGTGCTCATTGCATCTTTTCCTTCCATGGCTTGTCTGCTGGTTTCTTGTCTTTGCCTTTGCATGTACGCACATGGAGCAAGGACGCATAGAGGTAGGGCACGGTTTCCTGGGCACAAGAAAAAGAGGCGAGGATGTAAGCACGTGGATATGAGCCAAACGGCAATCAGTAGGTTTAGGAGTTTAGCTTTTCCCTTCGGTTATGTACTCCTTTAAACCCCCTCCTTCCTCCTCCCTTTCTCCCTTAGAAGGTTTGTATTAGGTATATCATACTTTGTACCATTCATCCTCATCTCTAGAGTATGGCGACCCCTGTTTACTTTCCTGCACCTATATTTTGGGCCATGCTTTAGGGATGTAGGCATTTACTTTCCTGCTCTGTGTGCTTGCATTATGCATGATGTATGTATATATACTTGCTCCCCCCTTTCGGTGTGATCGTCACAGTCCATGTCACCTAAGGCAAAGCGATGCCTAATTTCCACTGCGAAAGTAAGGTGATGTGTCGCCGGATTTTCGCCGTGGAAATTTGGTACTTGGCTCGAATGCCATAGGAAAGCATGGATTGGGACCACGCCCTTTCAAAAGCCAAACCTCAAAGTCCCTATGTATGCAAAGCCCCAAAAGCCAGTGCCAAAATCATGTTTTTACTACTAATCTCCAAAAATTAAGGTTTTATTAAAACAAAGAACTGTCATTAGACAGGCGTTGTGGGGTGCCTAACACTTTCCCCACATGTAACTAAACTTCTGGACCTAAGAATCAAGATTTTTTTGCCATCCATATTAGATTAGGAAAAATGACATTTTTCTTAGCCTTGGATTGGTAATAAAATCGACTAGAAACAGGTGACCAATCACACCTTAGAAAAACCCAATGATTGGTGGCGACTCCACTTACCTTTGGTAATCCCTTAAAATTTGGCCTAGATTCCTACCATAATGCCAAAGGTAGACCTATCTTCCTCCACTGAGAGAGAAAGCACTCGAAGCTCCGCGTAAAACACACATGCATACACATTGAGAGGGGCCCTCCAACGGGGTCCTACGCGCGTGGGAGCTGTCACCATGGCGGGTGCTCGAATGAAGCCGGGGTGGCAGCAGTTTTTCTGCTTAGCCGGTTGAGGCCGGGCATCGATAGACTGGCGACTCCAATGGGGATCGATGAGAGATTAGCCTTTAAAGCTTTTGATAAAACCATAATCTTCGGAAATTGGCTTTCAAAAACACAGAAATTGGCATTGACCTCCGGGGCTTTCCTTTTGAAAAAGGCTTCTACTATATCCTAGTAGACCATTTTCAAAAGAGTAAAAATATTTTTCCAAAAAATCCTTTGCCAAAAGGGAGGTTCTGAGGTATTTCCACATGGGGCCTTACTGCTTTCCTTACATGCTTTACCGCTTTCCTTCACATGCAAACATAGGGTAGCAAAATTTAATTTCCGCTACATCTTTATCCACTTTCCATATATATATGCTGTGCTTTGAAAAAGTCTTTCTCCTTCATTAAGAATTGCATGACATGTACACCCTTTTGAGCCGAACCCGGGCTTCGCATTGCTGGCGAGGTCTTACCTCTTTTGGGGATTTCATCACCCCATCTATAGGTGTATGGACAGAACATCAGCAGTGTTACCCATAGTTAGATTCGGGGCTAATGTTGTAGGCACTTTTGAGTCCATAGGTGGATAGGAGTTGCTGAAAAGGCCCCCTCGATCCTTCCTGCCCCATGACTTCCATGAAGGGAGGGGTATGGCGATTGAGTACCCTAGGATAAGAACAACCTACCAGTTAAGCCTTTGCATACAGTTGGCCTAGTTATGTCAAACACGTGAGGACTAGATCAAGCCCAGAGCCCATCAGGACTAGGTGAAACCAAAAGAGTGAACATCCAAGCCTAGGAAAGGATACCCTTCTAGGACTAGAGGTCAAGGGAAAGTGTTTTGAAACAGGTGCGCTTTACTCCAGGTTCTTTCTATCTTGCTTGCACAACATCCATGATTAGACCCCTAGGGAAAGCAACCCCGTTGCTTGTACATGCTAGATCATACCCTATCCCTAAGGGTCTACAACCCTACAAGGGCATTCATGCATACACTAAATGGTCTTGTCACCTAATTGTGCAAAGATAAAATTTGTGGCAAGTAGCCAGAACTCCGCCTAGAAGAAGATGCTACCGAAAAACTATCAAGAATCTCAAGATATCATAAGTTCAAGAATTCTCCCAAGGAAGATCTAAAAAATATTTCTAGGTGATCTAAGTCCTCAAAGAGATTCAAAGGTCTAAGAGATCCATGCTGTCTAAATTGCCAAGAGGTGCAAGTTGCCAAAAAGTCCTCAAAGAGATCCAAACTGCTAAGAGGTCTAAATCATCAAGATGTTAAGACTCCAAGGGCTCCCTCAAGAGATCCAAAGGTCCAAGAGATCCATGTTGTCCAAGTTACCAAGAGATCCAAGTGTCCAAGAGCTTCCCCGAGAAGTCCACATTGTCAGAAGCCGAGGTTTCCTCGTAATTGCATTCCCTTGTATTATAAAAGGCCCACCGTTGGAGCTGACCCAGCATTGTAAAAGAAAATCTTGTACAAGCATGTAATCAAAAGAAGGGTCTTTCTCGCATTGTTGAGCATGTCATGAAAGTTTTGGTTACTTGCCAATCTAGTGCATTAATTTTGCATCATAGTAGAAACTCACCATGATAAATACCTGATCAAGGGTGCAAAGCCAATTTTTGAAAATGATAGGAGCATGTCCTTAAGCATTTTGTTTGCAGGGTAGCAATTCTCCAATAAAGGTATGATCCTTACCTGCTTGCATAACATTGAGAAACCCTAGGAGAGACGGTTCCAGAACCGCTTGTGCATTAGAAACCACCTGAGTCCTAAGGGTCACCGACCCTACTAGGGCCCCCAACCCTACAAGGGCATGCATGCATTTTCTGATATTTCCCACCTAATTATGTAGATAATAAATTGGGTGGCAAGCAACCAAGTTTTTCCATAGAGACATGCAAGAGGCCAAGTTTTTTCTTCAAAATTGCAAAAAATCAAGCTTTGTTTTCCTTATATCAAATGCCTTTGCATCAAAACTGGTTTCTTTGTCCAAGGACCTTTGTGAATATCATTACAAAAACCTTTGCCATACAAATCATGCCAAATTTTTCCTAAAAGGACAAGGTGTTACACCTTAAAATTTTCATTGTGAAAAAGGGGTCCATCCCAAGACTTTTCAAAACCTATGCTAATACTTAGTTGCTTGCCACAATTCGGTCATATTAAGATTTGCATCACTTTAGAAAATCATTCAATGACAAGAATTCTAAATCATGGAACATCTCGCCCATAATTGCAAATGAAATAGGCGCACGCTTAAAGCATTTGGACATAAGACTAACATGTGCTTTGGTTTCTGTTTTTTCCATGAAAATATCCTAATCCATCTCGAGGTGTGAGGAGAAATGTGGGAAGTTCGAGATTTATTGTATCTCCCAGCTTATACAAAAGGACATGTGCAAGAACAAATATTGCAAACCGAAGTCTCGGTTCATATTAGCTAAGGATCTTCAAGAGGCTGTTTAAACGGTCAAAGAACCAGAAAAATGCCATACTGGGGCAGAATTTTTTCTCGATCCTTCTCCCATGCAAAAAGAGATGAAGCTGATGGCAGTAAAAGCATCATGAATCCCGGTGCAATTTTCATAGGGTTGTTTCCAACAGACCAGAAGGTCATCCATGTTCTTCAAATTCACCTCAGTTGAGGTCATGACAGAAGCTTGTGGAACCATTTCTGAATACATGAGCCCTGAATAGCTCATTCAAGAACTCACTCCAAGGAGTCGAAGATTGCAATAAACCTACTTCGGGTTATCTTATGGATGCAACATCTCCATCAATCAGTATGAGACACCTATGCTAGACATGAGAAATAGACAATTAAAAGGGTGCATGAGGCCATTCTATTGGAGGAGGACCTAGGTATTTCCAATTTTGTCAGACCTTCTTAGGCCCAAGATTCCTTACTAACTTCAGTCTTTTGAATTTCCTTTTCAGGGATTGACTTTAGCCTATCAAGTATCCAGAGAGGCATAACCTGAGTTGTCTACTCCAATGAATTTTGACCAATTTCTTTCAAGGAAGCCACCAAGGGCCCTAAATTCCCTATCTCAAACATGATCAACAACCAATTCTACTAAGGCATTAATAGCATGATTGGTGAGATCAATGATCCACAAGACGTCCATATGGACTAGAAGAAGGCCAAGCCTTTAGGAGCTTTCAATATGATACTGGGGTAGATTTTTAGTGGTCTCATTCCCATAAGACCACTAAAAATCCATCTTGTGCAACCTCCACATTATCCAGGAAGACTAGCTACCGCAAGCCTAGGAGTAGAATTTTGCCAAAAATTAGAGTTGATCCGTATAGTTTGCAAGCTTCTTTGTCAAGGCATCTCAAAAGGGTGAAAAGAACTCAACATCTCTCAAGTAAGATCAAACAGCTCAAGCTTCATTAGCATCAGCTTGCCTCAGTAGGCTTTTCCTTTAAGTCTTCCTCAGAAAAATCTTCTTTGGCCTTCGGGTAATCTAGGTGTTTCCTTTGGGTATTCCCCTAAGACAAAATATTCAAGTTCCCTTCAAGAAAAAATCATCTTGCCTTCGGTTAGTCTAGGTGTTTCCCTTAGGTATCCCCTAAGACAAAATCTCCTTTCTCCTTCGAGTAGATTGGGAAGTTCATTCGGAGAAAAAAGATCTTCTCTTGCCTTTTGGCAGACTAAGTGTTTCCTTCAGGTATTTCCCAGATAAAATCTTCACTCACTTTCGGGTAGACTAAGCGATTCCTTCGGGTTTCCCCCAAACAAATATTCCTTCGGGTCTTCTTCAGAAAAAAAAAACATTCTTTCACCTCCAGGTCTTTCTAAACAAAGTCCTCCCTTTCTCCAAGTATCCTGAGATGTCTTTGGGTTTCTTAATATGTGAATCCTCATGCCCTTCAGTTGAGAGTCTCACCAAGTTGTGAAGTGATTGAGAGACCATGGAAAATGCCACAATGGGGCAGCTTTTTTCGCATGGTCTCTCCCCTCCGAATGGACTTCTTTTCAATAGCCTCGACAAGCATCTTGTACCTTAGCAAGGACCACAGTTGCAATTTCTTCGCAAGGCCATCAGAAGATCTTTTAGCTTGCTCTAAGCATTCCTCGAAAGCCTGACTTCCATGTTAATAATAAAAAAAATGGCGAACCAAGCCTACATTCAGGGAGAATCATGAATTATCTCCAGTTTTATCGGATCTTTCCATAAGCAAATCATTCATTTAACTTGGACCATTTCCTTCTCAGGAACATTCAAATAGTGTTGGGACCACCTCATTCATGGTGATTCACTTGACAAATCTCAAATCCATGAGAAATCAGCTCCGGCTACTTCAGCAATACAATGTCAGAACCGGCTAGTAATGAGTGCCCACATGTGAACCATGGAGGAAGAGTAAAGGGATTAAATATGGTCAAATGAGAGCCAAAATTCTTCCAATTTTATTGGGTTTGTCCCTTCAATCAATTTCCTTTTCAAGGACATGCTTTAATCAAGCCAAAGAGATGTCATTCACATCGCATTCTTCAATGAATAGTGATGACCGAACATCTGAGCATTTGTGATAGAGCCATTCACCTGCTCAACATCTGGGCGACAGTGCCCCATCAAAATTTCAGGGAATTGCATTAACATCCCTTCTTGATGATCTCATATTGCCTTTCTTAGGTCCCTAATGTGGCGTGTTTGCCTTGACAGGTCATTTCAACGATTGACATGAAAATGAAGTCGCTACTTGTGCCTCACAAGAATCTTCACCACAGCTCAGAAAATCTTCATCCAAAGATGCATGCCAAGCATGGAATCAACTATCTAATGACTCCTTACGAGGTAGAGACCTCCATCCATCAGAGACACTGGAACCTAAAGTTTGGCCTTGTCATTACATCCCATACACTATCTCAACAAAACCTTCTCTCGTTTTGGTTGGCTTAGGTTTGTTGCAATCTTGTACACATTTTTCAAAAAAAAGAGATTTTTCAAACTAAGATCAAAGCATAAATGATCAAATCAAAACATCAAATCATGAAAATCTGTGTTTTAAAGCGCATGCATCTTCTAAGAGCAGCAAGTCAATGCCAAAACCCCTTTTGTGGGAAAAGAGTTGTTTAAGTGAAGTGGTTGTCCCTTACTAGGGATAAGGGGTATGTGATCCCCACACTGACCTCATGACATCCCATCTCAACAACTCCACATTCCTAAAACATTCACCACTTTTGCAAAGTGCACATTCAATTCTTGACAATCAACCCCCCCTAGGGAGGTCCTACCCAAGATTGGTGTGGACCCTGAATCAGTGAATGACCATATGTTTAAGTTTCATTGACCAACTGATTAGATTTGAAATGATGGAGGCATTCGTTTTAGCTATCCAAACAGTTATATCACTTGATAGCCCTTTTGAGTCAGAAAGAAAATGTTTTTAAAAAATCACCCGAATTTATAATTTGGCACATAAGCTCCTAAGGCTAAGAAGTAAGCGTTCAAGATGACGGAGAAAGGCATTCATTTCACTACCGTCCTGCTTGATTTAACCCAGGATTACTCCTCACACTAGGGCGAGTTAGATGGTTACAAGGACCTTATGCTAGGTGACTTCCAATATTTGAGTCCATCAAATGAGTCTCTAATTGAAAAAAAAAAAGTGAAAATAGCTCAAATCAAATGACAAAAGTCATGGGCCAATCAAGTCTAATGAAGCCCCAAGCAAAGAAAGGGCAAAAGAAAAATTCAGCCCGAAACAATCAAGAAACATGGGCCAAAGAAAATCAAAATGAAAGCCCTAAAAATGAAATAGGCAAAGTTCAAGAAATGGACTCAGATTGAGGATATAGCCAAGCATGAGAGGCAACCAAAAAGATTCTCGATGAAGTGTAATCCTTGACTTTAGGAAACCATTCAAAGAATTTCACAGTCAAAATATCCTCCTGTAAGCCTAGGAAACCCATATCCTTACATTATGGTCCTGAGAAAGTCCTTCCTGATTGAGAGTGACTACTTAGTCTATGGAGCTTATGCCAAATAATAACCCACATGTGAAAGTTTTGAGCCTGATATCCTTCATTTCAAGCATCCAATTAACCTCAAGGCCACGTTACAACCTAATGAAAGACCTCACTAATCACTGAGGATTGGTTGGTCGTGGCACATTGAACATTTGCTCAATCATTGATGACGGAATCATCCACTTATGCCAAGGCGTCATGCCTCAAAAAGGGTAGAGTCCTCTCCTAAACCATCCAATGAGTTCAAAAGGCCAAACACATCATTCATGTTTTCCCTACATAGCTTAAAAAGAGACACCCACTCATTTAATAAGCACAAGCACTTTGCTAAAAATCCTTACTTGCTAGCATGTTCCCTATTCAGGGTAAATGATAGCCATCGAGCACATACACTCACAAACCACATAGGAAACATGGCCTTAATGAGCCCCTCTTGTGGTACATGCATTTAAACAGATTTTCATGATCATGAATGAATTTCCAAAATTTCTGAACCAGGTTTTCAAAACCAATTGAAATAGAAGGGAAAAATGATAACCCTCAAAGGTTTCAAATGATAAGGATTTTGAATCCTCCAAACTTTGCAAGTCCAAAAGCAAATCCTTGAGGGTTATTCATTTCTTCCCAAGGAATTTCCAAAAAAATGAGGTTTTAAGATTGCAACAGCTTATGCAAGCCTCCCTTCATCATTATTAGGCATCTCCAAAAAAGACCTGAACCCCAAAAGATTCAAATTCTTAGCCCCATGTTTTAAATACCATTTGAGCATCACTCCCCTAAACACATTTCGAGCTTCTCGAACTCATCCCCATAGAGGATGCCTGAGTCATTTCTTCAGACATGACCTTCAATGCCCAAGGGTTGGCCCCAGTCTCAATCCTGATACTGGGGCAGTTTTATTTCTAACATTTTCAAACCATAGATGGTATTTGCTTTATCTAGTGCAATTCAAGATATCCACTAGGAGAATGAGGAATCTCTCCCCGTGAGAGCCTGAATAGGTGCCCAGCATGCATAATACATCAAGACCACATAGAACTCAACATCTAGGCAGTTTTTGTGTAGCTATAACCAAGAGTGTCAGCATTTCCAAGAGCGGATCTTGCCCAGAACTTTGAATCTAGAATTCAGCAAACCAAGGAACCCATTGTCGTATAATCGTCCAGAACAAGTTCAAACCCATGTCAATTCGGTTTGCCGATCCAGAACCCTGCAAAATTCTACACTGGGGTAGTTTATTTTGCGCGGTTCCATTCACTTTGTGCTAATCAGTATGCAAGAACGGGTCCATCCCGCCAGGAACTTTTCCTGTCATGTCAAGAACCACACAAAACCTACACTGGGGTAGTTTTATTTTGTGCGATATCTCCCTTTTTTGTCTCCCTCAGTGGATTGATCACTATTAGATTGAATCGGTAAACCCGTAAGGATACGGTGCAATGCAAGTACTACCAATATCACACATGTAAAGCCCTTTGAAAGGCAATTTCCAGAATTATACATGTAAGTCCTACCCAGCGGCATTGTTTCTTACATACATTAGCAGCCCTTTGAAAGGCGACATCTAGAGTTATACATGTAAGTTCTACCCAGAGGCATTGTTTCTTGCATAAATCAGCAGCCCTTTGAAAGGCGATTTCTGGAATTGTACATGTAAGTCCTACCAAGAAGCATTGTTTCTTGCATACAGCAGCAGCCCTTCAAAAGGCGATTTTCAAAATTGCACATGTAAGTCCTACTTAGAGGCATTGTTTCACACATACAACGGCAACCCTTCAAAAGGTGATTTTCAAAATGGTACATGTAAGTCCTACCTAGAGGCATTGTTTCTTGCATACAGCAGCAGCCCTTTGAAAGGCGACTTCCAGAACTGTACATGTAAGTCTTATCCAGAGGAATTGTTTCTTGCACACATTAGCAGCCCTTTTAAAGGCAACATCCAGAACTGTACATCAGCCCTCTCAAAGGTAGTTTCCCAAATCATATATCAGCAGCCCTCTTAAAGGCAACATCTCCACACTTCCACGGTGTGGGAACTTCTCCACGCTACCACGGCATAGGAATCTAATCAGCAGCCCTCTTAAAGGCAACATCTCCACACTTCCACGGTGTAGGAATTGATCCACGCTACCACGGCATAGGAATCTTAGCAGCCTTCTTAAAGGCAACATCTCCACACTTCCATGGTGTAGGAACTTCTCCACGCTACCATGGCGTAGGAATCTAATCAGCAACCTTCTTAAAGGCAACATCTCTACACTTCCACGGTGTAGGAACTTCTCCATGCATCCACAATGCAGGAATCATTATGGTGCTTGATACCCAACAACAGATCAGCACAATTGTCCATTCTTCCACGGTATAGGACCCTTTCCACACTTCCATAGTGTAGGAACTTCTCAGTGCTTCCATGGCGCAGGAATCATTATAGTGCTTAATACCCAACATCGGATCAACACAATCGTCCATGCTTCCACGGTATAGGACCCTTTCCGCACTTCCACGGTGTGGGAACTTCTCCACGCTTCCACGGCGCAGGAATTATTATTGTGCTCGAAACCCAACAACGGATCAGCACAATCGTCCATGCTTCCACGGTATAGGACCCTTTTCGCACTTCCACGGTGTAAGAACTTCTCCACGCTTCCATGGCGCAGGAATCATTATGGTGCTTGATACCTAACAACGAATCAGCACAATCGTCCATGCTTCCACGATGTAGGACCCTTTCCTCACTTCCACAGTGTAGGAACTTATCCACGCTTCCACGGTGCAGGAATCATTATGGTGCTCGATACCCAACAACGGATCAGCACAATCGTCCATGCTTCCACAGTATAGGACCCATTGCACACTTCCACTGTCACGACCCAAATCCATGAATCATGAATTTAGATTCATGACTAACCTGCTAAACTTATATAAGTCCATAAACATAATTAATCCAAAATAAATTAATACTCCAAAGAAACAATACTCTTAAAAACCTCTTACAAAAATCGAAACTCCACAAATTGGAAATAATCTCCACTATATAAAACATGAATTACAAAATAAAGGTAACTAAAATTCTATAAGTCTTCAAGTAATACTGAAATCGCCTACAACTTCCATGCTCTACCTTGCACCTTACAAAGCGATCCAAAGGTTCTATATTCCCAACTACACTTTAATCTGAAAAAATAGTAATTGATGGGGTGAGCCACACATCTAGTAAGTAATTATACAGAATATACAACGGAATAGAGTCAAGCAAAGCATGAGTTTGATTTCACAATTTCACTCAAAATATCACATATAGTTTTCCAAACATATAGAGAACCAATGCATATATAATCAAATCTTAAAGTCATTCGAAAACACATACAGATAATTGATCAGAGCACAGTGTCACATATGCACATCACATATTCTCACATACAATCCTGTGAGCGAATACCAACATCTAACCCCTGTTGGTGAGGGATCAACACATATTCTCACATACAATCCTGTGAGCAGATTTACACATTTATCTGATCAATTCTTAAAACATTCATTTTGAGTCACATATCACAAAACAAAATATATACAAAATAGAATAATTTTCTTAATATTATCAATTATTCCAAATATAAAGGCATAGCGAATATCACAATATCGAATTGAACATAAATCAAAGGATGCTTGACTCTCTTAGGGAATGAATAAGAACTGAAGAGTTTATATAAATATTTTTACAATTTTTGAGTAAGTTTGAAAGCCCAATTTGCTAAAGGAAATGTCTTAAATACCCTTTGAAAAATAAGAATATGACTTTGAAATCACTTGGTTTTAAACAAACTTAAAGAACAAGAACCTTTTTCGAAAACTTACTTTGAAACTCAATTATTTTCAGAAAATAGTTTAGTTTAGAAATCATCTTTTAAATGAGATTTGAAAATTCAAAACATTATTTCAAATTCGAAGTCTCTCTTTAAAACATTGTCTAAAAGTCAAAGTTTCTCTTTCAATGATGTAAAAATAATGCTTTCGATAAACTTTAGAAAACGTAAGCTTTAAAAAATATAACTTTTGAAAACCTTTAACTTCTAAGAACCTAAAGAATAAAACTTGTGCATATTATGCATAATTACTTACAGCACTTGAATCACTCTGACAGTCCAGCCGAAATAACCTCCAAAAAGCCTCAAACACTCTTAAATAGGACCTATCATCAATCATAAAATATACTTAATATCTTCTACAAAATATAAAGCTTATAGAACTATACAAATGGACTCA
This sequence comes from Notholithocarpus densiflorus, assembly GCA_030021035.2. Classification (NCBI taxonomy): domain Eukaryota; kingdom Viridiplantae; phylum Streptophyta; class Magnoliopsida; order Fagales; family Fagaceae; genus Notholithocarpus; species Notholithocarpus densiflorus. Next base: position 5,905,184 of record JARYZH020000011.1, read on the forward strand.
CTAGGATTATATTTTGCTGAACTAATAACACTTTTAACACTAAGTTAAAGTTTCTCTAATCCAATGATGCTCTAACCAATAATATTCCCTTATATTAATCGAAACTCATTGCCATGAGGAAGGCAATAGCCAAAAATATCATTGACCTAGGATTTAATATAAAACCCCAATGAAAACTGTAAGAGCCATATACCTGAATAGATATTGCAATCCATGGCTTGTTCACACAGTGGACAACCTAGAATTTTATTATATAACTCTGATGAACATGTGAAGGCCATCTCCATGAATGATATCTTGATCCATGACTTAATTCATGGATTACACACGGTGGCCCAAAACTAGAATTATATATATATATTCCAACGAAATAACGTTAAAGCCATCCTAACGTTAAAACCATCCTATAATATATATATATATATATATATATATATATATATATTTATATTAACCACAATGAAGTTTTACAGCCGTGTTCTTGGATTAGGAATTGAAATTCCATGAATCTGTTCAAGAACCCGCATCATGGGTAGTGGGCAATCTAAGATTTAATAGTGTAAATAACAAATCGAAGAAAATACCCATTTTTAACAATCTACACATCACTAACTCTTTTAATTCTTTAATTCTAACAAATGAAAATTCATACTTGGAACAATTGGTTGCCTCTTCAATTAACTCCAAGGAAAAATACACCTCCTAGCCTCCTTAGTGATGAAACCCTTCTTATGAAAACCCTAATTATCTTTTCCTCCACCTTATATTTTAACAAATCAGAGATGTGGGCTTGGTGGGGTAGTGGTTGGAGTTTAAAAATCCACTTGAGCTTATCTCTTTAGTCTCCAATAAGCCTATAAAACATCTCCATCTTTTATTTATTTTTTTATTATTTTAATTGCCGCACTAAATTGTATGCACTAAAACTTTAATTTTCTCACCTATTTGTAGCACCACAAAATAGTCTACTCCCATCTTACTGTGCACACACATATAGTACCTCAACTCTATATTAATAATGACGATGATGGTGATGATCATAAAATCAAATTGGGGTATTACATCCATGGTATAGGAACTTCTAATCTTTTATTCTAGGATTCTATTATGGTGCTCGATACCCAACAACGGATCAGCACAATCATCCATACTTGCATGGTGTAGGACCCTTTCCACACTTCCATGGTGTAGGAAATTCTCCTCTCTTGTTCTAGGAGTCATTACGGTGCTTGATACCTAACAATGGATCAGCACAATCGTCCATGCTTCCACGGTATAGAACCCTTTCCATACTTCCACGGTGTAGGAATTTCTCCTCTCTTGTTCCATGATAGGCCAAGAATGTATTGACCCCTCGTGATATATTAATTGATTAATTAGCCAAGTTTATTAATTAATCAAATTAACATGCAATGTACATGGCAGCACAAACAAATCACCAATTAAACTAAGTATACAGCGGAAATTAAATTGACACAGTGATTTGTTTACGAATGGGGAAAACCTACACGGCAAAAATCCCACCAGGTGATTTTAAGGTCACCACTCCCGAGAATCCACTATTATGGTGCTTGATACCCAACAACGGATCAGCACAATCGTATTGACCCCTCGTGATAGGCCAAGAATGTATTGACCCCTCGTGATATATTAATTGATTAATTAGCCAAGTTTATTAATTAATCAAATTAACATGCAATGTACGTGGCAGCACAAATAAATCACCAATTAAACTAAGTATGCAGCGGAAATTAAATTGACACGGTGATTTGTTTACGAATGGGGAAAACCTACACGGCAAAAACCCCACTGGGTGATTTTAAGGTCACCACTCCCGAGAATCCACTATTATCAAAACAAGCGGTTACAAGTAAAGGAATCCTAGTACCTTATACCAACCTACAGTTGAACCCTTACCCCAATACCCAATTGGACTTGTTCTGTAGTGACAATCTCTCCTTTTCAATGCACGGCTCCCAGTACGCGACTTGATCACCAACTTGAGAAGGATGTTGGCTGCAAAGTTCTTCAGTTCATCCAAACGATGAAAATCAAGAAGGTCCTTGGTCACAAAACCCTACGGTGTACAAACAAAGTAGCTTCTTCAATAGAAAGATGAACTAGGACAAATTCTATCTCCAGTCACAATTTGCATGAACAAGACTTTGCTTCACACTTGTGCAACTGTGCAATCGTTGACAGCCCTTAAAATAATCCTTATATATGTTTAAGGTTGTGAGAAAAGAAAGCCTAAACACATACTCAAGGATTGGATGAAAATCAGCTCTGAAAAATTGAGTTTCATAAACCTCGATAGATAGCCATCTATCGAGCTAGCTGTCGAGCCACGGGCTTCAGCAGCTTTTAAACCTCGATAGACGCTAGCTGTCGAGCTAGCTGTTGAGCTTTAAAATCCAACACTTCATTACTTGATTCTTGGACAAACTTGCATGGCTTTAATACTTGAACTTGAAACCTTGTTTCTTGAAGCATTTAAACACATCCTAGATTTACCCAATTACAAGTAAAGTGCGTTTTATCAAAGGATTAGCTAATTATATAAAATATTGACATATGTTCCTAACATTGAATCACATATGTCCTAACATTCCAGGAGTCTATTATGGTGCTTGATACCTAACAACGGATCAGCACAATCGTCCATGCTTCCACGGTGTAGGACCCTTTCCATACTTCCACGATGTAGGAACTTCTCCATGCTTCCACGGCGCAGGAATCATTATGGTGCTCCATACCCAACAACGGATCAACACAATCATCTATGCTTCCATGATATAGGACCCTTTCCGCACTTCCACGGTGTGGGAACTTCTCCACGTTTCCATGACGCATGAATCATTATGGTGCTCGATACTTAACAACGGATCAGCACAATCGTCCAGGCTTCCACGGTATAGGACCCTTTCCGTACTTCTATGGTGTAGGAACTTCTCCATGCTTCCACAGTGTAGGAATCGTTATGGTGATCGATACCCAACAATGGATCAGCACAATTGTCCATGCTTCCACGGTATAGGACCCTTTCCACACTTCCACAATGTAGGAACTTCTCCTCTCTTGTTCTAGGAGTCTATTATGGTGCTTGATACCTAACAACGGATCAACACAATCATCCATGCTTCCACAATATAGGACCCTTTCAGCACTTTCATGATGTAGGAACTTCCCCACGCTTCCACGGCGTAGGAATCATTATGGTGCTCGATACCCAGCAACGGATCAGCACAATCTTCTATGCTTCCATGGTGTAGGACCTTTCCTACACTTTCACGGCGTAGGAACTTCTCTTCTCTTGTTCTAGGAGTCTATTATGATGCTTGATACCTAACAATGGATCAGCACAATCTTCCATGATTCCACGGTATAGGACCCTTTCCACATTTCCACAGTGTAGAAACTTCTCCACGCTTCCACGGCGTAGGAATCATTCATCAAGTGTGCTATTCAGATTTCCTCTATCCTCGACTAATCTTATTTTCAGGCTAACTAGTGGCGGTGTCATACGTTTCACCACCCCGCAATCACCAAGTTCCTAAAGAATCCTAAGTTCCCAATCACTAGGTAAGTCCCCTTACTTTGCCTAGGATTTTATTTTTTGCATCCATAGCATCCAGCTCTTGCATGTTTTTCTACCTAGCCCCAAAACAAAAAATAAAAATAAAAATAAAATCTTTAGCACGCTTTCCTAGTTGCATTGCTACTATCATTTTGCAGAAAAGAGAAGAGAAGAAGAAAAATAGACACTGACCTTAAGTCCAGAAAGTGTTTTAGAAGCAGCTTCAACAACTCGACCGCATAAAAAAAAAAAAAAAATTGTCTCAATCAATGAATAGCCTCTGCACGCAATTTACGGGCGACAAAATACGAAATCACGTTCTTTATCTGACACCTCTCATTGCACTCGAGATATCAAATAAAGAAGGGGCAGCTGTTAATACCGTATTTTGTCAGCCTTCGATTTGCGTGCCAGACCCCAAAAAATCCAAAAATATTATTTTCTCCCCATGGGGCTGCGAGAACATCCAGAATGACGTGGCATAACCTGTTCGGACACCGGTGCACCCAAAGTGCCTTTTCAACTAAAATGACCAAAATGCCCTTGGTCAACCTAGGGTTGACCGAAGGTCAAAAAGGGTCAAAATCCACACAAAGTAACACCTTTCATCGTATTTCATCAAGCCCGAGCTTCTTAGAGATTTTTAGCCACTTTGACCAAAGTTGACCAAGTTTGAGCCGAAGTCGACCCCGAGTGGGCCCAAAAGCCCTAATTTTAATCCGGCCGTCGGAACGGGTTGAAGACAATGTCATTATGAAGATTATCAAATTCTCGTTCCAACGACTATTCATGGGTCGAAATCAGAGTTAGAGTGGCCGAGATATCATGAAAACCGGGTTAATGCACCGATCGCTATAAGGGTGTCAAGATCATCCTGATCAAAGGTGGTTTGAGGCCGGCGGCCCTATAATGGCCATTGCCTCGAAGAACGTGCCTGGGGCTATAAATAGCCCCAGGCACCCATCAGACCAGGGGGGACACACATTTTTTCCGAAATTTTCTCTCTGCCCAGTTCCTCTCTACATTTTCTCTCTCTTCCAAACACCAAAAAAAAAAAGCCCAAAATCACTCCAAAAAACACATCAAAGTCTCTTGATTCTTCATTCTTCACCAAGAACACAAGGTATTGCTTTTGCACCCAATCTTCTTTTCCTTGGTTCTACGCTTGGGATTTGGGGTTTAGGGGTGTGGATGTAGGTTTTTTAGCTATCATCCACACCCCTAACCTTCTAGATCTCTTTTCTAGCATTTATCTTTCTTTTTACTAGAATAATATGTTCTATTGCTTTCTTTGACATATTTCTTGCTTTATCTTGTTTCTAGCAAGTTTTTAGCTTAGATCTGTGCTCTTTTATGCTTGTTCACATGTTTATTTGTCCCATGCTTAGGGTTTTTATGCCATGTTTTATGCTCAGATCTACATCCATTCATGCTTATATGTTTAGATCTACATGCTTAGGGTTTTATGCCATGTTTCCTTTGTTTCGTTCCTCTCTTTGCTTTGCGTTAATGTTAGGGTTATGTGCTCACATGCTTGATATCATGTCTATGGTTATGCTTTGCTCGGATCTATGTGTTTGTATGCTTTTTGCCACATTTTATGCTTAGATCTGCATCCGTACATGCTTATATGCTTGGATTCATGTTCTTCCATGTCTATGTGCTAACTTTCACATGCCCACACACGTGTTGCCATGCCTATGCCTAGATCTATGTTTTCACATGCTTGTGTGCTTAGATCCATGCTCTGCTTACTTTATGCCATCTTCCATGTGCTTGTGCGCTCCATGCCATGTTTGTGTGCTTAGACCTAGGCTATGTTTGTCTTGCCATGTGCTATTGTAGTCCTTTTGTCACTTTACCTTTCTTTCTTGCATTTTGGCCTATTGGTTCGGACCCGATCTAGACCCTATGGTCTTTGTCATCGTCCATACAACTTGGCCCATATCAAAGGGTTTGGATCACCTCTATTTGCATGTTTGTGCTTGCTTGCTTCTATGCTTCATGCTTGTGTTAGCCTCTCTTGTTCTAGGCTTTGCCACGTTTGACGCCCTTAGCAGGTATATGGTTGTGTGGTTGCATCCGACACCCAGAAGGACATGTCTGGATGTAGCCACTTGGGAGGCATCTCCGGATGTCGGGTTGCTCCGTGTGCACCCTTCCCTTTTCCTCTCCGCGTAATGATATGCTTGCCATGCTTGTTTCGCCATCCGTTGGCTTTCTACGTATCTTTACACGCTTGCTTACATGTCCATGCATGAGTCTTGCTTGCTAGTGTGTCATCCATGCTCCAACACAATGAAGCTATGGACATCCGATCCAAACTTACATTTGTCCCTCGTGGACACCACCCTTGTTTGTTTGCTATCTTGCTTTGTTTCCCTTTTTGCTTGCATCCTAGTTTCTATGTTTCCATGTCTATCATGTTTATCTGCTTTATACCTCCTTATTGTGCTCTTTGCATCTTTTCCTTCCATGGCTTGTCTACTAGTTTCTTGTCTTTGCCTTTACATGTATGCACATGGAGCGAGGACGCATGGAGCTAGGGCACGGTTTCCTGGGCACAAGCAAAAGGGGCGAGGATGTAAGCACGCGGATATGAGCCAAGTGGCTGCAGTCAGTAGGTTTAGGAGTTTACTTTTTCCCTTCGGTTATGTACTCTTTTAAACCCCCTCCTTCCTCCTCCCTTTCTCCCTTAGATGGTTTGTATTAGGTATATTGAAAGCTTGAAAATGTGTTGAAAACACAAGAGCTGTTTAGACCCCCAATTAAAATTACGGCTAGATTGTTTTTACTCTAACTTATCTAAGTGCGGAAACAAGAGTAAATGAAGTGCAATAAATCGATACTACTCTAGTGCATAAACATGAACAACAAACATTAAAAGTAAAACTCAAGAGTAAGGGAAGAGAGAATGCAAACACAAGATAACACACCGATGTGTTATCGAAAAGGAAACCGAAGAACTCGGCGAAAAACCTCTCTGCCGCCTTCCAAGCGGTAATCGATCCACTAGACAATCAGTTGGGATCCATGGGTTAGCAAGAGACCCTCCAAGCCTAATCTACCCGATGTACCTAAGCTCTCCAAGCTCCTACTCCAACAAGGCTTCTCGGAACCGTGTCTTGTCTAGCTCTCCGAATCCCGCAATCCACCTGATTGCATCCACCAAGCCTCACCGGCTTCTTTTGGCAATTCCCTAAAACTTCCCAAGCTCCAAAACACTCTCTACACTCTGAATAGGTGTGAGTTGTGTTTGGGTACAAATCTCCTATCAAGGTATGAGAATGGGAGAGGGATGGAGAAGCGGCTACAATGATTTCTCACTAAGAATGAGCAGCTCTCTCACAAAAAGATGGGTGTGTGTGTTGTAGAAAACCTATCTAGGGTTTTTCTCTCTGAATGGCCTCTTTTACATTTGTGGGTAATGAGGGTATATATAGTATGGGTGAAGGGTATGAAAGTCACTCTAGAAAATCCTCCAGGTAGAATGTTTCGCGACTACCTCACGGGAAGGCCTTACTCACGAGACAATGGCGAAACTGACAACCTGGCACGACTCTTCAGCTTCCAGCATATGCTTCTCACATGGCTCTTTCACGGGTTAGCTTCTCGCGAGCTTCTCACGAAATCCACTGATCTTCAATTAAGCTTGACTCTTCACCAACTTAATACTAAATCCAATACAATAAAATCCCACAAAATACAAGGAACAAAATTAAAGCAATTACAACATTTTTTGTCATGGAATAAAGCCAATATAAAACATAGTTGTAAATCATAACTTTACAATCTCCCCCTTTGGCTATTCCGTGACCAAACACCCTATAACAGACTCTAGACTTAAACGTGAGTTTGGGAACAATGGCAAAACTCACTAACACCTAAATCTAGAAGTTGTGGTGAACTTGGAACATATATACCTGTAACCCAAAACACTTGCACAAAACACATTACACACTCAAGGTAAAGCAAGTAATAAAAGGACAAGTATAATGTAACAAGTAAATTGCGATCAAGCAAATAGGTTATATTATATATAAGCATATATTGATCAAACAGGGTCAGTCATTAAAAATGACTACAATGAACATTTAGCAAGTAAATGCTCATCCAGACACACAATTCAATTAAGATCAATACCATAGATCAACTGTATGTCCAACACTCAACCAATGCAAAATACACGAGGTATTTGCATCTAGGATATAACATCCTACTAGGGTATAAGAGTGAGGTACTTAAGACATATTAGCAATATCTTAAAAGTACAAAAAAATGCTACAAAGCATTGAGATAAACACAACTACTGAATATCAAACAAAAATATAAAACAAAACAAAACAAGGTTTTCTAAAAAAAAATGTCTTCTCCCTCTTAGTATATGCATCTCCCCTATGGCTTTCTCCCCCTACGAATGTGCACGAGGTAGAATTTCTCCCCCTAAGAATGTGCACATGAGTCATATAGAAATGACGAAACACATCGGTATACTATCCGGTATACTCTCCCCCTTTTTGTCACGAATACACAAATGAATCAAGAGGAAGGAGGGAAAGAAAAGAAGATATGAACAAGGGTAAATGATGATGCATGAGGGGTGCAAGATGAATGACAAAAAATCAAACGAAAGACAAAAACATCTTTAAAAAATGCTATAAAGCATAAAGTAAACATGACATGCTAAGGATGATGGAACATGATATGGACGTAGGCATGACATAGACACAAGACCATGTTATATGTGCTAAGAAGTCTAAAAAGACTTAATCTTACAAAAGTGAATGTAAAAACATGTCAAGTGATCAAGTGTGTGCAGCAAAGGTGCATCTAGTGTGCATGTGAGATGCATAACCAATGGATGAATAAGCACTCACGGGAAAAAGTGTATAAAACACACCACCAATGATCAAAACATGATTAACATGAATAAATATGGTGATCCCCAAAGTTTGGTACTCATCGGAGTCCAAAACAACGAGAAAATGTCATTTGGGCATTTTATCAAACACTTAGAGCGCACACACTACACATATATGTTAAACAATGCAAGAACATATGAAAATCTTGCCTAAATACATGTTATTTTTGCCACAAGGGGCCAACATCCAAAGCAAATGATCATTTTAAACAAAGCCCAATCAAAAAGATTGACACAAAATAAGTTTTGCAACTCCCATTTGAGAAAATCTCAACTATGAACATAAAACCCCCAAAAACATAATCTAAGGATCAAAATCAATGAAAAAAGTTAAAGATTATCTTAGAGATGTTAATGGAATGAAAAACACTTGAATTTAGTTGGGTTTTAATGTAGAAACATTAAAACAGGGGTTTGGGAAAAGATGGGAGACGTTTAAAACAAATGTCCCACGAAATGCCCTTTAAAAAGCTGATCTAGAAATTTTCGCGAGAAGCTGACTCGCAAAAGTACTCGCAAAATTTTTTGCAGGTAAGCCTTACTCGCGAGCTACTCGCGAAACCGTCACGAAACTCTCTGTCCAAAGTTTAAAAAACTTGAGATTTGGATAATTTAACTCCTAGTTGAGCTTACACATGAAATGGGTCACAAAAACACCCAGAAAACATGTTTTTCACACAAAAACAACTTGAAAATCTTTGAAAAACATGGGTGATACAAATCACTTCTAAAAGCAAACAAAAAAAAACAAAAATCTTTTTGGTTTGATCCACATAAGGTTGAGCACACACACATCACATTTGAACATGTACAATCATACAAATGAAATAAGCATTCATTGAACAAAAGTCTAGTGTGTTGTGTGTGAGTATCAAATGTGGAATAGTCCTTAGTCTAGAGTGAAGCTTCAATGATCAATTCAATCAAGTCATACACAACTAGTACTCAGTCAAGTGGACTATCTCAATTATAAAAATGAGCATATATGACCTCCCACAAGAGAATGATTAAAAAACTCAGAAGCTTTTCATTTGGCTTCTGCATAAATCATAACATTTGATCCTTTTTGGATAATACATCTCTTTTTGAGATCGGTGCTTAAATTTTTTGATATTTCAACATTGAGAGATAGCCTTTGGCTTTTTTAGCACCATACATTTCAATTTTAAAATGTCGCTTTCCCTTTTTCCTAGTCAAATACTAGTATGTGCGACGGCTTTTGAAGCTCAAAATCTCTTTTTCATTCTGAGATTTACATTTGGTGAGCTCTATTGCAAAAACATAAAAAATGGGAAGATAGAGAGGCACAAGTCTATGCAAGTATCAAGACCATCAAGACTATTGACCAATCATTCATGACAAGCTTGAAGATCTATTTACAACAGTCACTCCTAGATTTCAAGATTTCTCCCACAAAGATATATGTGCATACAAAACAAGCCTTATATATGTGCACGCGGATATGAGCCAAGCGGCTGCAGTCAGTAGGTTTAGGAGTTTAGCTTTTCCCTTCAGTTATGTACTCTTTTAAACCCCCTCCTTCCTCCTTCCTTTCTCCCTAAGATGGTTTGTATTAGGTATATCGAAAGCACGAAAATGTGTTGGAAACACAAGAGTTGTTTAGATCCCCAATTAAAATTATGGCTAGATTGCTTTTACTCTAACTTATCTAAGTGCGAAAACAAGAATAAATGAAGCGCAATAAACCAATACTACTCTAGTGCATAAACATGACCAACAAACATTAAAAGTAAAGCTCAAGAGTAAGGGAAAAGAGAATGCAAACACAAGATAACACGCCAATGTGTTATCGAAGAGGAAAGTCACTCTCAGCCGCCCTCCAAGCGGTAATCGATCCACTAGACAATTAGTTGGGATACATGGGTTAGCAAGAGACCCTCCAAGCCTAATCTACCCGATGTACCTAAGCCCTCCAAACTCCTACTCTAACAAGGCTTCTCGGAACCGTGTCTTGTCTGGCTCTCCGGATCTCGCAATCCACCCGATTGCATCCGCCAAGCCTCACCGGCTTCTTTTGGTAATTCCCCAAAGCTTCCCAAGCTCCAAAACACTCTCTAAACTCTAAATAGGTGTGGGTTGTGTTTGGGTACAAATCTCCTTTCAAGGTATAACAATGGGAGAGGGATGGAGAAGAGGCTACAATGATTTCTCACTAAGGATGAGTAGCTCTCTCTCAAAAAGATGGGTGTGTGTTGTAGAAAACCTATCTAGGGTTTTTCTCTCTGAATGACCTCTTTTACATTTGTGGGTAATGAGAGTATATATAGTATAGGTGAAGGGTATGAAAGTCACTCTAAAAAATCCTCTAAGCAGAATGTTTTGCGACTACCTCGCGGGTAGGCCTTACCCGTGAGACAATCGCGAAATTGATAGCCTGGCACGACTCTTCAGCTTCCAACATGTGCTTCTCACATGGCTCTTTCGTGGGTTAACTTCTCGCGAGCTTCGTGCGAAATCCACTGATCTTCAATTAAGCTTGAGTCTTCACCAACTTAATACTAAACCCAATACAATAAAATCCCACAAAATACAAGGAACAAAATTAAAGCAATTACAACACTTTTTGTCATGGAATAAAGCCAACATAAAACATAGTTGTAAATCATAACTTTACATATATCATGCCTTGTACCATTCGTCCTCATCTCTAGAGTATGACGACCCTTGTTTACTTTCCTGCACCTATATTTTAGGCCATGCTCTAGGGATATAGGCATTTACTTTCCTACTCTGTGTGCTTGCATTGTGCATGATGTATGTGTATATACCTGCTCCCCCCTTCCGGTGTGATCGTCACAGTCCATGTCACCTAAGGCAAAGCGAAGCCTAATTTTCGTTGCGAAAGTAAGGTTATGTGTCATCAGATTTTCACCGTGGAAATCTGGTACTCGGCTCAAATGCCACAGGAAAGCATATATTGGGACCACGCCCTTTCAAAAGCCAAACCTCAAAGCCCTCATGGATGCAAAGCCCCAAAAGCCAATGCCAAAATCATGTTTTTACTGCTAATATCCAAAAATTAAGGTTTTACAAAAACAAATGACTGTTCTTGGATAGGCGTTGTGGGGTGCCTAACACCTTCCCCACACGTAACCAAACTTCCGAATCTAAGAATCAAGATTTTTTTGCCATCCATATTAGATTAGGAAAAATGACATTTTTCTTAGCCTAAGATTGGTAATAAAATCAACTAGAAACAGGTGACCAATCACACCTTAGAAAAACCCAATAATTGGTGGCGACTCCACTTACCTTTGATAATCCCTTAAAATTTGGCCTAGATTCCTGTCATAACACCAAAGGTAGACCTACCTTCCTCCACCGAGAGAGTGAGCACCCGAAGCTTCACGCGAAACACACACACATACACATTGAGAGGAGCCCTCCAACGGGGCCCCGCGTGCATGGGAGCTGTCACCACAGTGGGTGGTCGAATGAAGCCGCAGCGGCGGCGGTTTTTTCGCTTAGCCGGTCGAGGTCGGGCGTTGACAATAGGTGATTTGTTTACGAATGAGGAAAACCACCAAGGCAAAATCACACCGGGTGATTTTAAGGTCACCACTCCCAATAATCCACTATTATCAATCACAAGCAGTTACAAATATAAGGAATCTTACCAAACCCTTTGGCCTATCCCGAAATACCAACCTACAGTTGAACCCTTACCCCAACACCCAATTGGACTTGTATTGTAGCGGCAATCTTTCCCTTGATGCAGGAATTCCAGTACGTGACTAACCAATGTGCACGGATCCCACTACGTGACTAACTCCAGCAACTTGAAGAGGTTGTTGGCTGCAAAGTTCTTCAGTTCATCAACGATGAAGATCAGGATGCTCCTTGGTCACAAAACCCTTGGCGTAAAGACGCAGTAGCTTCGTCAGAGAGAATAATGAATTAGATCACTTTCTGCATATGTTCTCCATGCATAATGGCCTTTAAAATAAGCCTTATATATGTCTAGGGTTGTGAGAAAAGAACCCTACACATACATGTCAGCTAGGGCCAAAAATCGGATCTGGAAATTCTGATTTTGTAGATCTTGACAGATTCAGCTTCTGTAGAGCTTCATTCTTAAATCTCGATAGATACTGTTTCTGTTGAGGTATCTGTCGAGCTTTAATGAACAACTCTTCTTCACTTGTTTCTTGGTCAGATCTTCATGGCTTTAACACTTGACTTGAACAACGTGTTTCTTGAAGTCTTAAACCCATCCTCGATCTACCCAATTACAAGTAAATGCATTTTGTCAAAGGATTAGCCAATTACATAAACTATGTCCCTAACAAGATCAAACCATTTTACCAACACAAACCATGCCATTTCATCAACATAAACCTTAAGCACAAACATAAACCAAACCTTAAACAAAGCATAAAACCTAAACAAAACTTGATGCTGAAAGTTATAAATAATTCCTAAAGCTAAAAGTTTCAAATTAACTTCTTAAATAAACATGTTTAAAGCCAAAAATAAAAGAATCAGGTCTTCTTCAGCTTTTTCTCCTTAGATTGCTCATTAGTTCCATCTGTAGCAACTGACCCGTCATCTCTATCCCTTCTTTTGAACTCATAGTTGTTATCCTCTTACTTGACTTTGCTATCTTCAAGAAACTGTTTCTCATAAAAGCCATGTCAGTCTCTTTATCCCTAATCTTGCCCACCAGGCAGTTAGCGTATTCCACGATCATCCTATGAAATTAAACTTTAACAAAAGATTGATCTACTCGGTCAGCCATGTCCAAGCCAAACAGCATGTTCCTCATAGAAGTAGGAGTTATGTCCACAGGGGTAAAAGGTTTTCTTCCTCTACCCCCAGGCATCCCCTACTCATACTGGAACTGTCTTAAGAGTCTATCAGTCTTATAGAAAGTCTCCCTCCTTAAGCTAACCAAGAAGATATGATCTGATCCCGGAGATCGCAACAAAGGAGGTGGGCACTTCCACCAATAACAATCCCAGAGAATTGACATATTGGATTTCTTGTCCAAAATTTCACCCAGTCGCTTTCAGTCTGACACATGGTCTTGAGGACAACCCTGCTAGGGAAATTACTAGGACCATAATTGGCAACAATGGGTGTAGTTATCATGTCTAGTCTTTCCATCAATCATATCTACAAACTCAAGGGACTCCTGAGGAATCGTTGTAATTCTCCACCAAGAAATACAGAGTCTAACCCTAAAAGAGTTTTTGCCAAGATCAAAGAAGCAGAATTATCACCATCCCTAACTTAACCCACAATTCCTATCATGGATGGATAGACTTATTTCGCATTTCGTGGCACTTTTTGGTTCATTTTGGCTCCATTTTTCACTCCAATAAAGGTAGTTGTGCAATAACTCAAAAATTCACATTGATTGTCAAACTAGGGTATTTGGCCATGCCTCATTCATTTTTCAAAAAGAAAAACATCATCATCATCATTTGTTTTAAAAAAAGGGGGAAGTCAACAAAATCAAGATTTTTTGAAATCATGCATCCATGTTCTAAACTAGGGACATTCAGCCATGCCTCATCCCCTTTTCTAAGAAACCCAAAGTCAATCATCTTCGTTCAAAAAAGATTTTTTTAAGAAGAAATCACCATGCATAAACTTCCAAACTAGGGGCATTCGGCGGTGCCTCATTCGGGTGAGCATAATCATGTTAAGAGTGATTAGATAGGTTCAAATTGTGCATTACAAAGCTTCATCAGGTGAAGTCTAAACTTGTCTCGTCTAAATCCTAGCAAGACTAAAGTCATCTAAGGATAAGGAGCTAATGGTGAAAATTAGTACAAATTATTTGACTAAAGAGTATTTTGTCTCATGCAGGAAAATCAAAATACAAGTCAAGCATCATTTAGACTTTGAGTCCGCCGGCAAGAAGTTCTTCTAGGTCCACCTCTAGAATAACCACCCTTTGTGTCCCCTTGTTGCTCTTGACTTGTATAAAACTGAGGTTCTTGTTGCCTATTTTGAAATTCAAGGTTCCTGATTCTTTTTTAAAAAGACTACGCCGAGAAAGCTAAGTCATAAAGTGTAAGAGGGTCGCATAAGCCATGCCGCCCCAATCATAATCTTTGATCCAACTAATGTCCCTCAAACTCCACAAGTAACATAAACTCACTGTACTCCCCAAGTTAGGACACAAGTGGGTCCCAATGAAAAGGAGCGTAAACATCTGGGTGCTAGTTCACACAGTCTTACAGTTGTCAATGTTAGAAAACAGCCACATCAAGGATACATTTTTATCACTAACTTGTTGAGGGTTCACACCTAAATAACTCTTAACCTCCACTGGTGAAATGGAGTCATCACCTTCAATTCTCTCATCGCCTAATTTTAAGCCAGTAATGGTTGAGAAGTCATATGGTGTCAATATCACCCTACTGATGCCTGGAAAATGAAAGGTACAAGTGGTATCCCAAAATTGCTTAGACAACGTGACAAGCAATTGAAAATCCTTGTACTCAGTGGTGTCATGATCCAAAAGAGCTTGGAAAAAGGTTTTGAAGCCGGCTTCATTGATGACATTTCTAATATCTGGGGATAGCACTGCCCACCTTTGTCTTAGTAGCTAAAGACTACCATAGCTCTTAAGATTCTACAATTAACAAGAATATAACACCAAAAAAACCAAAAAAAAAAAAAAAAAAAAAAAAAAAAAAGCAAAAAACAAAACAAACAACAAAAAAACAAAACTTTGCCAATCATCATGATATCCACAAAAATACTTACTCAAAATCCCAACAAACAAATAAAGATGCCCCTCAAAGAAATTAGCCATGCCCAAATGCCATTTCATAAATTAAAATTCAACAACATCCCAACAACTGCAAATCATACATCCAAGAACTCCCACAAGTGCAAATGACAACAAACAATAACAATGCCTCACTATAAATTTCCCAATCAAACAAGAAATCAACAAATTAATCAACCAAAAAAAAAATGAGCTCACCTTGAAGTCTTTATTGGATGGGTGTGGAGCATGAGTGTTTGGGTCTTGAAGAAGTCCCTCCTCATCATTCCATTCTATGGATGGGTTATACTTCTTCCCATGAAATGTAAGGAACTTAGGTGGTCCAAGGGAATGCCATGGAAGTTGGAGGATGAAGAATAGAAAATGGGGTTTTTCAAAGTTGCTCAAAAACTTAAAGATTTGAAGAAATATTCAAAGGGATGATAGAAATCAAGTTTAGAAGCTTGAAGAAGTGATTTTCTACACAAGAAATAGTGTGGAAGAAGAGAAAATGCAAGGGAAAGAAAGATTGGAATAGTAACAATGGAGAAAAAGGAAGAAAGAAGAAGAAGAAGTGAAAAAAAAAAAAAAAAAAAGATGAAGTGAAATAAAAAGGGGGCCAAAAATTCGGCCCCCCTTTTGTCTTGGTCACGTGAGGTGCTAAGTCAACTTAGGTTTTACAAGTAAAAAGAAATAAATAAAAAGAAAGAGATTTTACAAGAAAAAAAGAAAAGAAAAGAATTTCACAAGGATAAACTCGATTATTTTGGTGAAACAAAAAGGAACGGAAAATTCCCTAAATTGAGCGGGTAAAGTCTCAATCATCAAAATTCTAATTTGAATTTTTTTAAAGAGTTTCAGATTGAGCAGATATAGTTCTCAGTCGTCTCCAGATTTTCAGGTTGAGCGGATATAATTCTCAATCGCCTCCAAATTTTCAGATTAAGCGGATATAGTTCTCAGTCACCCCTAAAGTTTTAGATTGAGCAAATATAGTTCTCAGTCGTCTTTAGATTTTCAGATTGAGTGGATATAGTTCTCAATCGCTTCCAAGATTTTCAGATTAAGCGGATATAATTCTCAGTCGTCTCCATATTTTTAGATTGAGCGGATACAGTTCTCAGCCATCTCCAGATTTTCAGATTGAGCAAATATAGTTTTCAGTCATCTCCAGATTTTCAGATTAAGCAGATATAGTTCTCAGTCGCGTCCAGAGTTTCAGATTAAGTGGATATAGTTCTCAGTCGTCTCCAGATTTTCAGATTAAGCGGATACAATTCTCGGTTGCCTCCAGATTTTCAGATTGAGCAAATATAGTTCTCAGTCACCTCCAGAGTTTCAGATTGAGTGGATATAGTTTCTCAGTTGCCTTCATATTTTTAGATTGAGCGGATAAAGTTCTCAGTCGCCTCCAGATTTTTAGATTGAGCGGATATAGTTCTCAATCGCTTCCAGATTTTCCAGATTGAGTGGATACAATTCTCAGTCGCCTCCAAATTTAACCAGATTAAGCATATATAGTTCTCAGTCGCCCCAAATTTCCAGATTGAGCAGATATAGTTCTTAGTCGCCTCTAGATTTTACTAGATTGAGCAGATAGTATTCTTAGTCACCCCAAGATTCCAGATTGAGCAAATAGAGTTCTCAGTCACCCAAGTTTCATATTAAGCAGATATGGTTCCCAAACACTGGCATTCAAGATCCTACCCAAGTTCATCAATTATCAAGTAGATTAGATGTCCATATTTCTCAATTTCTGTAAGACAATAAAACACTTGGTTCTATGTCCCAAGGTTCTAGGTTTTAGGGCTAGGAAATCTTTCAAAAATCAACCTCGATTAAATCATGGTTGCTAAAATCAGTGTCTTTGTTTTACATTGACATTCACTTTTCAAGCTCTGTCAATGAGGGGCATTTTGTAGACACTCAATTTTGCACCCATAATTTAATCTTGGAAGTTGATTGAAATGACCATTTCAAGTACCCAAAAATCATAGTTGCATTTCGTGCATTAAATCATTAATACATATCATAAAAATGATCTTGAGATTCTAACGGTCACAAAGATATGCCTGATTCCCAAATCGGACCGTCAGATTGAAAGATATCACATGATCAAGTTTTCACGGTATGCATGCATTGTATGTGGGTGAAGCTGATTGCATGTAATTAATTCAAATTAATTTTGATTAGTCAACAATTAAAATTAATTAAATAAATTATGTGATTGGTGTGAGAGACCTCGAAAGTTGCCTCTCAAAAAAAGAGAGATTTTAAGAGTGCTTTTTAGGGCACCTCTCTTTTTGGGTAAGTGGTATGGAGTCGCCACTTATTTTTCATACAAATAAATAAATAAATAAATAAATACATGATTGAATTATTCTCTTCATTGATTGAATAAAAAATTACATATTTGGAAAATTGAAAAATTACATGGCTTTGGGTCCTAGTTACAACTACCAAATAATTACATGGCTTTTTGTCCTAGTTACATTCTACCCAAAATAAAAAGTAAAGACAAGGCTTAGATCTACTTAACTGAAGACCTAAATCCAAAGGCTAGGTTACGGAATGGGAAGGTGTTAGGCACCCATTCCGCCCAGACAGAGTCTAGTCTTCTAGACTCTTGTGACCAATGTACCTTTCTATGCATATCATGAATGATATGTTGAACATGTGAAAAAAATTAAATTACACAAATTTATTTATGAATGAAGTCTCTTCTTTTGAAAATAATCAGATCTGTTTTGGTTGGTAAAAAAAATTGGTTTTGATTTGTCAAAATACCAGATCTGTTTTGTAGGATGTAGAAAAAGGTGGTTTTTGGAGATAGAAAATTCAGATCTGTGTTTATCACATGAAATAAAGTCTTTTGATTTGAAAAATATCAGATCTTTTTTTTAAGAACTAAAAAATGGTTTTTGATAACAGAAAAATTAGATATGTTTTTTATGTTTTAAAAGAATGAAAAAGATTTTTTTGAAGAAAGTTTCACTCATAATTTAAATTTATGCAACATAAATTAAATAAAACAAACACAAACACAATCATGTTTAATCTTTTGCTTTATTTCAAAAATTTGCATATGCTTAAGAAAAATCAGATCTGTATCTAAGAAAGATATAAATCAGTTTCTTATTTAAGAAAAATTCAGATTTGCATCTAATAAGGATGCAGATCGGTTTTTATTTTAAGAAAAAGTCAGATCTACATCTGATAAAGATGCAGATCTATTTTTATTTTAAGAAAAAGTCAGATCTACATCTAACAAAGACGCGGATCTGTTTTTATTTTAAGGAAAAGAGTTGTTTACATGCAGATTATTGGAATTAAGAAAAAGATCATAAAAATTGTATAAAAATCAAGATCGTGCTTCAATAAAACAATAAATAATAATTTCGGGATAAAGAAAAAAAATCATCATCATAAACAAGAAGCATAAAAGGAAAAGGTGATTGAAAACAACCTCTTGCATGAGCACTCCTTGTTCTTGAGAGGATGTTTTGGGGTTCAAAGAAACTTAATCGGTTATCTTTAAAACCTAAAATCCCTAATTTTAGCAGCATATCTTAGAGAGGATCAGCAAATATCAGTAATTTGAGGGCCTTAAAACGTATGGCTCTCAGAGCGTCAAAAAAAAGGTCTTGAATTATGAGACCTAGCCTCTATTTATAGAGGCTAGAAGACTCTAAAAAATAGCTCTGATGTGTAGAACGTGAATCGAGACTCATCCTTTTGCGAAAAGATCAAAAAGGGTGTGCCTTATTGTCACCCGAAGGGTGTTGGGCCAAAGCCCAAAAGGGGAAAATTCGGCCCTTTTAAAGTGCCATTTAGCACTCCAAAAGTGCTGTTTGGCACTCCAAAAGTGCTGAATGGGCTATTGGACACCGAACGTTCTTCCGTGTTTAGGTGCGTTTTGGACTCTCCTTCTAGGGTTTTTTGATTCGGTCCCCGCACCTAGACGTGTTTTCATCCTTAGTCTATGATTTTTTATCTCTTTTCTGGATAATTCAAGCTTTTTCAGGAACAATTATCTTGTAGATAAATACCCTAAAATAAATCTTGATAAAGTTCAAATTATTTTAAAATTTTATTGTTATCCAATCATCCCTTTTATTCCTATGCATGCATCCCTATTTTAAACACTAATTATCAACCAATCACAAAATTATATAATTAATTTTAATTGCTTAACCAATCAGAATTAATTTAAATTGATCATGTGTGGTCGACTCTACCTAGACACAATGCATGTTGACCGTGCAACTTGATCATGTGATATCTTTCGATCCGATGGTTCGATTTGGAAACCGGACACACCATTATGACAGTTAGAATCTCAAGATCATTTTTATGATATGCAATGAATGAATTAATGCATATAATGCAAAGAAAAATTGATGCATGTAATACAAGAACAAATTGATGCATGTAATGCAATCATGATTTTTTGGGGTACATGGATGGTCATTCAAGTCATTCTCCTTGATTAAATCATGGGTGCAAAATTGAGTGTCTACAAAATGCCCCTCATTGATAGAGCTTGAAAAGCAAATGTCAATGTAAAACAAAGACACTAATTTTAGCGACCATGATTTAATTGAGGTTGAATTTTCAAAGATTACCTAGCCCTTGAACCTAAAACCTTGGAACATAGAACTAGTGCCTTATCTATTGGCAAAAAATGAAAATACTTAACTGAGTTGGTAGTTGATGACTCTGGAAATGATTCTTGACAATTGGGGTGACCAAGAGACTTTTCAATCTTTATCTTAATAATGGAGTTGTTTGTGACACAAGGGCTTTTCTACCTTGAAACTGAAACTGTCTGTGACCCAAGAGCTTCTCTACCTCGATCTGGAGTTGTTGAAATGTCGATTAAAGGTCTTCTCTACCTCAATCTGGACTTGTTGAAATGTCGATCAAAGGTCTTCTCTACCACAATCTGGAGTTGTTAAAATGTCGATTAATGGTCTTCTCTACCTCAATCTCAATCTGGACTTGTTGAAATGTTGGTCAAAGGTCTTCTCTACTTTAATCTGGACTATTGAAATGGCGATCAAAGGTTTTACATACCCACGAAATCTCGCTGGTAAGATTTACTCGCGAAACAGTCGCAAAACTTTCTGTCCAAAACTAAAAAAACTTGAGAATTGGACCCTGTAACTCGTGACTGAACTTACACATGAAATAAGTCACGAAAACACTCAGAAAACATGTTTTTTCACACAAAAACAACTTGAAAAACTTTGAAAAACATGGGTAGTACAAATCACATCCAAAAGCAAACAAAAAGAACAAAAATCTTTTTGATTTGATCCACATATGGTTGAGCACACACACATCACATTTGATCATGTACAATCACACAAATGAAATAAGTATTCATTGAACAATAAACTTGTGTGTTGTGTGTGAGTATCAAATATAGAATAGTCCTTAGTCTAGAGTGAAGTTTTAATGATCAATTCAACCAAGTCATACACAACTAGTACTAAGTCAAGTGGACAATCTCAATTATAGAAATGAGCATATATGACCTCCCACATGAAAAATGATTACAAATCTTAGAAGCTTTTCATTTGGCTTCTGCACAAATCATAACATTTGATCCTTTTTGGATACAACATCTCTTTTTGAGATCGGTGCTTGAAATTTTGATATTTCAACATGTAGAGTTAGCCTTTGGCTTTTTGAGTACCATACAATTTCAATACAAGAGTCGCTTTCTTTTTTTCCTAGTCAAATACTAGTAAGTGCGACAGGCTTTTGCAGCTCATTATCTCTTTTCATTTTGAGATTTACATTAGGTGAGCTCTATTGCAAAAACATAAAAATAAAGTGGGAAGAGATATAGGCACAAGTCTATGCAAGTATCAAGACCATCAAGACTATTGACCAATCATTCATGACAAGCTTGAAGATCTATTTACAACAATCACATATAGATTTCAAGATTTCTCCCATAAATATTTATATGCATACAGAACAAGCTAGGCTCGTAAATGCACTACGCCATTAGTACGAAGGTACTAGGCCAAACTCACATGAGATATGTGCTCAAACATATACGATCAAACTTTTTGAATTTTTCACTTTTTATGTGGTTTTGGATTTTTTTTTTTTTTTTTACTCACACAAAACTAAAATATAAAAGTAAAATAAAAAACAAAAGCAATGCATACAAATAAATGCAAGATGCACAAATGCATGACAATGAAGCATCTAATGCATGAAGGGTCCTACAAAAATCGAAAGAATTAGATCAAGGACCAAAAGAGTAAAAGCTCAACCATAAGAACCCTTCCTCATCCAAACGGAATGATTGTTTGGAATGAGTGTCTCATGAGAAGTGAGACGAGGGTTGAAAGAATGAGAACCAGAGATGCACATAGACAAGGAGGTAAGAACATTAAAAACTTTCTTCAACAACTTACCATTTTCCATCAAATCTGGTTTAGCTTGCAAAGCACAACTTCCAAGAAGCTCAAGTTTCTCTTTTCTTTTTATTCTTTTAAGAGCTTGAAACTTAGAGCAATGAGGTCTAAGATGACCAAGGGCACCACAATGGTGACAAACAATGTGTTTAGGTCCACTAGGCCTTTTAGGAAGGGATTTAGCAACATGGGTTTGTTCTCTCTTTAACTTGGGGTATTGGGGTCTTATGTGACCGATCACACACTTTAATCTGGACTATTGAAATGGCGATCAAAGGTTTTCTTTACTTAAATCTGGACTATTGAAATGTCGATCAAAGGTCTTCTCTTCTTCGATACGGACTGCTGAAATGTTGATCAAAGGTCTTTTCTACTTCGATCTGGAGTTGTTGGAGTGTTGATTCAGGGCTTCTCTACTTCGATCTAGAGTGTTGCCTACAAAAAGTCAAAATATGGGGGCTAGACTTTTAAATTATGAGAGCTTTTTAATCCCACTGGTTTTTTGAGATGTGTGATTTTCATTTGTTCCTTCTTGATTTGAATCTTTATCAAGAAAAGTTTGATTGAAAAGATTCTATTTTTGGGAAACATTTGATTTTTGAAACTTGGAAGTTTTGAAATTGACATTTAAAATTTTGAGACTTTGGAACTTGGAGATTTTGACTTGAAATTTGGAACTTGAAATCTGAAATTTGGAAACTTAGAATTTTGAAAATTAAGGCTTGAAATTTTGATCATGAAATCTGAGGTTTGGATTTTTTGAAAATTGAAGAATTTAGTTTAAAATTTGGACATTGAGAATGTGGAATTGAAAATTTGGGAGTGAAAATTTTGAATTTAAAATTTGGAGTTTGAAAGATACTTGAAAACTTTGAAAAAGATTTTTTTTTTGGGTTTACTGCGTCAACTCAGTTTGATTGAGTTGACTCAGCTTTTGGCCCCCCACTTCTTTGTTTCTTCCTTTTTCCTTTTTGCTTCATCTTTTATCAACTTCTCTTCCTCCATTGACACTATTCACCTTCTTCTTCCCTTTGATTTTTCTTCTTCATCTCACCATTTCTTCTTACAAAAAACACTTTTCTAAGCTTCTTAACCTTCCCTCATCCATCTTTATCAATATTTCATTAGATCCTTGTGTTTTGAGCATTTTCATCACACACCCATTTTTGGTGAAACCTAATTTTCTTTTGCATCAAGATGGCTTCTTCCTCCTAGGGATCTTCTTTTCTTGCTTTTCATGGTAAGAAATATGATCTTACATTTGATTGGCATGATGGTGATGGACTTCTTCAAGACCCTAGGACCCATGCTCCATATTGTCATGTAGACACCAAGGTTTTTTTTTTTTTTTTTTTTTTTTTTTTTTTTTTTTTTTTTTTTTTTGGTTTCCTTGCTTGGAAAAAATGTTGTTGCATATTTCATTGAAATTTTCATGGTGAGATATTGTTATTTGGTTATTTTGAAATTTTTGGGGCATTGCATGATTGGTTATGTTGGAGAATGTTGGCTTTGGAGCATTCTTGAAGTTTTGTTTTTTCTTTGATCATGGTGCAATTTGGACAATGTTGATGGCTTATGGAATTTTGACAATGTAGGTAGATGGTGATGTTGTTGGATGAATTTTGGTTTGGATTTTGGGAGTATTGGCATTGTGAAAAATTTGTGTTAGGCTTATATGAATATGTTCATGATGTATGTGGGAAAAACTTGTTGCCATGTGTAAACTTTGTTTTATGGACATGGCAAAATTTTGTGGGTAAATTTATGGGTATGGAAAATTTTGATTATGGTAAAATTTTGACTATGAAATTTTTTTTTGGGTATGTGATGTTGATTCTTGGAAAATTTTTGTGGTTATGATTTTGGCTATGTGAGAATTTATTTGTGCATGGGCATGAACTTGAGGGAATTTTTTTTTTCTTGGACATGTAGGAATTTTTTTGTATGGCTATGGAAAAAGTTTGGTAGTTGTGTATGGATGTGTAGAAAATTTTGATTGTGGTGAAATTTTGGTGGGGCATTGATTTTTTTTTTGTGGTGGTGGGGCATTGGTTGTGAGAATATATTTATTATTTTATTATTTTTTTTTATCATGTGGGTTTTGACTATGGATTTTGATGAGCTGAACTTTTGTGGTGCAAAGCCTCAAAAGTCGAGGCAGTCTCCAAATGTTAAAAAGTGCATAAGCAACATTGTCTCCTAGCATCAAAAACATCATCAATGAAGCAGGCTTTGGAACTTTCTTTGAAGCTTTGTTAAATCAAGAGACACATGAATACAAAGATCTTCAGTTACTTCTTGCCTTGGCAGAGCGCGTCTGGGACACTACCTATACCTTCCATTTTCCAGGCATTGGGGAAATAATGTTGACACCTTATAACTTCTCTATTATCACTGGTCTAAGGTTGGGTGGTGAAAGAATTCTTGTCAATGATTCCCTTACTTCAACTAAACTCAAGAAACTTCTAGATGTAGTGCCTTCTAGAATGAGGAGTAACAATATTCCTTTGTCTTGGCTATGTGATAATATTCCCCAATGTGAGACTGTGGCAAAGGGTGCTCGTATGTTCATGCTTCTTTTTATTGGGACTTTCTTGTGTCCAAATTTAAGCAGTACTGTGAATCTGCACTACTTGGGGAGCTTAAGAAAAAATTGAACAAATCCGGAATTATGACTGGGGCGGTATGGCTTATGCTACTCTGATGCATTTCATGACCCAACTCTCCAGGCGAAGCCTTTCAAGCTTGGGTGGGGCTCCATTTTTATGGCGGGTGAGGTTATTTATTTTGGCTATGTGTAGGTTGTGGAAAATTATTTTGGCCATGTATGGGTTTTGGAAAGTTATTTTGGCTATGTGGTAATGGTGTTGTGAATTTTTCAGGTCTAGATGTATGAGTACTTTGGAGTTGGCCCTGAAATTCGGGAAGAAGTTGCTGGCATTTTCTACGTTGGTTGCCTAAACATCGTTTGTCTACACCTTCCATACGTTCTTTGGAAATTTGGCGCTTGGTGATTGATAATTTGACTGTTGATGATGTGAGTTCTTCTTTCTCTTTCTTTTGAAATCTTTGGCACTTGGCTAGGGTTCAGTCTCTTCTCATTCTGAGTTCCTTTGTGACTTTACAGCTGGATTTAAATCTTTGGCTAGATGTGAGGGGTATGTAGAGTGTGAGCGAGCTCTAGAACTGAATGGCCGCCAAGTGTTGTTTGAGTGTGGGCATGGAAGGTATTGGTATCTTAGTGATCAGGTGTTGCCCCAAGTTAAACATGAGTATCCTCCTACCACAATTCCAACTCTTCCTTGATGAAGAGATTGCTCGAGCCCGTAATGGCTATATTGTTGCAAGAATAGAAGGGAATTATTCTGAATTCATCCGACTTCATCTGCAAGGTTGCTTGGTTGGCAGAACAATACTTTTCTTCCTTTCTAAAGTCAAATTTTTTATCTTGCAAATTCCTTTTCATATTTATACTTGGTAACAATACTTGCATGTTGCATTTTCAGCCTCTATCTTCTAAAGGAGAGGAAGGGGGAGAGGAAGAAGAAGAGATTCCCTCCCCTTACCATGCTGGTGGCTCTTCTAGTTCCTTCACGGAGACTTATCCCCATTTTTCGACATGGCAGTATGATATGATGAATCCTGATGGATCGTATAGTTCCATGCCTTTGACTAGGCCAGAGCACATACCAAATGTTCCTTAGCCTGATCCGGTATGTTCTTGAATTTTCAGTTCTTTATCCTTATTTCTTCTTAGCTTGATGAATGGCTCTTAACCTGGTAGAGTTGTGCTTCAGGTTGATGTGGATCTTGTTGAGGAGAGCATGCAGATGATTGGAGGCTTGCAATCATTGGCTTGCACTCAGTCCTCCCAATATGTGCTCAATGATGTGAGCTGGGTATGCCATGTTGCTTTTTGAGTGTCTTTGGCTTGAACTGTGCTTGATAGTGGAATTAACACTTGATTTTGCTAACTTTTCAGGCACATCGAATGGAAACTGCTGACACTACCAGAAGAGCTTCAGAGGAAAGAATCAAGAGTCTCGAACTTGAAAATTGTCAGTACGATCCTCACCATGTCGCAAGTCAGGAAGGAAATACTAAGGGTGGCTCCTCTAGAGGTGGATCAAGGAGATCCTCACGCAGGTGGACTTGGAGTCCTAATGATGTATAACTTGTATTTTTATTTTTCATACAAAAGAAAAAGAAGTGTTCCTTAGACAATCTTGTATTATTTTCCATGTTTAGCTCTTTGCCCCTTGGATCATGTAGAGACTTTAACTAAGACAAGTTTAGAATTCACCTAATGATGTCTTGTAATGCTAATTTAGACTTATCTAGCTTGGCTCTGCTAGAATCTGCACTTACTTGAATGAGGCGGAGCCGAATGCCCCTAGTTTAAAATGAATGCATGATTTCTAGAAATCTTGGTTATGATGATTTTTTTTTTTTTTTGAAAATGAATGAGCCATGGGCGAATGCCCCTAGTTTGGAACATGAATTCATAAGTCTTGAAGAAAAAAAAAAAAAAAAAAAAAAACTTGCTTTGATCAATTTTTGAAAACAATGGTGCAAGTGATGATTTTTGAAAATAAGTTAGTTAGACACATCAGAATGCCTTAGTTTGACCAAATTTTTTTTTTTTAATGTTAAACGATCCTAAAAAAAAATGTCCGAGAGCGCGAAATTTCATGGAGTTGCATGAGTGTATGATGGAGGGGTTGCATGCCACGTGGCACGAGATGAGTGCCATTCGGCACTTTTGGAGTGCCGTTTGGCACTTTGAAAGTGTCGATCGGCACTTTTAGAGTGCCGAATGGCTCCTGGCCACGCCGCGATGCTCACGCCATGGTGGGCTAACTCCTTACGCTTTTCCCATGTGTGTTTCGAGTTTTCGCGTTTTTTGAAAATTTTTTACTTCGTTTGTGATCATGAAACACTCTCCTAGTCAGCTACAAACTCTCTAAAATCTATTTCAAACCTGATTGGGAATTGATTCAGCTTATTTAAATGAATTCTCCTGCGACAAATCTCTGTTTAAAGGTTAGTTAAACACAATAAAAAGTCATCCATGGCTAGCAATCATAATTTTTCTCATTCAACAATTCATGATATCAACATTCTTAGCTTTGATTTCAGTACCAAAACCAATATTACAGCCTTCAAAC
This sequence comes from Notholithocarpus densiflorus, assembly GCA_030021035.2. Lineage (NCBI taxonomy): Eukaryota > Viridiplantae > Streptophyta > Magnoliopsida > Fagales > Fagaceae > Notholithocarpus > Notholithocarpus densiflorus. The sequence continues at coordinate 5,932,032 of JARYZH020000011.1, forward strand.
TAGAGGGAATTAAGGCTCTGAGGAATGTCAAAATCAAGTGGGACTTCCTTCGTGCTGTTGTGAAATTCTGGGATCCCGTAGATCATGAGTTTCGGTTTAATACTGCTGAACTCTGTCCGACAATTGAAGAATTCTTTGCTATCTTGGGCTATGATCCCAGTAGAAAATCTGTAGCGGTTTCTTGTGATCCTAGGCATAAGGAATCTTTGTCTGATGCTCTCGATCGTCCTACTTCCATTACTGATAGTATGATTGAAGGTCATATGGTGAATCTTCGTGCCATTATCTCTCGGCTGATTGACAAATGCACCTATGGAGTGACCGAAAATATACAGAAAAACTTCGGTTTGGCTTTATGCATGGTGGGAAAACTTTTTCTTTGTTCTAGAAGACGCGGCTTTATGGATGTCCCAGCCATAAGTGTTGTGAATCAAATTAAAGATGGTGATAACCCTGTTTCTTTGATCTTGGCAGAAACTCTTCTAGGACTAGATGCTGTATTTCATGATGGGGAAACTCAAATCTTCTTAGGGAGTCCTTTGACTTTGCAGATATGGCTGATGGAGCGACTGGACATGATTGCCAAGCCTACAACCGGTAATTATGGGCCTAGTAGTTTCCTTAGCAGGGCTATGATCAAAACTGAGTGCCAAATTGAGAGTGACTGGGTGAAGTTCTTGGACAAGAAATCCAGTACCTCCATTCAATGGGATTGTTATTAGTGGAAGTGCCCACCTCGTCTACTACGGTCTCCAGGATCAAATCACGTCTTCCTTATTGGGTTGCGGAGGGCAACTTTCTATAAGGGAGATAGACGCTGAGAGGATTATGATAGACCAAGAATGTGTTGACCCCTTGTGATAAATTAACCAATTGATTTAGCCAAGTTAATTAATTAATTCAATTAACATGCAAATGTTGGGGTTTATGCCCTAAAATCCAATTTATTGGCATGTCATAAATAATTAAATTGTTTAATTATATGAGACTCTTTATAAATGAACTAATGGGACATTATCTTAGTCCTTGAGATGCATTGTATGTGATTTATGTGAATAAGTCACAGAAGATATAAATCACAAGTTCCTTATAAACTCAAAACGTAGTTCGTAGTCGGTGATGAAATTGGACGTTTCATCTGCGAAGACTATAACACATCAACTAAGATTATTTGTCTTGATCGTGGAAGTGGAGACTTTTAGTTGATGTGTTGATGTGTCTTAAGAGTTAAGACATATTGAACTGGACCACTATGAGATTAATTATTTAATCAACAACTGTCACCTGAATAATTAATCTCGCGACTTCTAATTTCATAGACTCTTAATCCTGAGAGGGTAGTGAACCCGATCATGAAATGTAGGTTACTTTGATATATCAGGAGTGAGATCTAATATTCACGGTCAAAACCTCAGTATGTTGGGTAACCACATGTAGTGTTGAGGGAACATATATTCTCAAGATGGAATCCATAATCTCTTTTTATAGAGACATGAAATATCCCCTTGAGATAAGTTTAATGGGAACTGGTTATTCAGGACGCCCACATTAGTAAGGAGTTACTAAAGCTTATATTTATTGAAATTGGATTTCAATAAATGTGAATAACTAAAAGATTAAACCGGGTACTCAAGGATAAAATAGTTGTTTACAAAGTGACAGTTCTTTATGACTTTGTTCACTATGGATATTTCACAGAGGGGTTATATGATATTATTAGAGTCTTGGGATATAATTTATTAATAAGGTCTAGAGTGTAATTATATTTATATAGTGGTATTAACTATATAAATATAATTAATGGTAACTTTGGACTTGTCAAGAGTTGACAGAAAAGCTCAAGTCCCATTGGAGCTAGTGTCTTATTAGTCCCTTTTGGTCTCACTCCAAGCCACACACTAAAGCCCAATTGGAAAGGCCCAATAGGCCAGCCCAATTAGATAATCAGTTAGTTATAAAGAGAGAAACATACAAAATTTATATTAAGAGAGACATCATTGTGAAATGGTGTGTATGTGTGAGTGAAGCCACTCGATTATTCTCCCTTGGAAACTGATTAAGAGACCACACTTCTTGGGCGTAAAATGGAATTGGAGTGAAGATTAAAAGTGTTCCCAAGTACTTCTAATATTTTGTTTTGAATTTCACTGCACCAAGGTACGCTGTCTTGTTCTTAAATTTTGAAATTTACATAGTGCATGTTAACAATCATGAATGAAATAGATCCATGTTTGTTGCTTCTGCTATGTGTTTTGTATGAGATACAAAACCAGATTTACCAACAGCAAAATGCGTGGTAGCACAAACAAATCTCCAATTAACTAAATGCAGCGGAAATTAAATTGACACAGTGATTTGTTTACGAATGGGGAAAACTTACACAGCAAAAACCCCACCAGATGATTTTAAGGTCACCACTCCCGAGAATCCACTATTATCAAAACAAGCAGTTACAAGTAAAGGAATCCCAATACCTTATACCAACCTACAGTTGAACCCTTACCCCAATACCCAATTGGACTTGTTTTGTAGTAACAATCTCTCCTTTTCAATGTACGGCTCCCAGTACATGACTAACTAATAGATGCACGGATCCCAGTACACGACTTAATCACCAACTTGAGAAAGATGTTGGCTGCAAAGTTCTTCAGTTCATCACATGATGAAGATCAAGAAGCTCCTTGGTCACAAAACCCTATGGTGTACAAACACAGCAGCTTCTTCAATAGAAAGATGAATTAGGGCAAATTCTGTCTCCGGTCACAATTTGCATGAGCAAAACTTTGCTTCACACTCTTGCAACCTTTTACGGCCCTTAAAATAATCCTTATATATGTTTAGGGTTGTGAGAAAAGAAAGCCTAAACATGTACTCACGGATTGGATGCAAAACAGAACTGAAAATCTGTTTTTCATAAATCTCGACAGATAGGGTATCTATCAAGCTAGCTGTCGGGCTTTAGGCTTCAGCAGCTTTTTACACCTCGATAGATACTAGCTATCGAGCTAGCTGTCGAGCTTTAAAATCCAGCATTTCTTCACTTGTTTCTTGGACAGATTTTCATGGCTTTAACACTTGAACTTGAAACCTTGTTTCTTGAAGCATTAAACACATCCTAGATCTACCCAATTACAAGTAAAGTGCGTTTTGTCAAAGGATTAGCCAATTACATAAAATGTCGACATATGTTCCTAACATGATTCACATATGTCCTAACAGATTACTATGAGAGAACAGTTTCTTAGAGACAACCGGGAAAGACTTGATAAAGACAACTATGAATTCAAAAGAAGGGACATGGATGATGAAGCTCCTAACACAGAAGAAATCAATGATCAACCAAAATGGAAAAGACTGAAGACAAAGTGACCTTCTTATTTTTTGGCTTTGAACAAGTTTATTTAGAAGTTGATGTAAAAACTCTTATTTCTTGGAATTATTTAGGATTTAATGGTTAAGGGTTCTGTTTAAAGTGTAGGCTTTTGGGATTTGGTTTTTATGGTTTGGCTTAGGGTTTGGGTTTCTTGTGTTTTTTTATTTTTTTTTTTTATTTATTTATTTATGGTTTAGGTGTTGGTTTTTGGATTTTGTGTAGAGACATAGTTTAATGGAATGGTTGAATTTTTGGTTAAATTTTGGTTAATGGGCAAATGGTGGGTTTTGGGAAATTGTGACCGAACCAATGCATAGTTGCCTACATACCCCTTTGATAGAAGGATCAGGTCATCACGTAGTTCATTGATGATGACTTTTTTTATTTGCCTTAATTTTTGCCTAGGTCGCACTTTCGGGTTTTCAACCTAGCTGGCTCTCTCACTTTTTTCTTTTTTTTTTTTTTTTTTTTTTTTTTTTCTTTCTAACTCTCCTTTTGCATAGACTGCCCTTTTGGGTTTTCAACCTATCTCTTTTTTTTTTTTTAGTCAAACCTAGGAATGGCAACAACATAATTTACAACCACTTCCGACGTGGTACTTCTTCAGTTGGTCCATGTTGGTTGGCTCAGTGAAATGGTTTGCATCTAAGTCCATCAATCTTACTGCTCCCTCAGAGTATATCTCCTTGATAATGTATGGGCCTGTTTAATTTTGCTTGAACTTTCCGTTTGCATCTTGAACCGGGGCTCGAAATTCTTTCAACACTAAGTCCCCCAATTTCAAATCTCTGGTTCTCACTTTCTTGTCAAAATCTTTCCTAAGCCTTTTCTGGTAACCTTGAATATGATACAAGGCCTTGAGTCTCTTCTCATCTAGCATGCACAACTGATCGTATCTGCTTTGCAACCAATCTATTTCAGGGATTTCACTCTCCAGTACTGTCCTTAGTGAACGGACACCCATCTCAATGGGAAGGACTGCTTCCATCCCATACACCAATGAATAAGGAGTGGCTCCTGTGGAAGATCGAATTGATGTTCTGTACCCCCAGAGTGCATAGAGCAACTGTAGGTGCCAGTCCTTGTAGTTCTTTGTGCTCTTCTTCAAGATTCGCCCTATATTTTTATTAGCAGCCTCAATTGCTCCATTGGTTTGAGGACGGTAAGGTGAAGACTTATGGTGTTGAATATTGAACTATCGTAGTAGCTTCTCTGTTTCTCCTTTAAAGTGCTACCCATTATCAGAGATAATTTCATATGGTACCCCATATCTACAGATGATATTGGTCTGGATGAATTAAGCAACTTTCTTTGAATTTAGAACTTTGTATGAGGCAGCATCTACCCATTTAGTGAAGTAGTCAGTGGCTATAAGTATGAATTCATGGCCATTAGATGCCGTTGGGTGAATCTTCCCAATAATATCTATCCCCCATGTAGAGAATTGCCAGGGTGATGTCACGGTTTGTAATGGTATGGGTGGCATGTGCTTCAGATCTCCATGGACTTGGCATTGATGGCATTTTCGGACATGAGCCGCATAATCGGCTTCCATAGTAGTCCAGTAATAACCTTGTCTCATTATCTTTCTTGATAGCATGTGTGCATTCATATATGGCCCATAACTTGATTCATGAACCTCTTCAATTATTTGTTGTGCTTCCTTGGCGGTTACATAAAGGAGATGAATTCCATCATATGATCTTCTGTAAAGCCTTTCACCACAAATAATGTAATTAATGGACAACCTCCAGATGGTTCATATAAATAGAAGTCATGAGATTTATTATTCAATTGACAGTCGTTAGGAGTTCAATATGTCTTTACTCTTAAAACATATCAACATATCAACTAAAAGTCTCCACTTCCATGATCAAGACAAATCATCTTAGTTAATATGTTATAGTCTTCGCAGATGAAATGCCAAATTTCATCACCGACTACGAACTACAATTCTGAGTTTACAAAGAACTTGTGACTTATATCTTCTGTGACTAAATCACATACTATGCATCTCATGGACTATATGATAATGTCCGAATATTCATGTTACCATTATTTTAGATAATAATAAAACAACTTTATTAAACACAATATTAAGTCATACATAATGTCATACATAATATCATACATAGCATCATACAGTAAGATTTAAGGGCACTAATCCTAACAACTAATGCATCTTTCTCTGAAGTGGTTAGGGTATTGCCCACTTGGATTATTTTGGGCTCATCATCGGTTCCTAGGTTAATGGGTTGGGTTTCTTCTTTTATAGGTTCTAGGTATCCATGTTTTAATTCCCTATTATTAAGAGTTTCTTTACCAATTTTAGAAATAAAAACATTCAAAGCCAGCAAATAAGTAGAATAAAAAATCATATTAAAAGGGAAAGAGTTTTTAACAGACTCTACAAACTCAACAAACTCAACTGGAAAACTATCACAAACAGATTTAACAGGAATATAAGCACTAGCAGAAATAGACTCAATAGGAATGGAAACAACGTTCGTGGAAGGAGTGACTGGCTCGGCGGTCTTGATCTTCTTCACAAAAGTGATTGACTTGACAGTCTTGATCTTCCTCACAGAGTTCTCCATGGGGTGGGTGGCTCCCTCCCATGCCCAGTTCTTAAACTCGGTTATGGCTTCCACAATGGCAGGTGGCTCCTAGTAAGCTTCTTCTTCCCTCAACATCAGTATCGGGGAATCTACATCCATATAATCCGTATCTTCTTCTTCAACCTCCATGTCTGTAAGGTTGTCGGTCACAAAAGCATCTAGGCACTCTATGCTATCCATCCATTCATCAAATAAGTCGTGCTTGCCTCTGTTACCTAAGTAGGTGGGTTGAGGGAGATGCTCTAACTCACTGTCTTCCATTCTCTCCTCATTACGTTCAGCATTCTCAAGTGTCATGATTTTGAGACTGTGGACCATCAGTTTTTGGTCTAGAGCGGCCAGCCTGGCATCTATGTCATCCTCCTCTTCAATATGTGGGGTTGGTGAACTTGGCTTTTAATCATAATATGACTCTAATTCTAGAACCTCTCTTCCATGCTTGTCATTCCTAGGGCCAGACCTTGAACTGACATTAGTGATATCACTCCAATCTAAAAGGTGCCCATAAGGATATTCATCATGATACATTTGATTGGCTTGTGCATTCTTCTCTCTTGCATTCTCTAACACATTTATCAATCTATGTCTTCATCATAATAGTCCACATCACTATCATATTCCTCATAGAATAGGTCTTCATCTTCATCTTTTCTATCACTAATGGGTTCACCCCAATCATTTCCACTGTACGGGCTATCATAACTTCTACTACTGTTGTCATCACTATCGGTGTTGCTATCATCATCATCATCATGTCCACTATCATTGCTGCTGCTGTCACTACTACTATCACTCTTGTCATCACTTTCATCCTCATCGTCATTAGGGGCTGTTCCCCCTTCATCAAGTTCATACGGGCTCTTCAATGTATGCTGGCAAGCCTTCCAATATTCCTCTTCTTCTATGTTGCAAATAGGATCTCTAAGAAGTCTAGTCATGGCATCAGGATCCATGTAATCAGCCCAATCAGTAGGAACCCAAGTTGTGTCTTCTATCTTCAATTCTAGAACCTCGTTGTTGCAATTAAGTAGTATCTAAAACCCAGGCACCATTGTCTTTGTTATAGGATCAAATCTTGGTTAAGGGAATCCCCAATAATGTTGACTTTCTCCAGCTTTTACAAACTTCCAATTCAATGTAGGAGTGTAGGGTTTTAGAGGTTCTGAAGGACAAGGAAGTCCTTTTGCTTTGGATTTAGCTCAAGCCATCTTTCTTACTTCCATCTCTAATAAATCATCATCAGTGGGCTTATAGCCTAGCCCAACAGGTGGTGTGGCAGTAGGAATCATCGGGACCTAAACAGTAGGTTTCTTCATAGTTCTCCCCAAATTCATCCTTGGAAGGTAGTTCATTCTCCTCATCATTTCTACCACATTGTTGTTACCATAAGGAGCAAAGTCCATCGGGATCTTCTCCACTTCTTCTCTCTTTTCAAAGCCAGGTCTCTTAATCTCAAAGCCATCCAAGGTCAACGGCTCTTTCTCAGAATCAATACCATAAATAGGCTTTGGCATAGTTAGAGTATCCCCATAGATGGTCACAATAGCTCCTTCTTGTGGAAACTGAACCTTTTGATATAGAAAGGAAGGTATGGCTTCTGTGTCATGGATCTATGGTTGCCCAAGGAGCACATGAAGCATGAGGCTATATTAAGGACTTGAAAATCCACCTTCTTGACCATCGGTCTGATGGAAAGCTCTAATGTTATGGTTCCCAAGACTTCTCTTCTACTGTTGTCATATGCCCTCACATGTTTATCAGTAGGCACAAAGTCTTCAATGCTTAGACCCAAGCAACTAGCAGTCTTCAAAGGACACACATTCAAAGCACTTCCATCATCTATCAAAACCATCGATATCCTCTTCCCCATGGAATCTACAGTGATATGCAACGGGTCGTTGTGGTACTTCCCTTTCTTGGTCAGATCCTTGTCAGAATAGGAAATAGTGAGTTCCCTATTTATGGACCCAATCATAGCATTCAGATCCTGGGAGGTTGTGGTTGTAGGGACTTGAATTTGTTTGAGAAGGTCTACTATATTTTGTCGGTGTTTGTATGTGGCTATGAGTAAACCCCATAAGGATATGTTAGCTTGTGTCTTCTGTAGTTGCTTGAGGACTTCATCTTCTTCAGCAGGCGTCTGCTGGGTGGATCTATTCAAAGCTTCCACTGGGTTGTCGGTCTCTAAATGCGGGGGTTTGAAGTGTCTCCCCCCTTGTGATGTGGGCAATTTTGGTTGGATCATTGGGATCGGTGTCTTGGGGTTTGAAGTGTCTCCCCCCATTTATAGGTGTTTGGCCATTTTCTTAGGGTTTGAAGTGTCTCCCCCCGTTTGTGGGTATTTGGTTGTCCTCCTAGGGTTTGAAGTGTCTTCCCCCGTTTGTGGATATTTGGTTGTCCTCTTGGGGTTTGAAGTGTCTCCCCCCGTTTATGGATATTTGGTAATTCTCAGGTTCTAGTATTTCTTCATTCCATATATCATATTCTATGATGGTTGTAGATGTCCTATCCATTAATTCTTCCTATGTCATCATAAAACATTTGGGTAGGTCATAGATCAGGTCAAATGGGTCTTCTTTACTTTCTTCTTCAGTCATCAGGCAATTAATCCTTGGTCTTTTCCCAAAATTGTGATTGGGCAAGGGATTGTTAGTGATGCTAGGCCTTGTAGGTGGTGCAATCACCTTGTTATCTATTGTTAGGACATATGTGATTTGATGTTAGGAACATATGTCATTTTAGAATTGGCTAATCCTTTGACAAAACGCACTTTACTTGTAATTGGGTAGATCTAGGATGTGTTTAATGCTTCAAGGAACAAGGTTTCAAGATCAAGTGTTAAAGCCATGCAAATCTGTCCAAGAAACAAGTGAAGAAGTGCTGGATTTTAAAGCTCAACAGCTAGCTCGATAGCTAGCATCTATCGAGGTTTAAAAAGCTGCTGAAGCCCGAAGCTCGACAGCTAGCTCGATGGATACCCTATCTGTCGAGGTTTATGGAATTCAGTTTTTTAGAGCTGTTTTTCATCCAATCTGTGTGTATATGTTTTGGGCTTTCTTTTCTCACAACCCTAAACATATATAAGGATTATTTTAAGGGCCGTAAAAGGTTGCACAAATCTGAAGCAAAGTTGTGTTCATGCAAATTATGACCGGAGACAGAATTTTTCAGAAGTTGCTGTGTTTTTACACCTTAGGGTTTTATGACCAAGGAGCTTCGTGATCTTCATCGTGTGATGAATCGAAGAGCTTTGCAGCCAACATCTTTCTCAAGTTGGTGATTAAGTCGCGTACTGGGATCCACGCATCTATTGGTTAGTCACGTACTGGGAGCCGTGCATTGAATAGGAGAGATTGTCACTACAGAACAAGTCCAATTGGGTATTGGGGTAAGGGTTCAACTGTAGGTTGGTATAAGGTACTGGGATTCATTTACTTGTAACCGCTCATTTTGATAATAGTGGATTCTCGGGAGTGGTGACCTTAAAATCAGCCGGTGGGGTTTTTGCCGTGTATGTTTTCCCCATTTGTAAACAAATCACCGTGCCAATTTATTTTCGACTGCATATTTAGTTAGTTGGTGATTTGTTTGTGCTACCACGCATTTTGCATGTTAATTGAATTAATTAATTAACTTGGCTAAATCAATTGGTTAATTTATCACAATGGGTCAATAAATTCTTGGCCTATCATCTATTAGGTCCTGAATTGCATGACGAAGGGTGAAACAACGGTCAGTTTCATGACCAAGGCCTTGGTGGTAAGCACATCTTTTATTCACATTAAACCTTGAGGGCAAGGGGTTTGGAATTGGTCTTAGATCTAAGGGTTTCAGTAACCCTTTTGTTTTTAGTTTGTCATACACTTGGCTCATGGGCATTTACAACTCATGAAATTCCCTCTTAGGTCTAGGTACTTGTGGTACTTGCACAAGTGCATGCAATCAGTTGATAATGATCATTTTTATGGATGTTGGAAATTTCTGCTGCCTTAAAATTAGATCCTGCATTATTTTTAAACCTTGGTAGGTCATCAATCTTTATAGTTCCATTGTTTATTGCATCCTCAATTTGGGTTCCAGCAGCAATTAAAGCTTTAAAATTAGGAAAGTATTGTGCAAACAAATATTTGTGGTATACAGGTAATAAACTCTTTACAACCATGGCTAACTATTCCTCCTCACTCAGCCTACTCATCATCTGTGCTGCCTTAGCTCTCCACTTGATAATGAAAGTAGAGAAGGATTCTTTCGGTTCTTGCTAGGTGGTCTCGAGGTCTCTCCTTGTGATGTCTACTTCTATATTGTACTTGTATTGCTTGTGAAATTCTCAGCAGATGTCCTCCTAACTTCTTGCTCTTCCATCATCCAGATTGAGGAACCACCTAAAAGTAGCTTTAGTCAGTGTGTTTTGGAACATCTGAGCAAGTACTTCTTTGGTTGCGCCTAAGGGCTACATAGCCCTCATATACATCTTCAGATGGGACTTCGGGCAACCTGTCCCATCAAACTTGTCCAAGGTTGGCATCTGGAACTTGGGTGGCAGCCTCGCATTAGGGAAAAGTGAGAGGGTATCGTAGTCCATAAGTTCCTCCATCTTACGGGCTCTTCTAATCATCTCCTCCATTTTATCCATCCTCTCGTTGATCTTCTTTTCACTCTCTACAGCCGGTAGATCATGATCAGTTTTGTCCTCCTCTTGATTACTCTTCGAATTCTGAAACTATTGCATCATACGGTTCATGTCTTCCCTCAACTGAATTTGACTAGCTACCATGGTGTTGAGTAGCTCTTGGGTGTTCATGGGTTCCTCTGTGTTTGGGTGTTCTCCCTCTTCTGCCATACTGCTAGGAGCTTCAAACTTCTTGTGGCTTGACCTATCTTGGAGATCGAAGATGGGGTTGTGATGTTGCAGCAATGGAGTTTCTTCTATGCTTGAAGGCTTCAGTATTGTGATGGGAGTGACAGGCTTGGAACTGGAGCTACTGGCTGGAGTGTCGGGCTTTGGTTCTCTTTGCAGCCTTCCTTCAGATCTTGACCAGATTCTCCCCTAATGACAGGCTTGGTCAGGTTAATCAAAGCTAAGACCCCATCCACATCCATCAATCAACCAAAACAAACACACACAACATGCAATGCAATTTTAACCGGGACTGACCTAAGGGTAGGTTCTAAGTCATTATGTTGTAGGGTGGGTTTGTTGTTTCATTGTTTCCCATCGCTAGGACGTTACACCTCCCAACTTGTAATGTAATGAACATTGCGTTGGTCCGAACGGCATGGTTTGTCCTTTCCAGTCAACAAGAAATGATCCAATGACTTTAGGCTATGAGTTGGTGAGTTCGCCACTAGGTACCCGAATCTAATGAAGACTAGTGATCCATGGTTACTACCACCACAAGTTGTTGAAAAGGGGTGCATACATATTTGTTTGGATGGCACACACTACGACAGTTAAGGAAAGATTTTAACAAACAATACAAACAACAAAATACCATACACCAAAATATTATACAACATCTCATCAACCATAAATAAACAAACAAACAACAATATCATGCAAGACCATGCAAAATAGGGGTACACATTTGGTCACTTAAGTCTAATACGAAACTTAGCCATTGACATCCCCAGCGGAGTCGCCACTGTGAGAGACCTCGAAAGTTGCCTCTCAAAAAAAGAGAGATTTTTGGAGTGCTTTTTAGGGCACCTCTCTTTTGGGGTAAGTGGTATGGAGTCGCCAGTTATTTTTTATACCAAAAAAATAAGAAAAACTAAATACATGACTGAATTATTCTCTTCATTGATTGAATAAAAAATTACATATTTGGAAAATTGAAACATTACATGGCTTTGGGTCCTAGTTACAAATTACCAAATAATTACATGGCTTTTTGTCCTAGTTAAATTCTACCCAAAATAAAAAGTAAAGACAAGGCTTAGATCTACTTAACCAAAGACCTAAATCCGGAGGCTAGGTTATGGAATGGGAAGATGTTAGGTACCCATTCCGCCTAGACAGACTCTGGTCTTCTAGACTCTTATGACCAATGTACCTTTCTATGTATGTCATGAATGATATGTTGAACATGTGAAAAAAAATTAAATCACACAAATTTATTTATGAATGAAGTCTCTTCTTTTGAAAATAATCAGATCTGTTTTGGTTGGTAAAAAAAATTGATTTTGATTGGTCAAAATACCAGATCTGTTTTGTAGGATGTAGATAAAGGTAGTTTTTGGAGATAGAAAATTTAGATCTATGTTTATCACATGAAATAAAGTCTTTTGATTTGAAAAATATCAGATATGTTTTTTTAAGAACTAAAAAATGGTTTTTGATAACAAAAAAATCAGATCTGTTTTTTATATGTTTTAAAAGAATGAAAAAGATTTTTTAAGAAGAAAGTTTCACTCATAATTTAAATTTATGCAACATGAATTAAATAAAACAAACACAAACACAATCATGTTTAATCTTTTTCTTTATTTCAAAAATCTGCATATGCTTAAGAAAAATCAGATCTGTATCTAAGAAAGATACAAATTAGTTTTTTATTTAAGAAAAATTCAGATCTGCATCTAATAAGGATGTAGGTCGGTTTTTATTTTAAGAAAAAGTCAGATCTACATCTGATAAAGATGCAGATCTTTTTTTATTTTAAGAAAAAGTCAAATCTACATCTAATAAAGATGTAGATCTGTTTTTATTTTAAGAAAAAGTCAGATCTACATCTAACAAAGATGCAGATCTGTTTTTATTTTAAGGAAAAGAGTTGTTCACAAGCAGATTATTGGAATTAAGAAAAAGATCGTAACAATTGTATAAAAATCAAGATCATGCTTTAACAAAACAATAAATAATAATTCACGGATAAAGAAAAGCATTCATCATCACAAACAAGAAGCATAAAAAGAAAAGGTGATTGAAAACAACCTCTTGCATGAGCACTCCTTGTTATTGAGAGGATGTTTTAGGGTTCAAAGAAACTTATTCGATTATCTTTGAAACCTAAAAACCCTAATTTTAGCAGCACATCTCAAAGAGGATTAGCAAATATCAGCAATTTGAGAGCCTCAAAACGTATGCCTCTCAGAGCGTCGAAAAAAGGTCTTGAATTATGAGACCCAACCTCTATTTATAGAGGCCAGAAGACTCTAAAAAATAGCTCTGATGTGTAGAACGCGAATCGGGACTCATCCTTTTGCGAAAAGATCGAAAAGGGTGTGCCCTATTGTCACCCGAAGGGCGTTTCGACCCTCCAAAAGTGCCGTTTGGCACTCCAAAAGTGCCAAATGGGCTCTTAGACACTGAACGTTCTTCCGTGTACGGGTGCGTTTTGGACTCTCCTTCTAGGGTTTTTTGATTCGATCCCCGCACCCAGACGTGTTTTCATCCTAAGTCTATGATTTTTTATCTCTTTTCTGGATAATTCAGGCTTTTTCAGGAACAATTATCTTGTAGATAAATACACTAATATAAATCTTGATAAAGTTCAAATTATCCACAATTTTATTGTTATCCAATCATCCCTTTTATTCCTATTAATGCATCCCTATTTTAAACACTAATTATCAACCAATCACAAAATTATTTAATTAATTTTAATTGCTTAACCAATCAAAATTAATTTAAATTGATAATGTGTGGTTGACTCTACCTAGACACAATGCATGTTGACTATGCAACTTAATCATGTGATATCTTTCGATCCAATGGTCTGATTTGGAAACCGGACACACCATTATAACCGTTAGAATCTCAATATCATTTTTATGATATGCAATGAATGAATTAATGCATGTAATGCAAAGACAAATTGATGCATGTATTACAAGAACAAACTAATGCATGTAATGCAATCATGATTTTTTGGGGTACATGGATGGTTATTCAAGCCATTCTCCTTGATTAAATCATGGGTGTCTACAATTGGCTATTGGATTTAATCAAAAATAAACTCGGTTGCATAGGAATAAAATTGGTAATCAGATAACAAAGGAATTGTTGATAATTAAGTTTTTTTAGAATAATTATTTATCAGATAATTATTATTTTAAGGACCTGATTATCAAAATAGAAGGGATTTATTTTAGAATACAATTTGAAAATACGTCCAAGTGCAATTCCCGACTCAGAAAACCCCTAAAAAAAGAGTCCAAATCGAACCAAAAGAGCAAAATGGGCTCAGCTCTTGAGAGTGCCAATCGGCATATGGCAAGTGCCAATTCACACTTCTATAGTGCCGATTGGCACAACTCCGAGGCCTCGTCCCAAAAACAATCTGATCAAGCCAAGGCACATTAGATTCGATTTTTTAGGGATAAAAATTCGACCTAATTCGTCTCTGATCAGACCTAACTTATTTTCTAAGAACCAAACCTCTATAAATAGGGAATTAAAATTAGAAATCAGGGCCTCTTTCTCTCCCCTTACGTTAAAGAAATTCTAGAAGCTTTGCTTTAGGAATTTCTTTTCTGTTAAGTGATTTTATCTTAGATCTCTAAAGAATTCATTCTCCTTGATTTCTGAAATAATTCTCTCCTTGTGGAATACGTTCATGCAGGTATGTTCTAACTTTACTTTCCTTAACATGATTTTTTTTTTTTAATTTCAAAACATGCTCTCACCTATGCTTTATTTTCTATGAATGTGTCTCTGCTTCTTGTGTTTATATAACCATGTTTGTAATATGTTAATGCATGCTCTCTTCTTGCTATTGAAAAATTCACATGATTAGTTGATGAACATGTATAGATCTAGGGTTGAATTCCTTCTTAAGATTTTAGATCTGCAAAAGAATCCATCATAAAAGTTTCATGTTTTTTAAAAAATATCTAAAATCACATCTACATTTTTTTCCTCCATGTTTTTTTCAAACTAAAACACGATCTGCAATTTTATCCATGATTTTCAAAAATAAAATCTGATCTATATTTTATTTATAAAATCTCATCTGTACTTTTTTGTAAAATCTTATATGTATTTTGTTTATTAAATATGATCTGTATTATATTTTCATAAAAAAATTCTTTTTTATCTCACATTTAAAAATCTAAATCAAATCTAAATTTTTATTAAAAATCCATTCTTTTTCTTTTGTGGAAACTCAAATTTAAATTTTTTTTTTTATCAAGTATTCTCGTAAAACCTTTTTTTTTATACAAAATAAAGTTGCAGATCTAAGGTTAAATAGCATTCTAACCCTAGGTCTTGGATTTGACATGGCATTTGTTGTATATCATTTAACATTTTGAATATGGGTACTTAATGGTCATTTAAAGTATAGAAGACCAGACTCCGTCTGGGCAGGGTGGGTGTCTAACACCTTCTCATCCTATAACCTAGCCCCCAAACATTAGAATCTAAGGTTGGTAGATTTAGTGTCCTATTTATTTTGGGTAGATTGTAACTAGGAAACAAGTTTTTGTATTTTCCTTTTTTTTACTAGATTGTAACTAGGAAACAAAGCCATGTAAAGTTCTTTTAATTATTTCTAATTAATGAGAATCTCTATTATTCAAGATATGTTGTAATCTGTATAGTTTTCTTATTTTACTTACAAAATAAGTGGCAACTCCATGTGATCCTAAAAAGGGAAGGTGCCGATGCGGTAGTGTGCTACACGTAGTTGTGCAGTTGGTAGAAATGGGGGTCTCTCCGCTCGTCCTCAGTGGGCTCTCTAGAAA
Organism: Notholithocarpus densiflorus; assembly: GCA_030021035.2. Classification (NCBI taxonomy): domain Eukaryota; kingdom Viridiplantae; phylum Streptophyta; class Magnoliopsida; order Fagales; family Fagaceae; genus Notholithocarpus; species Notholithocarpus densiflorus. Next base: position 5,947,710 of record JARYZH020000011.1, read on the forward strand.
CATGGTTGGGCTTGAAAACTCCGTCTGCAATCCATTTGTCCAAGAGTACGTCCAGCTTTTTTGGTGTACATGGTATGGGAGGAGCACTCTCATATTCCCTTCCCTCCAACTTCTTCCTCTTCTCACTAATGGACACTGTCATGGCCTATAGTGCGGGTTTTCGCTCCTTGGGCTTGTTAGAACTAGACATGACTGATTGGCCTGTCTTTCAGGCCTTCTAAAATAGTTGGCCGAATTGTGAAATCTCCAGGTTTTCAAGGATAGCCCGGTATTCCATAATCAGGTTTCCAATGCACATCTCCACCAACGTTCTTTCTTCTTAGTGGTCATAGTAGTCAAGAGCTATGTTTCTAATCCTTTTGATGTATTCCAAGAGGTGTTCTTCGCTCCTCTGCTTAGTGCCTTGCAAAGTTGCAAGCGTTACAATCTCTTCCCCGTGAAAGTATTTGCTGCAGAAAACCTCCACCATGTCATCCCAAGTTGGGATGAACCTTGGCTTCAAGCTAGTATACAAAGTGTAGGCCCGGTCACATAGGGATTTTGAAAACTCCCGCAGGCACAAATCCTCATTTTCTGCATAAGGGCCTAGGGTGTCTATGAACTTGCTCACATGCTCAATGGCACTCCCCTTTCTGCCATCATACTATGCGAAAGTTCGTGGTTTGTATCTACCAGGATACAGCTTACTGAGTATCCTCAGGGGTATGGTGGTTTTCTTGAATAAATTTTTTCTTTGGGCACCTTAGCTTTCTCTTGCTCCAGTAATGCTGCTACGTCAGCCATTGTGATGAAGCGCTGTTTCGTATTCTGCAGGCCACCACCCACAAGGGTCTCTTCCTTATCCGTCATGTGTTCGGGGTCGTGTTAACTCCCCTTTTCTTTAGCCTTATCCACCTTCAGCTGGTGGATCTCGTCCATCATCTGTTGCTGGGAATGCTACACTGACTGCAGCACTTCTATAAAAAGGTTAGTGTTGTCACCAGGGTTTCTCTACTGCTGTCGTGGCTCAGCCCCCACTCCATTGGCACCCTTTGCTTGGTTGGGTTGGTGTGGAATGGCTGGCCATGATTTTGCCTGCGACGGTACTAGACTTATATTCCGTGTGGTATTTGATCTTGAGGGCATAACTCATAAGGGATCGTTTGTACTATCTTAAATGTGGGGGCCTTTTGCTAGTTGCCCTTCTACCATACTAAGGCTTGTGAACCTGGGGTAAGGGAGTTGGGACTGGCCTAGTTTGGAACTATGTCATAGGCTAGCTTGTGTACGAGCTAGGCTCACCCAATGTTGAGACAGGCTGTGGAGAGTACCACAGGCTAAATGCAAGGCATTGTTGTGGCTGGATGGCTGTTACAGCAGAAATATATGTCACAAGATGTCCAGTGATGCAATGAAGGTACCCTTGTATTCCCCAACCTTGGGTTGGGCTGTTTGGCAAGAATGGGTCAAAATGGGAACCAATTCCCAACGCAAGCAACCTCAATGCAGGTTTTCATTGCAGAAATTACTTGTGCTAGGAAAAGGGCCTATATGGTTTCGTGTTCTGGATTATGAGTTCAAGAGAGTGGGAATGTCAAGGGGAGAGAAAAGTCGATGTATTGATGCATGCCTCTATTTTTGCCACAACTCTCTTTGCCTTACAACTTGGTTTTCTTATTTTCTTTTTAAGTTTCTTTCTCTTTTTTCTCTAGGTGTTTTCTGTGTACCTCTTGTCACTCTTGAATTCTCTCTTGAACATTTCATATAACTGATTAAGAGACCACACATCTTGGGCGTTAGTGGAATTGGAGTGAAGATTAAAAGTATTCCCAAGTGCTTACAATCTTTGTTTTGAAATTCACCACACCAAGGTACACTCTCTTGTTCTTGTATTCTAAAATTTACATAGTGCATGTTATCAATTGCGAATGAAGTAGATCCGTTAATTTTCCGCTGCGTACATGCACATTTCCATCAAATGGTATCAGAGCAGTTTTCAATTTCGAATTGTATAACATGTTTTATGAGTTTTGGAATTAGAGATTATAGTTTCATATTGTTTGAAGATTATGCATTTAATTTTCTGCATGGTTATTGAAACTATGATTTGATAAAAACTGATATTGATGTTATGATGTTGTTTAAATTTGAATTTAAGTATGTTAAATTGATCTTTAAGGCTATAGCATCAATGAATTTCAGTTTTGATATCATTCTCTAACTATCATTTTCGTATGTTAGTTGTTTGTTCAAGAAAAACCGTAGAAAACGGCCTTGGAAAATTTCTGGAAATTCGAGTTTCATGAGTTTCGATCGATCGAAAAGCACTTTCGATCGATCGAGTGAAACAGTGATCAGACTTTTTAAATAGATTGATTTTTGATTGCTAGTCGATCAATCGAATTTGTTTTTCGATCAATCGAGAGGCAATCAAGTATCGATCAAACACGTCAGGTGGTCAAGTTCAAATTTTTTATTTAATTTTTTCGATCGATCGAGGGGCACATTCGATCAATCGAAAGAAGGAAAATCAGAATTTTTTCTAAGTGTTTTCACATGTAAAAGGAGTAAGACTATGTGTAATTAGATTATGCATGTTTTAAAATTAAAAAAAGCTTTCCTTTAAAACATCTAGTGGGAGAGAGATACAAGGGTTGGATCTCACGGCCTTCATTGTCGGTTCATAGTAGTGTGGAATATATACTTTGTCTTTGCCTCGAGCTTAGCATTCCATGCAAAGAGTATTTATTTCATGGTCCTACAAGATTGAATTTCTTGGTTTATAGTGGTTTGATTAAACACCTTGTCTTAGCCTCGAGCTTTGCATTCCATGCAGAGGGTGTTTTGTATCATGGTACTACAAAATAAGCCTGTTAAGGGAATGAAGTGTGGCTACACATGATTCTAGAAAATGGTATACACTAGACTAAATATTATAGTATCCTCTATGCTGAGTTCTTACTATCATTATTTAGAGGCCAAATGTATAACGGCATATTATTAGTGTTTGATAAGAGTTATCATGATAGCACTAATAATGTGAATAGTTCTCAATCAATCATAGTATTTTATATTCACTCTATGTTGAGGGATATTGAATATGTGATTGGGTTGTCGTTGCATATATTATATTATGGTTTTATTAAGGTTCCATACTATATGTTTATATGCTAAATTGATAATGTCCAGTTTACTTATTATATTCATGTTTATTGTTTTCAGATTTGAACATGGCATCATTTAGCCCACTTGTTACTATTCTTAATCAAAACAAACTGACTGGATCCAACTATGTTGACTGGAAAAGAAATTTGGACATAGTTCTCACTGCTGAAGAGCATAAATATGTGCTTACTAAATCATGTCCTAGCTTTCCTTCATTAGATGCTCCTCTTGAGGAAAAACAACGATATGAACGTTGGCAGAAATCTAATGAGATGGCCAAGTGCTACATCCTAGCATCTATCTCAAAGTTCTATAGCATCAAATGCAGGATGTAGAACTAGCTTCAGACATCATGCTAAGTCTGAAGGAGATGTTTGGTGAGCAAGGCCGTTCTGCAAGGCAAGAGACCATGAGACAAATTTATAATACCAAAATGGCTGAAGGTAGTTCAGTAAGGGAGCATTGTCTTACAATGATCTCTAATCTGAATACATTGGAAGTTTTAGGTACCGATATTGATGGAGAATCCCAAGTGGATATGATACTCCAGTCACTACCAAAATCATTCAAGGAATTCAAACTTAACTATAATATGAATAAAAAGATTTATACATTGTCTGAATTAATGAATGAATTGGTAGCGGCAGAAGGCATCCTTGGTACTTCTAATGTTAAAGCCAATATTGGTGAAGCTTCTACTTCTCAACCTAAGTCGAAAGGCAAGGGTAAGAAGAAGAAGAAGAAGGACTTCACCAAGCAAGAGGGTAAACAAATTGCCTTAGAGATTGCTGACAAAGGAAAGAAGCTCAAAGGAAAATGTTTCCATTGTGGTGAGAAAGGACATTGGAAGAGAAATTGTCCAATATTCAAGGCTGCCAAGAATAAGGGTATGAAAAATACATTCCTTCTAGAAATATGTTTGGTACAGAATCCCACGAATTCTTGGTGTGTGGATTCAGGTTGTACTAATCATATTTGCAATTCCTTGCAGGGGTTCCAAGAGACCAGAAAGCTTAAAGAAGGGGAGTTGTTTCTTACTTTGGCTGATGGGAACAAGATTCCAGTTGTAGCTATTGGAGTGTTTAATTTATGCTTTGAGTCAAGAGTTTTAGTATTGGAAGACTGTCTATATGTACCTAATGTTCGTAGTAATTTAATTTTTGTTACTTACTTAGGTAAACATGGATATTGTGTTATCCTTAAAGACAATGTTGTAATAAAGAAGGGTAAAGTGTTTATTTGTTCTGGCAATATTGTGGATGGTCTTTATATTTTAACTCTTGATAAGCATGAATTATATAATTCTGAATTAGATAATGACTCTCATGTAAAATCATTAAAGAGAAAGTTTCTTTCTACTAGTGATGCATATCTTTGGCACTTGCATTTAGGTCATATTAATTCAAACAGAATTCAAAAACTGATCAAAGATGAACTCTTATAGCCCATGGACTTTGATGAATTTCCAGTTTGTGAATCTTGTTTGGAAGGTAAAATGACCAAACGACCTTTTAATGCAAAAGGTAGGAGAGCACAAGATTTGCTAGAACTAGTGCACTCAGATGTATGGGGTCCTATGTCAATCCAGGCAAAAGGTGGCTATGAGTATTTCATTACTTTCACTGATGATTACTCTAGATTTGGTTATGTGTACCTAATGAAACGGAAGTCCGAAGCCTTTGAAAAGTTCAAAGAGTTTAGGGCTGAAGTTGAGAATTAATTGGGTAAACGCATAAAGGCCATTCGATTTGATCGTGGTGGCGAATACCTTCTTGGGAATTTTAAGGATTACTTAACTGAGAATGGGATTGTATCCCAATTGACTGCACCTGGAACTCCACAACAAAATGGTGTAGCGGAAAGAAGGAATAAGACTCTTTTATATATGGTTAGGTCCATGATGAGTTATTCGACTCTACCTATTTCTTTTTGGGGATTTGCCTTAAACACTGCAATGTATCTTCTGAATTTAGTACCTTCGAAGTCTGTTCCTAAAACACCTGTGGAGTTGTGGAATGGGCGTAAGCCTAGTATGAGACATCTCCATATATGGGGTTGTCCAGCACATGTGTTAAAAGGAAAGTCTGACAAGTTACAGTCTAAAACAGAAGTTGTTTTATTTGTTGGGTATCCAAAAGGAACTGTTGGAGGTTTATTCTATAGTCATAAAGATAATAAAGTATTTGTTAGCACAAATGCCAAATTCTTGGAAAATGACTATATGAATGATTATACTCCTAGAAGTAGAATTGTGTTCGCTGAAATGAATGAACCTGTAAATGAACAACCAATGGATGAAACTAGGAATGATGTGACTGTATTAGATACACCACAAGATACTATTCATGAGATGTCTAGTACACAGGTGCCTCGTCGTAGTAGGAGAATTGTTCGGCCTCCTATAAGATTCATAGGTTTGGGAGAAACTTATGAAACTATCTCAGAAGAGGCTGAATCGGATCCCTACACTTATGAAGAGGCAATGAATGAAATAGATGCACATCATTGGGTCCAAGCTATGAAATCTGAATTAGATTCCATGTATTCCAATCAAGTTTGGGATCTTGTAGAGGCGCCTAAGGGCATTAAACTTGTTGGTTGCAAATGGGTTTACAAGAGGAAGAGAGGGATTGATGGAAAGGTTGAAACCTTTAAAGCGAGGCTAGTGGCAAAAGGGTATACACAAAAAGAAGGTATTGATTATGATGAAACCTTTTCTCCAGTAGCAATGCTTAAATCTATCAGAATTCTCTTATCCATTGTTGCTTATTATGATTATGAGATTTGCCAAATGGATGTCAAGACTGTATTTCACAATGGCAATCTTGAAGAGGAAATTTATATGATGCAACCGGAAAGTTTCATAGCAAAGAACCAAAAGCATATGGTATGCAAGTTGAAAAGGTCCATTTATGGACTTAAGCAAGCATCTAGGTCATGGAACATCATATTTGATCAAGCAATCAAGTCATTTGGTTTTGAACAAAATCTTGATGAACCATGTGTGTACAAAAGACATCAAGATAAAGTAGTAATGTTCCTAGTGCTTTATGTTGATGATATTCTACTTATTGAAAATGATGTAGGGGTAATGTCATTGGTAAAGGTTTGGTTGTCAAGCCAATTTGATATGAAGGACTTGGGTGAGGCTAACTTTATTCTAGAGATCAAGCTTTGGCGAGATCACAAGAATAAGATGTTAGGCTTATCAAAAGCTGGATATATAGATAAGGTTCTAGAACGGTTTAGCATGCAAAACTCCAAGAAAGGATTACTTCCTTTCAGACATGGAGTTCCTCTGTCTGATGACCAAAGGCCTAAGACTCAAGAGGAAAAAGATTTGATGAGACAAGTTCCTTATGCTTCAGCAATAGGAAGTCTCATGTATGCCATGCTTTGTACTAGACCAGATATTTGTTATTCAGTTGGCATGGTCAGCCAATATCAATCAAATCCAGGACCAAAACATTGGCAAGCTGTAAAACATATTCTCAAGTATCTACGGAGAACGAAAGATTATATGCTTGTTTACCGAAGTGAGGATTTGATACCTATTGGCTATACAGATTTAGACTTTCAATCAAATCTAGATTTCAGAAAATCCACTTCAAGATTTGTTTTCACCTTGGGAGGTGGAGCCATAAGTTGGCGGAGTATTAAGCAATCTTGTATTACGGACTTCACCATGGAAGCTGAGTACGTTGTTGCTTGTGAGGTAGTAAAGGAAGCTGTATGGCTCAAGAAATTCCCTTCTGACCTTGGTGTAATAAGAATGGAGTAAGTTCCAATCACATTGTTTTGTGACAACAGTGGAGCAATTGCACAATCTAAAGATCCAAGGAATCATAAGAAAGGAAAGCACATTGAGAGGAAGTACCATATCATTCGAGATATCGTTGCTCGTGGAGATGTGGTGGTAGCAAAAATTGAAAGTGCAAATAATCTAGCAAATCCATTTACCAAAACTTTGCCTTAAAGGACTTTCAAGTCACATTTAAAGGGAATGAGAGTTAGATTAGTGCAAAATAGTCTTTAGGGAAAGTGGGAGATTGTTAGGATTAGTGCCCTTTAATCCTATTGTATGATGCTATGTATAATACTAAGTATGACATTATATATGACTTAATATTGTGTTTAATAAAGTTGTTTTATTATTATCTGAAATAATGGTAACATGAATATTCGGACATTATCATATAATCCATGAGATGCATAGTATGTGATTTATGTGAAAAGTCACAGAAGATATAAATCACAAGTTCTTTGTAAGCTCAAAATTATAGTTCGTAGTCGGTGATGAAATTGGGCATTTTATCTGCGAAGACTATAACATATCAATTACGATGATTTGTCTTGATCATGGAAGTGGAGACTTCTAGTTGATATGTTGATATGTTTTAAGAGTTAAGACATATTGAACTGGACCACTGTGAGATTTATTATTCTCCTAATGACTGTCAAATGAATAATAAATCTCACGACTTATATTTGCATGAACTCTTAATCCTGAGAGAATAATGGACCTGATCATGAGGTGTAGGTTGTTTTGATATAATAGGAGTGAGATCTAAAGTAACGGTCAAAACTTTAGTATGTTGGGCAGCCACATTTAGTGTTGATGGAACATATATTCTCAAAATGGAATTCACAGTCTCTTGACGGAGATACAAAATATTCCTTTGAGATAAGTTTAATGGGTTTGTTATTCAGAGAGTTAGGCTTAACCACTTTGGTAAGAAATTACTAAAGTATATATATTTATGGAATTGGATTTCATAAATATATAATGAATAACTTAAAAGGATTAAACCGGGTACTCAAGGATTAAGATGTAGTAATTTACAAAGTGGCAGTTTACATTTATGACTTTGTATTACTATGAATATTTTATGAAGGGGTTGCATGTATAATAAAGTCTTGGGATATAATTTATAGATAAGGCCTAGAGTGCAACTATATTTATATAGTGGTATTAAATATAGTTAATGGTAACTTTGGACTTGTCAAAAGTTGACAGAAAAGCCCAAGGCCCATTGGAGCTAATGTCTTATTGGTCCCTTTTGGTCCCACTCCAAGCCACATACTAGAGCCCAATTGGAAAGGCCCAAAAGGCTAGCCCAATTAGATAATCAGTTATAAGGAGAGAAACATACAGAATTTTGGAACTAACAACTTGCATGAAATGGTGTATGTGAGTGTTGGACACTCTTGAATTCTCTCTTGAATATTTCATATAACTGATTGAGAGACCACACATCTTGGGCATTAATGGAATTGGAGTGAAGATTAAAAGTATTCCCAAGTGCTTACAATCTTTGTTTTGAAATTCACCACACCAAGGTACACTCTCTTGTTCTTGTATTCTGAAATTTACATAGTGCATGTTATCAATTGCGAATGAAGTAGATCCGTTAATTTTCCGCTGCGTACATGCACATTTCCATCAACCTACCCATATGGCATGCATCAAGTGGTCCCAGCCTTTTTTTACCTCTTTTAGCTGAAATCTCATCCTAGCAAAGCATTTTCCCGAAAGAAGTCTCAGTAGGAACCCCAGAATAAATCCTTTTTCTCCCCACCTAGCCCACACCCCTTGAATCCATTAACCGAGGACCCACCTCCCATGTATTGGTTGGGTACATATAGGTGGTGCCTGGGCCTTGTGTGAGTTCCACTATCGTCTGGGTTTGTCTTCTTTCATTCCCACGCCATTCTTACACTTCTGCACCATATTCTTCTACCACGTGTACTAAGTAAAGTTTGTCTTCTGTGGCGTGAGGCATGCGTGGGCTTTTAGGCCTGCATTACCCTCCTAGGAACAGGCATTGCCCAGACAAGGGTCACTATCCGTATAGCCCATTAGGTGCCTATTCTTACCATTCCTTTTCCATTCCATGGGCCTGCTGGCCATGTTGGCCCATTGGGCCTATTACCTCTTTCCTTGGGCTTCCCTGACCCACTTTCCTTATTTTTTTTCCCCTTATTCTTCCCATGGGCCTGCCGGCTGTCATTCCTGCCATGTTGGCCCATTGGGCTTGCTAACTTACTTTTGCCATTCTTCTTTTTCTTTCCATTTCCCTTATTATTGGTCTTTTTCTATTATTGGGCCTTTCATAGAAAATGGGCATCAACGCCAGTCAAGTGGGAAGAATGTATTTCTGGTCCCAGGATACTTTGAGAGTAAGCTTGCTGCCATGGAAAAGGAGAAGCAGTTAGCGATGGCAGAGAACATGAGAACGGAGGATATTCCAGTGGAAGCATCATTTGAACACCATGTAATAGTAAATGTTGAGGAAATAAATGGCATTAATTTTGGCTCTAGAGAGCCAAGTTGCTTAGGCAAGAGAGTGAACAATGATTGTCAAGTCTTCTCAGTGTTACCAAACAAAAGACAACTGGTTTCAAAAGGGAATGATTCTCAACTGTAGATATTGGTGGCGGCTACTTCCCAACCCCGCTAGGAGCCATGAATCTCTTAGCATGGAACTGTCGTGGGCTTAGTAACCCACGTACAAAAAGAGAGCTTGTTGAAATAATAAGGGCAAAAGATCCTTCTGTCGTATTCATAGTCGAGACATGGGCAAACAAAGCAAGGCTAGATCGAACTCTTAGTACTATTAATTTTGATCAAAAGTGGGTGGTGCCAAGGACATCCAGAGGAGGCGGGTTGGTGCTGTTTTGGAAGAATTGTGTTAAACTCAATGTTGTTGATTCACATAGGTATTATATTAATGCAATTATCAATAGAAATTCAGTTGATGAATGGAGGTTTACAGGTTTCTACGGTGAGCCTGAGACAACAAAACATGATGAAGCTTGGGCTAAACTAAGAAGCTTGAAAAGGAGCCACAATATTCCCTAATTGTGTTCTGGGGATTTCAATAAGATAATTAGGCAAGATGAAAAATTAGGCAGAATTTTGAGACACCATAACCAAATGCAGTCGTTTAGAGACGCTATTAATGAATGCAGTTTCATGGATTTAGGGTTTGTCGGCTCCAAATACACTTGGAGTAAACTTTTTGATAATGGGAATTCAATTTGGGAGCAACTGGATAGGTGCTTGGCAACAAACAATTGGTTTTTGAAATTTCTAGATGATAAAGGGCTTTTCCTCACGTCATTGTCACAACAACTGAATCAAGCATATACGCCTATTAAAGTGGAGGCCATGGCAGCAATCAAGGGTATGGAATTAGAGGCAGAGCTAGGCTTGGATAGAGTGGTAGTTGAGGGGGATTTAAGCATTGTGATGATAGGTTTGAAGATGAAGGAGCAAGGTCTGGAATCTTATGGCTTACTTATTTCGGATGTGAGTGTTTTTGAGAACATTTTTTCTGAATTATCCTACTCTCATGTTAAGAGGGAGGGAAACAAAGTTGCACACTATTTGGCTAAATTAGCAGTTAATTTTCTAGACAGTGTAATATGGATAGAGGATATTCCAACATCAATTTCCTCTTTTGTTTAGGCTGAATTGGCCATCGTCTTGGAATATAAAAAAAAAAAAAAAAAAAAATCAATGTCTTCTTTCTCAAAAAAAAAAAAAAAAAAAAAAAAAAAAAAAAAAACTAGTGTCGTAGGCAGTTTTTATTTTTGCCTAGGGGAAATTTAAGATAAACTCAAAATACGTACATATATATGTAGACACTCAATTTTGCACCCATAATTTAGTTTTGAAAGATGACTAAAATGACCATTTTAAATACCCAAAAATCATAATTGCATTACATGCATTAAACCATTCATTGCATATCATAATAATGATCTTGAGATTCTAACGGTCGCGACGGTATGCTCGATTCTCGAATCAGACCGTCGGATTGAAAGATATCACAAGATCAGATGTTCACAGTCTGCATGCATTGTATAGGGGTGAAACTGATCACAAGTGATTAATTGAAATTAATGTTGACTAGTTAAACAATTAAAATTAATAAAATAATTATGTGATTGGTTGTTGGTTTTTGTCAGAAATAAGCCTGCTTGTGTAGGAATAAAATGGATAATCAAATAACAGGGGAATTGTTGATAATTAAGCCTTTTTAGAACATTTAACTATCAGATAATTATTGTTTTAAAGACCTGATTATCAAAATAAAGAGGATTAATTTTAGAATACGAGTTAAAAATATGTCCAGATTCAATTCCTGACTCAGAAAGTCCCTAAAACAGAGTCCAAATTAAACCAAAATTGGGAATTGGGCTCGGCTCTTGAGAGGGCCAATCGGCACTCTAGGAGGGCCGATTTTCACAGCTTCAAGACCCGGCCCAAAAATGCTCTAATTGAGATGAAACACAGCCGTTTCAAATTTTTAGGGATAAGGACTCAACCCAATTCGTATCTGATCCAATCCAGCTTAGTTTTCAAGCATCTAGCCTCTATAAATAGGGAAAAATTATTAGAAATTAGGGCCCTTCTTTTCTAACTTCTTCACTCCCCTTACGTTAAAGACCTTTTGAAAGCCTTGGCTTTAAGAATCTCTTTTCCGTAAGTGAACATATTTTAGATCTAAAAAATTCTTTCATTGAAGGGTACATTCATGCAAGTATGTCTTTAATCTCACCCTTTTGTTTATTCTTTTCTTTCCTATCTGTTATATATGTTTTGTTCATCGCATATTCTCATGGATGTATGTTTGACTTTACTCATTGTTAATACAATCTTGTTCATTTTTTTTTTCTGCCACATTCACGTGCTTAACTCGTTTTTAATAGTTGATTAACATGTCTAAGTTTAAGATTTGATTCTTCTTTAAATTTTGAGATTTGTAATAAACTACTAAAAACAATTTTTTTAAAAGAAAAAAGAGCAACAACAAAAAAATCAAATCCGTATTTTCATTAAATACAGATCTAGAATTTTTCTGCATACAAAACTGAATGTTCAAATAGTGTGTAAAACACCTATGAACGTTTAGACCCTCCAAATTAAAGTTACGGTTCAATTGATTTTACTCTAACTTAATACTAAGTGCAGAATAGAGTAAATGCGAGCGTATAAACAAACAAGCTACTCTAACCCATATTCATAATAACCCAGCAGTAAAATGAAAGGTAAAAGAGTAGGGAAGAAAGATCCAAACACAAAGACAACACAACGATGTGTTATCGAAGAGGAAACCGAAATCCTCGGCGTAAAACCTCTCTGCCGCCCTCCAAGCGGTAATCGATCCACTAGACAATCAGTTGGGATACATGAGTTAGCAAGAGACCCTCCAAGCCTAATCTACCCGATGTACCTAAGCCCTCCAAGCTCCTACTCCAACAAGGATACTCGGAACCGTGTCTTGTCTAGCTCTCCGGATCCTACAACAAGCTCTATGTTGCATCTGCCATCTTTGGCTTCTTCCAATGCTTCCCAGCAGCACCAAAACCTCACTGAACACTCTGAAAGGGTGTGGTAAGCGTTTGGGCTATCAACCTCTCAAGGATATGAAAATGGAGAGGTAGGAGTTGAGGAAAATCCACAAGCAAGTGTGTAGAGAATTGTGGGTATAATAATCTCTAACTCTCAAGGTTTGTGGCTAGGGTTTTCTCTCAGAAGCACTCCTCAACTTTTGCAGGTAAAGGGGGTATATATAGTGTAGGTATAGAAAGTGTGTATCAGATAGGACAACCTGGCAAAACAGAATGTTTCGCGAGTGTCTCGCGGGAAGGCCTTACCCACGAGCTACTCGCAAACACAGCTGTCTCCATCTGTCCTGACTCTTCGCATTCCAGTCATGTGCAGGGCACATGCATCATTTCGAGAGATGCTTAGTCGCGAGCTACCCGCGAAAACTCTTCAGTCTTCAATTGCTTAAGTCTTCACATTCTCTCTCTCTCTCACACAACCCTTACATTTAAATCCCACAATAAATACAGGGTACAATAGATTGAATAAAATTACAATCAAATTTGGCACGGAATTAAAGCCAACAAAACATATAGTTGAAAATTACAACTTTACAATCTCCCCCTTTGGCTATTCCGTGACAAAACCCCTAAAATAGACTCTAGACTTAAACGTGAGTTTGGGAACAGTGGCAAAACTCACTCACACCTAATCTAGAAGCTGTGAAGCACTTGCACGTATATACCTGTAACCTGAAACACTTGCACACAAACAGAACTTTCATTAAGCTTATGACAAGTTGAATACATGGTACGTACATGAGCAAGTAAAGTGCGATCAAGTTTGTAAACACTATAAAACACGTAAGCATATCTTGATCATACAAGAACAGTCATTAAAGAATGACTACAATGAACATTTAACTAGTAAATGCTCATCCGGACATGCAATGCAATGAAGACCAACCATAATGAACATTCAAGACATACAACTTTATCTTCCACCAAATCCCAGATAAAGTGGTAACGTATCGCTATGTGATTTGACTTTGAATGCTGAACTGGGTTCTTGGAGAGATTTATAGCACTGATGTTATCATAGAAAACACACATTGTATCTTGAGTGTTAAGGAAATATTTTATGTAATTGGCTAATCCTTTGACAAAATGCACTTTACTTGTAATTGGGTAGATCTAGGATGTGTTTAATACTTCAAAGAATAAGAGTTCAAGTCTAGTATTGAAGTCATGCAAGTCTGTCCAAGAAATAAGTGAAGAAACGCTATTCATTAAAGCTCGAGACCTGCTCGACACCTCCTCGATCGATCGAGCTTTACAAAATTCAGATTTCCAGATCTGATTTTGGCCTATGCTTATGTGTTTGTATAGGGTTTCTTTTCTCACAACCCTAGACATATATAAGGCTTATTTTAGAGACCGTCACATAAGAGAATACAAGGAGAACATATGCAAAAGGTGACCGATACCTTATTCTATCTGAAAGAAGCTAATGTGTCTTTGCGCCTTAGGGTTTTGTAACCAAGTGCTTCTTGATCTTCATTGTTGATGAAGTGAAGAACTTTAGAGACAACATCTTCTCAAGTTGGTGATTAAGTCGCGTACTGGGATCCGCGCAATTGGTTAGTCACGTACTGGAATTCGTGCAACAAAAAGGGTGGCGTTCATATATTGAAGAGTTTAGAGGTTCTGAAGTGGTAGAAGGTTTCTGCTGTGAGTTCGTCTACGGGGATTGTAGAGTCTAAGGACAAAGGTTTTGTACTAGATCTGAAACTTCTCTTTACTATAGTGAATTGCTTTTTGAGAAGGTTTCCCCCCAGGGTTTTTACTGTGAAACTAGTTTGTTTCATTGGTTTTCCTGGGTAATCATATCTTGTCTTATTTATTTTTTTCGCTGCATGATTTTTGTTAGGACATATGTGTTTCACTTTTTAGGAACATATGTCATGATTTTATGTAATTGGCTTATCCTTTGACGAAACACACTTTACTTGTATTTGAGTAGATTTAGGATGTGTTTAAATACTTCAAGAAACCATGTTTCAAGATCAAGTGTTGAAGCCTTCAAGTCTGTTCAAGAAAACAAGCTGAAAGTACAGAGTTATTAAAGCTCGACAGCTAGCATGTGTTGAGGTTTAAGAAGCTGTGTCTGCCCGTGTGCTCGACAGCTAGCTCGACAGATGCTCGACAACTTCTATCTGTCGAGGTTTAAGAAAACAGCAATCTGGTCTGTTTTTCTTGGGATCTGTGATTATGTGTTTTGGCCTTCTTTTCTCCTAACCCTAAACATATAAAAGGATTTTTTTAAGGGCCGTCAAAGTGTTCACAAGTTGCACAAGCATTGAGCAAACCTTATTCAAGCAAATTGTGACTGGAGACAAAGTTCTTGCCCTAATTCATCTCTTTCTCTAAAAGAAGTTGTTGTGTATGTGCACTGTAGGGTTTTGTAACCAAGCATCTTCTTGATCTTCATCGTGTGGATGAATTGAAGAAATTTGCAGCCAACAACCTTCTTAGTTGGTGATTGAAGTCGCGTACTGGGATCCACGCAATTGGTTAGTCACGTACTTGGGAGCCATGCATTGAAAGGGGGAACTGTCACTACAGAACAAGTCCAATTGGGTATTGGGGTAAGGGTTCAACTATAGGTTGGTAAGGTACTTGGGATTCCTTTACTTGTAACCACTTGTTGTGATAATAGTGGAGTTTCGAGAGTGGTGACCTGAAAATCACCCGGTGGGGTTTTTTGCCGTTAGGTTTTTCCCATTCGTAAACAAATCACCGTGTCTTTTATTTTCCGCTGCGTATTTAGTTGTTTGGTGATTTGTTTGTGCTACCACGCGTTTTGCACGATAAATTGATTAATTAATAACTTGACTAATTAATTAATTAATTTCAATCACAAGGGGTCAGTCCGTTTATAGCCTATCAATTTTGACATGATATTGATGTTTGTTTGTTTTAAGAAGTTTTATTCATAATAAATCTAATTAACAACTTGGGTTTAAAACTTGTTAATTCTATCAACCGGGGTTTAAATTTCCCAACAAGTAGTATCAGAGCGGGTACACTCTGATTGGATTAATTTCCTGAGTATGATCCTTGACCCCTATTGTCATGGAAACTCTTGATTTCTTTGATTTGCATGATCTTGTGTTGAATGATGATGATGATATTCAAGATGCCTATTGCAAGCTTTATAATTTTTGTATGAAATCTCTTGAATGTTCTACAAAATTAAAAGCTAATTTTAAAAAGGTTAAACTTGAAAGAGATGAATTGATTGCAAAATTGGACGAAGCAAATAATTTGAATGAGAAATTTAAAAATCAAATTTCATCTCAGGTGGACAAAATTAAGAGTTTGGAAGAGCAACTAGTTGAATTTAAAACTGAAGTTGAAAATTTAACTAGTGCCAAACTTGTTGTTGAGCCTAACTCAAAAGAAAAAGATTTTTATATTCCTCCATTTAAAAGGAATAATCAAGAGTTGAAGGCTAATATTGCTAGGATAGACAATGGTAAAAATTCTGATGTTAATGCTGAAGTTTCTAAACCTATGTCTAAAACTCCTTCTAGGATGATAGAAAAATATGTTTTTGTCCCCATTTGTTATCATTGTCATATTATTGGTCATATTAGGCCAAATTGTCCTAAGTTGAGGTCTCTGTCAACCTCTAAGGTTAGACCTCCTTCTAGGAAGCCGAGTAGCCCTAAAGCTGCTCATGTTTGTCACCATTGTGGTGTTTCTGGACATATTCGTCCTAAATGCTTTAAGTTGTATCCTCAAAAGCAAGTGTCCAAACGGTCACAGGTTTCCTCTCAAGGACCTACACCTTTGTTTTGGGAGTTATTAAAAGTCTTGAGCTTTTTAACTCAATTTCAGGAGAATTCTAATTCTTCTATGTCCTTTAGTAGACATACTAGGACACGTTCCTTTTCATCTTCACGGCCAAAGACTCGTGCTGTGTGGGTGAGAAAGGAGCTTAAGACTTAATTGCATTTTCTGTTGTCCTCTGCTTTAATTCTTTCTATCTAAAGTAGAACTCTCTTTGCTTGATTTCTTATCTGCTTTTGGAATCATGCTTTCATGCATCTGCATCTTTCTATTATGCCTTCATGCTTTCATGTTGTTTGTCTGTTTTTGTTTGGTTGTTTAGTTTTTATTTTGTTTTGTTTTCAAAATAAAAATAAAAAGGAAAAATCAGAAAAATACAAAAATAGCGTGTGTTTGTGTACATTGGTACTTGTGTACCTTGGATGGCCATTGAAACAGAGCTTTCTAAACTTTGTATCTTTTGTAGCTTAGATGAGCATCTCTATGCACAACTAAGCAAGTGAGCTTTGTGGCTTGTGTTTGTGATGAGTAAGACTAAGTTATCTCTTGTACTTAACACTCGTATCACTCTTTTTGACGGGAAGGACTAGAAAATCCTAAGAGAAAGGCATAAATAACCATCTCACCACTGTTGCCAGCCAATCATGAATGACATTTGTGTGCTTCGACATAGCAAAATTGGAATGTCAAATGCTTAACATAATTGGGTATTTCTTTTCTATCTCTTATATGCCCATGCATGATTTGCTTAAAAGAAAAATATGCAAAGAAAAATCAAAAGCAAAAAGATCAAAATGCTTTTAAATATGATTGCAAGCGTGCCTTCTAGGAGATGTGGGAGTTATAGGATGTACCTCAAAGGTGATAGTCTCCATCAAACAGTTATGATTGTGTGTGAGTTAAAGTGATTTTCTCATATCTCAAATCATCATAACTAGTTGACACTTATGCAATCTTGCGATGTTTTTCACACACAACACGTAATATTCTTTGCTACTCTTGATACATGTGCAGGTACAATGTGATTCGGCCATCACAAGTTTTACATGTGTTAATGTATGCTCACTAAACTATCTTTACTTGTTTTTGAAATATAAAATTGGTTAGACTTGTTGTGTGTGTTTGTGTGTTTTTGGATCTAAATGCTTATCATTTATATTGTTAAGAGATGATTTTGAAAGTTTAAAATGTTGTTTGGATCTTTGGTTGTGTTGCATGCTTGATTGCATTCATATCTGTGTTTTTCCCGTCTTGAAAAACTGTTTTAAAGCAACCTCGACAGATCCTCGACACCTGGCTATCTATCAAGATTTTTCAGCTTCTCTTTATCGCAATCTTGATAGCTTCTCGATAGCTAGGTGGATCGATCGAGAAACTTCCTGGATCCTCGATAGCTTCTCGATAGCTGTTTGATCCATTGAGGTTTGCTCGATAGCTTCTCGACACTTCCTCGATCGATCGAGATCCTCTTGCATGCATTGTTTTTCACATGTTTTGCATCTTTCTATTATCTTGTCATCCATAGCATCTTGTTTCATTACATTCATGCATTTATATGGATTTCTTTGTGCCCCCTTGATCATCCTTAATCATCTTTATGTTTCTCGGGTGAAGCTTTCTAGCTTCTTGTACCCTTTGTCAATCATGACAAAAAGGGGGAGAAATTGTGGAGAATATGTGGTTTCTTTTTTAAGATTCTACATGTTAGGGGGAGAAATACATGCCTTTGTAAGGGGGAGATGTGTTTCATCTTACTAGGGGGAGTGCTTACTTCCTTCTTCTTGTACACTGGTCTTGTGACCATGTTTACATAAATTGTGCTTATCTTTGACATATATATGATGATGTATGTCTTCTTCACCTACCTCTACATATATTGTTTCTTTTCTATCTTTATACACATGTTTCTTATAATTGTATGCAATCTATTATTTCTATTTCACACTAAGATGCCTTGATGAGTTTTGTTTAAAGTGTTTCAAAAATACAAGTTGTCAAAGTCTTCCATGCCATGAACTCTCTTCTTGCAAAGTTTTTCAAGAGTTTGTGTTAAGGTAGATTTTATTGTATTCAACAATTAATTATGAGTTGAGTGATTTATGGCTTCTCTCATACTTCATTTGTTTGTTGTGGTTTTGTTGCGGATTGCCAAAGGGGGAGATTGTTAAGGACATATTTTATGTAATTGGCTAATCCTTTGACAAAACGCACTTTACTTGTAATTGGGTAGATCTAGGATGTGTTTAATACTTCAAAGAACAAGAGTTCAAGTCTAGTATTGAAGCCATGCAAGTCTAGTATTGAAGCCATGCAAGTCTGTCCAAGAAATAAGTGAAGAAGTGCTATTCATTAAAGCTTGACACCTTCTCGACACCTCCTCGATCGATCAAGCTTTACGAAATTCAGATTTCCAGATCTGATTTTCGGCCCATGCTTATGTGTTTTTGTAGGGTTTCTTTTCTAACAACCCTAGACATATATAAGGCTTATTTTAGAGACTGTTACATAAGAGAATACAATGAGAACATATGCAAAAGGTGACCGATACCTTATTCTCTATAAAAGAAGCTAATGCGTCTTTGCACCTTAGGGTTTTGTAACCAAGCGCTTCTTGATCTTCATTGTTGATAAAGTGAAGAACTTTGCAGCCAACATCTTCTCAAGTTGGTGATTAAGTTGCGTACTAGGATCCGCGTAATTGGTTAGTCATGTACTGGAATTCGTGCAACAAA
The DNA here is from genome assembly GCA_030021035.2 of Notholithocarpus densiflorus. Taxonomy (NCBI): domain Eukaryota; kingdom Viridiplantae; phylum Streptophyta; class Magnoliopsida; order Fagales; family Fagaceae; genus Notholithocarpus; species Notholithocarpus densiflorus. The sequence goes on from JARYZH020000011.1 coordinate 5,966,777, forward strand.
AAGGGTGGCGTTCATATATTGAAGAGTTCAGAGGTTCTGAAGCGGTAGAAGGTTTCTGCTATGAGTTCATCTACGGGGATTGTAGAGTCTAGGGACAAAGGTTTTGTACTAGATCTGAAACTTCTCTTTATTATAGTGAATTGCTTTTTGGGAAGGTTTCCCCTCAGGTTTTTTACTGTGAAACTAGTTTATTTCATTGGTTTTCCTGGGTCATCATATCTTGTCTTATTTATTTTTTCCGCTGCATGATTTTGACATGATATTGATGTTTGTTTGTTTTAACAAGTTTTATTCATAATAAATCTAATTAATAGCTTGGGTTTAAAACTTGTTAATTCTATCAATCGAGGTCTAAATTTCCCAACATTGAGGAATCCCGTAGTCATGGAGTAGCTTCTTCATCCGAATGAGTTGTGTGCAGCAACTTCCAGCGACTATGTACTCAGCTTCTGTCGTAGAGAGAGACACGGAGTTTTGTTTCTTGCTCATCCAAGAGACAAGGTTGTTACCAAGATAGAAGCAGCCACCTGAAGTACTCTTTCGATCATCCACACTTCCAGCCCAGTCTGCATCTGAATAACCGGCAAGGCAAGCATTAGAGTCCTTTGAATACCACAACCCATAATTCGGAGTTCCATTGATATATCGTATGATTCACTTCACCGCGATCAGGTGGGATTCCTTTGGAATAGCTTGATATCTAGCACAAACACCTACACTAAATGCAATATCTGGTCTACTAGCTGTAAGATAAAGTAAACTCCAATGATACTCCTATACAGGGTTGGACTCACTTCTACCCCAGAAGAATCAACATTCAGCTTTGTAGACGAACTCATGGGAGTAGAGGCACGCTTTTTGGAGTCTAATCCAAACTACTTGACAATATTTCTAGCATATTTTTCTTGTGAAATGAATATGCCTTCCTTCTTTTGTTTGCCTTGAAGGCCCAAGAAAAATGTAAGCTCCCCCTCCATACTCATCTCAAATTCTTTCTTCATCTCCTTAGAGAACTCTATAGCTCGAGCATCAATGGTAGCTCCAAATACTATATCACCAACATATACTTGAGCCACAAGAAGATAATCTTCCTCATTCTTAACAAATAAAGTCCGGTCGGCATACCCCCTTTTCAATCTGAATGTTCAAATAGTGTGTAAAACATCTATGAACGTTTAAACCCCCCAAATTAAAGTTACGGCTCGATTGATTTTACTTTAACTTAATATTAAGTGCGGAATAGAGTAAATGCGAGCGTATAAACAAACAAGCTACTCTAACCCATATTCATAATAGCCCAGCAGTAAAATGAAAGGTAAAAGAGTAGTGAAGAAAGATGCAAACACAAAGACAACACAGCGATGTGTTATCAAAGAGGAAACCGAAGTTCTCGGCGTAAAACCTTTCCGCCCCCTCCAAGCGGTAATCAATCCACTAGACAATCAGTTGGGATACATGAGTTAGCAAGAGACCCTCCAAGCCTAATCTACCCGATGTACCTACGCCCTCCAAGCTCCTACCCCAACAAGGCTACTCGAAACCGTGTCTTGTCTAGCTCTCCGGATCCCGCAACAAGCTCCATGTTGCATCTGCCATCCTTGGCTTCTTCCAATGCTTCCCAACAGCACCAAAACCTCACTGAATACTCTGAAAAGGTGTGGTAAGTGTTTAGGCTACCAACCTCTCAAGGATATGAAAATGGAGAGGTAGGAGTTGAGGAAAATCCATAAGCAAGTGTGTAGAAAATTGTAGGTATAACAATCTCTAACTCTCAAGGTTTGTGGCTAGGGTTTTCTCTCAAAAGCACTCCTCAACTTTTGTCGGTAAAGGGGGTATATATAGTGTAGGTACAGAAAGTGTGTATCAGATAGGACAACCTGGCAAAACAGAATGTTTCGCGAGTGTCTCGTGGGAAAGCCATACCCGCGAGTTACTCGCGAAACACAGTTGTCTCCACCTGTCCTGACTCTTCGCATTCCAGTCATGTGCAGGGCACATGCATCATTTTGCGGGATGCTTAGTCGTAAGCTACCCGCGAAAACTCTTCAGTCTTTAATTGCTTGAGTCTTCACACACTCTCTCTCTCTCTCTCACACAACCCTTACAATTAAATCCCACAATAAATATAGGGTACAATAGATTGAATAAAATTACGATCAAATTTGACACGGAATTAAAGCCAACAAAACATATAGTTGTAAATTACAACTTTACAATCTGTATTTAATGAAATTTTTCTACACACAAAACTGATCTGTATTTTCATTAAATATAGATCTGAAATTTTTCTGCGTACAAAGCTGATCTGTATTTTCATTAAATACAGATCTAAAAATTTTTTGTATAAAAAATTATGATATGTATTTTCATTGAATACAGATCTGAAATTTTTTTTGCATACAAAACTGATCTGTTTTTTCATTAAATACAGATCTGAAATTTTTCTACATATAAAAACAGATCTGTATTTTCATTAAATACAATTCTGAAAATTTTCTGCATATAAAAACTGAGCTGTATTTTTCACTAAAATACAGATTTGAACCTTTTTATAATAAAAATGTTTTCTTTAATATCAAATATCACCAATTTTTGTGTTTCTTTTTAAATAAAAATTGTAGATTTCTAATTCTTAAAGAATGAATTAATCTTAAATTTGGAAAATTCAATATGTCAATATGATGCATCATTCAATTGGGTATATAAATGGTCATTTTGAGTTTAGAAGACCAGACTCCGTTTGGGCAGAATGGGTGCCTAACACCTTCACATTCTCTAACTTAGCCCCCGAATCTAGACTTTAGTTCATAGGATAGTGTGTTATCTTTTTTCTTTTTTTTTAGATTGTAATCTAGAAAACAAAGCCTTGTAATGTTCCGTTAGATTGTAATCTTGGAAACAAAGCTTTGTAATCTTTTACTAGATTGTAATCTAGGAAACGAAGCCATGTATATTTCATTTTATCAAATTGTAATTCATTTAAATTAATGAGAGGTTGTATTATTCAAGTATGTACTTTGTGTATTCTTTTTTTTTTTTTTTTTTTTTTTTTGTAAAAAAAAATAAAATAAAATAAGTGGCGACTACACATATAACCCTGAAAAGGGAAGGTGCCGATGCCTCACCCCTTTTCTGAAAGCACCCCTAGGAGTAGATTTTACCTCGGTTTCTCACAGTGGTGACTTCCCTGGGGATGTTGATAGCTAACCTTCACATTAGACTTTAAATGACCAATTATATACCCTTGTTTTTGGTATGATGCTTTTGTTTGATTCCTTATGTCCTGTATTATTTATATAATATTTTATTTTAAGTTGCCATGTTGATTGTTAAAAGCTTTCCCTAACTGTCATAGTGTGTGCCATCAAAACAACAAATATGCATGTACCCATCTCAACGTATGGTGGTAGTAACCATGGATGACCGGTCTTCATTAGATTCGGGTACCCAATGGTGAACTCACCAACTCATAGCCCAAAGTCACTGGATCATTTCTTGTTGACTAAAAAGGATAGACCATGCCGTTTGGACCAACGTAATGTTCATCACATTACAAGTTGGGAGGTGTAACGTCATAGCTATGGGAAACAATAAAACAACAAACCCACCCTACAATGTAATGACTTAGAACCTATCCTTAGGCCGGTCCATGTTAAAATTGCATTGCATTCTATGTGTGTTTGTTTGGTTGATAGATTGATATAGATGGGGACCTAGCTTTGTTTGACCCAACCAAGCCTTTTCTTAGGGGAGAATTTGGTCAAGATCAGAGAAAAGACTCCAAAGAGAATCCAAGAACAACAGCCAAGATAGCGGTTCTAGTTCCAAGCCTATCACAGTACTAAAGCCCTTAAGTATAGAAGGCACTCCACAATTACAACACCTCAACCCTGTGTTCGACTTGTAAGTCAGCCCAAACCACAGGAAATCTGAAGACTCTGTCACCATGGCAGAAAGGGAAGAGCATCAAAACACTGAAGAGCCAATGAACACTCAAGAGCTATTAGACACTATGGTGGCAAGCCAAATTTAGTTAAGGGAAGGCATGAACCGTATTATACAACAGTTTCAGAACCTGAAGGGTAGCCAAAAGGAAAACAAGATTGATCAGAATCCCCCTATCTCAAAGAGTAAAAGGAAGATTAATGAAAAGATAAGTAAGATGGAGGAGATGATCAAAAGGGCCCGCAAGATGGAAGATCTCATGAATTACCAGTCGCTTTCTCTTTTCCCAAATGTAAGATTGCCCCCAAAGTTCAAGATGCCGGTCTTGGACAAGTTCGACGGCACCAGCTGCCCCAAATCCCACCTAAAGATGTACATGAGGGCTATGCAGCCTCTCAGAGCTACTGAAGAAATGTTGGAAAAAATGTTCCAAAACACCTTAACTAAAGCTGCTCTCCAGTGGTTCCTCAACGTTGAAGACAATAGAGCAAGAAACTAGGAGGACATTTGTAAGGAGTTTCACAACCAATACAAGTACAATATAGAAGTGGACGTGACAAGGACAGATTTGAAGACCACTAAACAAAAGCCGAAAGAGTCCTTCTCCACCTTCATTACCAAGTGGAGATCCAAAGCTGCGCAGATGATGAATAGGCCGAATGAAGAAAAGCAATTAAATATGGTTGTAAAAAACTTGTTACCTATATACCATAAATATTTTTTTTCTCAATACTTTCCGAATTTTAAAGCATTAATTGCTACAAGTACTCAAATTGAGAATGCAATAAATAATGGAACCATAAAAAAATGAGGATGCACCGAAGTTTAAAAAGAATTATGGGTCTTCTAGTTCCAAAACTACAGAAGTCTTTAATATATATATAAAAATGACCCTACCAACTTATTGCCCCAGTGCAAATATTACAAGGGCCGCCTCCAAGGCCTAAGAGGGAATTTCATGAGCTATATATGCCAATGAGTCAAGTATTTAAAAAAATAAAAGCAAAAGGGTTACTAAAACCCTTAGAACCAAAATCAGTCCCAAACCTATTACCTGCAAAGTTTGATTTAAGTAAAAGGTGTGCCTACCATCAAGGCCCAGGCCACGATATTGACAGGTGTTATAACCTTCGTCATGCAATCCAAAATTTAATAGACACTAAGGTGATTGCACTGCCTACAATGCCTAATATCACCAACAACCCCTTGCCCAACCACAATTTTGGGAGAGGACCAAGAATTAAGTGCTTGATGTCTGAAGAAGAAGGAAAAGGGGACTCGTTTAAGTTAATCTCTGACATACCTGAATGATTTATGATGACTTGGGAAGAGCTAATGGGTATAACGTTCGCAGCTGGGTATGATATATGGAGTGAGGATACTACAAAAATCCAAAATTACCTAACATCCACATATGGGGGGAGACACTTCAAACCCCAATCAAATAACCCAACATCCACATATGGGGGGAGACACTTCAAATCATAGTCAAATGACCCAACATCCACATATGGGGAGAGACACTTTAAACCCCAAGACACCGAAATGACCCATCAAAAATTGCCTACATCACAAAGGGGAGACACTTCAAACCCCCACATCTGGAGACAGACAACTTGATAGAGGCCTTGAACAAGTCAACCCAACAGACACCCAATGAAGAGGATAAGGTCCTCAAGCAATTGCAGAAGACGCAAGCCAATATATCCTTATAGGGTTTACTCATGGCCTCATACAAGCAACGCCAGAATCTGGTAGACCTTCTCAATCAAATCCAAGTCCCTACAACCACTACTTCTCAAGATTTGAATGCTATGATTAGGTCTATAAGTAGGGAACTTACTATTTCCTACCTTGACAAAGATTTGACGGATAAGGGGAAGTGCCACAATGACCCATTGCACATTACTGTAGATGCCAAAGGCAAGAGGATACCAATGGTCCTAATTGATGATGGAAGTGCCTTGAATGTGTGTCCTTTAAAGACCGCAAGTTGTTTAGGCCTGAGCATTGAAGATTGTGTGCCGTCAGATTAACATGTGAGAGCATATGACAATAGTAGAAGGGAGGTTCTAGGAATTGTGACACTGGAGCTCACCATTGGGCCAATGATTAAGAAAGTGGAATTCCAAGTCCTAAACATAGCTTCGTGCTTCAACGTGCTCCTCGAGCAACCATGGATCCATGATGCAAAGGCCGTACCTTCATCCCTATACCAAAAGGTTTGGTTTCTACATGAAGGAGCCATAGTTACCATATATGGTGATACTTTAACCATACCAAAGCCCATTTTTGGTATTGATTCTAAGAAGGAGCCACTAACCCTGGATGGCTTTGAGATTGAGAAGCCTGGTTTTGAAAGAAGAGAAGAAGAGGTTAAAAAGATCCCTATGGACTTCGATCCCTACAGCAATAACAATTTGGTAGCAATGATGAGAAGCATGATTTATTTTCCGGGGATAAACCTAGGGAAGACTCTGAAAGAAGCAACTTTTCAAGTTCCGACCATTCCTACTGCCACACCACCTTTTGGGCTAGGTTATAAACCTACGGAAGATGACTTATTAGAGATGGAAGTAAAGAAAATGGTTCATGCAAAGGCCAAAGCAAAGGGACTTCCCAATCCCCCAGAACTCTTGAAGCCTTACACTCCCACATTAAACGGAAAGTTTGTCAAAGCTAGAGATACTCAGCGCTATTGGGGATTCCCTAAACCGAGATACAATCTTGAGTTAAAAAATAATAATAAATAGTGCCTGGATTTGAGCCATTCTTTGATTGTGACAACAAGCACCCAGAACTGAAGGAGAAAGATACAAATTGGGTCCCGACTAATTGGGCTAATTACATGGATCCTGATGCAATGACTACGCTTTTGGGAGATGCTATCTTCAATATTGAAGAGGAAGAACACTGGGAGGCTTGCCAACATGCATTGAAAAACCCATACGAAGCAAGAACAGATGATGAAAATGATAAAGGGGGAGAAGCCCCTAGTGATGATTGATGGAAAATACATGTTTGCGTCGCATACAAAACATACGCAATTGATAACATGTACTATGTAAATTTCAAAATATATGAACAAAAGAGTGTACCTTGGTGTGGTGAATTTCAAAACAAAGATTGCAAGTTCTTGAGAACACTTTTAATCTTCACTCCAATTCCATTAACGCCCAAGAAGTGTGGTCTCTCAATCAATTTCTATAAATGTGTTCAAGAGAGAATGGAAGAGTGTCTAACACTCACATATAAACCATTTCATGTTCTTACAAAATTTTGTATGTTTCTCTCCTAATAACTGATTATCTAATTGGGCTAGCCTTTTGGGCCTTTCCAATTGGGCTTTAGTATGTGGCTTGGAGTGGGACCAAAAGGGAACAAATAAGACACTAGCTCCAATGGGCCTTGGGTTTTTCTGTCAACTCTTGACAAGTGCAAAGTTACTATTAATTATATTTAATACCACTATATAAATATAATTGCACTCTAGGCCTTATTAATAAATTATATCCCAAGACTATATTGTGCATCCAACCCCTTCATAAAATATTTGTTGTAATATAAAGTCATTAATGTAGACTGCCACTTTGTAGATTACTACATCTTAATCCTTGAGTACCCGGTTTAATCCTTTAAGTTATTCATCATATATTTATGAAATCCAATTTCATAAATATATACTTTAGTAACTATTTACCAAAGTAGTTAGGCCTAACATTCTGAATAACAAACCCATTAAACTTATCTCAATGGAAAAATTTTGTATCTCCGTTAAAAGACTATGAATTTTATCTTGAGAATATATGTTTCATCAACACTAAATGTGACTGCCCAACATACTGAGGTTTTTTTACCGTTACTTTAGATCTCACTCCTGATATATCAAAGCAACCTACACTTCATGATCAGGTCCTTTATTCTCTCAGGATTAAGAGTTCATGTAAATAGAAGTCGTGAGATTTTTTATTCAATTGACAGTCGTTAAGAGAATAATAAATCTCACAGCAGTCCAATTCAATATGTCTTAACTCTTAAAACATATCAACATATCAACTAGAAGTCTCCACTTCCATGATCAAGACAAATCATCTTAGTTGATATGTTATAGTCTTCGCAGATGAAACGCCCAATTTCATCCCCGACTACAAACTACAATTCTGAGTTTACAAAGAACTTGTGATTTATATCTTTTGTGACTTTTCACATAAATCACATACTATGCATCTTATGGACTATATGATAATGTCCGAATATTCATGTTACCATTATTTTAGATAATAATAATAAAACAACTTTATTAAACACAATATTAAGTCATACATAATGTCATACTTAATATCATACATAGGATCATACAATATGATTTAAGAGCACTAATCCTAACAATGATGATGAAGGTAGTGACAGTGAGAATGATAATAGTGGCGACAGCAGTAGTAATGACAGCGGAGATAGTGGGGACAACAATAGTAATGATAGTGATAGTGAAAATAGTAGTAGTAGCGAAGACTATGATAGCCAAGATAGTGCCAATGATAGGGGAAAACCCCCTAATGATAGAGAGGATGAAGACGTGGGATCTTTCTATGAAGACCATTTTGACAATGATGTGGACAACTATGATGGAGACATAGAGGATGATGCAGAAGCTGAGGACGGAGATATAAAGGATGATGTAGAAGCCGAGGGTGAAGATTATAATGAATACCCCTACGGGCGACCTTCGGATTGGAGTTGCATTACCGATGCTAGATCAAAATTAGGCCCTCGATACGACAAGCATGGTAGAGAGATTCCCGAGCTAGGCTCATTCCATAATTCAGAACTTGGCTCATTGACCCCATACACCGAGGAAAAAGATGACATAGATGCTAGACTAGCGACACTGGACAGAAAGCTAATGATCCACAGCATCAGAAACTTAACTCTAGAAGATTTTGAAGATGAAGATAAGAGAATGGAAGGGAACAAATCAAAATACTTCCTCCAATACATCCGCCCAAGCAACAAAGGGAAGTAAGATCTATTTTGGGAATGGATGGACAACATAGAGCACCTGGATGCCTATGTATCTGACAAGCCCGCAGATATGGAAGTTGACGGTGAGAGCACAGATTATATGGATGAAGACCCCAGGAACTAATGCTAAAGGAAGACGGAACCTACTGGGAGCAAGATTCCATCGCCGAAGCCACGACTGAGTTGAAGAATTGGGCATATAAGGGAGCTACCCACCCCATGAAAGACACCCTTGAGAAGATCAAGACCATTGAGCCACTCACTCCTACCAAGAACATTAACTCTATTCCTATTGAGTCTATCTCTGCTAGTATTGTTATTCATGTTGAGTCTGTTTGTGACCGTATTTCTATTCCTATAAAGTCCATTGCCGTTGAGTCTGTTAAGAACTCTCTCCTTATAATGTAATTTCTGATTCTGCTTATTTGTTGGCTTTGAATATTTTTATTTAGGAAATTGGTAAAGAAACTTTTAATAATGAGGAAATAAAATAAGGGCATGTAGAACCTATAAAAAAAGAAACTTAACCTGTTAACTTAGGAGCTGATGATGAAGCTAAGATGGTTATACAAAAACATGCTCGGGATTGATACAGATATAGTGTAACATTGCATTCCAACAAATCTAGCCATGAAGCCAGTTAAGCAAAAGTTGAGAAGGATGAAGCCCGAGTGGACTCTCAAGATCAAAGAAGAAGTTGAGAAATAGTACAATGCAGGATTTTTGAGGGTGGTCAATTACCCAAAATGTTTAGCTAATGTGGTTTTGGTGCCAAAGAAGGATGGGAAAGTGTGAATGTGAGTGGACTTCAGAGACCTTAATAAAGCTAGCTCGAAAGATGATTTTCCCTTACCTTATATTGATATCTTGGTTGATAACACAGCAGGACATACATTGCTGTCATTCATGGATGGCTTTTTGAGATGCAATCAGATAAAGATGGCTCTAGAAGATATGGAGAAGACATCCTTCATTACTACATGGGGGACATATTGCTACAAGGTCATGCCATTTGGCCTTAAGAATGCTAGTGCCACTTACCAGCATGTAGCCACTACTCTGTTGCATGATTTGATACACAAAGAAGTAGAAGTTTATATGGATGACATGATAGTGAAGTCTAAAGACCGTGAAGGGCACATACTGGCTTTACGGAAGTTCTTTGAGAGAATCTGATTTTATAAGTTGCGGTTGAATCCAAAGAAGTGCACTTTTGGCATGACATCCAGAAAACTATTGGGATTATGGTAAGTCAGAGGGGAATTGAAGTAGATCCTGACAAGATCAAGGCAATTGTGGAGATGAAACTTCTGAAGACTGAGAAGGAGATCCGAGATTTTTTAGGGAGGATACAATACATGAGCAGGTTCATAGCCCAGCTCACCATGACATGTGAGCCACTTTTTCGACTGCTCAAGAAAGAAGTTCCCATGGTATGGAATGAACAATGCCAAGAAGCCTTTGAGAAGATTAAGAGTTATTTGATGAAGTCACCAATACTGGTTCCACTGGTACCTGAAAAGCCATTATTGTTATATCTCACAATCACGGATACAGCAATGGGGGCTTTGCTTGCTTAATACCTAGAGGAGTCTAGAAAAAAGAATGCAATTTATTATATCAGTAAGAAGATGTGGGTTAAGAAGAGAAATATTCACCACTTGAGAAGACATGTGTAGCGCTTGTATAGGCAACCCAAAAACTCAGACATTACATGCTTGCTTTCAAGGTCTTGTTGATTGCAAGAATGGACCCTTTGAAATATCTAATGGAGAAGTCGGTGCAAGATGGGAAGACAACTAAATGGGTTCTACTTTGTCAGAATTTGACATCAAATATGTGACTCAAAAGTCTGTAAAGGGAAGAGTAATTGCTGATCACTTAGCCCACTATTCACCTGAAGCAGCCAAAGAAATCCAAGAGGACCTTCAAGATGAGGATATCATGAGGATAGAGTTAGAATCATAGAAGATGTATTTTGATGGAGCAACTAATCAGAATGGAATTGTCATTGGAGTTCTCCTAATTTCTCCACAAGGGACACACATCCCAATCTCTGGTAGGCTCAACTTTCTTGCCACTAATAATACCACTGAATATGAAGCTTGCATTATAAGGCTACAAGCGGCCTTATGTCTTGGAGTGAAAGAGTTGGAAGTGTATGGCGATTCAGCTTTGATAATTTCTCAGATTCATAATAGATGGAATATTAATGAAGAAAAGCTAATGCCTTATCATGAATGTCTTCAGAAGTTGGCATCGAAATTCAGTAAGATTCAATACCAGTATGTGCCAAGAATGCAGAATCAAATTGCATATGCTTTAGCAACATTGGCATCCATGATGGATGGGCCTAAGGAAAACGAAACTCGACCGATAGTGGTGGAACAAAAAGAAGAGCCAGCTTATTGTATGTCAATAAAAGGAGACGAGGAAATGAATGGGGAAGGTGAATGGTATTCAGACATCTTACAGTACCCCAAGGATGGGACATACTCGAAGTTTGCAAACAAGAATGGCTAATTGACTATTAGAAGGTTATTTGCCAATTACATTATTTGTGGTGAAAGGCTGTACAGAAGATCGTATAATGGAATTCATCTCCTTTGTGTGACTGCCAAGGAAGTACAACAAATAATTAAGGAGGTCCATGAGTCAAGTTATGGGCCACATATGAATGCACACATGCTGTCACGGAAGATAATGAGACAGGGTTATTACTGGACTACTATGGAAGCAGATTACGCAGTTCATGTTTGAAAATGTCATCAGTGCCAAGTCTATGGAGATTTGAAGCACATGCCGCCAATGCCATTACATACCATGACTTCACCTTGGCCATTCTCTACATGAGGGATAGATATTATTGTTAAGATTCACCCAACAGCATCAAATGGCCATGAATTTATATTGGTTGCTATTGATTACTTTACTAAATGGGTGGAAGCTGCCTCATACAAGGTTTTGAACTCGAAGAAAGTTGCTCAGTTTATTCAGACTAATATCATTTGCAAATATGGGGTACCGCATGAAATTATCTTAGAAAATGGGCTACATTTCAAGGGAGAAATGGAGAAGCTACTTTGACAATTCAATATTTAGCACCATAAATCCTTACCCTACCGTCCTCAGACCAATGGAGCCGTTGAGGTTGCAAACAAGAATATAGGGCGAATTTTGAAGAAGAGCACAAAGAACTATAAGGATTGGCATCTACAATTACCCTATGCACTTTAGGGGTACAGGACATCAATTTGGTCATCCATGGGAGCCACTCCTTATTCATTGGTGTATGGGATGGAGGCAGTCCTTCCCATTGAAATGGGTGTTCGTTCATTGAGAACAGTATTAGAGAGTGAAATCCCCAAAGTAGATTGGTTGCAAAGTAGACATGACCAGTTATGCATGATGGATGAGAAAAGACTCAAGGCCTTGTATCACATTCAAGGTTACCAAAGAAGACTCCAAAAAGCTTTTAACAAGAAAGTAAGAGCTAGAGATTTGAAGATATGAGATTTAGTGCTGAAGGAGATTCAAGCCCTGATTCAGGAAATAAATTGGAAATTCAAGCAAAATTGGGCAGGTCCATATATCATCAAATAGATATACTCTGGGGAAGCAGTAAGATTGATGGACTTAGATGCAAACCTTTTTACTGAGCCGACCAATATGGATCAATTGAAGAAATACCACGTCTAAGGTGGTAGTCTGAGAATACCACGTCTAAAGTGGTTGTAGATTATGTTATTTTCTTTCCTAGGTTCGGCAAAAAAAAAAAAGATGGTAGGTTGAAAACTCGAAAGGGCAATCTACGCAAAAGGAGAGTAAAAAAAAAAAAAAGTGAAAGAGCCTGCTAGGTTGAAAACCTGAAAGGGCAGCCTAGGAAAAAGTTAAGGCAAATAAAATGAACTACATGATGACCTAATCCTTCTGCGAAGGAGGTACGTAAGCAACCATATATTGGTCTGGTCACAACTTACCCAAACCCACCATTTACCCATCAAGCACAAAAGAATAGAAAACTTTTACCAAAACTTAACCATTTCATTAAACCATGCCATTACATAAACTTTACAACCAAAACCTTAAACCAAACTCTTAAAAAAAAAAAAAAAAAAAAAAAAAAAAAAAAAAAAAAAAAAAAACCCTAAATAAATCAAACCCTAAACAGAACCCTAAACCTGAAAGTCCTAAATAATTCCTAAAGCAAAAGGTTTCAAACTAACTTTTAAAATAAACATATTCAAAACCAGAAATAAGAGAATCATTTTTTCTTCAGTCTTTTCTTCTTTGGTTGTTCGTTGGTTCCATCTTCAGTAGGTGCTTTGTCATCTTTGTCTTTCTTTTTTAAACTCATAGTTATTATCATCGTGCTTATCTTGGTTATCTTTAAGAAACTGTTTTCTCATATAAGCCATGTCAGTCTCCTTATCCAAAATCTTGTTCACCAGCCAGTTTGAATATTCCATGGTCATCTTGTGAAAGTGAACCTTAACAAAAGATTGATCCACTCGGTCAGCCATGTCCAAGCATAACAGCATGTTCCTTAAAGAAGTAGGAGTTGTGTCCACAGGAATAAAAGGTTTTCTTCCTCTACCACCAGGCATTCCCTACTTATACTGGAATTGTCACAAGAATCTATCAGCCTTATAGAAAGTTGCCCTCCTTAAGCCAACTAAGAAGATGTGATCTGATCCCGGAGACCGCAACAAATGAGGTGGGAACTTCCACCAATAACAATCCCATCGAATTGAGATACTGGATTTCTTGTTCAGAAATTTCACCTAGTTACTTTTAGTCTAACACTCAGTCTTAAGGACAACTCTGCTAAGGAAATTACTAGGACTATAATTGGCAACAGTGGGTATAGCAATCATGTCCAGTCTTTCCATCAACCATATCTGCAAAGTCAAGGGACTCCTAAGAAATTGTTGTGATTCTCCACCAAGAAATTGTTGCCATTCTCCTCCAAGAAGTACAGAGTCCAACCCTAAAAGAGTTTTTGCCAAGATCAATGAAGCAGGATTATCACCGTCCTTAACATGACTCACAATACCTATAGCTCGAGCATCTACAAAGCCAAGTCTTCCATAGTAAAGCAAGAATTTTCCCATGAAACAAAGAGCTAAGCCAAAAAATTTCTGCATGTTGTCAAACTGACCATGAGTACATCTATTAATGAGCCTCGTAACAACTGCATGAAGATTCACCATATGGCCTTCAATCATGTTACTGGTAATTGAAGTAGAAAGGCCTAGGGCATTAGATAAGATCTCCCTATGATTGGGATCACAAGAAATTGCTACATATTTTTTGCCAGGCTCATAACCCAAAATAGCAGAAAATTCTTCAATTGTGGGACAAAGTTCAGCAGTGTTAAACCGAAACACATGGTCTTCAGTATCCCAGAACTTCACGACAACATAGAGAAAATCCCACTTGATCCTGATATTCCTCAAAGCCTTGATCCCCTCTAGCTTGTAGGCAGTGAAATTGGTCTTGGTGACAAAATCAAAGCTACGAACCCATCTGTTAATATCATGTGTGATTGAATGAGGAAAATTTTGATTGCTGGCCATGAATAATTCTTGTATGTGATTGCTGTTTCTTGATAGCTTTGATGTAGAGATTTGTTTGCAGGTTTAATGCTAAGATAGCCTCTCTTAGTCTCTAACCACGTTTAAATAGATTCAGAGAGTTTGAAGCTGATTGGGAAAGTGTTTCCCAAACGGATAAAATATTTTTCAAAAAACTCAAAAACACAGAAAATGCATTGGAAAAATGCGAGGAGTTGGGACAAAATTGGTTATGCCAATCGGCACCCTAAAGTGCCAATTGGCTCTCCCCAAGTGCCGATTGGCACTCCAAGAGGGCCGATTGGCACCCAGCCCAGCCATGACTAAATTGACTTATTTTGTGTTTATAGGCACATTGTGGGTCCATTTTGGCTTTATTTTTCACTTCCAAAAAAAAAAAAATGGTTATGCCATAAAATTTCTCAAAGAAAAATTAGCATTGATTGTCAAATTGGGGCATTTGGCCGTGCCTTGTCCATATTTTAAAAATCATCATCTACATCCTTTGTTTCCAAAAAAAAAAAAAAAAAAAAAAAAAAAAAAAAAGACAGAGAAAATTCCACCAAATTAAAAATTTTCCAAATCATGCATTTATTTTCTAAACTAGGGGCATTTGGCTATGCCTTGTCCCCCTTTTCTAAAACAAATCAAGTCAATCATCTCTTTTTTTTTTTTTTTTTTTTTTTAAAGAAGAAAGAGAGAGAAACCTTTTTTTCAAAATAAAAGATCATCAGGCATAAGTTTTCAAACTAGGGGCATTTGGCGGTGCCTCATTCAGGTGAGTACAAATCACATCAAAAATGGTTAGATAAATTCAAATTGTGTACTACAAAGCCTCATCAGGTGAATTCTAAACTTGTCTCATCTAAGTTTCAGCAAGGCTAAAAGCAATCCAAGGATGACGAGCCAAAACTGGAAGTTAGTACAAATTGTCTGAGTAAGGAATATTTTTTGTCTTTGCAGAGAAATTAAAATACAAGTCAAGCATCATTCAGACTTCGAGTCCGCCTGCGGGAAGACCTTCTTGACCCACCCCTAGAGGAGGCACCCTCTGTGTCTCCTTCTTGACTTGCATAAAACCGAGATTCTTGTTGTTGGTTCTAAAATTCAAGGTTTTTGATTCTCTCTTCCAAGGATCTTGTGTTGGCCTTAGCAGTTGCCATTCAATTGTTCTAAAAAATCGTTAGAGATAGGTGTTAAATTCATTACCATGAATTTCAAGTAAAAATCATTAAGGGAGCATCATCCTTTACCCATCACTTCACTGAGCACATATTGAGAAGATTGTGTGCATGCCACTAGTTGCAAACCTCTAATCATCTGCATGCTTTCTTCCATAAGATCAACACCTATCTGGAGCACAAAGCCACGAGTTTAGAAATAACTCAATGGACAAAAATGAGAACAAAAGACTAAAGGATTTGGGAGTATACAGGGTCAGTCCAAGGGACGTTTGGGGTATACTCTGGCCGGTCTAGATCCACAGAGCTAAAAGATCCATCAAAGTTCATTACTTCATATTGCCATGCTGGGAAATGAGGATATGTCTCCATGAAGGAACTAGAAGGACCACCAGTAGTGCTAAGAGGAGGACTCTCCTCTTCAGAGGATGAAGTCTAAAAACGCAACATGCATATATCTTCACAAAAGGCAAAACAAATAAAATAAAAGATGTTGATACGAGCCATGATGCAAACTAATTTGGGAAAGAAAAAAAAAAACTACCGATGTTCCAGAGATGTCAGCTAAACAACCCTACAATTGAGCCTGGACAAATTCAAGATAGTCTCCAGGTGTCTCGAGAATAGTGTGACCAACCCAAGCACGAGCAATTTCTTCATTAGCCAAAAAGTCTACCAACCAGATGGAAGGACAAGGATGGGCAGGAATCGTTTCAAGAGGGTACATGTGTTGAACTTGAGCCGATACCCGGTCACTAAGATACCAATATCTCCTATGGCCACATTCAAACAACAGTTGATGACCATTCAACTCTTGAGCCCATGCACACTCCTCATGCTCCTCACATCCAAGCCAAGGGTTTAAGGACATTTGAAAATTACAAAGAACCCAGAATGAAAAGAAACCATACCCACACACACACACACACACACACACACAAAACAAACAAACAAACAAACAAACAAACAAACAAAAAAAACAAACAAACAAAAACAAAACTCACCTCATCGGTAGCTAAGCCGTCAATCACCGTCTGCCAAGCCTACAAAGAACACTTGGGAGGTAATGACAAACGATACTTAGGCAGCCAAAGAAGAAACCTTGGAAACATATCATCAACATCTTCCAAAAGTTGCGAACCAACTCCAAAGTATTCATACATCCAAACCTGAAACAAAATCAGCACACATCAATAATAGCACAACAATACAGATAATCCTTACAAAATACACCTAACCAAGAATTTAAATCTCACCTGCCAAACAAATGGCACGCCTCTTAAGCTTAAAAGACTGCGTCGAGAAAGCTAAGTCATGAAGTGCAAAAGGGTTGCATAAGCCATGCTGCCCCAATCATAATTTTTGATTTGATTAATATCTCTCAAACTCCACAAGTAACGTAAACTCACAGTGCTCCCCAAGTCTGGACATAAGAGAGTTCAAATGAAGAGAAGCATGAACATACGAGTGCCAGTTGCTATAGTCTCACACTTGTCAATGTTGGTATACAACCACATCAAGGGTACATTCTTACTCCTAACTCATGGAGGCATCGCACCCAAAAGACCACTAATATCCACTAATGAGATGGAATCATTAACTTCAATTCTCTCACCATCCAATTTCAAGCCAGTAACGGCCAAGAAGTCATAGGGTGTCAGCATCACCTCACCAATGCCCGGAAAATGAAAGGTACAAGTGGTATCTCATAATCGCTCTGACAATGCGAGAAGCAGTTGAAGGTCCTTATACTCATTGGTGTCATGATCCAATAGAGCACGAAAAAAGGTTTGAAAGCCGGCTTCATTAATGACATTTTCTTCCCACCTATACTTCAGCAACTGGAGACTACCCCGACTCTTAAGATTCTACAAAACAAAGTTTAGCCAATCATTGTGATGTTCACAAGAATGCCCTGTTCCAAAAATACTCACTCCAAAATCCCAACCAACAAAACAATGCCCCTCATTAAAAAAAAAAAAATTAGCTGAACCCCAATGCCATTTCACAAATTTAAATTCCATGACATCCTAACAATATCCCAATCAACCCAAAAATCCTTCATTTTCATAAATTCATTCAACAATGAATCAAACATATGTCGGACCTAAAGAAAAATTTTCTTTCCATACCCATGAAAATAATGCCTACGCATACCAACAAAATTTGCGCACGCATCAAAAATGGGTTTACCCAATCATGCTTACACATCAAATTCTCATAATTTCATACCCATAAAAAAATAAAAATAAAAATAAATAAATTCATCCAACAATACCTAAAGCTACATACAATGCAAAGCTTCATAAACCATCAACATTGTCCAAACCTCACAATATCAAACAACTCAACAATTCAAAAATGTCCCCAAAAAAAAAAAATCAACATGACCCCACAATGATTTTCCATCAAATCATACAATGTCCCAAATTCCCATAAAAGCAAACAACTGCAACATGACAATGCCCCACCAAAAAGTTCTCAACAAAATATGAAATCAACAAATTTACCAACAAAAAGCAAAAAATGAGCTCACCTTGAAATCTTTCTTTGATGAGTGTGGAACATGGTTGCTTGGGTCTTGAAGGAGCCCTTCTTCATCATTCCATTCTAGGGATGGATGATACTTCTTCCCATTGAAAGTAAGTTTGTCCATGAGGAGATGCCATGGAGATGCAAAGATGAAGGTTTGAAAATGAGTTTCAAAAAAATGGGTTTTGCAAGGATGCTCTAAAACTTAAGGATCTAAAGAGATATTTTAAAGGATGGTATAAATCAAGTTTAGAAACCTAGAAAAGTGATTTTCCAAGCAAGAAATGGTGTGGAAATGAAGAAGATGCAAAAGAAAGAAGCTTGTGAATAGTAACAATGGAGGAAGGAGAGGGAGTGAAGAAGAAGTAACAAAAAAAAAAAGATGAAGACAACAAAAAAGGGGGCCAAAATTTGCCGCCCCCCCTTCTTTAAAGGTCACGTGAGTTGCTAAGTCAGCTCAAGTTTGACCGAGTTGACTCAATCAAATCACCAAAAAAAAAAAAAAACAAAAAAACAAAAAAACAAAAAAGCCCCAATCATTCAAATTCTAATTTGAGACATTGGCCTTTTGCAGGTATAGACCAAATCTTCAGATTGATCTGAATCTAATTCTCAGTCGCCTTCAAAATTCCAGATTGAGCTAAACAAAGTTCTCAGTCACCTTCAGAATTCCAGACCGAGCCAAATATAGTTCTTAGCTGCCTTCAGAATTCCAAGCAAAGCCGAATATAGTTCTCAGTCGCTTTTCAATAAATAAAAAAGAAAGGTTTAATATAGTATGTAGTTCAAAGCTTTCACCTCCATGCTTATTTATATATATATATATATATATATCCATGCTTATATATATATATATATATATTATTCTTTTCAACAATGCATCAATTCCGATATTACTAAATGTAAAATTTTAATATTATTTTGTAGGAGTTGTGTTTCAAATGATCATTCTTTAATTGTTTTACAAGCATCCTTTCTCATTATATTTTATTAAACTCCAATTCTTCAGCCTTTTTTTTTTCCCCCTTTGAAGTCAATTGATGGGTTGACTTGATTCTTTGTTTTTCTATCAACTCATTAATTTCTCTTCCTGAATTGGCATGTAAAATTTGAAGCTAGAGAGCTTTCAGGCGGAACTTAGTCAAGCTTCCTCTTATCCATCTTAATTAAAAATTTTATTAATTTTATTATAATATTGACAATGATAAGGTTTGCATTATGCCCGTTATTATATGATTTAGCTCATTAGTGTTGTCTAAAACAATAAAACTACATTCTTGAAAAATATATATTAAAATTGAAACTCATATTTTCTCTCAATGTTTGTAGCTATTCTTACTTTATTTATTAAAATTTTGCCTTTGTTGTTTTGTGATATAAGGCAATAGGTTATTGACTTAGAGAAAAGCTGAAGCAAAAAATCTTCTAAAAATGTTTCCTTTTATTTATTTATTTTTTCTAACTCTCTAAATTTAATTGAAGCAGATGATTAAATGGTTTAAATATTTTCTAGGCAATTTCACACTTCACAAGAGAAAAAAAAAACCATGTAATGTCTAATTTCTAATATATCAATAGTATCATACATTTAAAAATTGAGTTCAATTTGAGTTGGAAAACTATAAATTCAATGTTGTAAGAGCAAACTTTAATGTGCAGTGTTCTTTAAAGAAGTCCTGGAGTAATTATCCGAGATGCAAAGGGAGCAACATAATTGAAAATTTTTCTCGAACTCCAACTGCCACTGCTGTATTGAACTCTATTTAACATAATTAAAAAATTTTCTCTTCAAAAAAAGAATCAATATTTTTCAAGTTCTTTATTTAATTTCCATTTGCATCAACTTGCTTTTACCAGAAGAGGAAGTGTCATTTGAGCTAAAGCCTAAAACTCATTGGCTCATTATATGATTTTTTTCCCTTTGTAAATATTATATATTCTTTAATTTTTTTCCCATTGTAAATATAATATAATCTTAATTTAAACTATGATAAAAAGGGAAAGAGGTGACTAGGGTTGACAAGAGAAAAACAAAAAGACAAGGAAAATGGAAATATGACATTCATCTAGATCATTTGGTCCAACATCTATTTCTTGGAGGCAAGAGTTGCGATAGAACAAGAAAAATGAGTGATTACATTTTCTTCAACATATAATTGATTATTTCAAGACTTATGCTTTGTGTAGGAAATTTTTTTTTGTTGATTGTATTCTTGAAGAAAAAGACTTCTCCCATACCAACATTAGATGATGTTATGTTCAAAGGTTAAAAGTTGTTTCTAATTTATGCCAAGACTACAGATATACATATATTTTGGATGAGAATAGGTGATGTCGTGTTCATAGGCTAAAAGTTGTCTATAATTTTTGTGTTAAATAAACACATGTCGTGTGGAACTAGAATCTTTACACAAGTTAAATTCAAGGCATATTGTCTAACAATTAAGAGAGCCTAATAGTTTGCATTGTATAAATTGATTAGTTTTTCACATATTTCAGATTTTTAAAAGGAATAAATATCAAAAGATTTATCAAGAAGAAATATTTTTGTAAAATTTGATTCTGTTGCATTTGTTTAGTAATTATCAAAATACAAATTGTTACACTTGATGGAAGTCAAAAGTAGATAAGACGTTACATGTTGCTTGTAGTATAGAAAATAATACTTGGAAATTCTTTGGAATTAGTGAATTTGAATTGAGTGTGTTTAATGGACTTTGTTTGTAATTTGAGGACATAGAGAGTGGTAGAGTGGCTTAATAAAATATTTAATTGGTCTAGGATCATTACTTTACTCTTAAATTCAATCTCTTTTTAAATCATGTGGTATTCAAATCCTATAAATGTATAATAGCTCATTGTTGTGATTTATAATTTTGTTAGTATTTATCCACCATTATTTTCAGTCATATCATTTTTATTGTGATAATTGGTAATAATCTCTAAGTAGTATGGAGTTTGCTTATTTTTTTATTTTTTTTTTATCTGGATAATTTAAAAAAGAGAAAGTATTACAATGTTTGATGTGGATAGCTCATTATTTCTTGGGGACGAGGTTTCATTCTAGAAATTGTTATGTTGTAATTATTTGAAATGGTTTTTTATTGGAACATGCTTGAACCATATCATTGTGGCTTTTACATGAATGTTGTTTATTTGACTAATCTATTTATACATATTTTCAACGATTGTTTTGAATTAGAATTATCAAATTTGATTGGTTTCACCAATAAAAGTGAATGTGTATAACTTTCGTTCAAATATCCCGTGCATCGCACGGGTTAGCGACTAGTATTTGATAAAAAATGAAATTGGTAAAAAACTAAAATCAACTATAAGCTTTGAAGAAACTTTGGAAAGATTTAACAAAAAAAAATCCGAAGAATTAACTATTAATGATCTTCAACATGAAATCACTGTTGTTAAACAAGAAATAATTGAACTAAAAAATGAATTTAAAAGCATTAAAAGTGATAAAATTAATCTTAAACAAGAATTGTTATTGTTAAAAATTGATCAAAATCAATCTGATAATGAACAAGATGAGCATAAAGATGGAGATGAATCCTGTCAACAGGCTCTTCTTTCTGATAAAGGTATTGTTGATAATTCTCAACTTAATCTTGTCAATAAAATGCTTCCTCCAAAATGGTTTACAAAAGTTAAAATTGTTGTTTCCCATGATTATCATTTCACTGTTATTGCTATGATTGATTTTGGTGCGGATATGAACTGTATCCAAGAAGGATTAATTCCTTCAAAATATTTTGAAAAGTCAACTGAAAGATTGGTTTCTACTAATGGCACTCAAATGAAGATTAAATATGAATTAAATAATGCTCATGTTTGCCACGGTAATGTCTGTTTTAAGATTCCTTCTGTTCTTGTAAAAACTATGACTAATAAAGTGATTCTTGGTCTGCCATTTATAAATGCTTTGTATCCTTTTCTTGTTGAACATGATGGCATTACTACTGATCCTTTTGGATAGAAAGTTAAATTCAAATTTGCTTCTAAGTTTGAAATTGATACTGATGATGCTTTAAATTTGATTCATGCTAAAACCAAACATCTTAACTTCCTTCAGCAAGAAGTGAGATACAAGAAAATTGCTGAACAACTTTTTGATAAATTGTTGCAATCAAAAATTGATAATTTTCAAAAAATTCTAATTGGTGATGTTTGCTCTAATATTCCAAATGCTTTCTAGCGTAGAAAAAAACATTTTGTTGACCTACCCTATGTTAAACGTTTTGATGAGAAAAACATTCCCACTAAAGCTCACCCTATTCAGATGAATGCTGAAACTGTTGAATTTTGCAAAAAAGAAATACATGATTTGTTAGAGAAAAAATTGATTAGGAATAGCAAGTCTCCTTGGTCTTGTTCTGCTTTCTATGTTCAAAAAAATGCTGAGATTGAGAGAGGAACCCCTCGCCTGGTTATTAATTATAAACCCTTGAACAAGGTTTTAGAGTGGATTAGGTATCCTATTCCCAATAAGAATGACCTGGTCCATAGGTTGAATGAGGCTGTGGTGTCTTCAAATTTTGACATGAAATCTGGGTTTTGGCAAAACCAGATTAGTGAGAATGATAGGTATAAAACTACTTTTACCACTCCTTTTGGGCATTATGAGTGGAATGTTATGCCTTTTGGTCTTAAGAATGCGCCCAGTGAGTTCCAAAACATTATGAATGATATTTTCAATTCCTTCAGTCATTTTACCATTGTTTATATTGATGATGTTCTTGTTTACTCTAGCTCCATTGATGAACACTCGAAACATTTGTATTCGTTTCTGGATACTATCAAAAGAAATGGTCTTGTTGTCTCTGCTAAGAAAATCAAATTGTTTCAAACAAAAGTTCGATTCCTTGGCTATGACATCTCTGAAGGACAAATTCATCCTATTGATAGAGCCATTCAGTTTGCTGATAAATTTCCTGATGTCATCACTAATAAAACCCAGCTTCAAAGGTTTCTTGGATCATTGAATTATGTTGCTGATTTCTACAAAGATATGAGGAAACAATGTAAACCCCTTTTTGACAAGTTACAAAACAATCCTCCACCTTGGTCTGATGTCCATACTTTCCTAGTTAAACAAATCAAATCTCATGTTAAGACACTGCCGTGTCTTGGTATTCCCATTGTTAATGCTTTCAAAATTGTTGAGACCGATGCCTCTGACATTGGTTATGGTGATATTCTGAAACAAAGAGTTTCCCCATATTCATTTGAACAAATTATTCGTTTCTATTCTGAAATCTGGAATACTGCACAGTTAAACTATAGTACTATTAAAAAAGAGATTTTATCTATAGTAGTATGTATTTCAAAGTTTCAAAGTGATTTATTAAACCAAAAGTTTTTGTTGCGTATTGATTGCAAAAGTGCTAAGTATGTTATTGAAAAAGATGTTGAAAACATTGCTTCAAAACATATTTTTGCCAGATGGCAAGCTATTTTAAGTGTTTTTTATTTTGATATCAAATATATCAAAGGATCTCAGAATGTTATCCCTGATTTTCTTACCCGTGAATTTCTGCAGTGTCACCATGGCAAGTAGGCGATCTAAAGACAAAAGCCCAGCCACTGATAAACCACTTGTTAAAAAAGAACCTGTTTCTTCCCTAGAAATTGTCAACCGATTCACTCCCTTAGGTACTATCCCTAAGCCCAACTATTCCTCTGTCTTAGCCTCCTCCTATGATCCTTATGCCTTAACCAGTGTTTCCCAACCTGTTAAAATTGTTTACTCCAGGGCTTCCAATATTATGTTCTTTGTTAAAATAAACAAAGTGGAACCAGCCAAGAAGGCGGTATTGCAGATATAATCAAAGTAATTTAAAACAATAGTAAGGCGGTAAAATCAGCCAAGCAATATAGATCAAAACAACAATAATAAGGCAGTAGAACCAGCCAAGCAGTATAGATCAAAACAATATAAAGTATAGAACAAAGTGAAAGCTAAAAGTAGTTAATATTGAAAATAAGTAGCAGAACTTACAGTAGTAGTTACAAGGTCTCAATAGGTTAACAGTTACAAGGCTTGAACTAGTTCTAGTTACAAGGTTTTGTAGGGAAATAGTGGTAATAGTGAAAATTCTAGGGAGAAGTTCTAAAGGAGAGAAGTAGTCCTAAAGAGAAATTCTGGCTCTAGAGCAAAACTTGGTTTAACATAAGAGACATCCCCCTTTAAATAGGCATAAAAAGTGTAGTGAACAGTACCGATGAACAGTAAAAAGTGAACAGTAATCGGTGAACAGTAATCAGTGAACAATAATCCATGAGCAGTAATCAGTGAACAATAAAAAGTGAATAGTGATTTTTTCACTTTTTGTCTTAAATCAACAGCAGCAGGGGCCTTGTCTAATTCTTCAATCCAAAGAACCAAAACTTGCTGAAAGTAAGCTTGAAATGACTAAAAGCATGAAGAATCTCTTTTTTCAAAACATCATCATTTGCATGGGGCAGTGGTGTGATACAATAGTGGGAATTTCACCAGGGGGTAAACATTGTAGCATTTTGGCCATTATGCAGGCCAGACAAATAGGGAAATCAATCTTCCAATCAATCACCCGAAATATCGTCAATAGAACTTATCAGGGAGCTTAACAGGCTTGAAACAAGTGCATTGGCTAGTTCAATTGTCTGTACTGAGAGGACTTAATCAGTGTCAGGGGCATCAGATGGATAACCATCATAAGGATCCCATGGGGAATCATCATTACATGCATACTCATGATATACAGCATACTGGTTGCAAAATCCACAATATAGAAGTGGCTCATAAACAGGACTTTTTCCTGGTATAAGGAACTTTCTTGGATCATCATGGCCAGTTCTTTCTAAATGGCGGACTACAGAGATGTAAGGTTTAATACCAAAAATATGAATTCTATGTGTTTCCTATGAAATGGTAGTCCTTCCATAGGTCTTGGATGACCTCAAGAATTTGATTATTGAAATAGTTTCTCCAACATTCAACAAGAGCAAAAGGGTCCTTAAAGGATAGGCGGGAATCTCCTTCATACCATTGACCTTGATGGGTGAACCCATTAATGAGTACAAGATGTTTGGAAGGCTGGACATCCATCCAATTATCTCTTTCCCATTTTGGCAAAGTGCTCCAAAATTTGATAGAAACAGAAGGACTATTAATCTGTGAAACAGCCCTTTGGATAATTTGCGGGAACTGGCTAATCTGGTCATGGCTTGTTAGCTTGATAAACCTGATAAAGCCATATTCAAAGATCTAGGACAGCCAGTCAGGGTCCCTGTCATCATCATGGTTTGTTAATTTTGATAAGGATTTCAATTCTAATTTCCCCCTATGGTTCATACGTTGGTGGGCTCAGTTTGGCTCAATTGTTGAAATATTCCCAGAACCATTAATGAATTCTTTTACATATTTCAAAAGTGTGTTCAAAGTTGATTCATATGGTGCTAAATTCCCTCCTTTGCTCCATTTCATTAAGAAATACAAGGTTCCTTGGATCCTGAAATGGCAATATGATAAGGAATGTGATATTCTCACTCGCTGTTGGTATGTTCAATGGTGGGATAAGTTTCCTCACACACAATCAATTATTAACAATGTTACCAGAGAATTCCCATCCCCAAGTGCTTCTCCAGCATTAAGAATCACTACCCTAGTGCAAAAAGCTGATCTGGCTAATGCACCTACTTCTACATCTGCTAAAATCATTAAACCCCCTGCTAAGCCTAGGAAAAAGGGTTCTCCTTTGGATGAGATTCGCAAGGACCGTGATGCCTTATATGCCCTCGTCAAGATGATATCAAAAGAAAAAGAAGCTGCTGATTCAGAAGATGAACGGTCCTCTAAAACTTCTGTTACAAAAGACCCTTACTACCCCTACAATCAGGAGTGGTTTGGTCATGATGAAGAAGAAACTCAGGATTTAGCGGAAGATTGATTCCTTCCCCTATTTGTCTGGCCTGCACAACGGCCAAAATGCTACAATGTCCAAAATGCTACAATGTTTACCCCCTAGTGAAATTCCCACTATTGTTTCACACCACTGCCCCATGCAAATGATGATGTTTTAAAAAAGAGATTCTTCATGCTTTTAGTCATTTCAAGCTTACTTCGGCAAGTTTTGGTTCTTTGAATTGAAGAATCAGACAAGGTCCCTACTACTGATGATTTGAGACAAAAAGTGAAAAAATCACTATTTACTTTTTACTGTTCACTGATTACTATTCACCGTTTACTGTTCACTTTTCACTGTTCATCGGTACTGTTCACTACGCTTTTTATGCCTATTTAAGAGGGAATGTCCCTTATGTTAAACCAAGTTTTGCTCTAGAGCCAGAATCTCTTTAGGACTACTTCTCTCCTTTAGAACTTCTCTCTAGAATTTCCACTATTACCACTATTTCCCTACAAATCCTTGTAACTAGAACTAGTTCAAGCCTTGTAACTGTTAACCTGTTGAGACCTTGTAACTACTACTGTAAGTTCTGCTACTTATTTTCAATATTAACTACTTTCAGCTTTCAGTTTGTTCTATACTTTATATTGTTTTGATCTATATTGCTTACTTTGATTATATCTGCAATACCACCTTCTTGGCTGATTCTACTTTGTTTATTTTAACATAATATTACTGTGCTTCCGCCTTTAACGCTGTGTCCCTTCCCCTGGCTCTAGAGCAAAACTTGGTTTAACATAAGGGGCATCCCCCCTTAAATAGGCATAAAAAGTGTAGTAAACAGTACTGATGAACAGTAAAAAGTGAACAGTAATCGGTGAACAGTAATCAGTGAACAGTAAAAAGTGAATAGTGATTTTTTTCACTTTGTCTTAAATCAACAGCAGCAGGGGCCTTGTCTGATTCTTCAATCCAAAAAACCAAAACTTGCCGAAAGTAAGCTTGAAATGACTAAAAGTATGAAGAATCTCTTTTTTCAAAACATCATCATTTGCATGGGACAGTGGTGTGAAACAATAGTGGAAATTTCACCAGAGGGTAAAATTAGGATCATCCAAAGCAAGAGTAATATCAGGATAACAAGTGAAATAAACAAGACCATCATACAAAGAAGCAGTAATCATACCAAGAATGCTATAAGTTCCCACTATTGTTTCACACTTCTGCCTAATGATGATGTTTTGAAAAGAAGATTCCCCATGCTTTTGGTCATTCCAAGTTCACTTTCGGCAAGCTTTGGATAAGGCTCTTTAGATGAAAATTTGAAGACAAAAAGTGAAATTTCACTATTCACTGTACTGTTCACTTTTACTGTTCATGGCACTGTTCACTCCGAATTTTTGCCTATTTAAGGGGGTTGTCCCTTAAGTTTAGGTCAGAACTATTTCCCTAGAACTTGTTCTCGGAACTTCTTTCTTTTATAAGCCTTTTCTAAAGCCTTTCTTTGAGAGAGAGTTCCTTGTTTCCTACTACCTTTCCCTACAATCTTGTAACTAGAACATATACACATATATTTATATTTATATAAATATATTTATATATATACCTCAGAGAAGAAAACTTTTAGTTGTAGAGAAGAAAGCTACTGCTCTTAGGTGCGTAGAGAAATGCGAGCAAAAGCTTTCTTCTCTACACACACACACACACACACACACACACACATATATATAAGTTGCCTTGAAGCCTACATTAGTCAACTCTTTGGTAAAGAGGAAATCCATTCTATGGATAAAAAGACTATAATGGGCACTGATTAAGAAGTGTTTTTGCCAACTTGCCAACAGATATACAATCTCGTATACTGAAAAGCAAGGCTATGTTTAGGTCTTTTGACCTATGGTTCAAATATTTCAAGAAACTTGTTACAGCTACTATTCCTGATCCTGATGAATTGGATGAATCTGATAATGTATTTATCCAACTAGAATGGGAAGAACACTTTGGGAGTAGTCTCAGAGTGTATGAAAAGAAACATCTATTTCCTGGTCTCCTGATTGATTATGATGATGGTTCATATGTTGCTGATGATGATTCAGATGATGATGATGATAGGAATCCTAACTTGCTTTCCCAAATGTTTGAATATGGTTTTATCAGGTTCATAAAATTAACAAGCCATAAACAGGCCAGTCAACTTCCATAAATTATTCAGACTGCTAGTAAAGGATTTGAAAGTTCTTTTGTTTCCATTAGATGCTGGAGCACTTTGCCAAAATGGGAAAGAGATAACTGGATGAATGTCCAACCCTCAAAGCATCTCATTCTCATTAATGGTTACACTCACCAAGGACAATGGCTTGAAGGAAATTCCCACTTGTCCTTCAATGATCCTTTTGCTCTTGCAGAATGTTGGAGAAATTATTTCAATAATCAAATTTTTGATGTTGCTCAGAATCTATGGAAAGATTATCATTTTATAGGTTGCACAGATAGAATTTCTATTTTTGGTCCCAGACCCTATGCTACTGCCCTTGTTCACTTGCGGATAGAAGGTCATCCTAATCCAAGAAGTCTTCTCACCCCTGGAAAAACTCTAGAGTTTGAGCCACTTCTATATTGTGGATTTTGTAACAAGTATGCTATTTATCATGAGCATGAATGTGATGATTATCCTCCAAAAGATCCTTATGATGGTTATCCATCCGATGCTCCTTCCACTGATTGATGAAAGGCCTCCTTAGGCTACTACTATTTAGAGGCCACTACTACTTTCCCCTGTTTGTCTGACTTGCACAAAGACCAAAATCCTACAATGTTTTTGAAGAATATATTGCTAAAAGCCCTTACAATCCGAAACTGTTTGAAGATACCCCGAATTTGGCGGAAGATTGGTATTGATTCTCCTATTTGTCTGGCCTGCACAACAGCCAAAACACTTCAATACTTACCACTGCTAAAAGCCTGTTTCCCACCAATACAATGCTTCTGAAGATTCCCAATAATGGTGTTCATTTGATTTCTTTTGACACAAAAAGACAACAATGATGAGGTCTAGACCCTTGAATTGAAGGCTTCTGAATTCTACATATCCTCTGTATGATTCCCCAAAAATTTGACTTAAAAAGTAGAAAAATTCACTTTTTACTATTCATCTATCACTATTCACATGTCATTGTTCATCCGTTACTGTTCGCCTGTTACTATTCATGACACTGTTCACTCCGAATTTTGCCTATTTAAGGAGGGTTGTCCCTTAAGAAAAAAGCTTGCTTAAACTTAAGGAACAACCCCCCTTAAATAGGCAAAATTTGGAGTGAACAGTGTCATGAATAATAACAGGTGAACAGTAACAGATAAACGGTAACAGGTGAATAGTGACAGATGAATAGTAAAAAATGAAATTTCCAACTTTTTTACTCAAATTTTTGGGGAATACGAAAGATATGTAGAGTTCAGAAGCCTTCAATTCAAGGGTCTAGACCTCATCATTGTTTTCCTCATATATTTATATACATAAATAAATACATATATATTTATATACATATATATATACATATATATTTATATACATATATATATACATATATATTTATGTATATAAATATATATATCCACATTTATATATTTATGTGTATATATATATATTTATAAATATATCTATATATATATTTAAAATACATATATATTTATATATATACACATAAATATTCACTTGTAGACTTTGAAATTGGTTTTCTAATTGTTCTATTTCTTCTTCAGATTCTAAAGAGGTTTTGTTGAAACTGCATTTATATATGTATATATTTATTTTTATATATATATACAAATATATTTATAAATATATAAATACCTTATATATCCTTTCTTTGAGAGAGTTCTTTGTTTCCTACTACCTTTCCCTACAATCTTGTAACTAAAACATATACACATATATTTATATTTATATAAATATATTTATATATATATCTCAGAGAAGAAAACTTTTAGTTATAGAGAAGAAAGCTACTGCTCTTAGGTGCTTAGAGAAATGCGAGCAAAAGCTTTCTTCTCTATGAAAATGAGAGCGCTCATCTCTTTCTCCTTTCATATATATATATATATATATATATTTATTTATATTTATATTTATGTGTATATATTTATTTATATATATACATATACATATATATTTCTATACATAAATATATATATATATATACACATTTATATATTTGTGTGTATATATATATTTAAAATACATATATATTTATATACATGTGTATATATATATATATATACATATACACATATTTATATACATATATGTATATATTTATGTATATATATAAATATATACACATATAAATATATATACCACACACACATATATACACATATTTATATATTTACGTGTATATATATATATATTTATATATTTATAAATATATATATTTAAAATACATATTTTTTTTATAAACAAATACATATATATTTATACACGTGTGTATATATATATATATATACACACATATATTCATAAATATTCACCTGTAGACTTTCAAACTGGTTTTCTAATTGTTCTATTTCTTCTTCAGATTCTAAAGAGGTTTTGCTGAAACTGCTATATGCTGTATGGATGTCTAGGGTGGCTAATCTGGGGTCTCTGCTAGTCGAAGAGATAATTGGTTTCTTTTTTACTAGTTCTTCTAACTTCTGGTTGACTATTTATAATTCTGTCTTGTATTTAGACCTGAGACTGATTTTTCGGGTTACCCGCAGCTTGACTAAAGGTTTTTCTAGAGCCGAGATAGGCTTAACAAGGTTCCCTAAATGGGGAATGACTATATATGTTTATATATTTATATTAATATTTATAAATATATTTATATCTATACCTCAAGTGCGTAGAGAAGAAAACTTTTACACATTCGAGAGCTCTCATCTCCTTCTCCTTTCTCCTCCTTTATATATATATATATATATATATATATATACATATATATATAAATACCCAGGAGAAAGCGCAGCAGTATTATAGAAGCATAAAACAAAGATATAATAGCAAATAGAGAAGATATAGCAAAATAAATATATTCAAAATAAGATTAAAACGGAGTATAAAATATCAAAACAAAAACTAGTAAAATCTTACTTCAACTGAAAAACTCCTGTCTTTGATACAAAGCTTGGAATAAACTTCTGTCTTTGAAATATAGGATTACAAATAGAAGTCTGTCTGAAAGTATAAAAGATTACAAGGCTATGTCGGTGAGGTCTGGGAGGGAGAAGGTTACAAGCGTCTGTCTTGGCTAAGAGAGGGAGAAAGGGTTCTGTAATTGGATCTAAAACTTAGACCTGTGAGTCTGTCCTTTTATAGAGAAAATAAACCATGTCTGTCTTAAAAAGTAACTCAAGCATGTAAAGTTAGCTTGAGTTAATATGTTGGTGTAAACCTGTATAATCATGGAGAAATTACTATTAATGAACAGTAAAAGTTTTTACTATTCATAAACAGTAATCTGTCGGTGTACTGGTGAGCAGTAGTCTGTCGTGATCTGTCTAGGCACTATTCACGCATGCTGATAAACAGTAAATGTTTGATAATGGTGAATAGTAGCCGCTTTGTCTGCAGTTTTCTTGTTGAGTCTGTCAGCAATCTTTTAGTCGTACATCTGTCACGGTGTCTGTTTTTGGGTCTCATTATTTTCCACATGAATACATTGCGTCTGCCAGCATTGTATTCTGAAAGGATAGTGTCTCTGACGAGACGCCTTCGTACTTTTTTCTAAAATCTTCGCTGAAGATTTCTGGTAGTGGATTGGCAATAATTCTTTTCCTCTGCTGAGGTTAAGAATCTTTTTGGTCTGGGATTTTAGCTTTTGGCTATCTTACTTGCCAGGCAATTGACCGTTAACCTTGGAATTAAGACTAACAAAGTGCAAGTACGCCTTAAAGGCCTTCATGCTATTGTCTAATAAAGTTGAAATGGTGTAGCATGAATGCTACCTTTTCTTTTTCTATCAGGATTTCAACAATCTCACAATGAGATTGTCTATCTGGGTTTCTATTTCATCTGTATTGCCTTGTCTTGCAAAGGGCTTAAAATTCTTTAGGGGACAGTTTTTAAAGGGGAATACAATAAAGTAGCAAAACATCTTTTGAAAGGAAGAAAACAAAAAGGTATTAAGTAATAAATACATCCATTAGTGCTTTTGGGCAAGATCAATGGTATCCCTTATATCATCTGTTACTGGCTCAACTCTGTCAGTGCTTCCTTCTTTAAAAATGGAAATTTCTTTTAACAAGTATGTCTTTGGGGATTGGGGGTAAGATGAACTTGAAGAAAACTTCTGTTTCACATATATTAGTACTAATCCCATTATCTGTCGTGGAAAAAGAATAGAGTTAAGCCAAAAAAAGATTTCCTATAATAACTTCAGAAGATAATCTGTCAGTTAAAAGGAAAGGTGCGTAGAGAAGAAAACTTTTAGTCGTAGAGCTAAGAGCAGTAGTTTTCTTCTCTACGCAACTGAGAGCTCTCATCTCCTTCTCCTTTCTCCCTTCACACACACACACACAAAAAAGAGAAAAGAAAGGAGTGCATTGTTGCTAAGGTAAATACCTAAATTTTATTTTTATATTTATATATATATATAAATATATATTTATATATATACACATATATATGAGTCACACCCTAATAGTACTGGCATTTCTAAAAATAAGTATTTCTCAAATTTTTAACTCTTAGTGCACAGTATCTATAGTTGTGCAATGTAACAGCAAAAAAAAAAAAAAAGTTTATATATTGACAATTATCCAAGATATTTGTTGTGATGAAGTTTACGCGGGCTCTGTTTTCTCACACACTTTCTCTCTCTCACAGGAGAGCTTAATGGACGATCTGATCAGAGGTTTTTGGGTTATTATTTCTATATTGAGCTAACCATTGCTCTGGTTTTTCGATTTAAACTATTTATTTTCTTCTAGTGGCTAGTTGGATTTGAATTCTAAGAGCATTTATATATGGGGTGCTGAAAAATTATTATTTATTACCTTAAAAAAAATTATTTTATCTATTTTAAAACTTCTTTTAACAATACACTCAATATCTCATTTCTTATTTTAATATACAACCTATTATAATAATATAAATAATTTCAACCAATTTAACATACAACCAATTAAAATAAATATTAAATAAAAACTCATATACCTTTCTCTCTTCCCCACATATCGGTCTCTCTTCCTCAACCAAATGGATCAAAGCCTTTTAACCAAAATCGAACGACCCAACCACCACAGCACAACGAGAAGAAGCTTAAAACTAGGGTTTAGAATACTGGCTTTAATTTTAATAACAGCATTGAAGTAATATCTTACTTCATATAAGATCACTTTGAAGATTATACTTCTCAGTAATTTTGATGCTGAAGCAGAGCTACTGCAGACTCTGCAACCAAAATAAAAAGGACGAGTGTGCCACATAAGATAACATGTAAAACTAGCCAAAGTTTTGAGGCATTTAATATGCAAGTGATGAGCATGACTTGCAGAAAAACTAGTGATGCTGTGAAGGCTATAATAATCATGTTATTCTGTATTGTAAATGGACTAGTTTGAGTTCCAAAAATTTCCAGGCCAGATTTAGAACATGGGCATGGATCTTCATTAGAAAAAACATTTAACTTATCCTCATCTACACCTAAGATGAAATATGGTACAATGCTGCATATCTAGTCATAAAATGGTAATTCCCTCGTCAATAACTTCATCAATCATTCAAACTACAATTCTTTTGTTAGAATTCTGTATTCTCTCATTTATAAGGTCCATGTAAACAAAGCATGGATCAAGTATTCTTAGAAAACTTCTTGATTACAGGGATTCCTGTGTACCTACTTTTATAATGCACTCCTTTTGCCAACTTCTATTTGGTCAACATGCATCATTGGGACAACTTTTATATTCAAAGCAGAAAGCCAAAGCAATTGGTTTCACCACAGCGGAAAGCCAAAGCAATTCAACATAATACACACATACAATATGGCAAAAATTGATTGAAAAGATCCATAACTAATACCCAAGTTCAAACATATACAATGTAGCAAACATTGATTGAAAAAATTTATAACTAATATTATAAATTCCTAGTTATTGAATGGAAAGCACATTTCCCAGACAACCAATACTAACAATCCCTTGGATTGAGCCTTGCAATCTCGTTGTGCCTGTACTCACAATAAAATAAAATAAAAAATCAATCAATCAATATTTGTATGAAAACTGTAAAGGAAACAGAGATTATGATTAGAACTTGAATAATGAAATCACAAAAGTCGAACAATTAGAACTCGAAATAGGGAAATCGATGATGAGCTCAGTTTACAGAGAAATGTGAAACGAAAATCATGGGGAAATCAATGAAAAAGTGTGGGTAAACCAAAAAAAAAAAAAAAATCAAAGACGAAATTAGGGTTTGTGACTTCCATGATCAAATCGTACCTAATGATCGTCGAGTCGAGCTGAGTTTGGATTTGTGCTTTCTCAATTTCTGTGAGAGAGTGAACTAAAGTAGAATTTTTTGCTTTGTGGCTATCTTTTTTTAAAAAATTTTGTGGGCTTTTTCAAGGGCTGAAAATTTTGTCATATTTTATCATGGGTTTCGGTTTCATTCGGTCGGGTTTCGGTGTTTGGGAGGGGAGAAAACAAAAGCAAGAAAAAACAGAGAAGAAGATCTGAAGAGAGAGAGAGAATTGGGGGAGGGGGTCGGCGTCGAAGAAGAGAAAATAATAAGTTGCTAGAGTGTGACTGTGTGAGAGAGAAAAAATGGGAGCGGCGGCTGAAGAAAAAAGAATAAAATGCGGCTGGAATATAACTAGGTTTAAAAAACTTAGAGTATCCGTCGCAGCTAGTGCAAAAATTATGCCATTTTGCTATACTAAATGCCTACTTTATTATTTTACCACATCATTTTGCAACATCTCATTTATCAGATGTTTTATAATTCAATTCTATACATTAAAATAATATTTACTACACATTAAAATACATTATTTTGGTTTACCACATCTGTCCGTACCGTTGCAAATTTGCAACGGTATGGACACAAAATGATATATGTGCCAAATATATGCAACATCTGCTAGGGAGCTATTTTTTGTGTTTGGTGTGGGATATGTGCCAAATGCTAAGCATTTGGCTCATATCCCACATCTACTGTGGGTGCTCTTACAGCCCGTTTGGTAGAGATGATAAGGAGCATTTGGTACATGTGTTTAAATAACAGTTTTCAGTTTTTTTGAAAATATGTGTGGGTGAAAAAGTGTGTAGAAATATGTGTAATATTGTTTAAAAACTAAAAATATGTGTTTAAGTTTATGTACCAAACGGACCCTAAACAACTCATTTTCAGTTTTTAAACAACATTACATACTTTTTCATCCACACGTATTTCAAAAAACTACAAACAATATTACTCAAACTCTTTTACCAAACGAGCCCTTAAAAACTTTTAAAACCCGAACTCCTAGCCAGCACACTCACATTATACCACCAAGCTACACACTCATACATGTTTTAATATTACATATATATCTATATATCGGTTCGGTTCGGTTCGGTCGTGCGGTGAAAAAGAATAAGTCTGGTACCACACATTTTGGCACAACAAATGCCACAACTCGCCACATGGCGAGTTGTGGTTGGTGGAGGGATGATGGAGTTGTGGCATTTGTTGTGCCAAAATGTGTGGCACTAGACTTACTCGGTGAAAAAATCCAACACCGCCACTAAACCGAAAACCGAAAAAATTATATATCTCAAACCGAAACCGAATCAAAGTAACAGAAAACCAACTGAAACTCTAAAATTTTGATTGGTTTCGATCAGTACAATCAGTTGGTCAGTTATTCTTACACCCCTAGTTGCTTAGGAGAAGTCGATAAAACACTAGTTCCAAGTTCTCCCAACTCAAAAAACAAATCAGTCTACATTATCATGAAAGTGAGCAAGTCATTTTGGAGTTTGATTTGTGTCCTGTCCTCAAAAGAACATCAACAAGCTAGATCCCTTTTTGTAATAAGGCAGTCTTACAAGATTAGATGATAAATCATCTTACTCTATTTTTCGATGTTCAACTCTACCTAAAATTTCACTAGCTTTCATGGCTTCTAATCTAAATGTCCGTTCCTACGTCAATACAATATAGTAATTGATGCCACTTGTCCAAGTTTGAATTTTGTTACGCCAACCCTAATAAATTTCTAGGGTTTTAAAAAACTAGTCTAAGTAATACACTAGTCTAAGAAAAATTTCAGTTAGTTCAACTGGTAAAATTTCTTGTCTTGAATTTCAAGTAATAAACTAGTCCAAGTAATAAATAAATAAAAACCTTATAGCCACAAAGAAATAATTTTTCTAAATGTTTTATATACTGAGCAAACAACCTTTTATTTTTTATTTTTTTGAGAATCTAAGTGAACAACTTAACACATACTTATTATGATTAATATGCAGGTTAGCATGACAATTCATATAGATTTGGTTTGCACTTAAATAGCAGTGAACCACCACGCATTATTGACGCAATGGTCACTCTATAAGTATAAGTGCTTGTGGAATGTGGGGGTAAGGGTCGAGATTCAAGTCTCTAAGAGGGAGACTCGCACATATATACACTTAGATTAGACTAGAGTATAATTTCTATCTTATAAAAATAAATAAAAATAAAAATTCATTGAAGACCACTCTTCTAGTGTGTGTGTTTTTTATTATTTTTTTTTAACTTTCTTTACTTTGTCGTGTAATGCAATGGAAAACAATTGAACTAATATTGTTCATGTCCGAATTCCAAAAGATATGAAATGGTTTTGTAGACTGATTATTAAGGGCCCGTTTGGTAGAAGAGTCTGAGTAATGTTGTTTGTGTGTTTTTGATATACGTGTGGGTAAAAAAGTGTGTAATGTTATTTAAAATGTGAAAATATGTGTTAGAACTAGGCTACCAAACAGGTTGCCAAATATTTTGAGGAAATATATAAAAGATTTTAACTACATTGTTGCGTTGTGTAACATTGTTAGGTAAATGATAGTCTCAAACCCCCCGGCCCAAAAAAAAAAGTAGATCTATATTCTCTGTTGAGAAATATCCAAAACAAAACTGAGAGTTGGAACTTTACTTACCAGTTCATTGTGTAGCATTGCTTCGTAACATTACTTCATGAACTTTGCTACATGTTGTCAAGTTCAAAACTGGGCAAGTTACTTCGATTCACTAAAATGGTTTGATTTCTTAAAGTGTGTTTCATTTCCATCATCTAAAGGCTATCGCATCTAGCTTTTCTAGCCGGAAAAAAAATAACAGGAGCTAATTATTCAGTAGTCATACATTATACACAAAAAGATTTAATTAGGAAGCAGATTTTTTCTCTCTACCCTTTTCTTTTTCATTAGTAATTCAGAGGCACATATCTCAATACCATGATTGCTAGAGGAACAATTCTCGGAACAAGGGAAATAAAGAAGAATAGTCGTCAGAACAAAAGTCATTATTTTCTCATTAGGACATCATCTAGAATGTAGCTGCAATCTGATGGAAGGAACCCACCTACATACCCCTAAAATAAACAAAACCATCCACCCCAAATTAAATCTGAAACTAAACATGGTGTCGAGGTCCAGAAACTTCATAAATTAAACTCCCATTCAAGTGGCAAAAAGAAAAGGGGTTACACAAACTGTGTGCAAAAATACTAAATGGGCTTCTTCATCTTATTTGTCTAATTACAAATGGATGATAAAAATTAATAAATACGGTGTTTATTCTTCACTCATCCTATCCATATCCACTTAAACTTCTTTGTTCTTCTTCTGGTTGCGGATCTAATTTTAAGACCTTGTGTGATCAACTCACTGAGACTTTACAGCACTTGGTTGGTCAGGCTCAGGATGGCTGGTTTACCTTCAAGGTCTTGAACCTTTAACATTTATGTTTAATGATTACAGTTGTATAGTTGTCTACCTTTGTCAAAG
This sequence comes from Notholithocarpus densiflorus, assembly GCA_030021035.2. Lineage (NCBI taxonomy): Eukaryota > Viridiplantae > Streptophyta > Magnoliopsida > Fagales > Fagaceae > Notholithocarpus > Notholithocarpus densiflorus. The sequence continues at coordinate 6,004,946 of JARYZH020000011.1, forward strand.
GTGAGAAAGATAAGGAGTTTTTTGAAGATAAAATATCAGGAAGTTTATTCACTCTTAATGGTTTAAATCAATAAATGCAGTCTGTCCCTAAAGTTAAGAGTCTGCAGAAGAAACTATTAGAATTCGTGAATGTTATCATCCAAAATATTTTCCTGTAAAATCTGTTCAGTTTCTAAATGAGGATCATTTGGGTTATATTACTAAGATAGAACTTAATTATAGATTTATTCGCAGAATTGTGTGTTAGCACCATGTTAATCTGACATTCTCTATTGTGATTGAATCCTGCTTATAGATGGAAAAGAACTGGAGGAACTCAAAATTGGGAGCAAGGAAAAAGATAAACTTTATAGAGATGAAATGTGCAGGACCGCCAATCTCATAGAGGAAAAAGGTAAACATTTTTCTTGGCAGATTTTTAGGTGGCATTTGTCATTTTTATTGCTAAAGGCTGACAGCTTGCTCCTCCTATGGACTGCTGGTTCATATGGAAAAATGATAAAATATAACCGAATAAATTTAGATCACAGCAATTATAGAAGAACTTCATTAGGCTTTGATTTCACTATCTATTTATTACTTTGGAAGACATTTGAAGTTCAAGCATCAAAGCACCATAAGATTTGCATATGCTAGGTTCACCTTCACGGCTCAAAGAATAATAAAGTAGATGGCCTTTGGAGCTATGCAGTTATAATCAGTTTTGGAAACAAAGCCAAATTCCTCACCATATGATCTATACATCTTAAAATCTCCAATTTTTAGAAAGGGTTGCATTGAGGGGTTACAGAACAAAATAATACCACTTTAAACAGGCTTAGACACAGAAAATTACCACAAAAGACTGAACTTCTGATGGAACCGTTGATTTGAGAACTCCCACTTCTAAGAAACCCGCCAACAGTTTAAGAGCAGAGTTTATCTGTAACAAAATCCTATTAAAATCTAACAAGTCAAACTAATTTCATATAATCACAAAACTTCAAACTCATTACCTTATCTGTTTCCCCCATAGTAGACTGAGGATTCTTATGAATTAGGATTGTCCCACCAGGCTTCAATACTCTTAATATTTCCTCAAACAACCAGTCAGTGGGAAATTCAACTGATCTACAGATACAAATAACAGTCTCAAAAGAGGAAGACTCCACAGGCAGCTGATCTGTTGTAATTCAAGACCATAATCGGAAGAGAAATGAGAACAGAATATTTGAATTAGAACTACTATGGAAACATTCTTTAAAAAAAAAAAAAGGAGGCTTGAATTTAAAAGACCCTGTAAGAAGGTCAGGTAAAAAAATATAATCATGGCACCTGAATAAAAGGGCTAATAGACTTATAAAATTATGTATCTTGTTAGTAGGGGCTTGTAAAACCAAGCTATTTATAATCTGAAATTATACAATAAACAGCACAAAGACTTCCCTATAATAAGAAGCATAAGAAACGGCTATAAATAATAATCATGATCCAAAATTTTCTATAATTAAATTAAGAGAAAAATAAATAAGGAATAATATAATTACTGGTTAAGTTTGTGAAAATGAAAGTGTGTTTATATATATATATATATATATAAGTTGTTCAACCCAAACATGGCCTTGAATTTCAAAATTATTGTAGGAAAAATAATATTCTATGCTCCCCAGTTATATATCACTGAGATATCAGGCTGAAGCCACAGAGCTTCTATGCATACACAAAGAGTTCACATAACTTGACTATAAGCTACACAAACTACCTTCATACAATCTATTTCTAACTTCAGCAAGAATGATGTATATTAAGTTCAGAATTAAATTTAAAAAGGCACATTCTTTTATTGGATAAATAGAAGGGGGAAGAAAGTCACAAATCATAATACACTCCTCCTGATATCATAGAGGTAAATGAAAAAGCATCATACCAATCCCACATGAGAGAGAGAGAGAGAGAGATGAATGTGTGTATCTTTTCGAGGATATTACTTACATAATATTTTGGTCTAGTGAATGGCTAGTACCCAGTAATAATAAGAAATAAGTTACACAGTCCCAACAGCAACCTCAATTTGGATGAATAGGCACACAATTAATGCAGTCTAACTCAACTCTCAATGGATTCCCCGATGTTTACATCTATAGAAATATGAATTGCACATAGATCACTGTTACAAAACCCAAAAGAGGCAAGAGAAAGAGAAACATACTCAAAAGAAGATGCTTGAGTAATAATTTTAGGATCACATTGTTCAACCCCTTGAATACCGAGCTCACTCACTGCAGTAGAAACAGCGTTAATTGAGAGAACTGAATCATCTGTAAATGCCAGCAGACTACCCTTCATTGTGGTGGTAATGGTATCCTCCATATCAAAATGTAAAATGTCCCGCTGCCCAATCAAATATCAATCTTTCTTTAGCAGTTAAATATCCCATACTTGCTTAAAACTCGAGTTCTAAAACTGTAATACATAACTAAATAACTTTGTTGGAGTGCTTTTTTCCTAAAATTATGCTATTTGGCCAGATAGTTGCTAGCATGTTTATTCTTTCCATTATTATAATGGAAAATAGAGCTAGCTTAACATACAACTGATCTATACTCAAATTGTTACTTTTTTTTTTTGATGAGCTCAAATTGTTACTTTATATTGCAAGTTGGGACACAAACTTATTAGTTAAATACCTAACACTAACACTAACACCCTAGGTAAATACCTTAAGCAGATTGTTCCATTTAGCCATAAATAATCACACATTATCCCAACTATTAGCATATGAAACTCAAGAATATAAATAACAGTACATAACTGCAAATTCAAAAACTCTAAATTATAGCGTCACATATTATTTGTGGTAAGCCTTTTTTTTATTTTTTATTTTTAAGAATACTCTGTTTGGTAATTTTATTTGAACAACAATTTTCGTTATTTAAATAATACAACACGTATTTTCACAACACTTTTTCATTCACACATATTTCCACAATACTTAAACAACGTTACTAAAAATCTCTTATCAAATGGGCTCTAAGTATTTTAACACACACATACACACGGGGAGAGAAGAAAAGTTTTTAAATAAACTAACAGTAATATATATCTAAAATTGTCTAACTCTTGGATACACTGACTTTAAATCTCTTTAAATCACAATATCACACTCATTTTCTAGCGTGGGATTAATCACTGTTTTTTCTTTTTGAGAATATAATTGATAATAAAGAGAGGTATTGTGGCCTAGAAAAAAATAAAAATAAAAATAAAAACAATAAAAAACTGTCAACTCAGGTATTGTTAAAAATGTGACAAATATTTTTTCAAGTAAAATCACTAATTTATAGCCATTAAGAGAGAGAGAGAGAGATAACTTGGTGTGGCCTTTGAGCACAATCTCATTACTAAGCAGAATCCGATACCGATTCTCTTTTTCTTCTTCCTCTGAATCCGAATCACCGAAACTCAGTCCCGGCGACGGTCTCGGCTTTGGAATGGAAGACATTAGATGATGGATCATAGATCATGGGCCGGCCCACACTATTCAGACCGACTATCCCCTTTCTCTTTTCTCTTGTAAGTCTAGCCCAACCCAATACTCAATGCTTTCTATTAAAAACTCATTTCAATTTTAGCCCATTAATCTTTCTATTAGCTTTTTTCTTTTAATAAAAAGGTTGAAGTTTCTACTTTCTATTAAGCAACTTGTTTCCAATAAACTTTTTTTTTTTTTTAAGAATCACGTTTCTAATAAACTTAATGTAATCATTTTTAATCCCTAATGTGTTTGGAATAATGATAACTTGTTAGTTTTTAGTTTGTTTATGTTTTGTAAGTGATTAAAAGCAATCACTTTAAATTAGGGATGACAAAATCACCTTGTCCTGCTTGACCCAGCTTATCTTCTACAAATTTTCCTCGCTCAAAGAGGTGATGGGGCAAGAACGAGTTTTACTCGTCCCGCACCACCCCGAATGTATATAGATATATTTTATTTAATATATATTTGAATTACTCATACATATAATTTAATTTTTGGTATACACATCCTAGTTATAATATAGTTTTCTATAAACATTTTATATTACAATTTTCAAAATGCTTTTCTATAGGGTTGTTCGTTCCCTTTCTATTTCATTTTTATCTTGTCAATGTTAGAACCATCTCATTAAGGTTAGTAACATACTTTCAATTTGCCTCAAACCCAACTTGCCCTGCTTTCTACCCCTATGGATTTTCCCCACCTCAAAGTTGGTACAAGGCAACCATGATCCAAACCTACCCTGCCCATTTCCATACCTAATTTAAATTTTAGGGAGTAAAATCACTCATGTTTTAAAGTTTAAAAACCAACCATGTATTTTTCTTTTTTAATTCATTACCATTTGTTAAAGAGGTAAATTAATTTGTTTTTTGTTACCTATAGATATAAAATAACTATTTATGTAAAATAACTCTTTTTTCTTTCTAATAGTTATGAATAACTAATTATGAATATTTATTAACAAAAAAAAAAAACAATTTATTTGGAATATTACTTTGGCAACAATTGAGAGAAAATGCAATCAAATAATAAAATAGATTTAATAAAACATGCAGTCAAGAATATAAAAAATTGATTATGCACTTAAATTAGTCTAAATAATTAAATATTTGTGAATTCCCTCAAGTACAACATTCATAATCTAAATTATATTGCTAATAACAATTTATATTTCCTAGATTGTTAAAGTGTATGGGTGAAATAGAAAAAGGAACCACAATAAGGGTTCTTAGTGAATGTGAAGATCAAGCAAACTGAATAGAATCCAATCAGTTGGTGGGTCGAAGGCACTCCAATAAGCTAGTGAGTGATAAGATCACACAATAAGCTTGAAGAAAGAATGAATGAAAGTAGAGAATAAAGAGAAAGATCTCTGATTTGTGGGATATTTCTAGGGTTCCCCTAATGGATTTTGGTGGCTATTTTACCATTCAATTAGACGGAGAACTTGACAACACACCACCCCCTTAAGTCAGATGAGGGGATCTAATCATAAGAAGTCTTCCTCATGGTTGTTAGGGGCAAGGTCCCATTGCAAATTTTCTTTTCTAGGCAAGTAAGATTGGTAGCTAACCTCTATGCATGCTTTGTAGTTTGGGCCGAAGTAGGCTACCTCAAACAAGAGGTTTGATTGTTCTGGGTGTAATTCGATCGCACTACACAATTTTGACCAAAGAGGCATACTCAGGGACTTGATTGGCTAATTGGCCTCAAGTTTAGCAAAATGTCTTCAAGTCAATGAAGAAGTCTAGTTTTGCACCACACTCATTAGGCTTGGCCTACTTGGATTGAGCCCCCTAAGCCTACCAATTCCAAGCTTGTGCATCCTTTTTCTAAACTATTAGGTCTTTCAATTTCCCAAGACGATCGAGTTGAGGAAGTGGAATCTTGCAAGTTTTGTGGGTATTTCTTACTGTTTTGAAGATTGGTAGGTTCCACTCATTGGAAACGAAGCTATTTGTTTGAATCATTGGGGTGTGAGCCCTAATGGATAGTTGTTATTTTGAATGACATTGCTTCGATTCCTTTGAAAAAGTTGCGGCTCATTAATAATCCATTCATTTATCATTTTACAAACAAATTTAAAGGGAAAATGTTAAGGACACAAAAGATCTCATAACTTTTGCCACAATTCGTTATGTAGTGAGCTATGAGTGGTGGAGGTCAAATGGTGCGTACACATCTTCATCACTCACAACTTGCCACATGGCGAGTTGTGACAAAAATTGTGAAAGTTTTTGTGTCCCTAGCATTGCTCAATTTTAAGGCATCAACATGTAATTGCCATATTGGTTATTGGCTAGTTATATTACTACGAATATTGGTTTGTTTCCAAATAGCCGTACTAATTTATAAAAATGCACACTAGTGTTCTTTTTATTTTATTTTATTTTATTTTTTAACTTGCTTGCATTTCTTAAGTCTAGCTCTATTGTTAAAGAAATAAACCCAAAAAAATATGGTCTATGTATTTTTTAAAATAATATAACAATTGTGTATCTCAAAAAGGCTATTAAATTTGGGGGGGGGGGGGGGGGAAGTTTATATGGGATAACATAAAAAGCTTTAATTCATAAAAATGAGTATATTTATTTGTACATATGGGATAACATAAAAAGAAAAAAGAGTATATTTATTTGTATTATTATCCTTGGTTCCACCATAAAAATGAAAACCACCATCTTTCCTAATCTCCCATGTGTGTTTATTTCTTAAAAAAAAAAAAAAAAAAAAAAGATGAATAACTGTCTCACATTATTTAAGAGAGTGTATTGTATGTATTATAATTTGCTCCATCATTCTTTAAAAGTTAAATGTGACTTTTAAGGGAAGTTTGTGGTGTGCTTTTATGTTAGAAGTTAGAACCACATTCCTTCTCACTTGTGTGTGTTTATCTATGAAAAAATGTTTTGAAAAGAGAAATGTTATGTCCACAACATTTTTACAATACTGTCATAACAAATCATAAGTGGCAAGTTATTATTTGCTATTATGGGTGGGCAAAAAAGTAATTTAAGTTGTGAATTCAAATTAGAACCAATAACAATTTACCACCTATGATTTGTTATGAAAGTATTATGAAAATGTTGTGGACGTAGCAACTTTCTTATCACACGCACTCCACACATGCGATGAGGCTCTTTTTTTATTTTGAGTTTAATGTAAATTTTTAATTTGAATTTATCTATTGTTAGTGACATTACCGAGGAAGGAATTTTTAAGAAACTAAAATTTAGAATTTGAAATGGAGTAAACTGTTAGTTTAGTGTTTGTTAATTTTTAGGAAAAAATGTATCAAATGTGTGTGAGATATATTTAAATAAAGAGTGTGCTAATTTTTAAGAAAAAAGTTTATCGGTTAGTTTTTTTTTTTTTTTTTGAATTTTGAATTTTGTTGAATTACAATTTTAATCCCATTTTTTTTTTAAGAATAAAGATTATCTAATTAAATTATGGGTATTTTTTATATTTTTTGAAACCATAACTAACTTTCTGAATCCTCTTAATATATAAAGATTATAATAATTAAAATACTTAAAAAAAATTTTATATAAAAAATGTAAATATTTGTTTATATAAAAAATAACTTCAAAATTAAACTCGTCAAATTCATAACCACAGTTTATTGCGTCTTTTTTTTTTTTTTTTTTTTTTTGGAGATATATTGCATCTTATTTAAACTCGTCAAATTCACGCGCGTGCTTAAGTTAAGGCGATTAACGTTAAATACTGTCTTATCTTCAATAACCCTAGTTACTGACTCTCACTCTCTTTCCTTGGGCTCCAAGACTTCCAAATTTCTTTTATATATTTCAGTATTACCTCTAACCCTAATTCTCATATCCTATCATTTGCAATCTGTCTTTCACTTTCTGAGACTCTCTCTCTTTCCTTGTGCTCTAAGACTTCCTTTTTTTTTTTTCTCCTCTTTTGTGATTTTAACTGACCTGTTGGTGATATCATTGCTAATCAAACATGAAAAACGAATTGGATTTCTGGCTTCCGAAAGCAAGTTCGTTGATTAATAAGGTTCGAACTCGGTTTGCAGATGACGATAGCATTTATGAGTCGTTCTTGGTTTTGCTCATTTCATACCATAAGGGTAAGGGTAAAGGGCAACAGGATATGAGTCGGCTTTGTAAAAGGATCCACAATCTTTTCAAGGACCACCCTGATCTGTTCCATGAATTCTTCAGCTTTGTTTCAAATTCGGTTCCTAATGAAACCACAACCAATAAGTCATGTTCTTTTGACTTGCAAGCTTTGTCCCAGCAAGGAAATTCTCTGTTCAAGAAGATTCAAAGCTGTTTACGTGGGTCGGATTATCATTACAACTACTTTTTGGAGCGTATTCACTGCTACACTTCTGGACATATAGGGCTTGATAGTGTTCTTGGAAGCTGTCCTCTGGGTTTCGTGGATGAATTGCATAGTTTTATCAAATATTGTGAGAATTTGGGTGGGTTTCCTGCTCCTGCTGCTGGTGTATTATGTGAGAGTTCATTGGGCTCAGGCCAAAAAAAGCGTAAAGGGTCTCATTTGTCTACTGGTTGTGGTATTGGTGATGAAGTGAAATCGTCTCGTAAAGGCCAACAGTGGCACAAGTATGTGAGGGATGATAATTTTTGTGGATTTCTCGCTCCTGCTCATGCTGTTCCAGCATTATGTGAGAATTCATTGGACTTGATGCGAAAAAAGTGTAAAGGCTCTCATATGTCTGCTGGTGGTGGTGGTAGTGGTGAAAAAGCAAAACCATCTCATAAAGGCCAACAGAGGCAAAAGCTTATAACTAAGGATGATGAAGACCATGAACCTGACCTCTCTAAGTGTACAAAAGCTACACCTAGTTACCGGATTTCAAATGGCACTTTGGTGTGTGCCAATTTGGATTACTCTATAAAAAGAATCAAAAAAAGCGAGGAGCAGAAAGTTTGTGAGGATTTTGAGGACCTGAAATATGATCGGGATAGGTTCCTAACACCTATAAGATCAACAATAGAGTGTGCAGAGTGGTTAATGAATGAGATACAGGGTAAGTCATTGGAGGAGCCTATCATAGTAGAAGACTACTACTTTAATACAAAGCATATTAAATGCATTGAGACACACTGTAATGTCAAAGGTGATGAGTTACGGGAAAACCCAAGACGTGTGTTACCTGAAATTCTTTATCGCCTTCGCCAAAAGCTAGAAGAGTTTAAGAAGGAACAAGGGTCTGTTACATTCAAAAATTACTGTATCTTTACGGGAAATATGAGATAGAGTTTGAAGAAGTAGATTGCATATGATTGTTATGTATCTCTTTGTTTTTGTTTCAGTTAGATATCTAGTAAATATTTTTTCAAGTGAATAAAATTTTTAGATGTGAATGATCAGTCTGACAATATGCAAATTTATGTATTTTAAGTACTGTTAATACATTGTGTTATGATTAAATGCTTATTGTTTAATGACGGATAGGAGGAATCCAGCTGGAAAAATTGCAGGTGGCTAAAAACGGAATTATAAACTAACTATATGTCCTTTCGCCTGATGTTCTTTGTGAAATGATTGCACATGAAGTTGCCATCAGTTTAATCCCTCTTTCTTATCTGCTACTTTAAGAAATAGAAGAGTTTTGATGTTAGCTTGTTTCCTTCTGTTTTTATCATCATCATAATATCTTTTGATCCCTGTCTCCTCCTTTTGGCAGCTTTAACATGATCCAAATTATTACTCTATTAATAATTGACTGTTTCCTTTTTTCTTATTTATTTATGATTGTTGAAATCTGAGCTGCCAATTGATATGCCTGATTACTTGTGGCCATATATGTGACTTAAATTTTCTTGCAATAATTTGTTGGGTACCAATTTTAAATTTTGCACAAGCTTAGACAATGTTTTAGAGGTTTATATATTTAAGGTAAGTTATGATTTTGTCACAATTGCTGGTTGAGTTAGTGACATTGTATGCTATCAGCTTAAATGAGTTTGACATGGTACTCAAAACATCTATGTGTGTTGAATCTGTTGATCGGAGGCTGGTAACGAAAGAAATCACCACTCATATTCATGACCAGAATTGTTATTCATGTTATTTGCCGAGGATACAGGGTTTACTCATTGGAACTCATCATACTTAGAATCTTTTTTGATTTCCTTTGAAAAGAAAACTTCTTAAGTGGAAGAAATATTGCCTTGAATGTTAAAGATGTGTAATAGTAGTGATAATAATGCATTAATGCTGCGGTTGATGTCTAGTTGCTAACTGATTAATAACATGGGAAACTTTGTGTAATATCGAACATATGATTGGGGATTTTTCTGTTTGCCAAGCGTAAGTATTATGATTGGGGATAATACTCTCTCTCTCTCTCTCTCTCTCTCTCTCTCTCTCTCTCTTATGTCTATGAATTTATACTAGTGATTTCTATGTAGAAAGACCAACATTTTTTAAAGGCATACTGATTTCTGTTTCTCCACTTGAGTATTGGAAAGAGGTGACAATGACCTATTTTTCAAATGAAACCTCCTCTCTCCTTAAGAACTGGGTGGAGGTTAAGGCCCACTTTTTTTTTTTTATTTGCTCAGTTTTGAACCAGATTTAAAAAAAAAAAGATGTAAATGTTTGGTTTCTTTGATTTCTGTTGTCTTTTATGTATTGCAACCTAATTTACTTTTTAATTCATAGAACTTCTTTCCTTGGTATTAAGAACGGGGTCTTTCTGTGCAGCCTGGTTATCTTTGTAAAATGTTACCAGTTCTGTGCTTAATATCATCCAGAATCATTGGAAAATAAATTTTATAGTGACATTAACTAGTTTTTTGTTTTTCTATTAGTGCATGACTAATAGAAAAGTAATTTATAGAATGATTATGTAAGTTTCTTTTTATTCTTTTTTTTTTTTCGTCAAATGCAATTGAGTCTTGCTAAATTGTCTACTCTAAAATTCAATTTTTCCTTCAATCCCCTGCCCGGGCAGGTATGTTTCGGTAAAAACATGTGTCATGTACAAATTTTGTGTGCTTCTAGATGTTCAGGCAAAGATATTACCTGGAGTAACCCATTGTCAGAGCATGAACTATGTTTTTTGCATATTATCCGTCTAATAGCAGCATCACTAGATTCTTAGGAGAAATGCTCAGTGCTGGTCTTTACATTGTATGTTTCAGTTGGATAACTTCTCCTGCAGCACAGAGCGTGAAACAATTGTCCTGGATAATTGCCTGATGATTTCCTTTCAGCAGGTAAGGGTTAATACAGTGTAAAGGTGTAGCTTCTTCTTCTTTATTTCTCAAGTCAAAGTTTTGTGTCTCCCAATACTGAACTTATAAAGAGTTTATTTATTTATTTATTTATTTTTATAGCTTTATATGCTGAATATTTGGGAGTATTGGAATGGAATGAAATAGAATGTAATTTATTAAATCTTGGGTTATGGAGATTGCTGAAATAATATGATATCTCTGAACAAATATCAGAATTAGGAATATACACTGACCTTAGGTGTATGAGCTAAATTAAAGGATCTTTAAATTTGCAGGATATATGCTTTTTTTAATGGAGTGGTTAGAAGTCAAAATAGGTTTTTTACCTGCTGATGATATGGTGTACAGATATTGTAATGAGTTGGATTGAGGTCTTGAACTCTTTTTTTAGATTGAATATGGACTGCTTTTGGAAGTTAATATAAACCTCAAACTTAGGCATACAAGGGTAGTTTTGATATTTTGGAATTGGATTGTTTTTCAGTTTATGAAGCATACAAAATTATGTTGCAAATCTTGGTGTAGGACAAGGTGGTGGAATGATACAGGGCATGACAAGTGAAGCTGTTTTAGTTTTTCTATTGGCTGCTCTTGACAATAATTTAAGGAGGCTTGGCAAAAAAGGCCTTGAAAAGATGTGGTTTATGCAAATGATCAAGAAAGGCCTTTAGTGTCCGTTTGGGAACAGTTTATCTAGCTTTTTGCTGAAAACTTTTTGATGAAAGTGTGCTGAAATATACTTGTACCTTGAAACAATTTGAAAAAGTGAAAAAAAAAGGGGGAAAAATGATGTTTTAAAAAATTGTACATAAAAGTTAAAAGCTAAAACTTAACTTAAAGCTGATGCCTAACTCATCCTTTGTGTCCATGACTCGAAATTGGCTTGATTATAAAATCAACCACTGTCCCCAACCTATCCACTTGGTGGGGCAGGGGAAAACATGCAGGGTGAATGTGTCTTTCAATTACGGCATTGAAAAAGTTAGCAAGATGCTTCTCCTTTTTGAAAATTCAATGTGGATTAGATATTATGTATTAGAATTTACCAAGTTTTCAAAAAAGAAGAAAAATTAGAAGAGACAGAAATGGTTTGTTAGAAGGCAATTCATTTACGTAATATGTATGTCTCTTATAAAAAAAAAAAAATTAATTAATTAATTCTTTATGTTCTCTTTTGAGAAACACCAAATAGACTCTTTCCAATGTTTTACTTGTTATGGAGGAGTTTGTGTTTTATTGTTATCAGTGTTAAAAGAGCCTCAAGACTGCCTCGTGAGATATTTTTATTTTATTTTATGTAATTAACGCATTTGAAGATTTGGACAATCTTACAATGCTTGCAATGCATCTTCTCTTAAGATAGAGTGATTGGATGTGGTTTCATGTAGATGCTGCATATGCTGGAAGTGTTTGTATATGTACAAGAGTAACACCACTACATTGATGGTGTTGAAGAACTTGACTCATTTAACATGAATGCACATAAATCATTCTTACAAATTTTGATTGTTCAGGACTTTGGGTCAAGATATTATATCATATACTTGTGCACATGTTACCATTAAATGCTGAAGTTCGTTTTTTTTTTTTTAATAGTGCCCGTTATGTTATCTCTATATGCAGAAGTCCTTTTTTGTGTACATTTTCATGTTGGTAATTGATTTTGAAGGTGTTTTTTTTTTTTTTTTTTTTCTTTTGTCAATACATTCCAACAGGATTGAAATGACTTGGTTTGTCTACAAATCACGAGTTTCTGAAGAACAAAGTAAGTTTTTTTCTCACATCAGCTTGATATTCTTGTGCAATTGTGAACAGAAGCACCATATAAAATTTGAATTGTCCATGCAATGATGATGCCGAGGACTTTGACATGGGTCTAAGGGTGGCAACTTTTATTTCATCCTTAAATGGGTCCTTTTTTTTAATTTAAGTTTTGTCCCCAATCGTTGCATACATGTCAAACTGTCGAAGTGATACGATGCTCAGATCAGCTCCAAAACCTCATGGTGGATTTGTAATTTACTTTAAATCATGTGTGTATATACATATACACACACATAAAACATTTGTATGATTATGTTATGAAGAAATGATGACTAACTATATTCAACAAAGTGTTGAATAATTGATATTCTAAAATTTCACTATTAATCTATGCGTCTTATGTGCTTTATTTGAGTTTGGTTTTCTTCAATCTCTGCCTACCTATACATGCTTTTTTTTTTTAAAAAAGAATACATGCATGTTTTAAGGACAAAATTTTCTAGAAAGTATATACTAAAAATTTGAGGTATCAATCTATTGCTTATGCATTCTTTTGTAGGGCAAATTTTTTTTTTTAAAAATCATATAAGGTCTTTTCTTTGAAACTACCTTTTCAAGTCCCTTATGAACCCCACACAGAGGAGTCTTCCAAATTTCAAAGAAATGCGTCATATTGGGTTGGTACATGTATATATATTGTCATCTTTGGTACTTTTGCGATTTCATTTTCTTCTCTTCCAATTACTGAGCAACCATTCTGACAGTTTATGTTTAATGTTTTGGTGTACAAACGTCTAACGCTGTTAACTACAGAACAAGAGAGCAAATAAGTGTTTCTTTTTGGTTTCCTTCTCTTCCAAATATTGGGCAACCATATTGAGAGTTTATGTTTGATGAGTTGGTTTAATTAACTTCCAATTACAATGATAAATGAGAGTAATGGGCATATATAGTTCTATCTTAAGCAACCCCTCTATGTACAATAACAATTTGTGATGATACATTCTAATTTCAACCATAGTTGTATCTTAAACTTAAACATGTTAGTAAGTTATTTTATGAAAATTGAAATTTCACATGATGTAAGAATTCGAAATAATATCATTTAGATGATAGTCAACTAATTTTGGTTAGAATGTATTGGGATTTCCATACTTAACTTATGATTGATTGTAATGCTGTTGTTTTTTTCACTCATGTAATGTTTGTGCAAATGTTGCCTTTTTTTCTTTTGTTATGCCTAACTTTGTTTTTAAAGGTATGAATTAAATAAATAATCATAATGTTTTTCAATTCTATTTTTTATTAGTTTGTTATTCCTATTTGCCCAAAACAAAATTTTGTTGTGACTATTTTCAGGGTGCTCGCAAATCAACCCAAACAACTAGAGGGGTAAAGAAGCCCCAAAGAGAGAGAATAAGTGTAAGATGGAGTAAAGAGAGTTTTGATTGTAATTATTATTATTGTTTTTTTCACAAGGACTTTTTTAATTGTAGTTATACATTTTTCAGAGAGTTAAGGTATTGTAAAAAGCCAAAATTCTTAACTTTTATTTTAGTTTCCAAACTTCAGGATTTAACATTAGTCCTCTCTTATTTAGTTCATTTCTGCCACTCATAAACTCCATATCTCTAGACAAAAGGAGTCTCTTTAACTTCATGTTTCATCATATTAAACCCCTCAGAGCCACTAAACACATAATCTCAGTTATCTCTTAATGCCTTAACAATTTTATTAATAATTTAAAAAATGATAAATAAATAAAATAGAAAATATTATTCAAGTTTTTAAAGAATTTTTTTTTTTAAAATAATAATAATTGCATGGTGAGAGCTATTTGGCGATTCATCTTAATAATAAGTTCATGAGGGGAAATCTTTAGGCATTTAATTAGCAAAATTTCCAGTGCAGGTCAAGATTCAGATTTTTGTGTGTGAATGAAGTTAATCGATTTTGGCATGGGTGTGGACTATATTCCAGGCACATGACTAACTTAAGACTTAAGACTTAAGACTGATGCTGATCACTCAAAAGATAGTAAATCGGAAGCCTTTCAAAATATCCTATTAGTAATTCGTAGTATACAAGAGTTAGAATGTATCAAAATATTGATACAAATAAAATCATCCCGACTATAGCTTATCATTGATATATAATTATAAGCAAGAGATGTAAGCAGTGTGGGATGATCAACACCATTGCACTAGTGTTTCATCACACATTACATTCTTCCCTTTGAATGGTGATAACTTCCAATGTAGGGACTTTGTCTAACGAATAAATACCACTTTGAATAAAGTTTGTACCTTTAAGAGCAACAAAAGTAATTAGGAGAATGAGAAGAGTAGATGAATACCGCATTATCATCCAGTGTGCTAAAAAAAAAAAACCTAATTTAGCACATCATTTAACAATATACTCTACATTAGTTTAAAAAAATATATATATACCCTACATTCCATATGTTATTTTAGCATACTAACCCGTTAAAATAACCTTAAAAATAGCTCTTCATAGCCACACCAAAAAAAAAAAAACCCAAAAAAGCCCAATAAACTCAAATTGGGGTTGAATTCGGGGAGAGAAAAGGAGAAGACGATATCAATTGAGAGTTTGCAGCCAAGTAATTGGAGAATGTAGTCTAAGCGTTGGGTGGTAATGGAGGAAGGAATGACACTGTTTGATGATGATGATGAGGAGGAGGAGGAAAGAGAGGTAGAGCAGTGGTTGAAGAAGTGAGGTGCATTGTCATTTTGGCTGGTGGTGGTTGGGGGGGGGGGGGGGGAGGAGTAGTCTTAGTTGACGAGAGAGGAGAGAAGAGAGGGAAGAGAAAGAGAGGAGAGAGTTAAACGGAAAAAATAAATAAATAAATAAACAAGTAGATCTCTGTAGCAATGCTAAAACAAATTTGCAAATTTTTGCTCTAGTAGCACATCCAATAGAGGGCTTTTTTATTCTTTGATATGTTAAAATAGCATTTTGGGAGTTTTAGCACACCTAATGCTAAGTTTTAAGACCATTTCAAACAGATTTTTTTTTTTAATTTTTTTAAATTTTGATGAAATATCAAAAAGATTAGTCTATCTTTTAAGGTAATTTAGAAATTTATAAAGCCAACATCTAACTTTTTCGGGGAGAAAGCCAAAAAAAAAAAAAAAAAAAAACCTTTAAAGGCTTATTATAAATTTAAATTAAAGCAAACATCTAACTTTTTTTCTTAGTAACATGGGATTAAAGCCCCCCCCCCCCAAAAAAAAAAAAAAAAAAAAAAAAAACCTTTAAAGGGTTATCCCTTTCTTATGTTTAGTAATTAAGGAGGATGGAAATAGACGAAACTTTACACATTCAAATAAAGGTTTCCAATTTCATAATGACATTGGGGCCAACAAAAGCTGCTTGCCTTTTGGATGGTATATATAAATTATAATTATTCTGATTGAATAATTATGTCGTGTTCCTCAAGAAAATAACCTGTATATAATAAGATGCCTTTGTATAGAACGCATATGGGTGAGTGTAGTACTGTAGTGTATATATATATATATATATATATTTTTTTTGAGAGAATTTTAACTTATTACGTCTGATAATATAGTATAGTATATATTATTATATATATAAAAGTTGTGGATGGTATATGTGTTCATAATTAGCACTTGACTGTTTATTTTCATATTACATCAAGTTTGAGGTGGTCCTGCCGTCCTGGTGGATAATGAAAATGACAAAAAAATCCTCGTGGAACCAACGCTAAACAGTTGTTAAAAACGAGCAAGATTTTTTGTCCACGTCCACACAGGTGAAACCAGAGCGAATATTAGTTACCACGCTGAGCCTACTGCCCTGTTTGATTGTTTGTATGATTGATATTCATAAACTTCGCTCTCGCTGACCCTTCTAAAACCTGCTTTGTTCTTCAAACTCTTCTTCATCTACATCTCACTTGCTTTGCTTCCCTCCCAAAACTAACAATGTAAGTCATGAGTATTGTCTAATTATTTATTTCTGGGTTTAGTTTGTTTGTTTTGTCTATGTAGCACCAAATGAAAATTTCATTAGTTGGTTTTTGTTTCTGTGTTCTGAGTGTGTTTATTTGATAATTCCGTTTCTGGGTCTTGCTTATTGCATTTTTTTAATGTTTGTTTGTATCATTTTGTTATGTGGGTCTCGCCTTTTACACTTCATCAGGGATGGTGACTTGAAGCCAATGGATGCTGAGCAATTCAGAGAACATGCACATAAGATGGTGGATTTCATTGCTGATTACTACAAAACCATTGAGAATTTCCCTGTTCTCAGCCAAGTTCAGGTTTTGGCAATCTCTATTTCTCTACGTACACTTGTGTCTTTGAATTTATACTAGTGATGTCTATGTATAAAGAAAAACCAGCATTTTCGAAAGGCATATTGATTTCTGTTTCTCAGTGTCCGAGCATTAGAAATTGGTGCCAATGAGCTGGTTTCAAATGTGTGTGTGTATTCTTGCCCTATCATAAAATAGTTCAATTTTTCTAGAGATTCATCTTTTTTAGACTTCCGCATAGAAAGCCCAGTTTTGACTTTTGATGGTATAATGATCAAGAAAGACCTTGATGTACCTTTGACCTCCAATGCTGGTATATGACATAGGTCCACAGATATTGGTATGCGTCATTTCCAAAGGCCTTAACCTTAATGCTCATCATTTGGATTCTTTTGGAAGGGGGTTATAGTCTTGCTTGCCTAGCATTCACCCTTTGATAGTTACAACTTACAACAAATGGGGGAGGGGGATTTAAACTCTAGTTCTCTTTATAAAGGAGACAAGTCAATACCACTGAGCTACAAGGCTCTTGGCGATGTGTCTCTTTTATTTCTTCTGTCTTTTATATATTGCAGCCTAATTTATTTTGCTCTTCAATAGAACTTCTTCCTTTGGTATCAAGAATGGGTTCTTTCTGTGCAGCCTGGCTATCTTCGTAACATGTTACCAGATTCTGCACCTAATCATCCAGAATCATTGGATGATATATTTAATGGTGACATTTCTCAACTAGTTTTTTTTTTTTCCCTATTACTCCATGGATAATAAAATACTAGTAATTTGAAAATAAATTTCTAGCATGATTATGTGCTTCACTTATTCTTATATTTTTGGTTGAATGCAATTGAGTCTTGCTAAACTGTCTAATCTATAATTCAATTTTTATTCCACCCCCCCCCCCCCCCCCCCCCCTTCTCTGTTTTGATAAAAACATATTTCATGTCCCCCTTTTTTTTTTTTTTTTTTTTTTTTTTTGTGTGGTTCCAGATGTTCAGGCAAAGATATTACCTGGAGTAACCCATTGGCAAAGCCCGAACTATTTTGCATATTATCCCTCAAATAGCAGCATCGCCGGATTCTTAGGAGAAATGCTCAGTGCTGGTCTTAACATTGTGGGTTTCAGTTGGATAACTTCTCCTGCAGCAACAGAGCTTGAAATGATTGTATTGGATTGGCTTGCTAAATTGCTTAAACTGCCTGATGAGTTCCTTTCAGCAGGTAAGGGTTAATACACTGAAGGTGTAGCTCCTTTTGCTCCTGCTTCTTCTTCTTTATTTCTCTAGTCAAAGTTTTGTGTCTATTCTGCTTGATATAGACAAGTGAGAAACACTGGGGCCTCCTGATGTTGACAGAGAACTTAAACATTTCTTCCTTCAAAAAAAGAAAAAAAGAGCTATATGCAATTAATATTTGGTAGTAGTGGAAACCATACGACACATATTGTATCATCTCAGCAATCTCAACCACATACTATTTCTTTAATGCTTGGGTAGATGAGCATACCTTGCAATTAGGAATACACCAACCTTAAGTGAATGAACTAAATTAAAGAATCTTTGAATTTGCAGGATATATGTTTTTTTTTTGGGTCAAAATATGTTTTTACAGTCTGATGATACGGTGTACAAATATTGTAATGAATTGGATTAAGGTCCAGAACTCTATTATAGATTGAATTTGGACTGCTTTTGGAAGTTAAATTTAAACCTTAAGCTTGGGCATACAAGGTTTCTGATATTTTGGGATTGGATTGTTTTCCAGTGTCTGAAGTTTACAGAGTTATGTTGCAAATTTTATTGTAGGACAAGGTGGTGGAGTGATACAGGGCACGGCAAGTGAAGCTGTTTTAGTTGTGCTATTGGCTGCTCGTGACAAGGTTTTAAGGAGGCTTGGCAAAAATGCCCTTGAAAAAATTGTGGTTTATGCATCTGATCAAACACATTCTGCATTACAGAAAGCCTGCCAGGTATCTTTATAAACATGCATAAGTATCTAAACAATTAATTTTTTATTATTTTAATTGTAGTTTCCTTTTTCATAGTTTTGAATTATTTTAAAGGATGCTTCCTGATACTTGTGTGAATCATGAATTCATATGCTAAGATCTGTAACATAAACTCACTGATAAAATTTTCAGGATGGTCAATGTTGTATAACCAAGTTTACATTGTGTGGCTCTTAATATATGCATCTATTAGTAGGCTTATTTTGTTTATATAAAGATGATTCACCTTCAACAGCTTTTGTTCCATTTATTCCTTTTGTGCCTTTTCTTTTTGCCCTTGCCGAGTTTTTTTTTTTTTTTTTTCCTAGGTGAATAGGGGGAGGGGGGCTGGTGGGGTTCAAACCTTAGGCACCTCAAAGGGTGCTGAGTGCCGAGCATCCAAAGATGCTTCTCTTGCCATTATCATACAATTTTATTTAAGCTCTTAAAATACTTGGTGCTGGTATTAACTAACTTCCCCAACCTCTGGGTTTTGCTGCCAAATTCTTTTGTTTCATCTCTTTGGAACCTCTGTATCTGTCAGTGCTTCAATGCTAATTCATTTCTGAGCAGACTTTCCCTCCTCTCTGTACGGAGTCTCACATATGGTACTCAGTATGTGGCTGTGAATAGAATAGATATGAAAGCAAATTGTACTCAGTATGTGGCTGTGAATAATGGTAGAAAACCTGAACAAAAAAATAAATTATTAGCACAAGAATAAATTTCTTTAGTGTTTTTATCTACCAAATCAAACTGCTAATTGTGATACTCTTCTTTCCCTTCAAATCACCAAGTGGTTTTGTATGATTACCTTAAGCACATGATGGAAACCAAGAAGATGCAGTTCTATATCAAATTCTCAATGTTTCTCAGAGGTGCTTGAGGCATAGCCTTGAGACATCGTTAAGACAGTTATAACTTTTAAGTTACAATTATTATGGGTGTGTTCATATTAGTAATTTCATCTTATGTTGCTTGGTTATGGTTATGAAGTTTATATTATTATTTTTTTGTGAAAGAAACAATTTTTCTTCAACAAACACAATAACTACTACAAACGGCAGTGTGCATAAAGAGTACAACAACAGCTTCAGCTGCAGAACAACAAAACTTTGAAAACAGAGCTACAGCAAAAACAAGCAAAGAATAAGTGTCAAGAGTCTTGTAGCTCAACTGGCCCCTCTTGGACTTTCCAATGGAGAAGTCCAGGGTTCAAGTCCCCCCTCCACCATTGTATCTATTGGATTATCAAAAACGCAAATAACAAACCACAGATCAAACACACAACAGAGTTCTGTTCAAAATAGACTTCTTGATCCTTTTCAATCAGAAAAGCCTATACCAAATGTCAGAAGCAATGGACCTGCACCTACTCATACTCAGACCTGATTTTTCCAATATGCAAGTTCATGTTAATTTTAAGTAGTGCCAGTATATTGGTTAATAATAAATGTTTATTGTTTAATCGCAGATAGCAGGAATCCATCCAGAGAATTGCAGGTTGCTAAAAACGGAATTTTCAACTAACTATGCCCTTTCGCCTGATATTCTTTGTGAAGCGATTGCACATGATGTTGCCATCGGTTTAGTCCCCTTTTTCTTATGTGCTACAGTAAGAAACTAAGGAGTTTAGATGTTAGCTTGTTTCCTTCTGTTTCTATCATCATTTTATTTTTCTTTTCAATGATCCGACTGAGTTACTAACCGGTTAGAATACTCTGTGTTTTCTTAACACCATCTTTTGAACCCCCTCTCCTCCTTTTGGCACCTTCAACATGATCCAAATTATTACTCTATTAAAAGTTGAGTATTCTTTTTTATGGTTGGTCAAATCTGAGCTGCCAATTGAAATTATAATTTTGCATGACTACTTTTGGCCATATTCGTGACTTAAATTTTCTTTTAAATTTTGTTGTACTAATTTTAAATGTGCACAAGCTTAGACACTTCTTAGAGGTTTGGATATTTAAGAAAAGTTACGATTTTGTCAAGATTGCTGTTTGACTTAGTGAAATTTATGATATTAACTTGAATGACTTTGAAATGGTACTCAAAACATCTATAAATGTTGGTCGGAAGCTGACATATTCTTTATTAGGTTTTTGATTTTCATTTTTCTTTCCAGACTGGTAATGAAAGAAATTACCAGTCATATTCATGATCAAAAATTTTCTTCATGTTATTTGCTGAGGATGCAGGATTTACTCATTAGAACATGTCATAATTAGAGTTTCATTTTTTTTTTCTTTTTAAAAGAAAATTTCTTAAGTGCAAGAAATATTGTCTTGAATCTCAAGGATGCCTAATAATAGTAATAATAATGGTGACAATGATGTCTAGTTGCTAACTGATTATTAACATGGTAAACCCTGTGTAATGGTGAGCACGAGCCTAAATCCTTTTATGGTTTTTGCCTTTTTTTTTTTTTATATAAATTTTATTATTATTTTTTAATTCTGCAGGGGTGGGAGTGTTTTTGGGGGGGGGGGGGGGGGGAGTGGAGGGGGTGAATAGGAACATTTGAACTCTGAAATAAAGTAATGTTAGAAGTTAAAATTAACTAAAGAAGCTTTCCATTTATACTTGTAGGTTGGTACTACTTCATCAACAGCTGTTGATCCTTTGCTTGCTCTTGGAAAGATTGCTAAGGTAACATATTTGACTGAACTGATGAGAAAACCAAGAGATCTGCTTTGCACACTATATCAGTTTCATATACAGATCTAATGTTGATGATTTGAGGTGTCGTCCCCTTTTTCTTGTCTTTTTATAATTCTTTAGTAAATAAAACTTTTTCAGAAAAGCAAAAGGGAGGGGAGACAAACTGTCTAACCACAAATGTGTGTATGTATGCGTGGGAGAGAAAGGGGCGGGAGGTATTAAAAGAAATAAGAAATGGCTTAATTGAAACCATAACATAATGTTCAAGGAAATTTGTGCGCTGGGTAGGGCAGGGAGGCCAAATCCTTCCCACACCCTGAACCTGGCTTGGATTATAAAATCAACCCCAATTCCCAGCCTAACCACTTGGTGTGGCTGGGAAACCCACCCCATTCAGGATGGATGTGTCTTGGACTCTTGGTGTCCCAAACCTTTTATGGCATTGAATGAGTTAGCAGGATTTTTTCCTTTTAGAAAATTCAAATGTGTATTATGTATAGAATTGACCAAGTTTCCTAAAAATAGAAGAGATTGAAATGGTTTGTCATAAGACAGTTCATTAATGCATTATGTATTAAAATGGACCAAATTTTCCTAATATTAGTAGAGATAGAAATAGTTTTTTACAAGTGCATTATTTAAAATTATTTAGAACTTCCAACCTTTTATCCAAAAAAAAATGTATTTAGAACTTGATGACCACTTTGTCATTTTAAGAAAAGAAAGGAGAGAGAGCTTCAAGATTTTCTTTCTCAACTGTTTGACATTCTTCTCACAAAGCAGGAGAGAAAATAAAAGGAATAATCAAATTTTCTGTTCTTACTGAAAAAAATGTTTTATGTATTATATAATTTTATGATATGTAATTAACACATTTTTAAGATTTGAACAATCTTACAATGATTGCAATGCATCTTCTCTTTACATAGAGCAATGGGATGTGGTTTCATGTAGACGCTGCATATGCTGGAAGTGCCTGTATATGTCCAGAGTACCGCCAATACATTGATGGTGTTGAAGAAGCTGACTCATTTAACATGAATGCACATAAATGGTTTCTAACAAATTTCGATTGTTCAGCACTTTGGGTTAAGGTATGCCATCATATACTTGTCCACATGTCACCATTAAAACCTAAAGTCCATACTTCAATTCTTTATTGTACTCATTACTCCATATGTATATGTAGAAGAGGGTGTTTTTTTCCCCCTTCTTACTTTTGTCAATTCATGACAACAGGATAGAACTGCCTTGGTTCAGTCCCTATCGACAAATCCAGAGTTTTTGAAGAATAAAGTAAGTTTTTTCTGACATCTTCTTGAATCTTGATATTCTTGTGCAACAGTGGTGAACAAAAATCTATAATAAAAAAAAAAAAAGAATTTCCATGTAATGATGTGCCAAGGGTTTTGATATGGCTAGGGCAAAGGGGTGGCAACTTTATGTCATCTTTAATGACTTCTTATATATATATATATATATATATATATATATATATATATATAAAAGGTGTGTTCTCTAGCCAATTTTGTTACCTCTTAAGGTTTAATCACAAGCTCTTTGAATAAATTTGATTTTGCATAATTTGCTGTGTTTTTGCACACGTGTCAAAGTGATAATAAGCTGAGATCAGCCAATCAAATTGGTTTATAATTTAAACTTATTGCCTTACAGACTTAGAGGCAGTTGAAAGTCTTTTTTAGGGGAAGACTTCATTTTGCTCAGGATGGTCATATGAACAAGCTTTAGATTGAATTAAAACTGGCTGGCCTGATCTGGTAGGGCCAGCACCATTCACCATCCCTGATCATGGTAGATAACCTAGCATCTATGAAGCTACCCAAATCATAGATAATCCTCTTACCATATTTTTGCATTAGAGGACCATCGGAATGCCCAATAATCATGCCAAACATGGAGGCTTTCCTTGTTACCAACTATAAATATTAAGAAATTCCTGGCACCAGCCCTGGCTTGAAGTAGCTTCCTCCACCTCCAAGAGCAATCTTGAGGAATTTTAATATCTCATAGGTTTTTTTTTCCCCTGAAAATATAATTCTGTACTCACACCACCGAAATGGATCCAGCAATTGCAAATATATCCCAAATGTGCCTCAAAATTTTTGTTTTGTTCCAATCTGACAGCTTCTTGAGTCCTAGACCTCCTTCTTGTTTAGGTCTGGCCAGCACCTCCCAAGCCACTTCCGCTCCCTTAATCTTAGCATCTTTATTCTTTTGTAAGAAAGCATTAAGCTTATGTTCAACTGGATTTATGACTTTCTTTGTTAAGATAAAAATACTTGACCAATAGACCTGAAAACTGAACAAAACAGTTTGAAATAATTGCAATCTCTCAGCAAACGATAGCATTCCAAGAATTTATCCTTGCAGTGATCTTCTCCACAAGAGGCAAATAATCGTTTTCACTGAGTTTCCCAGATATTAGTGGATCCCCAAATACCTAACAGGAAGTTTACCTTCCTTAAAATCCAACTCAATTACAATTTCTTGCTTAATTTCCTCATTGATGCCTGCCATGAAAACCTCAGTTTTACTACAATTTACTGACTGGCTTGATAAGTGCTTGAACTGATTTAGCATCGTTTGGGTAATTCAGTCTCCACCTTTTCTCCACCAAAGATAATTAAATCATCAGAAAAACAAAGATAAGTATAATAAATCTTCTCATATTTAGGATGAAAAAAAAAACTCATTCACTTCTTGGCAGCAACTTGCATCATTATTGAGGAAACCTCCATGCTCATATCAAAGGGCGAGATCAATTGCTTGCTTCTTTTAGTGGTTATCTTTTTGACTGGTTTCAGGCTTCGGGGCTCACATCTAGGTGATTCTCTCCCTTTGTTCCTTAGTTCTCTTTGCCTTTGTAATTAATCTTTTCTTTTTTTGTACTTCTTCTTTTCTCCTTGTACTTTTTGGACTGCTTCATGCTTCTTTTGCATGAAATAGCTTTTTCAATACATATCTTTCTTATTTATTAAAAAAGGGTGAGATAGGATCTCCGGGCCTCAAGCCTTTCTTTCCTTTAACCCACAAGGATGTCATTGATAACTACTGAGAACATAGGGGTAATGTTACAGGTCTTAATCCACCTTCTAAAATTCATTGGAACTCCAATTTCTCTCAAAATACCCACTACAAAGTCCCATTCTACCAAATCATAAGCTTCATCAAATCCACTTTGATTGCACATCTAGCTACTCCATTGTCTCTATGATAATTCCTGACCAATTCATGTACTAACAAAACATTATCAACTATCCTCCTACTTGGCAGAAAGGCACTAGAACTCAGAAAGCCATCAAGGAAAGCCTTCAATCTCTCTGCAAATATTTTAGATATACATTAATAGAGGACATTGCAACATGAAATAGGTCTGAACTCGTCTATCTTAGAACGATTTACAATTTTGGGAACCAATGTAATGTAATGATTGTAGAGTTTGCTGTTTGAAATCCTTTTTTAGCAAAGTCTATTCCTACTCACAATTTTCTAAGAAGCTTTGAAAAAATGAGAAGTAAACCTGTCCAGCCTAGGAGCCTTGCCACTGCCAAGTGAAAAAATGGCCTTCCTAATTTCCTCTTCAGAGACATCATTCTGCAACATTAATTTCTAGTTCTCTTTTATCTGAAAATTCTAAGCCTACACCACCTGACCATATATATCATTGATTGGCTCTCTGCTACTAGATCCCAACAAGTTCTTGTAAAAAATTTCTACTACGCCCTTGCTCCCACCAATGCTATCAACCCTATCCCCTTGATCATCCGCTAGACACTTAATCTGATTTTTGCCAGTCTAAAATTTTGTCACCCTACGGAAAAAAAGCTGTATTCTGATCTCCAAGCTTTAACTAATATATTCTTGATTTCTACCTAAAGAATGCCTCCGCAGAATGCCTTAGTGAAGATTACAAATTAAGCAAGCTCTCTTTCTATCAGTGTAGTTTTGCTGACCTGAGTTGCAGAGCATATAAACCTTTGAACCTCCTTTAACCCCAGTTTAGCTTGCTTTAGCCTATTACATAAACAACCAAATGTTCACCCTTAAATCGTTTCAATCTACCTTTAAGAGCCATCATTTTCTGGTATTCCTGATACATAGGTGTCCCCCTAACCTCCATCTTTCACGCACATTCCACTATCTACATGATCAGCCGAATGGTTAAAACTTTAAAGGGCTTTGGACCTAACTCACCCTAGGCATAAATGTTTTGTTTCTTGATTTGTAAGTTACATACACACCCAGTGGGTCTTAAACCTAGGACCACCCTCCAACCAATTATTATGGAAGAAGGAAGTGCCAGTAGAGCATAGCTCATTGGCACCCTAGGCATAATCTGCTCAAGCATTGCAGAATTATCAGAGACTCCTAGAACTAGAAACTCCACTTCTTTTTTCTCTTTCTTTTATTTTTGATGACGTGGAACCTCACCTAGATTGCTCAAACTAATGCAAGCACTTCTCATTTACTACTACTCCATCCAACGTTTTTGCAATGTACTCATTAGCCTCCCTTTTGTTACTCCAAGCATAAAAACAACTAGTGTAAGGATGATCAACCAAATCTGACTGGTGTAATCAAGAATCCAAATCAATTTCATACCCATTAGCCTCTCCATAAAATCTTTCACCCTCCTCTTGAATACTGTTGAAGTCACCTGTTGTGAACCAAGCACCATCCTGCACCTTATTTTTTAAGCCAATCATACCTTTTCAAAGTTTTCCCGTCAGTAGGTCAGAGTCGGAACCATATATGAAAGATATATATGACATAAACTCTCCACGTAGCAGTATACACTGATGTGACATGCTAATCACACTGAACCTCAAACACTCATATTTTACCAGCCCCATGCCAAGTGTAAGTACCAATATTTTCCCATCCCCCTACAGCATTTTCTTTGCTGTCAAAGCATTCATCTGTTTTACTCTAGTTTCTATTAAATCCAGCAAACAGATTCTATTTCTGATCACCGTAGCTCGAATCTCCTTTTGCTTGAAGGGGCTATTAGACCCCTACGTTCCAAAACAGAAAATGCATTTGCCTTGAGCAAGGGGCTGACCTGTCTCACCCTCCAAATATGGATGTACAACACCATCATCACTACCTTCACCACACTTCTTTCTAGAGGTCCTGGAAAAACTATTTAGCATTTTAGAATCACATCTTCAATAAACTGCTGCAAAGTAATATGAATTCCAAAACTATTTACCCTTTTAAAATCGGACCTACTTCTGATTTATTATTATCACTTGCTGATTCTACATTGACAACTGCATATTGAATGAGAGTGATTTATGCCAGACAGTATCAAAAAGGAAGATAAAAGGGGGAATGAAAAAAATGTAAAAGATATACCTAATAATTAGCACTTAGGGTTTGGAATCAACACCAAGCAGAAAAACTTTAGAATCAGCACCCAAGTTGCTAGGAATCAGCACCCAGCAATTGCAAATTTTCTAATACAAAATTTCATTCACCAATCTGCCTTACATGTTTACTTGAAACTTTTTAAATAGGCTTTCAATCAGTACATTGATAAGGAAAGTAATTCAAATTATATCAATGAAATTTCAAAATCTGAAATTCAAATTAGCACTAATCCTGGTGCATCTTGGTGTCTGCACTAGAGTGTTGATATTTGATAGTGGATTGCCATGTGGTTTGAGATTAAACATTCCTGTGATTTTTTTAGTGTATTAATTTGTTTTCCTATACAACTTTTATGATTGATTTTGCAAAATATATTTCAGGCATCTCAAGCAAATATGGTTGTGGATTACAAGGATTGGCAAATTCCTCTTGGACGTCGCTTTAGGTGTGCCTTTGAACATTTTCCCCAAAAGAAAGACATTTATGTTTTGTTGATGTGCTATTCATGTTATACAATTATATCTGATAGGGGTTAGGCTTGTGACTAGATACTCCTCTCAAGACCTTTCTTTGAGTTAGGGGCTTTAAGTGAATTTAGAGTGTTTTGGAGGGAACTTAGGAAGGCTATTTGATGGAAATTATCTTTAATTTGACAGCAATTTATAACTTTAAGGGCCTATTTGCAACACTCACAAAACCGCACAAATACAAATATTCTCAAAACCTCTTACAAACATAAGCTAGCCCAAATTCCCATTAAACCTAAAGCAAACTCTCAATACGAACTTACAAACTCACAAACAAGACTCACAATCCCAAAACTCTAATACACCTAACGATAATGGTGCTCTCTCACTTAAACAAATAACAAACATCAAAATACTCTCTAAAGAAACCTATTCCATATTCTTTCAAGAGTCTTCTCCTCTCCACATGTACACCAGCTACCCCATTCACACCTATACTTCACCTTTATAACCCTCCTCCAAAGACGATCTCTCTCAATCCCATATCTCCACAACCATTCTCCTAACAATTCTTGGTTAAATATTCTCAAATTACGAACTCCCAAACCCCCAAACTGCAATGGTTCACAAACCTAAGCCCAGTTAACCAGGTGGAAATTAGGTTCCTCACCAATCCCACTCCATAAGAAATTACTCTGAAGCTTCTCAATATGGTTAGCCACCTCCACAGGAATAGGAAAGAGAGAGGAAAATCCCACTCCATAAGAAATTCCTCTGAAGCTTCTCAATATGGTTAGCCACCTCCACTGGAATAGGAAAGAGAGGAAATAAGTAGGGAACCTAAATTTTATCTGTTTAACTGGTCTTAGGTTTGTGAACCGTTGCAGTTTGGGGGTTTAGGAGTTCATAGTTTGAGAAGATTTAACCAAGAATTATTAGGAGAATGATTGTGGAGATATGGCACTGAGAAAGATCTTTTTTGGAGGAGGATTATAGAGGTGAAGTATTGGAGTGAATGGGATAGATGGTGTACGAAAGGGGTGTCAGACCCTTATGGTGTGTCTCTGGAAATCTATAAGATGGGAGTGGTTGATGTTTTCCCGGTTTATACATTTCGATGTGGGTGATGGTACTAGAGTAAAATTTTGGCATGACTTGTGATGTGGTGATTGTCCACTTAAAGAAGCCTTCCTAGAATTATATAGAATTTTCTGTGATAAGGAATCTTCTATGGATGAGGTTATGCATTTCCCTAATGGGACACTTAGTTTTCTAGATTAGTCCAAGATTGGGAGCTGGATCCCTTTACTGCTTTTATGGATTTAATTTATTCCACCTCAGTGAAGGGTGAGGATCTTGATAACCTCTGTTGGAGGCGAACAAAGGTTGGTGTGGCAAACAAAGGTTGGGATAACCTCTTACCCCAAATATCAGCATGTCATTTCCTTGGAAGTTGGTGTGGCAAACAAAGGTTCTTCCTAGGGTAGCTTTCTTTTCATGGACTGCTGCCTTAGGGAAGATTTTATTGATTGAAAATTTACAACAGAGAAGTATTATTGTGCTAGAATAGTGCTGTATGCTCAAATGTAGCGGGGAGTTGGTGGATCACCTGTTTCTTTACTATCCCATAGCTTATGATTTATGGACAGTGGTGTGGAGTTTGTTTGGTCTTCTATGGGTTATGTCACAGAAAGTCCTTGATTTATTGGTAGGATGGCAAGGTTTTTTTGATGGAAATTGAAATATTGCTTTTTGGAGGGCTGTGCCGCATTGCATCATGTAGTGTCTTTGGCGTGAACGAAATGCAAGATTCTTTGAAGGATGTAAACGGTCTATTCTTGAGATTTAATCTCTCTTTTTTCACACTTTACTAGATTGGAATGTTGCTTTCAAATCTCCTCCTTGTTACTCTTTATTAGATATGCATAAGCATTGTAATTTGAAAGATTGATTGTGATGCTCCCTACGTACATCGCTGATGTACATGGGTGATTATATTTTGGTTCAATAAATTTTTGTGACTTATACAAAAAAAATGTATCTCTTGGGCTAAAAGTCATCAAATCCTTTGTAGCACTCTCTTTATATAAGAGTCAATACCATTCCTTGGTGGACTAGATATACCTTCCTTAGTACTTTCTATATATAAGAGCCAATATATTTTCCGGCCTAGAAATACCTAGTGGAAAATGAATACCAAGTCACTTATTTAACAAGGAATAACTTTCCTTCTACTCGAAGAAAACCCAAATCAAGTCAATATAGAATTTGAGACCATAATTAACCATACACTATTTGGACTGTTAGTGACAAGTGGACCTTTAATGGTGTTGTGCTTCCCTGCATTCAGATTAAGAATTTATTTTGAGATTATTGTATGAGTGAGAAGCTCCTGTTTGGTTGCGAAGCTCCTGTTTGGTTGCATCCAGTTTTCTTCTTTTATAGATATTATAAATCAGCTGAATCTTGTATGTATTCTATAGGTGATCCTTTTTGTACATTCTGTATAGTTAAGGTCTTTCATTTTGTGTGCAACTCATATTTAACTACTGAATTTTTGTATGCAACTTCCTATTTCTTCCCCACTATTTGCCCTCTCACTTACCACTGATATTGCAACAGTTAAGGCTTTTGCTCGTTTGGCTTATAAATTTTAATCCAGACTCTTTCTAGGAGCTCATAAATTACAGACACTCAACATACGCACTCACACTAAACCTTAATGATTTATAATCAATCATGTGCTATATTTCCATTTACTGATCCGTATGCTGATTCCCAGATCATTGAAGCTTTGGATGGTTCTACGACTATATGGTATAGAAAACCTACAGTGCTACATAAGAAACCACATCAATTTGGCTGAACATTTTGAAGGCCTCATTGCTCAAGATCCAAGATTTGAGGTAATGGTAATCTTTATGAACATATTTGTTTGATACTTTGATTTGATTTAGTAGTCTTTTAAGTCCTAGGAGCCCATTATATATTCTGAAGTTCAATGTAATTTTATGTACGTTTCATGTCTATAGTTAATTCAAGTGATTTTCTGCAAAAAGTGTTTTGGATTAGTGAACAAAAATTCATGTTTGCAGGTTGTTACCCCTCGGATATTTTCATTAGTTTGTTTCCGGCTTCTGCCTCCTCGAAACAATGAAGATAACGGCAATAAATTGAACAATGACCTATTAGAAGCAATAAACTCAACTGGGAAAATTTTCATTTCTCATACAGTAAGATTTTTTTTTTTTTTTTTTTTTTTTTTTTTTTTTTTTTTTCTGGTGACATTCATAATGGTATTCTTTATTGTCCTCATTTAGAAAACAAAAAATAGTTATTTGCTTCCATGTGATGACTTTCAGTGCATGAGCTAAGTTCCTTGCATGTGACAATTATTTGCAGGTCCTTTCAGGTAAATACATACTACGTTTTGCTGTAGGAGCTCCATTGACAGAAGAGAGGCATGTCACTGCAGCTTGGAAGGTTCTGCAAGATGAGGCATCTGTCCTGCTTGGAAGATTGTAGGATAAGTTCATCAACAGTGTCAAAAATTAGTTGATGACATCCATTACTTGTACTTCATGACACCAATTTGTGAATTTTTCCCCTACTCTGTTCTTTTCATATCTCAAAAAAATAATAATTCATTTTCCCATAAGTCATAAATGGGAATTTTCTTTTGATTGTGTTGATTGACAATTAGTACTCTGAAAGTTTCAAAACATTAACATTTGGGTAGACTTGCTGATCTGGCTTTGGTCTGACCTAACTGAAAATAACCAGAAAATTAAGGTTTCTAAACACGTGTAATTTTCTTCTCATATGACCAGAGATTTTTGTAGTAGTAACACCCCAAATTCCAAAAAATGGACAATGAAGTAGGCAAGGGGTCCTGGGCTTTGAATTTGTAATCTGAACAAGGAAGGAGCTAGTTTGAATTTTGAGTCTTTGACAACCAAAAAACATGGGAGGAAAATAAAAAAGGGGACACGTGGATGATCTTATGACCGTCACATAGTAGATTGAATGAAATTTCTTCCAAACCACTTTGGAAGAAAATTTTATTCTTTAGAATGAACGAGTTTTAAGGAACCTGTCTGATTTGAAATATTGTTGTCACTAGACTGGGCTTGAGTCCAATTGTGCGAAGTTGGGCTGGATTGACTAGTTGGGATGGCACAGACGCATACTTCACCGCATGGCCCAAAAGAAAAGAAGGGAAACTTTCATTGGTTTTTATTTGGGCTTACCACTGACATGACCCAATAAGATAAATAAACTAATAAATTTAAGTCTTAGCAAATAGAATCCAGTTATGTAAAACCCTTAAAAACGCAAAATAGATAACATTGTAGCTAAAGAGAGGGAACAAAACTAGCTCCATCCGGTTCTATATTTTGCATAAAAGTATTCACATAATACTAAAATGCTTATCTAAATATATAAAAGCACGGTAGCTTATGTAAAACTTTTTCTCACTTTTTTATTAACTGTCTCTCTTCTTTTTCTTTTTCTTTTTTTTTTATTTATTTATTATTAACTCTGTTTCTCTCTTCTGAACTAACAAGAAAAAAAAGATTCTTTTAATATGATGTGATGTGTTTTTTTTTTTTTTTGGAGAAGATGTGAAGTGTTGATTGGGTTTGTTGAGAAAGAAAAATATTATTTTAATATGATATTTTTAAAATAAAGAATCGGATGTAGTGTTTGTTATAAAAGTGGTTATGCAAAAAAAAAAAAAAAAAAAAAAAAAAAAAAAGTGTAAATTTTTGAGATCTAAAAAAGCATATAATTTTTTTTTTCATAATTAGATGAGAATGCACTAAAGAGCATAAACGGCTTTAAAAAATATATAAAAATTTCTCATAAACTGTGCTATTATTTATCGTCTGCTTGTGTAACAAGAGTAAGTCTTTTCCCAAAAAATAAATAAATAACAAGAGAAGTACAAAACTGTGCTACTATTTATTATTAAAAGCTTTAACTTATACTCTTTTCTTCTATTTTTGTTAAGTGATCTTTATGCGTTCTTAAGAGCATATTGGGGTACAAACACTCCTAGTTGCTATTTTATAACCCAAGACAGCAAAAATCCACTCTATTTGGGTTTGTATACCTAAAAAAATTTGCAACCTATGAATAGTAAAAGATTGCATATATGCAACCTTATTATTCATAGGTTGTAAAGAAAAAAAATTAATATTTAATCTTGTGGTTGTGTGCAAAGAGAAAAAGATAGTGGGAGGAAACAAATAGATAAGAATACTTTTTATTATTTTATTAGGTGGTTTATATTATTTTATTGAATTGTATGTAAAAATAAAAACTGAGATGTGGAGTGAGTTGTAAAATGAGTTGGTAAAATAGATAAAGTAGTGTTGAAGATGCAAAATAGGTTTTTTTTTTTTTTTTTTTTTTGCATCCTTAGATGCTAGTGCTCTAAATTTATATTTCACGTTACCTTCACTGGTGAAAAAAATATTGTAAATGAATTCTGCGAAAAATATAACTGTTGTAAATGGGAAAAAAAAATCACAATAATGCTCCAAAAAAAACAAAAAACAAAAAACACCAATTTGTTTGCATTGTGCTAAGCTTTGGCCAATTTGCACAACTGTGAGTGTGCGTGGTAATCACCCATTGTGACAGATACCTGAAGATTGTGACTCATACCTGAGAGGAGCATCCAAGAGAGGAACATATGGTAAAAAGCTTGCTTACGGGACCATATATATCCTTCATTCTCCAAAATGGTTGTTTTCTTTGTGACTAAAAAAGAAAACAAAAAAAGAATGGTCATTTCTAGTGATTGAAGTGTGCATGCATGAGTATGAGAGTCGAAAATTAAATGAATAAACAATGCTTGACCAAATAGAACAAAAAGAATGAAAGTGACTGAAGTTTGTGATTGAATATATAGATATCCTTTGGAATGTACACAAATTTTCAATTTTGTTGAGAGGGAGGAGGATTTGGGGATCAGATTCTACATTGGAGAATATTCAATTTGAGTAAGAAGGAATTTTTAGTTTGACATATTCCAACGGAGCTGCTATATATATTTAATGTTTATCCACTCATCTTCATGTATTTCATGAACCATACATTAAGAATATTCATTGTATAACTACAATTTTTTATAAAATAAAATAAAAAGTTTATATAGTTTCTATTTGCTAATTTGGATTTTGTTTCTTTGTTGTTTTTGGAGTAAAGGAAGTGCAATAAATAAATCAAACTAAAGTATTGCAATTAGAGCATCCACAGCAGTAGATCTATAATTTTAGCTATTTAGCACTACCAAAACTTGCTTTATCTATTTTACCTACACACATGCTGCAGCAGTGGATCTATTTTAGCTTTCAACACAATAAAATAATATATCTACTACAATAAAATAATATATCCACTCCAATAAAATAATACATACTACTACCAAAAAAACACCACAAATGGCACAATCCACAACCACTGCCAAAGAACAACCACCCAACAACAACTACACAAACGGCACAATCCACTTTTCCATTGCCAAAGAACAACCACCCACCAACAACTACACAAACCCAGACCACCATCAAACCCACCATCTGAGCTTGATCGAGAGAGAGAAGACCAGCCATCGCCATCGTCATCGCCGATCACGCCATCGCCGACCCACTATTTATCTTATGCTCCAGACCAGCCATCGCCGATCATGCCATCACCGACCCACTAACCCACACCATCCACGAAACCCACCGACCCATGCCATCGCCAATCATCAGTCGCCTTTAAATTTTTAGACTAGGCCAAATACAATTCTCAGTCGCCTTCATAATTTTAGACCAAGCCGAATATAGTTCTCAGTCACCTTCAGAATTCCAATCTGAGCCAAATATAGTTCTCAGTCGCCTTTAAATTTTCAGACCAAGCTGAATATATTTCTCAATCGCCTTCAGAATTCCAGACCGAGCCGAATATAATTCTCAGTTGCCTTCAGAATTCCAGACCGAACTGAATATAGTTCTTAGTCGCCTCCAAATTTTTATACCGGGCCGAATATAGTTCCCAGTCGCCTTCAAAATTCCAGATTGAGCCGAATATAGTTTTCAGTCGCCTTTAGAATTCCAAACCAAGCCAAATATAGTTCTCAATCGCCTCCAGAATTCCAGATTGAGCTGAATATAGTTCTCAGTTGCCTTCTGAATTCTAGAACGAGCCGAATATAGTTCTTAGTCACCTTCAAAATTCCAGACTGAGCCGAATATAGTTCTTAGTTGCCTTCAGAATTCCAAACTGAGTCGAATATAGTTCTCATTCACCTCCAAATTTTTAGACCAAGCCGAATATAGTTCTTAGTCGCCTCCAAATTTTCAGATCGAGCTGAATATGTTCTTAGTTGCCTTCAGAATTCCAGACCGAGCCGAATATAGTTCTCAGTTGCCTTCAGAATTCCCGACCGAGCCGAATATGGTTCTCAATCGCCTCCAAATTTTTAGACCGAGCCGAATATAGTTATTAGTCGCCTTCAGAATTCCAGATTGAGGCGAATATAGTTCTCAGCCACCTTTAGAATTCTAGACCGAGCCGAATATAGTTCTCAGTCGCCTCAAAATTTTCAGATTGAGCCAAATATAGTTCTCAGTCGCCTTCAGAATTCCAGATTGAGCCGAATATAGTTCTTAGTCGCCTTCAGAATTCCAGATCGAGCCAAATATAGTTCTCAGTTGCCTTCAGAATTCCAGACCTAGTCAAATATAATTCTCAGTCGCCTCTAGAATTCCAGACCGAGCCGAATATAGTTCTTAATCGCCTTCAGAATTCCAGACCGAGCCGAATATAATTCTTAATCGCCTTCAAAATTCCAGACTGAGCCGAATATAGTTCTCAGTCACCTCCAGACTTCCAGATCGGGCGAATATAGTTCCTAGTCATCTCATTCATTCCAGATTGGGCGAATATAGTTTCTAATCATCTCATTCCGAATCAAGCAAATATAGTTCTCGATTACCTCATCAGCATTCATGATTTTATCCAAGTTCATCAATTATATAGTAGATTAGGTGTCCATAGTTCTCATTTTTTGCAAAGCATTAAAACCCTAGTTCTACACCCAAAGATTCTAGGTTCTAGGTCTAGGAAATCATTGAAAAATCAACCTCGGTTAAATCATGGTTGCTAAAATCAGTGTCTTTATTTTACATTGACATTCGCTTTTCAAGCTCTGTCAATGAAGGGCATTCTGCAGACACTCGATTTTGCACCCATAATTTAGTTTTGAAAGATGACTAAAATGACCATTTCAAATACCCAAAAATCATAATTGCATTACATGCATTAAACCATTCATTGCATATCATAAAAATGAGCTAGAGATTCTAACGGTCGTGACAGTATGCCCGATTCTCGAATTGGACCGTCGGATTGAAAGATATCACAAGATCAAATGTTCACGGTCTGCATGCATTGTATAGCGGTGAAACCGATCACATGTGATTAATTGAAATTAATTTTGATTGGTTAAACAATTAAAATTAAATAAATAATTATGTGATTGGTTGTTGGTTGTTGGTTGTTGTCAGAAATAAGCTGCTTGCATAGGAATAAAATGGATAATCAAATAACAAGGGAATTGTTGAAAATTAAGTCCTTTAGAACATTTATCTTTTAGATAATTATTGTTTTAAAGACCTAATTATCAAAATAAAGAGGATTAATTTTAGAATACGAGTTAAAAATATGTCCAGATTCAATTCCCGACTCAGAAAATCCCTAAAAAAGAGTCCAAATTGAACAAAAATTGGGAATTGGGCTTAGCACTTGAGAGGGCCAATCAGCACTCTAGGAGTTCCAATTGGCACATCTTCAAGGCCCGGCCCAGAAACGCTCTGATCGAGATAAAACGCATCCGTTTGGAATTTTTAGGGATAAGGACACAACGCAATTCATATCTGATCCAATCCAGCTTATTTTTCAAGTATCCAACCTCTATAAATAGGGAAAAAAACATCAGAAATCAGGGCCTTTCTTTTTCTGACTTCTTTGCTCCCCTTACGTTAAAGATGTTCTGGAAGCCTTGGCTTTAAGAATTTCTTTTTCTGTAAGTGAACATATTTATATCTCAAAGAGGTTGAACTTCTTTGATTTCTAAAATATTCTTTCATTGAAGGGTACATTCATGCAAGCATGTCTTTAATCTCACCCTCTTGTTTATTCTTTTCTTTCCTATTTAATATATATGTTCTATTCATCGCATATTTTCAAGGATGTATGTTTGATTTTACTTATTGTCAATACAATCTTGTTCATATTTTTTCTGCCATGTTCACATGCTTAACTCGTTTATAATAGTTGATTAACATGTCTAAGTTTAAGATTTGATTCTTCTTTAAATTTTGAGATTTGCAATAAACTACTAAAAACATTTTTTTAAAAAGAAAAAAGAACGGCAACAAAAAAATCAGATCCGTATTTTCATTAAATACAGATATGAAATTTTTTTGCATACAAAACTAATCTGTATTTTCATTAAATACAGATTTGAAATTTTTTTGCATACAAAACTAATTTGTATTTTTATTAAATACAGATATGAAATTTTTCTACATACAAAACTGATCTGTATTTTCATTAAATACAGATCTAAAATTTTTTTGTATAAAAAAACTGATATGTATTTTCATTAAATACAAATCTGAAATTTTTCTGCATATAAAAACATATCTGTATTTTAATTAAATACAGATCTAAAAATTTTCTGCATATAAAAACTGATCTATATTTTTCACTAAAATATAGATCTGAACCATTTTTAGAATAAAAAATGTTTTCTTCAATATCAAATTTCACCAATTTTTCTGTTTCTTTTTAAATAAAAATTGTAGATTCCGAATTCTTAAAGAATGAGTTAATCTTAAATTTGGAAATTTCAATATGTAGATATGATGCGTCATTCAATTGGGTATATAAATGGTCATTTTGAGTCTAGAAGACCAAACTCCGTCTGGGCAGAACGGGTGCCTAACACCTTCTCATTCTATAACCTAGCCCCCGAATCTAGACTTTGGTTTGTAGGATAGTGCGTTATCTTTTTCTTTTTCTTTTTTAGATTGTAATCTAGGAAACTAAACTTTGTAATCTTTTACTAGATTGTAATCTAGGAAACGAAGCCATGTATATTTCATTTTATCAAATTGTAATTCATTTAAATTAATGAGAGGTTGTATTATTCAAGTATGTACTTTGTATATTCTTTTCTTTTCTTGTAACAAAAAAAATATGTGGCGACTCCACATATAATCCTGAAAAGGGAAGGTGCCGATACCTCACCCCTCCCCTTTTTTGAGAGCACCCCTAGGAGTAGTTTTTACCCCGATCTCTCACAATATATATATATATATATATGTGTGTGTGTGTGTGTGTGTGTGTGTGTGTGTGAAAAAAAAAAAAAAAAAAAAAAAAAAAACTACAATTGAAGAGAACTAATCATGTTTGTATACAAACTAAAAATTGTTTAGTTTGTTAGAAACAAGCATCATTTATAGAATAAAATTCAACCATTATCATTATCATAGTGAAATTCGTAACAATTTTAATATGACTTTAAAAAACAAAACAAAGCCATGTTTAGAATAGTTTGGGCTGTGGCTAACATAAAAGAGATCAACAAATTCTAAACCTGAAATCAACTTGGGTGTAGATTGGCTCATCAAAGGTTCATTTGTCCTAATTACCACTTCATTACTACAAATGGCACAAGTTTTCTTTCTAGAGGCTAAATATGTTTAAGTTGTATTTAGATTTGATGAATTTAAATTAATGGATTCAAAGAATATTTGTTAGGAAAAATTGTTTTGTTTTAAGTTAAAAACACATTATTGATTCAAGACTTAGGAATTTTGTTTTAACGAAAACACTTGTGACATGATAAAATGACATCTTATACTTAGTCACCTTAAATTAATGTATTCGTAAGGTTTAAAATAAAACGATGCATCCATAAAATTTCAAAAATCGAATTAACAATTTGATATCTTATATATGTTTAATTTAAGTCCTTTAAACTATAAATTAAAATCCAAAATATTTCTCTTCAAATATTTGGAGAATTGCAAACTTTGCTACAAAATGCATGGCAGCTAAATGGGACTGTTGAATTGTGTTATGCACATCTATTATACAAATTCACCCAATAAGAGGATGTAATACGTGGATCCGATACACATAGTTGGATGATAATAAAAGTTATTGTCGACCTAGCAAGCAAGCATCACTCAGAGTCTTGAACATATTTAGCTGTTGATAATGTCCCTCTCTTTCATGATCTGCAGGAAGAAACCTGGATTGGTGAAGGTCTATGTGGTGGAGGGATATATGTGCAAATGAAAAGAAGCTAGGTGAAGCAAAAGGTACGTCTGTGCAAATGAGATTAGTTTATATAAAGAGGAAATCTTCTTTGAATATATAATAAATCCAGCACACAAAGGATAACGATTTCGAAGCCTTCATTGTTTACTTGTCCAAATTCTAATGGCATTAAAATTATCAAATTAAAAATAAAACAACTAAAGACATCTATTTTAAGTGGCGAATGTTGGAAAAACTAGTTTTGCATCTCATACAAAACACACAACGGAAACAACACAAGTATCTTGTTCATTCATGTAAGATAACATGGGATATCTAGAATTTTAGAAACAAAGAATAGAAAGGCGTACCTTGATGGAGTGAAATTCAAAACAAAAGAACTTCGAACTTGGGAAGACCTTCACTCTTCACCCCAATTCCACAGATACCCAAGATGTGTGGTCTCTCAATCAGTTATATACGCACTTGTTAAAGAGAGAATATATATATATATATATATATATGAAAACTGTCTTATTTCTCTTTTTATCGTACGTACTTTTTTTTTTTTTTACTGTCAAAAGGCAGTTACTTTATTTAATAACTCTTATTATATAAACAACTGATTATCTAATTGGGCTAGCCTTTTGGGCCAGCCCAATTGGACTTTAGTGTGTGGCTTGGGATGGGACCAAAGGGACAAATAAAACTCTAGCTCCAATGGGTTTCGGGCTTATCTGTCAACTCTTGACAAGTCCAAAGTTACCATTAATTATATTTAATACCACTATATAAATATAATTGCACTCTAGACTTTATTAATAAAATTAAATCCCAAGACTTTATTATCTAAACAATTAACCTCTTCATGAAAATATTCGTAGTAATACAAAGTCATAATATATAATTGCCACTTTGAAAATTACTACCTCTTGATCCTTGAGTACCCGGTTTAATCCTTTAAGCTATTCATATATATTTATGAAATCAAATTTCATAAAATATAAATTTTAGTAACTCTTTACTAAAGTGGTCAAGCCTAACACTCTGAATAACCAAACTCATTAAACTTATCTCAATGGAATATTTTATATCTCTACAAAGAGACTATGAATTTCATCTTGAGGATATGTGTTCCTTTAGCACTACATGTGGCTGTCCAACATACTGAGGTTTTGACCGTTGAATTAGATCTCACTCCTGATATATCAAAACAACCTACATTTCATGATCGGGTTCACTATCCTCTCAAGATTGAGGGTTTATGTAAATTAAAGTCGTAAGATTTATTATTCATTTGACAGTCGTTAAGAGAATAATAAATCTCGCAGCGGTCCAGTTCAATATATTTTAACTCTTAAAAAATATTAACTAGAAGTCTCTACTTCCATGATCAAGACAAATCATATTAGTTGATATGTTATAATCTTTGCATATGAAATGCCCAATTTCATCACCAACTACGAACTAAAATTTTGAGTTTACAAAGAACTTGTGATTTATATCTTCTGTGACTAAATTACATACTATGCATCTCATGGACTATATAATAATGTCCAAATATTCATGTTACCATTATTTTAGATAAAAATAAAACAATTTTATTAATCATAACATTAAATCATACATAATGTCATACATAGCATCATAAAATAGAATTTTAAGGACAGTAATCCTAATAGCGAATTGTGAACTTCTCGTTCTCGTGGTGGTTTCTCTTTCATCGCTTTCCCTATTATTAGACTGATATGAGTTTTGAGTAACATTTTTTGAGACTCAGTATGCATCCAAAGTTTACTTGCCTATCCATAAATATTCTTTCAAAGTTGCCAAACCATGGGTCACCACGGCCAGTCGGCCACCAATAATTCCAAAAGCATAAAAACTAAAATGCGGCATTGAAGGCGGGAAGTGAGAAACCCAGCTCGTACTAGGGAATTGA
Organism: Notholithocarpus densiflorus; assembly: GCA_030021035.2. Taxonomy (NCBI): domain Eukaryota; kingdom Viridiplantae; phylum Streptophyta; class Magnoliopsida; order Fagales; family Fagaceae; genus Notholithocarpus; species Notholithocarpus densiflorus. The sequence goes on from JARYZH020000011.1 coordinate 6,045,562, forward strand.
ACACACAAATATTCAATCATAATTGTTTTAGAGAGATTCGTTCTAGTTTATGCCTAATTTTTTTTTTTTTTTCTTTTTCTTTTTCCTGGAGAAGAAGTTAATGCCTAGCTTAATAAAACTTTTTTTTTTTAATTTTTTTATGGAGATAAAGGTTAGGACGAAGTCCTTTTGTATTTATTTATTTTTTTAATTCCTTTAATCAATCAAACATAAAACAAAAAAGATAGTTCCTTTAATCAATGAGCCATTGCTAGTTTTTTAAATTTTATAAATCAATATTTTGAAGGAGAAAATATTTAAACCTTAAACGTCTCAATTGAAAATTTTAAAAATTGCCATTAGGTTGAATCATTACTTCTTCATTTGAACTAAAACATATTCTTATGTACTAAATATACATAGTCTTTTATTCTCTATTAACCAAATTTTATTCAAAACATAAAACTATCATAAAGAAATTAAACATGAAATTAGCTATATCTCCCCATGAGCGTCTATAACAACGTACCGATATCAGCAATCATTAGCTCAATACTTATATATGCTCAATGGACATGTAATGTTGTTTTCTTTAGGCTAAAATTCAAGCTAGTCCCTTGGTTTTTACCTTAATTGTCAAATTAGTCCCTAAGATTTTATTTTTGTAAATTTAGTCCATCATTTTGTTAAAATGAGTCAATTTGTCCGAATTTGTTGTTAAATGACGTTGTTTCAATATTTTTTTTTAAATAAAATTTTAATTGAAAACATTAATGAGAAGCTCCATTTATAAGATCTTTTTTTTTTTTTTTTATGAGTATTAAATATTTTTAAAATGTTCAAATGGCTTTGTTTATTAATAAATTTGGACAAAATGACCCGATTGACGCATTTTGACAAAACTACTAAATTACAAAAATTAAGCATTAATTTATAATTTGATAGTTGAAGGAAAAGTTGAACATTAGTCATTTCTTACTTTATGTCAATTTATTACTTTGCCTTCCACTCTTAATTTTCTTGCATGTGAAACCCATAGTTGAATTATCATATAAAATTTAGGGTAAACTACATAATTAGTCCTTAACCTTTACACAATATCTCAATTTAATCCCTAACATTTTAAATGTGTCAATTTGGTCCCTAACATTTCGGTATTGTGTCAAAATGGTCTCAACCATTAAGTGATGGATGAAAAATGTTGACGTAGCTAACAGTCAAAATAAAATATTATTTTTTTGCCACATAGACTGCCACATGTATTATCATGTCAGCATAAACTTTAAAAAAATCTAGTGCTACGTGTCCTTCATTTTTCTTTTTTTTTACTTTCATTTTCTTTTGCTTTGCTTTCTTGGGAAACAAACGAGATTATAAACCCATAATTGAAAAATTCAACTTCATTTTCCTGCATTTTTTTCAAAAATCAAACAAGGGAAAAACAATATTAATGAAAAAGAAAAAATTGCGAAACTAACAACAAATCCATTTCTAAAAGAAACTTCAAATACACAATATTTATGTTGATTACAGAAATTTAAAGGCCCTTCACAAAGTCTACTATTATTTTCATAGCTTACAGGCGTAATTGTATTGATGCTGATAAAGTCTGATACTAGGCCTAACAACAAATTGTTAGTAACACTAAAGAATTTTATGGACTATTTTGATCTTTAGGTGGGACTGGGATTAAAGAAGAAATATAAAATGATGCTAACAAGCACGGCACATTGATAGCGTGTAGGAAGAGCAAGGGTAAAAGATTTTATCATTGATTGAGACTAATTAAAGAAGAGGAAAATTTTGATTCCAATAAGCACGATAGTGTTGACGGCGAGCAAGGAGAACAAGGAAATTAGGTGAGTGGCTTAAGCTTCAAAGTTTTGTTTTTCCCTGGTTTGGTTGCTAGGAAAATGCAAGGAAAATGAAGTTTAATTTTTCAATTCTGGGTTTATAATCTTGTTTGTTTCCCAAGAAAGCAAAGCAAAGGAAAATGAAAGGAAAAACAATTTGAAGGACACGTGGCACTAGTTTTTTTAAAGCTTATGCTGACATAGCAATACATGTGGCAATCTATGTTACAAAAAAATAATATTTTATATTGACCGTTGTTGATGCTCGTTTTGGAAGCCCAGTAGTAGGAAGAAGCCCAACAATATAGGCAGAGTAGAGTCAGTGGATTAATAGAAAAAAAATCATTAAGCCCGAATGGCAGGAACAATGGATTATAGGCACATAAAGTAAATAAATGGGCCTTGAGGAAAGCAAATGGGCCTAAAAGGAACCCAGAGAGAGAAGTAGTAAACTCATGGGCATTATTAGATGTAGAAAAGTGAGAATGGACCACAGCAAGCCCGAGGTAATGAAACAAGAGAGTAAGGGGTTAGTGGAAAGCTCATGAGCCCCAAGGATGAAGAATAAGATAATTGGGTCAGGGAAGCCTAAAAGAGTTAGTAAAAGCCCATGGGAATGCAGAGTTAGAAAATGGGCCAAGGATGCCCAAGGAAAGCAAATGGGCCAAGGATGCCCAAGGAAAGCAAATGGGCCAAGGATGCTAAAGAAGAAAGAAATGGGACAAAGGAGCCCACGAGCAATGTAATGGGTTAAGAAAGCCCAAAGTAGCATGAGTATAAATCCAATGACCATATTGAGTAATTGAGAGAAGAATAGGCAGCAGGCCCAAGGAGGCCCAGCAAGCACAGGTTTAATAACATCACAGCAGGAATGGCAGAGTGGTATGGCAGGAATGACAACAAGACTACGAAAGGAGCAAAGAGTAGGCTAAAAGGGGAAAAACCCACGATCAAGCAAGGCCCAGCCCTTGAAAGGAGCAAGCCAATAAAGAATGAAAGTTCAGAAAATAGTTCACGCCATAAGAGGTCAAGGATGAGCGACAGAATGCACAGATGAGCCTTCAGACCATGACAAACGCATGAGCAACAAACAATCTTTCAACGTACATAGGAAGTAGAGCATACGCAAGGCCCTGGCACTACCAACCTATACCTAGCCAATATAGGAGTGGTGAGTCATGGGCCAGAGATAAGAGAGGTATGGTCTGGCGGTGAAGAGAAAGGAAAGCCTATTCTGGGGTTCCCGCTCATATTCTTTTGGGGGTGATGTCCTGCTGGGATGACATACCATCCAAAAGAAGACAAGATGAGTTGGAACCACTAGGTGCATGCCATGAGTGATAGTAAGAGAGAATGTCACGGTGAGCAAGCAAACAAAATAGTCTTCTTTGTCTGGTAATAGGGAGTGGCACAACCAGCACAGGAAAGTGGTGGTGGCTGGACAACTGACAAACCAGTGGGTGGTCAGGAGGAACACCCTAAACCAGACAAAAGTGGTTAAAGGCTAAAATGGTATAAAAAAAAATAAAAAAATAAAAAAATAAAAAAAAACAGTCACAGCAGGAAGTATATAAAGGGTCCTTGCTGTGGACATTAACACAACCACAACCATAGCAACCTCTAGAGGAGAATCACTTCACTACCATCACCATAACACCACACGAGCAAGCATTGAAAAAGAAAGAAAGGAGTGGGAAAGAATCAAAGTAACAAAAAACGGAGAGAAAAGAGAAAGAAAATAAATAAGAAGTATAGAACGGCAGGCATGCACCAATAGGCCAATCTCTTCTCTTCCTCTAAAAGCCTATCCTCTGTTAAGGATAAAGAACTCGTTTGGGCATAAGCCATTCAGGCCCGTTCCCTCAAAGTGGATAATTTCTACGGCAGGATTATCCTGTGAGGTTATCCACGTTGAGGAAGTGGTTCCCTCCTTGGCCTTAGCCCTGTAACACAATTAAACACGGCAAACTGATCTTTTACTTCTTTGATTTTACCACTTATTGCTATTGTTTCTTCTATTGTCTTTGCAATTTCACCTATAACGTGCTCTTTCTACCTGTTTTTAATTAAGAATCTCTTACTTATTTTGCCTAACAGTAACGTACTGCCGTTATCATTGTTTTATTACATTTATCTGACATAACTCTTTTGTAGCAACTTCGCCCACCATGGCATGTGACTAAAGTTTCAGCAAACGGGGCATAGTTTGTGCGCAAGCCGGACCAAGGTGAGTTGCAATTAGACCAGTCCCAACTCTCCTATCCAGAACACTTGGGCCCAATACAGCAGGAAGCAGTCCAGCCCAAAATCACAAAAGGCCCACCACAACCGTTAGTCATGTCAATATTTTTCATCCATCACTTAACAGTTGGAATCATTTTGACACAATACTAAAAGGTTAGGAACCAAATTAACACATTTGAAATGTTAGGGATTAAATTGAGATATAGTGTAAAGGTTAAGAATTAATTATGTAGTTTACCCTAAAATTTAAAGGCTTCAAAACTTTTTTTTTGGGGGGGGGGGGGGGAGAGTCTATTAACCTTTAGACCTACGATAAAGTTTCTTAACCTGTGTTCTAGCTTTATAGAAAAGCAATGAATTCTACCTTTTGTGGTAGATAAACAACAATAATTTATTAATAATTCTACAAGATACAACACCTTAGCAAAAAAAAAAAAAAAAAAATGCATATCATAAAGTACACTTTTTGAGCCTATACATCCTGGAATATCTAAATATGAATAACCAATCAGCTCCAATTCATTCGCATGTCGGTAAGTCTATCTTGTAATCCATAGTTTCCTGAAGTATTTTATAACCTTCTTTGTGGGTTTCTAATGCTCCAAACTAGGATAATGCCATCACCAAATCAGACCTTGTGCAGACATATGTTCTGCATCCAACTGATTATCTATTACAAATGCGTTTGATATGTTCTTCAGTTGCTTCTGTAAGTTCTGTTGTAATACATTTTGGGAACTTTGGTCTTGACTAAATTTCTCTTATTTCACAATTGGGTGTTATTGTAGGTCAGGGATGGATCTAGAATTTCAAGTTAAAAGGAGCCGGACTATAAGCAAAAAAAAAAACAAAAAAACAAATGCCAAATAAGCATCCATATGGTATTAACAAATTATAAATTCACAAAATCATTGTATCTTAATACATTAAGATATAATTATTTACCAAAAAAAAAAAAAAGTCAAAACAAAACAAAAAATAATATATTTTTTTTTTAATACTAGACTGGCTAGAAATTTTTTTTTTTTTTTTTTTTTTTTAAATTAGAGCATTCACAATAGTGGAGCTAAAAAATTTAGCTTTTAGCACCTCAAAAAGTTACTTTATCTATTTTACCACCTCAATTTACAATACACCCAATAACAAATGTTTTATTTTTTTACTGATTCATTTAAAATAATAAATTAAGAGGGATAATTTAAGTTTTTTAATTGAAGGAAGAGAGAGAATCTTAATAAAATATTGTATTATATTTTTAATAACTTGCTACAATCAACTGGTATTTATACCAGTTTGCTGTAGATGCAAAAAATTTAGTTTTACCTTCCCAATAACACATGATTTTTTGGTTCTTTGGTAGTAAAATAACTTATTTTGCTAAAATACAATTACCATTGTGAATGCTTTTATTGTTTTTGTTAAGTTTTTGAGTTGAATAGTTGCAGATTGGGTTAGGCTAGTTAAGCTGATTGGAGAGGAAGGGAGCCTAAGGTTTTGTATGAAGGGGCCTAACTACAAAAATAAAAAATATAACAAGTAAAAAAAAAAAAAAATTCTCCAGACCAAGGGGGCCCAAGCCCCCTTGGGTCTGTCCGTGTTTTAGGTATATAATCTTTTATTATGAAATATCTTCAAAACATTTTTCACTTTAAAATAATTGTGATTTCTCTCTATGAATCTCTATACCAATAGCTTAAGAGACTTCACATAAATCCTTCATTTCAAGATTTTTAGGAACGAGTTATTTTGTTTTGTATAGTGAAGCTCTTTGCCACTATCTTTTAAGAACCTTTCATCCAGTGGCGACTCTAGGAATTTCTTTTAAATTTGGTCAAAAAGAAAATTGAATTATACAACAACCAAAAAAAAAAACACAAGTAAATGAATTTTACAAATTTCTTCTACTAATAAAATGAAACAACCAGAAGTGAAGGATGAGAGTTAAAGTGAGAACTAATAATGCCGATATGAGAGTAATAAAGTGAGAGAGAGTCTAGAATGATGATAGAGAAGAGAAAAATAGATAAAGTGAGAGAGAGTAAGAGAGAGGTAGAGAGTAATAGATTATAGCCACTGTGACTACGAGTTAATCCACCAAAGAGAGTAGAGTTGTTGTGACTGAAAAACTAAGGAGAGCAAAGCTACTGGCTCCATTGAAGAGAACTCATGGCCACAGTATCTCTCTTAGTATCGTTTTTTAGGAAAAAAATAAAATTAAGGATTATTTTTATGTAATGGATTAAACGAGTTACAAATCTAAATGATTAGAGGTTTTTAATTTTTGTTTTTGAATGGGCTCTTCGTTGAATCTTTTGTTCATTTGTTGTTATTTGACCTAATACTATTGTTGTTTGGGCAATTTTTACTGTTATTTAGGTTAATTAGTTTTTATTATTTTTCTTTTGGATTTTATTTTATTTTTTGTTGAATCTTTTGTTCATTTGTTATTGTTTAACCTAATCTTGTTGTTGTTTGGGTTATTTTTGCTGTTATTTAGACTAATTTTTATTATTGTTATTTGGATTTTATTTGTTTTTAAAGAATACGTTTGGGGGACCAAGATAATTTTTGTGAGAAATGTTAGGTAAACAACAATTTTACAAAATATCCTTGGTGACAAGTTGTTATTAATGGACAAAAAAATATTGTCAATGGTGGGCTAAATTGAAAACTAGTAACAACTTGTCACTTAAAATTTGTTGTAAAATTGTTGTGATCATATTCATAGCATTATTCTATTTTTGTTGAACCCAAATACTTGGAATTCTCAAGTCATGATGTTCAATATTTAGATAAAATATATTAGTTTGAAAATAATTATCCATATAATTTTTTTTCAAGTATAAAATTTTATTTTATCAAGTGAGGGTGTTCATTGAACACACAAAAATGCATATGGAGCAGCCCCTGCTTTCATCTCATGAACAAGATGAGGCTGCACATTGAGTTTCAGGTACGTAATTTGCATTTGTAAATTTATTTTCAATGTTAATAGACTAGATCATATATGATAAATATCTTTTTAAAACCATGTGTTGTTGAGTCAAATTAGACCCAAATCACACGTAGATACAAGTGTTTTTAATTCCATGATTTCCTTCAAAATAATTATTATTATTATTATTATTATTATTATTACTAGCTTGTAACCCTATGCATATATGTATGGATACACTTAAAGATATACAATAAAATGCATAATATAATTCCTATATATATATATATATAATTTAAATACTATTGATAGTCATTTATATTTTTTTTAACTCTTTTAAAAATTTTGTAAGGATATTATTAGGTATAAAATATAAATTGTCCACTTTTTAAAAATTATTGTGAAACACTTTTTTTTTTTTTTATTATGATTCATTCATTCTAGACTCTTTAGTTTTTGTACTTAATAACTCACTTGCATGAATATTTATGATGTGGTCCCACATTTGATTCTAAAATTAAGAAATAAAACTCTTTAAGAATAAATAATTTATGACACATGACGCAAAATTGGAACTTTAATTTGGAATTTTAATTTGAGTTTCTCTCAGTTTCAACTATTATTATATACTAGCTTGTAACTCTATGCATATGCATGGATACACTTAAAAATATACAATAAGATGCATAATATAATTCCTATATATATAATTTAAATACTATTGATATTCATTTTTGTATTTTGTTAACTCTTTAAAAAAATTTGTAAGTATATTATTAGGTATAAAATGTAAATTGTCCATGATTTAAAAAAAAAAATTATTGTGAAGCATTTTTTTTTTTTTTTTACAATTCATTTATTCTAAATTCTTTAGTTTTTGTACTTAATAACTCACTTGGATGAATATTTATGATGTGGTCCCACATTTGATTCTAAAATTAAGAAATAAAATTATTTAAGAATAAATAATTTAGGACACATGGCGCAAAATTGGAACTCTAATTTGAAATTTTAATTTGAGTTTCTCTCAACTTCACCGATTATTATTATTATTATTATTATTATTATTATTATTATTATTATAAGTGTTTCTTACCCAACTAAATTGGTCTTTAAGATACGCAAGCAAGAATAACTAAAACCTATTTTAAACATCCAACAATATTTGACCATTCATTGCTGAATCTACAATATTTGACTTTTTGGATGGATCACATTGCCATTTTGGCTTGACTTGCACTGGAACTAGATCTCAAAGCTTCCGTCAGTTACTACCTCATTCCTACACAAAAATATAGACAAACACACCCTATAAAATCTATCATTTGCAGTACCAAATTTCACACACCACCATTCTCTTCTCTTCCAAAATGGGCAGTACAAGTAGGCCTCTCCTTTCTCTCCTCTGCCTCGCCTTTCTCTTCTACTCTGCTATCTCCGAGCTCTGCAACCCACAAGACAAAAAAGTCTTACTCAAAATCAAACAAGCCTTCAACAACCCTTACATCCTTGCCTCTTGGAACCCAAACACCGATTGTTGTGACTGGTATACTGTCACTTGTGACACCACCTCTCACCGCATCAACTCCCTCACCATCTTCGCAGGCAACCTCTCTGGCCAAATCCCACCTGAAGTTGGTGACCTTCCATACCTCACAACCCTCGAATTCCACAAACTTTCCAATGTCACTGGTCATATCCAACCTGCCATTGTCAAGCTCACACACCTCAACTTCCTCAGACTCAGCTGGCTTAATCTCACTGGCCCAATTCCTGATTTCCTCAGCAAACTCAAAAACCTCACATTCATTGACTTCTCATTCAATCAACTCTCTGGCTCTATCCCACCCTCACTTTCACAGCTTCCAAACCTCAATGGACTTCACCTGGACCGTAACAAACTCAGCGGACCAATCCCCTCCTCTTTCGGTAATTTTCCTCAGGGACTATACCTGTTCCTCTCTCACAACCAACTAAGCGGTTCAATCCCATCCTCGTTCGCCCACATGGACTTCGGTTATATTGATTTGTCGCGAAACAAACTCGAAGGCGATGCATCCGTGGTTTTCGGATCGAACAAGACCATACAGATCGTTGACTTGTCGAGGAACTTGTTGAAGTTTAATCTGTCAAAGGTGGTGTTCCCCAAGAGTTTGACTTCATTGGATCTTAACCACAACATGATCTATGGAGGTCTTCCTGTGGAGTTGACCACACTGAATTTGCAGTACTTAAATGTGAGTTATAATAGGCTTTGTGGTCAGATTCCAGTGGGTGGTAAATTGCAAAGTTTCGATTATTCGAATTATTTCCACAACCGGTGCTTGTGTGGCTCTCCACTTCCAAGCTGCAAGTGATCTTATAATGGATTTGCACAGAAACTGAAGTGGGTCTCTCTGTAATTTTCAATTTACTACTACTACTACAATGTACCAAGTTTTTCAAAAGCTGTAAGTCTGGTAATAAGTTTGTTTGATTGCAAATTTATAAAGATCCAGAACAGAGGAGAACTATGTAATAATAAAGATACATGTCCTTTGTTTTATTAGATTTTAGTGTACCCCGCATTTGTGTTCTCTTCCTTTTGCCGCGTTGCGCTAAGAGATTAGGCGGCAGAGTCGGTGTTCTACAGCCAGGCACAGGTTTTCTCAATACAGGAATTTATTCATTTTGAAAATATTTTGAACACGCAATTAGTTGCGGAAATTTACAGCATTCACATAAGTTGTATAATAGAAAAAAGTTTGAAAATTTTACATAACTTCACCTGAAAATTAACCTACATCAATCTGTGTATAATTGTATAAATTTATATTGATACTGTTCATTTTGCATTTAATTTTTTATTCTTTCTTTACTTTCCTGGGAAGAAAGAAGAAAGTGGATAACGGTTTTGTGTGAAGAAGAAAAAACAATTTTAAAAAATTAAGAAAATTTTATATTTTAATGAAATATGGTATAAAATAAATAATTTGATGTGAGATGTTTTAAAAATGGAAAATTATTGGATAGTTTGGGACTACAAGGTCAGCAAGCTAACCTTATAGTCCCAACCAATAAAATTAAGCCACCTCACTAAAATGAGGTTACATCACCATATTTGCCATGTCAGCCCAATAAGGCTGTTTCCTTGTAACGTCTGTTAGCTTTGTTAGAACAAATTCAAAAATTTTGGCATGAATGGGCGGGTTATTGAAAATCTAAGAATATAAGGCCCATTTGGTAGAAAAATTTGAGTAATGTTGTTTGGGTGCTTTTGATATACGTGTGGGTGAAAAAGTGTGTTGAAATGTGTGTAAGGTTGTTTAAAATGTGAAAATGCGTGTTAGAACTTGCTCACCAAACAGGGCCAAAAACTCTTCAAATCTCGTTTTTATTTTTATTTTTATTTTTCTGTCTTCTGAATAAGGTTGGGTAATATGCTTTCCCTAAATCCACCGCCACCAATGGGGACCTGTTTTAATAATCAGTGGAGATGGTGTCTCCTCCTCCTTGCCTAAAGTTTCAGCCACAAATAGCCCTAAACCCACTCCTTCTCATCTCGGCCTCCATTCCCAGGAATTTAAGGGACTTAGTTTGTGTGTTTATTTATTTATTTTTTCCGGTCTTTCACCTTGTTTCTAAGTATGATAGTTATCTATGAACGATTCAAGAGATGGAATGTATAGAAGATGATGAAAAAAAAGGCATAAGTTGGGAAAATTTTATGACTAGAAAGGTCAATTGGAGTTTTCTTTTTTTTTTTTGTTCTTTGGCCATGGAATGGAGATATGGGTATTTGATTTATGCTGTAGTAGTACAAGTTTTTTACTATCTCTATTGGTCTTCTCTATTCTCATATTTTTTTTCCCCTTGATTTGTGTTATTAAATATTTCATGAATTTGATGTTGCTTCACTGAATCTTTGTAAAATTTTATATGGAAGGTCAAATTAATAGGCTTGGTCCATACGATTACTCTCTCGAAATATTGTCTGCAAGGCGTTTGTGAAAATGCTTATTTGATTGGCATTGTCTATTGTCTTATGCTCTCACTTTTGGTGGATGGTAATACAGTGGTGGTATTTGTGGTGGTATTGTTTTAGCTATGTGGTGTTCGTGGAGCTCTGGGAAGGGGGGAAAGAGGAAAACGTCTATATAGAACTTTGGTCTGAATAAGGTCTATGTGAGGGCATGACAATTTTTTTTCCTATTTATATGTGTTAATGTGTTTGATAATTATGCATATAAAGTATTTGAGAAAATGCAACTTAATGAGAACTATGAATGTTTGAATTCTTCTCCCTTCCATGTAGCAAAAAATTAAATCATACATCCAAAGTTTACTAGATTACTGAATAATAATAGGAAAATGCTAACGAATGCCCTTAGGGCATTAGTTAACAATCCATTTAAAGAAAATTTTTATGGGAAAAGGAAAAAAAAAGTAATTAATGTTTTGACAATTTTTTTCATTTCCCATAAAAGTTGTGTCAAAACTTTTCTAAAATTGATTGTTAACCAATGCTCTAAGGGCACTCGTTAGCATGACCGATAATAATATTATATTGACTTCGCTACTTAAGAATAGCTTTAGATTAGTCCTCTTCCATACTAAAGAGTGATAAATTGTAAATTTTTCTGCTTGCTGCTATATAAACTAGTTAATATTATTGTTGGTTTCCGTTAACATGTTTTTGGTAATCAACACTACAAATGTTATTTAAACATTCCAATGGTTGTTATTACATGAGAATTGGGCTTTGAATATAAAATCTTGTATTCATTTGGATCTATGGAATTAGAAGACTTTTTTGGGCAAGCTATTTATGGTTAATACAAATTGTCTTACTGTGTGGGCTGAAGTATTATGGCCTCCAATGAAAAGCCAGGCACTGGAGAATTTTTCAGCAGCCATCAGAATTCATGTATCACCAAGCAAGCTTCATGTTCCAAATGTTGCTCCTTTGTTATCAAAAAAAGGCTTTGAAGTATTCAATGATCGATTGAAGTCAATGTATTTTGAAGTTGGCAAGGCTAATTTTCAGTTTTAGGCTTTTAGCAACAATTCAAATTTGATATATTCTAGTTTGTAGAACAACTTGGATAATTTTTTTGCGCTATAAACACTAAAAGTCAAAGCCCTTAAATCATCATATCCAAAAAAAAAAAAAACAAAAAACCATTAAGTCATTGCAATCAATATGTACTCATGTATGATAGATTTTCCTATTTATGCATTGTCTTAAAGAAACTAGAAACCAAAGGAATATGCATTCTTTACATGACTATTAGTTCATAAAGTATTATAAACAATTGAGCAATTACTTCAAGTTGAACAATTTTGATGTCTTGCATTATATCAAAATTTGATCCAAGAGAAAAGTAGACAAAAGATGAACAGAATTTTATTAAAATATACACTTTGATCACAAGGCCATACCGCCATAATAACAAGAGTCTTACTAAAATATAAAGTTTGATTACAAGGCCATAATAACATTATAGTTCCACATTTGATGTATCTCTTGCTTCTTGACTAAACATATCTGTGAACTCCAATGGCTCTTAGCTAGATCACTTAGACTTGCCTCACTCTTTGTTATGCAAGTTATTTTGGTATCAAAGCTCACACCACAATCCATTGAAGCTTCCAGCTGCCACAAAATCAAATGCCAAGCAACATGAGAGAGATTAATAGTCTCACATCAGATACAATAATATCAAAACACAAGACCTGACAAGTGCCTTAACCCTAAAACAAAAAGAAACAGAGCACTCTCCTAAGTAGCTACAATAGAAACAAAGCAACAACATGCCCTCCAAGTTATTTATGTCATCTGTATATGATGCAATGCTACAAAGAGAGAAGAATTAAGACAAGTAAATAAAGATAAAGGACAACAACAGTTTTGGAAACTAGGACTATTTTAAAAAATAAAATAAAATTGACATACAATAAACTTAGATTTTTTTTAAAAAAAAGTTGAACAAAAGCAACCAATCCCACTTCTTGGAGAATACCAGAACTGTTAGAGAGATTGCAGATCAAAATCGAAAACATTTGTTAACTGTTGTTGATTACACTTCAAAGATTCCAATTTCCATTCCCACAACCATTCAGCAAGACAACAATTACTATTCTAACATGACAATCAAAGCCCATCTCAAGAAATCATATATAACACTTACAGACATAAACCACAAGCACAAAACGCATACAAAATCAAAATTCAATAATTACCCTAATAAAAAATGACAAAAGAAAAAAAAGGGGGGGAATTCCCTCACCTCCCAAAATGTAGTATTTTTCTTATAATCAATACTCATTTTTTATTGAAACAAGCTAGAGAACCAACAGCAAAACAAGAACAGAATAAAGCCAACAACAACCCAAAATTTAGGTCCAACCACTTGATGCGAGACCACCAACAAAGCTGAAGAACTAAAACAGAACTACAACATTAAAAGGAGAACCAAACTAAGAAAGCACAGGTCAATAACAAATACAAACAACATTCTACGAGAGAGAGCCAACAAGCCAACCATTAAACAACTTCAAAAATGTACTGTTACTTAAATACAAGATGCTTGGACTCATGATTCGGTAAAAGAACTAAAATATTCAAATATATTTGCAGATCATCAAGGCCAAAAAAAAAAAGCGATTTTTAGAACAGAAATGAGAAACCAAAAGAAAATAACTGGGCCAAAGAATTAGACTTAGCCATCAAAGATTCAATACTTAGAAACAAGGTGAAAGACTGGAAAAAAAATAAATAAATAAACACACAAACTAAATCTCTTAAATTCCTGGGAATGAAGGTTGAGATGAGAAGGAGTGGGTCTACGGAGATTTGCGGCTGAAACTTCAGGCAAGGAGGAGGAGACACCATCTCCACTAATTATTAAAACAGGTCCCCATCGTAGGCGGTAGATTTAGGGAAAGCATATAACCCAACCTTATTCAGAAGACAGAAAAATAAAAATAAAAATGAGATTTGAAAAGTTTTTATATTCCCAGATTTTTCAATGACCCGCCTGTTAGGACATACATAGAACTTGTTAGAACATATGTTATTGTAAATTGGCTAATCCTTTGACAAAACGCACTTTACTTATAATTGGGTAGATCTAGGATGGGTTTAGTATTTCAAGGAACAAGAGTTCAAGTCTAATATTGAAGTCATGCAAGTCTGTCCAAGAAACAAGTGAAGAAATGTTGTTCATTAAAGCTCGACAGATAATATCTATCAAGGTTTAATGCTGATGCTTGACAGCTGCTCGACAGAAACAGTATCTATCGAGAATTACGAAATTCAAATTTTCAGATCTGTTTTCACGCATATCCAAGTGTATTTGTGTAGGGTTTCTTTTCTCACAACTCTAGACATATATAAAGATTATTTTTAAGGGTCGTAAAGAGGTGATGCAAAGGTTGTTGCAATTGTTGTTACACGTATACTGTAACTGGAGACAAAATTGCTCTAGTTCATCATATTCTTTGTAGAAACTTCTTGATCTTCATCGTTTGGATGAACTGAAGAACTTTGAAGCCAACATCTTTCTCAAGTTGGTGTGTCAGTCACGTACTTGGATCTGTGCATCAATTGGTTAGTCACGTACTAGGAGCCGTGCATTGAAAAGAGAGATTGTCACTACATTACAAGTCCAATTGGGTATTGGGGTAAGGGTTCAACTATAGGTTGGTATTAGGTACTGGGATTCTTTTTACTTGTAACTGCTTGTTTTGATAATAGTAAATTTTCGGGAGTGGTGACCTTAAATTCACCCGGTGGGATTTTGCCTCGTTGGGATTTTGCCTCGGTGGTTTTCCCCATTCGTAAACAAATCACATGTGTCAAATTTATTTTCCGCTGCATTTAACTTAGTTGGTGATTTGTTTGTACTACCATGCTTATTACATGTAATTGAATCTAATTAATTTCACTTGGCTAAATTAATTAATTAAGTTACCAAAGGGTCAATACATTCTTGGCCTATCAAGTGGTATCAGAATGGGCACACTCTGATTAGGGTTAATCTTTGCTATGTGATCCATTGACCCCTGTTTGTCATGGATAGAGGACAATCTTTAATTATACATCATTTATTTGATGGCACTAACTATGCATACTAGAAAGTACACATGAGAGCTTTCTTGCAGTCCTTAGATGAGAAGGTGTGGCAAGCTGTGGAGATTGGTTGGACTAAGCCAAAGGAAGCGCCGGCTGATTAGGATGATGCCAAGATCAAAGTGGCGAACTTCAACGTAGAGCATTGAATGCTTTATTCAGTGAAGTCACCAATGAGGAGTTCAAGAAGATATCCTCTACTAAAACTGCTAAGGAAGCATGGACTATCCTCCAGACAACCTATGAAGGGACTAAGGCTGTCAATGATTCAAAATTTCAAAGACTTACTACGAGCTTTGAAGAGATTAAGATGGAGGAGGATGAGTCGTTTGACAAATTCTATGTCAAGCTAAAGGACATAGTTAACTTTGCCTTTAATCTTGGGGAAACTATTCCCGAACCCAAAGTTATAAGAAATGTGCTCAGATCTCTACCGGAGAGATTCCATGCCAAGATCACCACCATTGAAGAATCAAAGGACATTGACAAAATTCCTTTGACCGAGCTGGTTGGCAATTTGCAAACCTATGAATTGGGTTTGACTAGGATCGGGAAACCGAGCAAAAGTAAGAGCATGGCACTGAAGGCCAAAAGCAATAAGACCAATGAGTCTTTTAATGATGAAGATTCCAAGATGAAATCCTACATCACTAGGCAATTCAAGAAGTTATGAAGAATGCCAATGCGAAAGGATTCAACAAGGACCGAAAGCAATCCAATTCTTCACAATTCAAGGGCCAAGACAGAGGAAAGAAGAATGCTAAAGATGGCGGTTAGTACACTGTTCCCTCCGGACCAAAGTGCTTTGGATGTTAAGATTTTGGACATATGAAACAAGAATGTCCAACATATCTCAAGACTATTGGAAAAAGCAAGGCCCTTGCTGCTACCTTGAGTGACACCGAGCCTGAGTATGATTCAGATGACAATGATGATGAGGGAATCTTGAATGCCTTCACTACTACAGTTGATCCTATTGATGGGGTTCAAGAAACAGTAGATGATGAAGAGGACTTGGTGAACTCTAAATTTGAGAAAATGGATGAACAAGAGGACATCCATACAGCCTATGCAAAATTGTACAAGGTTTCTGAGAAACATAAGAAACTGTATAGGCTGGCCACCAAAAAGCTAAGTGATGTTGAGCTAGATCGAGATAAGCTTTCCATAAAGTTTGATGAAGCAAATTAGACCATTGGAGCTTTGCAGTTCGAGAACAACTTCCTTGCTGAAAAGACAAAGAAGCTTGAAGCAGAACTATTACAGGTTAGAGCTCAACTAGAGAGGACTTCTAGTGCAAAGCTCGATGAGATGCTTAACTGTCAAAAATCTGCTTCTAATAGAACCGGTTTGGGGTATGATTTCTCTTCTCCTAATATTGCTTCTTCTAGTACTACTGTGTTTGTCTCACCTACTAATAATGTTAATTCTGAGAACAATGAATGTAAAACTGATATAGCTAGTGATAACATAGACAAGGGAAAATTAATTTTAGGAGCACCCCCTAAACTTGAAAAAAAAAAAAAGACTAGAAACCCTAGTACTAAGAAGGGTAATAACCAAAAGTCTAAACAGAAGAAGCAACATCTCTGTCATCACTGTGGAGCTTCAAGGCATACTCGTCCAAATTGCTACAAGTGGTTAGCCACTCAACAAAGCAACAGTATGATCTCATCTAGAAACCAGAATCAGTTTCCATCCTCTTTTGCTCCTCTTGGAGATCTTCTTAAGGCCCTCATGTTCCTTTCGAACTTGAACAGTTTCAATTCTTCCCCCTCACCGCTGGATCAAAGATTTGCTCAACGGAAAGGTTCTTCCAAGGTATGGAAGGAAAAAGGCTCAAAGTGATTTAGTTACTTTTTCTCTTTCTCCCTCTTTTTGTTTATGCATTACTTGTGTGTTTTGCTTTCTTGTTTTTAAGTCAGTCTAGTTTTATGCTATGTTTTGTTTAACATGTTTTTGTTTGTTTGTTTTCAGTTTTACTTTATTTTGTTTTTTATAAAAATTAAAAAAAATATTTGAAAAATCAAAAAAATACAAAAACAGTGTGTGTTTTATGTACATTGGTACTTTTGTACCTTGGATAGCCATTGAAACAAAGTTTTCTAAACTTTGTATCTTTTGTAACTTAGATGAGCATCTCAATGCACAACTAAGAAAGTGAGCTTTGTGGCTCGTGTTTGTGATGAGTATGATTAAGTAATCTCTTGTACTTAACAAACATATCGCTCTTTTCGACGGGAAGGACTAAAAAATCCTAGGAGAAAGGCATAAATAACCATCTCATCACTAAAGCCCGTCAATCATGAATAACATCTGTGTGCTTCGGCATAGCAAAATTGTGATGTTTAAAGCTTAACATAATTGGGTATTTCTTCTCTCTCTTATATGCCCATACATGATATGCTAAAAAGAAAAATAATATGCAAAGAAAATAAAAGCAAAAAGAATCAAAATGCTTTTAAATATGGTTGCAAGCGTTTCTAGGAGATGTGGGAGTTATAGGATGTACCTCGAAGGTGATGGTCTCCATCAAGCAGTTATGATTGTGTGTGAGTTAAAATTGATTTTCTCATATCTCAAATCGTCATAACTTGAGATACTTATACACTCTTACGATGTTTTCATACACAACACACATATTCTTTGCTACTTTTGATACATGTGCAGGTACAATGTGATTTGGTCATCACAAGGAATACATGTGTTAATGTATGTTCACTAAATTGTCTTGACTTGTTTTTGAAATATAAAATTGGTTAGACTTGTTTAGTGTGTGTGTGTGTGTGTGTGTGTGTGTGTGTTTTTTTGATTTATGAATGCTTTGCATTTTTTTGTTGAGAGATGTTTTTGAAAGCTTAAAATGTTGATTGGATTTTTGGTTGAGTAGCTTGCTTATTTGCATTTATTTTTTTGTGTTTTTCCTCTCTTTGAAAAACTGCTTTTTATCAAGCTCGACAACTTCTCGACAGCTCCTCAACAGCTTTCTATCTATCGAGCCTCTTGGACTTCTTCTCTCGACAGATTTTATCACAAATTTGATCCATCGAAGCTTTTTGGAATTTATCTCGATAGCTTCTCGACAGATTCTCGATCCATCGAGAAAGTTTCTATCTGGCTGATAGATTATCGACAGAAGTTCAATCCATCGAGGTGATTTTGCCGTCAACAGATTCTCGACAACACCTCGACAAATTCATATCTATCAAGATTTAGTGCTTGACAGATCTCGATAGACCCTCGATCCATCGAGCTACATTTTGTTTAAATAGGTTCAGCGTGAAATCAGATTTCACTTTTTCATTTCTTTCTCGACAGAAACTTCTTTTCTCTCTCTCCAAACACCCATCCCTTACTCCTTTCACCTTCCCCACTTGGATTTCGACCTAGATCTTGCTTTTCTCCTCTGGTATGATCTTCTAATCTCTCTTTTCTCATGCATTTCAAGCATTAGACCTAGGTTTTTGGGGGGTTTTGTGAAATTTTTGGGGTTTTTGAAAACTTTTGAGATTTTTGTGAAATTTTTTAGTTGGGTGTTGCTTATTTGATGCTATATGATCATGCATTGCATTCCATTTACATTTTCACAATGTTTCATGCATTTAGATGTGTGTTTATATGTTGAAAATTGTGTGCTAATAGGTTTGGATTAGGTTGAACCCATTATGCAAATTTTTTTTTTAAACATCACATGTTCATGCATTTTTCATGCATACGTACCCTTTCTTTTCTATCTATCTATTCTGGGTTGTGATTGTGTTTCCTCTCTCTCTCTCTCTCTCTCTCTCTCTCTCTCTCTCTCTCTTTCTCTTTCTCAGATAGACTGCGCATGGCACCCAAGCGCAAATCTACTCCAACTTGGAACCTTTTTCGTTCCAAGTCATCTTCTTCTTCCAATCCTCCCATTCCCCCTCTTCACGTTCGGTTCTGTGATGAGAAGGCCCATCAGGACCTCTCAGAGAACTTTTCTAAACGTGGCGTTCATCCGAAGCGCCATGTGATTCTATCGGACTTTTCCAATACTCTTCTTCCCGATGTCATTCACACTCGAGGATGGGAATCTCTTTGTGAGATACCCTTGAGGTGTCCCACTATGTTCATACAAGAGTTTTATTCCAACATGCATGGTATCGATACCTCTGTGCCTCAATTTGTTACAACATTCTGAGGTACACATATCGTAGTCACTTCAGCTCTTATATCCGAGATACTATACATCCCGCGGGTAGCGCATCCTGACAACCCTGGCTGTCAGCGTCTAAGGACTGTGTCCAAAGACGAGCTTTTGTCTCACTTCTGTGAGACACCCTCCTTATGGGGTGAACGTCAAAACACCCTATGCTCTGATGTTGCAAAAGGTCCGAGATTCCTTAATATGGTGATGACATTTGTTCTTACTCCATTGTCTCACTATAACTCCATCACAGAGCCTCGTGCTCGATTTTTGTTATCCCTCTTAGAGGACCTTTCTATAAACTTCCCTTCTCCTTTCATTATCTCTATCATAGATGTCTATAGGGATACGGCGACCTGTGATAAGCTCATTTTTCCTTCGTCTATCACGCGGATCCTTCACCATTTTTCTATCCCTATTCCTGATTCTCCTTTCTACACTGTCATAGGTGCCATCTGTGCAGCTTCTGTTCAGCAGAGCGAAGCCCAGCTTCGACCGAAACAGCCACGGACCGAGACGACGGATCCTCCAGCCCCTACCTTTCCATCCACCTCTGTTCCTTCTTCTTCGGGTGGTAGTGTGATGCTTGAGGCCATTGTGGCACAACTTCAGCGCATGGATGTGCTCGCCTTGACACTCTTAGTGATGAGTTGTGTCAAGTGAACACCTGTGTTGATCGTATTGCATGACGACAGGCTCGCCTTGGTGGTTTCACCACTTCTCCATCTCCTTTTCCAGAGGCTTCTGAGGATGAGGATGCTGATGATGGTACTGGTAATGATGATAATGATGAGGATGAGGATGCTAGCTCTTCTAGTGATAAGGAGATGACGACCTCTCAGTGACTTACCCTTTGTCATTCGTGACAAAAATGTGGAGTAGTTTTAGGATGAGAGTAGTCATGGTTTTATGGGGAGAGTTAGCATAGGACATTTTTTATAGGGTGAGTGTTTTTTTTTTTAGGGATGTAGTGAGGATTATATGTACTTTTCTTTTCTTTCTTTATAGTTACTTTATCCTCTTGTACACCGGTCTTGTGACCATTTTGACATACATTGTACATATCTTTTTCTCATTTATATATGATGATGTGTGTTATTATTCACCTATCTCTCCATGTGTTGTTTCTTTTCTCTCTTTATACACATGTTTCTTTATGTATGCAATCTTTTATTTCTGTTTCACACTAAGATGCCTTGATAAGTTTTGTTTAAAGTGTTTCAGAAAGATAGGTTGTCAAAATCTATCATGCCATGAACTCTCTTCTTGCAAAAATTTTCAAGAGTTTGTGTTAGAATTAGATTTTATTGTACTCAACAAGTGATTATGAGTTAAATGATTTATGACTTCTCTCATACTTCATTTGTTTGTTGTGATTTTGCTATGGATTGTCAAAGGGGGAGACTGTTAGGACATATGTGGAACTTGTTAGAACATATATTATTGTAAATTGGCTAATCCTTTGATAAAACGCACTTTACTTGTAATTGGATAGATCTAGGATGGGTTTAGTACTTCAAGGAACAAGAGTTCAAGTTTAGTGTTGAAGCCATGCAAGTCTGTCTAAGAAACAAGTGAAGAAGTGTTGTTCATTAAAACTCGACAGATAATATCTATCGAGGTTTGATGCTGATGCTCAACAGTTGCTTGACAGAAATAGTATCTATCGAGAATTACGAAATTTAGATTTCCAGATTTGTTTTCACGCATATCCAAGTGTATTTGTGTAGGGTTTCTTTTCTCACAACCCTAGACATATATAAGAATTATTTTTAAGGGCCGTAAAGAGGTGATGCAAAGGTTGTTGCAATTGTTGTTACACGCATATTGTGACCGGAGACAATATTGCCCTAGTTCATCATATTCTTTATAGAAGCTGCTGCGTCTTTGCGCCAAGGGTTTTGTAACCAACGAGCTTCTTGATCTTAATCGTTTGGATGAACTGAAAAATTTTGCAGCCAACATCTTTCTTAAGTTGGTGTGTAAGTCACATACTTGGATCCGTGCATCAATTGGTTAGTCACGTACTAGGAGCCGTGCATTGAAAGGAGAGATTATCACTACATTACAGTCCAATTGGGTATTAGGGTAAGGATTCAATTGTAAGTTGGTATTAGGTACTGGGATTCCTTTTACTTGTAACCGCTAGTTTTGATAATAGTGGATTCTCGGGAGTAGTAACCTTAAATTCACCTGGTGGGGTTTTGCCTCGACGGTTTTCCCCATTCGTAAACAAATCACTTTTGTCAAATTTATTTTCCGCTGCATTTAACTTAGTTGGTGATTTGTTTGTGCTGTCACGCTTATTACATGTAATTGAATCTAATTAATTTCACTTGGCTAAATTAATTAATTAAGTTACCAAAGGAGTCAATACATTCTTGGCCTATCAAGCACCCATTCACGTCTAAATTTTTGAAAATTTTTGAATTTTTTCTAACAGAGCTAACAGACGATACAAGGAGACACCCTTCTTGGGCTAACATGGCTAGGAATGGCAACAGGTCAGATGCGAGGCAGGTTTTTTAATACCCAGACCCAACCCACGGGCCCTCCCCCATTACCTGGACCCAACCCGTTTAATAAATAGGTTTTTTTTAGCCCTAAACTCGCCCCGCCGGGCCTCCACGAGCCCCATCCAGCCACTTCTAGGCCTAATCCGTGGCCTAATCTGACCCAATCTTATTTAAAAAAAAAAAAAAAAAAAAAAAAAAAAAAAAAAACAGAAACAGAAAGAACAACACAAATCCTATCACAAACACAGAAATCACAAACACAAACTCACATTTAACACAAAATATACACATGCATTACATTCTATACGAATTGAATCCATAAATAAATACCAAAAAACAAAAAGTACTGAGAGAGGAAATGAACCCAAAAAAAAATGAAGAACTCAGAGTCTCAGACCACTAAAGCTCCATCGGCAGTGGTTTTAGCTGTCAATCCCACCCCTGGGCTTCGCCTGACCTCAACAAGACCAAGAGCTCCTCCAATCATCACATCTCTCTCCGATCTAACAATCCCATGCTTCAATCTAACAATCTCGTGCTCCTCTGTGACAAACGGCAACCACCACGAGATCCGTGCTCCTCCGCAAGGATGAGGGTGGGTTGATGAGTGAATGAAAGTGAGGATGACTAGGTGAGACCATGAGGGGCGGATGAGATGAAAGTGAGAGTGAGAGTGAGAGTCAGTGAGGGTGAGGTGAGAGAGGCAGCTGAGTTGAGAGAGAAATCAGAGAATGAATGAGAAAAACGAGTTTTAGGGTTAGGGTTGTGATATATATATATATATATATATATATAAATATATATAGGTAGGTTTTTTTGTAATTTTACATTTAGGCTAACCGGGTTGAGTCTGGGTCCGGGTTTAAGCCGGGTTTTGATAAAACCCGAACCCAACCCGAACCCGCTTCGGGGTTTTTTTTTAAAACCCATACCCGACCCTATTCTTTATCGGGCCAAGTAATACCCGACTCATTAGGGTCAGGCTAGGCCGGGTACCCGTAGGTTAGGTTGTTATTGCCATCCCTAGACATGGCAGGTATGGTGATGTAACCTCATTTTAATGAGGTGGCTTAATTTTATTGGCTAGGACTATGGTGATGTAACCTCATGATGGAGACTTTCCATTCTAATATGTTAAGACCAGCAATGATTGCCCTCCGAAACTCACCATTGTGGAAAAGGAAGGATAATACATGCCCACACTTCTGAGTTCTAAACCAGGCCAAGCTTTTTGAAACTCCAGCACAGAGTATTTTGGAATATACCCATCATCCAGAAGCATGATTGTAGTTTAAGAATATAGCTGCTAAAGCTAAACCTACTAGTTGAAAAGCTTGAATACTAGATGAAAGAAAATTCAAGAATGGCAACTTCTCTTCATTTTGATTTATTCCATCTCCACGTTGCTGGCTTTCCTCACTTTCTTCACATCTTATTTTTCTCACACAATATATTCACAAACTAAACTAACCTATTGTCCGTATTGATGAGTCCAGAAAAATCATTAAGGTCGTCCATTAATATGGACGACTTTGCATCATTAGCAAACCAAAAGATGTAACCGCTCAAGCACATTCAACACATTAATGGCGACCGTTACTCATCGGTCTTAAACCCCCATCAATACGATAACCGTTACACATGGGTAATAATCACCTCCAATTATGTACAACAGCTATCCAAATCACCTATAAAAGGGACAATCCTTCTCACTTGTGAAGGTATGTCAAAAAGACTACAAAATGCTATCTATATACAAAATATATGGGCAAATACTGAATCAAGTATCGGAGGCTCCCCCACCAGGGCTCACCTTGGTGGTCTCTTCAACCAGCTTTATTTCTCTTGCAGATCTCCAAAGCCTGTCAAAAGCTCTGGATAGGACGAGTGACTCAACTGATGAATTTTGGTTTCATCAGTTTGGCGCCATCTGTGGGGAGCGATTAGCCATTAAACTCTTCCTATGACAAAGGGTCACTCAGTTCAAACTCATAGACAACAATGCAAGGGCCCATATCCGAGGTCTAAAGACCTCTGATCTCCAACTTAATAGAGAGATCACCAAGATGTTGTTGACGATGAAATCAAAGCTAAGTGTGACTTGTGGCCACAAGACCCGCCTAGGTCAGTCAATGGCGTTAGAGCCTCATGATCCAATCCATTACCTTCAAGGTATGAAACATAGGATCACTTAAGGGTCTACACCACGTACTGACACAAAGAAACAAATCATGTAATTGGATTTGCTGTTTGCGGTGAAGGGGTAATCAAAAGGCTTAGCCTTCTTTATTTCAAGATCCAACAAAGCAAATCCATTTAGCAATTTCATCTTCAAAGGACAAAACCTCAAAGTTTCCATCAAATCACCCAAAGGCGGCTCGCTGTAAGGCTCAGGCTGAACATGAGATAGACACAGACTTTGGAAGACCACGGCAGGCCTCAGGCTGAACATAAGATGAATCGTTTCTCATCCTGTTAAATGGTTTTATCACATGTTGTTAAATGGCCTAGAAGTCTAAAAACACAATAACCTCGTCTAATGCTTTATAAACATAACAAGGAGTTTACACTGTTAAATATCCTTTTGTTGAAAATATAGAGATGATTGTAGGTGGTCATGTAATTTTCGGGCACCCAAGTCAAATATGATGAAATTACCATAAGAGAACTTTCCATTCTTAGTTTCACCGGTTCCCCATTGTTTTAGTTTGCATGAAAGGTGGAACCAGACTTCAATAGGACATAATTACCTTACCAAAATTATGGTCTTAAATATAGGCATTAAAAAGGAAAAGGTAATGAATACCTTGATTGTCATAAGCTGCACACTTCAAAGAAGATCAGTGACTAAGAAGTCAAACCGGTCTCTTTGACTCCATTAAAGCCAAATATAATTATATATTATGGCCTAATTGATATCCTGATTATAGCCATAAAAAGGTTTTTACACCTTCATTACATTTCCTATTATAACACGAGGAGATCATTTGTGTCTCTCTATAGCATTAAATAATTGGTATACTGATAGCATCTTGGTTGATATTCATGCAATATGCCTTTAATTATGGCTTTTTATTTCTCTACTTTCTCCTAATGCATCTCGCTAAGACAAAAAAGAAAAAAAAAAAAAAAAAAAAAAAAAAAAAAAAAGTAAGTGAAATTTTATTACCCTGAAAAAGATAATAAATCTTAATTTTCGGCATTAGAGAAAGCTAAAGCCAAAATTTTTTTTGTCTTACCAAAATTATATCATAATTTTAGAGTTTAGACGCTAAAGAGGCTAAAGTCAAATTTTACTATCTTACCAAATTTAAAAACACTAAATTTGGATATAGGAGAAAGTCCCTATAAGCCCGACCAAGCCTAATCAGAATTAGGTAGCAGGAAGCTGAGAATAATGAAAATTCTGATTTTTTGCTACACATGCTTTTTGTGAAAACTAGCATGTTAAGCCTAACAAATCCAAAATAAAGAAATATTTAGAAATAAAATGCAAGAATGGCCTATTCGGCCTTGCACAGACAATAATTTTCAAAGTGAATGCAAGGTGGGTCTAAGGTTGAAAGACCTAAAGAATTATAAAATTCAGTCATTACATAAACATGACAATTGTTAAAGCAAAATTCATTTTAAAAAGTTATGAGATTTTGTATCTTGAAACATTCCATCATAGAGGACAAAAAATGTACTGTTCAAAATAGAGCACGAAAATTGTTCCATTTATACACAAATCCCACCACACGGTTTCATGAAAACTTTAGTGGTATCTATATGTCTGTGCATCATACTTTCATAAATTGAGCCATAATTTTAATGCTCAGTATGAAATAAATCACATTTTATTTATGCACATACATATTTGTGTTATATAAACACACTAAGGGATACTATGCTAAGGACTATGTCATAAACGCATCAACATATACCGTCAATAAGCCACAACAAATTTTACACATTTGTGGTTATTACTGTTAGCCAAAAACTAAATCATTTGCTTAGTAAAGGAGGAAATAATACAGTGATATAAATGCGGCAAGAATGAGTTAATAACAACAATAAAAAGAAAAGGAAATAATATTAATGATTGATCAACAAAAGGAAGAAAGATTAGTCTGTCATGCTTGATTTCTCAACGGAGTCAAGTCCAGGAAGGGGACCACTCTTCAATGTGGGCAATCTCACAGGGAAGTCCTGCCACTGAAATTGCCCACTTTGAGAGAATGGGCCTAGATGGCTTAACCTCGAATTCCTTAATCCTCACTAGAGAGCAGGCTATTAGACGGAGAGAAGGGAATAACCTATTGGTCCATACCCGCCATCTCACTCTTGCTCACCCTCTGTTTTTCCTTTCTGATTCCTTTTTCCTTTCTAAATTTCCTGTTTTCCCTCTTATCTTTCACCCCTTTTTTTACTTGTTTTTCTCTTATTTTATCTCTCTGTGTTCTCCTTTCCCCTTCTTCTATTCTCCTCCTTTGGTCCTTATTGTCCACAGCTAAGGCCCTTTTTTATACTGCCTGCCATGACGGGTTTTTACTGTTTTACCCCTTAATTACTTTTGTCCTAGTATAGATGTCCTTCCCAGAACACCCACTGATCTGTCAGATACCCAGCCATCACCACTTACTTGTGCTGGCCATGCCACATTCCATTCCCAAACAAAAGAGTTTTATTTTGTTTTCTTGCCCTCCGTGGCATTCTCATCCAGATAAAGGTGGGCATTCTCTCTTACTAACCCCTATGGCATGCACTTAGTAATTCCAGCTCATCTTTCCCTCTTTTGGGTGGTATGTCATACTAGTAGGACATTTCCCCCAAAAAAGCTTGAGCAGAAACCCTAGAATAGGCTTCCCCCTTCTCTCCACCGCCAAACCATACCCTCTCTTACCTCTGACTCATAGCCCACCACTCCTATATTGGCTGCGTATAAGTGGGTGGTGCCTGAACCTTGTGCATGCTCCACTTCCATGTGTGTCCATGGCTTGTCTGCTGTTCATGCGTTTACTATGACTTGGGGGCTTGTTTGGCCTTTGCTACACGTTCTACTACTCATTCTTGACCTCTTGTGGCGTGGATGAGTCACTGAGTTTTCATTCTTTATATCTTGCTTCCTCCTTAGGCTGGGTCTTGCTTGGGCATGGGCCTTTCCTTCTTCAATCCAATTCTTACCCTCTTTGCGGGTCGGCTGACACTTTTGCCATGTCGCCCCGTTGTTTCTGCCATATTATCATTTGACTTGTGCTTACTGGGCCTCTTTTGGGCCTGCCATACACTTTCCTTCTGCTTAGTTCCAGTAGCCTAGTACTATCATTGGGCTTGTACTCACGCTGTTTTTGGGCTTCCTTGGCCCATTTCATCCCTTTGGGGCTTCCTTGGTCCATTTTATTCCTTTGGGCATCCTCGGCCTGTTTCATTTCCTCGAGCATCCCCGGCCTATTCCAATCATTCATTCCCATGGGCTTTTGCTAAGTCTTTTGGGCTTCCCCAGCCCAAATTTCCATATCCTTTACTTTCAGGGTTTATAGGCTTTTCCACCAACCCTATTTACTTAGTTCCCTCCTTTGGGCTCCTTCGGCCCATTTTTGCTTGCTTTCCATTTTTCATTATTCTCATGGGTTTACTACTTCTTTCTTTGGGCCCGCTTACTTCCTTTAGGGCCTTTTGAATATCTTACAAGCCCATGGACCATTATTCCTGCCATTCGGGCATAATGGTTTTCTTCTCACTTTGCTAATTCTTCTCCCTTTGCTAATTCTTCTCCCTTATTGTCTCCCATATTGTTGGGCTTTTTCTTGTTATTGGGCCTTCTTGCCAAAGTGGGCATCAACATTAAGCCCCCTGAGCATATGAAGTGCTCCTGCAGTTCATATACGAAAAAGAGTCTTTTCTCCTTCTTCTTTTCTCTCTTTTTTTTTCTCGGGTTTTTTTATTTTTGAACAATGGGCCCCACTTTTTTTTTCTTTCTTGCTGTGAATAGTGTTGTCTCTTCGAATTTCCCAGTATAGCAGTTATTCTAAAACACAACCTTCGCTTCATTAATACGATGCCTTTTTTGACGGCTAACCCCTTACATTCTTTCACGTCATTGTTAATGTCATCAGTACTTAAACGCATTCCCTTCACATCACTTATACAAAACACCTTTTCATTCCTTTTTTTCTTCACCATGTCTTCTTCCTTAAACACCTTTACCCATCTATTCCAATCAACCATCCCACCATGACATCGGCGAAAAGCGAGTGTTCTTCCCACCGTAAGGGGAAGGAAATCACCGCCGACGATCCTGCCACCGAAACCCTTGGCGAAGATGCCCCTCTCTCCGAATCGGAACGTTCCGAGGAGGAAGAAAGGGGACGCGACCCCTACAGCGAGTGCGCTCCTCTCATTGATCCGTGGTACGACGCCCATGCCCATTTTTCGATGATGCCCGGTGACTACTCGCCTCCGCCGCCGGGTCACGTGTGGCTCTCCATTTGCCGTCGCGACACGGAGGTATCTTGGGCCCCTTTGGCTTCTTCAATCCCCAATCTCGGTATACGCTAAGGCACTTCACTCCCCATACCCATTCTCTTTGAATTTGGGTCGGGTACTTCTTTGGGTTAGAAGGAGTGGGTAGACGAAGAGTTGGCCGATACGGATTTCATGGCAGTGTTACAGCAGGCCGGTGTATTAAAGGCCATTGTTTCATCGCGTTGCTTATCCAACTATAGAGATTTGTTCAACCTCCGCCATCTGGTTCGCCAGTGGTGCACTGCTACCCGTACCTTCTTCCTTTCCTACGGCAAGATCACCGTAACCTTGGAAGACATGGCAAATCAACTGTTGTTGCCCATTCTTAGCGACGTGGACCCAAGTGCTATAGAAGTCTCTCCCGAAGAGGAGGTTGTGGAGGCTGAATTGAAGAAAGGGATGAGTGGCAAAGCGAAGTTGTCACATTAGGTTGAGGCTTTCTCCAAGGCTTCAGACGCAATCTGCCATGCAGCCTTCGTTGCACTCTGCCTCTGTAAGTTCATCTTCGGTTCTCACCCTCATTATGCTGTAAAGCCTTTATATTTCCGATTGGCTATAAAGATTTCTGCCGGGGTGAGTCTACCATTGGCCCCTACGTTCCTTGGTCATCTGTATGTACAACTAGATGTCTTGCAAAGTGATAAGAAGCAGGCGGGTTCTTTCCACATAGTCACCACTTCCGCCCACAGTATCATCTTGCAGCATCTGTTGTGAGAGCATTGTGCTAGGCACTTGGCAAAGTGCAAGTCCATCCGTTTTGCTAAAGAGAAATATCGTTCGTGTCCGAAGGTTATTACTGATTTTTGTGAACGCTTCGTATCTAACTTTCCGTTGGCTTACCGCTGGGTTAGGTTGAAGCCATTTGGGCATCCTGCTGTGAAGTTCTTTGATAAAGGAGTTGGTTTTTGTTGGAGAGCATATAGGAATCTGGGCACAAGTTACACATGTGCTGATTCAGTTGTGGGCCCTTTTACTGATTCTGCTAGGACCACCACCCCGTTGACTACCTTTGATGAGAGGGGGATCACATACTTGGCAGCCACTAATGCAGGGTGGCTGCCTTATCAGGCTAACGAGGGCATTCAGTTTGTGCACTATTCTGCTAACAGAGTGAGGAAGCAATTTGGGTTAGATCAAGACATTCCCGATGATTTTTCTGCCATCATGAAGTCCGTTACTTCTGTTCGGCCATTCCTGCGACATAGTCTCTTTGAGTTTTGGAGCAGGCGTTTTACAGCGGTCACCATTTCGGGATCATAAAGGGAGGGCATTTGCACTGTAGCCATGCATAGGTGCTGGCAGGCTGTGATGACTTCGTTTGAGCAAGAGTTGTTGGGTAGCCGTGGGTTTTCTCTCATTCCTCCTGTTGGTCTCCATGCTATCATTTCTGCCAATCCTCGGTTACTTCTTCCTACCAAATCTGTGGTGGCGTACACTAGGAAGCAGAGTCGGTCTGCTATATTTGAGTGGCAGGCAAAGGAAAAGGGATGGTACTTGTACTCTGGTGAGTACCCCACAGGTTAGGAGAAGAAGGTGAAGGTTGTGAACCTTCCAACACCTGCAAAGAAAGGCTTCGTGTCTCGGTTCGCCAAGCCTAAGTCTGCCAAGAGAGGTGATGACTCTTTCGAGACTTGTTCCGATATTGTTCCCTATGAGGGTGGCTTTCCTCCCATAGGTAATATAGTCCTTGAGGGTTCTCCTCCCCCTTTTGCTCATACTTGTTCCAGTAGACGCCCTACTGTAGGCAAGCCCAAGCTTGCTGCCCCACAACCATCCACAAATGCTCCTCCTTTTAGCAGGACCCGAGGCAGCAAAAGGAAGACATCTCCACCACCTTCGTCAACCACCACTGAAAGGAAAGTATGTTATTTCTAACCTTGCTTCTTCTTCATTCTTTTCTTATTCATGAGGCCTTCCTACGGCCAACCTCACATGCGTACTTATTTATCTCTCCTCTCTTCCTTCCTTCTTTTCTTTTCTTTTCTTTTTTTTATTACTTCTTGGCAGTCTAAGCATAAGGAGGATACTTCTGTCACCCACCCCATCTTGCTTAATAAGCCTGAGTTGGAGGTATATCCCTTCCTTTTGCATGCATTCTCGATGTCATGTGTCACCACGTGCTCCTTTTTTTTTTTTTTTTTTTCCTTTCTTCTTTTATATATATATATCACCACTCATCCTTCATTCCTTTCTTCTTTTTCTTTTGTTTTCAAGCCAACCCTAAGCCCCTTTCTGTTGATAACCCTACGAATGAGGAGGTCTCCGCTACCATAAGCACACCCATGGAGGGTTTCTTTGACGGGGCAGATATTATGGCTGAGCCCATGGCCTGTACTCCTACTGCTGCACAAGGAGCTCTTGCCGAGGCTCCAATTCCTTCACCCAGGCCTAGTCCTATTGAGGAGAGTGCCCAGACTGAAAGGGTTGGTGAGTTCACTCCTATTTCTGCCGAAGCTCCTACTTCTCAGAAAGGAATCACTCCTGCGGATGCATCTTAGACTAGGAGCGCCTCTTCTGCCACTCCTCCTGTCATCTCTGCTAATGATCCCTTCGCTGCCTTCTCTCAAGCCATAAAGGATGGCTCTTCCTTGGTGGTTACTCCCTCCTCTATTCCCAGCTCTGCCACCCGTGGGCCTAATGCGAATTTATCTTCTAATGAGGGATTCAAGGAGGTTCTCAAGGATGATAAGGATGAGCTCATTGCGAAGAAGAGGGTCTCTGATTTAGACGAGGATGATGGTGGTAAGCACGAGACTGAGGCCATGGGTATGTCTCTTGCCCTTGCTAGACCTTCTCTTTCATCCCGTCCTTTATATAACTTCCTGATGCAATGTTTAATCATTCTACATGTTCATTCCTTTAGCCACAGATATTCCTAAAGAGCACGAGGCTACAGCAGACATCGTGATGCCTACAGCCCCCATTCCTGCCACACCTGCAACCCCCACTTCTGCCACACCTGCAGCCCCCGTTTCTGCGAGTCTTGGTACTTTCTTCCTTTCCTTTTCTTTCTCCCATATCTTCCTTAGTATTTATTACGAATTCATTCCTTCATTTTTGTCCGTCCCTCACGCTATATTTCATTTTCCTTCCTAGGTTCAATTCCTGTTGAAGTGCCTCCGTCTTCTCAGTTTGTGGTTGGCAGCAGTTTTGCCACAGTCCCTAATCCAGTGAGTGAGGCTACTGCTTTCTTCATCCGGTTTGACCAGCCTGACACCAATGACCTTGATCCTGCGGATTTCTAGGGTGCTGGGCCTCCTTATGTTGATTTCCATGGCTTTCGAGTCCCTGAGGAGTGCGTTTGCCATTTGGAGGCAGTATACACTAGCTGTGGGGATTTCATGCAGGGGTTTCCTTTTGGCCGATCCACGAGGGAGCACTTCCTCAAGCTATTGGGGAGCGTGATGAACGATATTGAGCATAACTTCATTGACACCATGTCTGCTAAGAGGATTCTGCAGTGAAGGGCCACAGTTCAGGAGTTGAACTAGGTTGGCTTTGCAATAGAGTTCCTGCTGGATCACCTGCGAAAGATTGCTCAGGCTTTCTTTATGATGAAGGTTCAGCCTGCTGTGGATGCCATAGATGCTTGTATTGAGGCTTTGAAGAAGGAGATGGCAGACTTGGAGGCAAGTCGTGAGCGTCTCCTTTCTGGTGTTGCTAGCCCTAGCCACTTTGGAGATTAGACCTTTATCTCAGGCCTTTAGTGAGATTCGTTACATCGTGTAGTTTCCTGTTTACTTCCCCCATGTCTATTTTCTTTCCCTTTTCATTCTACCCAGTACACTTCCTTATTTTCTCTAGCACTTATTTGATAAGTCTGACATGACTTATATATTTTGGGTTCATAATCTATTATGATACATTTGATACTACATCTACTATGGTTATTACTATGATTATGATACAATATGTTTTTGCTAATACTCCATGGTTTTCGTTACTTTTCATAAGTGAAAACATTCTACAATACTTTCTTATGGCATCATCTTTTGTAAGGGTGAAAAAACTAAACAGGGAAAAGGAACAATTACACGATGTTTCTTAGGCATAATATCGCTTTAACCATTTGTCATTAATGGGGTCCATTAGATCTTTTCCATCCATCTGGGCCAAGCGGTCCTTCCCATTTTGGGGTAAATTTAGATGGTCCAGCCATACCTCGCCTAATGTGATTCGTTATTTTCAGTACGAGCTGTCCTTCTACAAACACCATTTCCTTGGTCGTCCTACCATAAGTTTCAGTCATTCTTTGCCTATATCTGCGGCTGTACTCTTGGGCTTCTTCCCTTTTTTCCAATCCCTCCAAGTCTTCGCATCTTTCTGCCGCGAAGACTTCCTTCTCCTTTTCTTTTTTTGTGCCTACACAACCCTTAAGGAAGGTGTGATTACTTCAACTGGGCTCATCACTTCCGTTCCGTAGACTAAGGAAAAGGGGGAAAACCCCGTGGCAGACTTGGGTGTGCTTCGGTAGGCCTAAAGGGCGTCTGGTAGATACATTGCCCATCCCCCAGCATATTCTTGATTCATCTTGCTAATGCTCTTGATGAGAGTCTTGTTTGTTGCCTCTGCCTACCTATTCCCTTAGGGGTAATAAGGTGACAACCGGTAGTGTTTGATTTGGTAAAACTCTAGCATCTTTCTTACCTCACTGTTGACAAAGGGTGTGTCATTGTCACTAATGATTCTGTAAGGCACTCCGAACCAGACAATTATGTTTTCTTTGATAAAATTTGCCACTGCCCCTCCTATGGATTTACAGAGTGATATTGCTTCCGCCCACTAGGTAAACTACTCCATAGTCACTAGGATCCATATGTACCCACGCGATGGTGGATTAACCAGTCCCACTAAATCAAGCCCCTAAGTGTGGAAGGGCCACGGGGTGACCATGCTATGTAAGTTCTTTGGGTGAGTGTGAATCAGGTTGGCTTGTACTTGGCAACTGTGGCATTTCTTCACAAATTCTGTTGTGTCTCTTTTCATAGTGGGCCAGTAATAACCCATTTGCAGTAGGCATTTGTACAACTTTTTCTTTCCTTGGTGCTCCCCGCATTCTCCTGCGTGTACCACCTTTATCATTTCCCCCGCTTCTTCGGGACCCAAACATCGTAATGGGTCTCTGTCATATCCTTTCTTGAAAAGGACTCCTTCGTGCAAGAAGTAGCGTACTGCCAACCTTTTAAGCTTATATCTTTCACTATGTTTCTGCAACAAGATACCCTCTTCCAGGTATTGCACAAATGGGTTCCTCCAATCTTCGTTGGTGAAGACAGCATAACTTTCCTCCCTATCTACCGCAAGCTGACAAGCCTCACATCGGGTCTGGACTTGGTCCGCATCCTTACCCATGCTCGGCCAATAGAAACCTGCCCTCTAGAGTCTGCGGTAGAGGCTGACTTCTCTACAGAACCCCACAGGTTCTGTCACGTACTTCCCTCAATTTTCTTTGAGCCTCCTCTTGCCCTACACATCTCGATAAGATCCCTCCCGGCATCCTGCAGTACAATTCTCCTTTCATCAGGGCGTAGTCTTTCAACGCTTTCAATTCTGCCGTATCTTCTTCCTTGATCAAGGCTTCCTTTATGGGAATCCTCCAATCCTCTTCGCATCTTTCTTCTTGGAATCTCTCCTTTAGCATTTCAATGATGGACTCCTTTCGCTTGCTGACTTCTACCCTGGTGTTGCTTCCTTCAAATGCTATTTGTGATCCTAATGCGGCCAACGCGTCCGTGTACCGATTTTCGCTCCTCAGAGCGTGCTCTATCTCAAATGTTGAGAATTTTTTCTCCATCTTCTGGGCCATTGTCCTGTACGGGGCTAAGCTGGGCTCCTTTAAAGAGAAACTTCCTTTGGCCTGGCAGACCACTAGGTTGGAGTTGCCTATAGAAGTCCTGAAAGCAGTTTTCTCCGCGTCCTTTGGCACCATTCGAATTTGGTTGTATCCGCTGAATCCATCCATGAAGGAAAACATGGTGTTTCTTACTGCAGAGTCTATTAACAGGTCCATCTTTGGCAGCAAAAATTCGTCTTTCGAGCAGGCCTGGTTGAGATTTCTGAAGTCTACACAGCACCTTATCAACCCATTCTTCTTTTTTACTGGTACAATATTGGACAACCATATTGGGTGCTGGATAGACTTAATGAAACCAGCGGCCAATAGTTTTTGCACCTCCTTTGCTATCTGCTCTTCTATTTCGGTGTGGAACACCCTAGCAGGCTGAGCCACCGACTTAGCCTCGGGATCCACGTTGAGTATATGCACCACCAGTCCGGGGTTCAACCCGGGCATCTCGCTGTAGTCCCATGCGAAGACGTCCTTGAATTCTTTCAACAACAGTATTAATTCTGACTTTTCTTCCTTTGATAGTTTTGAACTAATTGAGATGGGTCTTGGCTCCTATGGATCAATTCCCAGGTTAACTTCTTCTAATCCTTCTTCTGCTACTACCTGTGTATCCTTTTCTACTGTAATTTCCTCCTTTTTCTCTGTGTTACTTTCTTCCTCCAAACTTTCTTAAGTCACGCAGCACACCAAGCTTTTATGCCGCGGTCACTGTTTAGGGCCCCCTTGCGTACCGCATGCGGGCCTCACGCACCTTTATACCTTGTAGATGATTCTGCCATCAGGGGTCCGGACCCTGACGCATTGCGGTGCATCGTCTGATTCCAAAGTGGGCACTTCTTTCCTTTTCTTTCTCTACATTAATAGTCTCCTTAGATCGGGCTCTAGGTCATCTTGAACGTATTCCCACCTAGGAACAAAGGTGCCTTGTGGTTTTGACACTGAGCTTTCCCTAGATGGCGCCCACTTATCGTAGAACATAGTTTCTACCAGATGAGCCTCCGCTTGTTCGAAGGGTGTTAAGGGTTCTTTTTATGTTTCTTTTTCTAAGAAGGAAGTCGGGCCTGGCGCTTCGCAGAATGGACTCCAAAGTACCATTTTGCCACTGCCAGTTTGTGCACAAACGTTGAGTCCAAGTCCAAGGGAAGACACTGCAAAGTGGGCTTATCCTCTGTTTCTGCCGCAAAATGAACTTTTCTCCAGTTTCTGCCGCAAAAGGAACTTTTCTCAAGTTTCTGCCGCAGGACTGACTTTTCTACTATGCAGCAAAACCTTCTGCTGTGCAATAAAGCTTCATGCTGTGCATTGAAGTTGTCTGCTATGCATTAAAGCCTTCTGCCTTGCAATAAAGCTTTTTGCCGTAAAGCCTTCTGCTGTGCAATAAAGTTGTTTGCTGTGCATTAAAACTATCTACTGTGCTTTAAAGCTGTCTGCTGTACTTTAAAGCCTTCTGTCGTGCAGTAAAGCCTTTTGCAATGTGAATAACTACTCTTCATTTTTACTGCAGAATTACTTTTCTACTTCCTGCACATAAACAAATCTAAAACCCAAAGAAAATGTCCATCAAACAAATGTTAGTTTAAATGGGTTAGCATATTCTCAAATATATACATACATATATGAGTATATATACTTATACGTATTCACATATACATATATAAAATATATTTTGCAAAACATGAGAAACAAGATATATATATATATATATATACTTATGGCAGTATAATGATTAGTTTATGTCAAAAGTAAAACACGTAATAACAAATAAAGAAGAAAGCTTCAGCAGAAAAGTTTTAGCTAGTATAATAGTTAACACGGTAAATATAATGAAAATGTGCTACAGCAGAATAACTAGTACAAAAAGTAAAGATACCACAGCAGGACAACTGATGCAGCAAACGTGATAAAAACGTGCTACAGCAGAATGACTAAATACAGCAGATATAATTTATAATGAGAGAAATCAAGTATATTTGCAATCAAAATCAAATATTGAATCTTCCCATAGGATAATTAAACCAAGAAAGAACTCAGACCCCAACTTGAATAACCTTGTCATAGGCTTTTGCCATCAAAGTTGTGCATTTTTGAGAATATGCCTAAATGGCTACTAGCTATTACTTTTGGGGGCTACTAGCTATTACTTTTGGGGACATCAAAGAGTGGGTTTGCTAAGAGGGAGGGAAAAGATGGTCTATTGATGCATGCCCCTAATTCTGCCGTGTTTTCTCTCTTCTTTTTACCACTTACTTTCTTTCTTTCTCTCCGTTCTTTTTACTCTTAGTTTCTTATTACTCTCTTGCCGTGGGTTGTTCCCCCTTTTTGGTCTTTCCTTTTCCTGGGTCCCTCTCTCTGGGTGCTTACTACTCTCTTACCATGGGTTTTCCCCCCTTAAGTGCTTCCCTCCATTAGGTCTCCCTCCTTTGGTGTTTTTCTCTCTTCCATGTTTTTCCTCCTCCCTCTTTTCTGCCATGGTTACCTCTCTTTTATAGCGAACTGATTCAATGGGATTTCTCTCTTTTACCCCTAAGGCTTCACCAATTGTTTTTGGTTTGTTGTGGGTATCCCTTTAGGACTACCCACCAACCCATTGGTTGCCCCGACCACTGTCATTGCTCAGAATACGTCAGCTGCTCCATTACTCATTTCATGACGAAATTCTTTTTTGCTTGTTCTTGCTGTATACCTCTACCTCTAGGTGAATAACCAATAAGGATTGGGCTACCTCACTACCTAACTCTATGGCATGCATCAGATGGTCCCAACCATTTATTACTTCTTTTGGGTAAGATACCATCCCAGCAAGGTATATTTCCAAAAGAAGTCACGGCAGGAAACCAAATATAGACCCCATTTTCCCCCCACCACCAAACCACACCCTCTGAATCCCCTTGACCGTGGGTCCACCTCTTTTGTATTGGCTGGGTACAGGTTGGTGGTGCTCCGGCCCTTCTGTGTTTGCTCCACTATCTTCTGTTTTTGTCTTCCACGCCGTTTCTGCCGTAGCAGATTAGTTCTGTTTCGTTCTGCTGCGTGTTTTTGTCTTATTTCTTCACACGTTTCCTGTTGCGTTTGTCATTTCCTTTGGTTTGGCTTTTCTTTCCTTCACATGATTCTTGCTGCTGACACTTCTTGCTGTTCCTTGTTTCTTTTCATCAGTTTTCACGCCTATCTTTTTTATACAAAAGGATTTGGGCCTTTGTGGGCCAAATAATGTTGACTGGATCAAAAGGGTCTTGGGCCCAATTTATCTTCATCTACCGAAGCCATTCTGTCAAAGAACTGTATTCTGCGGCAAAGCTGTATTATGTGGCAGATTTATATTCTGCTGCAGATCGCTTTCCCTTGCATTTCTTTCTTTGGACCTTTCTTGCTCTTTGGTCTTCTTGGTGGGTCTTTGGGCCTTGCTTTTCATTGGGCTTTTTTTTCTCATGGTACGAATTCAAAAAATGGGCATCAACAAAGGGCGACGGGTTTTCCGCTATTCATATCATCCTGCCGTTCAACCTTCCTTTTACACACTAATGGTAAGTGGATGAGACCAATCGGTGCTTATGTAACCATGGTCTTCCCAATAGTATGTGGTATGAGACCTCTATTTTTACCACGTGGAAGCAGGTCAAAAAGGCTATTAGCCCCACTTTCAACCCAACTGAATGTGGCCTACGGTATACTCACCTTTTCCCCCAAATCCTGTTACTTCCATTAGGCATCCCTATATCTTTTTCTCTGAAATTCCTGCTGGTTGCAATGTACTCAACGGGATGAGGTTTACAAAAGCGCCCATATCCACCAAGGTTCTCTTGATGGAAATTTGATTTATGGATGCCGCCAAGTAAAGGGGCCTCTTATGATCTGAATACCCCACTTCCATATCTTCATCACTAAAAGTGATCTCGTTTACCTCCTATAAGAGGGCCTTGTCATCTGTGGCTTCTGCTATCAAGCACTCTATTCTTGCCCCTAAGGCATTGTTCACCAAATCCTCTGTGGCAATCATTCGCTCAATCATGCTCTAGAACAGCTCTGTATTCCCTGGTCATGTTACCCATACACATTTCTACTAATGTCTTTTCTTTACAATGGTCATAGCAGTCAAATGCTATATCTCTGAACCTTTTGACGTATTCCATCATATCTTCGCCGCTTCTTTGCTTAGTTGCTTGCAAAGTCGCGGGTGTTAC
Organism: Notholithocarpus densiflorus; assembly: GCA_030021035.2. Taxonomy (NCBI): domain Eukaryota; kingdom Viridiplantae; phylum Streptophyta; class Magnoliopsida; order Fagales; family Fagaceae; genus Notholithocarpus; species Notholithocarpus densiflorus. The sequence goes on from JARYZH020000011.1 coordinate 6,083,912, forward strand.
TGTCTCTTCTCCATGAAAGTATTTAGTACAAAATACGTCCACCATGTTATCCCACGTTGGGATTTACCCTAGTTTCAAACCAGTGTACCAAGTGTACGCACGGTCACACAGCGATTTGAAAAATTCTCGAAGACACAGGTCCTCATCTGCCCCATAAGGGCCGAGAGTATCAATAAACTTGCTCACATGTTCGATGGCACTTCCCTTTCTTCCATCGTATTGTGCAAAATTCGTGGCTCATACCTCTCGGAGTATGGCTTTCGGAGTATTCTCAGTGGATAAGGAGGTCTTCGCACGTAAAACCTTTCATTAGGCGCTTTAGCCCTTTCTTGCTCTAAGAGCGCTGCAACTTCGGCCATAATGATGAAACATTGTTTTGTATTCTACAAAGCACCTCTGACTAGGGTCTCCTCTTTGTCTGCTGCCTGCTCTGGGTCATGTTGGCTCCCTTTTTCCTTCGTCTTATCCACCTTCATTTAGCGGATTTCTTCCATCATCTGCTGCTGCGAATGTTGCAATGATTGCAACACCTCAATAAAAACGTTGGCATTGTCAGTGGGGACCCTTTGCTGTTGTTGAGGTTCAGCCCCTGCTCCATTGTCACCTTCCGCCTAATTGGGCTGGTGTTGGTGGGGCGTTATTGGCCTTGACTCTACTTATGAGGACACGATACTCATGTTTCGCGTCGCCTTTAATCTCGGGGGCATAGCTTGCGAGGGCTTTTGTCTACTTTCCCTGTCTTTTTCCCAACTCCCCAGTGGAGTCGCCAATTTAAATGTGGTGGGCCTTTTTTTTTTTTTTTTTTTTTGCGACTCTAGATTGGACTGTCTCTTGCCACGCTACGGCCCAATGGTTTTGGGGTAGGAGAGTCGGGACTAGCTTGATTGCAACAAACCCCAAGCCAGCTTGTGCACAAGCTAGAACCTCTTTGCTGGGACCTTGGACACGTGCTCACGGCAGAGGATGCTGTTACAAAAAAAAAAAAAAAAAAAAAAAAAAAAAAAAAAAAAAAGATATGGCAAGCAGGTAATATGACAAAAATAAGAAGAATGTGCTTACTATCAACCAAAAACTAAATCATTTTCTTAGTAAAAGAGGAAATAATACAGTGATATAAATGCGGCAGGAATGAGTTAATAACAACAATAAAAAGAAAAGGAAATAATATTAATGCTTGATCAACAAAAGGAAGAAAGATTAGTCTGCCGTGCTTGATTTCTCAACGGAGTCAAGTTCAGAAAGGGAACCACTCTTCAATGTGGGTAGTCTCATAGGGAAGTCTTGCCATAAAAATTGCCCACCATCACACTCTTGCTCACCCTTTGTTTTTCCTTTCTGATTCTTTTTTCCTTTCTAAGTTTCATGTTTTCTCTCTTATCTTTCACCCATTTTCTTACTTGTTTTTCTCTTGTTTTATCCCTCCATGTTTTCCTTCCCTCTTCTTTTGTTCTCCTCCCTTGTCCCTACTGTGCACAGCTAAGGCCTTTTTTATACTGCCTACTGTGACGGGTTTTTACTATTTTACCCCTTAGTTGCTTTTATCCTAATATAGATGTCCTTCCCATACCACCCACTGGTCTGTCTGCTGCCCAGCCATCACCACTTATCTATACTAGCCATGCCACATTCCATTCCCAGAAAAAAGAGTTTTATTTTGTTTTCTTACCCTCCGTGATATTCCCATCCGAATAAGGGTGGTCATTCTCTCTTACTAATCCCTATGGTACGCACCTAGTGGTTCCAACTCATCTTTCCTTCTTTTGGGTGGTATGTCATCCCAGCAAGACAATTCTCCCAAAAGAGCTTGAACGGGAACCCCTAAATAGGCTTCCTCCTTCTCCCCACCACTAGACCATACCCTCTCTTACCTTTGACCCATGACCCACCACTCCTGTATTGACTAGGTACAAGTGGGTGATACCTGAGCCTTATGCGTACTCCACTTCCATATGTGTTCATGACTTGTCTACTGTTCATGCGTTTGCCATGACCTGGGGGCTTGTTTGGCCTTTGTTGAACGTTCTGCTACTCATTCTTGACCTCTTATGGCGTGGATGAGTCACTGGATTTTCATCTTTATATCTTGCTTCCTCCCTGGGCTGGGTCTTGCTTGGGCATGGACATTTCCTTCTTCAATCCAATCCGTATCCTCTTTGTGGATCGGCTGACACCTTTGCCATGTCACCCCGTTATTTCTACCATGTTATCATTTGACTTGTGCTTGCTGGGCCTCTTTTGAGCCTGCTATACACTTTCCTTCTACTCAATTCCAGTAGCCCAGTACTATCGTTGGGTTTGTACTCACGCTGTTTTTGGGCTTACTTGGCCCATTTCATCCCTTTAGGGCTTCCTTGGTCCATTTTATTCCTTTGGGCATCCTCGGCCCATTTCATTTTCTCGGGCATCCCCAGCCCATTCCAATCCTTCATTCCCATGAGTTTTTACTAAGTCTTTTGGACTTCCCAGCCCAAATTACCATATCCTTTACTTTCGGGGTTTATAGGCTTTTCCACCAACCCTATTTACTTAGTTCCTTCCTTTGGGCTCGTTCGGCCCATTTTTGCTTGCTTTCCATTTTTCATAATTCCCATGGGTTTACTACTTCTTTCTTTGGGCCCCCTTGGGCCCGCTCGCTTCTTTTAGGGCCTTCTAAATATCTTACAGTTGGACCATTATTTCTGTCATTTGGGCTTAATGGTTTTCTTTTCACTTTGCTAATTCTTCTCCCTTATTGTCTCCCATATTGTTGAGTTTTTTCTTGTTATTGGGCCTTCTTGCCAAAGTGGGCATCAACACATGTTGATAGACTAGACCATATATGATAAAGTATATTATTTGAAACTATGTGTTGTTAAGTCAAATTAGACCCAAATCGCACGCAGATAAAAGATTGGGTTCTAAGTAACCCTACTTATTTGATCTAGATGAGATAAAATAGAAGGCTTAATACAAGCCTATTTTAAACATCCAACAATATTTGACTTTATATGGCTGAATCAAGCATTATACTTGTTTGAATGGGATCACATTGCAATTTGCCTTGACTTGCCCTGGAACTAGATCTCAAAGCTTCCGTCAGCTACTACATCATTCCAACACAAAAACGTAGACATTAAACCGCCACACCCTATAAATCAACCCTTTTTTCAGCATCAAATTTCACACACATGCACCACCATTCTCTTACCTACCAAAATGGGCAGTACAACAAGTAGGCCTCTTCTCCCTCTCCTCTGCTTCACCCTTCTCATCTCCTCTACTTTATCAGAGCTCTGCAACCCACAAGACAAAAAAGTCTTGCTCCAAATCAAACAAGCCTTCAACAACCCCTACGTCCTTACCTCTTGGAAAACAAACGCCGATTGCTGTACTGACTGGTATTGTGTCACATGTGACTCCACCTCTCACCGCATCAACTCCCTCCCATCACTGCTGACAACCAGCTCTCTGGCCAAATCCCACCTGAAGTTGGTGACCTTCCATACCTCGAAACCCTTGAATTCCACAAACTACCCAACGTCACTGGTACTATTCAACCTGCCATTGTCAATCTCAAACACCTCAACTTCCTCAGACTCAGCTGGCTTAATCTCACTGGCCCAATTCCTGATTTCGTCGGCAAACTCAAAAACCTCACTTTCATTGACTTCGCATTCAACCAACTCTCTGGCTCAATCCCACCCTCACTTTCGGAGCTTCCAAAGCTCGGTGGACTTCACTTGGACCGTAACAAACTCTCCGGACCACTCCCCTATTCTTTCGGCAATTTTCCTCAGGGACTATACCTGTTCCTATCTCACAACCAACTAACCGGTCCAATCCCAACCTCGTTCGCCCACATGGACTTTGGCTATATTGATTTGTCGCAAAACAAACTCGAAGGCGATGCATCTGTGGTTTTCGGATCGAGCAAGACCACAGAGATCGTGGACTTGTCGAGGAACTTGTTGGAGTTTAATCTGTCAAAGGTTGTACTCCCCAAGAGTTTGACTTCTTTGGATCTTAACCACAATAAGATCTTTGGAGGTCTTCCTGTTGAGTTGACCAAATTGAATTTGCAGTACTTGAATGTGAGTTATAATAGGCTTTGTGGTCAGATTCCAGTGGGTGGTAAATTGCAAAGCTTCGATTATTCGAATTATTTCCACAACCGGTGCTTGTGTGGCTCTCCACTTCCAAGCTGCAAGTGATCTTATAATGGATTTGCACAGAAACTGAAGTGGGTCTCTCTGTAATTTTCAATTTACTACTACAATGTACTAAGTTTTTCAAAAGCTGTAGTCTCTAGTAATAAGTTTGCTTTATTGCAAATTTAGTAAGATCGAGAACAGAAAGGAGAACTATGTAATAAAAAAACATGTCCTTCGCCGCGTTGTGCTAAGAGATTAGAAAGCAGATTCGGTGTTTTACGTACAGCTAGGCACAGGTTTATCTTGTTACAGGAATTTATCCATTTTGAGAATATTTAAAAATACAATTAGTTGATGAGAGTCTTTGTAAGTTGTAACTTAATTTCAAAAGCCGCGATTAGTTAGACAACATGCCGCTTTCAAGTTTACTGTTTAGTCGCGATGAGTGGTATTATCAAAAAGTAATAAGCTGGACTGTTCCCACGATATGCTCGTTTCTCTGCTACTCACACAACATGATTTTTCAACACGATATCTCACATTTCTTCTCCAATCTTCCTTTCGTTCTTCATCCTTCACCCCAGTCACGCCGACCGATCCGACGACGTCGTCCAACCCAAAGGCGGCCACTACTCAGACCGGCAACGACCACAGCGAGACCTTGACCATAACCCCGAGCACTTCATTCGTTGTTTGGGCTGTCACACCAAGGTAGATCCACCACTCTCTCTCTCTCTCTCTCTCTCTCTCTCTCTCTCTCTCTCCCTCCCTGAGACCCAACCTCTTCACTGGCGAGGCCTGCTCTGTCACCGGCGGGCTGTCACTCCACTTGTGCTTCTGCTGTACTGAGACAAATTTTAAAAAATGCAAAGTTTTTCTATTCAAGGCTAATTGGGGCTGATCTTGTCAAACAGGTTTTCTAAAAAAAAAATTCTTTGGTAAAGTAGAACGGTAAGATCCATTTTTACCTTTACAAACAAACAACAACAACAAAAAAAAAAAAAAAAAAAAAAGAAAGAAGAAGATTTATTAAAAAAAAAATAGAGTTTCATTTTTATCAATAATTATATTGTAATATCTTAAAAAATAATAATTTTGTGTATCTATTTTTATTGATGAATTATTAATACTAAATGAAGTGCAGTGCACTCAGACCCAACTAAAATGATAGTGACAATGTAACATGTTTGCTAATTGTTGTAAGGTGGACCACTGATAAGAAAAAGTAATTATTATTTATAACAAAAATGCAAAAATCAAGCTAGTTCTAGTTAGAGTGTGCCGAAGTGGGAGGAAGAGTTTTTGGCTTATGGGCTTTGGTCTTTTTCTGGGTTTTCTGATGGGAGAAGATGAGAGTGAAGGAAGAGCAGGAGAACGCAGGTAGGGGTTCTGGTGTACTGATAGCATAGGTCAGAGTGCGTGTTCCATTTTTTTAAGTTTTAGAAGTTAAAAACAGAACCGGGTTTAGGTGCCAAACAGGCTTTGGAGATATTTGGGTATTTTTAAGTGATAAGAAATGATTTATAAAGTGACGAGTGATGATATTTCAATGATGAGTGATGAGTAAGTATTTTTTTTTTTTCACCCAAACAGCCCCTTTTTTTTCCTTTTTATAAGTAGAGCTTTTTGAAAGCTCACTTGTTTTTTAGGTGCAATTTTGTTTTTATCCAACAAACTCATTTTCAAAAACAAATGAAAAATACACTTCAAAAGCTGAAAAATAAACGGTACAAAACAGATATCAACGTGACATTTATACATATGACATTCTATTCTTGATTGTACGAAACAATGGCAGGAGATAATGAAAATCACAGTTTGGATGACATGTCAGTTACCTTCTTATTCTTCCTAATTTCAGAGAAAATGAAAATTTGAGATTTTAAGGAAATAAAGAGGAATGAGTATTCCCTCCTATCCATTCCATTCCCTTCTATTTAAACTCTCAAATAAGGGAATAGACTTTTCATTCCTTCCATTAAAACTCTCAAACAAGGGAAGGGAATAATATTCTAAAATTATTTTTTTTATTCTTTTCCATTCCATTTCATTCCCTCCTCCCAAACAAGAGCTTAGTCTCTAACAGAATTTTTTCTCTTTTAAACTATTAAATTTTTTTATGTAATCAGGGTAACGGAGCAAATTTTTACAAATTACATTTTCTATCCTCTAATTCTTCTTTTCAACCAAACAAAAGAAGTTTTCATCCACCTTCTTATCCATCCTCCCAACCAAATACACACAAAAAAAATTAAATTTTTTTTCTATCCCTCAACTTTTTAATCCCTCACCAAACAATGCCTAAGAAAGTGACTGCTAGACAGCCCTTGCCCAATAATAAGGCCTTGTTTGGATTAGGGGTGTTTTGAGTGATATGACTGGAAACTCATAATTGAGTTATCAAAAAACGTGGAACCCACACAATTTTTTTTTTTTTGTTTGGCTTGATTTCCTAAACTTGTTTTCATCACTCAAACTCAATTTGGGTTGAGTGAGAGTGATGAAAACTGAAAACACCAAATTGGTGTTTTCAGTTTCTGAGTTACATAACTCAGTGGCAGAATTGTAAATTTTTTACCTCTGTGGAGCCCACAGCTTTTGTGTTGTCAACTCCACCGGCTTCCTCTTTTCTTTTCTTTTCTTTTCTTTTTTTTTTTTCTTTTTTTGCTTTTCTCTACTTCTTTCTTCACTCCACCACCAACCCCTTTTTTGTCTTCTTCTTCTTCATTCTTTCTTTTTCTTTTTTTCTTTCTTCTTCTACTGAGTTCCACCGACTTCCTTCCTTTTTTTTTTTTTTTTGCTTTTTCTCTACTTCTTCTTTCTTTCTTCTTCATACCCACTCCACCACCACCAACATTTTTTTTCTTCTTCTTCTTCTTCATCAGACCCACTCCACCACCAACGGGTTTTTTTTTTTTTTTTTTTTTCTCCTCTTCTTCCTGGTTGTCTTTCTTCCTTTTCTTCTTTTTCTTTCTTTCTTTCTTCTTCAAACCCACTCAACATGTTCATCCACGCATAAATATATCCCCAGAAACAAAAACCCACTTCTCATTTTCATGATTTTGGTCTTCGATATAAGGATTCCTGGGTTTGGATTTGGGTTTTCTGTGTTTGTGGGTTTGAGTTGGCAATTTTGGATCACCGATCTGAAGATTTTGTGTTGGTGTGTTTAGGTTTTCTGTGTTTGTAGTTGTGGTTTGAAGCTTGGGCTGTGATGGAGGTGGGTTTGTGTGGTTGGTGGTGGTATTGATGATTGGAAATTTTTTCTTTTTGTGGCTGTAGCTGATGGTTGGATTTTCTTTTGGGTTAGATTTTTTTTTTTTTTTTTTTCATTTTGTGGCCGTTGGTGGTGTTGACAATGATGGGTTCTGAGTTTGCCATTGTATATGTGGTTTTCGGTCTGTGGGTAAGAGAAAAAAAAAAAAAATCTGAAATTTGGAATAGGGAAGAGGGAAAAAATGTGCTATAAGTAAGAGAAAAAATTCATGGAGAAACGGTGCTAGAAGTGGAAGGGAACCAGTCTCTTGCTGGGTTATGTGAAATGGGTTTTGTGGTGTACAGAGGCTTGAAATCAGTTGCTGGGTTTTGTGATGGGAAGGAAGAGCAGTAAAATGAAGAGTGAGAATGTCATACGCGGGTACCCATATGACCGTTCTGTGTAGTGTCAGTGGTGGGGTCCACAGTTTTGGGGAAAAGTTGTAGAGATATATAACTGAGAACTGAGTCCAAACATGTGTTTTGCAATTTTTGAGTAAAGGTGAGGTTTGAGAATTGAGTTATGAGTTTTGGGTTTGAGTTATGGGTTTTGAAAACTGAGATATGAAAATTGAGTTAGCTTTAAACCAAACAGGCCCTAAATCTCTCTTTTTCAATAACAAATTTCACACCACCATTCTCGTCTAGAATACTAAAACATGGGTAGTACAACTAGCCTTCTCTCCCTCCTCTGCTATACCCTTCTCATCTCCTCTACTTTCTCCGAACTCTACAACCCACAATACAAAAAAGTCTTACTCCAAATCAAACAAGCCTTCAACAACCCCTACGTACTTGCCTATTAGGACCCAAACACCGATTGTTGTGACCGGTATTGTGTCACATGTGACTCCGCCTCTAACCACATCAACTACCTCACCATCTTCTCTGGCCATCTCTCTGGCCAAATCCCACTTGGAGTGGGTGACCTTCCTTTTCTCGACACTCTTGAATTTCACAAGTTTCCCAATCTCACTGGTCCTATCTAACCTGCCATTGTCAAACTCAAAACCTCAAATCCCTCACTCTCAGTTGGACCAATCTCTCTGGCCAAGTTCTTGACTTCCACAGCTAGCTCAAAAACCTCTCTTTCCTTGATCTTTCATTCAATAATCTATTTGGGTCTATACCACCCTCAATGGACTTCCACAGCTTCCAAACCTCAATGGACTTCGCTTGTACCGTAACATACTCACAGGACAAACCCCCTACTCTTTCGGTAATTTTCCCAAGGGACTATACCTGTATGTACCTCTCTCACCATAGTTCTCAAAACCGGATTGGATCAGGAGGTCGGACAGTGAAAACCGGGAACCGAGATGAAAACCAGTTTTTTAAGCATAAAGAACCGAATTTTTTGTTAATTCTGTGAACCCCTAAAACCAGTGCGGTCCAACCCCTTAGCAATTTTTTTTTTTTTTTAAATAACTTAACACAATTTTATTCTACTTAATGAAATTATCTATCTCTTACAAGGAATAAAAAAAAATTATAATTAAAATCCTTCAAAGATATTCAACTTTACTTCAAAATTTTTAATGTTTTCATGGTTATTATTTTATTTTATTAACTTTCTTATTTAATTATTAAATATATGCTTGAAAATCATTAAATTTTCCTCACATATATAGATATATTGTCAATTTTGCTAGTTTTATAAATTTAATATCTATATTTAGACTTTAATTAATTATTAAATTAATTATAACGTCATCACGGTTCGACCCCGGTTCGACCTCAAAAACCTTGAACCTCTCCCTTTTACGGTTCAATGAACGGTCCAAGTCTGAAAACCTTGTCTCTCACAACCAACTAACCGGTCCAATCCCAACCTCGTTTGCTCAAATGGACTTCACTTATATTGACTTGTCGAGGAACAAACTCGTAGGTGATGCATCCGTGGTTTTCAGATCGAACAACAGTACACAAATCGTGGACTTGTCTGAGGAACTTGTTGGAGTTTAATCTGTCCAAGGTGGTGTTCACCAAGATCTTGATTACTTTGGATCTTAACCACAACAAGATCTATGGAAGCATTCCTGTGGAGATTACGGCACTGAAGTTGCAGTTCTTTAATGTGAGTTATAATAGGCTTTGTGGTCAGATTCCAATAGGTGGTAAATTGCAAAAATTCGATTATTCAACTTATTTCCTTAATGTGAGTTATAATAGGCTTTGTGGTCAGATTCCAATAGGTGGTAAATTGCAAAAATTCGATTATTCAACTTATTTCCATAACTAGTGCTTGAGTGGTGCTCCACTTGCAAGCTGCAAGTGATCTTATAATGATTTGCCCAGAAACTGAAGTGGGTTCCACTGTAATCTTTAAATTACTACTACTACGACAATGTACTCAGTTTTTTTTTTTTTTTTTTTTTTTTTTTACAAAATAGAATTTCTACTCTAGCCTAATCTAAGTGTATATGTGTGTGAAACACCCTCCTGGAGACTTGAACCCCGGCTCTTGCCCCCCACACCCCACAAGCACTTATACTTGTGGAGTGACCATCGCACCAAGGGTATGCGGTGGTGACAATGTACTCAGTTTTACAAAAGCTGTAAGTCTTTGGTAATAGTTTGTTTTTAATCCGTTAAGATTTGGGTATCCAATAACAAGAAAAAAAAAACTAAAATCTAAATAAATATTACCATTTTGCTAAAGTGCTATAACAATAAAAATAGAGAAGAAACCACAAAAATCAAAAAGACCTATTAACATTTAGGTGCAATTTGTCCAACAAATTTATTTTCAAAAAATGGAAAATATACTTCAAAAACTGAAAAATAAACTGTACTAAACAAGCATCAACGTGACATTTATACATAGACTTTCTATTCTTGATGGGTCCGTAACAATGGCAGGAGAAAATGAAAATCACAGTTTGGACAACATGTCCTTACCAAACAAATCCACACTTCTCCAAACCAGAATTGAATAGAACTTTCATCAGCAATGTAGGCCAACTTGTAACCAAACAATCAGTATTGTATTAATGACATTTATTATTGACATCCGTTTGTCAATTGGAAGCTGTGAAAGTGAGGGTGGGATAGAACTTTCATCAGCTCTATCCCAGCCTCACTTTCATCAGCATTGTAACCAAACAAATCCACACTTCTCCAAACCAAATTTGAGTAAAAGTTTCATCAGCATTTTCACCATTTAACATTGATTTCAATGTCACATACAAATGAAGTTTATCAGATGATAGTACACATTGAATTTGATACACATTAAATAGTAAATCACAAAACAACCCCCCCTCGTACTATCTCTTCTTCTTTTTTTTTTTTTGTTATTGTTTTGGAACTGCGGGGGGGGGGGTTGGGGGGGAATATCAGTTATGATTCATTTTACAGGTTTAGTGAGGTGAAGAAGATTACCAAGAGAATAAATGCAGTATCTTCTCATATGGTGATGCCACTCTCATGATGGAGACTCTTTCCATTCTAATCTGTTAAGACCATCAACGATTGCCCTCCGGAACTCACCATTGTGTAGAAGGAAGGATGAGACATGCCCACCAGTGACCCATCTCACTTCTGAACCAGGCCAAGCCTTTTGAAGCTCCATCACAGAGTGTTTTGGAATATACCCATCATCCTGAAGCATGATTGCAGTTTAAGAATATAGCTGCCAAAGCTAACTTTGGCGAGGAAGCAGTAAAAAATAAAGAGCAATAAATTACACAATGAAGATACACCAATCATAAGCAATGAGGGGTATGGATCCTGTGCAGTAGCTAGGATATTGCACGGGATGCAATACCTGATCGATGGTTGGGAGCAAAAGTTAAAAAGTTAACTTTCTCCACAGACATCTGATCACGCAAAAAGAAAAAAGGTAAAAAGTTCACTTCTTTTTTTGCCTAATTGGACGGCCGTGAAGAAAAGTTAACTTCTTAACTTGTGCTCCCAACTGTCCATAGGTATTGCATCCCATGCAATAACTATTGCACGGGATCTCGAATTCTTGATCAGGGAAAAAGAGAAGGCCCTTTATTGTGGGTGCTTCAGGTTTTAAAAAGCAAAGGCTGCTTGCATCTCGTTTGTTAACTCAGAGTTGTTTCAGCATTTTGTGAATTTGTAAGGTGCCTTATGCTTTTAAGGCAGGTTACCAGCTGCTTCTTAAAGCAGCTGAACTTCTCATTTTTCTGAAAGCTGCAACCTCCTAATTGGCCCCTATGTTTGTGCCCAATTATTTTGTGTTTGTGATTTTTTTTTTTTTGGTCTCAAAAGGTATGTTTGGGACAGGGCAAGGGGAGATAGAAAGGGGGAAAGTAGGCTAGAATGAGCTAATTTTAGTATATTTTGACCATCTCCCTCTAACCAAACATTTGGTAAATTTTGAGGCTGTTGTAAAGAGATGCATGTGGATTGTGTTTGAGCGCATCAAGATTTATATGCCCAAGAGAACTACAGTTTATAATGAGAACTTCCTAATGCATACAAGACTTACCTACAGAATATTAACTTCCATGGATTGATTAACACTAAATTTCAGATGGTATCAACTTTGTACCAATTGCAGCTAAAGGCTCTTAAACACCCCCCCCCCAAAAAAAAAAAAAATCACCCAGAAAAAGAAAGAAAAGAGTACAGAACATTCTTTCCTAGGTGTTACAATGCAATGACAGTCAACTGCAAGGATGGGAAAGAGAGAGAGGAACACGAGCTTCAAAGGTTGCTTCAATTCTATCAAACAGCATTCTTTTTTATCCATTTCTTTTCCTTTTTTTTTTTTTTTTTTTTTTTTTCTTTTTCACTAGATAAATCATCAAATTATTAAAAGAGGGAAATTGCCAACTCCTTGTCAGCCATGCTTAGAAAACATGCCTATAAGTACTATAAAGATAAGACAATTAATAAGGATAAAGAAGACAACTATGGAGTCCTCATAAATTTTCTTAAATGACACGTTCAGAAGGTAATATTGAGATCTGGTACTTACAGTAGCAGCAACAAATATTACAGCATTGGGATTTTTGGGAATCGGAAAGCGTGTGACATCTGTGAGAGACAATACATTTCGCATCCGTTCTCTCACCTCCTCAAGAGTCATTGCAGCCTTCTGTGCTGCAAGATCCTCTCTTAGTGCCTCCCATGCAGTAGCATGCTGTAATATTCCTTCACAGAATGCCACAACAGCAGAGTGTGGTGATAAAAAAGGAAGGGTTGCAACAGGTGTAGGGTGAAGTGATCCAACCATTGCAGCATGTACACCTCCTGAATTCCCAAAAACCATCAAAGTTCGGAGGGAAAAAAGAGACTTATCTTTGGGGTGTGAGTGCTCCACTTGTAGAGTTAACAATATATACATTTCTTTTTACACACTGAAATAATATTTTTATGTAACCCAACAAATTAATTCAAAGTTTGAAATGACAAATTTGACCGACAAAAGATATGATCTCAAAGCTAGATTAGATCTAGCTAACTTTAATCTCTAGCGAAGGATTCAGTTTGAGCCTTACCCATGCTCAATCCACAAACACCCATCTTGCCAAACCCTTCTTCAGAGTCTAACCAATGTAACAGTCCGCGGGCCTCTTCAATGGTTGCCCTTCCTAATAAAAGCAAGTCACTAACGCACAAAAGTTTTGAACCAAACTGCATCATAGGGCGTCTTTGTCCATAGAAAGGGCTGCAATTAAATATTTACCTTTATTCAAAAGCTCATAGTTTACGTTAAGTAATTTAAACAGAAGCACTTCTATCAATTTCTAGGAATACACAGAATTGGCATTTACCTCTCAAGCACCATGGTTGCAATGTTTTCCTTCAACAAAGGCCCACCAAGGCGCAGTCTCCGTTCAAAGGTATGGTCCCCAGTGCCTGCAAAAAGAGGCTACAAGTTGTAGTCCAGATGGCTAACTACCAAATGTCAAATGCACCAAAGGGTGGAGGTTCCTTCATTTTGGTAAAGGGTGTAATTTGAAATAGAATTTTGAGATTTGGCAGGATACTAGGAAATAATGAACATTGTTAATATCTGAAATTAGTATAACAAATTCAGAAATTAATCTGGAAAAGTAGCTCAAACAAGAATATACTCAAATGAATGTGTGCAGAAGGAATAAAAAAAATTGTAGTTTTCAAAGTATCAGAAAGGTCACTATAATATCAACTGTAGTTAGTATAGAAATTCCCATGAATAATTAATTACTTGAATAATTCACAATAGTGATGGAAGACACATGCTCAAATGAAAAATATTTGCATTTCAGTTTGAAATTAATAAACCAAAAATTAAAAATTTCACCAACTGACTAATAACTACATTCTAACTGCCAAAAGGACAAACCTCAATACTTATTTCCCAATGGATACAGTATTTTCCAGCAGTAACATACATTGGAGGAATATAAACAAAACCTAATGCAAAAACATATAAATCTGCCAAAAATATTAAAAATACTTTAGTTAACCTTTACTAAGTGTAGTTATCACATTATCCTTAAAGTTAGACTTCATTGAGGAATTTTCCATTTGGATAACCCCTTGGCCCTGCATCCGAGGGGGGAAGGAAACCAAAAGCAAAAATGAAAGGAGTCAAACATTTCAAAAGGAAACAAATTATATCAAAACTAAAGGTTCCAATCAATTGATAGCCAATGGAACTAATCCAGAAGCCTAGCTCATGAAACGCACAGAAGCCATTCATTTACCCAGTCAAATATTAAAGCTTTGAGTCGTTTCCCTGCATTTAAACCAAAACTTAAAGTTCCAACCAATTGATAGCCAATGGAGCTAATCCAAGAACCTAGCTCATGAAAAAAATGGAAGCCATTCATTTACCAAGTCAACTATTAAAGCTTGAGCTGTTCCCATATAAACATTACTTAAACACCAGATTTTACTTCTTTATTGAAATGCATAATTAGAGTAGGGATTTCAGCCAGCGTAAAGCCAATCCAATCAATCTAAACCAGCCCTCTTTACTTTGCTACATGTCAAAACCTTATTTGGTTGCCGCAAATCATCATAAGGCTGATAAAAACCCTGATGAATTCTCCAGTAAAACAATGTAAACTCAAATTAAGGCTTGAGAATAAAAAATCCTACCATGAACCATGCACAAGCTAATACATTAACCACAGCACCAAAACCAAACACTTTGTGACAGATAAACAACGCAATAAAACAAGAAACTCGCTTAAACGGTTAAACTCTCCATCGACAAGGTAGTATTAAGCTAAAGTTCAATGCAAAGTCCCATTTCTGAATTACTGTAGAAGAAAATAAAACCAATATACCTGCAAGATGAACCACGCAGGCCATCTTCTGTGGCGGCACAAACTTGGGAGTAAGGAAAGCAACCCTTGCATTGTGGCACTCAGGAGGCAATGCACTTAGGAGCTGCTCATCACAAGGGGTCCTAAAGACCCCTTCTCTTAAACAAGCAGTCTTGGTCTCCCAAACTGTGTTCCAAACAGGTTTCACCAATGTGGGAGGCCAATTCTGACCAACCACTTCTGGGAAAAGCTGTTTGATCATTCTCTCCAGCAATTCAAGCTTTGAGCCACCCCATCCTCTAGAGAAAAATAGTGGGCTTATCTTTGTTCTGTGCATAAATGCACCATAAATGTGGTCCAACACATTATGGAGCGTTCCAACATTAACTGTGACCATTCTGAGAGAACCCCACAAACTCAAACACCAAACAACTAATGAAAATTTTGAATATTTTATTCAAATTTTGAAACTTTTTTGAGAAACCCAGAAAATGTTATTCACAATAGTGAATTAACAAAAGAAAATTTTGGGTTAAATGTCTATCTAAAGCTCAAAACTTTTACAAACAAACAATAACAACCCATTAGTCAGAGTATGAAAAGAATCAGATTTTTTGAGAATTTCTAATTAATTAGTAGATCTAGTCAATCGAGTATGACATAAAATTTTGAGAAACCGAGTGAAAGTAAATTGAAATCAGATAAATCACAGAATGAATGGGAAATTCAAATTCGAATCCAAGAAATCAAGGAATAAAACTAAGAAGAATTATGAATCGAAGTCCGTTTGCCATAAATAAATAATTAATTAATTAAAAGGAAAGGTGTTAAAAGAGAAAATGAGTCGAACCCAGAAAGAATAAATTAAACTTGATAATTACAAAGAAAACCGAGGGAGATCGAAATATGAAAATAAGAGAGAGAGAGTTCTACTCCAATTAAATTACAAAGAAAAACCGTGGGCGGAGGATTGGGGTCCCACGTGCCACCTCCTCACTCTCACGCTAAATCCTCGGTTTTTTTTTTTCTTTTTCTTTTTCTTTTTCTTTTTCTTTTTTTTCTAATTCTAGGTAGGATAAAATAAAGTGAGATGCTACGTCTACAACATTTTTACAACAAATTATAGGTGGTTAGTTGTTATTGGTTCAAATTTGAACCTAACACTAAGATTACTTTTTTACTCCAATAATAACAATCAGTAACAATCTGCCACTTAGCATTTGTTGTAAAAATATTGTAAACATATCATTTCTCTAAAATAAATGCATAATAATAGACAAAATAAAAGAGTTTATTAGATTCAAGAAAAATATAAGACTTCAAGTACAACACAAGTTTTCTCAAAAAAAAAGTACAACACAAGTTAGCCCTTCTTTTTTTTTTTTTTTTTCTCTGAATAAAGTTAGCCCAATTTTAGTTTTTGGTTTGGAATATAATAATATTCTCTGGAATATGATATCTTTAATCAGAGAATGTTATTATAATTATTTCCTCTTCTTTAAAAAAAGGAGTTATTTTCTTTTCTTAATATATATTTAGATGGATAAAACTTAAGTATAGTATTTTAAGTGCTATTTCTTAAGTTATTGTCTTAAAATTCAACAATGTAACTACTTAACTGAAAGAGATACTTTCATCCCATGATAACTTTTAAGTTTTAAGTTTTCAACAAAAAATAATAATAATATAAACGTGATCAAAATCAAATATCCTAAAATAATTGTCTAACATCAACGCATACAATACTAAAATAATTATTTTAATTATTTGTTAAGATATCACTACTTAGGATTTGTTTTCCTAAAAGACTAAAAAATTTATTTTAAGAGACAAAATTGAATGTAAAAAAAAAAAAAAAAAAATCTAATCCTTAAAGATGAATAAACCATAATGTTTTCAATTAATTAAGAGACAAAAGTATAATCCATAAAGATGAATAAACCATAATATTTTTAAAAAGATGATTACTTAGTGATGGGATAGTGAAAATTACAACTCATATTCGTCCATATGGCTCGTCCATGATCTTGAGCCAAATATTTTAGTTGATTGTCTAAGCAATAGGGTCGTCCATGGGTAAAGCACATGGACGACTCACACAACGTCTGAGCAATAGGGTCGTCCATGGGCAAAGCACATGGACGACTCACATAACACCGTCAGAAAACCTTCGTGCATGGACGACCACATGACACTTAGAAACTCTCAAGTGTAAATTCACTTGAGAGTATGGAAGATTCAAGCCACAAAACCTTGAAACGGTTACTCAACCCGAATTCATCGCCATGAATTCCTCTTAAGTACATAACTTCCATCAACGGTTGTAACTCCTATAGCCGTTGAGGAAGTTATGTCTGGACTCACTAAGTTCCACAAATCTTGGGGAAGTTACCAAGCCAATAACCGCTCCAACGTCCTCTATATAAAGGACCAGTCTGAATCAAAGAAAGGTAAGTGCATTCTGAAATTTTACTCCTAATAAAAGTTAGAACTCTGTTCTAGTGAGAAACTAACTTAGCCATCGGAGGGTTTTTGGCCGGTCCACACCGATTCCCTTTTAATAGTCTGTTCATCTTTGTAGGCTTTCGCAACCACCAGTAGCCCACCGAAACCGAAGCATTCAACCTACTGATTCTGTGCAGCATCAGTTGGCGCTGTCTGTGGGAAATAGAGAAACTTCGAGTTTTGCAGTTCTATCTTTCTCTGACCAAAGGCTGTATGGTTCGGACAAGATCAAGGGCCACTAGCCCAGGCCACCAAGAGAGTAGGGATGCTTCTAGCAATCCCCATCGAGATCGCCAATCAGCGCCTGTCACGCAGCCGCCTTCCATCCAACATATACAATCCATGGCAGTCGCCATGCCGGAGTTAACTCGTCAAAACCAAGAGATGACTAGGGAGATCAATCTAAGGCAGCATCGTGAAGGATATGCTGAAGGACAAGCCCAGAGTCAAGAAGATAGAGGGGGAAATGCTGAGCCCGAAAGTCAATCAAGGGGCATCACTTCGCGAAGGGTGCCACACTTGGAGAAGGAGATGGATCAGATGAAAAAGGTTATGGACGAGATGAGGGAAAGCATGAGAAGGGCAAATCCCGTAGAAGATTTGGTTCATCGAACAGATTCCCCTTTCACGACTTCCATCAATGGTCATCCCTTGCCCCCAAAGTTTAAAATGCCTTCCTTGGATTCATATGATGGGACGCGTGATCCTTTCGATCATATCGCTACTTTTAAGACTACGATGCATCTCTAAGGGGTTCCAGACGAGATTATGTGCAGAGCCTTCCCTACCACCCTTAAGGGACCAGCGCGAGTGTGGTTCAGCAAGATACCTCCAAGCACAGTCAGTTCTTTTAAAGAGTTGAGTAAGTTGTTTGTCAATAACTTCATTGGAGGACAAAGACACAAACGTTCTTCGTCCAGCCTGTTGACTATAGAACAAAGGGAGAATGAAAGCCTGCGCTCCTTCATCTCTCGTTTTAACAGGGAAGTCCTGACCGTGGACGAGGTAGATGACAAGCTACTCTTGGCAGCCTTCCACAATGGGGTTAACTCGGACCTATTCATCCACAAGCTTTATCAGAAAGAACCACAATCCATGGCTGAACTCGTCCATTCAGCCCAAAACTTTATGAATGCAGAAGACGCAATCATAGCTAAGAAGAGGAAGAGAAAGAGAGCTGAGAGGATGGAAGCAAACCCCGTGCGACACTCTAAGCAAGGTCCTCGTCCAAAGAAGGGACGAACGGAAGATAGAAAAGACCGAGATAACAAGAAAAAGGGCCCCCCAGCCAGGAATTAGAGTTATACACCCTTAAATGCCCCTCTCGATCAAGTGCTCATGCAGATCAAGGATGATCCTTCCTTGAAATGGCCAGAGAAGATGAAAGGAGATCCTAGCAAGCGCAATAAGAATAAATACTATCGCTTCCATAGAAATCATGGCCATGACACGGACGAGTGTTACGACTTGAAACAGCAGATTGAGAATCTTATTAGACAAGGAAAGTTGAGGCATTTCGTTAGAAGAGATCATAAAGATGAAAAGTTGAAGGGAAAGATGGAAGAATCATCACGGCCCCCACTTGGAGAGATAAGGGTTATCATAGGAGGGACTTCAGCAGGACAATCTTCCAAGTAAAAAAAAAGCATATCTCAAAGTGGTGCAAAACGTTCAACTTTCTGGACGATCACCAAGGACGAGAGGGACCGACGAATTAACTATCTCATTCACCGAAGAAGAAGATGAAAGGATCCATCACTCGCATGACGATGCCATTGTTATAATTTTACTCATCGCAGATTATACAACCAGGAGAGTGTTGGTGGATAACGGAAGTTCAGTAGGTATATTGTACTACCCTGCCTTCTAACAGATGAGGCTTGGACGAGATCAACTTCGTCCAATATGTTCACCATTGATAGGGTTTGGAGGAATGAAGGTGCAGCCTGTTGGCACCATTACGCTACCTGTAGTGGTGGGATCATACCCACAGCAGATAACCAAGGAAGTCAATTTCCTCGTGGTGGATTGTTCGTCCTCATACAATGTTATTATTGGAAGACCGACTCTGAACAGTTGAAAGGCAGTAACATCTACCTACCATCTATCAGTCAAATTCCCTACGGAGTGCGGGATAGGACAAGCACAAGGAGATCAGTTGGCAGCTAGAGAATGTTATTTAGTCATGATGGCTTTAGACGAGCAGGTGCAGACAATGAGTATTGAGGAGAGAAGGTTTGTTGCGGAGCCCACTGAAGTATTGGAAGATGTTCTTTTGCAAGAAGATGATCCTGAAAAATTCACCAGAATTGGAACAAGTATGAAGGAGAAGGCGAAAAAAGACCTCGTCCAGTTCCTGAGGAAGAGTATTGATGTTTTTGCGTGGAGTCATGATGACATGCTAGGAATCGATCCAAGTATAATTACTCATCGATTGAATGTATACCCCTCTTCTAAGCATGTTCGTCAGAAAAAGAGGGTGTTTGCTCATGAACGAGATAAGGCTATCAAGGAAGAGGTTCAGAAACTGACCACAACACAGTTTATCCGAGAAGTCTATTACCCGGATTGGTTAGCCAATGTGGTGATGGTGAAGAAGGCAAATGGCAAGTGGAGGATGTGCGTAGACTTCACTGATTTAAACAAGGCTTGCCCTAAGGATAGTTATCCTTTGCCACGCATTGACCAATTGGTGGATTCTACAGCTGGCCATCAGTTGTTGAGCTTCATGGACGCCTTCTCAGGATATAATCAGATAAAGATGGACGAGGCAGACCAAGAAAAAACCTCATTTATTACCAGTCAAGGTTTATTTTGTTATAAGGTGATGCCCTTCGGTCTAAAGAATGCAGGGGCAACTTATCAAAGGTTAGTGAATCACATGTTCCGTCCACAGATAGGACGGAATGTGGAGGTGTACGTTGACGACATGCTTGTGAAGAGCTTAGACGAGGGAAGCCATTTGGACGATCTACAAGAAACCTTTGAAACACTTAGGCAAAATAAGATGAAATTGAACCCAAGCAAATGTGCATTCGGAGTATCGTCAGGGAAGTTTCTAGGATTCATGGTTTCACAAAGAGGAATTAAAGCAAATCCAGACAAGATCCAGGCCATACTGAGCATGGAATCACCGAAGAACATCAAGGAAGTCCAATCCCTCACTGGGCGAGTTGCTGCTCTGAACATGTTTGTTTCGAAAAACTAACAAGTGTTTACCCTTCTTCAAAGTTCTCAGGAAGGCATTCGAATGGACGAACGAGTGTCAAAACGGCTTCCAAGATCTAAAGGACTATCTCACCACGACTCCATTGTTAAGTCCGTCAGTGCAAGGAGAAGAACTGTATCTGTACTTAGCAGTATCCCCACATGCCATGAGTTCAGCGTTGATCAGGGAGGAAGAAAAGGTGCAAAAGCCTGTGTATTACACTAGCCGAGCACTTAGAGGAGCAGAAGGAAGGTACCCACTGATAGAGAAGCTAGCTTTTGCACTAATAATAGCTTCTAGGAAGTTAAGACATTACTTCCAAGTTCATGTCATCAATGTCATAATGGACCATCCGCTCAAGAAGGCAATGAACAAGTTGGAAGCTGCAGGACGACTGATTCAATGGGCAGTCGAGCTTAGTGAATTTGACATTCGGTACCAACCGAGAAATGCAATAAACGCTCAAGCCTTGGCAGATTTCATAGCAGAGTTCACTCCAAGTTATCAGGACTTAGGCGGAAGAAAAGACAATAAAAAATGGGTTGTCCATGTAGATGGATCGTCAACACTGCATGCTGGAGGTATAGGAGTTGTTTTGCAGTCACCAGAAGGAGACAAATTAAAGCACAAGGTTCGCTTGCAGTACCAAACAACTAACAATGAAGTGGAGTATGAAGCCCTTCTTAAAGGGTTGGAGTTGGCTAAATCTGTAGAAGCAGACTCAATACTCGTCTTGGGAGACTCTCAGTTGGTCATAGGCCAAGTCAATGGAACATGTGAAGCCAAGGAAGACAAAATGAAGAGATATTTAAAGAAGGTGGTACGCCTTGTGAAGAAATTCAAAAAAGTTGATTTCGTTCAAATCCCAAGGGAAAAGAACGTGGAAGCTGATACTCTAGTAAAGGAAGCCTCCGCGAACGAAGCAATGGACGATTTTGATGAAATACAATACATGCCAAGCATAGACATTCCAGAAATGTGGCAGATAGAATGTGAGGAAAATTGGATGACTCCGATAGTATCATACCTGAAGGACGGAAGGCTCCCAGAGGGGAAGGACGAAACCAGAAAGCTCAGGGTTAAATCAGCCAAGTACACCCTCATGAACGAAGTGTTATACAAAAGAGGCTTTTCCTAGCCTCTCCTAAGGTGTTTGGCTCCGGACGAGGCGAACTACGTATTGAGGGAGGTTCATGAAGGAGCATGTGATAACCCCTCAGGAGCCAGATCACTCGTCCACAAGATCGTCCGTGCAGGATATTACTAGCCAACCATCCAAGCTGATGCTAAGGCATATGTTAAGGTATGTGATCAATGTCAACGTTTCAGTAATATTCCTAGACAGCCATCAAAGTATCTTACCCTAATGATGGCCCCTTGGCCTTTTGCACAATGGGGATTGGATATTTTGGACCCTTTTCCAACCGGAATTAGGCAAATGAAGTTTTTGGTAGTGGGAATAGATTATTTCACTAAGTGGGTGGAAGCTGAACCCTTAGCAAAAATTACGCAACAGAATGTCAAGAACTTCGTCTGGAAGAACATTGTATGCAGATTTGGGGTACCTAGAGTACTAGTGTCTGACAATGGACGACAGTTCGACAACACACCTTTTAGGGATTTTTGTGAGCAATTGGGAATCAAGAATCATTACTCCTCACCCTCCCATCCACAAGCCAACGGATAGGCAGAAGTAGCAAACTGATCCTTGTTGAAAATCATCAAGACTCGGCTTGAAGGGGCAAAAGGAGTATGGCCAGACGAATTACCAGGTGTTTTGTGGGCTTATAGAACAATAGTGAGAACCCCCACTAGGGAAACTCCTTTTAAACTAGCCTATGGAAGTGAAGCAGTTATACCTGCAGAAGTGCACATGGCCAACCACAGGGTGATGAAGTATCAAGATGAAGAAAATGAAGAACAGCTTCGTCTAAACCTCGATCTTATAGACGAGGTGAGGATGGACGCGGAGCAAAGAACAGCAAGGTACAAAAATCTTATGGCAAAGCAACATGATGCCATGGTGAAACCCAGGCGCTTCAACATTGGGGATCTCGTCCTTAAAAGGGTTTCTTTGGCCACCAAAAACTCGGCCCACGGGAAGCTAAGACCAAATTGGGAAGGACCTTACAGGGTCATCAACTGCAAGAGGCAAGGATCCTACTACTTGGAAGCCCTGGATGGACGGAAGCTAGAGCACCCTTGGAATGTTGAGCACCTAAGAAGATATTATCAATAGGGTGATCATGGACGAGCATTGTCACGGACGAGCTCTTTAGACGTTTGAAGTAATGTGTTGCCTAGGGTTATTTTCTCGTATTTGCTTATTACTACTACTATGTGTTTTATATGTATAGGTATTTAGTGCTGCTCATGGACGAATTTGTGTTGTATAAGTATTTTTAATTCCCTAAAGGCACTAGCTCTCAAGCATGTGCCATGCCTGTGGACGAATGTTTGCATAGTTTGGATTTCCAAATATATATATATGATGTATTTTTAAGTCTATACATAATTGTATGGGAATCCTACATTTTTTTGGCATTTCATTTAAAGCGATCCACGGAAGGCAAACAATCAAGGACGAATAAAATCCTTGGACGCAAGGATATACCGTCCATAAGCTTTCCTTAAAGAAAGGATAAAGTAATAAAAATAAACCGAAGGTATGTCCATCTAAAACTTAAGACGAGATGAAACCTAAGGAATGATTGTCTAAACCATGGACGAATAAAAATTAAGGACGAATAAAATCCTTGGATGCAAGGATGTATCGTCCATAAGCTTTCCTTAAAGGATAAAGCAATAAGAATAAACCGAAGGTATGTCCGTCTAAAGCTTAAAACGAGATGGAACCTAAGGAATCGTCTAAACCATGGACGAACAAAAGATGGTATAAAAACTCAAGCCCATAGACGAATCTAACCAGCCTAACAATCCAGCGCAAGGATGAGCCTTTGCTGGGAACGATTTAGTTAAGGATGAGTAAATGATTGTCCCAAATTTGTTGCCCAAATTCGGTGATGTAAGAAGAAATTCACCCATATACTCAAGACGAGGTAAAATGATTTGACAAACGGACGAACCACGTAGCCGTGAAAACGATATGGACAATGTAAATAAAGTTCGTACGTAAAGATTCAAACATATTCAAACATTATAAGAGGTGAAAATGGAAAACATTCATAGAATTTAAAAGAAGGGTGGACGACCAATGTCCAAAAACCCTTAAGTTACAATATAACTGATTGTATATAAGGCTCATCCATAAACTTAGATGAGATGATTCTACTCCAATAAAGCCCAAAACAACGAGCACCACTAATAAAGATAAAATGAATTTTCTAAGGAAAATATAAAATTACTTGGATAAACCACTGGGGGCATTGCCCCCAGACTTAGGATCGTCTTGGGTCACTTCGTTATTAGCATCGTCCATTATGTTGACGTCCATTATGTTGATGTCCTCAGAACTCGTCTGCAGCAAGGAGCTTTCAGTAGCAAGGGGAAGCTTGAAAGAATCAAAGTCCAAGTCAGGAAATGTTTTCTTGGCATCAGCGCGAAAGTCCTCATAGCCAGCTGCATAGTGACTGTCTAGACGATTCTAGTACTTGTCAGACTTCTTGAACGCTGCTATGGCTTCCTTACGTGCTTTCTCCAAGGACGAGGCAAACCTAGAAACTTGTCCCTCAAGATGAACGAGGCAAGTATCTTTTTCGATATTATCGGCCTTAAGCTCTTCCACCTCGTTTTTTAGCTTCGTCTCACTTCCTTGCAGACAATTGAAGTCTTCAGTCAACCTAAGCACCTCCCCTTTTTTTAGCAGGATTTCATTGTTCAGCTCCTTAGCCTTATCCTTAGCAGTCTTGGCCTCTGAAGCAAGCTCCTTAGCCTGACAAGTTACTGTGTAAAATTTTGACATAGCCTGTGTATGGACGAAAGAAAGTTAGATATTTTATTTTGAAAACTTACCGAAAACACACAAGGACGAATGAAACTTACCTTAAAAAGGTCATGGATACCAGAACATTCAAACTCCCTCACTGACATATTATAGCATTCATTGAC
Source organism: Notholithocarpus densiflorus (assembly GCA_030021035.2). Taxonomy (NCBI): domain Eukaryota; kingdom Viridiplantae; phylum Streptophyta; class Magnoliopsida; order Fagales; family Fagaceae; genus Notholithocarpus; species Notholithocarpus densiflorus. The sequence goes on from JARYZH020000011.1 coordinate 6,108,313, forward strand.
TTCATTATCAGTGATTATTTTTTTGAACGTCCTCCATGCGTGGTTCTCGTCCAACACCAGGTTAGAAGGATGCTTGGATGGCTCTGACGGATGAGGCTTACGAGGAATCTTGTTTGGAGGGGGAGTAGGGTCAGTTTGGACGGGATGAATTGTTTGGATGGGCTCCACATCAATTAGAGGTTCGTCCAGCTCTACCGTTAGAGGTGTAAACTTGGGAACCTTGGGAAGAGAAGCCTTGGCAGGTTTTTGCTTCTTAGGACCTCGACGACTTGGAAGGTCGTCCAAATCCACAGCACTGGATATAGACTTAGATTTTCTTTTCTCTGTCTGGACGGAAGATTTCTGGACGACTGGAGGTGCAGTAGCATCCTCGTCCCCACTAGTAATGTTCTTTTCTCTGTTCTCCCTCATCGTAGCCATCCCTGCGACGAGGAAACTCTAAGTTAAAAAAAAAAAAAAAAAAAAAAGAAAGAAAGAAAGAAAAAGACGGACGATGCTTACTTCGACGAGTGGTCTCCTCATGACCAAGATTCTCAGCAGTAGGTACTGGGCCAAGTCCCCATGTAGCTAGATGACTGAGAGTCACTAGATCGTGAAAAGTCCTCCTAGGGAAGGCACGTACTTGGTCAATTCGATCCAAGTAAAGTTTGTCCAAGCGTGGACGAACAACAGCTGCGTCAATAAAGAGAAAGGGTTAGATGACTGAAAGTGGTAAAATATGTAGAGAAACAAAATAAAAATGGAAAGGAAACATACCCTCAGGACGAAGACGACCTAGAGGACTGGTAAAGGGTGGTAAGGGGGCATTACCCACATCAATTGGGTCCCCAGCCCAATTTCCAGAAATAATAAAAAATTCTTTTTTCCAAAGTCTGTCAGACGAGTTACGGCCCTTAATTAAACTATAGTAAGAGCCTCTGGACGAGAACTAGTAAAAACCAGCAGACTTCTTTATCTCAGAGGGCTTATAGCAGTAAAGGAACTCGTCCACTGTGATAGGAAAGTTCCCTTCCAATGCCTCACACCACAGCACTTGCATGGCAATTACCGTCCTCTATCCATTGGGGTTGAGCTGGTTAGGTCCAATACCCAACCTATGGAGAAGACCTCTACAAAAAGAGTTTAGAGGAAATCTAAGGCCAGCTAAGAGGTAAGAGGTGTATATTCCTAAACCAGAAGAAGGAGAACAACACCATTCTCCGTCCATGGGTAGACGAGGATTAAACTCTTTAGGAATCTGATACCTATCTACAAGGGTTTTTTTATCTTAGCAGCATCTAAAATGGACGCTACTTCAGGGGCACAACTATAAATAATATTCTCCTCCTCCTCCTCGTCTTGAGGATGGCTAGGTGGCTGTCTGGACGAGCTAGCCCTAGATCCAGAAGCCTTCCTACGTTGTAATTCCTGGAATTCCTCCAAAGGAATACCAGGAACCCCAAACGAATAATGCTCGTCCGAAAAATTACTACTAGCTGTTCTACTTTCACTACTCTCATAACTACCCTCGCTTCCAGAAGAAACGTCTTGGTACTCGTCTATCTCCTTCTCTAAACTACTACTAGGCGAAGACATGACTTAAATGAAGATAGATAAGACAAAAACCTAAGAAGGAAAAGAAAATACCTGAGAACTAGGAAGGAATGCTAGACAAGGCTTTTGGACGAGATGGCAAAAAGAAAATTATGAGAAATGTGAGGGGCAAGAGAGGGAATGCACCTATTTATAGGGCCCAGAAATGGGGTCAACGAAGCGACGCTGGCCATTCAGAAGAAGACACGTGGCGATTCATTCGAAAAACGCAATCGACATGACGGGTCAACCAATGAAGTCGTGACACGTGGCAAAAAAAAAAAAAATTCAGAACCACAAAGGTACACATTAAATCCCAATAATGTCTTTGGACGACCATTGGACAAGGGGGCAACTGATGGGATAGTGAAAATTACAACTCATATTCGTCCATATGGCTCGTCCATGATCTTGAGCCAAATATTTTAGTTGATCGTCTAAGCAATAGGGTCGTCCATGGGTAAAGCACATGGACGACTCACACAACGTCTGAGCAATAAGGTCGTCCATGGGCAAAGCACATGGACGACTCACATAACACCGTCAGAAAACCAGTCTTCCATGCACGAAGTGCATGGATGACCACATGACACTTAGAAACTCTCAAATGTAAATTCACTTGAGAGTATGGAAGATTCGAGCCACAAAACCTTGAAACGGTTACTCAACCTGAATTCATCGTCATGGAGTCCTCTTAAGTACATAACTTCCATCAACGGTTGTAACTCCTATAGCCGTTGAGGAAGTTATGTCTGGACTCACTAAATTCCACAAATCTTGGGGAAGTTACCAAGTCAATAACCGCTCCAAGGTCCTCTATATAAAAGGACCAGTTTGAATCAAAGAAAGGTAAGTGCATTCTGAAATTTTACTCCTAATAAAAGTTGGAACTCTGTTCTAGTGAGAAACCAACTTAGCCATCGGAGGGTGTTTGGCCGGTCCACACCGGTCCCCTTTTGATAGTGTGTTCATCTTTGTAGGCCTTCGCAACCACCAGTAGCCCACCAAAGCCGAAGCATTCAGCCTACTGATTCTGTGCAGCATCACTTAGCATAAATACTTTGTAAAAAAAAATTATATATTTAGCCTTTTTGTTTTTTTAATCATATTTTAGCTAATTAAAGGATATTAATTTGGGGCCATAATTGTAACTTTAAAAAATAAAATTTTCCAATTCACACAGTTGTGGGTACCCCACTTTTTAAATAGGAGTGGGTTCTAGTTAGCTCAATCAGTAAAATTTCTGATGATTGTATAAGAGATCTATGGTTTAATCCCTACCTACACAAAAAACTGATTGGTGTCTTGGTCTGATGATAAAGAGCTATCATCAGGAGTAGACGCCATAAGTTGAAACTCTCTAAAAAAAATAGAGAGTCCATATAAACCCTCAAAATGGGAATCCATATGCCTACACCCTTGAGCTATTTAGTATTTACCACCAAATACAGAAATGCTTAGGAATTCAAGAGGATTCATGACAGTCCTGAAATATTACCTCAAACCAGATAAGGAAAATGCTTTAACACCCTCCTAAACTTAATGTAGTAGCCAATACACCTCCTAAACCTTTATTTTAGTCAATTTACTCCTTAAACTTTGCATATGTGCCAAATAGGACCATCTGTTAGCTAGAACGTTAAGTGACTAACAAAACTATCAGGCATGTGCAACTTATTTTTATTTTTTATTTTTAAATAAAAGATAGCCTCATCCTTATCTCCCATTGCAAATAAAGCTTAAACACAAGAGCATACCAGATCAAATCAAACTCTATCAAATAAATTGTAATCAATTGTTATCTATATATGACTATATTCAAATAAATTGTAATATGTACAACAATTGTAAATACATGTACAAGCTCCCAAGAAATAGTTACGGGAAGGCACAATTATTTTCAATCTCTACATCTCATCTCTGGTTTCCAAACCCAAGTTGAAGCTATTCTTTTACAACTTCTCTCTAAACCCATAGATTAGCCACCATGGCTGACTCAAAACCTCCATTGCCAGTACAGGTCTCTTCTCTAATTTCTCTCTAGTGATTTCTTTCTCTCTTTGGCCAAAATCTTAGCCTCCATATCTAAAACTCTCAAGTTTTAGCCTCTCAGATTTAAACCCAAATCTAATCTCCATATCTCAAATTTATGTTTCCCTTGCACAAAACTGAACGGCGAGATTGTCGGCGGGACCATGATCGTCTCTTTCTCCTAGGATTCAAATTGGCACTTAACTGTGTGGATCATCTCTCTCCTAGGTTTCTCTCTCTCAAAATTGTTTTCTCTCTTATCTCTATGGGTCTCAGGCGATTGAATTAGGTGATTTTAATGCTCACATGCGTGTCATGTGAATATTTCATTAGTTTATTAACAGCAGACCAACTGAAGTACTAATTTGGCACATGATTAAAGTTTAGGGAGTAAATTAGCTAAAATAAAAGTTCAAGGGATGTAATAACCACTACAATAAAGTTTAGGGGGTATCAGGGCATTTTTCCCAACCAAACATTACCTAGTACAAACAAAAGTCTCTCCAATTTATCAAAAAATAAACAAAAGTCTCTCCTTCCTATAAAAAAACAAAAACAAAAACAAAATTCTCTTTGAACATCTAGGATAGAAGACTCTCAAGATGTCTGTCTAAACAAATTTCAGAGTTTAGAATTTTGAAAAATTACAAGGATGATGTGCTTTTTAATTGGCACCTCTCCAATGAGAGTCAAATTTTTTTTTTTTTTTGTCGTAGTCTCAGTGACTCTTTGTCATAGATTCTAAGCAGTAGAATCTCTTATCCCCTTGAATGATAGTTCTCTGACTTCTATCCTAGATTCTCTTTGAGCATCTAGGATAGAAGACTCTCAAGACATCTGTCTAAACAAATTTTAGAGTTTAGAATTTTGAAAAATTACAAGGATGATGTGCTTTTTAATTGGCACCTCCCCAATGAGAGTCAGGTTTTATTTATTTTTTTTTTTTTTGGTCTTAGTCTCAGTAACTCTCTGTCATAGACTCTAAGTAGTAGAATTTCTTATCCCCTTGAATGATAGTTCTCTGACCTCTCTCCCTCTTTTAACACTTTTTTTTTTTTGGTGTAGAAATAGTCATTTCTTTCTCTCTCTTTTATTTATTTATTTATTTTCTCTTTTCACGTATTTTTCCCTATTTATCTCGGAGTCTGTTCTTCATTATTGGAACAAGTTTTCTCTTTAAAAAAAAGAGGTTAGAATATGTCAATATCGACAAAAATATTCTCATTCAGAGTTTGTTCTTGCAGGCAAGTTCTTAACTAGAAGGGTTCTAAATATTGATATTATTGGCAGAATGCTTAAACCTATTTGGAAGGCTTGTTGAGGTTTTAAGATTTATACCGTAGGAAACCATGTTATTCTTTTTGTCTTTGACATTGAGAATGATGCAGAGCGGGTTTTGATGAACAAGCCATGGGGTTTTGATAACAAAGGGACTTTGATAGTGGAAAAACAAGAGTATGGTTCTGGGCTTCGCACTCCTCTCTTTAATTAAGGTGAGAAATCTGTGGTGTCAATTTAGGGGTACTAAGATGGATAACACAAGTGATATTCCCCCAAAAATCGATTGCTACAGATGGTGTTTCTTCGGCTGCTCCGCCTGGCTTTAGTTCCAATATGGTTGTTCAAGTTGACCAAGAAAATTTGAATTTTGAGCCGATTTTGGAAATACCTAATATGGGGGTAATTATTCCAATAGTTTCCACATATAGAGATTTTTCAAATCAACCATATGCTACCACTTACCATTGTTCCTGATTTTGTTTATCCCCATATCTTGATTATCATATCAAACAAATGGATAAAGAGTTAGCAAAGTTTGACTCTGTGGAGTTATCCAAAAAAGGTCGGGACTTATCCAACTCTTTTATTCCTTTCCATACTCAACCCAATAGCAATATTTTAGGAGATGATAATGTTAGTGATGCTTCCTTTGCCTCCTATGATCATTTGATTGAGGAGGTGAAATCTCTTTCTTAATCATTTGTTGATTGTAACTTTTCTCATAATAGGAGACAATGGAATTGTGTCGCTCATAATCTTATTAGATATGCTAGACATGTTAGTAGTTTTTTGGTGTGAATGGAGGATGTTCCTCCTCATCTCAATATAATCTTAGCCGACTTGGTTGCTCTTGATTGATAAAAGTTATAGCTTTCTTCTTAAAAAAAAAATGACACCTCCTCATGAACAAAGTGCTTGAAAATCTAGGGAGTAAAGGGTTCAAAATATAGAGTTAGCAATATATTATAACTATCTTTAAAAAAAATTATAATCCCCATTTTCTTCTACTTTTTTTTTTTATCATCCCCGGTAACTAAAAAGCATTCATGTGTAAAATGACAAATGAGGCTATTATAAAATTGTTTTATATTTTTAGACTTAAGCCCCATTAATTCAACCAATGGCCAATGCTTATTTAATAATAATAATCATACACACAAAATGGGTGGGATTTGAGTGTCATCTAAATTAAAAAAGGTTTTGGAATTTATGTCAATTCATTATTATTATTTTTTTATATCAATTGATTATAAGGTCCTTGTAGGGGCCAAAAGAACCAGCAGCCCAAGCCCACTTAGAATTGTGGCTGGGTTGGTCCAACTATGACCCTAAACAATGAATTTATAAGAGAGGGAAACAAACAACCAAAGGGGGACTTCGCCCGAGGAGAAAAATAAGGAAGAAAAGGCCAATCTATTTATGGGGATAAACCACCTTCTCAATACGGATTGGCCTGAGGAGACCACATTTACATAAGAATTATTACTATTCACTCTTCTCTCTCTCTCTCTCTCTAAGTGTTCTTCTTGTTTCTTTCTTTGTCTCTGGATATTTGTGTTCAGATCCCTCTCTTTGTGCCCCTTTCTTTCCTTATATACTCCTCCCTTTATTATATCTCAACTATTCATTCTCACCTAACATCCCTCCACTCTTGACACTTGTCGTTTTTTACATTTGAAGAAGGTGGTGGAAGGAGTCTGCTTAGTTGTGACTTACACTATTCAAGTCACTTCCTCATCAAAGCAGCTGATAAAGTTATTGCCCACCATTTAATGTGGAGGCAACAATCTATACCAAACTAGAAACTTCCCTGATGACCACTGATTCTCTCTCTTTAGATTCTCATTCCCACTTGGATTGCCTCAGAGTACTTTGACTCATCCCTTCCTCCCCTCGGGTGACCTTCCTCCTCGGGCCCGTGGCCCATGGCATTCCCACACTAATGCTGCAACTCTTCAACTTCATCCTTGGTCCTCGGGCACCCACAATAGCCCCCTAAAACTTTTTCTATTAACCCTGAGGTAAAAGCAAAGTTTTAGTTATACAAGAAGGCTACATACGTGCCATGCGCATTCCCACGTGGTGACGTCCTTTCACCTGTCTCCTGCACGCTCTTGATGCTTCGGAATCCATGATCTCACATTTATGGTGTCAGGCGGCTGCTTGTCTCCCCACGTTCTACGGCTCAATCAAGATCCTACGGTCCCTATTTCCCCTCACTTATGAGCGGGAAAATTGCCGCTCACCTTTTTACCTCTATATAAGGAGAACTTGAGGCTGGCTAAAGTTCATTTACACATTCTGGCAATTTGAGTTCAAGCAACCTCCCGAAGAGATCTTTTCCCTTTGCTCGTAAGTGTGTTCATCCTCACATCATTTTTTTTCTTTGCACAAGTTTATTCTTTCGTGCCATAAAACTCCATGGGTAGATACGCTAAGCTAGTGGACACTCCCGAGGCTAGGGCTACCTTTAGGGCACATTATAGGATTCCCAACAGTGTTGAAATCCAACACTGCGAAGATGGTGAGTGGTTGGTCTTAAAAAGACCTCCCGAATCCGTGGTCATTCCTATGATCGCCTTCATCTAAGGCGGGACGGAACTTCCTATGGGAAGGGTTACTAAGGACTATTTAATAAACTAAAGGTTAACCCCGACCCAATGCTCCCCAAATATCTTTAGGGTACTCGGGTGTGTAGATGCGTTAAACCGAAAAAAGGGAACTAACCTTACCTGGCATGATGTAAACTAGGTATACAACTGCTAGAAAGGGGAAAACCCAAATACTACATGAAGTGTAGGGTCCCCGCCGTTAGATTAATCTCCTGCCTACTTAACTCAAGCAAAGGTATGGACGAGGACTTTCTCATCGTCTCGGGAGACTGGCACGATGGAATGCATTGTCCCACCCAAGAAGGGGAACCAAGTAGGGTTCCCGAGGACCGGGGTCACACATAGGATTTTACATGGCTTTATTAGTATGAAAGTTTTTTTTCTTTCTTCCCCCCCCCCCCTTATTTTTTACTCACAACCCCTCTTGTTTTACTCGGCAGATGAATACCATACTGCCCCAGCCAAGCACTTGGTGAATTTTAAGGACTTGAATCAGATCCTCAAGGTAGAGATCTTCCTACACAGAGACGGATAACTTCGAGCAGCTCACGTCATTCTTGGATACAAGCCCTCCACCAAACATTTTCAAAGTCCGAAGAACGTCATCAAAGCCAGGGACCCCCGCTTGGCTTTAATTGACGTAGCCGTCCCAAACTTCTTGCTGTCCGAACCTCCTCTAGAAGGAACTTATGACACCCAACTTCCAGCCCCCTTAGCTGCCAGGCTCCTCTACTGCCAAAAACCACCCATCCCATCGAACGACGAAGCCAAGGAGTCCACTCTCGAGCTTGCCCACCAGAAAGTCACTGACAAGAACTTCGAAGTCTTCTACCAACAAGAAGATCCCGAAAACGCTCCCAGCACTTCATGCAAACATCTAAAACCCGCACAAGTCAACGCCAACCAAGAGGCCACAAACATCCCAGAAGGCATGGGATTTGAAGAAAAGACTCCTGACCTGCTGGCTTTGCTTACTGCCCACGCTAGGGGTTCCTCCCCAGCCGTGCCAGTGGTGACCCAGCCCCCCACTCCTGCCCCAACACGCGCCTCTTCCATGGACGCAACAGACAAGAAACGGAAAAGGGTGCAAGGAGGCAAAGGCACCGAAGGTGTCGAGAAGGGAGAGGTCACTCAGTCCTCCCACCAGCCCCCTGCCAAAGAAACCCGAACAGGGAGGGGCAACAGAAGAAGACCTCCTCAGTAGGGGCTGCTAAGGATGGAGGGGACCAACCCAAGAAGCCCGCCATCTGGAGGCCTCTATTCACCCTCAGCTCAGGCAATCCAGTGCTTGATGACACTAACTTGAGGGACCCCCAAAAGGGTAGCTCAGGCTTAGTGGCAGAGTGTTTGGAGAAGGCATTATGCCTGCCTGAGGATATGGTGAAGCTGAGGTCTTTCAGGAAGCGCAAAGTCTTCCTCGCTTTGAAATAGGACCTTGGCAAGTTATATCTCTTTCCTAAGTTTACATCATTGACCTACAAAAGTTTTAACCAATACTTACGTTTTTTTTTTTTTTTTGTAGGCCATCCAAGCTGCCTTTATGGCCGAGGAATGGGTGGACCTTTCCCTGGACATAACCAGAGAAGCCAAGAATAAGTTAGAGGCTGCTAAGAAGGCCCACGCGGACACGGAAAAGAAGCTCAATAAAACTCTTGCCTAGTTAACCGAAGTGGAGAAGGCTCACAGAAATGCTGAGTTTGCCCTCAAGGGCTATGAGAAACAGGCAGCTAAAGCCTTGGAGGCCGAGAAGAAAGCTGAAAATAAAATGGCTCTGACTGTGGTGGAGCTAAAACAAGTAAAGAAGCAGCTGGAGGCTAAGGAGGCTGAGAAATCCCAGGCCGAGCAGGCAGCCTATGAGGCGGGTATGACCAAGGCAGCTGAAAGCCTTACTACCCAACTCAGGGATGTCACTCGAGCCTTCTACTTAGAAGTGTGGGGCCAGGCCTTAAGCGCTGCTGGGGTTAGCACCAAATTAGAGCTCCGAGCTCCTGATAAGGTGTACTACCCCCCCTGCGTTGCGTTTGGCACCCACCCCTCCTCAGCCTCCAGCAGATCCCAGCCCTACTCCCCTCTCTTCTTCGGACTAGCCTGCCCCTACTCCCTCTGCTACCCTTACCAAAGACAAGGAGCTAGAGCAGCCCCCTCCAGCCGACGTGATGGACGTGGAGATGGAGGAAATAACGGAGGTGGCTCAGCTAAAAAGGAAGAAGAAGGAGAAAGAGCAGGAGAAGAAGGGAGGGAAAGGAAAGGAGACTTCAGCTTAGCTCCACCTAGGACTTAAGAGAAAATAGCCATTTTTGTAACTAGGCCCGAATGTATCTGACGCCTCTCATTTTGTACTTAATTTTTTTACAAATTAATGAAAAGGACTTAGAATTTATTTATTGCTTCTTTTAACTATTCAATTCGTACTTGTCAATTTATATCTTACATTCCCGCCTTCTCTTTATAACAATTTCATCATACTAACCTATAACTTATTCATGGAATTTCCCTATCCCTCTATCTAATCTGAAATGATTTGAACTACAATTAATAGACTGATCCATAGAACTTGGGAAAAACTTCAACCACCATTTACCTTAATTTGGACTTGGAATCTCACAGCAAAACCATTAGCAATGATGCTAAAACCTGAGGAGATACTTAAGATGGTTTACTTTACTGTATATTTAAGCAATTTATTGCAAGGATCACTTTATTCCCCATCTGTGATCCAAGATGGCACATCAGGCCTATATTCCATGCAACACTTAGGATTTCTCACATGACATTAATCTACCCTAGGCCTGTGATCCTAAGAACCAAATAAAGCCCAGTTTTCGTTCAACACTTAGAATGTTTCCCAAAAATGTTAGTTTACCCTAGGCTTGTGACCTGAGGAGCCAGACAAGGCCTAAGTTCTATTTAACACTTATAATATTTTCTACAATGTTAATTTACCCTAGGCTTGTGACCCGAGGAGCCAGACAAGGCCTAGGTTCTGTTTAACACTTAGAATATTTCCTGCAATGTTAATTTACCCTAGGCTTGTGACTCGAGGAGTCAAACAAGGCCTAGGTTCTATTTAACACTTAGAACATTTCCTGCAATGTTAATTTACCCTAGGCTTGTGACCCAAGGAGTCGAACAAGGCCCAAGTTCTGTTTAACACTTAGAATATTTCCTGCAATGTTTCTATTTAACACTTAGAATATTTCCTACAATGTTAATTTACCCCAGGCTTGTGACCCGAGGAGTCGAACAAGGCCCAGATTCTATTTAACACTTAGAATATTTCCTGCAATGTTAATTTACCCCAAGCTTGTGATCCGAGGAGTCGAACAAGTCCCAGGTTCTATTTAACACTTAGAATATTTCCTGCAATGTTAATTTACCCCAGGCTTGTGACCCGAGGAGTCGAACAAGGCCCATATTCTATTTAACACTTAGAATATTTCTTGCAATGTTAATTTACTCTAGGCTTGTGACCCGAGGAGTCGAACAAGGCCTAGGTTCTGTGTAACACTTAGAATATTTCTCAAACTAATCATTTCAGCAAATACATCCATAATTAGGCATAACCAAGCAAAATATGAATGATAAAAGAAATTATTAATAATAATAATGTTGTAGATTGTTTACATTCCAAGGGCGAGGAATTACATTTTCATCCAAATTTTCCAAGTAGTAAGCCCCAATGCCAGCAATGGAAGTGATCCTATATGGCTTTTCCCAGTTAGGGCCCAGTTTACCCCAAGCAGGGTTCTTGGCTGTGCCCACCACTTTCCTCAAAACTAAGTCTCCTAGAGCCAATGGCCTAGACTTCACCCCCTTATCATACCCTTGCTTAAGTTTCTGTTGGTAATATGCCATCTTTACCGTCGCTACCTCTCTTCTTTCCTAAGCCACACCCAGGCTGTCTAGGAGTAAACAGTTGTTCTCTTCAACATTGAATTGATCAGTTCTTAGAGTTAGGACCAGACTCAAGGGGAATTACTGCCTCTGCCCCATAAGTCATTGAAAAATGAGTCTCCCCCGTTGATCTTCAGGGTGTGGTACGATAGGTCCACAACACGTAGGGCAATTCATCCACCCATTTTCCTTTAGTGTCATCCAACCTTTTCTTCAGCCCAAACACTATAACCTTATTGGTGGCCTAGGCTTGCCCATTCCCCTGAGGATAAGCAGGTGTAGAATACCTGTTCCTAAGCCCTAACTCCTTACAATATCTTCGAAAGGCTTTACTGTCAAATTGAGACCATTATCTGAGATTAGAGTGTGAGGAACTCCAAACCTGGTGATAATGTTCCTCCAGATGAACCTCTTAGCATCCACGTCCCTGATATTAGCAAGGGGCTCGGCTTCCACCCACTTGGTAAAGTAGTCTATGCCGACGAGGAACCATCTTCGGTTCCTTATAGCTTGGGAAAATGGTCCCACTATATCCAAGCCCCACTGAGCAAACTGCCAAGGGCTAGATAACGGATTCAGGATTCCCCCTAATTGATGAATATTTGAGGCGTACCTCTGACATTGGTCACACTTCTTCGTATAATTCTAAGAGGTTCTTTGCATGCTAGGCCACCAGTACCCCTAGGTGAGGGCCCTATGCGCTAAAGACCTACCCCTTGTATGACTCCCACATATGCCTTCATGTAACTCTTCCAACAAGGGCTCCACTGCTTCTGGATGCACACACAATAAATATGGTCCTGAGTAAGACCGCTTGTACAACTTCTGCTCCTCAGATAGCCAGTAGCGAGGGGCACTTCTACGTACCTTCTCTACCTCACACTTGTCCTCGGGCAACGATCCCTGCTTCAAAAAGGTTACTATGGGGTCCATCTAGCTCGGCCCCACTTGGAGGCTGTACACCTCTATCAAGGATATCCTTGTAAGACTAGAGCTATCCATATCCTCAACAATAACAACCCGAGGAAGACTTGATCCCAGAGAAGTGGCTAGCATTGCCAAAGAATCTGCATGAGAGTTCTGTCCCCTAAGGATTTGCTTCAATACAAAACCCTTAAGCTGAGCCCGGGCACTCTGTACCTTGGCAAGATACCCCTGCATCCTCTCATCCTGAGCTTCAAAGTCTCCATTGACTTGGCCAACAAACAGTCTAGAATCAGAGTACAACTCCACAACCTTTCCGCCCAATTATCTGACCATGGCTATTCCTGCTAACAGGGCTTTGTACTCGGCCTCATTATTGGTGACTAAAAATCCCAGTCGTAAAGATTTCTCCATTATCAGCTTCTCGGGAGTGATCAACACAATCCCTATTCCTACTCCCTTTCGATTAGATGCTCCATCCGTATAAACCTCCCACGGGGGAACAACAATGGCCGACATACACAATACCCCTATAACTACTTCCCCCTTCTCGGGGGGTACCCTCGGTGAACTCTGCTACAAAGTCTACTAGGATCTGTCCTTTTATGGCGGTCCGAGGCATGTACTTGACATCATAGGCTCCCAGCCTAGTTCCCCATTTAGCAATCCTGCCAGTATAATCTGATTTCCTCAACAAAGCTTGCAAAGGGAGCTGGGTGAGCACCACAACAGTGTGGGCATGAAAGTAATGAGGAAGCTTCCTAGTGGCATGCAATATAGCCAACACTGCCAGTAGACGGGCCTCAGCCTCCTGTAAAGATTTGCTGACATAGTAGACGAGCCTCTAAATTCCGTCCTCGTTTCTGACCAGGACGAGGATAACAGCGTAGTCCGTGACTGCCAGGTATGCATACAACACTTCCTCCTTCTCGGTCCTGGAAAGTATATGAGGATTGGACAAATACTGTTTGAGGTCCTTGAAAGCTATTACACACTCTAGGTCCACTAAAAATCCTTCCACTTGTGGAGGAGTTGGAAAAAGGGACGACACCTCTCCGCAGACCCAGAGATGAACCTGTTCAAAGCTGCAGCCATTCTAGTCAACTTCTGCACCTCTTTGGGGTTCCGATGAAGATGCAAGCTGTTAATAGCCTTAATCTGCTCGGGGCTAACCTCAATCCTGCAGTGAGTGATCATGTAACCCTGAAATTTGCCCGAGCTCACACCAAAAGAACACATAGCAGCGTTAAGGCGTAGCTTATGCTTTCTCAGGACTGAGAATGCCTCCTCCAAGTCGGCCAAATGCTCCTCCACTTGCCTGCTCTTTATTACCATGTCATCAATGTAGGCCTCCATATTCCTCCCAATCTATGACTCAAACATTTGTGTCACCATTCGCTGGTACGTGGATCCTACATTTTTTAGGCCAAAGGGCATGACCCGATAATGGTAGTTCCCATTGGGAGCATGAAAGGCCATCTTTTCCTGATCAGGTAATGACAGGAGTATCTGATGGTAACCCTGAAAGGCGTCTAAGAAACTCATCCGAGGGTGTCCCACCTTGGTATCCACCAACTGATCAATTCTAGGGATGGGGAAGGGGTTTTTTGGGCAAACTTTATTCAAATCTGTGAAGTCCACGCAGACTCGCCACTTCCCATTCTTCTTCTTAACCACCACAGTGTTGGCCAACCACTCGGGATAGAAGATCTCCTTAATGGCTCTAGCTTGTTTCAACTTGTTTACCTATATCCTTACTGCCTCGGCGTGATCTTTGGATGATCGCTGATGAGGCTGTTTACATGGCAAAGCCTCGGGATTAACATTCAGTTGGTGACACATAAACCCAGGATCAATCCCTGGAACATCATAAGTACTCCATGCAAAGACATCAATGTTAGCCTCCAGAAACTTCACCAACTTCTGATTTTTCCAAGGGTGGCAACTGGGATCCCACCTAGAAATATTGCTCCTGATCCCATCCTATTATCACTTTCTCCAGCCCCTTGGACAACTCCTCTGATGCCCCGGTCTGCTACCCCCCTACAGGGCCCTTTAATTGCTATGGAGCTAGATCTTTCGTCACCTTAGTAGGATCTGAAGGCTGCTGCGTGATTGCTGACACCAAACACTGCCTAGCCGTAGCCTCGCTACCCACCAACTCTCCCACTCTCCCCTGAGTAGGATATTTAACCTTCAGATGTAGGGTCGAGGACACGGCACCCATAGCGTGAAGCTAGGGTCTGGCCAAGATAGCCGTGTAAGGGGAAAACGCCTCTACTACAATGAAGTCAACTTGCACTTCCTCAGCCCCAACTTGTACAAGTAATCTTATCATTCCTCAGGGAACCACCATTCTACCATCGAAGCCCATCAATGGTGAGTCGTACCTTTCCAGGCCCTCGGGCTTCAATTTTAACCCTTTGTACAAATCAGGGTACATGATCTCTGCTCCGCTTCCCTGATTAACTAGCACCCTTTTTACATCATAGCCCCCAATCCTAATGGTAACCACCAGAGCGTCATCATGTGGTTGGAGGGTTCCCTCCTTATCCTCCTCCAAGAAACCCAAGGTAGGGGTGACCATCAGCCTAGCTCTTTTAGGAGCCCAATCATCGGCCTCTAAGTCACAACCTCTGCTTACGGACATAACCCTAGTACCCGAGCCCCCGTTGTTCCCTGGCTTGGCAAAGATCACGTTGATAGTACCCAATGCTGGCCGAGGAGCGCTATCCCTGTGAAACTCAGTTCCAGAGCGACCGAGCTGTCCGGGAGGCTGAAGTAGAAACCGGTTAAGCTTCCTTGCCTTCACCAATTGGCTCAGGTAATCCCGCAGGGTTCTATAATCCTCCGTAGTATGCCCTCTGTCCTGGTGGTAATGGCAATAGAGGCTTTGGTTTCTCCTGGATGAATCTCCACCCATCTTATTGGGCCACTTAAAATAAGACTCATTCTTAATTTTCTCCAGTATCTGATACACTGGCTCTTTAAACAATAAGTTGACCAGCTGAGTTCCCGAAGGTGACGTTTGATTGGAAAACTCACTTCGAGGGCGACTACCCTGATATCCTCCTCCCCGAGAATCCCTCTTCTCCGGGAACATTTTAGCTTTACCTTTTCCCTGCATCTGGTCCTCTTCCACCCACTTATATTTATCTATGCGACTCATTAGTTGGCGCATGTTCGAGGCGAATTTGATCGTCAACGACTTTCTCAACTCGTGCTCGGCAGGGAGCCTAACCTTAAAAGTCCTCACGGCTACATCCTCAAAATTTCCATCAATCTCATTATATGTTTCCCAATATCTATCTGAGTAGGTCTTGAGGGTCTCTCCTTCCCTCATCGCCATAGACAACAAAGAATCGACTGGCTTAGGGACCCTACTGCATATGATAAACCTTGCCCCGAATGCCCTCGTCAGTTCCTCGAAAGAACCCACCGATCCCTCTTCCAAGGCATCAAACCAACGCATAGCCACAGGCCCTAGACTGGAAAGGAACACCTTGCACATAAGGGCTTCGTTATTAGCATGGACCGCCATCTTCTAATTAAAGTGGCTTACGTGCTCCACAGGATTAGTCCTCCCATTGTAAACGGTAAACGTTGGTTGGGAAAAACGATGATGAAGTTTTTCCTTGTTAATCCTCCTAACGAAGGGTGACTTAGAAATCTGTTGTAGGGCCTTACTAATTGCATCGTTTCCAATGCCATAGTGGGAAGACCTTTTCTCATGTTTATTTCTACTCTTATCCAATTTGTCCCAGCGTGAAGAAGCTGAGTTCTAGACCTACGATGATATGAACGGTCCCTGCTTCCCCTAGAACCATCACTTGGTGAGGAGGATGGACTCCTTCTATCATATTCCCTGCGCTTCAGCCTCCTGCGCAGGTGATCAATTTCCAGCTGCAATTTCCTTATCTCCTGATCATGCGAGACCTGACTCCTAGACCTTAAATGACTCCGCTCAGTACGCTCAGTATGGTAAGACTCTACCATAACACTTGGTGTATGCTGCCTATCTCTTCTTCGCTCTAGGTTAACAAACTGGTTCTCCCTTTGCGAACCAACTGATTCCTCTTTATCCTGGCCTACGTTAGCCATGAATACTTAGGACAAATCCACCACACTTTGTTGTTCCCACAGACGGCGCCAATTGTAAGGACCAAAAGAACCAACAGCCCAAGCCCACTTAAAAATGTGGTTGGGTTGGTCCAACTATGACCCTAAACAATGAATTTATAAGAGAGGGAGACAAACAACCAAAGTGGGACTCCGCTCAAGGAGAAAAATAAGGAAGAAAATGCCAATCTATTTATGGGGATGAACCACATTCTCAATACGGATCGGCCCAAGGAGACCACATTTACATAAGAATTATTACTATTCACTCTTCTCTCTCTCTAAGTGTTCTTCTTGTTTCTTTCTTTGTCTCTGGATACTTGTGTTTAGATCCCTCTCTCTGTGCCCCTTTCTTTCCTTATATACTCCTCTCTCTATTATATCTCAACCATTCATTCTCACCTAACATCCCTCCACTCCTGACACTTGTCGTTTTTTACATCTGAAGAAGGTGGTTGAAGGAGTCTACTTAGCTGTGACTTACACTGTTCATGTCACTTCCTCATCAATGCAATTGATAAAGCTGTTGCCCACCATTTAATATGGAGGCAACAGGCTATACCAAACTAGAAACTTCCTTGATGACCACTGATTCTCTCTCTTTAGATTCTCATTCCCACTTGGATTGCCTCAGAGTACTTTGACTCATCCCTTCCTCCCCTCGAGTGACCTTCTTCCTCAAGGCCGTGGCCCATGGCATTCCCACACCAATGCTACAACTCTTCAACTTCATCCTCGGTCCTCGGGCACCCATTTAATGTGGAGGCAACAAGTTATACCAAACTAGAAACTTCCCTGATGACCACTGATTCTCTTTCTTTAGATTCTCATTCCCACTTGGATTGCCTCAAAGTACTTTGACTCATCCCTTCCTCCCCTCGGGTGACCTTCTTCCTCAGGCCCGTGGCCCATGACATTCCCGTACCAATGCTGCAACTCTTCAATTTCATCCTCGGTCCTCGGGCATGCACAGTCCTTATGATGGACTACGTGACTGTTTGGATAGTGATTATTTAGCGTCTGCGTTTGCGGTTTTTTTTTTTTTTTTTTTTTTTTTTTTTTGTGAAGCACGTTTCTGTGTGGCTGTGGTGGCTTTTCCAGTGGGTCCCATGCACTGTTCACGGGACCCACAAGCCTCTTTTTTAAACAAAACTTTCCTTAAAAATGGATCCCACGGCACTATTCACACATTTAAAAATCATTTTACTGCAGTATTTTCAGCAAAATAAACAGTATCCAAACACACCTTACATCACTTGTCCACCATTCCATTACTTTTTTCACGAGTTTCATATCATTATAAAGCTAAAATATGGGGTGAATTAATGAATGTCAAATTGACTATGAAAAGAAAAAAGCACTATTCCACTCTTTTTTTTGGACATAAATTGACATAAAAAAAAGTTTTGGAATTTGTGTCAATTCATTATTGGTTAGCGGATAAAAGTTTCTAAAATTTTTTATAAGCTAATGCCCTTAGCACATTCATTAACATTTTCCTATAAAATTATACATAAAAAATTATTATTATTTAAAAAAAAAAAAAAAACTTTGCCAAACTCAAAATTATGCATTATTTGAGGTCAAAATTAATGATATAATTCTCTATATTTGCTTGGGTCTTCGGTTTTAAAATGGACCACAGTCGTCATAAGGCATAATCATTACTCATTAGTACATTTTGTCTCATAAGTAGTGAGATAATTTGTCAAAAAAAAAAGGATTTTGCTAATAGGGCACACAATAATTTTCATTTTTGGAAAATTTTTCTCAGGAATTGAAAAAGTATTGACAACTTTTTCAATTCCCGAAAAATGTTTCCAAAAATAGATAGCTTAATGTGTGAGGGCACACATTAACCGGACCAAAAAAAAAAAAAATTAGCAGTGAGATACTTTAATATTGGTCTATTATATAACTTTGTTTCGTTGTACTTCAAATTTTTCTTAGTGCTTGTTTAGGTTGATGGAAATGGATTAAGCCTAGTCACTGGCACAAAAATTAAGGGATGAGCCCTTGGAAGGGTTAGCCCAGGACCCTCTTCCATGTCAACAGTACCTTTTCCTCCACTTACCTTCCATTCAAAGAACTGAATCAAAGTAGCAAGGGTTGTCTGAACAACCTGTAATGCTAGGGAAGTTCTAGGGTACCGTCTTCTTCCACTCCCAAATGGCAACAGATGAAAATGTTGTCCTCTCACATCCAACTGGTACTTCTCTTCGCTAATAAACCTATTTGGTTGGGACTCCAATGGGTTCTCCCAGTGGTTGGGGTCTTTGCCAATAGCCCACACATTAACATGCAATCTTGTCTTTGGTGGAATCTCGTAATCCCAAATAGTACACCATTTAGATGACTCTCTCACAATTACTGGTCCAGTTGGGTGAAGTCTTAATGTCTCTTTTACTATAGCTTGGAGGTATGGAAGGTTCACAATAACTGATTCTTCTACCAGTCTCATTTTTCCAACTACAAAACCAATTTCTTGTCTTGCTTTCTCCATTATATTTGGGTGGTTGATTAGCTTTGCTAGTGCCCATTCTGTTGTTATAGCGGATGTGTCAGTCCCAGCTGCAAATATATCCTGTGAAATTTAAAACATATTAGTTTATTCTCTAATATTTTAATTTGTTGCCTGGCCTTATCACTGTTATCATCACCATTGTTACATTGTTATATACGATGTTGTGAAAGAATCAATTTACGCAAGACATAGAAGACAGAAGAGAAAAATCAAATATAGAAAATAGGCTTAATAATCAAATATATGAAAAAATAGGGTGACAACCATGTTTATCTAGCAAAACCCTATTTGGTTCGAATTCCCAAAATACTTCTATACCATACAATGGAGGGCATTGCCCCCACACCCCCACCCTATTATTCAACCTTACAAAGTTTAATTAAACATTCATGGTCTTATGGGCTTCACTCCTTTCTACTCCACTCATTATGCTCCATTCCACTCCGCTACGCCCGTAAGGCCCCCAAGCTAAAATGATGCAAAAACAAATATGATTCAATACTCCAACATACGTATGAGTATATCTATATACTATTTATGTATGGTTCATCAAACTGGGCTATACAAATTATTTAAACCCCCAATTTCATGCTTTCTTGTCTGATTTTATGTTGTATAGTAGCTTGCTTTCTAATAGAATGGCAATCATGTATATGAGTTTATGAAATTCATGTAGAGAAAGTCAGCAAAGTTTAAAGTATATGCTTTTAGCACAGTCCAATGCTATATCAGACAACGGAATGCTTAAACTAGACTTCAAAGCAATGAAAAATCTATGATTTTGAATAAGTCATATAACATAACACTCAACCTTCGAGGCCGGCAGAAGAACTATACTCCTAGTCATTGCCATATATATATACTGATAGTGATATTGTTATGCTAAAAAGATATTAAAGAGGAGTTGTTTCCAAGACTTTTCATCAAATATCCATATAGAACCCTATTAATATTGCTGCAATCATATTAGCATTGACTTTTCAAATAAATAACGGTTTAGTTAACGAAGTTATATATGAAAATTGTATCTATTGAACCTTTCAAAGTAAATAATGTCTTGGGACATTACAGAACGAAATAATTGATGGCAAACAAAATGTAATGGAGAGAAAAACTAGTTAATGAAAATGAAAAATAGCCTTCGTGTTCTAAGCTCTAGCTATTAATATTAGTAAGAGAAATAGAAAATAGCAAATGAACAAGAAATGCAGTATTTGATAAAGAAAAAAGGATCATTTACCAGGACAAATGCTTTTATGTTTTCTCTTGTCAATCTCATTTCAGAGCTTTTATCTTCAGAAATATCGAGTAAAATATGAAGTAAATCCTTCACTGCATGACCTCCATCCATACTTTTCCTCTTTCTTTCTTGCCTCTTCGTGCTCCTTTATAATCTTTTCCATCATACTGTCAAACCTATCACGAACTTCCTTAAGCCTTTTCCCAAATCCCTGCAAATCTAAATTTTTACAAAACCAAATATAATCTGACAAATTAAACTTCCCTGTAAGCTCAGCCGTAGCTTTCACCAACTTTGTCACCTCATCAGCTTCATTTTCATTTTCAGACCACCTTTGACTCATGGTCATTCTTGATATAATGTTATTGGTTACCCTCATAAGCCCTTCTCCAACATCAATAGCCTCATCTGATTGAGCCTTTTTCAGTATAAACTGCACAAACCTTGTTATCTCTTCATGCCTAACTGGAAGAAGCTGATCTAGTGTTTGACCAACTAGAAGTTTAGACATGCAAAGTTTTTTCATGAATTTCCAATAGGGCCCATAAGGTGCAAAAGAAAAATCAGCGGAGCCATATGTTAGGTAATCAACAGCAGCGGTTTGGGGTCGATTCGTGAAAGAAGTTTCATGAGTTTTGAGGAACTCTTTTGCCATTTCTGGGGAGGAAACGACACAAGGGACGGACCCAAGGAAGAGGTGAATTAAGGGTCCATAGCGATTTGAGAGCTTGTGAAGAGCTTGGTGAGGTAATGGGGCAAGAAGATGAAGGTGACCAATGATTGGCAGGGCTAATGGGCTCGGTTAGAACACGACCTTTAGTCCTGGTTCTGGTTATGTATCGCACCAGGATGGTGGAGACCAGGGCCGGCCCAAGGCCTAGGCCTAAGGCCCCACAACCAAAATAAAATTTCTCTACTAAAAAAAGGCCCCATTTTCCTATGTAAAAGGCCCAAAAGTTTTTTAAAATATAACATTTTTTAAATAATTGGTACTTTTTTTTTAAAGTGATGCTAAAAATACCACATATTTTACTATAGATTTAATTGACATGTTACCAATCACATAAAAAAGTAATTCAAATACAAAAAATTACGTTGTTAAAATTCATCAATTATAGTCGTTATCACATTATATTGTGAACATTTTGTATCATCTTTAGTATTTTTCTTTTTCATTTCTAACAAGGCTTCCAAAATAAGAGACCAATAAAAATTTAAACCAATTGAAACCCAAAAATGTTTCAAAAAAAAAAAAAAATGCTGCAAATGTGATAAATCATCAATGATGACTAATCTCCTCTAATAGTTTGGGAGCTTAATTTTTGTAAACTAATCTCCTACTAAGCCACACACCAAATAATATCTATCTATCTCTTTCTCTTAAAAAATATATACAAAATTAAAATTTAGATTACAACTTTACTTAATTATGCATAGTCATATATTCAAGTTAAAGTAAGTTTCTTTTCTATAAAAATAATATATTTTTTTAGTTCTTTTTGTTTAAATTTATGATTCAACAATGATATTCAATCTTCTATATGAAATTAACCTTAGTTTAGTTAGTATTATTCATCAATTTCTGTATTTACATCAAATTAGTCTTAATTTAATTATTATTATATAATTTTATTTAATTAATGTTTACATATAAAAAGGCCTTAGGCCCCAAATTTTGTTAGGCCGGCCCTGGTGGAGACTGGCCATATGAGGAAAAGTATGATGTAGCTGTGCAAATCATCCATGGTTGAATCTTGGTAATATAATTTGGAATGATGGTGGTTTCGTTGATGCTTTTAAAAGAGTAGGCTGAGGTTTTTTATTTTACTTTAAACAAAATAATAAATTACACCTTTTAATTTTGTCTAAAATTAAATTCGATTTTATTTTTATTTTTATTTTTATTTATTTCAGTCTTGTAAGTTTTTATTTTTGTTCAATGTAGTCATTTTCTGTCCACTTAATTGGGTTGCTCTGTGTAAAAGCTACACTTTTTAATTTTTAGTTTCTTTAATTAAAAAATTGTAAAACAATTGTGAGAAAAAAAAAAAAAAAAAAAAGCTAAGAAATTTAGAATTATTATTATTTTAAAATGAAAAGAGCACCAAAAAAAAGAAAAAAAATTGACTACAGTGTTAGAAATGAAGTAAGATTGAGAAATGTGTCAACCGAAATACACTACAACACACTTCCACAATTTTCTCACAGTTTCAACCTTTTGTCTAACGGTCTTCTATGTTGAATTCTCATCCAATCTAAATTAATTACTTCAAGCTATTCCTAATCTTCAATCGACCAAGTGTTGCTATATTAAGAGAGTTTTTTTTTTTTTTTTTTTTTTTTTTTTTTTTTTTGAGAAAAATATTAAAAGAGTTTTATTTTTATTTTTTTATTTATAGAAACAAACACACACGAGAGAGGGACACAAAGGCATACCATAATATTAATAGAGTTTTAGTTGCAGAGAATAGACACACTTTGGTTGCGTTTAGCATTGGCTTAAAAAGCTAGATATTTTTACTATTTAGCTTATTTTTGCTACTATTCCGCTTATTTTTGTTATTATTCATAGGTCCCATTGCACTTTTTTGTACTATTCATGGGTCTCATTATACCATTTCAGCTACCTTTTAGTTTTATCTACAATATTTTTAGCAAAAAATTTCCAGTTTCAGCTAAATAAGTTGTTTCCAAAGAGACTTTTTGTATTAGATATATCACTACATGTATTTACACTTTGCTCACAATCTTGTCAGGTATGCTGTGCATATCCCAAACTTTATTGTGAATGGAGGATATTCCACCATAATTTATTTTGTCATCTAAGCTGATTTAGTTGGATTTTCTTAATAAAAGTTCATAGTCTTTCCTTTCAAAAAAAAAAAAAAAAAAAAAATCCATATTAATTTTATTTGTTTTGTCTGCTACTTCCTTTTATTTTATAACATAAAGTACACATTTTACCTTTGTGTTTCAAAATTTCCATCTTGACTTTTCATGTTTGATTCCATTCTCATATTGTCCGTATCGTCCATTTCTGTTAGTACGTGGTTTCGTTTAAGTGATAGATAAATGCTATCATTATGACATGTCACTCATATAAGCTTATTTTCTGTTAGTAATTTAATCGTTAAATGTCAGATAAGTGTTTTCTATTAAGACATGTCACCCATATAGATCTATTTTTGTTGGTAACCTTATTGTTTAGTTCCACATAAATGTCTTCAATTAAGATATGTTATTTATATATAATGTCTAGTGTCACCAAATTATTAGTGAAATTGAATAACAAAACCAATATGAAAGAATCAAAAATTAAAGATCAAAATGAAAATTTTGAAATGTTAGGGTCAATATTAGAATAACCTCAAATTTGAAGGGCCAAAGTGTACTCTAGTAAACAAAATTAACACTCTTTCCAAAATTTCAAGTCTTCTCCTTGAAAATTCTGAAGTTCTGTAACTTTTGTTCACTTTTATTTATTTATTTTTTCCTTTTTCCTTTGGATTTGATATTGATATCAATGTTCTTCAATCATGTCTACCCATTTCAATCCAAATACAAATTTTCTATACACAATCTCTATCATCTTTTTTTTTTCTTCTTTATATGAAGTTTAGAGTTATTCCATAAAAAGCACTTTACACTAAGAAGTAAGAACGCAGTACTGGCCCCAAAAATACAACAAACCAACGGCAAACCAAACACTTTTTGTGTTACCTATGTCTTCCTCTTTTCTATCTGCAATGATAAATTTTTTTAAAATGTTTAGTTTTTTGAACAGAAAATGATGGTTCGTAAAACTTACCGTCATTAATGTCACAAAGATCAAAAAACAGAAGTTAAAAACAATATACAAAAAGTAAAATAATTGCATATGATTTAATAGTAAATACAAAAAAAAAAAAAAATTATTATTTATTTTTTTTTTTTTTGTATCAGTCATTTGAGATTTAAACAAAAGAAAGATGATATACGTTAGCATGGATGGATGAGGATTCGTGATAACTGTATAGAATTTGGATAATAAAAATTTTGGAATGTTTTAAAGAATTAAAGAAAAAACAAACCATAGAAATTTCAAGATAAGAATGATTAGTTTTTACGTGTTTTTTTTTTTTTTTTCGGAAGTAATTTTGTATTTTTTTTATGAAGATAATTGAAGTATTTAAATACAAATAGATAACAAATACAGATAGGAATAAAACATTTGAATACAAATGGGTTGTAAGAATAATAGTGGTTTTTTCCCTTTTATACGTGAGATAGTATTACTCTTTTAACATTTTTTGGAAGAAGTAATTTTTTTTTTTTTGATAAAGATAACTGAAGTATTTTTTTTGTTTTTGATATTCATGTTTGTGAGTGTGAGATAGGTGGAGGAGATCTGAAGTATTTGAATTCAAATAGATAACAAATACAAATAAGAATCAGACATTTGAATTCAAATGCGTGGTGAAAGTAATGGCTCCCCCCCCCCCCCCCTTTTGTACGTGAGATAGTATTACTGTTTTAACCTTTTTTTTTTTTTTGGTAGGAAAAAAATTAAACTAAAGGGCTTGTTATTTCAAAATTTGTATGAGGATATTTTGGTACACCAAAAATTGAAGACGAAACAAAAGAATCCTCTTATTAATAGTATAGAAGATTAATGAATAAAAAACAAGAAAACATTGGGTTTGCCTAACAAGTAAAAAAATTTGAGAGGACTCCATGGCATCTCACAGCCACCGTGGCTCAGTGCTATGTCAAAATCCAACAACCAAGCAAACCGTGACTTACATTCTTAGAATTGTGCACATCAAGCCTTCGCCTAACAAAACCAACCACACAGACATGCCCCATGGCATATCGCAAGAAAAACTCAAGATCCTGGACTCCATCGGCAGCCGCATGCACAATCACTAGCTCTGGATTTGACTCCACACGCCGCCATGACGGCCTTGTCGTCCACTAATCTACGTAACTTGAGAAACTAGCCCTTATACGTCCTCATACACGCCTTCATGCACCTCCGAAATTCTGTCTCGCCTCCATGAGCCGGTAGACGCCGTCATATGCCGAAAAACCCTGATGATGTCATGTTGACATCATCTTGTCCACGTCATCGACACGTAAGCATGCCATGTCATCAGCCACGCAAGCCCTAATCCTAGTCAACGCCACATCATTAGAATGATGTCAGGGACTCTACAACCCGATCCGTGACCTGACCCGAAAAACCTGGAACCGACTCAGACCGTGGCTGACCGTTGACTTCGAACCTTTTTTTGTTTGACTTTTGCATTGACCTTTGACCAAAAGTTAAAATTTCCGAGAGGACCTATCTTGCTCAGTTTTTCCCGTAGATTCCGATTTTGGACTTTGTTTCTTCATTTGAAGCTCTGAAATTGGTTAATTGGCACATTCTTCACGTGGTTTCTTCAAAGGCATTCTTTAAGGCATCTCCAAGGAATCTTCTCATGCTTATCCAACCTCAAGCCTTCATCAAGCTTAGCCTTGAGTTTAAGGAAGGGTGTTAAAGATATATTAGACATATTAATAGGCCTAAGCCCGCTCCTACTTGTACTAGTAGTCTAGGGTTTAATTGCCTATATATACTCATGTTATGGTTCATTGTAACACAGATTATTGTACTACACTCTTATATAATAAAGATGTAACCCTTAAGGGATTCCTCCATAGACGTAGGCCAACAAGGCTGAACCACGTAACCCTTGTGTTCTAGGTGTTCTTATCCTATGTTTCCTTCCGCATCCACTCTAGCATACACAACATGTTATAACACATCGCGTTGCTAAAATATTTAACAGCAAGTAAATTAACATCAAAGCAGATTATCAACAAAAAAAAATTAACATCAAAGCAATAATAACAGTTTATGTATTATGCATAAATAATCAAGTAAGTTTTAACTTCTCAATTAAAAAATAAATAAATAAAAGAGCTTACATTAGAAGACAAGAATTGAGTGGGTGGATTAATATGCTTTTTGATCATTCGAACTTTGATAGTTATAATGGGGGAGGTTGGATTTGAATCCTGAACGTTTCTATATAGAACATCAAAAAATGTCAGTTCAGTTAAAGGGTGAATTAGTATTCTTTATCAAATAAGCAATTTATCTTCCTTAGTATGGATGAAAACACATTTGAACAAAGAAGAAAAAGATACCGTCCTTTTGTGGGAGTGAAGAACTCCATGGGTTTACCATTAATTAAAATAGAATATCATTGTTGATATACAATATTGAGACTTTTAATGAGTAAATCGGCCATATCATATAGTATATACTGGGAATTGGGTTTTGACAAAGTTGAGACTTCTTAGCAAAATTAAGAATCACTGTGTGTATCAAATTAAATTAAGTATAATTATTATAACTTATAGTAAAAAATCCATTTATCTCACTTATTTTCGCATGAAGAAAAAGTAGAAAATAAAGGATTTATTGAATTTCAAGTATTTAATTGACCAATAAAATAAGAAGATTGACTTCACATTTCTTCTCGTCTTCAACCCTCAAGAGAAAAAAAATCAAAATCGTTTATTTAATATGTGATTGGCCACTATATTTAAATTATTTTACTACTGATATTGGGTCAAGAGAAGTCTCAGGATTTCCATGGCTAAGAGAAAAATAAATCGTTGACGACTCTATTTAACAAAAAGTAGTATATTATTTACCAATTAAAATGTCTATAGGACTCTGATAGAAATACCAAGTAATAATTTATATATTACTTTTATTGTTATGTCCATTAAATTTTATTTATGCCTTAAAAAAAAAAAAAAAAAAAAAAAAAAAAGAGAGAATTGTTACATTACACCTCTATTGATGGCTATTTTTTCGAATATCTTACAATCTCGAATGAAGCAAAGACCAAATTCTTTGTGGGCCCAATATATCTATTTACAGCATCTTAGTTTTATACATGGCCCAAGCTCATGTATTTTATTTGGAGAATTTTATGGAGATGTGATTTGGAGGATTGAAGAGAGTATTTTGATACATGTTTGAATCTAAAAGAAAGAAGAATCGTGTGGGCTTGGAACACATGCATTTCCATGAGCCCATAAGTGTAACACATGCATTTCCATGAGCCCATAAGTGTAACACATGCAAGTCAAAGGCTAAGAAACTACCTCAAATTCCTTGTTCACTCCATATTTCATGCTAATCCCTTATTTAAATTTCCTCCCACAAATTTAGTTATTTCTTTAGGCTGAAAATATTCAAAGAAAGTTAGCCACTGATTAGATTGCCCAAAATCCGTACTAAGCTAAAGATTTCACTTACCCATGAAATCCACGACTCAAACTTATCAAAACTCAAAAGATCCATTAATTAAGAGCAACACCTGAGGATTATAGACACTCTCAAAGATCCATATAAAAGCCAAGCATTTGGGAACATGAAAATAGGAGAAGCTCAAGAGGAAGAAGAAAAAAAATCTCCCTATCTAGTTATCCCACAAAAACACAACGTTCTTGTGTCAAATACAACAAAAGCCAAAATGAGTTTTTTAGAACCTTGATCATACGTGGAGAATCCTCCCTCTCTCTCTCTCTCTCATCACTCTAAATTTGCTCTCTTTTGTCATATTTTAAAGCTCATTCTCTTTGCTTGGTTGTTATTGTAATCTAACTCTTTCATTTGCAAGTTAATGCTTTTGTACACAATTCTTTAGATAACGCCGCTAACTTTCACCATAATAAATGTTGATGAGAGTAGCAAACTCAACCGATCAACCCCTATCTAGTTTAAAATGTGACGCCAATTTGAGAGTGACATGTGGCAATGCAAAGAAAAAGACCTCCAACAAGCTTAAAAAAAAATTTAATAATAAAAATACTTCTCTTCTTCTCCTCAATTAATAGATCCTAAAGCTAATAGATTCTCATTCTGTTCTTCTAAAAAACTAAAAAAAGAAGAAGAAGAAGAAAGTCTGCAATAGCAGATATGACGAGATTAGCTTAAGGGTGTGTTTGTTTTGGGGTGAAAACACGATGGAAAGAGAATGAGGGAGAGAAAATAGGAGAGAAAATGAGTAATGAGTGTGTTTGGTTGGGAGAGGAGAAGGGGAAAAAATTGGTGGAGCCTGTAGACACCGCATTTTGTACCCCTTATGACTCGGGCCCTCGTTCTCCAATGATGCTCGAACTCTAAGGCCCAAGGCCAGTTTAGAGCCCAATCAGATGTTAAATTGACTTGAGGAGTGTTAAAATGGAAAATATAACCTTTTAAATGAGCAAAAATTTATTTTTGGAAAATTAAATGACAAAAGTGGCCCTCGGCCTGTGTATGTGAGTTGCGGCCTGCATACGCGAGCTAAAGCATGCGTACGCAGGCACATTCTTGCATACGCAGCTAGGGTTTCAGAAGCATATGAAAGACAAGTTTTCTTCAATAATGGCTGAGGTTTGGAATGAATCCCACATCATCTGGGAGCCGTTCCAAACCCCATTTTTTCAACTATAAAAAGTCTTACATGGTACATTTTCAAAACACACAAAAATCCCACAGGAAAAACCTAAAATTCACTAGAAAATAGTGAATCAAAAGGGAGTTTTTCACAAAACACCCTCAAGTCTTTTTTATTTGATTGGGACCCTTTTTGGCCCCAATCTTTTGAATTTAAGATTACTAATCACTATTTTATTGAATGGTGATAGATTTGACTGTGGGGAACGGTCAAAAATCAAGCCTAGGAGCTTTTGCTTTAAGGTATTCTTTTGAACTTTTCTTTTTCTTTTTTGCCTTTAATCTTTTCTTTAATCTGTTTCTTTGTTTAGTTTATGTTTATACATGTTTGTCTAGGTTAGTTTTAGGTTTTCTTCATGGTTTTAAGTTTGTTAGGTTGCTAGATTTACGTTTTTCTATTTTGTTTGGCTTCTGCTCTGTTTCTGTGTTAATTAGGTTTTTTTGGGTAAGGATCTGCGTTTGCATGATCTAGCTTGCACACGCAGGCTGAACTCATGCGTATGCAGACCTATTCTAGCGTGCGTGATGCCGTTACCCAAAAACCTTAATTTTTTGTTTGTTTTGTTTTTGCATTCACATGTTTGTTCTGTGTAGCCTCTTTTTCATATGTTTTAAATCCCATAACCGTTTGTTTATCTTTTAACATGTTTTTTTGTTATCACATGTTTAGATTAGGGTTTAGATTAGGGTTTCTTTGTTTTAATGCCATTCATTCACATGTTCATGCATTGATGTCATAGGTGTTGTGTTACTAAGAGATAAGTAAAGGGTAAGTCATGCATTAGCAATATCCATGCATTTGTGTTAAGGTTTCACTTTGATGATATGATGGAACATGCTTAGATGTATAATTAGGGTTTATACTATGTTTGCCTTGTTATGATGATATGCTTGCTGTCTTGTCCTAGATGTATGATATGGTTTTTCATATGTTAGATGAATGCTAGGGTTTCCTTTGTGTTTGGCTCTCTTTTGCTTTAAGGATGGATATGTGTTTTGGGATGAATGATGCCATGGTTGTATGCTTATATGTATGCTAGTGTGTGTGTGTGAGTATAGATGCAAGTGTTGAGCATGTTTTTAATAAGGTTAGGACGTAAGACACAATGATGGGAGGCCAATCTTAGAGTTGGGTGATCTTGGGTGCCTAACACCTTCCCAAGAACGTACCTAAACTCCAAACTCATACTCTGATAGTAAGACCAAAGGTCCTTCCTCGAAAGGACGCTATATTCATGGTTCCTAAACTATATAACTAGGTGGCGACTCCGACACTTCTTCCCCTTGTGCCCACAGGGCCTAGAAGTTTTCTCTCTAGGCCCATAAAAATTCAATCTTCCCAATTTGGGAGGAAAACTGGAATAAGAACACTTGCTCATACTTTGGACAAAACTACCCCAACCAACGTTTATATATTTTGAACCTTTATGTCCTTTCCCTCTCAACCAAACAAAAGAGTTTTTCATCCCTCCACTTTTTCATCTGTCCAACCAAACACACATGAGGGAAAACTAAATCTTTTCTATCCTCCCACTTTTCCACCTTCCAACCAAACAACCCTAAATCCCAATGGTTAACTTGATTTGGGCTTCAGTTCATTTTCTTTCCATCATAATCTCTTTTTAGTTCCAACTTATTCTGGGCTTCAGACTTTTTATCTTAAGGATTTTGTTAATTTTTGCAGTACTTAGGCCTTTTTTTGTTCCGACTCAAAGCACTCATCTCATTGTTTACAAAGCCCATCCCTAAGGCCCACTAATATACATATACTTTTCGAAAAAAGATTGATGCCTAGATTTTCAAACCAAGCCATGTGCAAATCGATTCTATTTCTTTTACCCAATCCCCATTAAAACATCCAGCTATATTGCTACAAGAATTTTTTTTCCAAATAACATTAAATATCAAAAAATTTAGTTAGTTGTCACGCTTCAAAATAATGTTGTAAACTAGCATCTCGAGATGAAGAAAAGAATACTAACAGCAACCAGTGATAGTAAAGTGGTGAATCTAGAAATTATTAAACCTCAATGTTAACTGACCTGCTATGAGGGAAATGCAAAAACTATTTGATAAGGGCACAAGCAAAATAGGGGCAGCATGATAGGATAACTGAAAACGTGAATACAATGAGTGTATATGTCTGTGTGTTTTTGGAGCTCAACAATGACAAAGTTAGAGAGAATACTTACAGTGCCTTTGACTGAATAGATGGACCGACAACTAGTGCATTTTGAGCTCCTCCCTTCTGGCGATCACTAGAATCTTCAAGACCTACAAAACCCAATAAAAACATCTCAATATTTCATTCCCGGTTGCAATTCCAGAGCACATAACACCCAGGGAAAAAAACCAGTTTCATTCCACTAAAAATACTACACTTACAACTCTCTTCCTATATTTTTTTTTTACTCACTCACCAAAGGGAAAATTATTTTTACACTTACAATTAAGATCTTAATTTCTTGAACATCACATATTACCACTTGTTGATCAAAGAAATCAACAATGGAGTATAATTAATACAATTCTAAAGTCACATCCATCATCAAGTTGCAATGCTAACAAATAATACTTCTACACTCATACGAGTCAATAGCTCTACCACTCACATACTAATTTCCGCATAAAACTAAATACAATCTTGAAATTTAATCATTACTGTAAAAAGATATCAAGGCCCATGTGTGTTATAGAACTCAATCCAAATCCTTCTTGTAGTGAAAGCATCGTAAACCACGGTTTAGTCTATAGTTAGTCTAGGATTATGTTTACCATAAAATTATTAATACCCACCAATGAATTCATTGTAATACACAAAACTTAACAGTAAAAAATGTGTCCCACATTAATTCTCTCCCTCTCTCTCACTCTACCTCCTTTATTTTCTTCTTTATGTTTCCTCATGCAACTTATTTCGTACTCTTCAGTACCATGTTTTATCTTTTTTTAATAATTACAATACCAAAAATATATATATACCTGGAAGAGCAAGAGCATTGGAAGCCACTGGAGTTTGAGCAACAGCATTAGCTTGACGAGGAGGTTGATTCGCTGCGGCGTTGATTCCTCTATACTCAATGTTTACCTAAAAACCCAAATCAAAAATTTTAATTCAAAACCCATCAAAAATCACAATCTCAAAAAAAATAAAAATAAAATTGGGCGAAATTTTCACTAACCTTGTGGCTAATTCGAATTCTTTTACTGCAATCAAAAAAAGAAAAAAAAAATCGATTAGAATTTTGAGAGAGAGAGAGAGAGAGAGAGAGAGAGAGTAAGAGAGAATTTGGGAATTAGGGATTGTAAAGAAAAATTAGAACCTTTCGGGGTCAGGAGGAGCGAGGTGAGAATGGAGAGGAGAGAAGAGATCGAGAGCACGTTTGAGGGATTTGAAGCTGAGCTTCTTCAGTGACTGTGGCTCCACTGCTTCCATCTCTACCGTTGGCCCTGGCATCTCAGTTTCTCTCTCTCTCTGAAATTGAATACGAGGGTTTTACAGACAAAACAAAGAGAAAGAATGAGAGTGTTGGGTTTAAGTTTTCACTGTTTAAAGCTTTTTATATATATGTTTAAGGCGGTGACTCAATTTTATTTATTTATTGATAAGTTTTTTTTGAGGTAAACTCAATTATTTTTTATTTATAAATTTATAGTATATTTGTACTTAATTTTGTCATATTATCAATAATTTAAATATAAATATAAATTTTCCATGTATATAATTTAAATTTTTATAAAAAATAAACATAGAATCTAAAATTATAATCAGTATTTTTCTAGATGCTGATGAAGAATTAAAATTTAATACACTAATTTTTATTTTTATTTTTGCAGAAACTTCATATATTAATTTTAGAGTCCGTTTGAATACCGTTTATTTTGTTGAAAATTGAAAATTGAAAACTGAAAATACGGTAGCAAAATAATTTTTAAATATATGAATAATACCGTGGAACCCATTTTTAATAAAAAAGTTGTTGAAAAAAGAGGTTTGTGGGTTCCGTGAACTGTGCACGGACCTACTGAACAACCACAGAAAATCACAGCTCAAAAAAAAAAAAAAGGAAATGCAGACACAAAACGCGCTACTTTTCATCGATACCCAAACGGGTACTTAAAATTAAATGATATGATTACAGAAACTCTATAATAAAGTGACTTTGAGAATTTTAGTGGATTTTAATCCCTAATAACTAAAATTCTATTATTAAAAGGCTATGAAATTTAAAATATTTTTTTTATACGTGTTATTTGCACCAAATGAATTAATGTTATAAATAAAATTAATGTGTTTTTACCTTATGGCTCATTTTTTTAATAATTATTTTTGTTAATTTTAGCAAAATAATTTTTAATTAATCTGTATATTGCATGGGCATACTATTAATCACAATTAAAATCGCTCTCAACTTTCTCTACATTTTAAAGAATGCTAAATTGGATCCAATTATCTATTTCATATTAGATTAAACAAAATCACCACATTATAGGTATAGTGTCTTATAGAATTTAAATTATAACACAATAACCAGTTTTGAACTATCTATAATTCCTTCATTTTTATTCATTCATTTCAATGCTTTTATAAATATAAGTTTTTGATTTGGTTTATGTGACTTCTTTTAACTTTCGTGTGATTTATTTGTCAAGGATGGGATCTCTTTTGTTTGAACATTGCCAAATATTCAACATGCTTTCATTTTCAATCGATCTTTATAAGATGGAACTTTTTATTGACAGATTTTTAATACATAGGGTTTGTTCAATCTATGTAACAGTTAGTCATTGTTTTTGATAAAATTATACATTTTATACATTCATGAACAAAACTATACAACACACAAAACTTTAACCAGTACTAGTAGTAATAAAAATTGGGTTCTAAAAATTGTTGTGGCTATATTCATTTTAATTATTAAATAAATTAATTTATCTAATTAATTATTGCGATAATTTAATTTAACTGAACTCTATTTCTTACAAAAATTAGGAACTCTACTTAAACTAAAATTCTATTACTTAAATTAGCTATAATTCTATTATATAAAGTTCAAGAAAATTTAACTTATTTCCCCCCCCCCCCCCCAAAAAAAAATAATTTTAACTTATACTCGTGAATACTACATTATACTAGTGATCTTATAAAAAAAAGTACTATTTAGTAAAAAGAGAGATCTATAACAAAGGTTAAAATTTTAAATTTAAAAAAAAAATCTTGAAATTATGCATAGGATCTCTATATAGAATTCAACCTCATCCAACCTTATCCCACCTCCTTTGTCCCACGCTTTGAAGCTTCGCATTCAATTTCACAAAACAACTAACACCATTGTTGCCCATTGCACACCATTTGCAATTTCGACCAAGACTAAATAATAAATATCATGCCTCAGAGCAGTTTGTTATATATTGATCAAGCACAAATTCAGAAAAAAAGTTGGGGTGGATTCGAATCCAGTTATTCACATGAGAGACTAGACAGTGCCACCAAGCTACAATGCATAGTATAATGGATATAATTACCTCTGTTATTAACTCAACCCATTTTCTTTTAAAATTAGAGAGAAATTTTATAAAATATTGAACTATGGTCATTAAATTGTCAAACCATATATATCATGTAGAGTGCAGCTCACGAATCCCACAATTTATATTCAGCCAAAAAAAAAAAAAAAATCCCACAATTGATAGCCGAAGCCTACAATATTACCACATTTTATACACTAATATTATTGATCTCCATCTTTATAGTAAACGCACTATACTTTTTTATTTTCTTCTTGGAATGGTATACGCACTATACAAATGATAGGAATCAATGATACAATAGTTCAATTCCTATCTAAGATTTACATTTTACACTATAGCTTATTACATTGTAATGTGAGTAAATCAAGCAAACCCTTTTTTATGAAGCATAAATGCTTTGGCTGTTGATGATGGTACTGAAATTTTGTTGTTAAAAATCTTGTGCTACAAGGGGATCCAGCCCTGTAGATATTGGGAATTGGAAGGTTAGGGTGAAAATCATCATTAATTTAAACAAATTTAGAGTTTAGTAACTTGAAGCTAGATGAGTTGAATGTGCCCACCTTGATTAGGCCGGACTCCGTACCACATAGTAGAATGTCATTGGCAGTGAGGAGGCTTGTTATCCTGCTGCCTGCTGAAATCCTCCCCACATTCTGCTGCGCCCCTCTCAACCATATCTTTGTTGCACAAAAGTATGTCAGAATTCATTGAGATATTAGTAGCCCTTTGAATTTTTACTTATACAAAACTTCATTTCTTATTAGTTAAGTATTCACAATTTTTTTAATGGCACAAGTTTTGTCAAATATTCAGTATACTTGAAATCATAGTACACGTTTGTGAGATCGATGTGTTATGTATCTCACATACATGTGAGAGAAGTGTTGCATTCATTCATTCAGAATAGGAATAGACCTTATTCTCTGTGCATTAAAAGATCATGCCATGGGTCATACCACATGGAAACCACACCTAATATTCTTAACCTGTTAATTGAGTGTTGCTTTTGAGAGATTAGATCAAGTACCTGAATGTTGTTAGTTGATGAGTTGCAGTTTAGGTATATGAAGTCTTCCACTACTCCCATTGCCAGCACATTGCCTCCTTTACCAGTTGCTATTGACATTTGGGGTTTGCTTTTTCTTTTCCATTCCTACATCATTTTACCATTCAGTGAAAGGATCTTCCATGGTATATGATATATGATTATAGTTCTTAGTTCTTACCTTTAATTTTGAACCTTCAACATTTACACTTGCAACATAAAGCCAATCTTTATATGTGACAATTGAATTTATAGGCCTTTTTGGCCTCTTCCAACTCTTTGCTGGTACTTTGATTTCTTGCTCCCGGTTGTTTGTTATAGAAAACTCCTGAAACGAGTGATATTTCATGGGTTTCAGTTGGTGCATGAATTTCTAACAAACATGACTCTTAAACTAACCTTTATGCTTGAGTTTGTGCAGCCCACGTAAATCTTCTCCTGAACCACCCTCATGCACTTCATCTTCTTGCTCTTGCAAATATTTTTGATCGTTCTTGATGCATCACATACCTGGAGAAAGAAAAACTCTATTTAGCTAAATCATCATCATGAAACTGATTTGGCATGGGATTTTTTTTTTCCTGTAATTTTTCCCCATCTGAAAGGTATTTGAAAGTTTGGCAGTTTTGATTTTCTCCTTAAATAACTTCATTATATTGAACTTTGAGCTTCACTGTGTGTGTTTTCTGTGCACTCAAGTGTGTCCTGAATATAAAGTGCAAGATGCATTGCAAAGAATTACCTTCATCACAATTATCATCTCTATTACTACTAATACTACAGTTATCGTTTTTTTTACCTTCAACTCATGGCTATTGGTAACTACAATAATCATATTTCCATATGCATCTAAGTGTTGAATTGGTTCCTTGATTGATATTACTTCAATGCACTCCAGTTTCTGGTGGAGCATTTGCCAAACCTGTAGAAGGAAGGTGCATTTTTAATGATCATCCAGATGAAGAAAGTGGTCACTACAACAGAACTTTACCGTACCCTAATGGTTTTATCAATGGAACCACTTAAAAGGCTATCTCCTTCCTCAGAAAGTGCAAAACATGTAACTGCCTTCTCATGCTCCTTCATATCCCATACAAGTATGGCTGATTGCCCCCTGATGTCCCACACCTATTCAGCATTCCAGATATCATCATTTACATTTTCTGTCACACATAATATTTCTTTCATTTTGATTTTCCACACTTTATGTTTTCTGTGTACTACTGTACCATAAAATAGGCAATGACCTTCATATTTTAATATGCAACATATTCCTTACCTTAATTGAACCATCTGAGTATCCACTGTAAAGCAGTCCCTTGTAGTAGATGAGGGCACATACAGCTCCACTGCATTTGAGACCTGCCTCCAGGATTTGTGTGTGAACACAAGAAATACGCTGCTCTTGCAAATGTGATGATTTTGGCAAGTCAGTGAATCAACATCCATTACAGATGGTAAATATTAGGCATGTTGTGCTTGAAAAATATACTAGGGCATATTATGATAGGGCTCTTCTTATGCTAGTCATTCGAAATGTCAAACACAAATTAGCCTTGTTTAGTTGGTTAGCAATGTATGCTCTCTTAGTTGCATCTGCTTGATGATATCTTTTCACTTTGTTATACACGCTTTGAGAACATCATCTATAATGCTTTTACAAATAATATTATTTAATGCTATCAATTCTCAGCTGAAATGTGTCTGATTCCTTTTCTTTTAAAGGCAACATATCTGGAAAATTTTGATTTTGAAATGAGAGATTCATTGTTAGGTTGCTTCTGAGTAAGAAGATAAAAAGAAGAGGGAAAAGGAGATCACATAGTAAGCTATTGGGTTAATTCTGCAACTTGGACTGTGCTGGAGTACTCACTGATTTGTTTGGCAGGTAATAGTCTGCTACTTGATGTAATTCCTCTGCCATCCAGGTTATACTTGAAAGGCGTCTTAGTGACTCTCTTACTCCTTCTGAGAAATGAATTAGTTTTTGCATCCCTACACAAGGAAAAAACCATTTAAGTTTGCATGGGAAAAATTGCATTCTTTACCTTTATCTTACTCACACTTCTGCAGAGGAGATGGGACAAGGGTTAGTTGTATATAATCCACCTATATCATGTCATATAAATATGTACGATTAGCCTGCTTGCAGGGGGTACCTAGTCAATTATTCTATTAAGGGGCATGTGTCCTTGAAGCCGATTATTGGAGAGAATCCAGCATCTATTAAGTTAAAAGCTTAGTTCAAGACAGTATTTCGACATAATTTTTTCATTCAGGGTATTTGGACATTGGGGATAAATTTATTCCATTTTGGCTTCCATAGCATATGATGTATATGCTATACAGAATCTAACAGAATGATAGGGCTGTTCCTCTGGTGATAAGAAAAATGTACTTCTCACGTAATGTGGAAAATAATTCTCTCAAAAAAAAAAAAAAAAAAAAAACTAGTATATATATATATATGTGTGTGTGTGTGTGTTGAAATTTTAAATTTTGGTCCTAATAGCCCCCTCCCCAATTAAATAAATAAATAAATAAAAACTGGTATACATATGTAATTTGAAAAATTAAGATTTGCCCTTAAATATATATATTTTTGGATTTCCTCTGAAATAGCGTCGAGTTCCATTTTGATAAATGTGTTGAAATGTTTAAGAAACACTTATTTTATATGTTATACTTTGTTAACATTTTTATAATATCAAATTTTTAAGAAACATTTATTTTATATGTAGTATTTTGTTGAATATGAAATAGATGTTAGTTTTTATTTTCATAAAAAAAAAAAAAAATTGTTTTAAGCTTTGGCCCCTCTCAGGTTCGAATCCTGGTTCCGTCCCTGCTATTCCTTGTTGTTTCGCTTCACTTTGTTCCATTAATTTAATTATATATTTAATATTTAATTTTTAGCTTTGGCCACCATGTTAATAAAATTATCACTTCTTAAGTTGTAATGAATTTAATAATGTTAAGTTAAATTGTATATTTGGTTATCAGCCTTCGACTTTTGTTTCCATATTGTCCTTATATTATAACTTATTTATTTATAGTTATTTATTAAGGATTCGATTTTGACTCATCATGACCCCAAGGAGTGAAAGATTAGTAACCAAGTCCATGATTACTCGGGTTATAGAGAAGAAACTAAATTGATAAAATTCATTTAAAAAAAAAAAAAAAAACTAAATCGATAAAAGTTCTATTGCATAGGTTAGAAATAAAATATGTGGATTTGATTTATTGCCAAACGGTTTGAATCTATTTTGTGGCATTTTAAATAAACTCTACATCCCTAAGTGGAGGCATCCGCGGAATTGTATTATAAAAACTGTGCTATAGTATTTGTGTATTTTCCGGGAAACCTAATTGGAAGAGTTTGAAAGAAATACTGAGATCTTAAAACCTTTTCTAAGAGGTATGAAAGTTCAATTAATGTGTAAAACACTAATGAATGTTTAGACCCCTAATTTCAACAATACCAACACAAGCTTATACACAAACAATATATGTGCGGAATGATGAATATAAGCTATAACCAAATTGGTAAAACATTCTAAACCATAATTAATCACAAACACAGCAGCAATTAAAAGGTAAAGAGTAACGGAAGAGAGATGCGAACACAAAGATAA
The DNA here is from genome assembly GCA_030021035.2 of Notholithocarpus densiflorus. Taxonomy (NCBI): domain Eukaryota; kingdom Viridiplantae; phylum Streptophyta; class Magnoliopsida; order Fagales; family Fagaceae; genus Notholithocarpus; species Notholithocarpus densiflorus. The sequence goes on from JARYZH020000011.1 coordinate 6,147,213, forward strand.
TACCGGCATGTGTTATCGAAGAGGAAATCAAAGAACTCGGCGAAAAACCTCTCTGCCGCCCTCCAAGCAGTAAAATGATCCACTAGAAAATAAAGTTGGGATACATGAATAGCAAAAGACCCTCCAAGCCTAATCTACCTGATGCACCTAAGCCCTCCAAACTTCTTACTCCAACAAAGTTAAGCCTAATCATGTCTTCTCTAGCTTTCCGGATCTCGCAATAAGCTCCATATTGCATCCACCATCCTTGGCATCTTCTAGTGCTTCCCAAAACTCCAAAAACACTCTCAACACTCTAAATGGGTGTGGGTTGTGTTTGGGTACTAATCTCCTCTCAACAGGTATAACAATGGGAGAGGGAAGGAAAATAGACTACAAAGATTTCTCTCTAAGAATGAGTAGCTCTCTCTCTAATAAGGTGGGTGTGTTGTAGAAACCTCTCTTAGTGTTCTTCTCTCAATAGGCTCTCCAATTTTATGGGTAATAGGGGTATATATATAGTATGAGTGGAGAGAGAATACAAAAAGTCACATTTCTGCTAACAGGGAAAATTCGCGGGTCAACTTCGCAGGTCACCTAAGTCGCGAGTTATAGTTGGCACAGCTAACACATGACTCTTCAACTTCCACAGCTAGCACATGACTCTTCAACTTCCGGCATGTGCTTCTCATGTGACTTTTAGCTGTCTTGATCAAATCTCCACCATTTAGTACTAAACCCAATACAAATAAATCCCACAAAAATACAAGGAAATAAATTTATGCAATTACAACACTTTTTGTCATGGAATAAGCCAATACAAATGTTATGAGAAAAATCATAACTTAACAATCTCTCCCTTTGGCTATTCTGTGACAAAACACCCTAAAACAGACTCTAGACTTAAACATGAGTTTGGGAACAATGGCAAAACTCACTCACACCTAAATCTAGAAGCTGTGATGAACTTGGAACATATATACATGTAACCTGAAACACTTGCACAAAACATATTAGACCCTCAAGATAAAGCAAGTAATAAAAGGACAAGTATAATGTAATAAGTAAATTGCGATCAAGTAAACATGATGTGAACCATATGAGCAACTTGATCATACACCAAAATAGTCATAAAGAAATGACTACAATGATCACATAGCAAAGCAAATGATCATCCGAACATGCATTCAATGAAGCACAATAGCATAAGGATGTATGCATGTCCAACACAAACATGATAATGAAAACAACAAAGCATAGATACTAAACATAACTCAAAGCACCATAAAGTAAACAAGAAAACAAACATAAATAAAAACAAACAAAACAAAGTTTTCTTATTAACTCAATGTCTTCTTTCCCTTGGTATATGCATCTCCCCTATGGAATATCTCTCCTCCTACAAATGTGCACGAGAAATAGAATTTTCCCCCCTAAGAATGTGTACAAGAGTCATATAGAAATGACACAAAAGTATACTCTCTCCTTTTTTGACACGAATAGACAAAGGGTCAAGGAGAAAAGAGGGCAAGAGATGAAAGTATGAATAAGGAGAATGATGCATGAGGGTTGCAAGATGAATGAGAAATAAAGCTAAAACAAAAGACAAAATAAAATACTACAAAGCATAAGGTAAACATGACATGCTAGGATGAAGAAACAAGGTATAGACCAATGCATTGACAAGGGTAGCAAACGTGTGTGCGAGAGGTGGCTATGTGCAATGCATGACCAATGCATGAAAAATGCACATGTGGGGCTAGGTGTGTTAAACACACAACCAATGAACCAAACATGTTCCTCATGAGGAAACATGAGAATCCACAAAGTTTGGTACTCATCGGAGTCTAAACAAGTGAGAAAATGCCTATAAGGCATTTTATCAAACACCTAGTGTGCACAATATGAACAACAATGTAAAACAATGCATGAATATCATGAGACCCACCCTTAATACATGTTCTTTTTGCCACAAGGGGCCAACATCCAAAGCAAATCATCAAAATAAACCAATCCCATACAAAAAATTGATAAAAACTAAGTTTTCCCAACTCCTATGATGAAAATCCCAACCAAGAACACAAAACTCTCCAAAACATAATCTAAGGATCCAAATAAATGAAAAGAGTTTAAAATTACCTTAGAGATGTTAATGGAATGAAAAACCTTTCAAATTGGTTGGGTTTTGATGTAAAAATATTGAAAGAGGGGTTTTAGAGAGGATGGGAGAGGTTTAAAACAGGTTTCTCACGAAAAGCCCTTTAAAAAGCTGTTTCTAGGTGTTTCGCGACTGGTGAGTTGCGAGCTAAGTCGCGAAAATTTTCGCGAGTCGCAAGTGAGTCGCGAAAGCTTCTAGATGAACTCACGACTTGCGTTTCGCGATTAGGCGAGTAGCCAAAACTCGCTACTCGCGAGAGTAGCCAAAAATTCTGACACCTGTTTTTCAACACAAAACATGTTTAAACAATGAAAAACAAAGTAAGCACTAAACATGAAAGCAAAGAGTGATAAGAATCACTTCCAAATACATATAAAATGATCAAAAACAATTTTGGTTTGATCCATATATAGTTGAACACACACACACACACACATCACATTTAAACAAGTACAATCGAACAAATGAATAAGGCATTCATTGAACATTAGGCATGTGTGTTGTGTGTATGTATCAAATGTGGAATAGTCCTTAGTCTAGAATGAAGTTTCAATGATCAATTCAATCAAGTCATACATAACTAGTACTAAGTCAAGCAGTCTATCTCAATTATAGAAATGAACATATATGACCTCCTACAAAAATGATTACAACTCTTTGAAGCTTTTCATTTGGCTTCTTTACAATTCATAACATTTTATCATTTTTTATCTTTACATCTCTTTTTGAGATCGATGCCTGAAATTTTTTATATTTCAATTTGATGAACAAGCCTTTGGCTTTTTGGGCACCATACATTTTCAATACAAGTTGCCATTCCCTTTTTCCTAGTCAAATACTAGTATGTGCGACGACTTTTGCAGCTCATTATCTCTTTTCGAGATTTGACATTGGTTGAGTTATAAAGCATAAAAAATGAGTGAGAAGAGATATAGGCACAAGTCTACGCATGTATCAAAACCAACATGACTATTGACTAATCACTCATGACAAGTTTGAAAATCGATTTACAACAATCACACATAGATGTCAAGATTTTTCTCACAAAGATAGATGTGCATACATAACAAGTTAAGCTCGTAAATGCACTAAGCCATTAGTACGAAGGTACAAGGCTAAACTTACATGTGATATGTGCTTAAACATATACGATCAAACTTTTTGAATTTTTCACTTTTTATGTGGTTTTGGATTTTTTGCTCACACAAAACTAAAATAAAAGTAAGATCAAAAACAAAAACAATGCATATAAAGAAATGAAAGATGCACAAAATGCATGAAGATATGACAATCAATGTATGAAGGGTCCTACAAAGATCAAAAAAATTAGATCAAGGACCATGTTAGGACAAGTGCTCTGATACCACTTGTTGGGAAATTTAGACCCTGGTTGATAGAATTAATAAGTTTTAAACCCAAGTTGTTAATTATGTTTATTATGAATAAATCTTGTTAAAACAAACAAACATCAATATCATGTCAATAATGAATGCAGCGGAAAAGTAAATAAGACAAGATATGATGACCCAGGAAAACCAATGAAACAAACTAGTTTCACAGTAAAAAACCCGGGGGGAAACCTTCCCGAAAAGCAATCCACTATAATGAAAAGAAGTTTTAGATCTAGTACAAAACTTTTGTCCCTAGACTCTATAATCCCCGTAGATGAACTCACAGCAGAAACCTTCTACCGCTTCAGAACCTCTGAACTCTTCAATATATGAACGCTACCCTTTGATGCACGAATCCTAGTACGTGACTAACCAATTGCGCGGATCCCAGTACGCGACTTCAATCACCAACTAGAAGAAGATGTTCACTACAAAATTCTTCACTTTATCAACAATGAAGATCAAGAAGCACTTGATTACAAAACCCTAAGGCGTAAAGACACAGTAGCTTCTTTTAGAGAGAATAAGGCATCGGTCACCTTTTGCATATGTTCTCCTTGTATTCTCTTATGTGACGGCCTCTAAAATAAGCCTTATATAGGTCTAGGGTTGTGATAAAAGAAACCCTACACAAATACAAAAGCCTGGCCCAAAAATCAAATCTGAAAATTCTGATTTCCCATAACCTCGATAGATACCTCGATCGATCGGGAGGTGTCAAGCTTTAAACCTTGACAGATACAACTATCGAGGAGCTGTCGAGAAGGTGTCGAAGGGACAGAAGCTTTCTCGATCGATCCACAAGCTATCAAGAAGCTGTCGGGATTGCGATAAGAAAAGGCTAAAGAAGCTCGATAGCTAGCCAGCTGTCGAGAGGTGTCGAGAAGCTATTGAGCTATCTGTCCGCAGGTGTTGAGCTATCTATCCAGCTTTAATGAACATATTTTCTTCACTTGTTTCTTGGTCCAATCTTCATGGCTTTAATACTAGACTTGAACAACATGTTTCTTGAAGTATTAAACTCATCCTAGATCTACCCAAATACAAGTAAAGTGCGTTTTGTCAAAGGATTAGCCAATTACACAAAATATGTCCTTAACAATCTCCCCCTTTGGCAATCTGTGACAAAACCACAACAAACAAATGAACATATGAGAGAAGTCATAAATCACTCAACTCATATTCACTTGTTGAATACAATAAAATCTATTCTAACATAAACTCTTGAAAAACTTTGCAAGAAGAGAGTTTATGACAAGTAGACTTTGACAACCTGTATTTCTGAAACACTTTAAACAAAACTCGTCAAGGCATCTTAGTGTGAAACAGAAATAATAGATTGCATACAAGTAGAAACATGTGTATAAAGATAGAAAAGAAACAACACATGTAAGGATAGGTGAAGAAGACATACATCATCAAAGAAGATAAGTATAGTGTATGTCAAAAATGGTCACAAGACCCAAGGTACAAGAAGAAGGAAGTAAGCACTCTCCCTAACAAGATGAAACACATCTCTCCTTTACAGAGGCATGTATTTCTCCCTCTAACATGTAGAATCTTAAAAAGAAACCACATATCTCCACAATTTATCTCCCCCTTTGGCATGATTAACAAAGGGTACAAGAAGCTAGAAAGCTTCACCCGAGAAACATAAAGATGATAAAAAATGATCAAGGGGGTACAAGGAATCCATAAAAATGCATGAATGTAATAAAACAAGATGCTATGGATGACAAGATAATAGAAGGATGCAAAACATGTGAAAAACAAATCTTTTAACAAGAAAAATGTTATGCACATAGATCCCAAAACACACACAAAAAAAAAACAAATCTAACCAATTTTATATTTCAAAAACAAGTTAAGACAGTTTAGTGAGCATACATTAACACATGTAAAACCTTGTGATGGTCAAATTACATTGTACCTGCACATGTATCAAGAGTAGCAAAGAATATTGCGTGTTGTGTGTGAAAAACATCGCAAGAATGCAAATGTGTCAACATGATATGACAATTTGAGATATGAGTAAATCACTTTAACTCACACACAATCATAACTGTTTGATGTGGATTATCACCTTTGAGGTACATCCTATAACTCCCACATCTCAGAGAATACACGCTTACAATCATTTTTAAAAGCATTTTTGATCTTTTTGCTTTTGATTTTTCTTTGCATATTTTCTTTTTAAGCAAATCATGCATGGGCATATAAGAGAGAGAAAAGAAATACCCAATGATATATGACATTCCAATTTTGCTATGCCTAAGCACACAAATGTCATTGACACTGCACTTTTGCTATGCCGAAGCATACAGGTGTCAAATTATGATTGGTGAGCAACAGTGGTGAGATGGTTATTTATGCCTTTCTCTTAGGATTTTCTAATCATTCCCGTCAAAAAGAGTGATATGAGTGTTAAGTACAAGAAATAACTTAATCTTACTCATCACAAACAAGAGCCACAAAGCTCACTTGCTTAGTTGTGCATAAAGATGCTCATCTAAGTTACAAGAGATACAAAGTTGAGAAAAATTTGTTTCAATAGCCATCCAAGGTACACAAATACTAATGTACACAAAACACACATTGTTTTAGTATTTTTCTGATTTTTCCTTTTTATTTTTATTTTGAAAACAAAACAAAATAAAAACTAAATAACCAAACAAAAGCAGACAAACAACATGAAAGCATGAAAGAAAGATGCAGATGCATGAAAGCATGATTCCAAAAGTAGATAATAAATCAAGCAAAGAAAGTCCTACTTTAGATAGAAAGAATTAAAGCAGAGGACAAACAGAAAAGACAATTAAGTCTTAGGCTCCTTTCTCACCCACACAGCACGAGTCTTTGGCCGTGAAGATGAAAAGGCATGTGTCCTAGTATGTCTACTAAAGGACATAGAAGAATTAAGATTCTCTTGAAATTGAGTTAAAAAGCTCAAGGCTTTTAATAACTATCCAAACAAAGGTGTAGGTCCTTGAGAGGAAACCTGTGACCGTTTGGACAATTGCTTATGAGGATACACTTAAAGCAATTAGGACGAATGTGTCCAGAAACACCACAATGGTGACAAAAATGAGTAGTTTTAGAGCTACTCAGCTTCCTTGAAGAAGGTCTAGCCTTAGAGGTTGACAGAGACCTCAACTTAGGACAATTTGGCCTAATATGACCAACAATATGACAATGATGACAAATGGGGACAAATTCAGATTTTTCATTCAACCTAGGAGCAATTCTAGACATAGGTTTAGAAACATCAGCGTTAACATCAGATTGTTTACCTTTGTCTATCCTAGCAATATTAGCCTTCAACTCTTGATTATTCCTTTTAAATGGAGGAATATAAAAATCTTTTTCTTTTGAGTTAGACTCAACAACAAGTTTGACATTAGTTAATTTTTCAACTTCAGTTTTAAATTCGACTAGTTGCTCTTCCAAACTCTTAATTTTGTCCACCTGAGATGAAATTTGATTTTTAAAATTCTCATTCAAATTATTGGCTACGTCCAATTTAGCAATCAAATCATCTTTTTCAAGATTGACCTTTTTAAATTTAGCTTTTAATTTTGTAGAACATTCAAGAGATTTCATACAAATATTATAAACCTTGCAATAGGCATCTTAAATATCATCATCATCATTCAACACAAGATCATGCAAATCAAAACAATCAAGAGTCTCCATGACAACAGGGGTTAAGGATCACACTCAGGAAATTAATCTAATCAAAGTGTACCCGCTCTAATACCACTTGTTAGGACAAGTGCTCTGATACCACTTGTTAGGACAAGTGATCTAATACCACTTGTTTGGAAATTTAGACCCCGGTTGATAGAATTAATAAGTTTTAAACCCAAGTTGTTAATTAGGTTTATTATGAATAAATCTTGTTAAAACAAACAAACATCAATATCATGTCAATAATGAATGTAGGGGAAAAGTAAATAAGACAAGATATGATGACCTAAGAAAACCAATGAAACAAACTAATTTCACAGTAAAAAACCTGGGAGGATACCTTCCCGAAAAGCAATCCACTATAATGAAAAAAAGTTTCAGAGCTAGTACAGAACCTTTGTCCCTAGACTTTATAATCCCCGTAGATGAACTCACAGCAGAAAGCTTCTACTACTTCAGAACCTCCGAACTCTTCAATAAATGAACACCACCCTTTGATGCACAAATCCTAGTACGTGACTAACCAATTGCGCAGATCCCAGTACACGACTTCAATCACCAACTAGAAGAAGATGTTGGCTGCAAAGTTCTTCACTTTATCAACAATGAAGATCAAGAAGCACTTGGTTACAAAACCCTAAGGCGTAAAGATGCAGTAGCTTCTTTTAGAGAGAATAAGACATCGGTCACCTTTTGCATATGTTCTCCTTGTATTCTCTTATGTGACGGCCTCTAAAATAAGCCTTATATAGGTTTAGGGTTGTGAGAAAAGAAACCCTACACAAATACAGAAGCCTGGCCCAAAAATCAGATTTGAAAATTCTGATTTCCCGTAACCTCGATAGATACCTCGATCGATCGGGAGATGTCGAGCTTTAAACCTCGACAGATACAGCTATCAAGGAGGTGTCGAGAAGGTGTCGAGGGGACATAAGCTTTCTCGATCGATCCACAAGCTGTCAGATTCCGCAAGTGTCGAGCTATCTGTCCAACTTTAATGAACAGTTTTTCTTCACTTATTTCTTGGTTCAATCTTCATGGATTTAATACTAGACTTGAACAACATGTTCCTTGAAGTATTAAACTCATCCTAGATCTACCCAAATACAAGTAAAGTGCGTTTTGTCAAAGGATTAGCCAATTACACAAAATTTGTCCTTAACAGACCAAAAGAGCAAAAGCTCAACCGTAGGAACCCTTCCTCATCCAAACGGAACAATTGTTTAGAATGAGTGTCTCATTAGAAGAGAGAGGAGGGTTGGAAGAATGAGAACCGGAGATGCACATAGACAATAAGTTAAGAGTATTAAACACTTTCTTTAATAACATGCTATATTCACTCAAATTTGATTTACCCTTTTTAGCACAACTTCCAAGAAGCTCAAGTTTCTCTTTTCTTTTAATTCTTTTAAGAGTATGAAACTTAGAGCAATGAGGTCTTAGATGACCAAAAACACCACAATGGTGACAAACAATGTGTTTAGGTCCACTAGGCTTTTTGGGAAGGGATCTAGCAACATGGTTTTGTTCTTTCTTCAACTTATGACATTGAGATCTTATATGACCAATCACACCACAATGGTGACAAGTTGGAACAAACTTAGATCCATCCAAAACCTTAGGTTGAGACCTAAACGGAGGCTTTGACTTAAGAGCCTTTCTCTCCACTTTTTGATTTCTTTTATGTGGAGGAATGTACACCGATTTGTCATTTGAGGTTAAACACACAATAGGCACAAAATCGGGTACCACAACATGATTGCAACAAATACTTTTATTCTTTTTAGCAATAGATTCAGCAATCAAACACTTTGCATGCATCTTAAGAGATTCATTTTCACATTTTAGCTCATCAACAAGTTTGTTAGACAAAACAAGTTTAGCATCCAAGTCCATATTCAAACATTCAAACTCTTTTAGCTTTTCAAGAGAATTTTCAGCAAGTTTCTTATATTTCTCAATCAATTTGTTGGATTCATTAAGCTTAGCAATCAAATCATCCTTTTCACAAATGAACTTGCTCACATTCTTATGAAACTTCTTAGCTTCTTTCTTTAAGAGTTTGATGTTTGGAATATAACCAACACCCAATGATTCAAGTAACATGTCATCACAATTATGAGGATAAACACTCATAGAAGCATTTTCACAAACACGTGGCACGCTACATTCATCATCAACCAAAACATGCATAGAAGCATACAAAGCATTATCCATGGCAAATAAACACAAGGGGTCAAGGATCACACTTAGTTATTTAAACCACAACAATTGTACCCGCTCTAATACCAATTGAAAGTTCAATTAGTGTGTAAAACATTAATGAATGTTTAGACCTCCAATTTCAACAATACTAACACAAGCTTATACACAAACAATATATGTGCGGAATGATGAATATAAGCTATAACCAATTTGGTAAAACACTCTAAACCATAATTAATCACAAACACAGCAGCAATTAAAAGGTAAAGAGTAAGGGAAGAGAGATGCGAAGACAAAGATAACACCGGCACGTGTTATCGAAGAGGAAACCGAAGAACTCGGCGAAAAACCTCACCGCCACCCTCCAAGTGGTAAAATGATCCACTAGAGAATAAAGTTGGGATACATGAATAACAAAAGACCCTCTAAGCCTAATCTACCCGATGCACCTAAGCCCTCCAAGCTTCTTGCTCCAACAAGATTAAGCCTAACTGTGTCTTCTCTAGCTTTCCGAATCTCGCAATAAACTCCATATTGCATCCGCCATCCTTGGCATCTTCCAAAGCTCCAAAAACACTCTCAACACTCTAAATAGGTGTGGGTTGTGTTTGGGTACTAATCTCCTCTCAATGGATATAACAATGGGAAAGGGAAGGAAAAGAGACTACAAAGATTTCTCTCTAAAAATGAGTAGCTCTCTCTCTAATAAGGTGGGTGTGTTGTAGAAACCTCTCTCAGGGTTCTTCTCTCAATAGGCTTCTCACCAATTTTGTGGGTAATAGGGGTATATATATAGTATGAGTGGAGAAGGAATATGAAAAGTCACATTTCTGCTAACAGGGAAAATTTGTGGGTCAACTTCACAGGCTGAGTTGCGAGTTATAGCTGGCACAACTAGCACATGACTCTTCAACTTCCACAGCTGGCACTTGACTCTTCAGCTTCCGGCATGTGCTCCTCATGTGACTTTTAGCTGTCTTGATCAAATCTCCACCACTTAATACTAAACCCAATACAAACAAATCCCACAAAAATACAAGGAAATAAATTTATGCAATTACAATACTTTTTGTCATGGAATAAGCCAATACAAATGTTATGAGAAAAATCGTTTCTTAAAGGTAATTACCTATGTCCTTACCTAGTGATTTTGCTAGCTCAAAATAGTTTTTATTGTTGAATAAAAAATATTATTTATTATTATGAAATTTATTGTTTGATTATTTCGACAAAGTTTGTTTAAAGGGGAGAAAATTTGAAGTTATCTTTGTTCTTGAAATGATTAAAATTTTGTGGGTTCTAGTTAGCTCAACTGGTAAAATCTTTGATGGTTGTATAAGAGATCTGAGATTCAATCTCTGCCTACACCAAAAACTAATTGGTGTCTTGGTCTAATGATAAAGAGCTATCATTAAGAGCAGACGCCATAAATTGAAACTCTTTAAAAAAAATTTAAAATTTTTGAATAAATTAATTTTATTTATCAAATCATTATGTTCTAATGGATCGAGCATTTGAAATGTTTGATGAAAAGATCCAAGCTTTTCGATGCATGATTTTGTTTTTATTAAACTAAAATATTGTAAAATTCAAGTTTGATATGAGATATAATGGATTGATTATGTTTTAGGAATTGACCTGTTACAGTTTGATTATGATCTGGGCACTACCAATTGGGGTATTAGAAACTAGTTTCTTATAGGACTTTAGCACTGGCCATTGTATGGATTTGGGCCTTATTGGGATAATTGTGGTTGTAGCGATTATTAAGAATTAGTGTTAGTAAATTCTACTAGACAAATCATGTCTCTAAAGAATTGTTGTGGGTTCCCTTTTTGGATAGTTCCCAGGCCCAGTAATGATAGGGGATCTTAGGCCTCCAAGGATGGATGGTTGATTGTTGGCTGGACTGAGCTTGCCTCACCGCAACCTTATTGGGCCATTTTACAAACCAATCTGTGCACAAGACATGAATCCCACAACACAAATATATATATATATATATACACACACACACACACACACTAGTATTATGCCCGCGTGATGCACGGCTTAATAAAAAAATTATATATTAATTTAAAAAAATATATAAATTTTTTGATAATATAATTAAATTTAATAAAAAATAAAATAGTAAAAATATTTTAAAGATTATGGCAAGTTTTAAATTTCTAAAAGCTTTTAGTAGTAAACGGGCCGGATTTTGCGCGGTTTTGGTCATGAACTTATAACATGAATAATTTTATTGAGTAACACTAATTAATGATTGAAGAGAAATGTTATACCCGGTTGGACTAAGACATAACTTTTACTTATTCAAATAACAATTAAGGTGAAGTAGGGTGAGGAACAACAAATAATAATTATAACATACCGGCATAATAACTTTTATACTTAATTATAATGAAGTGCTTGCATCTCAAAGTGTCAAATTAATATTAGCACTAAACATGCTAAGATGTTTATGTTAATTAATGTAAATAAACATAAAATTAATATCAACATCTAACACCCTACTATTGCATGAATATGATTAAAATTGTCCTAATATTTTTACTTTAACCCCAAGCAATTATCCCGAATTAACAAATTAAAACTACCCAAATTTATAAAATTAAAAAAAAAAAATTGAAAGCAAAATTCACAATAACACACACACATATATATAGACATAAAGAAACTCTGAATTCAATAATTACAAACAATATTAATTTCTAAACATTAAAAAAAATCTGGAATTATAGTTAAAGTAAAGATACTCACATGAAAATTGAATTAACTTTGACAGCAAGGGGGAGGGAGCGAAGTCATGGAGATTTCACATCATCTCTAATATCCATTATTTTTACATCACCATTTTTATATTTAATCAATTTTCTCTCTCCATTCTTTGTGGAGTGATATTCATTATTGATGATGTGCTGAAATCATCAGTGAGTTGTAGGCTCCAAGTCACTCCAATGGGTACCTATGAACAAGAACAAAGGGACCAAATAGAAGGCATCAGTGTGGTACCGGCCAAAAACCCTCTGAAGGTTAAGTTAGCAAATGAGAAATCTCTATGAACTCTTTAGTGAGAGAGCTAGGGATTTTCTGCGTACCTGAGGAAAGTGGAGGTCTGGTGCTTATATAGCAACTGGTGGGAACCAAGATCCCTTGAGAGTGGGGATTTTTCCTTATGGAGAAGATCTGGTACAAGGGTTTTCGAGATTATAGGTTGTCTTTCCATATGAGGGAGATATGAATCTGTAGCAGGTTCATCTTGCATGATTAGCAAGATGTTTCCTTGTGTGAATTTTCGTGAGGGTTAAGTAAGGTTATGCTAGACCCGTCGGCTCTCGATCCTCCCCGTCGGCCGTCCATTTGCTCGTCGGACATTTTACCCTATCAGGGTTCAGTGTGGCCCCATCGCTCTTTGTACCATCGCTCTAGTCCTTTCGTTTATGTCTATGAAACTGACGGGCCCGTGGGCATCGTCGATTCCTTTGCATGATGTGTCTAGGAGTACTGAATCTGCCTAAAATACCCCTATCAGCTGCCCCTACTCTGTGATACCATCAGCTTTTGCTGACGAGTCGCGGAGTACTTGAGTATTTATGACCATTAATTAAGTGCTTTATTGGAGACAGTATCATTAAATGGCGTAGGCGGCCCCAAGTTTAAATGCTAGGCGACACGTGGCACTTGCTGGTTGGCCTCGTTTCTAATCAGAAGCGTTGCTTTGTATACCGCGCCCCTTCTCTCTATAAATAGTCCTTCGTTCTTCAGTCATTCTTTTCTAATTTGCTTTACGCTATTTGAGAGACTTTGGAGATCAGAGCCGCTGTGTCACACCGTCATTTTTTAGTAACCGTCATTTTGTATAATCGTCACTTCGTACAACCGTCATACAATAAGTTTCTTAGCCTTGTCCTCTATTTTTATTTATTTTCCTATTTGTCGTCGCTTGTTTAGAGACCGGTCAAATAGGTTCTTAGAATACATCTGTCGCTTGTAGGTGAATAGATGTCAGGTGGTAGGGAAGCGACAAGTGAACAGTCATCGTCAGTCCGTGAGGGCGCGGTCTACGATGAGCTCTATCCATCCGAGCGCGAGCCCGAGGAGGATTTAACCTGGTCCCCAACAAGGGAATTGTCCGCCCATTCTCCTGCTGAGGGGGAAGAGGGCTACGAGGAAGATGAGGGAGAAGAGGGTAACGGTAGGGAGGAAGGAGACGACGAAGAGGGATGAGGAGATGATGACGAAGAAGATGAAGATGACGGGGGGACTAAAGAGGATAATGACGGGTCGATAGGCCGGGTAGACATAGCGGTACTAGGCCCTTCATTCTACCAAGTATATGGACGGTAAACAACTTTTACCCGACCATGACTAGGAAAGTCTTTAACAACCTTCATGACCGTCACCAAATCCCAGACAACATTCCCCTCCGTCTGCCAGGTAAGTTTGAGAAATGTTACTCAGGGAAAATGACAAACGTGGGGATGTACGATGCCATGTTCACCGCTAGGTTGAGATTGCCGCTGACGGACCTACACCGTTAGCTTGCCAACTACCTCGGCTTGTCTGTCAGCCAGATCGCCCCAAACGCCTAGAAGATCTTCATAGGTGCCGAGGTGATATGAGGTCAACTAAGCGGAGGGAACCGTCGACTTACGCTTGATGAGTTCTTTTATTGTTACAAGCCCTAGCAAATCACTTCATCAAAAGGCATCTATCACTTTTTGGCTAGGAAGTCGTTGCTTAGATTAGTGTCTGGTATGCCAGATTCCAATAGAAATTAGAAGAATAGGTATTTCTTTGTTAAGGGGATGGAATGGGTATGCAGGCCCGAAGAGTGGGATAGCATGCCTGACAGGTTTGATAATACTTGGGGTATTGTTAAGGAGTCTGGTGAGTCATCGGTGTCCCTTTCTTGTCGCCCCGTCAGCTTTAATTGTGTATCTAACCTTCTACTCTTTTTGTCTTTCAGCTCAAGTCCGTCTCGAGATAACTGACGAACAGGAGAATTTCCTCATGAGAGTTTGGGTGATTCCTCTAGAACAAAGGAAGTGGAAGGACCTGGTCACCCTCGACACCCTTCATGCATTTTATGGTGGTCCAGAGCCGACGCCCACAGCCCGACAGTTGCATGCTTCTTCTCGCCATCGTAAGTTCCTTCGTTTGTCGATGCATTTCTGTTTTTATTTCATCCGTCCTTCTAACTCACCTTATTGCCTTTTCAGAGATGGACATAGGCAGGCAGAGAGTGTTGGTGAGGAAAGCAGCTGCCGCTCGTAAGCAGCAGGAGCAGGCGTCGGGATCGGCTCCCAACATGGCCCTTAAAGCCACACTTAAAAGAAAGAATAGCGCCAAGGATGACCATCCGCCGAAGAAGAGGACGGGTCCACTTATTAGAGAGCAATAGCAGAAAGCTTCGTCGCCCCCTCCTCCCCCTCGTCACGGAGCCGGGAAGGGTTTGATGACTGGGAAAAGACCCGTCGCTCTCAGCCCCATCCCAAGGCTAGTTACTCATAAGGATTACATTGTTGAGATGGTCACCTTAATCATCAAGGAGACAAACTTGGATCCATGTGGCAAACACACTTCGAAGGACTTGGGGGCTTTTGGCCTTTACGACCTATCAAAGGTATGTCCCCGTCACTTACATTGTACTTCAATTATATTTTTACTCTTGATTTTAACCGTCATGCTTTGTTTCAGGTGTTGGTGCGTATGAAGGCCCTTCAAGATAGGTGTGTGGCCAACGAGGGGGTGATCCGATGATTCCGTAAGCGTCAGGAGATCAAGAACAAGAAGCGAGCACAGTACTCGGAGGCCGTCCATACCCTCAATCAGGAGTTGATGGCCAAGACTAAGGCGCTTGCGGAGGAGACTCGTCGGCTCGAGGAGGCGGAGAAAGCGAAGACCAACTTGGCGACGAAGTTGGCTGCTCTTCGTGAGCAGATGGAGAAAGCCAGAGCCGACGCCGTGGTGGAGTTTCGTATTTCTCAACCCTTCTTTGATGTGTGTGGCGTCTACTATGGTGACGGGTTCGAGGATTGCTTGAAGCAGGTGAAAGCTGCTTATCCCAATCTCGACTTTTCCCAAATCGTAATAGAAGACACAATCCCATCGACGCCTGGAGGAGATGACACCGTCAGCGATGAGACCTTTGACTCCGTTCATACAGTTGAACAGGACACTAACGGTGTGGTCATCGCCCAACCTGCCCTTGACGATCTTGACGCTGTTGTGGTCCTGTCCGCTGAGAACTCGACTACTGCTGAAGGCCTGCCTGCCATGAACCCAGCCGCTCCTAATGCCCCTTTGTCTTGATTTTTCCTCCCCTTTTGTATTTAAGTTTTTGTAGAATTATTTGTAAGACAGTAATTAATGCCCCCTTCTTTTGGGGTTTTTATGTAAAAACATTTACTCGTTTGGGCTATATTTACTGTTTATCCGTTGCCTATACTTGTTATATTTTGTCTTTATTTTACCCGTGTGCATGCCTCTGTTGTATTGGTACTATCGTCATTTTATTCTATCTGTCTACCCCGTAGGTAGGGCTTAACGTAATTTTGGAACCAGGTACCCATCGGCATCCTTGGTCCTCCGTCCACCCTGCAGGTAGGACTTAGTAAAATTTTTAAGACTAGGTACCGTTCGGTATCATTGGTCGTCCGTCCACCCTGTAGGTAGGACTTTAAGACCAGGTACCCGTCGGTATCCTTAGTCGTCTGTCCACCCCGTAGGTAAGACTTAGTAAAATTTCTAAGACCAGGTACCCGTCGATATCCTTGGTCGTCCGTCCACCCCGTAGGTAGGACTTAGTAAAATTTCTAAAACCAGGTACCCGTTGGTATCCTTGGTCGTCCGTCCACCCTGTATTTAGGACTTGGCAAAATTTCTAAGACTAGATACCCGTTGGTATCCTTGGTTGTCCATCCACCCTATAGGTAGGACTTGGAAAAATTTCTAAGACCAGGTACCCATTGGTATCCTTGGTCGTCCGTCAACCCTAGAAGTAGGACTTAGCATGGTTTAGATGGCCCACTGAAGGGTAGAGAGTAGAGAAACATTTTTGATAATGCATCCAAATCTTATTAATAATAAAAAGAGCTAAAAAGAAACTCGACATCCTTAGAGTCTTAACATCTTTTCACATTCAACCTTTGATATAAAAATGGAAAAAAGAAAAGAAAAAAGAAAGCGATAAAATAAGCTGCATCCGACTACTACTGGTAGTACTTCCTTAAATGCTCGGTGTTCCACGGGTGATGGAGCCTCTACCCGTCGAGGGTTTCCAAGTAGCAAGTCCCCTTCCTATGGCAGTTAGCAATCTTGTAGGAGGGACCCAATTGGGGCCCAGCTTACCCTGTGAGGGATCTCTGTTGGCCGTTGTTACCTTCCTTAGGACCAGGTCCTCGACCTGAAAATGACGAGGCCTGACCTTGGTGTTATAGTGCTTTGCCATAAGGTCCTGATAACGAGCGATCCTCTGTTTCGCTATTGCTCTGACTTCGTCAAGAAGATCTAACTGTAGGCGCATCCCTTCCTCGTTCTTTCCTTTATCATGGTGGGATACTCGATGGCTGGTCAGTCCCACTTCTGTCGGGATGACGGCCTCGTGTCCGTATGCGAGGCGAAAAGGTGTCTCTCCTGTAGGTGTGTGAACCGTTGTCCTATATGCCCACAAGACATCGGGCAACTCATTTGGCCATATGCCCTTTACCCCCTCAAGCCGAGTCTTGATCATCTTGAGTAGGGATCGGTTTGTGACTTCAACCTGTCCGTTGGCCTGGGGGTGAGCAGGAGAGGAGTAATGATTCTTGATCCCCAACTATTGGCAGAAATCTCTGTATGCATCATTGTCAAATTGCTTTCCATTATTAGATACGATGACCCTAAGGATTCCAAAGTGGCAAATGATGCTCTTTCGGATGAAGCTTCGGACATTTTTCTCTATGATAGTGGCCAATAGTTCTGCCTCGACCCATTTGGTGAAGTATTCGATCTCTACGACGAGGAACTTGAGTTGCCATACGGCGATGGGGAAGGGCCCAACTATATCCAATCCCCATTAGGCAAAAGGCTAGGGGGTGCTCATCGGTATAAGTTCCTCAGTCGGTTGTCGTATGATGTTGCTAAAGCGTTGGCACTTGTCACACGCTTCATGTAGGACTGGGCGTCCTTCTGCATAGTGGGCCAGTAGTATCCAGCTCATATCAACTTGTGAACTAGTAAGCGTGCCCCCAAATGGTTCCCGCATATTCCTTCGTGTACTTCTCTCATGACATAGTTTGCTACGTCAGGGATCAAGCACCTCAGATACAGACGGGAGAAACCTCTTTTGTAAAGGACATCTCCCATCATGACGAAACATGAAGATTGTACCTTCAGCCTACAAGAAGCGTTGCAATCTTATGGCAATGTCCCATCCCTGAGGTAGGATATGATCAGCGTCGTCCAGTCGATTCTTAGGGGGATAACTTGAACTTCCACTTTGTCAATGGTAGGGGAATATTGGATGAAGGATAGTACCTGACTAGGGACGTCCGTATACTCGACGGATGCTGCTTTAGCTAAACGGTCTGCCTATTCATTCTCTTCCCTTGGGATTTGTACGAACTTAACCGAGAATTCCTTGTTCATCTTGCTTTTGACCATGCTCAAGTATTCTTTCATCCGTTCCCCTTTCGCCTCGTAGTCGCCATTGATGTGTTCAACCACAACTTGTGAATTGTAGTGTATGACAACTAACCCAGCTCCCATTGCTTTAGCTAAGTCGAGGCCCAAGAGGACTGCTTCATATTCGGCCTCATTGTTAGTCATTGAGAACTGGAAGCGGACTGCACATTCTATTGTATCTCCCTCTAGTGACCGTAGCAGGACCTCAACTCTTCCGGCCCGTTGGTTAGACGAACCATCTGTCCATATCATCCATGCCATCGGTTTCTCCTCTTCATCTTTTCCTGTTGTGAATTCGGCAATGAAATCAGCTAAAGCTTGCGCTTTGATTGCGGTCCTGGGTTAATATTGGAAATCGAACTCGCCGAGCTCAATCGCCCATAGAACCAATCGTCCTGCTGCTTCCAGGTTGTTCATCGTCTTTCGTAGCGACTTGTCTGTTTGGACTACTATGGTGTGCGCTTGGAAGTATGGCTTGAGTTTCCGGGCAACTATGATCAGTGCAAATGCCAACTTCTCCATTGGGGGATATCTCCCCTCAGCTCCCCGGAGTGCCCGACTGGTGTAGTATATAGGTAACTATACTCGATTTTCCTCCCATATAAGAGCGGAACTGATGGCTGTTGGGGATATAGCTAAGTAGAGGGAGAGCTCTTCACCAGGCTTGGACGGACTGAGCAATGATGGGGACGCGAGGTATGCCTTCATTTCTTCAAATGCCCTCTGGCACTCGTCGGTGCATTCAAAAGCCTTCCTTAGCACCTTGAAGAAGGGTAGACACTTATCCGTTGCCCTAGAGACAAAATGGTTTAGGGCTACAACCCTGCCATTCAGGCTTTGCACCTCCTTGATGTTCTTTGAAGGAGCCATTTCCATTATAGCTCGAACCTTGTCGGGATTAGCTTCCACCCTGCGTTGTGACACCATAAAGCCCAGGAACTTCCCTGACGCCATGCCGAACACACACTTATTAGGGTTGAGCTTCATATCGTAGAGGCGAAGGGTATCGAATGTTTCTCGAAGGTAGTCAAAATGGCTAACTTCCCGTGTGCTCTTTACGAGCATGTTATCTACGTATACTTCTATGTTTTGCCTAATCTGTTGTGCGAACATCTTGTTCACAAGCCTTTGGTACATCGCCCCCACTTTTTTAATCCAAACGGCATGACTTTGTAGCAGAAGAGTCCTTGGCTCATGACAAATGAGGTTTTCTTTTGTTCTACTTCATCCAACCTGATCTGATTGTATCCGGAGAAGACGTCCATGAAACTTAGTAACTGGTGTCCAGTTGTAGAGTCCACGAGGAGGTCAATGCATGGGAATGGATAGATGTCCTTCAGGCATGCTTTGTTTAGGTCGGTGAAATCCACACACATTCTCTACTTGCCGTTTGCTTTTTTAACCATGACCACATTGGCCAACCATTCAGGGTAGTAGACTTCCTTAATGAAATCTGCCTCCAGCAGTTTGCGTACTTCTTTGGCTATGGCTTTGTCCCTTTCTTGGTAAATAAAACTCCATTCCATCCTATCAAATGCTTTTTCGAGATCGATTTTAAGGGCCATGAGGCCGTTCTTGCTTGGAGGTGGATATGGTATGTATGATCTCTTGCATTAAAATGACGTTGTCACAAGCTTTCCTTCCTGGGATGAAACTGGCTTGAAACGAACGGATGAGGTCCAGAAGGAAAGCTTTGAGTCTCTAAACCAGGATTTTCGTTACTGTTTTGTATAATGTGTTGTAGAGGCCAATCGGACGGAATTGGTGGACGGTTTCGGGTCTTTCTGTTTTCGGAATTAGGCATATGAGCGTTGAGTTTAGGATTTCCAGGACATTCTTTGATTGGAAGATGGTTTTGATGAGAGAGATGACAGAGGGACCAACAATGTTCCAATATCTTTGAAAAAAGATAGGGTGGAAGCCGTCGAGGCCTAGCCTTGTAGGGTTTAAAGGAGAATATGGCCTGCTTGATCTCAAGGTTGGTTACGTCTCCATTTAAAGTGAGTTGGATGTCAGTCGAAAGGGAGTTGTGGTTGATCAAGCAAGGTAGGTGTAAAGGAGCAAGGAGCATATGTGAACAACGTAGCAAAGTGTGTTAAAACCATGCTTTTGATGATTTGGGGTTCATGGGTCCAATTTTTGGTTGAGTCTTTAAGGCACCAAATTCTATTGCGGTGACGACGGCAAATGGTGGAGAGATGGAAGAAGTTGGTATTGCGATCACCTAGGAGGGTCCATTCAACGCGGGATTTCATGGCCCAGAATTCTTCTTCAAACCGAAGAATCTGGTTGTAGTCATGTAGCAGTTTGTTTTCAAGGTTTTTTAAAAAGAAGCAGTGGCGGTTGCATAGAGTTTTTAGACGCCACTCAGGCGAGTGAGAAGACACTTCTTCCTGGGGAAAATATTTTCGAAAGAGTTAGCGTTCCAATGTTTGATGCGGTGTATGAATTCCTCCATAGCTTGGGTGATATTGTGGGAGTGGTTATTCCAAGAATTTTGGATGATGGTTGGGAAGGCAGGGTTGTTGAACCAAATGGTTTCAAGCCTGAAGGGTTTTTCACTGAGGGAATGGGTTAACAGGGGAGTAGTGTGAAAGAGGATGAGATGGTGATTAGAGGAGGTTCTAGGGAGGTGTCAAATGTAAGAGTCATTAAACAGGAGTTTCCATTGGGGGTTAGCAAGAGCTTTGTCTAAGCGCTTCATAACCAAGCCATTATCTCTCTTGTTGGTCCAAGTGAACCTTGGGCCACAATAGTCGAGGTCCATAAGGTTGCAGTTAGTTAGAAAATCATTGAACATGGACATACATCTGCGATTGGGGGGAGGGGGAGTTGCTGAGTGTTTCATGGTAGTATAGTGTTTTGTTAAAATCGCCTGCAAGAAGCCGAGGGAGGGTATGAGAAGAGGCGAAGGAGGCGAGGTCCTCCCAAAGTTCGGTGCGAGAAGCTAAATCTAAGCTAGCGTATATGGTAGATAGGATCTAGTTAGATGAAGGGTTTGTGGGACATACCTGCACGAAGGCATGGATAGCTTGGTTTGTCACAAATAGAATCTCCAGGTTGGTGTTGTGGTTGTTCCAGAGGATCCAAATACCACCTTTGAAGCCATAAGCGTTAGAGCGTCGAACATTGTCAAAACCTAGAGAAGAACTGATGTATGTCGCCCTTTGGCCTAAAATGCGAGTCTCCATGATGATGGAAATCTCAAGACGATGAGTTCGGATGAGGTCGGCGAAGTTCCTGTGAAAATAAGGGTTGCCCGCACCTCTACAATTCCATATGAGGATCTTCATTGGGAGAGGATTGAATGGGTTAGTTGTGTGTGCAATCCTAGTCCTCTAGACCGGTGGAGGTGCGGTCAGAAGCGCTTGGGTTTAAGGGTTCAGGATGAGTCGATAGAAGTTCTGTGCACAACGGAGTTGTTCCGCTGATAACCTGAAGCATGCGACCTGCCTTTGGATCATGCAAAGGATCCTTTGGTCTTGTTCCCTCACGCATGTCAATTAAAGCACATTGGTTACTAGGGAAATGGTGGTTATTTCATTCTCAAGGGTTACGGCATCTCTCCGCTTGGAACGATTCATTAGTCTCCCTCGGTGGTGGGCTTTGGGGGATGGTATCCAAAAAGTTGGATTGGTGCGAGGAAATGAGATTGCTGGGGAAACGAACGCTAAGTCTTCGGATATTGGGATGATCACTCTTCCCAATGGAATGTTCGGTGGAAGCATATATGCTTGGTTGTGTAGGGTGCGTTCCATTTCCTCTTCTATGAACGACCAAAGAAGGGTCGGGCAGCTCTGGATCCAATGGGGGAGGTGGTTCCCTATGGGTCTTAGTCTATTGCGGTAGAGGAATGCCCAGTTGTACTGGGTAAGTGGGTTGAAAAGGATGGGTTCTTGGGGGGCAGGGGGAAGTGTTTGCATGGGAGACGTTAGTGGTGGTGGTGATGACTGTGGTGTCCTGGTTGCTGCATGGCGGGCATCCATGGCTTGAGTTAGGATTAGCACAAGCTGATGGAAAAATACATGTTTGCATCGTATACAAAACATATGCAACGGAAAATTAACGGATCTACTTCATTCGCAATTGATAACATGCACCATGTAAATTTCAGAATATAAGAACAAAAGAGTGTACCTTGGTGTGGTGAATTTCAAAACAAAGATTGCAAGTTCTTGAGAACACTTTTAATCTTCACTCCAATTCCACTTGTGCCCAATATGTGTGATCTCTCAATCAGTTTAAATGAATTTGTTCAAGGGAGAATTCAAGAGTGTCCAACACTTACATACAAACCATTTCATGTAACTTGTTATATTCTGTATGTTTCTCTCCTTATAACTGATTATCTAATTGGGCTAGCCTTTTGGGCTTTTCCAATTGAGCTTTAGTATATGGCTTGGAGTGGGACCAAAAGGGAACAAATAAGACACTAGCTCCAATGGGTCTTGGGCTTTTCTGTCAACTCTTGATAAGTCCAAAGTTACCATTAATTATATTTAATACTACTATATAAATATAATTGCACTCTAGCGTTGACACACCATTTTGCAACCCACATTTAACCTCACATGGAGGGTAAAAGGGTAATTTCACCTTGGGAATATGCATCTTGATTCGGGTCATTAGATCCTTAATCTCATTTCACCAAAATGATATTGATGTTATAACGATCAAATCGACCGGTCATAAGCCCTAATCAGACCATCAAATTGAAAGTTATCATCAAATCAAGTTTTAATGGTCGAGATGTACTATTGCAAATTGAGTCCAATTATATGTGATTATGAACAATTGATTCCAATTGGTTATAATTATAATCAATTTAAGATTAATAATGTGTCATAATTTGATTAGTTAGGACTACATTTTATGGTGAGATTACATACACCTAATTAATTAGATAGTTAAACATTAATTATTCAATAAGTAATTTGTGCAATTATCTTTTAATTAGAGTAAATTTGGAACCAATTAAGTCTGAAATGAGAGTGATTGGAGCCATTTAATGTTAATTGGGAGTTAATTTGGGACCTATTAATGTTAATTGTGCTGAAACCATTTTCTAACAAATGACCACTGCTCACCATTTCATCGACATCTCTCAGAATATTTTGAATCTGTGAATGAGGTTAATTTTACCAGAAACTAGACATCCGGGGCTTCAATTTGAACACAAGAATGAGACAATTCTGATCAGAATTAAGGCCGATATGATTTTTCGAAGTTGGCACTACAGGCTGTTACAGCAGCTACGGGAAAACCGAATTTTGGCTTGCTCCTCACTCCCACCAATCTCTCCATTTAATGCACCAGATTTTCCCCAAGGCTAAAATGAGGTCTAGGTTCATGATTCTTTGTCAACCCTCATTAAATGGCATTCCATTCATATTTTCTCCACCACTATTATATAAACCCTCACTCTCCTTCATTCCAAGACACACAAAAAACTCCCTCTCTTCTCTTCTCTTGAGTTCTAGTGAAATTGAGTAGTCTTGTCATATCTTGGTCTTCCAGAGACTCAAGGTATTGAGTGAGACTCATTCTTCCTCTCCTAGCTCTTCTTTTCCTCCACCCTTAGGACCTCTACCAAGAGTCTCCTCCTCCACTGTATGGATATTGCATGAAGGTATAATCCCTTTCCCTAACTTATTTTTTGTGTTGTCATGATGAGAATTTAAGATTAAAGCATGATAGTAATTATTTAAATTCTCTTGAATATGTTTGAATGTTCTTAAATGTTCTTATATGTTTTTCATATGTTCTTGGTTGTTCATCACATGTTCATGCATAACACTAATTTCGATCTTAAATCCACATAAAAAACATGAAAAAAGATGATTGTTTAATAATTCTTTTAAATTCTTGAATCTAGGATATCACCATCCACACACATTCACTAGAATTTATTTTTCAATCCAAATGCAATGCTTAATAAATTGAAATAGGGTTTATCACATGCACACACATTAAATTCAACATGTAAATTAATTGACATATTGGATGATATGAGATGAATGTTGGCCACCATAGTCTAGAAGACCGGTTTCACCAGGCAAGGTGGATGCCTAACACCTTCCCACCTTGTAACATAGCCTCTGAGCTTAGATCAAGGGTTAGTAGATCAAATGTTTATCCTTATAATTTTCGATTTTTAGATTGTAATTAGGAAATAAAGCCATGTACTTTATCTTAAATTGTATCCAGGACCAAAGTCAAGTAATTTCTTATGATCAATGTAAATTCAATTTCAAATAAATAAAATGAGGAATTTTTCAATTTTAGTTTTCTTATTTATTCTAATAATTAAATAAGTGGCGACTCCATTATAAAACTCTTAATCTAAAGGAGAAAATATAATCAGTCGAACCTCCATTTTGAGAGGCAATAACACGACTCCACCGATTCACGTGGGTTTGGTCCAACATCCATAAAAAAGTGGGCCAGGGGCGCGGTCTCTCACAGTGGCGACTCCACTAGGGATATTGAGGGCTAGACTTCAATTAGGTTATGATGGCCAACCATGTCATTGTTTGTTTATTGTTTTTTGTATATAACATGTCTAATATGTCATTATATTGCATGTCATGCATCATTTGCTTGAATGAAATTTATTTTAATTGTGTGCTAGCCCGAAAGTCTGGTAGTATTAGCCGTGGATTGTGGTCTTCCTGAGACTCACATACCCAGCGGTGAACCTACCACCCACCGTGACAAGGATCATCATGGTTATGCCATGGTGGTTCATAGAGACAAATTGTACCGTTCGGACCAACGCGGCGCTCCTGGCATCACAAGTTAGGAGGTACGACGTCCTAACTTGTGGGGACCTTTAACCTACCTTCTACCCATGTTGTAATGACCCATAGAACCTACCTTTAGGTCGGTCCATGTAAATTGCATTGCATTATGTATGTGTGGCCGTTGTTTGAACCATGATGATTCAAGTCCAACGCTTGAGCCCATCATGACTGTTTGAACCTTGTATGTTGTGAATGAACTCAAACCCAAAAGCGTATGATTGAACTCTACTTGAAATGGAAGCCCAATTTGTTTCTTGAATGAGTCTAAGCCCAATACTTAAGCCCATCAAAGGTGTATTCGCATGATCAACATCAAGGGCCAAAAGTTTACAAGATACATGCCTTCCAAGTGTAAGGTCAAGCCATTTCAAGCAAAAACCAAATGATCATATGGTTCAAGCCTTCCAAATGCAAGCCTAAGCCATTTCATCATAATCAAGGTTCAAGCACACCAAGCCTCAAGCATCCTAAATGGACAAAGAAGAAGCAAGCGGCCCAACTTTGCCTCACTCCACATTTGGTTTGCAACATCATGGTTAAGCTTAAAGTTTGTTTGTTTATTCCATGTTTCTATGTTTTTTTTTTAATTAAAAAATTTCATGTAGCATTTAATGAGCTTTGTTTGTGTATATATATTAAAAACAAAAAACAAAACAAAAAAAATTTAAAAAAAATTTTAAAAAAAAATTCAAGATTTCTAAATCTTTCCCAAAAAAAGAGAAAAATTTTCAAATGAAAAAAGTCTTTGGATTAGGGGCATTGAGCCCTTAAGTCATTTTAAAAAAATTCCTTGAACTATGGGCATTGGACTTCCTAGTGACTTTTTCAAAAAGGCCCATTTTTTTCTTTCAAAGATTTCAAGATTCTTTAAAGTCTTCTTTTCAAAATGGTACATGAGGATCCCTTGGACAAAACTTTTTCTAAATTGTGATGTTTAAAGGCTTGAACAATCAACTTGTACTGAGAAAGGATTAATTTCATTTGATCCATGTAAACACTTTTGCTAAATTACTTTGAATAAAAGAAGAAATGGTCTTACAAGGCAATCAAAGAAAATCTATCCATCAGAAAATTCAAAAAGCTCATGCATTCATTCCAAATTTCTGAAAACTTTTGTGTCTCCGATAGAGCATTCATACTTTTTTCTTTTAAGAGGAATTTATTAAAAGAGCTCAAATCACTGTGCCTGCAAGCAAGCATTACTAGGGATAGGAGGCCGTCTTTGGTAAAACAAGATTATACCTTAATACCTAGAATGATCATTATCCATTGCTAGCCCATTTGAGCCTTTAAACACTTAGCCTCTTTTTCGCATGAACCCACTAAAATCTAAACCTAGGGTGGGAAAATTTAAAGTATGCATGCTTGAATCTCATGTTGAGGAGGAAGTCAAACTTGTAGCTTTGAAGCTAATTGATAAAGCTCTCCTAGAAGACATGAAAGACAAATAAATAATTCATTAAGCTAAAAATAAGAGATCATCAAAGAAAAATGAGCTTTCACTCAATCAAGGAAAGAGAAATGAGAGAACCTGAAATTCATCATGCCAAAAGGAATACAATTTTCACCTAAAAGAGAGTTCATCAAAAAAGGAAAAGTTTCATCAAGCATAGAAAGGTGCAAGTGCATTGAGGCAAGAAAGAAGTTTAGAGAGTGCATCAAAATGACCAAAAATCTTTAAGCTGAGAAATACAAGGAGGGCAAAAGATCCCCAAAAGTTCATTCAATCAAGAGAAAAAAGAAAGAAAAAAAAAGAAAGCCCGCTAGGTTGAAAACCCAAAAGGGCGGTCTAGGCAAAAGTTAGGGCCAAAGAAAAGAAGAAAAAAAGAAAAAATTGGAAAATCCTACCAAGTTAGAAACTTGAGGATGCAACCTAAAAAGAGAATAATTTTACAAGATGAAAGTCCAAATGTATGATTCAAGAGGAATGAGCATAAAAACAAATGTTGATGCAAGTGACCAATGAAAACTAGTGAGAAGATAACAAAGAAGAAATGGGAAAACTCCTCTGATACTTGATTTTTGAGTAATGCATACTTGGGGAAAACATCATAGGGAATTTTGAGCCTTTTATATCTTTCATTTCATAACCCTAACCCGGCCTACATTACAACCCATGAGTAAAGACCTCCTTGAAGTCTTGCTAGTTGTAGGCGTATCTTAAACTCTAATAATATTTTTCTCTTGAATTAAAAAGGAAAAATGCTTAAAATTGTCAAATCCCACAGGATGATATGTCCGAGGACAAAATTTCTCAAATTCTCAAATCCTCAAAATGACTCAAAAGAACTTCCAAACCTGGAGCACTCTCCTTGTTTGCACCCAACAATGTGATTCATAAATATTATCACATTTCATTTCTTAATTGCCTTTGGAGACTCAATCTGACGATGTTTAAAAGGATGAAGCAAATTTGATTACATGAGTTTAATGATCTTGATCCTTCCTAATCAAAGAGATTTGTTTGGTTCTTAAACACTATGATTATCCAAAATGGTTTTTCAAAAGATCACATCTTGTTCAAAAAAAAAGAAAAAAAGAAGAGAAATCTCATTTCAAAAAAAAAAAAAAAAAAAATCATTCTCTTCTAAAATCCAATCATCTTGAACTACGTCTTGACCTGATCCTCTATGAAAGAGGTACGTAGGCAGCCTTTCAAAGGCCCGGTCCCAATCACCCAAACAATCTTAGGGAACAAATTCAAAATAATATGACAAAATTGTTTGGGTGCATGTTAGGCTAAGCTCATTTGTTTTGCATCAAGCATACTCAAACTTGGGGCATTGGCCTATTTATATTGTATGCAGATATGTCCTTCTCGTATTAAAGCATGTTTTTATTTTAGGCATTAATCCATTTTTTTGCAAACATGTCCACACTAGGGGCATTGGCCAAAAAATGTTTTCATGATAATTGGTTTCTAACAAGCTAGAGAAAGAAAACCATTTTGTAGGAACCAATGATGGTGGACCGTGATCTTCTTTCATGTTCCCCAATGATAGCAATATCAAATTAACTCAGCTTCCATCCAAGCAAGGAATATGCCCCAAACTAGGGGCATTGGCTAAGTGCTTCCAATTTCTTGTAATGAATGACTCCATTGCTGATTGAAACTTGCTTTTTTGCAGAAATCAAAGTGAAGGATCCTTTATCTCATTTAACACAAGTTATCTCAGATATGCACCCTCATATAGCCAGATAATAGCATGACCTATACCATGCAGGATCAACAATAGCTCTTCTACTTTCAAGGGATCGACCTTAGTTCTCCCGAAACTCATAGGATCGACCTTGAGTAAACCAAGTTGAAACCTACGAAAACACCCCAAAAGTCTAGAAAATGGAGTGTATTTTGACTTAGTTTAGGGTCATTTTCAGAAGTTCCAAGGGTATTTTGCTTATTTTTGAGGTTTCAATGGTATTTTGTTCGTTTTATATGTTTTTGGGGTTGTTAGTAGTTCTCCTACTTTCAAGGGATCAACCTTAGTTTTCCCTAAACCCATAGGATCGACCTTAGTTCTCCTATACATCGTAGGATCGACAGTAGCTCTCCTACCTCCAAGGGATCGACCATAGTTCTCCCGAAACCTATAGGATCGACTTTAGTTCTCTTACCTTTCACAAATCCATCGGACCTCTGGGAAGCACGTCCAAATTTCAAATCCATCGGACCTTTGGGAAGCATGTCCAAAATTCCAATCCACGGACCTCTGGGAAGCACATCCAAAAATTCAATTCCATCGGACCTTTGGGAAGCACGTCCAAAATTCAAATCCTTGGACCTCTGGGAAGCACGTCCAAACTTCAATCCATCGGACCTCTGGGAAGCATGTCCAAATTCAATTTCAATGGACCTTTGGGAAGCACGTCCAAATCTAATTCCATCGGACCTTTGGGAAGCACGTCCAATTTCAAATCCATTGGACCTCTAGGAAGCATGTCCAAACTTCAAACCATCGGATCTCTAAGAAGCACGTCCAAAATCCAATTCCATCGGACCAATGGAAAGCACGTCCAAAACTTCAAATCCATCGGACCTTTGGGAAGCATGTCCAAAATTCAATATCACGACTGAAATCCTCATTTTGTCGTAACCACTGGTAAGCATGTCTTGTACTCATTTTTTTCCAAAAAAAGGCTGCATGTATGAACTACGTTTGGACCTGATCCTCCCAGCAAGAGGTACGTAGGCAATCTCCCTTGAGATTCGGTCCACATTTTGATCTACAACATAACCGTCTGCATTTTTATCTACATGCATCATACATTCACCACGGTTAAATACTGATTGCAAATTCAGGTGTCTCTTTCATACATTGACATTTGCTTTTCAAGCTCTGCCAATGAGGGGCATTCTGTTGACACACCATTTTGCAACCCACATTTAACCTCACATAGAAGGTAAAAGGGTAATTTCACCTTGGGAATATGCATCTTGATTCGGGTCATTAGATCCTTAATCTCATTTCACCAAAATGATCTTGATGTTGTAACGATCAAATCGACCGGTTATAAGCCCTAATCAGACTATCAAATTGAAAGTTATCATCAAACCAAGTTTTAATGACCGAGATGCACTATCGCAAATTGAGTCCAACTGTATGTGATTATGAACAATTGATTCCAATTGGTTATAATTATAATCAATTTGAAATTAATAATGTGTCATAATTTGATTGGTTAGGACTACATTTTATGGTGAGATTACATACACCTAATTAATTAGATAGTTAAACATTAATTATTCAATGAGTAATTTGTGTAATTATCTTTTAATTAGAGTAAATTTGGAACTAATTAAGTCTGAAATGAGAGTGATTGGAGTCATTTAATGTTAATTGGGAGCTAATTTGGGACCTATTAATGTTAATTGTGCTGAAACTATTTTCTAACAAATGACCACTGCTCACCATTTCATTGACATCTCTCAGAATAGTTTAAATCTGTGAATGAGGTTAATTTTACCAGAAACTAGACATCCGGGGCTTCAATTTAAGCACAAGAACGAGACAATTCCAATCAGAATTAAGTCCGATATGATTTTTCGAAGTTGGCTCTACAGGCTGTTACAGCAGCTATGGGAAAACCGAATTTTGGCTTGCTCCTCACTCCCACCAATCTCTCCATTTAATGCACCAGATTTTCCCCAAGGCTAAAATGAGGTCTAGGTTCATGATTCTTTGTCAACCCTCACTAAATGGCATTCCATTCATATTTTCTCCACCACTATTATATAAATGCTCACTCTCCTTCATTCCAAGACACACAAAAAACTCTCTCTCTTCTCTTCTCTTGAGTTCTAGTGAAGTTGAGTAGTCTTGTCATATCTTGGTCTTCCAGAGACTCAAGATATTGAGTAAGACTCATTCTTTCTCTCCTAGCTCTTCTTTTCCTCCACCCTTAGGACCTCTACCAAGAGTCTCCTCCTCCACTGTATGGATATTGCATGAAAGTATAATCCCTTTCCCTAACTTATTTTTTGTGTTGCCATGATGAGAATTTTGGATTAAAGCGTGATAGTAATTATTTAAATTCTCTTGAATATGTTTGAATCTTCTTAAATGTTCTTATGTGTTCTTCATATGTTCTTGGTTTTTCATCACATGTTCATGCATAACACTAGTTTCGATCTTAAATCCACATAAAAAACATGAAAAAAGATGTTTGTTTAATAATTCTTTTAAATTCTTGAATCTAGGATATCACAATCCACACACATTCACTAGAATTTATTTTTCAATCCAAATGCAATGTTTAATAAATTGAAATAGAGTTTATCACATGCACATACATTAAATTTAACATGTAAATTAATTGACATATTGGATGATATGATATGAATGTTGGCCACCATAGTCTAGAAGACCGGTTTCACCGGGCAAGGTGGGTGTCTAACACCTTCCCACCTTGTAACATAGCCTCCGAGCTTAGATCAAGGGTTAGTAGATCAAATGCTTATTCTTGTAATTTTTGATTTTTAGATTGTAACTAAGAAATAAAACCATGTACTTTATCTTAGATTGTATCTAGGACCAAAGCCATGTAATTTCCTATGATCAATGTAAATTCAATTTCAAATAAATAAAATGAGAAATTTTTCAATTTTGGTTTTCTTATTTATTCCAATAATTAAATAAGTGGCGACTCCATTGTAAAACTCTTAATCTAAAGGGGAAAATATAATCAGTCGAACCTCTATTTTGAGAGGTAATAACACGACTCCACCCATTCACGTGGGTTTGGCCCAACATCCATAAAAAAGTGGGCCCGGGGCGCAGTCTCTCACATCTAGGCCTTATTAATAAATTACATCACAAGACTTTATTGTACATGTAACCCCTTCATAAAATATTCGTAGTAATACAAAGTCATTAATGTAGACTGCCACTTTGTAGATTACTACATCTTAATCCTTGAGTACCCGGTTTAATCCTTTATGTTATATATTTATGAAATCCAATTCCATAAGTATATACTTTAGTAATTTCTTACTAAAGTGGTAAGGCCTAACTCTCTGAATAACCGAACCCATTAAACTTATCTCAAGGGAATATTTTATATCTCCGCTAAGAGAATATGAATTCCATCTTGAGAATATATGTTCCATCAACACTAAATGTGGCTGCCCAATATACTGAGGTCTTGACCATTACTTTAGATCTCACTCCTGATATATCCAAGCAACCTACACTTCATGATCTGGTCCATTATTCTCTCAGGATTAAGAGTTTATGTAAATAGAAGTCATGAGATTTATTATTCAATTGACAGTCGTTAGGAGAATAATAAATCTCACAGTGGTCCAGTTCAATATATTTTAACTCTTAAAACATATCAACATATCAACTAGAAGTTCCCACTTCCATGATCAAGACAAATCATCTTAGTTGATATGTTATAATCTTCACAGATGAAACGCCCAATTTCATCACCGACTACGAACTACAATTTTGAGTTTACAAAGAACTTTGTGATTTATATCTTCTGTAACTTTTCACATAAATCACATACTATGCATCTCATGGACTATATGATAATGTCCGAATATTCATGTTACCATTATTTTAGATAATAATAAAACAGCTTTATTAAACACAATATTAAGTCATACATAATGTCATACTTAATATCATTCATAGTATCATACAATAGGATTTAAGGGCACTAATCCTAACACAAGCTTGAGGAGAGCGAAGGTAAGTAGGATCGTTTACAGGGTTTGTGCTTGTATGGGGATGTGATATGAACGTTAAAGCTCCAAGGTCAAACGTGCGAACATCCTCATGGATCTCATTGGTGTCCATCGGATCGAGGTTACCTTTCATGGAGAGGGTATGGTCAGGAACGGAGAGAGGTGTGGGAGCTCTTGATGTTTTTGAACTTACGTAGGAAGGGTAAGATTCTCTGGGGTCCGAGGATTGCATAGGGATGTCAAATTTTCCCGTGTTGACGTATTTGAAATTATTTTCTTTCGAAGTTTTGCTCGAGGTTGGATTTGGGACAGCTCCTGTAGACTGTGATGGTCATAGGTGCTGACCCCAGGGGTGTTGTTCTTTTCAGCAAGCTTAGGATGCGTATGATGTGGTGCGTGTTTGGTGGTGGGGCGTGCTACTGTGTCACGTGACGAGGGGAGGTGGGAAGATGTTTCACGCGCCCTGGGACCACGTGATGAAGGGTGGGCACGTGGGTGTTTGGAATGGTCAGAGGAGCGGGCGGTCAGGGAGACAGTGCTTGGCTTTTCACGATGTTCGGGGTCGGAGTTTGTGAGTTTAGGGCGGTGAATTTTTACTAACATCCATTCCCCGAAAGGCTTGGGTGGTTCTTTCATGAGGTTTGCGTTCTTTGTCGGCAAGGGTGTGGAAGGGGGTCAGATGACAGTGGGGCAGGAAGAAGTTTTGTGCCTGATGCATCCACACTCAAAGCAAATGGAAGATATCCCCTCGTATTGAACGGGTTGCACCAGGGAGCCGATGCGGACCTTGGAGACTGGAGGAGAGTCCAAGTCTACTTGGATGCAGAGTCTGGCAAAGCGCCCTTGGACATTGTCAACGGTGCGAGCATCTATCTTAAGGAGATCACCTAACTGGTTTCCAATCCGTTGGAGGATGGAGTTGTCGTAGAATTCTATGGGCAGCTCTGGAAGTCTCGCCCAAATAGCTGTCGTGGTCAGTTTAGCCTCAGATGGTTTAAATCCTGGTGACCATTGCCGGACGGAAAGGAATTGCTGATCGATGAACCAAGGACCTTCATTCAAGACTTTCCAGTAATCTTCCCTAAGCTTGAATCTGATGAGAAAGTAGTCCAGGCCAAGAGCTATGCATTAGAGGTCCCTTTGTGGTTTCCAAATGGCTCTGATTTTGTAGTCGACGTATTTGATCCCCAAGGTTTTACCAAAGGCCTTGATAATTAATGCCGATCTCCAGGGGGCTCTAATACGTTGTTTGTCTTATTTCGATAGCAGGATCAGGGGACTTGAGTCATCGGAATCGTCATCTTGGTTGGAGTCAATATCCATGTCTGTTAGTCAAAGGTTTTGTAAGGAGTGGTCCTCCCAGTCACGATTTGGTTGGATTAAAGAATCCTTGTAGGAGCGCAGGAGGCGCTCGGGGGAAAAAGCTTGCGAGGAGGCTTTCTGCTTTTTAGTGCTGCAAATGAAAAGGTCCGATTCTTCCGATAAGAGTACGTCAGGTTGCTCAACTTCCATAGTTTTTTCTAGGCATCGAAATTTCATTACATTGGATGAAGTATTCTGGGGAGCCAAATTTAGGCCTGTAAGAGAAACTAATGTCTTGGGTTTTGAAGTATAGGGCTAGTGGGCTCGGAGGGTTTTGGATTGTTGGCAGAGATTTTAAGCATGATTTAATGAAGGAGTGTGCAAAGATCGTAATGATTAACCAAATGAGAAATAGGTAGCAGTACATCATTTCACTAAGACTAAAGGATAATTTTTCATATTGGCTAGTCGCTAACCCATGCGATGCACGGAATTGTTTTAAATCAAATGTTAACATATTCAGGTTTAAACATTTCTCAAATTTCAATTATTGAAAGCTAAATTGGCTCTAATAGAAGATGAAACATGTAATTATGATGAAACTATCAAAATATTACACATTAAATCATTAAAAATGAGATAAATACAAATATTATGAAGTAATATATTACAATAATCATAATGTGCTCTTACATTTGGTTTAATAAGTATTACAAAAGAACCAATAAATAGAATAAATATACAATTGTGCTTACATCTTCAAGCTTTATCCAATACTTTTCAAGAATGTATTTCCTCCCTTTCTTAGGCTCTTCTCTTTTCTTAACTTCTTCAAGTTACTTAATTTTTCGTCAAATTAGTATCAAGTATAACACCAAATTATACCAATTTATCAAAGATTTACAATGTAAAACCAAACACTCTTAATGTCAATAAACCAAACACTCTTAAGATTTACAATAGATTATTCACACTCAAAAAAACTTCAATATATCCAAGTTATAAATAAAATACCAGTACGAATTGTGCTAAGGTGGAAAATGGTACTATCTTTTGCCATATATAAAAACAACATGACCTGAGACCTCAAAAGCTTATGTGAAACATGTTTAAATTGTACTATATGGTTTTATTCAAACATGAAGAATACAAAAGCCAAAAATCTAGATATTTATGGCATTTGTTTCAAGTTTATGCCAAACCAAAACTAAAGGCATGCCTGAGTGCAGTTCACAAAGGCTTTGTGGCTTGGTAGTGTTGTCAAAATTTGTGCAGTCTTCCAAACAAAAAAACAATCCAAAAGGAAGACAAAAAAAATTCAAAATTTGTGTGGTCTTCCAAACTAAAAAACAACCCTAAATAAAGATGCAGATGAAATGTAAAAAGATGGGTATTTAATAATGAAAATTAAAACGGTGTGAGTTAAAAGGGAAAAAACCTTGGGGGAGAATATAGTGACAGAGCAACCCTGCAAAACTATAGAGGAAATGTATTTATAATCAAAACTATAGAGAAATAAACAATAAAAAAAACAGTCACAGTCACATGTTCATATTGGGATCTTATTGAGGCGCCTGATGGCATTAAACCTGTTGGTTGCAAATGGGTCTACAAGAGGAAGAGAGGGGTAGATGGAAAGGTTGAAACCTTTAAGGCAAGACTAGTGGTGAAAG
This sequence comes from Notholithocarpus densiflorus, assembly GCA_030021035.2. Lineage (NCBI taxonomy): Eukaryota > Viridiplantae > Streptophyta > Magnoliopsida > Fagales > Fagaceae > Notholithocarpus > Notholithocarpus densiflorus. The sequence goes on from JARYZH020000011.1 coordinate 6,182,273, forward strand.
GGTATACACAAAAAGAAGGCATTGATTATGAAGAAACTTTTTTGCCAGTAGCTATGCTTAAATCTATCAGAATTCTCTTATCCATTACTGCTCATTTTAATTATGAAATTTGGCAAATGGATGTCAAGACTGCTTTTTCTAAATGACAATCTTGAAGAAGAAATTTATATGAAGCAACCGAAAGGATTCATAGTAAAGAACCAAGAGCATATGGTATGCAAATTGAAAAGGTCCATTTATGGACTTAAGCAAGCATCTAGGTCATGGAACATCAGGTTTGATCAAGCAATCAAATCATTTGGTTTTGAACAAAATCTTGATGAACCATGTGTATACAAGAGACATCAAGATAAAGTAGTAATTTTCCTAGTGCTTTATGTTGATGACATCCCACTCATTGGGAATGATGTAGGGGTAATGTCATCAGTCAAGATTTGGTTGTCAAGCCAATTTGATATGAAGGACTTGGGTAAAGCAAGTTATATCCTAGGGATCAAGTTTTGGTGAGATCAAAAGAATTGGATGATAGGCTTATCTCAAGTTAGATATATAGATAAAATTCTAGCAAGGTTTAGCATGCAAAACTCCAAGAAAGAACTACTTCCTTTCAGGCATGGAGTTCCTCTGTTTGATGACCAAAGGCCTTAGACTTCTGAAGAGGAAAAGATGATGAGACAAATTCCCTATGCTTCAGCAGTGGGAAGTCTCATGTATGCCATGCTATGTACTAGGCCAGATATCTGTTATTCAGTTGGCATGTTCAGTCGATATCAATCAAATCCAAGACCAAAACATTGGGAGGTTGTAAAGCATATTCTCAAGTATCTAAGGAGAACGAAGGACTATATGCTTGTTTACTATTGTGAAGATTTGATACCTATTGGTTACACAGATTCTGATTTTTAGTCAAATCTTGATTTCAGAAAATCCACTTCAGGTTATGTGTCCACCTTGGGAGGTGGAGCCATTAGTTGGAGGAGTGTTAAACAATCTTGTATTGCTGACTCCACCATGGAAACTGAATATGTTACTGTTTGTGAAGCAGCAAAGGAAGCTGTTTGGCTTAAGAAATTCCTTTCTGATCTTGGTGTTATAAGAATGGAACAAGTTCCAATCACATTGTTTTGTGACAATAGTGGAGCAGTTGCATAATCCAAGGATTCAAGGAATCACAAGAAAGGAAAGCACATAGAAAGAAAGTATCATATTATTAAATACATTATGACTCGGGAGATGTGGTAGTAGCAAAGATTGATGGTGCAAATAATCTGGCAGATCCCTTTACCAAAGCCTTGCCCCAGAGGACCTTTGAGTCACACCTAGAGGGAATATGAGTTAGATTGGTACGCAATAGTCTTTAAGGGCAAGTGGGAGATTGTTAGGATTAGTGCCCTAAAATCCTATTGTACGATGCTGTGTATGATATTATATATGACATTATGTTATAAATAATGAAGTTGTTTTATTATCTAAAATAATGGTAACATGAATATTTAGACAATATCATATAGTCCTTGAGATGCATAGTATGTGATTTAGTCATAGAAGATATAAATCACAAGTTCTTTGTAAACTCAAAACCTTAGTTCGTAGTCGGTGATGAAATTGGGCATTTCATCTGTGAAGACTATAACGTGTCAATTAAGATGAATTGTATTGATCATGGAAGTGGAGACTTTTAGTTAATATGTTGATATGTCTTAAGTGTATAAGACATATTGAACTAGACCGCTGTGGGATTAATTATTCTATTAACGACTGTCAATTGAATAATAAATCTAACGACTTTCATTTTCATAAACTCTCAATCCTAAGAGGATAGTGAACCCGATCATGAAATTTAGGCTGCTTTGGTATATCAGGAGTGAGATCTAATTCAACGGTGAAAACCTCAGTATGTTGGGCAGCCACACGTAGTGCTAAAGGAACACATATTCTCAAGATGGAATTCATAGTCTCTTTGTAGAAATATAAAATATTCCCTTGAGATAAGTTTAATGAGTTTGGTTATTCAGAGTGTTAGACCTAACCACTTTAATAAAGAGTTACTAAATTTTATATTTTATGAAATTTGATTTCATAAATATATATGAATAACTTAAAGGATTAAATAGGGTACTCAAGGATCAAGAGGTAGTAATTTTCAAAGTGGCAGTTATATATTATAACTTTATATTAGTACGAATGTTTTCATGAAGGGGTTTATTGTTTAGATAATAAAGTCTTGGGATTTAATTTTATTAATAAAGCCTAGAGTACAATTATATTTATATAGTGGTAATAAATATATAAATATAATTAATGGTAAATTTGGGCTTGTCAAGAGTTGACAGATAAGCCCAAAGCCCATTGGAGCTAGAGCTTTATTTGTTCTTTTGGTCTCATCCCAAACCACACACTAAAGCCCAATTGGGCTGGCCCAAAAGGCTAGCTCAATTAGATAATTAGTTGTTTATTTAATAAGAGTAATTAAATAAAGTAACTGCTTTTGACAGTTATATACGTACGTACGATTAAAAGAGAAATATATAGTTTTCTCTAAACACATTCTCTCTTGAGCAAGTGCTTACATAACTGATTGAGAGACCACACATCTTGGGCATATGTGGAATTGGGGTGAAGATTGAAGGTCTTCCCAAGTTCAATCTTCTTTTGTTTTGAATTTCACTGCATCAAGGTACGCCTTTCTATTCTTTGTTTATAAAATTCTAGATATTCCGTGTTATCTCACATGAATGAAGTAGATCCTTGTGTTGCTTCCGTTGTGAGTTTTGTATGAGATGCAAAACCAATTTTTTCCAATAGTTTCTTCGTGTGAGAGTAAAATGTTATGTCGTTGACTGTCAAATACTCCTATGTGCCATCAGTATTTCAGTTATAGCAAGCCATATTGTGGGCCTGCACATAACAATAAATCATAGTTTTGTGTGTGTGTGTGTAAAGCTAGTTAGAGAGAATGATCTACCTAGCAATGGTACCATTCAAAATGGATTTGTTCTGCATTTTAATTTCCAAATCTTATGATGAACAATGTAAGTTTCATAATTTCATGGAAGGACAATCCAATTATCCTCTTATCTTTTGCTAAAATATTGTTCCTAAAAATTCACACAATTTTAATTTCCTTCTTGAAATTTTTTTTGTCACTTCAGTTCATGTGTTTCCAACAATGGATGGATGTAAGCATGGGCCACAAGGGCCTAATAATGGATGTAAGCCATGGGGCAACCATCATTTGAAAACATTCACTTTTGAAAAGGGTTATTTAATGATAAACATAATGAAAAAAAATCTCTAAAAGGGTTTTAATAAAAATCTCATGAGTTTTTAGTGAAAAAAATTCCTAGAAGGGCTTTAATGGAAATCCCATGATTTTGATGAAAGAGTTCCCATAAGGGTTTTTGTCAAAATCTCATGAGTTTTTGATGAAAATGCCCTTAAAAGGATTTTTGTGAAAATCCCTTGATTTTTGAGTGAGAAATCCCTAGGAGAGATTTGATAAACATCACATGAGTTTTATGATTTGGTCCCCAGAAGGGGTTTAATAAAAATCTCATGCGTTTGTTGTGTATTAGAGGTAGAAGACAAAATTTCATCTATATATAATATATTAAAATGGTTGTAACATTTAATATTAGAGGTAAGGATTTTGGTCGTTTTAGTGTTTTGAAAGTATTTTGGTCATTTTAGAGGTTTCGAGATATTTGTTTTTTGTCATTTTTCAAGTTTTAGGGTACTTTTCGTCATTTTAAAGGTATCAAGGTATTTTTGCTCATTTTTGATGTTTTGGGAAATTTTGGTCATTTCATAGGTTTCATAATATTTTGGTTGTTTGTGAGGTTTCTGGGTTATTTTAGTAATTTATTAGGTTTTTGGGGTATTTTCGTCATTTTAGAGGTTTTAGCCATTTTTAGGGTTTCAAGGGTATTTTGTTCGTTTGAGAGATTTCAACTGTATTTTGACTAAGGTTTAGGGGTATTTTTGTCATTTTCAGAGGATTTGAGGGTATTTGGCTTATTTTTGAGGTTTCAATGGTATTTTGGTCAATTTTAAAGTTTTGGGGGGCATTTTGGTCATTTTTTAGGTTTTTGGGATATTTTGGACATTCGTGGTGCATTTTAATTATTTTGGAAGTTCTAAGGGTATTTTGGTCATTTTTGTGTGAAAATTTTGACAAAAATACCCTTGAAATCACTAGAATCGCGAAAATGAGCAGTCGAATCTCGATACCTCGTAAATGACCCAAATGCGCCAAACATCTAAAATGATTAAAAAATACACCTCGACATCGCTAAAATGAGCAAAATGCCCTAAAATCCTCTACAATGAGCAAAAAAAACTTGAAATCGACCAAAATACCCCCAAAATCTAAAAAAAATGAACAAAATGCCCTTGAAACCTAAAATGACCAAAATTACCTAGGAAACGAGCAAAAGCCTTAACTGTTGCAATATCAGTGGTAAGTGAGAGGGCAAATAGTGGGGAAGAAATAGGAAGTTGCATACAAAAATTCAGTAGTTAAATATGAGTTGCACACAAAATGAAAGACCTTAACTATACAGAATGTACAAAAAGGATCACCTATAGAATACATACAAGATTCAGCTGATTTATAATATCTATAAAAGAAGAAAACTGGATGCAACCAAACAGGAGCTTCGCAACCAAACAGGAGCTTCTCACTCATACAATAATCTCAAAATAAATTCTTAATCTGAATGCAGGGAAGCACAACACCATTAAAGGTCCACTTGTCACTAACAGTCCAAATAGTGTATGGTTAATTATGGTCTCAAATTCTATATTGACTTGATTTGGGTTTTCTTCGAGTAGAAGGAAAGTTATTCCTTGTTAAATAAGTGACTTGGTATTCATTTTCCACTAGGTATTTCTAGGCCGGAAAATATATTGGCTCTTATATATAGAAAGTACTAAGGAAGGTATATCTAGTCCACCAAGGAATGGTATTGACTCTTATATAAAGAGAGTGCTACAAAGGATTTGATGACTTTTAGCCCAAGAGATACATTTTTTTTGTATAAGTCACAAAAATTTATTGAACCAAAATATAATCACCCATGTACATCAGCGATGTACGTAGGGAGCATCACAATCAATCTTTCAAATTACAATGCTTATGCATATCTAATAAAGAGTAACAAGGAGGAGATTTGAAAGCAACATTCCAATCTAGTAAAGTGTGAAAAAAGAGAGATTAAATCTCAAGAATAGACCGTTTACATCCTTCAAAGAATCTTGCATTTCGTTCACGCCAAAGACACTACATGATGCAATGCGGCACAGCCCTCCAAAAAGCAATATTTCAATTTCCATCAAAAAAACCTTGCCATCCTACCAATAAATCAAGGACTTTCTGTGACATAACCCATAGAAGACCAAACAAACTCCACACCACTGTCCATAAATCATAAGCTATGGGATAGTAAAGAAACAGGTGATCCACCAACTCCCCGCTACATTTGAGCATACAGCACTATTCTAGCACAATAATACTTCTCTGTTGTAAATTTTCAATCAATAAAATCTTCCCTAAGGCAGCAGTCCATGAAAAGAAAGCTACCCTAGGAAGAACCTTTGTTTGCCACACCAACTTCCAAGGAAATGACATGCTGATATTTGGGGTAAGAGGTTATCCCAACCTTTGTTTGCCACACCAACCTTTGTTCGCCTCCAACAGAGGTTATCAAGATCCTCACCCTTCACTGAGGTGGAATAAATTAAATCCATAAAAGCAGTAAAGGGATCCAGCTCCCAATCTTGGACTAATCTAGAAAACTAAGTGTCCCATTAGGGAAATGCATAACCTCATCCATAGAAGATTCCTTATCACAGAAAATTCTATATAATTCTAGGAAGGCTTCTTTAAGTGGACAATCACCACATCACAAGTCATGCCAAAATTTTACTCTAGTACCATCACCCACATCGAAATGTATAAACCGGGAAAACATCAACCACTCCCATCTTATAGATTTCCAGAGACACACCATAAGGGTCTGACACCCCTTTCGTACACCATCTATCCCATTCACTCCAATACTTCACCTCTATAATCCTCCTCCAAAAAAGATCTTTCTCAGTGCCATATCTCCACAATCATTCTCCTAATAATTCTTGGTTAAATCTTCTCAAACTATGAACTCCTAAACCCCCAAACTGCAACGGTTCACAAACCTAAGACCAGTTAAACAGATAAAATTTAGGTTCCCTACTTATTTCCTCTCTTTCCTATTCCAGTGGAGGTGGCTAACCATATTGAGAAGCTTCAGAGGAATTTCTTATGGAGTGGGATTTTCCTCTCTCTTTCCTATTCCTGTGGAGGTGGCTAACCATATTGAGAAGCTTCAGAGTAATTTCTTATGGAGTGGGATTGGTGAGGAACCTAATTTCCACCTGGTTAACTGGGCTTAGGTTTGTGAACCATTGCAGTTTGGGGGTTTGGGAGTTCGTAATTTGAGAATATTTAACCAAGAATTGTTAGGAGAATGGTTGTGGAGATATGGGATTGAGAGAGATCGTCTTTGGAGGAGGGTTATAAAGGTGAAGTATAGGTGTGAATGGGGTAGCTGGTGTACATGTGGAGAGGAGAAGACTCTTGAAAGAATATGGAATAGGTTTCTTTAGAGAGTATTTTGATGTTTGTTATTTGTTTAAGTGAGAGAGCACCATTATCGTTAGGTGTATTAGAGTTTTGGGATTGTGAGTCTTGTTTGTGAGTTTGTAAGTTCGTATTGAGAGTTTGCTTTAGGTTTAATGGGAATTTGGGCTAGCTTATGTTTGTAAGAGGTTTTGAGAATATTTGTATTTGTGCGGTTTTGTGAGTGTTGCAAATAGGCCCTTAAAGTTATAAATTGCTGTCAAATTAAAGATAATTTCCATCAAATAGCCTTCCTAAGTTCCCTCCAAAACACTCTAAATTCACTTAAAGCCCCTAACTCAAAGAAAGGTCTTGAGAGGAGTATCTAGTCACAAGCCTAACCCCTATCAGATATAATTGTATAACATGAATAGCACATCAACAAAACATAAATGTCTTTCTTTTGGGGAAAATGTTCAAAGGCACACCTAAAGCGACGTCCAAGAGGAATTTGCCAATCCTTGTAATCCACAACCATATTTGCTTGAGATGCCTGAAATATATTTTGCAAAATCAATCATAAAAGTTGTATAGGAAAACAAATTAATACACTAAAAAAATCACAGGAATGTTTAATCTCAAACCACATGGCAATCCACTATCAAATATCAACACTCTAGTGCAGACACCAAGATGCACCAGGATTAGTGCTAATTTGAATTTCAGATTTTGAAATTTCATTGATATAATTTGAATTACTTTCCTTATCAATGTACTGATTGAAAGCCTATTTAAAAAGTTTCAAGTAAACATGTAAGGCAGATTGGTGAATGAAATTTTGTATTAGAAAATTTGCAATTGCTGGGTGCTGATTCCTAGCAACTTGGGTGCTGATTCTAAAGTTTTTCTGCTTGGTGTTGATTCCAAACCCTAAGTGCTAATTATTAGGTATATCTTTTACATTTTTTTCATTCCCCCTTTTATCTTCCTTTTTGATACTGTCTGGCATAAATCACTCTCATTCAATATGCAGTTGTCAATGTAGAATCAGCAAGTGATAATAATAAATCAGAAGTAGGTCCGATTTTAAAAGGGTAAATAGTTTTGGAATTCATATTACTTTGCAGCAGTTTATTGAAGATGTGATTCTAAAATGCTAAATAGTTTTTCCAGGACCTCTAGAAAGAAGTGTGGTGAAGGTAGTGATGATGGTGTTGTACATCCATATTTGGAGGGTGAGACAGGTCAGCCCCTTGCTCAAGGCAAATGCATTTTCTGTTTTGGAACGTAGGGGTCTAATAGCCCCTTCAAGCAAAAGGAGATTCGAGCTACGGTGATCAGAAATAGAATCTGTTTGCTGGATTTAATAGAAACTAGAGTAAAACAGATGAATGCTTTGACAGCAAAGAAAATGCTGTAGGGGGATGGGAAAATATTGGTACTTACACTTGGCATGGGGCTGGTAAAATATGAGTGTTTGAGGTTCAGTGTGATTAGCATGTCACATCAGTGTATACTGCTACGTGGAGAGTTTATGTCATATATATCTTTCATATATGGTTCCGACTCTGACCTACTGACGGGAAAACTTTGAAAAGGTATGATTGGCTTAAAAAATAAGGTGCAGGATGGTGCTTGGTTCACAACAGGTGACTTCAACAGTATTCAAGAGGAGGGTGAAAGATTTTATGGAGAGGCTAATGGGTATGAAATTGATTTGGATTCTTGATTACACCAGTCAGATTTGGTTGATCATCCTTACACTAGTTGTTTTTATGCTTGGAGTAACAAAAGGGAGGCTAATGAGTACATTGCAAAAACGTTGGATGGAGTAGTAGTAAATGAGAAGTGCTTGCATTAGTTTGAGCAATCTAGGTGAGGTTCCACGTCATCAAAAATAAAAGAAAGAGAAAAAAGAAGTGGAGTTTCTAGTTCTAGGAGTCTCTGATAATTCTGCAATGCTTGAGCAGATTATGCCTAGGGTGCCAATGAGCTATGCTCTACTGGCACTTCCTTCTTCCATAATAATTGGTTGGAGGGTGGTCCTAGGTTTAAGACCCACTGGGTGTGTATGTAACTTACAAATCAAGAAACAAAACATTTATGCCTAGGGTGAGTTAGGTCCAAAGCCCTTTAAAGTTTTAACCATTCGGCTGATCATGTAGATAGTGGAATGTGCGTGAAAGATGGAGGTTAGGGGGACACCTATGTATCAGGAATACCAGAAAATGATGGCTCTTAAAGGTAGATTGAAACGATTTAAGGGTGAACATTTGGTTGTTTATGTAATAGGCTAAAGCAAGCTAAACTGGGGTTAAAGGAGGTTCAAAGGTTTATATGCTCTGCAACTCAGGTCAGCAAAACTACACTGATAGAAAGAGAGCTTGCTTAATTTGTAATCTTCACTAAGGCATTCTGCGGAGGCATTCTTTAGGTAGAAATCAAGAATATATTAGTTAAAGCTTGGAGATCAGAATACAGCTTTTTTTCCGTAGGGTGACAAAATTTTAGACTGGCAAAAATCAGATTAAGTGTCTAGCGGATGATCAAGGGGATAGGGTTGATAGCATTGGTGGGAGCAAGGGCGTAGTAGAAATTTTTTACAAGAACTTGTTGGGATCTAGTAGCAGAGAGCCAATCAATGATATATATGGTCAGGTGGTGTAGGCTTAGAATTTTCAGATAAAAGAGAACTAGAAATTAATGTTGCAGAATGATGTCTCTGAAGAGGAAATTAGGAAGGCCATTTTTTCACTTGGCAGTGGCAAGGCTCCTAGGCTGGACAGGTTTACTTCTCATTTTTTCAAAGCTTCTTAGAAAATTGTGAGTAGGAATAGACTTTGCTAAAAAAGGATTTCAAACAGCAAACTCTACAATCATTACATTACATTGGTTCCCAAAATTGTAAATCGTTCTAAGATAGACGAGTTCAGACCTATTTCATGTTGCAATGTCCTCTATTAATGTATATCTAAAATATTTGCAGAGAGATTGAAGGCTTTCCTTGATGGCTTTCTGAGTTCTAGTGCCTTTCTGCCAAGTAGGAGGATAGTTGATAATGTTTTGTTAGTACATGAATTGGTCAGGAATTATCATAGAGACAATGGAGTAGCTAGATGTGCAATCAAAGTGGATTTGATGAAGCTTATGATTTGGTAGAATGGGACTTTGTAGTGGGTATTTTGAGAGAAATTGGAGTTCCAATGAATTTTAGAAGGTGGATTAAGACCTGTAACATTACCCCTATGTTCTCAGTAGTTATCAATGACATCCTTGTGGGTTAAAGGAAAGAAAGGCTTGAGGCCCGGAGATCCTATCTCACCCTTTTTTAATAAATAAGAAAGATATGTATTGAAAAAGCTATTTCATGCAAAAGAAGCATGAAGCAGTCCAAAAAGTACAAGGAGAAAAGAAGAAGTACAAAAAAAGAAAAGATTAATTACAAAGGCAAAGAGAACTAAGGAACAAAGGGAGAGAATCACCTAGATGTGAGCCCCGAAGCCTGAAACCAGTCAAAAAGATAACCACTAAAAGAAGCAAGCAATTGATCTCGCCCTTTGATATGAGCATGGAGGTTTCCTCAATAATGATGCAAGTTGCTGCCAAGAAGTGAATGAGTTTTTTTTTTCATCCTAAATATGAGAAGATTTATTATACTTATCTTTGTTTTTCTGATGATTTAATTATCTTTGGTGGAGAAAAGGTGGAGACTGAATTACCCAAACGATGCTAAATCAGTTCAAGCACTTATCAAGCCAGTCAGTAAATTGTAGTAAAACTGAGGTTTTCATGGCAGGCATCAATGAGGAAATTAAGCAAGAAATTGTAATTGAGTTGGATTTTAAGGAAGGTAAACTTCCTGTTAGGTATTTGGGGATCCACTAATATCTGGGAAACTCAGTGAAAACGATTATTTGCCTCTTGTGGAGAAGATCACTGCAAGGATAAATTCTTGGAATGCTATCGTTTGCTGAGAGATTGCAATTATTTCAAACTGTTTTGTTCAGTTTTCAGGTCTATTGGTCAAGTATTTTTATCTTAACAAAGAAAGTCATAAATCCAGTTGAACATAAGCTTAATGCTTTCTTACAAAAGAATAAAGATGCTAAGATTAAGGGAGCGGAAGTGGCTTGGGAGGTGCTGGCCAGACCTAAACAAGAAGGAGGTCTAGGACTCAAGAAGCTGTCAGATTGGAACAAAACAAAAATTTTGAGGCACATTTGGGATATATTTGCAATTGCTGGATCCATTTCGGTGGTGTGAGTACAGAATTATATTTTCAGGGGAAAAAAAAACCTATGAGATATTAAAATTCCTCAAGATTGCTCTTGGAGGTGGAGGAAGCTACTTCAAGCCAGGGCTGGTGCCAGGAATTTCTTAATATTTATAGTTGGTAACAAGGAAAGCCTCCATGTTTGGCATGATTATTGGGCATTCCGATGGTCCTCTAATGCAAAAATATGGTAAGAGGATTATCTATGATTTGGGTAGCTTCATAGATGCTAGGTTATCTACCATGATCAGGGATGGTGAATGGTGCTGGCCCTACCAGATCAGGCCAGCCAGTTTTAATTCAATCTAAAGCTTGTTCATATGACCATCCTGAGCAAAATGAAGTCTTCCCCTAAAAAAGACTTTCAACTGCCTCTAAGTCTGTAAGGCAATAAGTTTAAATTATAAACCAATTTGATTGGCTGATCTCAGCTTATTATCACTTTGACACGTGTGCAAAAACACAGCAAATTATGCAAAATCAAATTTATTCAAAGAGCTTGTGATTAAACCTTAAGAGGTAACAAAATTGGCTAGAGAACACACCTTTTATATATATATATATATATATATATATATATATATATATATAAGAAGTCATTAAAGATGACATAAAGTTGCCACCCCTTTGCCCTAGCCATATCAAAACCCTTGGCACATCATTACATGGAAATTCTTTTTTTTTTTTTATTATAGATTTTTGTTCACCACTGTTGCACAAGAATATCAAGATTCAAGAAGATGTCAGAAAAAACTTACTTTATTCTTCAAAAACTCTGGATTTGTCGATAGGGACTGAACCAAGGCAGTTCTATCCTGTTGTCATGAATTGACAAAAGTAAGAAGGGGGAAAAAAACACCCTCTTCTACATATACATATGGAGTAATGAGTACAATAAAGAATTGAAGTATGGACTTTAGGTTTTAATGGTGACATGTGGACAAGTATATGATGGCATACCTTAACCCAAAGTGCTGAACAATCGAAATTTGTTAGAAACCATTTATGTGCATTCATGTTAAATGAGTCAGCTTCTTCAACACCATCAATGTATTGGCGGTACTCTGGACATATACAGGCACTTCCAGCATATGCAGCGTCTACATGAAACCACATCCCATTGCTCTATGTAAAGAGAAGATGCATTGCAATCATTGTAAGATTGTTCAAATCTTAAAAATGTGTTAATTACATATCATAAAATTATATAATACATAAAACATTTTTTTCAGTAAGAACAGAAAATTTGATTATTCCTTTTATTTTCTCTCCTGCTTTGTGAGAAGAATGTCAAACAGTTGAGAAAGAAAATCTTGAAGCTCTCTCTCCTTTCTTTTCTTAAAATGACAAAGTGGTCATCAAGTTCTAAATACATTTTTTTTTGGATAAAAGGTTGGAAGTTCTAAATAATTTTAAATAATGCACTTGTAAAAAACTATTTCTATCTCTACTAATATTAGGAAAATTTGGTCCATTTTAATACATAATGCATTAATGAACTGTCTTATGACAAACCATTTCAATCTCTTCTATTTTTAGGAAACTTGGTCAATTCTATACATAATACACATTTGAATTTTCTAAAAGGAAAAAATCCTGCTAACTCATTCAATGCCATAAAAGGTTTGGGACACCAAGAGTCCAAGACACATCCATCCTGAATGGGGTGGGTTTCCCAGCCACACCAAGTGGTTAGGCTGGGAATTGGGGTTGATTTTATAATCCAAGCCAGGTTCAGGGTGTGGGAAGGATTTGGCCTCCCTGCCCTACCCAGCGCACAAATTTCCTTGAACATTATGTTATGGTTTCAATTAAGCCATTTCTTATTTCTTTTAATACCTCCCGCCCCTTTCTCTCCCACGCATACATACACACATTTGTGGTTAGACAGTTTGTCTCCCCTCCCTTTTGCTTTTCTGAAAAAGTTTTATTTACTAAAGAATTATAAAAAGACAAGAAAAAGGGGACGACACCTCAAATCATCAACATTAGATCTGTATATGAAACTGATATAGTGTGCAAAGCAGATCTCTTGGTTTTCTCATCAGTTCAGTCAAATATGTTACCTTAGCAATCTTTCCAAGAGCAAGCAAAGGATCAACAGCTGTTGATGAAGTAGTACCAACCTACAAGTATAAATGGAAAGCTTCTTTAGTTAATTTTAACTTCTAACATTACTTTATTTCAGAGTTCAAATGTTCCTATTCACCCCCTCCACTCCCCCCCCCCCCCCCCCCAAAAACACTCCCACCCCTGCAGAATTAAAAAATAATAATAAAATTTATATAAAAAAAAAAAAAGGCAAAAACCATAAAAGGATTTAGGCTCGTGCTCACCATTACACAGGGTTTACCATGTTAATAATCAGTTAGCAACTAGACATCATTGTCACCATTATTATTACTATTATTAGGCATCCTTGAGATTCAAGACAATATTTCTTGCACTTAAGAAATTTTCTTTTAAAAAGAAAAAAAAAATGAAACTCTAATTATGACATGTTCTAATGAGTAAATCCTGCATCCTCAGCAAATAACATGAAGAAAATTTTTGATCATGAATATGACTGGTAATTTCTTTCATTACCAGTCTGGAAAGAAAAATGAAAATCAAAAACCTAATAAAGAATATGTCAGCTTCCGACCAACATTTATAGATGTTTTGAGTACCATTTCAAAGTCATTCAAGTTAATATCATAAATTTCACTAAGTCAAACAGCAATCTTGACAAAATCGTAACTTTTCTTAAATATCCAAACCTCTAAGAAGTGTCTAAGCTTGTGCACATTTAAAATTAGTACAACAAAATTTAAAAGAAAATTTAAGTCACGAATATGGCCAAAAGTAGTCATGCAAAATTATAATTTCAATTGGCAGCTCAGATTTGACCAACCATAAAAAAGAATACTCAACTTTTAATAGAGTAATAATTTGGATCATGTTGAAGGTGCCAAAAGGAGGAGAGGGGGTTCAAAAGATGGTGTTAAGAAAACACAGAGTATTCTAACCGGTTAGTAACTCAGTCGGATCATTGAAAAGAAAAATAAAATGATGATAGAAACAGAAGGAAACAAGCTAACATCTAAACTCCTTAGTTTCTTACTGTAGCACATAAGAAAAAGGGGACTAAACCGATGGCAACATCATGTGCAATCGCTTCACAAAGAATATCAGGCGAAAGGGCATAGTTAGTTGAAAATTCCGTTTTTAGCAACCTGCAATTCTCTGGATGGATTCCTGCTATCTGCGATTAAACAATAAACATTTATTATTAACCAATATACTGGCACTACTTAAAATTAACATGAACTTGCATATTGGAAAAATCAGGTCTGAGTATGAGTAGGTGCAGGTCCATTGCTTCTGACATTTGGTATAGGCTTTTCTGATTGAAAAGGATCAAGAAGTCTATTTTGAACAGAACTCTGTTGTGTGTTTGATCTGTGGTTTGTTATTTGCGTTTTTGATAATCCAATAGATACAATGGTGGAGGGGGGACTTGAACCCTGGACTTCTCCATTGGAAAGTCCAAGAGGGGCCAGTTGAGCTACAAGACTCTTGACACTTATTCTTTGCTTGTTTTTGCTGTAGCTCTGTTTTCAAAGTTTTGTTGTTCTGCAGCTGAAGCTGTTGTTGTACTCTTTATGCACACTGCCGTTTGTAGTAGTTATTGTGTTTGTTGAAGAAAAATTGTTTCTTTCACAAAAAAATAATAATATAAACTTCATAACCATAACCAAGCAACATAAGATGAAATTACTAATATGAACACACCCATAATAATTGTAACTTAAAAGTTATAACTGTCTTAACGATGTCTCAAGGCTATGCCTCAAGCACCTCTGAGAAACATTGAGAATTTGATATAGAACTGCATCTTCTTGGTTTCCATCATGTGCTTAAGGTAATCATACAAAACCACTTGGTGATTTGAAGGGAAAGAAGAGTATCACAATTAGCAGTTTGATTTGGTAGATAAAAACACTAAAGAAATTTATTCTTGTGCTAATAATTTATTTTTTTGTTCAGGTTTTCTACCATTATTCACAGCCACATACTGAGTACAATTTGCTTTCATATCTATTCTATTCACAGCCACATACTGAGTACCATATGTGAGACTCCGTACAGAGAGGAGGGAAAGTCTGCTCAGAAATGAATTAGCATTGAAGCACTGACAGATACAGAGGTTCCAAAGAGATGAAACAAAAGAATTTGGCAGCAAAACCCAGAGGTTGGGGAAGTTAGTTAATACCAGCACCAAGTATTTTAAGAGCTTAAATAAAATTGTATGATAATGGCAAGAGAAGCATCTTTGGATGCTCGGCACTCAGCACCCTTTGAGGTGCCTAAGGTTTGAACCCCACCAGCCCCCCTCCCCCTATTCACCTAGGAAAAAAAAAAAAAAAAAACTCGGCAAGGGCAAAAAGAAAAGGCACAAAAGGAATAAATGGAACAAAAGCTGTTGAAGGTGAATCATCTTTATATAAACAAAATAAGCCTACTAATAGATGCATATATTAAGAGCCACACAATGTAAACTTGGTTATACAACATTGACCATCCTGAAAATTTTATCAGTGAGTTTATGTTACAGATCTTAGCATATGAATTCATGATTCACACAAGTATCAGGAAGCATCCTTTAAAATAATTCAAAACTATGAAAAAGGAAACTACAATTAAAATAATAAAAAATTAATTGTTTAGATACTTATGCATGTTTATAAAGATACCTGGCAGGCTTTCTGTAATGCAGAATGTGTTTGATCAGATGCATAAACCACAATTTTTTCAAGGGCATTTTTGCCAAGCCTCCTTAAAACCTTGTCACGAGCAGCCAATAGCACAACTAAAACAGCTTCACTTGCCGTGCCCTGTATCACTCCACCACCTTGTCCTACAATAAAATTTGCAACATAACTCTGTAAACTTCAGACACTGGAAAACAATCCAATCCCAAAATATCAGAAACCTTGTATGCCCAAGCTTAAGGTTTAAATTTAACTTCCAAAAGCAGTCCAAATTCAATCTATAATAGAGTTCTGGACCTTAATCCAATTCATTACAATATTTGTACACCGTATCATCAGACTGTAAAAACATATTTTGACCCAAAAAAAAAACATATATCCTGCAAATTCAAAGATTCTTTAATTTAGTTCATTCACTTAAGGTTGGTGTATTCCTAATTGCAAGGTATGCTCATCTACCCAAGCATTAAAGAAATAGTATGTGGTTGAGATTGCTGAGATGATACAATATGTGTCGTATGGTTTCCACTACTACCAAATATTAATTGCATATAGCTCTTTTTTTCTTTTTTTGAAGGAAGAAATGTTTAAGTTCTCTGTCAACATCAGGAGGCCCCAGTGTTTCTCACTTGTCTATATCAAGCAGAATAGACACAAAACTTTGACTAGAGAAATAAAGAAGAAGAAGCAGGAGCAAAAGGAGCTACACCTTCAGTGTATTAACCCTTACCTGCTGAAAGGAACTCATCAGGCAGTTTAAGCAATTTAGCAAGCCAATCCAATACAATCATTTCAAGCTCTGTTGCTGCAGGAGAAGTTATCCAACTGAAACCCACAATGTTAAGACCAGCACTGAGCATTTCTCCTAAGAATCCGGCGATGCTGCTATTTGAGGGATAATATGCAAAATAGTTCGGGCTTTGCCAATGGGTTACTCCAGGTAATATCTTTGCCTGAACATCTGGAACCACACAAAAAAAAAAAAAAAAAAAAAAAAAAAGGGGGACATGAAATATGTTTTTATCAAAACAGAGAAGGGGGGGGGGGGGGGGGGGGGGTGGAATAAAAATTGAATTATAGATTAGACAGTTTAGCAAGACTCAATTGCATTCAACCAAAAATATAAGAATAAGTGAAGCACATAATCATGCTAGAAATTTATTTTCAAATTACTAGTATTTTATTATCCATGGAGTAATAGGGAAAAAAAAAAAACTAGTTGAGAAATGTCACCATTAAATATATCATCCAATGATTCTGGATGATTAGGTGCAGAATCTGGTAACATGTTACGAAGATAGCCAGGCTGCACAGAAAGAACCCATTCTTGATACCAAAGGAAGAAGTTCTATTGAAGAGCAAAATAAATTAGGCTGCAATATATAAAAGACAGAAGAAATAAAAGAGACACATCGCCAAGAGCCTTGTAGCTCAGTGGTATTGACTTGTCTCCTTTATAAAGAGAACTAGAGTTTAAATCCCCCTCCCCCATTTGTTGTAAGTTGTAACTATCAAAGGGTGAATGCTAGGCAAGCAAGACTATAACCCCCTTCCAAAAGAATCCAAATGATGAGCATTAAGGTTAAGGCCTTTGGAAATGACGCATACCAATATCTGTGGACCTATGTCATATACCAGCATTGGAGGTCAAAGGTACATCAAGGTCTTTCTTGATCATTATACCATCAAAAGTCAAAACTGGGCTTTCTATGCGGAAGTCTAAAAAAGATGAATCTCTAGAAAAATTGAACTATTTTATGATAGGGCAAGAATACACACACACATTTGAAACCAGCTCATTGGCACCAATTTCTAATGCTCGGACACTGAGAAACAGAAATCAATATGCCTTTCGAAAATGCTGGTTTTTCTTTATACATAGACATCACTAGTATAAATTCAAAGACACAAGTGTACGTAGAGAAATAGAGATTGCCAAAACCTGAACTTGGCTGAGAACAGGGAAATTCTCAATGGTTTTGTAGTAATCAGCAATGAAATCCACCATCTTATGTGCATGTTCTCTGAATTGCTCAGCATCCATTGGCTTCAAGTCACCATCCCTGATGAAGTGTAAAAGGCGAGACCCACATAACAAAATGATACAAACAAACATTAAAAAAATGCAATAAGCAAGACCCAGAAACGGAATTATCAAATAAACACACTCAGAACACAGAAACAAAAACCAACTAATGAAATTTTCATTTGGTGCTACATAGACAAAACAAACAAACTAAACCCAGAAATAAATAATTAGACAATACTCATGACTTACATTGTTAGTTTTGGGAGGGAAGCAAAGCAAGTGAGATGTAGATGAAGAAGAGTTTGAAGAACAAAGCAGGTTTTAGAAGGGTCAGCGAGAGCGAAGTTTATGAATATCAATCATACAAACAATCAAACAGGGCAGTAGGCTCAGCGTGGTAACTAATATTCGCTCTGGTTTCACCTGTGTGGACGTGGACAAAAAATCTTGCTCGTTTTTAACAACTGTTTAGCGTTGGTTCCACGAGGATTTTTTTGTCATTTTCATTATCCACCAGGACGGCAGGACCACCTCAAACTTGATGTAATATGAAAATAAACAGTCAAGTGCTAATTATGAACACATATACCATCCACAACTTTTATATATATAATAATATATACTATACTATATTATCAGACGTAATAAGTTAAAATTCTCTCAAAAAAAATATATATATTCTAAAGTTTTGAGGCATTTTGTTCATTTTAATGGTTTCGGGTGGGGGTGGGAGGGTAATTTTGGTCATTCTAATGATTTCCGGTGTATTTTTGTTAATATAGTGGTTTTCGGATTATTTTAGTCATTTTAGAGGTTTTACAGGTATTTGGTCATTTCTGAGGCTTCAAATGTATTTTGGTCATTCTAGTTGTTTTAGAGTATATTTCGTCATTTTAGAGGTAAGTATTTTGGTCATTTTAGTGGTTTCGAATGTATTTTATTCATTTCGGAGGTTTCGAGATATTTTGGTTGTTTGAGGTTTCAGGGTTATTTTAGTAATTTATTAGGTTTTTGGGGATATTTTCGTCATTTTAGAGGTTTTGGGGGTATTTTGGTCATTTTTAAGGTTTCAAGGGTATTTGTTCGTTTGAGAGATTTCAAGTGTATTTTGGCTAAGGTTTAGGGGTATTTTCTCATTTTCAGAGGTTTCGATGGTATTTTGCTTATTTTTGAGATTTCAATGGTATTTTGGTCATTTTAAAAGTTTTGGGGGGGGGGGGTATTGTGGTCGTTTTTAGGGGGCGTTTTGGTATTTTGGACATTTGTGGTGCATTTTAGTCATTTTGGCAGTATGTTTTTTGGACATTTTAGAGGTTTTTGGGTATTTTAAAGGTTTTTTGATAATTTGGTAATTCTCACAAGTAAAATAAATTTTTTTTTAGTGTGGGAAATTTTGACAAAAATACCCTTGAAATCACTAGAATTGCCAATATACCCCTAAAATAACCAAAATTCCCCCAAAACTACAAAACGTCGAAAAGAGAAAACTCTGAAACCTCTTAATTGACCAAAAGAGCCCCAAAATCTCTAAAATGACTAAAATAAGTTCAAAACCTCTAAATTGACCAAAACACACCAGAAACGGCTAGAATGAGTAGTCAAATCTCGATACCTCGTGAATGACCAAAACACCCCAGAAATGGCTAGAATGAGCAGTCAAATCTCGATACCTCGTGAATGACCAAAATGCTCCAAGCATCTAAAATGATTAAAAAATACACCTCAACATCGCTAAGATTTCCAAAATGTCCTAAAATCCTCTAAAATGAGCAAAAAATTTTGAAATTGGCTAAAATGCCCCCAAAATCAAAAAATGAACAAAATACCCCTGAAACCTCAAATGACAAAAAATGCCCACAAAACCTTTAAACTTGCAAAAACACCCCAAAACCTATAAAATGACCAAAAATATACATAAATCTCTAAAATGACCAGTATTCCCTTCAAATCTTTAAAATGACCAAAATATATTAACCTCTAAAGCCTCAAAAATGACCACAATACCCCTGAAACCACTTAATGACGCAGTATAACCCAAAAATTTTAGTTATTTTGACGGTTTCGAGTATTTTGGTCATTTTAGAGGTTTTAGGTTTTTGTGCTGATTCTAGAGGATTTGATGTCATTTGGTCATTTTTGCGATTTTAGGGATTTTATAGGTTTTGGGGTATTTGTAATCATTTTAGCGATTTTGTGGTATTTTGGTCTTTTTAGAGGTTTCAGGATCTTTTTGCTCATTCTAGAGGAATTGAGGGCACTTTGGTCATTTTGTGCTTTTAGGGGTATCATTTTAATCCTTTTATAGGTTTTGGGTGGTTTTCTTTTCTTTTCTTTTTTTTTTTTTTTTTTTTTTCGTCTTTTAGATTTTTCGGGGTATTTTTGGTCATTTTTACTGTTTTCAACGTATTTTTGGTCATTTAAGAGATTTCGAGATAATTTGCTCATTCAAGTGGTTTCGATGTATTTTTGGTTGTTCTAAAAATTTGAGGCATTATAGTTCATTTTAATGGTTTTGGGTGCGGGGGGGGGGGGGGGGTAAATTTTGGCCATTGTAGTGATTTCATGGGTATTTTTGTTATTATAGTGGTTTCAGGGTTATTTTCGTAATATTAGATGTTTTAGAGGTATTTTGGTCATTTATGAGGTTTCGAAGGTATTTTGGTCATTCTAGTGGTTTCAGAATATTTTTGTCATTTTAGAGGTTTCGGGGTATTTTGGTCATTTTAGTGGTTACGAAAGTATTTTGGTCATTTTAGGGGTTTCGAGATTTTTTTTTTTTGGTCAATTTTCAGGTTTTAGTGTATTTTTCATCATTTTAGAGTTATCAATGTATTTTTGCTCATTTCAGATGTTTTCGGGAATTTTGGTCATTTTATAGGTTTCATGGTATTTTGGTTGTTTATGAGGTTTCAGGGTTATTTTAGTAATTTATTAGGTTTTGGGGGTATTTTCGTTATTTTAGAGGTTTTGGAGGTATTTTGGTCATTTTTAGAGGTTTTTAGTGTATTTTGCTTATTTTTGAGGTTTCAAAGGTATTTTGGTCATTTTGAAAGTTTTAGGGGGGTAATTTGGTCGTTTTGCAGTTTTTGGGGGCGTTTTGGTCATTTTTTAGGTTTTTGGGATATTTTGGACATTCATGGTGCATTTTAGTCATTTTGGCAATTCTAAGGGTATTTTAAAGGTTTTTTGATATTTTAGTAATTCTCACAAGTAAAATATATATATATTTTTTTAGTGTGGGAAATTTTGAAAAAAATACTCTTGAAATCACTAGAATTGCCAATATACCTCTAAAATCACCAAAATTACCAAAATACCCCTAAAATCACAAAGCATTAAAAAACAAAACCCCCCGAAACCTCTTAACTGACCAATATGGCCCCAAAATCTCTAAAATGACTAAAATAACTCCAAAACCTCTAAAATGACCAAAACAACCCCGAAATAGCTAGAATGAGCAGTCAAATCTCGATACCTCGTAAATAAGCAAAATGCGCCAAACATCTAAAATGATTAAAAAATACACCTCGACACCGCCAAGATGTCCAAATTGTTCTAAAATGAGCAAAAAAAACTTGAAACCAACCAAAAAGTCCCCAAAATCTAAAAAAAGATCAAAATACCCCTGAAACCTCAAATGACCAAAAATGCCCACAAAACCTATAAACTTGCAAAAACACCCAAAAACCTATAAAATGACCAAAAACATACACAAATCTCTAAAATGACCAGTATTCCCTTGAAATCTTTAAAATGACAAAAATATATTAAAATATTTAAAATGACCAAATTAATATTTAACCTCTAAAATAGTCAAAAATATCCTAAAACCTCAAAAATTTTGGTTATTTTGACGGTTTCGAGTATTTTAGGCCCGTTTAAAAGTTTCAAGGCATTTAGTTGTTTACATGGTTTGGGATATTTTGGTCATTTTAGAGGTTTAAGCTTTTTGTGCTAATTTTAGAGGATTTGATGTCATTTTGGTCATTTTTGCGATTTTGGGGATTTTACAGGTTTTGGGGTATTTTTTTTATCATTTTAGCGATTTCGTGGTATTTCGGTCTTTTTTGAGGTTTCAGGGTCTTTTCGCTCATTCTAGAGGAATTGTGGGCATTTTGGTCATTTTGTGATTTTGGGGGTATCATTTTAATCCTTTTATAGGTTTTGGGGTTTTTTTTTTTTTTTTTTGCCTTTTAGATTTTTCGGGGTTTTTTTGGTCATTTGAGAGATTTTGGGATAATTTGCTCATTCAAGTGGTTTCGATGTATTTTTGGTTGTTCTGAAAATTTGAGGCATTATAGTTCATTTTAATGGTTTCAGGTGCGCGGGGGGGTAATTTTGGCCATTGTAGTGATTTTAGGGGTATTTTTGTTATTATATTGGTTTCAGGATTATTTTCATAATATTAGATTTTTTAGAGGTATTTTGGTCATTTCTGAGATTTCGAAGGTATTTTGGTCATTCTAGTGGTTTTAGAATATTTTTCGTCATTTTAGAGGTATCAATGTATTTTTGCTTATTTCAGATGTTTTCGGGAATTTTGGTCATTTTATAGGTTTCAAGGTATTTTGGTCGTTTGTGAGGTTTCAGGGTTATTTTAGTAATTTATTAGGTTTTTGGGGTATTTTCATCATTTTAGAGGTTTCGGGGGTAGTTTGGTCATTTTCAGAGGTTTTTAGTGTATTTTGCTTATTTTTGAGGTTTCAGGATTATTTTAGTAATTTATTAGGTTTTTGGGGTATTTTCATCATTTTAGAGGTTTTGGGGGTAGTTTGGTCATTTTCAGAGGTTTTTAGTGTATTTTGCTTATTTTTGAGATTTCAATGGTATTTTGGTCATTTTACAAGTTTTGGGGGGGGGGTAATTTGGTCGTTTTGGAGCTTTTGGTGGTGTTTTGGTTATTTTTTAGGTTTTTGGGGTATTTTGGACATTCCTGGTGCATTTTAGTCATTTTGACAATTCTAAGGGTATTTTAAAGGTTTTTTGATATTTTGGTAATTTTGACAAGTAAAATAATTTTTTTTTTTTAGTGTGGGAAATTTTGACAAAAATACCCTTGAAATCACTAGAATTGCCAATATAACCCTAAAATAACCAAAATTACCAAAATACTCCGAAAACCACAAAACGTCAACAAAAAAAAAAAAAAAAAAACCCTAAAACCTCTTAATTTACCAAAATTGCCCCCAAAAATCTCTAAAATGACTAAAATAACCTCAAAACCTCTAAAATGACCAAAACACCCAAGAAATGATTAGCAGTCAAATCTCAATATCTCGAGAATGACCAAAACACCCAGAAAACGGCTAGAATGAGCAGTCAAATCTCGATACCTCGTGAATAACCAAAATGCCCCAAACATCTAAAATGATTAAAAAATACACCTCGACATCGCTAAGTTGTCCAAAATGCCCTAAAATCCTCTGAAATGAGCAAAAAAACTTGAAACCGACCAAAATGTCCCCAAAATCTAAAAAATGAACAAAATACCCCTGAAACCTCAAATGACCAAAAATGTCCACGAAACCTCTAAACTTGTAAAACACCCAAAAACCTATAAAATGATCAAAAACATACACAAATCTCTAAAATGAACAGTATTCCCTTGAAATCTTTAAAATGACCAAAATATATTAAAATATTTAAAATGACCAAATTACTCTTTAACCTCTAAAATGGTCAAAAAAAATATCCTAAAACCTCAAAAATGACCATAATACCCCTGAAACCACTTAATGACACAGTTAACCCTAAAAAATTTGGTCATTTTAGAGGTTTCAGGTTTTCGTGCTCATTCTAGAGGATTTGATGTCATTTTGGTCATTTTTGCGATTTTGGGGAATTTACATGTTTTGGGGTATTTTTGATCATTTTAGCAATTTTGCGGTATTTCAATCATTTTAGAGGTTTCAGGGTCTTTTTGCCCATTCTAGAGGAATTGAGGGCATTTTGGTCATTTTGTGATTTTGGGGGTATCATTTTAATCCTGTTACAGGTTTTGGTATATTTTTTTCTAATGGACTTTTCGAGGTATTTTTGGTCATTTGAGAGGTTTCGGGATAATTTGGTCATTCAAGTGGTTTCGATGTATTTTTGGCTATTCTAAAGTTTTGAGGCATTTTGTTCATTTTAATTGTTTCGGGTGGGGGGGGGGGGGGTAATTTTGGTCATTCTAATGATTTCAGGGTATTTTTCGTCATTTTGGAGGTTTTAGAGGTATTTGGTCATTTTTGAGGTTTCGAAGGCATTTTGTTCATTCTAGTGGTTTCAGAGTATTTTTTTTGTCATTTTAGAGGTAAGTATTTTGGTCATTTTAGAGGTTTCGAGATTCTTGTTTTTTGTCATTTTTCAGGTTTTAGGGAATTTTCGTCATTTTAGATGTTTTGGGGAATTTCGGTCATTTTATAGGTTTCATGATATTTTGGTTGTTTAAGGTTTCAGGGTTATTTTAGTAATTTATTAGGTTTTGGGGGTATTTTCGTTATTTTAGAGGTTTTTGTGATATTTTGGTCATTTTTAAGGTTTCAAGTGTATTTGTTCGTTTGAGAGATTTCGAGTGTATTTTGGCTAAGGTTTAGGGGTATTTTTGTCATTTTTAGAGGTTTCGAGAGTATTTTGCTTATTATTGAGGTTTCAATGGTATTTTGATTATTTTAAAAGTTTTGGGGGGTATTGTGGTCGTTTTGTAGGTTTTGGGGGCATTTTGGTCATTTTTAAGGTTTTTGGGATATTTTGGACATTCGTGGTGCACTTTAGTCATTTTGGCAATTCTAAGGGTACATTTTAGAGGTTTTGGGGTATTTTAATGATTTTTTAATATTTTGGTAATTCTCAGGGGTAAAATAATTTTTTTTTTTTTTTAGTGTGGGAAATTTTGACAAAAATACCCTTGAAATCACTAGAATGGCCAATATACCCCTAAAATAACAAAAATACCCCCTCAATCACAAAACATAAAAAAAAAAAAAAAAAAAAAGAAAAGAAAAAAAAAGAACCCTTAAACGTTTAATTGACCAAAATACCCTTGGTCATTCTAATGATTACAAGGGTATTTTTGTTATTATAGTGGTTTTAGGATATTTTTGTCATTTTAAACGTTTTAGAGGCGTTTGGTCATTTCTAAGGTTTTGAAGGTATTTTGGTCATTCTAATGGTTTCAGAGTATTTTGGTCATTTTAGTGATTTCGAAAGTATGGATAATTACAGCAAACCCACCTGGGGTTTGACCCGTTTTCACTTTGCTTACCCGTGGTTTAAAACTTTACACTTTGCCCACCTGAACTTCAATTCGTTACCCATCCGTTACTCACATTTGGCTTTTCCGTTAGAAAACAACTTTTACAACCAAAACATAATATAACACGAATCAAAAAGTTAGGGTTTGAATTTTTTTGAAAGAGCTTGGAGGGTTTTGTGTCTCTATACAAGGACAAAGACAGCAACACATGTTTCCAGAGTTGAGTTCAAGGGTATGGTTCTGTGTAATGATCTATTTCTCTGACAATTAACATTAATCTTTCTCGTAAAATATTTAGCATTGGGAAAAAACAAAATCATGCGATAAAATTATAAATAATAAAGATATTCTTTGAAGTTAGCACTGTACTAGTTGAAAGCAAAAAAAAAAAAAAATACTAAATTTATTTCTCTATTGTGAAATAAATTCTAAATTTCTAATTTTTTTCCCCAAACACCTCAATGGCCCCCATAAAAAAAAAAAAACACCTCAATGGCCAAACCAAAATAAAAAAAAGAGGTATGAACACTCTTCACTCTTCAAACAAGCAGTGGGAGCAGCAGACAAGGTACAGCTAAAGCCATGGCAGTCGATCAAATCTCTCAGGCCGTTCAGTCCTTGTTTTGTTTTGTGCACTGCATGCTGGCAGTAGCGAGCAACGGCTCAAATAGAGAAGGCTCAAACAGCAGCAACGACCCAACACCAATGGCCAAACAACAGCGACCAAACACCAACAGCCAATTGGACCACCGCGTGATGGCAACAGCGAGCAATGGCGAGAAGGCTCGAGATATATGGGTCTGGGGTTTGGGCGAAGAAATCCATGGCTAATCCCCCTTTCTCTGGCCTTTGCTGGAACTCATTTGAAACCCTTTGATTCTCTCCTGCTACTTTCAATCTGTGAATGAGATTGGGTTTTGTGTTGGGTTTGGTTTTGGGGGTTTGTTAATGGTGGGTTT
Organism: Notholithocarpus densiflorus; assembly: GCA_030021035.2. Classification (NCBI taxonomy): domain Eukaryota; kingdom Viridiplantae; phylum Streptophyta; class Magnoliopsida; order Fagales; family Fagaceae; genus Notholithocarpus; species Notholithocarpus densiflorus. The sequence continues at coordinate 6,208,123 of JARYZH020000011.1, forward strand.
GGGTGAATTTTCTAGAGGGTTTTCTTGCATTAGATAGTGAATTAAGTTTTGGTTTGATAAAGGGGTTTGATTGAAAGGTTGGGATATAAAAATCTGAAATGGGTACAAAACCCCCCTCTTTGATCTTGTTTGTTTGAGTTTTTAATGTTATTTTTTGTTTTTAGAGGAGAGAGACATAACAGTGAAGATAAAATACATTTTTACCCCTGGTTTTAACAGAGGTGGGTAACGGATGGGTAACGGATTGAAGTTCAGGTAGGCAAAGTGTAAAGTTTTAAACCACGGGTAGGCAAAGTGAAAATGAGCCAAATCCCAAGTGGGTTGGCTGTAATTATCCCTCGAAAGTATTTTGGTCATTTCAGAGGTATCAAGGTATTTTTGCTCATTTTAGATGTTTTAAGGAATTTTGGTCATTTTATAGGTGATGGGATAGCAAAAATTACCATCTCTAGTTCGTCCATAGGGATCGTCCATGAGCATCAGTTAGCCAAATATTCATGAAGACCGCCTGAGTAAAAGAATCGTCCATGGGCAAAGCACATGGACGGTCATATAGCACCATCTATGAACAAAAGAATCGTCCATGGACGAAGCACATGGACGACCACATAACACTTGGGAAATCTTCAAGTATAAAGCCACTCATGTGTGTGGAGGATTCGTGCCACAAAATCTTGGAGCGGTTACCCAACCCATGTTCATCGCCACAAATTCCTCTTAAGTATGTAACTTCCACCAGCGGTTGTAACTTCTATAGCCGTTGAGGAAGTTATGTTCGAACTCACCGATTTCCACAAATCTTAGGGAAGTTACTAAGCCAATAACTGCCTCAAGGTTCTCTATATAAGAACCGGTCTGAATCAAACAAAAGTGAGTGCATTCTGAGATTTTTCTTCTAAAGTTGAAACTCTTTTCTTGGAAGAAACTAACTTAGTCATCGGAGGGTGTTTGGCCGGTCCACCCCAGTCCCCTTTGATAGTGTGTTCATCTTTGTAGGCCTTCGCAACCACCAATAGCCCACCGAAGCCGAAACATTCAGCCTACTGATTCTGTGCAGCATCAGTTGGCACCGTCTGTGGGGAGGAAAAACTTCGAGTTTTGCAGTTTTATCTTTCTTCGACAAAAGGCTGTATGGTCCGGACAAGATCAAAGGCCACTAGCCCAGGCCACCAAGAGAGTAGGGATACTTCTAGCAATCCCCACCGAGATCGCCAGTCAGCGCCTGTCACGCAGCCGCCTTCCATCCAACACATACAATCCATGGCAGCCGCCATGGCGGAGTTAACCCGTCAGAACCGAGAGTTGACTAGGGAGATTAATCTAAGGCAGCATCGTGAAGGATATGCTGAAGGACAAGCCCAGAGTCAAGAAGATAGAGGGGGAAATGCTGAGCCCGAAAGTCAATCAAGGGGCACTACTTCACGAAGAGTGCCACACTTGGAGAAAGAAATGGATCAGATGAGGAAGGTTATGGACGAGATGAGGGAGAACATGAGAAGGGAAAATCCCGTAGAAGATTTGGTTCATCGAACAGATTCCCTTTTCACGGCTTCCATCAATGGTCATCCTTTGCCCCCAAAGTTCAAAATGCCTTCCTTGGATTCATTCGATGGGACGCGTGATCCTTTCGATCATATTGCTACTTTCAAGACTACGATGCATCTCCAAGGGGTTCCAGATGAGATCATGTGCAGAGCCTTCCCTACCACCCTTAAGGGACCAGCGCGAGTGTGGTTCAACAAGATACCTCCAAGCATAGTCAGTTCCTTTGAAGAGTTGAGTAAGTTGTTTGTCAATAACTTCATTGGAGGGCAAAGGCACAAACGATCTTCGTCCAGCCTGTTAACTATAGAACAAGGAGAGAATGAAAGCCTGCGCTCTTTCATCACTCGTTTTAACAGGGAAGCCCTGAGCGTGGACGAGGTAGATGACAAACTATTCTTGGCGGCCTTCCATAACGGGGTTAATTCTGATTTATTCATTCACAAGCTTTATGAGAAGGAGTCTCAATCCATGGCTGAACTCGTCCATTCTGCCCAAAATTTTATGAATGCAGAAGACGCAATCATAGCTAAGAAGAGGAAGAGAGCTGAGAGGATGGAAGCAAACCCCGTGCGACACGCTGAGCAAGGTCCTCGTCCAAAAAAGGGACGAACGGAAAATAAGAAGGACCGAGATAATAGGAAGATGGGCCCCCCAGCAAGGAATCAGAATTATACACCCTTAAATGCCCCACTCGATCAAGTGCTCATGCAGATCAAGGATGATCCTTCCTTGAAGTGGCCAGAAAAGATGAAAGGAGATCCTAACAAGCGCAATAAGAATAAATACTGTCGCTTCCATAGAGATCATGGACATGACACGGACGAATGTTATGACTTGAAGCAGCAAATCGAGAATCTCATTAGACAAGAAAAGTTAAGGCACTTCGTCTGAAGGGATCATAAAGACGAGAAGATGAAGGGAAAGATGGAAGAATCATCACGGCCCCCACTTAGAGAGATAAGGATTATCATAGGAGGGACTTCGACTGGACAATCTTCCAAGTCAAAGAAGACGTATCTCAAAGTGGTGCAAAACGTCTAACTCTCTAGACGATCCCCAAGGACGAGAAGGACTGACGAGCCAACCATTTCATTCACCGACGAGGAAGCTGAAAGAATCCATCATCCACATGACGATGCAATTGTCATTACCTTACTTATCGCAGATTACACAACTAGGAGGATGTTGGTGGATAATGGAAGCTCAGCAGATATATTGTACTATCCTGCCTTCCAGTAGATGAGACTTGGACGAGATCAACTTCTTCTAGTATGCTCGCCTTTGATAGAATTTGGAGGAATGAAGGTGCAACCTGTGGGCACCATTACATTGCCCATAGTGGTGGGATCATACCCACAACAGATAACCAAGGAAGTCAATTTCCTCGTGGTGGATTGTTCGTTCTCATACAATGCTATTATTGGAAGACCGACTCTGAATAGTTGGAAGGCAGTAACGTCTACCTACCATCTATCAGTCAAATTCCCTACGGAGTACGGGATAGGACAAGCACAAGGAGATCAGTTGGTAGCTAGAGAATGTTATTTAGCCATGATGGCTTTGGACGAGCAGGTGCAGACAATGAGTATTGAGGAGAGAAGGTTTGTTACGGAGCCCACTGAAGTATTGGAAGATGTTCTTTTGCAAGAAGATGATCTTGAAAAATTCACCAGAATTGGAACAAGTATGAAGGAGAAGGCGAAAAAAGACCTCGTCCAGTTCCTGAGGAAGAGTATTAATGTTTTTGTGTAGAGTCATGACGACATGCCAAGAATCGATCCAAGTATAATTACTCATCGATTGAATGTATACCCCTCTTCTAAGCCTATTCGTCAGAAAAAGAGGGTGTTTTCTCTTGAATGAGATAAGGCTATCAAGGAAGAGGTTCAGAAACTGACCACAGCACAGTTTATCTAGGAAGTCTATTATTCGGATTGGTTAGCCAATGTGGTGATGGTGAAGAAGGCAAATGGCAAGTGGAGGATGTGCGTAAACTTCACTGACTTAAACAAGGCTTGCCCTAAGGATAGTTATCCTTTGCCACGCATTGACCAATTGGTGGACTCTACAGCTGGCCATCAGTTGTTGAGATTCATGGACGCCTTCTCAGGATATAATCAGATAAAGATGAACGAGGCAGACCAAGAAAAAACCTCATTTATTACTAGTCAAGGTTTGTTTTGTTATAAGGTGATGCCCTTCGGTCTAAAGAACACAGGGGCAACTTATCAAAGGTTGGTGAATCACATGTTCCGTCCACAGATAGGACGGAATGTGGAGGTGTACGTTGACGACATGCTTGTGAAGAGCTTAGACGAGGGAAGCCATTTGGACGATCTACAAGAAACCTTTGAAACACTTAAGCGATATAAGATGAAACTGAACCCAAGTAAATGTGCATTCGGAGTATCTTCAGGGAAGTTTCTAGGATTCATGGTTTCATAAAGAGGAATTGAAGCAAATCCAGACAAGATCCAAGCCATATTAAGCATGGAACCATCGAAGAACATCAAGGAAGTTCAATCCCTCACTGGGCGAGTTGCTGCTCTAAACAGGTTTGTTTCGAAAGTCATAGACAAGTGTTTACCCTTCTTCAAAGTCCTCAGGAAGGCATTCGAATGGACAGACGAGTGTCAAAAGGCCTTCCAAGACCTAGAGGACTATCTCACCACGGCTCTATTGTTAAGTCCGTCCGTGTAAGGAGAAGAACTGTATCTGTACTTAGCAGTGTCCCTACATGTCGTGAGTTCAGCGTTGATCAGGGAGGAAGAAAACATGCAAAAGCCTGTTTATTACACTAGCCGAGCACTCAGAGGAGCAGAAGGAAGGTACCCATTGATAGAGAAGCTAGCTTTTGCACTAATAATAGCTTCTAGGAAGTTAAGACATTACTTCCAAGTTCATGTCATCAATGTCATGACGGACCATCCGCTCAAGAAGGCAATGAACAAGCTGGAAGCTGCTGGACTACTGATTCAATGGGCAGTCAAGCTTAGTGAATTTGACATTCGGTACCAACCGAGAAATGCAATAAAGGCTCAAGCCTTGGCAGATTTCATAGCAGAGTTCACTCCAAGTTATGAGGACTTAGGCGGAAGAGAAGAAAATAAAAAATGGGTTGTCCATGTAGATGGATTGTCTACACTGCATGCTGAAGGTATAAGAGTTGTTCTGCAGTCACCAGAAGGAGACAAATTAAAGCACAAGATTCGCTTGCAGTACCAAACAACTAATAATGAAGTGGAGTATGAAGCCCTTCTTAAAGGGTTGGAGTTGGCTAAATCTGTAGAAGCAGACTCAATACTCGTCTTGGGAGACTCTCAGTTGGTCATAGGCCAAGTAAATGGAATATGTGAAGCCAATGAAGACAGAATGAAGAGATATTTAAAGAAGGTGGTACGCCTTGTGAAGAAATTCCAAGAAGCTGATTTTGTTCAAATCCCAAGGGAAAAGAACGTAGAAGCTGATACTCTGGCAAACGAAGACTCCGCAAATGAAGCAATGGACGAATTTGATGAAATACAATACATGCCAAGCATAGACTTTCTAGAAATGTGGCAGATAGATGGTAAAGAAAATTGGATGACTCCAATAGTATCATACCTGAAGGACGGAAGGCTCATAGAGGGGAAGGACGAAGTTAGAAAGTTTAGAGTTAAATCAGCCAGGTACACCCTCATGGACGAAGTGTTATACAAAAGAGGTTTTTCCCAGCCTTTTCTAAGGTGTTTGGCTCCGAACGAGGCGAACTATGTATTGAGGGAGGTTCATGAAGGAGCATGTGGTAACCATTCAGGAGCCAGATCACTCGTCCACAAGATCATCCGTGCAGGATATTACTGGCCAACCATCCAAGCTGATGCTAAGGCATATGTTAAGGTATGTGATCAATGTCAACATTTCAGTAATATTCCTAGACAGCCATTAGAGTATCTTACCCCAATGATGGTCCCTTGGCCTTTTGCACAATGGGGATTGGATATTTTGGGCCCCTTTCCAACCGGAATTAGGCAAATGAAGTTTTTGGTGGTGAGAATAGATTATTTCATTAAGTGGGTGGAAGCTGAACCCTTAGCAAATATTACACAACAAAATGTCAAGAACTTCTTCTGGAAGAACATTATATGCAGGTTTGGGGTACCTAGGGTACTAGTGTCTGACAATGGACGATAGTTCGACAACACACTTTTTAGAGATTTTTGTGAACAACTGGGAATCAAGAATCATTACTCCTCACCCTCCCACCCACAGGCCAACGGGCAGGCAGAAGTAGCAAATCGTTCCTTGTTGAAAATCATCAAGACTCGGCTTGAAGGGGCAAAAGGAGTATGGCCAGATGAATTACTAGGTGTTTTGTGGGCTTACAGAACAACAGTGAGGACCCCCACAGGGGAAACTCCATTCAAATTAGCTTATGGGAGCGAAGCAGTCATACCTGCAGAAGTGCACATGGCCAGCCATAGGGTGATGAACTATCAAGATGAAGAAAACGAAGAACAGCTTTGTCTTAATCTCGATCTTATAGACGAGGTAAGGATAGACATGGAGCAGAGAACAACAAGGTACAAAAATCTTATGGCAAAGCAGTATGATGCTATGGTGAAACCCAGGCATTTCAACATCGGGGATCTCGTCCTAAAAAGGGTTTTTTTGGCCATAAAAAACCCGGCCCACGGGAAGCTGGGACCAAATTGGGAAGGACCTTACAGGGTTATCAATTGCAAGAGGCAAGGATCCTACTACTTGGAAGCCCTGGACGGACGGAAGTTAGAACACCCTTGGAATGTTGAGCACCTGAGAAGATACTATCAATAGGGCAATAATGGACGAGCATTGTCACAGACGAGCTCCTTGGACGTTTGAAGTAATGTGTTGCCTAGTGTTATTTTCTCGTATTTGCTTACTACTACTACTATGTGTTTTATATGTATAAGTATTTTGTGCTACTCATGAACGAATTTGTGTTGTATAAGTATTTTTAATTCCCTAAAAGCACTAGCTCTCTAGCATATGCCATGCCCGTGGACGAATGTTTGCATAGTGTGGATTTCCAAATATATATATGGTGTATTTTTAAGTATATACGTAATTGTATGGGAATCCTTCATTTTTTGTAATTTCATTCAGAGTGATCCACGAAAGGCAAACAATCAAGGACGAATAAAATCCTTGGATGCAAGGATGTATCGTCCATAAGCTTTCCTTAAAGAAAGGATAAAGCAACAAGGATAAACCTAAGGTATGTCCGTCTAAAGCTTAAGACGAGATGAAACCTAAGGAATGATCGTCTAAACCAGGGACGAATAAAAGCCCATAGACGAATCTAACAAGCCTAACAATCCAAGTCAAGGACGAGTATTTGCTGGGAACGATTTAGCTAAGGACGAGTAAATGATATCCCAAATTTGGATAACAAATAAAGCCAGCAAAAAGGCACATCATTCATGAACGATCTGTACTTGAATGACGAACATGAAGGATTCATTTTACTCTATTTTGGTGATGTAAAAAGAAATTCACCCAAATACTCAGGACGAGGTAAAATGATTTCCTAAGTGGACGACCCACACAACCATGGGAATGATATGGACGATGTGAATAAAGTTCATACATAAATCTTTAAACATATTCAAACATAATGAAGGTGAAAATGGAAAACATTCATTCATTCACTCATTCATAGAATTTAAAGAAGGGTGGACGACCAACGTCCAAAAACCCTTCAAAGTTATGTAAAGACAATGTAATTGATTGTATATAAGGTTCGTCCATAAACTTAGACGAGATAATTGTGCTTAGATAAACTTGAATAAAAAAAATATAAAAAAAAAGAGAGCAAAAACAAAGCCCAAAACAACGGGCACCTCCAATAAAGACAAAATAAATTTTCTAAGGAAAATATAAAATTACTTGGATAAACCACTGGGGGCACCACCCCCAGACTTGGGATCGTCCTGGGTCACTTCGTTATTAACATCGTCCATTATGTTGACGTCCTCAGAACTCGTCTGCAACAAGGAGCTTTCAATAGCAAGGGGAACCTTGAAAGAATCAAAGTCCAAGTCAGGAAATGTTTCCTTGGCGTCAGCATGAAAGTCCTCAAAGCCAGCTGCATAGTGACTGTCTAGACGATTCTTGTACTCGTTAGACTTCTTGAAGGCTGCTATGGCTTCCTCACGTGCTTTCTCCAAGGACAAGGCAAACCCAGAGACTTGTCCTTCCAAGTGAGCAATGTGAGTGTCTCTTTCAAGGGCATCTGTTTTAAGCTCCTCCACCTCGTTCTTCAGCTTCGTCTCACTTGCTTGCAGACAATTGAAATTTTCAGTCAACCTAAGCACCTCCCCTTTTTTAGCAGAATTTCATTGTTCAGCTCCTTAGCCTTATCCTTAGCGGTCATAGCCTCTGAAGCGAGCTCCTTAGCCTGGCAGGTCGCTATATAAAATTTTGACATAGCCTGTGTATGGACGAAGGGAAGTTAGACATTTTACTTGAAAATTTGAGTGAAAATACACAAGGACGAATGAAACAAACCTTAAAGAGGTCATGGATGCCAGAACGTTCAAACTCTTTCACTGACATGTTATAACATGAATTAACTTCACTGTCAGTAATTAGTTCTTTGAACGTCCTCCATGCATAACTCTCATCCAGCACCAGGTTGGAAGGACGCTCAGATGACTCTGACAGATGAGGCTTAGGAGGAGCCTTGGTTGGAGGAGGATCAGTTTGGACGGGATGAACTGTTTGGACGGGCTCCAGATCTACTAGAGGATCGTCCAGGTCTACCGTCAGAGGGGCAAACTTGGGGACCTTGGGAAGAGAAGTCTTAGCAGGTTTTTGCTTCTTAGGACCTCGACGACTTGGAAGGTCGTCCAGATCCACAGCACTGGATATAGACTTAAACTTTCTCTTCCCTGTCTGGACGGAAGATTTTTGGACGACTGGAGGTGCAGTGGCATCCTCGTCCCCACTAGTGATGGTTTTTTCTCTATTCTCCCTCATCGTAGCCATCCCTGTGGCGAGGAAACTCAAAGTTAAAAAAAAAAAAAAAAAAAAAAAAAAAAAAAAAAAAAGAAAAAAGAAAAAAAAGAGAGAAGAAGAAGAACGGACAATGCTTAATTCGACGAGTGGTTTCCTCGTGACCAAGATTTTCAGCAGTAGGTACTGGGCTAAGTCCCCACATAGCTAGACGACTGAGAGTCACTAGATCGTGAAAAGTTCTCCCAGGGAAGGCACGTACTTGGTCAATTCGATCCAAGTAAAGTTTGTCCAAGCGTGGTCGAACAACAGCTGCATCAATAAAAAAAAAAAATGGTTAGACGACTGAAAGTTTGAAAATATGTAGAGAAATGAAATAAAATGGGAAGGAAACATACCCTCAGGACGAAGGCGACCTAGAGGGCTTATGAAAGGTGGGAAGGGGGCATTACCCACATCGACTGGGTCCCCAACCCAATTTCCGGAAATAATAAAAAATTATGTTTTCCAGAGCCTGTCAGACGAGCTACGACCCTTTATTAAACTATAGTAAGAGCCCCTAGACTTGAACTGGTAAAAACCAGCAGACTTCTTTATCTCAGAGGGCTTATAACAGTAAAGGAACTCGTCCACTGTGATAGGACAGTCCCCTTCCAATGCCTCACGCCATAGCACTTGCATGGCAACTACCGTCCTCCATTCATTGGGGTTGAGTTGGTTAGGTCCAATACCCAACCTATGGAGAAGGTCCCTACAAAAAGAATTTAGAGGAAACCTAAGGCCAACTAAGAGATAAGAGGTGTATACTCCTAAGCCAGAAGAAGGAGAACAACACCATTCTCCTTCCATGGGTAGACGAGGCTGAAGCTCTTTAGGGATCTGATATCTATCTACAAGAGTTTTCAACTTAGCAGCATCTAAAATGGATGCTAATTCAAGGGCACAACTATAAATAATGTTTTCCTCTTTCTCCTCCTCGTCTTGAGGAGGGCTAGGTGGTTGCCTGGACGAGCTAGCCCCAGATTTAGAAGCCATCCTACGTTGTAATTCCTGGAATTCCTCCAAGGGAATACCAGGAACCCCAGACGAATAGTGCTCGTCTGAAGAATTACTACTGGCTGCACTACTCTCACTACTCTCATAACTACCCTCACTCCCAAAAGAAACGTCCTGGTACTCGTCTATCTCTTTCTCTAAACTACCACTAGACGAAGACATGACAAATAAAGAAAGATTAAGACAAAAACCTAAGAAGGAAGAGGAAATACCTGACAACTAGGAGGAGGGCTAGACGAGGATCTTAGACGAGATGGCAGAAAGAAAATTATCAGAAATGTGAGGGGCAAGAAAGAGAATGTGCCTATTTATAGGGCCCGGATGTGGGGCCAACGAAGCGACACCACCCATTAAGAAGACGACACGTGGCAGTCCCTTTGAAAAACGCAATCAACGCGACAGGTCAACCAATTAAATCATGACACGTGGCTCTATAAAAAAAAAAAGAAAAAAAAAGAAGAAGAGGAAGCATCAGTTATGTCAGAACCATAAAGGAGTGAACTAAATCCCCACAACATCCTTGGACGACCCTTGGACAAGGGGGCAACTGATGGGATAGCAAAAATTACCATCTCTAGTTCGTCCATAGGGATCGTCCATGAGCATCAGTTAGCCAAATATTCATGAAGACCGTCTGAGTAAAAGAATCGTCCATGGGCAAAGCACATGGACGATCACATAGCACCATCTATGAACAAAAGAATCGTCCATGGACGAAGCACATGGACGACCACATAACACTTGGGAAATCTTCAAGTATAAAGCCACTCATGTGTGTGGAGGATTCGTGCCATAAAATCTTGGAGCGGTTACCCAACCCATGTTCATCGCCACAAATTCCTTTTAAGTATGTAACTTCCACCAGCGGTTGTAACTTCTATAGCCGTTGAGGAAGTTATGTCCGAACTCACCGATTTCCACAAATCTTGGGGAAGTTACTAAGCCAATAACTGCCCCAAGGTTCTTTATATAAGGACCGGTCTGAATCAAACAAAAGTAAGTGCACTCTGAGATTTTTCTTCTAAAGTTGAAACTCTTTTCTTGGAAGAAATTAACTTAGTCATCGGAGGGTGTTTGGCCGGTCCACCCCGGTCCCCTTTGATAGTGTGTTCATCTTTGTAGGCCTTTGCAACCACCAGTAGCCCATCAAAGCCGAAACATTCAGCCTATTGATTCTGTACAGCATCAATAGGTTTTATGGTATTTTGGTCGTTTGTGAGGTTTCAGGGTTATTTTAGTAATTTATTATGTTTTTGGGGTATTTTCGTAATTTTAGAGGTTTTGAGGGGTTTTGGTCATTTTTAAGGTTTCAAGTATATTTTGTTCGTTTAAGGGATTTCAAGTGTATTTTGGCCGTTTTAGAGGTTTAGGGGTATTTTGGTCATTTTCAGAGGTTTCAAGGGTATTTTACTTATTTTTGAGGTTTCAATGGTATTTTGGTAATTTTAAAAATTTGGGAGGGGGGGTATTGTGGTCGTTTTGCAGGTTTTGGGGGTGTTTTGGTCATTTTCTAGGCTTTTGGGATATTTTGGACATTCATGGTGCATTTTAGTGATTTTGGAAGTTCTAAGAGTATTTTGGTCATTTTAGAGGTTTTGGAGTATTTAATGGTTGATATTTTGGTAATTCTCATGAGTAAAATATATATATATTTTTTTTTTTTCCTGGAAAATTTTGACAAAAATACCCTTGAAATCACTAGAATGGCCAATACACCCCCAAAATTACCAAAATATCCCCAAAACCTCTTAATTGACCAAAATAGCCATAAAATCCCTAAAATGACTAAAATAACCCCAAAACCTCTAAAATGACCAAAACACCCCTGAAACAGCTAGAATGAGCAATCAAATCTAGGTACCTCGTAAATGACCAAAATGCGCCAAACATCTAAAATGATTATAAAATACACCTCGACATTACTAAAATGAGCAAAATGCCCTAAAAGCCTTTACAATGAGGAAAAAAACTTGAAACCGACCAAAATACTTCCAAAATTTAAAAAACGGTCAAAATACTGCTAAAACATCAAATGACCAAAATTACCTATGAAACCTCTAAGCTGGCCAAAAAACCCAAAAACCTATAAAATGATCCAAAAAAATAAATACCCACACCTTTAAAATGACCAGTATTCCCTTGAAATCTGTAAAATGACCAAAATATCATAAAACCTTAGAAATGACCACAATACCCCTGAAACCACTTAATGACACAATATAACCCAAAAATTTTGGTTATTTTGTAGGTTTCACGTATTTTAGGCCCGTTTAAAAGTTTCAAGGTATTTAGTCATTTAGATGGTCTTGGGATATTTTGGTTATTTTATAGGTTTCAGGTTTGGGGGAATTTTAATCATTTTATAGGTTTTGGGATATTTTTTATCATTTTAGCGATTTCGCGGTATTTCGGTCATTTTAGAGGTTTCAGGGTCTTTTTGCTCATTCTAGAGAAATTGAGGGCATTTTGGTCATTTTGTGATTTTAGGGGTACCATTTTAATCATTTTACAGGTTTTGAGGTATTTTTGTCATTTTAGAGGTTTTAGGAGTATTTTGGTCATTTTTAAGGCTTCAAGGGTATTTGTTTGTTTGAGAGATTTCAATAAAAAATGACCAAGTTACCCCGTAAACCTAAAAATTTACCAAAATACCCCATAAAACTAAAAAGTGATCAAAATACCCTCAAAAACTAAAAATTAACCGAAATACCCCTGAAACCTAAAAAATGACCAAAATACCCCCCGAAACCTAAAAGTGACCAAAATATCCTTGAAACTTAAAAAATGACCAAAATACCCCGAAACGATAAAAATGACAAAATCGCCCCTTAAACCCATAAGACAATAAAAAATACACCCTAAACCTAAAAAATGATCAAAATCCCCCCTAATACTAAAAAATGACCAAAATACCCCCTAAACATAAAAATGACCAAAATACCCCCAAAACCTAAAAATTGACCGAAATATCCCTAAAACCTAAAAAATGACTAAAAGACCTCCAAAACCTAGAAAATTACCCAAATAGCCCCAAAATCTAAAAATTAACGAAACTCCCCTAAAACCTAAAAAATTAGTGCATTCCCGCGAAACTTACAAAATGACTGAAATACTCTTAGATCCTTTAATTTGACGAAAATACCCTTGAAACATCCAAAATACTCCAAACCTCTATTTTGGTAATTTTGGAGGCTTCGGGTGTATTTTGTTCATCTTATAGGATTAGTGGTATTTTGGTCATTTTAGATATTTCGAGCGGTATTTTGGTCGTTTTAGAGGTTTAGAGCTATTTTGGTCGTTTTAGAGGTTTCATGATATTTTTGGTAATTTTAGCGGTTTCGGGTTATTTGTGTTCATTTGAGAGGTTTTGAGTGTATTTGGGTCATTTTAAAGGTTTAGGGGCATTTTTGTCATTTTATAGGTTTGAGGGTATTTTGGTCATTTTTAGGTTTAGGGGATATTTTGGTCATTTTTTAGGTTTAGCGGTATTCGGTCATTTTTAGGTTCCAGGGGTATTTTGGTCATTTTTTAGGTTTAGGTGGTATTTTGGTTATTTTTTAGGTTTTGGGGGTATTTTGGTCATTTTTAGGTTTCAGAGGTATTTTGGTCATTTTTTAGGTTTAGGGGGTATTTTGGTAATTTTTAGGTTTCGGAAGTATTTTGGTCATTTTTTAGGTTTAAGGGGAGTATTTTGGTCAATTTTTTGGTTTAGGGGGTATTTTGGTAATTTTTAGGTTTCAGGAGTATTTTGGTAATTTTTTAGGTTTCGAGGGTATTTCGATCATTTTTTAGGTTTAGGAGGGGTATTTTGGTCATTTTTAGGTTTAAGGGACATTTTGGTCAATTTCTAGGTTTAAAGGGTATTTTGGTAATTTTTAGGTTTTGGGGATATTTTGGTCATTTTTAGTTTCAAGGGTATTTCGATCATTTTTTAGGTTTATGGGGTATTTTGGTCAATTTTAAGGTTTCAACGGTATTTTGGTCATTTTTAGGTTTTAGGGGTATTTTAGTAATTTTTAGTGGTTTTTGATCATATTTGGTCTTTTTTTTTAAGTTTAGGGGATATTTTGGTAATCTTAAAGGATTTTAAGAGTACTTTGGTCATTTTTAGTTTTAGTGGCATTTTGGTAATTTTGATTATTGGGTAATTGAGTGGGTTGAGGTTTACGCATAATAATTGGGTTGGGTTGAGTTTGGGTTAGAAGTAATTAATTAAATGGGCAATAAAACTTTCATGTAGGGGTGTGTCAGTTTAGTTTCGGTCAGTTTTCTAAGTGTTGGCCAACCAAAACTGAAATTTTCGGTTTGTGAAATTCTCAACTGAAACCGACTGAAGTAATTGGAAGACCATCGGTTTCGGTTGGATTTCGGTTTCGGTCGGTTTTGGTGGGTTTTTTCGGTTTCCTTATCATTTATTTTCTAAGAAAGCAAACAAAGAAAAAAAATTAACAAACCCAGAAAATATTAACAAACCCAGAAACCCAGAAAATATTAACAAACCCAGAAAATCCCTTTGCTTTCCCACATTTTCTCACCACCCAAACACCAAGCACCAAGCAAAGTAGCAAACACAAAACCAAATAAAAAAAGAAAAAAAAAAGAAAAAAAAAAAGAGAGAGAACGACGAAGCAGCGTACCGGCGAAGAAAGCAAACAAACCCAGAAAATAACGGCGAAGCAGCGTACCGGTGGGTTTTTTCGGTTTCCTTATCATTTGTTTTCTAAGAAAGCAAACAAAGAAAAAAAATTAACAAACCCAGAAACCCAGAAAATATTAACAAACCCAAAAAAATTAACAAACCCAGAAAAAATTAACAAACCTAGAAAATCCCTTTGCTTTCCCACGTTTTCTCACCACCCAAACACCAAGCACCAAGCAAAGTAGCAAACACAAAACCAAAAAAAAAAAAAAGAGAGAGAACGACGAAGCAGCGTACCGGCGAAGAAGTGTACTGAAGCAGTGTAATAGAGAGAGAGAAACGGCGGCGTGATGGAGAGAGAGAGAAATGGAGGCATGACACTATGACAGAAAGAAAGAGATAAGGAGGAAGAGAATGACTGGAGAGGGAAAGGGGAGAAGAGAACGGCTGCTATTGAAAACTGAAGTGAAAGAAAAATGCTGAAAATAAGATTAGGGTTATAAAGCAAACCCCAAAACGACGTAGTTTTGGTAATAAGGAGAGGAAAAATAAAAAGGCTATTACTAAGGGTCGAACCTGGGCTGACTGGAGACAAGCGCGTGTCCTTGCCACTAGGATACTATGAACTTTGTTGAAATAATTTGTACAAATTAGTATTTAATATATTTCGGTTCGGTCGGTTCGGTGTATTAGAATTTGCTACCGAAAATCGAACCAAAATTTTTGATTTTTTATATAATAAAACCGAAACCGAACCGAAATTTTTGATTCGGTCAGTTTGAAGCAGTTTTTTTGGTTCGTCAGTTTTTTGCACACCCATACTTCCATGGAATCAACCCAATTATGTCCACTAAAAACCCACTCATTTGATACCTTAGTCACGACTCACATCCCTAAGTCAAAAAACTAGCCAGTGCCCAGTAAAAAAGCAACCAATCAATGGTCACACGAATCCACGATGCTCCTGCGATCTCTAAGCCTAAGCCATGGATATGAAACTTTCACTCTAAGACTTAGACCTAATCGTCCAGCAAAGAACAGACTATCAAAGATCATCAAATCTTGCGCTCCCAGAAAGGACCTTCAAGGCCAATCCGTTGCTGTAAGAGTTTCTCTATAGCCTTTAATTCATGCTCCGCATTTTTAAAATTTTGCTTTAGCTTATTATTTCACCAACAAATTGATTATTATGCTATCTATCTCTTGCATCACAATTGAGTTTTCTCCATGTAGTAAAAATTAGAGGAACTTACATTTTATATACGGGTGCTCTTAGGGTATTTGATAATGAACCATTTTAAGAAAATTTAATACCACTTTCACAGATGAATATAAAAAACTGTGATAAAATGTTAGTTTTTTTTTTTTTCCTCATAAAAAGTTTATGAAAATAGTTACTAAACCAGTGCCATCAGGTCATCCATTGACTTTCCCCTTTGTATATATACAATGTGAGAAGGGAATTTGTTCATTTGCTGAGCTGCGCAGTCACATTCTATTATTTTTATTGCCTTCATAATTTGGATGAAGGGAGTGAGAAGAATTTGGAATTTGTGATGTCTTATGATTTTATAGAGAAACTGGTCAAAAACCCATCTTGTTGAGTTGATGAATTTATCATATTTGTTTTGCTGATTCTAACATTGAATTATGAATTATTGATAAAAATAAAAGAAACCATTTTATATGGTAAGATTATTGCAAAAGCAACCTTATGGAATTGGAAATTGTCTTTTATTTATTTATTTTTATCTAAAGCTAAAATAGAAATGGACAATGCACACTTTTTCACAAGCTAAAATAAGATAAGTTGTGGAAATGCTTTTGAGTCACTATTGAATTTATGTCTAGTTACCTGGAATGTGCTAACTGGTGTTGTTGGATATGTGCACGTTGGAGTTGATTGAATTGTTTCATTAAATTGTAGATCATTGGTCTGGGAAAATCTGGAAGAGCTGCTGCTAGGCTTGCTCTTGCGAGAGGTGCTTCAGTTCTAGCAATTGATGAAAATAAGAATTTGGGTCTGTTAGAGGTAAATTTGCATATCCTTTTTCATAACTTTTTTCATGATTCTCTTAAATTTAAATGTCGCTTAAAATAGGTCTCCTCTGTCTCTTTTCCTATCTACCTATTTATATGATTGTAACGGTCCCATTGCTTATTGGTTGCAGCAAGATCCTCTTTTTGAAGAGTATAGTGGTTTGAGAACAATTCTTGGAAACCTTGATGTACAGCTACTTAAGGATGTTGATTTGGTGGTTGTTTCCCCTGGAGTTCCACCAGAAAATTATGGTCTATCCACATTGTTGGAGTCAGTAAGTCAATTAATTTATATGATTGACGTTAAAAATGAAGGAAAAAAACCATATTCCTATATTTGAACAAGAAAATGGAAAATGCACTGTCTCCCTTCCACACCAGGGCAAATAAAAAATTGCTTTAAATATTATATAATGACATGCTTTTATATACTTGTTTCCACCTGCTTTCAACTTATGAAATTTGAACCCTCTTAAATATTTCATGTCCTTCATTGAAGTTGTTCTACATGATGCTGTTATCCACCAATTCAAAAAGTTATGCATAACAATGCAGATCATATAAGAAAATAAGCAATTAGACTGATGGTTTAAATATTTTAATTTAATTATGGAGTCCTTACCAACAATGCTAAATTCTCTGTCATGAATATTTGTTTTTCTGAATATTTTTTTTGTGACCCGTTTTGATAAAAAAAAAAAAAAAAAAAAAAAATGCAGGGACAGCGGATAATGTCTGAGTTGGATTTTGCTGCAGAAATTCTTCCAAAAGATATCAAGATTTTAGCAGTGACTGGAACCAATGGAAAATCAACTGTAGTTACTTTTGCTGGACAGGTTTTACAAGTCCCTTTCTCTTTGTTTGTATGTATATATGTATGTATGTATGTATGCATGTATGCATGTATATGTATTTAGACATTATAACTTCTTTGTTAGATGTTTTTTTATTGTGAGCTATAGCAGAAGAAATTAGAATCCGATTTTGCTGCTTATAAAGGTATAATTTCCTTTGTGGGAGTTCAAGATGAAAAATTGAAATAAAATGACAAATGAGTAAGATGCTAAATTTTTGTCCCCAGAGCATTGTAGCTCAAACGAAACTTCCTATCCTCATAAGTAAGCATAGTTTAATGAAGAAGCCATAGTTTTATGATTTCTTTGCACTAAAATATCAGTTGGCATTCATGTGACAGCTAGTGCCTAGATGAGTCTTAACTCTTAAGTATAGTTTACTTGATTTTTCTTTACTTTTAGTTAATAGTGAATTACTGTGAAGTTAACTTTAATTAAAGAGATCCTTTTTTTTTGGGTAATTCCTTTGGCTATATTACTTATGAGTCCTGAATGTGCAAGGTATTTTTTCCCCAATAAAATTATATTACATTTAAAAAAAAAATGAATTGAAGCAATTTAGAAAGTTCAGGGTTTTGATTGAAACCTTAAAATCTA
The DNA here is from genome assembly GCA_030021035.2 of Notholithocarpus densiflorus. NCBI lineage: Eukaryota > Viridiplantae > Streptophyta > Magnoliopsida > Fagales > Fagaceae > Notholithocarpus > Notholithocarpus densiflorus. Next base: position 6,225,832 of record JARYZH020000011.1, read on the forward strand.
GTGTTGGATTTGAAACCATTCCCAAACTATGTGAATTGGCGACCACTTAAAAAAAACAGAAAACATATTTTAAAGAACGAGAAGTGTTGTTTGTTGCTCTCAAAATAGAAAATGTGTTAACCACCACCAAATTTCTTGTATCTGTTAAACCCTAACCCCATTTCTTGTCTCTCGAAAATGCAATTCACTCTAATGCTCCTATTCTTTATTTGAGAAGCACCAAATAATTCTATAAAATCAGATGCCATGTTGATTTCCCACTATCGCTTGTACTCTTCCTAGGCACACTATTCTCCTCTACAAATTTTCAACACTATCTTGGATCTTATTGATATACACTTATCTTTGACTTCTATAATATAGGAAATCCCTATTACTGAAGTACATAAATATCCTTGACTCTAGGAAATTAAATTTATTTTTAAATAAATCAAAAGTTGGGTGGTGGGGGGGACTTCAACTCTGGACATCTTCGTTGGAAATACCAAGAGGTGCTAGTTAAGCTATAAGGCCATTGGCCTAGGAAATCAAATAAAATAATAATAATTTAATTAACTAATAAGAGCTAAAATGAAATCCAATCAACCAATAATAAAATACAATTGACTTCTAAAATTATGCAAAACCAAATTAAAATAAAATGTCTTTACACTTCCCACATCATTCTCCCCTAATTGGGGAAAACTCATCATTGAGTTCTGAGATGGTGAAGGATAGCTGATAAGAATGTCACAAGTGATACTTGCACCAATTCTTTAAGCACCTTTGGTGGCATTGTGAAGAAAAATGCTTTGTGTTCCACCACATCATTAAATTAATCTAGAATGATAAAATTAATTGTTAGAATCAATGTTGCAAATGAGCCTTATCTCGATCCACAGAAAGCAATCGTATTAAGCTCCACCTTTATTTCTTTAATGCCTAAAAAAAAAAAATGCTTCCAATATCAGAGACTTTCGACCCATCAATTTAGTGGCAAACCGGCTAAAAGGGGTTTTACATCAGCTTATTTCCGAGTCTCAAAATAGTTTTGGTAGGTGGGAAATTTACCCATGGGGAAATTTATCCATGCCCTACCTTGGTATGCCATTGTGTGCTTATCATAAGTCTGTTTCTATTTGGAACCCTATATTGGAAAATTTTGACCAAAGATTGGTAGGTTGGAAGAAGTTGTATCTTTCTAAAGGTGGTAGGTTGACTTTGCTTAAAAGTACGCTTTCGAGCTTGCCTACCTACTACCTCTCGTTCTTTACTATTCCTACTAGTGTGGCAAATAGGATTGAGAAGATGCAACGGAACTTCTTATGGGGTGGTATGGAGGATGAGTCTAAAAAATTCACTTGGTGAGATGGACAAGGTTTGTACCCCTATGCCTAATGGTGGGCTAGGGATAAGGAAGATTACCATGTTCAACAAAGCTTTATTGGGGAAATGGTTGTGGTGGTTTGGGAATGAGGAGACATCGCTTTGGAGGCAGTTGGTAGAAGGAAAATATGGGTGGATTGCAGTCAAAATTGGGTAGGGGTTCTTATGGTTGTGGTTTATGGAGGAATATTCATAAGGGCTGGGAAGTTTTTAGTCATTTTACCCGGTTTAAGGTTTGGATGGGGAATCGGTTGAAGTTTTGGTATGATTGTTGTTGTGGTGATCAATCTTTGAAAGAGGCTTACCCGATTCTATATGACATTGCTATTGATAAGGAGGCTTCGGTCGATTCTTCTTTGATTAGGCAAGGGGTGGGGGAGAGGAGGATATGGGATGTTAGATTTTTTCGTGACTTTAACAATTGGGAATTGGAGATAGTAGTGGACTTTCTTCATATTCTGGTGTCTAATTCTCTTGCTAGTGATGGTGGTGATCTTATGTGGTGGGTGCCAAAGAAGAAAGGGGTATTTGATATTCGCTCGTTTCATAATACACTAAGAGGTTCCTCTTCGGTCATATTTCCTTGGAAAGGTATCTAGGGCGTCTAGGTACCTAGATGGGTTTCTTTCTTTGTTTGGACTTTGGCTTGGGGGAGGATTCTCAATGGTGATAATTTGAGGAGGAGAGGTTTCCCTATTGTTGATTGGTGTTATATGTGTAGGGGTAGTGGAGAGACTGTAGAAAGGAATGGAATAATTATAAGGGAATGCCTATTCCATTCCCTCCTAAGCATTCCTTTCAAAAAATAAGAGGAAATTCTGATTTATTTAATGAAATGGAGATCAAATACTGAATTATCTACATTTTGGGGGGAAAAAAAAGACAAATAAAAGGTGAATTATATACTAGTGAAATTATATATTTCTTACTCTTCCATTCCTTGTTTTATAAACTCTTAAAACATACTATAAAAATACTCCATATTCATTCCTTTATGATCTACCCATTCCATTCTTTTATAAACTCCCAAACATGGTGTAAGAGAATTACTAATAATTATTGCTTGAGTAACTTTGATTCCTTGCCATTTCTAAATTCATCTTGTTGCAATGTGAATTTGCTATATTCTTTATTAATTATATTTTTGTGATCATTTTAAGTCAGATGCTTAATCATTTTGGCATTGAGGCGTTTGTTGGGGGAAACCTTGGAAATCCACTCTCGGAGGCTGCTTTTCTGTGCTTATCACCTTCTATGAAGCCTGGGTTTCAGGTGAGTCTGATTGTAAGAATCATTTCTCCTTCCACTCAGATATATTTAAAATGTCATTTTACAAGTATTTATCTGCGAATTTCATTGTCCTTTGAAGTCAAGGTCAACTTTAATGGTTCATTTCTCTTTCAGGTTGCTGTTGTGGAGGTTAGCAGTTATCAAATGGAAATTCCCAACAAGTACTTCTGCCCTTCAGTGAGTCAGTTTGAAATTTTAACAGTCCAAGTTTCATTTATATCCCCCCTCCCCCTTTTTGTTCGCCTGCTAATATATGGGCATCTTTGCAGGTTGCTGCTGTGTTAAACCTTACCCCTGATCATTTAGAAAGGCACAAGACAATGAAGAATTATGCAATGACCAAGTGCAGTTTACTTTCTCACATGACTGACACCAAACTGGGACTTCTTTGTTTCGGTAAGTACTTTTATCATATCTCAGGTAGACATATTTTGTCCCAAGAAAGTTATATGAACTTTTTTCCAGAGATATTCATACTTTTTTTTTTTTTTTAATTTTAAATTTTTTTTATAAATTTTTTATAGATTGAATTTTTTAATAAAGATTATAAGAAATAATTGAGAAATTATAATAAATTCGACTTCAGGTTTGAGTTGGACTCCACTTGTAAGTGTGATGGTTTAGTAGAGTTCCCCAAGTTTATAGGGTCCTTGTAGTGACATTAGGTAAATAAGTGATAATAGTCTTCTTGTATACTTCTTGTATACCTGGGTTGGAAATAAGGAACCTGATCAATGTAACATGAATGAGGACCTGGAAAATAGAAGTGAGATCTTTTGTTGAAAGTCTATGACAAACCTTTTTTTGAACTAAGAAGAAACAAAACTATGAACTTTCTGAAAAACATACTCAAAAGTGGACTTGTTTCATAAAATAAGCTGTGATCTCAGTGACGCTTAAGGAATCTTCCCAATAGACTCTCAGTTTAGAGTTTAGAGGAAAACAGAGTAGGTTAATTGCAATTTTAACTGCCATGGAAGATGGAATGTTTAAGTTTTAAGTTGTTGTTTTAACATATATGTATGTTTCTGCAAGCTGAAATACATACATTTTACTGTGGTTTTGATTCTTTTGAAATACATTTGAGGCAGGAAACTTTTCTGCTCCTGCTGCATAGCTCTTATTCTAAAAGAAGATTGGCAATTCTGAAATCCATAAGCATAAAAGCCTTATGTTGGATGATCAGAAGACCGTTCTGATTAAGTCTGGACTTTTGTCTTTATATCATCCGTTTGTATTTTATATTAAGATCTCGGTATCTTATCTTGTTGTGCAGATTGTAGTTGGTTTATCTTTTAACAGCTGTATTCCAATCACTTTTAGGAAATCAGCATTTGAATGAAGCTGTTAGGGAACATGCTGAAAATTTTAATCTTGCTTGGATAGGAGCCTTTCCTGGAGTGAAAGTAAGATGTCTTTCCTTCATATATTTTTTGCTCAGGACTCATTGAGGAACATATATTGAGCACAATGTTTTGAAAGTATATACATAATTCCAAAAGCAAATGGCCCCACCCTCAGTTAAAGTAGGGCTATGGGCTAGGAACTTGAGCATTAGTTGATTTTGGACTGTATATTGCAGGACCTGATTTTCTGTTACTCCACTTTTTTCCTAAGTGACACCAAACATAAATTCGGATCTAGAGGCTCTTTAGAGAATCAAAAACTGCCCCAAATGTAAATTTGGATTCAAAGACTCTGAATCAAACACCACCAAAGGAAGTCCTCAAGCATCGGCCAAATACCATCTTTGGTTGAAATATTTAGCAATCTACCACTGTTTGCGAAATATATAGCAGTTTACCACTGTTTTGAAATTTGAGTTCATGAAACTCGAGATCCAAAAAAATGTGACACAGTGGCAGAAGCTGATCTGGCATTTTATAATTTAAAAGTCCACGAGGAATTCAAGTTTTAAAAATTCGAGGTCCCTGTAATATGAAACTCGAGCTCTTGAAGCTCGAGTTCCTTTAAAATTTTGAACAAGTGAGAAATAAGCTCAGATTCCTATGCCTTAACCTCTCCTTTTCTTTTCCCATTTCATTGTCTTACCCAAGCCTCAGTTGAAACCAGTCAAACTAGTGAACCACACCATCCCTTAGGAGCAAGTGTGGTCATTAGAGTAGACAAGTCAAAGACTCATTTAAGGAGCTTGTCTCACAAGCTTTACTTCATGTCAGAGATGTGGCCTTATGCGTGTGGGTCACGCTGAAGTGAAGAAGAAAAGCTAAAGGAAAAGAAGAAAAGAAATAGACTAAAGAAAAGGAATCTATTCGGCCACTTTGGTGAGGAGAAGTTTTATGATAAATTTACAATGTTTCCATTAAAAATGAGGACCTCAGTTTTAGAGATATGGACCTTAGTTTTATGGTACTCGAGTTTTATAAACTCGAGTAACACATTACAAGGAACTCGAGTTTGTGGTCAAGTTTCACAAACTCGAGTTCTACGTGGCCTTTTTTAATTAAAATAATCCAGGTCAGTGGGTGCCACCGTGACAGTTTTTGAGACTCGAATTACATGTCAATTTCGAATTTTAAAAAGGTGGTAGATTGCTAAATATTTCGCAAACAGTGGTAGATTGCTAAATATTTAGCAATCATGTTTCAACCAAAGATGGTTTTTGGCCATTTTGGCCCTCAAGCATCAAGCCCTGCACCTTCATTTCAATACAAAAAGATCTTCCTTATGCTATTGCAAAGCGCTTGATAGGACGGAAAATTTTACAAATCGAGGAGAAAACTTTCAAGGCAACTTTTTTTTTTTTTTTGATAAGTAACGTAAGAAATTTTATTAGAAAAAAACCAAGCAAGTACACTGGAAGTGTACTATAGTGGCACAAATCAAGAGCCCAGATTACAATGATCAATAAGATCGGAGAGAGAACTTTCAAGGCAACCTTTGAAGAGGGCAATGATCGGGATAGACTTTGGGTGATTGAAAGAAGTAAAGGATTGATATGCTCAGTAGGTTTGGTGAGTGGTAGTGCTCAATGGAAGATGTGGAAAGGGACAACAACCAAGTATTTGTTAGAAAACTTTGAGAAGAGAACAAGGTCTGCTAGTCTATCATTTGACCAAATGGACTAGGAATATGGTTGTTGGTTCTGGAATTGGGTAGCAGCTGGAGATGAGGCTTTGTGATTACCATGCAGGTATAATGGAAGCTTGATACCAATAGCAAGCACCACAACTCAAAATTCAACGTGTTTTGGAAAACTCTGTGCTTATATCCACAAGTAACGCCAGCCAAAATACACTATCAATGATAAGAATTACAACCATAGACAATCAAATGCACTCAGGTTCTCTCACACTAACACACTAGACAAAACTTTGTCTTCTAAGTCTCACACACACCTCAAGCTACACTACCCAACCCTTCATAGTGTTGTCTATATGTAAGGCTTTAATACTTTTCTTGGTGGACAAAGGAACATGAAATTACTTCTTTGACAAGCAATACCAAGAAAACTCACATAAGTAACCAATTCATACTAGGAAACCTCTAAAGTATTTATTAGCATCCCTTTGGATACACCTTTGTGCCCCACTACATTCTCAACAAGATATACAATCAATTGTATTCAAGCAATTCTTGGAATTAAAAAATAAACAAACTGTTACGCACACAGGTTTTTTTTTTCAACCCCAAAAAAAGGACTATACTCTTGGAAGAAACCCACTCCATATTCTTCTAAGAGTCTTCTCCTCATCCCCTAAGGGAGGATCTTTGGGCTGAAGCCACCAAATTTTTGTAATTTTCATAAATCCACCTTAATCCAAACAAGGTTCCTTGAATAAGATGATCATTTTTTGCACAACCAAATCCAAACTCAAATCTATCTTGAATGAATTCGCATACGTCATACGTGTCTATCTTGAACTAACTTCATATGTGCACTAGACATTACCTTCATAGCAGATTCAACCTTGGGCTTTGATACTGACTTATTGTGATAGTGGAAGTTTGATACCATTTTTTCTTTTTGTGAAATTTTATTTGGTAAAAAGAAGTTCCAGTACTTAGTGTCAAATCCTCTGCCACTTTGATTGGAAAGCTGAGGATGCTCAAATTTGTGTCTTTCTGTGGAATGATATGGGAACAAACACAAAGATATATTTTGGTGTGAGCAATTTTTGTCTAAAATATCAGCCTCATCAAAATTAGTTCTCCATTCAATTGACAAATAAAACATTAGAGGACTATTAAAGCTTAGTTCAAAACGTTTGTGGGGAGCTTAATATCTGTCAGCCTATTTTTATAGATGATAAAGCCATGCAGCGACAGCAAGAGTGTATGTGTGCTGCTTGGTTTCTTTTCGGTCTCCTTAATGGTTAGATCTTTTCAAATCTCAAAATTTGGCTAGTCCCTTCTCTCAGTCAGGTTTTTAATCGTCTTCACGAAGCCTCCTAAACTGACTCCAACATCAATACCATTGCTCACTATTCTGATCAATCTGCTTTCACTACTACATATATAGGCCACGGAGATTGTGATCAAGGGGGAGGCCGATACAGAGGTAGGGCACCCCTTCGTAAATGTACTCATTGTGGGGGTTGAGAATCTTATGTAGGTTTTTGGTGGGATCTTTATGGAAAACTAATAATTCATTGGGTTAGTTTTTAGGAGTAAAATACTTCTCAGTTTCATAAATAAATAATTAAAAAAAAAAAAAAACACACTTATTTGCTGCATGATGGTACTAATGACTTCAAAATCTGAAGAGAAGGATGATCGAGATGACATTGGTGTTGAAAGGAAAAATTCAATGATTGAAGTGCCACTAAAATAGAGTAGTTGAAATTGACCAGGTAATAAAGTCTATTGACTTCATGTCCATCACCAATCTTCTTTCCTGTTTTGAGACCCTGAAATATACATAAGTGGGCCAGAAGATTGCAGCAAAGTTAAGAGTTTTGGTAAGCTTAGTAATAGACAAAAGGATAAAAAGGAAATTTAGGGATATGCAAGGAAGAAAATAGTAAAAGAGTAGGATTAAGGTTGGCAGTGTCCAAACCAAAAATGGAAGTAGTTGAGCCATCTACCAACATGGCTTGAGGAAGATTATTAGAATGCTTAAGGTCAGAAAGCAAACCTGGGTTACCAGTTATGTGATCTAGGGTTCTTGAGTAACAAGACAAGCAGAAAATATGGTAGTACCTTGCCCTACACGTTGACCAAATATATCCTTTGTTTGTAAATTGAACTACCTCGCCTTTACTTGGTTAGATATATCATTTGTTGTTAGTGCAGTGAGTTGGCATATGGTAGCGCCTTGCCTTACACATTGGAAGGTTGTTCTTCAGCTTGTGAAGTATCTTAAGGCTCACCCAAGGCTTGGAATTTTATATAGAATCAATGGCGATTTGCATGTAGAGGTTTTTTCAAATTCAGGCTGGGTAGGAATGGGATCACCCTCAGGTGATCTAGTATAGGCGTAACTTGATCACTTGGAAAAGTGAGAGCTAGATAGAGTGTTGTGTCTTGTTCCAGTGCAGAGGTTGATTATAGAGGAATGGTTCATTCATCGTGTGAACTCATGTGGATTAAACATCTTCTATAGGAATTGAATTTTGTTGTGTAATTTCCAATGATTTTGTATTGTGACAACCAAGCAGCAATTCATCTTACTTCCAACCCAGTGTTCCATGAACGGACCAAACATATAGAGGTGGATTGTCACTCTTTTTCAAGAAAGAGTGGAGAGTGGTGTGATTGCTACCTTGTACGTCTCCACAGGGCTTAAGTTGCTAATATGTTCACGAAACAATTGTGCAGGACTTGTTTATACTTGTTATGTTACAAGTTATGCTTATATATGCCCCAGCTTGAAGGGATATTGTAAGGGTAATTGGGTAATGTTGTATCGTGGGGTTAACCTATTAATAGTATTAGGTAACCCTAAGCATTATTATTCAATTGTGGTCTAGAACAAATATATATGCCACTAAAAATAGTAGCGGGGCATATTTTTTTAAGGCATTATGCCACCTGTCTAGTGCTTTCAGAAACAATTATGATTTTAAGGCATAATTTGTATTGATTAGGTATTTCATTTTTTTTTGCTTTCTTATTATTTTGGAGGTCATTGCTTGTTTGCAACAGATCAACATTGAGACGAAAATTGCCAGCTTGGAAGTTCCTACCATGGGAGTTGTCTCACAACTACAATTGGATGCAATGAAAGTAATGGGAACGCACAACTATTATAATGCTGCAGTGGCTGCATTATGTCTTCTCGGACTTGATCTTGGACTTGATGCTAATGGCATGAGTTCAACAATTGTAAATTTAAGGGCTCCACCGCATCGGATGGAAATTGGTAAGCCATAATGGATATAAATCTATTGTTATGTACAAACTGTTGTCTCAGTAATTTAGGGCATTCTAATTTAATTTTCTAGAACACAATATATTTTTTTACCTGTGTGAAGTGGCGTGTGTAAATAATGCATTGAATTTGTAATAAAATCGTTGTCATGTCTTAGCATCTATACCAATTCTTGAAAATTTTATATCACTCTCCTTTAATCCATGGTTGCTAAGTCAATAATTTAGGCACACCCATTATTTCCTTTGTGTTTATTATGATTTTATTTCCCATAGATCAAAGAGTCTGGATTTTATACTAGATTAGCATCGTTATGCAGTACACAGGGATGCCACTGGGGTAATATGGGTCGATGACAGTAAGGCAACAAATGTTGAAGCAACATACACTGGACTATTGGGTCTGAAGCAACAAAAGTCTGTAATTCTACTTGGTGGCCTTGCAAAGGTATATTAAATTAGTGCTAAGCTCTACTTTCATGTATATGATTGATTGGTTATGTTTAGTATTTCATTTACATAAAAATCTTAGTTATATAAGACAACTGTGAACAACTTTTAGGATTTAAAAGTATTGCTTATTTGAGACACCCTTAATCAGGGTTTGAAACATCAAGTACGTCGATCTGCATTCAACCCTCATCCCACATATGATAGAGATCAGTAATTTGCCTTAAACAAATTTTATTTTAATTCAATTTAATTTTATGTTGTAAATTCCACTAATGGCAATGTGGTAAATCTTTGTTTTTGAGGATTCTATAAAGGCAAACTTGGTTATTGTCAATGTGTTTTTACCGCAATGAGGCTTGCACATGTTGTTGTCCTTGTCTGTTATTTTTTTTATACTTCCTTTAATTTTTCTTAATAATGAATTGTGTTAACAGCTGTTTATCATACTTCTAGATGTTGAGATGAAAAAACTTGGAACCCATGGAATTTTATAATGAAAGATATCTATATATTACTGTAAGTTTATTGGAATTTGAGCACTTGTGATTGAGTGGAATTTTATAATGAAAGATATCTATATATTACTGTAAATTTATTGGAATTTGAGCACTTGTGATTGTGTTTTACTTTCTGTTTGTTTCTTACTATCATTGTGTTCCTTTTTTTCCATTTTTTCCCTTCTTGGGACATTGGGGCATTATAATAAGGTCCTTTCCACATAAAACTCTTTAACCCTGCAGTGATAATGCATTTTGTCCAATATTGTGAATCTACAAACCGAAGCGTAGCAGCCAGTTGACAATTTTTTTTAGATGTGATGATTACACATTTATTTTTTGCCTTGAACAGTGCATACACATGAAACCTGATGTCCTTGCTGCTTGTTTACATGTCTTAAGTATTCATCACGTGGCAAAGAGCTTTGTAGTTCAACTGGCACCTCCTAGTGTTTCCAATGGAGATGTTCAAAGTTCAAATCCCCACTACCCTATTGTTGTAACTATCTAATTATAAAAAATAAAAAATAAATAAAAGTACTGATCATGTGTGAAAATCGAGTATGAAATGAATTTTCTCTAGTGGATTTAATTTATGCACATGCCATTGAAGTAGATTTGAATCCATCAGCATGTCAAACATTGAAAGTGACTCGAGGCTAAAAAGTCTTTGAAACAAATTCTTATGAAGTCCAGTTGACAGCTATTTTATGGTTCCCAACATCTTTTTGCTTCTTGTAATGTGGTTGGTAACTGTTAACCTAGCAAGCATGGACACAACAAAATGGGCTGCATGTCGTGTCAGACATGGACACACCTTGGGCACGGCTGCGTGTGTGTTTATGGAATTAGGGATGGCAATAGGGCAGGGTAGGGTTAGATCAGGGGTGCCTTGTCTTCGCCCTGTCCCTTTTTTAGTGAGGGAAACTATGAATTCATTGCAAAACTATGCATTTTTGCCATCACCACTGTTGATCGAAGAGAACATAGCTCTTTTCATTTCTCAGTTCTTACCCTCTCTCTCTCTCTCCCTTTGCATTGCAACTTACCTTATATTGGCGACCGACGACCCATCGGTAGCCCCATCGCATCTCTTTAGGGACCGACGATGAGTTCTCGAGGAAAGACGAGAGAGCTTCACAGAGGATGCTTCACAACTTGATGACCTCAATGATGACATCGATGAATGGTTGGATCATCTGCTTAGAGGAGAAGGTGACAGAGATGAATGGAAAGCTTGGACTTCACTCTTGACAACAAGATTATTTTATTTTGCATAATTTTTCTCTGCGTTTAATGTTTTTTACCCTTTTTTTGGTGGGTATAGCATAAATGATATTAATGAAAAAGAAATTAAAAAATACGCAAAGTGACTAAGTAACAACAATATGTTCTCAAATATATGTAACACAAGGAGTGTTCTTTGGGGATGATGTTGTGTTGGAATTTAAGGAATTACCGTAGGTTGCTAGTGTAGAGTATGAGACAGATTTAGCTATAAAGCTTTTGTTAAATTGGAAATCTTAGGATTCAAACTAACAAAGAAGTTGATGGTTTTTTAATCCACTTGGTTTCAGACTTGGTGCAATCCAAGGCCATCATTCTCTTTGGTTTAGTTCAAGAAATTTTGTTTCACTGTGTTTCATGTCGTGCCGTGTCTGTGCTTCCTATCTGTTAACACGTGTATAGGAGGATCAAATTAATTTACGGTATGTATCTGGAGAGTTTCCAGGATCATCCCATTGTGACTTTCAAATGAAATTATTATTATTTACATGTTATGTTGTTTTTCTTTTTATACTTTTGCAGGTAGTATATGGGGAAGAAACTAATGGATTTGAACAATTGATTGATCCACTGAAGTATCATAGATGTGTGATCACTGTATGTGATCTGTTCCTTCTTGTTTTGTACCGAATTACTCAATAAAGATGCTTTTATTTAAAAATTCTTAACACTAATGATACCTGTTCATAAATGTACCCAAGTTCGGATCTTCAGGAAAGATGATTCAGAAGACCCTGTCTGATAATGGTCTAAGCATTCCCTGTATTGGAGCTAAAAATATGGAGGATGCAGTCAACTGTGCTAAGAGGATGGCAAAATTTGGTTTGTCTTTTTCAATGCTTGAAATTGCTGCAAGAAACTTTGTTATTCTGTCATTGCTTTCAGCGCATCATTTTACAATTAGTGACCTTGGATCAGATTCTTACTATGTAGTTTAGATGGCTTGGTCCTTCATAGGTGGGTTAGATTTAATATAAGGTGGTTGCCAAAGTAAAAATGAGTATAGCTCCTGAAGGGAAGAGATAGATACAGCCTTTTAGATCAAATATAAGCCTCAGTTCATAAAGTGCATTGTAATGTTTATTAGTTTTTTGAAAATATAAGTTGGATAAATGGATGAAGAAAAACTTTAGGAAAAGATATTTAAATGCTTTAGATGCAACTAAATGTACATCAAGATTCTCAAAGAGAGAACTTATTTTGGTGTTACTTTGGATAAGTCCTGATTATAACACATTTAACAGGAAAGAAAAACAAGAATGGAGATTCTATTTCCTTGATAGAAATTTCATTAAAGAAGAAGAGAGGTGGAGATGGGAGGATATGGAAGCTTCTATCGTACCAAATAACACAATTACCTACTAAAAGGTAACAATAACTCCAAGAAGATAAGGAAGAATCGTGTCTTGGATGTACAGAGAACTATGGAAAAGCAATCAAAGGAAAGCATCTCTGACTTGTGACTGGATATCTCAACACCCTTGGAAGCTTTGTTGTTGTGCTCATTTCTAAATGCTCCACAAGGAGCACAATGGCACTGCTTAGAATGCAATACCTCTAATAAATGTCACTCCCACTTCCCTCTAGCTACAATAACAACTGAAGCACAAGTTGGCATAAACCAATTCAAGGACTTTCCAACTCAAGAACAGTATTATACAAAACTAAATTCAAAGACCAAAATTGTGCAAGCAACTAACTAGTACTGAAGCAAATAATTAAAGGACTTTCCATCTGTTTTCACATACAAGAACAATTAAATGTATAATTAAACTAGCAATTTCCATTTTTTTAAGGTAAAATTGCAGGTACTATTTCTTTGTCAAGGGCCAGTCTGTCTGATTAAAGCATGAGGTACAAATAATTGGACATATGGGAGTTTGAAGACATGAGCATATGGTGAACAACCTATGTTGAAACATTGGAAGTCATAAAAGCTATAACAGAAGACATATATTTATAGGCTTTATTGATCAGAAAGTGTATTTAAAATATTTTCCTGTATGGTTATTGTTAGGAGATTTGATAGCATGGTGTTAATTTACAATAAAATGACAGTGGTTATGGCAGCATTTCTTTTCATGTTGGACTTGAACATTGGCTAGTTTCAAGGGAAGCATATAATTTTATTAGTATTTATTAGGTTAAATTTCTTATTAAGTATTCTCCTACCTTAGTTGTCTACAATGACCTCAATAGAGTTTTCCTTTATTTGCTTGAAACTTGTGCTTTCTTGCCTCCTTTGAACTTCTATACTAAAATTTGTACATAACCAACCAGATAACCAAAGCTCAAATCCAGTGTAGTCATATACACTAATAATGTTTAGCTGGAGGCTCAGACTGTTCCTTACAAATCCAATGAACATTATATATGAAAACTTAAAGCTATTCAAGGTTGAGTTAGTAACTTCAGTGATTGAAGTTACCGTGCAGATCTATTGTCCAAAGTTCTTATGGTTGAGCTTTGAGACTGTTTAAAAGCATTGAACTTGTTTCAAAGTCTCATTTGAAATTTATCCTAGGACTTCTTAAGAAGCAATGCTGCTGTAATGTTGCTTCCATCCACACCCATAACTTCGAAAACTCACCTTCCATTGTTTTACCAATAGTGCACCATTAGGTTTTTCAAGGATGTTGATTAAGTTAACCAAGTTGATGAAGTTAACTGTGAGCTTTTGTGTTTAGAAAAATCTTTCTGTGGTCATTAGTATTAAATTATAGGATTTCTAACTTGTAGACAATGACCTTTTAATTTGTAATGAATGCAGGGGATGCTATTGTACTCAGTCCAGGTTGTGCAAGCTTTGATGAATTCAGAAATTTTGAGCACAGAGGTTTGGTTTTTCAGGAGATGGCCTTCTCCTCGTAGTAAGTTTTCATTCCCTGTATCACTGCTTCAATCATAATTGGCTCCTGTGGCCGATGGTGTAATTTACTCTTTTAACACTTTGAACTTTTTGCACAGCGTACTGTTTAACATATGATTTATCCGAACTGTAGAAATTGCAAATTAATCATCCTCTACCTCTCCCCCGGATTATGCCTGTCCCTTATCAAGTTACTGGAGTCCACATTTTAAGGCACCGTTTATAGGGATTCTGGAGTCAAAATTACTATATATATATATATATAGAGAGAGAGAGAGAGAGAGAGAGAGAGAGAGAGTGGTGGTAGTTACACTATGCATATGAGACAGTTGAAATCATTTTCAGTTGGAGTGTGTACTGCAATGTATAACTCAACATGTGCAGAAATAATTATTGATATATGTGTGTGAGAGAGAGAGAGAGAGAGATCAGTATAATCAAGTTTTAACAGTCTTCTGATCTCTTCATCTAGTAGTTCTGACAATATTTGAACACTAGTAATTCCTTTGCATGCAATAAAATTTTTCCTTGATTAAAATTTAGAGCAATGATAGTTACATATTTTGTGTACACACACAGCTGAAATCGAGTTTAACATGATTTAAATTATAAATGTAAAATTGTGTTTTCAAAACATAATTTCACAATTTACAATTATAATTGAAATCGTGTTTTAGCTGAAGTTTGTACGGCAATGTATAACTTAACATGTGCAACAATAATTAGTGTAAAATTCAAAAGTTGGGAGGTTGGGCCAAACAAGTCCTGCCATCCTGTCTATTAAGATATGAGTGTAAATTTTTTGGAAGTAATGTTATTGGGGTAGTGGCAAAGTCATCCCAAGGATTGGTGGGTTTTGGTTTGTGGATTTGTTCTAAATACTTGTAAAGAATAGAGACGCAAAATTCTTCACCAACCTTTCAAATTTTTGAGGTGGCATATTGTGATTGGTTCTAATAAAAGCAAAAGTGGGTTCAAATGAAAGAAATTTAATCACGACATTCCACTTTAGTTGTGAAAAAGAAGGCATTTTTTGCAAAAATTATTACTGAAAAGCTTCTATTCGAAGTTATTTTGTTATGTAACCTCTTTTGGAACTCGAATTTTCTAAAATCGAGTTCCAAGTAGATAGTTGATGTCTGACAGAAAATACAACATCAGACAATCCACGTGGGAAGCTATACTCATGTTTAGCAAGCTCAAGTTCCAAAAGGGTACATAATAAAATAATTTTGGGCAGACTTTTCAATAATATTTTTTTGTGAAAATTAAATGTTTGACAAAAATTGTAATAATAGCTGAAAATGTATTTAAGTTGGTATAAGCTACTGTTATGTTAATTGAGTTGTAAGGTATTTAGTTAGGGCATTCTGTTAGGTAGTTAATCACGTGGGGCTTTTAGTATGAGTACGTGTTGCATTATATAAACTAGTGTTTAACTTCATGCATATACACGGATACAATTAAAAACAATTACAATTACATGGTTCAAATTATACTTAAAAAAAAAAGTTTAAATTATATATAGTATTAGCTTACACATTTTTTAAATTATACATTTCCAAAACATGTAATGATTTCTCATTTATATATATATATATATATATATATATATAATTTAGACTTTAATTAGATTTAAACTTTAGTTTTTGCACCTAATAATTTACTTGCCACAAAAATTAAAAAATTAGATGGATATATGACGCAAAATTAAACTCCAATTGAAATCTAATTTATAATCTAATTGGATTTGGACTTTTTGATTTTTATACTCAATAATTCACTTTGTTCAAAATTAAAAATTAGATGAGACATATGACACAAAATTAAGAATTCAGATTTAGATACAATTTATTTATAGACGACGGAACTCAAACCAAATTCAGATACAATTTACAATTAGCTTTGCATAAGATGGTAGGGGTTTGGCTTCTGATTGACAGGTGTTGAAAGAAGTAGGGGCTTGGCTGGTGACAAAGCTGCTGTTGGATAAAGCTTCTACAGGAGCAAAAAGTGTTCCTGACATGCATGGATAAGGCCAAGTTGCCTCAGGATGTTTCTAGGACCTTTTTTTATTTTTAATTTTTAAGCGTTGAACCTGTTTAGTCCCATTCATCTCTTCCTTGGAACCATTTTTCGTCAACGTCAACGTCAACATCTGGGTCATGGTTATCATAATAGGGGTCATCGCAACCAATAAAAGGATTGAGCATTTTCCAATGGTCTTCATGTGGCCACTGTTGTCTATAAGTTTCTGGGGTGCCTAGTCCTGTTTAAGATAAAGTTCCCCTATTAAGGGATTTTGCCTTTGTAAGAGCATGGTGACAAGATGCCTAAGTGGTGTCCATGTGTAATTAGAGGGTGTCATTTGGGTTAGTGACCTAATGCATTTCTGACGGGTGAAAGATGCCTTCTGCTCAGATGTCCTTTTTTGAATTGAGCTTAGCAATTATACATCTTGTGGTAATTTTGTGACCAAATCTTAGATGTTTTGTGATGTGATACTTTTTCCAATCTCCATTATGAGCATCATTTTTCAGGATTTCAAACTAGAATTTTTGAAAATATCTATTTTCGCGGGGAAAAACAAGTTTGTAAACCCCTAAAACCCTGGTTCAAAATGAAGACACAAGTAATACTCATTGAGTAAATACCACATGTAAAGATAATGTATGACAGTCCAGTTGGTTATCCAAAAGGCAAAAAGGGTTCTCCATGGTTGGTCTAAGTTAGGATAAATAGCAAGAAAGTGATTGTGGTGTTCCTTAAGGTAATTATGGAGGACTCTAATGATTTTTTTGGATCTGGCTTCAAGGGTCAAGGTTTTTATTTGGTCTTTTATGTTTGGAGGAAGGTTTTCTATCATATTAAGGATATCATCAAGGGCTACAGAGGAAGAGCCTGAGGATGAGGATGGATCTATAATAGGATATACACACAGGGGTAAAGGAACAATTGTGGTGTTAATGGATGGAGGCTTTCTGGAAAGATAATCAGTGATTAGGTTATCTTTTCCTTTAATGTGCTTTACTTGGAAAGACCATTGTGAAAACCAATTTGATCATCTGAGTAATTGAGGATGAGAGAGCATTTTTTGTTTGAATTGAAGCATTTTTGGAAAAGAGGACATGTCCATTTCGACTAGAAAATTATGCTCGAGGAGATGAAACTGGAATGTTTCAATTCCATGTTTTATTGCAAGTATCTCCTTGAAAGTGGGATGATAATGAAGTTCTGAAAGCTTGAATGTACCACTTTTATATCCACAAATATTTCTTTTTCCATCAATTTCTTTAGAAAGAGCTGTTGCTTGGTACTCGTCACTTGCATCTGTCAGCAAAATTCGTCTGCCCGGTCTTGGAATCTGTAGTGGGGGAAGCTTTTCTGCTAATCTTTTCAGTTGTTGGACTGCTTCTGTGTGAACAAAATTCCACTCTGGAGGGGTTTTCTTCAGGAGTTGAGCTAAACAGTTCCTGTATTTGGAAATCTTTGGGAAGTCGGACATGTAATTAACAATCCCAAGAAACTGTTGTATATGTTTGGCACTTGTGAGCTTATTTGGAAATTCGCCAAGAGAGACAGCAATGTGAGGCTGCAAAGTATATTTTCTATCTGAAATTCTTACTCCCAAGAAATCTATAGAGGACTTTCCAATAACCATTTTCTTTTTTGAAAACATTATTCTTTGAGATTTCACTAAATTATAAAATTCAGTGAGCAACCTTTCATAGGATTCTGCATCTTTTGAGAACAGGAGGATGTCATCCACATAGATTAATGCATTGGCTAAGAGTGGCTAGAACAACGTTACCATTGCTTTTTGGAATTGGGATAGGGCATTTTTGAGGCCAAAGGGCATGACTGTCCATTGGTAATGGTGATCTGGAATGCAAAATGTTGTCTTATACCTTTCTTTTGAGTGGATTCCTAATTGCCAAAATCCTGCTTTAAGATCAAATTTTGAAAATACTTATGCATTTGAAAGATGCTGGAAGAGAGCACTCTTGTTTGGCAAAGGGAATTTGTCATCTGTAAGAAAATGATTAAGATCTTGGTAATTAATTACCAATCTGAGTTTTTCTCGGATTTTCTTAGCATGCTTGTTGACATAAAAAGCATCACATGCCCACGGGGTGGCTGTGGGTTTAATGAGGCCTTTCGAGAGGAGGGTAGATAACTCTTGTTTAGCTAAGACTAAATGTTCTGGATTCATTCCTTTGTGGTGGCTCTTGTGGGGTTTACATCTTCATTCTTTTTGAAGGGAAGGTGTATGAAAAAGTTTGGGTTCTTCCATAAGGGATTTGGGTTTTTGAGAAGGAATTCAGAATGGCTATTTGCACAACAATCTTTGATGATCTGGATTCTCAAAGAGTCAAATGGGTCAACTGTAAATAGATGAGGAACTTGGGTCCAAGTGAGAAGGTGTTGTTTGTGCAAAAGTCCTTTTGAAGAGCATCTAAGGCTAGGTATTTGGTGAAGGAGATCAAATCCTATAAGAAGGTATCTGCTAGTAAGAGGGGGATCCAAGGACTTGGTGTTTTATGGTAAGGGTTGGGAAAATTCTGATAAGGATGGACTTACTTTTCGGGGTAATTAAGAATGTCTCTTCGTTTGCTGCACAGAACATCTGGTTATGGGGCAACCAGAATTCTGCAGGTAGAATCTTAGGATGGAGAATTGTTGCTGCAGCTCCAGTACAAAAATTGGCTATAACTGGAATAGGTTTAGAGTAGGTTTCTAGAAGGATATGTACTTGGGCTATAAGAGTAGGGCTGGTTAGGGGAGCTATAATGGGCTGGGACGTATAAATGGTTTGGATTTCTGGGTTTGAGGCATCATAACTGTCTGAGTCTGAATCTTCTTCTGGTGTGGAATAAGCCATGACTACTAGAGCTTGAGGAGAGTAGTCATCTTCAAGTGAAAAAAGTGATTCTACATTTGAGAAGGGAGTGTCATCTGCATGAATTTGGGCTTGTTCAAGAAGCTTTGTTGCTTTCTCTTTTTTTGGACTATTCTTTGCAAAATGGCCTGGTCTTCTACACACAAAATAGACTTTTGAAGTTTTTCCTTTGAATTGTTTTCTTCTGAGAAACTTCTATTTTTTCTTCTTGAAAAATTTCTTTCTTGGTCCTGCATGGTGTCTTCTTTTCAAGAGATGTTTCTTGAAATGATCTCTTCTTTTTGTTGAGCAGTCACAGTTTTTCTCATAGTACTTTATCTGCAAATCTCTCATTTTGCAACTGTCTTTGAGTTTACTATGAACTTTTTCAATTTCTGAAAGAAATTTTCTCTGGTTGCAGAGCTTTTCTAGAGCAATGAGCATATGCTAGTAAATATCTCCCACGGAGGCTTGTTGCAAGGTTATTCTTTGGAGGTTCATCATGCAAAGAGTTTCATCTTCCAATGGATCCGGGAGGGAATTGAGGAAGGTACATTTGATATTGACATCATCCATGCCATTGATAGAATAAAATCGTTTTGACATCCTATCAAAGTGCTTCCCCAGGTCTTTTCTTTCAAATGAGCAACACTTCATGGCCAAGAATTCTTCTCGTGCTACTTTTGTATAGTGTACCAGCAAGCCAAGAAATTCATTATGAAGAATTGTGAAGAAATCTTCTAATGTTTGGCATTGGGTTGCTTGTCTTTGTCGAAATTCTCCTAAATTGATCCACCATTCTCTTATTCTTCCTGTGAGTCTTACAACAAACTTAGCAATAACTTGGGCAACAATAGAATTTGGGGCTTGGAGTTCAGCAGTGCACCATGAAAACATGTTAAAAAATTCATCATGCCATTTGGAGGGAGGAATATTATCAATGGTAAACAGATGTTTTGAATCTGTGCTTGATGAGTGGGTTAAACGGGTTTGGTTGTAGGGGACAAAAGGTGGTGGAGGAAAAATTGAAGGTGGCAGTGGAGGCGGTTTAGGGCGGAGGACATCATCTTCTTCTACAGTTGGCTGGTCATCTGTCATAAACACTCCTTCTAGACCAAGATTAGACAGGTCTAAGTCAGTAGCATCAATTACTGGGAGCACAATAGGATCTCTTGGATTTTCAAGGGTAAGGTTTTTTAGGAATGATGAAATTGGATTTGGAGGGTCAGGATCTATAACCAACATATTCATGTTCAGAGGTTTTGAAGAAGCACTAATGGTTGAATTTGAAGGATGGTATAATGGTTCTTTATCCCTTTTCTTAAGGGGGGTGGGGGGGTGGTTCATTCTGTGACCTAGTTTGGGATTCTGGTTTAGGTGGAGATGGATATGTTACGGCTGAGAAAATTCCACTTGTCTTGAAAGGGTTATAATCAGGATGTGTCATGGCTAGTGGTTGGAGATTTTGTTCAGGAGAGGTTGATGAAAATGGAGAGGTTAAAGGTATGGATAGGTCTTTATATAATGAATGTCGAGGTTGGAAAGGAGTATAAACAAGCATCGAGAAAGGTTGGGTAACTGTCTTTTGTAATCTTTCTATGGATTGAAGTTATGTCAGCAATTGCTTTCTTTCTTTTTCTTTCTGCCCTATGAGAGGGAAAGAAACAAACATATCTTTAACTGTGGATACAATTGTTGCAAGCTCTTGTCCAAGTCGTCAACCAAGCTCAAACTCATACTCAATTCTGTAAATAATCTTAGCTCTTGTAAAAAATAAATTAAAAAGAATATTCAAATTAAAGGAAAAGAGTAATAATTTAAAGAGCATAAAATAAAATTAAAAAAAAGAGAGTTAAGACTCTACATAAATTATAAGCATTTCATTTTCAGTTAAAATTCTATTAAATTTTGAACATTTAAAAAAAAAAAAAAATTCCATTATTCATATGCCATAGTATCTAGTTTTGATAAGAAATTCAAAATTACATTTAGGAAAAAAATTTATTAAATTTTAATAGTTAAATTTCACTTATATTTATGAACCCTTTTTTACTTTACGTGTATTATAATTAATTTGTGCATCACACGGTGTATATACAGATGTTGAAGATTCTTTTTTAATGCCACGTAACACTATTTCATTGGCAACTCATGTCACATCAACATTACCATGGATTTTTTGGGTAAATTTCCTTTAAAACCCAAAAGAACTCATATTTTATTCAACTACATGAATTGGATTCATAGCCCCCAAGACCTTCACATCATGGAGTGAACTTATTGTCCACATCTCCATATTACATAATGGGCTTATGACCCACATTATTCTCTACTTTATGGAATGAACTTAAGGCCAAAATCTTCTACTTCATCACTTGGGCTCAACTGGGCTCACAACCCACAAGATCATCTAAGCTCATGGTTCAAGCCCATGGCAATTTATATCATCAAAGCCCATGATTCAAGCCCAAAGCAAATTATCTCATTTTTAGCTCATGATCCAAGCACATGAGCTTTATAGGGGAAACCTTAGGAGTCATGGTTTAGAGGGCCAATAAGTATGTTTAGTAAAGCTTCAACGGTTTAAAGTTGATAAAAGAAACATAAAGTTTGACACGTGTTCTCTAATTCCTTGAACTCAAACAGGTTAGCGTGTAGCAAGTAATCTTTGGTAAGCATCCCATGTTATATAGCACTTAAAATAATAAGACTCCTCATTGCCCTTTGCCTAAAACATAATTCTCATCATATGAAAAATCAAACAAACGGTCCAACCATCTAAATGTTGACCAAATGACTAGTCATTTAGGTTCCAGCTGTTCTTATACCAAAATGGAAAACTATCCAGATTGCTTAATATAATCTATTTTACCATTTTCACCTATCTCTAATCTCCAAATATAAGGAGAATCCATTGTTTGGATCACACCAAATAACCTAAGGACTTGAAATGTTGGTTTCAGGGGGGGGGGGGGGGGAGGGGTTACGGCTATCAACTTCTTAAGACATGAGGAATTTAGAAAGACTTTCTTGCTTGTTTCAAGGTCATTGATAATCTTGCTTCTATCTCTTTCTTCATCAGCCTTCTAACCTGTCCCCAAGGTTCTTTTAGGGCTAAGATTAAAAGG
Organism: Notholithocarpus densiflorus; assembly: GCA_030021035.2. Lineage (NCBI taxonomy): Eukaryota > Viridiplantae > Streptophyta > Magnoliopsida > Fagales > Fagaceae > Notholithocarpus > Notholithocarpus densiflorus. The sequence continues at coordinate 6,247,933 of JARYZH020000011.1, forward strand.
AATTTTTAATTTTTTAATTTTAATTTTATAATATAGAGTTTTCAACCTATGACGTCCGTTTCTGATGATTGTGTTCTTTATTATCAAACCAAGACACTATTTGGCTAGGCTCACCCCGTTTTGATCGGCTAGGCTTCCTTGATTGGGCTCTTCCATTTGGCCTTTGGGGCTTCTATTTTGGGCCTAGTCCCCCCCCCCCCCCCCCCCCCCCACACACACACACACACACACACACTTAATGCCTATAAAATAACAAAAATATTTTCAAACCCTCCAAAATGACCAAATTACATTAAAACTTTAAATAAGCAAAGTATCCCTCAAGTGGGTTCCAATTAAGTCAACGGGTAAAGTCTGTAACTCGTGAATAAGAGATATAGGGTTCAATTCCCACTTATACCAAAACCTTATTGGTGTCTTAGTCTGATGATATTGAGTTATCATCAGGAATGGACGTCATGAGTTGAAACTCTCTAAAAAAAAACAAAGTATCCCTCAAAATTTCCAAAAGAATCCAAAATGACCATGATACCTTCAAAATGACATAGATACCCTCATAATCTTCAAGATGATGAAATTATAGTTCAAATTTTTTTGAAATAATCAAAATGCTTTGAAAACCTCTGAAATAAAAGAAATAATCATTTAATCTCCAAAATATTCTAAAAACAGCCCAAAAGACCAAGATACATTCAAAACCTCCAATATGATTGAAAAAACAAAACTCATAAACATCAAATAACCAAAAATCTACCCAAAACTATTGTGAAGGCAAAATACCAAAATGACTATGGTATCCCTCAAAACTTTGAGAAGCGTCCCAAACTTTTAAAAGTCGCATAAAAATAATTTTCAAGTAGTTTCTTTTTTCTTTTAATAAAAAAATTTTAGTAGTTTTTTTAATTATAATGAGTAAGTTTAGTTGATAATTTTTATAATTTTTTTTTCTGTACACTTACTTTGATTGTGCTTTATTTTTTAGGTTGATTTTAGTTGTTATATAATAATATTTCAAATTGTGAATCAAAGTTATTATTTAATATTAATATAAAAAATATAGCAAATTCATAATTTTTTCAAGCCAATTGTTAGGAAGAACACAACTGTTTAGTTTTAGTTGAAAATATTTTCAATTAAAACTGTTTAGTTTTTATCTCAAGACAAACAGAGTTTACAATTCCAACTTGTGACATTATTTTGTTTAATAACAAAAACAACTGATTACAAAAGCACATGACATGTTTAAAAAAATGTTTTTAAAGAATTAAAACTTAAAAAATATATATAATAAAATGTTTTTTTTTTTAATGTTGATTTAACAAAAAAAAAAAAAAAAAAAAATCATTTCTATTTAACTTAAACCAAATGATGATGCCCAAAAATTATGTTGAGTGCAATGACACATTGCCTCCTAACAAGATGATAAGTTTAGCAACTCAAAAAATTTCTTTAATTTTTTTTTTATAATTGTTGTGATGACATATTGTAATTGGTGTATAATAAAAATAGTGTCAGTAGTGAATCTATATAATGGGGATGTTATATTTATACTGAACACATTTTGCTAACTCAACAAATTATTAAAATAAAATAAAAGGGATCAAATTCAAATTAGACTTAACTCCCTTGAGGTTTTATGAGAGGGCATGTTATACTAATCACATTTTGCTAAATTGACAACTTTTTTTAAAGATAAATCTAAATTACACCAAAATCTGTTGAGGTTTCATGAGAAGACAGTTTGGAGGAAATTTTCAAAAAATGACACAATTTATATAAATGCAACAAATTAGTTTATATTCTCTAACTATTTAACTTCCCTAATATAATATAATATTCTTTTTTTTTTTTCAAATTTTTCATTAAGGTTTAAATAGAGTTTTGTGAACATATGACATACTCCTTTCAGGTTTGTATACATGAGTAAGATTATTTATTTATTTATTTAAATGGAATTTCATTGGAGAAGTAATGATGTGAGAGGGTATAAACTTACCTATTACATCACATTCATAAAAAACCTTAAGAAGGTAAGTATTATTATTATTATTATTATTTCCCATTTTTTTAAGAATCGGTAAGTATTATTCCTTAAAACATTACAAAAAGAGTTTTATTTATTTATTTTCTTTTTGAGAAACAAACACATACAAGAGAAAGAGAAAGAGAAAGAGAAAGAGGAAGGAGTTCTAAGTTCTAATACAAACGTACACAACTACTTTACTAAAAAACTATGATAACTTTCAAAAGGAGTTAAAGACCAACGTTGAAACATTGGTCTTTACTCTTAACGAGATTAGAGCAGTAGGTTTCAATAAGAGTTCTATTACCACGATCAAATTTACAACTTTTGTCACAGAGGTAATTGTCAATTGTCACTTTTACATTAACCACGTGGCAAAAATGGTCCATATATTTTTTGGTAATTGGTATTACTAGAATTTATGTTTAGAAAATCCACGTACCAACCATCTTGTAAACGAAGAAGACGCTACCGCTTGCCATAGCATAGCAACAAGTCAAGCAAGAGAGTTTAAGCTGAGGTGAGAGAGAAACTTCACAGATACAAATCCAAAAATCAGAAAAGACGCGGCTTATCTCACAATCCAAAACCTTCAAATCGAGTTGAGAATTTTGCAGGTATTCTAATTCTTTGCTTCTTCCCTCTTCTAGAATCTCGCCCAACAATACATTACCTTTTCTCCTCCACAGTTATCACGTGTTTTCCTTCCTGGGTTTTTTTTTTTTTTTTTTTTTTTTTTTTTTTTTTTTTACAAAGATTACAAATCGCCCTTTTGTCCTTATTCATTTCTGTGTGAACACAACACAACAGGTTCGGTTTCTTAATGTCTGCAAAAAATTTCAAACATTTTGTGTTGTACGATGTTACTTGCAAGTTGCTTCTTTTTTGTTTTATGTTGCTCATTGACGCATTCCTAAACATTGTTATTCATAATTAGCAATGTCCAATGATACCCTTGAATTTACTATTTCTAATTATTTTGCAGTTTTGGCTATATATTGTAGAATTTAAGAGCTTTCTGTTTCTTCAAAACCAGAACAAGTAAGCGAGGTTTTCTTTCTGATTTTTCTGTTGTTTGGATTGGATTAACTCATTCTTGTTTTTCATGATCATGACTTCATGGGATATTCCATGTTTGCCTTGTCTTGTTTCTGTTATTGCTACTTAAAATTGACCAATTGGGTTTTGTTTGTTTAAGATTATATGATGCATTTACAAGTAAGCAATTGCAATTTATTCTTTTCGTCACAAGAGGAACAGAATTTTGTATTGCCTGCACTTGTTCCTCGCTTCTTGCTACTTAATTGAGTCTGGGTATAATGAAGGTTTTGAGTTTGAATAGTATTAGGGAGAATTACTCAACTTTGATGATAATATGGTTCAAAAGAAGATCCCATTTAGGGTTAATTTTTAAAATTCCAGATGTCTTCGTCTATTTTGTTAGTCCAAACCAATGTCCAATGAGCTCTAGCTAAAATGGCATCTCCTCTCCTTGTAAGAACAAGATGGAGGTTTTGGTCATGAGTTTAGGAGTGTTGTGTGTGTTATTACCAATTAAAAACAAAAATTGTTCATCCCATAAATTACAATATTTATCATCAAAGCATGAAGGCTTTCCTTTCTATAAGGAGTGGAGCTGTCAGGTTTTATAAGTTATCGACTTGTGTTTGATGGTACTGTTGAATATATAAGCATTGGACTTTTTAGTTTACATAATGCAAGCGGATTTTAAATAGCCTGGTTTTCAAATTAGAAAAATAGTTGTCCATTGGTGTTCCTATGGATGACTGTTTGGAGAGCTGGGGTTCCTTTTAAGGTGGCTTCTTTATATGGCTTGCCTTTTTAGGCCATATCTTAGCCTCTATATAATTAAAAGGAGTAGTGTCTTATATGTTTGGTGCTTTATGTTCAAGAAAAATGCGGACATTCATTACATCATATTCTTATTGTTTGTGTCATTAAGCTTTGGAATACTCTTTGGTTGAAGTGGCATGGATGATCACTAAATTCTTATTTGATTTGTTGAAGAATTGAATGGGTTATGGGAAGATAGAAAAGGAATGGTGGTGTAGGTTAGATGGCAGTAATGCTGTGCTTGATGTGGTGTATCTGGAATAAGCATAATTGTGGAGCTTTGGCGGGAGTGGATACTCCAATGTTCTAGCTAGTTGATCCATAAGTATGAGGCAATTATAGATTCTCTTGATCTTGGGATAAATAGGTGAAAGAAATATCATGTTTGGCTTGGGAGTCTTTGTCCAAAGAAATGTCTTGTGAAAGGGCAGATGTATAGAACCTTTCAACAATGTAGTGCTTTTTTGGTAGATTCAGAGCTAGCTGGTGATGACATTAAAATATTTGGTCAGAAAGGAGCTTGTGAAATTTTTTAGGACCTATTATGTGTGTTCTATAAAAAGAAGAAAAAAAACTATTATTTTTGTAAGAATGCTGGAGTAAGAAGGCATTAATCCATTCCTTGTATGTGATTCACCTTGATGTTTCACTTAATCCTAGTGTCTAAATTTGATCTTTATGTCTCATGTTTGTAAGTTCCTTCAGGTTGATCTTTGTAATACATATATGAGTGGTGAGAGAACTATATTTACATGAAAAGGCTCAAAGGTTGGTGTTGGAAAAACATAGTGTTATAGTCTAATTCTAGGCTTGTTACCCAGATTATTTTACTCTATGGCTTAGGTCCTCAGGTCTCCATAAAAGCTAAAACTAATTTGGAGTTGAGGAAATTAATTTGAGTATCTACATGAGCAAAGTCCCAATCCTGACCTAATACCATAAATGAGGATCTCATGCAAAGATACATGAGATGCTCTGCCATTGACAAGGAATGCTCCTTTGAAAAATATATACGAACAGTTCCCTAGTACTTAAAAGCATATTGCTAGATTTGTTTTTATAGAAGTGACCAAGTAAACTTCCCTGTATTGCGCAGTGGAGTATGAGCTGCAAAACTTTTGCCTATAGAGCAAGATAGGTTGATAAATATCTATATTTTAGGATATTATTTAATGAGAAAGGAGTGATTCTTTAAACATGGACCATTCTGTCTGTTGGTGCTGTTTGTTAATAATAATTAATTCTGTGATCTCTCTCTATATGTAGATCACTAATGGAAAAAGAAGTAGCTCTTTACATAGGTAGTTGTTCCTTTTATGAGAAAATCAGTGATATTGAGATACTTAAAGAAGTGTGATTGTAATTAGTTGGCCAATAATGCACTGTGCCTATGCCTCAGGTTATGACAATATGAGTGTTTGCTCTCCCATCAGCACATGTGCTAAGAATGTTGTCCACCTGAGTGCCCATTTTCAATCCCAGATGGGCAGCAAAATCTGTGCTGCAGTGTCACGAGGACCATCCAATTTGCGTTGTTTCTATTTGTACCCTGGGCATTCAAAAACAAACTATGGTAGCATGTCTGTTTCCAAGATATTATCTACTCCATCATGTGCTGACCAAACGTTCCATGGAAGCTGTTTCAGGTCTTACTTCTCAAATCAAAGGGGAAACTTGCTAGTTAAATGTTTAAGCAGTAAAGGACCTCAGAAAAGGCATCTTGAAATTTCATTAGCGTGCCAAAATTTGAATATGAAGCTTTTGGTGCCAAAACAAGGAATGCTTCCCAAAATCAAGTGTAATGTGGGGCCAGTATCTTGGCCCCAGGGATGTGCCTCTGCTGGCTTAATTTTTGGCTTACTGGTTTGTTGTTCAAGTTCTGAACCCACACATGCAGAGGCATCTCACAAGGAGGGGCATAAGGAAGAAGAATCATGTGTTAAATTCTCACACGGGAAGAAAGTCTACATGGATTATTCGATCACTGGTGAACATCATTTCATACTTAGCATCTATACAGTTTTCATTCATATTTTAAATAACTTGTTTCTGGTGCATCAAATTCTCTATACATTGAAACTGCTTACGTAGATTATTATTATAATAATAATAATAATAATAATAATTATTATTATTATTATTATTATTACTATTATTAGTATTACTATTATTATTATTATTATTATTATTAGTAGTAGTAGTAGTAGTAGTAGTAGTAGTAGTAGTAGTAGTACTATTATTATTATTATTATTTTTGATTGGATGTGTCAGTGTGGATAACTGCTCCATTCTGTGCAGGGATACCTGGTGATGGGAGATGTCTGTTCCGCTCTGTTGCTCATGGGGCTTGTTTACGATCAGGGAAACCAGCTCCAAATGAAAGCTTCCAAAGAGAACTAGCAGATGATTTACGGGCTAAAGTATGTTTCCTATGCTCCTCCACTATGACAGTTATAAGTTTAAAATTTTAATTTAATAAGCATGGTTTGCATACCTGCTGCAGCGGTCACTGCATTATTTCTATTACCCAAACCAAGGTTTCCATCTACCATTTGAAACTCATAACTGGAATATTTATTTATTTATTTGTATAAGAAGATCTGAATGATGGGGAAAAAAATGTCATGACCAGAGGAAGTAGTAATCCCATCTGTACTATACCCCAAAAGGACTACTCGAGTTGCAGCAAACACCTAATGTGGGACACAACTCACATCCGTGTAGACACACATCCATTTCAATCCACATAATTTGGGATATGACAATCTTTGTATTAGTCCTCACCAAATTACGCTGACAGGATTTTTGACATGTAATTTGGGGTATCACAACAAAAATGAATTTCTAACACGTAATTGACCTCTTTGTATTAGTCCTCAACAAATAACACTGACAGGTTTTCTGAATGTTTGATGCAGGCTTATTTATGTGTTTATTTTTTAATTCAGTCGACCCCTAATATGTGTTGATCTTTACATTTGTCAGGTTGCAGATGAATTTATCAAAAGAAGGGAAGAGACCGAATGGTAAGTCTTTGAGTTGTATGCTTTTGTCATTCTGACAACTTTAGTGCTACGCTTGTTTGCCCTGTTTTGATCACTGATTATATATGTCTTGTATTTTACAAAAAAACTATTGTTTATTATTCATGATTAATTAAAATGGAAAAGAAATTTAGTTAAAAAGTTTGGCAATGGAGGCTACTCCTTGTAATTCTTGCTGATGTGGCTCAAGTTTGATGGCTTCACAATGTTAACAGGTTTGTCGAAGGAGATTTTGACACATATGTATCGCATATAAGGAAGCCACATGTATGGGGAGGTGAGCCTGAATTGTTCCTAGCTTCACATGTTCTCCAGTAAGTCTCTCTCTTTCTCTCTCTCTTAATGTGCTCAATGTGGTAGTTGGGTTGTGGGGGATTGGAGGCTGGGACTTGTCATCTGCTTTAGGGGTTCTTGAGTTAAATCTAGAGGTTCTAATTAACAGACAAGTGAAATCTTCATATTATATATAGGGAAAAGAACCAGTCCATGATGCACTTACTGCATTGCAGACTATACATCTTTTACATAATCTTGGATGTTGAACTGATAGGAGTTAGCTGCAGGATGCCAATTACAGTATACATGTACGATGAGGATGCTGGTGGCTTGATATCCATAGCTGAGTATGGCCAAGAGTATGGAAAAGAAAATCCAATCAGAGTTCTCTACCATGGTTTTGGTCACTATGATGCATTGCAGATGCCAAGAAAGAAGAGCGATAGATCACGACTTTAGTTTTCATATTTGAACAACAGAAGAGCGGTTGTTGTTTTGAACTATAACCAACGAAAGTGGATTATAAATTGTATCTTTTTTTTTTTTGGGCTATAATAAGTGGAAGAAGGAGGATTTGAACTTAGGTTCTCCTTACGATGATAATTGGGCGTGTCACTGAGCTATAAGGCTCTTGGCACATCATCTTCTTATTTGTATTCTAGATATCATAGTTAAAGAAATAATTGAATTCACTCGAGACAAGCTGAGAATAAGACGTTAGTTCTAATAACAGAATCTTTCCTATGCAATCTTCTTCTTTGCAGCCAGATGTGGTTGAATTTAGGCAGCTGAAGAAGTGAAGAGAAATAGATTGAGTCGAAGAATAATTAATAAGGATATATAAGTCAGACATGTATGTAACTTTCATTAAAGTTGGTGATATTGATCAAAAGTACTGGAAAACTCCAATGCTGATCATGCTAGTTCTTGAGATTAATAATTTGCAGGTGAGTTTGTTACAATTTTTGTAGCAGCAAAACCTTGGCAGTTTCGCCAAGTGTAATGACACGGTGAAAGATATCTTCTTGGCCTCTCTTGCAATTTACGCAAAAGATACCATGTGGCATTTGTCGCCCTCTATCACATTTCTTCCGTTAATGTTCCCAAAAATGACGCTATTTTCTGTAGAAAATAGAAAATAAAAATAAAAATAAAAATTCTAAGACAAAGAAAATAAAGACAAAAAAAAATCCAAAAAAAAATTAAAAAAAATCATCTTTAGGCTTTAGCGCTCCACCTGACAAGTATAGCCGCAGATCAACCACCAGTTTAGTTTTTAAAACTCAACCACAAGAGGAGATTTGAAAAAATAAAAACAAAAAATGTGAGATTAGGAGTAAAGAAGCCACAAATTAAAAAAAAAATGTGGGCTTAGGATTCTGAGTTATTGAAGGAATATGGAGAAGTTGGAGCAATTGAAATCTCTAAATACATAGTGGTCCTATTTTGTAGGCAATATTGTACGTGGAGTCAGTGATGTATTTTTATTAGGTTGTCCTTAAGTTTTTGTTCATCCCAAAATTATTTGTATTTTTATGTTGTATTGACTATTCTCTCTTTGAATTTCTCTATACTAAAAGACTATTTGAAATATCTAATTTTAGTGTAGAAGAATATTTCAAGATTGAATACCTAAAGAGAGTTAAGGAAAATATTTTCAAAACTATAAACTTGTGTAAAATAAAAACAAACACACAAAAATGAGAAAGAGAACATAAAAAAGATTGAGTAATAAGAAAATTACATTTTTATGCCTCAAAGAGAAACAAAAGGAGGGGAAAAGAAGACATTTATTTATGTTTTGTTTTAGCAACCGGGTTGCAGTTCAAAAAAAAAAAAAAAAAAAACTAGGGGGGTTAATATCATCTGGCGGGTCCTCTATCCAGGCCTGAAACTCTAACTCAGATTTGGCCTTTTTTGCTAATGCATCAGCTACCCTATTACAAGAACGTTTAACATGATAGAATTCAAAGCAGGATAAATGAGAAGCATGGATAAGAATATCATCTATCAGTTTGCCATATGGGGCTTCACTAGCGAGCCCGTGATTAAGACCTTGTATCACAATCATCGAGTCACCCTAAAAAATTACTTCATGAATACTGATTTCAAATGCAAACTTCATAGCACGACGGCACGTCAACGCTTCAACCTCGACAACTAAATTTGGATGAGAAGTTATAGTAACAATTTTAAAAATAAATAAATAAAAACAAAAAACATGAAATTAGGAGTAAGGAAAACCGCAAATTAAAAAAAGAAAAAAGAAAAAGGTTAAGACTTAGTAAAGGTAAGAATAAAAATGTAAAAAAAGAAAAAAAAAAAAAAAAGTGTGCTTAGAGATGTATTTTTATTGAAGGATGGAGAGTTGGAGCAATTTAAATCTCTGAATCTCTAGTGGTACTTTTTTATAGGCTATGTATTAGTGGGACATAGAGATGTATTTTTATCTGATTGTCCTTTAATTTTGTCTCTACTTAAACTTAAAGTTGTAGAGGTATTTTTGAATTATTGAAATATCATCTAATACGAGGGAAGCCTAGATAGATAAATAAATAGTAGAAGTCTAGAAGAATAGATAGATTACAAAAGCAACAAATCAAAACTCTCAGCAGTCAGCACTCCCACCCAATCACCACATATTTGAGGCACCCAAACCCATCATTGCCTGAACTTATCGGGCTTGTCAACCCTGAACCCATCACTGCCCAAACCCATGAGCCTATGATTGCTTCCACCAAAACTCAAATACATCGCCGCTCCTAATACACAAACTCACCACCATAGACAACAACATCAAACTAGTTGCGTGACCTACGTTGACCTAACAAATTCCAACCAGCAAATCCATTGCCACAAATTTGTTTAGCTTTGGATTTTGAGGGAGAATTGACCCATGGATAAACGGTGGAGAGAGAGAGAGAGCAATAAAAGTGTACTAGCCTCTGAGCACGCGCTCACGTGCATGCTCAGAGACTCTTCTATTTTTTTTGGTAAAAGTTAATAATTTGCATCCATTATAATTTGAGATTACTACATTTTCCAATCACAAAAATACCTAGGGGTGTGTGGTGAGTGTGAGGCTCTTTTCTTTTTTTGGGTTTAATGTTATAATTTTTCTTTCATCTCAATTTGAGGTTTACACATTTGTCCATTAATATCACGCATTCGAGAACTACTAATTGTGGGCGCAGCGGTTTCCTACTTAAAGGAAAGGGGAGTACGCCTCGGTTGAGTGGACCGGGGCGGAGAAAAGATGGAGTCACCACCTAGATTAGTTCTAGAAACCATAAATATAACGCCTTTACATGGAAGGGCTAGTCTTACTACCAGAGTATGAATTAGGAGTTTAGGTATGGGGATGGGAAGGTGTTAGGCACCCAACCCAACTCGACCTGTGGGTCGGCTTCCAGTCATTGTGTCTTACGTCTTAATCTCATTAAAGACTCATTCTATATTGTAATCTATACTCACACACACACACACACAAACATACATCTAGCAACCAACATGGCATCAATCATCATAAAAGCCCTAACATACATCTATCACGGCAACTCACATCAAGCCTAGCATACATTTATCATGCATATCATATCATCTCATCCAAGGCAGCAAACAACAAGATATCACAAGGGCAGAAACATAGACATGGCAACATTAAAGAAACATGTGATTGCATTCTAGACATCAAGAACACATCATCCAACCAAGCATGTTCAACTCATTATTAAATATATATCCAATGCATGTTCATGTGGATGCATGACTTACCTTACTTATCTTACTGCATCTTAGCATCTATGCATCAATGAATGGACACATGAATGCATGTTCATGGTATTAAAGCAAGAAAAGAAAAGAAAACCCTAATTTAGCATGTTAAAGGCAAACAAACAATTAAACAGAGGAACAGAGACTCAAAAAACATAAAAAGGAGCCAAAACAGAGGCATATGACACAAGGAAATAAAGAAAAAGAAGCAGAAAAAACCTGGATTAGGGTTTCTGGGTTGAAGTATGCGTGCACATAAGCCTGTGTATGTGGGCTAGTTGTATGCGTACACATACTTCAAGCATGTGTGCATATACAGAATTATGCGTGCATAGACATGCCCCTAGAAACCCTAACCCAGAAACACAGAAACAGAGCAAAAACAAAAACTAAAGAAACTAACAACCTAACATGCTTTAAAACATGAAAACTACATAAACCTAAACTAAACAAGCATATTAAAGCATATATAACAAATAAATTAATTAAGAAAAAAGGGAACACAAGTTATAAAAGATCCAAATTAAGGGAGAACCATGAAGAGAGAGGCTTACCTTGCATATGGAACATGATATTTAACCGACCCCTCAGTGCCTACAACACAAAGATTAAGTTGAAAGAACAAGAGAATTAAAGAATACAATAGTTTTTGATAATCACAACTCAAGAACAAGATTAGTTTTGAAAAAAGTTTTGAGAAACCAATTTGGAAAAATAGTTTCTGCCTTAGAATTAACTAAAGAGAGGTTTTTAATTTGTGAAAAACGTGACAAGGTGCTGTGTGGGTGTTTTAGAAAAGAGAATTAGGGCTTTAGAGAAAATTGAGGCAAAAAAATAACTCTCTCTCGCTAGGGTTTTGTTAGGACATATGTGATTCAATGTTAGGAATATATGTCAACATTTTATGTAATTGGCTAATCTTTTGACAAAACGCACTTTACTTGTAATTGGGTAGATCTAGGATGTGTTTAATGCTTCAAGAAACAAGGTTTCAAGTTCAAGTGTTAAAGCCATGCAAGTTTGTCCAAAAATCAAGTAATGAAGTGCTGGATTTTAAAGCTCAATAGCTAGCTCGACAGCTAGCATCTATCGAGGTTTAAAAGCTGCTGAAGCCCATGGCTCGACAGCTAGCTCGATAGATGGCTATCTATCGAGGTTTATGAAACTCAGTTTTTCAGAGCTGTTTTTCATCCAATCCGTGGGTATATGTTTGAGATTTCTTTTCTCACAACCCTAAACATATATAAGGATTATTTTGAGAGCCGTAAAAGGTTACACAAGTTGCACTAGAGCACAATTCCACAAGTGTGAAGAAAAGTGTGACCGAAAACCTAGTTCGCCCTAGTTCATCTTTCTCTTGAAGAAGCTGTTGTGTTTGTACACCGTAGGGTTTTGTGACCAAGGAGCTTCTTGATCTTCATCGTGTGATGAATTGAAGAACTTTATAGCCAACATTCTTCTCAAGTTGGTGATTAAGTCGCGTACTGGGATCCGCGCATTTATTGGTTAGTCACGTACTGGGAGCCATGCATTGAAAGGAGATATTGTCACAACAAAACAAGTCCAATTGGGTATTGAGGTAAGGGTTCAATTGTAGGTTGGTATAAGGTACTAGGATTCCTTTACTTGTAACCGCTTGTTTTGATAATAGTGGATTCTTGGGAGTGGTGACCTTAAAATCACCTGGTGGGGTTTTTGCCGTGTAGGTTTTCCCCATTCGTAAACAAATCACCGTGTCAATTTATTTTCCGCTGCATACTTAGTTTAATTGGTGATTTGTTTGTGCTACCATGCATCTTGCATGTTAATTTGATTAATTAATAAACTTGGCTAATTAATCAATTAATTCATCACAAGGGGTCAATACATTCTTGGCCTATCAGGTTTTGATTGGAGACACAAGATAAGTATTTATAAGTTAAAATTAGGGTTTTGGGGGCTTTTTAATGATCTTTGGACGTTCTCAAGGGTCTATGGGCCCGCCCACATCAAAGCATGATGTTTTGGGCCCTTAAAATAAAGTTTTAAAACCTAGAAAATCAAACTGCCTAGTTAGCCCAACTTCAAATGGTCATAACTTACTCAATATAAGTCCAAATTAGGTAAAATTTATGTTCAAATTGAATCCTAAGATGTCTACTTTCCAATTCAACAAACCTCACTCAAAAATTCTTTGTGGATCAAAAGTTATGGTCAAAACAATGAGCAGAGGTCATTTTTTTTCAATTTCGATTTCAAATTGATTTGAGCACTTTTGAGTTGTGATTACTTCCAAACTATTGTGAACTCCTTGATTACCCTTGGTTGAAATATGTCAAGCTCATCATTTGGGGCCGGGGACCATAATTTATTAACGGGTACAAAATGCGGTGTCTACACTAATATAACCAAAAGTGTCATGAGGCTAGCTCCAAAAAATAAACACTGACATGACATTGAAATCTTATGTTCTTTCGTGGATTTGTTCATTTTTGGAGTTAGCCTCATGACACTCCTGGGTGTATTAGTAGTTCACAAATATGTGATATTAATGGACAAATGTGTAAACTTCAAATTGAGATGACAGAAAAATTATAACACTAAACCCAAAAAAAATAAAAATCAATGCTTCTCCCATTAGTGAATTAAGAGACAGAAAAAGTAACATATTTTGTAAAAGTTTATAAAAATCTGATAGTAGAGAGCAAAATACTATTCAGATTTACAACAATTAAACAAAAAAGCAATATACGGAATTTAAATATTCTATGAATAAATAGCAAATACTAATTTTATATATTAAACATGGAAGTTACTTTGTTTTTATTTTGCAAACAGGAAAGACATTCATTAAAAGAGATAATATATTGTAGACACCGTATTTTGTCTTCCCTTGATTTGTGTGCCAGACCTCGAAAATTCCAAAAATATTATAATTTCTCCATGGGGCCGCAGAAACATCTAGATTAATGTGGCGCATTAGAGCACTCGAAGTGCCTTTTCAGGTCAAATTGATCAAAATGCGCCTAGTCAACCCTGGGTTTACAAAAAGTCAAAGTCGGTCAAAATCATCTCAAAATAACATTTTTCATGTTTCTACATCAAACCCGAGCTACTCGGTGATTTTAGTCAACTTTGACCAAGCTTGACTCGAGGTTGACTCCCAAGGGCACAAGAAATCTTAATTTTGATCTGACCATCAGAACAGGTTGGGACCAGCACCATTACGAAGATTATCAAATTTCTTTTCCAACGACTATTCATGGGTCGAAATTGGAGTTAAACGGTTGAGATATCTTGAAAACTGGGCAAAGCACGTCAGTACACTTCTCGAGGCCATAACTTTTGATTCGATCGTTGGATTTTTAATTTATTTAGTGTTATGGAAACTAGACATCCAGAACTTTCCAGGGACACTAAGAGCAGCTTGATCCAATTCCGGGAAGGCCTTCAAATACATGTCCGAAGTTGAACCAAGAAAAAGATGAAACTGCTGATGTTAGCAGGGTGGCCAGAGGGCTACCGGCCAAGGTGCATCGAAAGTTGAAGGGTCACTTTTCAGCTATAAAAGCTTCCAAACCCCTCATTTTGCCAAAAAAAAAAAAAAGAGAAGTGTTTTAGGCAGTTTTCCTAGGCAGATTCTCTTTCTCCTCTCTCTAATTTCTCTCCCAAACTCATCCAAACAGATCCAAACACATCCAAACACCTTAGATTCTCCACTTTTCTCTACAATCATCAAGGTAGTGTTCTTGCACCCAATCTTCCTCTCCTTGGTTCCATACCTTGGATTTGAGGTTTAGGGGTGTGGATGTAGCTTTTTAGCTACAATCCACACCCTTTTCTTTTTATAGCTTTTCCTAGCTTTATCTTGCTTAATAAAATGCTTTATTGCTTTTCCTAGCATGTCTTTATAGTTTTTATAGCATGTTTACTTGCTTATGCCATGATTTATCGCTTTGATGTTGTTGGCCTAGCCTTCTTGGGCTAGGATATGTCTAAATTTAATGTTTGTGCTTAGATCCATATGATTTTAGGCTCCTTGCCATGCTTATGCTTAGATCTACATGTCTATGTGTTCTTTGCCATGTTTATGCTTAGATCTGCATTTTTATGCTCAAATCTACATCCCTATGCTTAGATCTATGTGTTTATGTGCTCCGTGCCATGCTTGTGTGCTTAGATCTATGTTGGTTGCTATGCCATGTGCTTTTAAAGCCCTTCCATCCCTTGATATCTCTCTTTCTTGCATTTTGGCCCTTTCGGTAGGGTGTAAATCTAGATCCTGTGGTCTAGGCCTACATCCATACACCTAGGCCTATATTAAAGAGTTTGGATAATTTTCTTTGCATGTCTACGTTTTCTTGCTTTCTTCTATGCTTTATCTCTATGTTAGCCTCTCTACATCTAGGCTTTGCCACGCTTTGTGCCCTTTGTGGGCTTGTGCTTGTTGGGCCCTAGAGCCATTTGCTCTGTGTGGTTGCATCCGTCCTTCCTAGGGCTTGTTTGGGTGTAACCACTTGTGAGACACACCTCCGTAGTGTTGGTGTGCTTGATACACACTTTTCTCCACTCCGCCCGATGTTGATATGCTTGCCTTGCTTGCTTTGTGCCACCCGTTTGGCTTTCTTTGCTTCTTTGCATCTTTTGCATGCTTGCCGACATGTTTATGCATGAGTCTGTGTGTCGTCCATACTCCATTCCAATGGAACTATGGACACTCGATTCAAACATACATTTGTCCTCCTAGGACACCCCCTTTTGTTTGATAACATGTTTGTTTTCCTCTTCGTGTGCTTCACATGTTTGTTTGCCCCCGTTTGGCATCTTTTCCTAATTTGTCTTCAACATGCTTTTCCTTCCATTTGTTTCTTTGCTTGTCTGCTGGCTTGTTTCTTTTCTCTTTGCATATACACGTATGGAGCGAGGACGCTTAGAGCAACGGTGCGACCTCCTAGGTGCTAGCAAAAAGGGCAAGGATGCAAGTAAGAGGATGCAAGCCCACAAAGGGAAATGTACAGTAGATTAGGGGGCCTAGCCACTCCAGAGCGGTCTTCTCTTTCTCTCTCTCTAAGCCTCTTCTCTAGAGCATGTATTAGGGTTCCCCCTCTCCTTGTACCCATTTACTTTTCCTGCTCCTTGCTTAGGCCGCGTTCCCTGGGTGTGACAATGTCTGTTTTACATTTCCTGTACCTTGTTGGGTCATACCCTTGGAACGTTGGCAATGTCTGTTTCCTTTCCTGCTCTGTGTGATAGCATTGTGCATGATGTATGTATATATATGCCTGCATGTGTGTGGGTGATTGTGCACTTTGTAAGATGGACTCTCGTGGCTATGTGAGTGACCCTCTCTAGTTATGATAGCTCTTGACCTTGTAGTGTGGGTATGTTCTCAAGGCGATTGCCGTAGGTGATATTCATGCTATATTGTGTGCATGATCATTGCGGTGTGATTGTTTTGATCCATGTCACCAAGTGACATTGGTTTCCCCATGTATGCGACACGCATCAACATGCTTGATGCTTTGAAAGGTTTTGGCTCGTTAGAGTATGAGCATGTCAATGCGCGCTATATACACAGATGCGAAACCCTGCTAATGCACCATAGCGCACCAAATGCGAAACTTTGCCGAATTTTCACTGTGAAAATGGGGCATCCCCATTGCCCTATTCTCATGTCGAAAGCTTGGTGAGAATAACATTTTGCGTGCTATGATGCATCTGAGGCGAAGTGCTACTGGATTTTTGCCACGAAAATAAGGCGAAATGCTGCTTGATTTTTGCCATGGAAATTTGGCAACGAATTCAAACACAGTTAGAAAGCGTCGATCGAGACCATACCCATTCCATAATCAAACCTCAAATCCCAACACATTTAAAGCCCCGAAAGCTAATGCCAATAGCTTGTTTTCAACTACCAATGTCCTTAATTTATGATTTTACCAAAACAAAGAATTTTCTATGGATAGGCGTTATAGGGTGCCTAAACCTTCCCCACACGTAACCAGACTTCCGAACTCAAGAATCAAGATATTTTACCCATCCACATTAGATTAGGAAAAACGACCTTTTTCTTAGCCTAGGATTGGTAATAAAATCAAATAGAGTCAGGTGACCAATAACACATAGAAAAATCCAATGATTGGTGGCGACTTCACTTACCCTTGGTAATTTCCATAAAATCGACTCATATTCTAGTCACACACCTGAGGTACAACACACCTCCATACCATATCATCTCTCGCATCGAGGCCGAGATAGATGAAAGGTGTGCGAGTGTCGTCGCGATGGGTGGTCGAGCAGCCCCGAGGCGTCGACAAACTGGCGACTCCACTAGGGACACTTAGAGAGTTTAACCTTTAGAGCCTTTGATAAGATCCTAATCTTTGGACATTGGCTTTCAAAAACATTGAAATTGGCATTAGCCTCCGGGACTTTCTTTTTGAAAATTGCTTTTACTATATCCTAGTAAACTATATTCAAAACTCAAAAAGGTTTTCCAAAAAAAAAAAAAATATTTTCAAAATGGCTTTCCAAAAACTGGCTTTGAGGTATTTTCGTATGTGTGAAGCTTTCCTACTTTCCTAAAGCATGCTTTACAGCTTTCCTTCACATGTGTGAACCTAGGGTAGTAAGATTTAATTTATGCTACACCTTTATCTGTGCATATATCTGTTGTGCTTGGAAAGTCATTCCCCTTTCATTTCAAAATGCATGACATCACCCCTCATATTATGTCAAACCCGGGCCCAGCGTTGAAGGCTAATGCTGGCTGCGTACACCTTAGATAGTTACTGGATGCCGAATTGTAGGCTTTTCTTGGGTCCATAGGTGGATAGGATTATGCTGAAAAGGCCCCCTTTATCTGCTTTATCCCGCAACTTCTATGAAGAGAAGGATTAGATGATTGAGGTCCCCCCTAAGAATAGGACCAACTTACCAGTTAAGCCGTGTCTCATATAGTTGGCCTAGACTATGTCAAACCTGAGGACTAGGAAGAGCCAAATCCGAGTAAACGTCCCAACCTAGGGCAGGATATCCTTCATAGGATTTTTTTCAAAATGAGTAAAGGTGAAAGTGTCCAGTGTCCAGTTTCCATTTGCAGGTTTGCCCTTTTTGCTTGCATCATAGAGTCATGCTCTACTCCAGGTTCTATCCATCTTGCTTACACAGCATCTATGATAAACCTTAGGGAAAAGCAACCCTGTTGCTCACACATTAGATCATACTCGGTCCCTAGGGGTTTCCAACCCTACAAGGGCATGCATGCATACACTAATGGCTCCGTCATTTAAATGTGTACAAATAAAATTTGTGGCAAGTAGCCGAAACTCCGCACCAAGGAGGACATTGCCAAGGTTCAATATCTTCTCCGAAAAGTCCAAGCTTTCAAGAATAAAGCTCTTCATTGTAAATTTGAATTTCCTTATATTGTAAAAGGCCCACTATTAGAGCCATTGTCTACAGCCCATGATCTTGGGGCATTGTAAAAAGCCAAATTTTGTAAAAAACATTGCTTTTCCATGTAATCAAAAGAGAAGGTCCATCCCACAATTTCAAGCATGATATGAAAGTTTCGGTTTCTTGCTAAGCTTGTGCATTAATTTCGCATCACCATAGAAACTCACCATGATAAATACCCGATCAAGAGTCCAAGCCAATATTTCAAAAAAGATAGGTGCATTTTAAATGAGCAAGAACATAAACTAACTTCGGGTTTGTTTTGTGTTTCCACATTGTAAAATTTTCAAATGTACCCCATTTCTTTCCTATCCCATTATTTTCCTTTCCAAGATCCTAAAGAGAAAAGATTGCTAAAAGGAAACAGTCTAAGCAACCATCACGTCGTGATCCAATTATCACTAGGTCTTGTGCTAGAGAGATGTCTACTAATGACCCTTTAACTTCTAAAGTAAATGTTGCCGAGTTCATGCAGATGGCAAAAATGATGTGCATGATGCAACAACTGGTTGTAGGACGGAACCAAGAATCATCTAATCCCTCTCCAAAGGGCTCTGCGCCCATTCTGAAAACAAGAACTGGCCACTGCTAGATCCAAATCAGGGCCAAACTACACCACTATTCACCCCACAAGGGAATAACTAAGAAGTGGATCCTTCTAAGGATAAGACCTTAGAGTCTGGTTACGGTTAGGTCAAAAGTCAAGTGGAGACTCTGACTGAGAAAATCCGTATTATAGAGGGCTTCGGTACCTAAGGAAGTGTTGATCTAGACAGTCTGACCAATTTCCCTCAGGTCATTCTGCCTCCCAAGTTCAAGGCACCTAAGTTCGTCAAGTATGATTGCACTGGAGATCCTTGCGCCCATCTGCGCATGTTCTGTAGGAAGATGGCACCCTATTGAGACAATCATCCTTTACTTTGCCAAATTTTCCCTAATAGCTTGATTGGCCCCACAGCCACATGGTATGTGAGATTGGAAAAGACCTCCAGCTAGAGAGAGATGGTCAATGCATTCTTAGAATACTACTGGTTCAATACTGAGATAGCTCCCGATCGAACTATTCTTCAGAGGATAGAAAAGAAGAGTGGGGAATCTTTCCATGAGTATGCCCAAAGATGGCGTGAGCTAGCCACCCAAATGCTTCCTCCTATGATGGAAAACGAAATGATCAAATGGTTCATTGATAACCTCAAGCCTCCTTACTATGTAAAGATGATTAGTCCCCAAGTCATTCACTTCGCAAGCCTGATTCCTATTGGAGAGTGCATTGATGGGTATTAGGAGCAAGAAAATAGTCGATCTCGAGGCTCTAAATTCTATGATAGAACAACAAGTGAAGAAGGTAACCAGACACAAAGGGAAGGAAGCCGATGTTCATATGATCGACAAAGCACCTGAAGGACTAAGGGGTGTCGTTCCTGCTTATACAGCCTCGAATGCTCGGCCTTATCAGCAACAGGTTCAGCCATCCTAGGCACCCTACCGAGCATTCAATCAGAGGGGAAAGCCCGATCAACCCCGATATCCCAAGGCAGAACCACAGAAATTCTCTCTGTTACCTATGCCCATGGCAGAGCTTTATGCTTATCTATTAGAGAAGAAGCTAGTGACACCAATATTCGTGAAACCTAAAGATGGTCCTCCTTTGCCCAGCTTTGACCCATCCAAAAAATGTGAGCACTATTTTGGGGCCGAAGGGCACACTTTGGAAGAGTGCATACATTTGAGACACCGAATCTAGGATCTCATTGAAAACAAGTTAGTATAGTTCGACAACATGGCCGGGCTGAATGTCATTACTAACCCCTTGCCTCCTCATCAGGAAGGGAACATGAATGCTATCTCTATAGTGGAGGAGAGGATCCTAGATTTCTCATCCTCTTCATTCCCTTGGAAAGCCATGGTACGGGCCCTAACCTAAGAAAGTCACATTGTTCTAGACAACATAGGAACCCTAGGTTTTGATTGGGAAGTTTGCTCATTCTGTGACAGTGGGGACCGACATGCCCTATTCAATTGTAGAGTGCTCCGAGCACAAGTTCAGAGTCTAGCCGACCGTGGTATCATCTGGATCGAAAGAGAATCCGTGCGAAGGAGCGATTGCATGGCAGCCAGCCTATACCCTCCGAGTACCCAAGCAGGAACTAGTCATAACACTATAACAGTAGGATTAAGGAAAGATTAGGACGAATACTTGCAAGAGTGCTTTTGTAAGATTCCTCCAGCTCCTCTAACTTCGGTCGTTATCGAAGAGATTACAGAATCACCTGTGGATTCAAGGGTGCTGGCTCCAATGAAAGGACAAGCCATGCCAGCCATTGAAGGCTTTACTCCTTTAGTCTTGGCATTGCCAGCAGTCGTAGAGCCATCTCCAGGATTTATCCAGAAGGGAACCCTCATCGTCCCTGCCATTTGAGGTTTCGATCCTCTAATTCCGCCAAAGCCTATCTGAGGAATCTCTAGGGCTCCTGGCCTAAAAGCTTTAGAAGCTGCTCTGCGCAACCCAGTCATCATCAATCCAAAGATGTTCTCCTTGGTGCCAAATCTACAGACTCAAGAAGGTGTGGTCATCCGCATGCCGAAGCCTTTCCTTTACTAGGATAGCCATTGTGTCCCATGGAAGTACGATGTAACTTTGATTTCCACTCGAACTGGAAAGGAAGGGGTTTGCTCTAATATCTCTTCAGGCCTAGCCAGACTCACTAGGAGTGATCGATGTTATACTCTTGAGGAACTAGAAAAAAAGAGGAAAGAGATTGGAAAAGCACAATCGAGCCAGTCAGGAATAGGGTCACCACTAAAGAAGCTGAGGAATTCTTGAAAACCATCCGAAAGGCCGATTATTGTGTAATTCAGCAGCTGGACAAATCTCTAGCTCAAATTTCTATCTTAGCCCTACTGCTATCTTTCGAGGTCTATCGTGAAGCTCTATTAAAGGTGTTGAAGGAAACGCATGTTCCTATTGGTATTACGGATTCCTCTTTCGAGGGTATGGTATCATAGGTGTTGGCCACCAACCAAGTCTCCTTTTTCGATGATGAGCTGCCTCCAGAAGGTAGAGATCATACCTTGGCCATGCATATCGTAGTCAAGTGTGAAGACGTGATTGTCGCAAGGGTGCTAATTGACAATGGATCAGCCATGAATGTCTGCCCAATGGCCACTCTTGAGCGCCTGAAGGTGGATATGTCTCTTATTAAGCCTAGCACTATAATCATCAGAGCCTTTGATGGCACACATTGAGAAGTGAAAGGCGAGATCGAGCTAATGATTAAGATCTGCCTGAGATCCTTCACGGTCAACTTCTGAGTGATTAAGGTTGACTCTCCATACAACATGCTTTTAGGAAGGCCTTGGTTGCATGTAGCAAGTGCAGTCACGTCTACCCTCCATCGAAGACTTAAGTTCCTCTCCGAAAATCAGTTGATCACTATAATGGCTGAAGAGCCCATGTCTATCTTCCAAGAGACATCTATTGTTGGAAAAATACATGTTTGTATCGCATACAAAGCATACGCAGCGGAAAAATTAACGGATCTACTTCAATCGCAATTGATAACATGTACTATGTAAGTTTCAGAATTTGAGAACAAGAATGCGTACCTTGGTGTGGTGAAATTCAAAACCGAAGATCAGAAGTTCTTGGGAAGACTTTTAATCTTCACTCCAATTCCATTTAATGCCCAAGATGTGTGGTCTCTCAATCAATTTCCAATGAGAGAATAATGAGTGTCCAACACTCACATACAAACCATTTCATTCCTTATGAGAATTCTTATAAAAGACTCTTATGGAAAAACCCTTAATGAAATTTTGTATGTTTCTCTCCTTATATACAACTGATTATCTAATTGGGCTAGCCTTTTGGGCCATTCCAATTGGGCTCTAGTATGTGACTTGGAGTGGGACCAAAAGGGACCAATAAGACACTAGCTCCAATGGGCTTTGGGCTTTTTCTGTCAACTCTTGACAAGTCCAAAGTTACCATTAACTATATTTAATACCACTATATAAATATAGTTGCATTCTAGGCTTTATCTATAAATTATATCCCAAGACTTTATTATACATGCAACCCCTTCATTAAAATATTCGTAGTAATACAAAGTCATGAATGTAGACTGCCACTTTGAAAATTACTACATCTCAATCCTTAAGTACCCGGTTTAATCCTTTACGTTATTCATCATATATTTATGAAATCCAATTTCATAAATATATATACTTTAGTAACAAATTACTAAAGTGGTTGGGCCCAACTCTCTTGAATAACCAAACCCATTAAACTTATCTCAAGGAAATATTTTATGTCTCCGTTAAGAGATTATGAATTCCATCTTGAGAATATATGTTCCATCAACACTAAATGCGGCTGCCCAACATACTGAGGTTTTGACCGTGACTTATAGATCTCACTCCTGATATATCAAAGCAACCTACATCTCATGATCAGGTCCATTATTCTCTCAGGATTTAGAGTTGATGTAAATAGAAGTCGTGAGATTTATTATTCACTTGACAGTTGTTAGGAGAATAATAAATCTCACAGCAGTCCAGTTCAATATGTCTTAACTCTTAAAACATATCAACATACTAACTAGAAGTCTCCACTTCCATGATCAAGACAAATCATCGTAGTTGATATGTTATAGTCTTCGCAGATGAAATGCCCAATTTCATCACCAACTACGAACTAAAATTCTGAGTTTACAAAGAACTTGTGATTTATATCTTCTGTGACTAAATCACATAAATCACATACTATGCATCTCATGGACTAAGATAATGTCTCATTAGTTCATTTATAGATAGTCTCATATAATTAAACAATTTAATGATTTATGACATGCCAATAAATTGGATTTTAGGGCATAAACCCCAACATCTATAGCCTACATCGATGCCAACACCTTCCCTGAAGCATCTTTCCATAGCTTTGAGCTAGTTTCCACGACCCATAATGCTTTAGAGCTTGAGTTAGGCTAGCCTGTAGTAGTTCTAATGGTCATGAAGGAAATGCTCAAGTTTGGTTACAAATTAGGCCAAGGCCTCGGAGATTCAGCTTAAGGTACAAACCCACTCATGAAGAACTCTTTCAAGCTTCAAGAGGCAAGAAGAGAAAGTGAGACACTTCAAGGATGTCCATTCCTCGTATCAGAACCACTTTTTCGGCTCCGGTCGAGGTCATTCTGCCAGAACCTTTCATGGAATTGGAAGATGAAGAACCTGATTTGGCTTGCATTATTCGGCTCTGTCCCAAAGAGTTCTCTGTGAACGCTATCATATCTTTTGAAGATAATACAACTTCTACTATCCGATTAGGGATGCCAGGCGAGACGGCAGGCCTTTGGATCATCATGCCTTGCTTTGTGGTTGCACCAGCTGGGTAAGGAGTATTCCATCATCAAGTGATTGGGCCTCCCAATCACCCGAGAGGGTTGGAATAGCATATCTAGTTTGTTTTGCATGCTTATGTTATTTCTCGCTTTATTTGTATTCCTTGTTCATTTCCCCAGTTTGTTTTCCTATAAAAAAAAAAAAAAAAAAAGAGCATTTCCCTTTTATCATTATCAGGCATGAACCTTGTTTTCCCTCTACCCATAATCCAATAATGAAATATTCAGTGTAGTATTTAGGAAGCTCTTGCATCTCTCTTTATTTGCTTTCCTATGAATATGTGTGTGCAAATTATCTTATGTTTCTTTGTATATGTTTCTGTCTATAGGATCTGTTTTGATTCCCAAATGGGTACATCATCCCTTTGCCATGACGAAGGTGTAGATAATGTGAATGAGACAATAGAGTTGGATCATGAAGCTGAAGGAATGGAAGAGGTCCCGAACTTACCTCGAGACATCCTAGAAGCTTTGCACAGAGAGAGCAAATGGTCCAAGCCCAATATAGAAGAAACAGAAGTGATAAACCTAGCTAATGAAGGTGGGACAGAAAAACCCGTCAAGATCGGGGTAAACTTTCCCAAAGACATGGAAGACGAGCTCATAACTCTACTGAAGGAATTCAAGGAAATCTTTGCTTGGTTTTATCAAGATATGCTAGGACTAGATACCAAGATCGTCGTCCACAGGATTCCAGTTAAATCCGAATGCCCCCTAGTGCGGCAAGCCCTTTGAAGGATGAAGTCAAAGATTATCCTGAAAATGAAAGAAGAAGTAGAAAAGCAGTTGAAAGCCGGTTTTCTTACCGCCATATCCTACTCTGATTGGGTTGCCAACATTGTTCCTGTGTCAAAGAAAGATGGGAAAGTATGCATGTGCGTTGATTATAGAGATCTGAATCGGGCCAACCTAAAGGATAATTGTCCCTTGCCACATATCGATACCCTGATTGATAACACCGCGACTAACATGTTCTTCTTCTTTATGGATGGATTCTCAGGTTATAATTAGATCAAGATGGCTGAAGAAGACAAAGCCAAAACAGCGTTCACCACTCATTGTGGAATTTACGCCTATGATGTCATGCCATTCGGTTTGAAGAATACTGAGGCGACCTACCAGCGAGCCATGGTAACCTTGTTCCATGACATGATGCACATGGAGATCAAAGTCTATGTGGAGGATATGATTGCCAAGTCGCACACTCCTAGAGATCATTTGATATATTTGAGAAAGCTATTCAAGGGCCTCATCAAGTACAGGTTAAGGCTTAACCCTAACAAGTGCGTCTTCGGAGCTAGTTTAGGGAAATTGCTCGGCTTCATAGCCAACAAAAGAGGAATTGAAGTGGACCGAGCAAAAATCTAGGCCATCAGGGCCATGCCTGCTCCAAAAACTGAGAAACAAGTTCGAAACTTCTTAGGAAGGATCAATTACATAGTCTGCTTCATAATGCAGTTGACTGCCATGTGTGATCCCTTGTTCAAGCTCTTGAAGAAGGATACGAAAATAGAATAGATAGATGAATGTCAAGCAGCCTTTGACAAGATTAAGCGGTATTTGTTAAACCCCCTATTCTAATTCCCCCGATGCCGGGACATCCATTAATTCTCTACCTAGTAGTGCAAGAGGTATCCGTGGGTTGCATGTTAGGCCATCTAAATAAACCCGATCAAATTGAGAAGGCAATTTACTACTTGAGTAAGAAGTTCACTAGTTGTGAGATCAATTACATCGCCATTGAAAAGACATGTTGCGCCCTAGCATGGGGCTCACGTAAGTTGCGGCAATACATGCTCTACACTACACAGTTGATTTCCCACATGGACCCTGTTAGGGACATATTTTATGTAATTGGCTAATCCTTTGACAAAATGCACTTTACTTGTAATTGGGTAGATCTAGGATGGGTTTAAGACTTCAAGAAACATGTTGTTCAAGTCAAGTGTTAAAGCCATGAAGATCTGACCAAGAAACAAGTGAAGAAGAGCTTTTCAATAAAGCTCGATAGCAATCTCGACAGAAAGACTTCTATCGAGATTTAAAGTTGAAGCTCAACAGAAACTCGACATAAGCTGTTTCTGTCGAGACTTACGAAATCAAAAATTCCAAATCTGATTTTCGGCCAATGCTTGTATATTTGTATAGGGTTTCTTTTCTCACAACCCTAGACATATATAAGATTATTTTAAACGCCGTCGCATATGCAGAAAGTGCCCTAGTTCGTTATTCTCTCTGAAGAAACTACTACGTCATTACGCCAAAGGTTTTGTGACCAAGGAGCTTCCTAATCTTCATTGTTGATGAACTGAAGAACTTTGCAGTCAACAACCTCTTCAAGTTGCTGGTGTTAGTCATTTATTGGGATCCGTGCATCATTGGTTAGTCACGTACTGGGATTCATGTATTGAACTGGAAGATTGCCACTACAATACAAGTCCAATTGGGTATTGGGGTAAGGGTTCAACTGTAGGTTGGTATTTCGGGATAGGCCAAAGGGTTTGGTAAGATTCCTTATACTTGTAACCGCTTGTGATTGATAATAGTGGATTCTTGGGAGCGGTGACCTGAAAATCACCCGTTGGGGTTTTACCTCGGTGGTTTTCCCCATTCGTAAACAAATCACCTGTGTCAAATTTATTTTCCGCTGCATTTAGATAATTTAATGATTTGTTTATGTTGCCACGCTATTGCATGAAATTTGATCTAATTAATTAACTTGGGTAATTAATTAATTAGTTGCAAGGGGTCAATTATTTTTAACCCAACAAGTGGTATCAGAGCGGGCACACTCTGATTATGTTTTAATCATTGCTGTGTGATCCATTGACCCCTGTTTGTCATGGATAAAGGACGATCTCTTATTATACCTCATTTATTTGATGACACTAACTATGCATACTAGAAAGTACGCATGAGAGATTTCTTGTAGTCTTTAGATGAGAAGGTTTGGCAAGCTATGGAAATTGGCTGGGTGAAGCCAAAGGAAGCACCAGCTGATTGGGACGAGGCCAAGATGAAAGCAGCAAACTTCAACAGCAGAGCATTGAATGCCCTATTCAGTGCGATGACCAATGAGGAGTTCAAGAAAATGTCCTCAAGTAAAACTGCAAAGGAAGCATAGACCATCCTCCAGACAACCTATGAAGGGACTATGACTGTCAAGGATTCAAAACTCCAAAGGCTCACGACTAGCTTTGAGGAGATAAAGATGGAGGAGGATGAGACGTTCAATGAGTTCTATGCCAAGTTGAAGGACATAGTGAACTTAGCGTTCAATCTTGGTGATCATGTTCTCGAGCCCAAGATTGTGAGAAAGGTGCTCAGATCTTTCCCTGAGAGATTTCATGCCAAGATAACAGCGATTGAAGAATCAAAGGACATTGACTCCATTCCTTTGACGGAGCTGATTGGCAACTTGCAAACCTATGAATTGGGTTTGACTAGACTTGAGAAAGGAACCAAAAGTAAGAATATGGCACTGAAGGCCAAAAGTAATGAGACTGATGAGTCTTCAAATGATGAAGATTCCAAAATGAAGTCCTACATCACTAGGCAGTTCAAGAAGTTCATGAAGAATGCCAATGTGAAAGGTTTTTATAAGGACCGTAAGCAATCTAGTTCTTCTCAATTCAAAAGTCAAGACAGAGGGAAGAAGGACGCTAAGGATGGCGGTCAGTATACTATTCCTTCCGGACCAAAGTGCTTCAGATGTCAAGGTTTTGGACACATGAAACAAGAATGTCCAACATATCTCAAGTCGATTGGTAGAAGCAAGGCTCTTGCTGCTACCTTGAGTGATATCGAGCCTGAGACTGAGTCAAATGACAATGATGACGAGGGAATCTTGAGTGCTTTCACTGCCATAGTGGATCCTACTGAGGGGGTTGTAGAAGTAGTGGATGAAGAAGAGGACTTGGTGGAATCCAAGTTTGAGAAGATGGATGAATAGGATGACATCCATACAGCCTATGCAAAGTTATACAAGGTATCTGAAAAGCATGAGAAGTTGTCTAGGCTGTCTACTAAGAAGCTTAGTGAAGTGGAGCTGGAACGAGAGGAGCTATCCAAAAAGGTTGATGAAGCCAATCAAACCATTGGACCACTAAGGTTTGAGAACAACTTCTTGGCTGAAAGAACCAAGAAGCTTGAAGTACAATTGTTCCAAGTTCGAGCTCAGTTGGAGAGAACTTCCAGTGCAAAGCTGGATGAAATGCTGAACCTCTAGAAATCAGCTTCTGACAGAACCGGCTTGGGGTATGAATTCTCTAACTCTTCTCATATTGCCTCCTCTAGTAAGACTATTTTTGTCTCACCTGCTAATATTGAAAATCTTGAGAAAAGTGAAACTAAAACTGAGATAGCTAGTGAGAACAATCTAGACAAAGGCAAATCTATTCTGGGAGCACCCCCTAAGATAGAGAAGAAAGAGACTAGAAACCCTAAGAGCAATAAGGCTAAAAATAAGAAGTCTCAACCAAAGAAGCCGCATTTCTGTCATCATTGTGGAGCTTCAGGACACACTCATCCAAATTGCTATAAGTGGTTAGCCATTAAACAGAGCAATAGTGTGTTATCATCTGGTGGTCAAGGTCAGATTCCACCATCTTTGGGTCCTCTTAGAGATCTTCTCAAGGCCCTCATGTTCCTTTCGAACTTGAACGATTTCAATTCTTCCCCCTCACCTCAGGATCACAGGTTCGCGCAAAGGAAAGGTTCTCCCTCCAAATCCAAAGTTTGGAAGGAAAAAGGCTCCAAGTGATTTAATCACTTTCTCTCCCTCCTTTTGTTTTGCTTTCTAGTTTTTGAGTCAATCTAGTTTTATGCTTTGTGTGTTATCTTTCATGTTTTTGTTTTGGTTGTTTTCAGTTTTGTTTTTTTTTCATAAAAAAAAAAAAAATTGAAAAATTAGAAAAATACAAAAACAGTGTGTGTTGTGTATATTGGTACTTATGTACCTTGGATGGCCATTGAAAAAAAGTTTTCTAAACTTTGTATCTCTTGTAGCTTAAATGAGCATCTCT
The DNA here is from genome assembly GCA_030021035.2 of Notholithocarpus densiflorus. Classification (NCBI taxonomy): domain Eukaryota; kingdom Viridiplantae; phylum Streptophyta; class Magnoliopsida; order Fagales; family Fagaceae; genus Notholithocarpus; species Notholithocarpus densiflorus. Next base: position 6,276,764 of record JARYZH020000011.1, read on the forward strand.
ATGCACAACTAAGCAAGTGAGCTTCGTAGCTCGTGTTTGTGATGAGTACGATCAAGTGATCTTTCACTCTTTATACTCTAATCACTCTTTTTGATGGGAAGGACTAGAAAATCCTAAGAGAAAGGCATAAATAACCATCTCACCACTAAAGCCTGCCTATCTTGTATAACATCTGTATGCTCTGGCATAGCAAAATTGTGATGTTTTTGGCTTACATAATTGGGTATTTCTTTTCTCTCTATATATGCCCATGCATGGAATGTTCAAAAAGAAAAATATGCAAAGAACATGAAAAGCAAAAAGATCAAAATCTTTTAAAAATGGTTGTAAGCATGTTTCTAGGAGATGTGGGAGTTATATGATGTACCTCAAAGGTGATAGTCCCCATCAAACGGTTATGAGTGTGTGTGAAGTGTATTAAATCACCTCATATATTGAATCTTCATAATATGAGACACTTGTGCACTCTTGCTATGTTGTCACACACAACACGCATACTCTTTGCTACTTTTAATACATGTGCAGGTACAATGTGATTTGGCCATCACAAGGAATACATGTGTTAATATATGCTCACTAAACTGTCTTAACTCGTTTTTAAAAAATAAAATTGGTTAGACTTGTTTAGTGTGTGTGTGTGTTTTGGATCTATGGATGCTTTGCTTATATGTTGAGAGATGTCTTGAGAGCTTAACATGTTGTTTGGATCTTTGGTTGAGTAGCTTGCTTGTTGCATTTATCTCCTTGTGTTTTTCCCTTTGAAAAACTCCTTCTCTTCAAGCTCAACAGCTCCTCGACAGATTCCTTTCTATCAAGCTTTTCTTTCTCCTTTCTCGATAGATCCTTGACAGTTTCTCGATCCATCGAGGATTTTTCCTATGCTCTCTGCCTTCTCGATAGCATCTCGACAGCTTCGCGATCCATCGAGATTTCTGGGTTTCTTCTTGATAGAATCTCGACAGCTTCTCTATCCATCGAGATTTCTGGATTCCTGCTCGACACATTCTCGACAGCTTCTTCGATCCATCGAGCCAAATTTTCTGTGCTCTTTGTCTGCTCAATAGATTTTTGACAGATTCTCAATCCATCGAGACATTCTTTTTGCCGTCAACAGATTCTCGATAGCACCTCAACAGATTCATTTCTGTCGAGTTTTAAGTCTCGATAGATTCTCGATAGAAACCTCGATCCATCGAGCTGCGTTTTCTATTTAAGGTTGAGGCGCGATTTCATTTTTCATTCTCTCATCTCTCTTAACAGATCTCTTTCTCTCTTGATCCAAACTTCTTACTCTCACTCAAATCACTCCATCCACTCAAGATTCGACCTTGTTCAAGCCTGAATCTCTTGGTAAGTGTTCTTACTCACTTCTTTTCATGCATTTCATGGATTTTTGACCTAAGTTTTTGGGGTTTTTGAAAATTTGTGGGTTTTTGAGATTTTTGTGAAATATATGGGTTGGGTTTTTGTGAATCTGATATCACATGACCATGCATTGCATCCTCATTGCATTATAACAATGTTTCATGCATATTTAGATTTGTGTGATTGATTATTGATGTGAGTGTTGTTAGGTTTGGATTGGGTTTTACCCATGATGCTTTTAAATTTTCACGTCATATGTTCATGCATTTTTCGTGCCTACGTTCTCTTCCTTTTTTTTTTTTTTTTTTTTTTTTTTTTCTTTTCTTGAACTTGTGTCTTCTTTCTATTCTTTCTCTCTCTCTTTCGGATAGACTGCGTCATAGCACCCAAATAGCGCAATTCCACTCCGGCTCAGAACCCTCTTCAAGGTTCCAGGTCATCCTTTTCTATTCCATCTCATATCTAGTTTCGTGATGAGAAGGCCAAGACGGACTTCTTTGAGAACTTCCAGGCCCATGGAGTTTATCCAGAACGCCAGGTCATTCTGTCGGATTTCTTCGACACTACGCTATCCGATGCCATTTGGACTTGGGGATGGGAATCTCTATGTGAGAAACCCGTGCGTTGTCCCATTGTGTTTATTTAGGTGTGCCTCAGTTTGTTACTACATTTAAAGGTACACATATCGTAGTTACTCCAGATCTTATATCCAAGGTACTATATGTCCCTAGGGTAGCGCATCTTGACTACCCTGGCTATAAGCTCAACACCCCATGCTTGGGTTTTGCAAAATGCCCGAGATTCCTTAACATGGTGATGACATTCACTCTCATGCCATTGTCTCACTATAACTCCATCACTGAGCCTCGTGCTCGTTTTCTTCTTTCTTTGATGGAGGATCTTACCATCGACTTTCCTTCTCACTTCATCACATCTATCATAGATGTGTATCAGGACACTGCTACCCATGATAAGCTCATCTTTCCTTCGACTATCAAGCAAATCCTTTAGCACTTCTCCATTCCCATTCCTCTCTCTCCTCTCTCCACCATCATGGGTGCCATATGTGCTGATTCTGTCCGATAGAGTGAGGCCTAGCTTTGACCGAAGCGGCCACAATTGGAGACGACCGATCTTGCAGCTTCTGCTATTCCACCCTCTTCCTCTGCTCCTTCTACCTCCGCTCCTTCCTCCTCCACAGCTGGTGTCACTCTTGATGCCATCATGGAGCAGCTACAGTGGATGCACGCTGATTTTGGTGGTCGTCTTGACTATCTCACTGATGAGATGTGTCAGATGAACACTAGGATAGGATGCATTGCACGCCGACAGGCTCGCATCGGCGGCTATGGACCTTCTCCCTCTCCTTCTCCAGAGCGTCTTGTAGTTTCTCCTTCTGAGGATGATGAGGATAATGCTAGCTCTTCCGGTGATAACGAGATGACGACCTCTCAGTGACTTGCCCTTTGTCATTCGTGACAAAAAAAGGGAGTAGTTTTGGTTTTGAGAGTAGTCTTGTACTTAGGGGGGGAGAGTTAGTATAGGAAATGTTTGTTAGGGAGAGTGTATATAGCTTTGAGGGATGTAGTGAGGTTTATATGTACTTTTCTTTCTTTTTAGTTACATTAGCCTCCTGTACACTGGTCTTGTGACCATTTTATTTACATACTTTGTACTTTATTTTCTTATATATGATGATGATGTATGTTCATTTTCTTCACCTACCTTTACATGTGTTGTTTCTTTTCTCTCTTTATACACATGTTTCTTTATGTACGCAATCCTTATTTCTGCTTCACACATGATGCCTTGATGAGTTTTGTTTAAGTGTTTCAGAAAGATAGGTTGTGAAAGTCTATCATGCTGTGAACTCTTTTCTTGCAAAGTTTTTCAAGAGTTTATAGTAGGGATAGATTTACTTTGTAATACAACAAGTGGTTATGAGTGTAGTGATTTAAGACTTCTCTCATGATTATTTGTTTTGTTGTGGTTTTGTTACAGATTGCCAAAGGGGGAGATTGTTAGGAACATATTTTATGTAATTGGCTAATTCTTTCACAAAATGCACTTTACTTGTAATTGGGTAGATCTAGGATGAGTTTTTAGACTTCAAGAAACATGGTGTTCAAGTCAAGTGTTAAAGCCATGAAGATCTAACCAAGAAACAAGTGAAGAAGAGTTGTTCATTAAAGCTCGACAGCAATCTCAATAGAAAGACTTCTATCAAGATTTAAAGTCGAAGCTCGACAGAAGTTCGACAGAAGCTGTTTTTGTCTGGACTTATGAAATCAGAAATTCTAGATTTGATTTTTGGCCTATGCTTGTATATTTATTTAAGGTTTCTTTTCTCACAACCCTAGACATATATAAGGATTATTTTAAAGGCTGTTGCATATGCAGAAAGTGCCATAGTTCTTTATTCTCTCTAAAGAAGCTATTGCGTCTTTACACCAAGGGTTTTGTGACCAAAGAGCTTCCTGATCTTCATTGTTGATGAACTGAAGAACTTTGTAGCCAACAACCTTTTCAAGTTACTGGAGTTAGTCACGTACTGGGATACGTGCATCATTGGTTAGTCACGTACTGGGATTCATGCATTGAATTGGAAGATTGCCACTACAATACAAGTCCGATTGGGTATTGGGGTAAGGGTTCAACTGTAGGTTGGTATTTCGGGATAGGCTAAAGGGTTTGGTAAGATTTCTTATACTTGTAACCGTTTGTGATTGATAATAGTGGATTCTTGGGAGTGGTGACCTAAAAATCACTCGGTGGGGTTTTACCTTGGTAGTTTCCCCCATTCGTAAACAAATCACCTGTGTCAAATTTATTTTCCGCTACATTTAGATAATTTGGTGATTTGTTTGTGCTGTCACGCTATTGCATGAAATTTGATCTAATTAATTAACTTGGGTAATTAATTAATTAATTGCAAGGGGTCAATTCTTTTTAACCTAACAGACCCTATCAAGTACATCTTTGAAAAGCCTGCCCTCACAGGGAAGATCTCCTGTTGGCAGGTGTTGCTATTCGAGTTCGATATTGTGTTTGTGATGCGAAAGGCCATCAAGGGCCAAGCCATAGTCGATTACCTAGTGGACCAGCCGTTGAACAATCCAGATTTCTCGGAATCCCTCTTCCCAGACAAGGATGTTTTGGCAATAGAGCCAGAACCAAGTACTGTAGAACCATGGCGTTGGAAGCTTTATTTCGATGGAGCTTCCAATAGCACTGGAAATGGAGTGGGAGCAGTTCTAACATCCCCGAAGGGCCAAAAAATCCTTGTTTTCAGTCAAGCTGAATTTCAATTACACCAATAACGTCATAGAGTATGAAGCATGCATAGTAGGCCTGCAAGTTGCCTTTGAGTTCGGTGCGAACGATCTAAGCATCTTTGGAGATTCCCTGTTGATCATCTCCCAAATAGAGGGGAAGTGGCAAGCTCGAGACACCAAGTTGATTCCGTATAAAAAATGTGACAGTTGTTTAATTTGGCCCGAGTACACAACCAGTTCGTAGATGCTTTAGCCACCTTGGCTAGCATGGTTAAGTTGACAGAAGGAGTTGATATGCGATAATTGCACATAGAGGTCCGCGGCGTGCTGGCCTACTACATGAACATTGAAGAATGCATGAACGTCAAAGCTGAAGTTGACGGGAAGCCATGGTACCATGATATCAAGGCTTACATCAAAGATAGTGAACACCCGCCTAAGGCCACAGACAGTGAGAAGAAATTCATCAGGCGTATGCCGTGCCAATTCTTCTTGAGTGGGGAAGTCTTGTATAAGAGGAACCACGATACAAATTTTCTTTGATGCATAGATGTCTCCGAGGCTAACCATTTGATGGAAGAAATACATGAAGGCCTGCTCGGAGCCCATGCCAGTGGACCCCTGTTGGCCTGAAAAATTATGAGAGCTGGCTACTATTGGCTCGCCATGGAAAGCGACTGCATCAAGCATGTAAGGACGTGCCACCGTTGCCAAGTCTATTAGAATAGAAAGAATGTTCCCATCAACCTCTGTACTCTCTAGTAGCGCCATGGCCTTTTTCAGCCTGGGGAATGGACGTCATCGGACCCATGATTTTGAAAGCCTCCAATAGGCATGATTATATCTTAGTGGCTATCGATTACTTCACCAAGTGAGTGGAAGTCGCCGCCGCTTCCTACAAAAGCGTCATCCAAGCTGTGGTGGCGCGATTCTTGAAACATAACATCATTTGCCACTACGGCATACTAGGAGAGCTCATTATAGATAACGGAAAGAATCTGAATGGGAAAATAATCGAGCAACTTTGCCAATAGTTCAAGATCGAACACCTAAATTTGGTTCTTTATTGTCCTCAGATGAATGGTGCGGTGGAAGCCGCCAATAAGAACCTAAAGAAGATCCTGGTGAAGATAATAGACACCTATGAGGATTGGCACGAGTTCTTGCCATTCACCTTGTGCGCCTATCACACTTCTGTTCGTACTTTCATGGGTGCAACCCTGTATTCCTCGATCTACGGCATGTAAACCGTCCTCCCCGCAGAGGTAGAGATCCCATCTCTCAGAATCTTATCACAGATAGAGCTGTTAAAAGCTGAATGGGTCTATTCTCGATATGAGCAATTGAACTTGATAGACAAGAAGTGCATGACTAGAATATGCCATGGACAGTTTCACCAACGCCGCATCGAGCGAGCATTCAATAAGAAAGTTAGATTGAGTCTTTGAAGAAGGTGACCTAGTATTGAAAAAGTGCAACCAGGCCATGCTTAATCATAGAGGAAAGTTTGCCCCAACCTACGAGGGCCCGTATGTGGTGAAGAAGGCCTTCTTCGGAAGAGCCTTGATCTTAGCCAATATAGATGGGCACGACTTCAATATGCCCACCAATTCTGATGCTGGCATACAGTACTTTGCATAAGGGAGCTTCCAAGTACAACCTTTTTTTCTACATTCCTATGTAAACAGAGGAAAAAAAAAAAAAAACGAAAATACAAAAAAATATATGAAAAGGTAGATTGAAAACCTGAAAGGGTGGTCTACACAGAAGGACAGCGAAAGAAAAAGCGTGACGGAGCCTGCTAGATTGAAAACCCGAAAGGGTGTTTAGGCAAAAATTAAGGCAATCAAAAATGTCAGTTGAACTACGTGACTTGATCCTTCCTAATGGAGGTACATAGGCAGCCACCTTGGCCCGGTCACATTTTAAAAGAAAAACCAGTCAGTTGAATCCGCTTGGGTTTATGATCAAGATCAATGGAGGAAATCATGCATCCTCTTGGGTTGCTCTATGTTTGCAACACGCGTGGCCCGCTGTGGTTTTATTCAAGATTTTATGGCCCTTGCCAATGAAAGATGTACCTCATTGGGAAAGGAAAAGATTCGTCTAGAACAAGATGTATCCTTTGGAACCTGAGATATTGATATGCATAGACTTTCATTTTCCATTTTATTTGTATGATCTTGCATTTTCAAAGCATTTGTGCACATATTCATTAAACATGCCTGTTTTGTGCCTTTCTAATCCTTTCATGCATTCATCATTATGCATCCAAAACACAAATCTCATAGACATAAATATCTCTTGATAATCAATATACGCAAAACATCTCTTTTTCCACCTGTTTCCCATTTTTAAGCATGCCTTACAAACTAGACTATGCTTTAAAAAACTAAAAATGGAAGGCCGTATGCAATTGCCTAGCGATTTACGACTGGCCTTTCCATACACGGTGGAGTACTAACTGCATAGCTTATGTACAGAAATGAAAAGAAATAGAAAAGACTCCAGTAAGTCAAACATGGCTTAAATGGTCTGACATCACCCTGCATAGCATCCTGAAGCAAGTGAGAAGAATCGGATCATCTAAAGAATGGGTACGAAGCAACCCTGCTACAACAAAGCCCAGATCTCTAGCAATCTCCCTAAGTCGGCCATATGAATGTCGAAGACGAACCAGCTCCATCTCCATACTGAGACTCGAGGTGCAGCCCTGCCTCTCTGTATCAAGCAAAGCCTGCAAGGTGCCAACCTCTATAATAGCAACTCTCAATGCCTCTTCCTTCTCGGCTACCTCAACCTGAAGGTGACAAAAAGCCAACCGTGGTTCACTAGGCCTATCAGCCGGCCCATACTCCAAGCTCAAAGTGGAATGGATGAAGGATTTAGCCTCCAATAGCCTCAAGGCTAAATCATCAGCTACTCGCCTCAGCACGACTAGCCTCTATCATGGCCTTCTCCTTATCTCTCGTCTAGCCCAAGACAGTGAATCTCTGAGTAAGATCTGCCAGCTCACTCTCCAAGCTAGTAACTCGGGATCTCAATTGAGTACACTCAGCCTTTGCGGCTGAAGGGACCAGACTCCTCTGCTCAGGCTCTACTCTAAGGGTGGTGAGCTCAGCCTTATAGGTCCTCCTTACTTGGTTATAATCCTCCACGGTGGCATCAAGAACCTCTCTGCAGCAATTCCTATCCTTGATAGCCTCTGTCAGGCACTTTCCTAAGTCCCTAAGAGTATTCTCAACTCTAACCTCAATTTCATGGGCGGTTCAACAACAAATCAGTTCATCTGGGGATTTTATTTTTTTTACACAACCAAGATCGTACAATGCCTACACTGGGGCAGTTTATCTTTGTGCATCTCGTCTGGCATCTTGGAATATCTTGAACCTCATTTTCAAAACCCGGTTCAAGGATCAGTTCAGCCCTCGTTGTCAAGACATGTAATGGGACAGTGCTAGGGCCATTCCCAATCACTAATAGCAGTCCATCTAGTGTCGTATGAAGATCGCAATGATCAATTCCTCAAGGGAACTTTTCTTGAAGCATTAGTTGATTCAGTTGATAACTGAGACAATTAGTGCATTTCGCCGCATGGCAAGTCCAAAATCCCGCTGGGGAAATCCACGATCATCTTTAGGCACAATTCTAATCCCGCTTCAATTCAATTGATCATTTTAGAACCAAGAAAAACCCTACACTGGGGCAGTTTATTTTGCGCAATTCAATCCATTTTCTGCTAGTCAATATGCTAAAAAATGGGTCCATCCAGGACCCTTTCCTCTCATGTTAAGAACCGTATAAAACCTACACTAGGGCAGTTTTATTTTATGCATTCTTTCCTCTCTCCATATCCCTCAGCGGGTCAATCAACATAAGATTTTATCGATAAATCCGTGAAAGTACGATGCAATGCAAAGTGACCACAGTGGTGCAACTGGCTCCTAAATGCTAAAGTGCTACTGGCATACATACATAAGGCCTACCAAGAGGCAATGTCCAATCATACATTCGAGCCTACCAAAGGGCAAAGTCCAGAAACATACATGTAAGACCTTCCAAGAGGCAATGTTCATACACACATCGAGAGCCTACCAACAGGCGAAATCTAAAAACATACATGTAAGACCTACCAAGAGGCAATGTTTATACACACATCGAGAGCCTACCAATAGGCGAAATCTAGAAACATACATGTAAGAGCTACTAAGAGGCAATGTCAAATCAAACATTTGGGCCTACCAACAGGTTAAATCTAGAAACATACATATAAGGCCTACTAAGAGGCAATGTCAATACATACATCAGGAGCCTACCGAGAGGCGATATCATACATCAGGGCCTACTATGGGGCAATATAATACATACATGTCTAAAACGTACCAAGAGGCAATATAATACATATAGTCTAGGCCTACCAAGAGGCAATCTAATATATACATGTCTGGCCTACCAAGGGGCAATGTCTACGAAATACAAGAAAAATAAGAAAAACATGCCCACGCAGGGGCTACATAATGATGGTACAACAATACATGGCTAGCCTAAGGGGAATCATCATCTCTAACGGTGTCATTAGCAAAGCGCCCAGGGCAGCCGTCATCGGCATCATCACCCGTAGTGGGACCTGTAGAAGGACCGACACAATCCGTCGAAGAACTTGGGGCATATCCCAGAGCTTGAACTGGTGCTTGATCTAGTACAGGGCCTCGTGCCCAATCATCTAAGGGGGCATATCCCCAACTACCGGCCAGTCCGGGAGGAGCAGGCATATACTCTAACTCATGACGACAAATAAAAGGATCTCTGCTAGGAATATGAGGTGCAGGAGGTATAGGCATCTTATGCCCCCTCATCTCGCTAATCAAAACGTTGATGTACCCATCAAGTAGGCCTATTTCAACCTAGAGCTGACCCCTCTCTCTTTCTGTGGCAACGACATGGGCCTCCCTCTCTTGAGCTAGCGACCTGGCAATCTCCTTCTACACATACCCTTCTCTAGCGACGGCCACACCCTCAAAATCTCTCACCCTAGCTTGTAAGGTATCTACATGCAACCTTAAGTTGGCCTCTGAAGTCCGACGAGCGCGTGTTATGCCAACGAGCACTTTACCACCATTCACAGGGCAATCATTCATGATGGGTCTGGCCGAGGACTATAGGAACCAAGTGAAGTAATTAATTTCCACCATGATGAAACCCTCGAAGGAGCCTGTCGTATAGTCAAGGTCGTCCAAAATCACCTCGGAACATGAAACCTCCTGAGGTGTGTCCCTAGTACTCTGAAGACTGACATAACCTGATGGTAGGTCCTCTCAACTAAGAAGAACTTCCAGCTCGACAAAGTCCAGAACCAACACCGCGCACACAACTTAGCCATAGCATGGGTAACCTCATGCCTAGCCAATAACCACATATCATAGGGGCTGTTGAATATCTTGCCCCAGGTGACACAATCCAATGTAGTGCCGACGATGGACGGCTGTGTCAAAAAAACCCTAGTGATTGTGCAGTGGGACCAGGCATATGACCTAGGATATATCTCTGAAGAAAGGCCAAAATACCGTGGACGCAGGGCTGGGACATACTCATATGCCCACCATTTGTCCTCCTAGGACACCACCTTTTGTTTGATAACATGTTTGTTTGCCTTTTCGTGTGCTTCACATGTTTGTTTGATCCCATTTGGAATCTTTTCCTTGTTTGTCTTTAGCATGCTTTTCCTTCCATTTGTTTCTTTGCTTGTCTGCTGGCTTGTTTCTTTTGTCTTTACATGTACACGCATGGAGCAAGGGTGCAACCTCCTAGGTAAGAGCAAAAAGGGTAAGGATGCAAGTAAGAGGATGCAAGCCCACAAAGGGCAATGTTCAGTAGATTAGGGGCCTAGCCCCTCCAGAGCGTTTTCTCTTTCTCTCTCTCTAAGCCTCTTCTCTAGAGCATGTACTAGGGTTCCCCCTCTCCTTGTACCCATTTACTTTTCCTGCTCCTTGCTTGGGCCGCGTTCCCTGGGTATGGCAATGTCTGTTTTACATTTCCTGTACCTTGCTAGGCCATACTCTTGGAACGTTGGCAATGTCTGTTTCCTTTCCTGCTCTGTGTGATAGCATTATGCATGATGTATGTATATATATGCATGCGTGTGTGTGGGTGATTGTGCACTTTGCATGATGGACTCTCGTGGCTACATGAGTGACCCTCTCTAGTCATGAGAGCTCTTGACCTTGTAGTGTGGGTATGTGATCAAGGCGATTGCCTAAGTGCATATTCATGCTATATTGTGTGCACGATCATCGCAGTGTGATTGTCTTGATCCATGTCACCAAGTGATAATGGTTTCCCCGTGTATGCGACACGCATCAACATGCTTGATGCTTTGAAAGGCTTCGGCTCGTCATGGTACGAGAATGTTGATGCGCGCCATATACACAGACGCGAAACCCTGCCGGTGCACCATAGTGCACCAAACACGAAACTTTGTTGGATTTTCGTTGTGAAAATGGGGCATCCCCATTGCCGTATTCTCACATCGAAAGCTTGGTGAGAATAGCGTTTTGCGTACTATGACGCATTTGACGTGAAGCGCTGCCGGATTTTTGCCACAAAAATAAGGCGAAATGCTATCGGATTTTCGCCGTAGAATGTTTGGCAATGACTTCAAACACACTTGGAAAGCGTCGATCAAGACCATACCCATTCCAAAATCAAACCTCAAAGCCCAACATATTTAAAGCCCCGAAAGCTAATCCCAATTGCTTGTTTTCAATTACCAATGTCCTTAAATTATGATTTTACCAAAACAAAGGAATGTCTATGGATAGGCGTTATGGGGTACCTAACACCTTCCCCACACGTAACCAGACTTTCGAACTCAAGAATCAAGATTTTTTACCCATCCACATTAGATTAGGAAAAACAACCTTTTTCTTAGCCTAGGATTGGTAATAAAATCAAATAGAGTCAAGTGACCAATCACACCTAGAAAAACCCAATGATTGGTGGTGACTTCACTTACCCTTGGTAATTTTCATAAAATTGACTCATATTCCAGTCACACACCCGAGGTACAACACAACTCCATACCATATCATCTCTCGCACCGAGGCCGAGATAGATGAAAGGCGCGCAAGCGTCACCGCGATGGGTAGTGGAGCAACCGCGAGGCGTCGACATATATGAAGATAACATAACAACCAAAAGATAACCGATAATTTAGAATAAGCTAATTAAAGAATGTAAGTGTTACACATCAATAAACTCAGGCAAAATAAAGAAATTATTTATTTTACAAAACAAAGAATCACTAAGAAGTTGTGCATGATTGCTTGTAAGTTTTAATTTCTTCTCTCATGCGAACTCAACTAACACCAAATTGAGATGTTTTGGCATTTATGCAATCCATAAAAGAAATCACCCTGTGTGGACACAATAGAGGAGTCACCACCTAGTTTTGCAATGGCCTAGGAACCATGAATACATCATCCTTTCGAGGAAGGGCCATTGATCTTACTACCAAAGATATGGGTTTGGAGTTTAGATACGTTCTTGGGAAGGTGTTAGGCACCCAAGACCGCCTAACCCTAAATTTGGCCTCCCATCATTGTGTCTTACATCTTAAACTCGACAAAATCATGTTCAACACTTATGTCCTAAACTCACACACACACTAGCATGCATCTAAGCATACAACATGGCATCATCATCCCAAAACACATACATATCCATCCATAAAGCGTAAGAAACCAAACCACACATATACAACCGTAGCATTCATCTAACATGTGAAAACCCTATCATGTCATATATAAGGCAGCAACTTAATCATGGCAACAAGTACATCATTTATCAATTAAACACAAAACGCAACACAACAACACATGTACATGTTCATCAAACAAAACATAACAACACATATGCATGTGAATGTGAATGTATGACTTACCTTTACTCACCTTGCAACAACTTAGTACCTATGGCATCATGCATGGGCATGTGAATGCATGTTCATGGTATCAAACTAAGAAATAAGAGATGAAACCCTAATCTAGCATATCAAAGGTAAATAACAATAAAACATGTGAAATAGAGGCATCAAATACATATATACATAAAAATAATCTCAAACAGGAACATATGAGATAAGAAAATAAAATGAGACAGAAGCAAAAGACTAAACTAGGGTTTCTGGGCAGCGGCTTGCGTACACATGTACCTATGTACGCAGGGGGAGGCCCACGTACGCATGCATAAGGCATGCGTGCACAGCTCTACTCGAAACCCTAACCCAGAAACAACAAAGCAGAAAAACAGAGCACAAATAAAAACCCTAATTTTAACAACCAAACATGCTCAGGATATAAAGAAAACTATAAAACTAACCTGAACAAACATATATAAGCATAAATAAAGTAAACAAACAAGATTAAAACTGAAAAGAAAGACAAAAGAAAAATGAATGAAAAGAAAGAGTTAGACTCAATACCTTAAATAAGAAGCTTTATAAGCTGATTTTGACCATTCCCCTCAGTCAAATCTATCACAATTCAATAAAAATGTGATTAACAAGGTTAAAATAAAAGGATTGGGGTCAGAAAAGGTCCCAATCAAATAAAATTGACTTGAGGGTGTTTTGATTCACTATTTTCTAGTGAATCTTGTATTTTTCCCTATGGATTTCTGTGTGTTTCGAAAATATCCAATGTAAGGCTTTACATAGTGGAAAAAATGGGGTTTGGAATGGCTCCCAGACGATGTGGGATTCATTCCAAACCTCAGCCATTATTGTAGAAAACTTGCCTTTTTTATGTCTCTGAAACCCTAGCTGTGTACGCAGGAGTGTACCTGCGTATGCAGGCTGCTGCCCACATAGGATGTATTGTATTGCCATCGTCCTAATGGAACGACGTTCTCTCTTGTCAGCACCATCTGGATATGCCCCTAGTTCCAAGAACTTCATGATGTCATAGTACCACGGAACTTCCTCTTCCTCTATGGTCATTACTGAAGCTTCGGTCTTCCCTTTGTGCACTTCCTCATAACTTTGCTTAATTTCCAAGGGTCGTGTCCATACTCGCTCGGGTATTTCAACCATGGAGGCTAAGGTAGCTAAGGCATCTGCAAATTGATTTTGAGCTCTAGGGATGATTGTGTACTCAATCTTGTCAAAGGTCTTGGTCAAGTCCTCCAAGTATTGTTGATAAGGCTTCAAGTGTTCCTCCTTCACCTTCCATAACTTTTGTGCTTGGGCTATAACCAAAGTTGAATCTCCAAAGACTTCAGCCTCCTTTACCCTCAATTCTCAAAAAGCTTCCATTCCGGCAATACAAGCCCTATTCTCTTTAATCCTCTTGAAGAACTTCCTCAAGTTTACGATGTGGCTTTCTCTATCCTTGGATTTCACTATCTTATCATCGACATACACCTCCACCTTATTATGCATCATATCATGTAACAAGGCTGTAGTCATCCTATGGTAGGTTGCCCCGGCATTCTCAAGGCCAAACAGCATCACCGTGTAATAATAGATTCCCCATTCGGTAGTGAAAGTGGTCCTGGTCATATCTTTGAGAGCCATCTTGATTTGGTTGTATCCCAAGAAACCATCCATGAAAGACATCAAGGCGATTCCCACCATGTTATCCACCAAGACATCAATGTGAAGGAGAGGAAAGTCATCCTTAGGGCATGCCTTGTTCAAGTCCCTAAAATCTACACAAATCCTCACCTTCCCATCCTTCTTAGGTACGGGCTCGACATTGGCTATCCATTCGGCTTGGTGTACTGGTTTGATGAACCCTACCTTTAATTGCTTAGTGACTTCCTCCTTGATTTTTAAGAGCCTTTCGGTCCTCATTCTTCTCAACTTTTGTTTGACGGGTACCATGGGATCATGTGTCAATGTGATGTTAAGCTATCTCAGGGTCAATTTCAGGCATATCTTCACAGGACCATGCAAACACCTCTTGAAATTCCATCAGAAGCTCTTGAAGATCTTTTCTTTCTTTTTCATTTAGAGTTGAGCCAATTTTAATTAAGCGTGAATTCTCATTATTGCCCAAATTAATAGTTTCAAGAGTTAGTTCCATAGGTCAATTTTCTTTTCCAATTGTTTATTTATTTCATTTTCAAATTCATTTGAATCATTTAAGTGCAGAATTTCAATGTTATGGGACACATCAAAGTAAGCCAAATCAGAATTCATCTTATTGAAAATATTGAAAAGTACATTGGAACTTGCATTACAAAAGTTTTTCCCCATGTTTTCAAAAAAACCCAACCCAAGTCCAATTATAAATGGGCCCCACAACAGGCATGATGAATTTGGAAGGATCACTTGGCTCTTCATTGGTGATATCGAACACGTCCCCACTCATCTTCATCATGGTCTTCATCGCTTCAGCATCCATGTAGTTCACCCAATCGACCTCTTCTTGTATCTCTTTGATCACCACGGTAGGCTTCTCCTTAAAGATGAGCTTTTCATTAAAGAAAAATTTCCAACTCAGATACACCTTTCCATCCTTACCTACCCAAGGTTTGGGGAAGCCACAATAATGGAAGTTTTCCCCTTCCTTCATGAAGTTCCCATTGAGAGTGCCAAGGTTTTTCTTGATTCCGTTGCTGCCTTCAAAGAATCCTAAACCTTCCCTAGTCACTTGAGTCTTGACGTTGAAGAACTCGACTACCCCTTTTCCTTCTTTTCCAAGGCCCATACCAGGCATGTATCTCATGTTCTTCATCATTGTAATCAGCTTGTGGTTACAATATGGGAATAAGTCGGTAGTATACCTTTCATTCTTCAACCCATAGTTAGCCATGTTTATGAACTCAAAGCCACTCATTTAAAGCTCACTTCCTCCTTTCTCGAGTCCATAAACCGGTGCTAGAATTTCACCATCTCCAAGCACTATGGCAATCCCTCCTTTCCATGGGATCTTCATCTTTTGGTGTAGTGAGGAGGGGATGGCTCCATTGGGGTGAAGCCAAGCTCTTCCCAAGAGAAGGTTGTAATTTAGGGTGATGTCCATGACATGAAACTCCACAATGGTTTCTATTAGCCCAATCTTGCAAAGAGCCTTGAAAGTACCCATGACCTTCCTTGATATGTTATCATATACCCTTACGGTCAAGGGAGAAGGGATGATAGTCTCCATATCTAGGCCAATAGTAAGGACGGTCCTAAAAGGACAAACATTCAAGGCAGACCCATTGTCAATAAGTACCACCGGAACCTTGGCACCCATGCATTCAATGGTGATTTGCAAGGGTCTAGTATGAGTGGCTCCTTCGGAAGGGGGGGGGGGGGAGAGATCTTCATTGGAAAAGGCAAGCAGGGGGTGTGAGGAACCCTCGACTCCCATAAGAGACAAAACTTCTTGTGGTGTAGTTTCTATCGGTACTTCTTTCCCATTCAAGGCGTCCAAGAGAGCCTTACGATGCTTTTGAGAGGCCATAAGTAAGCCCCATGCGGACACATGAGCTTGGGTCTTCTTCAATTGCATTAAGACCGTATCTTCTTCTTCTTTGTCTTCTTTTCCTTTAGGTTCCGTGGGCTTGGACCCTTCCCCTAAATCTCTACCAAGATGATCCTTTTCCAAAAAGGATGATTTGTAATGCTTCCCACTCCTAGTGATATCTGCTACATTGTCTTTAAGACCCTTTTCTTTAATTCCGTTACTCCTTTGGGAAGTATTCCCCACACCGCTACCGCTTCCTTTAAGACTTCATCTTCTTCATCCCATATTCCTTGGACTTCCACGGCATTGATATTGGCATTTGTAGTTTCTATCAACTTTGAGCAATCCCTTTCAATCTCATCTATTTGCATCCAATTTTGATATGGAGGAGGAGCCCTATGGTAATAAGGCAAAGGGTTCTTTCTAATGTTGGGATTTAGGAGGGTTCCATTGTCTATGAGGTCTTGTATTTTGTGTTTGATGCGGAAGCAATTGTCGATTTTGTGGTCGAATTTTTGGTGGTAGTGGCAATATTCTTTGAGTTTCCAAGTGGGAGGTATGGAATTAGGCATAGGTGTAGGGTCTAAGGGTTTAATGAATCCTTTGAAGGATAGGTTTTCATATGCTTGGGTGAGGGTCATTCCTAGGTCGGAAAATTCTCGACGAGCTTTCTTTGGGTAGGCTAGTGTTTGTTGGGGTATGATGGCGCTCACAATAACAGGATTGGGTGCTTTGGTGGTGGTTGCTCCCCCTTCATATGTTTTCTTGGTTGGAGGCTTACTTTCACCTTTCTCCAATTGTCCATTGTTGATAGCATCTTCAATTCTTGTCCCACAATCACATAGTTCTCCAAATGAGCTAATAGGCGATGACAAAAGACTACTATTATAAGCCGAAAGCAAGTTCTTGATGATCATATTGATTTGGTCCTTCTCATTTGGCCTATTGACCATTCTAGACGCCTTGGTCTTCCATCTAGTCATGTATTCGGAAAATGTCTCCCCTGCACCTTGTTTGGTAGTCTCCAAATCCTTTAGAGTCATATCAATCATGGTGTTGAAGATGAATTGGTCCACAAACAAATCCATTAGTTCATTTCACACCTTAGTTTTGCTTGGATCAAGGCTATAGTACCACCTTGATGCACCTCCCGTGAGTGAGAGGGGAAATGCATGCAAAGTTTACTCCTTATCTAGCCCCTTCATTTCAGCGATGCTTAGGTATCTTCTTACATGTTGCTTCGGATCTCCTATCCCATCAAACTTTTCCGCATCGGAAATCTTGAACTTGGGTGGCAGTGCAATAGGAGCCTTTGAACTTACTCCCCCTATGTTGTAAAGGTAATAATCCATCCCTTGTGCCTTGCGGAAGGCGAGTTGCATTTTCTCCATTTTTTCCTTCATAGCTATGGTTTCTGCGGTGAGCTTCTCAAATTGCTTGTTCCTTTTATATTCTGCTTTGTCCTTTTCATCCCATTCTTCCACTTCATCCTCATCATCGTGGATTTCCATATGTGGAGGATTCTTGAGCTTAGATTCTTCCAACCTATTGAGACGCCCTCCCATTTTCTTAAGGGCCTCTCCATGTTCATCCAAAGCCTTAAGGATCTTTTGTGCCATTGAGTCTTCCACAGAGGTAGTCATTGTTTCGGGGGGTCTCTTCCTCTTCTTGGTGTGTGTCCTCAATCTTAATCAAGTGCTTTCCTTTCTCTTGAATCCAAATGGGAGTGGGGACGTGTTTTCTTGACTTTAACGGTGCAATGATGCCTGAAAAGAAGCCCCATTTTCATTTAAGTTCATGTCCCAATTAAAGGTTTTTTTAAATTTTTAGATGTCCCTAGAAACATTTTAAGTTCATTTTAATGAAGGCCCAATTACAATATCACTCCCTTCCCTCTCATGGATTTTTTCCCTTTGTTTCATTGGGCTTTGGTCCATTTACAATAAAGCTCTCATCTTACTCTCATGGGCTTTCATTCGAATGCATTTAGAAATTTTCAACCTTTTGTCTCAAACATGGGCTTTCATTCGAATGCACTTAGAAATATTCATCACCTTTGGCCTTTTCAATTTTTTTTTTTTAAATAGCCCTTTAGCTAGAATATATTGTAGCCTTCCTCTCAAAGTCCATTAAGTTCTCATCATTTTGGGCCTAGGCATATAACAAGGAGGCCCAAGATTAGGGAAGTTCATATTGGCTTTGTAGGATTTTGGATGCATATTGGCTTTGTAGAACTTTGGAGGCCTAAGATTTTGGAATATATTGTAGGATTTTTGACCATAGCATATTTGTTACCTTAGGCCCAAAGTCCTCTTTTTCAAAAGGGCTTTTTCCACTTGGGCCTATGATAGCAATTAGGCTATGGTCTTATGAACCTTTCAAGTTAAGATATACCTTTGGATTTAGGAACAAGCCTCTTATATAGAATTTCTTTTCTTTTATCCCATAACATCTTAGGGTATACCATAACTTTAGGGCCATCCCTTCCATTTTTACATCTTTTATTTGTTCTTTAGAATTAGGTGAACACAAGATATATGGTTGAACAAACAAGAGATATAAAGGGTATCCTTTGTGATAGGGTCTAGGATCTCTCTAGTGTGGGTAGGCTCCTTAAGGCTAAAGTGATAGATAAGTAGGTCACTCATAACTTGGTGGGTTATGATTCCAACCGAGGGCCTAAGTGGACCCCATAGTGGATTGGTAGCAAACCTTTAATGTACCCAAAGCCCATTATAGGCGATGGCACCGATTGAGAGTTAGTGGATGAACTCTAAAAGATTTGGGCCCGAATGAAGCCTTCCATCTTCCCACTCATCACCAACCGAGGTTAAGGGACAAAAGAAACCAAATGATGTGTGTGCAAACAAGTATTGAAATAGTTTTTATCAAGGTTAAGAAATAAGACACATAGGAATTAGACTCATGGTCCCTAATGGAGTCGCCACTATGGACACAACAGAGGAGTCACCACCTAATTTTGCAATGGCCTAGGAACCATGAATATAATGTCCTTTCGAGGAAGGACCATTCATCTTACTACCAGAGTTATGAGTTCGAAGTTTAGGTATGTTCTTGGGAAGGTGTTAGGCACCCAAGATTGCCCAACCCTAAGGTTGGCCTCCCATTATTGTGTCTTACATCTTAAACTTGATAAAATCATGTTCAACACTTATGTCCTAAACTCACACACACACACTAGCATGCATCTAAGCATACAACATGGCATCATCATCCCAAAACACATACATATTCATCCATAATGCATAAGAAACCAAACCACACATATACAACCCTAGCATTCATCTAACATGTGAAAACCCTATCATGTCATATATAAGGCAGCAACTTAATCATGGCAACAAGTACATCATTTATCAATTAAAAACAAAACGCAACACAACAACACATGTACATGTTCATCAATCAAAACATAACAACACATATGCATGTTCATGTGAATGTATGACTTACCTTTACTCACCTTGCAGCAACTCAGCACCTATGGCATCATGCATGGGCATGTGAATGCATGTTCATGGTATCAAACTAAGAAACAAGAGATGAAACCCTAATCTAGCATGTCAAAGGTAAATAACAATAAAACATGTGAAATAGAGGCATCAGATACACTTAGACATAAAAAGAAACTTAAACAGGAACATGTGAGATAAGAAAATAAAATGAGACAAAAGCAGAAGACTAAACAATGGTTACTAGGCAGCAGCCTGCGTACACATACCAAAGGCTGCATACGCAGGAAGAGGCCTACGTACGCATGCATAAGGCATGCGTGCGCAGCTCTGCTCGAAACCCTAACCCAGAAACCGCAAAGCAGAAAAATATAGCACAAATAAAAACCCTAATTTTAACAACCAAACATGCTCAGGATATAAAGAAAACTATAAAACTAACCTAAACAAACATATATAAGCATAAATAAAGCAAACAAAATGTGAACAAAAAGAGTTGGACTCAATACCTCAAATGAGAAGCTTTATAAGTTGATTTTGACCATTCCCCTTAGTCAAATCTATCACAATTCAATAAAAATGTTATTAGCAATGTTAAACTAAAAGGATTGGGGCCAGAAAATGACTCAATCAAACAAAATAGACTTGAGGGTGTTTTGTGAAAAACTCCCTTTTGATTCACTATTTTCTAGTGAATCTTGTATTTTTCCCCGAGGGATTTTTATATGTTTTGAAAATATACCATGTAAAGCTTTACATAGTGGAAAAAATGGGGTTTGGAATGGCTCCCAGACGATGTGGGATTCATTCCAAACCTCAGCCATTATTGCAGAAAACTTGCCTTTTTTATGTCTTTGAAACTCTAGCTGTGTACCTAGGAGTGTGCCTGCATAAGCATGCTTTGGCCCACATACGCAGGCTGCTGCCTACGTACGTGGGCTGAGGGCCACTTTGGTCATTTTATTTCCAGAAATAGATTTGTGCTCCTTTAAAAGGTTATATTTTCCATTTTAACACTCCTCAAGTCAATTTGATATCTGATTGGGCTCTAAACTGGCCTTGGGCTTTAGAGTTTGGGCATCATTGGGGAACAGGGGCCCGAGTCATAAGGGGTACAAAATGCGGTGTCTACACCCTGAATTTATAATAAAAAAACAAAAAACAAAAATTATATGAGTTAAACATGTTTTCTGTTTTTGGACATTGAAATAAATACATTATTGTAATTTTTTTTATTTTAAATTTTTTGACCACATTAGAAATTAGTGCATATGTTTAAAAAATATATATTTTGTAAAGAGCGTAGAGAGATGTGAGAGAAAAAAAAATTGTTCAAACACCAAAATAACATAATAAATAAAAATATTAAAAGGAAAAAGGATGCACCGATTCTATCTTCTATAAGTTTAGACTTCTTAATTATAGCATATGTCCTCAATTACAAATTTACAACTGAAACCCAATAATTATTAATTTTTTAGTAAACCCAATAATTTGTAGATTTGTAGTGGTTAGTGGATTTAGCAATCGTAAACAAATTCTCAAAAAAAAAAAAAATCATACCTTCGAGAAAACTTACATACCTTTTTTAATGAATAGAGCAAGGTTTGTAGATAAATTTTTTGCACTTCTACTGTCTATGGATGTAGCACACTTCAATTGTCTATAGATGTAGCACTCAAAGAATAAGAGGGTGTTTGGATTGATGAAACTGAGTTATATAACTTAGTTTTCATCACCCAAAACTCAAAAAATGTGGGGCCCACTGAGATATAGTTTGTTTGGATAAATTTTTGAGTTAAGTTCTCATCATTCAAAACTCAAAATTTTGAGTTTGAGTAATGAAAACTGGAAACAAAATTTTGGTGTTTTTGGATTATAGAATATGAGTTATAGGGGCAAAGTTGTAAAAAAACCAAACTTGTGGGACCCATTTTCTTGACTTGTCTCTATCAAATCAATAGTGCCACACCAACTTTCTTTTTCTTTATTTCTTCTTCACAGTTCCACTGGCTTCTTTTCTCTCTCTCTCTCTCTCTCTCTCTCTCTCTCTCTTTTCTTCCTTTTTCTCTTCTTCTTTCTTTCTTTCTTTATTTCTTCTTCTTCTTTCTTTCTTTCTTTCTTTCTTCTTCAAACCCACTCCACCACCAATGGTTTTTTTTTCTTCTTCTTCTTCCTGGTTTTTTCTTTCTTTCTATATTTCTTCTTTCTTTTTATTTCTTTCTTCTTCAGACCCACTCCACCATCTTCTTCAAACCCAAGCTGTCTCAAACCTAGAAACACAAACCCATAAACACATGGGTACCGATCAAACACGCAAACACAAACCTAGAAGCCCAAACCCACAACCACGGCTCCGAATCTTTTTGTTACCTTTGAAACCCGATTCATCTCAACATTCGGGCCGATTCTTGACAACTCGGCCAAGTTCGAGGATTGGTTTTTGAACACGTTGAATGGGTTAGGTTTGCTTAATATTGGGTTTCCGAACCCGTTTTCAGTGAATTGCTTGCTAGGTTTGGACGATGATGGGGTTGTTGGTGGCATGGGAGGGGAATTTTGGCTTATGGGTTTAGTCTCTTCCTGGGTTTTGTGATAGGCATGGCAGAGCAGAAAAATGTGATGACATGTTACCGTTCTGTGTGCTGACAGTGGGTGGGCTCCCCCATTTTCCCAAAAATTGGAGTTAAAGAGTGAAAAATATAACTTAGTTTTGGAACCAAACTCAAATTTTAGAGAGATTTGAGTTAATGTAGGAATAGAGAAATGAGTTATGGATTATGAGTTTGAGTTATGGGTTTTGAGATATGTGTTTGAAATATGGGTTATGTGCAAACCAAACTGGCCTTAACCTTCCATGTGTATCTTCAAAAACTACACTGCATTTATACAAAGAAGTATCCGCCTGACAGAATTTGTATTTCAATTAGGAATAGGAATGGTAATCTTTGTACACATAACAAACTACTGGGGAGAAGTTTAGTTATTGAGAAGTTTTTGTTTGTAGTGAGTGGGGAGTTATTTATCAGCTAATGAGTATTTTTTGTTTGTAGTGAGTGGGACGGTATTTCAACATGGGAAGTGTTTTAGTTAAAAGTAACTTCTATGTATTTCAATGTTGAAGTAGTGTTTCAACATGGGTAGGAATTTATTTATGAGAGAGTTTTGACTTTGTAGGTTTTTAGTTAGTTAGTTAGTTAGTTTTTTTTTGTTTTTTTTTTTGTTTTTTTTTTAAAGAAGTTAAAAGCAGTTTAAATTGTAATCAAACGAGTTTATATCTATTTAGGTTTTTTTTTTTTGGATAAACTTGAGGATGAGTAAATTTTTTTTTGATAGGAAGATAAACATGAGGATGATTTTTTTCTTATTTAAGGGAAAGAAAAAAGAAAAAAGAAAAAAAGCAATGTGGGGTTGTTTAACTTTCTAGTTTGAAATAAATCAAACAAGTAAAATAGTTTCACAAATGCAAATTTGTATTGATGAATATGTGGTACAATTCTCTGAAATTACAAAAAAGTGATCCTTTGATTCGATCTCCTTGCAAGACTTGTTTATTGGAATAATGGTAATGTGATTTTGATTCGAACACAAAATATCCTTCAATTTGGCTGAGGAATGGATCGAAGATCTTTGAAACGGAATTACAATGAATCTCTGGCTATGAACTTGTTAGAAATTCTTTGTTCTTCACGTTCTTTGTGTTCTTCATGTTCTTCATGCGTTCTTCTTCTTCGAAGTTTTGTGGTGGAAATTCTTCGAGGCTTTGGAGGCTTGAATCCATAGAGCTTCACCAATTTATGGTTTCTTGAAGTTTCTGGTGGCTTTTAGGCTTGATTCCAGCAAACTTTAAGATCTAGGAAGGTAGTTTGGATGATTCTGCTTTGAATGTTCTTCGATTTTGAGGTTGAAGTTTGTGAAGTTCTTGAAGGCTTTGAGGCTTGATTCCTGTAGAGCTTCTGTACTTCTGAGTGTTTTTGAATCTTCTTTGATGCTGCTTATGCTCTAGATGTCTCAGTGTGTGTGTGTGTGTTGAAATGCCTTATGAAGGCTTCTATTTATAGTAGTTTGTGGGTGGGTGAGCGACATGTGGCGAAGTTTGATTGGTGACATGTGTCACAGTCTAATTGGAGGAGTTTTAAGATTTTTTCTCCAAGACATGTGGCATTTTTGATTGGCTGAAATGCTTTGATTTTCAAGGTGACACATGTCAGCACCCGATTGGACTGCCTATGTCATTACTTACACGTGCCAAGCTGCTTATGTCATTGCTTGCACATGCCGATGTGTGATTGGTTTTTGCATGCTTTTTGTGTCTCTATTTCAATGACACTTGGCAAATTTCTATTGGTTTCTGAATAGTGATAACAAAACCTAGTAGCAGTACGTGGTGCTTTGTAATTGGCCGTACTTTGTGGACTTGGTAGCATGATGTGTCAGCTTGTGATAGGTTGGAAATTTTCCCTCTCTACAAATGCCCCCTCGAGACTCGTTCACGCACACAGTTTCAGAGTGTGGTGAGGGAATGAGTTTTGAAAACAAATTTTTACACTTGACTCTTCAAGTGAAGTAGTTGAAGGTGGTGAAGCTTTCAGCAGGATGAAGTAATTTCGGAAGACTACACCCATGGTATTTGGAATGGGTCAGTGAGGCAAAAAGTCATTTGCAAGTAGCTGGATGTACTTGCGCGATTGAATCATATCGGCAGAGGTTAAGCTAAAGTAATTTCAAAAGAGTATTTTGGATTGTTGGCGGCAATCACAGGGTGTAGAAGATGGTGATGAGGCGACGATGTTGGCTGGGTACAACATGTAGAGCTGTAGGGCTAGCCTCATGTTTTTAAGAAGTCCAGGCAAAGTAATTTCTGAAGAATATACTTTGGATTACGGAGAGGACATGTGGGAAAGTGGTTGAGTGCACATGTGTTATTGTATCACTCAGGTTAAGTTGAGGTAATTTCAGAAGCATTATGAATTTTGGGTCTGCCGGTGGTGGTTGTGAAGAAGACGGAGATGAAGCAAAGATGGTGAATGTGTGAAACATACGACACCATGGAGCTGGCCCTGTACGTTAGGGAATTTTTGGTGTAGATGTTTCTAAGTAGTATATTTTGGAACATGGGATTGATTGTATGCCGAGCGGAATCCGGCAGCAAGTCATAGAATGTGCCTGTGTGATAGGACCATGCTAACGGAGGTTAAGTTGAAGTAATTTCAGAAGTATACTTTTTGAAATTCTTCAAGCTGATTTTAAGTTGGAGTAATTCCGAAAAAATGTGTTCTGAAGTACCAGCAATGATGACCCTTGTGTCTTGAACTGGCGGCAACATGGAATGAGGCTTTGGTGGAAACACATCCTTGATTGACTGATACCAGAGGTTGATTTCTGATGAGTTGGGAGCTTGGAGATTGCTGTGAGTATTGGATGGGAGAAAATTTGTAGGATACCCCAACACTTTTACAACCCCTATATAATGACACTTGTTGAAAAATATGAACAAAGTCGGGAGGTTGGTTGAGACAGATGAGATAATGATTCTGCAGTATGTTGGAAAAGCCTAGAAAATGAAAAATGGAGCTAACTTGTGATCCTGGCTTTAGAAACCAGCCAAGTTACTGTTTGTTCCGAACCGTTGCTTCTGCCGGAAGACCAAGCAATTGGAGAGAGACTATGGGGTCCTCAAAGCAATTAGAAGGCTTCCTAAGCTTAGAAACAGGTGATTCAGTTAGACTTAGATCTCCTGGCTAGGTAAATCTGAGGCTGCACGAGATTATGATGTGGGCTAGGTTATGTGAAATTTCATGGAAAAATATGGTCGTTAAGTGGAGAAACAAAGTTTGTTTGGATCTCAAAACTACAATGACGTTGTGAGGAGGGTTCCTATTGAACTGTGAGGAGGGTTCCTATTGAACCATGAGAAGGTTGAGTTCAAGCTGATTACGAAGCAATATTGGTTGCTAGGTACTGAAAATGATAAAGCTATAGTGAGAAATGGTTGAGAGAAGGAGGATTTGAAAATTTGAAAGAAGCAAATCTTCATTTCATGATTTAGTGTGTTTTTCTTGATGAGTTTCAATGAATCCAAACCTTCTATTTATAGCGGAGAGATGAAGAATGGTAGATGGGTATGTTAGATGAGAATGGTGGATGAGAATTTTTTTGGTGGGAATGGTAGATGAGAATGTTTGGCACCAAATGGGAATGGTAGGTGGGAGACCGGTAGGCATCGAACAAGAATGGTAGGTTGAATTGGGGGCCCAATGTAATTTCAAGTTTAGGACACACTTGTGAGAGTTCATCTATTCTTTGAAAGGGAAGCCTTGATGAAGTCTGGAGGATAACCCTAGGGGAATCCAGACTAAATGAATGAATCTCAAATTTTGATTTTGGGAGCTTGAGTTTTGGACACTGTCAGTACTTCGGAGAAGTGGGTCAGATGGGTGGTTTCCAAGTCCTAAACAAATAAACGGATTTCAAAATCAGAATCTTCGCAAAAAACCGAGTGGGACAAGCTCTGCTCGAACATCTTAATTCTTGGTCAAAGTTCACATCAAAGCCAACAGTTGTAGAATCACACTATTTGAGCAATTTTGGATTCTCAAATGAAGGAACGGACTCCAAAATTAAACTGTACGCAAAAAAATTGAGCAAGACAAGTCAAGCTTGAAAATTTTGACTTTTAGTCAACTTCAACACAAAAGTCAACAATCTTGGAATTGAGCCATTTTCACAATTTCAGAGTCTCAAATGGAGGAACGGACTCCAAAATCAAAATGTACACGAAAAATTGAGCAAGACAAGTCCTTCTTGAAAATTTTAACTTTTGGTCAAGATTTATGCAAAAGTCAACTTTCTAGAAATCGGACATTTGCGCAATTTTCGAGTTTCGAATGAAGAAACAGATCCTAAAATCGGAATGTACTCGAAAAACCGAGTGGAATAGGTCTGTTTTGAAAATTTTGACTTTTGGTCAAAGTCAAAGGTCCAACTGGGTTAAAACCCTTTTTTTTTGTTTTTTTTTTTTTTTTCTCTCTCTTTTTTTGCAGGCGGTTCAGATCTAGGTCAGAACATAGGTCAATCTAGGTTAAACCGGGTAATGGAGGATGACATCATCCATGACATCATAGAATTGCGTGGAAGCGTGTAGTAGTACTGCCAGCACATGTGAACGCGTGATTGGTCGCCGCGACGGGTGGAAGCGCGTGTTACTGGAGCAGCAAATGCCGTGTCTACTAGTGGTGTGTGGAGGCGCGTGATAGTCATTTTGGATCTGAAATTTTCAGGTTTTATGGATCGGGGCCTTCTAGATCAACTGGTAATGCCACTTTCTTGAAATGAAGTCTGGATTTGTACAAATGTGAAGGAGTAGGCCACGATCTTCGAAGCTTTTGGCGGCACCTGGCTGGGCATCTAGACCTAAAATTTTTAGGTTTGGTAGATCGAAGGCTGTAGAAGACTTCTGTGGTGTCAGTTTTTTGAAATAAGGTCTGGATTTTCACAAATTCAAATGAGAAAGCCGCTGGTCATTGTTGGACTTATGGCCTTCTGGTCTACTTTGGTGGTGGCTGCTCTGACAGGACAGTGCCAAGATTTAGACTTGAGGGTTAGGAGGTAGGTGGTGAGACTCCATTTTCTGGCTTTTTTATCTCTTTTGTTTCAAAGTTTGGTGCAAACTTCTTTAATTTTGAGTGTGTGTGAGTTTGCAAAATCTGACTTTGAACTTCTATTGCTTTCACATTTTTGAAACGTGACTTTCTTTTTCTTTTTTTGTTATCTCAGAAGTTTTCTATATAAAGGCATGCTATTGCCTTCCTTCATCACTTAGGCACATGCTCCGTAGTTCACATTATTTTTTGTACTTGTTGGCTAGAGATTAAAATTGAAGCTTTTTTTTTTTTTTTTTTTTTTTATTTAGACGTGCCATGAGATTTTCTTCTGACAAGTTCTTTGTTGTTGCTTGTTTTTGTTATGTAGCATGCTTTCCTTGTTCTTCGGGCTTTAACGTCAAGCTTTACATCAACATTCTTAGCCTAATGTCCATCTTTATTTGGTGGCTTTACATTCCATTGAACACAACGTTCTTACAGTGAAGTTTGTCTCCATATTATCACATTCTTGCCTTGTAACAACAATCTCTTAGCGATATCCATCCTTGACGTTCTCATAGCAATAGTCATCTAGGCAACAATGTAATCACTGGAGTTCATGATACAATGATGCTATTACTAGTACTTGACTTTGAAGTTGTATTGGCCTTTGGCTTGGCAATTAAGCTGCACCAACACTTGTCTTTGCAATGCAGCCACATTAAGAGTCTTTGCCACATAGCCACATCAAAAGTTTTTACCATGAAGCCGCGCAAGCATTTGTCCTTGTACTGAAGCCATATTAACACTTGTCTTCACAATGAAGCTGCATCCATATTTTTCTTTGCATCAAAGTCGTGTCACCACTTATCTTTGTCATGAAGCAACGTCAACACTTCATTTGCACCGAAGCCATGCCAACATTCATCTTTTCCATGAAGCCATGTCAACACTTCATTTGCACCAAAGCCATGCCAATACTCATCTTTGCCATGAAACCACGTCAACACTTCATTTGCACCTAAGCCGTGCCAACATTCATCTTTGCCATGAAGCCACGTCAACACTTCATTTGGCACTTGCACTCGCATTAAAGTCGCACCTATATTGGCCTTTATAATAAAGCTGCATTAACACCAATTTTCAGAGGCAACATAGTTCAGACATTGAGGGTACATAGCACTGTAGCTAGACATCAAGATTTTAGAGACATGATGTGAAACGAAACCACTCAGAAGGGAGATGATGTGGTTGAAATTTCAGAGCTATGAAGTAGCACAACCTAGAAGAGAGACGATGTAGCTTAGACTTGCAAGGTACCAGAAGATGCCCCCAGGAGATAAGTGATGTAAAGCATACTTCAGAGACATGGGAGAATGTCCATAGAAGATGGGCAATGCCATGCAGACTTCATTTCTTGCAAAAGAGGTTGAAGATTTTTATTTTACTCCAAACCAAGAATCAACTTATGTTTATCATCATTTCAAGGAAAGCTATGCAACATCAACTCCTTACAATCTTCATTTTCTACTACAACGATCTTTAATCATTATATTGAGCAGTTGACTGTCCTTAAGCAATGCCTTGCCAATTAAAGGGACCTTAAAAGCATATTGACGACCTTTGTAAAAACTCTTCAAGCTAGACTGGCAATCCTTTTTCTTTTCATGTGACTAAACATGGTGAAAAGTACTAAGCTGCCTACGTACCCTAGAGAGGGATCAAGTCATTATGTAGTTCAAGAAATTTGTTTTTTATGATTTTGTTTTTTTGTTTTTTTAGTTTACAAAAAGGAGGGCTCACGTGTGTAATCCTCACCCTATGCCCCACAACATTTCATAGGTACCAATTGCGCAATAGTGGGTATCATCACTAATCGAACCCGAGACCTTGGCCTCAAGGGCGACAAAGGCATCCAACCATTACGCCACACTCACAATTGGTGACATAGAGGGGGATTCATTTCTCTTTATTAGTAACCTTTCAAGGGTAATAGGAAGACATCATGTACCCTTGCAGCGTTGCAGTGGGCAGTTTAAACTCTTACCGATGAGCGATCCTCAATTTTCAAGCATAGAAGTGTTTGAGGAACTTCCCATTGATGGGGCCGATCCTTACTCCATCATTATCAATAAACTTGTAAGCTCCATTGGTGTAGACTTCTTGCACAACATAAGGTCCATCCAATTTTGAAGTGAACTTATTGCTTGTGCGATGAGTTATGATGATAGGTCTTCAAACGGCAAGGACTAAGTCACTAACTTGGAATGATCGTCGTTTAACTCTTTTATTGAATGCACTTGAAAGACAAGCTTGATAGCACTCAAGATGTTGTTGGGCCTCGAGCCTTTTCTCGTCAAGTGCCTTCAATTCTTGCAATCTGAGCTTGGTATTTTCTTCTTCAGTCAATCCATAATAATGGGAATTGGCGTTCTAAGGGAAGGACGACTTCCACTCCATAAACGAGAGAATATGGCGTCGCTTGAGTAGGCGTTCGAAATGTTGTTCGATATGCCCATAATGCTTCTCTGATTCTTTCGTGCCAGTCTCGCTTTGTCTTGGATACCACCTTCTTCAACAAAATACCAAGTGTTTTGTTAAATGCTTCAACTAGTCCATTTGTCGGGGCATTGTACATGGAGGAGTTATATTGTTTAAAACCAAACTTTTTGCATAGCTCTGTCATCAGCCTATTGTAGAATGGTTTGCCATTATCAGTTATGATATAATAAGGGACACCATACCGATAAATTAAATGAGTTCGAATGAAATTGACCTTTGTTTCTTTCTTCACCTCCCTAAAAGGCACAACTTCCGCCCATTTCGAGAAGTAATCAATTGCGGCCAAGATGTACAAATGGCCACTGAATGATTTTGGTAGTGGCCCTATTGCATCAAGCCCCCATGCAACAAAAGGCCAAGAAGCTACAATTGGGTGTAGAGGTTCTGGCGACTGGTGGATGAAGTTTGCGTGATACTGACAAGCTTCGCACTTCTTAGCGTACTCCATGGAATCTTGCACCATTGTAGGCCAATAGTAACCTATTCGTTTAATCTTGTAGTGTAACTTAGGACCCGATTAGTGTGCGCTGCATATTCCAGAATGAGCCTCCTCTAAGGCTTGTTTAGCCTCTTCCTCTCCTAAGCAATGGAGAAACAAACCATCGAATTAATGGCGGAAGAGAGTGTCTTTATAGTATATGAATTAAGCAGCCCTTCGTTGAACTTCGATCTTGTGGCGTATATCATCCAGGAGTCTTCCATGTTGAAGGTACTCAATGATCGCTTGTTGCCAATCTTCTTTTTCAACAAGGCATACAGAAATAATGTTGGCTTGCTCTTTTTCTCCTTCTTCTTCAACCATGAGAGGTACCACCCACTTTTGGGAAATAGCAACTTTGGTTGTCCCTTCCTGGGATAATGCTAAGGCGATAGCCAAAGTAGCTAAAGTATCAGTCTGTCTATTCTCCTTCCTTGGTATATGCTCCAATGTGATGGCCTCAAAATTTGCTAGCAACTTCTTCGCATATTTGCAATAAGGGATAAGGTCTTCTTTCTTGACATCATACTGCTCCAAGATTTGGTTGATAATTAATTTGGAATCCCCAAAGATCTCAAGTTGCGATATGCCCATCTCAATGGCCATTTTATAGACTAATAATTAATTCTTGATATTCGGCTACGTTGTTAAAGCAAAGTTTGCTTAATGAGAACGAGTATAAAAGTATTTGCCGTTGTGGAGAAACAAACACTACACCTGCCCCCGCTCCTTCCTAACGTGCAGCCCCATTGAAAAACATCATCCATGGTGGCATTACTTCAATATAAAACACGTCTTCATCCAGGAAATCATAAGAGAACTCCCGATTAGATGGAATAGGGTGATCAGCTAAGAAATCTGCCAATGCTTGTCCTTTGACAGCCTTTTGCGGAACGTATACAAGGTCATATTGTTGCAACAAGACTGCCCATCAAGCTATACGACCCGAAACCACTGGCCTAGAGAGAACATATTTAATCAGGTCCACCTTTGCTATCAAATGGACCTTATATGCTTACGTGTAGTGCTTCGATTTGTCTATGGCAAAGAAAAGAGCAAGACACGTCTTTTCAATAGGAGAATAATTTAATTTAGCCCCATTGAGAGTTCGACTTAGATAATAAAGAGCTCTTTCTTTCCCCTCTTCTTTTTCTTGTGCCATGAAAGCACCTAGAGATTTTTCTTGCGTCGATATGTACTGCACCAGAGGCTTTCCTGGGATAAGAGCACCTAAAACTGGAGGATTAAGCAAGTATCTTTTGATGCTTGCAAAAGCATTTCTACAAGCCTCATCCCATTCGAAGTGCACATCCTTCTTCATTAAACAATTGAAAGGTTGACATCGGCCAACCAAGTTCAAGATAAATCGTCCTATGTAGGCGAGTCTTCCTTGCAAGCCTCTAAGTTCTCGCAGATTCTTGGGCTCCGGCATTTTTTGGATAGCTTCAATTTTGGACTGGTCAATTTCAATATCGCAATGCCTCATAATGAAACCAAGGAATTTCCCAGATGTTACGCTGAAAGTGCATTTGAGGGGGTTCATTTTAAGCTGATACTTTCTTAGGCGGTTGAACACAGATCGCAGATCTGACAGATGGTCTTCCCTCATTTTTGTTTTAACCACCAGATCATCAACATAACACTCCACGTATTTATGAAGTACATTATCAAAGATCTTTTGCATGGCCCATTGATAAGTAGCACCAGCATTCTTTAGTCCAAAAGGCATTACTTTGTAACAGTAAATGCCCTTAGAAGTACGAAAAGCTGTAAGCTCTTCATCCTTAGGATTCATTCAAATTTGGTTGTAACCTGAAGAACCATCCATGAAAGATAAAGCTTCATGACCAGTAGTGGCATCAACCATGACCTCAATGATAGGTAACGAAAAATCATCCTTGGGACATGCATTGTTCAAATCACGGAAGTCAACGCACACCCGGATTTGTCCATTCTTCTTTTTGACAAGGATGATGTTAGCGATCCATTCCGGGTATTATACTTCCTGAATGAAGCCTGCCTCGATTAGCTTATTGACTTCGGTTTCTATTTGAGGGATAAGCTCCGGCCGAAAGCGTCTTTGGGCTTGTTTGACTGGGTGCACGCCTTTCTTTACTGCCAAATGGTGTAGAGTAATACTTGGATTGAGCCCAGGCATTTCTTTGTAAGTCCAAGAAAACACATCTTTATATTCTACTAGGAGCTTGAGGTATCCTTCTTCTTCTTCAGGAGTAAGAAGCGCACTGATGAAAGTTGGCCGGGATTCTTCAGTAGTTCCTAAATTGATTTCTTTAAGTTCATCATCTGTAAGTATACCTTCTTCTGCTGTAATATGAAATGAGGATGATACCACTTCAATTTGCTCATTGTGGAAAAATGATTGACAAGTGTAAAATTGTTCACCTTTTGACTTTGAGCGATCCTTCAGTGTTGATGTCTAGGGTAGAGTTATGCTTCATGCATGAAGGAATGCTACTACGGATCTCATCATTAGCTTTCTCCTCCATTTAAACCTCAAAGTTTATTGAGTTTTGAGAGCGACTATTGACGGGCCCTTTTGTTGCCCCTAATCGATCAAAGATTGATCTACATGCAAGAGTGTCTCAATTTTATGTTAAGCAAGTTGCATTTAACCTGTCGAACACTGTGATTCATGATGATGAGGCCTTGATGCGATTGAACACCGAGACGCGCAATAAAGAGTGATCTTTTCTTTAATTTGAACTTTCGCCGACCTCCACTGTTATGTATTGGGAACTTAAAGCGTTGCTTCTTTTCTTGATCCATATCTGAGTCGGTTGTTCTGGAGTATAACCTAATCCGGTCTTTGGAATAGGAATTTCATGCCCTTCAAGTCGCATTTTCCTTCATGTTTTGCTAAGTCCATGCACCTTCTCTCCGATGACTTCTAGAATCAGTTTCCTTAGGTCCCCTTGTTTTAAGAAATCGTAGCCTGCTTTGGATAACAGCCTATATGCCTTTGGGTCGAACCATTCTTTCGTCCGTTTACTTGGTAGAATACCATGCTCTATCAGACTTTGTGAAGACCTCACGAATCTGTTTAGTGGCTTCAAGGGCAAAGGATTTGTGGATGAAGTTAAAGGCATGGCATGATTTTCTTTCAATATGGCTACATCGTCCATCGTGAGCTTTGTAGGAGGCCTTCCCATGTCTACTGTAGATTGAAGACATTCCACGAATGGTGATTGTCCTTTCTTACGGCATGATAATGGTACATAACGGAGGAATGGAGGTTTGTTGGAAGGCATTGAAATTTCTACTCTCACTGAATTACTGGTAGATTCACTAGAATGATTATTTCCACATTCTAGACCTTCTTTTGGGGAAGGAATATCCTTTCTAGTGATGAATCTAACATGCTTCTTTTCACCCTGCTTGCTTTCTATGGGCGGGATCTCAACTGGGAGAACTTCATTAGGAATGTCATTTTCTATGTAAAATTTTGTGTCAGCAAAGTGAGCTTCAATCTCAGTAAAAGGTTTCAAGTCGGCATTGACCTTTTTTATTCCACTTTGAAGGTACTTGAAACATTGATGCAAAGTTGACAGTACTATTCTGTTTCCATGGATCCATGGACGTCCTAACAACATGTTGTAGGTTGTCTTAGCATCAATAACATGGAATAAAACGTTGCTTGTCAATTCTCCAATTATTAATTCTAAGTGTATCATGCCGATCATGCATTGTCTGCCTTGGTTAAAACCTTTAATGACCAAACGACTATGCGATAATTCCTCCATAGTAAGACCAAGTTGTCTCAATGTCATTTTCGGTAGTATATTAACAGCTGAACCTTCGTCAATGAGAATACGATTGACCTTTTATTCACGAGTATAACTAGAGACATAAAGTGGACGATTGTAGGGCTTAGAGCCTAACAACAGATCCTCGTCAATGAAAGGTAAGTCTGGAGAGTACGCACAACATTCCTGGGTTTGTTGAAGCTTGTTGTTATAAGGGGTGTACATCTCTGGCTTTTCAAGAGCTTGGGTGAGCACTTCTTTTGGTGAGGCGGAGGATTACAAGGGTTCAACTTCATCAACCTAAGATTGGAGTTCCTTCAAAGATAACAAAGTCTCATTTGGACCACCATGGTCGACATCCTTCTTTTCATCACGAATTTCATAACAAGAGACCATGTGAATGACTTTTACTGAGTCATTTTGAAAGAATTTTCTGGGGAAGAATTCTTCCAACGTGATGAGATTTTGAATTTTTTAGGTTTGTACCGAATCGTCATACATTTTTGTTCCCAGTCTTTCTTGCCTTTTATCGTTCCTTCCTCTTGACCGAGGCTGAATCGGGTTTTGTGCTCTTCTGGACTCCTAGGTGATCAAATGAAGAGGGAATTCTCGTCCTTTCTTCCATCTCCTATGAGTAACCATCGTCTAGCCCTTTTCCTCATCCATTGTCGACCTTTTATCATTATTTGAGTTACAGTAAGATGTTTCTTGCGAGAACTGAACTTGAACAGGTTCTAGAGAACTGAACTCGAAGACATGCAACTAGGTAACCCGCAAGCAAACGTTGCAAGGTTTGACTCGGCAACATCATCAAAATCCAAATCTGTTTTCCTTTCCTTGGCTAGCTTCACGATGAGTTCCTTAAGAACAAAGCATTTTTGGATTGGATGGCTTATGATGCGATGATACTTACAATAGTTTGGATCATCAACTTTCCCTATCTCTTCCGATCGTTTGCATTCTGGCAATTCAATTAATTTCAGCTTGAGTAGTTGTTCTAGCATTTCGGGCATATTGGCATCTAGGAAAGGATATACCTTTTGTTCCCATTCCTTAAGTGACGAGCAACACATCTCACGCTGTTGGCCTCCCTCAGGTCTCTTCTCATTAGGCTTCACATATCTTGTTGAAATTTTGATTGGGGCAGAGTTGATATTCATTAAGTCTTTGATGTTACTTTTCGCATTCCCATCATTCTTCCTTATTTCCCTTTTTTCTTTCTTTTCCTCAGGTACAGGAGGTCTTGTATTTCCATGGCTAGAGATACTTAGCTCCATGTCATGCGCACGAGTTGCTAACTCTTCAAATGTCAGGGGTTTTATCCCTTGAAGTATGTAAAGAAGTCCCCAATGCATGCCTTGGATGCACATCTCCACAGCTGAGATTTCAGAAAGTCTGTCTTTATAATCTAAATTCAAAGAGCGCCATCTATTGATATAATCAACAATAGGCTCATCCTTCCATTGCTTGGTATTAGTAAGCTCCATTATGCTTACCATTCAACGCGTGCTATAAAATCAGTTAAGAAACTCCCTTTCGAGTTGTTCCCAATTGTTGATTGATTCAGGTTCCAAGTCAATGTACCAATCAAACGCATTTCCCTTGAGCGAACGGACAAATTGTTTTACAAGGAGGCTTCCTTGAGTTCCTGCATTCTCACAAGTCTCTACAAAGTGAGCAATGTGTTGTTTTGGATTGCCCTTCCCGTCAAATTGTGGGAACTTAGGAGGTTGGTACCCATTTGGCATTCTCATGTTGTCAATGCGCTTTGTGTAGGGTTTTGAATATATGAGGGAAATAGTGGAAGAACCCCCATACTGTGCTCGAATAATATTTGTTATCATGTCTTGCAGTTGTTGGACAGATAATGAGGCCATTAAGGTGGAATGTCCGTGTTGAAAAGCGTCTTCAACTCCTTTTCCTTTATCAACCCTAGCGTTTTCTCCTTTCAAGGTAAAGCTAGGTGGGTGCTCAAGGTCAAGACTTGATTCACCTGAATCTTGTACCTCTAGTTTGTTCATCAGGGTTGCAATTTTGACGTCCCTATCTGCAAGTGTTTTTGTGAGAAAGGTGACTTTTTGTTCCATTTCTATCATCTTTTCTTCCATGGTAGAGGTGTCAGTCATCATCACTGGCATGACCTCTAGATATGATGGAGAAAATAGTGAAACAGGATGGATCAAAGGTACTTCATTCCTTAAGTTTCTCATCATAGGTGAAGAGTTGATAGAAAAGGTCTTTGTTGTGGATGATTCATTATTGATCTCTAAACCTTTTGAGACAGATGAATCCTTAGCGACAACTTTCTTATTTGTAAGAAAGTCCAGAGAGATTATAGTATGAATCTTGCTTTCTTTGGTTGGTTGGGGTTGAGGTCGATCGAGAACTTTGGATCGACTGCGAGTGACTGGGCCGACATAATCATCGGCAATGGAAGCATCAATTGCTAGTTTTTGGACAATCTTGCTAGAGGCCATCGAAGTTGGTAGCAAAATGATGTCGAATATCTTTTCTTTTGAAGGAGAAAGAGTTGAGAGGCAGAGATATCCTACCATGTGTGCCAAAATTTGTAGACGACTAAATTTCTAGTTTGAAATAAATCAAACAAATACAATAGTTTCACAAATGCGAATTTGTTTTGATGAATATGTGGTACAATTCTCTGAAATTACAAAAGAGTGATCCTTTGATTCGATCTCCTTGCAAGACTTGTTGATTGGAATTATGGTAATGTGATTTTGATTTGAACACAAAATATCCTTCAATTTGGCTGAGGAATGGATCGAAGATCTTTGAAACGGAATTAAAATTGAATCTTTTGCCATGAGCTTGTTAGAAATTCTTTGTTCTTCACGTTCTTTGTGTTCTTCGTGTGTTCTTCGTGTTCTTCGTACGTTCTTCTTCTTCGAAGGTTTGTGGTGGAAATTTTTCGGGGCTTTGGAGGCTTGAATTAGTAGAGGTTCACCAATTTATGTTTTCTTGAAGTTTCTGGAGGCTTTTAGGCTTGATTCCAGCAAACTTTAAGATCTAGAAAGGTAATTTGGATGATTCTACTTCGAATGTTCTTCGATTTTGAGGTTGAAGTTCTTGAAGGCTTTGAGGCTTAATTCTGTTGGAAAAACTCATGCTTGTATCGCATACAAAACGTACGCATCGGAAAATTAACGGATCTACTTCATTCGCAATTAATAACATGTACTATGTAAATTTTAAAATATAAAAACAAGAGAGTGTACCTTCGTGTGGTGAAATTCAAAACCAAAGATTAGAAGTACTTGGGAACACTCTTAATCTTCACTCCAATTCCACTTGTGCCCAAGAAGTGTGGTCAAACAACAAGAACTCACTCTATTTTCCTCACGAGCCCTAGAAACGCGAAAATCCCTTGTACTGAGCTGGGGTTTTGATTTTTCTGATCGTGCTTTCGTGTGAGGGTGAGGTTCTGACTTTGGGTTGTCTTGAGGCATTGAATATTCGAAGATAGATCATCACTAGGTACGACATTTCTGCTTTATGGTTCTGAGCTGGGGTTCCAAGTTTTGATGGTAGCTTTGATTCACAGGAAGTTGATAATCAATGTCTTCTTCGAGTGGAAATTACTCAGGTTCAAGTGGGCATATGTGTACATATGAGACTTGTGTGCTGAGAACAAGTCTGACAGTGGATAATTTTGGGAGAAGGTTTCTGGGTTGTAACCGATATAAGGTAAGTATACTTTTTACTTAATCTAGTTGATTCACGTGAGATTGGAATGTGATGTGTTTAATTCAATTTATGAACAGGTTGGTCCCAAGTGCCCTTTCTTTAAATGGATTGATAATCCCACTTGTATGCCTGGGAATGAAGCTGCCCATTTGGTGCAACAAAAGCTGGATTTACTGCGGAGTGAGCTGCAACTTGCACATGAAAGGGAAAGAGAAGCTACCCAGGCAGCAGCAGAAGCTACCCAAATAGCAGAAATTGCTCAAGACAGGGTAGCAAAAGCCACTGAGAGGGAGAGAAAGTTTCGGGCTTCCTCTGTTCAAGCCAAGGAGATAGCAGTGAGAGCTTTAGAGTAAGAGAGAAAGTGCAGAATTGCACTAATTCTGTCATGGTTTTTTTTTTTTTTTTTTTTGGTTATGTTGTTTTCATGTTTTGGCTCAAGTGAGAATGTTGGAATGATGAGATTGAGTCTGCCTGATGGGTTGTAATATAAGGTGGTCCTCAATTGTATTGTAATAGAACTATGAAAGATTTTTTTGAGAATGAGAACTATGTAAGGTGGTAGAAGCTGCTGGCTTGAAGCCACTTAATAATATAAGCCTTTTTAAGACAAAGTGTTATTTATGTTAAATGCTGTTGGTATTTTTGTTTAAAGTAAATTGGCTACTTGTGAGCTGTTGGTATTGGTGTTTTGTTAGATGTTGTAAGCTGTGTTGGATTGTGCATAAAGTGCATTGTGTGAAGACAATTGTGTTGAAAGTGAATTTAAAGTGCATGACAATTTGTCAACTTGTAAGAAAAGACAACAAATGCACACATACACTTGCTATTCAACACATACACCCTGCACACATAAACAAACTCATATAATAATAACTCATATAACAAACTGCAATAATCAAAATAATAATTCTGAACACCTGTCATTAAGTTGGGAAATTGTATACATATTTTAAGGTGGCATTGAATAGTCTTTCATCAACCACCAGTAAATATAAGGCATTTGGTACAACAACCAAAACAGTTGCAGCTGCCCAATGTTTACAAAACTTACAAAAATACAAAAAGTGTTTGAACAGCTATATAAAAAAGTGTCTTGCCATTGTCTGCCCTGCCATTGTCTACAAACTACATAAAACCTAACAAACTACAAACTACATAAAACCCTAACACTGCATAACCCTAATACATAACAACAAAAGTGTCTTGACTTAGTCTTCATTTACTGCCCCTGCCCTTGCCCCTACCTCTCCCACCACAGCTGGCCTTTCCACCTCTTGTTCTACATTTCTAAGCCCTAGCTGCATCACCCTTTCCTCTCAAAGCAGCTCCTCTGGTAGCAGGTGGTTTTGTAGGCTACAAAGTACAAGAATTCACATGTTAGTTACTAGTATCACAGTTTTATGAATAAAAAATCAAACCTAACACTACAGTACTTATGATGATGGTGCTCTACTGTCCCATGTTTCTACACGGGTGTATGGTGCTGGCTGGCTTGAAGAGAACCAAGGAGCTCCTCTAACTGTGTACCTGAAGTCTGAAAAGTACCACTGACTTGGGTTCTGTGACCATGGAGCTGGTGGCTGTGACCATGGAGCTGGTGGCTATGGAGCTGGAGCTTGTGGCTGTGACCCTACTGCCTAGTTGGATAAGGATGAGACCATAGTGTAAGGCTAATGTGTTGGTGGGGGCTAAGCTGAGGATTGGGTCTGTGATGAAGATGGGGCCTGGGATCCTTGTCTGTGTGTAGAAGGCCTTCCACTTTCCTGCAATCTCTGCCTCCTCTCCCATGGTGTCTCACCAGTGAAATTGGCCTTGCATCCCTTTGCATTGTGCCCTTCCTTTTGATACCTTCCACACCTCACTAGCTTGTTTGCTCTAGACACCTTATAAGGGTTCGGCTCATCAGCATCTCTCTTCCTCTTCATGGGTGGCCTACCTAATGGCTTATAGACAATAGGTGCAACAAGCTTGGGTTGGCCACTTGACATCCACTCAGACTGGCCAGGCATGGGAGGTATGGGTGTCTTGTATGTCTCCCTATAAGCATCCTTGTAGTAGCATGGATGGGTGTAGTCTTCTGGTTTCTCACGATTCACAAAAATGGCTACAACTCCATGCTTGCAGGAGATTCCTATCAAGTCCCATGCTTTACAACTGCATGTCCTCCTTACCAAGTCCACCACATGCTTTTCCCTTTCATTGTCAACCTCATACACAAACCTCCCAGATGACATTGCACAGAAGCCCTTACACTCTAATTTTAACTGCTCCAACTTTTTTTGTATGTTTGGACACAACTTGCCACCATAGTTTTCTATGCCAATCTTCTTTATATACAGCCTGCTCATAAGCCTAACTCTGATCCACTCCAGCATTGATAAGATGAGCTTGTCTCTAGCCTTCACAATCATAGAGTTAAAACTCTCACTCAGATTGTTTACCATACAATCTATCAAAGCTCTTGAAGAAAAGTGGGATCTGGTCCACTGTGCAGGCTCTATATCTGCCAGGTACTTCCAAGCTTCTTCATCCAAACTCTTAAGATGGTCCATCCCCCTCTCAAATTCCCTAGCTGATGTTGTGCCAGCACACCTCCACAGTACACTCTTCAACTCCATGCCCTTGTGGTTAACCTTGAAGTTGTTGTATATGCTTCACAGAATATTGCAGGTAGAAGGCCCTGCAATCAAGTAAGCAAGTAAGTATTCAATGTCAGCAAGTAAGCATGTAAAAAGGTAAGCATGTAATGAAGTCATGATGATAATACCTTCTGCCTATCATTGATGAATACCAGATTGAGCTCCTCTAGCTTGCCAATGTCATCTGCAAACTGCTCCAAGAACCAGATCCAGCTATCCTTGTTCTCTTGCTCAACCACAGCCATTGCCACTGGGAATATATTGTCATTTCCATCCTTGGCAGTGGCAGACAATAATTGCCCACCAAACCTACCCTTCAAGTGGCATCCATCCAGCCTAACAAAGGGTCTACAACCACCTAGAAAGCCAACCTTTTGAGCATTGTACCTAATGGACATCCTTTTAAAGTTGGGTTCTGCATTCTCATTTGCCATCTCTGTTTGCAGAATCACCCTACTTCCTACATCTGTCCTTAATATCATTTTTGCATAATCTCTAAGTAGGCCATACTGAGCCTCTTCATTCCCAATAATCAGTCCCCTAGCTGCCTTCCTTGATCTATACACCTAACTAATACTTAAATTAACTGAAATCTTCTGCATCACATGGTACTTAACACCTGAGACCTCCCAATTAGGATTCTTACCAAAATCCTCCAAATACCTCTTTGCCACATAGGCTGATGTAATTTGCCCATTTTTAAATGTTAGGAGGCAGGTACACTCAGGATAAAGTGTCTTGATCTCAAATGTGCACTCTCCAGTCACCATTGAGGCATAACACCTCCATCCACAATTGTTCTTACAATGTACAGAAATCTTCTTCTTCTCATTCAACTTCCACTTGACATCAATGTGATGTTGAATCACATACTCCCTCAAAGCCTTCCTAAACACCTGGAAGTTTGGGAACTTCATCCCTTTTGCCAACCTAACATTTTCCATATTAGTCCTCTCATTGAACTCCAAATTACCAAGCCCCTGCTCATCATTAGAACCATCCACACTTGCAATATCATCTTCTAAAGCTGGTTCAGCCCACTCTTCATTTAAATCTATGTTTGGAGGAGGAACATTGCTTGGGCCAGGTGCATCTGTGTTTGGCTGAGGTGTATTAGTGTTTGGATGAGGTGTATCAGTGGTTGGAACAGTTTTAGGCTCATATGGCACTGTGTGAGGTGGAGAAGACTCACCAAAAATGTCATCAACAAAGTCTTCTCCTTCCAGACCTTCATTCAACCAATCAAACTCCTCCTCCAGACCATCACCCCCTACAGCAGCCCCTGTACCACCCCCTACAGCAACCCTTGCACCAGCTCCTACACCAACCCCTCCACCATCAGGAACTTCAACTGCAAGTGGAGCATTACCACTCTCCACATACAGTATGATGGTGTCTCTTGGCCCTCCCTCATTAGGCTTGCACATGGGCACCACATCTTGATCATCTTGTATGAGCCTCAAGTCTTGCTCCAAGTTGCCCCCAAGACCTAAATAATGAACCCTACATGGTTCATCAATCCCTAATTCCTCACATATACCTTTTATTTCAAAATAACTAAGCCTATCAGGATCCTTATACACTATTTCAACTTTCCCACCAAAGTATTCTAAACTAGGGTTCCACAGAAAAGCACCCCCATAATGTATCCAATTTCACTTCCTCATCATCCATCTGCAATAACAAATTACCATTTGACACGTATACAATTAACAATTAAAGAATTGTAAACAACAAAAGAGTAAACACTTGCATGTTTCTGTTTTGCTTTTGGGATGCAACACACACAGAGGGACCACATTTTCTGCTTTGCTTTTGATTCTGTTGTACTAAATAGCACATGCAAACACTAAAATTTAAACCCAATAGAAACTTGGGTCCACTGTGAGACACAATGACCATGACAGACAAAATGCCCATAAACAAACACAAATCCAAAGAACAGGTGGTCACGTTTTTCATAAACATCAAAAAATACAACCAATATTCTCATTCCATTACATGTAACATTGACCAATGATTGATTACTCAAAAAACAATAAAACAACCACAAGCCCAAAGTAAAAACCCAAACAGTGACTGATTTCTTACCAGGATTTTAGTCCCTCAAACAACCCGTTGCTCGTCTAGGTTTACACTTGCAACACTATGTCAATATCAGATGTAGGTGATACGCATCTTTTAGCTTGAACTCCCCATTCAGGGAACTCCAATTCCACTTGTGCCCAAGAAGTGTGGTCTCTCAATCAGTTTTCAAAGGGAGAATAAGAGAATGGCTTACACTCACATACAAACCATTTCATTCACTTACAAAATTCTATATGTTTCTCTCCTTATAACTGATTATCTAATTGGGCTAGTCTTTTGGGCCATTCCAATTGAGCTTTAGTATGTGGCTTGGAGTGGGACCAAAAGGAAACAAATAAGACACTACCTCCAATGGGCCCTGGGCTTTTCTGTCAACTCTTGACAAGTCCAAAGTTACCATTAATTATATTTAATATCACCATATAAATATAATTGCACTCTAGGCCTTATTAATAAATTATATCCCAAGATTTTATTGTACATACAACCCCTTCATAAAATATTCCTAGTAATACAAAGTCATAAATGTAGACTGCCACTTTGAAGATTACTACATCTTAATCCTTGAGTACCCAGTTTAATCCTTTAAGTTATTCATCATATATTTATGAAATCCAATTTCATAAATATATATTTTAGTAACTCCTTACTAAAGTGGTTAGGCCTAACACTTTGAATAACCAAACACATTAAACTTATCTCAAGGGAATATTTTATATCTCAGTTAAGAGATTATGAATTCCATCTTGAGAATATATGTTTCATTAACACTAAATGTGGCTGCCCAACATATTGAGGTTTTGATCGTGACTTTAGATCTCACTCCTAATATATCAAAGCAACCTACACTTCATGATCAGGTCCATTATTCTCTCAAGATTAAGAGTTCATGTAAATAGAAGTCATGAAATTTATTATTCATTTGACAGTCGTTAGGAGAATAATAAATCTCACAGTGATCCAGTTC
The DNA here is from genome assembly GCA_030021035.2 of Notholithocarpus densiflorus. Classification (NCBI taxonomy): domain Eukaryota; kingdom Viridiplantae; phylum Streptophyta; class Magnoliopsida; order Fagales; family Fagaceae; genus Notholithocarpus; species Notholithocarpus densiflorus. Next base: position 6,320,116 of record JARYZH020000011.1, read on the forward strand.
AATATGTCTTAACTCTTAAAACATATCAACATACCAACTAGAAGTCACCACTTCCATGATCAAGACAAATCATCTTAGTTGATATGTTATAGTCTTCGCAAATGAAAAGCCCAATTTCATCACCGACTACGAACTAAAATTTTGAGTTTACAAAGAACTTGTGATTTATATCTTCTGTGACTAAATCACATAAATCACATACTATGCATCTCATGGACTATATGATAATGTCCAAATATTCATGTTACCATTATTTTAGATAATAATAAAACAACTTTATTAATTACAACATTAAGTCATACATAATGTCATACATATTATCATACAATATGATTTAAGGGCACTAATCCTAACAGATTCTTGCAGAGCTTCTGTACTTTTGAGTGCTTTTGAATCTTCTTTGATGCTGCTTATGCTCTGGATGTCCTGGTGTGTGTGTTGAAATACCTTAGGAAGGCTTCTATTTATAGGAGTTTGGGGGTAGGTGAGCGACACAGGGCGAAGTTTGATTGGTGACATGTGTCACAGTCTGATTGGAAAAGCTTTAAGAATTTTTCTCTAAGACATGTGGCATCTTTTGATTGGCCGAAATGCTTTGATTTTTAAGGTGACACATGTCAGCACCCGATTGGACTGCCTGTGTCATTGCTTACACGCGCCGAGCTACTTTTGTCATTGCTTACACATGCCGATGTGTGATTGGTTTTTGCATGCATTTTGTGTATTTATTTCAAAGACACTTGGCAAATTTCTATTGGTTTATGAATAGTGATAGCAAAACCTAGTAGCAGTACGTGGTGCTTTGTAATTGGCCATACTTTGTGGACTTGGTAGCATGATGTGTCAGCTTGTGATAGGTCGGGAATTTTCCCTCTCTACAATGCGTTAGTGGGAGAGTGATCCTATTTTGTAGGAAATGTTTTAGAAAAGAGTTAGAGATATATTTTTATAGTGTTATCCTCAAGTTTTTCCCCTACTTACACGTAGGCTGTAGGGGTATTTTGGAACAAAAAAAATGTCTAGTCCAAACAGGAGAAGCCTCTTAAATAGTAGTATAGATAATATATGAAGATAACGTAACAACCAAAAGATAACCGATAATGTAGAATAAGCTAATTAAAGAGTGTAAGTGTTACACATATCAATAAACTCACCTGAACTCAACTATCACCAAATTGAGATGTTTTGGCCTTTATGCAATCCACAAAAAAAGTCACCTTGCATTTATCAAAAAAAAAAAACAAAAGTTATATGAATTAAATATGTTTTCTGTTTTTGGACATTGAAACAAATACATGGTTGTTATGTTTTTTATTTTAATTTTTTTGACCACATTAAAAATTAGTGCATATATTTAATTTTTTTTTTTTATTTTGTAAAGAGTGTAGAGAGATGTGAGAGAAAAAAAAATAGTTCAAACACCAAAATAACATAATAAATAAAAATATAAAAGGAAAAAGGATGCACCAATTCTATCATCTATAAGTTTAAACTTATTTATTATGTTATTGGGCTTATTAATTTTTAAATAAGCCCAATAATTTGTAGATTTGTAGTGGTTAGTGGATTTAGCAATCGTAAACAAATTCTCAAAAAAAAAAAAAAAAAAAAAACCATACCTTAGAGAAAACATACATACCTTTTTTAATGAATAAAGCAAGGTTTGTGCTGCGACTTAAATAATGCTCCGAAGTGCAGGATTGTCGCGAAGTAATAACTAGGTAAGTTCGAGGTCGAATCCACAGGGAAAAGGGAATTGATTAACAAACCGCAAGAGAATAAAACTAAAATAATAAAGTTTAACTGAAGAGATTTTTGATGGTTTAGTGAAGGTAATTTAAATTGAGAGAAAATAACAATCTATTAAGGCGCTAAGGTTTAGGAATCCACACACAACACATCTATTAGTACTCTTAACAATATTTATTTTATAACTCAACTAAAATTCATACGAAGGATGATCTTAGTCGGATGATTTAACAATAAAAACTCAAGAATTAATTGTCTAAGGTAGTTTCATGCAATTGATTGATTTTAGGCAAAAAACTAGTGAATTAGTTCGCAGGGAATACTAAGCATTTAACGTGCTCGGAGTCTACGATAAATCAAACGATTATACAAAACTAAACACTTTTCTAGATGAGTAAAACAATCAAAAAGATAAAAATATAAGCATTAAAACCAATAAATAATTGTTAAGAACATACCAATAAATGGTTGGGTTTCACCCCTTGCCTTAGCAAGGCTTCTAGCAAGCCATAACACAAATAAAACTCTAAAAACTGTAAAGAAACTTTAAGAAAACCTAAATTATGTTCTACAGCAGCTCCCCTCTGAATTTTGCCCTAAAGAGCCTTTAAATAGGTCAAGGAATCCTATTACAAGTTGAATTCCCGTTTGGAGAAAATCTCAGGTTTTTAGGCTTCACTTAACCGACGCTTTTGGCCCATTTAACTTTGGAATTCGGACTTTTGGTAAACTACAACGTTGTAGCCCTTTAAGTTAGGTTTCCATCTCAACTTGAATCATCTCGATTTGACATCTGAACCGAAAGTTATGCTCAAAATACTAACTGGTGCGCAAGCTGAAATCCTAATCCGAATTGGACTTGGATTAGGTGCAAATTTCCTTTGATTCCTTGCTCCAATTGGACTTGAATTTAATTGGGGTGGCCTTCTTTGACTTCATCATGGCCCTTCTAAAATTAAATTCCATTAGCTTTCTTCTTTACACAAATCCACTTATTTAATTTCATTATCCTACAAAAGACAAATTCACACATTAAAATTCAATTAAGCACAAAATTGATTATTCAGCATTATTCCAAAATCAACTATAAAATGCATGAATTAACTCAAAATAAGTATGATAATGCTTTCTAATAATGATATAAATATGCTAAATTAAGCTATTATCACACCCCCCCAACCAGCTCATTGCTAGTCCCTACCAATTAAAGCGACTCGAGACAAAGACACTAAATAACAAAAAATTATTACTTTAGTAGAAATAGTTAATCAAAGGTCAAAACACTAACAACCACGAAAGATATTCCACATGCCATCAATATTTAGTGTGTGAATAGTTTAGCCAACACAAACACAACCTTAGTCTTAAGATAAAATATGGCTTGAATTTCTATCCAAAGTTATGCTTTAACTCAAATCTCACAGTTGTTAACACTCAACAAATAAAATCACTCTAAAAAAGGTGTAACACTCTCAAACATATGTGAGCAAAATAATATAGAACAAAGACTAATATCTTACATATAAATAAGATGAAGAACGGTGAAGCAAAATAAAGGATATTTATAGTCTCATGAAAGGATGTCAAACACTAAGAAAATTACACCACACACATTGATTAGTCATGTCAAGATCCAAACCATACCTTCCTTAAGATCAAATAGGACTTTCATTGGGACGTAATGTAGGGTAAATAGGAGGAATTTAGAACAAAGGGTATAGGTAAAAATAAAAAGTGTTCCCAAGAATAATTAGAGAGACAACTTCTTTTGAATATATGATAATTAATTTATTCTCTCAAGTTTCTTGAATATTGCACTTTCACTTTTTTTTTCTTTTTTTTCTTCAAAATTTCATCAACAAATTCATTCTTTATTTCTTCCTCTTTCACATTTCCTTTTTTTTTCAACATTTTTCCTTTTCAGTTTATGATTCTTTTTTTTTTTTTTTTTTTTTTTTTTTTTTTTTGAGTGAGTCCTCCTTTTCTTCCAACTATTTCACCACAAATTTATCGTTATAAGACAATTTGATTGCATTCATTCTTGGAACACCTTAGGAAAGGGTTTGAGAAAGAACGGCTAAAATAATAGGCTCAAATGGGTGACTAGCGGTAATGTATCAAGAAAGAAAATAATAAAGGCTCAAAATTAACAAAGATGGCCTAAAATCATCTCTTAAGGATTGGGATAGTTCTTCAAAATCCATGACTTTAACATATTTAGGTGTGGCATAAAATTTGATGAATTCTTAGCATTCGACCAAATCAAAGAATAATGAGACTAAGCAACAACAAAGTTATGTGGTTCCAAATGAAAAATGAGGTCAAAAGAAAATAACCCCCTAAAAAAATGAATGGCTCAAGAACTCACTTGGGTTATAGTCTCTACATTTTTTTTTCAAGATTTTCAAAGTCATCTCTATCTCTCAACCAAGAAACATGTTCATGTGGCTAAAGTGCATGTGCATACTAGTTGAGCATGAAAAACAGTGGAATTCTTTAGATAGAAGTAGCATAAAGAACTTTGACATACAACTCTTGCTAAAGCAACACTTCTTTTTTTCTTTTTTCTTTTTTAATTGGACTAAAAAAAATCCCTAAAAACAACCAAAAAAAAAATTTTAACATAAAATAAAACCAAATGCAAATCATCTCAAGTTCCTCCCCCCAACCTAAAACTTACATTGTCCTCAATGATAACAAGGAAAAACAATAAAGAGTAGAGATTACAGAGAGTACCTTAAAGAGATGAAAAAAAAAATAAAAAAATAAAAATAAAAATAAAAATCTAAACTACGACACACATACTAATGCTAATTGCTTGGCAAGTCTTGATAAATGGGATCCTCCAAATTAATGGATTCCTCCTCTTGTGAAAAATTCTCAAGAAATGGCTTAAGACATTGTCCATTCACCTTAAATATGTTACCATTCTTAGGTTTTCAATTTCTATGGCACCATGGGGGAAAACATTTTTAACAATGAAAGGTCCAGTCCATCTAGATCACAATTTTTTGGGGAACAAATGTAACCTAGAATTATACAAAAGAACTTTTTGAGATGGTTCAAAATATTTTCTTAAAATTTGTTTGTCATGAAAAACCTTCATTCTTTCTTTAGAAATCCTATAATTCTCATATGCATCATGCCGAATTTCTTCCAACTCATTCAATTGCAATTTTCTCAATGAACTAGCCTTGTCTAAGTTAAAGTTAAACATCTTTATTGCCCAATATGATTTATGTTCCAATTCCACAGGCAAGTGACAAGCTTTACCATAAACAAGTCTATAGGGATACATACCAAGAATATTTTTATAGGCAGTGTGGTACGCCCAAAGTGCATCATTCAACCTCAATGACCAATCTTTACGATTTGGGTTAGCCGTCTTTTCCAAAATTTGTTTAGTCTCCCTAGATGGTTTGTCATTGTCCTTAAAATAAATCCAATGAGTACAAACCAATGGACTAAGTCCTTTTATGTTAGCCATGTTCCTTCCTATGACACCCTTATGTTTACTCAAAACATTTAGTAACTTACATTCTTGCAAGGAGTCAAGTTCAGAAGATATTACCATAGGAAAAGTCTCATCGGTTCTTAGAAAAGCATACTTGAGATCATTTGGCCAAGGCTTCAACTTCCATTTAGGTACTTGCTCACTAGATGGCAACAACTTTATCTCACAATGTGGCAACTCCTGATATTTCAATTTCCAATTGCTTGTTTCCAATTCCTGTGCAGATTCCAAGAGACAATGAATGTACGCAATTTCGGAATTCTCATCAAAGTTAAAATCACATGAATTGACTAAACAAGTTTCTAATGTTTGGTCTTGAACAATTGTTTCAATCAAGTTAACTTCATGCACATCCTCTTCATCCCTAGTTTGCTTACAATTATTAAAAATATTAAGCTCAAGGGTCATATTGCCAAAAGATAATTTTAAGACCCCACTTCTACAATTTATCAATGCATTAGAAGTTGCAAGAAATGAGCGTCCTAAAATCACAGAGATTTGAGAATTAGCACTAGAAACAAGATGCATGTCCAAAATAATAAAGTTAATAGGAAAATAAAATTTGTCAACTTGAACCAAAACATCCTCAACAACACCCTTTGGTACAATCATAGATCCATCGGCAAGTTGCAAAATTATTGAAGTGGGTTTCAACTCACCTATACCTAATTGCTCATACACTGAATATGGCAAAAGATTCACACTTGCCCTAGATCAACCAAAGCTTTCTCTATTTTTGAATTACCAATCACACATGAAATAGTGGGACAACCTGGATCTTTGAACTTTGGAGGTCTATTGTTTTGAATGATTGCACTAACTTGTTCAGTCAAAAATGCCTTCTTATGTACATTAAGCTTACATTTAACAGTACATAAATCTTTCAAAAATTTAGCATATGATGGAATTTGCTTTATGGCATCCAAAAGAGGAATGTTCACTTTAACTTGCTTAAGCACTTCAAGGATTTCAAAATTTTGATTCACTTTTTGAGGTGGAATCAACCTTTGGAGAAAAGGAGCAGGGATAGGACATCTTTCAATTTCATTAGATTTAGGCTCAAGGACTTCATCACTACTCTTTATTTTGGAAGACTCATCATGTGTATTGCTTTTAGGAATATCTTTTTCAATGATTTTTCCACTACGAAGAGTAGTTACAGATTTAACTTGACTCACTTTATTTTCAGAGGAACTACAATCATCAACACAAAATTGACCTTGGGGGTTTGGTTGTGGTTAAGATGGAAACTTACCCCTTTCTATTGTGCTCATGGATGTGGTCAATTTAGTGAGAGTGCTCCTAATTTCATTTATGGCTTGTGAGGTCTAATTATTAATGGTGGATTGAGTTTGCATGAATTGTTGCAAAGTGTCCTCAATTTAGGGAACAAAATTTGAAGAACAATGAGTAAGAGGTGCAACCACATTATCATTCCTCCAACTAAAATTTGGGTGATTCCTCCACCCTGAATTGTATGTCTCTAAATAGGGGAAGGGTATGAATTTTTCACCATGTTCATAGCATCTACTGGATCATGCAACACCTCTTTAAAAGCTAGAATTGTAGGGCATTCATCGGTAGGGTGTTCCATGGTCTCACAAATTCTACAAACTTCATCAATTTTAGGCACAGTATTGATTCCATTGACCTTTCTTAATTCCATGGCTTCAAGCTTCCTAGTTAGACTAGCCACCCTAGCACTAAGGTCATCATCTTCTCTAAGTTGGTACTTACCACCCCCAGAGGGTTTGATGGATGTTCTAGATCTATCTGAGGTATCAGTAGTATCCTAAGATTGGGCATTCTCAGCTAAGAGATCAAAATAGTCAAAAGCCTCATCAGGATTTTCATTCAAAAACTCTCCATTGCACATCATCTCTACAAATTGGTGCATTTTTGGAGTCAAACTTTCATAGAAAAAACTAATTATACGCCAAGTTTCATAGCCATGATGTGGATAAGCATTAAGCAAATCTTTAAATCTTTTCCAACATTGATAAAATGTCTCATTATCTTTTTGTGAAAAATTCATTATTTGTCTTTTAAGTGCATCAGTCCTATGAATTGGAAAAAAATTTCTTTAAAAACTGAGTTTGCATCTCTTGCCAAGTACCAATTGACCTAGGTCTCAAAGAATTAAGCCAATTTTTTGCCTTGTCTTTAAGAGAAAAAGGAAACAACTTCAACCTAATGGTCTCTTCATTACATGATTGGTCATGATAGGCCAAGAATGTATTGACCCCTTGTGATGAATTAACAAATTAATTAGCCAAGTTAATTAATTAATTCAATTAGCATGCAATACGCGTGGTAGCACAAACAAATCACCAAATAACTAAATGTAGCAGAAATTAAATTTGACACAGGTGATTTGTTTACGAATGCGGAAAACCACAGAGGCAAAACCCCACCGAGTGAATTTAAGGTCACCACTCCCGAGAATCCACTATTATCAAAACAAGCGGTTACAAGTAAAGGAATCCCAGTACCTTATACCAACCTACAGTTGAACCCTTACCCCAATACCCAATTGGACTTGTTCTATAGTGACAATCTCTCCTTTCAATGCATAGCTCCCAGTACGTGACTAACCAATTGCGCGAATCTCAGTACGCGACTTAATCACCAACTTGAGAAGGATGTTGGCTGCAAAGTTCTTCAGTTCATCACACGATGAAGATCAAGAAGTTGCTTGGTCACAAAACCCTATGGTGTACAAACACAGTAGCTTCTTCAAGAGAAAGATGAACTAGGGCATATGTCTCCAGTTCACAATATGCTTGTGAAAAACTTTTGCAATAGGTTGCATCCGCTGTAACGGCCCTTAAAACAATCCTTATTTATGTTTAGGGTTGTGAGAAAAGAAAGCCCAAACATACATTCACGGATTGGATGAAAATATTAACTGAAAATCTGAATTTCATAAATCTCGACAGATACCTTATCTGTCGAGCAGTTGTCGAGCCTCGGGCTGAAACAGCTCTCTTTAAACCTTGATAGATGTTAGCTGTCGAGCTTTAAAATCCTGCACTTTCTGACTTGATTCTTGGACAGACTTGCATGGCTTTAACACTTGAACTTGAAACCTTGTTTCTTGAAGCATTAAACACATCCTAGATTTACCCAATTACAAATAAAGTGCGTTTTGTCAAAGGATTAGCCAATTACATAAAATAGTGACATATGTTCCTATCATTGAATCACATATGTCCTAACAGGTCATAGAAGGTAGAACATACCTCCTCAAATTCCTTAAAGTGTAGATAGGGATTTTTAGAATCTAAGCCATGAAATTTAGGAAGTAATGAAATCATACCGGGCTTAAAATTAAAATTATTTGCATTAGTTGGAAAAATAATGCATGATGGTGCACTACTCCTAGTAGGTTGCAAATAATCCCTGAGAGTTCTAATGGGTTGGTGAGCATGGAAGTTTTCATTATTTAAATTATTCTCATCACCATGATTACTCTCTAAGTCTGCCATGATATCAAGTGTGTGAGAATGTGTGAAAGAATCAAATAAATTGCTAAACAAATTATTAGACTCAATTCTAACCAAGCGATTATCACTATCACGACACCAAACATGCATGCAATAGTAAAGCAAGAAAGAAAAAGAAAAAGAAAAGAAATACATTTAACAATAAAAAGAAGTAAAAATAAAAGAAAAACTCTAAAAGAAAACTAAACTACTTAAAAAGAAAAGAGTTGGAGAGATATTATCAAATATGTGAAGAAATTTAATGCTGAAAACCTCTCCAAACAAAGTGGAACGCTTCTCTAATCGCCTAATTCCCCGGCAACAGCGCCAAAAACTTGTTGCGACTTAAATAATGCTCCCAAGTGCAGCATTGTCGCGAAGTAATAATTCGGTAAGTCCGAGGTCGAATCCACAGGGAAAAAGGAATTGATTAGCAAACCACAAGAGAATAAAACTAAAATAATAAAGTTTAACTGAAGAGATTTTTTATGGTTTAGTGAAGGTAATTTAAATTGAGAGAAAATAACAATATAATAAGGCGCTAAGGTTTAGGGATCCACACACAACACATCTATTGGTTGTCTTAACAATATTTATTTTATAACTCAACTAAAATTCATATGAAGGATGATCTTAGTCGGATGATTTAACAATAAAAACTCAAGAATTAATTGTCTAAGGTAGTTTCATGCAATTTATTGATTTTAGGCAAAACAAAACTAGTGAATTAGTTCGCAGGGAATACTAAGCATTTAACGTGCCCGGAGTCTACAATAAATCAAAGGATTATACAGAACTAAACACTTTTCTAGATGAGTAAAACAATCAAAAACATAAAAACATAAGCATTAAAACAATAAATAATTGTTAAGAACATACCAATAAACGGTTGGGTTTCACCCTTGCCTTAGCAAGGCTTCTAGCAAGCCATAACACAAATAAAACTCCAAAAACTGTAAAGAAACTTTAAGAAAACCTAAATTATGTTCTACAGCAGCTCCCCTCTGAATTTTTCCCAAAAGAACCTTTAAATAGGTCAAGGAATCCTATTACAAGTTGAATTCCCGTTTGGAGAAAATCTCATGTTTTTAGGCTTCACTTAACCGACGTTTTTGGCCCATTTAACCTCGGAAATTGGACTTTTGGTAAACTACAACATTGTAGCCCTTTAAGTTAGCTTTCCAGAACAACTTGAATCATCTCTATTGGACATCTGAGCCGAAAGTTATACGCCAAATACTATCTGGTGTGCAAGCTGAAATCCTAATCCGAATTGGACTTGGATTAGGTGCAAATTTCCTTTGATTCTTTGCTCCTATTGGACTTGAATTAAATTGGGTTGGCCTTCTTTGACTTCATCATGGCCCTTGTAAAATTAAAGTCCTTTAGTTTTCTTCTTTGCACAAATCCACTTATTTAATTTCATTATCCTACAAAAGACAAATTCACGCATTAAAATTCAATTAAGCACAAAATTGATTATTCAGCATTATTCCAAAATCAATATAAAATGCATGAATTAACTCAAAATAAGTATGATAATGCTTTCTAATAATAATATAAATATGCAAAATTAAGCTATTATCATTTTGTGGACAAATTGTTTGCACTTCAACTATCTATGAATGTAGCTGTGAGAGACCGCGCCCCCGGCCCTTTTTTTGGTGTTGGGCCAAAACCACGTGAAAGGATGGAGTCATGTTATTGCCTCTCAAAATGGAGTTTCGACTGATTATATTTTCCCCTTTAGATTAAGGGTTTTACAATAGAGTCGCCACTTATTTAATTATTGGAAAAAATAAGAAAACCATAATGGAAAAATTCATCATTTTATTTATTTGAAATTGAATTTACATTGATCATGGGAAATTACATGGATTTGGTCCTAGATACAGTCTAAGATAAAGTACATGGTTTTGTTTCCTAGTTACAATCTAGAAATTGAAAATTACAAGGATAAGCATTGATCTATCAACCCTTAATCTAAGCTCGGAGGCTATGTTACAAGGTGGGAAGGTGTTAGGCACCCACCTTGCCCGGTGAAACCGGTCTTCTAGACTATGGTGGCCAACATTCATATCATATCATCCAATATGTCAATCAATTTGCATGTTGAATTTAATGTGTGTGCATGTGATAAACCCTAATTCAATTTATTAAGCATTGCATTTGGATTGAAAAATAAATTCTAGTGAATGTGTGTGGATGGTGATATCCTAGATTCAAGGATTTGAGAGATTTATGAAACAAACATGTTTTTCATAATTTTGATATGGATTTAAGATCAAAGCTAATGTTATGCATGAACATGTGATGAACAACCAAGAACATGTGAAGAATGCATATGAACATTTAATAACATCCAAACATATTGAAGGAAATTAAATAAACATTAGCATGCTCTAATCTTAATCTCATCATAATATTATAAAAAAACAAGTTCGGGGAAGAGATTATACCTGCATGCAAGATCTACACGGTGGAGGAGGAGACTCTTGATGGAGGTTCTTAGGGTGGAGTAGAAAAGAAGAACTAGGAGAGGGAAAGTGAGTCTCACTCAATACCTTGAGTCTCAGGAAGACCAAGATATGACAAAACTACTCAACTTCACTAGAACTCAAGTGGGAAGAGGAGAGGGTTTTTTTTTTTTTTTTCGAATGGAGGAGAAGGGGGGGGTTTATATAGTAGTAGTGGAAAAAATATGAATGGAATGTTATTTAATGAGGGTTAACAAAGGATCAAAAAGAATCATGAACCTAGTCCCTATTTCAAGCTTTGGGGAAAGCTAGTGCATTAAATGTAGAGATTGGTGGGAGTGATGAGCAAGCAAAATTCGGTTTTCCCGTAACTATTGTAACAGCCTGCAGAGCCAAATGCAAAAAATCATATCTTACTCAATTCTGATCGGAATTGTCTCATTCTTATGCTTAAATTGAAGTCTCGGATGTCTAGTTTCTGGAAACATTAACTTCATTCACAGATTCAAAATATTTGGAGAGATATAAATGGAATGGTGAGCAGAAGTCATTTGTTAGAAAATGATTTCAGCACAATTAACATTAATAGGTCCCAAATTAGTTCTCAATTAACATTAATAGGCTCCAATCACTCCCATTTCAGACTTAATTTGTTCCAAATTTACCCTAATTAAAAATATAATTGCACAAATTACTCATTGAATAATTAATGTTTGATTATCTAATTAATTAAGTATGTGCAACCTTACCATAAAATGTAGTCCTAGCCAATCAAATTATGACACGTCATTAATCTCAAATTGATTATAATTATAACCAATTGAAATCAATTGTTCATAATTATATATAGTCGGACTCATTTTGTGATAATGCATCTTGGCCATTAAAACTTGATTTGGTGATAACTTTCAATCTGATGGTCCAATTATGGCTTATGACCAATCAATTTGATCGTTACAACATCAAGATCATTTTGATGAAATAAAATTAAGGATCTAATGGCCACAATTAAAATGCCTATTTCCAAGGTGAAATTCCCCTTTTACCCTCCATGTGAGGTTAAATACGGGTTACAAAATGGGATGTCAATAGTAGCACACTTCAATTGTCTATAGATGTAGCACTCAAAGTATAACCTTCCTTGTGTATCTTTAGAAACTACATTATATTTATACAAAGAAGTATCCACTGACAGAAATTGTATTTCAATTAGGAATAGGAATAGGAATGGTAATCTCTGTTACACGTAACAAACTACTGGGAAGAAGTTTAGTTATTGAGAAGTTTTTGTTTGTAGTGAGTGGGGAATTATTTATCTGCTATTGAGTATTTTTTTTTTTGTTTGTAGTGAGTGGGAAGGTATTTCAACATGGGAAGTGTTTTAGTTAAAAGTAACTTCTATGTATTTCAATGTTGAAAGTAGTGTTTCAATGTGGGTAGGAATTTATTTAGGAGAGAGTTTTGACTCAGTAGGTTTTTAGTTAGTTAGTTTTTTTTTTTTTTTTTTTTTTAAAGAAGAAGTTAAAAGCAGTTTAAATTGTAATCAAACGTATTTATATCTATTTAGTTTTTTTTTTTTTTTTTTTTTTGGATAAACTTGAGAATTTTTTTTAAAAATTTGATAGGAAGATAAACGTGAGCATGTTTTTTTTTTTTAAAAGGAAAAAAAAAAATAGCAACGTGGGGTTGTTTAACTTGTTTTTCTTTTTCTTTTTTAAAAAAAGCAGTAAACGTATAGTTGCTTTGAAGAAGTGGGTTAGTGGGAGAGTGATCCTATTTTGTAAGAAATGTTTTAGGTGAGAGTTAGAAATATATTTTTGCAGTGTTATCCTCAAGTTTTACCTTGTGGCATAACCACTTGAAGACCAAGGGGGCCTTGGGCCCCCCCAAAATTTTTGAAAAAAATTAATTTTTTTTTTTTTTTGGAAATATCCTAAATAATTTGAAATTTTTTAAATAACCTTATTATTTTGGCCCCCCATACCTAATAATATACATATATATTTAAGAAAGTCTAAAAATAAACATAATTTTCATTAAAATAAAATACAATCCATAAATAAATATGTCAACAAATTACAGTAATTAAACATTCAGCATCTTTAAAATGAACACATAGGTATTTTAACAATTACCTCAGAAAAAAAAAGGACAAAAAAAATTATAATTTTCATTTCAACACATCTAAGGCTTACTTGTACACAACAGTAGAAAAATTGAAAAGTCAGAAACTTTATTGATGTGCCGCACCACCAAGTCTCCCACACATGTGACTCTCTCTCTCTCTCTCTCTCTCTCTCTCTCTTTGTGTGCGTGTGCGTGTTTGTCTCACCCTTTTTTTTTTTTTGTACACAGGTCATAGGTGAAAGATTGAAACTTTTGTTTGTGCCGTGAGCCCCTCATCCCAGGTCCCCTAACTATGCAGCAGTGCTCTATCTATGCCCCATAGCTGACTGGCTCTATCTATACCCTGATACCCACTGTTTTTAACTCTTTCCAGGTACTATTTGCTTTGCTTTGATTTTTTTTAAATTTACTTTTCATTGCTTTCTTTTTTATATTCCTTATAATATATTATTTATTATTATAATAATCAATATATTATATACAGTATATACTACTATATTAACATGTATTTAGTTGTTGTTTATTATTTTGTTTTTTTATGCATTGACATTTGAATGATTGTTTGTCTTTTATTTAGCAATCTTTGGACTATTAATATTTTTTTAGTATAATTTTTAAATCTCAAAAATTTTATTTAATGAGTGATAATTTAATTTGATAAATCTAGGTTCATGGGCAAGTTTAGGACTATTGACACATTCTTCAAAAAAAAAATGAAGACGGTAATTTAGGAAATAGTACACTTTTAGGTTCTAATGTTGAAGCGTCAACTTCCAATGAGTCAGAAAATAGTAATACATTTTTTTTATAGCACATATTGAGGTATGAAGTATTGTACATTACTATTTTACATTTCATAGACAAAAATATATATATATATATATGTGTGTGTGTGTGTGACCGGGGAACTTGGCCCTCGGAAAAAGAGATGTTTAGGCATCAGCACTTCTCTTTTCAGGATCATATGGAGTCGCCACTTATTTTATAAGTAAAATAAGAAAACTATACAAAAGATTACAAAATGTCTTGAATAATACACATTCTCATTAATTTAAAGAAGTACAACTTGATAGAAGGAACTATACAAGGCCTTGTTTCCAAGTTACAATCTATTAAAAGAAAATAAGACACTCTTCTATGAGCCTAAGATTTTCAAATTTGGGGGCTAGGTTACAGGATAAGCAGGTATTAGGCACCCATCCTGCCCAAATAGAGTCTGGTCTTCTAGGCTTTATGATCTTTCAAATACCCATTAAAAAAAGTGACATGCAAATTATTGTGTCAATTGTGAGAGACCGAAAAAACTAGGGTGCTCTCAGAAAAGGGTGTAGGCGTCGGTACCTTCCCTTTTCAGGATTCCATAGAGTCGCCACTTATTTTATAAGTAAAATAAGAAAACTTTACAATTTACAATATATCTTGAATAGTATGCATCTTCATTGATTGAAAACAATTTACATGTTGGTATAAAGAACTTTACATCGCTTTGATTCCTAGGTACAATCTAAAAAAAGGAAAAATACAAAGCTTTGCTTCCTAGTTACAAATTAGCAAAATGACATGCAAACTATTGTGTCAATATTCCTAGATCTAAAATTGGTTAATATGCAAAATACTAGATCTCTTGCATTTATGCAAAGAGAAATTACATCTGAATTTTTTTGTAAAAAGAAAGATTTTTTATGAGAAGTTTCAAATTAGCAAAATGAATTTTGTGATAAAAATTTAGATCTGATTTTTTTTAATAACAGGGAATGGATTTTTTTGAAAAGTTCCCAAATCTGATTTCTTAATTAAATAAGAGAATGGATCTCCAAAAAGAAAATCCAAATCTGATTGTTTAATTAAAAAAATAATGGGTTTTAAAAGAAATTTCAGATCTGATTTTTTTTTTTTTTTTTTTAGTGAAAAGAATGAATTTTTTAACATAAAATTCAGATCTGATTTTTGTTTAAAGAAAATAGTGGGATTTTGGAAAGACATTTCAAATCTGATTTTTGTTTAAGAAAAATAATGAAGTTTTGGAAAAATATTTCAGATCTGATTTTTGTTTAAGGAAAACAATGAGGTTTTAAGAAAAATATTCAGATCTGATTTTTGTTTAAGGAAAACAATGAGATTTTGGAAAAATATTTCAGATCTGATTTTTGTTTAACATAAAGCAACAGACCTAATATTTAATGGTATGTATTACATCATTACATAAATACATATGCTAAAACATACATCACATAACCAAAAAAGAATCAAGGCAAAAAAAAGGAAGGACATGTTAAGAGCATGAAGAATTGAATCAGTTATATGAACATGTGAAAGAAAAGAGATAGAAACTTACCTATATGAACATGTTCCACAAGGAGAGAGTTCTTCAAAAATCAAAGAGAAATTTTTTTAAAGATCTAGAATAAGAACCACTTAACAGAAAAGAAATTCCTAAAGCAAAGCTTCCAGAATTTCTTTAACGTAAGAGGAGAGAGGGGTTAGAAAGATGGCTCCTGAATATTGGGAGGCCTCCCCTATTTATAGAGGTGTTAGTTGCTTAGAAAATAAGTTAGGTTTGCTTAAAAATTAAGTCCAATCAGCTTAAAAAATAAGCAAAATACATAAGGGAAAAATCCAAAAAAAAAAAAAAAGAGATTTGGATTAGAGTAAGCTGATTTTTCAAATCAGAACAAGTTTTAGTATTTTGATCATATCCTTTTACTAAAAATTTGGATTAAGCTGAAATTTTGAAAACTGAAGGGAAATTCGATTCTCTACAACTTTTCCAGAAATCACCTAGTCCGAATTTTGAGTTCTACTATGCCAAAAGTGCCTTGGAACTTGAATCTGAAATCTGCTACTTGATTAGCACGTTTTTGAAGTGTTTTCCAAGTCTAAAACTGTATTTGGACGATTTTTAGAGTTATTTTATGATAAACCTCATACCAAAGTGATAATTAGGATTTTTAAAATAATTATTTTGAATATAATTATCCCAAAAGCCTAATCTACAACCTTTAAATATTATCAACTTAATTATTTTAATCTCATGCAACAAATCTCACTTTAAGAAAAATACTTACAAAAATTTATTTAATTAATTTTAATCATTAACCAATCAAAATTAATTTCAATTAATCACATGTGATTGGCTTTACCTTCATACAATGCATGAAGACAGTGAAAACTTGATCTTGTGATATCTTTCAATCTGACGATCCGATTTGGGAATCAGGCATACCATCACAACTTTTAGAATCTCAAGATCATTATTATGATATGCAATGAATGATTTAATGTATGTAATGCAACTATGATTTTTGGGTATTTGAAATGGTCATTTTAGTCATCTTCCAAAACTAAATTATGGGTGCAAAATTGAGTGTCTACGGAATGCCCCTCATTGACAGAGCTTGAAAAGCAAATGTCAATGTAAAACAAAGACATTGATTTTAGCAACCATGATTTAATTGAGGTCGACTTTTCAATGATTTCCTAGCCCTAGAACCTAGAACCTTTGAGTGTAGAACTAGTGTTTTATTGTTTTACAAAAAGTGAGAACTATGGACACCTAATCTACTTGATAATTGATGAACCTAGATAAAATCTTGAATGCTGATGCGGTAATCAAGAACTATATTCGCTCGATCTGGAATGAGATGACCAGGAACTGTATTCTCCCAATTTAGAAGTAGACTAAGAACTATATTTGACTCAGTCTAGAAAATATAGAGGCGACTGAGAACTATATTCGGCTCAATCTGAAAATCTGGTGGTGATTGAGAACTATATTCGGCTGGATCTGGAATTCTGGAGGCGATTGAGAACTATATTCGGCTCAGTCTAGAATTTTGGAGCGACTGAGAACTATATTCGGCTCAGTCTAAAAATTTAGAGGCGACTGATAACTATATTCGGCTCGGTCTGGAATTTTAGAGGCGACTGAGAACTATATTAGACTCGGTCTAAAAATCTGAAGGCGACTGAGAACTATATTCAGCTCGATCTGAAAATCTGGAGGCGAAACAAGAAGAATTTAGAGTTTATGCTAACTAAACAGTAAACAAAGCTTTCCAACAATGTCACAACTTCTGAGCATTACAAGGGAGTACAAGTAGCCATATATCTCTTGCAACTGAATTGTGGAATAGAACTTATAGAAGATGATCAACTGTTCTTACAACTATTTTTGCACTACAAGGCCAATATCTTTCTTAGAGCAATTGTGCAAACAAAGAAGGCAACTTTTGGAAGGGCCTTCATATGCCAATTATTCTTCCATGGGAGTATTAGATCTCTTAATTAGAATGAATATCAAACTTAGTGGTTATCACTTCTTGTAAAGTCCAACACATTCTTTCTTCTCCTACTCTAGTAAACTCATATGAATACAAAAATCAAATTGACAATCAACAGAATCAACATTGATTCCATTATTAGAATCCCAATATGTTTGTATAGGAAACTATAGAGGCACCCTCCTTATCCATGAAAATTGGGAATAAGGAAATGTCTTTTTAGAGCAGCCTTCTGCACCATAGATCCGATGAGGATTGGCTGGAGATGCAGGAGGTGAAGAGGGATTGAGATTTTAGGGAAACGTGAAATAGGTTTTGTTTATTTGTTTGTTGAAATGTTAATAAGTGTATTAAGATGTATTGATTTTACAATGAGTTTAAGTGAA
Source organism: Notholithocarpus densiflorus (assembly GCA_030021035.2). Lineage (NCBI taxonomy): Eukaryota > Viridiplantae > Streptophyta > Magnoliopsida > Fagales > Fagaceae > Notholithocarpus > Notholithocarpus densiflorus. The sequence continues at coordinate 6,338,134 of JARYZH020000011.1, forward strand.
AGTCTGATGTGGCATGTTTTTATTGGCTAGTGTAAATTAGAGGGTTTACACCTCGTCCTTATTGAATTTAATCTCATGGAAAAATCTAGGTAAGTTGCAGATTCCACTCATTTTTCAATTTTTTCTTTTTGTCTTCGGGTCCACTTTTTTTTTTTTTTTTCTTAATAACTCTATCAATAAAAGCTAGATTATACTTAAGTTAATTTGTTTGGTTTATACTCTGCACATATTTGATGTGATGATTACTCTACAAATATATTTGTGAAATATAAAAGGCAAGGGCCAGAGTTTATATCAAGATTTAAAAGAAAAAATTTGTTTGGTTTATATAAATTGTTTTCCTTTTTTTTTTTTTTTTTCCTTGAATGAAGTTTTTCACGTCATCAAAAATAAAATAAAAAAGTCATGATCATAGAAAAAGTGAAAGACAAGATCAAATAAAAAATAAAATATATGCAAATTGGATGCCAAAAATCTACCTCTTCTAATTTGCGTGCCAAATGTAAAATATGAAATAATATTAAAGATACCTACACAAATAACTAAATATATCATTTTTAACTCAATCAACTCAGTGTAGTTATAAATCTAACATTAAAAATATTCATACTTGAGAAATATACGTTAAATTTGTAATTAATTTTGTCAATTTATTCGTCTATAATACATTAATTTAATAACTTTAGTAAACAATTAAAAAAATAGGTAAAACAGAATTATAATTTTAATCCTTAAAAAAATGGATTGACCGTATAACCCAAAAAAATCCTATCTGGCCCATTTTTTAAAATGGTTAAATGTTTTTTAGCCATAGCCATGTTATTTTTTAAGCTTTAAGTGAATAAATAGATTAGAGTCCAATTCTGTCATGTTTAAAAGAAAATAAGGAAATACCACCGCATACCCTTGGTGCGGTGGTCACTCCATAAGTATAAATGTTTGTAAAGTATGGGGGGTAAGGACCGGGATTCAAGTCTCCAAGAGGGAGTTTCACACACATATACATTTAAATTAAGTTAGAGTAGAAATTCTATCTTGTATAAAAAAAATAATAATAAGGAAATTATTATATTTTATATAAAATTAAGAAAGTAAAAAGGTTCTGAATATCTTGTAAGAATTACTTTTATATCTAGGAATTAACCATTAATAATTATAAAAATATTAAACAAAAAAATTTAAGTTTATTTTTCATTCTTTTTAATTTTATATCCAAACACATATATAATGAGTATTATTGTCCCCTTTTTTTATTCTTATCCTTCCTCTAATATTTTTTTTTTATTTCTTCCTTTAAACATAATATTAATTTTAAAAAACAACAGAAAATTCCACACCCTCCCTTTTTTTTTTTTTTTTTGGGTTATCGTACTTGGTATCCACGTATTTTATGAGTTTTATTTTTATTTAGTCTTTTGCTCTTTTTGTTCAGCTATATTCAACCGATTGACAAGAATTCAATCAATGCCATGAACCTAATATTTAAATTCACATAAAAGAATGCTTGATTGATCAACTATCAATCGAAGACCGATCAAAAGAGATCGACTTTTTGCTTTTTTTTTTTTTTTTTTTTTTTAATTTAGCAGAATTTTGGCAAAAAAGAAGACACTTATATATATATATATATAATTTTTTTTTCTACAATATATAATATATTTAGTAAAAAAAAATTTATAAAAGAAAGGGTGCAAATTTTCAACCCTTCTATTCTCCGCCAGAGTGTGCACAGCTTTTGAGAGGCAGAGTGAAGATTGGGGCATCGTCACGTGTATGTAGGAAATTTCCAAGAAGCTTCATTTAATGTATATTTACTTTGACATGGTGTCCTTTCACTTCATTCAATGTATCTTTTACTTTAGCATGCCGTGTTTCATTCACTTCAGTTGCAGGTCACGTACGAAAATTGCAAGGAAGGGAAGCTTCGTGTTTTACCTTGCTTTTTGACCAGCCAGTGAATGGCAATGAGAAAACTGACATGATATGCAGAGCCAGAGGAAATAGTGGTTTCAGTTTCATAATGCTGTGGGTTCTAGTTCTTTTCTTCTTTTTATATTTCTTTTTTTTTTTTATATAACATTTTATATTTCTTTTTAATTAGCTATAAAGTTTTTTTTTTTTTTTTTTATATATATATATATATATATATAAAGTTTTCTCAACAGTTAACACTACTTTTTAACCAACAAAGTGAATCGATTTTTGTGACAAAAGTGAGGACTTTTACACCGGGGTGATTAAGTGAATTTAGGGAATGGAAAATGGGGAAGAAAAGTGAGAGAATGACTTTTATTTATATTTGAGTTTAGTTGGGATGATCTTAAGAAGAAAAATTTAGCAGTGGCAGAACACATTATTTCGACCAAATACAGAATTTGACCATTTTTGCCCCAAAGTTGTATATAGATCCGTAAATTTGTAACGAGTGTCCTCCCCTCTGAAACTGAGGAAGACATTGTACTTCCATCGGTTGGTAAAGATTAGGAGTTTGAATCCATTAAATCGCGATAAAGATTTGCGAAAAGAAAAATCAATTAGAATTGATGATGCAAAAAATTATTAGTTGAACTCCTCGTCAATACAGATGGACAAAGGCGACCAGCAATAAGATATGAAATAGAAAAAAAGAAATATATCGGTGTAGTGTGTGCCAAATAAGTTTGAAATATTTCAGTTATTTGCAGTTTGATCATTTTAAAGGTTAGGTGAAGTAGGTTCTTTTTTATTTTATTTTTTTATAGATAATTTCAACCCATATCGTCTGCTCTTAATAATTTTATTTTATCATTAAAGGAAGATACTAATTAGTTTTTTTGGTTTAGGAAAGAATCAAACTCCAAATCTCTTTTTCATAAATAAAAAATTTTACTAGTTGAGCTAATTGAAAATCTGAAACCCTCATTGAAAAAGCACGTTTGAGAACCTGCTCTCAGCAAGTGAAATAACATCTCTAGCATGCAAACCATTGGGCCACACACATCTTGTTGATCAGGAATAAAAAATTAATAAATATAAACCAATTTAAGTATCAAATATATTAAAAAATTAAATGGCACATTACGGTTTAATCTCGGTTAAACCTCGGTCTAACCTCAAAAATCTTGAACCTCTCCATTTTTTTGATCTATTAAATGGTCCAGGTTTTAAAACTATGCTAGATTAAAGTACAAAAGGCAAACTACTTAGTAACATAATTTTTTGTATCAGTTTGGTATTTTGATTTTTCGGGTGCCTGAATATATAGGGACTAGGGTCCAATGTTTGGATTGGTCTAAGGCTCATACGGTGATAGTAAATTGCTAAAATATGAGATAAATGGTATGTATATTATTGGCCAAAATGGCCAAATACCACCTTTTTTAGAAATTTTTAACAAAAAAAAACTGTTTCAAAAATAAATGGCAAACTACCGCTTTTTCTAGAACTCGAGTATACCAGGCTCGAGTACCTTTTATAAATAAAATACAGAAAATTTTATTTCTACAGTACTCGAGTTTAACTAACTCGAGTACCGTGTAAATATATATATATTTTTTGTTTGTTTGGGGATAATCAACAAATAAACATAAAGATAAAAATAAGTAGCTTCTTTTATGTTTTTATTTATTTAAATAGAAGCATTGTAAAATATAGAGATTTTAATTTTGAAATATGAATTTAATTTCTACATTAATTAAAATTTTTCATTGTTTTCTCATAAAAATTGTTCACTATTTTCTGTATAAACAATTTCTACGATTTTACATAAAATTATTTTTTGTTCAGCATTATTTAAGAAATTGTTCGCTCTCTTTTTTGCATAAATTATTTTCTGTTCACTATTTAAAAAATTGTTCACTGTTTTCTCATAAAACACCTAGTGAAATCATGTTTTCTAAATTTAAACGCCAAATCTGAATGCTTTTTCATGTTTGAATTTCATAATAATCGAATATATTTTTCTGCATTGATAAAATCTGTTTCTACATTAATAAAATTTTCTCTCTGCACATCATATTTACTGTATACTCAAATTTGCTTATTGCATTCATAAAATCTGTTTTTTGCATTAATTAAAACTGTTCACTGTTTTCTCATAAAATTTTTTCACTGTTTTCTGCATAAACTATTTCTAGCATTCTGCATAAAATTATTTTCTGTTCAGCATTATTTAAAAAATTGTTCACTCTCTTTTATGCGTATATTATTTTTTGTTCACTATTTTAAAAATTGTTCGCTGTTTTCTCATAAAACACCTAGTGAAATCGTGTTTTCTAAATTTAAAAGCCAAATCTGAATGCTTTTTCATGTTTAAATTTCACAATAATCGAATTTGTTTTTCTGCATTGATAAAATCTGTTTCTACGTTAATAAAATTTGCTCTCTACAAATCATGTTTACTATATATTCAAATTTGCTTAGTGCATTCATAAAATCTGTTTTTTGCATTATGTAAAACTGTTCACTGTTTTCTCATAAAAATTATTTACTGTTTTCTGCATAAATTGTTTTTAGCATTGGTGCAATTATTGCACTTAAATGGTTTTTGTGTTTTTAAAAATTTGTAACCATATGAATAATGGACAAACTCCATGAAAGAAAAATGAATGATTTGTATAAATCACCTAATGGTAAATGCCTAGAAAAATTTGAATTTGTAAAAAAGTTCGAATTAGTTGAATGTAGAACTGTTCACTAAGAAAACTATTTTCTGCATTAAGTAAAACTATTCACTGTTTTCTCATAAAAATTGTTCACTATTTTCTGCATAAAGTATTTCTAGTATTTTGCATAAAATTATTTTATGTTCAGCATTATTTAAAAAATTGTTCACTCTCTTTTCTGCGTAAATTATTCTCTGTTCACTGTTTAAAAAATTGTTCGCTGTTTTCTCGTAAAACACTTAGTGAAATCATGTTTTCTAAATTTAAACGCCAAATCTAAATGCTTTTTCATGTTTGAATTTCACAATGATCGAATCTATTTTTCTGCATTGATAAAATCTGTTTCTACATTAATAAAATTTGCTCTCTACACATCATGTTTACTGTATATTCGAATCTACTTACTGCATTCATAAAATTTGTTTTTTGCATTAAGTAAAACTGTTCACTGTTTTCTCATAAAAATTGTTCATTGTTTTCTGCATAAACTGTTTTTAGCATTGGCGCAATTATTGCACTTAAATGGTTTTTGTGTTTTTTTCAAATATGTAACCATATGAATAATGGACAAACTCCATGAAAGAAAAATGAATGATTCGTATAAATCACCTAATGGTAAATGCCTCGAAAAATTTGAATTTGTAAAAAAGTTCGAATTAGTTGAATGTAGAAATTCTAGAAAAATCGATGGAAAATCAATGAACGTACCAAATCGTGAAGGTGTACATAAGATGTACAGATAGTCTAGACTTGTTGAGAAATTTGATTTCGTTGAAAGTACAAAATAATGAAAATTCAATGGAAAAGTATGTACGTTAGATGTATAGATTGTATGAATTTGTTTAAAAATTTGAATTCATTGAATGTACAAAACTGTGAAAACTCAAGGAAAAATTATGTACATTAGATGTACAGATAGTACGAATTTTTTGAAAAATTTGAATTCGTTGATTGTGTAAAATCGTGAAAATTCAAATGAAAATTGAAGAACATAACAAATTAAGTAAGCTTAATGGAAAATTAATTACATTAGATGTACAGATCATCCAAATTTGTTTCCAAATTTGAAGTCGTCAAATGTACAAAATCGTGAAAATTCAATTTAAAACTATGTACTAATGTACTAATCATCCTGATTTGATGAAAATTTCAAAATTGTTGAACATACAAAATTGTGAAATCTTAAAGGAAAATTGAAATTGTTGAACGTACCAAATCGTAAAAATTCAATGGAAAGTTGTGTACATTAGATGTACAAATATTCTGGACTTGTTGAGAAATTTGATTTTGTTGAAAGTACAAAATCGTGAAAATTCAAGAGAAAATTGTGTACATTAGATGCACAGATCATTCGAATTTGTAAAAAAAAAAAATTTAGATGTACAGATCGTTCAAATTTGTTGATTGTATAAAATCTTGAAAGTACAAAATAAAATTGTGTAAATTAGACGTACAGATAGTCTGAATTTGTTGAAAAGTTTGAATTCGTTAAATGTACAAAATCGTGAAAATTAAATGGAAAACTGTGTACTAATGTATTGATCATCCGAATTTGTTGAAAAATTTGAAATCGTTGAATGAACAAAATCGTGTAAACTCAACTAATAATGAACAGTTAATCTTTAGTTTTGCAAAAGTTGAATGTACATAATCATTAGTTGTCAGACATTAACAACAACATTTTGTATTGCACAGAACGTGTAGACATTGACAACGACGTCTAATGTTCGTAGGTAGAAATTTTTGGAAATCATCATTACTTGAATCTGAGAAGTCTGAAATATCTCTTTCATCATCTAACGCAGTAACTTCATTAATAGACTTGATGGCTCGCTCTTGTGCCTTCCCCTTTAGATGCTTCTTAGCTTTTTGGATTGCATGAAAACGGTTTAATCGCCTTTGCATTTGATTGTTCTCTTGTTCAAGACGAGCAAGTATGTTGGCAGGTTCATCTCTAGGTAACTCAGTTAAGCGTGCCTTAGGAGTCATAACCCATGCCATCGACAATACACCTCCAACTCACACCTCTTCTCGTATAGGGTTGACCATGGTGGTTCTGCTACGGTGAACTCTATTGTGGTGGTATCTGTACTTAGTTTTGTAGGTTTGCCAACCATGATATGCCCGATGCTTCCAAGACTCTCGTACGTGTATATTGGCATATTAAGGAAATCTCTCTTCTTTCCAACCCATTTCTCTCCATAGTTTCATAAACTCGAGTTTCATAAACTCGAGTTCTAGAAAAAGTGGTATTTCCCTATATCATTCCGAAACAGTGTTTTTTTCTACAAATTTCTGGAAATGGTGGTATTTGGCCATTTTCGCCCGCGGACTCTTGTATTTCTCTTTAATTTTGCTGCCCAAATAGTTGTATTTTTTTTATTATAAAATAAATAATTTGCCATTAAAGTGGAATTAGTTTAGAAACTTACGGTAGTAGATTGTCTGTCTTTATTTTTATTGTTTTGGATATATTGTGTGGAGCCTTTTAAAGTGGAATTGGTTTGAAACTTTGAATGGTTAATTGCTAAAATTTTATAAAATCAATTTATTATAGTGTGAATTGTAGCGCTGACCTGTGTGCATAGTATGTATAAAATCAAAAAAACAAATTCGATTATTGTGAAATTTAAACATGAAAAAGCATTCAGATTTGGCTTTTAAATTTAAAAAACACGATTTCACTAGGTGTTTTATGAGAAAACAACGAATAATTTTTTAAACAGTGAATAGAGAATAATTTATGCAGAAAAGAGAGTGAACAATTTTTTAAATAATGCTGAATAGAAAATAATTTTATGTAGAATGCTAGAAATAGTTTATGTAGAAAACAGTGACCAATTTTTATGAGAAAACAGTGAACAGTTTTACTTAATGCAGAAAATAGTTTTACTTAGTGAACAATTCTACATTCAACTAATTCGAACTTTTTTACAAATTCAAAATTTTCGAGGCATTTACCATTAGGTGATTTATACGAATCATTCATTTTTCTTTCTTGGAGTTTGCCCATTATTCATATGGTTACATATTTAAAAAAAAAACACAAAAATCATATAAGTGTAATAACTGCGCCAATGCTAAAAACAGTTTATGCAGAAAAGAGTGAACAATTTTTATAAGAAAACAGTGAACAATTTTAATTAATACAAAAAACAGATTTTATGAATGCGGTAAGCAGTTTCGAAAATATAGTAAACATGATGTGTAGAGAGCAAATTTTATTAACGTAGAAACAGATTTTATCAATGCAGAAAAACAAATTTGATTATTGTGAAATTTAAACATGAAAAAGCATTTAGATTTGGCTCTTAAATTTAGAAAACACGATTTCACTAGGTGTTTTATGAGAAAATAGCGAACAATTTTTTAAATAGTGGACAGAGAATAATATATGCATAAAAGAGAGTGAACAATTTTTTAAATAATGCTAAACATAAAATAATTTTATGCAGAATGCTAGAAATAGTTTATGCAGAAAATAGTGAACAATTTTTATGAGAAAACAGTGAACAGTTTTAATTAATGCAAAAAACAGATTTTATGAATGCAGTAAGCAGATTTGAATATACAGTAAATATGATGTGCAGAAAGAAAATTTTATTAATGTAGAAACAGATTTTATCAATGCAGAAAAATAAATTCGATTATTGTGAAATTCAAACATGAAAAAGCATTCAGATTTGGCGATTAAATTTATAAAACACGATTTCACTAGGTGTTTTATGAGAAAACAGTGAACAATTTTTTAAATAGTGAACAGAAAATAATTTATGCAAAAAAAGAGAGTGAACAATTTCTTAAATAATGTTGAACAGAAAATAATTTTATGCGAAATCGTAGAAATAGTTTATACAGAAAACAGCGAACAATTTTTAAGAGAAAACAATGAACAATTTTAATTAATGTAGAAATTAAATTCATATTTCGAAATTAAAATCTCTATATTTTACAATGCTTCTATTTAAATAAATAAAAACATAAAATAGCTACTTATTTTTATCTTTATGTTTATTTGTTGATTATCCCCAAAAAAAAAAAAAAAACAGAACAAAAAAAAAAAAATTACAGGGTACTCGAGTTTGGTAAACTCGAGTACCGTAGAAATAAAATTTTCTACATTTTATTTATAAAAGGTACTCGAGCCTGGTATACTCGAGTATTGTGTTGCATGGTACTCGAGTTTACCAAGCTCGAGTACCACATAATTTTTTTAATGGCAGAACTGATGAGGAACTCGAGTTTCTGAAACTCGAGTTCTAGAAAAAGTGGTAGTTTGCCATTTATTTTCGAAACAGTGTTTTTTTGCTAAAAATTTCCAAAAAATGTGGTATTTGGCCATTTTGGCCTATATTACTGGACTTACACTGTACTTGAACTTAAAAAATCATGGGTTGGGCTTGTACTCTCAAGTCGCGATGGGAGCAATGGGTTGATCCTCAAGCGTGCTGGGTTCAAGGGTGTTCGAAGTGGGTGTATGGACCCATTATTAAAACACAAGGCATAAAATGATGCTGTCACGTGACAGCAAAAAAAAATTTACATTTTAACACAATTAAAATTTACCCCTAATGTATTAAAATATGGAAAATATAATTGCTACAAATAATTAATCCAATAAATTAAATTATGCTTTCTACGGAAAATAGGGAAAACATTTGGGTATTGATAGTTACCCTTCTTTGTTTTGTGTCTCGTGTATACAAGAAGATGCTAGATGAATGAAAAAACTGTATTATGAATTTTGACTCATGTGATAAATTCAATCTATGTTCCATAAAAATGATTATTAAGATTTTAGTTGCATAGGAATTTGTACCTTAGGTGGTTGTCTACAGCTAAACAACCATTTTTCTCCTCTTTCTCTTTGAGACTACATAAATAGGAAGTTAAATGGATTATTGGTTTTGTGATTTTTGAAATTAGAAAGTTTCTAGTGTGAAAGAATAACTATTTGATGGTGAGGTTGGAGGAGTTGAAGTGTTGGACTTTTAAATGTTTGATATGCAAGGTTTCATTTTTGTGGAGATTTCAATTTTGGTTTAGAAATGTGGTGGGCACTGGTTGATAAATGAGGAGGAGGGGTACTGGTGTAGGGTTAATGTTTCATTTTCAGTAAGGAAGACAATGAAGAGGTTTAAAGCACACTTATAACTCGCCAAAATTACCATTTGTATCTTATTAATTTTCCTAACCATTCCCATTCCAACATCTATTCAATAATTTTGTTGAAAATACATTGATTGATGTTGAACTAATAATTTTTTTAAAAAAAATAACTACTGTAAGGACCAGATTTGAATCCCTAGCCCAAATGATGGATGGACTTAGGCCCAAAACAATGAATTTGTAGAGAGTGGGTTGGAAAATTGGGCTAAAATGAATTGGACAACAAATAAAATGGATCCAAATGACAAAGATAAGAAGATAGACAAGTTTTAACTACAGAAAGTCGTCCTCGACAAGGTCCGAGGAGATCAGTTCTTATATATTGTTCTTAGGCTTAATTACAAGTTTGATTCTTGATTGCTACAGTATTTCTCTCTTGATTTTCCGATCCCTTTCTCCCATTGCCTCCTCTTTCTTTTATACTCTCTTCTCCTTTCATCTTCGTCCTCCACGTGCATGCCAGATGGCTGGTGTTGATACTTGTCCCATCAGCACCTTCCATAAGTCTTGTGTAGTAGCTGTAAGGCTGGTAACCACTGTTCAAGTATCACCTCCATATTAATGCGGCTAGAGAGTTAGCTGTAGTGCATTTAATACGGTAGTAGCATCTTTTTCCTTAGATATTTAAGGACTTCCCCCTGTCATATGTTTTTGCAATGCCTATCCATATCAACAGAATTTCCTGGAATGTTCCCTTGAACTGCAGACCAGCTCTTCTGACTTCGGCCTTGATTAGCCGAGGAGGCGTTCATCCTCGGCCCACCCTTCTGGGCCATTATGACCAAAACTAACTTCTTCATTTACTAACACGGACTCTTTTGGCAAAGTTTACTCATCTTTGGACGACCCCTTGTCCTCGGGTTGGGCCTCAGGCCCAATATCTACATAAATAGTGAGCTCCCGGCCCAATACCCCTACAATAGCCCCTCGAGATTCTTCTTTATGGATCCTCGGCAAGAAAGGAGGATTTCAATGTCACCTTGGCCAATCCATGCTCACCACACATCACCTTTACCTGTGTAGATGTCTTTTCAACTGTCCAAGACACGCTCTTGACGCTTCGGCATACGAGATGCGCTCTTCATTAAATTTTTACGGCTACTTGTCCCTAGGGGTGTCCACGGGTCGGTCCGGGTCGGGTTTGTGCCTAACCTGGAACCGACCCGATGACATCGGGTTTCCGGCAAGAAAACCCGCCGCCGACCGCAAACACCAACGGGTCAGGTCGGATCGGAGTTGTTTGATCGGCGGTCGGATCGGTTGAAGCTGACGATGATGCTGCCGAAGATTCCATTTTGACGGCGATCTGTATTTTTCATCGGATCTTCGCTGGATTTGTGCAAAAATCACTAGATCTAAGCAAAAAAACATCAAATCGTCACCTGATTTTTGCAAAACTCACAATATCTGAGCAAAAATACACCAAATAGTCGCCAGAATCTTCAAAAAATTCGTCGGAATCTGCAAAAACCCAGTAGATCTGCACCAAAAATCGCCGAAATCAACCTAGATCTCCTCGAATCTCGCCGGATCTCACCAAATATGGTCGAGATCTCGCTTGGATCTCCGCGAATGTCGCCGGATCTCACCAAATCTCCCTTGGATCTCCCCGAATATTGCCGGATTTGTATATAACGTCGGTCGGGTCGGGTGGCTCGGGTTTTGGAGAAGAAAACCCGCCACTCGACCTGCCGGCGTCGGGTCTTGGGCTTGGAAACCCGTCACCGATCGTCGGAGTGGTCGGTTTGGGCGGTTGTCGGTTCGGGTTCGGGCGGGTTGCTCGGGTTGGTCGGGTTCCGGGTTGGGTTGGACACCCCTACTTATCCCCCACGTTCTACGGCACGATGCAAATCCAACGGCTGAGGATTCTGCTAGGACTTGGGCGGGAACTTTCCCGCTCTGTAGCTCTCTCTTTGATATAAATATCACTCAAATTAATCACTTACCTTACTTTTGCATTCACTTAGCTCTTGCGCACATACACTGAACCTGCCAAACCTTCCAACTTACTCGTGCTCTTACGAATACCAAAAAGCCTGTTCGAGGATACTCTTCTTTCTTCTGTAAGTTTTCATAAATCCTTTTCACTTTATTTTTCCCACACACTTTTCTTTTCTTAGTGTCCTTCCCTCCTCGGCTCTTCTTCCTTTCCATTATTTTCTTAGTGTGTCCAGTTCTCCCTTAGGAATGGGTAGATTCAAAAGCTTGGTAGACTTTGAGGAGGGAATGGAGAGCTTTAGAGCTCGGTATAGGATTCCTTCAGGGGTAGGTATTAGGTACTGTAAGGAGGGACAGTGGCATGAAGACAGGCAAGAGGGAGAGGTAGTAATCCCGATGATTGCCTTTATAGAGGTCGGGATGAAAATCCCCATGGGGCACCGTAACCAGGGGTTATCTTAGGGCCCATAGGTTAGCTCCTACCCAGTGTGCTCCAAATATGTTTAGGATCCTAGATTCTGTAGATGCCCTCAATGAAAGGATGGGGTTAGGACTTACCCACCACGATATTAATTGGGTCTACAACCTCCATCACTTAAAGGGACAGGGGTATTACCTGAAATCTAGGTACCCCGAAGTTAGACTCATTCGGTGCCTACTTGAATCCAACAAAGGCCTGAAAAAAGACTTCCTGATCGTGTCAGGGGAATGGCATGATAGCTTCCCCTACCCGATGAAAGATGGGCAGCTAGGTGGGGTCTTAGGCTTAGGACGGTTATTTTTAAAGCTACACCTTTTGTGTTCTTCTTTTCTTTTTTACTTGTACCTGAAATTTTCTGTAATTTACATTTTTTTTTAATTTTTTTTTATTTACTTATGATGGTTTTCGTCTTTCCCAATGGTTTTGCAGACAAAAACACTGCCGTCCCCAACCTCAGCCTCATGAATCAGGCAAGCTTGGACAAGATCCTGAAGGCTGAAGTGTTCATTCACACAGACGGACAACTAAGGGCTGCTCACCTGGTTTTGGATTACATTCCAATTTCCAACGCCTTCCAAGCACCGAAGTGTGTAATCAAGGCAAGGGATCTACGTCTACAAAGGATCAGTGTAGCCGCTCCAGGGTTTCTTATTACCAGTTCAATCCCAGAGGGCACACTTGCCACCGGTCCGATTCCTGAGGGCATCCCTAAGGTCACCTAACCACCACAGCATACAACTGAGGAGGGAACTTCTTCTCATCCTGCCTTGATAAAGGAGGAAGAAGAAAAAGTAGTAGAAGTGTCCGATTCTGAGGACAAATTTGGCATCTTCAACCAAATCTTGTCCCCAGAAGCCTCTCCTGGTGACCTCAACTCTTCTTCCTTAGCCCCAGCCAGCACTTACCAAGAAGCTTCTGATACCTCCAGTGATATGGGCATCCAACACAAACAGAGGTCCACCCTCCAGGAGTTGTTGAAGTCTCAGCCGGGGAGAGATGCTCTAGGGAAGGCTCCTCAGACCAGGCTCCTCACTCCTCCACCTGCCCAACCAATCCAAACTGATTCGGCCGACCACAAAAGGAAAAGGGAGGAGAAAGGGAAGGAAGTGATGGAGGTCGGGAAAAAACAACCTCCCCAAGAGATCGAGCCCTAAAGGGGGGCCAAGCAGCCCCGGACGATGCAGACGAGGTTTGCCACTGAGGGGGAAAAAAGAGTTGACCACCAGGCTGCAACCCCTGTTTAGGCCCCACGCATGGAGCAGGATGGAGCTCCCCTTCTCAATGATGCCTCCATCTGAGATTTCCAGCAGGGCACAGCTGGGTACGTGGCAAATGCGGTGGAGCAATCCTTGCTTCTACCCAAGGATATGGCTGACCTCAGGTCTATGAGGCAGCATGAAGTCTTCCTCGGACTGAAGAGGGACTTGACCATGGTAAGAAGTTTTTAAGTTAAGTTAAGCCCCCTTCTTCTTTTTTTCCTTTTTTTTCTTTTTTAACTGTACTCCTCTTCCTTTCTAGGCCATCCAAGCCACCTTTAGGGCCAAGGAGATGGTGAACTATTCCCATCAAAAAATGAAAGAGGAAGAGGGGAGGAGGATAGTAGCCGTGGATGCCTTCCACGTGGCTGAAAAAAGAGTCCAAGATCTTAAGGCCAAGCTGACCAAGGAGGAGGAGAGAGAGAGAGAAAGAGAACTGCAGCGACCCTGGACAATGTTGAAAGACAGGCAGAAGGCCAAAGGGCGCTGCTCCGCAATGTTGAGAACCAATTGGCCGCCTCCAAGAAGCAAATCGCAGCTCTTAAGAAAAAATTGGAAGAGGTCCAAAAAGTTAAGGACCAGGCAGAGAAAGCCAAGGAGGAGGCAGAAAAATCCTGAGAGGAGGTAAAGCAACATGGGTATGATGTTGGAGCGGTTGAGATTAAGGACGCCCTTAGGGCCAAGGTCCTAGGGGTATGTAGGACTTATTGCCTCCAGGTATGGAATAAGGCTCTTAAACTAGCTGGGGTTAAGGCTTCTTCTGTACTTAGGAAGGCAGAAAGTGTCTATTATCCCCCAGCTATCCGCCCCTCTCCCTCCAGCAGTTCTAAGGCAGACACTCCTCCAGAGGTGGCCGATCCAAAGAAGAGCGGCTCCGAGAAGGCCCTTCCTTCCTCTGGAAGCCCTCCGAAGGTGGCTGAGCAACCGGGGGTAAACGAAAAAGAGACCGAGGTTACCAAGGGAGTGCCCCCTGATGCCATCAAGCCCCCAGCTGTTCCCCAGGATCCCATCAAAGACAATGAGGCATCCAGGATGGAAATTATCCTTGCAACTCTCCCAATTCCTGCTAAGGGTGACCCCAAAGGTATTGACCAAGGATCGTTGGAAGCTGCAACCCAGCAATCCAAGGCCCCTCCTCATGGAAAAATTGTAATAAAGAAGAAGTAGATTTAAGACAGTCCCTTTTTCTTTTTTTTTTCTTTTTTTTTTTGTGCGGCAACTTATGTTTTGGTTTTCATAATTTGTAACCAAGTTGCCCCTTTTGCATTCAATCCGCCTTGCTTCAAGGCTGTTATTAATGAAAAATACGAATATATTTCCTTACTTTTGTGATCCTTATACAAGTGCTGATATAATTTCCATATTGTTTAACACTTAACAAATGTAATAATAAAGCAAAACCCTTTTCTCACCAATCCGCATAAGTAACAAAAAAGTTATCCCACCTTACATAATCAGCGAGAAAACAAGTGAAGTCTACTAAGTTCACCATCTCGGCAAAGCATAATTCTAATTTTGAGAACATACACAGTAATGCAGCATACATATAGGTTTAAAATTACTTTGTGTCTTACTCATTAATAAGTTTATAGGGTCGAAAAGATGATCAATTTTCAAATAAACGTGGGTATGCCTGTAAATGCTTTAAGTGATGCTCATGTGCATCTAGTTGAGATTCTTATTACAGTGAAAACCATTACTGTTTGGAGTGATTATACTTGACATTAAAGCAATCAATAAGGAATACTAATTTACCTTAAACGTGTAGTCCAAAAAGTCCGCAATAACTAAGGTTTTGCCCTGTCACTCAGCAATTTGATAGAAAGTATTAATTCACCTGAAGCATGTGGTCCGAGGAGCCAGGCATAGCTAAGGTTCTGTTTGATACTTGGAACAATGATTAAAAGATATCAATTTATTGAAGGTATGTGGTCCAAGGAGCCAGGCATGACCAAGGTTCTGTTTGATACTTAAATAAATGTCAAGGAGTATTAATTTACCCAAAGCATGTGGTCCGAGGAGCCAGGCATGGCTGAGATTCTGTTTAGTACTTAGAACAATGATTAAAAGATATCAATTTACCCAAGGTATGTGGTCCGAGGAGCCAAGCATGACCAATGTTCTGTTTGATACTTAAATAGATGTCAAGGAGTATTAATTTACCCAAAGCATGTGGTCCGAGGAGCCATGCATGGCTGAGGTTCTATTTAATACTTAGAACAGTGATTAAAAGATATCAATTTACCCAAGGTATGTGGTTCGAGGAGCTAGACATGACCGAGGTTCTGTTTGATACTTAGATAGATAGTAAAAACGCATGACGCACAATATAACAAACCCAAATAGGGTGAAGTAAGCCTACATTAATAATAATACATTCTTAGGTTATTTACATTCCAAGGACATGGTACAGCCTTTTCCTTTAAATCTTCAAGATAATACGCACCTATTCCTGCCATTGATGTGATACGATATGGCCCTTCCCAGTTGGGTCCCAATTTTCCCCATGCTGGGTTCTTCGCAATTCCTAAAACCTTTCTTAAGACCAAGTCTTCAACTATCAGTGGCCTTAGCTTTACGTTGGCATCATACCCCTACTTGAGCTTGTGTTGATAGTAGGCCAATTGAACCATGGCATTTTCTCTTCGTTCTTCAATTAAGTCTAAACTCTTCTCTAATAACCCATCGTTGTTGCTCGGAGTGAAGGAACTCGTTCTCACGTGGGGAATCCAGTTTCTAGAGGAACGACAGCCTCGGCCCCATAAGTCATCGAAAAGGGGGTCTCCCCGGTGGACCTACGAGGAGTGGTCCGGTAAGTCCAAAGGACATGTGATAGCTCTTCTACCCATTTCCCCTTCGTATCATCCAGTCTCTTCTTGATTCTACTCACTATGACCTTATTGACAGCCTCGTCCTGTCCATTCCCCTGTGGATATGCTGGGGTGGAATATCTATTTGTTATGCCCAGGCCACAGCAATATCTCCAAAAGACTTTACTGTTGAACTGAAGTCCATTGTCCGAGATGAGTGTATGAGGGATTCCAAATCGGGTGACAATATTTTTCCAAACGAATCTTTTTGCATCCACGTCCCTGATATTTGCCAGTGGTTCAGCTTCAACCCATTTGGTGAAATAATCTATGTCGACCAATAAATACCTTTTATTCCCTGTTGCCTTGGGGAAAGGACCTACAATGTCTAAGCCCCATTGAGCGAAAGGCCAGGGGCTGGACAATGGATTGAGGACTCCACCAGGTTGATGAATGTTTGGTACAAATCTTTGGCATTGGTCGCACTTCTTCACATATTCCTGTGCTTCTTTCTGCATATTTGGCCACCAATAACCTTGTGTGAGGGCCCTGTGAGACAAAGATCTGCCCCCCGTGTTGCTGCCATAAATCCCTTCATGTAATTCTTCCAAGAGTAGCTCAACTGTTTCAGGGTGTATGCATAGCAAGTATGAGCCAGAAAAGAATCTCTTATACAACTTTTGGTCCTCGGACAGCCAAAACCGAGGAGCTTTTCTCTGTATCTTGTCGACCTTGGACTTACTCTCAGGCAGGACATCTTCCTTAAGGAAAAGCACAATAGGGTCCATCCAACTAGGCCCTACCCTTATTTGGTGAACATGAACCACATTCCTTTCCACCTCGGAGGGTTTACATAAGTCCTCCACAAGGATCACCCGAGGTAAACTTTGTGCTGAGGATGTTGCCAGCATGGCAAGAGAGTCTACATGTGCATTTCTACTTCTAGGGACTTGTGATAAATTAAAAGACTCAAATTTAGACTGTAAGCGTCTAACCTGGCTCAAATATTCCTGCATTCTGGGATCTCTTGCTTCCAACTTTCCCTGGACTTGGCCTACAATTAGCCTTGAATTAGAGAATATCTTCACTGCTGTTCCACCCATTTTCCGAACCATGGCCATCCCTACCAACAGAGCTTCGTACTCGGCCTTATTGTTTGTAGCCGAGAATCCCAATCTCAAGGATTTCTCAATTGTGATCTTCTCTGGGGATACCAGAACTAGCCCCACTCCAGATCCTCTGTGATTAGCCACTCCAGGATAAAGGCTTTTGCAAGGAGATTACACCAACCGATTTTCCATCCATGTTTTGCTCCTTTAATCTATCTTCTGATGGGGTCTCGGCAAACTCAGCCACCAGGTCAACGAGGACCTGACCCTTGATAGAGATGCGAGGCATATATTTGATATCAAAAGCCCCTAGGATCATACCTCATTTTGCAATTCTCCTTGTGTAGTCAGCGCTTCGAAGTAGAGATCTGAGCGGGAGCTGGGTCAAGTCAACAACCGTGTGTGATTGGAAATAATAGGGGAGCTTACGTATACCATGCACCACTGCCAGAATGGCCTTCTCAAGTGGTAAGTATCAGACCTCAGCTTCATATAGTGACTTACTCACGTAATAAACTGGCCTCTGCACACCAATATCAACCTGTATCAGCACCAAGCTTACTGCGTGGGAGGCCACTGTAATGTAATCTGATAGGCCACAAACTGAATTGACCCATTGTGATAGAAATTAATTAATTAATTAGCCAAGTTATTAATTAATCAATTTATCATGCAAACGCGTGGTAACACAAACAAATCACCAATAAACTAATTATGTAGCGGAAAATAAATAACACGGTGATTTGTTTACGAATGGGGAAAACCTAACGGCAAAAACCCCACCGGGTGATTTTCAGGTCACCACTCCCGAAACTCCACTATTATCATAACAAGCGGTTAAAAGTAAAGGAATCCCAAGTACCTTACCAACCTATAGTTGAACCCTTACCCCAATACCCAATAGGACTTGTTCTGTAGTGACAATTCCCCTTTTTTGATGCATGGCTCCCAAGTACGTGACTAACCAATGCACGGATCCCAGTACGCGACTTCAATCACCAACTAAGAAGGTTGTTGGCTGCAAAGTTCTTCAGTTCATCCACACGATGAAGATCAAGAAGATGCTTGGTCACAAAACCCTATGGTGCAAATACACAGCAACTTCTTCAAGAGAAAGAGATGAATAAGGGCAAGAACTTTGTCTCCGGTCACAATTTGCTTGAACAAGGTTTGCTCAATGCTTGTGAAACTTGTGAACTCTTTGATGGCCCTTAAAACAATCCTTTTATATGTTTAGGGTTAGGAGAAAAGAAAGCCCAAACATATAATCACAGATCCCAAGAAAATCAGATCAAGATTCTGAAATTCATAAACCTCGACAGATAGAAGGTGTCGAGTAGCTGTCGAGCAGGTGTCGAGCACACGGGGCTGAAACAACTTTCTTAAGCTTGATAGATGCAACTGTCGAGCCAGCTGTCGAGCTTTAATGATTTTGCGCTTTCAACTTGTTTTCTTGGACAGACTTGAAGGCTTTAACACTTGATCTTGAAACATGGTTTCTTGAAGTATTTAAAACACATCCTAGATCTACCCAAATACAAATAAAGTGCGTTTTGTCAAAGGATTAGCCAGGTACATAAAATCATGACATATGCTCTTAACATGAGAAACATATATATCCTAACAATCTCCCCCTTTGGCAATCTGTGACAAAACCACAACAAACAAATGAACATATGAGAGAAGTCATAAATCACTCAACTCATATTCACTTGTTGAATACAATAAAATCTATCCTAACACAAACTTTTGAAAAACTTTGCAAGAAGAGAGTTTATAACAAGTAGACTTTGACAACCTGTATTTCTGAAACACTTTAAACAAAACTCATCAAGGTATCTTTATGTGAAACAGAAATAATAGATTGCATACAAATTTAAGAAGCATGTGTATAAAGAGAGAAAATAAACAACATATGAAGAGGTAGGTGAAAGAAACAACATACATCATCAATATAAAGAGATAAGTACAATGTATGTCATAAATATGGTCACAAGACCTAATGTACAAGAACAATGTATCTCAAAATAGAAAGAAAAGAAAAGATACATGTAATAGCAAAAGATACATCATATCCTCACTACATCCCTCAAAAAGAAAAACAACACTCCCCCTAACAAAAATGGTCCTATACTAACTCTCCCCTTAAGAGTGACTACTCTTATATCCAAAACTACTCCCCATTTTTGTCACGAGTGACAAAGGGTAAGAGTGTCAAGTAGACATCTCATCAGTAGAGCTAGCATCTCCATCATCATCATCTGAAGCATCATCGTCATCACCATCATCATCAGTCTCATCCTCAGAATCAGAAGCCATGGGAGGAGGTGGTGGAGGAGAAGCCTCAGAAGCAAAGCCACCCATGGACGCCTGTCGCCGTGCAATATGATTGACACGAACGTTCACCTGATACAATTCCGTAGAAAGATCAAGATGAGCATCCATGCGCTGCAACTGCGCCATGATGTCTCCTAGTGACACATCGCTCGTAGAAGAGGAGGGAGCGAATGTGGATGGAACAGATCTGGATGGAACAGATCGGGAGGGAAGAGTTGCTGAATCTGTCAGTCACGACCTAAACTGTGCCTCACTACGTTTTACGGTAGCGGCGTCTATAGCATACATAATGGTGAAATGGTCGAACGAGGGAAAAGGAACAGAAAAGTGGCGTAGAATCCTCGTGATAGCGGAAGGAAAGATGAGCTTATCACGGGACGCCGAATCCAAATGAACATCTATAATAGAAAGAATGAAATGAGACGGAAAATCAATAGGAAGTTGTTCAAGAAGAGACAAAAAAAATCGAGCACGAGGCTCTGTGATAGAGTTGTAGTGAGAGAGAGGATGGAGTATAAAAGTCATCACCATGTTTAAGAATCTAGGACCTTTAGCAAAAGCCTTACATGGTATATACTGACGCTCACCCCAATTAGAAGGGCGCTCACAAAAAGCAGAAATAAGCTCATCCTTGGACACAATCCTCAGACACTCACAACTAGGATAGTCAGGAAATTCTATCCTAGGAACCCGAAGCACATCCGCAACAAGCTGCGGTGTGACAGGAATGCTAACACCCCTAACACGAGTGAAGAAGTGAGGGACAGACCGGTCAATCCTGTGCATGTTGGAGTAGAACTCCTGAATAAGCACAAGGGGACAAGTGACAGGCTCATCACAAAGAGACTGCCATTCCCGACTGTGAATGACATCGGGAAGGTCGGTGTCGCCAAAGTCTGCCAAAATAACTTGGCGTTCCGAATGAACACCTCGTTTAGAAAAGTTCTCCGAGAATGCCTTGTGAGCATCATCATCACGGAACCGAAAAGATAAGGGGACAGAATCTGAAGAAGAAAAGGATGCCCTGGAACGGAGAGGGTTCCGGGACGGAGTGGATTTACGTTTCGGTGCCATAGACACTACTAACGTAACCAACAGTAGAGGGATAAAGAAAAAGAGACAATCAGAAGAGTCCCAAAACAATTCACAATATTAAGAATATGTGAAAAGAAGTACGTATGCATGGAGAATGCATGAGCATGTGACATGCAAAAGAAATTGCACCATGGGCTCAGCCCAATCCAATCCTATTAGCACACAAACATATTGCACACATCTAAATGCATGAAAATATTGTTATAATGCTAGTGTGATGCAATGCATGAGATTTTAAACTCAGTTAATTGAAAACCTATCCCAAAATTTCAACAAAAACTCATCAATTTTGAAAAACCTCAAAATTTTTCAAAAAACCCAAAAACCTAGGTTTCAAAACATGAAATGCATGAAAATGAAAGAGAATAGAAGCTTACCAAGTGAAGAAACCTTGAAAAAGCTTGAAGAAACCTTGAGGAACACGATTGGAGTTAGATGAGAGAGTTTGGGAGATGAACAGTCAGAGCAATCGAGAGAGAGATTGACAGAAATGAGAAGCGGATCGCACGAGGTGTTTAAATAGAGCATCAGTAAATCTCGACAGATAGAGGTGTCGAGAGGTGTCGAACCATCTGTCGAGATAGGTGTTGAGAAAATGGCCTTCGACAGAAGCAAGTGTCGAGAAGGTATCGAGGAACACATCATCAGACACAAGAAGTGAGGCTCAATCGATCCACCAGGTGTCGAGAAGCTATCGAGGAGGCAGGAGCTTTCTCGATCGATCCACCAAGTGTCGAGGTGCTAGCGAGATTGCGATAAGAAAAAGCTGAGGAAGCTCGACAAATAGCCAGCTATCGATGAGGTATCGAGGAGGTGTCGAGCCAGTTTTTCCAAAAACAGTTTTTCGAGGAGAGAAAAACACAGATATGAATGCAATCAAGCATGCAACTCAACCAATGATCCAATCAACATAATAAGCTCTTAAAATCATCTCTCAACAATAATTTTTAAGCACATGGATCCCAAAAACACACGCACACACTAAACAAGTCTAACCGATTTTATTTTTCAAAAACAAGTTAAGATAGTTTAGTGAGCATACATTAACACATGTAAAACCTTGTGATGGCTAAATCACATTGTACTCGCACATGTATCAAGAGTAGCAAAGAATATTGCGTGTTGTGTGTGAAAAACATCGCAAGATTGCATAAGTGTATACATGTTATGACAATTTGAGATATGAGAAAATCACTTTAACTCACACACAATCATAACTGCTTGATGGGGATTATCACCTTCGAGGTACATCCTATAACTCCCATATCTCCTAGAAAACACGCTTGCAATCATATTTAAAGCATATTTGATCTTTTTGCTTTTGATTTTCTTTGCATATTTTATTTTTTTTAAGCATATCATGCATGGGCATATAAGAGAGAGAAAAGAAATACCCAATGATATATGACATTCCAATTTTGCTATGCCTAAGCACACAAATGTCATTGACACTGCACTTTTGCTATGCCGAAGAATACAGGTGTCATTATGATTGGCGGGCAACAGTGGTGAGATGGTTATTTATGCCTTTCTCTTAGGATTTTCTAATCTTTCTCGTCAAAAAGAGTGATACAAGTGTTAAGTGCAAGAGACAACTTAATCTTACTCATCACAAACAAGAGCCACAAAGCTCACTTGCTTAGTTGTGCATAGAGATGCTCATCTAAGCTACAAGAGATACAAAGTTTAGAAAACTTTGTATCAATGGCCATCCAAGGTACACAAGTACCAATGTACCCAAAACACACACTGTTTTTGTATTTTTCTGATTTTTCAAAAAAAAAAAATTTTATATGAAAAACAAAACAAAGCAAAAACTGAAAAATAACCAAACAAAAACATGTTAAACAAAGCAAAGCATAGAAACTAGACTGACTTAAAACAGTAAAGCAAAACACACAAGTAATGCAAACAAAAACAAGAAGAGAGAAGAAAGTGATAGAATCACTTGGAGCCCTTTTCCTTCCACACCCTGGAAGAACTTTTCCTTTGATTAAACCCTTGAACCCGCAGTGAGGGGGAAGAATTGAAACCGTTTATGTTTGAAAGGAACATGAGGGCTTTGAGAAGATCTCCAAGGGGAGCAAGAGAGGATTGAAGCTGATTTTGGCTTCTAGATGCTATCATGCCGTTGCTCTGTTGAGTGGCAAGCCACTTATAGCAATTTGGTCGAGTATGACCGGCAGCTCCACAATGATGACAGAGATGCTACTTCTTCTGTTTAGGTTTATGCGAGTTAGCCTTTTTAGCCCTAGGGTTCTTAGCTTCTTTTTTATCTTGCTTAGAGGGTGCTCCTAAGATAGATTTATTCTTGTCTAAGTTCTCACTAGCTAACACAGTTTTAACATTATTGTTCTCAATTTCAACATTATTAGCAGGAGGAACAAAAACAGTAGAACTAGTAGAAGCAATATTAGAGGAAGAAAGACCATACCCCAAACTTGTTTGATCAGAAGCAGATTTCTGAAGATTGAGCATCTCATCAAGCTTTGCACTTGAAGTCCTCTCCATTTGAGCTCTGACTTGAAACAACTCTGCTTCAAGCTTCTTGGTCTTCTCAGCCAAGAAATTGTTCTCGAATCTTAGTGCTCCTATAGTCTGATTAGCTTCATCAAACTTTGTTGAAATATCTTCACAATCAAGTTCCACATCACTGAGCTTCTTGGTGGCCAGCTTATAGAGTTTCTCATATTTCTCAGAAAGCTTGTATAATTTCTCATAGGCTGTATGGATATCATCTTGATCATCCATCTTCTCAAACTTAGAGTCCACCAGTTCTTCTTCTTCATCCACATTTTCAACAATCCCCTCAATAGGATTGACAGTGGCGGTGAAGGCATTTAGGATTCCGTCATCCTCACTGTCAGAATCATCCTCAAGCTCGGTGTCACTCAAAGTAGCAGCAAGTGCCTTGCTCTTCCCAATGCTCTTAAGATAAGTAGGACACTCATGTTTCATATGACCGAAGCCTTGACACTCAAAGCACTTAGGTCCTGCAGGGACAGTGTACTGACCACCTTCCTTAGCATCCTTCTTCCCTTTGTCTTGGCCTTTAAACTGAGAAGAACTTGATTACTTGCGGTCTTTGTCGAAGCGCTTTCCATTTGCGTTCTTCATAAACTTTTTGAATTGCCTGATGACGTAGGACTTCATCTTGGAATCTTCATCATCTGAAGACTCATCTGTCTCACTGTTCTTGGCCTTCAGTGCCATGCTCTTGCTCTTGCCTGACTTACCAATCTTTGTTAACCCTAGTTCGTAAGTCTGTAGATTACCAACCAGCTCTGTCAAAGGAATCTTGTCAATATCCTTTGATTCCTCGATATCTGTAATCTTGGTATCTCTCAGGCAGAGATCTGAGCACTTTCCTCACAATCTTGGGTTCAGGAATGGTTTCCCCAAGATTGAAGGTTGAGTTCACTATGTCCTTTAGCTTGGCATAGAACTCATCGAACGACTCATCATCCTCCATCTTAATCTCTTCAAAGCTTGTAGTGAGCCTCTGTAGCTTTGAATCCTTGACAGCCTTTGTACCCTCATAGGTTGTCTGGAGGATGGTCCAAGCCTCCTTGGCAGTTTCAGTAGAGGATATCTTCTTAAACTCCTTATTGGTGACTGCACTGAATAGAGCATTCAATGCCCTGCTGTTGAATTTTGCCGCCTTGATCTTCGCATCATCCCAATCGGCCGGCGCTTCTGTTGGCTTAGTCCAGCCTATCTCCACAGCTTGCCACACCTTCTCATCTAGAGACTGCAAAAAAACTCTCATACGTACTTTCCAGTATGCATAGTTAGTGCCATCAAATAAAGGAGGTATAATTAATGACTGTCCTCTATCCATGACAAACAGGGGTTAATGGATCAAACACAGTAAAGATTAAAACCTAATCAGAGTGTGCCTGTTCTGATACCACTTGATAGGCCACAAACTGAATTGACCCCTTGTGATAAAAATTAATTAATTAATTAGCCAAGTTATTAATTAATCAATTTATCATGCAAACGCGTGGTAGCACAAAAAAATCACCAATAAACTAATTATGTAGTGGAAAATAAATGACACGGTGATTTGTTTACGAATGGGGAAAACCTAACGGCAAAAACCCCACCGGGTGATTTTCAGGTCACCACTCCCGAAACTCCACTATTATCACAACAAGCGGTTACAAGTAAAGGAATCCCAAGTACCTTACCAACCTACAGTTGAACCCTTACCCCAATACCCAATTGGACTTGTTCTGTAGTAACAGTTCCCCTCTTTTGATGCACGGCTCCCAAGTACGTGACTAACCAATGCACGGATCCTAGTACGCGACTTCAATCACCAACTAAGAAGGTTGTTGGCTGCAAAGTTCTTCAGTTCATCCGCACGAAGAAGATCAAGAAGATGCTTGGTCACAAAACCCTATGGTGCAAATACACAGCAACTTCTTGAAGAGAAAGAGATGAACAAGGGCAAGAACTTTGTCTCCGGTCACAATTTGCTTGAACAAGGTTTGCTCAATGCTTGTGCAACTTGTGAACACTTTGACGACCCTTAAAACAATCCTTTTATATGTTTAGGGTTAGAAGAAAAGAAAGCCCAAACATATAATCACGGATCCCAAGAAAATCAGATCAAGATTTTGAAATTCATAAACCTCGACAGATAGAAGGTGTCGAGTAGCTGTCGAGCAGGTGTCGAGCACACGGGGCTGAAACAGCTTTCTTAAGCTCGATAGATGCAGCTATCGAGCCAGCAGTCGAGCTTTAATGATTTTGCACTTTCAGCTTGTTTTCTTGGATAGACTTGAAGGCTTTAACACTTGATCTTGAAACATGGTTTTTTGAAGTATTTAAAACACATCCTAGATCTACCCAAATACAAGTAAAGTGCGTTTTGTCAAAGGATTAGCCAATTACATAAAATCATAACATATGCTCTTAACATGTGAAACACATATGTCCTAACATAAGCAAACAAAACCTCGTCCACCTCAGGCCTGGTCATAATGGGCGGCTGAGAAAGGTACTCTTTCAACTGCTGGAAAGGCAGGACATACTCCTCGGTCCATTCAAATCCCTTCCATTTGTTCAACAACTGAAAGAAAGGCCTACACCTGTCAGCTGAACAAGAGATGAATTGGTTTAGAGCAGCAGTCATCCTAGTTAGCCTTTGGACCTTTTTGGGATTCCGAGGTGGTTACAAGTTGTTGATTGCCTTAATTTGGTCAGGGTTGACTTCAATTCTACGGTGTGTGACCATGTAGCCTAAGAACTTCCCTGATCCGACACCAAATGAACATTTGGAAGCATTAAGTCGCAGCTTGTGTCTCCTCAAGATCTCGAAAATATTATCGAGGTCATTGACATGCTCAAAATCCAACTTGCTCTTGACCACCATGTCATCTATATAGACCTCAACGTTTTTCCCTAACTGTGGCTCAAACATCCTGGTTATCATCCTTTAGTAGGTAGCCCCTGCATTTTTTAAACCAAAGGGCATCACCTTATAATGGTAATTCCCAATAGGGGTGACAAAAGTTGTCCTCTCTTGATCGTCTATGGCTAAAGGTATCTGATGGTACCCTTGAAAGGCATCCAAAAATCTCATCCAGGGATGGCCCATAGTGCGTCCACTAGCTGATGAATCCGAGGCATGGGGAAGGGGTCTTTTGGGTAGGCTTTGTTCAAATCCGTAAAATCTACATATACACGCCACTTCCCACTCTTCTTCTTTACCACCACTATATTAGCCAACCATTCAGGGTAGAACACCTCTTTAATAGCCCCGGTCTGCTTAAGCTTTATCATCTCGTCTTTGACGGCGTCAGAATGATCCTTAGATGAGCGCCAAGGTGGTTGTTTCTTGGGGGTAACAGATGGATTGACGTTCAAATGATGGTAAATGAAGCTCGGATCCACCCTCGGAGCTTTGTAAGCATTCCAAGCGAACACATCAACGTTCCTTTTGAGAAACTCCACCAATTCTTCCTTTTCCCGAGGCAGTAGTTGAGCCCCAACCTGAAAAAACTTCTCCAAGTCATTACCTACAACAAATTTCTCTAAATCTTCACATTTCGCCTCCTCAGCTGGCCCATCTATAGGTGACACCGGAGACTTTGGCTATTATAAGTCTTCTTCAGCAGAGGCCGAGGACTCCGCCAAAGGTTGACACATAATTGTAGCCACGAGGCACTACCTAGTCATGGACTGACTCCCTGCCAGCTCCTCAATCCGGTCCCCTAATGGATACTTCACTTTCAAATGCAGGGTTGACGAAACGGCCCTTAGGGTATGAAGCCAGGGCCTTGCCACAATGGTCGTGTAGGGAGAGTATGCATCCACCACAATGAAGTCCACTTCATCCACTTCTGAACCAGCCTGCACGGGCAGTCTAATCTGACCTTTTGGAATGACAACCTTTCCATCAAAACTTACCAAAGGTGAATTATAGGTTGTTAGGTCCTTGGGCTTTAAATTCAGCCCCCTAAATAAATCAGGATACATAATCTCTGCAGCACTGCCCTGGTCAACCATTACCCTCTTCACATCATACCCTCTTATTCTGAGGGTGACCACCAAAGCATCATCGTGTGGCTGGATGGTTCCTATCTTGTCCTCGTCCGAGAAACTCAGCGCATGTTGGATCTTCACTCTAGCTCTCTTCGGCTCAGGCTTAGTGTCCTCGGCTGCTATCCGAGCTACAGACATTACCCTGGAAGGTCGAGAGCCAATTCTCCCAGATGCAGCAAAGATGACATTGGTTGTACCTAACGGGGGCCTTGAATAAGCATTCCCCTAAGCTCCTGACCTTGATTGGTCTCCTTGCCCATTGGGACGGTACAAAAGATGCTGTAACCTTTCCTCCCTAACTAGTTGCTCCAGATGATTCCACAGAGTTCTGCAATCCTCGATGGTATACCCCCGCTCCTGGTGGTATTGGTAATGAAGGCTCTAATTACGTCTCAAGGGGTCTCCACTCATCTTGTTCGGCCATTTGAAGTATGGCTCGTTCTTGATCTGCTCCAAAGCTTAATGCACTGGTTCTCGGAACACAGTGTTAACCATTTGAGGAGCTGTAGGCCCAGATTGCCCAACAAAATCCCTCCGAGGTCTGTTATTGTTATAGCGGTCCGACCTGAAATCCCTCCTCTCTTGAGGGATAACCTTACACTTTCCCTTATCTCGCTGTTGGTCCTCCTCGACCCTCTTATACTTATCAATTCGATCTATGAGTTGGCGTACACTGGTAATAGGCTTCCCGGTCAAAGACTTCCTCAACCCATGCTCTGTAGGTAGGCCGACTTTGAAAGTCCTAACAGCCACATCGTCAAAGTCATTGTCTATCTCATTGAACATCTCCCAGTATCTGTTCGAGTACGTTTTCTGGGTTTCCCCTTCTCGCATTGACATAGACAACAGGGAGTCTAAAGGTTGAGGGACCCTACTGCATGTGATAAAGCGGGACCCAAAGGCCCGGGTGAGCTCTCTGAAGGAATTAATGGAACCTGCAGTTAGGCTATCGAACCACCTCATCGCCACAGGCCCTAAACTGGAAGGGGAGACCTTGCACATCAAGGCCTCATTTTTGGAGTGCACAACCATCCTTTGGTTGAAGTGGCTCACATGCTCCACCAGATTTGTTCGGCCATTGTACACGGTGAATGTGGGCTTGGTGATCCACCGAGGAAGCATCCCTCCCTCAATCTTGTGCGTGAAAGGTGATCTGGAGATTTGGTTGAGTGCCCTGCTCATAGCATCATTTCCCAGGCCTCTCGAAGACGAATCTTTGTTTTTGCGCTCGTGATGGTAGTCTTCATCATACGAGAAAGACTTACTAGGAGGAGTCCTTGATCTGCGCCTATAGCTACCATCCTTTTCGCCATCGGAAGAGAAGTCAGAGGTGAAAGGAGCTCGCTTTCTCCGTTCGTGGCGCAAGCTTCTCTTTAAGTGATTAATCTCTAACTGCATGGCCTTGGTTTTTTTCTCATGGGAGAGGTGGCTACCACCCCCAAGAATGGCTCCTGCCAATATGAGTAGTATGTACACTCCCCTCCCAGTCCATTTTCCGTTCAAGATCACGGAAGTGATCTTGACGTTGAGACCCCATAGATTCTGCCTGGTTTGGACCCGAACCTACCATTGTTGAACATTAAACTCACTACAGCACCAATAATTCCCATAGACGGCGCCAATTGTAAGGACCAGATTTGAATCCCTAGCTCAAAGGATGGATGGACTTAGACCCAAAAAGCCCAAAACAATGAATTTGTAGAGAGTGGGTTAGAAAATTGGGCTAGAATGAATTGGACAACAAATAAAGTGGATCCAAATGACAAGGATAAGAAGATAGACAAATTTTAACTACAGAAAGTCATCCTCGGCAAGGTCCGAGGAGATCAGTTCTTATATATTGTTCTTAGATTTGATTACAAGTTTGATTCTTGATTGCTACAGTATTTCTCTCTTGATTTTCCAATACCTTTCTCCCATTGCCTCCTTTTTCTTTTATACTCTCTTCTCCTTTCATCTTCGTCCTCCACGTGCATGCTAGATGGCTGGTGTTGATATTTGTCCCATCAGCACCTTCCATAAGTCTTGTGTAGTAGCTGTAAGCTTGGTAACCACTATTCAGGTATCACCTCCACATTAATGCGGCCATAGAGTTAGCTGCAGTGCATTTAATACGGTGATAGCAGCTTTTTCCTTAGATATTTAAGGACTTCCCCCTGTCCTATGTTTTTGCAATGCCTATCCATACTAACAGAATTTCCTAGAATGTTCCCTTGAACTGCAGACCAGCTCTACTGACTTCGGCCTTGATTAGCCGAGGAGGCGTTCATCCTCGGCCCACCCTTCTGGGCCATTATGACCAAAACTAACTTCTTCATTTACTAACACAGACTCTTTTGGCAAAGTTTACTCCTCTTTGGATGACCCCTCGTCCTTGGGTTGGGCCTTAAGCCCAATATCTACATAAATAGTGAGCTCCTGGCCTAATATGCCTACAACTACCAAAAATATTTAGTGTCATTATAATAAATGCATTAGTTTCCTTCAACGGTAATTATCATGTGCATAATAACTAAGAAATAGTGTACCTAAAAAATAAAATCCACAAGGAGAGATGGCTCATTAAACCAATAATTTAAAATTAAAATTAAAATTAAAGAAAAAAATTAGTTCACATCAGTCCATTTCGGTCTAATTCGATCTATTTAGTCCAATTTGATCTCTCAATTCCATCTAATAATATCAAATTTGTTAAAAAAATAAAAATAAAACATTTACACAGTACTTGATTTTTGTAATTACCACACAAAAAAATACTTCCACTCTCCAAGCACACACACATAGAGTGGAGTACCCTTCCACTCTCCAAAATCCTTTCCTTTCCTTTCCTTTCTATCCCCAATTCCCATTCCCAAACCTTCTCTCTCTACCCTCTTCTCTCCAAACGCAAACATCGTCGAATATAGTAAGAACCCATGTGAGGTTTTTGTCTGTTAGTTACCCATATGACACTGAATACAGAAACGTTATTATACGATATTCCAAGTTACCCATTGGTAGAATTTACAGGGCTGAAGAATCCCAGTCTGAAAGTACTCTCCATTGGATATTATGTATTCATGGCCTTTAATGGATTGAGAAGATCTAATGGTGTCTATGGCACAGCCTAAGTTTAAACAGAAGCAACAGATGACAGACAAGAAGTTTGTCTTGTTAAGAAGTCTCATAACTTGTTTTGACCTGCTTGTGTGGTAATTTTCTAGGATAGACTTCACTCTAGAGACTTGAAGAGTACTCTAACATCCCAGAAAACAAATTGTCATATAAAATTATATATCAAAGGGCTGGTATAGAAATTAGGAAGACTAAAAATTTATGTTCAGGCCCCAATGTGATTAATACTACAGAATAATTGAATTTCACACCAGTTGTAAAACAATCTACCCAGATATATAATTCCATCACAGTTTTTCAAAAATCAAATCAATCAAAGCAATAAATAATCTAACACAGATTTGGCAAGGAAGTGAAAAATCAAAGAATAACCTCTTCAATGGAAAAACCAGTCCAAGGACACAATTTACTATCAAGTTGCGGTTACAATTTTTCAGAACTTACAAATTCTTTCTACAATGATTTGCTTCATGAACTTCTCATTCACATAAACCAGAATCTTTGACACTCCAAGGAACCTCCTTAACCCTCCACCGTTAAATTACATTATCTTTGTATATTCTTCATGTTTACAAAATTTCAAGATGATCAAAGATCAATAGCCATGTCATCTATTAATTATTTAAATTCAAGTTTTTGTTGTTTGAAATAATGCATAAAAGATTAGTTTATGGATCGAATGGTAAATTACATCTGATTGGCATGAAATTTGGTATGCATGTTAAGAACATATAGAACATGCAATTTAACAGTTGAATTTTCAAAATATGAATTCAATAATAAGTTATTGAATGGTGTAATATTGCTTAGAATTATACCAGTTGTAACTTGAACCCAATCCAATGTGCCTCAATCAACTCAATGCAGTTGTAGATCCAACATTGAATACTTGAAAATTGTACATTAAGTTAGTAATTAATTTTGTCAATTTCTTCATCTATAATACATTAATTTAATATAACTTTGGTGAACAATGAAAAAATAGGTCAAAAAAGAATTATTTTTTTAATCCTTCACAAAAAATGGGTCGCTAACCCCTAAAAAAAAAAAAACCATGTCGACTCATATCTGACTCATTTTTAAAAGGTTAATTTTTTTGACTCATATCCGTGTTCTTTTTTTGGCTTTGAGCAGATAAACAGATTTGAGTCCAATTCTGTCATGTCTAAAAGAAAAAAAAATTTAACTTTTATATAAAATTAATTGTGGCGGGCAAAAAATAGATAGCTAACGAATCAAGTGAATGTTAATGTATTACTATTTGCTCACACAATTCATTTTTTAGAGGTAGGATGCAAGGTCAACCTTTGAATACCCAATTATATGATAGCTAATGATAATCAAATTAGTTCCAAGTATGAGTAAGTGTATTAAATGAGAAAAAGCCCTAAAATGGCTAAGTGTTCATCCTCGGGTTTGGTCTGAGGAAGAGGTTATAATTGGATAATCTCTCTCTTTCTCTCCTGTTTTTCTCTTACCCTAAACTAGCCTCTCCCAGTTCCAAGTGCTTCTTGGCTTTATATAGTTAGCTAAATGCATCGAGACTTTACATTTAGAGGGTTAGGATCAGACTTTCCTAATACTTGTCCCATCAGGGCCTTGCTAGAAGGCTTTATACTTAGGCGTGAGTTATGTGGGCACTGTTCATGGTCACTTCCCCATTAATGCGGCTAGCTAAGTGGTTGCAATGCATTTAATGCGGAGGGGAGGGCTACTTTGTCCTTCCTTTTTCTTCTCTTTCTTGTTCAATGCCAAGTTACCCGGCCCTTTTCCACCCTTGGGTAGCGCCGTGCTTCCCTTAACTCTGATTCTCGGCTTTCCGAGGTTAGGTAAGTGTCCTCGGTGCACTCGCCAATTATGGTTGCTCAACCTCTCCATGAGTTAGGTGTGTACTCTCCGAGAACATCCCGCCAATATTTCCCAAGGTTTACTTCCTTATAAATGCCTTTACCTATCTCATTAGCTGTTTTGGATCCTCGTCCCTCCACATTAATCTTATACCCTCGTAGAAAGTAAAATGGCTTTGAATATTTTGTAAAAGTTACTTTTATATCTAAGAATTAATAATTTATAATTATAAAAATATATTAGAAAACAAGTTTTTAAGTTTATTTATCATCTTTTTATTTTTTATTTTTTTTATTTTACATCAAAACACGTATATGATACATTATTTGTCCCTTTTTTTTATTCTTATCCTTGCCCCTTTTTTTTCTCTTCTTTTTCTTCCTTTAAACATAATGTTAATTATAAAAAAACAAAAAATTCCACGCCTTTTTTTTTCCCTAGTTTTTGTTATAATACTGGGATTCGTGTACTTATGAGTTTTTTATTTGGGATAATTACAGTAAACCCACCTGAGGTTTGGCCCGTTTGCGCTTTGCCTACCCGTGGTTTAAAACTTTACACTTTGCCCACTTGTACTTCAATCCGTTACCCCCCCATTACCCACCTCATCCTCAGACGTTAGAAAAACACCTTTTTATTCTAAATTAGAACATAACACGAATCAAACAACAAGAACTCACTCTATTTTCCTCACGAGCCCTAGAAACGCGAAAATCCCTTGTACTGAGCTGGGGTTTTGATTTTTCTGATCGTGCTTTCGTGTGAGGGTGAGGTTCTGACTTTGGGTTGTCTTGAGGCATTGAATATTCGAAGATAGATCATCACTAGGTACGACATTTCTGCTTTATGGTTCTGAGCTGGGGTTCCAAGTTTTGATGGTAGCTTTGATTCACAGGAAGTTGATAATCAATGTCTTCTTCGAGTGGAAATTACTCAGGTTCAAGTGGGCATATGTGTACATATGAGACTTGTGTGCTGAGAACAAGTCTGACAGTGGATAATTTTGGGAGAAGGTTTCTGGGTTGTAACCGATATAAGGTAAGTATACTTTTTACTTAATCTAGTTGATTCACGTGAGATTGGAATGTGATGTGTTTAATTCAATTTATGAACAGGTTGGTCCCAAGTGCCCTTTCTTTAAATGGATTGATAATCCCACTTGTATGCCTGGGAATGAAGCTGCCCATTTGGTGCAACAAAAGCTGGATTTACTGCGGAGTGAGCTGCAACTTGCACATGAAAGGGAAAGAGAAGCTACCCAGGCAGCAGCAGAAGCTACCCAAATAGCAGAAATTGCTCAAGACAGGGTAGCAAAAGCCACTGAGAGGGAGAGAAAGTTTCGGGCTTCCTCTGTTCAAGCCAAGGAGATAGCAGTGAGAGCTTTAGAGTAAGAGAGAAAGTGCAGAATTGCACTAATTCTGTCATGGTTTTTTTTTTTTTTTTTTTTGGTTATGTTGTTTTCATGTTTTGGCTCAAGTGAGAATGTTGGAATGATGAGATTGAGTCTGCCTGATGGGTTGTAATATAAGGTGGTCCTCAATTGTATTGTAATAGAACTATGAAAGATTTTTTTGAGAATGAGAACTATGTAAGGTGGTAGAAGCTGCTGGCTTGAAGCCACTTAATAATATAAGCCTTTTTAAGACAAAGTGTTATTTATGTTAAATGCTGTTGGTATTTTTGTTTAAAGTAAATTGGCTACTTGTGAGCTGTTGGTATTGGTGTTTTGTTAGATGTTGTAAGCTGTGTTGGATTGTGCATAAAGTGCATTGTGTGAAGACAATTGTGTTGAAAGTGAATTTAAAGTGCATGACAATTTGTCAACTTGTAAGAAAAGACAACAAATGCACACATACACTTGCTATTCAACACATACACCCTGCACACATAAACAAACTCATATAATAATAACTCATATAACAAACTGCAATAATCAAAATAATAATTCTGAACACCTGTCATTAAGTTGGGAAATTGTATACATATTTTAAGGTGGCATTGAATAGTCTTTCATCAACCACCAGTAAATATAAGGCATTTGGTACAACAACCAAAACAGTTGCAGCTGCCCAATGTTTACAAAACTTACAAAAATACAAAAAGTGTTTGAACAGCTATATAAAAAAGTGTCTTGCCATTGTCTGCCCTGCCATTGTCTACAAACTACATAAAACCTAACAAACTACAAACTACATAAAACCCTAACACTGCATAACCCTAATACATAACAACAAAAGTGTCTTGACTTAGTCTTCATTTACTGCCCCTGCCCTTGCCCCTACCTCTCCCACCACAGCT
Source organism: Notholithocarpus densiflorus (assembly GCA_030021035.2). Taxonomy (NCBI): domain Eukaryota; kingdom Viridiplantae; phylum Streptophyta; class Magnoliopsida; order Fagales; family Fagaceae; genus Notholithocarpus; species Notholithocarpus densiflorus. The sequence continues at coordinate 6,372,787 of JARYZH020000011.1, forward strand.
GGCCTTTCCACCTCTTGTTCTACATTTCTAAGCCCTAGCTGCATCACCCTTTCCTCTCAAAGCAGCTCCTCTGGTAGCAGGTGGTTTTGTAGGCTACAAAGTACAAGAATTCACATGTTAGTTACTAGTATCACAGTTTTATGAATAAAAAATCAAACCTAACACTACAGTACTTATGATGATGGTGCTCTACTGTCCCATGTTTCTACACGGGTGTATGGTGCTGGCTGGCTTGAAGAGAACCAAGGAGCTCCTCTAACTGTGTACCTGAAGTCTGAAAAGTACCACTGACTTGGGTTCTGTGACCATGGAGCTGGTGGCTGTGACCATGGAGCTGGTGGCTATGGAGCTGGAGCTTGTGGCTGTGACCCTACTGCCTAGTTGGATAAGGATGAGACCATAGTGTAAGGCTAATGTGTTGGTGGGGGCTAAGCTGAGGATTGGGTCTGTGATGAAGATGGGGCCTGGGATCCTTGTCTGTGTGTAGAAGGCCTTCCACTTTCCTGCAATCTCTGCCTCCTCTCCCATGGTGTCTCACCAGTGAAATTGGCCTTGCATCCCTTTGCATTGTGCCCTTCCTTTTGATACCTTCCACACCTCACTAGCTTGTTTGCTCTAGACACCTTATAAGGGTTCGGCTCATCAGCATCTCTCTTCCTCTTCATGGGTGGCCTACCTAATGGCTTATAGACAATAGGTGCAACAAGCTTGGGTTGGCCACTTGACATCCACTCAGACTGGCCAGGCATGGGAGGTATGGGTGTCTTGTATGTCTCCCTATAAGCATCCTTGTAGTAGCATGGATGGGTGTAGTCTTCTGGTTTCTCACGATTCACAAAAATGGCTACAACTCCATGCTTGCAGGAGATTCCTATCAAGTCCCATGCTTTACAACTGCATGTCCTCCTTACCAAGTCCACCACATGCTTTTCCCTTTCATTGTCAACCTCATACACAAACCTCCCAGATGACATTGCACAGAAGCCCTTACACTCTAATTTTAACTGCTCCAACTTTTTTTGTATGTTTGGACACAACTTGCCACCATAGTTTTCTATGCCAATCTTCTTTATATACAGCCTGCTCATAAGCCTAACTCTGATCCACTCCAGCATTGATAAGATGAGCTTGTCTCTAGCCTTCACAATCATAGAGTTAAAACTCTCACTCAGATTGTTTACCATACAATCTATCAAAGCTCTTGAAGAAAAGTGGGATCTGGTCCACTGTGCAGGCTCTATATCTGCCAGGTACTTCCAAGCTTCTTCATCCAAACTCTTAAGATGGTCCATCCCCCTCTCAAATTCCCTAGCTGATGTTGTGCCAGCACACCTCCACAGTACACTCTTCAACTCCATGCCCTTGTGGTTAACCTTGAAGTTGTTGTATATGCTTCACAGAATATTGCAGGTAGAAGGCCCTGCAATCAAGTAAGCAAGTAAGTATTCAATGTCAGCAAGTAAGCATGTAAAAAGGTAAGCATGTAATGAAGTCATGATGATAATACCTTCTGCCTATCATTGATGAATACCAGATTGAGCTCCTCTAGCTTGCCAATGTCATCTGCAAACTGCTCCAAGAACCAGATCCAGCTATCCTTGTTCTCTTGCTCAACCACAGCCATTGCCACTGGGAATATATTGTCATTTCCATCCTTGGCAGTGGCAGACAATAATTGCCCACCAAACCTACCCTTCAAGTGGCATCCATCCAGCCTAACAAAGGGTCTACAACCACCTAGAAAGCCAACCTTTTGAGCATTGTACCTAATGGACATCCTTTTAAAGTTGGGTTCTGCATTCTCATTTGCCATCTCTGTTTGCAGAATCACCCTACTTCCTACATCTGTCCTTAATATCATTTTTGCATAATCTCTAAGTAGGCCATACTGAGCCTCTTCATTCCCAATAATCAGTCCCCTAGCTGCCTTCCTTGATCTATACACCTAACTAATACTTAAATTAACTGAAATCTTCTGCATCACATGGTACTTAACACCTGAGACCTCCCAATTAGGATTCTTACCAAAATCCTCCAAATACCTCTTTGCCACATAGGCTGATGTAATTTGCCCATTTTTAAATGTTAGGAGGCAGGTACACTCAGGATAAAGTGTCTTGATCTCAAATGTGCACTCTCCAGTCACCATTGAGGCATAACACCTCCATCCACAATTGTTCTTACAATGTACAGAAATCTTCTTCTTCTCATTCAACTTCCACTTGACATCAATGTGATGTTGAATCACATACTCCCTCAAAGCCTTCCTAAACACCTGGAAGTTTGGGAACTTCATCCCTTTTGCCAACCTAACATTTTCCATATTAGTCCTCTCATTGAACTCCAAATTACCAAGCCCCTGCTCATCATTAGAACCATCCACACTTGCAATATCATCTTCTAAAGCTGGTTCAGCCCACTCTTCATTTAAATCTATGTTTGGAGGAGGAACATTGCTTGGGCCAGGTGCATCTGTGTTTGGCTGAGGTGTATTAGTGTTTGGATGAGGTGTATCAGTGGTTGGAACAGTTTTAGGCTCATATGGCACTGTGTGAGGTGGAGAAGACTCACCAAAAATGTCATCAACAAAGTCTTCTCCTTCCAGACCTTCATTCAACCAATCAAACTCCTCCTCCAGACCATCACCCCCTACAGCAGCCCCTGTACCACCCCCTACAGCAACCCTTGCACCAGCTCCTACACCAACCCCTCCACCATCAGGAACTTCAACTGCAAGTGGAGCATTACCACTCTCCACATACAGTATGATGGTGTCTCTTGGCCCTCCCTCATTAGGCTTGCACATGGGCACCACATCTTGATCATCTTGTATGAGCCTCAAGTCTTGCTCCAAGTTGCCCCCAAGACCTAAATAATGAACCCTACATGGTTCATCAATCCCTAATTCCTCACATATACCTTTTATTTCAAAATAACTAAGCCTATCAGGATCCTTATACACTATTTCAACTTTCCCACCAAAGTATTCTAAACTAGGGTTCCACAGAAAAGCACCCCCATAATGTATCCAATTTCACTTCCTCATCATCCATCTGCAATAACAAATTACCATTTGACACGTATACAATTAACAATTAAAGAATTGTAAACAACAAAAGAGTAAACACTTGCATGTTTCTGTTTTGCTTTTGGGATGCAACACACACAGAGGGACCACATTTTCTGCTTTGCTTTTGATTCTGTTGTACTAAATAGCACATGCAAACACTAAAATTTAAACCCAATAGAAACTTGGGTCCACTGTGAGACACAATGACCATGACAGACAAAATGCCCATAAACAAACACAAATCCAAAGAACAGGTGGTCACGTTTTTCATAAACATCAAAAAATACAACCAATATTCTCATTCCATTACATGTAACATTGACCAATGATTGATTACTCAAAAAACAATAAAACAACCACAAGCCCAAAGTAAAAACCCAAACAGTGACTGATTTCTTACCAGGATTTTAGTCCCTCAAACAACCCGTTGCTCGTCTAGGTTTACACTTGCAACACTATGTCAATATCAGATGTAGGTGATACGCATCTTTTAGCTTGAACTCCCCATTCAGGGATGCAATCCATGTAACACAATCTTCTCTCTGATTTGAAAAGGGGATTGGGGTTGCTTTTATATCAAGAAGGGTAGAGGTCGGGAGAGGGAATGACAGAGACTGCAGGTTCCAGCCAAAAAAACTCACGACATCTTTAAGGGTAATGCTCTGTTCCCCTTTATTAAGAGGCCCCGAAATTTGGCTTCTTAAGGTACCTTTATCAAGCCATTTGTCGAACCAAAGGACAACCCACTGTTTTTCCCAGCAATCCATTTCATCCCTTTATTAAAAATTGGCGTACCTTTCTTAAGACTAGACCAAACAGGGGAGCACGGCTTCTGCCTGATCTGAGTGCTCAAGGTCCTTCTCTGACAACAATACTTCGAGGAAAGAACTCTGACCCATAGCGCAGGCTTTTCAGACTGGAATCTCCAATTGAGTTTTGCCAAAAGCGCTGTGTTCTTTTGCTTTGCCGCTTGGAGACCAAGTCCTCCTTGCTCTTTTGACCTTGTAATTTTATTCCAGCCGACAAGATGTACTTTCTTCTTGTTTTCAGTCGAACCCCAAAGGAAATTTCTGCTGAGTCTATCCATTCCTTGAAGAATTTTAGAAGGGAGTTCCATGCATTGCATCGTATAATTGGGAATAGTAGATGTAACCGCCTGAGTTAGAACCAGTCTACCAGCAAAGGAAAGCAAATTGGCTTTCCAACCAACTAGTTTACCTTGGATACGGTCAAGAATAAACCCAAAATCTTGCGGAATGCCTGTGTGTTTGATAGGGAATTCTAAGTATTTCCCCAAATTTGAAACAATTTATTTTAATTTTTATATTTTGTTGTTTTACAATATATTTAGTAAAAAAAAATTATAAAAGAAGGGTGGAAATTTTCAATCCTTCTTTTCCCCAGCAAAGTGTGCACAACGTTTGGGCTTTGTCACTCGTATGTAGGAAATTTCCAAGAAACCTTCATTCATTGCATCTTTTACTTTGGTAAATAGTAAATATTGTGTTTGATGTTTCATTCACTTCAGTTGCAGTCACATACGAAATTTGCAAGGAATTTTGTTTTACTCACTTTGGCATGTGAAAATTTGACTGTTTCTCTCTCTTTCTCTCTCTCTCTCTCATAAATGTTTTATTATTCTCACTTTTTAAACTTGTTTTCACTTATTTTATTCAACGATTGAGATTGAAAGTTGTTTCTTACAACTCTCAATCAAAATCGTTAAGAGTAATTGCATACCTAACTGATCTTAATCCTCGTTTCACACTTTCACTTTCACTAGTTTTAAGTTATTTTTAACTGGCTTTTTGACCAAAAGGAAATAGTGGTTTCATAATGCTATCACTATGGTTCTAGTTATGCCTCTGTGTTATTTTGAATGGTATTAATTTTTGACCAGCTAATACAGTTCTTTCTTCTTTTTATATTACTTTTTAATTTGCTATAAAGTTTTCTTAACACTACTTTTTAATCAGTAACAAAGTGATATGGATTTTGTGACGAAAGGTAGGACTTTTACACTGGGGTGATTTTAGGGGATGGAAAATGGGGGAAAAGTGAGAAAGAAATTTTTTTTATTTTTTTATTTATTTTTGTGTTTAATTGGAGTGATTTTAAATTGGTAGGGCTTAAGTGTTTTTTGACTTTCTTTTCTACCGACCTCACCAAAATGTTTTTTCCCCAAATCGGAAATAAAATTAGAGAGAAAAAATGGAACAAAGGTGTAGATCAATGTGGTGGGCCTTTTGTGATTTTTGGGTTGGACTATCTCCTGCCGTATTATGGCCCAAGTGTTCTGGATTAGAGAGTCGGGTCTGGCCCAATTGCAACTAACTTTGGTCCGGCTTGTGCACAAACTATGCCCCGTTTGCCGAAACTTTAGTTACATGCCCTTGGTAGATAGAGTTGCTACAGAGAAGCCATGGCAGATAAAGGCAATACAACAATGATAATGGAATACATTACAGTTGAGTGGAAATAAGTAAGAAATCTTTAGTTAAAGCAAGGGAAAAGAACACGTTATGAATGCAATAGTAGGGACAAGAGAAAAGACGATAACAACAATTGATAAAAGGAGACAATTAGTTTGCCGCGTCTAGTCCTGTCACGGGACTAAGGCCAAGGAGTAAACCACTTTCTCAACGTGGGTAACTTCACAAGATGATCTTGCCACGGAAATTACCCACTTTGAGGGAACGGTCCTGAATGGCTTGTGCCCAAAAGAATCCTTTTGTCTCTAACAGAGAGTAGGCCTGTAGAGGGAGAGAAGGGATTAGCCTATCGGTGCATACCTGCCATTTTATGCTCTCTATTTTTTTGTTATTTCTAATTCTTTTTCCTTTCTCGTTTCTTTTCTCAGTGCTTCCCTATCTAGTGATGTTGTGATTCTCTCTTAGCGATTACTATTGCCATGATGGTGCCCCATCTATTGCGCACGACAAGTGTCCTTTATATACTGCTTGCAGTGACTGGATTTTATCATTTTAGCCTTTAACCACCTTTGTCTAGTCTGGGTGTCCTTGCTGACCCCCGTTGGTTACAAAAAAGGTTATTTTGTTTGTTTGTTCACCATGGCATTCTTATCCCTACGGTGTGGGTGTTCTTCCCTCCTATCTCTCATGGCATGCACCTAGTGGTTCCAGCTCATCCTTACTTCTTTTGGGTAGTATGTCATCCCAGCAGGACATTTCCCCCAAAAGAACGTGAGCGGGAACCCCAGAATAGGCTTTCCCCTCTCCCTATCGCCAGGCCATACCCTTTCTAACCTCTGACCTATGACCCACCACTTCCTGTATTGGCTGGGTACAGGCTGGTGATGTCTGGGCCCTACGCGTGCTTTACTTCTGAGTACGTCCAAAACTTGTCCGCTACTTATGCGTCTACCATGGTCTGGAGGCTCATCTGTGCGTTCTGCCGCTTATCCTTGACCAATTATGGCGTGAACTGCTCTCTGACTTCTATTCCTTACCGCTTGCTTTACTCCAAGGGTTGGGCCTTGCCCGGTTATGGGTTTTCCCTTCTTGAGCACATTCTTTGCTCTTTCTGCAATCCTATTGCCATTTTTTGCCATACCCTTTTGCTGTTCCTGTCGTGGTGTTATTTGACATGTGCCCGTTGGGCCTTTTTGGGTCTATTGCTTATTCTTCTCCTAATGACTCTATATGGTCATTGGTTTCATACTCATGCCACTTTGGGCTTTTCTTGGCCCATTTCATCGCTTATGGGTTCTTTTGTCCCATTTCTTTCTTCTTGAACATCCTTGACCCAGTTACTTCCCTTGGACATCCTCGGCCCAATTTCTAGTTCTGCATACCCATGGGCTTTCACTAACTCCCTTGGGTTTCCTTGGCCCGATTGCCTTATTCCTCATCCTTGGGGCTAATGGGCTTCCCACTAACCCCTTACTTTCTTACTCTATTACTTCGGGCCTGTTATGGCTCATACTCACTTTGCTACATAATGCCCATGTGTTTTCTACTTCTCTTTCTGAGCTCCTTTAGGCCCACTTGCTTTCCTCAAAACCTGTTTATGTACTTCATGGGCCTGTGAACCATTGTTCCTGCCAACCAAGCTTAATGGCCTTTCTAACCATCCACCAACACTTCCTTGCTCATAGTGTTGGGCTTCGTTCTGCTACTGGCCTTCCAAAAATGAGCATTAACATTCAGCCCCCTAAGCATATGAAATGCTCCTGCGGTTCATATGCGAATAAAAGACTCTCCAGTCCTTTCTGTCTTTTCTTTTTCTTTCCTTCGCAGGTTTTTTCGAATAGTGGACCTCAACTTGTATATATTATTATTTTTTTTCCCTTTTCTTGCCATGAACAATTTAGCAGTTATTCTGAAACACGGCCTCCGCTTCATTAATTTCATCCTTTATCCGATGGCTGACCCATCGCATCCTTTCGTGTCAGTGTTAATGACGTTGGTACTTAAGAGAGATTCCCTTCACATTCCAAACACAAACACGTTCTCCTTTTCCCTTTCTTCATTGTGTCTTCTCTCCCAAGCGCTATCACCCACTTACTCCGATCAACCGCTACATCATGACGCCGGCGAAAGGCCAAAGTTCTTTCCACCGTAAGGGAAAAGAGGTTGTCTCCGATGATCCCGTTGCGCAAGAGGTAGGCGAAGAGGCCGTCTACTCCGAATCGGACCATTTCGATGAGGAGGAGGCACAGCATGACTCCGATAGTGAGTGCGCTCCTCTTATAGACCCTTGGCATGATACCCATGCATATTTCCCAAAAGTTCCCTGTGATTACACGCTGCCGCTGCCGGGCCGTGTGTGGCTTGCCCTTTGCTGTCGCAACACGAACGTTTCTTGGGCTCCGTTGGCTTCTTCAATTCCAGACCTTGTCATCCGCCAAGGTATTTCACTCCCCGTGCCCATTCTTTCTGAGTTTGGATCGAGTACCGCTTTGGGTTGGAAGGAATGGGTGGATAAGGAGTTGTCTGACACGGGTTTCATGGGGTTACTACAGTGGGCCGGTGTATTGAAGGCTATTATTTCATCCCGCTGCTTATCTAACTATAGGGACCTCTTCAACCTCCGCCATTTGGTCCACCGGTGGTGTACCACCACTCACACTTTCTTTCTTTCATGTGGCGAGATCACCGTGACTTTGGAAGATGTGGCAAACCTGTTGCTTTTGCCCATCCTTAGTGATGTTGACCTTGACACCTTGGAGCATTCTCTAGAAGAAGCGGCCATGGAGGCCGAGTTGAAGAAGTGGATGAGTGACAATGCGAAGTTGTCATATTGGGTTGGTTCCTCCTCTAAGATCTTCGTTGTTGCTCGCGATGCGACCTTCATCATGTTCTGGCTTTGTAAGTTTATCTTTGGCTCTCATCCCCACTACACTGTGAAGCCTTTGTATTTTCAATTAGCCATTAAGATATCTGCTGGGGTAAGTCTGCCGTTGGCTCCCATGTTCTTGGGACATTTGTATGTTCAATTGGATATTCTGCAGAGTGATGAGGACCAGGCGAGTTCTTGCCATATAGTTACTATCTCTGTTCATAGTACCATCCTGCAGCAGTTTTTGTATGAGTGGTATGCTAAACACCTAGCAAAGTGTAGGCCTGTTCGTTTTGCCAAGGAGGGATACCAGTCGTGCTTGAGAGTTATCACTGATTTCTGTGGCCGATTTGAGTTTGACTTTCCTTTAGGTTTTCGTTGGGTTGGTTTGAAGCCGATAGGACATCCTATTGTTGAGTTTTTTGATAAATGAGTTGGGTTTTCTTGGAGAACATACAAGAACTTAGGTACAGGTTACATGTGCTGATTCTGTTATGGGTCCGTTTGTTGATACTGCTGGGACCACCACCCCATTGACTGGTTTCGAGGAGAGGGGCATTACTTACTTGGCAGCCACCAACGCTGGGTGGTTGCCTTATCTAGCTAATGAGTGTGTTAGGTTTGTGCACTATCCTGCTAACAGGGTGAGGAGATAGTTTGGGCTGGATCAGGAAATTCCTGATGATCTTTCTTCCCTTATAGAGTCCTCTACTTCTGTTTGGCCATTCCTGCAGCACACTGCCTTTGAGTTTTGGAGAAAGCGTTTTACTGTGATCACCATCCCAGGTTCACAGAGAGAGGGAATTTGTACTTCTGCCATGCACGGATACTGGCAGGCTGTGATGACCTTATTTGAGAAGGAATTGTTGGGCGGCCATGGGTTTTCTCTTATTCCTCCTGACGGACTTAGTGCAATTATCTCTGCCAACCCTTGGCTGCTTCTGCCTTTTAAGTCTGTGTTGGCATACGCTAGAAAGTAGAGTCGGTCTACCATATTTGAGTGGGTAGGGGAGGATAGAGAGTGGTTCTAGCATGCCGGTGATTATCCCATGGGTTGGGAGAAGAAAGTAAAGGTGACAAACATTTTTGTCCTAGGTAAGAAGAGTTCTGCCAAGTCTAAGTCTGCCAAGAAGGGTTATGATTCTTCTGAGGCTTGCTCAGACATTGTACCTTTTGAGAGTGACCTCCCTCCTATAGGCAACATAGTTTTAGAGAGCTCTCCTCCTCCTTCCGCTCGTACCTGTTCTAGGAGGCACTCTACAGCCAGCAAGTCAAAGCCTACTACTCCGCGACCATCTACTGGTGCTTCCCCTTCTAGTAGGACCCGTGGCAGCAAGAGAAAGATATCTCCCCCTCCTGTGTCCACCACTACTGAGAGGAGAGTATGTTATCTCTAATTTTGCTTTGTCTTCTTTATGTTTTTATAAGGCTTTCCTGCGACTAACCCTTATATACTTGTTGACTCATCTCCTCATCATTGTCTTCTGTTTTCTTTTCTTTTGCAGTCTTAGCATAAGGAGGATGCATCTGCCACCCGTCCTATACTACTTGATGAGCCCGAGTTTGAGGTATGTCTCCTTCTATTTTTTTTGCACGTATTTCCCCTGCCATATGCCATTGGTTGTCCCATCATCAACAGTTATGCATTCCTTTCTTCCTCATTTTCCTTTTTTTCTTTTTTTGTTTCCCAAGCCGAGCCTGAGCCTATCTCCATATATCACACCACGGCTGAGGAGATTTCTGCCTCTATGGGTACACCCATGGAGGGTTTCTTTGATGGGGCTGATGTGGTGTTCGAGGCTGTAACTCCTGCCACACTTGCTGTTGCACAAGGAGTTTCTACTGAGGCTCCTATCCCTTCCACTGAGCCGGTACCTATAGATGAGGGTACTTATATGGAGAGGGTTAGTGAGACTGCTCCCATTCCTGTTGAGACACTTACTCCCCAAAAGGGAGCCATTCCTCCTGTTGCTGCTCAGACTGAGGTTGCTTCTCCTGTCACACCTCTCGTTATCTTCACCAGTGACCCTTTTGCGGCTCTATCTCAAGCCGTGAAGGATGTCTCTTCTTTAGTGGTTACCCCTTCTTCCATCCCAAGCTCTACTACACATGGACCTGATGCTGACTTATCCTCTGAGAGATCTGAGGATGTTCTTGAGGATCCTAATGACGAACCCACCATGAAGAAGAGAGTTTCTAATTTTGATGAAGAAGAGAGTGCTAACTATGAGGCCGAATTCATGGGTATGTGTCTCCTTATCTTGTTAAGTTCCCTCATCCCCCTACCCCTTCTTTTTTTTCTCTCTTTATACATACATATCTGTGTAACCCTTTGATGACGTCTCCCTTTATTTTTCATGTCTATTCCTTTGATTACAAAGACTTTTGAGGAGCCAGGAGTTGCAGCTGACACAGAGATGCTCACAGCCACTTCTCGTGCCGCACCTGTAGGAGCTGTTTTCGCCATATTTTCAGCACCAGTTCTTGCTGTACCTACAGTATCAGTTTCTGCCATTCCCACAGCAGCAGTTCCTACTATTCTCACAGCTTTTATTCTTACGGGTTCTAGTGTGTTTCTCTTCCTCATCTCTTTCTTCATTTCTTCATTGTGAGTTCATACTTCTTAGCTCATGGTTTCTCATACCACGCTTCATGTTTCTTATTAGGTCCACTCCTTACTGCGCCATCTCAGTTTGAGGTGGGCAGCAGTTCTGCCACAGTTCCAGACCCTGTGAGTGAGGCTGCAACCTTCTTTGCTCGTTTTGATCAGCCTGAGGTTAATGACCTTGATCCTGCAGACTTCTGGGGTTCTGGGCCTCCCTATGTAGACTTCCATGGCTTTAAAGTTCCCGAGAATTTTGTTTCTCATTTGGAGGCAGTCTATAGTAGCCGTGGTGACTCCATGCAAGGATTCCGCCTTGGCTGTTCTGTCAGGAAGCACTTTTTGAAGCTGCTGGGGAGTGTGATGAATGATATTGAGCATAACTTCGTTGACATTGTCTCCACCGAGAGGATCCTGTAGTGGAGGGCTGCGATTCAGGAGCTTGGTAGTGTGGGCTTTGCTGTGGAGTTCATTCTGGACAATCTTCGTGAGATTGCCCAAGCCTTCTTTATTAAGAAGGTTCAGCTTGCTGTTGATGCCATTAACATACGCCTCAAGGTTTTGAGGAAGGAGGTGGCAAACTTGGAAGGTCGTCGTGAGCGCCTTCTTTCTAGCATTGGTGGATCCAGCCACTTTGGAGATCAACCTCTTATTTTTGGGCTTCGTTGATGATGATGTAGTTCCCCTTTTATTATTATTTTTCTTATTCCCCTATCTAGTACACTTTATGTTCCCTATAGCACTTATTTGGAAAGTTTGATACGATTTCCACAGTTTGGGTTTGTAACTATAATGCTACACTTTGTTACTACTTCTACTATTGCTATGACAGAGAATGCTTATATAATACTTAGTACCTTTTCATTACATACTCATAAAAGCACGTTACAATCTAGTCTTGTGACATAGTCACTTGGAGGAAAAAAAGGAAACATAAAACTCATTAGATAAAAGGGATAACTACATAACTCTTAAGCATAATAACGTTTCAACCACTTGCCATGGATGGGATCAATCAGGTCTTTGCCATCCATTTGGGCCAAACGGTAATACCCACTTGCATATGCCTCTCTTATCACGAGGGGTCCCTCCTATTTTGGTGAAAACTTAGATGGTCCTGCCATATCTCGCCTTACGTGGTCTACTGCCTTTAACACGAGTTGTCCTTTTGTGAACACTCTCTCTTTAGTCATTTAGCCATAGGCTTCAGTCATCCTTTGCCTCTATTTGCAACTGCGCTTTTTGGCCTCTTCGCTTCTTTCATCAAGCCTCTCTAGGTCCTCGTACCTTTCTGCCGCAAAGACTCCTTTTTCTTTTTCTTTTTCTTTCTCTCGCATCTGCATAACTCTTAAAGACGGAGTCAGCACTTCTGCCGGGCTCATTACCTCTGTCCCGTAGACCAAGGAAAAGGGTGAAAACCCTATGGCTGACTTTGGTGAATTTCTATAAGCCTAAAGAGCGTCTGGCAGGTGCATTACCCATCCTCCTGTATACTCTTGGCTCATTTTACTGATGATCTTTATGAGGGACTTGTTCGTTGCCTCTACTTGTCCATTTCCTTGAGGGTAATAGGGCGATGAACGATGGTGCTTGACTTGGTAGAATTCCAGCATCTTCCTCACATCACTATTGATAAAGGGTGTGCCATTGTCATTGATAATCCTATGGGGTACCCTAAACCTCACAATTATGTTTTCTTTGATGAAATTTGCTACTGCTCCCCCCGTGGCCTTATGGAGTGGTACTGCCTCCTCCTATTTGGTGAAGTACTCCGTAGCAACCAAGATCCATATGTATCCCCGCGATAGTGGGTTGACCGGTCCTACCAAATCAAGCCCCCAAGTATGGAAGGGCCATAGGGTGACCATGCTGTGTAAGTTTTGCGGATGAATGTGAATCAAGTTGGCTTGTACTTGGCAGCTGTGGCATTTTTCACAAATTCTGCTGTATCTTTCTTCATGGTGGGCCAGTAATAACCTATTTGTAGCAAGCATTTGTACAACTTTTTCTTCCCCTGGTGTTCCCCACACTCTCCTGCGTGTACTTCTTTTATCATCTTTTTTGCCTCCTCGGGACCCATACATCGTAATGGGTCCCCATCATACCCTTTCTTGAAAAAGATTCCGTTATGCAAAAAGTAGCGCATTGCCAGCCTCTTAAGCTTGTATTTTTCACTGTACTTTTGTGGCAGGATACCTTCTATTAAGTACTGCGTGAATGGACTTCTCCAGTCTTCGCTGATAAACACAGTGTAACTTTTTTCTCTGTCTGTAGCAAGCTAGCAGGTCTCGCATTGGGTTTGGATCTGATCTGCGTCCTTACCTATACTTGGCCAATAGAAACCTGCCCTTTGAAGTTTGCGGTAAAGACTGACTTCTCCGCAGGATCCGCAAGTCTTACCATGCATTTCCTTCAACTTTCTTTGGGCCTCCTCTTGTCCCACACATCTAGACAATACCCCACCTGGCATCCTACGGTACAATTCTCCTCTTACCAAGGCGTTGTCCTTTAGCACCTTCAGTTCTGCCATGTCTTATTTCTTCATCAAGGCCTTCTTTATGGGAACCCTCCAATCTCCTTCGCATTGTTCCTCTTGGAACCTTTCATTCAACATCTCAATAATAGATCCTTTCCTCTTGCTGACTTCTATCCTGGTGCTATCCCCTTCGAAAATTATTTGTGAGCCTAATGCTGGGTTCCTTCAAGGAGAAGCTTCCCTTGGCCTAGCAGACCACTAGGTTCAAATCACCTATTACTTTTAAATGCTTGATCCCCATTTCAAGGGCCGTGGCTAACCTAGTTAGATAAGCCTCATATTCTGCTGTGTTGTTTGAACAAGGGAATTCTAATTTGAATGAAAGTGCCACAGCCTTATCTTCTTCATGATACAAGACTACTCCCACTCCTCCTAACTGGGTGGTAAAGGACCCATCAAATTTCATCACCCATTACTCTCTGACTTCTTCTGCCATGGCTACTTCTCCTTGGACTTCATCATCCAGCGGGAATTCTTCTTCTACTGGAAACTGCGCCAACAAATCTGCTATAGCCTGGCTCTTTATTGCCTTGGGCGTTCCCGCTTTCAAGTTGTATTGTGACAATTGTAATAACCACTGAGATATTCTGCCAGAGAGAATCGGTTGCCGCAACAAAGTTTTGATTGCGTGAGACTTAGTCATCAGCCACACCTCGTAAGCCAAGAAATAATGGCGTAGCTTTTGCGAGGCATATACAATAGCCAAGCATGCCCTTTCTGCCCTTGGGTAACGAGTTTCTGTATCTTTTAGGGCACAGCTGATGTAGTAAACTGGTTGCTCAATGCCACTTCCATCCTCTTAGGCAATCAATGCACCTAGGGCATACGAGTTGGTGGCTAGGTAGAGCAACAATGGCTTCTTGTGGACTGGGGCTTGCACAGTAGGAAGGTTCATCATAACCTGTTGTAGCCTCTTGAAAGCCATTTGCTGTGTTTCTCCCCACTCAAAGCTTTGCCCCTTCTTGAGTAATTTGGCAAAAGCAAAAGTAATTGATGCCAATCCAAGGATGAATCTTTGGATATATGAGACCTTCCCCAAGAAACTCTTCAACTCCTTTATTATGGTTGGAGGTTTTATGGTTGCTATGGCCGTAGCTTTGGTCGGGTCCACATCTATTCCTCTGCTGTGAACCAGGAAACCCAAGAATTTCCCAAAGGATACTCCAAATGCACACTTGAGAGGGTTCATTCTCAGTTTGAAAGCTCTACACCTCTCAAATACCTTTCTCAACACTTGGACGTGTTCTTCTCGCTTCTTTGATTTTACCACTATGTTATCCACATAGTCCTCTAGCTCCTGATGCATCATGTCGTGGAATATAGCCATCATTGTCCGTTGATAAGTTGCACCTGCATTTTTCAACCCAAAATGCATCACAGTGTAGTAGAAGTTGCCTATGGGTGTTCTAAAAGCAGTTTTCTCCGCATCCCTTGGCGCCATTCTAATTTGGTTGTACTTGCTGAATCTATCCATGAATGAAAACATGGCGCTTCTTGCAGCAGAATCTATCAGCAAATCCATATTTGGTAATGAGAATTCGTCCTTTGGGTAGACTCTGTTGAGATTTCTGAAATCTACGCAACACCTTATCTGCCTGTTCTTCTTCTTCACTGGTACTATGTTGGATAACCAGCGCGGGTGTTGAATAGGCTTAATGAATCCTGCGGCCAGCAATTTCTGTACCTCCTTAACTATTTGCCCTTCTATCTCGGTGTGTAATATCCTGGCAGGCTGGGCCACTGGCTTGGCCTCGGAGTCCACATTCAATGTATGCACTACTAGCCTAGGATCCAGTCCTGGCATTTCACTATAGTCCCATGTGAAGACATCTTTGAATTTTTTCAGCAACATTATAAATTCTGATTTCTCCTTTCTTGACATTCTCGAACTAATCGAGATGGGTCTTGGTTCCTGTGGGTTAGGTCCCAGGTTAATTTCCTCCAACCTTTCTTTTGCCACAACTTGTGCATCTTTTTCTACCACAAATTCCTCATCTTTTTCTTTTCTAGTTTCTTCCTCCGAACCTTCCTGAGCCATGCAACACACCGTGCATTTGTGCTAGCACTCTTGTCTAGGGCCTTCTTGCATTTCACACGTGGGCCCCACGCACCTTCATAATTTGTATACATTCCTGCCGTCAGGGCCTCAGACCCTGACACATTGCGGTGTGTCATTTGGCTTTGCAACGGGTACTTCCTTCCTTTTCTTCTTTTGTGATAGTAACTCCCTTGGATCAAGCTCGAGGTCGCTCTGGACGTCTTCCCACCTAGGTACGAAGGTGCCTTATGGTTTTGATACTGAGTTCTCTCCAAATGGTGCCCATTGGTCGTAGAACATAGTTTCTACTAGATGAGCTTTTGCTTGCTCAAATGGTGATGGATTTGCTGCTATGCATATCATTCTGCCATTCAATCTTCCCTTCACGCACTGGTGATAGGTGGATGGGACTAGTCGATGCTTGTGCAACCATGGCCTCCCCAAAAGCACATGATATGAGACTTTTGTTTTTACCACATGGAACCGAGCTAGGGAAGCTATGGGGCCCACCTTTAACCACAGCTGGATATGGCCTGCGGTGTATTCGCCCCTTCCTCCAAACCCTGTCACTTCCATTGGGCACCCCTGAATCTTTTTTTCTGAAATTCTTGCTGCTTGAAGAGTGCTCAATGGGATAAGATTTACTGAAGTACCCGTGTCCACCAAGGCTCTTTTGATGGGAATCTGATTTATAGACGCTGCCAAATAAAGGGGCCTCCTGTAATCTGAGTACCCCACCTCCATGTCCTCATTACTAAAGGTAATTTCACTTGACTTCGGCAGGAGAGCTCTGTCCCCTGCGACTTCAGCTATTAGACATTCTATTCCTGCCCTGGAGGCAATGCTCACCAGGGCCTCCGTAGCTATCGTTCGTTCTTTTGCTGTGAGCCCCAACTGGTCAAACAAATTTTTGAACTTGGAACTCTTTTGTAAGGTAGTAATTGCTATGGCAGGCAGGGCAAGACTCTCTTCATCGTCCTCCCCTAGATCAGCACAAATCACAATTGCTGCTATACTCTTCCCTTTGTGATTTGGGAGTGGGTTTCTTTGAACTTCCAGCTGGGTTAGCTCTAGAGTTCCCTCCTTGATTCTGCGGTGCACTAACTGCGAAGCGCCCAACATTCTGCGGTGGGATGTTGCACTTAGTTGTGCAGGTGACAGAAGCATGGATCCCTCCGTTCCTCTTCTGTGGGTTCTTTAGAAACTTGATTAGGCTTAAAAACTCCGTCTACTATCCACTTGTCTAGGAGCACATCTAGCTCTTTTGGAGTGCATGGTAGTGGTGAAAGGATATCATATTCCCTTCCGTTAGCTTTCCTCTTTCTTTCGCTGGTGGATATCGCCATAGCTTGTGGAGCATTTTTGTCCGACTCGGTCTGAAAATTTGGAGACGACTGAGAACAATATTCGGCTCAGTCTAAAAATCTAGAATTTCTCTGCAATAGACAAAAATTCATATTAGATCTTAATGATTGAGAACTAAATTTACTTAACAGATTTATCTTTTTTGAACATTTGTGTTCAGGAGATTTATCCTTTTTTTTTTTGAAATTTTGTTTATGGAGATTTGTCATTTGAAGATTTGTTCAGGAGATTTATCCCTTTTTATGAAGATGTGTTCATGGAGAGATTTTTCCTTTTATGAAGATGTGTTCATGGAGATTTATCCTTTGAAGATTGAAGTGCAAGAGATTTATCACTTTTCGAAGATTTGTTCATGGAGATTTGTCCATTGAAGATTTATTCAGGAGATTTTTCCTTTTATGAAGATGTGTTCATGGAGATTTATCCACTGAAGATTGAATTGTAGGAGATTTATCCCATTTTGAAGATTTGTTCATGGAGATTTGTCCTTTGAAGATTTATTCAAAAGATTTTTCCTTTTATGAAGATGTGTTCATGGAGATTTATCCATTGAAGATTGAAATGTAGGAGATTTATCCAATTTTGAAGATTTGTTTATGGAGATTTGTCCTTCGAAGATTTACTCGGGAGATTTTTCCCTTTATGAAGATGTGTTCATAGAGATTTGTCATTTGAAGATTTGTTCAGGAGATTTTTCCTTTGAAAATTTGTTCAGGAGATTTTTCCTTTGAAGATTTATTCAAAAGATTTTTTCTTTTATGAAATGTGTTCATGGAGATTTTTCCTTTGAAGATTTGTTCAGGAGATTTTTTCTTTGGAGATTTGTTTAGGAGATTTTTCCTTTGAAGATTTGTTTAGGAGATTTTTCCTTTGAAGATTTGTTCAGGAGATTTTTCCTTTTATGATTTGTTCATGAGATTTTTCCTTTTATGAAGATATGTTCATGGGGATTTTTCATTTGAAGATTTGTTTAGGAGATTTTTCCTTTGAAGATTTGTTCAGGAGATTTTTTCTTTTGAAATTTTGAATAGGAGATTTATCCCTTGAAGATTTGTTCATGAAGATTTGTCCTTTAAAAATTTGTTCAGAAGATTTTTCCTTTGAAGATTTGTTCAGGAGATTTTCCTTTTGAAATTTTGAATTGGAAATTTATCCCTTGAAGATTTGTCCTTTGAATATTTGTTTAGGAGATTTTTCCTTTTAAATGAAGATTTGTTCAGGAGAATTTTCCTTTGGAGATTTGTTCAAGAGATTTTTTCTTTTGAATGAGGATTTGTTTAAAAGATTTTTCCTTTTGAATAAAGATTTGTTCAGGAGATTTTTCCTTTAAAGATTTGTTCATGAGATTTTTCCTTTGAAAATTTGTTCAGGAGATTTTTCCTTTGAAGATTTATTCAGAAGATTTTTCCTTTTATGAAATGTGTTCATGGAGATTTGTCCTTTGAAGATTTGTTCAGAAGATTTTTCCTTCGAAGATTTGTTCAGGAGATTTTTCCTTTTATGATTTATTCAAGAGATTTTTCCTTTTATGAAGATATGTTCATGGAGATTTGTCATTTGAAGATTTGTTCAGGAGATTTATCCTTTGAAGATTTGTTCATGGAGGTTTGTCCTTTGAATATTTGTTTAGAAGATTTTTCCTTTTAAATGAAGATTTGTTTAGGAGATTTTTCCTTTTGAATGAGGATTTGTTCAAGAGATTTTTCCTTTTGAATGAAGATTTGTTTAAGAGATTTTTCCTTTTTCCTTTTGAATAGGAGATTTATCCCTTGAAGATTTGTTCATGGAGATTTGTTCTTTGATGATTTGTTCAGGAGATTTTTCCTTTGAAGATTTGTTTAGGAGAGTTTTCCTTTTTTCCTTTAGAATAGGAGATTTATCCCTTGAAGATTTGTTCATGGAGATTTGTCCTTTAAAGATTTGTTCAGGAGATTTTTCCTTTGAAGATTTGTTCATGGAGATTTGTCCTTTGAAGATTTATTCAGGAGATTTTTCCTTTGAAAATTTGTTCAGGAGATTTTTCCTTTGAAGATTTTTTCAGGATATTTTTCCTTTTGAAATTTTGAATAGGAGATTTATCCCATGAAGATTTGTTCAGGGAGATTTGTCATTTGAAAATTTGTTCAGGATATTTTTCCTTTAAAGATTTGTTCAGGAGATTTTTCTTTTTGAAATTTTAAATAGGATATTTATCCCTTGAAGATTTATTCATGGAGATTTGTCCTTTGAAAAATTTAGGAGATTTTTACTTTTTGAAAATTTTTTTAGGAGATTTATCCTTTTGAAATTTTGCTTTTAGGAGATTTTTCTTTTTGAAAAATGTTTTAGGAGATTTATCCTTTTGAAATCTTTTAGGAGATTTGTACTTTTGAAAATTTGTTTAGGAGATTTATCCTTTGAAAAGTTTGTTAGGAGATTTGTCCTTTGAAGATTTGTTCAGGAGATTTTTCCTCTTTTAATTTCTTGCAAGAAAAACAAGAGTTGATTTCTAGTCAGTTAATTTGTATAACTCATGAACTACCACTCTTTGATCTTTGCATTTGATGACTTTGATATGTATGACTTATTCTTGTGAGAGATTGATTCCGAAAAGTTTAGAGTTTATCTGATGAAGCTTTGTGGTGTAAAGGTTTGAATTTAACTAACAGGTTTTGACATGGGTGATCTTACCTGAATGAGGCATAGCTAAATGCCCCTAGTCTACCAATTAAAGCATGATTTTGAAAACCTTAACTTTTGAGGAAAATATGATTTCTTCTCTTTCAAAATGGATGAGGCATGGCCGAATGCCCCTAATTTAGAAATAGATGCATGATTTTTTGGAAATCTTGATTTTTTTTTTTTTTTTTTGAAAAGATGATGATGATGATCTTTTATTTTTAGGCGTAAATGCACTTTTAGTTCCTACATTTTGGCTTTTTTCCATTTTGGTCTCTACATTTCCATTTCACCACTTTTAGTCCCTAAACCA
The DNA here is from genome assembly GCA_030021035.2 of Notholithocarpus densiflorus. Lineage (NCBI taxonomy): Eukaryota > Viridiplantae > Streptophyta > Magnoliopsida > Fagales > Fagaceae > Notholithocarpus > Notholithocarpus densiflorus. The sequence continues at coordinate 6,392,670 of JARYZH020000011.1, forward strand.
ATTAACGCGTGTTATTTTAGTCCTTTCCGTCAATTAACAGACGGAAATAACTGAGGTGACTAACGGAGGGATTAAAATATTATTAAAAATTCACTGTAGCACTCATCACTCATGCCACATCAAATTATAATTTAAAATATTTATTTCTCAATTTTAACAAAAGAAAAATATGAGTTAAAAATTTTAAAAAAATAAGAACACACCAGAACACAAGAACAAGAACAAAAACAAAAACCCAGATTTGGCTCAATGTAAAATGATTTCAAAGTGTAAAATATTTTCAAGTGAAAATATTTTTCAAAAATGAAAATGATTTCAGGTGTTTGGTCGCATCACAAAAAATGTTTTGGAAAATATTTTAAGGTGTTTAATTGTGTTTCTGAAAATCCTCTAGAAAACACATTCTCTCACATTTTCTCAGCTTCCAAACAAATATTATAATAGGAAATCTAAATATATAAACCAAATCAACAAAAAACATAACAAAAAAAATTCAGTCTTCCTAAAAAATAAGCATCGATCGTGAGAGAGGGAAAGGGAGAGATAGATTGAGAGAAAAAGAGAGGTAAAGGACCACAAATTCATGGGTGGGTCTGAAGAAGGCAAGATGGGCGGTTGGGTCTGACAGCGGCGAGATCGGCGAGTGGGTCTGATAGCAGCGAGATCGGTGGGTGGGTCTGAAGGAGGCAATGGCGACGAGATTGGTTTGTAGATCAGAGATCGTGTTAGCTTCTCTGCTTTGGTTGGTCAGAGGGAAAGAGAAAGGAAGAGAGAAGAGAAAGCTTTCTTGACCGGCTGTTTAGATCTGTGGCAAAGACGATGACGGTCTGGTGAGGTTGAGGCCTGAACCTGCGGCACGATTAGACTGGCAAAGGTTGGGTTATCTTCTTCGCTGTCCAAATTTTTATTCTTTCATTTTCTTGGCAACCAAACAAAGACTGAAAAAGAACTGAGAAATGATTTTGCTTGGGTTTGAGGATGGGGGTTTTGGAATTTATGATTTTTTTTATTTATGGTGTTTTTATGCTGAATTTTCTGGGTTTATGAATTTGGTTTTTGGGTTTATGAATTTTATTTGCTGGAGGTTTCATTGTTGATTGAAAGATGAGAAAATCTGGGTTTGAGTTGTGATTTTGTATATCTAAGTTTTGTGGTTTGAGAAAATCTGAGAAGATCTGCTGCTAGGTTTGTGTTTGTATGCTTGCTGGAGATCGATTTGTGTTTGTGTTTGGTTGACAAGAAAATGCAAGTAAATCTAGGCATGTGTTCTTATGTTTAAAATCTGGGTCTATGTTCTTTGGTGTTCTTGTTGAAGATGAACATAGATCTTGATGTATTTTTGGATTTTAATTTTGTTTTTTCAATTTTAAATCTGTTAAAAACTTAAGAAGGTTAGATTTTTTTTTTTTTTTTTATCTGATGAATGCTACAGTGAATTTTTAATAATATTTTAATCCCTCCATTAGTCACCTCAATTATTTTCGTCTGTTGACTAACGGAAAGGACTAAAATAACACACGTTAATTGGTTTAGGGACTAAAAGTGGTGAAATGAAAATGTAGAGACCAAAATGGAAAAAAGCCAAAATATAGGGACTAAAAGTGCATTTACGCCTTTTTTTTTTAATGAATGAGGCATAGCCGAATGCCCCTAGTTTGCGAATTGATGCATGACTTTTGAAAACCTTGATATTTGAGGAAAATATGATTTTTTTTTCAAAATGGATGAGGCATGGTCAAATGCCCCTAGTTTAGAAATGGATGCATGATTTTTGGAAATCTTGATTTTTTTATTTTTTTTTTGAAAAGATGATGATGATGATCTTTTTTTTTTTTTTTTTTTTGAAAATGAATAAGGCATGGCCAAATGCCCCTAGTTCAATGATCAATGTGAATTTTGAAAAATCTTATTGTAAATGTACCTTCAATGGAGCAAAATTTGGACAAAACTAGATCAAAATCACAAAATTGGGCAAAACAAGGACTGCTGGATCTTGAGCCTTGTCCAGTTGTCGTGTTTTTAGACTTTTGTTCTAGGACATATGGTAGCATCTAAACTGAAGATTGATGGTGAATGTTGAGTAGATGAAAGATCCATGTCCACCTCTTGCAAAAGATTCTTTCCATAAGCTTGTTAGTAATCAGTTATTATAAAAATGTTTTGGGCCAATGCCCTTAGTTTAGACATGCTTGCACAGAAAATTGATGATATGCTTAATGCACAACAGATGCTCCTAGCCTAAATTAAAACAAATAAATGTCTTGATTTTGAGTCTTTGAAAAAAAAAATTTTTGAGTGATTGTGACCGAGCCTTTGGAAAGGCTGCCAACGTACCTCTCTCATAGAGGATTAGGTCCAAACATAGTTCGAACAAAAGTTTTGAAAAATGAATTTTTTTTTTTTTGAAATGATTTTTTTTTTTTTTTTTTTTTTTTTTTTGAAGAAGAAGAAGAAGAAGAAATTTAATGTAGAATGAGGTTTTTTTTTTTTTTTAAATGAGCAAAAGGAGATCCTTTGAACAACCTCTTTCCTCCAATCATGATACTTAAAAGTTCCTTAGCTAGGAAGGATTTGATATCTTTAAAAATTTGTAATCAAATTTGCTTCTTCATTTTTTTGAAATTTTTTAGATAAAATTGAGAACAAGCAAGAAAGGGAAAAATCCTACGTTTGAAGATTTGAAAATTTTTGAGAATTTGGAAATTTTGTTCTCTTGAGAGTTATTTTTTTGTTGGAAGCAAACAAAGGAAGTGTTTGGAGATTAAATTTTTTTTTTTTTTTTAAAGTCACTTGAGAATTTGTGAAATTTTGTTTTTTAAAAATATTAGCCAGTGGGGCTTAATAATCTTGAGCATTTTTCCTTCTTAATCCAAGAGAAAATATTATCAAAGCTAGATGTGTGCTTTCAATCAGCCGGACTTCAAGGAGGTCTTTATTCAAAAGTTGTAATGTAGGTCGGGTTCAGGTTATTGAAAGGAAGGATATAAAAGGCTCAAAACCCTTATGATATTTCCCCAAGTATGCAATACTTTAAATTCAAGGATTGGAAGATTTTTCCACATCATCCATCATTGACTCTTGTGCTACAATCCTTGTCATATTCATCATCTTCTCATTGGCCTTCATTGATTCCTTTCATTTGGTCTTGAATTTTTTTGCTTGACAACTTCCTCTTTTTGGTCTTCTTAGCATCCTATCTTGTGGTCAGATCACTCACTCTCATTTTTTGAAAGATTTTTTTTTTGAATTTTTTGTTTTGTTTTTGCCCTAATTTTTGCCTAGACCGCCCTTATGGGTTTTCAACCTAGTAGGCGCTTTTTTTTTTTTTTTTTGCCCTAATTTTCACCAAGACCGCCCTTTCAGGTTTTCATCCTAGCGAGCTTTTTTTTTTTTTTTTTTGCTCTAATTTTTGCCTAGACTGCCCTTTCGAGTTTTTTAGCTTATCAAGCTTTTCCTCTTTTTCTTTTTCTTTTTTTTGCTTTTGACAGAGTTTCATATTTTTTGGATGAATTTGCATTTCTTTTTAATTCCCTCTTATCCTTTCTAATGCACTTTCTTTTTCTTTTTTTTCTTTTTTTTTTTAACTTGACTGAACACACTTTTTTGATGAAATGTATCTTACTTTTTCTTTTCCACATCTTCCTCAATCTGATTGAATTTTGCTTTTGATGAATCTTCATTTTTGCTCATCCTTCTCAACTTGAATGATCTTTCATGGAATCTCATTTCTCTTGTGTCTTTTGATAAAACATTATTCTTTCATCTTGATGGAAATTCCTATACTCTATTCCTTTCATTTTTTTTCCTTGTCGAAGTCTTTTCTAGCTTGATGGCAATCTCTTTTTCTCACAATTTGATGCCTTCTTAAAATCTTATCTCTCCTTGATGGATTTCCTTCTTACCTAGCTTGATGGGGTGAATTATCCCTTTTCTTTGATGAACTCTCTTTCCTAAACTTGATGAACTCTTCATTTTTTTTCTTCTTCTGAACCGGTCTCATTGTCTTCATTGAGGACCTTACCAAGTGGTGCTAAATCCATAAGGTCAACACTTCCTCATCTTGAAATTTAAGCATGCATACGTAATTTTCTCATCCAAGGTTTAAGTTTTTAGTGGGTTCATTGAAAAACAAGCTAACTATTTAAAGCCTCAAGTTGGCTAGCAATGGATAATTATTGTAATAGGTGTCAGGGGATAATGTGGGTTACCAAAGATGGCCTCCTATCCCTAGTGATGCTTTCTTGTAAGCACAGTGACTTAAACTCTTTTAATAAATTATTCTTGAAATAGAAGTATAAATGCTCCAACGATGTGAAAAATTCTGTAGAGATTGGGATTGAGTGTATGTGGTTTGAGAAATTTGGATGAATGGATGAATTTCTTTGATTGCCTTTAGGACCTTTTCTTCTCATATTCTAAATGTTTTGATAGGCCAAGAATGTATTGACCCCTTTGGTAACTTAATCAATTAATTAGCCAAGTGAAATTAATTAGATTCAATTACATGCAATAAGCGTGGTAGGACAAATATATCACCAACTAAGTTAAATGCAGTGGAAAATATATTTGACATAGGTGAATTGTTTACGAATGGGGAAAATCACTGAGGCAAAACCCCACCGGGTGGATTTAAGGTCACCACTCCCGAGAATCCACTATTATCAAAACAAGCGGTTACAAGTAAAAGGAATTCCAGTACCTAATACCAACCTACAGTTGAACCCTTACCCCAATACCCAATTGGACTTATGATGTAGCGGCAATCTCTCCGTTCAATGCACGAATCCCAGTACGTGACTAACACACCAACTTGAGGAAGATGTTGGCTGCAAAGTTCTTCAATTCATCTAACAATGAAGATCAGGAAGCTCCTTAGTCACAAAACCCTTGGCATAAAGACGCAATAGCTTCTAGAGAGAATATGATGAACTAGGGCAAATTCTATCTCCAGTCACAATTTGCATGCACAATGACTTTTCATAAAGTTGCATCACCTTTGACGGCCCTTAAAATAATCATTATATATGTCTAGGGTTGTGAGAAAAGAAACCCTACACAAATACACATGGATATGCGTGAAATCAGATCTGGAAATCTGAATTTCATAATTCTCAATAGATACAGCTTCTATCAAGCTGCTGTCGAGCATTAGCATTAAACTTCGATAGACATGATCTGTCAAGATATCTGTCGAGCTTTAATGAATAGCACTTCTTCACTTGTTTCTTGGACAAATTTGCATGGATACAATACTAAACTTGAACTCTTGTTCCTTGAAGTACTAAACCCATCCTAGAACTACCAAATTACAAGTAAAGAGCGTTTTGTCAAAGGATTAGCCAATTTACATAACATATGTTTCTAACAAGTCTCACATATGTCCTAACAATCTTCTCCTTTGGCAATCCGTGACAAAACCACAACAAAAAAATGAATTATGAGAGAAGTCTTATATCACTAAACTCATAACCACTTATTGAATACAATAAAATCTAACCCTAGCACAAACTCTTGAAAAACTTTTCAAGAAGAGAGTTCATGGCATGATAGATTTTCACAACCTGTCTTTCTGAAATACTTTAAACAAAACTCATCAAGGCATATTAGTGTGAAACAGAAATAAAGGATTGCATACATAAAGAAAGAAAAGAAACAACACATGGAGAGATATGTGAAAAACAACATACATGATCATATATATATGAAAATAAATACAATGTATGTCATAAATAAATGGTCACAAGACCGGTGTACAAGAGGATAATGTAACTAAAGATAAAGAAAAGAAAAGTACATAATATCCTCACTACATCCCTCAAAATATAGACATTCCCCCTAATAAAAAGTGTCCTATGCTAACTCTCCCCCTAGATACAAGACTACTCTCATCATCCCAAAACTACTCTCTTTTTTTGTCATGAATGACAAAGGGTAAGTCACTAAAAGGTCATCATCTCCTCATCACTGGAAGAGATAGCATCCTCATCATCATCACCAGCACCATCATCGCCGTCCTCATCTGCCAAAGCCTCGGGAGAAGGAGAGGGAGAAGCGGTGAAACCACCAAGGCGAGCCTGTCGTTGTGCAATACAACCGACACGGGTGTTCGCTTGAAACAACTCATCACTGAGTGTGTCAAGGCGAGCATCCATGCGCTGAAGCTGTGCCATGATGGCCTCGAGAGTCACACCACCACCCGAAGAAGAAGGAGCGGAGGTGGAAGGAATGGTGGAGGTTGAAGGATCAATCGTCTCCGTCCGCGGCCGCTTTGGTCGAAGCTGGGCCTTGCTCCACCAAAAAAATGTTACGCTGATGGCACCCATGACAATGAAGAAGGGAGAATCAAGAATAAGGACGGAAAATGGTGAAGGATCCATGTGATAGTTGAAGGAAAAATGAGCTTATCATGGGTCGTCATATCCTTATAGACATTTATGATAGAGATAATGAAATGAGAGGGGAAGTCAATGGAGAGGTCCTCTAAGAGGGACAACAAAAATCAAGCACGAGGCTCTGTGATGGAGTTATAGTGAGACAGTGGAGTAAGAACAAATGTCATCACCATATTAAGGAATCTCGGACCTTTTTCAAAGCCTGAGAAGGGGGTGTTTTGACGCTCACCCCATATGGAGGGTGTCTCACAGAAGTGTGACAGAAGCTCGTCTTTGGACACAGTCCTCAGACACTGACAAGCGGGGTAGTCAAGATGCGCTACCCACGGGACGTGTAGTATCTCGGATACAAGATCCAGAGTGACTACGATACGTGTACCTCGAAGTACCGTAGTAAACTGAGGTACAAAGGTATCGATACCGTGCATATTGGAGTAAAACTCCTGTATGAACACGATGGGACACCTCAAGGGTATCTTACAGAGAGATTCCCATCCCCGAGTGTGAATGACATCAGGTAGAGGAGTGTCGAAAAAGTCCGATAGAATCACATGGCACTCTGAATGAACACCACGTTTAGAAAAGTTCTCAGAGAAGTCCTGATGGGCCTTCTCATCATAAAACCGAACACGAAGAGGGGGAACATGAAGATTAGAAGACTCGGAATGAAAAGGGTTCTGAGTTGGATTAGATTTGCGCTTGGGTGCCATGCGCAGTCTATCCGAGAGAGAGAGAGGGAGAGAGAGAAAGAGAGATAGAGAGAAAGAAACAGAACACAATCACAACAGAGCAAATAGAAAGAAAAGAAATGGTACGAATGCATGAAATATGCATGAACATGTGACGTGCTAAAAAAAATTGCATCATGGGTTGAAACCCAATCCAAACCTACCAACACACAATTTTCAGCAATCAAGTACACATCTAAATGCATGAAACATTGTGAAAATGCTAATGGAATGCAATGCATGATCATATAGCATCAATTAAACAACACCCAACCCAAAAATTTCACAAAAACCTCAAAAACCCCAAAACCTAGGTCTAAAATGCATGAATGCATGAAGAATGAAGGATTGAGAACACTTACCAAGTGATTTGATCTTGGTCAAGGCTAAAAATCACATGGGTAGAGGGATTTGAGTGAGAAGAGAGTGTTTGAAGGGAGAGAAAAGATTTTCTGTCGAGAGAGTTGTGAGAAAAAAATGAATCTAATTTCGCGCTAAGTATATATATAGAAATCGCATCTCGATGGATCGAGGAGCTATCGAGATCTGTTGAGCACTAAATCTCGACAAATATGAATCTATCAAGGTGCTATCGAGAATATGTCAACGGCAAAAGTACCTCGATGGATCGAGATTCTGTCGAGAATCTATCGGCTAGACTAAAAGTTTCTCAATGGATCGAGAAGCTGTCGAGGAGCTATTGAGACAAATTCTAGAAAGCTCGATGGATCGAATATGCGCTAAATTTTGTCGAGAAAAGAAGTCCAAGGGGCTCCATAGATAATAATCTGTCGAGGATCTGTTGAGAAGCTATCAAGCTTGAAGAAAAGGAGTTTTTCAAAGAGAGGAAAAACACATAGAGATGAATGTAACAAGCAAGCTACTCAAACATAAATCCAATCAACATGTTAAGCTCTCAAAAACATCTCTCAACAAGAAAATGCAAAGCATTCAAAGATCCAATACTCACACACACACTAAACAAGTCTAACCAATTTTATATTTCAAAAACAAGTTAAGACAGTTTAGTGAGTATACATTAACACATGTATTCCTTGTGATGACCAAATCACATTGTACCTGCACATGTATCAAAAGTAGCAAAGAATTTGCGTGTTGCGTGTGAAAACATAGCAAGAGTGCATAAGTGTCTCATATTATGACGATTTGAGATATGAGAAAATAAAATACACTCACACACAATCATAACTGCTTGATGGGGACTATCACCTTCGAGGTACATCCTATAACTCCCACATCTCCTAGAAACACGCTTGCAACCATATTTAAAAGCATTTGATTCTTTTTGCTTTTGATTTTCTTTGCATATTTTTTCTTTTTGAGCATATCGTGCATGGGCATATAAGAGAGAGAAGAAATACCCAATTATGTAAGCTTAAACATCACAATTTTGCTATGCCAACGCACACAGATGTTATTCATGATTGGCGGGCTTTAGTGGTGAGATAGTTATTTATGCCTTTCTCTTAGGATTTTTTTAGTCCTTTTCGTCAAAAAGAGTTATATGAGTGTTAAGTATAAGAGATTACTTAATCGTACTTATCACAAACACGAGCCACAAAGCTTACTTGCTTAGTTGTGCATTGAGATGCTCATCTAAGTTACAAAGGATACAAAGTTTAGAAGACTTTGTTTCAACAGCCATCCAAGGTACATAAGTACCAATGTACACAAAATCCACACTGTTTTTGTATTTTTCTGATATTTCAATTTTTTTTTATGAAAAACAAAATAAAGCAAAATCGAAAACAAACAAACAAAATCATGTTAAACAAAGCAAAGCATAAAACTAGATTGACTCAAGAACAAGAAAGCAAAACAAACAAGTAATGCATAACTATAAGGGGAGAGAGAGAGAGAAAAAGTGACTAAATCACTTTGAGCCTTTTTCCGTCCACACCTTGGAAAAACCTTTCCTTTGAGTGAACTTTTAATCTGGTGGTGAGAGGGAAGAGTTGAAACCGTTCAGATTCGAAAAGGAACATGAGAGCCTTGAGAAGATCTCCAAGAGGAGCAAAAGAGGATGGAAACCGATTCTAGTTTCCAGATGAGATCATACTATTGCTTTGTTGAGTGGCTAACCATTTGTTGCAATTTGGACGAGTATGCCCTAAAGCTCCACAATGATGATAGAGATGCAGCTTCTTTGGTTGAGACTTTTTGTTATTGACCTTCTTAGTCCTAGGGTTTCTAATCTCTTTCTTTTCAAGCTTAGGGGGTGCTCCTAAAATAGATTTGTCCTTATCTATGTTCTCATTAGCTATTTCAATTTTAGTTTCATTGTTCTCAGAATTAACATTATTAGCAGGTGAGACAAACATAATAGTACTAGATGAGACAAAATTAGGAGAAGAGAAATCATACCCCAAACTGGTTCGATCCGAAGCAGATTTTTGAAAGCTTAGCATCTCATCGAGCTTTGCACTAGAAGTTCTCTCCAGTTAAGCTCTGACTTGAAACAGCTCCGCTTCAAGCTTCTTGGTCCTTTCAAGCAAGAAATTGTTCTCAAACCGTAGTACTCCAATGGTTTGATTTGCTTCATCAACCTTTGTGGAGAGCTCCTATCGATCTAACTCCACATCACTCAACTTCTTGGTGGCCAGCCTATAAAGTTTCTCATGTTTCTCGAAAACCTTGTACAACTTAGCATAGGCTGTATGGATGTCATCTTGTTCATCCATTTTCTCGAACTTAGACTCCACCAAGTCCTCTTCTTCATCTACCTCTTCGACAATCCCCTTAGTAGGATTCACTGTGGTAGTGAAGGCATTCGAGATTCCCTCGTCATCATTGTCATCTAACTCATTCTCAGGCTCAGTGTCACTAAGGTAGCAGCAAGGGCTTTGCTTTTCCCAATAGTCTTGAGATATGTTGGACATTCTTGTTTCATGTGTCCAAAACCTTGACATCCAAAGCACTTTGGTCCAGAGGGAACAGTGTACTGACCACCATCCTTAGTATCCTTCTTTCCTCTGTCTTGGCTCTTGAATTGAGAAGAACTAGATTGCTTTCGGTCCATGTCGAATCCTTTCGCATCGGCATTCTTCATAAACTTCTTGAATTGCCTAGTGATGTAGGATTTCATCTTGGAATCTTCATCATCAGAAGACTCATCAGTCTCATTGCTTTTGGCCTTCAGTGCCATGCCCTTACTTTTACTTGGTTTCCCGATCCTAGTCAAACCCAATTCATAAGTTTGCAAGTTGCCAACCAGCTTCGTCAAAGAAATTTTGTCAATGTCCTTTGATTCTTCAATAGCAGTGATCTTGGCATGGAATCTCTCAAGCAGAGATCTGAGCACCTTTCTTACAACCTTGGGTTCGAGAATAGTTTCCCAAAATTAAAGGCAGAGTTGACTATGTCCTTCAGCATGGCATAGAATTCGTCAAACGACTCATCCTCCTCTATCTTAATCTCTTCAAAGCTCGTAGTAAGCCTTTGAAGTTTTGAGTTCTTGACAGCCTTAGTCCCTTCATAGGTTGTCTGGAGGATAGTCCATGCTTTCTTAGCAGTTTCAGTAGAGGATATCTTCTTGAACCCCTCATTGGTGACCGCACTGAATAAAGCATTCAAAGCTCTGCTGTTGAAGTTTGCCGCTTTAATCTTGGCATCATCCTAATCAGCCGGCACTTCCTTTGGCTTAGTCCAGCCAATCTCCACAACTTGCCACACCTTCTCATCTAAAGACTACAAAAAAGCTCTCATGCGTACTTTCCAATATGCATAGTTAGTGCCATCAAATAAAGGATGTATAATTAGATATTGTCCTCTATCCATGACAAACAGGGATCAATGGATCACACAGCAAAGATTAACCCCAATTAGAGTGTGCCTTCTCTGATACCACTTGATAGGCCAAGAATGTATTGACCCCTTTGGTAACTTTATCAATTAATTAGCCAAGTGAAATTAATTAGATTCAATTACATGCAATAAGCGTTGTAGCACAAACAAATCACCAACTAAGTTAAAAGCAGCGGAAAATAAATTTGACACAAACCACCGAGGCAAAACCCCATCGGGTGAATTTAAGGTCACCACTCCCGAGAATCCACTATTATCAAAACAAGCAATTACAAGTAAAAGGAATCACAGTACCTAATACCAACCTACAGTTGAACCCTTACCCCAATACCCAATTGGACTTGTGATGTAACGGCAATCTCTTCGTTCAATGCACAAATCCCAATACGTGACTAACCAATGATGCACGGATCCCAGTACGTGACTAACACACCAACTTGAGGAAGATGTTAGTTGCAAAGTTCTTCAGTTCATCTAACAATGAAGAATAGGAAGCTCCTTGGTCATAAAACTCTTAGCGCAAAGAAACAGTAGCTTCTAGAGAGAATATGATGAATCAGGGCAAATTCTATCTCTGGTCACAATTTGCATGCACAATGACTTTTCATAAAGTTGCATCACCTTTGACGGCCCTTAAAATAATCCTTATATATGTCTAGCATTGTGAGAAAAGAAACCCTACACAAATACACATGGATATGCGTGAAATCATATCTGAAAATTTGAATTTCGTAATTCTCGATAGATACAACTTCTGTTAAGCCGCTGTCGAGCATCAGCATTAAATCTCGATAGATATGATATGTCGAGATATTTGTCGAGTTTTAATGAACAACACTTGTTCACTTGTTTTTTGGACAGATTTGCATGGCTTCAATACTAAACTCGAACTCTTGTTCCTTGAAGTACTAAACACATCCTAGAATTATCCAATTACAAGTAAAGTGCGTTTTGTCAAAAGATTAGCCAATTCACGTAACATATGTTTCTAACAAGTCTCACATATGTCCTAACATGTTTATCAAATGTCCTTACATGGATTGAATGAAGTTAAATCCCTCTTTGGAACAAATTGATTGGTAGAGCAATTAATCATCATGATTTGGAAAAAAATTTATCAAATGGATCTTCTTGTATTCTATTGAAAAGAAGGTTTTTGAAAAACATTTGGAGTCTTTGAAAGGGAGGTGTAGACACTCGATTTTACACCTATGATTTAATCAAGGAGAAGGACTTGAATGATCATTCATGTACCCCAAAAATCATGATTGCATTACATGCATTGATTTGTTCTTGCATTACATACATCAATTTGTTCTTGCATTACATGCATCAATTCATTCATTTTATATCATAAAAATGATCTTGAGGTTCTAATGGTCACAACGGTGTGCTCGATTTCCAAATCGGACCATCGGATCGAAAGATATCGCATAATCAAGTTTGCACGGTCAGCATACATTGTGTCTAGGTAGAGTTGACCACACACGATTAATTTAAATTAATTTGGATTGGTCAAACAATTAGAATTAATTAAATAATTTTGTGATTGGTTGATAATTAGTGTTTAAAATAGGATTGCATGCATAGGAATAAAAGGGATGATTGGATAACAATAAAATTGTGGATAATCTGAACTTTATCAAGATTTATTTTAGGGTATTTATCTACCAGATTTATTCCTGAAAAAACATGAATTATCTAGAAAAGAGATAAAAAAATCATAGACTAAGGATGAAAATACGTCTAGGTACAAGCACCGGATCAAAAAACCCTAGAAAGAAAGTCCAATAGGCACCCGAACACAAAAGAACGTTCGGCATCCAAGAGCACCATTCGGCACTTTTGGAGTGCCGAATGGCACTTTAAAAGTGCCGAATTACCTCCTTTTGGGCTTTGGCCCAACTCCCTTCGGGTGATGATAAGGCACACCCTTTTCGATCTTTTCATAGAAGGATGAGTCCCAATTCGCATTCTACACATCGAAGCTATTTTTTAGAGTCTTTTTGCCTCTATAAATAGAGACTGGATCTCATAATTCAGCATCTCTTTTCCTACGCTCTAAGAGGCTTACGTTTTGAGGCTTTCAAATTGCTGATATTTGCTAATCCTCTCTGATATTTGCTGCTAAAATTAGGGTTTTTAGGTTTCAAAGATAATTGAATAAATTTCTTTGAACCCTAAAACATCCTCTCAAAAACAAGAAGTGCTCCATGCAAGAGGTTGTTTTCAATCACCCTATTCCTTTTCTTTATGTCTTTTTTATGTTGTTGAATGTTTTTCTTTATCCATGAGTTATTAATCATTGTTTTGTTAAAGCATGATCTTGTTTTTTTTATAATTATTATGATCTCTTTCTTAATTCCAATAATCTGCATATGATCAATGAAAAACGGATCTGCATCTTTCTTAGATGCAGATCTGAATTTTTCTTAAACAAAAACGGATCTGCATCTTTATTAGATGTAGATCTGAATTTTTTCTTAATCAAAAATGGATCTGCATCTTTATTAGATGTAGATCTAAATTTTTCTTAAAATAAAAACAGATCTGCATCTTTCTTAGATGTAGATCTGAATTTTTTCTTAAACAAAAAGGGATCTGCATCTTTCTTAGATGTAGATCTGAATTTTTCTTAAAACAAAAACGGCACTGCATCTTTCTTAGATGTAGATCTGAATTTTTTTTCTTAATCAAAAACGGATCTGCATCTTTCTTAGATGTAGATCTGAATTTTTCTCAAACAAAAAATGGATTTGCATCTTCATTAGATGCAGATCTGAATTTTTCTCAAATCAAAAACCGATTTGTATCTTTCTTAGATACAGATCTGATTTTTTTAACATATGGAGATTTTGAAACAAAGAAAAAGATTATGCATGAATGTGTTTATTGTTGTTTGTTGTGTTTAGTCCATGTTGCATAAATTTATCTTATGAATGAAATTCTCTTCTAAAAAAAAAATCTTTTTCATATTTTTTAAACATATAAAAACAGATCTGCATTTTCTATCATCAAAAAACCTTTTTTTTTTTTTTTTGTTCTTAAAAACAGATCTGATATTTTTCAAATCAAAAGACTTTGTTTTATGTAATAAACACATATCTGAATTTTTATCTCCAAAAACCATTTTTTTAGATTCTCAAAAACAGATCTGATTTTCTTTACAAACCAAAATCAATTTCTTTTAATCCCCAAAACATATCTAAATTTTCCACCAAAAACCACTCTTTTTTATTATTACAAAACAGATCTAATATTTTCTAAACCAAAATAAGATCAAATTTTTTTTATCACTAAAACAGATCTGAATTTTTTTAAAACAAAGAAGAGGATTCATTCATAAATAAATTTGCGTGATTTAGTTTTGTTTCACATGTTCAACATATCATTCATAGCATGTATAAAGGGTATATAGGTCACAAGAGTCTAAAAGACCAGACTCTATCTGGGCAAAATGGGTGCCTAACACCTTCCTATTCCGTAACTTAGCCTACGAATTTAGGTTTTTGGATAAGTAAATCTAAGCCTTGTCTTTATTTTATTTTGGATAGAATGTAACTAGGACAAAAAGCCATGTATTTTTGGTAGATTGTAACTAGGACCCAAAGCCATGTAATTTTCAATTTTTCAATTATGTAATCTTTTTTATTCAATCAATGAAAGGATACTATTTAATTATATTTTATTTATTTTTTTTCTTATTTTTTTGTATAAAAAATAAGTGGCGACTCCACACTACTTACCCAAAAAGAGAGATGCCCTAAAAAGTACCCAAATCTCTTTTTTGAGAGCACCCTAATTTTGGCGATCTCTCACAGGAGGCTTTGGAAAAATCTTGGAGTTTTGAAATAACAAAAAGAGTTTTTAGAAAAATGTTACTAAAAAGGCCCAATGCCCCTTGTCTTTTTTTTTTTTCTTTTTTCTTTTTTCTTTTTGGAAGATTTTTGAATTTTTTTTTTTCAAATTTTTTGAAAACTCCTTTTTTTTTTTTTTAAATTTTTTTTTCTCTCTTTTATTTTTGAAAAAAAAAATTTTCTCTTTCTTTTTTTTTGAGAAATTATTTCCGAAATCTCTTTTTTTTTATTTTTCATTTTTTTTCTTACACATTTGCATGGCTTCAATACTAAACTTGAACTCTTGTTCCTTGATGTACTAAACCCATCCTAGAACTACCTAATTACAAGTAAAATGCATTTTGTCAAATAATTAAACAATTTACATAACATATGTTTCTAACAAGTCTCACATATGTCCTAACATGTTTAGCAAAAGTCCTTACATGGATTGAATGAAGTTAAATCCCTCTTTGGAACAAATTGATTGGTAGAGCAATTAATCATCATGATTTGGAAAAAAATTTATCAAATGGATCTTCTTGTATTCTCTTGAAAAGAAGGTTTTTGAAAAAATTTTGGAATCATTGAAAGGGAGGCTTTGGAAAAATCTTGGAGTTTTTGAAAGAACAAAAGAGTTTTTAGAAAAAGGTTACTAAAAAGGCCCAATGCCCCTAGTCTTTCTTTTTTTTTTTGAAGATTTTTGAATTTTTTTTTTTCAAATTTTTTGAAAACTCCTTTTTTTTTTAATTTTTTTTTTCTCTCTTTTATTTTTGAAAAAAAAAATTTCTCTTTCTTTTTTTTTTGAGAAATTTTTTCCAAAATCTCTTTTTCTATTTTTCATTTTTTTCTTTTGGAATTTTTTTTAATTTTTGGATTTTTTTTTTTTATAAACAAAATGCATGAAATGTGATAATCAACAAAAATACATTAAACTTCAACAAATATTTTGTAATTGAAACATGTAGTAAACAAAAAAAACTTTAAGATCAACAATGATCCTAAAAACCCAAATATGGCTTGACTGCTTGTGAAATGAGGCAAAGTCAGGCTGCTTGTTTCTTCTTGGTCCATTGTGGATGTTTGAGTTGAAATTCTAAAAATTAGACCTTGGTAGGCCTAAACCTCGAGGAAGATGACTTGATCTTGATGGAAATGGGCTTGAATCCTCATTGAGCTTGATGAGCTTGAGTTTGATGAACTTATGAATTTGATGGGCTTGAGTCTTGATGAGCTTGATGGACTAGCTTGGGCTCAAACTGCATATACACATCACATACCTTTCTTTCTAGGAAAACAAAATCAGGTTTATACAACACACGGCATTCAAACAATTATGATGGGCCTAAGTATTGAACTTGGGCTCACCACGGCTCAAACAATGGTCCAAACACACATAATATGCAATGCAATTTTAACATGGACCGGCCTAAGGACAAGTTCTAAGTCATTACATTGTAGAGTGGATTTGTTGTTTTATTGTTTCCCATAGCTAGGACATTACACGTCCTAACTTGTAATGTAATGCACATTATGTTGGTCCAAACGGCATTGTCTATCCTCTTTAGTCATCAAGAAATGACCCAATGACTTTGGGCTATGAATTGGTGAGTTCACCACTGGGTACCCAAATCTAATGAAGACTGGAGATCTATGGTTACTACCACCAGATTTTGAGATAGGTGCGTGCATAACTATTGTTTGATGGCACACACAATGACAATTAGGAAAAGCTATAAACAACCAACATGGCATACATTTCATATAATATTATACAAACAATATACAAACAAACATAAGCAATATCATTCAAACAAAATATATCTTACAAACACAAGGGTACTTAATTGGTCATTTAAAGTCTAACACGAAGCTTAACCCTCGACATTCCTAGTGGAGTCGCCATTATGAGAGACCGGAAAAACTAGGGTGCTTTCAGAAAAGGGTGTAGGCATCGCCACCTTCCTTTTTCAAGATTTCATGGAGTCGCCACTTATTTTATAAGTAAAATAAGAAAACTTTACAATTTACAATATATCTTGAATAGTATGCATCTTTATTGATTGGAAACAATTTACATCTTAGTAGAAAGAACTTTAGATCGCTTTGATACCTAGGTACAATCTAATAAAAAGAAAAATACAAAGCTTTGCTTCCTAGTTACATTCTACCTAGAATACAATAAGACACTAAATCTACCAACCTAAAATTCCAAGGTTCGGGGGCTAGGTTACAGGATGGGAAGGTGTTAGGCACCCATCCTGCCCAGACAGAGTTTGGTCTTCTAGACTTTAAATGACCTTTTAAATACCCATAAAAAATGGCATGCAAACTATTGTGTCAATATTCCTAGATCTAAAATTGGTTAATGTGCAAAATACTAGATCTGTTGCATTTATGCAAAGAGAAATTACATCTGAATTTTATTTGTTAAAAGAAAGATTTTTATGAGAAGTTTCAAATTAGAAAAATGAATTTTGTGATAAAAATTTAGATCTGATTTTTTAAAAATAATAGGGAATGGATTTTTTTGAAAAGTTCCTAAATCTGATATCTTAATTAAATAAGCGGAATGGATCTCCAAAAGGAAAATCCAAATCTAATTGTTTAATTAAAAAACATAATGGGTTTTAAAAGAAATTTCAGACCTGATTTTTAAGTGAAAAGAATGAATTTTTTAACATAAAATTCAGATCTGATTTTTGTTTAAAGAAAACAATGAGATTTTGAAAAGACATTTCAGATCTGATTGTTGTTTAAGGAAAACAATGAAGTTTTGGAAAAATATTTCAGATCTGATTTTTGGTTCAAATCTGATTTTTGTTTAAGGAAAACAATGAGGTTTTAAGAAAAATATTCAGATCTGATTTTTGTTTAAAGAAAACAAAAATATTTTGGAAAAATATTTCAGATCTGATTTTTGTTTAACATAAAGCAACAGGCCTAATATTTAATGGTATGCATTCCATCATTACATAAATACATATGCTAAAACATACATCACAAAACCAAAAAAGAATCAAGGAAAACAAAAGGAAGGACATGCTAAGAGCATGAAGAATTGAATCAATTATATGAACATGTGAAAAAAAAGAAAAAAAAAGAAAAGAAAGAAAGATAGAAACTTACCTGCGTGAACGTGTCCCACAAGGAGAGAGTTCTTCAAAAATCAAAGAGAAAATTTTTTAAAGATCTAGAATAAAAGCCACTTAACAAATAAGAAATTCCTAAAGTAAAGCTTCCAGAATTTCTTTAACGTAAGAGGAGAGAGGGGTCAGAAAAATGGCTCTTGAATGTTGGGAGGCCTCCCCTATTTATAGAGGTGTTAGTTGCTTAGAAAATAAGCTAGGTTTGCTTAAAAATTAGGTCCAATCAGCTTTAAAAATAAGCAAAAAATGTATGGGAAAAATCCTAAAAAAAAAGGAGATTTAGATAAGAGTAAGCTGATTTTTCAGATTAGAATAAGTTTCAGTATTTTGATCATATCCTTTTACTTAAATTTTGGATTATGCTGAAATTTTGATAGTTGAAGGAAAATTCTATTTTCTACAACTTTACTAGAAATAGCCTAGTCTTAATTTTGAGTTCTACTATGCCAAAAGTGCCTTGGAATGTGAATCTGAAATCTACTACTTGATTAGCACATTTTTTATGTGTTTTCCGGTCTAAAACTGTATTTGGACAAATTTTAAAGTTATTTTCATGATAAACATCATCCCAAAGTGATAATTAGGATTTTTAAAATAATTATTTTGAATATAATTATCCCAAAAGCCTAATTATCTACAACCTTTAAATATTATCAACTTGTTTTAATCCCATGCAACAAATCTCACTTTAAGAAAAATACTTAACCAATTACAAAAATTTATTTAATTAATTTTAATCATTAACCAATCAAAATTAATTTCAATTAATCACATGTGATCGGCTTCACCCTCATACAATGCATGCAGACCATGAAAATTTGATCTTGTGATATCTTGCAATCTGCCGATCCGATTTGGGAATCGGGCATACCGTCACGATTGTTAAAATCTCAAAATCTTTCTTATGATATGCAATAAACGATTTAATGCATGTAATGCAACTATGATTTTTGGGTATTTGAAATGGTCATTTTAGTCATCTTCCAAAATTAAATTATGGGTGCAAAATCGAGTGTCTACATCAATATTCTTAGATCTAAGGTTGGTTAATATGCAAAATACTAGATCAATTGCATTTATGCAAGGAGAAATCACATCTGAATTTTATTTATAGGAAAATTATTTTTTAAGAGAAGTTTCAAATCTATTAACGGGCAAAATGAATTTTTGATAAAAAAATTCAAATCTAATTTTTTTTTTTTTTAAATAAAAGGGAATGGATTTTTAAAAAGAGTTTCCAAATTTGATTTCTTAATTAAAGAACAGAATGAATCTCCAAGAGGAAAATTCAAATCTGATCGTTTAATTAAAAAAACAGGGTTTTAAGAGAAATTACAAATCTGGATTTTCAAAATAAGAAAGAATGAATTTTTAAAATAAAATTTCAAATCTGACTTTTGTGTTTAGAAAACAGAAGAGGTTTTAAAAATAAATTCGGATCTAATTTTGAAAATAAAACAATAGAGATTTTGAAAAATAAATTCAAATATGATTTTTGATTTAGAAAAAGAATGGAGTTTTGAAAATAGAATTCGGGTCTGGTTTTTGTTTTAGAAAAAGAGTGGAGTTTTGAAAAAAGATTTTAAATCTGATTTTTATTTTAGAAATAGAATAGAGTTTTGATTTAAAACTTCAAATCTGATTTTGATTTAGAAAAAGAATGGGATTTTGAAAATTAACTTCAAATCTGATTTTTGATTTAGAAAAAAAAAATGGGATTTTGAAAATTAACTTCAGATATGAATTTTGTTTTAGGAAAAGAATAAGGTTTTGAAAAATAAATTCATATCTGATTTTTGTTTTAGGAAAAGAATAAGGTTTTGAAAAATAAATTTAGATCTGATTTTTGTTTTGCATAAAGCAAAAGAACTAGGATTTAACCGTATGCATTACATAACTACATGAACAAAACACATGTGCATAAACAGACATTCATAATATATTCACTAGAAAGAAAAATCAAAACAAACAAAAGAACGAACATGTTAGAAAAGGCATGGAGAATTGAATTAGTTTCATAGACATGTAAATAAAAAGATAGAAACTTACCTACATCAATGAATTTTACAAGGGAATGGAGAAATCACCTTAGAGTTAGAGAGAGGGTGAGTCTCTCTAAGTCCTAAGGAGATTGTACTTAACAGAAAAGAAACTCCTAAAGTTGAACTTCCAGAATTTCTTTAACGTTAAGAGTAGAGCGGGTGATGAATTTTGATTTTAATTTTGTATTTATAGAGGTGTTGTGCTTAAAAAACAAGCTATGGTTGCTTAGAAAATCAGCAATCCCGAGTTAGGTCGAATTTTTATCCCTAAAAAATCGAATCTAATGTGTTTTAACTTGATCTAAGAATTTCCATGCTAGGCCTCAAGGTTATGCCAATCGCCACTTGCCATGTGCTGATCGGCACTCTTGAGTGCTGGGCCCATTTTCCTCTTTTGGTTCGATTTGGACTTTTTTTAGGGATTTTCTGAGTCAGGAATTGCACTTAGACGTTTTTCAAACTTGTGTTCTAAAATATTCATCTTATTTTGATAATCAGGTCCTTAAAATAATAATTATTTGAAAGATAATTATTTTAAAAAAAACTTAATTATCAACAACTCCCTTATTATCTGATTATCCATTTTATTCCTATGCAACCAAGCTTATTATTTATCAAATCTAACAGCCAATCACATAAATTACTTAATTAATTTTAATTTTTGACCAATCAGAATTAATTTTCAATTAATCACACATGATCAGCTTCACCCACATAAAATGCATGCAGACCGTGAAAACTTGATCTCGTGATATCTTTTAATCCGATGGTCCGATTTGGGAACCGGGCATATCGTCGCGATCATTAAAGTCTCAAGATCATTTTTATGATATGTGATGAATGACTTAATGCATAAAATGCAATTATGATTTTTGGGTATTTAGAATGATCATTTCAGTCATCTTCCAAGATTAAATTATGGGTGCAAAATTGAGTGTCTACAATATATATATATATATATATATATATATATATATATATATGGCCCCCCAAAGATAAATTCCTGGCTCCGCCACTAGTTTTACCCCTACTTAAATGTAGGCTGTAGGGGTATTTTGGAACAAAAAAATGTCCAGTCCAAGCAAGAGAAGCCCCTTAAAAAGTAGTATAGATAATATATGAAGATAGCATAACAACCAAAAGATAACCGATAATGTAGAATAAGCTAATTAAAGAATGTAAGTGTTACACATATCAATAAACTCAAGCAAAATAAAGCAATTATTTATTTTACAAAACAAAGAATCACTAAGGAGTTGTGCATGATTGCATGTAAGTTTTAATTTCTTCTCTCGAACTCAACTAACACTGGCCTTTATGCAATCCACAAAAAAAGTCACCCTGCATTTAAATATAAAAAAAAATTATATGAGTTAAATATGTTTTATGTTTTTGGACATTTAAACAAATACATGGTTGTTATGTTTTTTATTTTAATTTTTTTGACCACATTAGAAATTAGTGCATATATTTAATTTTTTTAATTTTTTTTTAAAGAGTGTAGAGAGATGTGAGAGGAAAAAAAATAGTTCAAACACAAAAATAACATAATAAATAAAAAAATTAAAAGGAAAAAGGATGCACCGATTCTATCATCTATAAGTTAAAACTTCTTAATTATAGCACGTGTCTACAATTACAAATTTACAACCGAAACCCAATAATTATTAATTTTTTAATAAACCCAATAATTTTTAGATTTGTAGTGGTTAGTGGATTTAGCAATGGTAAAAAAATTCTCAAAAAAAAAAAAAAAACCGTACCCTAGAGAAAACTTACATACCTTTTTTAATGAATAGCGTAAGGTTTGTAGACAAATATTTTGCTCTTCAACTATCTATGGATGTAGCACACTTCAACTGTCTATAGATATAGCACTCAAAGAATAATCTTCCTTGTGTATCTTCAGAAACTACATTGCATTTATACAAAGAAGTATCCGCCTAACAGAAATTGTATTTCAATTAGGAATAGGAATAGGAATGGTAATCTTTGTACACATAACAAACTATTGGGGCGAAGTTTAGTTATTGAGAAGTTTTTGTTTGTAGTGAGTGGGGAGTTATTTATCAACTATCAGTGGCAACGCCACGTGCAAGTCAGGGTGTTCCCAGGAACACCCTGACCTGAAAAAAACCTGAAAAAAAAATTATATAATAATTGAAATTTTTTATATTTTCTCTGTATTAGAAACATCCTCAATCACAAAATTAGGAACACCCTCAAATAAATAAATAAATTATTTGCTCAATTGCTCTACTTTCAAGCAAAAAAAAAAAAAAAAAAAGCCCAAAAAAAAATTTTGAACTAAAATCTGAAAAAAAAAAAAAAAAAAAAATTGTAACAAAGCCAAGCCCACAGCAAGCCCAATAGATTATAGAGGTAGCAAACCTTACCCACGGATTCTCCCAAAAAAAAAAAAAAAAACAAATCCCAATACAGGTAACAGAGCAAGTCACTTCTAAATCAGAAATCACAAGGCTTTATCAAAGAAAAAGAAATCACTAAACTTCTAAAGGCCTAAAGCAAACCTAAAGACAGTAACGCCATCACTTACACCTCAGTCCCTCAGAGCAAGAGCAATGCCGCCGAAGATCGGATCCAGTCTAGATCGTCGTCGGAGATTGGTAGTCCAGATCGTCGTCGCTCGTCGCTCGCCCTCATCGCCGTTGGAGATCGCTAGTCGGTCGTCACGACGTCGCCTCATCACCCAGTCTGCCTCAGCGGCCTCAGCCTTCAAGCCTCCCTGCTCGGCTGCTCCGAGGCTCCCTCCCTCAAGGTATTTCATTTTTCTCTCTCTTTTTCTCTCTGACTCTCTCTCTCTCTCTCTCTCTCTCTCTCTCTCTCTCTCTCTCTATTGAATGAAATGAAAATTATAAAATGAATGAAACTCTCTCTCTCTCTTTATTCTTTAATAAGACTAACTCTCCCTTTTAGTCTTTTGAAATTTGAACTGTGTCTCTCATTGGCCGAACCAAACTTCACCTTTATTAATTTTTTGTCTGTTTTTTACTTTTGTCTTTTTGAATGTGTTGATTTTCATGTGTAGTGTGTTTGTCAATTTATCTTAATATCTTATCCGTTGGGTTGGTGTGTGTTGGTGTTGATATTAATTATCTTTTAGACTAGTGTAATCAGTGGCGACGCCACGTGCAAGTCATGGTGTTCCCAAGAACACCCTGACCTGAAAAGAAAAAAAAAATTATATAATAATTAAATTTTTTTTTTTTTATATTTGCTCTGTATTAGGAACACCCTCAATCACAAAATTAGGAACACCCTCAAATTTAAAAAAAAATAAATAAAAATTATTTGCTCAATTGCTCTACTTTCAAGCAAAAAAAAAAAAGCCCAAAAAAAAGCCCAAAAAAAAATTTTGAACTAAAATATGAAAAAAAAAAAAAAAAAAAAAAATTGTAACAAAGCCAAGCCGACGGCAAGCCCAATAGATTATAGAGGTAGCAAACCTTACCCACGAATTCTCCCAAAAAAAAAAAAAAACCAAACCCCAATATAGGTAACAGAGCAAGTCACTTCTAAATCAGAAATCACAAGGCTTTATCAAAGAAAAAGAAATCACTAAACTTCTAAAGGCCTAAAGCAAACCTAAAGACAGCAACGCCGTCACTTATGCCTCAGTCCCTCAGAGCAAGAGCAACGCCGCCGGAGATCGGATCCAGTCCAGATAGTCGTCGGAGATTGGTAGTCCAGATCGTCGTCGCTCGCCCTCATCACCGTTGAAGATCGCTCGTCGGTCGTCACGACATCGCCTCGTCACCGAGTCTGCCTCAACAGCCTCAGCCTTCAGGCCTCCCTGCTTGGCTGCTCCGTTGCTCCCTCCCTCAAGGTATTTCATTTTTCTCTCTCTTTTTCTCTCTGACTCTTTCTAAGTCTCTCAGTCTCTCTCTCTCTCTCTCTCTCTCTCTCTCTCTCTCTCTCTCTCTCTATTAAATGAAATGAAAATTATAAAATGAATGAAACCCTCTCTCTCTTTATTCTTTAATAAGACTAACTCTCCCTTTTAGTCTTTTGAAATTTGAACTGTGTCTCTCATTGGCCGAACCAAACTTCACCTTTATTAATTTTTTGTTTGTTTTTTACTTTTGTCTTTTTGAATGTGTTGCTTTTCATGTGTAGTGTGTTTGTCAGTTTATCTTAATATCTTATCCGTTGGGTTGGTGTGTGTAGTGTGTTGGTGTTGATATTAATTATCTTTTAGACTAGTGTAATGTGTGATTGTGAAATTTTTTGATTGGCAGGGGTCATTAGGCATCATTAGGCATGCTTGTCTAATGAATGGGGTGGGGTGGGATGGGCACATGGGGTCGGGTTACACACTGCTTTAACTATTGTGCTACACATAAATAATGTGCACATCAGTCATCAGTGGCTCTTTTAGTGTAATGTGCACATTAGCACATGGGGCTAAACAATATAACAAATTAAAACAGTATAATTAATGACAAACAAATTAAAGCAATATAGTTTATTGTTAGGCTAAACAACAATAATCAAAGCAGTATAATAAACCAATACATTATAAAAGACAAACAAATTAAATTATGTTAGGCTAAACAACAATTAATAATTTTATAATTAATGAAACAACAATATAACAAATTATAGTTTATAAAAGACAAACAAATTATTGAAACAACTAAACAACAATAATTAATAATTTTATGTATATAAAGAATGGGAGATCGGTGGATGAACTGCGCAACAGTAGAAAGAAGTTTTTCAGCAATGAAATATATAAAGAATGAATTGCGCAATCAAATGGGAGATCAGTGGATGAATGATTGCTTGGTTGTGTATATTGAAAAAGATGTAGCTTGTAGCATTGATAATAAGATTATCATGCAACGATTTCAAAATATGAAAACTCGTAGAAGGCAATTGTAAATTTTATGTATTTGCGTATTTTTTTATTGTTGTTGTTGTCAATATATAAATTTTTCATTTTATTAGATTGTGTAATTTATGCTTGTTGAGGAACATTCTGAAAAAATTTCCTGGAGTCGCCACTGAGTGTAATGTGTGATTGTGAAATTTTCTGATTGGCAAGGGTCATCAGGCATCATTAGGCGTGCTTGTTTGATGAATGGGGTGGGGTGGGATGGGCACATGGGGCCGGGTTACACACTGCTTTAATTATTATGCTACACATAAATAATGTGCACATCAGTCATCAGTGGCTCTTTTAGGCTTTTTCATGTTTGAATTTCACAATGATCGAATCTATTTTTCTGCATTGATAAAATCTGTTTCTACATTAATAAAATTTGCTCTCTACACATCATGTTTACTGTATATTCGACAAAGCAGTATAATAAACCAATACATTATAAAAGACAAACAAATTAATGATGTTAGGCTGACAGCTATTGAATATTTTTTTTTTTTTTTTTTTGTAGTGAGTGGGAAGGTATTTCAACGTGGGAAGTGTTTTAGTTAAAAGTAATTTCTATTTATTTCAATGTTGAAGTAGTGTTTCAACATGGGTAGGAATTTATTTAGGAGAGAGTTTTACTCTGTAGGTTTTTAGTTGTTTTTTTTTTTTTTTTTTTTTTTTGGATAAACTTAAGGATTTAAAAAAAAAAAAAAAATTTTGATAGGAAGATAAACGTGAAAATGATTTTTTTTAAAGGAAAAAAAAAAAACAAAAAAAACAAAAAAACACAACAACAACAACAACAGCAACGTGGGGTTGTTTAACTTGTTTTTTTTTTTTTTTTTTTTTAAAGAAAAAAATAAACGTATAATTGCTTTAAAGAAGTGAGTTAGTGGGAGAGTGATCCTATTTTGTAAGAAATATTTTAGGCGAGAGTTAGAAATATATTTTTATAGTGTTATCCTCAAGTTTTGCTCCTACTTAAATGTAGGCTGTAGGGTTATTTTGGAACAAAATGTCCAGTCCAAACGGAAGAAACTTCTTAAATAGTAGTATAGATTAAATAAAAAATAAAAAGATACAAGGATTTAGAAAAGCTACAGGTTTTCTTATATGTTTAGAAGAAAATGGTAGTTTTCGGGAACTTTTGAAAAGGGATGTACAAATCAATAGGGAGTGTTTTTGTGTAATTTCATAATTTAGTGTATATATATATATATATATATTTTTTTTTTTTTTTTTTGAGAATCAAGACAAGAAAATATTATTAGCTAAGGCCACTCAAATCAGCCATGTATACAGAGTTAAGGTCTGGTGGTATTTCTTCCATCCAGATTGACAAATCAAGGGTAGAGGATGCACATCGTGCTAAGGCATGTGCTAGACGATTACAATGTCTCCTAACATGAGATAAACTAAGCGATGAAAACCGAGCCATGAGAACATGAATGTCTGCAATTAAATGACCATAGTGAGCCAGAGAATTGCTACCCTTTGCTAAAGATTTAATCAAAACTTCAGAGTCCCCTTCAAGAATGATGTTGTCGAAACCAAGCTCAACTATAAGCTCCAATGCTTTTCGTGCAGCCAAGACTTCCACCTCTATCACTGAACCGGGTAATGGTATTTGCTGAGTAAGAGAAGCCATGATCAGTCCATGACAGTTACAGATCACAACTCCCAAGCCAGCAAGTCCTTCTTCTGCAAATAACGCGCCATCGAAGTTGACTTTATAAGCACGTTGAACCGGTGCCTGCCAAGCCGCTACCTGATGGGGTCGTGGTTGTTGAAACTCAACGTTGCAAGAAGCTTTCTCCACAATCCGATCTTGAGAAAAATCAACTACCTAACCGAGTGAGAGTGCAGGCTTGCCCAAGCGCAAATTATTCCTTCGATTCCATAGAGTCCATAGCACAGCAGCAAAGAGATCGGGTTCCCTATTACCTGCAAAAATAAGCTCAAAAATATCAGTGAAAGAGGAGCACGCCTGGAGCGTGCTGTGATTCCATTGAGTTCGAGACCACCAAACGGGTTGCAAAGCTGGGCAACAGAACAAGGCATGAACTACATCTTCCTGGTGCAATTTGCAAGCATCACAGCAGCCATCAGTATAGGACTCTCTATTTTTATATTTCTATTAACATGGTTGGGAATGCTCAAGGGTCAAGACTCAAAACTTTTTGGATTGCTCATGGGTCTGTGAATACTGTGTATAGATTAGAAGTAGCGAGCAAGTTGACAAAGTTAATTTTAGCAAATAATTTTAAGTCTGACTAGGCTGACTTGGGATCTCTTTCAAAACAAAGCGTGAAAAGTGGAAAACCATGCCTAAAAATTTAGCAAAAGAGAAAGAGAAAAGGGCAACCCGTGTCCAAGAGAGGAACCTTTTCCATGTTTTGTTATCATCTCTGATTTCTTGCTAATTAGACTAATTAGTAATAGCCATGATGGCGAACCAGTTGACAATTATTGACGCACGTTACCTTTCCCCTGCTGTGGTCCTATAATGAAATCAAGAGGAGAAAACTTTGAAACGGGTCCCCAACAAGTGCAAACGGCCGTAAGTGGGGTCGGTAGCTTTTTAGACCACACTATTTCATTTCATCTGTAGAAATAGTAGTGCACTCCAGTACACACCACTCAGGTGGTCGTCTAGTTCTTTCAAAATTTGCCTTTGGACCACTACCTTTACCTTTTCCAATTCTGTTTGGAATTGTCATTCTTTCTTCTTTAGACTGTATAGTTTTTTCGTCCTAAACTGATCAAGGGTCCAGGTGATGTAAAACTCAAATTTTCATTCGATTCAACAACGCAATCGTATTAAAGTTAAATCACAAGAAGTAATAAACGGCATTAGTACAAATTATCAATGCCAAAAACATAATCACGTGAAATTTGGTGACTTGAAGGAAATTAATGTAGAGATCCCCTAAGGCCATGACCTATGTTGCCTTTCAGCTAAATTCTTTTGTTTAAAATTTCATTTTATCATGGTAATATTTTCTATAATAAATTTTGTGGAGGGATGAACTTGAACTCGGGCCGAGAACCAAAGGCCTAACAGATCTTACCTTAATAGATAGGTCCGGCCCAAAAAGGTAGATATGAGTAAAGAGGCCTGAGGAATAAAAGACAACTCCCAAAAACAAGTCCCGTGGAAGTCTGAGATAGCTACCATTACCAAGACTCCCTACCAAGGTAATAAGCAAGGCTCTTCCCATAGGGAACCACGGGTAACCAACTCCCCTCTAGACCAAGATACCACCGTCATCAAACTCGCCTTGGGAAACGCCCTAAAGAGATAAGGACCACAGAGGCAATCACCTCCGCATTAATGAGATGTTCTCAACCTAATCCCTTCCACATGAAATGCTAATTGACTGGCTTGAACAGTGAAAACACCCCCAAAAGTCTTATTTCGTGATGGATGAATGGCAGAGTAGAGGGGTGATGGGACAAGTATCCCCCGAATCCAACTGTAAACAATCTAGCTAGGGAGAGAAGGAAGGGGGGAAATGCCTATAAAAGGAGTGGAGGTGCAGTAGGAAAGGGGGTTCAGAAAAATAGAGGGAGAAGACTTAGAGAAGAACAAGAGAGAGAAAATTGTAATAGTAGAATAGGTCTAAGAGTTTTTAGCTTTCAATCCAATCCTTTGTACCTCGGGAAAGCAGTTTCTATATCAATAAACAAAATTTTTGTTCCTTATCACTTTGTAATCAGTTGTCTAGATCTCCCATTGTGGAATTTTTACCATTTTCCTTTTTATAAATTAATTGTGCAAGTCATCTACCTAGTCATTGCATTTACTAGTGTTCATTTTCGATGCTCGCAAATTTTAAATTAAAAGTCAAATTAAGCTCTTATCAATTCTGGGACATTTTCTAGGGTTCATACTTCTTTGTATTGGTTTAAGTAATTCGATCATTTGAATATTAAAATTTTAGAAAACGTAAATTAGTTTTCTTGTGAATTCAAGGAACATTTTTTATGTTTTAAGGGTTTACTCTTATGAATTCAAGGAAAATTTTAATATTCAAATGATCGAATTACGTAAACCAATACTAAGAAGTATGAACCCTAGAAAATGTCCCAGAATTGATAAGAGCTTATTTTGACTTTTAATTTAAAATTTGTGGGCGTCGAAAATGAACACTAGTAAATGCAGTGACTAGGTAGATGACTTGCACAATTAATTTAAAATATACGTATTTTATTTCTTATGTTTATCCTGCTACATCAGTTGATGCCATAACTCTATCTTTATTTGGTCTGATAGCTAACAAATGAGATGGTAGTAGTTCGGTGATGAAGACAACCAAGAAGTTCTTACAATGGGCAAATTCCTTCAGTTTCAATGTGATAACGAACAAGTACTACATCAAGTGCAACAAGCCCTTGTCACTATTTTTTCTTGGACAAAAACGTTAGAGGCAAGCTAACCACGACGACAATGGTTGACACGACAATTAGAATGAACATGCTCAGCCCGTTTGTGTTTATGGTCAATCTCAATAGACCTCTAGTCTATGAGGAAGGTCATAGTGAGGACAAAGACTATGCTCAAAGACATTTTTGGAGAAGGTTGCAAATTGAGGAACAAGAGCAAACCGAGATTAGGTTGGAGATAGCACTTTTGGAATTTGGAACAACAAGATTTTCGTATGAAGATGGACTTGCCATCCTTCTATGGTCATGTAAGAGTTGCTACCTATAAAGCTCTTTTTAAAATTTAGTTTTGAGGATGAAATCTCCCTACCTCTGCTTTAGGGTGACGAATCTTAAGGTGGAGATTCAATTGTCGATGTAATTCCCTTAAGCTAAGAGATATATATAATGGAGTCACCACTTAATTTAATTGAAAGGAACAATTAAGAAAACCTAATAATGTATCTTTTATTGATAATTTAAATAAGTACATGAATAATTGAAAAGTAAAAAGTTTTAGGCCTAAATAGTAAATACAATCTATGAAAGAGAAACGTACAAGGCTTAATTGCCTAGTTACAATCTAAAGAAAGTAAATAGAAAATTACAAGGGAAAAACCTAATTCACATCCCATAGACTAGGATCGGGAGCTAAGCTACCAGGTGGGAAGGTGTTAAGCATTCCATCCCACCCAACCTAAGTTTTTAATGAATAAAAACTATTCATACAGCATTGAAATAAAAACTACATAGTGTGCATGATGTATGAAAGCAATTCGCATGAAAAAAGAAATGAGGTTAGTATTGAACATGTTGCATATATAAGTTAGAAGATGACGTGAATAAGGAAATCCTAGATCAGTGGTGTCGGGGCGGTTTTTTTGCGCGTAGCCACGTGCCTTTGGAGGTGTGACTTTGCTAGGCCCGGATTTGTTTTGGGGAGGTCAACCCGGAACTTGACATTGGGCCGCATAGACCAATGGCTACCGGTGTATTTTTAAGCCTACAAAATAAATAAAACCCAAAGTCTTAGAATCATGATAATGGTTAAAATAAATAAATAATATACTTAGCATAATAGCTTTGATTAAATGGTGAGTTGATACGTTATTATTTTGTTTATTAAGTGATGTCCAATATTAGGAGATAATTAATTAGGTGTCAAATGTCCAATAATGGGATGGGTCCAATAGTCCATGTCTAGTTGCGGTTCATGGTTCATGTTCAACATGATAAGGTATGTCCGACAATGGTCCATGTCCAAATAATATATGTCCAATGGTAGTTCATGTCCAAATAATATATGTCCAAGGGTGGTTCATCGATTTATTAGTATGTATGTTTATTAATGAAGTATTAGTGAGATCATGTTCATTAGATAGTGAGATGATGTTAAAATAACTTGCATCCAGCAGTAAAATGATAATGAATAAAATATATTTAACAGTATAAATTTGAAGATAAAATATAATGACTTATCTTCATATTTTGCAGCTCCAGCCGTAGCATCAGTGGACTTAGCATTTCAGCAACTTTTAGACTTTGCAGCTCCAACCGTACAACACCAGTGGACATAACACTTCAGCAGCATGGTGAGGTGAATCCTTTCATGGTAACTTCATGTCTAAAAGAGAAAAATGGGTGCAACTGGAGGGAGAGAGAAAGTAAGTCCAGCCGTGTGCATAAGTTGGTTAAGTTTATCCCCTTTCATCATACACTTAAATGACTTTCCCCATGTAATACTCTTTTAGTTTTTAGTCAAATATAAGTGATATTGCCTTCCATAAGAAGGGCTTTTGATTTTATAAGTTTTTGCCTTTCACAAGAAAGGGCTTTTGAATAATAAGTTCTTAGAAGAGTGTTTGATATATTTTAAGATGTGTGGAGATGGTAAGGAATATGTATATATTGTGAGATATGGTGTTTGTAATATGTATGAGAATTATATGTAGATACTTTGTTGGACATGGATCTTGTATATGATACTTTGTGAGACATGGAGCTTAGAGATATATGAGAAGTATGTATGGGTATTTTGTGAGGAATGTGTTTTGTAAAGTAAATGGAAGTATGAGATAGATAAATGAGGGTTAAATGTAGTGCTGGGATTGTTTTTTTTGTATTATGACATTGGTTATGTTGCTTTCTAAGAAGGGGGATTTTGTATAAGAAATAAAGAATGAGATGGAGATGTGTTTTGGGCAGCAAAAATGATGAAGTTTCAATATAATGGAGTGTGAGAGAGATGGATAGTGTGTAATGGTATGGTGTAAGAGGTGTGATGTAATGGTGCTGTTATCTATGAAGAGATATTTTTGTAAGGGAGATGGAGAAGTGTAAAATATGTATTTTGCAGCAAAATGAGTGAGGTTTCAGAATTATTGAAGATTAGAGAGAGAGCTGAATCAGAGAGGGATCAGAGAGGGAGAGAGACCCCTTTGGCGTTTGGCTTGGTCCTCTTTATATAGGGTCAAGCATGTAACTAGATTAGAACTTAGTTGAAGGGAAATTTAGCAAATGAGGAAAAATCTTTGACAAAGTAAGTGGTCTTTTGTTTTTTAACCAAAAGAAGAAATTTTGAGACTTAAATGTTGCTGACACAGCTGGATGATGTCATGTGGATGGTGAGATAAGCTGATACTTGGCATTAAATTCATGATTTGACTAAAGATGGTGAGATAAGCTTTATGAGATTTTTCTAGTACCACAGCTGGAGCTACTGCAGAATGTGCTGGAACTGTTTCAGCTTCTGCAGAAGCTGTTTCTGCTTCTGCTGGAGCTGTCTGCAGCTTCCGCTGGAGCTATTTCTACTTCTGCAGAAGCTGTTGCAGCTTCCGTTGGAGCTGATGCAGCTTGTGCAGAAGCTGTTACAGCTTCTGTTGGAGCTGTTATTGGTATTTTCGGCTAAGTTTCCTCTCTTGAAAAATTATATGTTTAGTCCATATATAATTTTGGTAAGTAATAGACTAGTTGGTTGATGTTTGATGAAGTCTTAGAGATGTAAATATGGTCTTTTTGTATTTTAACCAAATTTTGGAGAGTAAGGAGAGCATTTAATGCTAGATATGAGATACTAATATATATTTAGCCATGTGCTTGGAATTGATTTATATGAAAATAATAATATAATTAATATGGAATGATATAATTATATTTTATGTAAAGAGCATGGGGAGTTTTATCATTTTAAGTGTTATGTGATACGAGGGGCTTACCAAATGTTACCTATTGCACACTGACCCGTCAGAGTTCAGGGAATTGGGGAAGACACGCCAAGCAACATGCTTTCCTTTATTAATTTTGAACTGGAGCTTTACTAAACATACTTCTTGGCCCTCCAAACCACGACTCCCAAAATTCTCCCGATGAGACTCATGGCTTGGATCATGAGCCAAAAATGAGATGATGTGCTATGAGCTTGAACCATGGGGTTTGACGCCTTTTTGTGTAAATATAGGCTCTTTTGGGCTTTTAAAAGAGATTTTCCCAAAATCCATGATAGTGTTGACGTGGTATGGATCGCCAATGAAATGAAACCATGTGGTGTGAAAAATTTGTCCTCAACAAGTGGCAGCTCCAAAAAATTTTTCCAGAGTGTTCCTCAAGAAGCATAAATTACACAATCTAATAAAAAGAAAATTTTATATATTGACAACAACAACAATAACAATAAAAAAACACGCAAATACATAAAGTTTTACAACATAAAACTTATGGATTTCAGTTGTGGTTGTTGTTAGTGTTACTGAACAGGGATGGACGGCAATGGCTGGGGAGAGTAAGTGAGTTTCTTATTTCCTTTTAGCCTTTAGGTTTGATTTAGTTTTAGTTTAAATTGTTTAATGACTTATGAATCCGCGAGGCACGGAGGATTTTTTAAAAAAAAAATATTTGTTGAATTAAAAACGTAATCGTGTTGGTGTTGGAGTAGTGATAGTCTTAGTCTGAGATGAGATTGATCTTGTAATGGGCTTTTCTATTGGCATTTGGTTTAGGCCTTGTTAGTGGTTTTATTATAAATATTTTTTTTTCCAGATTTTCATTCAAATTTTTTTTTTTTTTTTTTTGGTTCTTTCCATGGTTTTATAAACCAGTACGGTGAAAAAACCAGAAAAGGGACTGGTTACCAATTTTTTGGTCGAATCAAGATCCGACCGATAGTTGAACCGGTGACGTCATAAATAATATAATTAATAAAATTTTAAATTATATAAATAAAAATATAATAAGTTTATTACTAATAATATGATAGCAAAATGTAAAAACATAATATTTAGTGACACTTTCCGTGTAAATTTAATCAAATTTCCTTAGAATGGACAATCACATGTTTAATTATAATCATAAAAATAAAAAGTTTATTATATATATATATAATGAATTAATTGATGTTATATAAAAATTAAGTAACTTTTTAAGTTTATTCACTTAATTAACTAAAACTACTATTTTTTTCTAATCAAAATTATCGGAAAAAGAAAAATGAAAAGTAGTTGTACAATGAAAAAAGCTAAATTTACGTGACTTTGACCAATTAGTTGTATAATATATATATTATAATGTTTTTGAGGAAAAGTAGTCGTACAATGACAGTGTATCAGGTAAAGTAAAAACTAAAAGTAAAGCCGTAGTATAGGCTTAAAAGAATATAAAAGCATATGGTTTTTTTGCTTAAAAGACCCTAATATATTGTTAAGTTGCTCAAATTATGGACCAAAATTTAATTTTATTGGAATAAAAAAATTCAAAGTGTTCCTAAAATTTATTTTAAAGGTAGATAAATATAAAATTTTAAATTATTATGTATATATTTTTTTTTCAGGTCAAGGTGGTACTGGGACCACCCTGGCCATAAGGTGGCCCCACCCCTGTCCTAGATGCAATTCTACATGACATGTTAAATAAACCATGAAAAGCCTAATTGATCTAGATGGGATATGATCATGCATGGAAAACCTTAGCGTATATCTGGTATGCTGTAATAGCTCCTATAATAGAATAGTTATTTATATGTAATAGCAATTCGGTTATTTGATTGAATCTTTATTACATAGATTTGTTATTACATAGGAATAACTATTCTTTAAATTGAAAAATAGCTATTCCTCTTTAGTGTATATTGTATATAAAAGGTTTTAAAATTAATATATTTCTAAAAATATAATTTTTCCTTATACATCATCTTTTACAAGCTTTTCATATGTAACAACTTAACTTATGGATAGTAATAGTTATTTCATTATAATGTCTTCTATTCCAGTAATAAGATTATTATTCCTAATGTAATCTACATTTAGTAAATACCAAACGTGCCCTTAATTTATATAGCATGTGAAATTGTGAATAATTTGAATTAAAACATAAACTATTTTGGGTACTTAAGAGTTTATATTATCATAAAAAAAATGATGTATTTTGTTTATATTATTACTTATTTAGGCAAGATATTGGTAATTGAACGAATGATTAGTAGTTTAATTATTATTTGATTGTTTACATTGAAAAGACGTAGCTAATAGCATATTTTTAAAGCTGTCACTGTGATTGAGCAAAGAAGGAAGAAGTATATTATGCTTGGGGTTATATTTCCTCTTACTCACAGTTTTACTCACAGTTGAGTGGGTCTAATAGCCGATAAATCTTATTAACTGTGATTGGGAGGAAATATACCCCCAAAATATGGTATATTTTATGCAAAGAAGGCTATGAGCCTATGAAGATTAGCTTAGCAAAAAGGCCACGAGATAGAGCGATTGACTTTACAAAGAAATTACAAAACAAGATTGTGTGATATTTCCCCACTGTATCTTGATAGTGAAAACTGTGAAATCACAAGCTTAATCTTTTTGTCCCCAACCAAACCATAGTTGTCACTTGTCAATTGAGAACAAGTGCAATACCCTAGGTATTACATCTGATACAATTGATATGAATGGTTGAGATTTAAAGTTGCTTTTTGCAATTTTAAATCTCAACCATTCAATATAAAAAATAAGTAAAAGTAAAATAGTATA
The DNA here is from genome assembly GCA_030021035.2 of Notholithocarpus densiflorus. Classification (NCBI taxonomy): domain Eukaryota; kingdom Viridiplantae; phylum Streptophyta; class Magnoliopsida; order Fagales; family Fagaceae; genus Notholithocarpus; species Notholithocarpus densiflorus. The sequence continues at coordinate 6,427,975 of JARYZH020000011.1, forward strand.
AGTAAAAAAGTAAAAAAAAAAATTGTAAAGGAATTAAGTGAATTGCACGGTGTAATTACTTTTTAGCAATTGCACAAGATTTCAATCCCAAAGAAAAATGTACTTTTTTTCTTTGCTGGCTTTTAACAAAGATCTCAGTTAGATTTAGTGCCGGTTTGGATTCAGCTTTTAAGTCTACGTTTTGCATTTTCAGCGCTTTTTTTTTTTTTTTTTTTTTTTTTCAGCGCATAAACAGTAAAATCTGTCACATGATTTTACTGTTCAGAGACAAAATCACTGTAGCAGAACTGTAGCAGCACTGTTCATGTATTTAAAAATATTAAAAATAGATCCCACGGCACTATTTACACATTTAAAAATTATTTTACTACAGTGTTTTCAGTTTTTAATTTTCAGTTTTAGCAGCAATAAATTCAATCCAAACGGACCTTTACTCAAATAGCCTTGTTAGTGAAATCTGCAGACTGAAAAAGTGACTCGCAATGTGTCCTTGTTGAATGACTTTCTGACATAAACGCAAGCAACAGAAAACGCTAAATTACAAAGTTGTCCCCATAATATCACTTTGTGGACAACTTTATGCTTCCCCATCGGACCACAAAATTGAAAGAAAAATCTTTTCCTTTGAAAATCTTTTCATGGCTCTCAACTCTTTTGTGGGCAATGGTGCAGTTGTTCGGTTGTTCCACTTTCTTGGTCCCCTGGAAGAAAACTTTGAGTTTGAGTTTGAATTTTTTATTTTTTATTTTTGGAAGAGGCTCTTTACATCATTCTGTTGTCATTAATGTGGGTTTGTCATCATAGTTTTATCTGTTGAAATGAGTGGTAAAGAAAGAAAGAAAAAAGAAAAATGTATCTACTATTTAGTAAAAAGTGAAATTAAAATTGAATTAAACCAAAAAAAAAAAGGGGAAACTAAAAAAAGTAAATTAACTAGTATTTCAGCATTAGAGCACTAGTATCAGTTGTGCTATGCTAAATGCCTTTTTTTTTTTTTTTTTGAGAAGGCTAAATGACTTTTTATCACACTAAAACTTATTTTTTTCTATTTTACAATGGCATTTAACATTACATCATATATCGCATGTTCTATTCTTCAATATTACTAGCCTCATCAAACACACTTCGTGTGTACAATAAGACTCTTTTTTATTATTTTGAATTTAGTGTCATGATTTTTCATTATCCCAATTTTTGGATTATGACACTAAACCCCCAACAAATACCAAAATCATGTTGCTTTGAACTGGAAAAAAAAATTAAAAAAAAAAAAAATTCAGCACCCACAAACCAATCTTTTTTTATTTTAGAAAGCACAAACCAATCTCATAGTAAACAAACAAAATAAGGATATGGTAATTTGTTTTTTTGTTCTAAAGTGATTTTGTATGCCTTCCCAACCTTATTCCTCAGAGTTTTTATCAATTCGGCAAGATCAACTCTCCTGATCACCACCAGTTGATCGTTCTCCTCTGAGTTTCATAGAGTCCACGTCTGCATAGCAAATGAAAGATATATAAAAGTCTAGAATTTGACATATTAACAATTTAGTTTTTAATATGTGATTTCACAAGAAAATATTCAATGTAGTGGGCATATTTTATAAAAAAAAATTTAAAGATTCAATAACTTCTTCTTCTTTTTTCATTTTTTTTTTGAGAAGCAAAAAATTCAATAACTTGGTGACCTAACATGCAGATGAATTTAAATAGAAACTTTGTGTTAATCTTATGAGACACTTTGAAACAACATCATTCTAAATAGAAAGGATGCAAAAAATTTTGAAAAAAAAAAAAAGAATGAATGAAATTTCTAGATAGGCATTAATAGAAGCCAAAATAAAGAAGCATAAATGAAGGGGGAAAAAAAGATCTCATTTGTCATATTTTTCACAAAAAATTACATGCAAAATTATTGAATTAAAAAGAAAGAAAGAAAAGTTTGGCATCAAAGAAGAGAAATAAACAAATAGAAAATTGTCATGTGGCAAGAGAGAAACAAATGCAATATTTTAAAATGGCAATTGAATGTAAGAAATAGGAAAACTAATAAACAGGATAAGTAAAAGAAGAATATTTGCTTATATACTTATAAGGATAATCTTGGAAGTCAAGTAATCAAGTCTTTTGTTATTCTAGTGCAGTAATGTACTATCAGGGTTTTTTTTTTTTTTTAATATTTCCAGAAGAAGAAGAAGATGAAGAGGAAGGAGGATATAGCATGAAACTTAAATAAAATAAAATAAAAACCGGATAAGTAAAAGAAGTTAAAGAGAAGTTTAAAATTTTAAATTTGATAGTAAAGCAGTTTCTTAGGAGTTAAACATGGGGGAGTGGAATTCAAGCAATTTGTTAGGAGTATAATGTGGGAGTGGAATTCAAACGTGTTAGGGTTTTTTTTTTTTTTTTTTTTTTTTAGTTTAAATTAAATGTTTTTTAAATATTATATATGTAGTTCAAATTACTTTTATACACTCAATTATTTTTTGTTTAAAGTAGTGCTTAATAAATTTTAGGGGTATTTTAGACATTGTAAGAAAAGGATAACTAATTTTCTAAATCCTCTTAATATATAGAGATAGAGATATACAATACATTAAAATAACCTGAAAAAACCCTCCTACAATTGTGTTTTTTTAATAAAAAAACAAACACAAAACCTACAATACCACCTCACAATCCACCACCATCACAACCGCAAACTTACCACCACCAACCACTGGCCAAAATCAACCAACCACCACCACTAACTACCTCAACCACACCATCGCACACCCTTGGTGCGATGGTCACTCCACAAGTATAAGTGCTTGTGAGGTGCGGGGAGCAAAGGTCAGGATTCAAGTCTCTAAGTAGGAGTTTCACACACATATACACTTAGATTAGGTTAGAGTAGAATTTTAATCTTATATATATATATATAAATATATATATTTATATATATATAAAAACTACCTCAACCACAACCACCAAAATTAGCCCACCGCAAACTACCAAAATCGAATCAACTCAAACCATAAAATTGAAATTAAAAAAAAAAAAAAAAACCAGATTCAAATCAAAACTAGTTGGTAAGAGAGGCAGAAGATCGGCCGGTGGTGGGTTCTTTTTCAACACCCACTGCTTCAGACTGGAGGTGGTGCATTCAAATCGGTGGTTGCGGCTTCAAACCAAGGCTGAGATGGGTTTTAGACAATGATAATGTCATTTGGTCTAGGTTTGGTCGAAGTGGGAGGCAAAGAGAGGGAAGTAGGGAGAAAAGGGAAGAGAGAGAAAGAGAGAGAGTGATGGAATATGATAAAAAGACTGGGCTTGTTGGGGTGAATAAAAAATAATAAAATTTTTTAGAACATTATATAATGCCATTCTACTAGTAGAATGACATATTAGCATGTTTAATTTTTTTTTGAGATTTAGAACACTTCATGAAGCAAAAATTTTGGTATTTTAGTGTGTCAAATGTTAAAAATATAGTATTTGGCATATCTGATGCCAATGCTAATCATGAAACAATTGCATTCTTTCCATCTGCGCAAAAAAATAAAAAAAATAAATTGATTAGTTGATTCCGTTTATCTATACTACCATTTAAGGGACTTTTCTTGTTGGGATTCTTCAATTTTGATGTCTAAAATACTCTCAAATTTACCAGTTTGTAAAGCTAAAGTAATAGGGTTATATATAAAATTACTGATTTAAAAACTCCTACATTTTAGCTAAATTTTAAAAACATTTTCTTTTATCTCTAAAAAAAAAAAAACTATCCCACGTTCTATGATTCTATGCAAAAAAAACCTACCCAGCCTTTTTTTTTTTGTGTGGATAACTACACGTTTAAAAAGTCAAATAAAATACTAACGTTCAGATAAAAGTAAAATTACCACTCTCCAACAATCATAGGTTATTTAATTAATAATTCAATGAATAAAAAAACCTGCTCCAAGTTAATTTTTTATGTTCACGTTCTCCTCCCTCACTCTCAAAAATAGGTCCCACAACTATTTGTAATGCCAAAAATTTCATAAAAGACAACTTTGATCTTTGATGAGTCTCCACTCTCCACTCTCAACTTCCCACTACAAATCCTAAAATATAGCTTACCTCTTTAAAATTTAAAAATTAAAATACTCATTTCTACGTAAATAAAAACTTCTCACCACCAAGCAGTTTTCTCTATGTATTATTCTCTATATATTAAGAGGATTCTTAGTTATTGCCTTTTGTACTGTCAAAATTACCCCTCTAATGACAACACTACAAAATATACATACTACACTAAAAAAAAAAAAAAAAAAAAAAAAACCTAAGGGCATATATGGATATTTGAATATTTATTTTAGTAGAAATGGATCATATCCAAAAGAAATCCAAAAAATTTCAAATACCACATTTAAACCCACGTTCAACTTTTCCCTAAAAAAAATTTATTTTCAAATTTATCCAAAAAAAAAAAAAAAACCCAACTTCCAAATCTTTAACAAAACTTTCGGATAACTACTGCTAAAAAAAACTGAAGTTAAAAACAAATCCAAAAAATTTTAAATACCACTACTACATCCAAAATTTTATTAAAAAAAAAAAATACCATGTCCAAGCCCAACCCACGTTCATATTCATATATATATATATATATATATATATATATATATATATATATATATAAAAGAAAAACACGCTGATCTTTGACAAGTCTTCTCAAAAAAAAAAAAAAAAAAAAAAAATTTAATAAGAGTTTCAGATAACTACAACTACTAAAAAGATTGAAGGAAGTTAAAAATATGCAACACATGTATATGTTTTGAAATTCAAATTCATTAAATAAAATAAATTTAAAAAAAAAACCATGTTCAGATCTTTAACAAGAATTTCAGATTACTACTTACTAAAAAAACTGATGCCAATTTAAAAAATGATAATAATAGCTCTCCAACCTTTCAAGTTTCAAACATTACATTCTTAAAAAAAAAAAAAAAAAAAGTTTCAAACATTTAATTGAATAGAGAGGTTGATAGTAGTTTGTGGGCTATGGAGGATTCTTGGTTGGTGTTCATAGTGGCTTATTTGATGCGGTCATAAGCTTGTAATGGAGGCTCCTTTGGGATTCCATCATTGCACAACTATGGAAGTAGAATTTGAGTTCCAGCCAAGGGGGTTAATTGGTGGGTTGACTATTTAGAGGGATGGGTTTTTAGAGATTTTGTGTGTGTTTGTGTTTGTGTTTTTTTTTTTTTAACCTTTATTTTTTTGCTACTGGCTTTGAATTCATGTATATACATTTTATTTTATGTTATGTGTGTCATGTATTACATATTACAAAATCGAAAAGTTTGTGTTCAAGAGAAAATGAATTTGAGATAGAGAGGTTTGGTGATTTTTCTGTGTACAAGTTTCAGTTAGTAGATCAAAAAATCTGATTGGTGTCAATTTGGCTCACCGTGAACACTTACCATTACTTTTGTTTTATACGCACTTATTAACTTTATAATGTATATTCTTATTTGAAGGACTTGCCTAAGGGGATTGGTTGACCAAGATTATGACTTCAGATGGATTAAAGAAGAAGAAGAAGAATTACATAAGAAACTCTTATCTTTCCTACCATCTTCAAATGCATTTTTTTTTAATGAGAAAAGTTGAAGATCCCACTGAATATACATTTTACAGCCCTGAGGTAAGTCAATATGAAGAATTGTCATTTTGTTTGTTTTATTTTTTTGCTTAGTATATTTTTTTAAGTGATGTTGTATGTGATATTGAATTTGCAATTTGGTACTCTTTTTAGTGAAAATATATACAAGTAGTCAATTTAATGGAATGATGTAGCTAAGTTTTGGATTTCAGGCATTCAGAATTTGAGGCAACCCCAATGAAGAGGAAGAGTGCCTTAGAGAGTTTAAGGATCCATGGCTTGGAGCAAAAGTGGTATATATTAGCATATATTTGGTATTTTTTTTTCCTGTGGTCCTATTGGCAGTGCTATTTGTAAAATTATCTTAATTCTGTAGAAAATAATAGGTTGCAGTGGTTGAAGGCAACTACAACCTGTGCAATGTTTTTCATGTTTCATGTCTAATATTTGTGCGTAGATGCTCCAGAAGTGTAGAGCATTTTTTTCCCCTATTTTTTTTATGTTTAAAATTTCATTAATTTTAATTTGGGGTTTATACATATGTCGAATGAAGTTTATGTGTATGCCAATCACAAAAATTAATTGAAGTGCGTGATGAGATCTAGCACCAAAAACTAATCCCATCCACACTCCCCACATATTAACATGGCTTAAATTGCCTTTGCAATTACATCATTTAAGTTACTATTACAAAGTTAATAAATTTAGGGGGAATGTGCAAAATAACAGTGAAAATGAGTTGAATATAGTTAGTTAGGCAACGTTTGAAACAATAAAGGAAAGTAACATCTCGAGTTTTAGAAACTCGAGTCCCAAAGACTCGCTTTGCGAGTGTTTGGGGATTGAAAATGCCACATAGATCTTGAGTCTTTAAGACTCCAGTTCCATGCAAAAAAAATTTCCCCTATGGTGGCGTTTTTAAGCCTTACAGTGACGTTTTAAAGCCCTATAGCGGCGTTTTCCTGGAAATTTTTTTTTAATAAGTGATCACCCCATACCAGGTTTAGGGAGCCCTATAGTGGCGTTTTTAAACCCTATACTGACGTTTTAAAACCCTATAGCGGCATTTTTCTGCAATTTATGGAAATCGAGTCTTTAAAACTCGATTTTCATGTGGATTTTTTTTTCAAATCAGACCCATTATCTTACAAATCGAGACTTAAAAATTCGAGTTTTATCTTGGAACTCGAGTTTTAGACACTCGAGATGCTAGTTTTCAGTATTGTTTTGAAACGTGATAACTAACTAAATTTTTTGATATTTATTGTTATTTGGAAAGGGAGTTCATAAATTTAGCATTTACATATTAGGTGCTGTAAAATATTTGGAAGACTCAATAAAAGACGTTGCATCATAATCTTCTTCGTCGTACATTGTCATATATATATATATATATATATATATATAGGTGGATGGAGTTTTTAGAATACATTTTTATAATCCAAATATTGTTTACCTTATGAGTTCGTTGTATATTGTTTTAGTTATGTTATTGTACAAAAGCATATTATTTATGGACAAAAAACTAATCAATTAACAATCACATTATAAACAACACATTGAATGGATGAAATTTATGGAATATTAGCCTCATTGCACGCGCTTCGCGCGTGCATGAGGCTCTTTTTTTTGGGGTTTAGTATCATCAATTTCTATTTATTACAATTTGAGATTTAAGTGTATGTTTAATCATATTATATATTTGAAAATTACTGATACAACATGTGTTATGAGACTAGTTTCAAAAAATGAACACATCCGCACACAAAATAATTTCAATTTTTTTTCATTGTTCATTTTTTTAAATTAGCCTCATGATACTCCGTTGTATCAGTAATTCTCAAATGGACGATCAAAAAATAAAAGTAATTCTCAAATTGATAATACGATCGAACATACACTTAATGATACTAAGGAGCCGTTTGATAACGTTGTTTTAATAATGTTGTTTGTATTTTTTAAAATTATACATAAGTAAAAAAATGTGTAAAAATACATATAATTTTGTTTAAAATATGAAAAAGTATTTAAATACATGCGGCTAAATCTCCAAAAAGATACCAAACTCCCAAAAAGAAGAGCTCATGCACGCGCTAGTGTGAAGTAATTGATAAAGAGATGGGAAAGTACGTAGCACCTGCAAAAGAGAGCTTTTTCTCTAGTTTTATTTATTTACTTTTTGTTAAAGTCTATTCAAAAGAAAATATTCTTATTCTCAAAAAAAAAATTTATATTTATACTTGTAATCCAAATAAACTTATATAAAAATAAAAGTGGTAAAGAAAAAACAAATCTGTGAAGTATATTTTGAAAGCGTGGGGATTACAACTAAAACTTGCATCGTAAAAGGCCGAGTTTGATAAACTAAAACTTGGAATCATTTTTCGATTTGTTCCTATTACCCAAATCTGACTTAGATTAAACATCTATTCTTTGCGAGCGATGCTTTTGTTTCAAAATTATACTATTTGTTTTGTCTGGGCTCAAGTTATACATTAGAAAGTTTAAACAACTACCTGGCCTACTATCTCAAATTAATTTCAAATTAAACAGATATATATATATTTATATATATAAAAGTTCATATCTCAAATTAATTTCAAATTAAACAGATATATATAAGTTCAAATTTGCTAGCTTATCTGATATTTAAAAATAAAAATAAACATGTAGCTCTTATCCGAGTCCTACAAATAAAAACAAAAAAATTAGTATAATAGTAGCAAGTCTAAAAGCTAGTTGGTTTTCACTGTTCAGAAAAAATTCAAACCGCATAGCCACGTTGCTCTGCATCGCATTCCAGTTTCCACTTTCCAATACCACCTCGATAAACACTTCCACTCCCCAAGTTCAAACTTCAAATCCACAACAACAGCAACAACAGCCATTCTTCTTCTTCTTCTTCTTCTTCTTTTCACACCAAACTCACTCTCTGCAACTCCTCGTTGCCAAAACAACAAGAAAAAAAAATGCTTGTTCGGCTAACCCTCAGTGTAATACTAATTATCACTATCACAACTTTTCCACTATCTTCTTCTCTAACCCCAGACGGACTCTCTCTCCTAGCTCTCAAAGCCGCCATAGACTCCGACCCGACTCACGTCCTCGACTCCTGGTCCGACTCCGACCCAACCCCATGCCACTGGCCCGGCATTGTTTGCACTCGCAACCGCGTCACCACCCTTTTCCTCCCTAACAAGTCCTTCTCCGGCTACCTCCCCTCCGAACTCGGCTTCCTCAACTCGCTCCGCCGACTCACTCTCTCCCACAACAACTTCTCCAACACCATCCCTTCCCATCTCTTCAACGCCACAACTCTTCTCATCCTCGACCTCTCTCACAACTCTCTCTCAGGTCCAATCCCACCTCAAATCGCTTCCCTCAAAACCCTTCGCCACCTAGACTTGTCCTCCAATTCCCTCAATGGGTCTCTCCCTAGCTCTCTCTCCGACCTCCAAAACCTCACCGGAACTCTCAACTTGTCCTTCAACAAATTCTCCGGCGGAGTCCCAGCGTCTTACGGAAACTTTCCGGTGATGGTGAATTTGGATCTCCGGCATAATAATCTCACCGGCGAGATTCCTCAGGTTGGGTCTTTATTGAACCAGGGTCCCACTGCTTTCTCTGGAAACCCTAGTCTCTGTGGGTTTCCGTTAGCAACTCCATGTCCGGAAGCTCAAAACCCTAATGTTTTTAAAAGTCCCGAAGAGCCTCCGAGAAAACCAGAAAAACCTAACCCAAGTTTCAAGAAAGACGGTACTCCGAATTCCGTACGGGTCGTATCGGTCGTTTCGGTGGCGGTGGTGTGCGTTATTTCGGTTTCGGTTTTGGTTTCGGTGTTTGTGTTTCGGAGGAAATGGAAGGGCAGTGGTGGGGAGGGCAAAATGGGAAGAGAAAAGTTGGAGGAGTATGACGAGGGGTTCAGGAGTAATTTCGAAGAGGAGGAAGGGCAAAAGGGTAAATTCGTGGTGGTGGACGAGGAGGGGTTTAATTTGGAATTAGAGGATTTGTTGAGGGCATCGGCGTACGTTGTGGGAAAAAGTAGGAGTGGGATAGTGTATAAAGTGGTTTCTGGGAGAGGATCCAATGCGGCGGTGCCTACGGTTGTTGTGGCTGTTCGGCGATTGAGTGAAGCTGCTGATGCCACGTGGCGGTTCAAGGAGTTTGAGTCTGAGGTGGAGGCTATTGGTAGGGTCCAACACCCTAATATCGTACGGCTGAGAGCTTATTACTATGCAAATGATGAGAAGCTGTTGGTTAGTGATTATATTCGCAATGGGAGCTTGTACACTGCGCTACATGGTAACCATTCTCTTCCATGTTCTTTATGATAAGTGAATTTTAGTACGTACATGTAAGACTTCGTGTTTTATTGGTTTTGAGTTTTGACTCTGTAGTTGAAGTTTATTTTTTTATAAATTTTTTATTTACTTTCATTGTGTCATAAAAAAAATAATGTTAGCATATATGAATTAGTAAAATTTTGCTAATTTAACAATTGTGGAAAATGTTGTTAATTTATTTTATTTTATTTTTTATATATAAAATATTGGTCAAATTAAGGCATGTTTAGTAGACTGTAATAGGCATTGTAATATAATAGTTATTTTTATAGTTTAGTTATTCTTTAGTTCATTCTCCAAAAAAAAAAAAAAAAAGTTATTCTTTAGTTTGGTTATGTTTTTATTACAAGAAATAATCATTCTTTATTAATAACTATTCTTCAAAATGAGGAATAACTATTCATCTTTAAAAGGGTTGTATTAATTATTCTTTAGTAAGTGCAATAGTTTCAAAACTTAATATATTTTCAAATAAATAAACTTTCCATATACATCTAACAATTATAAAAATAAAAAATAATATATATCTCTCTTAAATTTAAAAAATAAATTTTTTTAAGGAGATATAATTATATGAATAAGATATTTCCTAAAATAAATCTTAAGTTTTATTCTAATGTTATAACTTACAACCAAACTTATGAATATGTGTAGTTATTACATTACAACACATTTTATTCATAGTAATAAAGATTACAATTCATATCGTAATTCTTATTCAGCGCACTAAACGTACCCTAAAGTTTCTAAAAATGGGAGTTGATAATTTTTTTAATTTCAAAAATACGATTCTTATAAAACATTGAGACAAGTTCCATATAAAGTTAAACAACATTTTACTTTAACAGAGTTGTGCATTTGATATAGCTTCATCTATAAATGAGAAAGTCCAGTGATGCAAGTTGTGGTAGTAGAAGAATTGTTTATAAATTAAGCAATTTTAAAAGATAGCTTTTTTGGAACTTCACTTGCTCTTATTAGGTACAACTTGGTCAAACTCAAAATCCCAACGCTTTTTTTTTTCTTAGCAAAATAATTTATAAAACAATCACACTTATTTTAGCAATGAAGATTTTTAATTTATTCTTCCTATATAATTCAAACAGAATTAAGTTGTGTCTTAAGACTCATCATGTGTTCACATGGTTAGTGGTTACCCAACAACTTAAAGTCAAAGTTCACAAGAGGAGTGGGATTAAATATTAGATTTGGCCTTTACTATGAGCACAATTGTTCAGTAGTGTACGCTTGTTTTATATCTCTCTCCTTTTAACATACTGAGTAGTACTGTGGTTCCACCTGTAAGAACCACTATTATTGTGTTTGAAAAATTAGATTTGGATTTGGATTTAAAATTAATAAATTTGAAATGCATTGATTTTAGGAGGAATTTCAAATCCAAGCACTTTAAAGGTTTAAAATCCTTGGTGGATTTATCAAATCCAAATCCTTTACTTTTTTAAATTGTCCAAACTAGATATTTGGATTTTAATCACCCAAAATTCATATCAAATGGCCAAATCATGTCATCCAAACGCAGGGACGGAACCATGTACAAGTAGAGGGGGGCTGTGGCCCTCCCAAATTTTTTTAAAATATTACTCCCTCCGTCCCACTTTGTTTGTCCTCTATTTCATTTTGGGATGTTCTAAAATATTGTTCTGTTTCTAAAAATAAAAGTTATTAGTTTACTAATGTTCCTATTATACCCCTAAGCCTCATTAAGAATAATTCTTTTTTAAAAAAACTGATAAATTTATTTAAGGGTAGTTTTGTAAATTTATACATTTTTATAAGACAGACAAGACAATAAATGATGTTCTCTTAAAATGTTTGACTTTTCAAACAGGACAAACAAAGTGGGACGGAGGGAGTAAATAATAGGTATATATTTAAGATTTTAGAAAATAAATCCATGAAAAATTATATTTACCCCTCTCAAGAAAATTATATTTGCCCCCCTCGACTTCGAATCCTATCCTAGTTCCGTCCCTGTCCAAACGCACCACTAGATATTTCAAAAGAATTTCTCCTGTGCCAAACTATTAGACAAATCCAATGTAAGATTGATGTTTGAATAAAAACAAAAGAAGTAAAAATACTAAACAAAGAGAAATGTTAACTTGTAAGGAATATTTGCAACATTTGCTAGAAATTATAATGTATTCCATGATTATGTATTCATGTTGTTTCTTTTTCCTCTGACTCTATATTTCCTTCTTTCTCTCCTGATGTGTCATTGTGTCTCGTGCTATTGCTCTCTAACATAAGCTATTGCTTTAACCAATTAACCCTGTAATCTTAAATTATATAAAATTTTTCCCCTTAAATTCTGTAATCATGGTATCCACCGTTGCTAGAATTTCATTTGCTTGGGGGTGATCGGATGTAGCTTAAGTTTGCTCTTTTAGGCTATGATTACATTGAGGTAAAATTGAGTTACTTTGGCAGACTAATGTACTTCTAATCACCTCTCATCTTTAGGTTTCATTGAATGTAAACGTAGCAGAATAGATTTAAGATAATGTGCATCATAGAGATCTTCATCAGTGTGTTCTGAACAAAACTTACAGTCAATAATTTGATATCCGGCATCTGCTGGGTTAACCATGATCTGATTGTTCACGTAAAAGAAATGGTCATTCATAAAACTGTCAGGAACAACTCTGAAATTTGAATCAATTTACAACTTCACTAATGCTTAACTTTTGAATATCTAAAACATTGAGTTAATGGGCCTCAATCTCAAATTCGTACGGTGTACTGCATAGTATTTTCAGTTGAGTTTTTATTTTTAACATAGCATTTGAATTATTTTCTTGTACAAATCAAAATGATCTGCAGTATTTTCATTCAATGGAATTATAGCAAGTTGTTACCATTGTCTGTGATGAGCAATGATGATGAATGTATAACTGCATGATTATACTGAGGTGTCCAAGTTAAAATTTTATTTTGACAGCTACCATTTAAAAACCTATTAGTAAGCAATGGTAATGGGATCAGTTGTCATTTTGAACCTTATAGTGTTGATTTTTCTTTCTCCTTTATATTCTGTTTTGAGCTGATGATAAATATTCCACATGATTTTGGGCCTTTTGTGGTTCTTAGTGCTTGTGCACCAGACGAATGAAACTCTTTCAAAGTGTTCTGTCTGATAGCTTGGTTTTGGTACACCTGTTGGTATCATTCTTTTGTATTCTTTTGGTACACCTGAGGCGTATGTCAAAACCTGTACTGGTGTGGTCCTGTTGATCATTCTTAAAGATACAAGACCTTTTTTTTTTTTTTGAGAATCATAAAGATACAAGACCTAAATGTAATTGATAGACCCCATTTTGGGTGACTTTAAATCGCATGGTTTTCCATTCAGTCAATATTCATTGGTGACATGTAGCAAAAATATGGACCATGGGCAACAGTTATCTTCTTGTGATTTAAAGCTGCATTTCACGCGACTAATGGTTGCTATCCTGTTTGTTCACAGATAGATAAAATATTTGTTATTCTACTAGATCAATGACACATGTTTCATATATTGCACATACAACAAGCAATTATTGTGTCCTTGTTAAAACTTGTCATATTGTGGCATAATTAGTGGCTTTTTCCCTAACTTTGGTTAATGGATGTTGTAATTTGTGACCATCATTATTTGTGAGTATTGTAATGATGATGTTTTCTCCACGGTGTTAAATAATTGCAGGCGGTCCTGGTCCTTCCAATTCTTTGCCTCCGCTTACATGGGCAACAAGGTTAAAAATTGCTCAAGGAACAGCTAGAGGTTTAATGTACATCCATGAGTTTAGCCCCCGAAAATATGTTCATGGCAACATAAAATCAACAAAAATCCTTCTCGATGATAACCTCCAGCCTTACATTTCCGGTTTTGGACTCACCCGTCTTGTTTCAAGTACCTCTAGATTTACCAATTCATCATCCAAAAAGGAGAACTCTAACCAAACCATCTTTACCTCTTCATTAGATTCAAGAATTTCAGCTTCCTCTAACATGTACTTGGCACCTGAGGTTCGAATGCCTGGCAACAAGTTCACTCAGAAATGTGATGTTTACTCTTTTGGTATTGTGATGTTGGAGATGTTGACTGGTAGGCTGCCAGATGCAGGACCAGAAAACAATGGTAAGATGCTAGAGAGTTTTGTGAGGAAAGCATTTCGAGAAGAACACCCCCTATCTGAGGTTATAGACCCAGCACTTCTGCCTGAAGTGTATGCAAAGAAGCAAGTTGTTGTAGCATTTCATATTGCACTAAATTGCACTGAACTTGATCCCGAGATGCGGCCTAGGATGCGAACAGTTTCAGAGAGTCTTGATCGTATAAAATCACAGTGAAGAAAGTGAAGAACATTGTAGAATTTTGGTTCTTGTTGCTGATTTTTGATGTTGAAGGTGTTTGGTTTGTTAGCAGTCCATGGTTGGAGGGGCATTTGGGTGTATATTTTCCCGAAAATGTTTTTGTAAGCCAAAATGCGTTGAGATTCTCCTGAAATATGGAGAATGTGCGGGGGAGTTAATTCCAAACACTATTCCTAGCAGGCTTGCAATGAATGTGTATCAATCCAGCCAATTTGTAATTAATGTTTCAGGATATTTGAACCTTGATCTCGTCTAATTCGTGTTCCATAGTGCTTATGTATGTGTTCATCTCGAGCTTTTGACAATCCAAGCTGCAAATGCTCCTGCGTAGTGTATACAAGCCTTACAACAAAATGGTTTAAGTAAATATCCCAATAGCGCAATAGTAACAGTATCTATCTTTGTCCAATGTCTGAAGTTCCAATCTCACATTTCCTTTTAACTATCTATCTATCCCAAAAGAAAAATAAAAAATATAAAAAATAATTTACCAATATTTTTGAATGTCAATATTCGTCAAGCTATTGGGTTCTTAGCTAATTTCGTTTACGGCTAGAAAACTTTTATTGATGTTATCACCGTGCCTCCGTTGAGTTTGTTTTCCTGAAATTTTTTTTTCTTATATTTAGTTGTAATTAAGAAAATGAGCTTAAAAAACATTTTGAGATATTTGATTTGCACAAATATTCATTAACGTTTCATATAAGCGATAGTGGTGAAGGTTATAATAGTGGCATCAGATGTGGCTTATTATTGCCCCACCTTTCTTTAAAAGTTACTATGACTTTTGAGTAGAGTTGTGGTGTGCTTTTTGTGTTAGAATCCCTTTCCCTCTCTCGTGTGTGTGTTTGTTTCTCACAAAAAAAGATGTGGCTTATTATTTTTGTTTCCTTTTTTATATTATTTTTCGTTGATTTTGGAAAAAGTTATTTATTGATCAAAATTTCAGCTGCATCAATCAAATTATTTTCTTAAAATATTTTCTGCCAAAACAAGGAAAATATTTAAGTTCTTGTCCTCTGGAACACTTAAAAAAAAACTTTTTCATAGCACATGAAATTATATGTTCCCCGGCCGTACTTTAATACAGCTTCACCTAAGACAATTTCGGTCACTGCATTACGTTTAAAACTAGAAGGATTTTTTTTTTTTTTTTTTTGAGAGGGAGAGTTTTAACTTATGGCTTCTGATATATACTAATTGATTTTTGGTATAGACTAGTGATGATGCACAAAAATCGTCAGTGAGTTGATCGTCTACATGCATGTCAATTGCGTACTTGAAGAATAAAAGGGTGAAGAACCTACAGAGAGCACTGGTGGGGTGTTGGCCAAAGACTTGCTGAAGGTTAAGTTAGTGATAGAAGAATCTCCAAGAGCTCAGTAGTGTGAGAGTTGAGAAATTTCACTTACCTTAGGGGAGAGGAGGTCTGGTGTTTATATAGTAGTGCAGAGCTGATTGAAACACTCTTGAAATACGGGATCTTTCCTTGTGAAGAAGATTTGGAGTTAAGACCCCGAGATCTTAGGGCTTCCCTTTCCATATGGGGAAGATCCAAACGTGTAGTAGGGTTTTCGTGGTGTGCAAGTTATTTCCATATAGGGATGTATAAGTGGGGATCACACAAGAGTTTGTGGGGCCCAATGTACTCAACTATCGGTATGCATAGCCATCTGTCTAGTTCATGCTAGCCATCTGTCACATCCATCCGTTGAGTCCCTTCATCTCTCCTGTTGTGCCATACCTCCAATCCATCCGTTGACCTTTATGCATGCCACACGTTGGGACCAAGTAGGAATGGCAATGGGTCGAGTTCGGGTTGGGTTTTTCCATACCCGGACCCGGCCCGTTTATTAAACGGATTTTTTTTCTTAACCCCGAACCTGCCCCATCGGGCCTCCGCGGGCCCCGTCCCCTCATGCCTAGCCAAGCCCAAAATCAGAACCACAAACTTCCATTTATGATTTTTTATGCCCAAAATCACAAACACAAACACAAATCCAAACACGATCATAAACATAAACACAGAAATCCCAAACACAAATGTCAGATATGTGATTTTCCCTTTCAAAATCACAAACCAAACACAAATTTTAGATTTATGATTTTCCCTTTCAAAATCACAAACACAAACACAAACTCACATTGAGACGAATTGAACCCAGAAAAAAAAAGAAAAAAATGGAGATCGAGGTGGAGCGAGGCCGTGAGGCCATGGGTGAAGAAGATGAGAGGGGCAGAGGGCTGTGTTTTAGTGTGAGATCGGCGACGGTGAGGACGAAACGGAGTTGAGAGAGTAGAGAGCTGTGCCTGACAGCCTGTGCTTGACTGCTTGTGGGCTTGTGGCCGTGTGAGTGAGAGAGCTGAGAGATGAAGAGGGAGAGGCAGTCGCGTGAGACAGTGAGTGAGAGAGCTGAGACAGAGTGAGTGAGATTGTGAGCTGGAGATGAGAGGCGGAGGTGTGCTAAAGAGATGAGAGGTGGATGTGTGAGGCTGTGAGGTGAAATGAAATGAGGGTGAGGAGGGACTGAGGGAGGCGTGAGCTGCTGTTGAAAAAATGAGGGACTTAGGGTTAGTAATAGCTATATATAGGGGGTTTTTTGTAATTTCAGGGTAACCAGGTTATATCCGGGCCGTGTTTCAGATTTTTTTTTTTTATAAAACCCGGACCCGCTTTGGGTTTTTTTTTTTTTTTTAAAAAGAAACCCATAGCCGACCCTATTCCTAATCGGATTGGGTAAAACCCGGCCCGTTAAGGTCGGGTCGGGCTGGGTACCCGTGGGTCGGGCAAAAATTGCCATCCCTAAGACCAAGGGACTAGTACCCGACAGGTCACAATGAAGTTGATGGTCGCTCTGAGATGATCATACTGTCAAGACCTTATAGAGGCGAAGTGAGGCGTATATCTCGATGAATCATCAGGTGGCTTGTTTTCATCCTGACGGGTTGAAGAGTTAAGAAAATATTTATGTTGAAAATATCCTTATCAGCTGCCCCCTACTTTGTTGTTCGTCGGGGTTGTCGATGGACCTCAGGGTATATCAGACTATTTGTGGTCATTAATGATCTCGTTTTGGGGTTCGTGCCATTTATAGGGGCAAAAGGGTCTTTGACTAGAGCTAGGTGACACGTGGCAACCTCTGAGTGGGTGATATGAACAGTCGCGTTGCTTCATTTCTGGCACCTCTTCGCTCTATAAATAGCCCAATCCCTTTACTAACCTTTTCGTTTATTCATTTTACTTTCTCGACTCAAATGGAGCTCTTTGTTCATTCGTCGATGAGCTCATTCGTCGCTCTCTAGAGTTATGCGTCTAGCCTTCCTTTCTATTGTCGGTTTTCCACCAAGTAAGTCCTCTTTCTTCCCTTTTCCTTTACGCTCTCTTATTTTCTATCCATATTCTCAACTTAAATAGTCGTCGGTCTAGTCCCTAGTTCTCGTGTGAGTAGCTATTTAGCATTCCTTCATCGCTTGTAGGTGAAAGGATGTCAAGTGATAGTGAAGCGATGAGTGAGCAGTTGTTGTTTGCCTATCTGGTAGCGGGTGATGATGAGGTCTATCCGTCGGGATACGAACCTATGGTGGAGGATCCAACTGGTTTCTAATAGAGGGAATCTTCGTCCCATTCTTCTTAGGAAGAGGAAGAGAAAGGAGAAGAGGAGGAGGAAGAGGAAGAGGGAGAGGAAGAGACTACTAGCCCATTGAGACAGTGCTATAGGTCATTCATCCTTCCCCGGATTTGGTCAGTGAACGATTTTATTCCAAAAATGTTGAATGATGTTTTTGGTAGGCTTCGTCCACGATATCAAATTCCCGATGACATACCTCTAAGGATGGCGAAAAAGGGGGAAAAGTGTTATTTGGGAAGGACTGCAAATGTCAGCTTCTATGAAGTTGCGTTTATTGTAGGGTTAAGGCTGCCCCTCACCGAGCTGCACTGTCGGCTGCGGATTACCTAGGCGTATCCGTTTGCCAAATTGCTCCAAATACTTGGAGGATATTCCTTGGGGTAGAAGTGTTGTGGGGTCAAATGAGTGGGGGTTGTCATAGCCTTACCCTTGATGAATTCTTTTATTGCTATAAACCCTAGCAAATTGTGGTGTCGAAGGGATTTTTTAACTTCGTAGTTCGTAAACTAACGTTGAAGTTAGTGTCAAAGATGCCTGACTCCAATTTCAGAGATGGATCTAGGGAAAAAGAGATCGTTAGGGGTGTAGACATCGCATTTTGTACCCTTTACGACTCGGGCCCCCGTTCCTCAATGATGGTAAAATTCTAAAGCCCAAGGTTGGTTCAGGGCCTGATCAAACTCTTATTGACTTGAGGAAGATTTTTATGAAAAATATAACTCTTTTATGAGCTAAATAAAACTATTTTTGGAAAATAAGGCCATGGAAACCCTAGGGCATGTGTATGCAGACACAAGTATGCATATGCATGCTCTAGATCTGCGAACACATACACGAGCATGCGTATGCATCTAGGCTTCCAAAAACTATGAAAGACAAGTTTTTTTGCATTAAAATTGAGGTTTGGAATGAATCCCACATCGTCTAGGAGTCCCCCATTTTCTCAATATAAAAGCCATACATGGTACCTTTTTAACACACACAGAAAATCCTAAGGGAAAACCTAAGATTCATTAGAAATAGTGAATCAAAGAGGGAGCTTTTCACAAAACATTTTCAAGTCAATTTTCTTTTGATTGGGACCTTTTCTGGTCTTGATATTTGAGTTTTGAAGTTTACTGATCAATTTTGTTTGGTTGTGAATAGATTTGACTAAGGGGAACAGTCAAAATCAAGCCAAAGAGCTTTGTTTTGAGGTATAAGTTCTAAACCTTCCTCTTCATTTCCTTGCTTTTTTCTTATTTTCATCCTTCTGTCTTCTTTATATTCCTTGTTTCTTTATGTTATAATATGTCTGCTTAGCTTAGGTTTTCTTGGTTTTATCGTTTAAAGCATGTTAGGTTGTTAGATTCTTTGTTTTAAGTTTCTGCTCTGCTTTTTGTTCTTGCTGTTTATGGGTTAGGGTTTTAGGCGTGTATGCGTACCATGCTTCTTGCATGCGTACGCATACTCAAAGTATGCATACACATACAATTGGGTTGCATACGCAGACCCTATGTATGCGTACGCGCACTCAAGCCCAGAACCCTAATTCTACATATTCTGCTTCTGTTTCTTTATTTTATTTGTCTAAAATGTCTCTGTTCTAGCTTATTTTCACACGTATATGTTTCTGTTTCTCTGTTTATTTGTTTGTTTGTCCTTAACATGTTAGATTAGGGTTCCTTCTTTATGTTTTCTTTGTTTTGCCATGAACATGCATATGATATGATCATGCATTGATGCATAGGTGTTGTGATGCAGTGAGGTAAATGAGGTAAGTCATGCATTCACATGAATATGCATTTTGGATGAGTATGTTTGCTTGATGCTTTAATACCATGCTTAGATGTTTGGGCTACATTTTGATGTTAATATCTTGCTATCATTTTTCTGCCCTTGTGATATCTTGTTTGTTTGTTGCCTTGGATGAGATAATATGATATGCATGATAGATGTATGCTAGGTTTGATATGAGTTGCCATGAAAGATGTATGCTAGGGTTTTTTGGGATGATTGATGCCATGTTGTATGCTTAGATGTATGCTAGTGTGTGTGTGAGTTTAAGATGCAATGTTGAACATGCCTTTAATAAGATTAAGACGTAAGACACAATGAGTGGAAGCTGGCCCATGGGTTGCCTAGGGTTGGGTGCCTAACACCTTCCCATCCCCATGCTTAAAACTCCGAACCCATACTCTGGTAGTAAGATCAGGCCTTCCTTGTAAGGGTTATATATATGGTTCCTAGACCTAAACTAGATGGCGACTCCGTTTTCTTTTCTTCACCTCGGTCCACTCGGTTAAGGTGTACTCCCCTAAAAGCCCAAAAGGCGCATTATGCCCATAGGAGGTGAAGAAGGCTGCGACTACTCGAGCTCAAACCAGCGGATCGACTACCCCCCTATCCAATGTCGGCCAAAAAAGGAAGAACACGGGCGACGGTGAACGATCGGCCAAGAAGGCGTCGAATCCCCCTATTTGTTTGGACCAAGTGGGTACTTCCAAGAAGACCCCTGAGCTATTGCGCCATGGCGTGGGTAAGGGTCTCATAACCTCTCAAGGCCCTATCGCCCCTCCAACTATCACCCTGTTGGTGAGGAATAAATAGCACATTGTCGAGACGATCCAATCAATCATAAAGGACGAGGACCTCGACGAGTGCTCCAAGCATGAGATAGAGTTCTTGGGGGAATCTGGTCTCTTCGACCTGATGAGGGTAAGATGTCATTTTATTTGTTCCTTTTCCTTATATGTATCTCAAGTCTAATCAGCCGTCGCCTTTCTTTCAGGCTTTGGTAAGGATGCGGGCCCTTTAAATTAGGCGTTTTGCTCAAGAGGCGGTGGTCAAGTGCCTCAAGACCCATCTGGCAACTGAGGGAGACCAGATTAAGGAGTATAAGGAACCCATCCATCTCCTTAATAGAGAGGTCAACACCCAGAAGGCCAAAGTGACCCAGCTAGAGGGAATTGCTTGTCGGGTAGAGGAGTTGACTAAAGCCAACACCAACCTGACAACTGAATTGACCGCTTTTCATGAGCAGGTTGACAAGGTCAAAGCCAAAACCATTGAGGAGTTTAAAGATTCCTAACCCTATATTGACTAGTTGGGTGGCCAGTACGGTGAAGGCTTGGAGGCCTTCTGCAAGCAGGTCGTCCTCCTTTTCCCTAGTTTAGACTTCTCTCAAATCCATATCGATACTACAGTCCCAATGACTCTTGGTGGAGGTGATGTGATTATCAAGATTGATGATGAGGGAATCGACGAATGAGTGGAGGGGGAGAAAGTTGGTCCGATTGAAGGGGAGGCCGACGGGTGGACTACCACCGAAGGCCCAACCGTGCCTAACGCTCCTCCAGCCTGATCAATTTATATTTTAAGCCCTTTTTTCTTCTTTCTTTTTTGTATGTTCAAAATAATTTGAAAACAATTTAGGTGTCCTGTTTTTTATACCTTCATTGGGCTTGACGAGGTTTTATTTATATATCCATGTTTTTTGCACATATTTTTTATGCATGAATGTGCGTGATGAATGAGTGATGTATCCATCGACCTTAAGCGCGCTGTTGAACGAGCGACATATCCGTCGGCTTTTAGATGCCTTATTGAGCATTTCATGTACCCGTAAGCTTTATATGCCTAGCTTAATTATATGTTGTATTCATCGACTTAGGTTCATACCATAGGAAGGATTTAGAAATTTAAGGACTAGGCACTCGTCGGTGTCCTCGGTCGTTGGTCTATCCCATAGGTAGGACTTGGAAATTTATGAAGGACCAGGCACCCGTCGATGTCCTTGATCGTCAGTCCATCCCGAAGGTAGGACTTAGAAATTTTTTTTAAGGACTAGGCACCCGTTGGTGTCCATGGTCATCAGTCCATTTCGAAGGTAGGACTTAGAAACTTATGAAGAACCAGGCACCCGTTGGTGCCCTTGGTCGTCAGTCCATCCTGAAGGTAAGACTTGGAAACTTATGAAGGACCAGGCACCTGTCTGTGTCCTTGGTCGTTAGTCCATCCTATGGGTAGGACTTGGAAATTTATGAAGGACCAGGCACCTGTTAGTGTCCTTGATCGTCGGTTCATCCCGAAGGTAGGGCTTAGATTTTTTTTAAAAAGATTTTCCTTGTTGTAGATAGATAATTCTTCAAGAATAATTCCTCTTATTAAAAATAATCCGAATATATGAAAAATGTAGATAAATTGCCCGATGAGTTTACTTAGCAAAAATTAAACAATCGAGAAACTCAACAGTCTACTTAACGAAATTTAAAGGAAAAACGATAACATAGTTTGTAGTTTATGCGCTATTGGTTGTATCTCCTTAAGTGCTCAACATTCCAAGGGTGATGGAGCTTTTTTCCGTCGAGAATTTCTAGGTGGTAGGTGCCCCTTCTATAGTAGTCGACGATCCGGTGGGATCCTTCCCAATTGGGGCCTAGCTTGCCCTATGTGGGATCTTTGGTGGCTGTTGTTACCTTCCTTAGGACAAGGTCCCCGACTTTGAAGTGCCGAGGCTTGACCTTGGTGTTGTAATGCTAGGCCATGAGGTCCTGGTAACGGGCTATCCGCTGTTCAGCCGTCACCCTGACTTCATCCAGTAGGTCTAACTATAGGCATATTCCTTCTTCGTTCCTCCCTTCGTCATGGTGAGCTACCTTGTAGCTAGCAGGCCCTACTTCTACTAGAATGACGACTTCATTTCCAAATGCAAGGTAGAAGGGTGTTTCACCTATGGGTGTTCGAACCGTCGTCCTATATGCCCACAAGATGCTTGGCAGTTCACTGGCCATATCCCCTTTGCCCCCTCAAGCCAAGTCTTGATTATCTTGAACAAGAATCAGTTTGTAAACTCAACTGTCTGTTGGCTTGTAGGTAGGCGGGTCAAGAGTAGTGGTTTCTGATCCCTAACTGTTGGTAGAAGTCTCTGAATGCGACGTTGTCAAACTGCTTTCAATTGTTAGAGACAAAAACCCTAGGGATCTTAAAGTGGCAAACGATGCTTTTCTAGACAAAGTTTCAGACATTCTTCTCGGTGATGGTAGCCAAGGGTTCTACCTCTACCCATTTTGTGAAGTAATCGATTCCTATGACGAGGAACTTGAACTGCTGTATCGCCATAGGGAAAGGTCCCATGATGTCGAGTCCCCACTAAGTGAAGGGCCACAGAGCGTTCATCGAAGTGAGCTGTTCCAACGGTTTCCGTATAATGTTACTGAAGTGTCAGCACTTGTCACACGCCTTCACATAAGATTGGGTGTCCTTCTACATGATAGGCTAATAGTATCCTGCTTGTATGAGCTTGTGAACCCAATGACTGCGCCCTTTAATGGTTTTCACATACTCCCTCATGAACTTCCCTCATGACGTAGTCTTTCTCATCGGGAACTAGGCACCTCAGATACGGGCGAGAGAAGCCTCTTTTGTAGAGCACATCTCCTATCAGTACAAAACGCGATGCCTACACCTTCAGCCTTTGGGAAGCATTGCGTTCTTCTGTAAGCATTCCATTTTTGAGGTAGGAGATCATTGGAGTCATCCAGTCGACTCCTGTTTGGATTACCTATACATCTAATTTATCAATGGCAGGTGAATATTGGATGAAGGATAGTACCTGACTATTGATGGTCATGTATTCTGCGGATGCTGCCTTGGCTAGACAGTCAGCTTGCTTATTTTCTTCCTTTAGGATCTGCATGAATTTCACCAAAAAATTCTAATTTACCTATTCTCTTACTAGACTTAGGTACTTTTTCATCTGTTCCCCTTAGGCCTCGTAGTATCCGTTAACATGCCCGACGATGACTTGGGAGTCACTATATATAATTGCTAACAATGCCCCTGCTGATTTAACCAAGTCAAGGCCCGTTAGGACCGCTTTGTACTCAGCTTCATTATTGGTCATTGGGAATTGGAGGCAGACCGTACATTCTATCAAGTCCCCTTTTGGGGATCGTAGGATAACTCCAATTCCTCTGGCATGTTGGTTGGATGACTCGTTCGTCCAGACCATCCATGGGGTTGCCCCTTGCCTTTATCCTCCTTCGTTGTGAATTTAGCAACAAAGTTAGCCAAAGCCTGGGCTTTAATCGCAGTTCTTGGATGGTATTGCACGTTGAACTCAGTTAGCTCTGTCGCCCACAAAACCAATCGTCCGGTTGCCTCCAGATTGTTCATCATTTTTCGTAGAGGTTTGTTGGTTTGGACCACTATAGTGTGTGCTTGGAAGTACAGCCTGAGTTTGCGGGTAGCTGTAATTAGAGCAAAAGCCAATCTCTCCATGGGGACCTTGCTTCTATGCCTCTAAGTGCTCGAATAGTGTAGTATATGGGTAAGAGCTGAGCTGACAGCCATGGGGGATACGGCCCGGTAGAGGAAGAGCTCTTCATTGGGCTTGGATGTATTGAGTAATGGTAGAGACGTAAGGTACGCCTTCATCTCCTCGAAGGCTTTCTGGCATTCGTCGGTCCACTCAAAGGCCTTCTGCAGTGTCTTGAAGAAAGGTAAACATTTGTTCGTCGCTTGAGAGACGAACCTGTTAAGGGTAGCAACCCTTTCGTTCAAACTCTGCACCTCTTTAATGTTCTTCGGAGGTGACATTTCCAATATGGCTTGAATTTTGTCTGGTTGGCCTTGACACCCCGCTGGGACACCATGAAGCCAAAAAGCTTTCCCGATGATACTCCAAACACACACTTACTGGGATTAAGCTTCATGTTATAGAGGTGAAGGGTTTCAAATGTCTCCCAAAGGTCGTCAAGGTGGTGATCTTCCCTCTTATTCTTTACCAACATGTCATCTACGTATACCTCAACGTTTCGTCTAATCTGTTGGACAAAAATTTTGTTCACAAGTCTTTGGTACATCGCTCCCGCATACTTCAACTCAAATGGCATGACCTTATAACAAAAAAGCCCTTGGCTTATGATAAATGAAGTCTTCTCTTGGTCAAACTCATCCAACCTAATCTGATTGTAGCCATGAAACTTAATAACTGGTGCCCAGCCGTCGAGTCTACAAGGAGGTCAATTTGCGGGAGTGGGTAACTGTCCTTCGGGCAGGCTTTATTTTGGTCAATGAAGTCAACACACATCATCCACTTGCCATTCGCCTTTTTGACCATTATTACATTGGCCAACCAATCAAGATAGTAGGCCTCTCTGATGAAGCCTACTTCCAACAGCTTGTGGACCTCCTCAACTATGGCTCTGTCCCTTTCTTAGGTGAAGACTTTCTTCTTCTGCCTGACGGGAGGGAAGGATGAAGAGACGTTTAGCTAATGAACCATAATACTTGGATCGATTCCTGGCATGTCCTTATGGCTCCAAGCAAAGATGTCTAGATTATTCTTTAGGAAGAAGGTGAGCTCCTTGCAGACCAAAGGGCTGGCTTGTGTGCCGATACGAGAAATCCGGTCCGAGTGGTCGTTATCTAGAAAGATATCTTCCAAGGCTTCTGTCGGTTCTACCGTCATTGTGGACACAAGGGGGGAGTCGCCACCTAGTTTTTGTAATGGTCTAGGAACCATATATATAGCGTCCTTTACGAGGAAGGACCTTTGATCTTACTACCAGAGTATGGGTTCGGAGTTTAGGTATGTTCTTGGGAAGGTGTTAGACACCCAAGGTCGCCTAACCCTATGGTTGGCCTCCCATCATTGTATCTTAATCTTAACCTTATTAAAAACCAATTCAACACTTGTATCCTAACTCACACATAAACAACATGGTGTTATTCATCCCGAAACATATATCTATCCATAAAAGCAATAAAGAGCCAAACACATATGAGAAACCCTAGCATGTGAAACCCTATCATACATCTCAAGACAAGGCAGCAACCCAAACATGGCAGCAAAGCAAATCATATCATAAATCAAAACAAGGCATCAACTTCATACACATATATCAAGGGAGGATTAAACAAACAACATGCATGTTCATGTGAATGCATGACTTACCTTACTTACCTTGCAACATCTCAGCACCTATGGCATCATGAATGGGCATGTGAATGCATGTCCCTGGCATTAAGATTAAGAAACAAGAAGACAAACCCTAATCTAGCATATAAGAGATACCAATAAATAAAGCATGTGAACCAGAGACTCTAATATGTATATACATATGAAAAAGGGTTTAAACAGAGGCAAAACATGTGAATCAAACAAACCAAACAACATAAGGAATCTGAATTAGGGTGTCTGGGCAAGTACCTGTGTACACAAGATTTAACCTGCGTATGAATGCTTATGGCATGCGTGCGTGGGACTTGTTCAAAACCCTAACCCAGAAACAGACAAGCAGAAAGACAGAGCAGAAAGGAAAACCCTAATTCCAACAACCTAGAATGCTTATAAACATCAAACAAGCATAAGACTAAACTAAACAAACATGTTATAACATAAAAAAAGCAAGAAAAATAGATTAAGCAGCAAAAGAAAGACTAAAAAGAAGGTTGAAGTTTTATACCTCAAAAAGGAGTTCCTAAGCTTTGATTTTGATCATTCCCCTTAGTCAAATTTATCACGAGTTATTAAACAAGCGATTAGCAACGTTAAACTAAAAGGATTGGGGCCAGAAAAGGTCCCAATCAAATAAAATTGAATTGAAGATGTTTTGTGAAAAACTCCCTTTTGATTCACTATTTTCTAGTGAATCTTAGGTTTTTCCCGTGGGATTTCTGTGTGTTTTGAAAATGTACCATGAAAGGCTTTTTATAGTGGAAAAAAATGGGGTTTAGAACGGCTACCAGGCGATGTGAGATTCATTCCAAACCTCAGCCATTATTGCAGAAAACTTGCCTTTTCCATACTTCTAAAAACCTAGTTGCATACGCAGGAATGTGCTTGCGTACGCATGCTTTGGCCCACGTACGCAGGCCGTTGCCCACGTACGTGGGTCGAGGGCCACTTTGGTCATTTATTTCCAAAAATAGATTTTTGCTCATTTAAAAAGTTATATTTTTCATTTTAACACTTCTCAAGTCAATTTGATATCTAATTGGGCTCTAACTTGGCCTTGGGCCTTAGAGTTTGAGCATCATTGGGGAACGGGGGCCCGAGTTGTAAGTGGTACAAAATGCGGTGTCTATAGATGCCCCTCTTTTGATTTGTGAGTTTCGCTAACGGAATCAGAAGAGTAAGAGACCAAACATTTTGTTTCGACGTATGGCTCGGGCCCAACCCACACACATGACACATGCATACATGGGGCGGGGTGCAACTCTGAAGATTTGCGTGGGATTCGTATGTCTGAAATCCCACCTTCGTTGCTTGGGAAATGAGCAACGACAGGTTCACTGTCCCAGAACCTGTTTTGCCACTTGCAAGCAAATGGCGAGTGACTCGCTATCCTAGACTCACTAAAAAAGAAAAAAGAAAAACAAACAAGGGTGCTCTTACGAGCTAACCCAACAAAAAACAAACAGTTATAGTCTCTGTGGTGTCCATTTGGGGCTCTTGCCTCAAACTTCTCCGGGTGACTTGTTCCTCTTGTCTTCTTCACTTCTTTCTCTACCTTTTCTGGTGAGGCTCTTGCCTCGGGTTGACCTTGGTCTCTTTCTCTATCACTATCTCTACCATTTTCTACCGTGTTTGCATGTTCAACTCCCGGAGGATATGTGCACGAGTAGTCTTGATTGTTATATCCACCGAGAATGGTGAAAACTCGTTGAGGAGTAAATATGCATGGGGAGGAATCTTCTACCTCTCATGACTTGCTGAGGGATGAGAAACTTGTTGAAGAGTAGTAGGAATGTACTCATTGAGGAGTAGTGTAGATGCATGATCCACTGGGGAAGAATCTTCTGCTTCCTCGCTGGGGATTTTTTTAGGTGTATTGGACTCACTAGGGAAGAATCTTCTGCTTCCTCACAGGGGATACTTTAGGTATACTTGATTTACTAGGGATACTTTGGGGAAGAATCTTTTGCTTCCCTACTGAGGATAGTGTTCTTGACGCGCTTAATCTACTAGGGAAGAATCTTCTACTTCCTTACTGGGGATAGTGTTCTTGATTTTGTGTGATCTGCTGGAAATGGTTTTGGGATGTACATGCTTCATTGGAAGAAGAGTCTTCTACTTCCTTTACTGGTCAATGGGGAGTCCTTTGATGATTTTGTGCCTAATTGGGGCAATCTTGAGTTGTTTCCTCTTTTTTTTTTTTTTTTTTTGAAAGAAGGAATATATATATATATATTTTTAATATTGTTCATGACTAAACCACACATAATTTAGTGGTGAGGCCTAAACTACACATAGTTTAGCCATCAGGTGTGTTCCCGCCTTTTCATTTTTTCTCCAACGGTTACCAACCGTTTCTTTTTCTTCTTCATTCTCTTCATCTCCCTCATCTCTTCACATTCCTCATAACTCTTCTTTCTTTTTTTCTCTCTACAAAAACCTCCCTCTCTTTTTTCTTTTCCTCACTTCCTGACTCTCTCAAACTCTCTGATTCTCTCATTTTCTCTCTTCATCTTCTCCAATGGCACCTAAGGCTAAGAAGTCCTCCTACGTCCTTTCTTCTGATGCATTCCACCTCACCTGCTGGAGTGGGGCAATGAGATTGATGGGGCCTCCACTATTGACATACTGGCCAGAGAATCACATCCCCACAGATGAATCTATAAGTTTTCAAATTTTTTCTCATTTTAAGTTTCTTTTTGATCTTCCATTTTAATGTGTTTTTCGCCATGCAAATGCTTGGGTTTTGTTGTGGGATGGGTTTAGATGAAAACCTGACATCTTAGGAGGGGTAGAAACATGTTTAGGATTGATTTTGGATGATATATGCTTTAAAATATCGAAGAATTGCTTCTATCTATGCTTCTGCGTGCGTGGGCTTGAGCTCAGGCCTGTGTATACAGCTTGTACTCATGCGTACGCAAGTCTGTTCTTGCATACGCAGGTCTGTTCTTGAGGTTTTACGTACCTGGGAATGGGCCTGCATACGCGGGGTCCTATCTGCGTTCGTGGGATTTAACCCATGTACATGGGACGCCTAGTAGAGGCCCTACTCTACCCATTTTCACTTTTTTTTTCATTTGTTTCACTTTTATATGCAATCCTAACACACTTTTTTGTCATTTTTGCACTTGAATATCACTGTATCCTTCTTTTTATCTTCATTCTTACATCAAAAACATCATTTTTCATCAATTCTGCTTGAATTAAGAATCTAATTTTTTTTTTTTTTTTTTTTTTTTTTTGCAGTCATCATCCCCTTATGCTGGTAGGGGAAGCAGTAACAAGTTGGTGGAGTGGTACAACCTTCTTGTTCCCGAAACCAGGGCCTATATTCGGGAGGCGAGCTTCGAGCCTATCATTGGTCTTCTTCCGGAGAAGTTTGCGAGTGCTACCTTGGTGCAGTGCCTCATTGATAGGTGGTGGGATACTACCCACACCTTTCATATCACTGAGTGGGAGATAATGGTGACTCCTTGACTTCTACTGCATGACCGGCCTTAGCTTTGAAGGGGCCATCATCAATTTGGACGATGTGTCGGGCATCCAGTTGGGTCTTGACATGTTAGGGAGGAAGTACTCCACTGAGACCATCCGCTACTTCGACTTGGTGTCAGATTACATGCTTCTCCCATAGAGGACTACAGAGGAGCGTGTTCGTATGGCTAGGGCTTTCCTTCTTCACATGTTGGGGGCTTATCTCTTTGCCAATGGTGGGAAAACGATGTTTTTGAGGTGGTTGACCCTTTTTCAGAACTTTTAAGAGGCACGGAGGGCTAATTGGGGGCAGATATGTCTCGCCTATCTTTACTCCACCCTTGACACTCTTAGCCTGGGTATCTTGCGGCAGCTTGTGGGGCCTTGGAAGCAACTTTAGGTTAGTTCTCTTTCCATTCCTTGCATTTTCACTTGTAGCTTGTAGTCTTGCAAACTATATTATCTTGTGAACTGTCATCTTGCATCTAACCTATGGCTTGTGCTACTTTTTGCAGCGGTGGGTTGTTAGGTATGGCCTCATAACCCCGGGCACCGATCTAATTCTGAAGGAGTTCCCTTGAGTAAAGGCTCACCTTGCTGAGTTAACTTCGGATGAGGTAAGTTCAAGAGCTCTAATTTTCATGTTCCTTCATGCATTTCCCTTAGGATCTCCCTCTTCTAATCTTATGTCATTATAGGTTAACTAGACTCCATGGGCCGGCCAGCCCCTTCCTGCTTCTCGAGACTTGGAGCTTGCTGCTTTCATTGCTTTGGAGATTACTCATCCCTTTGAAGGAGCGGGCTTGAGGGTGCTATACCTGGCGGAGAGGGTGCGGTGCCAATTGGTGGGTAGGGATGACCCACAGATTCCGATGGACCTTTTTGAGTTCATGCTTGCCCCACACTCCATGACTAATGCCGAGTACAACTCGCAGGGGAATGGTGTTCACTATGTTGGGCGGCTTTTTGAGGGGTTGGACTATGAGGAGTTCAACATCACTTTTCTCATGCCTTCCCTTACTACTCAGATATATCTTCAATCTCTTCTTCTTCTTTTCTTTACCTTGTTTGTCATGGCTTCTAATGGTAGAAAACTATAGCAGGAGGAGCCTATTATTGGTAAGCCCATTGACCCTCCATATCTCCTTTGGATGGTCTATGCTTATGGACCTGACGG
This sequence comes from Notholithocarpus densiflorus, assembly GCA_030021035.2. Classification (NCBI taxonomy): domain Eukaryota; kingdom Viridiplantae; phylum Streptophyta; class Magnoliopsida; order Fagales; family Fagaceae; genus Notholithocarpus; species Notholithocarpus densiflorus. The sequence goes on from JARYZH020000011.1 coordinate 6,458,548, forward strand.
CTTTGCTCGGGAGCGTGTCGTGCCCTGTAATCCTAATGTTATGGGCTATCCTTTCCCTCCCAACACTCGGGCGGTGAGTTCTTTCTATTTTTGCCATTTTTTTTTTTTTTGTGTTGGTCACTAACCCTTCTTTCTTTGAATTGCAGCCCACTATCTAAGAGCGTGAGGAGTTGGTATGGCTGGCTGGGAATCTCAAGTTGGAGGTGACCAACTATTCCAGGAACTTGTACGGCCCTAGAAGAGCGGCCCACCCGGGCGGTGGTGATGATGATGACGATTACGATGACGATGATGATGGTGATGAGGAGGATTTAGAGGCGACTCCTAGCTATTAGTCAAGGAAGAGGCGACACCATTGATTACCTGCAGTCAAGACATATATAGGCATACAACACACAACTTTCCTTTTTGCTTTTATGGTTTTTTTTTTCTCTTTTATATCCCTTAGCAAACATTTGGATTTTAGTTTGAGACAAAGGATTGTACTTAAGAACATCTTTTTACATTTGTGCTTTTAAGTGGGACTTAGCACTTAATTTACAAGATATATGGTTAATTGTATGTTTTTATACAACTTTGCTCCTTGGATACTTGAAATCTTGTGCTTGGAATATGTCTTAGATGATCCCTTAGGTTGTAGGAACCCTAAGAATGCCTTGAAGTGAAAACTATGCTCTAAACAGGGGAGAATGGACTTCCACCAAGCGCCATGCATATGTGGGGATGGGCCTGTGTACGCAGCTGTGACTTTGCATATGCAGAGTTGAACTTGCATACATGGGTTGTGAATCAAAAAAACCCTAACTGACTTTCTTAAGTATAAAAGTAGCCGTTTGAGTCTAAAAACCCTCACCAATGTATTTTCAACCTAGAAAGCCCTTTTTTGAGGTCCCCTAATGGCAGAAAACTCTCCACTTGATGTCTTAGCTTGGATTAGGAGGCTTGGTCCTGATTTCAAGGATTCCATTGCCTCCTATGGTCTTTCTTATGTCTTCCCATATCACCAAATTAGGGTGGATGAGCCTTTTCTTCGTGCTGCTGCCAACTATTGGGTTCCTTCTTGGCATGTTTTCTGCTTCAATGGAATAGAACTATGTCCCACTATCGAAGAGTTTAGTGCCATCATGGGTGAACCGGAGATTGATGATCTCATCTTCCCTACCATGGGCGGGGATCCCTCCTTGCTGTAAGTTATGTTGGGTGTCGCTTCCACCACGACAAATAGGTGGTGTGTCTTTGGCAAGCTCAACCTTAGGTTGGTTTTTGAGTACTTTTTCGATTCGATCCTTCCTGTGGGTGAGAGGCCACGTTCATACTTTCTTCGTGCCTTTTGCCTATGTGCTCATGCAAGGTATTTCTTGGTTCATAAGTCATATTGTGTAGACCTTCGGATGTGCATGGTGGCTTCTAAGCTAAAGAGAGGTAACCCGGTGGGCTTGGTCTTGGCAGAGACCTTCAATGGTTTGGATGCCTTTCATAGGAAGGAAGCAAGATTCTTTGCAGGAAATTCCCTTTTCCTTCAGGTATAATCCCTAATTTTTGCCTAGGTTCTTAACCTAGCGGGACCCCTCTAATTTTGCATGGGTTGCCTTTCGGTTTTCAACCCATTGATGCACCTTATATCGTCTTTCATCATTATTTTATTTTTTTCACTCATGCTTTCTTCTCTTTTTGGCTCTTCTCTCTCCCTTTTTTTTCCCCCTCAGATATGGCTAGAAGAGAGGCTTCGGTTGCTTCAAACTCCCACCGTACCTCTCAGCACCTACCTCTCTAGGCATCTTAGGGACCGTCGGCTTCATAAAAAAGACATGAGCTTCGAGGAATACATAGAGCATATGGGTCACATCAAGGAGACCGACATTCATAGGTTGTGGAGTGGTGGCCCATCTCAAGCATGGTCCACAGTTGCTGCAAGGACTACTGTGTGACTTTAGTTGGACTTTGTTGCTGCTCATACTACTCTACTTATCGTATCTCAAGGCAATTTGGAGAGCGTCAAGGCGCCCCTGATGATGAAGGTGCCTTCCACATCGAGATGTTTATCAACAAGATCTTGGGCAGGATTAGTGAGGCTTGGCCACGCCGTAGGGTGATGAAAGGCATTGTTCCTCCTCAATATATCTATCCCACTGCGAAGTACAAGAAATGGTTGGAGGATGACATGAAGTGGATTCTGAGGGATGAAAAAGCTTACATGAAGACTAGCAACAAAGTAAGGAGGATTGAGTGACCACCTTGATGGGCCCTGATAGGTCAAGAATGTATTGACCCCTTGTGATGAATTAACCAATTAATTAGCCAAGTTAATTAATTAATTAAATTAGCATGCAATATGCGTGGTAGCACAAACAAATTACCAACTAAGTTAAAGTGCAGCTGAAAATAAATTGACACAGTGATTTGTTTACGAATGGGGAAAACCTGCACGGCAAACCCACCGGGTGATTTTAAGGTCATCACTCCCGAGAATCCATTATTATCACAACAAGCGGTTACAAGTAAAGGAATCTCAGTACCTTATACCAACCTACAGTTGAACCCTTACCCCAATACCTAATTGGACTTGTTCTGTAATGACAATCTCTCTTTTCAATGCACGGCTCCCAGTACGTGACTAACCAATTCGATGTGCGGATCCCAGTACGCAGCTTACACACCAACTTAAGAAGGATGTTGGTTGCAAAGTTCTTCAGTTCATCAACACGATGAAGATCATGAAGCTCCTTGGTTACAAAACCCTACGGCGTACAAACGGAGCAGCTTTTTCAAGAGAAAGATGAAATAGGGCATATGTCTATGGTTTACAATATGCTTGTGAAAAACTTTTGCATTTAGGTGCATCAGCTGTGACAGCACTTAAAACAATCCTTATATATGTTTAGGGTTGTGAGAAAAGAAAGCCCAAACATCTATACACGGATTAGAGTGAAATCAGATCTAAAAAACTGATTTTCTTAAATCTCGATAGATACCCTATCTATCGAGAAGCTGTTGAGCATTGGGCTTAAACAGCCTTTTAAACCTCGATAGATACTAGCTGTCAAGCTTTAAAATCCAGCACTTCTTCACTTGATTCATTGACAGACTTGCATGGCTTTAACACTTGAACTTGAAACCTTGTTCCTTGAAGCATTAAACACATCCTAGATCTACCCAATTACAAGTAAAGAGCGTTTTGTCAAAGGATTAGCCAATACTATATTTACATATGTTCCTAACATGATTCACATATGTCCTAACAATCTCCCCCTTTGGCAATCTGTGACAAAACCACAACAAACAAATAAACATATAAGGGAAGTCATAAATCACTCAACTCATACTCACTTGTTGAATACAATAAAATCTATCTTAACACAAACTCTTGAAAAACTTTGTAAGAAGAGAGTTCATGGCAAGAGAGACTTTGACAACCTGTATTTCTGAAACATTTTGAACAAAACTCATCACGGCATCTTATTGTGAAATAGAAATAAAAGATTGCATACAAAATATAAGAAGCATGTGCATAAAGAGAGAAAAGAAACAACACATGAAAAGATAGATGAAACAACTATAATAGCAACCTCATCATATATATATATATATATATATAACATCATAAGTACAAGGTTTGCTATCAGAAGTAAGAACAATGTATCGTTAAGAGAAGAAAAAAAAATATAAGTCCTCACTACATCCTTCAAAAAGAAAAAAACACTCCCCCTAACAAAAATCTCCTATGCTAACTCTCCCCCTATGTACATGACTACTCTCATCCCAAAACTACTCCCCCTTTTTGTCATGAATGACAAAGGGTAAGTAACTCAAGCAGTCATCTCATCGGCATCGGAAGAGCTAGCATCCTCATCCTCATCATCATCATTGTCGTCCTCATCCTCAGATGCCTCTAGAGAAGGAGAGGGAGACTCTACGAAGCCACCAAGGTGAGCCTGTCATCGAGCAATACGGTCGAAACGGGTGTTCACCTGACACAACTCATCACTGAGTGTGTCAAGGCGAGCATCTATGCACTGTAGCTGCGCCATGATCACCTCGAGGGTCACACCACCCACTAATGAAGAAGGAGTGGATGTGGAAGAAGCTGGAGGAGTCACTGTCTCTGTCCGTGGCTGCTTCGGTCGAAGCTGGGCCTCACTCCATCTGACGGTGGCGAAGAATCCATGTGATAGCCAAATGAAAAATGAGCTCATCATGGGATGCCGTATCCCTATAGACATCTATGAGGAATAGAATGAAGTGAGAGGGAAAATAAATGGTAAGTCCCTCATGAAGGGATAACAAAAATTGAGTACGAGACTTTGTGATAGAGTTATAGTGAGATAATGGATGGAGAACAAATGTCATCACCATGTTAAGGAACCTCGGACCTTTTGCAAAACCCAAGCAAGGGGTATTTTGACGGTCACCCCAAGAAAAAGGTGTCTCATAGAAAAGAGACAAGAGTTCATCTTTAGACACAGTCTTAAGACGATCGCAGCCAAGGTAGTTAGGATGCGCTACCTTAGGTACATGTAGCACCTCGGATACAATATCCGGAGTGACTACGATGCACGTACCTCGAACGCGAGTGATAAAATGAGGTACAGAGTAGTCAAATCCGTGCATATTGGAGTAAAATTCCTGTATGATCACGGAGAGACAAGTGACCGGGATGCCACACAGTGACTCCCAACCTCTACTATAGATGACAGTGGGAAGGTCAGCGTCGAAAAAATCCGATAGAACGACTTGGCGTTCTGAATGAATGCCTCGTCGTGAGAAGTTCTTCGAAAAGTCCTTACGGGCTTTATCATCACATAATCAGACGTGAGATGGAGTAGAAACAGAGAGGTAAGAAGAAGAAGATGCCTCGGAACGAAAAGGATTCCGGGACGGAGTGGATTTTCGTTTAGGTGCCATAGAGCAACTAACGAAAGAAAGAGAGAGAGAAAGGGACAAATAGAAAAGCACCAAACAGTTCAATATAAGAATATAAAGAAATGAAGGCATGTATGCATGAAAAATGCATGAACATGTGATATGCAATATTAAAGACATCATGGGCTCAGCCCAATCCAAACCTACCAGCACACAACATTTCAACATAATAATCACACATCTAAAATGCATGAATCATAGTTAAAATGCACATGTGATGCAATGCATGATGATTTCAAATCATTTAAACAAAAACCCATCCCAAAAATTTCACAAAAACCTCCATAATTTTGGAAAACCCCAAAGTTTATCAAAAAATCCCAAAAGTTAGGTCAAAAGGATGAAATGCATGGAAAAGTGTAAGAAAGGAGATCATACCAGAAGAAGAAATCACCCTTGAGGCCGAAGATTGAGTGAGGAAGAGGTTTTGAGTGAGAAAAGAGAGTTTGGGAAGGTGAGGGGTTAGAAAGAATTAAGAGAGATTGAGAAAAATGAAATAGAAATTGCACTAACCCTTTATATAGAAATCCCAGTTTCTCGATGGATCAAGAGGTGTCGAGAATAAAAATTTTTAGAATGAGCTGTCGAGGAGCTATCAAGGAGCTAACGAGAGGTGTCCACAGCAAGGTGACCTCGATGGATCGAGAAGTTATCGAGCATACAAAAACTTCCTTGATGGATCGAGTAGCTGTCTAGCAGCTATCGAGATTGAATCTCAAGAATCTCGATGGATTGAGATTGCGATAACATCTATCGAGAAAGGAAGCTGAAGAGTTCGAAAGATAGTCTAGCTGTCAAGAGGTGTCCAACAGCTGTTGAGATTGCTTAAAAACAGTTTTTCAAAGAAGAGAAAAACACAGACATGAATGCAATCAAACATGCTACTCAACCAAAGATCCAAACAACATTTTAAGCTCTCAAAAACATCTCTCATCAAGAAAATGTCAATTATTTAGATCCAGAACACACACACACACACACACACACACACACTAAACAAGTCTAACCAATTTTATATTTCAAAAAAACAAGTCAAGACAGTTTAGTGAGAATACATTAACACATGTATTCCTTGTGATGGCCAAATCATATTGTACCTGCACATGTATCAGGAGTAGCAAAGAATATTGCGTGTTGTGTGTGAAAAACATCGCAAGATTGCATAAGTGTTTACATGTTATGACGATTTGAGATATGAGAAAACCACTTTAACTCACACACAATCATAACTGTTTGATGGGGGCTATCACCTTCGAGGTACATCCTATAACTCCCACATCTCCTAGAAGACATGCTTGCAATCATATATAAAACATTTTGATTCTTTTTGCTTTTATTTTTCTTTGCATATTTTCTTTTGTTAAGCAAATCGTGCATGGGCATATAAGAGAGAGAAAAGAAATACCCAATGATGTTAAGCTTTTGACATTGCACTTTTGCTATGCCGAAGCATACAGATGTAATTTCATGATTGGTGGGCAACAGTGGTGAGATGGTTATTTATGCCTTTTCTCTTAGGATTTTCTAGTCCTTCCCGTCAAAAAGAGTGATACGAGTGTTAAGTACAAAAGATTACTTAATCTTACTCATCAAAAACACGAGCCATAAAACTCACTTGCTTAGTTATGCATAGAGATGCTCATCTAAGCTACAAAACATATAAAGTTTAGAAAATTTTGTTTCAATGGCCATCCAAGGTACACAAGTACCAATGTACACAAAACACACTGCTTTTGTATTTTTCTAATTTTTCAATGTTTTTTTTCTTTATGAAAAACAAAATAAAGCAAAACTGAAAATAAACAAACAAAAACATGTTAAACAAAGCAAAGCATAAACTAGACTGAGTCAAAACAAGAAAGCAAAACACACAAGTAATGCAAACTTAAAAAAAAGAAAGGGAGAGAGAGAAAAAGTGACTAAATCACTTGAAGCCCTTTTCCTTCCACACCTTGGAAGAACCTTTTTGTTTTGCAAACCCTTGATCCGGCGATGAAGGGGAAGAATTGAAACCGTTCAAGTTCGAAAGGAACATGAGGGCTTTGAGTAGATCTCCAAAAGGAGAAAAAGAGGATGGAAACTGATTCTGGTTTCTCGATGAGATCATATTGTTGCTCTGTTGAGTGGCTAACCACTTATAGCAATTAGGTCGAGTATGTCCAGCCGCTCCACAGTGATGACAGAGATGCTGCTTCTTCTGTTTAGACTTTTGAGTGTTTCCCTTCTTAGCCCTAAGGTTTTTAATCTCTTTCTTATCCAGCTTAGGGGGTGCTCCTAAGATAGATTTACCATTGTCTACATTCTCACTAGTCAACACATTTTTCACATCATTATTCTCAGATTCAACATTATTACTGGGAGAAACAACAACAGTAGTACTAGTAGAAGCAATACTAGGAGAAGAGAAATCATACCCTAAACCGGTTCGATCGGAAGCATATTTCTAAAGACTAAGCATCTCGTCAAGCTTTGCACTTGAAGTCCTCTCCAGCTGAGCTCTGACTTGGAACAATTTTGCCTCAAGCTTCTTGGTCTTCTTAGCTAAGAAATTATTCTCAAATCTCAGTGCTTCAATGGTCTGATTGGCTTCATCAAACTTCGTGGAGATTTCTTCTCGTTGAAGTTCCACTTCACTAAGCTTCTTGGTGGCCAACCTATACAACTTCTCATGTTTTTCCGAGACCTTGTATAATTTTGCATAGGCTGTGTAGATGTCATCTTGTTCATCCATCTTCTCAAATTTAGACTCCACCAAGTCCTCTTCTTTATCCACATCTTCAACAATCCCCTCAGTAGGATTTACAGTGGCAATGAAGGCATTTAGGATTCCATCATCCTCATTATCAGAATCATTTTCAGGCTCGGTGTCGCTCAAAGTAGCAGCAAGTGCCTTGCTCTTCCCAATGGTCTTGAGATACATGGGGCACTCTTGTTTCATGTGACCGAAGCCTTGACACCCAAAGCACTTTGGTCATGAAGGAATAGTGTACTAACCACCATCCTTAGCATCCTTCTTTCCTTTGTCTTGGTTCTTGAACTGAGACAAACTGGACTGCTTGCGGTCTTTGTCAAATCCTTTAGCATTTGCATTTTTTATAAACTTTTTGAATTTCCTGGTGATATAGGATTTCATCTTAGAATCTTCATCATTTGAAGACTCATTAGTGTCACTGCTCTTGGCCTTCAATGCCATGCTCTTTCCCTTACTAGATTTCCCTATACTTGTCAAACCCAACTCATAAGTCTGCAGATTGCCAACCAGTTTTGCCAGAGGAATTTTATCAATATCCTTTGATTCCTCAATCGCGGTGATCTTGGCATGAAATCTCTCGAGTAGAGATCTAAGCACCTTTCTAACAATCTTGGGTTCGGGAATGGTTTCCCCAAGATTAAAGGTTGAGTTCACTATGTCCTTGAGCTTGGCATAGAGCTCATCGAATGACTCATCCTCCTCCATCTTAATCTCTTCGAAGCTCGTAGTAAGCCTCTGAAACTTTGAATCCTTGATAGCCTTAGTTCCTTCATAGGTTGTCTAGAGGATGGTCCATGCTTCCTTAGCAATTTCAGTAGATGATATCTTCTTGAACTCCTCATTTGTGACTGCACTGAAAAAAGCATTCAATGCCCTACTATTGAAATTTTTCACCTTGATCTTAGCATCATCCCAATCGGTCGGCGCTTCCTTCAGCTTGGTCCAGCCTATCTCCACAACTTGCCACACCTTTTCATCTAATGACTGCAAGAAAGCTCTCATGTGCACTTTCCAGTATGCATATTTAGTGCCATCAGGGGTCAGTGTATTACATAGCAAAGATTAAAACCTAATCAGAGTGTGCTTGCTCTGATACCGCTTGATAGGCCAAGAATGTATTGACTCCTTGTGATGAATTAACCAATTAATTAGCCAAGCTTATTAATTAATTCAATTAGCATGCAATACGCGTGGTAGCACAAACAAATCACCAACTAAGTTAAAATGCAGCGAAAAATAAATTGACATGGTGATTTATTTACGAATGGGGAAAACCTACACAGCAAAAACCCCACTGGGTGATTTTAAGGTCACCACTTTCGAGAATCCATTATTATCACAACAAGCAGTTACAAGTAAAGGAATCCCAGTATCTTATACCAACCTACAGTTGAACCCTTACCCCAATACCCAATTGGACTTGTTCTGTAGTGACAATCTCTCCTTTCAATGCACGGCTCCTAGTACGTGACTAACCAATTCGATGCGTGGATCCCAGTACACGGCTTACACACCAACTTGAGAAGGATGTTGGCTACAAAGTTCTTCAGTTCATCAACACGATGAAGATCACGAAACTCCTTGGTTACAAAACCCTACGACGTATAAACGCAGCAGCTTCTTCAAGAGAAAGATGAACTAGGGCATATGTCTCCGGTTTACAATATGCTTGTGAAAAACTTTTGCATTTAGGTGCATCAGTTGTGACTACCCTTAAAACAATCCTTGTATATGTTTAGGGTTGTGAGAAAAGAAAGCCCAAACATCTATACACGGATTGGAGTAAAATCATATTTGAAAAACTAATTTTCTTAAATCTCGATAGATACCCTATCTATTGAGAAGCTATCGAGCATCAGGCTTAAACAACCTTTTAAACCTCGATAGATACTAGCTGTCGAGCTTTAAATCTAGCACTTCTTCACTTGATTCTTGGACAGACTTGTATGGCTTTAATACTTGAACTTGAAACCTTGTTCCTTGAAGCATTTAACACATTCTAGATCTACCCAATTACAAGAAAGTGCGTTTTGTCAAAGGATTAGCCAATATTAGATTTACATATGTTCCTAACATGATTCACATATGTCCTAACAGGCCCCATATTTTACTTTTCTACACTTTTCTGATTCTCATGTTTTTGTTTTTGAATTTAATAAAATATTAGAATGTTCCAAATCCCCTATGAAAACAATCTTATCAGCTTTTAATTTGAGCAATAAGAGAATCACCTTTTTATTATCTTTGCTTATTGTCATTTATTCCTTTTTTTTTTCTTTTCTTTTCTTTTTCCTTTGCAATGTAATTTTTGCCCATGACGTCTCTTCAGGAATTTTCGCCATGCCCATGGTCTTTCCCCTAAATTTTGCCTAAACTGCCCTTTCGGGTTTTTAATCTAGCGGGGTTTTCTTGCCTTAATTTTTGCCTAGGCCACCCTTTTGGATTTTCAATCTAGCAGGCTCTTTTCCTTTTTTTTTTTTTTTTTTTTTAAATGTTGTATTTCTAGAGTCTATCCATGTTAATTGGGCGAAGCATCTCTTCCCCATCCAAATCTGTGATCCTTGTAGCACCTCAAAACAATATCTTCTTGAAGATAAAAGGCCCAGACCACCTTAGCTTCATCTTTCCCCTTGGGTCAAAAGTCTCATCTCTAAGCACCTTTAAGACCGAGTCCCCTTCTTTAAGGTTTCTCGGTTTCACCTTCTTGTTGAATGCTTTAGCAATCCTTTTTTGGTACCCTTGTGCATGATATTGTGCCCTAGCCCTTTTCTTATCTATCAAAGCCAATTGTTCATATCTCGCCTTAGCCCAATCCTCTTCTAGGACATTGGTTTCCACCAATACCCTCAAAGATTGTATCTCCACCTCAATAGGAAGCATCGCCTCACTACCATAAACCAAAGAGTAAGGTGTTGCCCCAATTGACGTACTGATAGAAGTTCTATAACCGCATAAGGTAAACGGAAGCTTCTCGGCCCAATCTTTGTATGTCACTACCATCTTTGCTAGGATGTTCTTCACATTCTTATTAGCTGCTTCTACGACACCATTAGCTTGTGGTTGATATGGCGAAGACTTATGATGCTCAATGTTGTACAACTCCATGATCCTTCGAACCTGCCCCTCAAAGTGGGAACCGTTATCAAAAATGATCTCTTGGGGCACCCCAAACCGGCATATGATGTTGTTTTCTAAGAACCGAGCCACATGCTTAGCCTTCAATACGGAGTAGGAGGTGGCCTCCATCCACTTGGTGAAATAGTCAATTGCCATCAGAATGTATTCATGCCCATTTGAAGCCTTAGGAGCTATCCTTCCAATCACATCTATGCCCTAAACCGAGAAAGGCCATAGAGAAGTCATGCTATACAACTCACTAGGCAGTACATGGTTCAAGTCGGCGTGCGTCTGACAATCATAGCAACTCTTCACTTAGTCTACACAATCAGTCTCCATTGTATTCTAGATGTACCCTATCCTTAGGGTTTTCTTGGCTAACATTCTCCCATTCATATGAGGACCACAAATCCCTTGATGAATTTCTTCCATCACTCTCCCGGCTTCTTCCTTCTTCAAACAACAAAGGTGTATGCCATCATAGGATCTTTTATAGAGTTGTCCTCTACATGTGATGTATTGTGTTGCCATCATCCTAATGGAACGACGTTCTCTCTTGTCGGCACCATCCAAATATACCCCTAATTCTAAGAACTTCATGATGTCATATTACCACAGAACTTCCTCTTCCTCTATGGTTATTACTGAAGCTTCAGTCTTCCTTTTGTGCACTTCTTCACAACTTTGTTCAATCTCCAAAGGTCGTGTCCACACTTCCTCGGGTATCTCAACCATGGAGGCTAAAGTAGCTAAGGCATTCGCAAATTGATTTTGAGCTCTAGGGATGATTGTGTATTCAATTTTGTTAAAGGTCTTAGTCAAGTTCTCCAATTATTATTGATAAGGCTTCAAGTGTTCCTCCTTCACCTTCCACAACTTTCGTACTTGGGCTATAACCAAAGTTGAATCTCCAAAGACTTCGGCCTTCTTTACCCTCATTTCTCAAAGAGCTTCCATTCCGATAATACAAGCCTCATACTTAGCCATGTTATTAGTTGCTTCAAAGTTCAACTTGATTGCCAAAGATATGTGAGATCCCTCGAGAGTGATCAAGAGTATTCTTATCCCATTCCCATATTGGTTATAACTTCGTCAAAGTACATCTTCCACGTCCCTAACTCAATATCCAAAATGTCCTAATTTGGAAAGTCTTCTTTACCATCTTCCCCCTCTATAGGATTCTCGGCACAAAAATCTGACATGATGCTCCCTTTGATAGTTTTTCTAGCCACATACTTCAAATCGAATTCTGCCAACAAGATCAACCATCTCGACAATCTTCCACTCAAAGCGGGTTTCTCAAAGAGATACTTCAATGGGTCCATTCTTACTACCACCCATATTTGGAAAGGTAAGATGATATGTCTCAATTTCTGTATGGCCCAAACAAGTGCAAAGCATGACTTTTCTATGGGAGTGTACCTAGTCTCATTATCATGGAACCTCTTGCTCAAATAGTATATGGCCTTCTCATTCTTGTCATCGTCTTCTTGTGCAAGCATACTTCCAACCGCATCCCCTATGATAGAGAGGAGTAAGGGTTTTCCATGTTGCGGAGGCACTAGGATAGGTGGGTGGAGGAGATATTCCTTGATAAGTTCAAAGGATTTTTGGCACTCATCGTTCCATGTATGTGGTTCATTCTTCCTTAGGAGTTTGAAGATGGGCTCACAAGTAGAGGTGAGCTAGGCAATGAATCGACTAATGTATTGTAATCGACCCAAGAAACCCTTTATCTCTTTCTCACTTTGGGTGGCGGCATCTCCAATATGGCTTTGATCTTATATGGGTCAACTTCTATCCCTCTATTACTGACTAAGAAGCCTAGCAATTTTTTGGCAGTTACTCCGAAGGTACACTTTTGTGGGTTCAATCTTAGCCTATAGTCTTTAATCCTTTCAAAGAAATTTCTCAAGTTTATGGTGTGGCTTCCTCTATCCTCAGATTTCACTATCATATAATCAACTTTCACCTTGACCTCATTATGCATCATATCATGTAGCAAGGCTGTAGCCATCCTTTGGTAGGTTGCCCCAGCATTCTTGAGGCCAAACGGCATCACCGTGTAATAATAGATTCCCCATTCGGTAGTAAAAGTGGTTTTGGTCATATCTTTGGGAGCCATCTTGATTTGATTGTATCTCGAGGAACCATCCATGAAAGACATCAAGGCATTTCCCGCTGTGTTATCCACTAAGACATCAATGTGAGGGAGAAGAAAGTCATCCTTAGGGCATGCCTTGTTCAAGTCCCTAAAATCCACACACGTCCTCACCTTCCCATCCTTCTTAGGTACAGGCACGACATTGGCTATCCATTTGACTTGGTGTACGAGTTTGATGAACCCTACTTTTAATTGTTTAGTGACTTCCTCTTTAATTTTTAAGAGCCATTTGGTCCTTATTCTTCTCAACTTTTGCTTGACGGACACCATATGATAATGAGTATCAATGTGATGTTGAGCTATCTCGGGGTCAATTCCAGGCATATCTTCATAAGATCATGCAAGCACCTCTTGAAATTCCATGAGGAGTTCTTGAAGATCTTTTCTTTCTTTTTCATTTTGGGTTGAACCAATTTTAATTAAGCGTGGATTCTCATTGTTGCCCAAATTAATAGTTTAAAGAGTTGGTTCTATAGGTTCAATTTTCATTTCCAATTGTTTATTAACTTCATTTTCAAATTCATTTGAATCATTTAAGTGCAGAATTTCAATATGGGACACATCAAAGTAAGCCAAATCAGAATTCAGCTTATTGAAAATATTGAAAATTACATTGGAACTTGCATTACAAAACTTTTTCCCCATGTTCTCAGAAAACCCAACTCAAGTCCAATTATTAATGGGCCCCATAATAGGCACGATGAATGTGGAAGGATCACTTGGCTCTTCATTGGTGATGGTGAACACGTCCCCACTCATCTTCATCATGGTCTTCATTGCTTCAGCATCCATGTAGTTCACTCAATCGACCTCTTCTTGGTGTGTGTTCTCAATCTTGATCAAGCGCCTTCCTTTCTCTCAAATCCAAATGGGAGTGGGGACGTGTTTTCTTGACTTTGATGGTGCAATGATGCTTGAAAAGAAGCCCTATTTTCATTAAGCTCATGTCCCAATTAAAGGTTCCTTTTAACTTTTAGATGTCCTTAGAAAATTCTTAAGTTCATTTTAATGAAGGCCCAATTACAATGTTGCTCCCTTCCTTCTCATGGATTTTTGCCCCTTGTTTCATTGGGCTTTTTATCCATTTACAATAAGGCTCTCATCTTACTCTCATGGGCTTTCGTTAGAATGCACTTAGAAATTTTCAACCTTTTGTCTCAAACATAGGCTTACAATGTATTTATCACTTTTGGGCTTTTCCTTTCTATTTATCATTTTGTTTCATTTTTTGAAATAGCCCTTTAGCTAGAATATATTGTAGCCTTCCTCTCAAAGTCCATGAAATCTCATCATTTTGGGCCTAGGAATGCAACAAGGAGGCCCAAGATTAGGGAAGCTCATATTGGCTTTGTAGGATTTTGGATGCTAAGTTCATAGCATATTTGTAACTTTAGGCCCAAAGTCCTCTTTTTCAAAAGGGCTTTTTCCACTTGGGCCTATGATAGCAATTAGGCTATGGTCTTATGAACATTTCAAGTTAAGATATACCCTTGGATTTAGGGACAGGCCTCTTATAAGTGAGAACTTCTTTTCTTTTATCCCATAACATCTTAGGGTATACCATAACTTTAGGGCCATCCTTTCCATTTTTACATCTTTTATTTGTCCTTTAGAATTAGGTGAACACCCGATATGGTTGAACAAGCAAGAGATATAAGGGGTATCCTTTGTGATAAGGTCTAGGATCTCTCTAGTGTGGGTAGGCTTCCTAAGGCTATAGGGATAAATAAGTAGGTCACTCACAACTAGGTGGGCTATGATTCCAACCGAGGGCCTAAGTGGACCCCATAGTTAATTGGTAGCAAACCTTTAACATACTTAAACCCCATTATAGGCGATGGCACCGATTGTGAGTTGGTGGGATGAACTTCGGAAGATTTGGGCCCAAATGGAGCCTTCCATCTTCCCACTCATCACCAACCGAGGTTAAGGGACAAAAGAAAACAAGTGATGTGTGTGCAAACAAGTATTTGAAATGATTTTTATTAAGGTTAAGAAGCAAGACACATAGGAAATTAAACTCATTATCCCAAGTGGAGTCGCCACTGTGGACACAAGGGGGGAGTCGCCACCTAGTTTTTGCAATGGTTTAGGAATCATATATATAGCGTCTTTTTCGAGGAAGGACTTTTGATCTTACTACCAGAGTATGGGTTTGGAATTTAGATATGTTCTTGGGAAGGTGTTAGGCACCCAAGATTGCCCAACCCTAAGGTTGGCCTCCCATCATTGTGTCTTAATCTTAACCTTATTAAAAACCAATTCAACACTTGTATTCTAACTCACACACACACTAGCATGCATCTAACATACAACATGGCATCATTCATCCCAAAACACATATCTATCCATAAAGCAATAAAGAGCTAAACACATATAAGAAACCCTAGCATGTGAAACCCTATCATACATCTCAAGACAAGGCAGCAACCCAAACATGGTAGCAAAGCAAATCATATCATAAATCAAAACAAGGCATCAACTTCATACACATATATCAAGGGAGGAATAAACAAACAACATGCATGTTCATGTGAATGCATGACTTACCTTACTTACCTTGCAGCATCTCAGCACCTATAGCATCATGAATGGGCATGTGAATGCATGTCCATGGCATTAAGATTAAGAAACAAGAAGACAAACCCTAATCTAGCATATGAGAGATACCAACAAATAAAGCATGTAAACCAAAGACTCAAATACGTATATACATATGAAAAGGGTTTAAACAGAGGCAAAAACATGTGAATCAAACAAACCAAACAACATAAGGAATCTGAATTAGGGTGTCTAGGCAAGTACCTGCATATGCAGCCAGAGGCCTGCATAGGCATGCTTATGGCATCGTGCGTGGGACTTGTTCAAAACCCTAACCCAGAAATAGACAAGCAGAAAGGAAAACCCTAATTCCAATAACCTAGCTTGCTTATAAACACCAAACAAGCATAAGACTAAACTAAACAAACATGTTATAACATAAACAAAGCAAGAAAAACTTATTAAGCAGCAAAAGGAAGACTAAAAAGAGAAAAGAGAGGTTGAAGCTTGATACCTCAAAAAGGAGTTCCTAAGCTTTGATTTTGACTGTTCCCCTCAGTCAAATCTATCACAAGTCATTGAACAAGTGATTAGTAATGTTAAACTAAAAGGATTGAGGCCAGAAAAGGTCCTAATCAAATAAAATTGACTTAAGGGTGTTTTGTGAAAAACTCTCTTTTGATTCACTATTTTCTAGTGAATCTTAGGTTTTTCCCATGGAATTTCTGTGTTTTGAAAATGTACCATGTAAGGCTTTTTATAGTGAAAAAAAATGGGGTTTGGAATTGCTCCTAGACGATGTGGGATTCATTCCAAACCTTAGCCATTATTGCAGAAAACTTGCATTTTTCATACTTTTGAAACCCTAGCTGCGTATGCAGGAATGTGCCTGCGTACACATGCTTTGGCCCATGTACGCAGGCCACTAACCACGTACATGGGCCAAGGGCCACTTTGGTCATATTTCCAAAAATAGATTTTTGCTCATTTAAAAGGTTATATTTTCCATTTTAACACTTCTCAAGTCAATTTGATATCTGATTAGACTCTAAACTGGCATTGGGCCTTAGAGTTTAAGCATCATTGGGGAACGGGGGCCGAGTCATAAGGGGTACAAAATGCGATGTCTGTAGTCACCCATCACTCTTTAATGTTCAAAGTCTGTAAGTGATCATCCATTTCCAACATGGTTATGTAGCACTTGTGAGCCGCCATCTAATCTCTGTGCGCCTCTTCTACCCCATACTCTGTCAGGAATTTTACTAGCAAGTGGTAAGTAGAGGTGGCTGCTCTCCATGTGTTGAGTGTAGGTTGCCCGATGATGGCATTGTAGGGAGAAGAACAGTCGAAAACCTAGAAGGTGATCTCCTTGGTAAACTAGCGAGGGTAGGTGCATATGGTTACTGGTAGGTAATGGACCAGACGGGGAAGACTTTGGTACCACCAAATCCCACGTGGGGTGTGTCCAATGGTACAAGCCACTCTTTGTCGATCCTCATCTGCTGGAAGGTAGGATAGTAAAGGATGTTAGCCGAGCTCCCATTATTTACTAGGACCCGTAAGGTATTGAAGTCAGCTATTGACAGGTTGATGACTAGAGCATTGTCATAAAGGTGGTGGAGGCGTCAGGCATCTTCTTCAGTAAAGTTGATGGTCGGGTTATCGATCCTTGTTAGCTTGGGCAGACGTTTGGTGATCTGGACACTTTGCACCATCTGCAAGTAGGTCTTTCTTACTTTCTTGGATGAACCAGCTATCATACTTCCTTCTACAATTACTCTTATCTCTCTGAGTGGAGCTCTCAGTCGCTCTTCAGCCCGTCGGTTGGGCTCTGGGTCCCTTGGCGGGTTCTCTTCGGCTCTCTCCTTCCCGATGAATCGTTGTAGTTTCCCTTGCTTGATGAAGGCTTCTATCTGTTGCTTCAAGTCATAGCACTCAGAAGTATTGTGTCCATGATCCTGATGGAAATGTCAATACTTGTTCCTTGGCTTTTTGTTCGGATCACCCTTCAGCTTGTTTGGCTATGCTAGTGCTAGGTCGTCCCTTATCTGCATGAGGACTTGGTCAAGGGGAGTGTTCAGTGGGGTGAAATCGGTAACCCTGCCAGGTGGAGGTCTTGGCCTTCTATCGTCCCTTCAATCATTCATCCGAGCAAACTTTTTTCCTCTATCTTGACGGGGGTCATCTTGCCTTTTCCTTTTCTTTGGTCTGGCCCCTTGAGCTATCATGGCGTCCTTACCATTCATGTACTTCGTGGCTTTGTATAACATGTCAGCCATTGTCTTCGGGTCATTTTTGTAGATGGAGAAAAGAAATTCTCCGGACTAGAGTTCGCTGGTAAAAGTAGTGACCAAGACTTTGTTGTTGGCCTTGTCAATCAAATTAGCTTCTTTGTTGAACCAAGTTACATAGGACCTCAAGCTCTCGCCCTCCCGTTGCTTGATGTTCAGTAGGCTTGCTAAAGACCTCTTGTACCTCTGTCCCTCAATAAAGTGGGTGACAAAGTGTTCGCTCAACTCCTTGAAGGTAGAGACGGTGTTGGGGCTAACTTACTAAACCACACTCTAGCTGGTCCCTTGAGCATGGTGGGGAATGCTTTGCACATAATTTCATCTAGGACCCCTTACAGATGCATAATGGTTTTGAATGATTCTAGATGATTGAGCGGGTCCTTTGATCTGTCGTATGCCTCTTTTTGCGGTATCCGGAACTTTGTTGGAAGGGGGAAGGAGGTGACCTGCGTTGTGAAGGGTGAGTCGGTCTGATGGACTAGTTCATCCAGCTTTGTGGACACTTGTCCTTTCATGGCGTTCATCATTATATCCATCTTCTCCTTCATCATCTGCATGTCCATTGCCATGCGTATTGCACCGCTTTCCAGTTTAGTTGGGTGGTCAGTGTCCTCTTGTCGATCTTGCCTGCTAGCAACGTTACTTTCTTCTGGATCATCTCTTTCTTGCTAATCTCCCATTTGGAATCGTTCCGTTCTTCATTGTCTCGTTCATCATGTTGGTCGTCAAGACGTCGTTCATTCCTTTGGTTCAATTGCTACTCCAACTCTTAATTGCGTTGGGTTAGCCGCTCGACTGCCATGGCGAGGGTTTGCATTTGCCTTTCCAAGGCGTTGGAGGGGTTTTCGGTCTCCTGGTTGATGGTAGCCATTGATCGCGTTTGGACCATGCAACTCTTTTTCTTAGAAGCGGTGATATGGCTAATCACTTGATTTCCCACAGACGGCGCCAACTGATGATGCACAAAAATCGTCAGTAAGTTGATCGTCCACACGCACGTCAATCGGGTACTTGAAGAATAAAAGGGTGAAGAATGTACAGAGAGCACCGATGGGGTACTGGCTAAAGACTTGCCGAAGGTTAAGTTAGTGATAGAAGAATCTCCAAGAACTCAGTAGTGTGAGAGATAGGAAATTTCACGTACCTTAAGGGAGAGAAGGCCTGGTGTTTATATAATGTTGTAGAGCCCAATGAGTCCCCTTGAAATACGAGATCTTTCATTGTGAAGAAGATTTGGATTTAAGGCCCTGAGATCTTAGGGCTTCCCTTTCCATATGGGGAAGATCCAAACGTGTAGTAGGGTTTTCGTGGTGTGCAAGTTATTTCCATATAGGGGTGTATTAGTGGGGATCACGCAAAAGTTTGTGGGGCCCAATGTACTCAACCGTCGGTATGCATAGCCATCCGTTTGGTTCATGCTAGCCATCTGTCACATCCATCCATTGAGTCCCTTCATCTCTCTTGTCGTGCCATACCTCTAATCCATCCGTCGACCTTTATGCATATGCCACCCATCGGGACCAAGGGACTGGTACCCGACGGGTCACTGTGAAGCTGACAGTCGCTCTGAGAAGATCGTACCGTCAGGTCATTATGGAGGCAGAGTGAGTCGTATATCTCGAAGAATCATCTGGCAGCTTGTTTTCATCCTAATGGGTCAAAGAGTTAAGAAAATATTTATGTCAAAAATATCCTTATCAATTAGGATAGAACTTCAAATCTCTTATTCGACGATAATAAACCTTACCAATTGAGGTAATTGGAACCCACACTAACTAAAAGGAAATTGGTGACGACTGCCATTGCAACTTGAGATCAATGCATAGCTCTCATGAATAACTCCGTGTCTATAGTTCGAAACTCCATTGACATAGTTTAGTATTATTTGTATGCTTCAAAATCAATTAAAATGTTGACGTGGGGAAGAAAATGGGAGTTTTCAAAAATTTATATAGTAACATTTTTATTTATTTATAGAATCACTTATATAGTATTTTTTTTTTTTTAAATATAGAGAATCACTTGTATAGTAGCATTAAAATAAGTCAACAAAAAATCAGGGGTATTATTTTATAATATTATAAACTACATAGATATGGATATATGATATGGTTTTGGTTTTGGTTTTGTTGTAAACAGTACTTCACCATAAGAGGAATTAGACCCGGGGGGAAAATATGTTTGGGCTATTCGGCCTATAGGCCCACTCTCCCTAATACCCAATACATAATATATAGTTAAAATGTTTCGGCCAGTCGATAACAGGCCCAAACTTCCTGCTTCCCAAAAGAAAATGAGAAAATCTAAAACAAAGTGTTTGGGCCAATAAAGTTGAAAAAGAAAAAAAAAAGCTTTGGAAGGTCAAAAGTTAAAACCATTGAAAATTAAAAGCTTCAAATCAGTTGCAGCTATTTGTTTTAGGAACAAAGTTATCTCCAAATTAGTTTGGAGAGAAACCTTACAAATTTTTCATATATCTTTATATTGAGTGTGCGTTTGGATACAGCTTATTTTGCTGAAAACTGAAAACTGAAAACTGAAAACAATAAAAAAATAATTCTTTTTACTGTTTATTACTGTTTGGCACTGTTCATTGGCCTAAATTCACTATTCATGGCCAATGAACAGTACATAACACGCTGGTTTAAAAAAAAAAAAAAAAAAAAAACGCCCCAAACGCAAGCGTGGACGTGAATCCAAACTGACCCTGAGTATGAATTTTGAAAATCTAACCGTTAGATTGTATATTTTTATTATATTCTTTATGCTTGCAAAATTTTAAGAAGATCAAAGATCAATTTATATGTCATCAAAAAAAGGTTAAAATTTCAAGTTTTTTTGATCTAAATTGTGTATAAAAAATAAGTTTACTAATCAAATAGTAAATAACATTCGATTTGAACGAAATTTGATATGCATGTTAAGAATATAAGAAACATGAAATTCAATGTTTAGATTTTCAAAATTTACAAAACAAAAAAGATATATAAGAAGTTTGAAAAGTTTTTCTCCAAACTAGTTTGGAGAAAGACTTTGTTCTTATTTTAGGACAAATTTTAGCTCCAAATTGGTTTGAAGTTATCTTTTCTAATTCACTTCGTGTTAATTTATCTGCATGTTTTATTTAAGGACAAAATTTAGCTACAAAATTGGTTGTAGCTTAAAACTACAACCTTACTCAATAAAATAAACATTACTATATATTTTGAAAATCTAACGGTTGGTTTGCATGTTCTTTACATTCTTAATACACTTATCAAATTTTGTGTCAATCAGATATTATTTACAATGTGATCTATAAGCTTACATTTTATGTATAATTTTATACTACAAAATCTTGCAATTTAAACACTTTATTGATGACATAGCTATTAATCTTCAATTTTCTAGAAATTTTGCAATTATGAAGTATATAAGAAGAATATGTAATCTAATGGTAGATTTTTCAAAATTTACCTTCAATAAAAAGATATTGAGTAAGATTGTAGCCTTAGGCTACAAGCAATTTTGTAGCTAAATTTTGTCCTTTATTTAAACTAGCTTATAACTCGCACAATGTGCGGGATACTTTTATTTATTACAAAAGACGAACCAAAGGTGAAAATTTAAAAATTTCATAATTAGATAATACAAAAAAATATTTTTTTAAAAAAAATTGCAAGAAAGAAACCTAAATTCAAGGAGTCTTACATAGAGACTATGAAATCTAATCTTGAAATTTCTTGCTCATTCAACAAAATTTGAAATAGACCAAAAAAAAAAATTGTTTCCTTCATCACACATTCACTCAAGCAAATGAAAGAAAATGATTTTTTTTTCTTTCTTTCTTTTGACTCCAAGAGTTAATTATTTTGTTTCTAAAAAAAAAAAGAGTTAATTATTTAAAGCATGTTCCAAAGTTCCAAAAAGATAAACAAAATAAATTTAGGGTGGTCCAAGAGAGATAATAGTTGTCTTTATTTTTGCTAGAAGCAAGTACCAGTGTCTTCAACTAACAATAATTAATAATTAAAATATCATGAAATTAAAATCCTATAGTAATAACCAATGAATTACATCAACTACAGTAAAAAATAGTCTCACGGAATTCACTTGGCCAAAAAAAAAAATCACATTCTCGCTATAAGAGTGATTCCAAAAATGTAGTGCCACTAATTTATACCAAATTATCAATTTCACTTTTTTTTTTCTTTTTTTTTTTATGACAATACCTACTACACCAAAGGAAAATGCAGACAATGTTTATAATGTAAAAATATGAAAATGTAACAAACCATGGGTGAAGCCTACCGATTGTATTAAAGCAACAAACTATTGAATAGAACCCAAATGAAGGTCAGTTTAATTGTGAGAAATCTCAACCATGTATAAAAATCAAATGGAATATTACAATTTTTTTTGTATATAATTGTGAGAAATCTCAACCATGTATAAAAATCAAACGGAATATTATAATTTTTTTTGTATATAATTGTGAGAAATCTCAACTTTGTATAAAACTGAATATGTTATTCATTTAACTACTGATATAGATTGTCAATTTAAGGTAGCAAGATCATAAGCTCTACTAGCAACCTCTTCATCATAATATTCACTTGTATACAAAATGCAAATAGATGAATACACAATTTATATGAGATAACACATCTATTACCAAGTTTATCCCCCATAAGTCTATGGAGATCCATTTGGGTTCTAAAGTCATCTTACTTTCTGAACATTCACAAATAAGAATGAACTCTTAAAATTTCATCAATAGTATCCAAAAAATATTAGATATCAAGGTCTCATTTTGGCCACAAACAATATAATATTCATATAGTGTTACCAAGTAAAAAAAGTAGGTATTTGCTTCGTAGACTCCCTTAGTTCAATCCAACTAATTTGAGAGGTCAGCTTGTATTTTCTAGGGTTTTTGCTTTATGTTTTGCTTATTGAATTTCTGCCGTGTGATGCAATCAAAGCATAAACGCAATAGTTGTATTTTGCTTTCAGCAGTGATGTACATTAATAGTTTTTTAAAAAATCAATCAATTTTAGTAGGAAGAATAGAAGCCTTTTAGAGGCAGGGCTATAGATTTGAGTAAAAAACTATACCAATAAGGGCGTAAGTTGAGAATGATTTTTGCAATATTTTAGAATGTTACTCTTCTCCCTGCGTCTCTAATTGGTGAAATTCACTTGCTGCATCATTGCAGTATGTTTACTTTATTCCTTTAATTGCAAATATACCCAATTATCACCTTTTTAAAAAAACATGAAAATAGAATTTGTATCACTTCTAAAATATGATTTTAGAGAATCATCATGGAGACATGAATATACATGTTTGTATGATCTAGAGGACAAATGATAGGAGACTCATTACAAAATCATTCCCTACTGCCATATATGCAAGAAGAGGTACTCGTAAAAATAAAATAAAATAAAAGTCCAATGGAGCTCAAAATCAAGGAACAAAAAATACCCATATCATTTTGTAATTGGATACATATGCTTTATAGTAAATATTTGATAAAAGGGAAATACATGTACAAACACATAACAACCCTGTAAGCATAAATACAGGGGAACAAAGACCTGTTTTGCAGAAAACAAAATATGCAGCAAAATAAATTCAGCTCATGGACATGCAATACAGAAACAGAAACATCAACAGATATTACAATTACCCCCTTGTAAGCACAGATTATGTAGAAAGTCCTGAACCTGTTCTGCAGAAAACAAAATATGTAGCAACAAAAATACAACCCATGGACATGCATCAAAGAAACAACAACAAATATTACAGTAAGCCCCCCTGTGAGCACAGATTATGCAGAAAATCCAGAACCTGTTTTTAGAAAACAGAATATGCAGGAGCAGAAATACAGCCCATGGACATACATCACAAAAATAGCAACAGATATTACACTCAGCCCCCCTTTGAGCATAGATTATGCAGAAAATCCTGAACCTGTTCTGTAGAAAACAGAATATGCAGCAGCAGAAATACAGCCCATGGACATACATCACAGAAACAGCAACAGATACATCATTTTTCTTTGGGTTCAAATAGATGCATCGTTTTTCTTTGAGTGTGGCGTTTTAAGTTTGTTTTACGCGTGTTTGTTTTTTAAGTGGGTATTTTTCTTACATGGCAGAACAACTTTAATTACAGGGAAAGGCTTTTGCTTTTATATATAGTACAAATAACTAAATCTAAATCTAAACCAATCCAGCCAAGAAATTCAAACCTAAATCATATTCAATCCCCAAATTTGAAAACGAAAAAAAAAATAAAATAAAAAAAGCAATAACTTTACTGATTATGGGGTAATGGGTATGCTGCCTCTCTTCGTCCCTTCCAGACTATATCTCTGCGTGCATGTGGTTTCGACAAAAAAAAAAAAAAAAAAAAAAAAAACCTAAAATAAGATTGAAAAAGAAAAAAGAAATATCAGCGTAAAATTCAATTCTACACTTATTTGATCCCAATGAAAATTTCATGGAGAACTCAAAAACCCAAAAAAAAAAAACGAATCAAAGCCAAAATCAAATCTAAACCTATACAAAAAAAAAAAAAAAAAAAAAAGAAAAAAAAAAAAAAAGAAGAAGAGAAAGATGTATCGGTGTTGGTTCCAACAATCTGATGGTGGCAGATTTTCTTTCTCTGTGTGCTTGCGGTTCTTTTTTTTTTTTTTTTGAGAATGAAGCTTGCTATTATTATTATTCAATATTGGCTAAATCAGCCTGTACAAAATGGTGAATGTCTGGTGGTACATCTTCCATCTAGACAGTTAAATTTGGTTCCCTAACAGCCCTTCTTGCCAATGCATGAGCTACATTGTCTCCTAGACGGCGTACGTGAGAGAAGTCCACAAATTGAAAAGCTCGTCCAGCGAGGGAACGGACGGTGGTCTATATCTGTGTCGTAAGTTTTTTTTTTCCTCCTTCTCTATCTCTGTATCGTAGGTTTTTTTTTTTCTTCTTCTCTATCTTTGTATCGCAAGTTTTTTTTTTTTTTTTTTGGGAGTATTGCAAACCTTTGCCGTGTATTTCAAGCGGTTAGTTTTCTTTTTATTGAAAAAACTATAAAACGGTGTTTTAAGCGTTGTGGAAGAATATAATTTATCGCTTTTAAATTGTGAAGGTGTCAGATTTTTAGATGGCTTTTTTTTCATATGTGGCATCACAGCCTTAATTGCAGGAAAAAGACTTTTGTTTTTATATATAGTATATGATATGAATAGCCTCTTCAAACACCACATAAATGGATTGGAGGAAGATACTTTCAAACTCGTTTGAAACTGAACTTTTTTCTTTATTTTCAGTTATAAAAAGAGAATGTTGGAGGAAGATACTTTCAAATCCGTTTGAAACTGAACTTTTTTCTTTATTTTAAGTTATAAAAAGAGCCAAGTAAAAATGTATAGTCCAACCAAATAATATACATATATATATATATATATATATATATAGTGTGTGTGCGCGCATAATTTTAGATTATAAAAAGAGGCAAGTAGAGATGAATAGTCCAACCAAACAATATATAAATATGTGTGTCCTCGATGCTTAAGAAGAGCATCTTCACCAAATCGGTAGGAAACCCCAAAATAGGAATGGGAATTGTGAGAAGGATCCTTAAAAGGACAAGGGATCCAAAGAGGGCTTAACTAATTGTTCGTTGTTCATTTGGGTCCCACCTCTCTCTCACAACAAAAATCACCATTGCTTTAAATAGGACATTTTTTACACTCTTTTTGAGATATAAAGCCCAAAGGACCATGGCTTATTTTATTTTATTTTTTCTTCTTTTTTAAAAGTCATGAAACTTGAGACAGAAAGTATAAGACAAATCCATTGAAGCAAATGCAAGCTCACGTGTGTTTGTTTCCCTCCACAAACACCACCACTTGCTTTTTAATGCGAAAGCATTGTCTTGTAGCTCTCACTATCAATTTTTTTTCGGTACACTTTTCTTATTTTTTTAAAAATCTTTTTATCTTTCTTTTTTTTAATCACGGGTGCCACGAGTGAAACTAGGGGACCACAAGAGAACTAGAAAAATCGATGACCTAATTCAATTTCAATATATTGATTAATTAACTTTTTTTTTTAATTTTTTTTTTACAAGATTGAAATTCTACTTTAACTTAATTTAAGTGTATATGTGAATAAAGTTCACTCCTGGAGACTTGAACTCCGGCTCTTACCCCCTATACCCCACGAGTACTTATATTTATGGAGTGACCATCGCACCAAATGTGTGCCGTGATATTGATTAATTAACTTTAATATGAGTAGTAATCATTTGAAAAATTCATGACTTTATGTCTCATAAACTTTTCCTTAATAAACATAATTCAAAATTAGAGCATGGCTATTAAATTCTAGAAAAATAAAAAGCAAGCTTTAAGTGTCCATTTAGTAAAGATTATTTTTGTTAACTTATTTTACTATTCAGCTTATTTTTGCTACTATTCATGGGTTCCACTACACTTTTTGGTACTACTCATGGGTCTCACTATACTATTTCAGCTAATTTTTATCTTTATTTACAATACTTTCAGCAAAAAAATTTCAGTTTCAGCGAAATAAGCAGACTCCAAACGGATAAGTCTGGTTGTTTAAACTTATAAATTGGACTTTATTACATTTTAAATATATATATATATATATAATTGTATTTTTAACCAAAATTATTTTTTAATTCAAATAAATCAATGGAATTTAAGTTTTTATCCCAAACTAATCAAACTTTAACCAAGTTGACTTGATTGCCTTGATCCCATTCAAATTTGACTTATCCTGAAGTACTTTAACCAAATTTGCTTTTGACTGATTATTTATATCTTCATTATTCATTAAGGAATCAAGTAGGTAAAATTGTGATTGATACTTGGTTGTCACTTGCAAGGGAAAATTTGATTCCGTTCCATGTTGGCTAGTAGACTAGTTGAGGCCTGAGATAGGTAGAGATCTATAGGAAAGGAAAAGAGAAATCTCAGAGATTATATGCACTTACTTTATCTAATTAGGTAATATGTAATATTCTATGGTCAAAAAATAGTTAAATAATAAGTTGTATTTTAGAGATAAAAGAAAG
This sequence comes from Notholithocarpus densiflorus, assembly GCA_030021035.2. Lineage (NCBI taxonomy): Eukaryota > Viridiplantae > Streptophyta > Magnoliopsida > Fagales > Fagaceae > Notholithocarpus > Notholithocarpus densiflorus. Next base: position 6,485,421 of record JARYZH020000011.1, read on the forward strand.
AGATAAATAGATGAAATGAACCCATGAATGAAAGTTTCGAACTCATCTAGAAAGATCGATATAAGCGAGCACATACTTCAAAAGTATCACTGTGTCAGATTATGTTTTTATATTACATTTATATGTAGTCTAAGAATAATCCAATCTTGTAAGCTATGCTTTCATATAATTTATTTAACATACAACCTGCTGTGCACTATATATCTCGTTCTGAGCATTTTATACTGTTCTTTTACCATTGTTAACGTGACTTATGGTAGTTTTACTTCTCTTTTTTATTTTCAAAATTTATATTTGCACAATACATAAAAAATTTAACTGGTTTCGATTAGTAATGGGAAATAGGAGGTTGTAATTACCATGTGGTACCACAAAAAATTGCATTTATTATTGGACTATCACTTAACTCTTCTTTTTATAAAGTTTCAACATATGGCGTCCGCTCCCGATAATATAATTTTTTATCATCAGACCAAAACACTAATCAGTTTTTAGTGTAGGCGGAGATTGAATCTCAGATTTTTTATTCAATCATTAAAGACTTTACCAGTTGAGCTAACTAGAACCCACGACTATCACTTAAATCTCGATACTGTATGTGAAGTAGTTACACATCAAAGAGATAGACAAAGTGTTAGGACATATATAGAACTTGTTAAGTACATATGTTATATAGAATTGGCTAATCCTTTGACAAAATGCACTTTACTTGTAATTGGATAGATTTAGGATGTGTTTAATACTTCAAGGAACAAGAGTTTAAGTCCAAGTATTGAAGCCATGCAAATCTGTCCAAGAATCAAGTGAAGAAGTGTTGTTCATTAAAACTCAACAGATAGCTCGACAGATGTATCTATTGAGATTTAATATGTGATTCTCGACAGCTCTCGACAGAAGCTGTATCTATCGAGAATTACGAAATTCAGATTTTCAGACCTGTTTTTCACGCATATCCAAGCTATTTGTATAGGTTTTCTTTTCTCACAACCCTAGACATATATAAGGATTATTTTAAGGGCCGTCAAAGGTGATGCAACTTGATGCAAAGTGATTATTCACTCAAATTGTGATCGGAGACAATTTGCCCTAGTTCATCTTTTTCTTGAAAAAGCTGCTGCGTTTGTGCGCCAAAGGTTTTGTAACCAAGGAGCTTTTGGATCTTCATCGTGTGGATGAATTGAAGAACTTTGTAGTCAACATCTTTCTCAAGTTGGTGTGTTAGTTACGTACTTGGATCCGTGCATCAATTGGTTAGTCACGTACTGGGAGCCGTGCATTGAAAAGAGAGATTGTTACTACATTACAAGTCCAATTGTGCATTGGGTAAGGGTTCAACTATAGGTTGGTATAAGGTACTAGGATTCCTTTACTTGTAACCGTTTGTTTTGATAATAGTAGATTTTCGGGAGTGGTGACCTTAAATTCACCCGATGGGGTTTTGCCTCAGTGGTTTTCTCCATTTGTAAACAAGTCACTATGTCAAATTTATTTTCCGCTGCATTTAGTTATTTGGTGATTTGTTTGTGCTACCATACTTATTGCATGTAATTGAATCTAATTAATTAACTTGGCTAATTAATTGATTAAGTTACCAAAGGGGTCAATACATTCTTGGCCTATCATAAAGAACTTCAAAACCATATGAAGTGTGATCTCAAGCACCCCCAGCGGGGTGATGAGATATATCGAGTGGTATTATGCTCTCAATGATCGATTTTGATGGTAGAAAGAACAAGGTGAGCTACATGTTGTTTCGATTCAAATTTGCCATGTTCGCTTGACATCTTGGTGGCCATAATCACATGTGAACACAATTCTAAGGGAGCGTTTGGTTCACTATGATGTGCCCTTAATGTGATGCACATTACGATGATGTGACATTAAGGTTTTTGGTTTATTTTATTTTTTCTAACATTACCATAATCTAAAATTACAAAATACTCATCATCTTAATCTCATCACATTCCTAAACAATGTAATATTGTATTCTGATGAGAATCAACAAGCATTAAAGGATCCATTGCATGTTCTAGTTGGGCCTATTACTAGAGTAAGATCCAAAAAGATCAAAGAAGCACTTAATGGGCTGATTCAAGAGATTTGGGCTGATTCTAACACAGGACATTCCAAGCTTGGCCCAAAGGAAGATGAAGGCGTAATAAATTTAATCCAAGCTTTTGAGAGCTGATCTGGCTTAATTAGGCGTGATTTATGGTGTGGATTAATGACTGATTGACTTTCTAGCTCATACCAATTAATAGATATTTTTCCTATTCTGGAGTTGCTAATTTTAGACCAAATCCACCTTAATTTTAGGCTTCTATTATTTATAACATTTTTTAGCTATTTTCCTATTTTGGAGTTGCTAATTTCAGACCAAATCAACTTTGATTTAGACTTTTATTATTTAGTACGTTTTTTTTTTTTTAAATTTTCCTATTTTCAGTCATGTCTTATAAATAGCATGCACTCATTGTAATGGAGAATTATTGAATTAAAAAAAAAAAAATTGAGGTTTTGCTTCTTCTTTTGGTTTTTCAAGAACTGTGAACTTATTAGGGATTCAATTTTATACCTTCGGTTCGTGATTCAGTTATAATCATTGGGTCGAGGTTTGTTACTTATACCTTTGGTTTGCGTTTCACTTATAAACGTTGGGTCAGGGTTTCTATCAAGATCTGAATTTTAGCTTTCTTGGGCAAATATTCCAATATTATTTGTTGAGTCTCAAAGCGTGTCGATTGAGGTTCGCATCATATTTTTGTATTGAGATTACATTAATGTAAGATTACAATAATGTAATATTATGGTGTAATGTAACATCACGGCGAACCAAACACCTCTAAATGTCCTACGAGCACACTAATCACTATGGGCCTATGGTCATGACAATACTTGAATGTCCTACTAGTACACGACAATTAATATATTTTTAGTCAAGGCCATAATGTTTGTAAAGGCCACAATTGGTCCATTGGGATTAAGCTAATAAGTATCGCACCTTTATTTTATTTTTTTATAATTTGATAGTATAATAATAAGAGAGGATGATTCAAACCCTGATTCTCATTATAAAAGAGAACAAGAAATATTACTTAATTACAGGGCTCTTTATAGATTTTTATTATATTATTATGATGTGTACGTTTAGTAATTATGTCACGTGTAAATTTAACAATTATGCCATCTTCTAATTAAGAGAAAGACTAATAAGAGATCAGAAGATAAGTGATTATTAAAAGTTTTTTTTTTTTTTTTTTATAGATAAAAGATAGAAGTATATTGATATGCAGAAAACAAGAAAAAAAATAAACAAAGGGGTCTGAAAGATTATTTAAAGTTAAAAACCTAACTGTTTATCATAAGATCTCGTAAAAAAAAAAAAAAAAAAAAAAACTACTTTCCTACGTACATTGCAAATTGCAATAAATGCTGCTTGTCACTTAAAGAAGAATACTTGAAAATAATCAAGGTTTTTTTTTTTTTTTTCTTATTTTGATAAACATGAAAATAATAAAGATTGGTTACTAAGAAGTTAAGAAAGTGCTCTCTTATGTTGTAGAGTAGTTATTTCCTTATTGGTTGGCAATAACTACATCATAAAAGGAGGGTTGCTTATGGAAAAGAGGCATCACAATCCAATATCAACACCTCAGCAATATGGTTTTGAAAGCCGGACCGTTTAGTGATTGGGAAAGGGAGAGGTTCAAGGTTTTTGAAGTTAGAACGATGTTCAATCGAGATCAAACCGTGATATGTCATTTAATTTTTTAATATATTTGATACTTAATTAGTTTATATTTATTAATTTTTCATTTCTGACCAACAAGATGTGCGTGGCCCAATAATTTGCATAAACCGAGTTCTTATAGAATCGTACCGGCCGGTCCGGTACGGTTCTATAACTTTATTTCATACTAGAAGTTGTGTAGCTTTGGTTGTTTCATTATATTTCCTTTTATAGTCAGTAACTTTAATGCAAGTAGGAGTAGTGCAATTTAATTCTTCAGCTCTTGTATCAAGTTTTTCAATTAATGCAAGTAAGTTCCCTCTAGTTGTTGATTTTATTTACATTTATCTTGTTATTGTTACTATTACTATGTTCTTCACTCTCTACTGCTTTAAAAAGTCCTTCAATTAATGCGATACTAAGCCCCAGCAATACACTCTAATTGAATCTATCTCTTGACTTAGTAAATTTTAGGTAAAACAATTTATCATTTAAAATTATTGAGATAATTTGCTTTAAATGAAACTCTATTACTAAAACTAGTATGTAACTCGTGCTTACGCATGACAATAATGAATTGTAGTGGTGCTATTGATATTAGTTTGAGTTATTAAACATATAGGACATAATTTGACCAGAACATTTGGAGGTACTAAAATAGGTTTTTCTTGCAATTTTCATTTACGCCAAGTTTATCATTACATTGCTATTACATATATAATTTTGAAAATCACTATTGGATACTACATATACAATATCAATTCATAATTATTGTTTGTGAAATTCTACTAAATATAACACAAAATAAAATAATAAATTGATCAAATAGTATCTCCTAAATTGAATAGGGATAGGTGCATGGGATTGTTTAGCTAAATTAAAGTTTTTTACGTTCAATATTTTTGCATACAAAATATCTTAATAGTAACAGTATAAACAAAAATGCTCTTTAGAGAAAAAAATAACAGCAAAAATCTAGAAAATTTAATTTGTATGAAAAGCTAACAAAAGCAAAATCTAATTTTGATTCTAATTGAATTTTCTCTAAACTTTGGTTTTAAAAAAAGAAATATATATATATAAATATATTACATAGTTAATAATGGACCGTACATAGTCATGGTATATTACATAAATGACTTATAAACTTGAATTGTTTTTAGTTATACAAAAAAAGGCTCATAAATATAAAATCATTCAATTTTTTTTTTATGGTTTATTTATATTAGACTCCTCGTTTTTTACACTAAATTAACTCATTTGGCACAAAGATTTAAAAAAAACTTAGATTAAATGGGCATGTGGCGCAAAAATAAACTAATTGAAATCCAATTTTTACACTGAATTAATTTACTTGGTACAAAAATTTAAAAACTTATATTAGATGAGACACATGACGCAAAATTAGACTTTAATTGAATTCCAGTTTTAAATCTAATTGGATTTTCTCTCAATTTTACATATTAAAATATATAGATACTATTCCAATTATTATCTAAACTTTTAAGAAATTATACATAATTTTCTTTCTTTTTTTAAAAATAATTATTTTAATAATTTATAAAACTTTTTTTTTGTTGTAATAAGAATTTGGTGTTATTATATGTTGATCTCTCATGAAAGACAGGTCCTATGGTGGGATTTCTTTCTCTCATCTATTGCTCTGTGAACTATTTAAATGATATTGGTAGAATATTTTTTATTTACATTAGTTATATATTAATTGAACTAGGTATTATATATACAATCATATTAATACTAGTGAAGACATATAAATGTGATAATTAGAGTTGTAAACAACTCAAGCTTAGTCAAAGATTATAAGTTTATGATTGTTAATTTAATTGTATTTCAAACATATGTATGGCTCAAGCTCATTACAAAAATAGATTACATGATTAAATTTTGTTCATTTTCTAGTTGAATACGCTTAATATTGTTCATGAACTAATTACTTAATTTTTCCCCATAGGATAAAGTCTAAATGACTTATTATATTGAATTGTGTAAAATAATGTCCAAATGGCTGCCTTTTATATGGGCATGATATATGTGTTGTACAAGTAATAGGAGTGTAGGGCAAGTAGTATAGTAGACCCGAGCCCATTAGGATTATGTTTGAACAGCTCCTCTTAAACTCATATTGGGTGAATTGAGACAAAATTGAATTTAGAAGCCAATGCATGAAAGAATCCTTGTGGGGGAGACTTAGTAAAGATGTTAACCAATTGGTTTTGGGAGGAAAAAAAACTACAATTTTAGGGTACCTTGGAGCAAATGATGACCAAAAAAGTGACAATCAATCTCAATAAGTTTGGTATGCTCACGAAAGACGTCATTGTAGGCAATATGAATGCATATTGATACTCACAATGGGTGTAGTGGAGCAGCTATCTCCAAGATCCTGTAGTAGCCAATGTAGCCACAAAAGCTCGGTTGTGGTGTCTGTAAGAGCGCTATTTCTGCCTCAGTATTGGATCGAGCAACAATAGTTTGTTTTTGGCTTCGCCAAGAGATGAGAGAGTTGCTAAGAGAAGAAAGTAATACCATGCAGTAGACTGATGGTTTGTGGGGTCGCATGTCTAGTTTGCATCAGAGTAGGCTTGGAGAGTCAAGAATGACTATGAAGAAAAGTGAAGTCCATGAAACACGGTGCCTTTCAAATACTAAAGAATTATGAGGATAGCCGTTGAGTGGGAGGAGCGTGGTGCACCCATAAATTGATTGGCAATGTACAAGGGATTGCCTTTTATATAGGTATGGCATGTGTGTTGTACCAATATTACGAGTGTAGTGTAGTGGACCTGAGCCTTGTTGTATATATAGGTATATACATGGATATGTTGTAATAATGATGTTTGAGTTTGGAGAATATTGTTTCATAAAGTTGTTAAAGTGAAAATTCAAAATTCATCATTTTCAATTGGTCGAAGTTTTGGCTTGATCGATCGAAATGGTAAGAAAATAATCCTGGAGCCTCTGGATGAATTGATCGCTATTCGATTCCTGTTTGATCGATCAAAAAGAGCACTCGATCGATTGAAAGTTGTAAAAAAGGATTTTCTGCAGAATTTTCTGGTAACAGTTCTGAATGTTTGAAGAGGTATCAAGCTTTGTGAACAGTTTTATGAAACATTTTGACTCTCCATACGTGCCTTTTGATGAAATATAACCATATGGTATAAATAGAGGCTTATGTTCACTTGAAAAATAACACAAGAAATCTTGTGGTCATTCTCCAGAATTGCTATCTATAGAACTCGACATCCTGGTTGTATCCTAGGTACAAATTTGCGATAACCCTTTAGCAACAATAGTGTGATGGCAAATATTGTCTAAGGAAAACGATATTGTGTCTCCAAGTTATCTATTTTCTGTTTGTCTTTTGTGTTAATTTGTTCTTCCATTATTACTTTTTGTAATATCCCCAACAAGCCAGTTTTCTAATACTATATATAGTTGACATTACAACTAAATTTTTTTACTCCTAAGAAATTTATGCCAATAAATAATAACTAAATTAAAGAAATTATATTATTTGAGTTAATTAGATCATATGATTTTCATTTATGAAATTATAAAAATTAGATTCATCAACTTTCTATTGTTAAGAATTATATAGAATTTTTACTACTGTGGCAGCCAAAAATAAGACAAGACAACAACATGTCAAAACTTGCTACTTTTACTTGCACAATTAATTTGAAGAGATGTGATGCTTAATCAACCTTGAATACCCTTAATTAGATGGAAAGAACTAACTGGAGTTGATAGAATTATCTTTAAGTGTAGTTATGCGAGTATGATGAGAAATAGCCTCAAAGGGCCTGTATTGAGCTCCTCGGGTTTAGTCCGAGGTTTTGATTACAATTGGTTTGAAGCTACAAAAAGTGAATCCCCCTCCTCTAGGGGCTTCTTTGCCTTATATAATCAACTAAGGTGTATCTGAGTCCTACATCTAGAGGGTCAGGGTTCAATTCCCTTGATACTTGTCCCATCAGGGCCTTACTAGAAGGCTTCCACATTAGGATATGCACTGTGTTGACACTGTTCAGGGGTCATTTCCTCATTAATACGGCTAGCTAAGTGGATGCAGAGTATTGAATGCAGAGGTGATGGATACTTTATCTGTCTTCTTTCCTTCCTAGCTTGATGACAAATCTTCCTTCTCATCCTTAGTTTGTGCCCGACGACCCTTAGCATTAGTTCTTGGCCTCCCGAGGGCATGTTGGTATCCTCGGGGTCCTCGGGTGTTATAGTCTCCTTGTATTTGCAAAGGATTGCTCATATTTTCCCGAGAATTTACTGACAGTGCTTTCCGAGGTCCATACTCCTCACATTGTCCTTGGCCCATCTGTCCATATTCTCAAATTCTTGTCCTCCCTCAAATTCCATATTGCTCATATTTTGGCATGCTCCTGATGCATTCCGACATAGGGGTGTCTTTTCAACTGACTGAGACATGCTCCTAACAATTCAGAATCCACGACGCATCAATAAATGCTGCGGATGGCTCCCTGTTTCCCACGTTCTACGGTGAGATCACGATCCAACGGTCCCTATTTTTCACATTAAAGGAGTGGGAAAATTGCCGCGCCTTTCTTGACCGCTATAAAAGGAGGGGATGGGGTGAATTTTCCCCCATTTGTACCTTCAGAAGAAAAAGCCAGTCCCCCATCCAAATAACTGTTAGGATTAATGCCCTTAAATCTTATTGTATGATGCTATGTATGTTATTATGTATGACATTATGTACGCCTTAATGTTGTGATTAATAAAGTTGTTTTATTATTATCTAAAATAATGGTAACATGAATATTTGGACATTATCATATAGTCCATGAGATGCATAATATGTGATTTAGTCACAGAAGATATAAGTCACAAGTTCTTTGTAAACTCAAAATTTTAGTTCGTAGTCGGTGATGGAATTAGGCATTTCATTTGCAAAGACTATAACATATCAACTAAGATGATTTGTCTTGAAAATGGAAGTGGAGACTCCTAGTTGATATGTTGATATATTTTAAGAGTTAATACATATTGAACTGGACCGCTGTGAGATTTATTATTCTCCTAACGACTGTCAAATGAATAATAAATCTCAAGACTTCTATTTACATAAACTCTTAATCCTAAGAAAATAATGGACTTGATCATGAAGTGTAGGTTGCTTTGATATGTCAGGAGTGAGATCTAAAGTAACGGTCAAAACCTCAGTATGTTGGGCAGCCACATTTAGTGTTGATGGAACATATATTCTCAAGATGGAATTCATAATCTCTTAACGGAGATATAAAATATTCCCTTGAGATAAGTTTAATGGGTTCGGTTATTCAAAGTGTTAGGCCTAACCATTTTAGTAAGTAATTACTAAAGTATATATTTATGAAATTGGATTTCATAAATATATGATGAATAACTTAAAGGATTAAACCGTGTACTCAAGGATTAAGATGTAGTAATCTAAAAAGTGGCAGTCTTCATTCATGACTTTGTATTACTACGAATATTTTATGAAGGGGTTGCATGTACAATAAAGTCTTGGGATATAATTTATTAATAAGGCCTAGAGTGCAATTATATTTATATAGTGGTATTAAATATAATTAATGGTAACTTTGGACTTGTCAAGAGTTGACAGAAAAGCCCAAGGCCCATTGGAGCTAGTGTCTTATTTGTTCCTTTTTGATCCCACTCCAGGCCACATACTAAAGCCCAATTGGAATGGCCCAAAATGCTAGCCCAATTAGATAATCAGTTATAAGAAGAGAAACATATAGAATTTTGTAACAACAAGCTACATAAAATGGTTTGTATGTGAGTGTTGGACATTCTCTCATTCTCTCTTAAATATACACATATAATTGATTGAGAGACCACACTTCTTGGGCGTTAGTGGAATTGGAGTGCAGATTAAAAGTGTCCCCAAGGACTTTTGAAATTCACCACACCAAGGTACACTCTCTTGTTCTTATATTCTGAAATTTACATAGTGCATGTTATCAATTGCGAATGAAGTAGATCCGTTAATTTTTCACTTTGTATGTTTTGTATGCGATGCAAACATGTATTTAACCATCAATAACTTGCCCGAGGAGCCCCTCTTCTCTTATTTCTTTGTAAGTGTCTCGTGATTCTTCTTTTTATTAGAATCAAGATCTCTTCTCTCTCTTTCTTTTCTTAAAAATGGGTAGGTTTTTAAGCTTAGTTTTTAAGAAACGATGTAGGATTCCTAGTAGGGTAAACATAGAACACTGCCAATTAGGAGAGTGGCATGAGAGAAGACCTTTTGAGGCAGTAGTAATTCTTATGATAGCATTTATAGAGGGGGAATGAGGATTCCCATGGATAGGGTAACTAGGGACTTTTTATGTCTTTTTATACTCTGTCCCATTCAGTGTGCCGCCAATATATTTAGAATATTAGGTAGTGTAGATGCGATAAACGAAAAGATGGGTGTAAATCTCACCCATCATCATGTAAATTGGGTATATAGTTGTCAAAAGAATAATGAAGCGGGATACTACCTAAAAACTAGGGTCTCTGCCGTTACGTTAATTTCCTGTCTCACCGAGATGAATAAGGGCATGGATGAGGATTTTCTCATTGTTTCAGGGGAGTGGCGCGATGGACTGCACTGCCCGACCAAGGATGGTGTACTAGGTGGGGTGGTTTAGGAATACCCTAAAGATTTTAAACTTTTAGCTGCTAGGAGTGGATATATGTTTTTGTTTTTGTTTTTTTGTTTTTGTTACTTTTGTTTCTATGATTTCTTTTTAGATAAAGAGGCCACCGCTAAGAGACAAAGTTTAGTGAATTTTGATGAGCTCAACTGAATCCTAAGATTTGAGATGTTTCTTCATCGCGACGGCCAACTCTGAGCTGTGCATGTCATCCTTGGTTTCGAGCCCATCTTCACCCATTTTCAGATCTCGAAGCATGTAATTAAGGCTAAAGATCCTCGTCTCGTAAGGGTTGACGTGGTCGTTGAAGGGTTCATCCGAAAAGCCCTTCCTGCTAGAACTCAATACGTAGAGCTTCCCGCACACCAAGTAGCCCAACTCATTACAGAGGGTGAAGAGATTATCCAATTAGAGGATGAGGCCGAGGTTCAATCTGAAGAGGCCGAAGAAGAGGGTTTTGAAAGCTTGGTCTATGAGGAAGACTTTGAGGTGTTCTACCGTCCCAACGTGACCAAGGACGCAACAACAACCTCCACTCTAGCTACTGTTGTCATTAGTAGCGACCAGGGGGCCACTGAAGTACCTGAAGGGATGATGATCAAGAAAGGACTACCCGACTTGCTATCTCTTCTGGAATCTTACGCCGGTGATGCTACCCCAGAGGTTCTAATAGTGCTAAGGCTGCCTACTCCTACCCCTCCTCCTCCCCCCAAAATGACCCTGCTGATAAGAAGAGGAAGAAGGATAAGAAAGCTGGAAAGGGGATTGCTAAAGAGGGCAAGATCTAGGGAACCCCCCCCCCCCCAAAGAAAACTAGGGGTTCAAAGGCCACCTGATCTCAGCAGAGGAAAGGTGGAAAAGTATCTGAGGTTGCCCCTAAACGTCGGCCCCGAGTTCCTAACAGGAATCCACCCTTAGTCTTGGATGAAGCTCCCCTTACCTCAGATTCCTCCATCCGAGACTTCGACAATGGAAGGGTAGGATATGTTGCCAACCATGGTTTTAAAAACCGGTACGGTGAAAGAACCGGAAAAGAGACTGATTATTGGTTTTCTGGTTCGACCGGGGTTCGACCGATGGTCGAACTGGTGACGTCATAAATAATTTAATTAATAATTTTTTAAATTACATAAACAAATAATGATGAATATATTTTATTTTTATAATGTTAATAATTTTTCACAACTTATATAATAAATATCATTTAAATATTAAAGGTAACTTACTATATTTGTTCACAAATACGGTTAAAACTTTAAAAGAGGCACATACAGCTACAAGACTTTCTAAGCTCCACCGAAAAAGGAAAAGAGATAATGAATAAATAAATAAGAAACCCACCCCACTTTGGTTACTTCTCCCAGCCATTACTAACAATTAACACCCACCCACTTTTTGACTTTTATGACACAGCATTTACTTCTCCCAAGTCCCAAGACTCCCAGCCTTTCCACTTTTCTAATAGAAATCCATCATAATCCAAATTGGCAATTTCCCATAAGGCCATAACCTCTCATTCGTCTCTCTCTCTAATCTATCTCTCCCTCTCATCTTTTCTGCCAAGCTCGTCCATCACTCCATCTCTCTGCAACATATCAATTAGCAATAGTTCAAACTTCAAACCAAAATACCTTCCTCCACCCTTCTCATGTTGTTTCTCTTACCTCCTCTCCAAATTTTATTTTACTCGCAGATTTGAAAGTTTCATTCACCAAATCTTATTTACAATAGATCTAAGATTCTCAAAATCAGGAAGAAAAATCGTTTCATTCTCATCATTCACAGCAACTAAGTAATTGCTGCACCAATGAGAGAGGCTAAATGGGGAAGAAATCAAGAGAAACAAAGTTATTTTCTCTGTATTTTGCAAAACCAATTCAACCATACCGGTTTTCGATTTTACGGTTGAACCGGCCGGTTTTTAGATAATTTTCGGTTTTTAGCTATAACCAGACTGGATTGTAAGCCGGTTCTCAGTTGAACCAGTCGGATCAGCCAGTCCGGTCTGGTTTTTAAAACCATGTTGCCAACTCCGTGGAGCAAGCGCTCCTATTGCCTCGAGATATGGCCGAGCTCCGAAATCTGAAGAAGCACGAGATGTTTCTGTCCCTAAAGAGGGATTTAGCCCTGGTACGTTTGTATCCTATTTTTTATTTTATTGTTTATTTTATTGCTTATAAGCTTAATTACTGATTCCTTCCTTCTTCTTTAAAACACCAGGCAAGTCAAGCGGCTTATGTTGCCGAGGAATGGGTGGACCAAACCCTCTATGAAAAGAAAGAGGAGGAGTCCAAGCGCTATGCTGCCTAGAAGGCTCAAGCTCAATTTGACAAGAAGTTAAAGGAGACTCTCCTCAAACTGACCGAGTGTGACAAGGCTCGGAAAAGTGCTAAGGCCTCAATAGAGAATTCTGAGAGGCAAGCTCGAGAGCAGCTTCGTCATCTGAAGGAGGTTGAAGATCAGCTCACCCACGCCTGGGTAAAAATTGGGGAGTTAATCAAGGAGTTGGGGCAAAAGGCTGAGGAGATTGCCAAAGTCGAGTAGGCAGCCTACAACTTAGGGCAGAAAGAGACTGAGGCCCATCTTAAGTCTCAGATCACGATTTTGTGCCGGGGTTTCTACCTTAGGACTTGGACAGAGGCTCTGAATGTTGCTCGGGTGGATTAATCCTCAGAGTTAAGGATCTAGAGAAAGTGTTCTATCCCCCAGCTATCAAAGTCAAGGCAGCTGCCCTTGTTCAAAGTAGTGCTGCTCCTTCAGCCCAATCTACTTATGTTAAGGCTTTTGATCCTGCTCTGGGTGACAACGCCCCAGCATCTCCCCCAACATCTATTGAAAAGGAGGTCCCAGCCTCGGACAAGGCTCCTTCCTCAGTACTATAACCTTCCACTGAGGGGTAAACCTCCAAAGAGTCCGAGAAAGAAAAGTTGCCAGAAGAACAGAGGAAAGGATTGCGAAAGTAGGGGTTAGGTTTGGATTTTTTTTTTTGTTTTGAAAGTGGCTGGTTGTACTCCCTTGGGACTTATTTACATGGGTTTTTTGTTGGTATTTTGTCCCCTTTTTTTACTTTCGTGTATGTTTATCTATTAATGAAAATTCTTTATTTTGTTATTCAGTGTACGTGTACTTTCATTAATTTTTGCTACTTTCGGTTAATTTGATTTGCATTACTTTACTCTAAGTTCATACCAATTATTTTCTCTTAACATTGTTATTTGGCTTTGTTTTATGACCCAATGAACCTAGTATAGAGAAGGTCCTATCTTTGGTTAACAAAATTTAGGCATTAATTCCCTCAAGGCAGGTGATCCGAGGAATCGAACCTTACCGAGATTCTGTTTAATCCTTAGAGAAATTAGGAATTAATTTATCCAAGGCAGGTGATCCAAGGAATCGAACCTGGCCGAGATTTTGTTTAACCCTTAGGAGAATTTAGGCATTAATTTACCCGAGGCAGGTGATCTAAGGAATTGAACCTGGCCGAGGTTCTGTTTAACCCATAGGAGAATTTAGGCATTAATTTACCCGAGGCAGGTGATCTGAGGTATCGAACTTGGCTGAAGTTCTGTTTAACCTTTAGGAGAATCTAGGCATTAATTTACCCAAGGCAGGTGATCTGAGGAATCGAACGTGGCCGAGGTACTGTTTAACCCTTAGGAGAATCTAAGCATTAATTTACCTAAGGCAGGTGATAATCGAACCTGGCCGAGGTTTTGTTTAACCTTTAGGAGAATGTAGACATTAATTTACCCAAGGTAGGTGATCTGAGGAGTCAAACCTGGCCGAGGTTCTTTTTAACCCTTAGGAGAATCTAGACATTAATTTACCCAAGGCAGGTGATCAAAGGAATCGAACCTAGCCGAAGTTCTGTTTAACCTATAAGAGAATTTATGCATTAATTTACCTAAGGCCGGTGGTCCGAGGAATCGAACCTGGCCGAGGTTCTGTTTAACCCTGAGGATGTTCACCTTGAACCAATAACTAATATTTTGATCAACATAAAGAATAAAAGAAAATTTTTGTGAATACATCACCATTATACATATAAACGTGATCATATACAAACTCTTGTGCTAGTAGTAATATTTTTGTAAATTATTTACACTCCACGGTCAAGGGACCGAGATCACTCTAGCTACTGAAGTCACTCGATAAGGTCCTTCCCAATTAGACCCGAGCTTTCCCCAAGCAGGATTCCTCATGTTCTCGACCACCCTTCTTAGGATGAGGTCCCCTGGTACAAATGCCCTAACTTTTACTCCCTTCTCATATCCTTGCCTAAGTTTCTGCTGGAATTGGGCCAACCTGACAGTGGTGACCTACCTTCGCTCTTCGGCCAGATCTAAATTGATGGAGAGAAGTTGCTCGTTGTTGCTACTGTCAAATTGGTCAGTCCTCATTGTTGGAAAACCTGTTTCTAAAGGGATAATTGCCTCGGATCCATACGTCATGAAAAAAGTGGTTTCTACAGTGGACCTCCTGGGCGTCATGCGATACGCCCATAACACATGGGGCAGCTCGTCTACCCATTTACCCCTAGCTTCCTCCAACTTTTTCTTCAATCCATCCACGATGACCTTATTTGTGGCCTTTGCTTGGTCAATGCCCTGAGGGTATGCTGGGGTGGAGTATCTATTCTTTATGCCTAAATCACAACAATATCTCTGGAAGGCCTTGCTATTGAATTGAAGCCCATTATTTGAGATGAGAGTGTTCAGGATCCCAAATCTCGTAATGATGTTTCGCCCATAGAAGTCTCTTCACATCTTGATCTCGGATGTTTGCAAGAGGCTTTGCTTCTACCCACTTGGTGAAGTAGTCAGTCACGACGAGAAGGTACCTCTGATTTCCTGTAGCCTTAGGGAACGAACCAATAATATCTAGTCTCTAATGTGCAAAGGGCCATGGACTAGTCAAGGGATTGAGCGCTCCGCCTAGTTGATGGATATTCGGGGCATACCTCTGGCATTAATCACACTTCTTAACAAACTCTTGGGAGGACTTTTGCATGCTCGGCCACCAGTAACCTTGTGTTAGAGCTCTGTGTGATAAGGACCTACCCCTCGTATGACTACCACAAACTCCCTCATGAAGCTCCTCTAGCAATGTTTCAACTACCTTAGGGTGGACACATAGCAAGTACGGTCCCAAATACGAGCATTTGTACAATTTCTTTTCTTCGGAAAGCCAGTACCTCAGCGCTTTTCTGTGAGTTTTCTCTGCCTTAGTTTTGTCCTCAGGCAAAGTTTCGCCCTTGAGGAACGAGGCTATCGGATCCATCTAGCTAGGGCCTACTCCCACTGGTGTTTGTTTGTTATAAACAGGAGTTACAAGGTTTTCCACCAATATGATCCTCGGAAGTCTCTCTCCAACCAAGGTAGCCAGAGTTGCCAGTGAATCAGTATGAGAATTTTTACTCCGAGGAACTTGCTCCAAGGTATAGGACTCGAAGCTATCTAGCAAATGCTTCACCTGACTTAAGTACCACTGCATCCTAGGATCCTATGCTTCAAATTCACCCCGAACTTGCCCAGCTATGAGCCTTGAATCACAATAAACTTTCACGAGTTTCCCCCCGAGCTTCTGGACGACAATTAATCCTGCTTAGAGGGCCTCATACTTGGCCTTATTGTTTGTGGCCGAGAAGCTGAGTCTCAAAGATTTCTCTAGTGTAATTCCTTCTGGGGAGATTATCATTATTCCAACCCCCGAACCTTTTTGGTTAGCTGCCCCGTCTACAAACAACTGCCAAGTCTGTTGGGACGAGATCGTGTTTATCCTTAATCCTTCTTCGAGCATTCCTACCTCCTCGGAACCAGCTTGCTCTAGCTCTTCAGTGAACTTTGCCACCAAGTCCACGAGGACTTGTCCTTTCACCACCGTACAAGGTAGATATCTGATATCAAATGCTCCCAGCATAGTTCCCCACTTGGCCACTCTTCCGGTGTAGTCAGATTTTCGAAGCAACGCATGCAACGGTAACTGGGTGATGATGATGACTGTATGAGCTTGGAAGTAGTACAGAAGCTTTTTCGTGGCATGAATTATGGCTAGGATAGCTTCTTCTAGGGGGAGGTACCGAACTTCGACCTCTTGGAGGGATTTGCTGACATAATATACTGGCTTTTGGATCCATTCTTCAACTCGTATGAAAACCAGACTTACTTCATGAGGTGTAACGACTATATAAGCATATAAGACCTCCTCTTTTTCTGTCTTGGAAAAGATTGGAGGATGAGCTAAACATGCCTTCAGATCTTCAAAAGCTTTGTCACATTACCAAGAAAATTCTTTCCATTTATGCAACAGTTGGAATAAAGGTCTGCATTGGTTGGCTGACTGTGATATGAATCTATTCAAAGCCGTTGTCATCCTAGTCAAACGTTAGACTTCCTTAGGGTTCCGAGGTGGATGTAAATTTTGAATGGTTTTGATCTGGTTGGGATTAACTTCGATTCCTCGATGGGTAATCATGTAACCAAAACATTTCCCTGACCCTACACTGAAGGAACATTTGGAAATGTTTAAACGAAGCCTATGCTTCCTTAATACTACAAAGACTTTATCAAGATCAGTCAAGTGCTCAGAAACTTTCTTGCTTTTTACTACCATATCATCGATGTAGGCCTCTACATTTTTGCCTAGTTGGCTTCCAAACATCCTCATCACCATTCTTTGGTATATGGACCCAGCATTTTTCAGGCCGAAAGGCATCACCCGGTAATGGTAGTTCCTTGTTGGGGTGAGGAAGGCTATTTTCTCTTGATCTGATAGTGCTAGCGGGATCTAATGATTTCCTTGGAAAGCGTCTAGGAAGCTCATTCTAGGATGGCCAAACATTTCATTAACAAGTAGGTCAATCCTCGGAACGAGGAACGGATTTTTGGGGCATGCCTTGTTAAGATCCGTAAAATCAACACATACTCTCCATTTCCTAGGCTTTTTCTTAACAACTACCGTATTGGCCAACCATTCTGGGTAAAAAACCTCTTTGATAACTCCCGCTTGCTTAAGCTTCCGGACTTCCTCCTTCACCGCCTCGGCATGTTCCTTGGAAGACCACCGAGGTTGCTGCTTCCTCGAGATTGCTTTTGGATTCACATTCAAATTATGGCATATGAACTCTGGGTTAACTCCAAGTGTTTCATATGCACTCCAAGCAAAAACATCTAAATTTCTCTTCAAAAAATTCACTAACTCCTCATTCTCATTTGATGCGAGCTCAGTCCCAATTTGGAAGTACCTCTTCTCGTCCTCTCCAATGAAAATCTTATCCAGCCCTTCACACGATATTGAGGAATCCAAGGGGGCTAGTAATACAAGCAGTGATTGCTATGAGGTAGGAGTTGACTCCGAGAAGCCTACTTGAGATGCTTGGTGCCTGATCGCCGCTATCATGCACTGCCTGGCCACTGCCTGGCATCCTAATTACTCTCTAACACCTTCCTCGGTAGGATACTTCAACTTTACATGCAGAGTTGAAGATACAACCCCCACAGCGTGAGTCACGACCTTACCAAGATGGTCGTATAAGGTGAATAAGCCTCCACCACAATGAAATCCACGTTCACCACCTCTTTTCTCGTCTAAACGGGTAGCCTAATCATCCCCTTAGGGATAATGGTATTCAGCCAAATTCGGCCAAAGGGACATCGTACTTACTTAGATCCTCTGGCTTAAGTCCCAAGCCTTTAAATAAATCTGGATACATGATCTCAGCCCCACTTCCTTGATTGATCATTACCCTCTTGACATCGAATCCCACAATTCGTAGGGTTACCACAAGTGCATCGTCATAGGGCTGAATTTTTCCCTCCTTGTCAGCCTCGAAAAATCCCAGGATTGGCTGGTCCAACATCTTGAGTTTCTTAGATGGCCCACCTTCCTCGCCCTCCATTAATTGTGGGGATATCGTCATCACCCCATTGACCGAGCTGGAACCCTTTCTCGAGGCAGTAAAAATGACATTGATTATTCCAAGGGAAGACCGAGGAACACTACTTCTTTGAGATCCTGCTGTGGGCTGTTCCCCTTGAGATGCAGGCTGGTGTAAAAACTGCTTCAGCTTCCCAACTTTGACTAATTGATCAAGGAAGATCTGCAAGGTCCTACAATCCTCTGCAGTATGACCTTGATCCTGATGGTACAAACAATATAGATTTTGATTTCTTTTGGTGGGGTCTCCTCCCATTCTGTTGGGCCTTTTAAAGTAAGGCTCGTTCTTGATCTTTTCCAGCACTCAATAGATTGGCTCTTTAAATACCGAGTTTACCATCTGGGGTCCATCAAGGATGTGGGATGCTTGGTTGAAAAATTCTCTCCGTAGTTGGGACAGTGTAAATCGACCAACCGAGTTATCTCTTTAGTCAGGCGTAAAAGCCTTTGCCTTCCCCTTACCTTGATTCTGATTGTCTTCGACCCTCTTGTGCTTCTCAATTCGGTCCATTAACTGATGCATGCTCCGAGGAGGCTTCATGGTAAGAGACTTCCAGAGATTAGAATGCGTAGGAAGACCCACCTTAAAAGTTTTGACAACAACATCCTCAAACTCCCAGTCAATTTCATTATAAAGCTCCCAGTATCTATCAAAATAGCTTTTTAGGGTCTCTCCTTCCCTTATAGACATTGAGAGCAAAGAATCCAAAGGCCTTGGAACTCGACTGCATGTCACAAATCTCACTCCAAATGCCCTTGTTAACTCCTCAAAAACGCCTATAGATCCCTCCTCGAGGCCATCAAACCACCTCATGGTAACAGGGCCGAGGCTCGAGGGAAAGACTTTACACATCAACGCCTTGTTCTTAGAATGGATGGCCATCCTTTGATTAAAATGGTTTACATGTTCAACAGGATTTGTATTGCCATTATATATTGTGAAAGTGGGTTGATTGAAGCGACGGGGGAGCTCAGCCTACTCAATACTCTTGGAAACGGGTGAGCGGGATATTTGAAGGAGAGCCTTTCCCATGGCGTCATTTCCCTGGCTTCTCCTAGGCGGGGTTTTAGACCTCTTGCGATGATGCCTTTCTCCTGAAGTGTAATGGGACGATGATGTGAAAGATTCACTGGGCAGAGTTCTACTTCTTCGTCGGTAACTTCTGTTGTCTTCAGAGCTAGAACTCTGGCTTAGGGTGGGAGTCCTTTCTTCCCTTATCCGAGCCTTGTGATGGAGGCGTCAGCGTAATCGGTCCACTTTCCTCTTGAGGTTATATACCGCTGTGTCATGCGAGTTATGATTGGCTTGATGCTGACCAGTTCGTTCAGAATGCACAGATGAGGCTTTTTCGCTATGGGTGTGGGTCATATCATAGTCCCTCATTCATTCAAAATTTATGATTTGGTCCCTGTGATGGGACCCCACAGATTCCAACGAACCACTTCTTCTGGGATTGGCCATACTAAGAAGATTTTCAAGGGTACTTAGGTGATATTTCCACAGACAGCGCCAATTGTGGCGGGCAAAAATAAGACAAGACAACAATGTGTCAAAACTTGCTACTTTTGCTCACACAATTAATTTGAAGAGATGAGATGCTTAATCAACCTTGAATACCCTTAATTAGATGGAAAGAACTAACTGGAGTTGTTAGAATTATCTTTAAGTGTAGTTATGCGAGTATGGATGAGAAATAGCCTTAAAGGGCCTGTATTGAGCTTCTCAGGTTTAGTTCGAGGTAGTGATTACAATTGGTTTGAAGCTACAAAAAGTGAATCCCCCTCCTCTAGGGGCTTCTTTGCCTTATTTAATAACTAAGATGTATCTGAGCCCTACATCTACAGGGTCAGGGTTCAATTCCCTTGATACTTGTCCCATCAGGGCCTTATTAGAAGGCTTTCACATTAGGCTATACATTGTGTTGACATTGTTCAGGGATCATTTCCTCATTAATGTGGTTAGCTAAGTGGATGCCGAGCATTGAATGCGGAGGTGATGGATACTTTATCTGTCTTCTTTCCTTCCTAGCTTGATAACAAATCTTCCTTCTCATTCTCGGTTTGTGCCCGACGGCCCTTAGCATTGGTTCTTGGCCTCCTGAGGGCATGTTGGTATCCTCGGGGTCCTCGGGCATTGTAGTCTCCCTGTATCTATAGAGGGCTGCCCATATTTTCCCAAGGATTTACTGTCAATGCTTTCTGAGGTCCGTACTCCTGACATTGTCCTTGGCCCATCAGTCCATATTCTCGAATTCTCGTCCTCTCACAACTACAAAGTGTACTATTTATAAAATCTATAAATTGTAAATAATAATTTGATATCTTATGAACTTATTTGCAAATATAAATAATCTAATCTCAAATTTGTGGGTGTGTATATCTATATATACAAACATACATAAATCAAACCTTATACTCATTATTATGTAGAGGGATTATCGGTTAGACGTGTGATCATATAACTAATACTTGGAAGAGTCTAGATACTTATACTGTATATAAGTTGTTTAAGAAATGGAGCCCAAAATTCATACCTTGCTATCATAAAGTGAACCTTGAGGCATACATAACTACAAGATTCCTTTAAAAATAATAAAAATTCAAGTCTCGCCGTGTGGGAATATAATGATTCCCGTTTTTCTGTTTCCCCGCGGACCACTTTTATTTTTTATAGTTAGTAATGATGCAGTGATTGTAGTAGTACATCCCGATTCATGGGTTCCAGTTAGTTAAACTGGTAAAAAATTTTATGGTTGTATAAGATATCTGTGGTTCAATCTCCGCCTATACTAAAAACTGATTGGTATCTTGATCTGATGATAAAGAGCTATCATCAAAAATGGACATTATAAGTTGAAACTCTCTCTTAAAAAAAAAAAAAAAAAAAAAAAAAATTGTACATCCTGATCCATTTGATGGGGTCTTAACATAGCCTCAAGTGTTAAAAGTTTGAAAGTTTTGAACCGAAGAGAGATAAGTAGTTGCTCCATTATAATTCACCTGAATCTATGAATGGCAACTAGGTGAAATATGAAGAAAGATATGGGCAATAATGGACCTCAACTATTGGTAAAACGGCGCTTGAGTTGTGATCTGATCTCACAAGGAAAGTGATGGTTGAAAGTGAAAACGACGAGCAGAATCAGATACGGCGTGAATCTGGTACTGAAAGGTCGGACTAACGGTGACGTCAAACCACATCACCGTCCAATCAATACAAGGCAGGCTAGGAAGTTAAAGTTCTAACTTCTACCTTATCCGTCCATGAAGTGGCACTATTCTCTAGGCATTAACGCTGTTAACACTATTACATTACATTAGTATTTCACACAGATTAACAAGGCCGAGATTCAAGAGTAGTAGACCAACTCACCAACAAAATATTTGTTGTGAAGGCTATTTGTTTCAAGGTCTGGTTAATGGGGTATGTTAGACTATCGGTTAATATATTATTTTTAAAAGGTTTTAATATTATTTTTATGAAAATTTAAAAAATTATAAAAAAAATCAGTTATTTTTTTCCCTTTTCTTATATTAAAAAAAAGAGTATTCCATAAACAAATGCCCTTTAAAGAGCATCGTTAACAAAATACTTGTTTTTAAATGCTAAAATTACTCCAAATTTTAGGATATAAAGCTTACAAATTAATATGGTAATAAATTGGTAGACTTCAGCAATCTAGGGCCCGTTTGTTACTGTTATTTAAATAACAGTTTTTAGTGTTTAAACAATATTACACATATTTTCACACAATTTTTCATCTACACGTATTTTTAAAAAATACAAATAACATTACTAGAACAACATTACCAAACGGGCCTCTAATAAATGAATATATATGTGGGTTCCAGCAACCATAGGTTGAAACTTAATAATAAAAAAAAAAAAACGATTTGTGATTTATGATAATCCTCCCACGAAGATCAATTTTCTTTTGCTTTATGATTATGTTTGTTTGTATTATGAGAGTTATTGTAATAACTCTTACTCTATACCTTAGTCTTAACATATCAAGTTCATTTTTTAGTCCGGTGGTGGAGGACAATGGTAACTGGAAAAGGACAAATGACAACCAAATATAGAAAAATAGGAAAAGTGAAAAAAAAAAAAAAAAACAAAGAAAATGAAATAAGATAAAAAAAAAAATAATTTGTTTGCTCTAAATTATGTAATTTGAATATAAAAATTATGTCATTTTGAGTTCAAGTGACAAGTAATTTCTATCTTAGTAAAGTTTAAATGGTAAAATACAAAAATCACCCATAAGGTTTGGACTAATATCAAATAGGTTCAAACTTATCAAAAAAATAAATAAATAAATAAAATAAAAATAAAAAATAAAAAACACAAAAACACAAAAAAGGGACCAAGACATTTCAGAAATAACCTATTTGGTCCATGAACAAATTGCTACTGTGGTAGCTCATTCCTATGGAACGAAGGATTTAGGTTGAGCCCCCTAAATTACTTGTATTATGGGTCAAGAATATCCAACAATGGGAGGCCCCAAAGATGGCGATGTAGTTTTTATAGGAGACAAATGAAAGTTTTTCTTTATCTTGCTTCCTTTCTCAAATTCCTACATTTCCCGAGAACATCACAGTGTATTTGCCCCCTCTCTGTGAAATCCAGACTGGACTTCTTTCTCTCCATAAAGTATTTTACCTCTCTACTCTCGTGTTTCTCTTCCCTAATTTTTCCAACCTCTTCTCTCCCACCCATTGGTTTTTATTTATAGATTTCCTACAGTGGGATTGTCATGATGAGAGGAGTGTTTCCCATGTTGGTGGGTCCATTTGAGCCATATTCTTGGCCAGATGGGACCTGTTGTTCGTGACTGATGTGACTCTCTTAGAACTTGCACCAAGCGCCAATTGATGCTTGATTGGCGGATTCCCCAAGGAATTATCTCTTGATCTCGGCATAATAGGTGATGCTTGGTCAGGATGTGAGCTTAGGCCAAGCCCATCTCCCAGGCTAGGTGCTCAGTTAGTAAGCAGGGTTGGAAGGGCCCGTTTTAGGAAACCTGTCCTGAGCTCGGTACAGACCGATAGCTGTGGCCCATATAGTAGCCCCGCACGATCCCATTTTCATACTATGGGAATGAGATTGTGGTTATGCTCTCATTATAATAGGGAATCGTGCGTGATATGACCGTTGCCTCTTAGGGATTCCAATCGTCAGGCAATAAATGCGCTGGATTCGATAGCCTGCACTTTACGCGCGTGCAGGGCCATCTATCAAGATCAACGGCTAAGATTATTTGTCCATTCAGATGCCGAGGCGCGCGTGAGATAGTGGATTGGAGCGGTTATCAAATTTTCCCACCTAAAGAATTTAATGCCCTTACCCCTATAAATATCATCTGGTTCCTTTAGATTTACTTTCTCTACTTCATTTTTTTTTTCTTTTCTCAAGCTTCAATCTAGAGCCTTCCTAGTCCCCAGCTCTCTCTCTTCTCCAAGAACTCTCTTCTTACCAAGAAAGCCCATCCCTCTGTAAGTCTTCTTCTCCGCCTCGCCTCATTTATTCCTTTTGTTTTCTCTAGCTATGGGTTTTGCCCACTTAGTCAATACCACGGAAGCCGTGGCGCCCTTCAAGGCCAGATACGCCATTCCCGAGGACGTACATATTAAGTATTGTCTAGGGGGAGACATAGAGGACAAGAGAGTGCCCAGGGTGATATTTATCCCCCTAATGGCAGTCTTGGAAGGTGGGGTGAGGTTCCTTCTAGATCTATTACTATTGAGTACCTTTAGGTTTTATGGTATTTGGCCCGATTAGTGTCTGCCCAACTTCTATAGGGTAGTTGGTTGCGTCAATCGGTTAAATAGGCTTTTCAACCTAAAACTTACATGCCACGACATCAATTTCCTATATATCTATTGTGGCAGTGTTGTCAATGGGTATTATCTTAAAGTTCTTAACCCCCAAATAAGGTTAATATCTTGTTTGCCGGACTCCAATAGGAATTCCCAAGGGGAGTACATAAGGGTGTGGGGAAATTGGCTCGGCAATTAACTCACCTACCCGACATTGCTCGAGAATGCAAGTTGGTACCCTGAAAAGTTTACTGTGCTTTTTTTGCTGTTTGTCACATTTATTTACACGTATATTTTTATATTTGATTTTTGACGCTAACCTATGTGATCCTGCTACTCATGCAGGTTCTTGGCGCTCAAAGTGAAACTTAAGGTTAGTCAAAGTTTGGGACCTGAATTGGATTCTATGCTCCGAGGTGTTTTTCCATACTAACTGGCAGCTCCGAGCCTCACACCTCATCATTGGTTGCATCCCCTCCTACACTAGCTTTCAGGACGCCGGGGTTGCCTTCTTGGCCAAGCATTCTTTGCTAACATATATCGACGTACGGTTGAGGGGATTTTTGCCAAAGGGTGGATTCCCCAAAGCCCTATAATGATGGTTCAGGAGACACGTTTTTCTGGGAAAAAATTTGGCACCATCCTTTGGGTAACGTTGAAGAAGTGGAACCAGGCGACAACATGGTTCAAAGAAGGACCGTTCAGTCAGCTAGGTACATCCTTGGAGCCCGGGCTCTCGAGGGGCAAACGTCTGCTCTATCCACGCCACCTACCTTGTTAGCACCTCGGATCTCGGTTGGCACCCTACCTCGTACACGCAAGAGGCAGAGGGGAGCTGACGTCCAAGTAGAGCAGGTTGACGCTCAGCCCAGAGTCATCATTCTGGTCACATCGGTCCCTACAACAGCCAACCAGAATATCGCTGCTAAAGGGCCAACCATTCCTTCACCTGTTTTCGGGATTGAAGGAGCCTTACCCTCCAACCCTCCTTCTCTGGGGTATCAACATTCCTTCACGTTGGGTGAGGGGCCACACCCTTCCATGGTGTTCCATAGGAAATACAAGAGGGAAGCGTGAGCACTATGCATGGTTTGGGGAGTACGCCTTGGCCGAATGGACCGGGGCAGAGAAAAGGACTCGCCACCTAGTTTTATGGTCTAGGAACCATGAATATAGCGCCGTTACGTGGAAGGACTTGATCTTACTACCAGAGTATGGGCTCAAAGTTTAGGTACGGTCTTGGAAAGGTGTTAGGCACCCAAAACGACCCGACCCGTGGGTCGGCTTCTACTCATTGTGTCTTTCTGTCAAACTACAGTCCATTATCTAAGATTAAAGTATCTAGCACTCCAAACCTTGTAACGTTCTTACATACAAATTTCTTTACACCAACGTCACAGATATTTGCCAAAGCATTGGCTTCCACCCACTTGGTGAGGTAATCAGTGGCGACTATCATGAACCTTCTATTTCTGGTTGCTCGGGGAAATGGTCCCATGATATCCAACCCCCACTTAGCAAAAGGCCATGGACTGGATATTGGGTTAAGGCTCCTCCTAGGCTGATGGATGTTCGGAGTATGCCTCTAACATTGGTCACACTTCTTAACATAATTTGCAGCGTCTCTCTGCATGTTTGGCCACCAGAAGCCCTAGGTCATCGCCCGGTGGGCAAGTGACTGACCTCCTGTATGGCTCCCACAAATCCCCTCATGCAATTTGGCGAGTAATCCCTATACGGCGTCCCGGTGCAAACATAAAAGGTATGGTCCCTCAAAAGATTTTCGGTACAGTCTCTTCTCCTTTGACAACCAAAATTTGGCAAACTTCCTTCATATCTTGTCAGCCTCCTTTGGGTCACTCAAGAGCGATCCATCTGTGATAAATGACACAATAGGATCCATCCAGCTCGGCACAATGGCTGAAGCTACAGCCATGGAACACCATCGCTCAATACTCGGCTAGTCTACTTCTTCCACCAAAATAATCCGGGGTATATTGTCCTCCAGGGATGAAGCAAGGGTGGCTAGAGAGTCTACATGGCTATTTTTTCCTCTAGAAATTTAAGCTATCTTTACCCTATCAAAACCTTTCTGCAATAAGCTTGCCAACTTTAGGTATTCCGCCATCCGCAGATCTTTTGCTCCAAAGCTCCCTTCGACTTGGTTTACAACCAACAAAGAGTCTGAATACACTTCCACCTCTGTGGCACCCAAAGTCTTAGCTGCTCAGAGATTGGCCAATAACGCTTCATACTCGACTTCATTGCTGGAAGCCTGAAAGCTTAGCCTAAGCGATCATTCCAATTTTATTCCTTCTGGGGATTCCAACATGATCCCTATTCCCGCCTCGCACGCATTAGAAGCTCCGCCCACATACACCCGCCATGGCCGAACTGAGATTTGACAAATTCCCCATGCAACATCAAGAGTCGGGGTGAACTTAGCCACAAAATCCGCCAGCACTTGCCCCTTAATGGCATTCCTCGCCTTGTATCTAACATTGAAGGATCTGAGTTTGGTCCCCCACTTAGCTATTCTTCCCGTAAAATCAAAACTTTGTAACAATGCTTGTAGGGGATATTTGGTCAAAACTTACACAGTGTGAGCCTGGAAGTAATGTGGAAGCTTCCTAGTGGCATATACCAAAGCAAGCGTCATTTTCTCCAACGGGAGATACCGAGTCTCTAAATCTACCAAGGTCTTGCTGATGTAATACACTGGCTTTTGTATTCCCTCTTGGACTCTTATTAACACCACACTCACAGCATGATCGGACACTGCTAAATAGATGTAGAGATTCTACTCAAGCTCAGGGCTTGACAGGATAGATGGACTGACTAGGTATTGCTTTAAGTTTTGGAAAGCTTCGCTGCACTCTAGAGTCCACTTAAACCCCATCCATTTCTTGAGCAATTGAAATAAGGGTCTACACCCGCCAACCGATCTTAACACGAAATGGTTCAAGGCTGTAAGCATCCCCATGAGTTTGTGCACCTCCTTCGGGTTATTAGGCGAACTAAATTGTTGGATTTCCTTGATCTAATCGGGATTGACCACAATGCCTCTACAGGTTATCATTTACCCAAGGAATTTCTCGAACCCCACACCAAACGCACATTTACTGGCATTGAGGCATAATTTATGATACCTCAAGATCTCAAATACTTCGGCTAGATTCTGTACATGCTCCTTGGGTTTCTTACTCTTAACAACCATGTCATCAATGTATACCTCCACTGTTTTACCGATTTTATCTCTGAACATACGATTGATCATTCGTTGATATGTCACCCTTGTATTTTTTAATCCAAAAGGTATAACAGTATAGTGGTAGTTGCCTTCGGGAGAGATGAATGACGTTTTCTTCTGATCTTCGGGGGCCAGGGCAATCTGATGATACCCTTGAAAGGCGTCTAAGAAACTCATTCTTGGGTGACCATATGTTGCATCCACCAGTTGGTCAATTTTCGGTACAGGGTAAGGATCATTAGGGCATGCTTTGTTTAGATCAGTAAAATCAACACAGACTCTCCACTTCCCGTTCTTCTTCTTTATTACCACGATATTAGCTAACCTGTCCAGATAAAATACCTTTTTGATAGCCCCAGTTTGCTTTAATTTCTCCATTTCCTCCTTCACTGCTTCCACATTGTGCCTGGCTGCTCACCTTGGCTTTTTCTTCTTGGGTGGAAATAAGGGATCCACATTCAATTTGTACACTATGAACTCCAAATCCATGCTGGGAACTTCCTATGGGCTCTAAGCAAAAACATCAAATTTTTTTACCAATGTCAACAAAATTTCCACTCGATCCTTGGCAGGAAGGCTTTTTCCTATCTGAAAATATCTGTCCTTGTAGTGCAAAATATGGACCACAATTAGTTCTTCAGCACTGTCAGCCCTATTAGACTCCTCGAGGCATTGTAATTGCTATAATGAGCCCGACTCTACTTGCTCTTTTTACTTAATTTCTTAATTGATCGTGGCCACCAAACACTGACGGGCTGCTTTCTGGTCGCCCCTCATCACCACAACTCCTTCCTCGGTTGAGAATTTAACTTTCATATGTAGTGTGGATGGTATAACCCCCATGTCGTGTATCCACAGCCGCACTAGGATTGCTGTGTATGGGGAAAACGCTTTTACGACTATGAAATTCACCAGTACCTCTTTCCCTTCAGCTACTACAAGGAGCCTAATCTGTCTTTTTGGTAGCACCATTTTTTCATCAAAGCCTATTAGGAGGGTATCATACTTCCTGAGATCCTCAATCTTCAAACCTAGACCCTTGTAAAGATCAAGGTACATTATCTCAGCGTCACTCCCCTGGTTAATCATAGCCCTTTTCATTAGGAAACTCCCAATCCTAAGGGTAATGACGAGAGCATCGTCATGCGGTTGAGACTTACCTTCAAGATTGTCGTCATTAAAAGCTATTTGCTCTCCAACCATCCTAGGCTTCTTCCCTGGATGGTCCAACATTTGGTGCTCCTGTTAGGTGGTAATGTTTAGAATTCCTCTCTGGCGACTAGCACTTACACCAATTGTCGTAGCATGAATGACCTCAATAACCTCGAGGGGCGGCGACTGTGCTCCCCCTTGGCTTTCTGATGTCTGCCCTACAGTGCCTCCCCTTTGGCTAACCACAAACTCTGTCAGATGTCTGGCTTTAACAAGCTATTCCATGTGGTCTTTAAACGTCCTACACTGCTCGGTGGTATGTCCCTTATCCCGGTGGTACGTGCAATATAAACTCTGATTTCTCTTGGTCAAGTCCCTGCCCCATCTTGCCAGGCCAACGAAAGTATGACTCGTGTTTTCTCTTCTCGAGTATTTTATGCACGGGCTCCTTAAATGCCATATTGACTCCAGCTCGTGGTTTTGGGTTTTATACCCTAGCTTTTCTTCAGGGCCTCTACTGAAAGCCTTCGTGCCTAGGATCCTTAGGGTACTGCGGAGTGGTGGGGGCCTTCCCTTTGCTCTGTAGCCGATCATCCTCCAGTCTCTTATGTTCTTTTATTCTCCTCATCAGTTAATGCATATTTTCGAGGGGGTCTCATGGTTAATGAGTCCCTCAACTCGGATTCCTTAGGTAGCCCTAGTTTGAAAGTGTTTGCTGCTACCTGCTCATTTCCTCCCCTGATCTCATTATACAACTCCTAGTATCAATTCGGATATGACCGAAGAGTTTCCCTATTCCTTATTTTCATAGACAACAAGGCATCAATAGGCTGGGGAGCCCAATTGCAAGTGATAAAACATGCACCGAACGCTTGAACTAACTCGTCGAAGCTGTGGTTAGACCCTTTCCTCAAATTGTTGAACCACCTCATTGTTGTGGGCCCAAGGCTAGACGGGAACACTTTACACATAAGTCCATCATTTCACGAATAGAGGGCCATAAGTTAAGTATAGTGGCTTACATGCTCTATTGGGTCAGTTTTACCGTCATAACAAGTAAAGGGTAGGCGAGTAAAATGCCTAGGCATCTCAGTACGCTTTATCTCTTCGGAGAATGGTGATCGGCCCACCCTCTATAGGGCCGGGCTCATGGCATAGAGGGTGGCACTGGGACTATTGCGCCTTTCTCTTCTCGGTGACTTCGAGCAATCCTAGACTCATTTGACTTGTCCCTCGACAAACGGGAATGACTTCAATGAGAAGATCCTTCTATGTGGTCGCTTGCAGATTCGTGATCATAATCCTTTCTTCAGTGCCAGCCTCTCATCTTGAGCTCTAATTCTCTAATATGCCTCTATAGGCTCTCTATCTCCTGATCACGATCACTATGATATGAAGGCTCGAGTACATACAAAACAATTCGTTCTCCTTGAGAGGAAGCTTCATCTGAATCCATTTGAGTCTCATGCCTGTCCTGCCTAAAATCTTGCTCTCTCCTTCGTTCCCTCTCCATTCTCCTAAGTGCTCGATCCGAGACCTTCAACTGATTTCCTCCTGACCCCGCTGGTTCCACGTTTGCATGTGGACCCTCCATATGAGACACTATCATGCCAACTCTATACCTTCAGCTGAGTAGGAGATTCCCACAGACAACGCCAATTGTGGTAGCTCAGTCCTATGGAACGAAGGAAATGGGTTGAGCCCTCCAATTTACTTGTGTTGGGTTAAGATAGCTTGAACCCAGTTAATTAATTCAATTACCCAAATTGATTAATTAGGTCAAATTATATGTAAATCGTGGAGGCACCAACAAATTACCAAATAAACTAAATGCAGTGGAAATTAAATTGACACAGTGCTTTATTGACAAATGGAGAAAACCTTTCACAGGGCAAAACCCCACCACTCCCAAGAATCCACTAATCAATAATCAAGCAGTTACAAGTATGAGGAATCTAACTACTACCCTGGCCTATCCCAAAATATCAACCTACAGTTGAACTTTTGCTCCAATACCCAATTGAACTTGATCTTGTAGTAGTCTTCTTTCTTTTGATGCACAAATCTCCAATTTGTTACTAACTCCTTTGCACGGATCCTAGTACGTGACTAACTCCAGCAACTTGAATGATTATTGTTGGTTGCAAAGTTCTTCACTTCATAAACGATGGAGATCAATAAGCACTTTGTTACAAAACCCTATGGTGTACAAACGTAGTAGCTTCTCACAAAGTATATAAATTCTAGATCTTTGTATTCGTATGTGACGACTTCTAAAATATGCCTTTTATATGACTAGGGTTTTGAGAAAAGAAACCCTAATCAAATAATACAGCATAGGTCGAATTTCAGATTTGGAAATTCTAAAATCGTAATTTTCGATAGATCGAGCTTGTGTCGAGCCTTTTCATTTAACCTCGATAGCAGTATCTATCGAGCTATCTGTCGAGCTTCAGTAAAACAACTTTTTTTCACTAGTTTCTTAGATCAATCTTCATGTCTTTAATACCACAACTTGATATGTATTAAACCCAACTTAGATCTACCCAATTTACAAGTGAAGTGTGTTTTGTCAAAGGATTAGCCAAGTATAGGAAAATATGACCCTAATTGTTAGGATTAGTGCCCTTAAATCCTATTGTATGATGCTATGTATGATATTATGTATGACATGATGTATGACTTAATATTGTGATCGATAAAGTTATTTTATTATTATCTAAAATAATGGTAATATGAATATTCGGACATTATCATATAATCCATGAGATGCATAGTATGTGATTTATGTGAAAAGTCACAGAAGATATAAATCACAAGTTCTTTGTAAACTCAGAATTTTAGTTCGTAGTCAGTGATGAAATTGGGCATTTCATCTGCAAAGTCTATAACATATCAACTAAGATGATTTGTCTTGATCATGGAAGTGGAGTCTTCTAGTTGGTATGTTGATATGTTTTAAGAGTTAAGACATATTGAACTGGACCGCTGTGAGATTTATTATTCTCCTAATAACTGTCAAATGAATAATAAATCTCACGATTTCTATTTACATGAACTCTTAATCCTAAGAGAATAATGGACCTGATCATGAAATGTAGATTGTTTTGATATATCAAGAGTGAGATCTAAAGTAACAGTCAAAACCTCAGTATGTTAGGCAGTCACATTTAGTGTTGATGAAACATATATTCTCAAGATGGAATTCATAGTCTCTTAACGAAGATACAAAATATTCCCTTGAGATAAGTTTAATGAGTTTGTTATTCAGAATGTTAGGCCTACCTACTTTAGTAAATAGTTACTAAAGTATATATTTATGAAATTGGATTTCATAAATATATGATGAATAACTTAAAGGATTAAACCGGGTACTCAAGAATTAAGATGTAGTAATTTACAAAGTGACAGTCTACATTCATGACTTTGTATTACTACGAATATTTTATGAAGGGGTTGAATGTATAATAAAGTCTTGGGATATAATTTATTAATAAGGGCTAGAGTGCAATTATATTTATATAGTGGTATTAAATATAATTAATGGTAACTTTGGACTTGTCAAGAATTGACAGAAAAACCCAAGACCCATTAGAGCTAGTGTCTTATTTGTTCCCTTTTGGTCCCACTCCAAGCCACATACTAGAGCCCAATTGGAAAGGCCCAAAAGGCTAGCCCAATTAGATAATCAGTTATAAGCAGAGAAACATACAGAATTTGGAAGTAACAAGATACATGAAATGGTTTGTATGTGAGTGTTGGACACTCTCTCATTCTCTCTTGAACATACACATATAACTGATTGAGAGACCACACTTCTGGGGTGATAGTGGAATTGGAGTGAAGATTAAAAGTGTTCACAAGGACTTCTAATCTTTGTTTTGAAATTCACCACACCAATGTACACTCTCTTGTTCTAAAATTTACATAGTGCATGTTATCAATTGCGAATGAAGTAGATCTGTTAATTTTCCGCTGCGTATGTTTTGTATGCGATGCAAACATGTATTTAACCATCATTAACAACTTGAATTATGAGTCAAGAATATCCAACAACGGGAGGTCCCAAAGATGGCGATGCAGTTTTTATAGGAGACAAATGAAAGTTTTTCTTTATCTCACTTCCTCCCTCAAATTCCTACATTTCCTAAGAACATCACAATGTATCTGCCCCCTCTCTGTGAAATTCGGACCAGACTTCTTTCTCCCCAAAAAGTATTTTTCCTCTCTACTCTCGTGTTTCTCTTCCCTAATTTTTCCAACCTCTTCTTTCTCACCCATCGGTTTTTATTTATAGACTTTCCTTAGTGGGATTTGTCATGATGAAAGGAATGTTTCCCATGTTGGTGGGTCCCTTTGAGCCATATTCCTAACCAAATGAAACCCGTTGTTTGTGATTGATATGATTCTCTTGAAACTTGCACTAAGCGCCAATTAATGCTCGGCTGGCGAATTTTCCCAAGGCATTATCTCTTGATCTCGGCATAATAGGTGATACTCGGTCAGGATGTGTGCTTGGGCCAAGCCCATCTAGGGAACAGGCTAGGTGCTCAGTTAGTAAGCAGGGCAAGTTGGGCCTGTTTTAGGAAATGTGTCCTGAGCTCGATACAAACCGATAGTTGTGGCCCATACAGCTACATAAGATATTTTCATTCCAAATAGAACATGATCTATAGGCCAAATGTGTCATTTTTGAAATATCTTGAACTTATTATTTTTCCCAAGTTTTAAATCCAAAGTTTTAAACTTTAAAATAAAAACAAAAAAAAAGAAAATTTTTAAGGAAATAATTGGAAATTTAATAACGGAGAAAAAGGCTAATAGTAAATAAAAAAAAAGACCTACGTGCCTATGTGGGGTTACTAGATTGATGGCTTTCTGTACTTCTCCATTGGCCGCACTTGCCCAAGAAAGAGAAGATAAATATTGTTTCTCTCTATCTCTCCCTCCGTGCGCTATCAACTTCACCAACACCAACACCAACACCAACACCAACACCACCTCCACTCTGTCTCTCTCTCTCTCTAGCTCAAGATCTTCCTTGCTTTCGGTGCTTTGAAAAGCAAATCTGAGGCTGCGGTTAATATTTCTCTGCTTTCACTACAGTAATACCCTCTCTCTCTCTAGTTTGATTCTTTTCACTTGGATCTCTATTCTCTTACAAAACAGACCTCAAAGTTCCGTTTAATTACAGCTTATCATATTACCTTCTAGCTATAGTTTTTTTTTTTTTTCTTTTTTGGGTGGTTGTTTTTGTTTCTTAGTAGTAAGTAGCTTATGCTTTGGTTAAGCTTTATCTCCCTCGGTTGCTTCCTCCGCAAGATCTTATCCAAGTCTGCTTAGAAATCAAGCTGAAATTTTTCCCAAGAAAGTGAAAGAAAATTCCCCAGAATTTTCCAGGTAAAGCAGTGGCGTATTTGTATAATAGTTGCGTAGCACTAAACAGTGCCATGAGCCTTAACTTCTACTCCACTCTTAACTCTCAAGGGCTGTGAAGAAAGAAGAAGAAGAAGAAACAGAGCAAAACAGAAGAGCATTCGATGGATTCAAATTCCCACGACAATTATCTCCCCCAACACCAACCCAGTTCTGGGTTATTGCGGTTTCGCTCTGCGCCGAGCTCGGTCCTTGCTAATTTCATGGAGACAGAGGCCGAGCTGAGTGCTGATTCTGATGCCAACAAGGCCAATTTCACAGAGGGCTCTGAGTCAGAGAGATTAATATCCAGATTTTTGAATTACGGTACTAGCAATACGGATTCAATAGCTATGAAGCGTGTGAGCTCCAACTCTCACTCCCAGGCCCAACAGCAGGGCTATTCTGCGAGCTTGCCTCCCCATTATCCGAGACAGAGTCTTAGCCCCACTGCTATGGACGATGATGATGGCTCATATGGGTTGGTGGGTTCAATGGCAATGGACCACGACGTGCAATCCAAAACGGGTAATCCAAATATCATTAGGCAAAGTAGCTCGCCTGCTGATCTTTTCTCCCACCTCTCTGTTCAAAATGGTATTGTTCTTTCACTTCCTTTCCATTCCATGTTATGGCCATGTAAACTAGAAAATGTAAACTGTTTTTTTTTTTTTTTTAATCTAAGACGCTCATGTCCAATATGAGTTAGGGGAGCAGACAAAAAGGGAAAAACTTATCTCTGAAATAATTAGTAGTTAGGAGCTAGCTTGAACTTCTGAAGATTTCTTGGCTAGTTGTAGTTTACCTGCAATGAGAGGTGTGGGAAATTTGGTTGAAGGGAATAGTAAAGAAATGGTTTTTCTTCTATAATTATATGCAATCTTATTGGAAAAACGTTTATTTCCCGTGTATTATATGTAGTAAACTAGTAAGGTTGTCAAGTATGTAGGGGATAGGAATTTTTGATGAAAAGTGAGTTTAAACGCTGGTAGGCATAGTGGTGTTTCACAACTGAGTGGAGGTTTAAGTTTCCCTGGGGTTAGCTAGTAAAATTGGATTTAAAAAAAAAAAAAAACAAATCAATTTCTTATCATCTTCCTGCATTTCCTCAGCAACTAAAGGAAGTTGCACAATTAATTTTAATCAAAAGATTTAGAATTTTTTTTTTTTGGGCAAGTGGGACACATACCCAATGAGTCTCAAACCTACTATCTCACCCTCCATCTCATTATTATCGGAGGAGGGAGTGCTGGTTGAGAAATAGTTCATTGGCCAAGGATTTCGATTTTGTGATAGATCCATTTGTAATGCAGCACCAGTCTGAGACATAATTATGGGGAAATATTCTTTCAAACAATTAAGCTGGGAAGGAGAGTATTTTATCATCATCAGAAGCTTGAATGATTACTAAAAGTTTCTCAGTAAATTGCAGGCTATGCCATGATGAAAGGTATTGGAAACTACAGTAGGGTCAATGGTACTAATGGAGATGTAAGTCCATCTACAGGCAGGTTGAAGAGTCAGCTTAGCTTCTCACCAAGATTTCCTTCTTCACTAGGGATGTTGTCACAAATCTCTGAAATAGGGAGTGAAAACCTTGGAGCAAATAGTCCCGATGATGGAAAGCTCGGTAATGGCAGTGTTGATGCTCATTTTTATGGCCCTGGAGTCCCATACAGTTCTTGGAATGATCCATCACATTTTACAGAAAATTTTACTGTCATGAAAAGAGAGCAAGATGATGATGGGAAACTATTTGCTGCTAACCAGGTATCAGATTTGCCTTTTAGGTTGAGTCTTCTTGAAATGTTTTGTTTGTACAATTTAATCTGAATTTTTGCATATAATTAGAATGGAGGACTTGGAAATCGGGTTAATATGTTATCACACCATTTGAGTTTACCAAAGACTTCGTCAGAGATGGTTGCCATGGAGAAGTTCCTGCAATTTCGAGATTCTGTTCCTTGTAAAATAAGAGCAAAGCGTGGTTGTGCCACTCATCCTCGAAGCATTGCAGAAAGGGTAAAATTTTCACCTTAGTTATATGATTTTTCTAATTATTGATCTTTTGTTTAAATTTAAAAAAAAAAATATCTATTCGGATATGATATATTTGTAGTTTTTATTTGTGGAGTCCATGAGGTGAACTATAGAAGGATGATTGTAAAGAGTATATTACTTTCAGGTAAGAAGAACCCGGATCAGTGAACGAATGAGGAAATTGCAAGAGCTTGTCCCAAACATGGACAAGGTAGAAATTTTCTATCTTTATTTAGTGTCAATTATCTATTTCTCCTTGAGAAGTCAAGAATTTTTTATTTTTTCTTCCTTGCAGCAAACTAATACAGCAGACATGTTGGACTTGGCTGTTGAATACATCAAAGATCTTCAGAAACAATTCAAGGTATGGAAAGAGAATTTGAACTAGAATTCCCCATGTCTTGCCAAATAATCTGTCTTCCTTTCATGAATTTATGTATTTTTGCAGACTCTTAGTGATAATAAAGCCAACTGCAAGTGTTTAAGTATGCAGAATCCAGTCCAAAATCAAATTGCTTGAGTTGCTGCTGTACAGAAAATAAGAGAGTGACGGAAAAATGAATGGAACCAGATCATATTTCATTTATGTACCGAGCAATAAGTGGAGGGAGCTTAAAATAAAATATTTTCAGTTGGTGTGACATAGAAAGTTGGTAGAGTTTTCACCACAAGATTCGGGTCCTTTAAGCCAACAAGGCTTCCAATTACAGAATATATGAAATAATGGGAGAAGTTGTATAGGATATGTAAAAATAGTGCAATCCTAGTTTTATTTGGTATATCTTGTTTTTCTTAATCATTCTTATTAGTTTGAGAAGTGAAAAGTTGGCATTCCTAACATGAAAAATAGAAGTTTTTCATTTGGTGCTGGCTTTGATTGTTCATATTCATGAAGCTTGGTCTATTTTAAATTCGGATGGGTGCTAGTTGGTTTAATTGGTAATGTCCCGTCTTAAAAATATGTGATCTAAGATTGAATTTCGTCTACACCAGAAGAAGAGGGGTTTAAGGGAAGAAAATTGGTTACCTCTTGTTGTGTAGTTTATAGCTTTAATGAACTCTCGTGAACCAAAAAAAAACTTTCGAGCCATCTGCACCACACGTTACTTTTGAAGTTTTGATCAGTGAAAGCCAACCTTATTTATCGTTAGTGCTTATTTATCGTTATTTATCGTTAGTGCTTAATAACACTATTTGACATGTTCGTATATTATAGTCCTTTCTGTAATTTATCTCGGAACGCTTGATAATTCTCTTCTTCTTTAGGTTGAGAGTAAGTTGGGTGCCCCGATGAATAATTTAGAGATGTCTTCAATAATAAACCTTATCCACATGACCACCTATTAGTCGTGCGAGGCAAAGTCAATTATATTGTTGAGGAAACCAATCTTATTTATGACCTAATCAGCTTAGATGACCTCTGTGCGTTTGTCTTTCTTCCTTTTTATTTATTTATTTAAAGTTTTTCCTCATCTTAGTATTATGAAACTATATATTGTTTTCATTTTTGAGAGGATACCTTGAATGAATGCCATATGATAACAATTATTTAACTAACCCACAAGTTTCTTTTTAAAAAAAAAATGAAGAAAGCGAAGGATTACCTTACGAAGAGGACTGTCTTTAGGAAGAAAGCTCCCAATCGTTTTCCCGTACACCTCACAAGTAGAGAAGTGAATGAGACGCTTATTGTTCTCTGAGCAGTACTTAACCTAATCAAAATCAAAATCACAATCACACACATCACCGTCAATCAGATAACAACCAAATCTTTGTAAAGCGAACATAAAATAAATAAAAGTTCCAATCAATCAAATCAAATTCCAATTGATTCCAAATGCAACAAGAATTGAAAAAAAAAAAAAACCGCGCCGAGAAAACGCGATTTTGTTCTCAATCAATGCGTACCACTGGGAGCGCATCGATGAAATTGCTGTAAATCGTATCGAGTGGACGCGTGTTGTAGTCCGCCGGAGTACAAATCGCCGCCAGATTTATCGTCTACCAAAAATTCAAGAAGTGTCAAAAAAACGAAGAAATTGAGAGAAACTGAAATGGAAATGTGGAGAGAGAGGAGTGGAACTAACCAGATCTGACATCTTGATGAGGCCTTCGAGGCGAGAGTCGTTCTTGATGTTGAGGCGGTGGAACTGGATGCGATCGGACCAAGGGTGAGCCCCCGCGGGCTCGAGAAGGTGCTTGATCTTGTCGCTGTAGACATCGAGACCCAACACCTTGTGCGGCGTCTCCGCCATGAGCTTTTCGCAGAGGTGGGAGCCAATGAAACCACCAGCTCCGATCATGCATATCGTCAGAGGCTTGATTGGTTTCCCGTCCAGATCTACCCTCGCCGCCATTTTTCTCTGTTTGAAGCTTTTCTTTGCCTTTTGTGCACTGAGAGAGTTGAGTTTGTGAGAGAGAGAGAGAGAGGAATTTGGATTGGATTGGAAGGAAAGGATGTGAGGAGAAGAGAGGTGAAAGAGTTATTTGAAGGGGGAAGAGAGAGCGGAAAGGGAGGGAGGATGTGTTTCTGTGAGTGGATGTGACTCCTCTTCACTTCTCTCTCAGCCTAAATTAATTGGAGATTGGATTTTGTTTTGGAACACTCTCGCGCGTGTCAATGATCTGGCTACTCGCGCTATTTCTGGCCCCGCTCAGGTGTGTTTTTTTTTTATTTTTTTTTATTTTACATACTCTTTCGTAACAAAACCTAGTTGTCAGATTTGTTTTTGAGTAAACTGTAATACTTATTAGAATATATACAAAAATAATAATAATAATAATAATAGTGTTTTAAATTAGGTTTATAATACATTATATAACCAAAATACAACTACAAAAGAGCCTAAACTTTGTAATTGGCAAATTGTTACAAGTTTTTAATTTGAATTTATTACTAAAATTACTTTATTGCCCATTAGTAAAAACAAGTAATAACTTAACACATAAAATTTGTTATGAAAATATTGAATAATGAGGTCTAATATAGATATAAATTATTTATTTTATTTATGAGGAAAAGAAGTTATTTCCTTTCTCAAGTCAAATTTGTGTATGTTAAAATTTTCTATTCCTCTCTATTTAGGATTTTGCATTATTTAATCAGTTAATATAGATAAAAGTGTGATAAAACCTACCAAAAAAATGAATACTGAAATAATTCAATAATATTGAAGTCATTATTTCATGGATGAGTATGAGTGTTTTTTTTTTTTTTTTTTTTTTTGTGCTGAGAATTACTATAGTAAGAGCTAGTTTGACAAAGAATAGGAGAAGAAATTATTCCCTTTCATCAGTCAAATTTGTGTATGTTGAAAATTTTCGTAATAACAGGCTTTTCAATTTTTTAAAAATGTTGAAATTTTCTATTCATCTCAATTTAGAATTATGCATTATTTAATCACTTAATATAGATAAAAGTGTGATAAAACCTACCCGCAAAAATGAATACTGAAATAAGTCAGTAATATTGAAGTTGTTAGTTCATAGATGAGTGTGAGTGTGTCTTTGAGGGCATAGTTACTATAGTAAGAGCTAGTTTGATAAAGAATCGGAGAAGAAATTATTCCATTTTCTTCGGTCAAATTTGCACATGTTGAATTTTTTTTTCCTCTTGCAATTAAGAGGCTTTTCAATTTTTAGAAAATCTTGAAATTTTCTATTCATCTCAATTTAAGGTTTTGCATTATTTAATCACTGAATATAGATAAAAGTGTGAAAATGAATATTGAAATAAGTTAATAATATTGAAATCATTATTTCATGGATGAGTGTGTATCTTTTTTGAGGGTATATATATATATATATATATATATATATATATTTAATAACATTTTTGAGGGTATAGTTACTATAGTAAGAGCTAGTTTGACAAAGAATGGGAGAAGAAATTATTCCATTTCATTAGTCAAATTTGCAGATGTTGAAAATTTTCGCAATAAGAGGCTTTATTTATTTATTTTTTTAATTTTATAAAATGTTGAAATTTTCTATTCATCCCAATTTAGGGTATTGCTTTATTTAATCATTGAAAAAAAATATAGAAGTGTGATAAAACCTACCTAAAAAATGAATATTGAAACAAGTCAATAACATTGAAGTCATCGAGGATGAGTGTGATTGTAATTGTGAGTGTGACTGTTCTTTTTTGGGATGAGTCTCGTCATGCTTCTGTCTATTTTTAATAATTAAAAATTGCAAAGCCCTAAATTGAGATGAATAGAAAATTTCAACATATGTTTAAAAATAAAAGCTCTTATTGGAATAAATGGAAAATATAAACTTTTTTTTTTAAAGAAAAAGTTCAAAAAGGCTGGTATATATAAAGAAATAAGGAAAAAAGCGGTTTGCTATGGGTTTTATTTATTTATTTTTATTTTATCAATATATGGTCCGTGGGTCATAGCTTTTATTATATATATATAAAGATTATAAAAAAAAATTTAAACATATATTTAGTTACACGTAATATATATATATATATATTATTTTTTATTAAATTCAAACACATGATAAGTGGGATCCTTAATTAAGTTCTCCCGTGTGTGTGTTTTTTTTTACACTTTTCTAATTTATACAACTTGGAGATATAATGTATTATCTTTTTATTATTTTTATTTTGCTGATTATTTGTTACCATCTTATGGTTGCCTATAACATTTCTTAGAGACCCTTTTTTAACACCGCACCTCCTTATCCATGTTAAGTGTATGTCTCCATTCTAATCTTTTATCAAGAAAGTATATGCCGCCCCTCCCCCATAAAAACTTTGAAAATACACACGTTTATTTTTATAATTTACTAATTTCAAAAGGCACACATAGAGTTCTTTCCTTTATAATATAGTTGCAAGCTTTTCCTCTATTGTTTTAGTAGGTGAAAACTTGGGTGTGTATATTAAGTTATCTATTGATTACATTGACCATTAAAATACAAACAAAAAAAAATATCTAATTGATTATACAAATGCGGACAAATGAATACATCTTCGATGTGGATGATTTAAAAAAAAGAAAAGAAAGAAAAACTGCCACTGAGCACCCGCGTTTAAGGTTAAGAGTTTTGAGAAAATTCCAAAATAATTAGGGTAGAAACATGTAACAAAATTAATGATTTTTGAAATATGAAGTGAGCTTGAGCCCCATGTAAATAGCTTACAAATAATATTTATTAGCCTAGTTGTTATCACCTAAATACATCACTCTAAAAAAAAAAAAAAAAAAAATTAGTCCAAATAACAACAAAAAATTAGTCCAAACAACTGTAACAACATCAAAATTTAGACCAAAAAAAAAAAAGTCCTTAAAAATTATAATTTCTAGCGTGTAGTACACAGACACAATTATTTTATGTCATAATGAGAACTTATAATTATAAGGACAAAATTTAGATATAGTTTCTCATGTGCAATGTTAGGTTCCTCAATTAAATTCCAATGCATGTCACCAATACAACACAAGCAATATATTTGTTGGGAAATTTAGACCCCGGTTGATAGAATTAACAAATTTTAAACCCAAGTTGTTAATTAGATTTATTAAGAATAAATTTTGTTAAAACAAACAAACATCAATATCATGTCAATATCATGCACATCGGAATAGTAAATAAGACAAGATATGATGACCTAGGAAAACCAATGAAACGAACTAGTTTCACAATAAAAAACCTAGGGGGAAATCTTCCCGAAAAGCAATTCACTATAGTAAAGAGAAGTTTCAGATCTAGTACAAAACCTTTGTCCCTAGACTCTACAATCCCCATAGATGAACTTACAGTAGAAACCTTCTACCGCTTCAGAACCTTTGAACTCTTCAATATATGAACGCCACCCTTTTGCACGGATCCCAGTACGTGACTAACTCCAGCAACTTGAAGATGTTGTTGGCTGCAAAGTTCTTGACTTCATCAACAATGAAGATCAAGAAGTACATGGTTACAAAACCCTTGGCATAAAAGACGCAGTAACTTCTTGCAGAGAAAATAAGGCACTAGGTCACTTTCTGCATGTGTTCTCCATGTGTTCTACCTGTATGACGGCCTTTAAAATAAATCTTATATATGTCTAGGGTTGTGAGAAAAGAAACCCTACACATACATGTCAACTAGGGCAAAAAATCAAATCTGGAAATTCTGATTTCGTAGATCTCGACAGATTTAGCTTCTATCGAGCTTCGTTCTTAAATCTCGATAGATACTGTTTCTGTCGAGGTATTTGTTGAGGTTTAATGAACAACTTTTCTTCACTTGTTTCTTGGTCTAATCTTCGTGTCTTTAATACTTGACTTGAATTCTTGTTTCTTGAAGTACTAAACCCATCCTAGATCTACCCAATTACAAGTAAAATGCATTTTGTCAAAAGATTAGTCAATTACATAAAATATGTCCTTAACAATCTCCTTCTTTGGCAATCCGTGACAAAACCACAACAAAACAAATAATAATGAGAGAAGTCTTAAATCACTAAACTCATAACCACTTGTTGTATTACAAAATAAATCTATCCCTACTACAAACTCTTGAAAAACTTTGCAAGAAAATAGTTCACGGCATGATAGACTTTCACAACCTGTCTTTCTGTAACATTTAAACAAAACTCATCAAGGCATCATGTGTGAAACAGAAATAAAAATTGAGTACATAAAGAAACATGTGTATAAAGAGAGAAAAGAAATAATACATGTAGAGGTAGGTGAAGAAAGCATACATCATTATATATATATATATATATATATATATATCAAAGATAAGCACAATGTATGTAAAAATGGTCACAAGACCGGTGTACAAGAAGCTAAAAAAGGCTCATAAAACAACAAGGATGTAAACACTCCCCCTAACAAGATGAAACACAACTCCCCCTAACATGTAGAATCTTAAAAAGAAACCACATTTTCTCCCCCTTTTTGTCATGATTGACAAAGGGTACAATAAGCTATAAAATTTCACCCGAGAAACATAAAGATGATCAAAGATGATCAAGGGGGCACAAGGAATCCATATAAATGCATGAATGTAATGAAACAAGATATTATGGATGACAAGATAATAGAAAGTTGTAAAACATGTGAAAAACAATGCATACAAGAGGGTCTCGACAGATCGAGAAATTGTCGAGATGCTATTAAGTAGAAGCCAACCTCGATGGATCGAGAATCTGTCGAGGATGTATCAAGCAGATAGAGAGCACAAGATTTTGGCTCGATGGATCGACCTATCTATCGAGAAGCTATCGAGGTCAAACCCAGAAATCTCGATAGAAGAGGTATCTGTTGAGATTCTGTTGAGAAGCTATCGA
The DNA here is from genome assembly GCA_030021035.2 of Notholithocarpus densiflorus. Lineage (NCBI taxonomy): Eukaryota > Viridiplantae > Streptophyta > Magnoliopsida > Fagales > Fagaceae > Notholithocarpus > Notholithocarpus densiflorus. Next base: position 6,528,749 of record JARYZH020000011.1, read on the forward strand.
GGATGCATAAAAGAGGTTTTTCAAAAGGGGGAAAAACACATAAGATGAGAAAGCAACAAGATGGCTACTCAAACAAGCATCCAAGCAGCATGTTAAGCACTCAAACCACACCTCAACTCTAGATGCAAAATATTCCTAGATCCACAAACACACTAAACAAGTCTAACCAATTTTATATTTCAAAAACAAGTTAAGATAGTTTAGCAAGTATATATTAACATATGTATCCCTTGTGATAGCCAAATCACATTGTACCTGCACATGTATCAAGAGTAGCAAAGAATTTGCGTGTTGTGTGTGAAACAAAGCAAGAGTGCATAAGTGTCTCATATTATGAAAATTTGAGACATGAGAAAATCAAATACACTCACACACAATCATAACTATTTGATGGGGACTATAACCTTCGAGGTACATTCTATAACTCCCACATCTCCTAGAAACACACTTGCAACCATATTAAAAGCATTTTGATTCTTTTTGCTTTTATTTTTCTTTTAAGCATAGCTTGCATGGGCATATAAGAGAGAAAAGAAATACCCAATTATGTAAGCCAAAACATCACAATTTTACTATGCCGAAGCAGACAGATGTTATACATGATTGGCGGGCTTTAGTGGTGAGATGGTTATTTATGCATTTCTCTTAGGATTTTCTAGTCCTTCTCGTCAAAAAGAGTGATATGAGTATGAAATATAAGAGATCATCTTAATCGTAAACATCACAAACACGAGCCACAAAGCTCACTTGCTTAGTTGTGCATTGAGATATTCATTTAAGCTACAAGAGGTACAAAGTTTAGAAATTTTGTTTCAATGGCCATCAGAGGTACACAAGTACCGACATACACAAACACATATTGTTTTTTGTATTTTTTTTTTCTCTTTTTAGTTTGAAAAAAAAAAAAAAAAAAAAAAAAAAAAAAACCTAAACAACCAAACAAAAACAAACAAACAACAAGAAAGCATAAAGATAGATGCAAATACATGAAAGCATGATTCCTAAAACAGATAAGAAAACAAGCAAGAGAGTCCTACTTTAGATAGAAAGAATTAAAGTAGAGGACAGATAGAAAAGACAATTAAGTCTTAGGCTCTTTTCTCATCCACACAGTACGAGTCTTTGGCCGTGAAGATGAAAATGCACATGTCTTAGTATGTCTACTAAAGGACATAGAAGAATTAGAATTCTCCTGAAATTGAGTTAAAAAGCTCAAAACTTTTAATAACTCTCCAAACAAAGGAGTTGAACCTTGAGAAGGAACTTGTGACCGTTTGGACACTTGCTTATAAGGATACAACTTGAAGCAATTAGGACGAATGTATCCAGAAACATCACAATGGTGACAAACATGAGTAGTTTTTGAACTACTAGACTTCCTAGAGTGAGGTCTAACAAGGGATTTGGAATTAGCCAAATCAGTTTTGGATTCATACCTTTATCACCTTTCTTAGATTGGGGCACAAAGATAGTCTTTGATCCAGAATTCGTGGAAGAGGGGCCGAAGGAAATAGCATATCCTAAGCTAGTCTTATCAGAACTAGGTTTTTGAGCACTCAATACCTCATCAAGCTTTGCACTAGACATCATTTCTATTTGAGTTCTAGCTTGACTAAGCTTAACCTCGAGATTTTTGACCTTCTCTTCTAATGAGGTGTTCTCCACAACAAGAGTCTCAACTAACCTTGTAGTCTCATCTAGTTTGACTAACAGATCAGCTTTTCAATTTTTACCTCATTAAGCTCTTTTCTACAAAGATGAGAAGTCTTTTCAGATTTTATAAATTCAGTGTATAGCTTATCATAGGCTTCCTGAAGGGTCAACTTCTTGGGTACTTCATCATCAAAAGAATCCTCACTGTCACTAGCACTCTCCACAATCACCTTATCGGTTGTGGCAGTAAAAGCCATAAAATGACCACATTCATTCTCATACTCATCAGAAAGATCAATCTCAAAATCACTCCAGGTAACAACCAAAACTTTACCTTTTGAATTCTTGGTCTTTTCCTTCATAAGATAGTTTGGGCACTCTATCCTCATATGACCAAAACCTTTGCACTCATGGCATTGGATAAGGGGTTTCTCACTCTTACCCTTCCTAGAGGATTTAGATTTCCTAGGAGGTTTGTCCTTATCCTTTTTCCTATATTGAAGAAGCTTGATAATCTCATTAGCTATGAAGGTTAGATCATCATCCTCATCATCATCATCATCTTCATCTTCATCTTCATCTTCGTTTTCATCTTCATCTTTAGAGTCATCAATCTCTTCCTCTATACCCTTAAGAGCCAAGTTTCTACTCTTTCCACCTTTTCCCTTTAAACCTAATCCCATCTCATAGGTTTGAAGGTTCCCTACAAGCTCAATCAAAGGAATTTGATCAATGTCCTTCACTTCTTCAATGACAGTGATCTTAGCATGGAAACTTTCAGGTAAGGACCTAAGGATTTTCCTAACAATTTTGGATTTTGCTATAGATTCTCCAAGGTTGAAGGAAGAATTCACAATATCCTTGAGTTTAGCATAGAACTCATCAAAGGTCTCATCCTCCTCAATCCTTATTTCTTCAAAACTACTGGTGAGTCTTTGAAGCTTAATGGTCTTCATTGCCTTGGTACCTTCATAGGTGGTTTCAAGAATAGTCCATGCTTTCTTAGCAATTTCCGTGGATTATATTTTCTTGAATTCATCATTGGTCACCCCACTAAACAAAGCATTCAAGGCCCTACTGTTGAAATTTGCTGCTTTGATTGTTGCGTCATCCCAATCCACCGGCGTTTCCTTTGGCTTAATCCAACCAACTTCAACAGCTTGCTATACTTTTTCATCAAGAGCCTGAAAAAAAACTTTCATACGAACTTTCCAGTACGCATAGTTAGTACCATCAAATAAACGAGGAATCAAAAGAAATTGACCACGATCCATGACAATGAGAGTTAAGGATCACACTCAGGAAATTAATCCAATCAGAGTGTACCTGCTCTGATACCACTTGTTGAAAAATTTAAACCCCAGTGGATAGAATTAACAAGTTTTAAACCCAAGTTGTTAATTAGATTTATTATTAATAAATTTTGTTAAAACAAACAAACATCAATATCATGTCAATATCATGCACAGCGGAATAGTAAATAAGACAAGATATGATGACCCAAGAAAACCAATGAAACAAACTAGTTTCACAATAAAAAACCTGGGGGGAAATCTTCCCGAAAAGCAATTCACTATAGTAAAGAGAAGTTTTAGATCTAGTACAAAACCTTTGTCCTTAGACTCTACAATCCCCATAGATGAACTTACAGCAGAAACCTTCTACCACTTCAGAACCTTTGAACTCTTCAATATATGAACGCCACCCTTTTTGCACGGATCCCAGTACGTGACTAACTCCAACAACTTGAAGATGTTGTTGGCTGCAAAGTTCTTCACTTCATCAACAATGAAGATCAAGAAGTACTTGGTTACAAAACCCTTGGCGTAAAAGACGCAGTAACTTCTTGTAGAGAGTATAAGGCACTAGGTCACTTTCTGCATGTGTTCTCCATGTGTTCTATCTATATGACGGCCTTTAAAATAAGCTTTATATATGTCTAGAGTTGTGAGAAAAAAAACCCTACACATACATATCAGCTAGGGCCAAAAATCAGATCTGGAAATTCTGATTTCGTAGATCTCGACAAATTCAACTTCTGTTGAGCTTCGTTCTTAAATCTCGATAGATACTGTTTCTGTCGAGGTATTTGTCGAGGTTTAATGAACAGCTTTTCTTCACTTGTTTCTTGGTCCAATCTTCATGGCTTTATATTTGACTTGAATTTTTGTTTCTTGAAGTATTAAACCCATCCTCGATCTACCCAATTACAAGTAAAGTGCATTTTGTCAAAGGATTAGCCAATTACATAAAATATGTCCTTAACAATATTTTTTAAGGAGAATTAAATTCAATCCATTATGTGTTTGAGTTTAATTGAAGAATCTAGTATACTATATTTAAGGAGCTATATTTAGGTTTTGGTTGAAAGTAGTGAAATATAAAATGGAAACCCCTTGCAGCTGCGGTGTTGAAGACTAACTTTGATGGGGCAATGTTTGCAGACACTAATCAAGCCAAAGTTGGAGTAGTAATTTGAAATGAGTCAGGATAAGTCATGGTGGCGTTATCCATAAAAATCACAAAACCACCATCGAGCGAAATCTTAGAGATGTTGGCAGCATGTAGGGCAGTTCAATTTGCCTTAAAACTTGGTTTTGAGCACTTCGTGTTTGAAGTTGATTCTGAGGTCATTATCAAGGCTCTGGTAGATAGAAATTTTTCCCTTGCTAGCATCGAACACCCTGTAAAAGACATTATGTCTATTTCAGGTTTGTTACAAACCCAATCCTTCTCTCATGTAAGGAGGCAGGACAATGTTGTGGCTTATGCCTTAGTTTAGAGAGTTAGACTTTCTTTTCCTTTATTGGTTTGGATGGAGGATGTTCCAACAGACATATCCCATTTTGTATCTGATGATTTACCAGTTAATTAATAAATTGTCGTTGAGTTTGGCTTCTAAAAAAAAAAAATTAAGGTTTTGGTTAATTTATAATTAGCAAGTGTCAGTGGGTGTGTTAGAATTATTATTATTATTATTTTAAATATAAAAAATAGCTTAAATTTCTGTTTTTATTATTTATTTGTCTTATCTATTTCTACCAAATTTGTTTTTGTTAGGTCTGTGATCTATGACTTTGTGCATGAGCACTATGACATTGTTAATAGGCTTCTAAATAGACTTCCTCATATTGTTTTTATTTTGGATTTTTTTTCTTATTTTACTTGAAATAATAATCAATATTTTTGTTAAAATATCATTGGACATATAATGAAATAAGAAACATAACTTTTATTTGATTTATAGGTTATGGGTAAGTCAACTACAATACTTGGCTTTTTCAAAAGAAAAAACTCAAATTATTCAAAAGACTTATTTTTATTATGGGTAACTTTAACTTGATTTATAGAATAAGATTTGTTAACGGATTCTTTGATTTCATACATTAAAAAGGGGATTACTATGAATTTTAAAACAAAATCAATAATAGATGATTTTCAAGATTAAAAAATATTTTGAATTCCATTTTAATAGATTATTACTTTTTTTTTTCCATTTGTTAATACTAAATGAATACTGATTTTTTTTTTTTTTTAAATGGTTCATCTTTGGCTCCCCTTAATTAAAATCTTAACTTTGTCCTTGGAAATGGATAGGTACTTTTTAATTTTTAATTTTATGAATAATAATAATAAATAAATAAAGAATAACTTCTCAGTAAGTAAGTTTCTATAATTAGCTAGAGCTCTGAGGATCGATATCTAGGGACAGCATTTGGAAGAGTGTAGTCTCACATTTTAAATTTAATCAAATTTATAGAATTATTTTTTTAAAATAATATAAACCTATAAAAATCAATTATACCAGATTAGCATTTTCTCTACATTTTAACCAAATATTGGGCTATGTTTCATCCTTAAAAATGATTTTGCTCGATACTCTTTGCATAATTTTTTCTAGAAAATAAAAAAGGTGCAATAAAGGACTTTCCAATTCCATGTCATTGTCTTATTTTTGTCCAAATATGTTCGATTCCGGAGTTTTGGTGCAGTAATTCTAGTGTGATCAAACTTTTGTTTGCATTATTGGACTTAGCCTAGCATATTTATCTAGCATGTTCAAAGGGCCTTACAGGCTTAAGACTTAAGAGCAAGAATTCCGGTTCAATTAATAGTGCTATAAGCACAATATATAAGGACGTATCAAGCACATCATTACTTCAAAATCATGTGCAGTTGGACACGTCCATGATTGAGACCAAAAGCAACAATGTCTGTCTTTTTTTATAAAAAAAATCTTTTTTCCTCTTTGTTTGACAATGATCTCCCCTCAATCTTAAAACATGCGCTGAAGCCCAAGGGTTCTATGATCTATGTTAGTTTCTCCAACACAAGGTTCTACGAGGGTGTGTGCTAGTGTTAGCACACATTCAAGGGTTTCTGCATTCTTGGTAAACAACAAGCAATCACAACAAAGCACCATTAATTTCCATCTCCATGCTGCCCAAGGCTTGCTATAGGAAGGACTAGAAAGTTCATTATGAAAGTTCAAATAGTGTATAAAACACCTATGAACGTTTAGACCCCCAATTTACAAATTACCAACACAAGCTTATAATCAAACAATGTATGTGCAGAATATGATAATAAGCTAAAACAAAATTGGTAAAACAATCTAAACCATAATTAATCACAACCACAACAGTAATTAAAAGGCAAAGATTAAGGGAAGATAGATGCAAACACAAAGACAACACAGCAATGTGTTATCGAAGAGGAAACCGAAGTCCTCGGCGTACAACCTCTCTACCGCCCTCCAAGCGATCAATAATCCACTAGAGAATAAAGTTGGGATACATGAATAGCAGAAGACCCTCCAAGCCTAATCTACCCAGTGCACATAAGCCCTCCAAGCTTCTTGCTCCAACAGGGTTACGCCGAACCTTGTCTTCTCTAGCTTACCAGATCCCGCAATAGCCCATTGCATCAACCAAAATGAATCGGTCCCTTCTGAGCTGCTTCCCAAGCACCAAATAACCTCCTCACAGATATGGGTATGGTGAGATAAGGATTTGGCTAAATGTACCTCTCAAGGATGTATCAATGAAGAGGGTGAGAGTTGAGGAATTTGGAGAATCAAAGGATGAAGATTGTGGATGAGTCAATCTTGTTTTTCTCTAGGGTTTCTCTCTCAAAATTCTCTCTGGGAGCTCTCTACATTTTGTGGGTATAAGGGTGTTTATAGTAGGGTGTGTATGGAATGCGAAGAGTCAGTTACAACCAAACAGGGTGTTTTGGCGACTTGAGCTCATGACTGGAACGAGTCGCGAGCTAACTGCCTTGCTAAACTGGAGGTTTTGTCCTGTAGTGCAACAGCTGGCGTGACTCTTCAGCTCCCCCTACATGCTTCACACGTGTGCCATTTCTGGTGACTTGCCAGTCGTGAGCCAGTTGCGAGATCTAGTTGCGAGGCTCTTCTTGATTGCACACTCTTAAGCTTTTCTTCATACTCTCTCACACACTACCCTTACATGATTCCCACCTAAATACAGGGTTTCTAAATGCTAAATTACAAGCAAATTTGGCATGGAATAAAGCCAACTAATGATTGAATAAATTCAACCTTACAATCTCCCCCTTTGGCTATTCCGTGACAAAACCCTAAAACAAACTCTAGACTTAACATGTGAGTTGGGAACAGTTGAACAAAACTCACTCACACCTTACTCTAAAATCTGTGAAGCTCTTGAACCATACGGACACCTGAAAACAATAACACAATATGATCATTGTAAGCAGAAAACTTGAAATGCATATGGAGCAAGCACAATGCGATCAAGCAAAAAGGAATGAGGCAATAAAGCATGGCTTAACCAAAAACGAACAATCACTATAAATAGTGACCACAATGATCATTCACACAAGGAATGAACATCCGGACATGCAAGCTCATAAGCTCAATGCAAAGTATTATTTGTATGTCCAACACTCAACCGATACAACAACACAAGGTAATTGTATCAAGGATATAAAATCCAACAAAGGCATAAGAGTGATGTACTTAAAGAAATGCATAACATTAACAACAAGTACTAAGCTACAAAGTATGAGTACAAAAACAATATACAGAATATAAACTTAAACATATAAACCAAAGTACCAAAGGCTTTAAACAAAAACACAGTAAATATCCAATATATTTATAAAAACTAAAAACACATAAGCCTGTAAACTAGACAAATGTCCAAAAGTATGTGTGTGTAGGAATCAGCTTCCTCCTCTTGAGCTCACACAACTCCCCCTTTCAGTATGCACACTTCCCATTTTTGTGTTGCTCTCCCCCTTACTGTATGCTATCTCTCCCCCTTTTTGGCACGAATAGCTAAAAGCTGTCCTCCAGCTTTTGTTGAATAGCATCTAATTGTGTCTTACTGGTTGTGAGACACATTTGAACTTGGTTGTTGGTGGAGTAGAGAACGTTTTCAAATCCGAAAATACGCAAATACAAACCCTCAATCAAAGTGCTTAACCTATCAGCTTGAGAGCTAGGTTGTATAGGCTGAGTGCTAATCATCTGCAACTCAGGAGTAATGGGAGAAATAGTCTCGGTATGCATAGGTGTAGCTAAGCCATGACCGGATGGAGTGGCATGAGGGAGAGATTCACTCTTAGGTGCTTTAGAAGAGTGACTCTTATTTGCTTGAAGAGATATCATGGATAATGGTTGAAGACGTGCCAGTATTTTTCCATCTGTTGGGGAACGAACACCTTCAAGGACCATGATCTTTATAAGAAGACTGCAAAAAGGAAGACATGTTCGTGCTGCCATTCGAGCTGCTGTTTTCCCAATGGTCTGAAAAATGTGGGCACAAATGTCAATCAAAACTCCGGTAATGAGATCACACAGGAATTGTGCTCGTCCAAGGTTAATGAAGCCGGTGTTAGACAGTGGGTAGAGGTTGAAGAACATGATCAAAGTGAGAGTCTTTAGTTCAGGTGCAAATTTTGCAGTGCCTATGGATGTGCCTTTGCTTGAAATGTCATGATTCAGCCCAAGAATTTGAAGAATGTCTTGTACTTGAGGAAGTCTATCATCATATGGAGTGAGGTCTACATTGGCTGGTCTATTGATTCGAAGAACCTTTGCAATGTAGTCTGCATTGATGCTGAACTCCTTTCCTCGTTCCCAACACTTTAACTCAACTCTGGTGTATCTAGCATTTGAATAGAATTCCTTAACCAATTCATCAATCAGGTCCTCGAAGTTCCCGAACAGATCAGCCCAATATTTTGCTTCAAAGATCCTAGGAATAAATGTTGTTCCCAAGGTATCAAATTTGACAACCCTTTCCACCACAGTAGGAGCATCTACAAAAATGCTTGAGAAAGTCTATGAATCAAGGGGAGTCCTGAATCTCTCACTATTTGAATCTTGAGACAAACTTCGAGTCCGTTTTGAAATAGGGGACGATGGAACATCAATCACAGGCACTTTTCCTTGAGAGGAGCGACGAGACATCTACAAAAGAACATACACACAGCAGAGAACCAAGTGCAAAACCACAAGACACAAACATAAACTTGATTAGATCCAAGTTAGTCCATGAAATAAGCACACATTGTTATTTAGAAGGACATATCATTCAATCATGGTGACTAAACCAAGTATGCAGTATTTAAGCATGAGCAACACTGATGCATGTGTGGTGCAAATGTGATGAATGTGCAGGCACAGTTAAGCACAGTGTAATCTATGAAATCCACAAAATCACAAGTAACTGTCTTTGAGACATTTTACTATGAGCATGATATGCACAACACAGCACAATCATGATATACTACTCAAAAATGAGAAGCAAACATGAAAACATGTAGAACAAGCATCATATTATCAAAAACAACAAATCCCTTTCAAAAAACCCAACAAAATAAACCCAACCCATATTCGAACATCAAATTTTTCGAATCTCAACAACTCAAAAATCAAGAAATCAAAGGTTATAAACATGAAATGTTTTCAGAAAGATAGAAAACCCGTACCTTTTCTTGAAGTTTGACGTAGAGATGATGAAGAAAGTGGTGAGTTTGTAAAAGAGATGAACGAACAAGACAATGAACAGTCAAAGTGAATGAGGGAAAACTGAAAAGTTTTTGTTTTTTTTTTAAACTATCCTTAAAACGCAAAACACGCGATTTTCGCGACTGAAATGAGTCGCGAACAAGTCGCCAGACCAAGTCGCCAAAAACCTTTGAGACAAAAATTTGAAAAATTTGTCTAAGTGTTTCTCACGACTGGAAGGTCCACCCGCGAGGAAGTCGCGAAGGAAGCCGCGAAACTTTCTAAGTAAACCTCGCGACTGGAGCTTCCACTCGCGAACAAGTCGCCAATTGAATCGCAAGAAATCTAAAAACCCAAATTTTTGAAAAATATTCTAAGTCTTTTTCGCAACTGGGACTTTGACCCCCCAGAGAGTCGCTAAAACCTTCTGTGTAAGCTCGTGACTGTGGCATGCGACTGGCTTGACCCGCGAGGCAAGTCACCAAAACAGGGCTACATAGTTTTTTGAAATTTTTGACATTTTTCAAAATAAAAACACTTTCCAAAAACAACTAAAACACTCAAAAATCTTTTTGTGTTTGATCAACATATAATTGAGCATGTGCAACACATTTAATCAAGTACAATCACACAAATGAATAAGGCATTCATTGAACATAGACATGTGTGATGTGTGTGGGTATCAAAAATGAGATAGTCCTTAGTCTAATGTGAAGCTTCAATGATCAATTCAACCAAGTCATACACAATTAGCACGAGGAAGAGTGACCAATCTCAATTATAGAAATATGCATATATGACCTCCCACATAACTTGATAGCATAACTTTGAAGCTTTTCATTTAGCTCTATATGCATCATATCATATGATCTTTTGGAATCAATACATCTCTTTTTGAGATCGATACCTGAAATTTTTGATATTTCAATTTGATGAGCAAGCCTTTGGCTTTTTGGGCATCATACATTTTCATAAAGGTCGCTTTCCCTTTTTCCTAGTCAAATACTAGTATGTACGATGGCTTTTACAGCTCAATATCTCTTTTCATTTTGAGATTTACATTTGGTGAGCTCTTTAAGCAAAAAATAAAAAATAAAAGAGTGGGAAGATATATAAGCACAAGTCTATGCAAGTTTCAAGATCAACAAAACCATTGACTCATCATTCATGACAAGTTTGAAGATCTATTTACAACAGTCACATAGATTTCAAGAGTTTTCCCACAATGATATGAGTGCATAAAGAACAAGCTATACTCGTAAATGCACAAAGCCATTAGTATAAGGGTACAAGGCAAAACATGCTTGTGACAATACCCGATAATGCTGATCAAACTTTTTGGATTTTTTACTTTTTATGTGTTTTTGGATTTTTGACATAAAAGCAAGAAAAGATCGATCAAAACAAATGTAAAAACATTTAAATCAAATAACAAACAAAACAAGCACAATTTTCAACACATGCTGGAACGATAACAAAAAGCACACAACCAATCAAAGTCACAAAGCATAGGAAGTATTAATGCATGAACATGTTGTAATGCTTATGCATGAGTACCCTACTTCACCCACACGACACTTGCATTTGGGGTGATATCCCTAGGGGATTGGGTACGATCGTTGTGACTTTCAAACCTTCTAGTGAAGCTTACTAAACAGGTGGTGAATGCATCAATCATCCTCGTCACATCCCTTACTCCAGGATCACCTTCTTGACCTTTTGATTGCTCAGCAGTCCAATTCCCTTTGCCATGTCTTAGTCCTCTTGACCTTTAAGCACTTGAATTCTTCAATGCTTGAAGCTTATGACAATTGGGTCTGGTGTGTCCTTCAATTCCACAATGATGGCAGAAATGTTGAGTTCTCGAACCTCTTTATGACTTTGGGAGTGATTTCCCTTTACCCTTAGGTTTGACCACTGATTGGTTAGGAGGCTTAGTCATAAACCGTTGGTCAGTCACATTCATCTTCTTCTCCAGCTTCACTTTCTCAGCATTTGTGGTAGTTACCATCGGTTCCTTGGCATTCACAAACTTCATATCCTTGGATATATTAGTAGCCAAACTGCTCTCTCCGGTGTATCCCAATCTGCTTCTGTCGGTGAATGGTTTTTGACAAGCAAGTACATCATCAAGCTTCTTGGAGGAAACCCGCTCTACTTTAGCATTCGCATGAATCACCTCAAGCTCAAAGAATTTGATTTTTGAATAAGCTTCGGTTAACTCTCCGTTCAGCGTCTCCATTTAACATTTGGTCTCCTTGTATCGCACTAGAAGACTTCTATAATCTTCCTCTGCCCTCTTCATCTTTTTAATGGCTGCCTTAGCCACTTTTGCATATTCACTGGTCTTCTCAAGGAGAGAATTGTAGATCTCTTGCAGTCCCACTGTTTTGTCATCTTCCTCATCATCAAATTCCTCTACTATCCCAGTTGACTCCAATTCAGTGTGCTCACCAAGCTCTTCCACTAGTGCACCCAAATCATCCGAAGATTTCACAGGAGCAATGGTCATGAATGCAGAGAAGTTTCCCTCTCCATCATAGCTTTCATCTGAAACTGAATTAAAGGAGTCTAAATCACTAAGAGTAGTGGCATACACTTTGCCCTTCACTCTCAAATAATTGGGACACTCTTTCTTGAGATGTCCATGTCTGTTGCATTCGAAGCACGTGATTCCTTGAGAGGATTGAGAGTCCCTCCCATCTTTCCTCTTGAAATCCTTTTTCTCATTTCCGAAATTTTGGAATTTTCCCTTCTCCGCAAACTTTCCACTCTTCTTGAACTTCAAGAACTTTCGGAAATTCTTCACAAGATATGCCATATCTTTATCAACCTCATCCTCATCCAATGAGTCGTGAGCTTCCACTCTCTCATTAATTGTCTTAAGAGCAAGGGATTTGCTCTTCCTTTGTGATGGCAACGACAGCTCATATGTTTGAAGTGAGCCAATTAGTTCTTGAACCTTGATATCATCAAGATCCTTACTCTCTTCAATTGCTGTAACCTTTGCACAGAAGCTCTCCGGCAATCATCGAAGGATTTTCCTCACTATCTTTAAGTCCTCCATTTTCTCACCCAAATTGAACTTGCCAATGACCACCTCATTCAGCTTGCCATAGAATGAGTCGAATGACTTGTCTTCACTCATTTTCATCTCTTCAAATCGAGTGGTTAGCATCAGCAACTTAGTATCCTTCACTTTCTTCGTTCCTTCATAGGTGGTCTCCAATATCTGCCACGCTTCCTTAGCAACGGTTACGTGAGAAATCCTGTGAAACTCATCTGGAGAAACACCACAGAAAATAGCATTTAGTGCTTTACTATTTACATTTGTTGTAGTGAGAGCCGCCTTATCCCATGTGAATTTAGTGGCCTCCGGCCTAGTCCATCCTATATCTACTGCATCCCAAACAATTTCATCAATTGAACACAAGAATGCCCTCATCCGGACTTTCCAAAAGGCATAGTTGCTACCATCAAAATATGGTGGAGCATTTAGAGATTGAGATCGATCCATCTCAAATGGGGTCAAGGATCACACTTAGGTAATTAAACCATAGCTAGTGTACCTGCTCTGATACTAATTGAAAGTTCAAACAGTGTATAAAACACCTATGAACATTTAGACCCCCAATTTACAAATTATCAACACAAGCTTATAATCAAACAATGTATGTGCGGAATATGATAATAAGCTAAAACAGAATTGGTAAAACAATCTAAACCATAATTAATCACAACCACAACAATAATTAAAAGGCAAAGATTAAGGGAAGATAGATGCAAACACAAAGACAACACAGCGATGTGTTATCGAAGAGGAAATCGAAGTCCTCGGCATAAAACCTCTCTGCCGCCCTCCAAGCGGTCAATAATCTACTAGAGAATAAAGTTGGGATACATGAATAGCAAAAGACCCTCCAAGCCTAATCTACCCAGTGCACCTAAGCCCTCCAAGCTTCTTGCTCCAACAGGGTTACGCCAAACCTTGTCTTCTCTAGCTTACCAGATCCTGCAATAGCCTATTGCATTAACCAAAATGAATTGGTCCCTTTTGAGCTGCTTCCCAAGCACCAAATAACCTCCTCACAGATATGAGTATGGTGAGATAAGGATTTGGATAAATGTACCTCTCAAGGATGTATCAATGGAGAGGGTGAGAGTTGAGAAATTTGGAGAATCAAAGGATGAAGATTGTGGATGAGTCAATCTTGTTTTTCTCTAGGGTTTCTCTCTCAAAATTCTCTCTAGGAGCTCTCTACATTTCGTGGGTATAAGGGTATTTATAGTAGGGTGTGTATGCAATGCAAAGAGTCAGTTACAACCAAACAGGGTGTTCTGGCGACTTAAGCTCGCAACTGGAACGAGTCGCGAGCTAATTGCCTTGCCAAACTGGAGGTTTTGTCCTGTAGTGCAACAGCTGGCGTGACTCTTCAGTTCCTCTTGCATGCTTCACACGTGTGCCATTTTTGGCGATTTGCCAGTCGCGAGGCTCTTCTTGATTGCACACTCTTGAGCTTTTCTTCACACTCTCTCACACACTACCCTTACATGATTCCCACCTAAATACAGAGTTTCTAAATGCTGAATTACAAGCAAATTTGGCACGGAATAAAGCCAACTAATGATTGAATAAATTCAACCTTACACATTATTTCGATGACTCGTTCCAACATGAAAAATATGATTCTCATTAGGCTAAAGAGTTTTGACAATGAAGAAATTTCTGAAGAATTTTGAAAATTTTGACCATGAAGGGATATGATCCAATTTAAGGGAAGATTCTCTCCCATCTAAATCCTCCAAATTCCTTTGGTTTTTTAGCTAAATTTGTGTAACATGGCATTTACTTTATTTTGTGTTGTTTAAATGGGGGTTTTAAATGCCACATATCTCATTCAGCTAAAAATTGATAGGAATAAAAGAATTTCCCAATTCGATAATATTTTTTCTCTCTTACCAAGTCTCTTTGATCTGGATTCTTGAAGGCAAATAATGGACACTAAAACAAATGAGGGGAAAAAATAGAAGAAGCTAAGTTATTCCAAGATGGTTTAACAAGCACAGGAGCAGTGGTGGAGCCAGGAATTTATCTTTGGGAGAGCCAAACAAATTTTTTTTTTTCCTTGTATATATTGATTATATTTATATTACTAGTCGTCAACCTGTGCGATGCACGAGAATAGCTATTGGATGAGTTTTAGGAGGGAAAAAAACCATTATTTTTTACTTGGAATAGTAAGCAAAAATGCTTCAAAAAAAAATTTTGATATTGAAAGAAATAGCACAAAGTTTTATTAGTTAGGTAGAAGAAAACAATATTGTTTTATTTATTAGTTTTTTGTGGGAAGGAATAAGAGATAAAATGTTGCATATATAGATATATACAAGACACACACACACACACACACACACACACACACACACACACACACACACATACACACACACACATATACACACCAAAAGGTGCATATTGAAAGGTCATAACCTTTCAAATTGGATATACCAAAAGATGCATTTTGAAATGTCATAACTCTTCATATTAGATATACTAAAAAATGTCTAATGAAAGGTCATAACCCTTTATATTGGATATATATTAAAGATGTCTATTGAATGAAAATATGCCTACTGAATGAAAAAATGCTTATTGACCGAAAAGGTACCTATTGAATGAAAATATGTCTATTGACCGAAAATGTGCCTATTTAATAAAAAGGTACCTATTGAAGGGCCATAATCCTTTGGGTATAAATAGTTGTTTATATTCATTTGCTAACTTCTTCTCTTTTATCTTTCTTAAAAACATAAGAAACCTGTGGGTCTTCTCCAAAATTGCTCTCTCTCTCTCTCTCTCTCTCTCTCTCTCTCTCTCTCTCTCTCTCCTAAGTCCTAATCTGAATGAAAGAATCTCATTTTGAAGTGCTTTCTCCTCACGATCCAAACTCTCATCCTTATCACTTTGTTTCTGTCTTGCCTCTTTTTTTTGTACGTGTTTTTATTATTTAATCTATTTGTATTTAATCTACCACTCCTAAAAAGAAAAAAAAGAAAAAAACAGTTTTGGAGTTTGTTTTCTATTTTCGAGTTCTAGAAGGTTCTTGGTTCCACAGGAATAGATCTAGTGAATTGAAATGTATTTAGTCTTTGTGTTTGGTTTCTCTAAAAGAAAACGGGAGAATATTTCTTTATGATTTCCTTTGGCTTCCTTTTTTTGTTTTTTGCTTTTCTTGAGAAATGCTTATAAGTTTTATTATTTTAGTTTTTTTGGGTGAAAATGTGAGAATCGGACATGCATGTGAGTTTGAGATCGCCTAACGTCAAGAACCAAATGACTTTTGAAAAATGAATGCTGGGTTTGAATTTATTCACAATTTTACACTGTTTTGGGGTTACGAACAGACAAAATGAAAAGGCACAACTGTTTGGCGTTTTTAAATGTAAGTGTGTGGCACTAACCTATATAGCCACGTGGCGCAATGAGAAGTGGTCAAGAAAAAGTCGCTAACCTATGTGATGCACGGGATAATTAAATAAAAAAATTTATTTTGCTACTATAACTTGGCTTAAAAAAAAATGCTATGGTGATGACTTCACACAATGCTCAACTGCAATTAAATCTGCTATTCACCACTAATATAATCTATATTATCTTGCACAATTGTTTGCATAACAAAAGGGTTGTTTTCACCTTTTTAATAAAACAATCTATGGTAGAGGAAAGAGATAAACTATTCCATTGAAGGATTCATGATGAATGTCAACTTTCCCAACTTGTTTAGTGTAGAATGATGTTCTCTTTCCTCTTCTTTTGCACTGCACTACATTTAGGTAGTGTTCAACATAAAGGATTGCACAGAACTTCTCCTAATCACAGATGTTTTGGTTGTAAACTGTACGTTTTTAGACCCCTTAAAACATAACCAGATTAACCTAGTTAATTAGCCAAGTGATTACTTAGTCAAATTATTCAAATCTAGGTTAACACAAATATTTCATATTATTGTAAAGTGCGGAAATTAAATAACACAACGATATGATAACCCAAGAAAACCAAATCGGTAAAAAACCTGGAGAGGATTTAACCTAGCTATCCTTAAGGTAAAACAGATCAACTATGAAAGAATTGAAGTTTACACAATAGCGACTTAGACCACTAACTTCCTATTGCTACCTCGAGTAGGAAACTTACTACCACGACCACGTGACAGCTCCGAGTCCACGGACTACTTTCTTGGATTCACAGCAAGCACAAGCACTCCCGCTTGTGTATCTTTAAGCTCTTTAAGCAGCAACCGTACCGATCATCAAGTTCTTGACATAATCTTGATTCTTGATAACCCTAAGTATATGTGAAAGCAAACACCTCTAGATCTCACAAGAGATTCACATACACAGCATAAACATCTCTTACAAAACGTGGCTAGGGTTTTTCCTTTTATACTTAAGGCAAAACCTAAAACCCTACACGTTAAACGGACTTGGGCTGAGTTGAAAAATTCTGCTGAAAAACAATATGCACGAGTTTCGATCGATCGAGTCTAATTTTCGATCGATCGAGCCAGGCAGATTTACACAGTAAATCCTGCAATACACTCGATTCCAACTTTACACATAAACATACTTTGAGCAAGTCTAAAACAAGACTAAACGTTTAGATCATGTTTTGCCAACATTACAAAATGAAGTTCTAATACATTTAAACCTAAAGTCTTAGAACCCAACATAAACCTATGCACATATCATAAAGAGTAAATCCTACTTTGGATAGATATATTATACAATTATTCAAATGGTTAAATTAAGAAGGAAATAAAGAAGAAAAGTTGCACCAGCCACAAACTCAATTAGATTTCTCTTGAATAAAATGGCATTATAAAGTGTTATAAAGGAATACTTACACTTGAAAATAGAAAAATAGAAAATCTACAAATTCAATGCTTGATAATAGATCTACAAATTGCATTCTCATATCCTCCATCTTTTGCAAGTAAATTGGATATAATTAAAAAATTTCCCAACAGAATGCTCTTTCCTTTCCATTACGCTTTGCATATTTTCATCCTTACAAAGTTTAAGAAGTGCTCTGTGGTCACTACATAAAGAATGTGTGCACAAGTTCAAAATTAGTAATAGAATTAAGGTTAATCATTAAAAAATAACCTGCAAATGGCATAAAAAGGATCAGTATGGATCAGCTTAATAATCAACCTGCAAGAATCACCAATAAAGGATCTTTTTCATTAGCTTCCTCTTTCCAATTACTGGTAGCACAAATGGGTCACTATGTGCAAGAAAATCTGCAATTTTTAAGGCTGGATTGAGGCATTAAAAGATAAACTCCATAAGAAGCATCTTTCTAATATTTGGGTCCTAATGGTACAAGGCAAAGATGGTGACCTGTTACACAAATTTTATTTTTTATTTTTTTTTAAAGAACATCCTAAAGCTGTTAACCAATACAAAAACTTGTATCCAATGGTATATACCAAGTAGGGTAAATGCCTCTATATCATCTAGAGCCCAATTGTTTTAAAGCATTTTGAATCGCAAGAGCATCTGATGGCTAAAGTGCTTTTGCCAAAAATGATCAAATAGTTCTAAGCAACAAACTTTAAACTTTTAATATGCAATCATAGTTCTTGTAAATCTGACAATCTTAGATAACAGATACTGAATCAATGCATTATGGATCATCTTTGCATACAATCTATAATAAATAAACGACAAAAAAAGGAAGAAAGAAAATGTTTAAATTAATCAATAAACAAATTAGGCTAACTAAGTTGGAGAAACATGTTTCATAGAAAGAGAATCTTGTATTTGCTAATTAACCTTTCATGGTGCTACCTCAATACACAACAAAGATACGAAATTTTCATTGATCTAAATTACTTCGTTTAGTGTGTCTCAGATTACTTCGTTTCTATAAGGTTTTGATCTTCACTACTTACATCAGCAGAAGAATTGCTAAGCATGAACCACCATTAAATTTTGGCTTCAAAAAGATTTATATGCTTATATAATAGTGGCTGTAAACATTAGAAAGTGCTGACCATTATAATAGTGCATTCTTCTGCTTCCCTTTGCTTCTCTAGTTCCATCAATAGACTCAATCTCTATTTCATGCAATTCAGCCTCAACATTGCAAAACACTACCGTGTCTGCATATTTGTAAATGTTATTTGCAAGCATATAAATGTTCAACTTGTAGTATATTTATAAATGTTCTTCCTTTTTGACCATTTTTTACGTTCTCAATAATAATGTAATACTGAAATGGTTACTTTAATTTAACTAAAATTTTTCTCAAATTTGAATCACATACGCAAACCAAAATTCAATAATACATATAATTATTCCACCATTTTTCTAACAATTCATGTTAAAAACCTATAAAAAGAAGCTATACTAAGTCTTAGAATAAATATTAAAAATTGGTGTCATATTGAAGTATATGGGTTATGGAAAATAAATGCAGGGAAATGTTTGTTTTAGTAACCTTTTCAATTAGGCGTCACATTGTTTGTCCCACAGACTGACACAATAACAAAAGCTAGACTCTTATCCAACCCATACGCACAAAAAATATAAGGTAAATATTCGATTTTCCTTGATATATATTTTCTAGGGATTTCTGTCAACTTACTTAGTAAATCTGCAGTACATGATGAGAGGTATAAGTTCAGTAGAAGATTGTTCCTGAGGGCGTATCTGCCTTCTTCTGTAAGTGGGATTGTAGATGTCTTTGATTTTTCCCTTCTATCAACCTTAATCAAAACCAATAACCCAAATAATCAAGGGTGTTACTGGATAAGCGAATAACAGACCAAACAAATTGGCTCGTATATCAATTATCAATAACACACCCAAAATGATAAAAATCTAAATAGATTAAATTGTTAGATTGCAAAAGAACTTAACTGTTTATTTCCAATTCAGTCAAAGAATTAGACAAACAAACAAAAAGAGAAGAAAGATATAATACCTATTTCCAAAGTTTTTAAGGGCTTTAGCTAACTCCTCATACTACCTAGGCAATATCTTTTAAATTAAAGCATGGACACAATAAAAATGAGCGAAAAAGATCATAAATTTATGTAAAAATTCAAAAATTCGGGAATTTAGATTCAGATTCAGATTCTGTAATAAGAACAAAACAGTCGGGTATTTTATCTTAAAGGTGCTATCTAACACGGAATAGATTGGATTTGCCGGGTTGTTTTTTCTTTCTTTCCCACTAACAAAAGTAGAGTATTGTTTATGAGAAAAGTTTGAGTTGAAGCCAAGAGAAGAATTTTTATAGATACAAAATATTATGGGCAATTCATATTGGAGTGGAAGAGATTGTACCTGTCAAAGTCTCTGTTTCAACACCTCTATAAAAAAACATCCATTGGGTTTGAAGTTGACCTTTTGAGAGCCTGACCAAAACTGCAGTATTGATTAAAATCTTATTACAATTCTAAATCTTGATGCAATCATTATTATTTATACAATATCAATTAATCCAATATAGCAACTATTTTGAAGTATCTGTGCTTCCTATTTTGAAGTATCTTTGAAACCTATTATTTGAATTATTTTGCCATGCAATAGCAAGAGTTTGAAAAAAGAATAAAAAATATTATAGAATGTATGGGTACAAGTTAAATGTAGAAAGCTTAAAGGAGAAAAAAAGGTATAATTTTTACCTAAGATTGCGAGCCTCATTCCAATCTATCTCATGATAGGGAACCGTATAAAGCTCCTTTCTCAAAGACCGGATTGTGGACGTGATAGGACCAACAAATCTTTTCCCATATAAATAAGACATGGGCAAATACACCATTCGGCAATGACACCATAGCCTTCCTATTAACAGTAAAGATGGAAATTCATAACCAAGAAATTGAGGACAAAGCCATTCTATTGCAATTAGCAACCCCCTCAGTTGATACTCATGAATCAGAGTTCTTCCTCACAAATTTTAACAGAGAATATATAGATTGAACAAATTTTGAGTGATATATGACATTTTCCCAATGTTTTCTAAACCATATTAGTACTTGATAGACCAAAAATGAATTGACCCCTTGTGATAAATTAATTGATTAATTAACCAAGTTTATTAATTAATCAAATTAACATGCAAAGCGTAGTAGCACAAACAAATCATCAATTAAACTAAATGCAGCGGAAAATAAATTTGACACGAGTGATTTATTTACGAATGGGGAAAACCACCGAGGCAAAACCCCACCTGGTGAATTTAAGGTCACCACTCCCAAGAATCCACTATTATCAAAACAAGCGGTTACAAGTAAAAGAATCCCAGTACCTTATACCAACCTACAGTTGAACCCTTACCCCAATACCCAATTGGACTTGTTCTGTAGTGACAATCTCTCCTTTCAATGCACAGCTCCCAGTACATGACTAACCAATTGTACGGATGCTAGTACGCGACCTAATCACCAACTTAAGAAGGATGTTGGCTGCAAAGTTCTTATGTTCATCACATAATGAAGATCATGAAGTTGCTTGGTCACAAAACCCTATGGTGTACAAACACAGTAGCTTCTTCAAGAACTAGGGCAAACTAGGTTTCCGGTCACACTCTTCTTCACACAATGGAATTGTGCTCTTGTGCAACTTGTGTCACATTTTACGACCCTTAAAATAATCCTTATATATGTTTAGGGTTGTGAGAAAAGAAAGCTCAAACATACATTCACGGATTGGATGAAAATATGAACTTCATAAATCTCGACAGATACCCTATCTGTCGAGCAACTATCGAGCCTCGGGCTGAAACAGCTCTCTTTAAACCTTGATAGATGCTAGCTGTCGAACTTTAAAATCCTGCACTTTCTGACTTGATTCTTGGATAAACTTGCATAGCTTTAACACTTGAACTTGAAACCTTGTTTTTTGAAGCATTAAACACATCCTAGATCTATCCAATTACAAGTAAAGTGCGTTTTGTCAAAGGATTAGCCAATTACATAAAATAGTGACATATGTTCCTATCATTGAATCACATATATCCTAACAATCTCCCCCTTTGGCAATCTGTGACAAAACCACAACAAACAAATGAACATATGAGAGAAGTCATAAATCACTCAACTCATATTCACTTGTTAAATACAATAAAATCTATCCTAACACAAACTCTTGAAAAACTTTGCAAGAAGAGAGTTTATGGCAAGTAGACTTTGACAGCCTATATTTCTGAAACACTTTAAATAAAACTCATCAAGGCATCTTAGTATGAAACAGAAATATAAGATTGCATGCATTATATAAGAAACATGTGTATAAAAATAGAAAAGAAACAACACATGGAGAGATAGGTGAAAGAACTGTAATAACAACCTCAAATGTATATATATCAACAAGTACAAGGTTTTCTATCACAATATGATCACAAGATCAAAGGTACAAGAACAATGTATCTAAAATATAGAGAAAAGAAAAAGATACATGAAATCCTCACTACATCCCTAAAAAAAATGAACACTCCCCCTAAATAAATCTCCTATACTAACCCTCTCCCTATGAGTATGACTACTCTCATATTCAAAACTACTCCCCCTTTTTGTCACGAGTGACAAAGGGTAAGAGTATCAAGTAGACATCTCGTCATCGCTGGGTGAGCTATCATCTCCATCCTCATCATCATCGTCGTCGTCGTCGGAGTCATCATCGTCCTCGGATGCCTCGGGAGGAGGAGAGGGAGACTCCACAAAGCCACCAAGGCGAGTCTGCCGTCTGGCAATACTGCCGACACGGGTGTCCACCTGATACAACTCAGTAGAGAGTGTATCAAGGCAAGCATCCATGCGCTGAAGCTGCGCCATGATCGCATCAAGAGTCACACCACCCGCAAAAGAAGAGGGAGCGGAGGTGGATGTAGCTAAAGAAGTAGGAGGAGCTGCCGTCCCGAACCGCCTCGAGCGTTGCTGCGCCTTGCTTTGTTTAACGGTAGCGGTGTCAATGGCACACATGACATGGAAGTGGTCGGACATGGGAAAGGGAACAGAAAAATGGCGTAAAATCCTTGTGATAGTCGAAGGGAAGATGAGCTTATCACGGGTTGCCGTATCTCTATGTACATCTATGATGGAAAGAATGAAATGGGAGGGAAAATCTATAGTAAGATGCTCTAACAGAGAAAGAAAAAATCGAGCATGGGGCTCGGTAATAGAGTTATAGTGAGAAAGAGGATGCAAAACAAAAGTCATAACCATGTTCATGAACCTAGGACCTTTAGCAAAGGCCGAACACGGACTAAACTAATGATCACCCCAATTAAATGGACGCTCACAAAAAGCAGATATAAGCTCATCTTTAGACACAGTCTTAAGACGCTCACAACCGAGGTAGTCAGGATGCGCTACCTTGGGGACATGGAGCACGTCGGATACAATATCCGGAGTGACCACAATGCGCGTACCTCGAACGCGAGTAACAAAGAGAGGTACTGAATAATCAAATCCATGCATGTTAGAGTAGAACTCCTGAACAAGCACGGATGGACAAGTGACCGGGACGTCACACAATGACTCCCAACCCCTACTGTGAATGATAGTGGGTAGGTCAGTGTCAAAGAAGTCCGACAAAATGACTTGGCATTCCGAATGAACGCCTCGTTTAGAGAAGTTCTCCGAAAAGTCCTGTCGGGCTTTATCATCACGGAACCGAACATGTGAAGGAGTAGGGTTAGAAGAAGTGGATGCCCCGGAACGAAGAGGGTTCCGGGACGGAGTAGACTTTCTTTAGGTGTCATGACGCAACTAACGTAAACTAGAGAGAGAGAGAGGGGGAAAGAGACAATCAGAAAAGTCCCAATACAGTTCAATATATAAGGATATAGAAAATGTAATGTATGTATGCATGAAAATGCATGAGCATGTGATATGCAATAGCAAAAACATCATGGGCTCAGCCCAATCCAATCCTACCAGCACACATGTTTGCAACAAAGTAAACACACATCTAAGAATGCATGAAACATTGTTATAATGCAAATGAGATGTAATGCATGATGTTTTAAGATCAAAAGTACAAAACTCATCTCAAAAATTTCACAATAACTTCATCAATTTAAAAATCTCAAAAAGTTAGGTCAAATGCATGAAAAAGAAGGATTAGGACCCTTACCAAGTGAAGAAAAACTTGATCTAGGCCGAAAAATCCTTAAAGATGAAGTTTGGAATGAGAAAGAGAGGTTTAGGGAGGTGAAGAGGCAATAGGAGTCGAGAGAGATCAAGAGAAATGAGATCTGAATCGTGCTGATCCTATATATAGAAGCTCAGTAATTCTCGACAGATCGAGAGGTGTCGAGCTTTAAAGGGTTGACAGATGCAGCTATCGAGCAGGTGTCCACAGCAAAAAGAACCTCGATGGATCGATGAGCTATCGAGGAGACAGAAACTTTCTTGATGGATCGAGGTGCATTCGAGAAGCAGTCGAGAAGCTGTCGAGATTGCGATTAAAAGAAGCTGAAGAGCTCGATAGATAAGCCAGGTGTCGAGAGGTATCGAGGAGCTATCGAGATTGCTTAAAAACAGACCCTATAATAGAAGCTCAGTAATTCTCGACAGATCGAGAGGTGTCAAGCTTTAAAGGGTCGACAGATGCAGCTATCGAGCAGGTGTCCAGAGGTGTCCATAGCAAAAAGAAGCTCGATGGATCGATGAGCTATCGAGGAGACAGAAAATTTCTCGATGGATCGAGGTGCAATCGAGAAGCAGTCAAGAAGCTGTCGAGATTGTGATTAAAAGAAGCTGAAGAGCTCGATAGATAAGCCAGGTGTCAAGAGGTGTCGAGGAGCTGTCAAAATTGCTTAAAAACAGTTTTTCAAAGAAGAGAAAAACACAAATATGAATGCAATCAAACATGCTACTCAACCAAAGATCCAAACAACATTTTAAGCTCTCAAAATCATCTCTCAACAATAAAATTGATAAGCATTTAAATCCCAAAACACACATACATACTAAACAAGTCTAACCAATTTTATATTTCAAAAACAAGTCAATACAATTTAGTGAGCATACATTAACACATGTATTCCTTGTGATGGCCAAATCACATTATACATGCACATGTATCAAGAGTAGCAAAGAATATTGCATGTTGTGTGTGAAAAACATCGCAAGATTACATAAGTGTCTATATGTTATGACGATTTGAGATATGAGAAAATCACTTTCACTCACACACAATCATAACTGTTTGATAGGGACTATCACCTTTGAGGTACATCCTATAACTCCCACATCTCCTAGAATACATGCTTGCAATTAGGGTTGTGCAAACCAGTACCGGAGCCGACAAAACCGACCGGCGCCGACCTTTCCGCACTGCCACTGCAACCAACCGATGGAGCCAATGCCGGCGAACAGAACGCAAAGAGAGTTCCGACTCCGGTGCGGTGCAATAATCAAAGCAGCAAATCCGGAACCGAAGCCTCGCCGAACCGAACCGAACCGACCCAACCCCTGTTTCTGTTGTTTGGAACTTTGGATACGACATCGTTTTACTGAGATTTTGTCTTTTTTTTTTTTAATTAAAAAAAAAAAAAAAAAAAAAAAAAAAAACTGCAAACTGCAAACCCATCAATGGTCTCCAATGTTGCATGCCGCTGTTCTTCTTCTTCTTCCTCTTCTTCTTCTCATCTTCATTTTGCACTGGTTCTTCTTCGTTCTGCAGTTCACTGGTCTGGTCTTTTATTACTCTTGTAATTTCTAGTTTCTATTGTCTTCTAGAGAGATTTTTAATACTCTTTTAAAGTTTTAGTCTTTTAACGTTTCAACTTTTATGACCCCACACGTGTCTAGCTTTGGAAATGACAAAAGAAAAGTTTAAAAGAAAAATCCAAGTATCAGACTTAGATATTACTCTATTTTCCCACCACTGTGTAGGTATAATGGTGTATAATATATATTAATATTTATTTATACTTAAAGAAAAGATAAATCATTATTAATGCTACGTTGACAATATTTTAACAATAGAAGCTATAAACTAGTAAAAATAGAAACTATAAACTATAAACTTAGTAATATTTATCATTTTTTTTTCAATAAAATGTTTTTTTTTATTATCAAATTTTCAGCACTTGTTTGGACTTTGTAGTGTTACATTGTTACTTTAGTGTTACATTGTTACTTTAGTTCCATTGAATACTGAATAGGTTGAAATGATTTTTTTATTAAAAAAAAGAAAAAAAAAACAAATAGAATTTTTAATGTTTAAAACCGACCAAACCGATTAACCCAAGCCGACCAAACTGCACCGCTATAAGTAGAAAAACCGACCCTAATCGGTATGAATCGGTTTTAATTATGAGAAAACTGATCCCTATCGGTTCGGTAACAATTTTGAGAAAAATCTGAACTGACCGAACCGCGCACACCCGTACTTGCAATCATATATAAATTTGAATTTTTTTTTTTTTTTGCTTTTATTTTTTTTTGCATATTTTTCTTTTTAAACAAACCATGCATGGGCATATATGAGATAGAAAAGAAATACCCAATTATGTTAAGCATTTGACATTCCACTTTTGCTATGCCAGAGCATACAAATGTCATTTCATGATTGGCGGACAACAGTGGTGAGATGGTTATTTATGCCTTTCTCTTAGGATTTTCTAGTCCTTCCCATCAAAAAGAGTGATACGAGTATTAAGTACAAGAGATCACTTAACCTTACTCATCACAAACACGAGCTACAAAGCTCACTTAGTTGTGCATAGAGATGCTCATCTAAGTTACAAAAGATACAAAATTTAGAAAACTTTGTTTCAATGGCCATCCAAGGTACACAAGTACCAATATACACAAACACACTGTTTTTGTATTTTTCTGATTTTTTTTCAAATTTTTTTTATATTTTATATGAAAAACAAAATAACCAAAACTGAAAAGAAAACAAACAAAAACAAGTTAAACAAAGCAATGCACAAAACTAGATGCAAATGCATGATTCCAAAAACAAATAAGAAATCAAGAAAGAAAGTCCAACTTTAGATAGAAAGAATTAAAGCAGATGACAAACAGAAAGACAATTAAGTCTTAGGATCCTTTTATCACCCACACAGCACGAGTCCTTGGCCATGAAGATGAAAAGACGCGTGTCCTAGTATGACTACTAAAGGACATAGAGGAATTAGAATTCCCCTGAAATTGAGTCAAAAAGCTCAAAACTTTTAATAACTCACCAAGAATAGGTACAGAGCCTTTAGACAAAGGATGAGACCTATTTGACACTCGCTTATGAGGAAACAACTTGAAACAATTAGGACAAATGTGACCTGAAGCACCACAATGGTAACAAACATGAGTAGTTTTAGAACTACTCGGTTTCCTAGAAGGAGATCTAACCTTAGAGATTGACAAAGACCTTAATTTAGGACAATTTGGCCTAATATGACCAACAATATGACAATGATGAGAAGTGGGGACAAATTCAGAATTTTTATTCTTCCTAAGAAGAGTTTTAGACATAGATTTAGAAACTTCAGCGTTAACATCAGATATTTTACCTTTGTCTATCCTAGCAAAATTCAACTCTTCATTATTCTTTTTAAATGTAGGAATATAAAAATATTTTTCTTTTGAGTGAGGCTCAACAACAAGTTTGACACTAATTAATTTTTCAACTTCAGTTTTAAATTCAACTAGTTGCTCTTCCAAACTTTTAATTTTGTCCACCTGATATGAAATTTGATTTTTAAAATTCTCATTCAAATTATTGGTTTCATCCAATTTTGCAATCAAATCATCTTTTTCAAGTTTGACCTTTTTAAATTTAGCTTTTAATTTTGTAGAACATTCAAGAGATTTCATACAAAAATTATAAAACTTGCAATAGGCATCTTGAATATCATCATCATCATTCAACATAAGATCATGCAAATCAAAACAATCAAGAGTTTCCATGACAACGGGGGTCAATGGATCACACAGCAAAGATTAAAATCTAATCAGAGTGTGCCTGCTCTGATACCACTTGATAAGCCAAAAACGAATTGACCCATTGTGATAAATTAATTTATTAATTAGTCAAGTTTATTAATTAATCAAATTAACATGCAAAGCGTGGTAGCACAAACAAATCATCAATTAAACTAAATGCAGCGGAAAATAAATTTGACACGGGTGATTTGTTTACGAATGGGAAAAACCACCAAGGCAAAACCTCACCGGGTGAATTTAAAGTCACCACTCCCGAGAATCCACTATTATCAAAACAAGCGATTACAAGTAAAGGAATTCAAGTACCTTATACCAACCTATAATTGAACTACCCCAATACCCAATTGGACTTGTTTTGTAGTGACAATCTCTCCTTTCAATGCATGACTCCCAATACGTGACTAACCAATTGTGCGGATCCTAGTACGCGACTTAATCACCAACTTGAGAAGGATGTTGGCTGCAAAGTTCTTCTGTTCATCACACGATGAAGATCATGAAGTTGCTTGGTCACAAAACCTTATGATGTACAAACACAACAGCTTCTTCAAGAATTAGGGCAAACTAGATTTCCGGTCATACTCTTCTTCACACAATGGAATTGTGCTCTTGTGAAAGTTGTGTCACCTTTTACGACCCTTAAAATAATCCTTATATATGTTTAGGATTGTGAGAAAAGAAAGCCCAAACATACATTCACAGATTGGATGAAAATCTGAACTGAAAATCTGAACTTCATAAATCTCGACAGATACCTTATCTATAGAGCAGCTGTCCAGCCTCGGGCTGAAACAGCTCTCTTTAAACCACGATAAATGCTAGCTGTTGAGCTAGCTGTCGAGTTTTAAAATCTTGCACTTTCTGACTTGATTCTTGGACAGACTTGCATGGCTTTAACACTTAAACTTGAAACCTTGTTTCTTGAAGCATTAAACACATCCTAGATCTACCCAATTACAAGTAAAATGCGTTTTGTCAAATGATTAGTCAATTACATAAAATAATGACATATGTTCCTATCATTGAATCACATATATCCTAACAGTAATATTTTTAAATCGTAAGCAATACATGATACTTTTTCCTTGACGAAACTGAACATACATTGTGTTAATGGTATAAGAAAGAACAGTCAAATAGAGACCTAGATGACAAGGGAGAAGGTAAGGGAAGAGCCATATTTCTGGCGGCAGTGGATTATTCCCAGACCATTCATACACTCCATATACTTGAAACCAGAGAAAATCAACCACAATTTTTTTTTTTTTTTTTTTGGAAAATGTACACGTTTTCTAAAATAATAGAATCAAAAGAAACCTAAAATCAAGTTCAAAGAATAGGTGCAATCCATAGAAGCCAGCAATTCATTTCAAGTTGGAGAAACAGAATCCAAATAAAAACGTTTGTTGGCAACATTCGTCATATTGTATGGAAAATTCCATTTTTTTTTTAAATGCCAACAAAACATCACTTAAGAATTTTATCAAACAGTTCGTGTGCATGTAAAAGAAACTACACTATGAAAATGTGCAATCCACGAATTGGGTTTTATGTAATACTTCAAAATAAGTAAAAAATTTCAAATCCCCCGTTCAGAGTAAGGACATTTCATTCATATAGCAAATTTCACCGAAACCCACCAAACAAAAAGAGGGAAAAAAGAGTTTTGATCTTTGGAGTTATAAACCTGTTGGGCAACCTTTAAATCATTGTGCAGGACGTGGGATTTGAAATGCCACACTCGCCTTCAACACACCGTTGTCAACAACCCCAATTTAAATAGTTCGAATTCAACATGCTTCTTCATCATTGTTAGATTCAGAGAATGGCGAGAGGTAAGAAGAAGGTAGGGTTGTAGAATGAGAAAAGGTTGCTTTGGCGCTTTAGATAGAGGGACAGAGAGAAGAACGTAGAGAGAAAAAGAGAAATACTGAGAATTAGATTAAGATTTTGAAACTGTAGGTTTTGGCAGAGATGAAGAGAGAAACAAATGAGAGGGGCTGGGTAAAGAGCAAAAACGGATGAGAGAGGAATTGTAGACAATGTAGAGTGTGTTTGTGAAAAAAAGTATTTGTTTGATATTTTGTAACTGCTGGTCAAGTGAAAATATAAGTAAAGCATTTCCTTTATTTCACAGAAAGGCACAATATTTAGTGTTTTTAAAAGCAATCGTTGCGATAATTTAAGCCAAACCTTCTCATTTTGTAAAATGAAAAGATGCAACTATTAGGTTTTTAAATGCAAGTGTATGGCATAAATTTATGTAACCATATGGCGCAATAAGGAGTAGTTAACAAAAAGTCAAACGTTTCGGCTATTAGTTATTACTAGCTTGTAACCCGTGCAAATGCACAGGATTTTTATTTAAAATTTTTTAATAATTTTTTTGTTGTATTTTTATAGCATCTCAAAAGTATTTTTCTTTTTTATATAACATCATCAAAAGTAAATCAAATCATACTTCAATACAGTAACATATATTAACACACTTTAAATAAGGGGGGAAAAATTAAACTTACAAAAGTGGAAAAAAAAATAGTTTTCTTCATAACATCATAAAAATTTAGGTACATAGCTCAAAATAACATTTATAATCTTAAAATAAACCAAAAGTCAAATAGTTTAACCCCTTAAAAGTTTATGGGTCTAATGTTGTGAGCAACCAAGCCATTGATGATCTTTTTGCATACCTGGACATATCAAAACTTTTAAAAAATATATGTTAAATTGATTCCAAATAAAAAACACATACAGATGCGAAATTAGTTCTACCATCTCAAATCTAAATCACATGAATTAGTGTTAGATAGCTTATCATTTCTTTTTCCTTTAAACATGTCTAATAAAAATCTCTAAATTGAAAAAAAAAAAAAATAAATAAAATTTTATGGTAAGCATTAAATGTAACTTGTACTCATTTTCTTGCCCACTTATTTACAATAGGTAAATTATCACATTTTATATTTCCCAAATTTCACCATGATTTTAATTGCCTCATTTGCAACAAACAAATGTCCTAACACCCAAACACAAATCCACAACTACCCAAAGTATACCAACCACAAACCAACATAAATTCATTGGAAAGATGTTTAAAATAATAATAACATTAAGTAACACCTTTTTCCCAATTCAAAAAAATAAATTCAGTTAAATTTTCAATTAGAATTACTTAATATATTAGTTGCATTCGCTAGTAAATTACATTATCAATACAATTTTCCATTAATGTAATATTTATCTTCAGCTTCACAAATTGCAAATGGCTTCAATAAAATAAAAAGGAAGCACTAACTCACTTAAAGTTAAATAAGGGAAGCACTATTTGTCATTGAGCAAGAACAAAAGAAAGAATGTGTAGGACTTTAAAAGTAGTAATTGCATATGTTGCTTGTGATTCTCTTTCAATGTTTTAGAGCATTAAGCTCCACCACTGGCTATTTATCTGTACAAAAACAAAAGATCTAAACCCCAAACGTTTGTCTCTAGGACTATGATCTAAATCAATAACGTTAATTTTTAACCATTTAAATATGGTTAGCATATATTTATATATGCTAGTCCAAAGCTTTTTGTCCAAATTGCTTAAAATTATTTCTTATTTCATTAATAAGAAATAAAGGGTACATTTCTAAATCAAACCTCCCAAATGAAAGAGGAAAAGAGGAATTACTACAACATAAAGACAAACTATTAGTGGGTGCAAATTTTTCTGTCGTTTAAGGATCACTGGATTTAAACTTTTCTTTGTCCAAGCTTTAAGACAGATTGCATTTCATCTAGAATTACTACTCTCAAAATTGAAGCATTCACTGACATAGCAGCATCAACATTTACTTTGACTGTTCCTGGTGGAGTAATTTCCATCTTTTGATTACTTGAAGTCCTTGCTCATGATCTTCTCATCAACCATTTGACAAGTACTTGGCATTAGCTAATGCAATTATTGAATCATTAGCCATTACACAGCTTTAATTCTCATGTATATGATAAAGAGGTTGTTCAATTGTTTGACAAAGGGGTCTAGTATTAGACTTGATAAGATTGTGTATATCGCAGTTTTGAGTCTTGCAGCCATATTAAACTTGTAAATGAAGATCAGGTGATTTATGGTTGTGTTGTAGGTATGCTGCCGCAAGGAGAGTTGAGGACGCTTATGAGCTAAAATAGAGTAGGCCATTCAAACCTAATGAGTTTGTAAACCAAGACATCGATCATCATACTGCTACTTTTAACATAAAATTTTCCCTTGGACAATAGTATCATTAAAAGTACATAATCTAAGCATGAATCTCCATTAATACACCAAAGAAACCATGCATAGATTATGCAGTCCTCTCCAGTCATCTTAAGGGTCACATTTATATTAAAAACATCCTCTAATTTCCTTTTAAGTTGTAAACTTATAGTTATTTATTTCTGTAGATTATGCATGTGTGATCCTAACAAAAATTGGGGGTTTAGAGATTAATCCAGAGAGATCCTAAACCTTCCTGTTTTTTGAAAGGTATTAGAAATAATGCATTGAAATACTGAAGGAAAAAAAGGGCACAATATTATAGTGAGTAAATAGACATTCCTCACTATGGTTAAAAAAGCATCACATGATCCAAAATAACGCTGAGGCACCCTTGCCAATAATTTTCCTTCAAATTAAAGTTTTGACTATTTGCAATCCACACAACATAACCCAAAAAAAAAAAAAAAAAAACACAATTAAATAGTAATAATCAAGCTGTATCTCTCTTCAATAACTACCTAAAATCTAAAAGATAGAACAGCAAGGAAACATCTTAAAGAAACAAACTTACCTTTTTTTTTTTCAAAACAGTTGCATAATTTTTTAGTGGTGCATTGGTCAAATCCAAGGCAAACTTCACATATGCTACAAAATCTCTTTCTCGTGATTTGGCTTAGTTGCCCTCAGTTCCTACACATAAATCAAGTGCACTCAATTTGCATAGAGTAAGAAAATGTAAATATTAAGTATTCTAAATGGCACAATGGATTCTACATAGCCACCTTCCCTAATCATATCAAAATATGCATAAAGGATCCAATAGCCAAGACAAAGTATTCAAATTAAAAACTTTCACCCCTAACCATAACACTATTTGCCTTATAAACAACTTTTGCATGTCAATTCCCAATTATTAAGACTATGAATTTTGGAGCAAAGCAAATGAGGATGGCTATTTTTCAATTAATGATATACGTCTTAAGACAACTGCAGGTATTGTTTTATCAAATTTTATTGTTTCTCTTTCTCCTAATCTCCCATTAAGTTATGCATTAAAATATGAACTTTGATAGTTTTAATGACATGTAATGCAGCGTCAAAATTGATTAAGAAATTTAATTGATTTTAAAAAATTACATGTCCTGTTTTATTCAGGTCCAATTTCTTTGTCATATTTGTTCCCTTTAAGAACAAAGAATGGTTTTGGGAAATGTTTATAGATTTTATTTATCAGAACCTATAATTTGTTCTACGTATTCATTGAAAAATTTAAACAAACACAGAGAAAAAACACAAAGATAATCAAGACAAAAGTCATTTAAAAACAGTGCAGAAAGTTATTCAAAACAAAGCAGATTTAATGAAATAGTGCAGTGCAGTGCAGATTTTTTATGAATCAGTGCAGTGTAGATTTTGTGAAACAGTGTATCGAAGATTTTAGTTGCAAAGAAAAGCAGATTTTAGATGTGTAACAGTGCAAATTCTTTGTAGAAGAATAGTGCAGAAAAATAACATTTTGAAGAAGAAATCTTTTTAATAAATTGGATCCATAGTAAAATCACATACCCAATAAAATGGAGGTTATAATGTGGTTTTGGAGAATGAGATGGGCAGAGAAAAGAGAGGATAGACTAACAGAACACAATGTATTCAAGGCCTAGTGATACCCATTGAGAAGCTTCAAACAGGGCAAAAAAAATCCTTTTAAAAACCTTTCTTTTAAAGGTATAGATAATAGGTTATACAATATCAATTGATTTTTTTATATTTTAAATAAAATTTTATTTGTGGTAAATTATGATAAAATAAGCTTCAAGAACCCTTTATTTATAAACCACTTAAGTCAGAACGTAAATTCCCAAAGTCATAATCTATTCATTCTAAAGATAAACCACACACAAATTTAACGTTCTTTCAAACATTACCCTAACAAAAACATGTGAGAGAGACAGAGACAGAGACAGAGACAGAGACAGAGAGGGGGTAATTATAGAGAGACAAAGTGAGAAACTTGGTGAATCTATTGGACAAAATTCTGTTTTGATTAGTATATTAAAGCCAATAAATGTTTTAGAAACCAAAGAATGTTGAAGGCTGATAGCAAAGGGGTTTTGAAGAGATCATTGTTGATTTATTTAAATTTTAATTTTCTTTAAGAATACCTTACAAATTGGCTCCTTGACTAACTCTTCTCCCTTGCTTGGTTGAGTAACTGTTCTTGCTGAAAGAAACTGATACAAAGGGAAAAATACAGAGGCATTTACAATTTAAAGAAAACAGGTTAAACAGACAAAATTGATGATATAAACTTTGCAACATTTTCTAATAGCACAAAGCAATAAACCAAAAAAATAAACCAAAGAAAACTTAATTTTGCAGAGAACCATCCCAAATACATCAATTGGCAAAATGTAATCCAATGGATGAATCCAATGATACTGATATTGAGATAGAAAAGAGAAGAAGTCAATTGGAGAAACAACAGAATCAACCTAATAGAAGTCATAGGATAGAGAATGAGAAGAATGATAGTTAGAACGTCTTAATCTGCCAGTTTTATCCAGCAATGTTTCTTGAAAACACCTGGTGAACATCATAAATCTATCTAAACAGAGGTAATTCAAACAACAAATATATAATGGATAGAATCTATTACAAAGTATAAGATAAACGAAAGAGAAATTAGTCTTTCATAAACAATGCTGACCCAATCTCCAAGTATGTTTGATCATATACCTCATTGTCATAGTCAATCTTTCTTTAAAAGACTGATTTTCAATTGGCAATCTTATCACTTCTATGATACCATTTCTATTAAATGCTCTTCAATTGGCATATCTCATCCATATATGTTAAGAAATCACACTGGGTTAATTTGCAAATTTTAGCAAGTAACAAATATTGATTTCAGAGTTTAATCAAACAAATTGGAATCAAAGAGAGACTATATATCAATTATGAATAGCTACCACATTGAATTCAAACCCACAATCCCATTGATTAAATAGTACAAAAAAATTAATATTTTTTGTTCAAAGTAATTTCTCTTTCATGAACAGCTTTTGTTATATTTTTTTGGAACGTAGCTTTTTATTTATAATGAAAACATATAAACATTGTAAATACCAAGACAAAGAAGAATGTACAATAGAGGGAAAATGTGAAGTTACAGGCTATATAGATTAAATCAGACAGATATTACAATTTTACAGGTCAATTCAATCCAAATACTTGAGGGAAAAAAAACTAAAATATGGAAAATAATTATACAACAAAAAAGGGCATGAGTAACAATAAAGAAAACCCAATTGGATAGCAAAGCAAAAAACCAATCCCTGATACGCAAACAACACTGGTTACAAAACATATAACATGGAAAAATTAATAAATAAATGCAACTTATGCATAAGTTAGTGCTTTTTAATTAACTTTCGTATTTATTTGTTTCTAATTTCAGTACAAATGAAAGTCAATTATAAAGTCATCAAAAGATAAATATAATTAACAAATTAGTAAATAACAGAATACTGGAATTGTTCTTCCGTGAAATCTAAAGACCAAAACCAACAAACACCAAAAAAGAATAAATGCTATAGAGACCACAAACCAAATATAAAACATGATTTGAAACTGAAATTAATGATTACATAATCATCACTAATAGAAACTCAAATCCTTCAAAACCAACACAATGTAATCATTGAGCTACACTAAATAGTAAAATTGCACAAAAACAAATAAGCCAAATTGATTGCAAAGCGGAGCAAACATAAAAATAAAGATCCATGGACTAATCAAAAACATTAATGTGTTCATAAGATTTTAGTTTCAAGTTTAACACTTTTACTACTGCTTTGGTATTAGTTTAGTGAAACTGCCATTATTTCCGATTGCTCAAAAAATAAATCATAGCAGTTTTAAATTGCAGCAGAGAAAAATGAAAGAAATACTGCAAAAAAAGCCTGAGAAAACATTGAACATATGGGTTGAATTGTCAACAACACACCATTTAATCAAATCTATGTCATTTATTTCTATGTTTCTATTTCAAAGAAGGCAGTAAATAATCGAAGAAAACAATAATTTAAATTTGGAAAAGATTATAATGTTACTAAAACAGGAAAAACAAAGATTATAATCTGAGACCAAATCATTCAAAGAGAGAGAATAAACAGCCGGATTTTAATTCAAATTTGAATAAGAAAAAGTACTGGTGAGGAGTTCCAGAGAAATTAGTGTATACCTTCTTAATACACTGGGCTTTAATATGAAATAACACCAATCAAGCAGCGACAACCAAGAAAGAAAGAATACCACCTTTTAAGCTCGTGAAAAGAAAAAGAAAACACAGACACACACTCTTGTTTAGAGAATGACCAACCTGGCATCAACACATGATCTAGAAAAAATGATAATTGAAATCTCATAAGCTATAACTAATGCAGATTTGAAATAAGTAGAAGGGAAAATTGGCTAAAAATATCAATTTGTAAATAAATAAAAAAGCTGGCTAAAACATGCAAATCAGAGCCAATTGAAACACAAATACAGTAAATGGACAAAATCTAATACAAAGTATGAGATAAGTAGAAGGGAAATCAGACTATCCTAACCTATCAGTTTGTTCCAACAACATTTTTTACAAAAATGCCTGGTGAACATTATAAATCTATCTAAACAGGACATTCATCATGTCACTTTTGATATATAACTTAAGTATTAAGCATATGTCAAAGCATAAAAAGGAATCTTCCACTCAAACCTGAGGCATTTAGTAATTTAAGATGCCCAATAAAAACTCACACACCGTGACTGTTGGGTCAATTGGTATCTCTTGATGTCCCTAACTTACACGTTTAGGATTTGCACCTCCTCTCCTCCTCTCCTAGCTTAATGCAAAAAAGAAAAAAAAAAAAAAAAAGTTCAAACCCCACATGGAAAAAAATAATCCAATCTCTCTCTATTAGTTAATGAACCACCAACCTCTCCTTCAATTTCACATACACTGTCTGTGGAAGACACTTACAAAAACTTTGTAGACACAAAGGAACTGTTTGGGTTTAATTAATATCAGATTAAAAAAAAAAAAAAAAAAAAGATTTGCTTTGATTTAATCAAATAAAATATATGGCACTTGCAATTTGCAAATAAAACAGTAAAAGAGAGACTTGAGAAAAGAGTTTGAAGTAATCGTTGTAAAAATCAGCGCCTAAAAATCTGTTGCAAAGTGTATAACATACATTAGTTATCAATCTGTTTATTTGTTATTTTAAAATGCAGTAATTAACCCAAAAAATCCCATAATCCCACTTACAAAGAACTTATAATTACTATACACTCTGAAGCATCCATGTTGAAATCTGTTTATAATCCCTAATGTATAATACAATAGATCAAAGAAAATAACAGTTTATACCTTGTACAAAAGAGAAAGTGTATAATACAATAGTCAAATTTTGGCCAAATGGCTTTCACAAATGGTTTAATTATTCATAGCCTGTTGACCTCATGTAAACATTCCCGGTAGAATTCCATTTAAGCAAACTATAATAAACTGTAAAATGGTTTTATTTTTCAATAATCTTCTCAATGTTCCCCTTAAATTAAGAGGTCGGTCTGATTTTTCAAGAATCACCATATCTAGAGGTCAGTCTGATTTATATATAGCCATTATTATATATGTCCTTTGGAGATGGCCTCTCGTGATTCTAGGGTTCTGCCATTCTTGTTCATGCCGTAAGAATTAATATTGACAAAAAAGTAACTAAAGAAAGAGAATAAACATCCGAATTTCAATTCAAATTCAAACACAAAGAAGTGATGCGTACCTTTCGTCGGTCTGTGTTTAGTTCCGATTATGTTGGTCACGGAGTAGTGCCAATCCTCAATCTCAATTCCTATGCGCTTACGGACTGTATCTATCTCTCTCTATTTCTGTCTCTCCATTTCTCTATATCTGCCTCTCTCTATTACTGATGCCAGTTAAGAGAAACCCAGAAAATTTGCAGCAACCACTGGTTCAATATTTCAGGATAGTTAACAAACTTTAACAACGAAAATTATTCAATAATCCTAACCAGGTAAATATCATGAAATTAGTATTTTAAAAAATTATCTCATTGGACCCATTATAATAGCTTGACATATCAATGGCCAAAAATATCATTCAGATGCAATTACTAACATAAACACACAAATAATAATAATAATAATAATAATAAACAAACAAACAAACAAAAACAAAAACAAAATTTCTTCTTCTTTTTTTAATTTTCCAAATAGATTTAGCCATGAAACTAAATCATGGTTTGAGCGCTATTACAATATTTAAAAAAATTATTAAAAAAACCTCTTAAAAACTGCCAGTCTAAGAACCAAACACAGAGGCAATAGTTTGACAGAGCCATCTGTAAATGGGTTAGGGGAAACGATGGGGAGACTAAGAAAATACGGAGAAAGAACTGTGTGAAGAAGAAGAAGGTCAAGAGAGTGCATTAGAAAGAGAGAGAGTTTGATCGGGTGGTTCTGTTATCCAAAAGAAAAACCAAATCTAACACAGATATCTGATATTAAAAACCATTCTATCCCAAATTCCTTACTCAAAACTGAATCTAAGCCAAAACCTAAATGCAAT
The DNA here is from genome assembly GCA_030021035.2 of Notholithocarpus densiflorus. Classification (NCBI taxonomy): domain Eukaryota; kingdom Viridiplantae; phylum Streptophyta; class Magnoliopsida; order Fagales; family Fagaceae; genus Notholithocarpus; species Notholithocarpus densiflorus. The sequence continues at coordinate 6,567,250 of JARYZH020000011.1, forward strand.
CCAATACATTCCAATCCAATCCAATCCAATACAATCAAAATACCCAGACCTAAATCATATTTAAACCCAAATTTAAAGAACCAAAAAACAGAGACTATCCGATGGAGGATACGGATCTGATGGTCTGTCGCTCTATTTCTCTATATCTGCCTCTCCGTATCTCAATACCTCTTGGACCTTTCATCATATTTAATTTTGACCGGTGGTAGTTCTCTTTATCTCCGTATCTCCCTTTCACCAAACTGTATCAACAAACCGTCTACTTTTATGGTCTGGGTGGCCGTGGAGTGTGTTTTGGAATGGAAAAGTGGAACAGGGAAGGAGAAGGGGAACGGGCGAAATAGAAAATCAGAATTTAGTTTGTTGTATTCTAGGTTTTATGTATTATCGGGTTAGAGAAAAAAAAAATCAGGATTTTTGTTCTCTCACTTTCTCTGCATAGGGCAAGCCTTTTGAACGTAATTTACTATTTATTAAGCGGTTAGGTTTTTTTTAATACGGAGAGGCTCTCAAAAGGTGTTTAAACGCACTGAAACACTATAATATATCGCTTTTTTAACTTAAACGCGTCTGAATTTTAAATAGGCAGTTATCTTATTTGTCAACACTTCCTTAATTGTAGGAATTCACTTTCTCTCAGCTTCTGTTATTATATATACTAGCTTTTAAACCCGTGCAAATGCACAGGAATTACATAAGTACATGTATTTTCGGGTTTTCGAAAAGAAAAGAAAAATAAAAAATAAACAGTACATCTATTTTTAATAAAATAAAAATAAAAATAATGAAAATTTTGTAAGAGTCCATAAATAAATTTTTGTCTATGAAAATAATTAGAATCCAAGAAAGCAAATATATTCAAATAATTTTAGGTAAATATTTGGAGAAAACATTTTGTTTCAAAAGCCTTACTTAAATAAATTTAATTAAATAAGTATGTAGCGAATGCAATTGAATTTATAAATTTTGAAAAATAATACTTGGTATGAATTTCAAATTTAAAATGTATATAACACTCCATATGCTATCCATAAAAATATGTGTTGTCTTACAAGTAGATTCTCTTTTAGCCTTATTCTAAACAACTAAAACTGTAACATCCGCTATGATGGAGAGAAAAATATTTCTAGCAATTGAAAAAAAAAAAAAAATCCAACTAAAGAGAATAGTGTGATCGTCCTTCCTTGGAAGCAAATTAGTGGGGAAGCAAGATTGTTGTTTGTTTCACATTCTTCGTCTTAATACTTCTACAGCTAAAGAAATTGAACCCATGAACCTAAGTTTAAATAGGAAAAAAAAAAATTAAAGCTATTTAGACATCAAATTTAGCATTAAATTTGATAAGACAATTTTAATTATAAAAATACAAACCAACCTCAAGAATATCTCATCTCCCAATCTAAATAAAACTTGCTTAATTTAATGTGCATGATAGTGGATGACAAAATCTTTGGTTTATGCAATGGTGAAAGACTAATGATTACATAATGACATAAGACTTGATATGTCATATTAAACTTTACCTGGAAACTACCCAACTACTCATCTAAGCCCATTTTTTCACTAACAAAACAAACATTTCCAAGATGCATGATACTAATAAAAAGTATGTAGTCCTTTCCTTAACCTTGCTTAGACTATAGAAATGCCTTCAAAATTTCAAATGTAAATATAATGTAAAGTAAAAAGTTCATCCTAGTGAAGTGGTAAATAAATTTAAATGTAAATATAAAAATTATGCTTGAACTATGTGTTGGGTAAGTACACTTTGGGGTGTGGAGCTATGCGGTTTTGGCCTAAGTAAATAACTTAACACCACATATAAACTTGAAACACACCAAATCTGAAACCTACCAATTTTGGCCTGCGGTAATGTAATCAAGATTTCATCTCTTAAATTCATTTTTTTTTTCCTATAAAATCTATAAGCTGACAATTTGGAACACCAATCTACCATTCCTAGGAACCATAACAAATCAAACCATGAGACTATAGAACATTTGACAACAAAAAAGCTTAAAACCAAAATATGGTTACAAATTTATGAAATAAAATCTCAGGGGAAAGTATTAATTTGAGGTATCATAATTCGTGCGAGGATATGAAGGAACATATTCAAAGTTAAAATCAAAGAGATCTTTCTTAATGTTTGTGATTAAGCCCAAGTTATTACCCCTTAAAGAATTAAAAAAGACAAGAACAAACTAACCTAAGTAAACAAAAAAAATTAAAAACCACATATAAGCTTGAAACACACCAATCTAAATCTTACACGACAATTTCAAATACCAAATCTGCTATTCTTAGGAACCACAATTGCATTTTCCTTCTTTTTTTTTTTCTTTTTGCTATCATATCATGGTAAAGGAAAGAAATAAATTTTAGCATTTATTTTTAGAATCAAAGAGTCCATATTTGATAATCTTCAAAACTATCTTAGTTCTATTTTTTTTTTTTTTTTAAATTACTCAACCCAAAGGCTAAAATCTCTGTACTAACACTATCAACAAAAATTTAGAAGGGAAAAAATTTATATTGATGGTCTAACTATAAATTAAATTACCGTGCTCACCGTAGTGGTTGATTGTGAAGCTGAAATTTCAAGCACAATGTGAAATGCTGTTTGAACGATTTTTTAAGCCAAGATTGCTTAATTACTGTGCCTGAAACTAAAGTTTCAAAAAACAGTCTTCCAACACATTGGTCAAACTGGTTGCATGTCCACCACATCCCTTACTATATAGTGTAAACTGGTAACTTTGATAAGGCACAAAACAAAACATAAGTTAGATACAAAGGAGACAGGACACAAACACAATAAAAGGTTCAATGCAGATAGGATCAAAACAGAGCCTCTGCCTACCAGCAGAGGACCAAAAGATATTCACATAGCAGTTTGATGTCATATTTGCATAGTACCTGACTTGAGAAAGAATTCTGGGATCAATCCTATTAGAGCCAACACTTTTTATACTGGTTAATAGACTTTGAAGGTCACCAATAGCACCTGCACTCACCCAGTCTTGAATTTGTCTGTTTTCAAAAAGTTTCTCAAGCTATTTGCCGGTTGAGAGAACAAAAACACTTAGAATTCCCATATGCTCCAAGAGTTACAAATTAAATAATAGATACAAAGGGAAAATTAAGTTTTCTTGACCTTTCAATTTAATTTAGTAGCTCTTCTCGAATAGTAGCTGAAGGTCTTATAAGTCAAGGATGACTGATTTGCATTAACATGTGGGGGAAAATATGTCATTGTAAATACAAAATTCATGAGAAGAGTCAACATAAATGAGGTGCTAGAAACTGAGATCCTATAAAACATGTGATTGTGGGCCAGGTAATTAAGTATAATTATCTAAAATTCAGAAAACATCGCAGGTTTATATAAATGAACCATTACAAATTTTGAACGTTTATCAATACCAAACTTAAATTTAACAGCATAAAGTAATGTTTCATGCTCTATTTTGTATATAATAATTCAACAAAATAAAACATAATGGTTATAGGTAATTTACTACTATAGCAACTCAAACATTACAAACACGAGTGGGAAAAAATGTAAGAGACAACAAACCATATATAAAAACACCATTTGAAATTGAAACTCTCATTTACAGAGTAATCACCAATCACAATTGAAATACCTCAGAATCAAGAAAACTTAATCTTTGGGGTAGACAGAAATCTGAAACCATCTTAGGTCATATGCAAGGTTTGTTGCAAGAGGATCATAGATTAGTTCATGAACAAAGCAAAAGTGCATTTGGCTTTTAGTCAATTTTTGCTCTGCCTAAAGCAATTTGGTACCTTAGTTTTTTTGGCTTTAGAAATTTTCAGGTTTTGCCAAGTAGTGCATAGAAAGGGCTCTCTACAATCTAGGGAAGACTCTTTCCCATACATTTGATCATTTTGCAATTAACTAATTTGGCCTAAAGTTTTTTTTTTTTTTTATAGATGAACAGTCATAAAATATGTAATCTCTAGACTTTTGCTTTCTCCAGTAGAACACACATACAATGTCAGACTTATCCCCATTTACCAACCCTATTAGGAGTGGGAAGTCTATCCATAAGAGTTAGCCAACAAATGATGGCATGCTTGCAAATAGCAGCAGAAAAACAAACCAAAGCCCTCTAATTAACAACTGGATGCCTTTCCCTAATCTTATTCCAAGTTGATCTAAACTAACAAACATCAAAATAAACAGAAATGCAGCAATTTATTACTTCCTAAGCACAATGAGGAGCATAAAAGTAACCCAGCATAGATAGTACCAATTCATGTCACAAAACAGAGCTACCAAAGACTTTCATGCATAGTATAAGAAAAAATAAGAATGCTTTTGTCAATTGAACAAACAAAACAGGAGTTATGGGAAAAATATATCATGTTCCATATTTTGAAAGTCAATCTCTCATAACTTTCCTTTTGGACTGGAAGATTCAGGCTTATGCTTATTTCATTCCACAGCTGAATCCATGACCAGCCAAATGGGTTATTTTCTTTGAGATTGTTCTTGATCTGCCTTCCTCATAAATGGTTTGTGTTAATCTTCTAGTCTTATGCAGAGTTCCAATTTGGCCTAAAGTATAATGAACAATATAAAATGAAATTTTAGAATAAAAGCAAATTATAATTTTATCAAACAATTTGTAAGCATGTAACTAAAATGTAGTTACCATTACCATTAAAACAATATTTCTAACGTAAAGACCATCAATTACATACAGTTGGGTTGATGTTTGAGTAGAAAATGCCTGAGAAGTTCTTGGAGGACAGTTGCTTATTCATCTGAAATTGTGGTGCAACAATGTCTGCAATAAGTAGGCACACCATCACATACCTATGAAAAAAACTATGTACATGTTATGTAATATTACCAATTGCATCACATTTGGTTCATAATTCATTTTATCCACCATGCTAATATCTTTTAGACTTCATTCTTCTAAACTTTTGTTCATATTCATTGTCCATAAATGAATAAATTATATAGATTTATCACGGTATGAGGTGGGAAAAATTGAACCCAAACATCACATATTAAGTCTAAGAGGGATTTCATCAAACATGTGGAATGCAATAAAAACAGATATGTAGAACAGTGCAACTTTTATCTGCGTTCAAAGAAACCCAAAAATTCAAATCGAGTCCAATTTAGTAACATCATAGACACAATAGCAAGCAACGAAACACATATTGCAAGATTTGAATATTTATATGAGCTTACCAATAAAATCTATTGTGGCCCAATTCATTGTCGAATAAAATCTAAGCCAAGAATCAATATTCGTTCAATGAAAGATCAAACACAAATGCATTTTTTTGGAAAATTTGATAGTTGCAAAATGGGTCAGATTGTAAGAGATGCTGCTAAAAAAGGAGGGTTCTTTTCAATTTCTGAAGACGCAAAATTGGTTTGCGATTTTGGATTTTCTTCTTCCTATGTCTGTTGGTTTGGAACGGAACATGCAAATGGAAAGAAAGTGGGCCGAATTTGGTAAACTACACAGAAAGAGTATTCGAAACAGGAAAATTAACAATGTTATACTGACCTTGTGTATATGGAGTTGTAGAAACGAAACGAACAGAGCGTGAAGAGGGAAGAATATCCTTTTTTTTGCTCGTTTTTGTTGAACGAAACGGAAACAGCGGATGATAACATTCTTGTTGAGATGCAGCACCAAATTGATCCATAAAGATCTGCAGAGTAAAGACATATAGCCAAAACGAATTGAACCCAAATATCCCAAAGAAAATCCAAATAACTGATATTAAAAACCATTATAAATCAAATTCCTTACTCAAAACTGAACCTAAGCCAAAACCTAAACTCAATCCAATCTAACCAAAATACCCAGACCTAAATCATATTTGACCCCAAATTTAAAGAACCAAAAAACAGAAACTATACCGGTGGAGGGTACGGGGTTTGACGGAGGCAGAAGCGTGATTGTCTTCTCAGATTTTTTTTCTCCCTCCATTTTCTCTGCCTGACCGAATTTCTCTCTATCGTTCTCTCTCCACGTTCTGTTTGGATGTTTCAATGTTTGATTTTTCTTTCTCTATGTGGTTGCAGTTCCGGTGAGGGAACAGACGTTTAGGGCTTACGAAGTCTCTCCTCTCTCTGTATCTGCGTTTTTTTTTTTTTTTTTGGGAGTATTGGAAGATATTTAACCGGTTATTTTTCTTTTTATACTATGAGAAAGTGAGAGGCTATCAAACTGTGCTATCAAATGGTGTTTTAACATGGTAAAACTTTATAATTTATCGCTTTTAAACAGTGCTGTAGTATTACCAAACAATGTAATTTATCGCTTTTTAACTTAAACGTGGCAGCATTTTAAGTGGTCTTTTTTCTAACGTGGCAGCACCTCCTTAAAGGCTTCTGCTATTATATATAATAGTTTTTAACCCACGCAATGCGCAGGATCATTTTACATATTAATGATCTTTGCATCCAACATAAACTTAGTTCTCATACTTCCACTACATTCATTCAAACCTACATAATTTAGTATATTTAAGTATATAGCATCCAATATCCCCTAAAATTTTTAAACATTAGTCTTTTGCAAAACTTTTTTTTTTTTTTAACAAAACGATAATGGTATTTATTGAGAATTTATGAGTTAGAAGATTATTTTAGTCACACACAATCTTCTATTTTTCTTCCTCGATTTTCATACTATACCAGCTCAGCCTCAGGCTTGACCTCAGTATGATTTCATTTAATTAGAATGTGACCTGCGAATCGTCTAAGACAACCTAAGACTTCACATACAGTAATCCTAGACTCTAACAGAGATTGTACATTAAACTCCATGTAAGAAGCATGCATAGCGCCATTAAGCACACCATTTCAAAAGCAACACAGTATACATCAAAGACTTCATCATCCCCTGCAATTTAGATTTTAGAACATGCAAATCATGAGTGGAAGTCATTGTGAAGGTCAAAATTAAAAACCTGAAAGTATATTAAAAAACAATTTAGACCTTTCAGCAGTAATAAAGTAATAACATTTGATCTATGTTTGCCAAGGTCAAATACTGATCCGGTTTTGGCTGTCATAGTTACTAAAATTAAAAAAAAGAGAACCAATATGTGAAAGAGTTATGATATTTTTAGAAGATTTAGTTAGTCGTATCCTTAAGAATTTAAAAATTAATAGCTAAAAAGCATCAAATTATTGTAGCAATATTACTTGGTGAACCACTATGTTGAAAACTTGATACTACTGAAAGTTTTAAGATCATTTACATACTGGAGTTGCTAGAAACCACAACAATGCACATCTTTATAGACGCTCTAAGCCAAAGGAATGAAAGAATTGCCTTCTCTAAAGGGCATTTGAAGCACTTAGAAGATTCATTATCTTGTGAACCATCAAAAGACCTTTCAAGAGTAACACCAGCTAAATTAGAGCATTCAATGTCTTTAACTATAGAGCCATCAACACAATTAACGCTATTTCTAGTACCTGTATGCAGTAGCAAAATCAATATCAGCATACAACATTTTTTTTATATATAAGTAATATCAGCATCCAACTTTGAGGCATAAATGTGAATAAAATAATATTAAAAAAGGAACACGTTTATACATTACAACAATTTCTGCAAATGTACATTAGTGATAGTCTGGAACCTAATTTGGAGTATATTAGCCACATGATTGTAGTGCCTTATGAATAAGGACTATCCTAACCATACATATATAATCGCATCAGATGGCTTCAAGTCTTCCACAACAAACACAATGGCAAAAAATGAATTACAATAATTACAATCTTAGAACTTCACTGTCCTCTTATTATTCATCAAGCTTTAGCTTTTAGCAGTCTGAGAGTATAGAGAAAATTGAATTCATTAGAGCAGATTGCTCTATCTAATACCATGTACATTTAAATTAGGATGATCAGTTCATCCAACAATCTGGCCTTGAATCTTAGTCTCACAATTTCAAACTCTATATATGTCCATGACCATGGGTGTCATCTTTTCAAGAGAATAAGGAAGATATGAAGCATTCTTATTAACTTCCTCAAAAAGTAACAAATATCATCCACCATTTGTTAAATTTGATCTTCCTCAAAACACTGTCTCATAAAGATACTAATGAATGAAATCTCATTAACTCTATAACCCATTGCTCATCCTATAACTCATTGCAAGATACCTTAAAAGTTGAGTCAGTATAGATAAATTACAGTATTAGATTTCATTGTCATGGCCATAAAACAAAATAGTCTCTCCAAATTTTCTCACCAATCAAATGGGCCTATAGAACTCCTTACTGACTCACATAGGCATCTTCATCACCAACACACCACCATTCATTAACCATAATTCTAAAAAGTTTTGACCCTGTCTGGGGAGCATAAACAGAATTAAATAAGTCATTTTTCTATTTTTAAGACCATAAGAATCATGAATCGAGCTGCTAAGATAGGATCATATTAGACATCTAATTAAATGAGGAAAAATCCAAAATAAGTGTCATTGTCAACATGAATTAGCAAGAATTTAAAAACTCGCCAAAAAATTAAGATTATCCAAATAGGTAACCTATTGATATAAATCATGCTCTTAAATGCATACAGTCACCCAATCAATTTAAATACTCTTAATTCTTCTACAATCTCCAAAAACTTTGGTCACATGGCCTACAAAAAATCTACCCCATCCAATTTTCTCACCCCTAATATCTTATTCTTTATTTGAGAGAAGTTTTTTAGAAAGAGGTAATTACCATAAAGCAATCTAACTAAAAAGAATTTGCAACCTCAATCCATGCTTAAAAATCCAAACTAAAAGAAAGCTAAGAAATCCAAAAAGTGCTTTTTGAGCTACTGTGTACTACATTAAATGGACCAAGATCCTCCATTTACAAAACTAATATAACTGATTTAGTGATATATGCCAAAAACGTTTCCAGTCATGTTCACTTACTTTTCTAACCAATGAATATTCAGAATTGGGAGAAACCCAACATCAGAATCAGTACAGAGAAATTATAATCAACGTTAACATTCAAACTCTCTCATGTTCCTCCAATCAAACAATAAAAAAGATAGAATTCTTAAGATAATTAAGAGCAACATACAATGAAAGAATAATGATATACTGCTTTGCTGCGCTGCCCCATCTCTTCTCTGCAACATTATTTTCTAAAATCTGAAAGTTTAGAGTGTATAACAATTTATGATGTTTTCTAAGTGAAATTATGGTTTTCTCGTTTTCTATATTGCAATCTGTTATGATTCTAGTTTCATAACATAATTGAGAGCACTAACATACCATACACAAAGAACACAATTGAGAGGACTAATAGAACATACACTGATACTACTTTTTTTTGTTTTTTTGGCAGGGATATCCAAGTGAGAGGAATTTAAAAAACAGGGCAATCATAGTAAATCTAATTTGTATAAAATTTTACCGCAGATTTCCATTGGCTTTTAAAAAGGGACCATTCAGAAACAACAGACCGAAAAAAATAAAATTTTAAAATAAAACTTTGGTGTGGTTTTGATTATTAATGATTTGTGTTTTGAGTGACAGAGCAAATAACAAATAACAAAGCATATATAATCACAACTTTCTTGGGAAAGAAACAGAGATGGAAAGCAAGAGAGAAAAAGTGAGTTAGGGCAAGAAGGAAAGAACCAAACAAACAACATCAAAATCTGAAATCTACAAACCGTAATAGAAAATCCCAAAACATCAAAGCAAATATCTAAATCTATACCTATCCAACCAAAATACCCAAAAACTAAGTCATATTAAATTCCCAGATATAAGAAAGGGGAAAAAAATAACCGGTGGCAGTTTCGGCGATCTGACCGACGGAGTTAATGGCACTTAGATCTCTCTCCCTCAATATCAATTCCTGTGTGTGCCTGCGGTTCCGGTGTTCTGAGTCTGGCAAGGGAACGGATGGCGGCGGAAAAACTGACAGTAATTGTGTTTTGATTTCTTATGCCCAATCGATGTACTCATTACCGTTCTGTCTCTTTCTCTTCTCTGTTTCTCTCTCCGTGTCCCAGGCCTCATTGCCTCCCAGCCGTACGAACTCTGTCTCCTTCTCATCTCCGTATCGCAAGCTTTTTTCTCTTCTTATTTTTTCTCCTTCTCTGCTTCTTTTTCCCCGTTTCCTCGCTCTCTCTTTCATCGCCTCTCTATTTCTATTTCCGTGCGTCCTTTAATTTTAACCGGTGAGCATTTGCAGCAGTGGAGCTAAATAGCTATAATACTATTTTAGCTCCACTAAAATACCAAAATCAGTCTTATTTTAACTCCACTAAAATACCAAAATCAGCCTTGCAGCAACGGGGGTATTCTTAAAATTTTTAGCTGATTTGCTACAGTACACATCTATTTATAGATGTGCACTGTAGCAAACATCTAAAAATAATAATAATTTTTTATTTTCCTTTCACACTACTTTTTTTATTTTTTATTCTTTCTTGGTTTATTCTCCTCCCTCCGCGTCTCTCTCCTCAGTCCTCTGCCTCTCCATCTCTTCTTTCTTCCTCCAGACCCACAGGCTTCTTTCTTCCTCACAGATCCATCGCCGATCTGCACAAGCCCAGCCTCCACGACCCATCGCCGCTAACCCACACTCGACCGCCGACCCACACTTGGCCGCCGACCTGACCCATTTCGGCCTTTCTTCTCTATTTTCGGCGTTTCGGCTTTGTGTTTCGGGCTCGTGGTTGTGGGCTATGTTGGTGGTGGTTTGATTTATTTTTTTCTTGCCGTGGGTTGTGGTTGGTCGTGGGCTGTGTTGGTGGTTGTGGCTGTGTTTGGGTTGGGTTTTTTTTTTTTCCTGCTATGGACTGGTGGCCGGTGGTGGTGGTGGTGGTGGTGGTTGTGGGTGTGGCTGATGGTAGAGGTGGTTGTGGATGGTGCTGTGGATGTTTTTTTGGTAGTGGGATATATTATTTTATTATAGTGGGTATATTATTTTATTGTGATGTGTATATTATTTTTATTGTATTGAAAGCTAAAATAGATCAACTGCTGCAGCATGTGTGTAGGTAAAATAGATAAAGTGACTTTTTGTGTAGCTAAATAGCTAGATAGGTTTTTGTTATTTATAATGAGAGGTTTTAAACGGTGTGAAGATTGTCGACTTACATAATTTATCGCTTTTTAACTTATACGTGGCAGCATTTTTTTTTTTTAAGAAATAATTACAACATGCAGCAACTCCGCAGCTCGAACTCTTTCCCTCCTAAACCCCCAAGCGCTTTGTGTATGGGGAGGTGCCAATTCAGCTACAAGGCCTTTGGCATACGTGGCAGCATTTTAAATGGTCATTTTTCCTAACGTGGCAACATCTCCTTAAAGCTTCTGCTATTATATATAGTATTAGATAAATAAATATATATAGAATATAGAATATAGATATATAGATATGAGAAGTGATACGTTCACAACATTTTCAAAACATTTTTATAACAAATCATAGGTGATTAGTTATTGTTGGTTCAAATTTGAATCTAACACTAAGATTACTTTTTTGCCCCAACAATAACAATCAATAACAACCTGTTACTTGGAATTTGTTGTGAAAATGTTGTGAACATATCATTTCTCTATAGGTGAGTTTGGATTCACGTCACGTTTTGGACGTTTGCGTTTGGAGCGTTTTTTTTTTAAACCAGCGTGTTTAGCACTGTTCATTGGCCATAAATAGTGAATTTAGGCCAATGAACAGTGCTAAACAGTAAAAAAAATTATTTTTTTTATTGTTTTCAGTTTTCAGCAAAATAAGTTATATCCAAACGAACACTATAGATATAGATGTATAATAGTCTCAAATAGTAATGTAAGTACAATTCAATATACAAGTTAATTGAACTTTTAACTTAACTATAGTGCTACTTATCAATTATATGGACAGAGGAGCTCGCTCTTTCTGGTCTTAGGGTTCTCATCTGATCCTATTCCTCTGTGGAGCTTTACTGTCCCTGTCGCCATACAGGTTTCTTTGTCCCCTCTTGTCTCAAACGGGCTTGTAGGGTCTCTAGCCCATTCTATCTCACCATTTATTCTACTCTCTCTTTCTTTCTACTTCCAATGGAGTCCATTAACAGTTTATGGAAGAAGTTCTCATTATCTGATGTTGAAGAAACCGGCGTTTCGTGTCCCAAAAAAGACCTCCCACGGAGGTTCATACTTGCTGCAAAGTTTCTGACGAAACGAGTGGTTAATGTTGAATCGGTAGCCCGCACTTTCCGCCCGTTATGGAGATCGGAAAAGGATGTACAACTCAAAGATATGGGTGAAAACAAGATGTTTTTCATCTTCAACGATGAATGTGATCTGGAAAGGGTCATTGAACATGAACCATGGACCTATGACAAACACCAAGTAGTTTTTGAAAGGGTGGTTGAGAATGTGCCTTTATTGGCATTATCTTTTCATTTCTCTGCTTTCTGGATTCAGATTCATGATTTACCTATCCATTGCCTTAATTCGGAGACACGAAACACCATTGGAAGGTCACTGGGCACCCTACTCCATATGACTGATTCGAAGGAGGAAGGTGGTAAGGGCAATTATTTAAGGGTTCGTGTTAAGGTAGATATCACCCAACCCCTCAGTAGGGTTCGTAAAATCTGGTCCGAAGGTAAAGTTATTGGGTGGGCAGCCTTAAAATATGAGCGCCTACCAAATTTTTGCTACTGGTGTGGGATGGTGTCTCATGATGATCGTGACTGCGAAAGATGGCTTCGTAGCAAGGGAGCTTTAAAAAAGGAAGACCAAAACTATGGTGAATGGTTGAGGACTGAAGTTGATTCGTCTTCTAGGAAGACATCCATTACTGTCCCAGGTTTCAAGCAACGAAACTTCAAGCCGACTCAGCCTTCTACTCACCATCATGAACAACAGTCCGACATTGCTCCGGCGAAGAGTTCTCGTGCTACCTCTGAACAACTGACGGCAGCTTCTACTGTGACGGAACCGTTAGATTCAAAAAAGGAAAAGATCATTATTCATAATTCAATTACGGGTTTTCAGGAAACCGCTGAAGTAAATGAAGAAAGTAAGGGCTCTACACCATCTCATTCTGAGGTGTTCGTGCCCAGCCATAAAGAGGTCAATAACTAGCAGTCATGAGAAAGATTTAAAGTGGGAAGAGTCAGGTTTGATTGAAAAATGGGCTGAACAGCCTTTATTGCTGGCCCAACCTTTAATCTCTAGCAATGGGCCTCTCACGGACACCAAGCCCACTGCCAAGTCTGAGAATCCTCTTGACCCAAAGTCCCTCAAAACCACTTGGGTTAGGAAAGCCCGTAATACAAAAGAGAGCCCAAGTGAAACTATTATGTTAGATATTGAAAACCATAGGAAGCTAACTCAGTCTGAAGATCCTCATCCCTTGAAGTGGCAAGCAGTGAGCAACGATGAAGCTCTTGACCTTATCCCAACGGCGGTGGCTGGTGATCAGCCACACCGATCACCATGAATTGCATAAGTTGGAACTGTCGTGGATTAGGAAGACTATGTGCAGTTCTTGAACTCACTGAAATGGTGAAAAAACACTCCCCTTCAATAGTCTTTCTCATGGAAACCAGATCAAAAGATAGCACTCTAAAAAACCTTCGGTCTAAACTGAACATGGAAAATGTTCACATTGTCCCTCGGCACAACACAGGGGGCGGCCTAGCTCTGTATTGGAAGAACGGGATTGATCTTCACATTCTTGATTCTTCGCCATCGCATATAGACGCAGTAGTCAATCCGGGAGTGGATGACGCCTGGCAGTTCACCGGTTTCTACGGAAATCCGGTAACAGTCAACCGGGAACACTCTTGGACACTACTTAAGCATTTATGCCTCAAGTTGGATCTTCCTTGGCTTTGTTTAGGAGATTTTAATGAAATCATCAAGGCGGAAGAAAAAATGGGTGGTGCTCCACGCAGGGAAAGGCAAATGATAGACTTCAGATTAGCATTAGACTTCTGCGGATTGCGTGATTTGGGGTATGTTGGTTCTCCCTTTACATGGTGTAATAACCAATTTGATGGTGTGGTAACTTGGATCAGGTTGGACAGGGGAGTAGCTACAACGGCTTGGACACAACTATTTCCCTCAGTTAGAGTTCACCACATTGCAGGTTCTCTGTTGAATCACTGCCCCTTGTGGGTGTGCTCGGATGATGAAAATGTCAGATTTTACAAGAAGGGGAGACCTTTCTGCTTTGAGGTAGTTTGGATGACAGATGAAGGTTGCGAAGGCGTGATTAAAAATTCTTGGGATGGGAATTCCTTAGACAACCCAATGGAAAGTCTAGTGAGGAAAGTAGATGTCTGCCGTTCCTCTCTTCAAACTTGGAGCAAACTATCTTTTGGTAACATTCGTCGACTGCTGAACCAAAAGAAGAAGTTACTTGCTCAAGCCGAAGCATTGTCCATGTCGAGTAGGAAACATGATCATGTCAAAATCCTTCGAGGTGAGGTCTATGAGCTAATGGTTAAAGAAGACTGTTTATGGCACCAGAGGTCGAGGGTGGATTGGCTTAAGGCAGGGGACCTGAACACCAGCTTTTTCCATAGCCGTGTGAATCAGAGAAATAGAAAAAATTTCATATCCGAGCTGGTTTTAGAAGACGGTATAATCATGGAGGAAGAACAAGGTATTGGGGAAGCCATTGTGGGATATTTCTGCAATTTGTTCAAACCTGCATCCACCTCCAACTTCGACCCACTTCTACAAGGAATTGAGCCGAAGGTCACAGATCAAATGACTGCAGAATTAATTCGGCCATTCTCTGCTCTTGAGGTGGAACAATCCTTGAAACAAATGAAGCCTTTGACAGCCCCTAGCCCCGACGGTATGCCCCCACTTTTCTTTAAATCTTATTGGAGCATTGTAGGAAATGATGTAATTGAAGCAGCTTTATCTGTTTTGAATAATGGTGTAATGCCTGCAAATATAAATCATACTTTCATTTCCCTCATACCTAAAATAAATGCCCCAACCAATCCTAAAGACTTCCGTCCCATAAACCTTTGCAATGTCATATATAAAATTATCTCCAAAACTATTGCAAATCGCCTCAAAAAAAAAAAAAAAAATACAAGTTAATTATTTTATAACTCAATGTGTGCTAAAAATATGTATTTATTAAAATCAAACAATCAAGGGACAATATTAACAAAAAGAATGAGTCAATAGTTTTTAATTTGCCCATAAGCCTAAATTTTCAAAATAAATTATCAACATAATAAAGTATAATGATTAAGATAAAAAATAATAGAAGATCAAAAAATGTTAAATAGTAGACAAACAATCACTCAAATTTCAATATTAAAAAAATACTAATAAAAAACAACTAATTACATGTTATATTATTATTATTATTATTATTATTTTATATATATATAAATTATATGATATATAGTAGTATATTTTTATCTGGTTTACTAATAATTTATTATATTATATTTATAATGTCATATAATTTATTTATTATTTTAATAACAATTATATATATATATATATTTATATATATATATATATGAGAAGAAAAGTCCAATCAAAAGAAGATGTAAAGAAAAAAAATCCTTGGGATTCTAAACTTGTACACTTGCTTTTGTAGACATTGCCTCTTAACCATACACGTGGTGGAGCCTTGGAGATATTAACTAATTGGATGGCTGGATTAAAACTGCAAGTGTAACACACCACTTTCTTCGTAAATAATGGAAGAAGCAAAGCGGAAATAGAGTAAATTAAAAAGCAGATTAGTTGAGTTGAGACATAGGAGACAGAGGGAGATAAAATGTCAAAGAATCACCTATGCCAGAAGAATCTGGTGGTGTTTGCAACTACGTGGTGGTGCAAATACGTACCCTTCCTATGAAGATTTTAGAGGCAAATCATAGCCTCACATTGTGAAGTTGACTGTAGTAAGCCCTAAAACTGTTTTTTAACTAGATTTTTTTTCCCTTTTATTTGTTGAAATAATGGTGATTGATGAATTTCTAAATATTTGTTTGGAATTTGGGGGGCCAAAAGCATATCTAGTCTTGAAAATTGTTTAATTTGTTGGGATAACTCATATTCAATACATCTACTTTTTTTTTTCAAAAATTTTGGGGGGGCCATGGCCCTCCTCGGCCCCAACGTGGCTTCGCCACTGCACAGGAGAACTCTAAATTGGATGCTCATCGAATGAACACATTGAGAAAATCCAATATTGCTTAGGGCCTTATACAAAGAGCTTCATGAATTCTCCCATCGTTCCTACTACCAGAATATAGGCACAAGGGTCCAAGGCCCAAATTATGTCCAATGCAATAGGTTCAGTGTTCTAGTACAGTAGTACTACATTTGTACTTTTTGTTGTACTTGTGTACTATTTGACCTACTTTGTATGCTTGCATGCAATGCATATTTTATAGCTTATAGACACAATATAAATAAAGACATTTAGTCCAAACTAAAGATCTCTCTCTCTCTCTCTCTCTATGAAAAGGTTTGTAGAGAAACCCCTTCAAATTCCTCTTATATCTTCCTATTAAATGTGAATTTTGAAAATCTAACTGTTGGATTGCATGTTCTTATTATATCCTTCATACTTGTAAATTTTCAAGAATGTTAAAGATTAATAACTATGTCATCAATCAAATGATTAAATTTTAAGTTTTTGTGATCTAAAATTATACATAAAAAATAAGTTTATGGATTGAATAGTAAATAAAATTCGATTTGAACTAAATTTGACATGTGTTAAGAACATAAAGAACATATAATTCAACGGTTAGATTTTCAAATTTCACATCCAATAAAAAGATATAGGAAAAGTATGTATGGTAGTTTGGAGAGAAACTTTGACCATTTTTCATCTTTTTTGCCATTTTCTTCAACAATGTCTCTCTTGATGGTGTCTTTGTTGTTTGAGCATTGTTCCTATCAGATCTAAGGCTTTCTCAGCATTAGTTAAAGTTGATAAGGATAATTATTGTAGTATAAGTAAAGCTGACGGAGCTGACGACTCCGTAAAGCTGACGGGAGCACCTCAAGATCATCAACGCATGGACGAGACGACCAGAAGACATGGATGGAATGAAAAGTTGATGAGATGAAGTTGACGGGGAAGAAAGGAATTCTTGACGGGTCCAGCATGTCTTTTGCTTGGGTTCCACGCATAAGTATATAAGGAAATATCTTGCGCCCCACGCTTAACCCTAATCAATAAAACTCCTACAAGGAAAGGATTCCTTAAGATACGTGAATTAAGGAGGTTCTCTCCTACAAGGAAAGATCTTCTAAGCCAAAGAACGAGTATCAACCCTATGCTACTATAAAAACCCCAAGACCCTCACAAATCAAGGTACGCATAATTCCCCCAGCTCTGGCACTCTAGAGTTGTGAAAAATTCTCTAACTTAACCTTCGGAGGGTCTTTGGCTAGTACCACACTAGTACTCTCCTAGGGTTTTCTTTGTTTTTGTCTCACAGGTATTGTCTCGAGCACATGAGTATTGTGTGGCTTATTGACGATTTTTGACATCATCAGTTGGCGCTGTCTATGGGAAACTCTTGTGACTTGTAAGCCATACTATCGCTTCCCAGACAAAGAGTTGCATGGTACTTTCTCGCTCGATGGCGACCACCAACAATGCGCAAGGAGACGAACCACGCACGACCGCCCTCAAGAGACAGGTTCAAACTCTCGCCGCTGCCGTGGAGCGCCTCACCAAGCAAAACCATGATCTGGAAGAACAGTTGCGCTAAAAGAATGCAGGCCTTAACACTCAGGAGGAAGACCAAGAAGGCACCAGCGCTGAGAGAAAGAACCAATAAGGGCCGGAGGGTATCAACGCCCTAAGCAGACCAAAACGACAGGACACGAGCCGACCATCTGTCATCGGATGGACTTTATGATGAACGCCCTTAGAGGACGAGTGTTTAGTGACCTCGATGACTTGGTCCATCGAACTGATTCGCCATTCACTGCATTCATCACTTCATTCCCTCTTCCACCAAAGTTTCGTATGCCGCAAGTGGAAAGTTATGACGGATCCAAGGACCCCTTAGATCACTTGGAGTCTTTCAAGACCCTGATGCACCTTCAAGGGGTGACAGACGAGATCATGTGCAGAGCCTTCCCCACCACGCTGAAGGGACTCGCAAGGATTTGGTTCAGTCAATTGATGCCCAACTCCATTAGTACCTTCAAGGATTTAAGCACCCAGTTCGCCTCACACTTCATCGGGGGACACAGGTATAAGATGTCCACCGTATGCCTGATGAACATTAGGCAGCGAGAAGACGAGACGCTGAGATCATACATAACCCGCTTTAACAAGGAGGCCCTTTCGATCAATGAAGTTGACGACAAGATACTTGTGGTTGCATTCATAAACGGGCTACGGAAAGGTAAGTTCCTATTTTCTCTATATAAGAACGACCCAAAGACTATGTCAGATGTGCTTTACAGGGCGACTAAGTACATGAATGCGGAAGACGCACTATTGGCCTGAGAAAAGAAGCCCAAAAAGAGGGAAAGACAGGAAGACGTACAACAAGATAGGGGTGGAAAATGGCTAGGATCGGAGAACGGCGGGAAGACAGGCGCTCCAAGCCCCCTACAAGGAAGTTCACAAGCTTTACCCTGCTGACTGCCCCGATCGACCAAGTCTTGATGCAAATTAAGGACGAAGGAGCCTTGACCTTTCCTGGCAAGCTGAAGGGAGATCCTAATAAAAGGTCTAAAGACAAAACTGTCGTTTCCACCTTGATCACGGTCATGACATAATTGACTGCTACGACTTGAAGCAATAAATTGAAGCTCTCATCAAGCAAGGAAAGTTGCAAAGGTTCGTCAGCAAGGAGAGAACGGAACCTCCCCAAGAGCAGGTTCCACGACAGGAGAACAAGCATTCTAGGCCGCCCATATGAGATATAAGAATGATTATAGGAGGCACTGCGGCCTCTGGTTCGTCCAAAAAGGCCCATAAGACTTACCTAAGGATGGTTTAAAACGTCCAGCTAAAAGGCTTCGTCCCAAAGATGGCACGGATTGACAACTCCGTCATCAAATTCTCAGAAGAAGATGCTGACATCTCCACCACCTGCACGACGATGCATTCGTCGTTAGCATCCGGGTAGGTGACTACAACACACACCGGGTCCTAGTTGATAATGGCAGCTTAGTTGACATCCTTTACTACCCGGCGTTCCAATTGATGAGGATTGATAGAGAGCAACTGGTTCCGACGAACGCTTCGCTCATTGGTTTCGGAGGAACAAGGGTATTCCCCCTTGGCACAGTCATGTTAACTGTAACGGTTGGCGACTACCCCCAGCAGATCACTAAGGATGTAACATTCCTTGTGGTCGATTGCTCGTCCGCTTACAACGCCATCCTAGGACGACCTACCCTTAACTCGTGGAAGGCTGTAACTTCGACTACGATTTGATGATCAAATTCCCTACCAATTATGGAGTATGAGAACTGCGTGGAGATCAGGTAGCTGCATGCAAATGTTACATAGCAATGTTGGAGATGGACGATCATCTATAAACCATGAACATAGAAGAACAACGAACAGTAGCAGAGCCCATTGAAAAACTTGAAGAAATACTTCTCGACAATTCCAGACCGGACCGAACGACTAAGGTCGGTACCCTCGCCAGTCCGCATTTTCGCCAAGCGCTGACGAGTTTCCTCAAAGAAAACCAGGACGTCTTCGCCTGGAATCATAAAGACATGCCTGGGATCGACCCTTCAGTTTTGGTACACAGGTTAAATGTATCGCCCGTCTTTCCTTCTGTCTGCCAGAAGAAGAGGGTGTTCACCCAAGAACGAGACCAAGCTATAGTAGAAGAAGTCCACAAGTTGCAAGAAGCAGATTTCATCAGAGAAGTTCACTACCCCGACTGGCTAGTGAATGTAATGATGGTTAAAAAAGCCAACGGGAAATGGAGGATGTGCATGGACTTTACAAACCTGAACAAAGCATGTCCCAAGGATAGCTACCCTCTCCTGCGGGTTGACGTCCTGGTAAACTCTACGGCTCAACACCAGTTGCTGAGCTTCATGGATGCTTTTTCTAGTTACAACCAGATCAAAATGGACGAAGCAGATCAAGAGAAGACCTCGTTTGTCACAAGTCAAGGCCTCTTCTGCTACAAAGTAATGTTGTTCGGTCTAAAAAACACAGGCGCAACATATCAGAGACTCATGAAAAAGATGTTTGCACATCAGATTGGGAGGAACGTCCAAGTCTACATGGACGACATGCTGGTAAAAAGCCGAAGGGAGGACAATCATTTGGATGATCTCAGGGAAACTTTCGACACCCTTCGCTCTTACAACATGAAGCTTAATCCAGACAAGTGTGCTTTCGGGGTGACGGCAGGAAAATTCCTTGGGTTCATGGTGTCTCAGAGAGGTATCGAGGCCAACCTAGACAAGATCTGGGCCATAATAGAGATGGCACCCCCAAAGAACGTGAAAGAAGTACAAAGCCTCAACGGCAAGGTACCTGCACTGAATAGGTTTGTGTCGAGGGCAACGGATAAGTGCCTACCTTTCTTCCGCACGCTGAAGAAATCTTTTGAGTGGACGGTCGAATGTCAGCAGGCATTCGAGGATCTAAAGGCTTACCTTTCTTCCCCACCGTTGCTAAGTCCCTCAAAACCAAGAGAAGAATTGTTCCTCTACTTGGCTGTATCCCCGGCTGTCGTCAGTGCGGCCTTAATTAGAGAAGAAGACCAAGTGCAAAAGCTCGTGTACTACGCCAGCTGGGCACTTCGTGGCGCAAAGGAGAGGTATCTGCCAATGGAAAAACTTGCCTTCGCATTGGTTACAGCAGCCCGCAAGCTCAAGCCATACTTCCAATGAGCAATGAGAAATCCTGAAGCTGTCGGACGAATGGCACTGTGGGCCATAGAGTTGAGTGAGTTTGACATACAGTACCACCATTAAGGGACAAGTGGTCGTTGACTTCATTGCGGAATTCACTAATGTAGAAGGCCAGGGGGCAGAAGAGTATCCGTAGTGGAGTATACACATGGACGGATCGTCTAACAGACAGGCTGGTGGAGCGGGCATTGTACTTCGTTCTCCAGAAGGAGACGAGAATGAATGCATGATTCATCTCGACTTCCCTACAACCAACAACGAAGTAGAGTATGAAGCTCTAGTTGCAAGACTAGATCTCGCTAAAGCAGCAGGGGCCGCGAGAGTGGTTATTCATTGCGATTCCCAAGTCATCACAAACTAGATAAACGGTGATTACGAATGCAAGGGCGAAAGGATGAAGAAGTACCTAGAGCAAGTAAAGAGAAGAGTGGACGATCTACAAGCTAAGATTGTTCAAATCCCCATAGGAGAGAACAAGCAAGCCAACCGTCTTGCCAAGGCCGCATCAGCAGAACGCGTGATCACCCCCAACAAGGTACTTTCCTTTGTCCAGCTCTCGCCATTAATAGATCCCATCCATGTGTAGGAGATAGGTTCTGAAAGCAACTGGGCGGCACCATTAGTCTCCTACTTGAAAAATGGTGCACTACCAGACGATAAGGAAGCCGCAAGGAAGATGAAGGTCAAAGCAGCACGATTCGTCTTGATAAGTGACATTCTGTACAAGAGAGGCTTCTTTCGCCCATACCTAAGGTGTTTAAGCCTCGAAGAGGCAGACTATGTCATGAGAGAAGTCCATGAAGGGATCTGCGGAAACCACTCAGGGTCACGGTCGTTGGTTCACAAACTGATTAGAGCTGGATACTACTAGCCTACTATGCAAAAGGACGCTCAGACTTACGTTAAGGCCTGCGACAAATGCCAAAGATTTAGCAACGTCATTAGACAATCGACGGAAGAACTGAACCTGATGACAGCCCCGTGGCCATTCGCTCAATAGGGGCTCAACATTATAGGTCCATTCCCAATAGCAATGCGACAGCTGAAGTTTCTTATAGTCGGCATAGACTATTTCACTAAATGGGTAGAAGCAGAAGCCTTGGCCACCATCACGGAGAAGAATGTGAGAAGTTTCATCTGGAAAAACATCATCTGCAGGTATGGGATCCCTAGAGTCTTGGTCTCAGACAATGGGAAACAATTTAACAACGACTCCTTCAGGAATTTTTGCTCCCAGTTAGGAATCAGGAACCATTACTCCTCCCCCGCCCACCCTCAAGCCAACGGGCAGGTTGAGGTCACGAACCGATCCTTGCTCAAAATCATCAAGACTCGGCTCGAGGGGGCAAAGGGTGTATGGCCAGAAGAGTTGTTAAGCATACTATGGGTGTATAGAACAATGGCCAGAACACCTACAAGGGAGACGCCGTTTCGATTAGCATATGGAAGCGAGGCAGTCATCCCAACGGAGGTCGGACTCACAAGCTACAGGGTGGGTAACCACGATGAAAGAAAGAATGACGAGGCCATGCGTCTACAGCTTGATCTACTAGACGAAGCCAGGGTGATAGTTGAACAAAGACTCGTGCGATACCAGGACCTCATGGCCAAGCACTACAACTCCCGAGTCAGACACAGGGACTTCAAGGTTGGAGACCTCGTCTTGAGGAAGGTAATGGGCGCCGCTAGAGACCCTACCCAAGGAAAGCTAGGCCTTAACTTGGAGGGACCCTATAGAATCACGTCATGGCAGAGGAAAGACACCTATCACCTGGAGACGCTAGATGGACAGAAGTTACACCATTCATGGAACACCGAGCATTTAGGAAAGTACTACCAGTAGAAGATAGCATGAAGAGGGACATTCCTCATTTCCCAGTTTACTTTAGTTAATTTTTGCTACAATACTTTTTAAGCTCGAAGGGCAAGTCTTTTTTCTTTAAAAGAACAATTTTTCTACGTATGCATGCATTTATCATAATAAGAGGAGTTTATTCAGATATGACAGGTGTATTTATCTGTTTCTACATGTTTATTCTACATCCTTATTCACGATTAAGTCCATAAGTGGAAGAGTTCATCTCATAAGGATGAGTCAATATTCCTCAAGTGGACGGATTCATGATTAAATCTGTAAGAAGGCGAGTTCATCCCATGAGGATGAATTAGTATTATTAAGTCCCCAAGTGGACAGATTCATGATTAAGTCCATAAGTGGATGAGTTCATCCCATAAGGATAAGTCAATATTATTAAGTCCACAAGTGGACGGATTCGCAATTAAGTCCCTAAGTGGACGAGTTTATCCTATGAGGATGAGTTAATATTATCGAGTCCGCAAGTGGACGGATTCATGATTAAGTCCATAAGTGGACAAGCTTGTCCCGTGAGGATGAGTTAACATTATTAAGTCCACAAATGGACGAGTTCATTATTAAGTCCACAAATGGACGAGTTCATTAAAAAGTTCCCGAATGGATGAATTCATTATATAGTCCACGATTGGACGGGTTCGTCCTACGAGGATACCTTAAAACGACCAAGTCCACAATGGACGAGTTCATCACATAAGGAGAACTTAAAATTAACAAAGTCCACAAAGGAACAAGTTTATTAGTCCACAAAGTGGACGAATTCATTATAAAGTTTATTAGCCCATAAATGGACGAGTTCAAAATGAATGAATCGAAATTATTAAGTCAAAAAGTAGACGAGTCCATAAGGGCAAGGAATGAACATACACATACCAACAAGCAACACACATATACTGAAAGCAATGGATATAAAATACCATAAATAAAGTGAAGTTTCTACAAGTAATGCCAAAAAACAAAGGGCATTAAACATTGTCTGGAAGTTAAACCAAATATACAATAAAAAGAAAAAAAGGCTAAAGTTCAGGAGGCCGGGGCGTCTTGTGGGTTCTCATCACCCTTATGAGGAAGGTCCTGGACGTCTTGAGTTGGAGGGTCTTCAGCATTCGGAGGGTCAGTCGATGGGATCAAAGGAATGACGGGAGGATCCACAGCAGGTTGGGCAAGGACGACACTATCATCTTTTGGATTCGGCTCTGACTCTGTGAAGTCGTCAGTTTCTTCAAAAATAGTGTCTCCTGCAGGTGTCGACAGCAGGGGATCATCCATAGTGACCTTGGATAAATCCAAGTGGGGGTAGACGGACTTAACTTGCTTTAGACAGTCCTCAAACCCGTCACCATAATAGCCGGCGCAAGAATCAATAAAAGACTGTGTAGCCTTAAACTCTGCTACGGCGTTAGCCCTGGCCATCTCCACCTGGCCTAGAAGAGCCGTCAACTCCTTTTCCACCGTCGCCTTAGCTTCTTGATCTTTTTTCTTTTGACGACCCTCCTCCTCCAGTTTTTCCCTCAACTCCTTCACCTCCTGGTTGAGGGTACGAAGGGCACCATTATATTGCTCTTGCTCGTCGGTCAGATTCTTGATGCGCTTATACAGACGAGTAATCACCCCTTCTTTGGTGACGCCCCTATCCTGCAATGCCTTCATACGAACCAGCGCCTACAAGACAAAACAACCGTCAGCTATTAAGCATAAAAATGAGTAAAGAGAGAAGGAAAGGAAGAAATGTACCCAAGCAAAGTCAAAGAGGCCTGACGCCCCCAGCTCCTCCATCGCTTGCTCAGCACAAGGGTCCACGTCCTTATCCTTGATGATGGACTCCATCACCTCAATGGCGTAGTCCTTGTGGGTGAGAAGACGGCGATTAGGTCCCTAAGTGACGGGGCCTGATGTCATAATTAGTCCCTTACCTGCCCCGTGGCTCAACTTGGGAGGCGACTGCTTCTTATGGAGCTTGTCCCCAAGGGTGACGGATGCCTTCTTAGGAGGACGATCGTCCTTCTCGTCAGCCTTCCTCTAGGGAGCCCCCTTCCCAGCGGCCTTAAGGGCTGACGAGGATGCCCCCTCCCCCTTTGTTTTCTGTTCTTCTTTTTTTTTTCCTTCGAGCAACAGTTGCCCACACCTACGCCCTCTGCTTAGCTGCCTCCATTTCTGCAAAGGACAAGTGATGAGCGTTAGACCAAGTGATGACATAAAGAAAAATGATGGGAGAAAATTAAAAATACTTACGATGACGGGAATAAGTATTTAGTCTATGAGCTGCCAGGGTTGGCTTTGGACCACCGTAGTATGCGTGCAGTGTATCAAAGGTAATCAAATCCCTACACTTCCGCTGCTCAAACGGGATTTCAAGGACCCGACGAATGAAAGCCTCCTGCTCGTCAGTTATAATCGGACGAACACTAGCTGAAAAAGGGAAAACGATGACATTAGAGCACTTAACAAGTAAATTAAAAAGTTAAAGCAAAAACTGACGATGCTAAACCTGAATCCTTGACAATACCCCAAGTATTGTTAAAACCATAGGGCATTGTAACCCATTCCTCTGGACAGCATACCCAATCCGTCCCCTGAACAAAGAAGTATCTACCCTTCCAGTTCCTGTTAGAATCGAGCATATCAGACACGAGCCTTAAGACCTTCTTCCGTGCAGCAAAATGGTATATTCCCTAGGACGAGACGATGTGCTGAGGTCTGTAGCAATAGAAGAACTCGTCCAACGAAAGCTGACGGTTCCCACCACTCAAATGACCCCACAAAATCTTAGCCCTTATGAAGATCCTCCAGGCATTTGGAACAATCTGGCTGACGGATAAACCCAGGAAATTAGCCAACTGACAGTGTAACGCCGTCAATAGTAGCCTTAGCCCCACTGCGAACACTGTGTCGTACATCCTGATGTCCGCAGTCTTCCCTGAATAACACTTCTCGAATTTCCCAGGAAGACGGATTGGGATGTGGTCAGGGATTTGGTAACAATCCCTCAAATTCTTGAAGATGTTGGCTGTCATCGTTGGCTTAAAGTCATTGACGGTCAACATTTTGGGGAGGATAAATGGACGGGTGTGCCCATTTCCAAGGCTCCCTGAGCTTCCACCTTCGAGGGTTCTCTCTTCTCCTCCCTCATCACCATCATCCTCTCCCTCTTCTCCTCTCTCATCACCTTCATCCTTACCCTCGTCTACCTCCTCCTCTTCACCTTCCTCCACATCACAACTTTCCACTTCCTTGTCAAGAGAGTGGGCTGACGCTTCCCTCTCTAACGACCAGGAAAGGCCCTCCTCGGGCTCATGACCTGACTGGAAGACCTCGTCGTAGCCCGCTCCCTCACGGACTGACGACTGCTCACTCGTTTCTCTAGACATCTATTTACCAACAAGTGACGGAGGTATTCTAAGAACCTAAGTTGACGGCCTCTCTAAAAGAATTAAATGATCAACTAGAAAAACAAAGATGAAAGACAGAAGGAAATAAGAGAAGAGATGACTTACCAAGTAGACGGTTCCTTGAGAGATGACGGCTTGAGAAAAGAATGGTAGCAAAAGCAACAAGGTCAACAAGATGACGGGAGCAAAGTTCTCAAAGTGACTAGCTCTCTCTCTAAAGATCAACAGCGATGAAATAGGAGAAATGAGGAAGGATGTGAGATATATATAGGATGAATGATGCACAGAAGACGAAGCGACACCCTTGTCCAGAAACGGGGCCAATCCGCTTCAGCCACGTGTTCAAGCATTTAATAATGGCTACTCGAGAAATCAATAAATGTCTTGTTTCTCAAAAAAATGTATATATACAATAAAAGCACTACAAATCAAACTCCACAACCTGTCAGCTGTAGCTAACAGGGTTATGGAGTAGGGGGCAGCTGATAAGGATAATTCTTGTAGTATAAGTAAAGCTGACGGAGCTGACAACTCCGTAAAGCTGATGGTCATATCAAGGCTGACGAGAGCACCTCAAGATCATCAACGCATGGACGAGACGACCAGAAGACGTGGATGGAATGAAAAGTTGACTAGATGAAGCTGACGAGGAAGAAAGGAATTCTTGACGGGTCCAACATGTCTTTTGCTTGGGTTCCACGCATAAGTATATAAGGAAATATCTTGTGCCCCATGCTTAACCCTAATCAATAGAACTCCTACAAGGAAAGGATTCCTTAAGATACGCGAATTAAAGAGGTTCTCTCCTACAAGGAAAGATCTTCTAAACCAAGAAACGAGTATCAACCCTATGCTACTATAAAAACCCCAAGACCCTCACAAACCAAGGTACGCATGATTCCCCCAGCTCTGGCACTCTAGAGTTGTGAAAAATTCTCTAACTTAACCTTTGGAGGGTCTTTGGCCGGTACCACACTAGTACTCTCCTAGGGTTTTCTTTGTTTTTATCTCGCAGGTATTGTCTCGAGCACGTGAGTATTGTGTGGCTTACTGATGATTTTCGGCATCATCAAAAGTCAACAACCACATAGATAGAAAGATCATAAAACATACCAAAAAAAAAAAAAAATACAGCTTTTTGCTCACTCACTTTACTTTTTTTTTTTTGGCTAAAGAGTATTATAAATAAAAGTAAAAAGATTGATTTTTGCTAAAAGTATAATAGTAAAAACAAAGTAGAGTGGAATTTGCAATAAGCAGAAAAGTACCTAACATTTGTGCAAAAACCATCAAGTGAGAGTCTGTGAGACTCGCAAACAGTTACTTTATGTAACGCTTTTACCAAAAACATACTAACTGGACCCGCAAACAACACCGACTAGTTGAGCAATTAAACTAATTTAGGAAAAAAAAGCTGTTTTTTGTGGGACTCATATAGGATCCACAAACAATACATAATTTAAGTAAAACACCAACTTATAATCAGAAGCCAAAAATGCATTTGCCATTAGAATCACTCAGAAAGTCCTTCGAACTTGCCCTCACTCACTTGTCAATAGCCCATAACAAGCACTACCATATGTCGTTTTAAAGCCCTACCATCACATCATGTACATCGGCTGCCATGTAAGCGCAATTTTATAATTTTCATGTCATTTACAACATCATCATGCCACATTAGTGCCTCATGCTTTGTTAATGTGAGAACCAAGACTTGACGAGTTAAACGAGTCTCAAGGTGATGACTCATCAACTGGCGATATTTTATCCCCAAATCAAGGGAAATTGGAGTCTCCATTTGTTTATTTAAGGAACCAAAATAAGAAAATTAAAAATGAATAAATCTTTATTTCATAAAAAAAATTTAGACGATATGTCAAATAAACAAATAAATAAAGAATTACAATACTTCTTCTTCTCTCGTTACAATCTAAGAAAGGTTACATGATCTTAACTCCTAATTGCATTAAGAAAAATATATAAAATTACATAGGAAAGCATGGTCTTGAATCCTAGATAAAGGATTGAATGCTAGCTTACTAGAAGGGAAGATATTAGACACCATTTGTGTCCAATTTAAGTCAGTCGTTTAAAAATTTTAATAATGAACTTTCATGTTATGATTCAGACAATTCCTCCAAATATATTTTTTAAAGCATAACAAACTGGAAAAAATGAGTAAAAATTGTTTGATGAACAATGACAATTTTGGGAAAAAAAAAAACGAAAGTGTTAGTCTATGAAAAAAAATTTGCATTGAAGAGATAATCATCATTAAATATTCAGAAATTTTTTATCATGTAATTCAGTTGGATATATTGTTGACAGCTAATATCATGTTAACATATTCACAATGTATTAACACAAAACCATGGTTAATTTGGTGGATATGGGAGTTGGGGTTGATATTTAGGATTCATAATTTCGTGTAACTTGTTGAATGCAACATCTTCTCATATGATGTAGACCTCAAAAGTCTGAGACCCGCTCCCATGTGAAAAAGATGTGTGTATATACATATATATGACAAGGTTGAAAAATCAGTAGGCTGAATGGGCTAGATTGTGACAGCTACATTGTGACCTGAAAAGAAAAAAACTATCAAAGGAGACCAGTGTGAACCGGCCAAGGACCCTCTGATGGTTAAGTCAGTTCTCTCTTTTTGTAGCCTAGTTATGGAGAATGGATAAGTGATAAAAACCTTACCTTAGATTGTTGAGGGTGGATCCATTTTATAGAGATCTTGGAGTGGGTCTACTTGTGTGGTTCTGCTAACATCATGGGAGATGCAAGGATTTCGTGGAGTGTTGCATGAGAGACAAGTGGACTTAGCAAAATGTGGGAGAGAATTTTGAGGAGTTCAATCCCACTGTAGATACCATATTTTGACTGCCCTTAATTTGTGTGCTGAATCCCGAAAATTCTAAAAACTATTAACTTTTCTCCAAGGGGCCGTAGAAACATCTAGGTTGACGTGGTGCAACCCGTTCGGGCATCGGAGTACTCAAAGTGCCATTTCATGTCAAATAGACCAAAACGCCCCTAGTCAATCCTAGGTTGACCGAAAGTCAAAGGTGTTCAAAATCATCCCAAAACCACATTTTTTTCGTGTTCCTACATCAAACTTGAGCTACTCGGTGATTTTCGTCAACTTTGACCAAGTTTGACCCAAAGGTGACCCTAGAAACCTTAATTTTGATCTGATCATCAGAATGAGTTGAAACTAGCATCATCGAATTGATTATTGAATTCCTTTTCCAACGACTATTCATGGGTCGAAATCGGAGACAAAACAGTTGAGATATCTTGAAAATTGTGCAATGTGCATTAGCTCGCTTCCTGAGGCCATAACGTTTGATTCGACTGTTGGATTTCAAAGTTCTTTAGCTTTCTAGAAACTAGACATCCAGACCTTTCCAAGGACACTAAGATCAACCTAATTCGAGCTCGAGAAGGCCTTCATCAGGCCATTCCAAGTCGGCGGCCACTTAGGGATCACTTTTCGCCTATAAATACCCCCAAAACCCCTCTGATAAAAAAAAAAAAAGAAGAAAAATTGGGTGTTTTGGAGTTGAGTTCTCGGCAGATTCTCTCTCTCTTCTTTACATTTCTCTCCCAAAAACACTTAAAAAAACCTTTGATTCCCCTCTTTTCTCAACAATCAAGAGGTAGTGTTCTTGCACTCTTTTTCCTCTCCTTGGCCTTAGGACCATAGATTTGAGGTTTAAAGGGTGTAGATGTAGCTTTTTAGCTACAATCTACACCCTTTGCTTTATCCTTGTTCATAATATGCTTTATTGATTTTCCTAGCATGTTCTTTGCTTTATCTTAATTCTTAACATGTTTTACAGCTTTTCTAGCACATCTCCTTGCTTTTTACCATCCTTTAATGCTTTGATGATGTTGGTCTAGCCTTCTTGGGCTAGGGTATGCCTAAATTTTGTGTTTGTGATTTGATCCATGTGCCTACGTGCCTTTTAGCATGCTTAGGCTTAGATCCATGTGTTTATGTGCTTTTTGTCATGTTCTTGCCTAGCTCCATGTGTTTATGTGCTCCTTGCCATGTTTTTGCTCAGATCTATATCTTTGTATGCTTCTTGCCAAGTTCATGTGTCTTGATCTACATGTTGGTTGCTATGCTATGTGCTTCTAAAGCCTTTCTATCTCTTGTTATCCCTCTTTCTTGTGTTTTGACCCTTTTGGTAGGGTGTAGATCTAGATCTTGTGGTCTAGGTCTACATCCATATGTCTAGGCCTATATCAAAGGGTTTGGATCATTTCCTTTATGCATGTCTATGTTTGATTTCTTGCTTCTATGCTTTATATCCATGTTTGCCTATTTAAATCTAGGCTTTGCCATGCTTTGTGCCTTTCGTGGGCTTGTGCTTGTCGGTCTTTTAAGGCCACTTGCTTGTGTGGTAGCATATGTCCTTCTTGTGGATCATTTGAATGTTACCACTTGTGTGATACACCCTCGAGGTGTTGGTGTGCTTGATACACACCTTTCTCTACTCCGTGCGATGTTTATATGCTTGCCTTGCTTGCTTTGTGCCACTCGTTTGGCTTTCTTTGCTTTTTCGCATCTTTGCGCACTTGCCTACATGTTCATGCATGAGTCTGTGTGTCATCCATACTCCAATCCAATGGAACTATGGACACTCGATCCAAACCTACATTTATCCTCCTAGGACACCTTCTTTCGTGTGCTTCACATGCTTGTTTGCCTCTGTTTTTTTATTTATTTTATTTTTATTTTTGCTAGTTTCTCTTTTAGCATGCTTTCCTTCCTATTTGTTTCTTTGCTTGTTTGCTGGCTTGTTTCTTTTGTTATTGCATGTACACGCATGAAGCATGGATGCTTGGAGTAAGGGTGTGAACTCCTAGGCGCAACCAAAAAGGGCAAAGGTGCAAGTAAGAAGATGCAAGCCCACAAAGGGCAATGTTTAGTAGATTAGGGGGCCTAGCCCCTCTTGAGTGGTTTTCTCTTTCTCTCTCTCTCTAAGCCTCTTCTCTAAAGCATGTATTAGGGTTCCCCCTCTTCTTGTACCCTTTATTTTTCATGCTCCTTGCTTGGGTCGCGTTCTCTCGGTATGACAATGTTTGTTTTACATTTCCTATACCTTACTGGGCCATACTTTTGGAACATTGGCAATGTCTATTTATCTTTCCTGCTCTGTGTGATAGCATTGTGCATGATGTATGTATATATACATGCCTGCGTGTGTGTGGGTGATCATGCACTTTGTATGATGGACTCTCGTGGCTACGTGAGCAACCCTCTCTAGTCAGGAGTGCTTTTGACCCTGTGGCATGAGTATGTGCTTAAAGGCGTTTGTTACAGGTGCATATTCATATCATATTGTGTGCATAGTCACCGCGGTGTGACCATCCTGATCCATGTCACCAAGTGACATTGGTTTCCCCGTGTATGCGACACGTATTAGTGTGCTTAATTCTTTGAGGGGCTCTAGCCCATCCTAGCATGAGCATGTTGGCATGCGCTGTATACACAGGCATGAAACTCTGCCGGTATGCCATAGCGCACCAAATGCGAAACTCTACTGGATTTTTGCCGTGAAAATGGGGCACCCTATTGCCGTATTCTCACGTCGAAAGCTTGGTGAGAATAGTGTTTTGTGTGCTATAACGCATTTGAGGCGAAGCGCTATTAGATTTCCATGATGAAAATAAGGCGAAATGCTACCGGATATTTTTCGTGGAAATTTGGCAATGATTCCAAACACACTTGGAAAACATCGATCGAGACCATACCTTTTCCGAATCAAAACCTCAAAGCCTAACTCGTTTAAAGCCCCGAAAACTAATGCCAATAGCTCGTTTACATCTGCCAATGTCTGAACATTATGATTTTATCAAAACAAAGGACTGTCTACAAACAGGGGTTGTGCGTTGTGGGGTGCCTGACACCTTCACCACACGTAACCAGACTTCCGAATTCAAGAATCAAGATTTTTTACCCATCTACATTAGATTAAGAAAAATGACATTTTTCTTAGCCTAGGATTAGTAATAAAATCAAATAGAGTCAGGTGACCAATCACACATAGAAAAACCCAATGATTGGTGGTGACTTCACTTACCCTTGGTAATTTTCTTAAAATTGACTCATATTCCAGTCACACACCCGAGGTACAACACACCTCCACACTCAAAGAGAAATCACGCGAGCGTCACTGTGATGGGTGGTTAAGCAGCTGCAAGGCGTCGACAGACTGGCAACTCTACTAGGGACACTTAGAGAGTTTAGCCTTTAGAGCTTTTGATAAGATCCTAATCTTTGGTCATTGGCTTTCAAAAACATTGAAATTGGCATTAGCCTCTGGGGTTAGCCTCTGGGGCTTTCTTTTTGAAAATTGCTTTTACTATATCCTAGTAAACTATTTTCATAAACTCAAAAAATTTTCCAAAAAATGTTTTTCAAATGGTTTTCCAAAAACCGGCTTTGAGGTATTTTCATATGTGTGAAGCTTTACTGCTTTCCTAAAGCATGCTTTACAACTTTCCTTCATATGTGCGAACTGTTGGGGTTTATGCCCTAAAATCCAATTTATTGACATGTCATGAATAATTAAATTGTTTAATTATATGAGACTATCTATAAATGAACTAATGGGACATTATCTTAGTCCATGAGATGCATAGTATGTGATTTATGTGAAAAGTCACAGAAGATATAAATCACAAGTTCTTTGTAAACTCAGAATTTTAGTTTGTAGTCGGTGATGAAATTGGGCGTTTCATCTGTGAAGATTATAACTTATCAACTAAGATGATTTGTCTTGATTATGGAAGTGGAGACTTTTAGTTGGTATGTTGATATGTTTTAAGAGTTAAGACATATTGAACTGGACCGTTGTGAGATTTATTATTCTCCTAACGACTGTCAAATGAATAATAAATCTCACGACTTCTATTTACATCAACTCTAAATCCTGAGAGAATAATGGACTTGATCATGAGATGTAGGTTGTTTTGATATATCAGGAGTGAGATCTATAAGTGACGGTCAAAACCTCAGTATGCCCATTCCCAAATCAGACCATTAGATTGAAAGATATCACAAGATCAAATGTTCACGGTCTACATGCATTGTATAGTGGTGAAACCGATCACATGTGATTAATTGAAATTAATTCTGATTAGTTAAAAAATTAAAATTAATTAAATAATTATGTGATTGTTTGTTGGTTTTTGCCAGAAATAAGCCTACTTGCATAGGAATAAAATGGATAATCAGATAACAAGGGAATTATTGATAATTAAGTCTTTTTAGAACATTTATCTATCAGATAATTAGGGGCCGTTTGG
Source organism: Notholithocarpus densiflorus (assembly GCA_030021035.2). Classification (NCBI taxonomy): domain Eukaryota; kingdom Viridiplantae; phylum Streptophyta; class Magnoliopsida; order Fagales; family Fagaceae; genus Notholithocarpus; species Notholithocarpus densiflorus. The sequence goes on from JARYZH020000011.1 coordinate 6,600,741, forward strand.
TAACATTTTTTGAACAACAGTTTTCGTTGTTTAAACAACACAACACGTATTTCCACAACACTTTTTCACCCACATGTATTTCCATAAAACTTAAACAACATTACTTGAATAACATTACCAAAAGGGCCCTTATTGTTTTAAAGACCTGATTATCAAAATAAAAGGGATTAATTTTAGAATACGAGTTAAAAATACGTCCAGGTGCAATTCCCGACTCAGAAAGTCCCTAAAAAAGAGTCCAAATTGAACCAAAATTGGGGATTGGGCTTGGCACTTGAGTGGGCCAATCGGCACATGGTAAGTGCTGATTGGCACAGACTCGAGGCCCGGCCTAGAAATGCTCTGATTGAGATAAAATGCATCCATTTCTAATTTTTAGGGACAAAGACGCAACCTAATTCGTATCTGATCCAATCTAGCTTATTTTTCAAGAATCCAACCTCTATAAATAGGGAAAAAAATAAAAAATCAGGGCCTTTCTTTTTCTGACTTCTTTGCTCCCCTTATGTTAAAGACATTCTAAAAGCCTTGGCTTTAAGAGTTTCTTTTCCGTAAGTGAATATATTTTAGATCTCAAAGAGGTTGAACTTCTTTGATTTCTAAAATATTCCCTCATTGAAAAGTACATTCATGCAAGTATGTCTTTAATCTCACCCTTTTGTTTATTCTTTACTTTCCTATTTGATATGTATGTTTTGGTCATCGCATATTTTCATGGATGTATGTTTGATTTTACTCATTGTCCATAAAATCTTGTTTACATATTTTTTTCTGCCATGTTCACATGCTTAATTCGATTTTAGTAGTTTATTAACATGTCTAAGTTTAAGATTTGATTCTTCTTTAAATTTTGAGATTTGTAATAAACTACTAAAATCATTTTTTAGAAAAGAAAAAAGAACCAAAAAAAAAAAAAAGGATCTGTATTATCAGTAAATACAGATTTGAAATTTTTCTGCATACAAAACGGATATGTATTTTCATTAAATATAGATCTAAAATTTTTCCGCATATAAAAAAATGGATCTCTATTTTCATTAAATATAGATCTAAAATTTTTTTGCATATAAAAAATTGATCTGTATTTTCATTAAATATAGATCTGAATTTTTTCTGCATACAAAATGGATCTGTATTTTCATTAAATATAGATCTGAAATTATTCTGCACATAAAAAACTGATATGTGTTTTCATTAAACACATATCTAAAATTTTTCTGCACATAAAAACAGATCTGTATTTTCATTAAATATTAATCTGAAATTTTTCTGCATATAAAAACAAATTTGTGTTTTCATTAAATATAGATTTGGAATTTTTATGCATATAAAAACTGATCTGTATTTTTCACTAAAATACAGATCTCAACCTTTTATAATAAAAAATGTTTTCTTCAATGTAAAATATCACCAATTTTTGTGTTTCTTCTTAAATAAAATTGCAGATTTCGAATTCTTAAAGAATGAATTAATCTTAAATTTGGGAATTTCAATATGATGCATCATTCAAATGGGTATATAAATGGTCATTTTGAGTCTAAAAGACTAGACTCCGTCTAGGCAGAATGGGTGCTTAACACCTTCACATTCTGTAACCTAGCCCCCGAATCTAGATTTTGGTTCATAGGATAGTGCGTTATCTTTTCCTATTTTGTAGATTGTAATCTAGGAAACAAAGCCTTGTAATTTTCCATTAGATTATAATCTAGGAAACAAAGCTTTGTAATTTTTTACTAGATTGTAATCTAGGAAACAAAGCCATATAAACTTCATTTTATCAAATTGTAATTCATTCAAATTAATGAGAGGTTGTATTATTCAAGTATGTACTTTGTGTATTTTTTCTTTTTTCTTATTTTTTTTTGTAACCAAAAAAAAAAAAAAGTGGCGACTCCATATATAATCCTAAAAAGGGAAGGTACCGATGCCTAACCCCTTTTCTTAGAGCACCCTTAGGAGTTTTTTCCCAGTCTCTCACATAGACAAAAAGAAAAAAAGCAAAAAAAAAAAGAAATACAAAAATATGAAAAGGTAGATTGAAAACCCGAGAGGGTAGTCTATGCAAAAGGAAAGCAAAAGAAAGAGTGTAAGGGAGCCTGCTAGATTGAAAACTCGAAAGGGTAGTCTAGGCAAAAATTAAGGCAATAAAGAATGTCAGTTGAACTACGTGATGACCTGATCCTTCCTCGTGGAGGACGTAGGCAACCAACTCTAGCCCGATCACATTTTTGATGAAAAATCAGTCAGTTGAATCCGCTTGGGTTTGTGATCAAGATCAAGGAAAGAAAGGATAGACCTTCTTGGGTTACTTTATGTTTGCAACACGCATGGCCCTCTGTGGTTTGATTCAAAGATTCTATGGCACATGGCAATGGAAGATGTACCCCAATAGGAATGGGAGATTCATCTAGAACAGGATGTATCCTTTGGAACTTGAGATATTGATATACATAGATTTACATTTACCATTTTATTTGAATGATCTTGCATTTTCAAAGCATTTGAGCACATATTCATTAAACATGCCTATTTTGTGCCTTTCTAATCCTTTCTTGCATTCATCATTATGCATCCAAACAAAAATCTCATAAACATAAATATCTCCTGATAATCAATATATACGTAAACATCTCTATTTCCACCTTCTTTCTGTTTTAAGCTTGCCTTACAAACTAGACTATGCTTTAAAAACCCAAAAGTGGAAGGCCGTACGCAATTGCCTAGCAATTTACGACGGACCTTTCCATATATGGTGGGATACTAACTACATAGCTCATGTGTAGAAATGAAAAGAAACAGAAAAGACTCCAACAAGTCAAACATGGCCCAAATGGTCTGACACCACCTTGCATAGGCTCCCAAAGCTGGTAAAAAGAATCAGATTATCCGAGGAATGGGTACGAAGTAACCTTGCAGCATCAAAGCCCAGATTTCTGGCAATCTTGCTAAGTCGGCCATATGAATGTCGAAGGCAAACCAGCTCCCTTTCCAAACTAGGACTCGAGGTACAACCCTACCTCTTTGTATCAAGTAGAACCTACAATGTGCTAATCTCAGCAGTAGCAACTCTCAATGCCGCCTCCTTCTCGGCTACCTTAGCTTGGAGGCAACGAAATGCCAACTGTGGCTCACTGGGCTCATCAGCCGACCTATACTCAAGACTCAAAGTAGAGTGAATGTAGGACTTAGTCTACAATAGCCTCATGGCTAAAATATCATCCCTGATGCTCGCCTTGGCACGACTTGCCTCAATCGCTGCCCTCTCCTTATATCTTGTCTAGCCCATGATAGTGTTGGATAAATACATGTGCAGCGAAAAATTAACGGATCTACTTCATTCGCAATTGATAACATGCACTATGTAAGTTTCAGAATTAAGAATAAGAGAGTGTACCTTGGTGAGGTGAAATTCAAAACCAAAGATCAGAAGTTCTTGAGAACACTTTTAATCTTCACTCCAATTCCACTTGATGCCCAAGATGTGTGGTCTCTCAATCAGTTATATGTGTATATTCAAGAGAGAATGAAAGAGTGTCTAACACTCACATACATACCATTTCATATATTCATCTCTCTAAAAATATGTATATTGCTCTTCTTATAACTTATTATCTAATTGGGCTAGCCATTGGGTCTTTCCAATTGGGCTTTAGTATGTGGCTTGGAGTGGGACCAAAAGGGAACAAATAAGACACTAGCTCCAATGGGCCTTGGGCTTTTCTATCAACTCTTGACAAGTCCAAAGTTACCATTAATTATATTTAATAACACTATATAAATATAATTGTACTCTAAGCCTTATTAATAAATTATATCCCAAGACTTTATTGTACATGCAACCCCTTAATAAAATATTCGTAGTAATACAAAATCATTAATGTAGACTGCCACTTTGTAGATTACTACATCTCAATCCTTGAGTACCCGATTTAATCCTTTAAGTTATTCATCATATATTTATGAAATCCAATTTCATAAATATATACTTTAGTAACTTTTTACTAAAGTAGTCAGGCCTAACATTCTGAATAACAAACCCATTAAACTTATCTCAAGGTAATATTTTGTATCTCTGTTAAGAGACTATGAATTCCATCTTGAGAATATATGTTCCATCAACACTAAAAGTGGCTGCCCAATATACTAAGGTTTTGACCGTTACTTTAGATCTCACTCCTGATATATCAAAGCAACCTACACTTCATGATCAAGTCCATTATTCTCTCAGGATTAAGAGTTCATGTAAATAGAAGTCGTGAGATTTATTATTTAATTGACAGTCGTTAGGAGAATAATAAATCTCACAGCGGTCCAGTTCAATATGTCTTAACTCTTAAAACATATCAACATATCAACTAGAAGTCTCCACTTCCATGATCAAGACAAATTATTTTAGTTGATATGTTATAGTCATTGCATATGAAACACCCAATTTCATCACCGACTACGAACTACAATTCTGAGTTTACAAAGAACTTGTGATTTATATCTTCTGTGACTTTTCACATAATCACATACTATGCATCTCATGGACTATATGATAATGTCCGGATATTCATGTTACCATTATTTTAGATAATAATAAAACAACTTTATTAAACACAATATTAAGTCATACATAATGTCATACATAATATCATACATAGCATCATACAATAAGATTTAAGGGCACTAATCCTAACAATCTAGCACTTGCCCTAAAGACTATTGTGCATTAATCTAACTCCCATTCCCTCCAAATGTGACTCGAAAGTCCTTTGAGGCAAGGCTTTGGTAAAGGGATTTGCTAGATTATTTGAACTTTCAATCTTTGCAACTACTACATCTCCACGAGCAATGATGTCTCGAATGATGTGGTATTTTCTCTCAATGTACTTTCCTTTCTTGTGATTCCTTGGATCCTTGGATTATGCAACTGCTCCACTATTGTCTCAAAACAATGTGATAGGAACTTGCTCCATTCTCATAACACCAAGGTCAGAAAGGAATTTCTTGAGCCAAACAGCTTCCTTTGCTGCTTCAGAAGTAGCAACATACTCAGCTTCTATGGTGGAGTCCGCAATACATGATTGCTTAACACTCCTCCAACTTATGGATCCACCTCCCAAGGTGAATACATATCCTGAAGTGGACTTTCTGAAATCTAGATCCGATTGAAAGTCTGAATCTGTATATCCAATGGGAATCAAATCCTCACACCGGTAAACAAGCATATAATCTCTCGTTCTCCGTAGATACTTGAGAATATGCTTTACAGCTTGCCAATGTTTTGGTCCTGGATTTGATTGATATCGGCTGACCATGCCAATTGAATAACAGATATCTGGTCTAGTACAAAGCATGGCATACATGAGACTTCCTACTGCAGAAGCATAAGGAACTTGTCTCATCATAATTTCTTCCTCTTGAGTCTTAGACTTTTGGTCATCAGACAGAGGAATTCCATGTCTGAAAGGAAGTTATCCTTTCTTGGAGTTTTGCATGCTAAACCGTTCTAAGACCTTATCTATATATCCAGCTTGTGATAAGCCTAATATCTTATTCTTGTGATCTTGCCAAAGCTTGATCCCTAGAATAAAGTTAGCTTCACCCAAGTCCTTCATATCAAATTAGCTTGACAACCAAACCTTTACCGATGACATTACCCCTACATCATTTCCAATGAGTAGAATATCATCAACATAAAGCACTAGGAACATTACTACTTTATCTTGATGTCTTTTGTACACACATGGTTCATCAAGATTTTGTTCAAAACCAAAAGAATTGATTGCTTGATCAAATCTGATGTTCCATGACCTAGATGCTTGCTTAAGTCCATAAATGAACCTTTTCAACTTGCATACCATATGCTCTTGGTTCTTAGCTATGAAACCTTCTGGTTGCATCATATAGATTTCTTCTTCAAGATTGCCATTAAGAAATGCAGTCTTGACATCCATTTGCCAAATCTCATAATCATAATAAGCAGCAATGGATAAGAGAATTCTAATAGATTTAAGCATTGCTACTGGTGAAAAGGTTTCCTCATAATCAATACCTTCTTTTTGAGTATACCCTTTCGCCACTAGCCTTGCTTTAAAGGTTTCAACCTTTCCATCTATCCCTCTCTTCCTCTTGTAAACCCATTTGCAACCAACAGGTTTAATGTCATTAGGCGCCTTTACAAGATCCCAAACTTGATTGGAATACATAAAATCTAATTCAGATTTCATAGCTTTGACCTAATGATGTGCATCTATATCATTCATTGCCTCTTTATAAGTGTAGGGATCCAATTCAGCCTCTTTTGAGATAGTTTCATAAGTTTCTCCCAAACCTATAAATCTTATAGGAGGCCGAACAATTCTCCCACTACGACGAGGCACCTATGTACTAGTCATCTCATGAGTAATATCTTGTGGTGTATCTAATACAGCCACATCATCCCTAGTTTCATCCATTGGTTGTTCAATTACAGGTTCATTCATTTCAGCCAACACAACTCTACTTCTAGGAGTATAATCATTTATATAGTGATTTTCTAAGAATTTGGCATTTGTGCTAACAAACACTTTATTATCTTTATGACTATAGAACAAACCCCCAACAGTTCCCTTTGGATACCCTATAAAGAAAACCACTTCTGTTTTAGGCTGTAACTTGTCAGACTTTCCTTTTAACACATGTGCTGGACAACCCCAAATATGGAGATGTCTCATACTAGGCTTGCGCCCATTCCACAACTCCACAGGTGTTTTAGGAACAGACTTCGAAGGTACTAAATTCAGAAGATACATTGCAGTATTCAAGGCATATCCCCAAAAAGAAATTGGTAGAGTTGAATAACTCATCATGGACCTAACCATATCTAAAAAAGTCCTATTCCTTCTTTTCGCTACACCATTTTGTTGTGGAGTTCCAGGTGCAGTCAATTGGGATACAATCCCATTTTCAGTTAAGTAATCCTTAAAATCCCCAAGAAGGTATTCGCCACCATGATCAGATCGAATGGCCTTTATGCGTTTACCCAATTGATTCTCAACTTCAGCCCTAAACTCTTTGAACTTTTCAAAGGCTTCGGACTTCCGTTTTATTAGGTACACATAACCAAATCTAGAGTAATCATCAGTGAAAGTAATGAAATATTCATAGCCACCTCTTGCCTGGATTGACATAGGACCACATACATCTTAATGTACTAGTTCTAGCAAATCTTGTGCTCTTCTACCTTTTGCATTAAAAGGTCGTTTGGTCATTTTATCTTCCAAACAAGATTCACAAACTGGAAATTCGTCAAAATCCAATGGCTCTAGGAGTCCATCTTTGATAAGTCTTTGAATCCTGTTTGAATTAATATGACCCAAACGCAAGTGCCAAAGATATGAATCACTTATAGAAGGAAACTTTCTCTTTAATGATTTTACATGAGAGTCATTATCTAATTCAGAATTATATAATTCATGCTTATTAGGAGTTAAAATATAAAGACCATCCACAATATTGCCAGACTAGATAAACACTTTACCATTCTTTATTACAACATTGTCTTTAAGGATAACACAATATCCATGTTTACCTAAATAAGTTGTAGAAATTAAATTCCTACGAACATTAGGTACATACAGACAGTCTTTCAATATTAGAACTCTAGACTCAAAACATAAATTAAAAACACCAACAGCTACAACCGGAATCCTGCTTCCATCAGCCAAAGTAAGAAACAATTCCCCTTCATTAAGCTTTCTGGTCTCCTGGAACCCCTGCAAAGAATTGCAGATATGATTAGTACAGCCTGAATCCACACACCAGGAATCCGTGGGATTTTGTACTAAACATATTTCAAGGAGTAATGAACTATTCATACCCTTATTATTGGCAGCTCTGAATTTTGGACAATTCTTCTTCCAATATCCTTTCTCACCACAATGGAAACATTTTCCTTTGATCTTCTTTCTTTTATCAACAACCCCTAAGGCAATTTGCTTACCCTCTTGCTTGGTGAAGTCCTTCTTCTTTATTTTCTTACCCTTGCCTTTCGACTTAGGTTGAGAAGTAGAAGCTTCAGCCATATTTGCATAAACACTAAAAGTACCAAGAATGCCTTTCGCCGCTACCAACTCATTCATTAACTCAGACAAAGAATAAATCTTTTTGTTCATATTATAATTGAGTCTGAATTCCTTGAATGATTCCGGTAGTGACTGGAGTATCATATCCACTTGGGATTCTCCATCAATATCGGCACCTAAAACTTCTAGTGTATTCAGGTTAGAGATCATTGTAAGACAATGCTCCCTCACTGAACTGCCATCAGTCATTTTGGTATTGTAAATTTGCCTCATGGTTTCTTGCCTTACAGAACGTCCTTGCTCACCAAACATCTCCTTCAGACTTAGCATAATGTCTAAAACTAGTTCTACATCCTGCATTTGATGCTGTAGAACATTTGAGATAGATGCTAGGATATAGCACTTGGCCATCTCATTAGATTTCTGCCAACGAATCATATCACTGTTTTTCCTCAAGAGGAGCATCTAATGAAGGAAAGCTAGGACATAGTTTAGTAAGCACATATTTGTGCTCTTTAGCAGTAAGAACAATATCCAAATTTCTTTTCCAGTCAACATAGTTGGATCCAGTCAGTTTGTTTTGATTAAGAATAGTAACAAGTGGGCTAAATGATGCCATGTTCAAATCTGAAATAATAAAATATAATAAGTAAACTAGACATTATCAATTTAGCATATAAACATATAATATGGAACCTTAGTAAAACCATAATATAATATATGCAACGACAACTTAATCCCATATTCAATATCCCTCAGCATAGAGAGAATATTAAATACTATGATTGATTGAGAACTATTCTCATTATTAGTTCTATCATGATAACTTTTATCAAACATTAATAATATGCCGTTATACATTTGGCCTCTAAATAATGATAGTAAGAACTCAGCATAGAGGATACTATAGTATTTAGTCTAGTGTATACCATTGTCTAGAATTATGTGTAGCCACATTTCATCCCCTTAACAGGCTTACCTTGTAGTACCATGATACAAAATACCCTCCGCATGGAATGCAAAGCTCGAAGCTAAGACAAGGTGTTTGATCAAACCACTATAAACCAAGTAATTCAATCTTGTAGGACCATGAAATAAATACTCTCCACATGGAATGCTAAGATCGAAGCAAAGACAAAGTATATATTTCATACTACTATGAACCGACAATGGAGGCCGTGAGATCCAACCCTTGTATCTCTCTCCCACTAGATGTTTTAGAATAAAGGTTTTTAATTATAAAACATGCATAATCTAATTACATAGCCTTGCACTTTAAACATTTGAAAACACATAGAAAAAGTTCAATATTCCCTTTAGTGGCATTTTCGCGAGAATCTCGCGACTAAGCTCTTCTCGCGAAAATGAGTTAAGGGAAATTAGTGAAAACACAAAATTCAGACAGAAACTTTTGCTACTGTCTCGCGACTTTTTCGCTAGTAAAGCTTACCCGCGAAAAGTTTTATGAAAATACAAAATTCAGACAGAAACTTTCGCAACTATCTCGTGATTGTTTCACGAGTAAAGCTTACCTGCGAAAAGTTTTGTGCTTCAGAGGAATTTTTCGTGAGTAACTTCACGGGAAGCTAACCCGCAAAAAACCTGTGTTTTTAGTTTTTAAATGGAAGACCTGAACAGTTTTCAACAGTTTTCCATGATTAAACAAACACCATATGAACATGATAGATAGAATTTGATATCAAAACTGAATTCCATTGATGCTATAGCCATGAAGTTCAATTCTACATACTTGAATTCAAATTTAAACAACATCATAACATCAATATCAGTTTTCATCAAATCATAGTTTCAACAACCATGCAGAAAATTAAATACATATATAATCTTCTAACATCATGAAACTATTGTCTTTAATTCCAAAACTCACAAAACATGTTATATAGATTCGAAATTTAAGACTGCTCTGATACCATCTGTTGGATAAATACATGTGTAGCTGAAAATTAACGGATCTAATTCATTCGCAATTGATAACATGCACTATGTAAGTTTCAGAATTAAGAATAAGAGAGTGTACCTTGGTGCGGTGAAATTCAAAACCAAAGATCAAAACTTCTTGAGAACACTTTTAATCTTCACTCCAATTCCACTTGATGCCCAAGATGCGTGGTCTCTCAATTAGTTATATGTGTATATTCAAGAGAGAATGAAAGAGTGTCTAACAGTCACATACATACCATTTCATATATTATTCTTTCTAAAAATCTGTATGTATCTTTCCTTATAATTGATTATCTAATTGGGCTAGCTATTGGGTCTTTCCAATTGGGCTTTATTATGTGGCTTGGAGTGGGACCAAAAAGGAACAAATAAGACACTAGCTCCAATAGACCTTGGGTTTTTCTGTCAACTCTTGACAAGTCCAAAGTTACCATTAATTATATTAAATACCACTATATAAATATAATTGCACTTTAGGCCTTATTAATAAATTATATTCTAAGATTTTATTATACATGTAACCCCTTCATAAAATATTCGTAGTAATACAAAGTCATTAATGTAGACTGCTACTTTGTAGATTACTACATCTTAATCCTTGAATACCCGGTTTAATCCTTTAAGTTATTAATCATATATTTATGAAATCCAATTTCATAAATATATACTTTAGTAACTGATGGGATAGTAAAAAAATTACAACTCATGTTCGTCCATATGGAGTTTGTTCCACATGCCTCTAGCAAAGTAGCAATGATATTTATGGCTCAGTGTAACATGTGTTTTGTCAAGAACTTTGGGTGCAATCACATTGTGCTTGTCACATTTTTAATTCATTATAATAAATAGACTAAAATACAAGTATTTACATCCTCTAAATTTGATGTTACTTCTATAGAACCTTACAATTTACATCTTCCACTATGACAACAATATCAATATAGCCATTCTATTAACGTTCGTTAGAGTATAACGTTCGTTAACGCATGCAAAAATGACATTTTCAATAGAAAAATAGAAAAACGTCAATTTTAGACAGATTGATTAAGAGCGAAAATGTGACAAACCATGATGGATGGAGCACTTAAACATCAACTAATAATCAAGGGTATAGAGCAACCGCATCAGATCGTGCATAATCTTGCAAAATACAAAAAGTAGTCTATTTTACATATTTTGAACAAAAAAACACACACATCAGTGGGTGTAAAATTGTGCATAAATGCACAAGTGCTACAGTAACCGTGCATTTAATATTTTAGTATTTTTTTTAGTGTTGGGTTTGTGAGAGAGAGGGATAGTGAGTGAGGAAATAATAAAAAATTGTAAAAGAATGAATATTTTATTAAATAGATGTGTAGAATAAATAACTAATGTGAGTATTTTGTAAAAATTGGTGTGTAAAATAGAAAAAAATAATTTTTTTTTTTTTTTTGGGTGCAAAAGAGACGGAAAGTTTGCATGAGCTGATGCTCAAGGTGCAAATTTTGAGGACCATGATGGATGAAGCACTTTGACATCAATATTGCAAGTATTGAAAAACAAAGGACCGATTAAAAAGTAACCTTAAACTACTTTGTTTTTAGTACCTATTTCATCTTCTCATGCATGTCATACTTGGCCAATAATTGTGTTGAATTTCATATTACAATGACCATCAAAGGAACTGACAAATCAATAAGTCTTGGTCCTTGGACTTTTGAGGATACAGTGTTTTCAATCTGTGTTTGTTAGAAAATCCCTACCGTTAGTAGGAATGTGAATTGGGCTGCCCATAACTTGGGCAGTGGACCTCCTGTTTTAATAGAGATTGGGCCCATATTCTCTTGGACCTGCCTGTTTGTCCCTTTTTTTTAATGGCTGAGATGATTTTGGCCCAAGTCATGTATGTTATATGGGTTGGTTTATTCCCTTCTTTTATTAATGAGTTTTGATTTACAAAAAAAAAAAAAAAAAAAAAAAAAAAAAAAAAAAAAAAAAACAAAGAGAGGGACTAAGGGTGAGTTTGGCATTAGTTTTAAATTTTAGCTTTTAACTTTTATGTACAGCTTTAGCTCTTTTTTTACTTTTTCAAAATTTTTTAAAGTACAAGTATACTTTAGCACACTTTCAGTAAAATGTTTCAAACAGACCCTAAATTACACCAATCTCTCTTAAGATTTATTAAAAGACACTCTCTCATTTAAGGTTTTAATAAATGAAACAGATTAATCTATATCTTTTCATGCATTAACTTAGCTAACCAAATATTATATTTTTTAATAAAAAAAATATTCTTACTTATTTTTACAAACTTCAAGGAGAAAGTGTCATTTCATCCATATTTGTTGAATATGATTTTTTTTAATTAAATTGTAAAATATTATGTTATGAAAATTAGGCATGGACTAATCTGTTGTAATTATAGAAACCTCAAGGGGAGGAAGTTAATTATACAAACGTTTAGGAGGAGTGTCATTTTGATATATCTCAAGAGAGGTTGGGCTCACTATGTATGAGCTTCTATTTAAGATGTCTAAATTTAGGAAAAATTGTCTTATAAAGTGACTTTATTTAATCATTTCATCACAACACATGAGCCTTACATGCTGTGAGTCGCTCCATATTCTATAATATTACATTGAAATCCGAATGACGCAGATACATGGTCTTAACAGCCTTTGATCTTTAGATCAAATATTTAATTATCAAGATATCTTGGCAAAACTAGAAACAATATTTTTATTCTAAATACGTAGCCCATGTATCAACATAAAATCAATGTTGGTGAGTCATAGGGATAAGCTAAGCATAGCAAAATTTGCTTTACTCGGCAGCAAATCAAGACTTAAACATGGGTTGAACTAGTAACGCACAACATTCAGACCACGTATCAACTGTTACAAACCATATAACCCCATCAATATAACTCATGCATGGAAATTGACCAAAAGAAAATAGGGTGCCCTTTAGGACATTTGTTTATTTGTTTGTTTTTTGTTTTTGTTTTTTTTTTTCTATAAAATTTTCTAAAAATATTTCCTAAACCGTACTCGTTAACTTTTCCCAAAAAAGTAATAAGCACTACAACCTTAAAAGGAGGTGAACATGAAGTAAAAATGTATACACTTTTTGAGTATAACCCATTTATCCACTAAAAGAAAGAAAGAAATCTGACTTAAACATCAAACCGTTGGTGGCCAAAGACCTTACCAATGTTTTAGACTTTCTTCCTCTATTTCTTGCATTAGACTAATTTGGTCTCGATATCAAGACCTAAATTTTTGTGGTATAAAAAAAAGAGAGTTGTTGATGTTGCTGAACCTAATCTTTATGGGGTTGAACGGGAACTCAATATTGGCTTCGGCTATTTTGAGAAAGAATTAAACTATACCAAACCAATTGGGCTTTAAACTGACTGAAGTTCTATTGGAGTCAGGCCTGGCTTCCAGTCAGTTTTGCACAAGCTTAGGTTTGGGCTCAAAACTTTGACAAAGCCCAGTTAACACAAAATTAATTGGGCTTATTTAAACAAACATCGGGTGAAGCTTGAAGTTTCTTGTAACAGGCCAGAATAGCCCAAATTAAATGCCATGGCATGTCCTCTCAATCTCAAAATCTCCTCCCTTAAAAAAGGTCTTGAACTTATGATCCATCATCTAAGGTTTTGAAGTTTGAACCATTATAAATGGGCTAGATATTTATATGGGATTAAAGGCTTCGATAACTCTGTTCCACATGCCTCTAGCAAAGTAGCAATGATTATATTTATATATATATATATATATATATATATATAAAATATAGATTTTACTAATAGTAAACTAATTTTGGAAAATGTTTATCGAAAATTGAAAAAGTTTTGACAACTTTTTCAATTTCCAATAAAACTTTTTCAAAAATAGATTTGTTAATGTGTGATATAAGGTTCAGTGTAACATGTATTTTGTCAACAACTTTGGGTGCAATCACATTGTGCTTATCACTTTTTTAATTCATTATAATAAATAAATAGACTAAAATACTACTTACATCATTTAAATTTGATGTTACTTCTAAATCAGTCCCTTAACTTTAAAAACCTTAGAATTTAAAAATGTGACAAACCATGATTGATGGAGCACTTAAACATCAACTAATAGTCAAGGGTATAAGTTGCAAATTTTGAAGATCATGATGGATGTAGTAGCACTTTGACATCGATATTGCAAGTATTGAAATACAAGGGACCGATTTAAAAGTAACCTTAAACTATTTTGCTTTCGGTGGTTATTTCATCTTCTCATTACCTAAGACTAAGAGACAGAATTGCCTAAAATACATGACAGTCTAATAAGCAAAAGAGTTAGCCCAGTGGACATCTTGCTTGTCTACTGTCAAAATATGGGGGGAAAATGGTCTCGAATAACACCATTTGTATGAGCTTTTTTTTTAGAGACTCCATTTGTATGAGCTGAAGCAATAAGAAACAGCCAGTATTCAAGAACACTAGAAAGAAAAGGTACCAATCAAACAGTCATATAGATAAGCCGTGCATGAAGATACAAAATCAAAAGGTTTATAAACAAACAAATGAACTTCACATGGTCAAGTCCAAATAGTTTGGAATAAGACTATTTTGTTGAATCATGCTGAAGCAAGGGTCCTTAAATCTGGAATAAAGCCAAAGGATTCATATTGAAACTCAAGACAGTGAAGTAATAAACTATGTGATCACTGGTTCATTGGGCTCAAGAATAAAAGAGATGCTTTGTATTTGTTTAATTAATTTCATTATATTAACACGTGTTTCGCAGAGGCATTGATTTAAAGGGCATATCAATAATGGGACTAATGGAATGGGAAGAGAAAAAAAGGGGTGCAACAAGCTAATAACCAAACATTGAAAATGCCACTGCCATGCTTACTAAAGGAACAGATATGTTGTCATCTACTACCTCCGTCGTTGGAAGGGACTCCACCACAGTTGCCACCAAAGAAACTAGAGCGACCTTTTGCACTGTTTGGACCCAATCCAAATGTAAATATCCCAGAACCGAATAGTATTGCAGCATCCTACATTATAAAGATAATTTTCATGTCAATGCCAAAATCCACACAAAGCAATTTAAATTTTGATAACCATATTTGGTTGACCACAATGATGGTTTCAAACTCACCCGATGGAAATCAGGAATCCAAAAATAAACATGGATATGCTACCCGCCCAACTCTTCTGCTGATTATAAGGAATCTTCAAGGACCCAAATCTTCTACCTATGATATCAGCAATACCTATAAGTCACCAAGTTGAAAATTAGTAACTGGTAGGAGTCGAGGGGCAGCTGAATTCGGACAATGGAGAGGTATTACCATCACCACCACACATCATTGCCAACGAGATCAATCCAACTGGAGACTCACGCCAAAAGATAAGAGCACATAAAATCAATATCAGAACATAATACAAAGGACCTCTAAGCAACTCCCTGCAAACATATTGATATTGAAGCAAAATTACTTATCTCTATTATCACAAAGAGATGAATCCAAATAGCTTTGTAATGATGACTGAAAAAATTACTCTGGTTTTCCTTCTCGAGTAACAGATTTTATGAGCCCTTCATCAGAAGCCAATGAGAGGCCGTGGATGACAAGCCTCAAAAAATTCACAAGAGGAACTAAACAAGCAAAGTACCGCGCCTCTGTTGTGGTGCTATTCTAGGATTAAAATGACCAGCTGAAGTGGTTAAGGAAAACGGCAGTTCAAACCACTAGTATTTTTTATGAATAAAACCTGTTAGGGTCTCATATACAGAGGGAAGCAATACCTGAAAATTGGCCAAGAAGCCATGAAAAGCAGCCCAGACAATATATGAACCAGTTTTCTGCTTAAACTCTGCTCCAATCAGTAGAGATATGAAAATTTGTCAAAGAGAAGGCAAAGTTATGACAAAGAGAGAATATGCAAACACTCTTAAAAGCAACATAAAACGCTTGATTTCTGCTTGATTACGGTTTACTTGTCTATAGAAATACACCAAAACCTATTATATATCTTCTCTGCTAAATAAATGATCATTTCTAACAAGTAATGAATGATGTTTCACCCAAAGCTTCTTTTTCCAAATTTAACTATAGTAGGCTACCACTATCAATTCCTTAATGCCCCTGGAATCTCTTTTTGGCTTATTGATCTGCACAACATATACTTTTTAACTGCTACAAGGAAATCACCTTACCATAATGACTCTTCCATAGACAATACATGCATTTGGAAGGCATTCGATGCTTGGAATGCAACACTAACTGGACACCAATTAATAAATCCAACTAAGATACTTCATGTTACAAAAGTTGTTGCAAAGTCCTTCAAATTAACTTTAAAACTAAAATGCAGGAAACATGGATTCTTGGTTTCCTTGGTGAAAAATAGATATCTATCTTCCTTAGTTTGGCTAGATGCAAGTATTTTGGCTCTAAAACCTAAACTTTGATGGTTTCAAAAAAATTACAACTTGCAAGCTCAATATTTTTGCATTTTTAACATTATAAGGATCTGATAGGCAAGCCCTACATATGTAAGCAAGCAACCCTCTCTCAATTGTTTTTTCTCTTTCAAAAGCTCCGCAATGCAAAAATAATGGAGCTTTTGAGTAAATTTAAGGCTTTCAAGAAAACCATGATGTAAATTATATCCTACAAATTGGTGGACAAAGACATAGATGTCATGTCATAACATAGTAACACATATGTGGAGTTGATTAGAACTTAAAAGCTTAACTTGATGGGACATGGTAAATTCAATCACTTAATCAATATTCAAACTCAAGACTATCCTAAAAGCCTAAGCCGAATTACGTAATTAATTTCAAATAATGATGTTAAATAAGATAACTCTAAAAGAACAAGAGTGAGTAAACACGAGTGTGAAATCGATTTGTCATTGCGCCTCATCACACAAATATTAAGCCAAGTGCACAAGTCTTTGTTTGTGCATGTGAAATAGCCAATTCTCCTAATATTAGAGATGAGATCATGATTTCACTTCAAAAGAGGTGAAATTCAAAAAATCAATTGATATGTGGATCAGCTATGAAATCAATAGATACAACAACAATAAGTAAGCCTTAGTATCAAAATTTTTGGACTAGCTATGAATCCTTAACAGACTAATCAAGATGTTCTTTACTACCATTCTATGTTATCCAAAGTCATACTCACTATTACTTTTATAATTAACATGCCTTTTTTTTCCTACTTCTATTGTTATTGTTGTTGTATGTTATAAGATATCGATTAATTCTGAATTGTCCCACCTCTAAGGCTTTGTTGTTATTGATTTAAAATGTTACAAGTTTCCTCCATGGTTTTATGCCAAAGTCATGTATCCCATCAGAATGTGAATTTATTTCCTTCTAATATTATTTCAAGGCTTACAATATATAACAACTCAAAGAAATTAGGGGGAAAATATTCCAATGGGCACTAGGGGTTTACAAAAAACAGCTTTGACCGTACGACCACACCTTAACTGACCAAAATCGTCCGCACCTTACTCATGAACAAGAGTTTGTTCAACAAGAAAATAAACAAAGTTCGAACATGTAATCTAACTTATTGATAAACTCAAGTTCACCTTATCTTCAAAAGAAGAAAGAGAACGCACAAGGGTTATATGGTTCGGCCTAAGGGCCTATGTTCATGGAGGAAGTCATGGATAGCTATATCTTCACTATAATCTCAATTCTACAATTACAATGAACTTTAAGTATGGCTTATATAGGGATTAGGAGCTAAGGTTAGATATACATGCACTTTCAATATAATTATGGGCCAGACTCATTTACAGCCCTGTTGCTGTGCTGATCGGTGCTGCTAAAAAAACAAGGTTCCCTTTTTCCATCTCTCTCAAGTCTCCATAACTATGGTTTTTTTATTTTTCATTTGATAATCTCCACCACCATGTTCTTTTCTCTTTTCCAATTTTCTTTTTTGGGTAATTTTTTTTTTTTCAAAAACAGCAGTGTGCACCTTCCAAGCCTTTGGCACCCATTATAAAAAAAGAAAAAAATAACTAATTTTTTGACAATTTTTTATATTTTCTATTAAAGTAATATTAAAATTTTCTTAAAATACTAGGCCTAGGCACCCATTAATATATATATATATATATATATATATTTATAGCCAACAGGGCTTGGCTCAGCTGGTTGGGGGTTCGTAACTCTGCTTGTCAGGCTTGGGTTCGATCCCTGGCAGCGGGCTCTTGTTGGTGGGCATCCTAAGTGGGGTTCACCCCGCACGGGTCCAAATAAGCGCTTGCGCATTTCCCGGCGCCCTGACCGTGGATATAATACAACCATAAAGGCTCGCATTTTTTTTAACCCAAAAAAAAAAAATATATATATATATATATTAAAGTTGTTTTCTTTCGGTGTCACGTCTATTTCCTGGGCCCCACTAGTACTACATACACAATTTTTTATCAATGTTCCCATACTTTTATGTTCCCATACTTTTACTGAAAGGAAAGTAGAAATTTCAAATTTCACTTTTTGTTTTTTCTTGGTAAGAAAATTTTCACAATTCACAAGTAAATCCGTCTAAGAAATAATTTTCCCTTCTTTCTCTCACACCAATTTCTATTTAGAAAAAGAAAAAAAAAAAAACACGCATATATTAATATACAGATATATCATATATTGGCAACAAATGGTTTAGCTAAATCAGAGATTCCCAGAATGTAATAACTTACCAAACAATAACATACATACCTGCATGTAGATGTAGTTTCCAATTATTAATAAAGATCTACTGCTTTCTGTTTTTATAGTAACTCACTATATACTTGTTTGTTTATACCTTAAAAACACACACAGAAATATCGTATGCTCTTTTACTAAATAATTTACTAGATTCGGTACTAAACACGGTAGAGGGAGAAAGAGGACAAAAAAAAAAACACCTGTTGGATGAGGTTTCGCTGCGTGAAGAAGTCGAAGGCGGAGACGAGTGCGTATGCGCCGGCGAGTACGGCGGCGGCTGCTCCGGCGTCTTGCAAGATGGTTACTGCTGCGGCGGAGGCGGCGCGTGGGGTGCACGGAGAAGCGTACGGCGCACGATGGAGAATATGGACACGTGGGGTTGGAAGAGGAGGCGGTGGTTTGGGAGTGAGTGAAGCAGAGGAGAGAGGGAGGTTGGTGTTGGTGGGGCGGCGTAAGAGATAGACATTTGATCGGAAAGAGAGAGAGGGTCCGGTGGAAACTAAGAGGCTCATGATTTAGAGAGAGAGAGAGAGTTTGAGTATGTGAGAGTGAGAGTTTAGACTAGAGTGGTTGCTAATAAATTCAATGGAGTTGAAAGTGAGTGAGGTTGTTTGATAAAGCTGTGTGCTGTTCCTGTTCGGTACCATTGGGCGTTGGTCACTACTCTCAGATGCTCCATTTGTCAGATTGAATAGACATCGAAGTGAGTGAGATTTTTTTTTTCCATTCTTTTTTACCCTAAACTAAATAAGGCAAAAAACAAAAAAAAAAACAAAACAAAAGGAGAAAGACAAAGATCCCCCATACACGAGCCAGCCACTCACAAGTGTTATCTTGGGTCTATTGTCTAAGGTAAATTATACCAATGTTCTTTGGGTTTTAAAAATGAGTAATGCTTGGTCCACAACGTATTCAACATTCTAGTTTAATATTGAAATTACTTTTTTTTCTTATTAATAAATTTTCACCATATTAATAATTTGAAAAAGAATTTATAAAATAGTTTGATACTCTGATATTTTCTTGTACAAATTACCCTCATTTTTTCACTCCTTCCAAATTAAAGTACTAAATAATTTAGATTTCAATTTATATGATTGTGTCTCAAGCTTTGTTTGGTTGGGAGAATAGAAAACGTTGAGGGGTGAAAAAGTGGATTTAGATTTCTCTCATATATGTTTGGTTGATAGGATGAAAATGTTGAGAAATAGAATTTTTTGTTTTTTTGTTTTGTTGAGAAGAAAAATGAAAGGATAAAAAATATAATTCTTATAAATTTACTTTCATACCCTTATTTGATAAAAAAATTAACAATAAGTTTGAAAAAAAAAAAAAAAAAAAGCCTGAAATTTGGACATGTGTGGAGGGAAGAAAGGGGTACATGAATAATTTACCATCCAAACCCCTCTCCACCCCCTAATTTCTCCCCAGTTCAAAGGGACATGATTTTGGTGGGTCTAAGGAAAAAACACTTGAGCCAACTATTTTTCTCTCTTATTTTCCCCTCTTAACCAAACACTTCCCCCACCACTTCCCCATTTTTTATCCCCCAATTTTCACTCCAATCAAATGCATTGTAAGGGTGAGAGTGTCATTCATCAACAAATCTTAAGAAAAGAGGTTGTCACGCTATCCATAGTATTGGATAAGAATCTTTAATGAGACGTCATATACTTAATTGTCACATTTATACAAGCCTCAAGGAATGAGTATCATTTTATAAATCGTTTGGAGGAGTTTAAGTTTATAAAACTTCAAAGGAGAGTGGTGTAATTTATCCTTAAAATTAATATGGGATTGGCATTTAGAGCATTCACATAAGTTTATATCTATTATTTGAGGTGTTATAGTACTTGTAAACTAATTTTTCTTTTTCCTATTTTTACTACCATTTTGGTACCAAATTACTTGTAATGTCTTAATCTGTGATCCCAATAATATGACTTAGGTGGCCTAATTAGAAGTCGCCACTTCAATTGAAAATATAACTAAGATCCACCTTAAACCAATTAGCCCAAACTCTCTCTATCTCTCTCTCTCTCTCTCGCTTGCTTTCAACTGGACTTATTCTTTAGTCCTTTGACGAAGCCCATGTCACTAGTTTGGATCAAAAGTGAAGTGGACCATTTTCTTCTAGATTTGCAACTTTCGCGCTGTTTATTTCACTGTAAAATATTTTATAGAAGATATTTTTAGCATTTTATTGTATTTTTTTTTGTGTGTAAAATTTGGTCAAACTTAAAAATATTTTCCGTTAATCATAAAATGTTGTACTTTTATATTTAAAAACTTGGTAAAATATTTTACAAAAAAACAAATAGTGGCTCTCTCCCTCCATTTGGTGGTTGGATCACCAATCCAGTGGCTGGTGTTGATGGTTCGATCTGGTAACTATTGCTAACTATACGGTTACTGAAGCTGCCAGTTTGGTCACCAAACCTCTAGCACCAGTGGCTGAGCTATTAATTTTAGTGGGAAAAATTTTATATATCATAATAAACACTTGAAAATATTTGACTAAATTTTTTTTTTTTCATATTTAAAAATATTTTACATCAAAATAACCAAATCATCAACTTTCCTAGCACTAAAATTTTTTGTTATTCCAAAAATAGTAAGGGTAAAAACTAAAAAGAAGAAGAAAAGAAAAGTGTGGGGCCGTGAAAATTTGAAGAGGACCGCTAATGTGACGTGGCAAAGAAAGCTAGAGAACAACGAATGAAGAGTGAAGACGAAAGAGTGCACAAATCATGGCTCAATAATTCCAAACAAAAATGGTACTTCCTTTATTTGAGCTTTCTCTCTTTGAAAATAACCAAATACATCTTTAGTACTAGGTACATCTTTTGCACCAAGGGTAATTATTCTGTACCCCTTTTTTTTTTTTTTGGGAATGGTACCCACGGAAAATTCTTAGGTAGTCCCGGAGTATAGTGAAATGGTGCTCCCTCCTCTCACATTCATGGTGGACCCTACCATGAATTTAATGAGCGGACCCCACTATGAATGTGAGAGGAGGGAGCACCATTCTCCGTGCTCCGGGAGTACCTAAGAATTACTCTGGTACCCACTAGTAGATACATGCTATGTTACCAAAGTATCACATTTGATAGTACCATTATTATATTGTGTAGTACTAATATCACATGTGATTGTACTTTTATCACATTTGGTAGTTCCCTTATTTTTTCTCACATTCGATGGTACCATCCTCACGTTATGCAATACCTACATCATATGTGACTGTACTTTTGTTACATTCGATGGTTCCTTTATTTTTTCCTCACATTTGATAGTACCATACTCATATTGTGCAGTACCAACATCACATGTTACTGTACTTTTGTCACATTTGGTGGTTCCCTTATTCTTTTTTCTCACATTTGATGGTACCATCCTCACATTGTGCAGTACCAATATTACATGTGACTGTACTTTTGTCACATTCAGTGATTCTCTTATTTTTTTTCTCATATTTGATGGTACTATCTTCACATTGTGCAGTACCAACATCACATGTGACTGTACTTTTGTCATATTCGATGGTTCCCTTATTTTTTCTCACATTTGATGGTATCATCCTCACATTGTGCAGTACTAACATCACATGTGACTGTACTTTTGTCACATTAGGTGGTTCCTTTATTTTTTTTCTCACATTTGATGGTACTATCCTCACATTGTGCATTACTAACATCACATGTGACTGTACTTTTGTCACATTCGGTGGTTCCCTTATTTTTTTCTCACATTTGATGGTACTTCACATTCAGTGATTCCCTTTTTTTTTTCTCACATTTGATGGTACCATACTCATATTGTGCAGTACCAATATCACATGTGACTGTACTTTTGTCACATTCGGTGGTTCCCTTATTTTTTTCCTCACATTTGATGGTACCATCCTCACATTATGCAGTACCAACATCACATGTGATTGAACTTTTGTCACATTCGATGGTTCCCTTTTTTTTTTTCTCACATTTGATAGTACCATACTCATATTGTGCAGTACCAACATCACATGTAATTGTACTTTTGTCACATTCGGTGGTTCCCTTATTTTTTCTCACATTTGATAGTACCATTCTCACATTGTGCAGTACCAACATCACATATGACTATACTTTTGTCACATTCGGTAGTTTTTTTTTTTTTTTTTTTTCCTCACATTTGATGGTTTCATTGTCATATTGGGCAATACCAACATCACATTTGATCGTACATTTCTCACATTCGGTGGTACTTGAATTTTTTCCTCACATTTGACAATTTTATTGTCATATTGAGCATTACCAACATCACATGTGACTGTACTTTTGTCACATTCCGTGGTTCCATATTTTTTCTCACATTTGATGGTTCCATTGTTACATTAGGCAATATTAACATCACATTTAACCATACTTTTGTCACATTTGGTTGTACTCATATTTTTTTCTCACATTTGATAATACTATCCTTAAATTGTGCAGTACCAACATCACATGTGACTGTGGACAGTACCAACTTCACCCATGACCGTACTTTTGTCACATTCAATGGTTCTTTTTTCTTTTTTACTTTTTTTTTTTTAAACTCACATTTGACAGTCTTGTCATCATATTAAACCATACCAATATTACATATGGGCGTAGCCAAGCCAAGCCAAGCCAACCCCATCAAATTATCTAATAATTGACGAATATATATAACAAACATACCCCTAAAATCTCTAAAATTTCTGAAATACCCTTAAATATACTAAAATTACCAAAACACATCCGAACACTTAAAAATTACCAAAATAACCCTGAAACTCTAAAAAATTATTGGGATATCCTTAAAACCTAAAAAATGACTAAAATACCATTTAAACCAAAAAAAAAAAAAAAAAATCAAAATACTCTTAGATACTAAGAAAATGACCTAAATGACCATGAAACCTAAAAAAATGACCGTAATGCCCCCAAAACCTAGAAACTTACTGAAATACCTTCGAAACCTAAAAAATGACCAAAGGACCCTTGAAATCTAAAAATGACCAAAATACCTCCTAAAACCTCTATTTGCAAGACCAAAATGACAATAAAAATTTTATACAACCACTTTATTTGCTTGATTTGAAACCCATTGATTTTAAATTAATGGATTTAAAAATCCTTGATTTGAAATCCATGGGATAATTACAGTAAACTCACCTTTGGTTAGGCCCGTTTTCACTTTGTCTACCTGTGGTTTAAAATTTTACACTTTGCCCACCTGAGGTAACTTCCGTTAAAGATCTGTTACCCACCTCTCCCTTTGCTGTTAGAAAAACATATTTTTAGGGAATAACAAACATAACAAAAATAAAAAAGTTAGAGTTTTTGATTGCTTAAGAACTTCTATGAGAACATATGCCCAGAAAAATCAAACCTAACCACAGGTAAAATGTTAAGTTTAAACAAATATTTAGTTAACGGCAAAGGGAGTGATTGATAAAAGTCAAGTGTTAACTAATATGCCCAGAAAAATCAAACCTAACCACAGGTAAAGTGTTAACTAATATTTACCCCGTCGTTCAAAACAAACATATGCCCAAAATTTCCATATTAGTCTCTCTCTCTCTCTCTTCGGTGGTGGAGTTAAGGAGGACATCGGCCACCACAGCGATGGGTTTCATTTTCCTTCGTTCTTGCTTCATGGGTTTCATTTTTTTGTGGTTTTGGTTGTGGGTTCATCTGATTTCCTTCGTTCTTGCATCCGTCTCAGCGTTTTGGAGCAGATCCAGGAAGAGGGTAGGCGGTGGTTTAGAGAGAATGGAGCTCGATCTCGACCTCCGTCCCGGTCTCGACCTCCGTCTCGATCTCGACCTCCGTCTCGGCCAAAATGGAGCTCGATCTTGGATTGACCACTATCTTTACTTCATGGGTTTTCTTTTTTTCTTTTCTTTTTTTGCTTTTGGGTTGTGGATTTGATAATGATTTGATTATGGTGGGGTTATGGGTTGTGGTAGTTGTGGATTGTGGGCAAGGTGGTGGTGGTGCTGAGTTGTGGGTTCTGATAGTGGTGGTGGTGGAGTGGGAGGCAACGCTTCGTGGATTTCAAATATATATATATATATTTTTTTTCTTTTTGGTTGTGGGTTTTATTTGATTTTGGCTTGCTAGTGATGGTTGACCTCCATGGCCACCGTTAGCACCACTATGAGCCACTGCCACGACAGCCAAGCCTCCGTACAAGCCACCATCAAACTTTAGGTCGAAGCACTCAACCACCACCATTGGCAAGATGAACAATGGTGGTGTTTGTCTCTCCCTTTCTTTTTTATTTTATTTTTCCCTTTCCATTTTTGTAGTTCCCCCTTGTTTGATTTATTTTGTCTGTGATTGAAATTCTCTCTTTGGTTTGTTTCTATTTTCTGTTTAATCTATGATTGGGTTCTAAAACTTTTTTTATTACAGTTTGGGTTTGAAAAATGAGAGGGATTTTTGGTATGGATTCAGAGGATTTAATTGGTTTTGGATGTGTGTAACTGAAAATTTTGAAATTCTCTCTTTGGTTTTGAAATTCTCTCTTTGGTTTGTTTCTATTTTCTGTTTAATCTATGATTGGGTTCTAAAACTTTTTTTTATTACAGTTTGGGTTTGAAAAATGAGAGGGATTTTTGGTATGGATTCAGAGGACTTAATTGGTTTTGGATGTGTGTAACTGAAAATTTTGAACTATATTTACAAATGTTGTGTTCTTGTGTTCGTGAGGAAAAGATTCAATGGTTTGTGTTTTTGATCCGTGTTATGTTCTGATTTTTAATAAAAGGATGTTTTTCTAACGTCTGAGGGGGAGGTGGGTAACGGATTGAAGTTCAAGTAAGCAAAGTGTAAAGTTTTAAACAACGGGTAGGCAAAGTGAAAATAGGTCATACCACAGGTGAGTTTATTATAATTATCCCAAAATCCATTGATTTTTAAATTCCTTGTTTGGGTCTTTTTATACAATGAAGGATTTGAAATTCTATTATTTGGATACCTAAATTTGGATTTGGATTTGAATTTAAGATCAATAAAATAATTTTTCCAATTATTATTTTTCTTAAACCTTCTACATTTTAATTTTAGTAACATTTTTTAATAAATACATGAGCTAATAAAAAAGCCATTAATAATCCAATTGACATGATAATGACTAAAAATTTGTCATCATAGCCAACTAAATTTTTTTTCCACAAGTTCATATACGAAAGGATAAATAATTCATTAGTTCTATTTGTATATGCCATAGATGGTCCAAAGAAAACATACCACCTACTTGCACTTGGAGCTAAATATAGTGTTTTTTACCTCATAATAATGACAACTTGAAATGATATACAACCCAGTTTCATGCACTACAAACAGGTCTCTTGTTGTAAAGTATCTAAAGGAAGCTAAAAAACAACAAAGAAATCCATTATAAGTATCTTGACTTCTACTTACTCTGCTACTTGCTCATCATAAGAAGGAAAAAAATTCATTTACAAAGAAATGCACTACAATGTGTTCCTTCACATCTATATTTGAATACCATCACGGCAATAATTGAAAAAGAGACAATCAAAAGCATCTTGCAATTGGTCTACATGTCTAGATTATTCATTCCTAAGTTCTCAACATGGCAACTTCTAACTTGTAGGAATTTTTTATTGTCCCTTTTGCAGCTCAAGTGGTAACTAAAGTATCTGCATTTACATGGTATAACTATCAACACTTAGAAAAATGAGATGTTCATAAGAACACACCTCGATGCATAGAGAATTCTGGTATTTTCTGCACATCAAAGGGGAATTTATCAAATAAAGCATATAATAAAGACATTATGACTAAAGTGATAAACACAGAAGGAACACAAGAGTTAAAAATAAATTAATATCCTTAAAATTTATAACAAAATATTGATAAGTTTTTTATAAGGTCCAACTCAAAGATTCACGCCTTTTGACAGTAAGTATTTTTCCAACTAATTTATTAATTTATTTTTTTGATAAGTAATTTTATTAAAAAAAGTTCAACTAATTTATTATGTAGTTTCTTTTATAGATAAGTTCTACACACGCCTCTAAAGAGCACGAAGTCAAGCACATCCGTGCTACACCATATTTCCAAAGGTCACAAGTTTAGCATATTGTAACTAAAAGGCTACTATAATGGTTTATAAAAAAAATTTGTGATCCACAGTGGTGTTTCACTAGAAAAGTTAACAATAAGTTCTTGCTCTCCAAATTAGTGACTTAACCATTGTCCTTCCTAAAGATCAAATATTTACAATATTTTAACAGTTGCAAGTCAGAACTATAACAGCCTAAATCTAAGAGTTAGCCATAGAGTACCAGGGCCATTAAGTTCAAAGCAATTTTTAACACTTCGCATAATGAAAGTACCATTGAGAACTCCAGGAAATGAAGAAAGGCATCAACTTTTGGAAGTACAATGATATTAATCATGTCAATCAGGTTTAAGACAAAAATTTCATGTATCAAGCATTTTCATGTTAATAAATAATAAAAAAAGAAAAGTAACAACATCAAATGAAGACACAATTTGATGTATCTTATTTATACCTTTAAACTTGTGAACTAGATCAATACCGTCAACAACCCGAATTCGTGAATCTGCGAATGTGATGAGAACTTTTGATGAACTACCTGGAGCAAACTGTTTAGATAAACTGATCAGCAACTGAAAAGTATCAGCCAAACTTGTCTTTCAAAGTAAGCATACAAACCATCTTTACAAGTGAAAATCAGCTAAACAAGGAGAGAGTAAACTAGAAAGAAATCGGCAAGTTAATTGTAGTTGAATTTATAATAATCTCGTAAAAAGTACAAGATGGTAGAGCCACCAGATTACCTGGAAACCAGAGATTTTCTTGTGATGAGATTTCTTCTTCTTGTTCTGCAGATTGATTTGGCTTTTTTGTTGCAACTTATTCTCTGAAAGTAGGAATAGATAAAGAAGTTATTAACAGTTAGAGCACAAAAACTTGACTAAACCAACCATGCACGCACAGAGAGCTTTCTAAACTAGCACTAGATGTATTGTATAAACAACAACTCCCCTTGTGTGAACCAACTAGTGCACCCTTCAAAAACCAACAAATTTCTTAAGCCAATTGAAGAGTTGTATTTTATATAACTTAAACTATAGTCTTTGATATCAATAGTATTCATGATATCAATTTAGTGTAGAAGTCATCTGACTGTATTGGCAAATAGAACAACTATTACTTCCATTTAATGAGAGGCAAATCTCATGGACATAAACCTCAAGAGTTCTTTTGCATTCTGCATAACTGTCCTCATATACTTAAGTCCTAGATGAAAATTACAGTGCAAACATTGTTGTACCCATCAATATCATATTTATTGCAAAAATGCAAACTATTTAAGTTCTTTGCTTTTATGAATTACTAAATCATTTTTTTATTTTTTTTGCTGAATTACTACGTCTGTTAGGAGTTAGGACAGCTTGTTTCTATTTTTTTTATGGAAGAAAGATGTTGTAAGTCTCTAGAATTATTACTACTTTCACACCAAGGTTCCATAAGTTCTTATTTTGACTATTTATTATCATTTTCAAAGGTTTACATATGGAAACTATGATGATGATGATCATAATAGTCATCATGATAGTTTCCACATGTAGACCTTTGGACCAATCAAGACTATTTCTCTAAAAACACTAAGAACCCGAGTAAATCATTAACATAGAATACTAGACATGATTTTCTTTCTTTTCTAGAAGAATTAAGACATTATCCTCAGGCTCAAATGCAAAGCTCAGCCAAGCATGACAAAGCATAGCTATTGCCATGACAAGAAGCTAACCGAATCCAAACACATCAAAAACATTACAATGGCCTATTAAATAACTAAGGAAAGGAAACATTATGCATAGAGGATAAAAAATATTAAATAAATAAACAAAAGCCCTTTTTGGCATTTCTACAAACATGTATATGCATAAGCACTCTTATAAAAAAAACCCAAACTTTAAATGCAAAAAATTCCTCCATCCTGAATCCTATTTACTAACTCAATCACAATTCAACATTATCTTCTTACATCATAAAATCCAAGAAAATCAAAAGAAGAAAGAGAGGAAAAGAACCTTATGGCATGTACATGTCAAATATCAATTACATGGCATAAATTTCTATTATTAATTGAATTGAAAAAACCGAAGAAATTTTTTTCCCCAAAAAGATACATGACCTACAAAGAATTAAAGAACCCATATTTTGCCAATCTAGAGGTAGGGAGCTAGTCTAAGAAATACCAACCAGAGGATGGTTAGAGTCGGAAATTTATTCTGCTGGATATGGATTTGTTTTCTTAAAGAACGATTTTTTTACGATGAAAATCACTACTTGATCTCAAGTCCTATGATTTCTCCTCATTCAATAGGGCAAGAAACGACATAATTGTTTTGTAGAGACGAATTACCTACAACAATCATTCTTTATCTTCAAGCTGCTTTTGATTTGCATATCGGGAACCTTTGTAAAATTTTGTAGCTTTTTCTATCATACCTAGAATGATAGAAAAACAAGAATATAATGTGACCAGAATATAAGGGGGTGGAGTGAACGCAAGAGCAAAATCTGAGAGAGGAAGAAGAAAGAATCAATCAATTCAATTAATAATAAGTAATTAGTGTAAATGCACTATGCACTATTTCCTTAGTATGGATTTTAAACAAATTAATCAATCAATCAATAAGAATAAGCTTAGTACGTACATTTTAAGGAGGTGTAATACACCGTCAGTGTAGTTGCAATTGCAGATGAGAGTTTCGTTGTGGTAGAATGGCCTTGAATTCACTTGTGTTCTTATCTAGATTTGGTCATTATTAGCGCAAGGGTCCACATTGACATTCCAATCTTTCTTTCCTAATTGTTCAGCTATTTCAACAAGGGCTTTCACTGCACAAATTAATTGTCATAAAGTAGTGTAGTACACTAGTAGGTCAAAAAATTTAATCAACAAGAGTGGGATTGGAATTGAGGGGGTTCACGGTGTGCTGTCATTGCAGCTGATCACCGCCCTCCTTCCCTGAGCAATTGAATTCCGTATTGGGATTTTTAATTGGGCCTATTGGTATTTAGCCAGCCCAATACTAGTCACAATAATGACGTCTAAAAAAAGACAAACAAACACACCATAATCTTTTTTCTTTTCTTTTTTTGCTGAGATCTAACACCATAATCTTAGTTTTTATTAAGATTTATCTATAATTTAAATCATTAATCTCATTTCCATATATAATATGCATATATGTAAGAATATTATTTTTTTAAGGAAGGAAGGTAGCTCACATGGTTCCAGCAGTTCTAGTGCTGATGTGGGTGTTCACCTCTTCATAAAGCTTGGCCAAACCAAAGTAATATATTAGTAGATTTGATGTCTCTATGAACAATTTTCAGTGTTGATTCCTCATGTAAGAAAGCCAAACCTCTTGCTATGCCAACACATATTTTCTGCCTTGCAGGCCAGTCCAAGTTTAATCGGCCACCTGAAGGACCTGAAACTGATCTTTAGAACCCAATCAATAAAATTCATCAAAAGCATTTTCTCCTCATTCTTCAATTATGAACAAAAAATGCATTGTAGGAATAAAACATTAGCTTACCAAACAAGGCACGTGCAAGGCTATTGTTTTCCATATACTCATACACCAACAATAATTGTTCTCTTTCAATACTACATCCAAACAATCTAACAAGATTCAGATGTTGTAAACCAAATACCATGCCTATTTCAGTTACAAATTCACGACTTCCTTGCTTTGATTTTGAAGAAAGTGGCTTAACTGCAATTGTAGTACCGTCTAATAGTATACCCTGCATTGGGAATAGGGAAATTTATATTTTCAGGTATGTATTTCATAATATATGTCTCCAAATCTCAAGGATCAAAAGGAAAATAAAAGGCAAAAGATGAAACACACACACACATTCTATAATAGAAAAATAGCTGTCAGATACCTTGTAAACTGATCCAAAACCACCTTCCCCGATCTTATTTGCAGCATTGAAGTTATTAGTGGTAGCTAAAAAAACCAACGTGTAGGTCTAATCCTTTTAACTCTGTCAAAGGATGACAGAGTTAAGAGGACTAGACCTGCAAACTCTGTCAAAGGATGTCAGGCTGCATCTTACAGTATAAGAGGACAAATTTTTAACCAAATAGATGCATGCCTCTTTAGAAGGCACTATAGCCAAGATATTTTGCAGATAATTTTTTTTGATAAGTAACATAAAACTTTTATTAAAAAGTAACACAGCCCAAGTACATAGGAAATGTACAATAAGGGCAACAACATCAAAAAACCAGATTACAAATTTTGCAGATAATTAGACATTTTGCAGATATTGTCTAATTATCTCACCATATTCCTTCCATTTGACAGCCTATGTTTCATACATCCTTCACGACTGCTTGCATTTTGCTATCTAGGAAGCCTTGTATTCTACCATAAGGCCACTGCTTCAACATTAGCTAGAAGAGTAATAACCTTATAAATCCTTTGTTTTTTGTTGCCTCCAGAGCTTCTTTCACAGCCAAACAGAAGATCGCCACCTTGGTAGCTAGCTAAGATTCTTTTGTCTTACTCGATCTCTGCAAACAAAACCTAGCCCTGCTTATATATTATTCTTTGATCTACAATCTGACACTAACAGAATACCTTGTCAGCTCATACATTCCACAAGGCCTTGATTTAGCTTCCCCTTTATAGATTATTGTTGCCTATCAAAGGCTTCCCTGCAAGTGCAAAAACAAAAATTATGCAGAAGACTGGGACAGCCTCAACATTGATGAGCATTCACTAAAAATCAGATTTGTACCTGAAACACCACAAGTTTTATAACTTCCCCTGCAAAAATGAATGAAAAATCAAGATATTCCTTACAATTATCATTACCCCAATTAGTCAGTTTTATCCTCCACTGCTGTAGGGATGGAGGTGATATACAATATTTATGATAATGATCTCCAAGCCAAAACACAAGGCTCAAGCTTAGTATAATTATTTTTTTTCCTTCTTGCAGATCTAATAAGTAGTGCCTTTTGTACAAATATTCCAAACAAATTAATAGATTTCTCTTTAACTATTGAACCTCCACAACCTTAACCATTTTCACTCAATACTATCCCCAAACATGGTTTGGTTTTAACCTCCCTCAGTCAATTGTCTACAGAAGAGGAAATATCTGAAGACTTCATAGTTCATACTATTACTATCATTTTCTAGAATAAGGACAGATTGGCTTGTCTACAAGACCATTCTAGCCTTTCTTACCTAAAAAAAAAAAACCCTTCAAGATTTCCCATGCACTTTAACATTGGTAGGTCCCATTAATCATTAGTCAATATGTTGATATGATTACAGTACAAAGTAAAAAAATAAATTTTCTCCATTGTAAAGATGGCTTTATCCCAAAGGGGGGAGGCATGAAGCAACCAAAGCGCCAAACTAATTATTATTCGTTTCACTACTGCTGTATGATATAAAGATAAATAAAATTACTAATGATGGCATTCTTACTTTAAAACTATTATCCTATGCACCTCAAATGAATAAAGTTTCAAGAACCCCTAGTAACACTCAAATAGTGCTAAGTGCAAACAAGACAGGAATCAAAATTAGTAAGGGTTGACACAAATTTCATCTAGCATTTTGACAAAAGGAAACTAAAAGATATGAAAGTGAAACAGAAAGTAACTTAAACAGATTGATATTGCATCGGTCTGACAACTCAATCCATAGTTGTTTTAAAACAATAGTTTAACTTGCAAGCACCCATGACCTGTTTTAAGACTAAATTTGATCAGCTAATTACAACTGGATTACTTTTGTAAAACTGAAACTGATTCAAGATATAATTTGGTCCAGAACCTAATCGCTAAGCATTTAAGAATTTAGCGATAAACAATATAAAGTAAAAGTATAATTAGGTTATGTAGTCATTAGAACAAGATTTTTCCTATGATACAAAACTGAAATCTACCCAATTTAGCTGGACTTGAACCAACAACTTCAACTCATCATACAACACTTCCCTCCTAAACTTGAAAATAAAAATAAAAAACGCAAAGGCCAATACATGAATTCAAAATTTACCTATATTTTTTCTACTTTAATCACAAATATTACTGACGATTAAGATTTGGTCTAACTAATTCCAATACATTTGTCAATAGGATAGCTCGTGTCCTTAGTAAATGGACTTCAAATGTATGATGTAATGGTTATCTTGATTCAAATAGCCAATAACTTTAAAAGTGTTTCTCCAAGGTATTGATTCTTATTTTATTATTTAAAGATGATGGCAGAATCAAAAACCTCAGTGACTGCAACACTTGTTGAACATACATAATTCTTTTTATTTTTATGAACACCTGTTGATTGAATGGCACAACATTCTAGTATCCTAACATCACAAAAATATCCAATAAATAAAATAAATTAATAAATTATCCAGAACCTAATCACTAAGGGTTTAAGAATTTTGGGGCTGGTTTAGGGAGAAGTGCATACCTATATAAGGTATGATATTTAGCATTAACTTTACATTATAAAAAATTTGAAACACCTATACATAAGAAAGGGTTTAATGCAACAAAATAAGTGCAAAACAAAATCACAATAAAATATCAGACAGTAAAAGGAACAAACAATCTTGTGCATAGAATTGGAAAGAAATACCATCTCATAAAAAGTATTAAATTTTACTGGAAGCAAATATAGATCACTCACATAATGACTTGTGATTGGTTAAATATGAATGTTGTCCTTGATCTTGAGAACCTAAAAAACCTTCACATGAACTTCAGAAGCAATTCTTGAATATTTTGATCTACTTGATTCGATGACAGCAAGTCAATAAACATGGTTGCAGTGGTCGCATATGCTGAAAAACCCTTGTCAACCATTATTTTGAGATATTTCGTTGCCTTTGATGTCTCACTATGTTGCAATAACCCTTGAATTATTGTCGTGTGCTCGTTAGGTGAACAACCATTGCTATCCATTTTCTCAAGCAGCTCATTCGCTTCATCAACTAGTCCATTCTTGCAAAACCCTTTGATCATTACATTATAAGTTGCAACATCAGGCTGCAATCCTTTGGTAGGGAGACTATAAAAGAGTTCTCTTGCAGTCGTAAGTTCCCCAACATTGCAGAAACCATCAATCAAGATGGTATATATCACAATATCAAAATCCAGCCTTTTGTTTTCCATCTCCTGAAACAATGCCATTGCCTCAGGAATTCGTCTATTCTTAAAAAAGCCATCTAACAAGATGGCATAGGTTTGGGGATCTGGATGTTGGCCACAAGCTCGCATTGTATTGAATAGCTCTAGTGCAGTTTGGACTCTCTCCACTCAACATAATCCACCTATAAGAGTGTTGTAATGCACTACATTAGTAATCATTCCCTTGTTGGACATTTCATGAGACAAACGCATTGCCTCATCAATTTTTTTACTTTTGCAATATCCATTGATCAATATGTTATAGCTAAACACATCGGGTGAACAACCCTTCTCAACCATCATATTAAATGCCTTAACTGCCTCATCCATTTGGTTTTGCAAACAATAACCATCAATCAAAGAATTGTAAGTGACTCTGTCAGTCTCAGTGCCTCTTTGAATCATCACTTCAAAAACTTCTTTTGCCTCAGTCAACATCCCTTTCTTGCAAAGTGTGTCCACCAATATGTTGAAGGTTCGTACATTTGGCATGATCTTCCTTTGAACCATCTCATTCAACAAAGTAGTCGCCTCCCTCCACCGGCCAAAATTGCATAGTCCTTGAATTACGCAAGTGTAAGTGACAACATTTGGCTGAATGCCTTTACTCATCATTTCAGATAAAAGTTTCAAAGCCTCAGTTACCAATTCGTCCTTACATAAACTGTCAATGACCATGTTATGGAGCACCACATCAGGTTCAAAATCCATTTTCTCCATCTTCCTGAGCAACCTAATAGCCACACCAGTCTGGCCAATCTTACACAGACCGTTTACTATCATCCTCCAAGTAATTGCATTAGGTTGGTACCCTTTGTTCTCCATTTCCTCTACCAAACTCACAGCTCCAGAAATATTACCTTGAAGACAGAGACCTTTAACAAGAGTGTTTAGAGTAGTTTGGGTAGGCTGATAACCAAGTTTCAAAATTGTTGCTAAGACAGAGAAACCAAAATTGACCCGGTTCAGATGGCAGAAGCAATTAATCAAAACAGTGAGAGTATAAACATTGGGAGAGATTCCAAATGATTCCATTCGTTTAATTAGAGTAACGATTACAGAGTAATGCTTCATTCTTGCAACCGCACCCAACAATTGAGTAAAATCGACAATGGAAGGCAAAGGGTGCATGTGAAGCATTGTATCAAACAGGCCTAAGGCATGATCAAGATTCTTAAAGGTTCCACATTTGCAGTGATCTCTCACAGATTTCAACAACTGATTCCGATTCTGATATGGGGTTTTCGCATTTTCTCTAATAGTAGAACAATAATGATAAGAAGTAAAAGCACGAAATGGAAATGGAAATGGAAGGCTTACTACTCTAATAATCAAACGATTGCATATAAAAAGAAGAGAGGATGTTGATTTACCCATTTCACATTGACGATACACAGTCTCAGCTACACACAGGCTTAGCTTCGAAAGGAGAAATCATGGTGGTGGAGTGGCAGATCGGAGAACTGTCTTCAGTTTTGGAGAAAAGGAAAAAAAAAAAATGAAGCAATTTTCCCCCTTTTTTACCCCCCCCCCCCCCCCAAAAAAAAAAAAACAATAAAAAATTGTAAGGTTAGACATATTTTGTTTTACTGCATTCTATCTAATTTTTTTTATAAAATTTTTGTTCATGTTGTGCAAAAAATGAAGAGGATAATAAATAATAATAAAAAGAAGTCAAAAACCCAATAAAGAAAAAAAAAAAAAAGTAAACTCATGTGTATATAAAAAAAAAAACTAAAATTAAAAATTAAAAAAGAGAGAGATAAAATTCATCATTGACTTGAAAAATGTATAATTCTTACGTCAAATATAATTTGAACTCATATACGTGTAATTGTAATCTATATATATAATTAAAGTCAAAATTGAAAGAAAATCTAAAGGTATATATTTTTTAATTATCAAATGAGGAAGGCTAGTCCTAGCAACTTGAAGTCTCGTTTAGGCTCATGTAGGGTATATATATTGCCCCACTTCATTATTATCAAAAAGAAGAATATTTTATAATTAATTTATTTGGTGTGTTTACTATCACGTTCACTAACCTCTTTATCCAGAACCTATAATAGTAAAACATATTAATAAGTTGAAACTTGAAACTTGTGAATTAATATATGCTTTAAGTACTAAGTTGTGAAAGAGGTAGGGTTCAAGTGATAAGTTTAATTGTAATGGTATCTTTTGTGATATTTTATGTTTGTGGCTCAAACCACATTTCCTCATATCCACTATTTACCAATAAATTTTTTTTATCTTGAAAAGAGACTGTGAATAATTTTTATTTATGTAAAATTATAAATTTGTGCATCAACATATTCTTTTATGGCCAGTGGTTTTACCAATTTTAATTGAAACTTTTCACCAAGACTAGCTGCATTCAGATTGAGGGAAAAATATGTTCTTATTTTTTTTTTTTGAATATCATTTAAATAATATTTATTTAATTATCCATATTATAATTTTTTTAATTGAAGCCATTTTTCATACTTTTTGAAGTACAAAATTACTAGTTAATATATTTTTTTTGGAAACTAATTAATATCTTATATTTAAGTTTTGCTAACATCTACTTTTCAATTGATAATATAATTAAGGTCATCATTCATAGATTATTAAAAAATTATTATAGGATGTCATTGTTATTTTTTTTTAATAATTATGGTCAGCTTCCAAGTACTTCACCTGCCAACTTTACTATTCCATACTTCTCAATGTTGGGTTACTTCAGAATTTTAGCAGCCAAATAAAAGTTAATTCAGAGGGTCTTATTTTAATTAAAAAATATATATAGTATTTTTTTATTAAATATTTTTTCAAAAAAACACCCCTCAACTTTTATTATATTCAAATTAAAAAGAAAAGTTTCTAAACACACCAATAGCATAGGTGGAAAAGATAGTTTCATTTTAACTTATTTGGAGAATTGATGGGCATGTGAGTTTGACTGGAAGTACAATTTTATTGACCATGTTAAATTTCTCAATTATATCTATTGTGTTCTTAGTTTTTAGAGTTTTTAAATACTTTCAATTAAGTATAATGTTATTTTTGTGGAAGTGTATTTTTTATTCCAACTAAATATTGCGACCTACCCCCTTTACACAGGCGCGAGTTTAGAGGGTTTTCTTTTATTGTTTAAAAATAAATATATAAATTAATTGATAAAAGGTTATCAAATGAAAGTTGATAGCACAATTTCTTTTTGAAAATGTTTGGTAGCAATAAATAGATGACATGTGTCCTGTCGTGTGTAATACGCATGACTAACTTGATTGGTTGGGTTAAGTGAGCCATGTGTATTGCACATGATAAAGACAAATGATATCTCCTTATTAGTGATTGGAGTCCAAAATTTCAAACATTTCTTTAAAACATAAGGTTTAGATGGTCAAAGTCTATTACAACTTAATAATCACTTAGTCAAAACATTAAATCTGCAAAAGCAAAACAAAATACATGTTAAACAAAGCACAAATCCAAATGGTTGTATAAAGAAAACATTAAATTTGCAATGTAAAATGCAAAAAGCCCATAATTTTTCCCAAAACTGCACATACAGTTCCATATCTATACTCAAAACCCAGATCCAGATTCATTCATATATGAATATAATTGTTGGTGTTATGAAGGTACATTTCTCCCATGTTTGACATAAATTTGGTTTCAAATTTCTCCCATAATGTGCTATGAACGAAAACAATATCTCAATAGTATTATACAAGAAATTGGGATGTAGCATCCAACATTGTAGCTAATTGCCGAGGAATATGTTTTCCCAAATCTGATATGATCAACCCCACTACAATCCAAATGAAAATTCAATATAGTGATTAGTGAGCCTATTCTAACCATTTAGCTAATTAAGATATAAACTTATTCTCCTTTTCAATTCACATACATACAAAACCAAACAACTCAAACAGTAAGATTCAATTCAATTCAATTCAATTCTTTGACTTTCCTTCTCTCTCTTAACTTCACTCCGTGGATTGGTGTGTCCGTAGGCGGCCTAGATGCATTGTCCTCATTTATTAAAAATACGAAATTATGATAGATGAATTTAACAATCAAAATGAATATAAAAATTATTTTAATTTCTTAAAATTTTTGGTAATAAGATTTTGGCCAGAATAAAATTTTACAATTTCTTGAAACTTCTTTTTTTAATGGAAAGATTGTATTTTAAATTTTAATTTAGATGGACTAAAACCATTGCCTCATGAGCTAAACATGCTCAATAATAATAAAACAAATTTCCTTTATCCAATTGAAAAAATCTACCATGCCCTTGTCCAACAAAACCTATAATGCCTCTAGCATGCTGGATTAGATAATGGGTTAATGAGCCGACAAAACCTGTTTAAACACCCTTAGATTGTTTAGATGAAACTATAATCAATTCATGGACTGATGGGGTCAGATTTATGTTTCAGTAAATATGACTTTCGATTTGGTGTTCTTATTCTTTATAAATTGATTATAAAAAAAATTGTTATTATTTATAAATAGGAGTTGGTGTTTATTGTCTAATGAGTGCGTTTTGGGGATTTTAAAGGATGTAAGCGATTTATAAATTTGGGGCCAAATGTGGTGTGACAGAAAAATTAGTTCCTAAAAGAATCACTTTATAGTAGCTCAAAATGAACATAATTTTAGATTCTCCTACATTTTAGAAATTTAATGTTAGCGTACCTGAGTTTTACCCTTTATATAATTAGGGAGTGAACATTATATAGTAAGTGTAGTACCAAAATCTCATCTTATAAGAGCAAGATGGAGCGGGTCATGGGTTCAAGACACACTGGGTTTGTGTGTAACTTACCAATAAAAAAAATAGCATGGAGATGCTTAAAATTATATTTCTTGGGTTTCTTTACAATCAACATCAATAACAGAACCAGGAAAAAAAAATTAACATCAAGAAATTTCACTATAAGAAGTTGTTGACATTTACTGCTTGTATATATGTACATGAAGTAGAATATAGAATATAGGCTAAAGCTTTCCGGGTAACCAAAACTTTAACACCCTTGGAAGTTCAGCATAATGGCAAATGAAAATTTGCTGCTGAATACGAAAAGCTTCATCCTTTAACAAGTTTAATTTGTGGGGATAATGAGTCACTGCAACATGCAATAAAAGTTTTGGAAAGTGATTTCTTGAAATTTAATAGACGTTTTCCATTTATATATATTTATCCTTTGAATTTTCATTTTTGATTGTCAAAGTTAATAGATACCATCTTGTAGCATTTTGAGCTTACTTGTAACTCCTGGCTCCTACACCATAATTGTATTTACTATACCATGCCTGTCCTCGCTTTTCAGGAAAATGATAAAGCTGGCTTGGAATTTTCCAATTTTAATTTCAATGTTTTTCATCATGATAACTATATGTGGCTATGGCATCTGAACCTTTGTCCCCTGTACAGGTAAACATAATTTCTATAGTCAATGCCAGCTCTTGTGAAGGTTTTGGGTTGAATTTTAACACCTCCCATGCACAAAGTACTTGGAGGTGTAGGAAGGCAAGAGTTCGAGCTGCAAAGTTAGTAACCATATTGTAACTATCTCAAAAAAAAAAAAAAAAAAAAAAATGCAATTCATTTCTAGGGTGTCTTATCAGCAAAACCATGGAGTCAACTAGAGGGCGTGCAATTCAATACATTTTCATAGGAATCAGTCATTCAATCTCTTTGTCACATATTTCTATTCACCACCAGAAAGGTTTCATCACATATCCTGCACAACTGTGGTAAATTGAGTAGCACAAAACTTTAATCATCTTCCATTATGTTGTCAAGAAATAGATTTCACACTCATTTTCCAACCCCAAAAGACTCCAACATAAAAAACTTTTACCCTTCCCACTATCTTGGCAACCATGAGAGCAGCCACTAGAATGCTGAAATTAGGATGGTATCCAGCCAGGATCCTGCTTTTCTAGGACTAAAACACTGGGCATTGCCTTTTTTTAAAACAAATTATGTTAAATGTTTGGGCTAGAAGGTGGGGGTCTGGCTGAGTCTTCTAAGTTGTTTTTACTCACGAAGGCAATGATGGACCTACTATTATGATGCAAGTGCAGCTCTCTTGAAATAATACAGGATTAACTGGTCTATTTGTGAAAGAAGTGACTGCAATTAAGTTACAAACATTTTTCATAATTTTTTGGTTAATACAATTTCAGTCCTTACATTTTGTAGTCAGTGTCAATTTGACCCCTACATTTTGGTAGCAATTAATTTGGTTCCTGTAATTTTCAAATTTGAACCACATGATAAAGAAGCTATAGTGTGTAAGTCTTATATTAAAATAAAAAATTATGATAGATGATTAAAACAATTAAAGTAAACATTAAAATTTTTGGTAATATAGTTTCTGTCAGACTAAAAATTTTCAATTTCTTGAAACTTTTTTATTTTTATTTTTAAATTTACGGAAAGATTGAAAATTCATTTAGAAGAGGATAAAA
The DNA here is from genome assembly GCA_030021035.2 of Notholithocarpus densiflorus. NCBI lineage: Eukaryota > Viridiplantae > Streptophyta > Magnoliopsida > Fagales > Fagaceae > Notholithocarpus > Notholithocarpus densiflorus. The sequence continues at coordinate 6,641,210 of JARYZH020000011.1, forward strand.
ACATGATGACTTGAGCTAAAACATGTTCAATAATAAAAGGAATTTCCTCTATCCAATTCACAAAACCTACAATGCCTCTAGCAAGCTGGGTTTGATAATGGGTTGATGAGAACATGTTTAAATACCCTTAGGCCTTAGGTTGTTTAGAAAAAACCATAATCACTTCATGGACTGATGGGCTCAGATTTACGTTTCAGTAAAAACAACTTTAGATTTTCTGTCACCAACTGTCGAAGAACTAATTTCAATCTTGCACAAAGAAGTTTACAATATACCCAGTGATCAAAGAAATACAACATAAGATTGTTGAAGCAGAAGATATGGCAATTTGAATGTCATTAACATTAGTTAGACATGCTGTAACACATCTACCACATATTAAATTTAGTGTCTTGGGGATGTGGTTCCTCACTATGGTGTTTCATATGTTTGCAGTAGACCGAGGCACCTGCCACATCTTGCCAAGAGGTAGGATTCTGTTTGCTAATCACTTCTAAGTGTTGTTTTTGCTAACAAACCGAGCATATTATTTAAACAACGTAGAAGCAGTATCCTTCCTGCAGGCATCCAAGACTGCAGCAGGAAGAGTATGCAAATTACAACAAACAGTAGATCTATGAACAGCTGCAAATTTAGCGAGACAATGAGCTGCAAACCTATTATAGCATCACCTTTATATGAAGTTTTCTCCTCTTCCTATTATGCTTCATAAAATTGACTTTTGTTTGCTTAGATAGTTATAAATACCTAATTTGAATGAATTTCAAGCAATCTCCACATGCAGCTTGAAGAATTCTTGCAAGTGAACAAAACAATTAACAACTAGAGCAAAATCCAAGAAGAATTGAGCAGCTACTAGCTCGCATTACAGGGATCCTCTCACTGTTTTTTTTTTTTTTTAATAAGTAAGAATGATATATATACAAAAGGCTACTCTATGCAAGAAAAGCACAGAGCAAACCAGAAAATTACAAGAAGGATCCTCTCACTGTTTTTTCCTTTGCTCATCCTTCATTAAACCACAATAGGATGCAAAAAATGGGGGAATTTAATTGAAGATGCAGCTGTCATTTGACCAAAAAAGTCGAAATACTTAAAATAACTAACTAGTTGTTCAAAACAATTTCAGAATCATTAAGACATCCAACATATATGGTATGTGGCCTGGTTTTGCAGTACAAAAAAATGGTGAAAAACATCAAACCACCCAACAAACATTTGACCACAACTATGCCAACAGTGACTTATCAGGCAACTGCCTCCTTTAATGACTGTATGGACCCTACTGATCAAAAAATAATAATAATAAATAACTGTATGGGTCCTGAAGAATCTGTAACGATCTTCCCATATGTTACCTCCTGTTGTGCATAGTTAGTTATGTGCCACATTAATGGAGCCATTTTATTCTAATTTAATGTCAAAGAAATATGATAATTAGGGCCATTTTACAAGCACTATGGTCTATAATGTAAAAATGAAGATTAATGTATAAATTTTAAATGGCTGATTAAACTTCTACACTTTGACAACCAACTATATATAGCTTCAACAAGAGTATCTTCCCATCTTTCATGGCTCAAACATGAAAGAAAGTGCATGTGCACAGCCATTGAATTAAAGGTTTGTCAGTTCTGATTATTATAGCTTCAATGGTGGCAAAATGCCAAGGAAAAATGTCAACAAAAATGTTTGTGAAGGTGAAAGGAGGGGGAGTGGATTGAGATTATATTGGAGCATCAACTGCCACCTATTCTGGAGCTTAGTTTATTCTGTGAACAGTAGATTTATCAAACTATTGGAGTGGAATGGAGTGAAGTGCCTGTTTCTTTGATGAAACTATTGGAGTTATCAAAACCAGGTATTTCAGTTAAGAAGATTGCATCCAGCAATTGGCAGAGAAATTTAAGTGGAGTGGCTGCATTGTTGATGAAACTATTTGAGTTATTAAAGCCAGGTGTTTTCAGTCAAGAAGATTGCACAGGAACACACACAATTTCCTACAAGTGGCAAACAAATTTGAGTGGCTAACTAAAGTTCTACATCATTGACAATCAGTGTATAGCTTCAAGAAGAGTACAGAAATTTGGCATCGCAATACTTGTATGCATGTAACAAACCACTTTTTCATGCCACAAGACCATAAGAACAACAGCATACCAGCTTATTTCTTCCAAAAAAATAAAATAAAATAAAAATAAAAGATACCAGCTTGACCAAACAAGCTCATCCACCTCTTTTTACCACTAGGTTAATTTAATAATAAAATTTCAAATTTCAGAGAAGCCATTTTTTCTCACAGCTACAAGCATGATTAGCTCCATAACAAGGCAGAACTCCAGGTCATCATCCATCAAACAACAGTGCAACATGCTCAACAGAAAAGCTTCAAATACACTTGGGATGGAAAAAGAAAAGTTCCAATAAGCGAAGACTAAGAGCAACACAATATAAACCACTTGTAGGTCTTGATTTTCGTTTCTGTCATAATTTATTCTACTGGCAATCAAGTGTTTACAGAATTCAAATTTAATTTTAGTACTATAAAGGACAAAATGACTATTTTGATTAAAAGATGTAGGGACAAAAAACTCCAATAACAAAATGAGATAAGAGAGCATGGGCTAGTTGAGTGATGCTGACAAGTATGCAGTGGGACATGAACATTTAATCTTATTACTCCAACATGAAAGAAATGTTACATTTTACAGTCAATGAATTAAAGATTTTTATAACCGTTACTAACTCACCTGCTTAGGGTTGATTGTTCTACTTCTATCATCATTGGTAGAAAATGCTGGGTAAAAATGTCAATAAAAAAGTCTGTAAAGGTGCAAGGAGGGGAGTAGTTTGAACAGTAGTTTAACTTGAGCACTGTAGTTGAACTCAAAACCCACCCACCTCTCAACTAGACTATTCTATACCATGGTTGAAATATATGATTTGTGTTTTTAATTTTTGAATTTTGACGTCGATCAAGAGTGACAAAATATAATGAAAACAAAAATTTAGTTCACTGCCATTCACTGCTGTGCTTCCTTTATTGTGCTGCATGTTTTTCCACAGAATTAAGTCTTCATAAATAACTCTAATGCTCACAAACAATTCTGTTAAGCCTAGTTACACAACCTCAACAAACAAGATATGAAGAACATATATCCCAGGTCAAAATTTTGGCAAATAACACAGTGAAACACACCTCATTATAAACACCTCCTGCCCAAACTCTCTCTGCATATCTGAATTTACACGCTCAGATATGAGGATAATGCTCAGCACAGCGCAGTGTATCAAAAAAGGTGGTAGAGAGGGGAATCGGGATTGCCTTCATCTTTGAAAATTAATTCCGGGGAAAAATCAAAAAGAGCCGCAGCTAAGATTCCACTGCACATCCTAGTCCTGGACAACATCTCAGCTGGTCAGAGGCCCAGTAACTATTATACTCCTAAGGGTATGAAAACTGTATATATATTGCCATATTGAACAATGTGTACATGGCAAGTATATATAATTCAACTAACTCTCTAATACTAAACGACCTTTAGCTTTGATTTATACAAGTAAACTACTGTTATTTTACAAGAAATTCAAACTAGCTTGACTTGCTTTCTTTCTTCTTCTTTTCTCTCTTCTAGACCAGGATTAAGCTTTCTTTTAAACTTCTTGTCTTCTATTCTCTGATACTCCCCCTCAAGATTAGCAGGGGAATGAATGTTAACTAGGCTTATCTTGGTTTACATATCTCCTATCTGTGACTTGGTCTTAATGTGCAGCAATCTAATTACTTTTGCAATGACTTTATCTCGCACAACATGTCAGTCAATTTCTCTGTGTTTCATCCTCTCATGAAACACAGGATTGGCTGCAATGTGGAAGTGCAGCTTGCCTATTAGCAATCCAACCCCACAGCAGCAATATATCTCTAGATTAATGAGATCACAGTTCAATAGCAATCAGATCACATTAAATTCATCATCATTCAATCATTTCAAAAAAAAAAGTATTAGAAGCTTATGAACCACTTGGACACCAGAAGAATTAACTTTGGTTCCTAGTCCTACTAATCTGAAACTCAGTACCAAATACTATAATTCTTTTTGAGTTGTAATACTTTTAAAACCTATGTACAAATTTGTACTTTTAAACCGACAAATTTGTAATTTTTGCTCTTTTTCCCTTTGTTATCAGAACTATGCCCACTACAAGCACATAGAGATAGACATATCTAACCCTCAACTCCCCAGCAGCACACATAAATAGATTCCAAAATCTGTCAAAGTCAGAGGGCCACCTCGCATAGAGAGGATACACAAACACTATACTGGAAGTGCATTTACAATACTCATTAAGCTTTTTATCACTAAAGAATGTTAAAAATTGAATTTTTATCAGAAGCCCATAAACACAATCATGATTCTTGAATGAGAAACATAATAAAGAAAACTCCTTTATCCATTTATTCCCAACCCACCAAAAAAAAAACACGGGTCTGATTCTAATGATACCTATGTGTCTACAAATATAAAACAATAATTATAATCAAAACCCAAAATGGGCAGGTCTCAAAAGCAGCCAAAAACCCAAATAAATCCACAACCCATGAAGAAACAAAAACAGGAGAAGCAACAAATCTCTCAGCCAAAATAAGTTCTAAAATTTTGATTTCAAATTCAAATAATCATGTAACCCACCATGTAAAAAGCCCAAATCTATAACATAAATTCAACAGAAGAGGAACGGAGAATTGTTACTTGGCAAGTGAGATGAAGAACGAAGCAGAAGCAGGAACAGAGAATTGAGAGCCCGTGGAGACAGAGAGAATAGAGTAGCAGATATATATGGAGGAGTATAGACTGACTGAGAAAATAGAGGAGGAGATATACATCGGGGAAGGGATAAAGCTGGTATTTCTTATCGTATTGGCGCTATTTCTTATCTTATTGGCACTATTTTGATTTTCTGAAGAAGAAAAATAGCGGTTAGCCCATCTGCGTTTCTGAAAAAGCAAAGCTTCGCAGTGTTTTGTAAACGTGAAAAATCTGGATTTTGAAAACGCAAACGTGCTGATTTTGTGGAGCCATACGATTTGGCAAATCACGTTTTGTCTAAAACGCGCGTTAAGGTTTTATAAACAGCCTATCCAAACGGGCTCTAAATTTGATAAGCAAATTACAACAAGACTACTTTTGTATAACTGAAACTGATTCAAGAACTAATTTGGTGCAGACCTAATCACTAATGGTTTAAGAATTTTGGTGCTGGTTTAGGGAGTGCATACTTATACAAGGGGTATGATATTTCGCATTAACATTACATTAGAAAAAATTTGAAACACCTATCCATGAGAAAGGGTTCAATGCAACAAAATGAGTGCACAACAAAATCGTAACAAAAGATCAAACAGTAAAAGGAACAAACAATCTAGTGCACAGAATTGGAAAGAAATACCATCTCATAAAAAGTATTAAATTTTACTGAAGCAAATATACATCACTCACATAATGACTTGTGATTGGTTAAATATGAATGTTGTCCTTGATCTTGAGAGCCTAAAAAACCTTCACACGAACTTCGGAAGCAATTCTTGAATATTTTCATCTACTTGATTTGATGACAGCAAGTCATTAAACATGGTTGCAGTGGTCGCATTTGCTGAAAAACCCTTGTCAACCATTATTTCGAGATATTTCATTGCCTTTGATGTCTCACTATGTTGCAATAACCCTCGAATTATTGTGTTATACGTGCGATCGTCAGGTGAACAACCTTTGCCATCCATTTTCTCAAGCAGCTCACTTGCTTCAACAATTAGTCCCTTTTTGCAAAACCCTCTGATCATTATATTATGAGTTGCAACATCAGGCTGCAATCCTTTGGTAGGGAGACTATAAAAGAGTTATCTTGCAGTTGTAAGTTCCCCAACATTACACAAACCGTCAATCAAGATGTTGTAATGAATCACATTATCATGGTCCAGCCTTTTGTCTTCCATCTCTTGAAACAATGCCATTGCTTCACCAATCTGTTTGTTCTTATAGAGGCCGTCTAACAAGATGGCATAGGTTTGGGGATTTGGATGTTGTCCACAAGCTTGCATTGTATTGAATAACTCTAGTGCAGCCTGAACTCTCTCCACTCGAAAAAACCCACCAATAAGAGTGGTGTAAGTCACTACATCGGGAATCATTCCTTTGTTGGACATTTCATAAAAGAGACGCATTGCCTCTTCAATTTTTTTACTTTTGCAATATCCATTTATCAATATGGTATAGCTAAACACATCGGGTGAACAACCCTTCTCTACCATCATATTAATCGTCTTAACTGCCTCATCCAGTCTGTTTGGCAAACAATAACCATCAATCAAAGAATTGTAAGTGACTATGTTAGGATCAATGACTCTTTGAATCAGCACATCAAAAACTTCTTTTGCCTTAGTCAACATCCCTTCCTTGCAAAGTGTGTCCACCAATATGTTGAAAGTTCGCACATTCGGCATGATCTTCCTTTGTGCCATCTCGTTCAACAAAGTAGTCGCCTCCCTCCCCCGGCCAAAATTGCATAGGCCTTGAACTAAGGAATTGTAAGTGACAACATTTGGTTGAATGCCTTTACTCGTCATTTCAGATAAAAGGTTCAAAGCCTCAGTTACCAATCTGTCCTTACATAAACTGTCAATGACCGTGCTATAGAGCACCACATTTTGTTCGAAATTCCCTTTTTCAAGCTTCCTGAGCAACCTAATAGCCACACCAGTCTGGCCAATCTTACACAGACCGTTTACTATTGTTCCACAAGTAATCACATTAGGCTCATACCCTTTCTTCTCCATTTCTTCTACCAACCTTACAGCTCCAACGACGTTTCCTTGAAGACAGAGGCCTTTGACAAGAGTGGTTAGAGTTATATGGGTTGGTTGATAGCCAAGTTTCAAAATTGTTGCTAAGACAGAGAAACCAAAATTGACCCGGTTCAGATGGCAGTAGCAATTAATCATAACATTGAGAGTATAAACATCGGGAGTAATTCCAAAGGAGCCCATATCTCTAATTAGAGTAACGACTACGAAGTAATGCTTCATTCTTGCAACGGCACCCAACAACTGAGTAAAATCGACAATGGAAGGCAAAGGGTGCATGTGAAGCATTGTATCAAACAGGCCTAAGGCATGATCAAGATTCTTAAAGGTTCCAGATTTGCAGTGATCTCTCATAGATTTCAACAACTGATTCCGATTCTGATATGGGTTTTATGCATTTTCTCTAATAGTAGAACAATAATGATAAGAAGTGAAAGCACGAAATGGAAATGGAAGGCTTACTACTCTAATAATCAAACGATTGCATATAAAAAGAAGAGAGGATGTTGATTTACCCATTTCACAATGACGACACACAGTCTCAGCTACCAACTCGGGTCGGGTTTGGTTTCGGCTTAGCTTCGAAAGGAGAAATCATGGTGGTGGAGTGGCAGATCGGAGAGCGAAGCAGTGAGTAGGACTGGACGAGTAAGAATGAGAATGAGAATGATTTTTATTTGGCGTATACGCACTTTACTGCCTACATTTTGACTTTTTTTTATTTTGGTATCTACATTTTAATTTTACCACTTTTAGCACCTAAACCAATTAACGCGTGTCATTTTCATTCTTTCCGTTAGTCAATTGATATAAATTGCTGAGGTGGCTGCCGGAGGAATTAAAATATTATAAAAAAATGCCACATCAGCATCTAATTTTTTTTAAAAATAATTTATCAATTTTAAATAAACAAAAAAATAAAAAATAGAATAAAAAACAACAAGAACACAAAGAATACAAAAAAAACCCAGAACCAAACACAAACTCAAATTTAAAAACACAAAGAACACAAAAAAAAAAAAAAGGGGGAAGGAATTCAAAATCCAAAATGGCAGAACACGAGCACAAACTCAACTTAAACACAAACCCAGAGCCAACCCTTCCAAAACATTCTCAAACCTTCCTCTCTCTCTCTCTCTCTCTCTCTCTCTCTCTCTCTCTCTTCAAAAACTCTCACAAATATCTTTCAAACTCCATGGCTGGCCTCCTTCACTCATCACCTCCGCCACCACCACAATCAGCGGTGGTTTTTTCTTTTCTTTCTCTGACCGACCCTCTTCTTTATATCTCTTGATTCGCTCAAACTCATACCCAAATGGCTCAAGCTCATCCTCTCTAGATTCTATCTCACAGATCGGTGTCTTTCTCTCTTAAATCGGTGTTTTTCTCTCTCAGATCAGTGGGTCTCTGTCAAATCGGTGGGTGTTCCTCTTTCATCTCTCTATCTCTCTGCTCAGTGGTGGAGATCACGGTTGAGGTTGAGATAGATGGTCGTGTATTCCGATGGTGGGTTTGTGGGTTGTGAGTTTTGTTGATATGGGTTTGTGGGTTGTGATTCCGATGAGTGAGTTTTCGAGTTGGATAGGATCGTTTAGAGGAAATCAGATCTGAAATTGATGAGGATTGGCTTGTGTTTTGGTATTTTTGGTTTTGTGTTTTGATATTTTTGGCTTGTGATTTGGTATTTTTGGTTTTGTGTTTTGATCTGACTGGTTTGGGTTTTGTTCTTTGTGGGAATCTGTTTGGGTTTCAAGGTTTTTGGGTGTTTGGGTTTTGTTCTTCGTGATTTCTGGGTTTCGTGGTTTGGGTGTTCTTCGAGATTTCTGGGTTTCATGGTTTCTGGGTGTTTGGGTTTTGTTCTTCGTGATTTCTGGGTTTCGTGGTTTGGGTGTTCTTTGAGATTTCTGGGTTTCATGGTTTCTGGATGTTTGGGTTTTGTTCTTCATGATTTCTGGGTTTTGTGGTTTGAGTTCGTGATTTCTAGGTTTCTTGGTTTGGGTGTTCTTCGAGATTTCTGTTTGGTTCTAGGTTTGTTTTTGTGTTCTTATTGTTTTTTATTGTTTTTTTTTTTTTGTTTATTTAAAATTGATGAATTATTTTTTTTAAAAATTAGATGCTGATGTGGCCTTTTTTATAATATTTTAATTCCTCCGGTAGCCGCCTCAGCAATTTTCGTCGGTTGACTGACGGAAATGACGAAAATGACACGCGTTAATTGGTTTATGGACTAAAAGTGGTAAAATTAAAATGTAGGGACCAAAATGGAAAAAAGTCAAAATGTAGGGACTAAAAGTGCATTTACGCCTTTTTATTTTTATTTTTTTGAGATAAGAGATAGATATTTTATGGGCGTTAATACACTTTGGTCCCTACATTTTAGGCTATTTCTCGGTTTGATCCCTAAACTGATTTTGCTCCTAGGTTAGTCCCTGATTTTTTAAAATCGTTTTTAAAATGGACCTTGAAACAGTTACTCAACCCGAATTCATCGCCATGGATTTCTCTCAAGTACATAACTTCCATCAACGGTTGTAACTCCTATAGCCGTTGGGGAAGTTATGTCTGAACTCAAGAGAATTTCCTCAAATCTTGGGGAAGTTACCAAGCCAATAACCGCTCCAAGGTCCTCTATATAAAGGACCAGTCTGAATCAAAATAAAGAGGGTATTTTTCTAAGACTTTCTTTCTAAAAGTTGAAAACTCTTTTCTAGGAAGAAACTAACTTAGCCATCGGAGGGTGTTTGGCCGGTCTACACCGGTCCCCTTTGATCGTGTGTTCATCCTTGTAGGCCTTCGCAACCACCAGAAGCCCACCGAAGCCGAAGCATTCAGCATACTGATTCCGTGCAGCATCAGTAACTATTTACTAAAGTAGTTAGGCCTAACATTCTGAATAACAAACCCATTAAACTTATCTCAAGGGAATATTTTTTATCTCCATTAAGAGACTATGAATTCCATCTTGAGAATATATGTTTCATCAACACTAAAAGTGGCTGCCCAACATACTAAGGTTTTGACCGTTACTTTAGATCTCACTCCTGATATATCAAAGCAACCTACATTTCATGATCAGGTCCATTATTCTCTTAGGATTAAGAGTTCATGTAAATAGAAGTCGTGAGATTTATTATTCAATTGACAATCGTTAGGAGAATAATAAATCTCATAGCGGTCCAGTTTAATATGTCTTAACTCTTAAAACATATCAACATATCAACTAGAAGTCTCCACTTCCACGATCAAGACAAATCATCTTAGTTGATATGTTATAGTCTTCGCAGATGAAACGCCCAATTTCATCACCGACTACGAACTACAATTCTGAGTTTACAAAGAACTTGTGATCTATATCTTCTGTGACTTTTCACATAAATCACATACTATGCATCTCATGGACTATATGATAATGTCTGGATATTCATGTTACCATTATTTTAGATAATAATAAAACAACTTTATTAAACACAATATTAAGTCATACATAATGTCATACATAATATCATACATAGCATCATACATAGCATCATACAATAGGATTTAAGGGCACTAATCCTAATAGATAGTGAATCTTTAAGTAAGATTCGCTAGCTCACTCTCCAAGCTAGTGACCTAAGATCTCAACTGAATACACTCAGCCTTCGTGGCTGAAGGGACTTGATCCCTCTGCGCGAGCTTTGCTTGAAGTGTGGCAAGCTCAGCCCCGTAAATCCTCTATGGTGGCATCAAGAATCTCCTTGTAGCAATCCCTCTCCTTGATAGCTTCTGTCAGGCATTCTTTCAGGTCCCTAAGAGTACTTTCAACTCTGACCTCAAACTCTAGTGTATAATCCCACAATATATCAGTTGGAAGGCGAGGTTCAAGTGGATCAAGAACCAACAGGTCAATGATGAAACACGGATCCCTAGTGGCTCTCCACTCTCTAAACTCAGTGGAAGACCACTCATAATCATTCCTCGGATAGATGGGGTAATCAATAGTCGACTGGCGCTCCTTCTAGAAATCAGAACTGTGATCTATGATGACTGTGTCAATATCCTGGAGGCCGAACTCACAAATGATGACAGAAAGATTGCTAAGTTGAGGAACATGTTGGGTACCCCCAAATTGCCTCATGGCCATACCCGGATAGTACCTTGTACAACCCAGATGCCCACCAAAAGGACGCCAAGTAAACCAACACAGTGGGTCCAACCATGCCACCTAATAACTCCCCAGCTAGTGGGACCCAAGCCAAATAGATACATCAACCAAGTAGTGGTATCCCCAATAAAAAGAAGATCAAGGGCTACAGTGATCTTAACTCTATTCTTCCTCAAAAACCCCACGGGTTGTGCCCTAGATATCACACTCAGATGACTACAAAACCAAAGCTGCAACAAATGCACATAACAACCAAGCCTACCACTACCCATCTCATGGCACAGAGAAAGAGATCGAATAGTCTTAGAGAGGAGAGAGGGAATAAATGAAGTGTTATGAGGTAGAGTACTCACTAGGGGTAGAACTACAAAGCTGATAGAACTCGACTAAGAATGGAATAGCACTGAGCCAAAGAAGGCCACCATGAAGGCCTAGCGCCTGTAGAAGGTCCAATGCTCCTCAAAATCCATAAAGTCCTCTCGGTAAGCCACTGGGCACTCAACTTCTCCAAATCGACAGATCAGAAAATCCCAAGGGATGCTACCTCCTAAACTGCTCCCATATCAGGTCCAAACATCCATTATAGGCTTCTTCAGGCCTAATAGCTCCACCAACCGCTTGTGATAGTGAAATCGAGTCGGTGGTCGATAGACCCGACTTACAAAGGTAGGAAGAGAAAGAAAGCGATCATACTTCTTCAAAGTAGGGACTAGGTCCACATCCTCGATGGTGATGCACCTCAAAGCAATATCCCAACAAGTAACTATGGCCTCCAATAAGTGCCAATCTAGAGGAGTACGAAGTGAAGTGGCATCTCCGAAGAACTGCTTGATGTAGGCCTGATCCTTGGAAGAGAATGAAGTCCACCATCTCTTGAGCTCCCTCTCATGGAAAGTTTGCCTCTCAAGCTCCACAACTGTGTCATAAGACTTAAACCCAAGAGCATCCATGCTTAGATCTGAAAGAATGCAGTGTTTTGATGCCGATCCGTGCAAGAAAGTGCAAGAAAATGGTGTTTCTAAGTGTTTTCAGTGAAGAAAATGGGTAGGAGAAGACTCAAAAAATCGTAGACTAGAATATGGGAGGTCTGGGAGCAACCCAAACCTTTATGCACGAATTTTGAGGCCGGTGCACCTTTAGTGGCCGTCGGTCCCAAACAGAGCACCCTAAGTGGCCGCTGAGCCTTGAGAGACGTGACAGGGCTTTTTAAGCCCCCCCGCTCAGCTTCACCTGATTCTGACCATTAGATTTGAGAAATTTTGACCAATTTCGGAGCAAAGATTCCCTCAGTTTTCAACTAATAGTGGTACCCGGGCAGTTTAGCAGCAAACCAGTCCATTAAGAGATTTTTGCACAAACCGAGACCGCACAAAACCTACACTAGGGCAGTTTATTTTTGCGCATCTCATCCGTCATTTCAGAATATGTTGAACCTCATTATTGAAGCCCGGTTCACCTGGTTCAGGGGCTGGTTCAGCCCCCATCGTTAAGACATGTAATGGGACAGTGCCAAGGCCTTTCCCAATCACTAATAGCAATCCACCTAGCATGGTATGAAGATTGCAACGATCTACTCCTATATGGAACCTTTTTCAGAGCATCGGTTTGTTTAGTCGATAATCGGGTTAGTTAGTGCATTCCGCCACATGGCGAGTCCGAGAAAACCCCGCTAGGGGAAGTCCATGATCATAATCAGGGTCGTCAAGAATCTCATATTGTCCAGTTTGACCCTAATCCCACTTCAAGTCGGTTGATCAGTTTAGAACCACGCAAAATCTACACTAGGGCAGTTTATTTTTCGCGGTCCAATCCATTTTTGCGAATCAATATGCTCAAGTTCAAAACTCTAGATACAATTATAGGTCTGTCCTGTCAGGAACCTTTCCTTTCATGTGAAGAAACAGCATAAAACCTACACTAGGGTAATTTTATTTTATGTAGTCTTTCCCTTTTCCATATCCCTCAGTGGGTCAATCAATGTCAGATTTTATCGATAAATCTATGAAAATATGATGCGATGTGAATGAAACGATACATGAATAACAACAGTGGTGCAAAAGACTCATAAATGCTAAAGTGCTACTGGCAAACATACATCTGAGCCTACCAAAAGGCAATATCAAGAAATATACATCTAAGCCTACCAAGAGGCATTGTCAATACATACATGAGGCCTACCAAGGGGAAATCATACATACATCCATAAGCCTACCAAGAGGCAATATCAAAGCATAGTCCATGCCCACAATGGGGCAATCATACATACATCCAGAAGCCTACCAAGAGGCAATATCAAAATACAGTCGAGGCCCACGATGAGGCAATAATACATACATGTCCAGAGCCTACCAAGGGGCAATATCAAAATACAGTCTGGGCCCACTATGGGACAATATAACACATACATATCTGACCTACCATAGACACCGTATTTTGTCCACCCTCGATTTGCATGCCGGACCCCAAAAATTTCAAAAAAATTATCTTTTCTCCAAGGGGCCGTGAAAACATCTAGATTGACGTGGCGTAACCCATTCAGGCATTGGAACACTCAAAGTGCCATGTCAAGTCAAATTAACCAAAATGCCCCTAGTCAACCTTGGGTTGACTAAAAGTCAAACGAGGTCAAAGTCCTCCCGAAACAACCTTTTTCATGCTTTTACTTCAAACTCGAGTCACTAGGAGATTTTTGTTAATTTTGACCAAGTTTGACCCGACGTTGACTCTCGGGGCACTAGAAACCCTAATTTTGATCCAACCATTAGAATGGGTTGGGACCAGTGCCATTGCGAAGATGATCAAATTCCCTTTCCAACGACTATTCATGGGTCAAAATAGGAGTTAAAACGATTGAGATATCCAGAAAACCATGCAAAGTGCGTCAGTACGCTTTCCAAGGCTATAACTTTTGATCCGACCGTCGGATTTTCAATTTCATTAGTGTTCTGGAAACTAGACATCTAGAAATTTCTAGGGACACCAAGATCAGCTCAATCCAAGTTCATAAAGATCTTCAAATATGCATCCAAACTAGACCAGGAAAAGCCAGAACTACTGATGTCAGCAGGGGTGGCTGGCGGCCCTTACCGACGGCCATACAGGGTGCGCTGGAAGCCAAAGGGTCAGTTTTCTACTTTAAAAGCTTACAGACCCCTCATTTTACCCAAAAAAAAAAGATTTTGGGTAGTTTCCTAGGCAGATTCTCTCTTTCCTTTCTCTAATTTCTCTCCTAAACACATCCAAATACATCTAAACACATCTAAACACATCCAAACACCACCAAACACCTTTGATTATTCTATTTTCTCCACAATCACAAGGTAGTGTTCTTGCACCAAATCTTCCTCTCCTTGGTTCCATACCTTGGATTTGAGGTTTAGGGGTGTGGATGTAGCTCTTTAGTTACAATCCACACCCTTTTCTTTTTATAGATTTTTCTAGCTTTTACTTGTTCAATAATATGCTTATTGCTTTTCCTAGCATGTCTTTATGGTTTTTCTAGTATGTTTCCTTGCTTGTGAGCTCACCTTGAAGTCCTTGTTGGATAGGTATGGTGCATGGGTGTTTGGATCTTGAAGGAGTCCCTCCTCATCATTCCATTCTATGGATGGGTTATACTTTTTCCTATGAAATGTAAGGAACTTTGGTGGTCCAAGGGGAAATGCCATGAAGTTAGAGGATGAAGATTTGAAAATGGGTTTCAAAAAACGGGTTTTTCAAGGATACTAAAAAACCTAAGGATTTGAAGAAATCTTCAAGGGGATGATAAAAATCAAGTTTGGAAGCTTAGAGAAGTGATTTTCTATGCAAGAAATGGTGTGGAAGAGGAGAAAATGCAAGGGGAAGAAAGCTTGGAATAGTAACAATGGAGGAAAGAGTGAAATAAGGGAGAAGGAACAAAAAAGAAAATGAAGCAAAAAATAAAAGGCAGACCAAAATTTCGCCCCCCTTACCCTTTTTACTTGAGTTGGTGAGTCAACTCAAGTTTGACTGAATTGACTCAGTCAAACTTGAGTTAACTCACCCACAAAAAAAAAAAAAAAAAAAAAAAAAAAAAAAAGAAAAGAAAAGAAGCAAAAGAAAATGATGAAAAGAAAGTACGGGAAATTCATTTTTAATATATATATTTTTTAGAGTTCTTCAAAGATTTTCAAAAAAAGAGAGAAAAATGAGAAAGGATTTTTGATTTTTGTAAAAAAGGATGAAAGAAAGGATAAAAAAATGGTTTCTAAAAACTATTTTTTACAAATGTTTCTAAAATTTGTGGTATCAATTTCTAAAAAAAAAAAAAAAAAAAAAGAGAGAGAAAAAAGAGAAAGAATTTCACAAGGATAAAATTGATTATTTTGGGTAAAAAAAAGGCGGGAAAGGAAAATTCCACATCCCCAAACAATTGAGCGGATAAAATCTCGATCATCACAACGCTAATTCAATTTTTTCCAACCATTTCAGGAAAAGTCCAAGATTTTCAGATTGGGCAGATAAAGTCCTAAATCATTCCAAGTCAGATTGGGCGAATAAAGTTCATAGTCGGCTTTCAGATCAGGCGAATACAGTTCTTGGTCACCTTATTCCAGATTGGCGAATAGAGTTCTCAATCATTCCAAGTCAGATTGGGCGAATAAATTTCTCAGTCAACTTTCAAATCGGGCGAATACAGTTCTCGGTCACCTTATTCCAGATTGGGCGAATAGAGTTCTCAATCATTCCAAGTCAGATTGGGTGAATAAAGTTCTCAGTCAGCTTTTAGATCGAGCAAATACAGTTCTTGGTCACCTTATTCTAGATTGGGCGAATAGAGTTCTCAATCATTCCAAGTCAAATTGGGCGAAGAAATTCCTCAGTCGGGTTTTAGATCGGGTAAATACAATTCTCGGTCACCTTATTCCAGATTAGGCGAATAGAGTTCTCAGTGGGCTTTTAGATTGCGCGAATATAGTTCTCGGTCACCTTATTCCCGAATTGGGCGAATAAAGTTCTTAATCATTCCAAGTCAGATCGGGCAAATACAGTTCTCGATCACCTTATTCTAGAGTGGGCGAATAGAGTTCTCAATCATTCCAAGTCAGATTGGGTGAATAGAGTTCTTAGTTAGCTTTCAGATCGGGCGAATATAGTTCTCAGTCACCTTATTCCAGATTGGGTGAATAGAGTTCTCAATCATTCCAAGACAGATCAGGTGAAAACAGTTCTTGATCACCTTATTCCAGATTGGCCGAATGGAGTTCTTAATCATTCCAAGTCAGATTGGGCGAATAGAGTTCTTAGTTGGCTTTCAGATCGGGTGAATACAGTTCTTGGTCATTGTAGACACCGCATTTTGTACCCCCTACGACTCGGGCCCCCGTTCCCCAATGATGCCTAAATTCCAAGGCCCAAGGTTGGTTTAGGACCCAATCAGATGTTAAATAGACTTGAGAGGTGTTAAAATGGAAAATATAACTTTTAATGAGCAAAAATCTATTTTTGGAAAATAAAGACCAAAGAAAACCCACGGTTTGCGTACGCAACTAGGGTTTTAGAGACAGAAGAGGGGAAGTTTTTTGCATTAAAGACTGAGGTTTGGAATGAATCTCACATCGTCTGGAAGTCGTTCCAAACCTCTATTTTTTCAACTATATAAAGCCTTACATGGTACATTTTCAACACACACAGAAAATCTTAAGGGAAAACCTAAGATTCACTAGAAGTAGTGAATCAAAGAGAGAGTTTTTCACAAAACATCCTCAAGTCAATTTTTATTTGATTAGAGCCTTTTTTGGCCTTGATCATTTAGTTTAAGATTACTAATCACGTTTCTATTGATTTGTGAATAGATTGACTGAGGGGAACGGTCAAAATCAAGCTTGAAAAGCTTCTTGTTTGAGGTATTGAGCTTAACTCTTTCTTTTTCTTTTCCTTTTCTTTTCCGCCTTCTTGTTATAGTTTAATCTGTTTCTTTGCTTAGTTTATATTTATATATGTTTGTTTATATTAGTTTTATGCTTTTTTTTTTAAAAAAAAAAAGCATATTAGGCTGCTAGATTTAAGCTTTCAAGTCTTGCTCTATTTTTCTGCTTGTCTGTTTTCTGGGTTAGGGTTCTGGCGTGTCTGCGTACGCATACTTTTGTGTGCGCACGCAGGCTCGAAGTATTCGTACGTATAAAACCGGCTTGTGTATGCAAGCCTATGTATGCACACAAATACTCGTGCCTAGAAACCCTAATTCTGATTTTCCTGTTTCTTTTGCTTTGTTTGTTTTACCTGATATGCCTATGTTTTAACCTTCTTATATGCTTTTGAGTTTCTTTTTCTTTGTTCACATGTTTGTTTGTCATTGTGTGCTAGGTATATCTTTTTGTTCCTTAGTTTTAATGTCATGCCATTCATTCAAATGTCCATTCATTAATGCCATAGGTGCTATGATGCAATGAGGTAAGTAAAGGTAAGTCATGCATGCATATGTACATTGTAGACACTCGATTTTGCACCCATGATTTAATCAAGGAAGATGACTGGAATGACCATCCATGTACCTAAAAATCATGACTGCATTACATTCATTAATTTGTTCATTGCATATCATAAAAATGATCTTGAGATGTCGCGACGATATGCCCGGTTTCCAAATCGGACCATCGGATCGAAAGATATCACATGATCAAGTTTGCACGGTCAACATGCATTGTGTCTAGGTAGAGTCGACCACGCATTATTAGTTTAAATTAATTCTGATTGGTTAAACAATTAAAATTAATTAAATGATTTTGTGATTGGTTGATAATTAGTGTCTAAAATAGGATTGCTTGCATAGGAATAAAGGGGATAATTGGAAAACAATAAAATTGTGGATAATCTAAACTTTATCAAGATTTATTTTAGAATAATTATCTACAAGATAATTGTTGTTGAAAAGACCTAAATTATCCAGAAAAGAGATAAAAATCTTAGAATACGGATTGAAAACACGTCCAAGTGCAAGGCCTGGTTCAACAAAACCTAAAAAAGGAGTCTAAAACGCACCCGAACACAAAAGTGTGATTAGCATCCAAGAGTACCATTTGGCACTTTTGGAGTGCCGATCGGCACTTTCAAAGTGCCGAATGGCACCCTTAAGGGCTTTGGCCCAACGCTCTTCGGTTGACGATAAGGCACATCATTTTCGACTTTTTCACAGAAGGATGCGTCCCGATTTGCATTCTACTCGATGTTGATTATTTTTTAAGCATTCCAGCCTCTATAAATAGAGACTGGATCTCAAAATTCAGCACACTCTTTTACGCTCTCAGAGAGACACTTTCTTACACTTTCAAATTGCTCATATTTCTAATCCCCTTTTCTGATATTCTCTCAAGCTAGGGTTTTTAGGTTTCAAAGATAATTGCATAAAATTTCTTTGAACCCTAAAATATCCCCTCAAGAAGAAGAGTGCTCCATGCAAGAGTTTGTTTCTTATTAACCCTTTTTTTTTATGTTTCCTTTGTTGTGATGATACATGTTATACATATATATATATATATTTAGTTTAGTTGTTTCAAATATTCATATCATGAATTGTTGATTTATTTTGTTGAAACATGTTCTTGATTCTTTTTATTATTGTTATGATCTATTTCTTAGTTTCAAAAAATCTACATGTTATCACTTCTCTTTCTCAAATTAAAAACAGATTTGCATCTTCCTTAGATGCAAATTTGAATTTTTCTCAAATAAAAAACGGATCTGCATCTTCACTAGATGCAAATCTGAATTTTTTTCAAAATAAAAACGGATTTGCATCTTCCTTAGATGCAAATCTGAATTTTTCTCAAATAAAAAACGGATCTGCATCTTCACTAGATGCAGATCTGAATTTTTCTCAAATAAAAACGGGTCTATGTCTTCATTAAATGCAAATCTGAATTTTTTTGAAATAAAAAACGGATCTGCATCTTTATTAGATGCATATCTGAATTTTTTTCAAATAAAAAACAGATTTGCATCTTCATTAGATTCAGATTTGAATTTTTTTAAATAAAAACTTATTTGTATCTTCCTTAGATACATATCTGATTTTTTTTTAACATAGCAAATTTTGAAATAAAAAAAGATCATGAATGGTTGTGTTTGTTGTGTTTTTTTATTTTATTTTATTTAATACATGTAGCATGAATTTATTTCATGAATGAAATCCTCTTCTCAAGGAATCTTTTTCATATCTTTTGCACATATAAAAACAGATCTGATTTTTTTTAAATATACAAATCTGATTTGTTTTATTATCACAAAACAGATCTGATCTTTTACAAATCAAAAACCAATTCTTTTAGTTCTTAGAATCAGGTCTGATTTTTTTTTTTTAAGTCTTTATAAAACTAAAATTTCTCATTACAAAATATATCTGATCTTTTATAAACCAAAACCATTTTTTCTAAGTTCTCAAAAACAGATTTGATATATTTTTTTTTCAAATTAAAAGACTTTGTTTTAATTAAATAAAAAACAGATCTAAATTTTCTCTCCAAAAGACATCTTTTTTACACAACAAAAACAGATCAGATTTTTCTAAACCAAATTTAATTTTTTACTCACAACACATCTGAATTTTTTTAACAAAGAAAAGGATGCATTCATAAATAAACTTGTGTGATTTGGTTTTGTTCATATGTACAACATGTCATTCATAGCATGCATAAAAGGGGTACATTGCGCCTAACACCTTCCCATTTCGTAACTTAGCCTCCAAATTTAGTGTCTTTGGATAGGTAGACCTAGGTCTTATCTTTGCTTTATTTGGTAGTTTGTAACTAGGACAAAAAGCCATGTAATTATTTGGTAGTTTGTAACTAGGATCCAAAGCCATGTAATTTTCAATTTACCAAATGTATTCTTTTTTTATTCAATCAATGAGAAGGAAACAATCCAGTCATGTATTTTTATATTTAGTTTTTCTTATTTTTTTGTATAAAAAATAAGTAGCGACTCCACACCACTTACCCAAAAAGAGAGGTGCCCTTATAAGCACTAGAAAATCTCTCTCTTTTTTGAGAGGCACCAATTTGGCGGTCTCTCACATACATGCATATTGTTTGATAACATGGTTTGATGATGAGTATGAATATGAATGCTTGGATGAATCACATGTTACTTGGATCTTTCCTTATGCTTATGCTTCCGCCTTAATTTGATTATACATGTTGCTGCCTTGAATATGATGTGATGCCATGCTAGATGAATATTAGGATGAGGTGATGAGATGTAAGGGTATGCTATGATGTAATATGATGAATCATGTTTAGACGTATGACACTAGGGTTTATGTTAATGCTTTGATGCCATGTTAGATGAATGCTAGGGTTGTATATGTGTTGGTTTGGTTTCTTATTCTTTATGGATGGATATGTATGTATTTTGGGATGATGATGCCATGTTGTATGCTTAGATGTATGCTAGTGTGTGTGTGAGTTAGAATACAAGTATTGAACATGTTTTTAATAAGGTTAAGATATAAGACACAATGATGGGAAGCTAACCTTAGGGTTGGGTGGTCTTAGGTGCCTAACACCTTCCCAAGAACGTACTTAAACTCCGAACCCATACTCTGGTAGTAAGATTAATGGTCATTCCTCGAAAGGACACTATATTCATGGTTCCTAAACCATATAACTAGGTGGCGACTCCTACCCTTTTCGTTGTGTCTACAGTGGCGACTCCACTGGAGACTAATGACTTTAATTCCTATGTGTCCTATGTCTTAACCTTAATAAAAATTATTTCAATACTTGTTTTGCACACACATCACTTGTTCTCTTTTGTTCCTTAACCTTGGCTGGAGATGAGTGGTAAGATGGAAGGCTCCATTTGGGCCCAAATCTTTTGGAGTTCATCCCACCAACTCACAATCAGTGCCATCGCCTATAATGGACTTTGAGTATGTTAAAGGTTTGCTAGCAATCCATTATGGGGTCCACTTAGGCCCTCGGTTGGAATCGTAGCCCACCAAGTTGTGAGTGACCTACTTATCTATCCCTTTAGCCTTAAGGAGCCTACCTACACTAGAGAGACCCTAGATCCTATAAAAAAGGATACCTTTTATATATCTCTTGTTTGTTCAACCATATATCGTGTGTTCACCTAATTCTAAAGGACAAATGAAAGATGTAAAAATGGAAGGATGACCTAAGAGTTATGGCATACCCTAAGATATTGGGACGAAAAGAAAAGAAGTCCTCACATATGAGAGACTTATCCCAAAGTCCAAAGGTATGTCTTAACTTAAAAGGTTCATAAGAGCATAACTGAGGCCTAGGGTAACAAATGTGCTATGGACTTAGCATCCAACATCCTACAAAGCCAGTATGAACTTCCCTATTCTTGGGCCTCTTTGTTGTATGCCAAGGTCCAAAATGATGAAAGATTCATAGGCTTTGAGAAGAGGGCTAAAATATGTTCTAGCTAAAGGGCTACTTCAAATTTTTTTGTAAAGAAGAAAAGTTTTCAAAAAGAAAAAATCTTTTGTAAATATTTTTTAAGAAGTTGAATTTTCAAAAAAAAAAAAATAAATAAATCTTTTGTGAAGAAAAAGAATTCAAGAAAAGAAATGTTTTGCAAAGAAAAACTTTTTCAAGGAAAAGAATTAAAAAAAAAAATTCTTTTGTAAATATTTTTTAGAAGTTGAATTTCCAAAAAAAAAAAAAAAATCTTTTGGAAAGAAAAGAATCCAAGAAAAGAAATATTTGGCAAAGAAGAAAAATTTTCAAAAAAAATAATTTGTAAATAATTTTTTTTAAGAAGCGAAATTTTCAAAAAAAAAAAAAAAATCTTTTGCGAAGAATAAGAATTCAAGAAAATAAATGTTTTGAAAGGAAATATTTTCAAGGAAAAAGAATTTTTTAAATCTTTTGTAAATTTTCTTTGAGAAAAGGAAAAAAAGTTTTCATAAAAAAGTCTTTTGTAAATAATTTTTCTTTTTTTAGAAGTGGAATTTTCAAAACAATCTTTTGCAAAGAAAAAGAATTCAAGAAAGAAATTTTTTGCAAAGAAAAAGATTTTTAAGGAAAATATTTTTCGAAAAAAAAAACTTTTGTAAATATTTTTTTTCTCATGAGTTGAATTTTCAAAAAAAGAAGAAGAAGAGTTTAAAAAAAAATTTTAAAAAAAAATTGAAAGGAAAAATTCAAAAAGAAGATGAAAGATGATTCTCAAAGCCATGATATACCCTAAGTTTTGGGCTCATTCAAAAAATTTTCAAATTGTTAGGACATATGTGTTTCACTTGTTAAGAACATATGTCATTCTTTCATGTAATTGGCTTATCTTTTGACAAAACGCATTTTACTTGTATTTGGGTAGATCTAGGATGTGTTTAATACTTCAAGAAACATGTTGCTCAAGTCTAGTATTAAAGCCATGAAGATTGGACCAAGAAACAAGTGAAGAAAAGCTGTTCATTAAAGCTGGACAAATAGCTCGACACCTGCGGACAGATAGCTCAACAGCTGCTCGACACCTCTCGACAGCTAGGCTATCTATCGAGCTCTTCAGTTGATTGTTATCGCAATCTTGACACCTCTCGATAGCTGGTGGATCGATCGAGAAAGCTCCTGTCTCCTCGACAGCTCCTCGATAGCTTCTTGATAGTTGTATCTGTCGAAGTTTAAAGCTTGACACCTCCTCGACACCTCCCGATCGATCGAGGTTACGGGAATTCAGATTTCCAGATTTGATTTTCGGCCCATGCTGACATGTATGTGTAGGATTTCTTTTCTCACAACCCTAGACCTATATAAGGCTTATTTTAGAGGCCGTCACATAAGAGAATACAAGGAGAACACTTGCAAAAGGTGACCGATGCCTTATTCTCTCTAAAAGAAGCTACTGCGTCTTTGCGCCTTAGGGTTTTGTAACCAAGTGCTTCTTGATCTTCATTATTGATGAAGTGAAGAACTTTGCAGCTAACATATTCTTCTAGTTGGTGATTGAAGTCGCATACTGGGATCCGCGCAATTGGTTAGTCACGTACTGGGATTCGTGCATTAAAAGGGTGGCGTTCATATATTGAAGAGTTCAGAGGTTTTGAAGCGGTAGAAGGTTTCTGCTGTAAGTTCATCTACGGGGATTGTAGAGTCTAGGGACAAAGGTTTTGTACTAGATCTGAAACTTCTCTTTACTACAGTGGATTGCTTTTCGGGAAGGTTTCCCCTCAGGTTTTTTACTGTGAAACTAGTTTGTTTCATTGGTTTTCCTGGGTCATCATATCTTGTCTTCTTTACTTTTTCGCTGCATTTATTTGTGACATGATATTGATGTTTGCTTGTTTTAACAATATTTATTCATAATAAACCTAATTAACAACTTAGGTTTAAAACTTGTTAATTCTATCAACCGGGGTCTAAATTTCCCAACAAGTGGTATCAGAGCGAGTACACTCTGATTGGATTAATTTCCTGAGTGTGATCCTTGACCCCCGTTGTCATGGAATCTCTTGATTTTTTTGATGTGCATGATCTTGTGTTGAATGATGATGATGATATTCAAGATGCCTATTGCAAGCTTTATAATTTTTGTATGAAATCTCTTGAAAATTCTATAAAATTAAAAGCTAAATTTAAAAAGGTCAAGCTTGAAAAAGATGATTTGATTGCAAAATTGGATGAAGCCAATAATTTGAATGAGAATTTTAAAAATCAATTTTCATCTCACGTGGACAAAATTAAGAGTTTGGAAGAGCAACTAGTTGAATTTAAAACTGAAAGTAAAAAATTAACTAGTGCTTAACTTGTTTTTGAGCCTAACTCAAAAAAAAAAAAAGATGTTTACATTCCTCCATTTAAAAGGAATAATGAAGAGTTGAAGGCTAATATTGCTAGGATAGACAAAGGTAAGCAATCTGATGTTAACGCTGATGTTTCTAAACCTATGTCTAAAATTGCTCCTAAGTTGAATGAAAAATCTGAATTTGTCCCCATTTGTCATCATTGTCATATTGTTGGTCATATTAGGCCAAATTGTCCTTAGTTGAGGTCTTTGTCAACCTCTAAGACTAGACCTTCTTCAAGGAAGCCGAGTAGCTCTAAAACTACTCATGTTTGTCACCATTGTGGTGTTTCTAGACATATTCATCCTAATTGCTTTAGGTTGTATCTTCAAAAACAAGTGTCCAAATGGTTACAGGTTTCCTCTCAAGGACCTATACCTTTGTTTGGAGAGTTATTAAAAGCTTTGACCTTTTGAACTCAATTTCAGGAGAATTTTAATTCTTCTATGTCCTTTAGTAGACATACTAGGACACGTGCCTTTTCATCTTCACGGCCAAAGACTCGTGCTGTGTGAGTGAGAAAGGAGCCTAAGATTTAATTGTCTTTTCTGTTTGTTCTTTGGTTTAATTCTTTCTATCTAAAGTAGGACTCTTTTTGCTTGATTTCTTATCTGCTTTTGGAATCATGCTTTCATGCATCTGCACCCTTCTATCGTGCCTTCATGCATATGCATCTTTCTTTCATACTTTCATGATTGTTTGTCTGTTTTTGTTTGGTTGTTTAGTTTTTATTTTGTTTTGTTTTCAAAATAAAAATAAAAAGGAAAAATTAGAAAAATACAAAAACAGTGTGTTTTGTGTACATTGGTACTTGTGTACCTTGGATGGTCATTGAAACAAAGTTTTCTAAACTTTGTATCTCTTGTAACTTAGATGAGCATCTCTATGCACAACTAAGCAAGTGAGCTTTGTAGCTCTTGTTTGTGGTGAGTAAGATTAAGTAATCTCTTGTACTTAACACTCGTATTACTTTTTTTGACGGGAATGACTAGAAAATCCTAAGAGCAAGGCATAAATAACCATCTCACTACTATTACCCGCCAATCATAATATGACACCTGTATGCTTCGGCATAGCAAAAGTGCAGTGTCAATGACATTTGTGTGCTTCAGCATAGCAAAATTGGAATGTCAAATGCTTAACATAATTGGGTATTTCTTTTCTATCTCTTATATGCCCATGCATGGTTTGCTTAAAAGAAAAATATGCAAAGAAAAATAAAAGCAAAAAGATCAAAATGCTTTTAAATATGATTGCAAGCGTGTATTCTAGGAGATGTGGGAGTTATAGGATGTACCTCGAAGGTGATAGTCCCCATCAAATAGTTATGATTGTGTGTGAGTTAAAGTGATTTTCTCATATCTCAAATCGTCATAACATGTATACACTTATGCAATCTTGTCATGTTTATCACACACAACACTCAATATTCTTTGCTACTCTTGATACATGTGCAGGTACAATGTGATTTGGCCATCACAAGGTTTTACATGTGTTAATGTATACTCACTAAACTATCTTAACTTTTTTTTGAAATATAAAATTGGTTAGATTTGTTGTGTGTGTGTGTGTGTGTGTGTTTTGGGATCTATGTGCATAACATTTTTCTTGTTAAGAGATTTGTTTTTCACATGTTTTGCATATTTCTTTTATCTTGTCATCCATACCATCTTGTTTCATTACATTCATGCATTTTTATGGATTTTTTGTACCTTCTTGATCCTCCTTGATTATCTTTATGTTTCTCGGGTGAAGCTTTCTAGCTTCTTGTACCCTTTGTCAATTATGACAAAAAGGGGGAGAAATTGTGATGTGGTTTCTTCTTAAGATTCTACATGTTAGGAGGAGAAATACATTCATTGTAAGGGGGAGTTGTGTTTCATTTTATTAGGGGGAGTGCTTACCTCCTTGTTGTTGTAGGAGGTTCTTTTAGCTTCTTTCTTCTTGTACACCGGTCTTGTGACCATGTTTACATACATTGTGCTTATCTTTGATGATGTATGTCTTCTTCACCTATCCTTACATGTGTTGTTTCTTTTCTAATTTTATACACATGTTTCTTTATTGTATGCAATCTATTATTTCTGTTTCACACTAAGATGCCGTGATGAATTTTGTTTAAAGTGTTTTAGAAATACAGGTTGTCAAAGTCTTCCATGCCATGAACTCTCTTCTTGCAAAATTTTTCAAGAGTTTGTGTTAGGGTAGATTTAATTGTATTCAACAAGTGAATATGAGTTGAGTGATTTATGACTTCTCTCATATGTTCATTTGTTTATTGTGGTTTTGTCACGGATTGCCAAATAGGGATATTGTTAGGACATATGTGTTTCACTTGTTAAGAACATATGTCATTCTTTTATGTAATTGGCTTATCCTTTGACAAAACGCAGTTTACTTGTATTTGGGTAGATCTAGGATGTGTTTAATACTTCAAGAAACATGTTGTTCAAGTCTAGTATTAAAGCCGTGAAGATTGGACCAAGAAACAAGTGAAGAAAAGCTGTTCATTAAAGCTGGACAGATAGCTCGACACCTGCAGACAGATAGATCGACAGCTGCTCGACATCTCTCGATAGCTAGGCTATCTATCGAGCTCTTCAGTTGATTGTTATCGCAATCTCGACACCTCTCGATAGCTGGTGGATCGATCGAGAAAGCTCTTGTCTCCTCGACAGCTCCTCGATAGCTTCTCGATAGCTGTATCTGTCGAAGTTTAAAGCTCGACACCTCCTCGACATCTCCCGATCGATCGAGGTTATGGGAATTTAGATTTCCAGATCTGATTTTTGGCCCATGTTGACATGTATGTGTAGGGTTTCTTTTCTCACAACCCTAGACCTATATAAGGCTTATTTTAGAGGCTGTCACATAAGAGAATACAAGGAGAACACTTGCAAAAGGTGACCGATGCCTTATTCTCTCCAAAAGAAGCTACTGCATCTTTGGGCCTTAGGTTTTGTAACCAAGTGCTTCTTGATCTTCATTGTTGATGAAGTGAAGAACTTTGCAGTCAACATATTATTCTAGTTAGTGATTGAAGTCGCATACTGGGATCCGCGCAATTGGTTAGTTACGTACTGGGATTTGTGCATCAAAAGGGTGGCGTTCATATATTGAAGAGTTCAGAGGTTCTGAAGCGGTAGAAGGTTTCTGCTGTAAGTTCATCTACGGGGATTGTAGAGTCTAGGGACAAAGGTTTTGTACTAGATCTGAAACTTCTCTTTACTATAGTGGATTGCTTTTCGGAAAGGTTTCCCCCCAGGTTTTTTACTGTGAAACTAGTTTGTTTCATTAGTTTTCTTGGGTCATCATATCTTGTCTTGTTTACTTTTCCGCTACATTTATTTGTGACATGATATTGATGTTTGTTTGTTTTAACAAGATTTATTCATAATAAACCTAATTAACAACTTGGGTTTAAAACTTGTTAATTCTATCAACCGGGGTTTAAATTTCCCAACACAAATCAAGAGAGTCCTAGATCATGAGTATACCATAGACTTTGGAGGAAGGCACTGGGCCATAAAGTCATAACATACCCTAGCTTTTGGGTCAAAATTCAAAAATCTTTTTCAAAATCAAGAGAGTCAAAGATCATGAGTATGTTATAGGCTTTATTGAAAAGATGTTGAACCCATTCATGCTTTGGGAATGTTTTGAAGCCCTATGCTGCGACTTAAATAATGCTCCCAAGTGCAGGATTGTCGCGAAGTAATAACTCAATAAGTCTGAGGTCAAATCCACAGGGAAAAGGGAATTGATTAGCAAACCATAAGAGAATAAAACTAAAATAATAAAGTTTAATTGAAGAGATTTTTGATGGTTTAGTAAAGTTAATTTAAATTGAGAGAAAATAACAATATATTAAGGCATTAAGGTTTAGGAATCCACACACAACACATCTATTGGTAGTCTTAACAATATTTATTTTATAACTCAACTAAAATTCATATGAAGGATGATCTTAGTCAGATGATTTAACAATAAAAACTTAAAAATTAATTGTCTAAGGTAGTTTTATGAAATTGGTTTATTTTAGGCAAAACAAAACTAGTGAATTAGTTCACAGGGAATACTAAGCATTTAATGTGCTCAGAGTGTATGATAAATTAAAGAATTATACAGAACTAAATACTTTTCTAGATGATTAAATCAATCAATAACATAATAACATAAGAATTAAAGCCATAAAATAATTGTTAAGAACATACCAATAAACAGTTGGGTTTCACTCCTTGCCTTAGCAAGGCTTTTAGCAAGTCATAACACAAATAAAACTCTAAAAACTGTAAAGAAACTTTAAGAAAACCTAAATTATGTTCTACGGCAGCTCTCTCTTAAATTTTTCCCTAAAGAGCCTTTAAATAAGTCAAAGAATCCTATTACAAACTACAGAGTTGTAGCCCTTTAAGTTAGCTTTCTAGCCTAACTTGAATCATCTCGATTGGACATCTGAGCCGAAAGTTATGCTCCAAATATTAACTGGTGCGCAGGTTGGAATCCTAATCCGAATTGGACCTGGATTCGGTGCAAATTTCCTTTAATTCCTTGCTCCAATTGACTTGAATTTAATTGGGTTGACCTTCTTTGACTTCATCATGGCCCTTGTAAAAGTAAAGTCCATTAGCTTTCTTTTTTGCACAAATCCACTTATTTAATTTCATTATCCTACAAAAGACAAATTCACGTATTAAAATTCAATTAAGCACAAAATTGATTATTCAGCATTATTCCAAAACCAACTATAAAATGCATGAATTAACTCAAAATAAGTATGATAATGCTTTCTAATAATGATATAAATATGCAAAATTAAGTTATTATCACCCTAAAACCCAACGACATGGGTAGGCTCACCAAGAGCCCAATGAGGATTAAAAAATGAAATCTTTTCGAATCAATTGACCAAACTCTTTGAACTAGGGGCAAGGCCCATTTGAGAATGAAAGATAAAAATGGATCAAACTTTTGAAACTAGGGGCAAGGCCCTCATGAGGGGAGAGAGTGAACATTCAATAGGACAAGTAAAAGACTTTGATGTGTTGAGATAAAGTTTGGTCATAATTTTTCAAAAAAAAAAAAAAAAAAAAAAATCCAAAAAAAAAAATAGAAAAAGCAAAGAAAAGATGTGGACTTCTAAATGTCATGTCTTGTTTTAAATACAAATTCAAACAAGTTTTTCATAAGAAAAGAAATTTTCCAAAGCATGATGGGCTTGCATTATAAATGGGGCATTGATCTTTGTGTTTAAATTGTTTGATGAGACCATTTTCATAAGGCCAAATAGAGCACAAGATGTGGACTAACGTTACAAAATTCATGAACGACCTATGCTTAAGACCAAATGAGGATGAGAGGGCGAGATGAGTGACTTGTAATTGGATTCAAAGCCCAAAGAAAAAAAAAATCAAAGAAAAAGAAAAGAAAAGAAAAGAAAAAGAAAAAGAAAGAAAGAATGTTAGGCTTGGATTCAAATGAGGGAAGGAGAGAGGGCGAGAAGTGTGAACGATGTAATTGAGCTTTAAGCAATAGGGAAAACATGGATGTTGAAAGATTGAAGTAGCTCGTTCTATTTCTGAGTCGAAGATAATGAAATGATGCAAGACTTAGAATACGAATGGGGCAAACATGTAGTCCACATTTTGAAGCAAGCAAGAAAAATTGATTATGACGTTGGGTCCAAAACTTTAAGACATTGGGAGCACGTGTTTATTTGATCAAATTCATTTTCAGGAACACTTAAGATAATCTCAAAGCACATCCCTAACCTTGTCAAGATCTACTCACTAAGAGGATACCAAGAAGCAATGAAGAGCGAGAATGAAAGTATCGACGTCATGAGCAAGACACTTGCTCGCATGGAGGAGCTAATGAAGGATATAATATACTTGACTACAAAGGCTTGAAGAAATACATGGCCCACAAGCTGAGGATATTTTTGGCAAGCCAGAAGAAAGAAAGAAAGTTATTGCCAATAACACCCCCATAAAAGAGAAGGGAATTTGACGACATTCATATGTTGTTGTCACAAGACAAATAATTTCTTTAAGTTGAAGCATGAGATTCAAGACTTGATTGATGATGGGGTGATCGCCAAGCCAAGATTCCATAGATGAAGCAAGATCGAATGAAGGGGTGTGCTTAAGAGATTTGATCCTTGGCTATAGGATGAGCCATTTCAATTTTGTTGAGTCTCTTTCAATTGTCGTGTCTTCAGTTTGTCAAGTCTATTAGAGTCTTTCTCAATGTTGAGTCTTTCCTTTTGTTGTGTTGTTGAGTCTTTGTTTAAGATGTCTTGTTATTAAGTCATGTTCCTTTGAATTTTCCAATCAATGTCGTTTCACTTTCAATAAAGATGACCATTCAAATATGACGTGTATCATGTGATCTGTTTTTACTAGCTTTGAAATGAATGAATCCTTAAACCTAGGACATTGGTTAATCCAAATATGGAATCGAAAGAGGAGCAGTGGCAGAGCCACGTTGGGGCCGAGGGGGGCCATGGTCCCCCCAAAATATTTGAAAAAAAAGTAGATATATTGAAATATGAGTTTTCCCAACCAATTAAACAATTTTCAAGACTAGAAATGCTTTTGACCCCCCAAATTCTGAACATATAATTAGAAATTCACCAATCACCATTATTTCAACAAATAAAAGGAAAAAAAAAAAATTCTAGTTAAAAAACAGTTTTAGGGCCTACTACAGTCAACTTCACAATGTGAGGCTGTGATTTGCCACTAAAATCTTCATAGGAAGGGTACCTATTTGCACCACCACGTAGTCGCAAACACCACCAGGTTCTTCTGGCATAGGTGATTCTTTGACATTTTATCTCCCTCTGACTCCTATGTCTCAACTCAACTAATTTGCTTTTTAATTTACTCTGTTTCCTCTTTGCTTCTTCCGTTATTTATGAAGAAAGTGGTGTGTTACACTTGCAGTTTTAATCCAAGCATCCAATTAGTTAATATCTCCAAGGCTCCACCACGTGTATGGTTAAGAGGAAATGTCTACAAAAGCAAGTGTACAAGTTTAGAATCCCAAGGTTTTTTTTTTTTTTTTTTTTTTTTTTCTTTACATCTTCTTTGATTGGACTTTTCTTCTCATATATATATATATAATTGTTATTAAAATAATAAATAAATTATATAACATTATAAATATAATATAATAAATTATTAGTAAACCTGATAAAAATATACTACTATATATCATATAATTTTTATATATAATAATAATAATAATAATAATAATAATAATAATAATAATATAACATGTAATTAGTTGTTTTTTATTAGTATTTTTTTAGTATTGAAATTTGAGTAATTGTTTGTCTACTATTTAACATTTTTTGATTTACTATTATTTTTTATCTTAATCATCATACTTTATTATGTTGATAATTTATTTTGAAAATTTAGGTTTATGGGCAAATTAAAAACTATTGACTCATTCTTTTTGTTAATATTGTCACTTGACTGTTTGATTTTAATAAATACATATTTTTAGCACACATTGAGTTATAAAATATTTAACTTGTATATTTAATTGTACTTCCATTACTGTTTGAGACTATTATACATAATATAAATTGATGATGCAAAGAAAATCAGTAGGCTGAATGCTTCGAGCTTCAATGGGCTAGTGGTTGCTTGGAAGGCCTGAAAAGAGAGAAACGCAAAATCAAAGGTGACCAGGGTGAACCGGCTAAGAACCCTCTGATACTTAAGTTAGTTTTCCCTCTAGAACTCAAGAATTCCAAGTTTAGGAGTAGTAGAAACTTACTTTCATTTGGTGTGGATGAGTCCTTATATAGTGAGCTTTGGAGTGATTACTTGTTTAGTAACTTCCTCAACGTGTGTGGAAGTTGGAAGGTTCAGACTTAACTTCCACAACTGCTATAGAAGTTAGGATGTTCAATCTTATCTTCTACAACTGCCATTGGAAGTTAAGTACTTAGTGGGAAGTTGTAGCGATGAACAAGGATTTGCTCATACTTCAAAATAGTAAAACGTGGTCCGAATTACAAGCTTTTGTCCATAAATCCATTTCTGAAAATTTTCTAAGTGTTGGGGGGTCTTCTAGGTGTTTTCTTGATGGATGACCTTCATGCCCACAAACGACCTCCTGACGAGGGACGACCTTCTTATGTTGGGCTAACCTTTTTGGCTCTGGACGACTCTTATGGACGAATTGGAGATGGTTTAATTTTTAGTTCATTATCATAAATATAATGAATATATACAAAGAAAAAAAAATTGTTTGGCACCCCCATGAGGTCATTCGAGTTCAAGACTCGTCTAGATCGTCATTATGCTGCTGGCTATGAAGACTTCCGTGGTGATGCCAAGGAGGCCTACCCTAAGATGGATTTTGACTCCTTCATAATCCTTATTGCTGCTAAGAGTTCCCAGCTTCTGACGAGCTCTGAGGATGACAATGTGATGGACGATGCTTCAACTGAACCTGCCTAGGACGCCACTGATGTCAACCAGGATGATCCAAAGTTTGGGTTTGATGCCCTCAGTGGTTTATCCCAGTAAATTAATTTTTCCTTTAGAAAAATTTTATTATTTTTAGTTTATTGGAAATGCCTGTTGTTTTGGGCTTCACTTATTTATTTATTTTTAAAATTCATTCAAGTACAGTTCCCTCGTCTGAGTTTATGGACGAGCAACAAATACAATTGCCTTCATTGGCTTTAAAACTCTAAGGGTTTTTGGACAGTGGTCATCTACCCTTTAATTTTTATGAATGAATGTCTGCTTTTATTTTCATTTCTTACTTGGTGTTGAACATGTTATATGCTTTGTGTGAACGAATTTTATTTACATTGTCCATATTATTTTTATGGTTTTAAGTGTGGCACGTCCATTTATGAGGACATTTTATCTCGTCTTGACTATATGAACGAATTTTCACCTACATCGTCCATATTAAAATAAATTTTCCATCCTCAATACTCTTACCATTCTTTACATTTCACACGTATGACTCGTCAATGAATAGTATCTTTTTTGCTAGCTTTACTCGTACATGTATTTGACTTATAGTTGGCATCATCTTTTGTCCTTAGGTTGGACAATCCTTTACTCGTCTTTAGTAAGACGTTTCCAGTCTTTACTTGTCCAAAGATTGGACTGTTAGCCTTTACTCGTCCAAAGATTGGACTGTTTGGCTGGTTAAATTCATCCATGGACTTCAAAATATTCTTACGTGCACATTTTTCCTCGTCCATTAATTAGATTAATATCCCTTAGGTTTTACCTCGTCTAGTGTTTAGACGAATATACCTTGGTTTATTTTTATTTGCTTTATCCTTTTTTTAAGGAAAGCTTATAGACGTTACATCCTTACGTCCAGGGATTTTACTCGTCTTAGGCTTTTAGCTTTCTTGTGGATTAGTTTAAATGAAATCACAAAGAAATGAAAATTCATACAGCATTATACACATTGGAAATCCAAACTGTATGTACATAACATAAACATTGTCCACAAGCATGGCACATGCTTAGAAGCTAGTGCCTTAGGGAATTTAGAAATACTTGTCCAGGCTAACCCTTCATTGATAGTATCTTCTTAGATGCTCAACGTTCTAAGGGTGCTATAGCTTTCGTCTATCTAGGGCTTCTAGGTAGTTTGATCCCTGCCTTTTGCAGTTGATAATCCTATAAGGTCCCTCCCAATTAGGCCCTAGCTTTCCATGAGCCGGGTTTCTGGTTGCCAAGGAGACCCTTTTAAGGATAAGGTCCCCAATGTTAAAGCGCCTGGGTTTCACCATTGCATCATACTACCTAGCTATAAGAGTTCTGTATCTTGCTGTCCTTTACTCTGCATCCATCCTTACCTCGTCAATAAGATCGAGGTTAAGATGAAGTTGTTCTTCATTGTCCTCGTCTTGATACTTCATCACCCTGTGGTTAGCCATGTGTACTTCTGCAAGTATGACTGCTTCACTTCCATAGGCTAGTTTGAAAGGAGTTTCCCCTGTGGGGGTCCTCACAGTCGTCCTGTAAGCCCATGGAACACCTATTAGCTCTTCTGGCCATACTCCCTTTGCCTCCTCAAGCAGAGTCTTGATAATTTTTAGCAAGGATCGGTTTGCTACTTCTGCTTGTCCATTTGCTTGTGGGCGAGAGGGTGAGGAATAATGATTCTTGATTCCAAGTTGCTCGCAAAAATCTCTAAAAGGTGTGTTATCAAATTGCCATCCATTGTCAGACACTAGCACCCTAGGTACCCCAAACTTACATACAATGCTCTTTCAGACAAAGTTTTTGACATTCTATTGTGTCATCTTTGCTAACGGTTCAACTTCCACCCATTTCGTGAAATAATCAATCCCTACCACTAAAAACTTTGTCTGCCTGGTTCTAATTGGAAAGGGTCCCAAAATATCCAATCCCTATTGTACAAAAGGCCATAGGGCCATCATTGGGGTAAGGTACTCCGAGGGTTGTTTAGGGACGTTACTGAATCGTTGACATTGGTCGCACACCTTGACATAAGACTTAACATCTGCTTGAATGGTTGGCCAGTAGTAACCTACACGGACGACCTTGTGGATGAGTGCTCTAGCTCCTAAATGGTTGCCACATGCTCCCTTATGAACTTCTCTCAATACATAATTTGCTTCGTCTAGAGCTAAACACCTTAGGTAAGGTTGAGAGAAGCCTCTTTTGTATAGCACCTCGTCTATAAGGACGTATTTAGCTAATCTGATCCTTAGCTTTCTGGCCACGTCCCTTTCTTCTGGAAGCCTTCCATCTTTTAGGTAGGTGACTATTGGGGTCATCCAACTTTCTTCACCTTCTATCTGCTGTATCTCTGGAAGATCTATTCTAGGCATGTATTGGACTTCATCAGACTCGTCCACTAATCCATCTGCTGATTCTTCCTTCGCTAAGGCGTCTGCCTCCACGTTTTCTTCCCTTGGGACTTGAATGAAACTAACTTCTTTAAATTTCTTAACAAGGAGTCTCACCTTATTAAGATATTTCTTCATTTGCTCTTCTTTAGCTTCACACGTTCCATTCACTTGACCTATAATTAACTGAGAGTCTCCTTGGACGACTATTGACTCAGCCTCTAAAGACTTAGCCAATTCTAGCCCTTTAAGAAGGGCTTCATACTCAACTTCATTGTTGGTTGTTTGGTACTATAGACAAACCTTATACTTCAACTTATCTCCTTCTGGAGATTGGAACACAACTCCTATTCCTCCTACATATAGTGTAGACAATCCATCCACATGGACGACCTATGTTTTTAAGTCTTCCACCCCATCAAAACTACCATGACTTTAAGTGAATTCTGCAATAAAATTTGCTAGAGCTTGAGCTTTTATTGCATTTCTTGGTTGGTACCTGATGTCAAACTCACTAAGCTCAATGGCCCATTGGATCAGTCGTCTTGCAGCTTCCAACTTGTTCATCGCCTTCTTGAACAGATGATCTGTCATGACATTGATGACGTGAGCCTGGAAGTAATGCCTCAGCTTCCCAGAAGTTGTTATTAACGCAAAAGCCAACTTTTCCATCATCGGATATCGTCCTTCTGCTCCCCTTAGCGCTTAGCTTGTATAATACACAGGCTTTTGCACTTTCCCTTCTTCCCTAGTCAATGCTGAACTTACCGTATACAAGGACACTACTAAGTATAAATATAACTCTTCACTTTGTATGGATGGACTTAGCAGGGGAGCCATAGTAAGATAGACATTAAGATCCTAGAAGGCCTTTTGGCACTCGTCCGTCCATTCGAATGCCTTCTTGAGAACTTTGAAAAAAGGTAAACACTTATCTGTAACTTTTAAGACAAACCTATTTAGAGCTGCAACTCATCCAGTGAGAGACTAGACTTCCTTGACATTCTTTGGTGGTTTCATGTTCAGTATGGTTTGGATCTTATCTGGATTCACTTTAATTCCTCTCTATGAAACCATGAATCCCAGAAACTTCCCTGACGAAACCCCGAAGGCACACTTACTTGGATTTAGCTTCATATTGAATCGTCTAAGTGTGTCAAAGGTCTCCTGCAGGTCGTCCAAATGTTTCTTCTCATCCAAGCTCTTCACCAGCATATCGTCCACATAAACTTCTATATTCCGTCCTATTTGTGGAAGGAACATGTGATTGACTAACTTCTGATAAGTTGCCCCCGCATTCTTCAAACCAAAGGGCATCACCTTATAATAAAATAAACCTTGACTGGTAATGAAGG
Source organism: Notholithocarpus densiflorus (assembly GCA_030021035.2). Classification (NCBI taxonomy): domain Eukaryota; kingdom Viridiplantae; phylum Streptophyta; class Magnoliopsida; order Fagales; family Fagaceae; genus Notholithocarpus; species Notholithocarpus densiflorus. The sequence goes on from JARYZH020000011.1 coordinate 6,677,216, forward strand.
ATGTCTTATCTTAATCTGCCTCGTCCATCTTTATCTAATTATACCCTGAGAAGGCGTCCATGAAGCTTAGCAACTGATGACCTACTGTTGAATCTACCAACTGATCAATGCGTGGCAAAGGATAACTATCCTTGGGGCATGCTTTGTTCAAGTCAGTGAAGTTTACACACATCCTCCACTTGCCATTTGCCTTCTTAACCATCACCACATTAGCTAACCAATCTGGATAATAGACTTCCCGAATAAATTTCGTTATGGTTAACTTCTGGACTTCTTCCTTAATAGCATTGTCTTGCTCAAGAGCAAAGACCCTCTTCTTCTGACGAATAGGCTTAGAAGATGGGTGCACATTCAATCGATGAGTAATAACACTTGGGTTAATTCCTGGCATGTCTTCATGACTCCATGCAAAAACGTCGATACTCTTCCTTAAGAACTGGACGAGGTCTTGCTTCGTCTTCTCCTCCATACTTGTTCCAATTTTAGTAAAATTCTCGGGATTACCCTCGTCCAAAGGGATGTCTTCCAGTACTTTGGTGGGATCTGCAACAACCCTTCTCTCCTCTATGCTCATTGTCTGCACATGCTCGTCCATAGCCAACATGGCTAGGTAGCACTCTCTAGCAGCCAACTGATCTCCTTGCACTTGCCCTATCCCATACTCCGTTGGGAATTTCACTGATAGGTGATAGGTGGATGTTATTGCCTTCTAATTGTTTAAAGTTGGTCTTCTAATGATAGCGTTATAGGAAGACGAACAATCCACCACGAGGAAATTCACTTCCTTGGTTATCTGTTGTGGGTATGCTCCTGTTGGGGTTTATGCCCTAAAATTCAATTTATTGGCATGTCATAAATAATTAAATTGTTTAATTATGTGAGACTATCTATAAATGAACTAATGAGATATTATCTTAGTCCATGAGATGCATAGTATGTGATTTATGTGAAAAGTCACAGAAGATATAAATCACAAGTTCTTTGTAAACTCGGAATTTTAGTTCGTAGTCGGTGATAAAATTGGGCGTTTCATCTGCGAACACTATAACATATCAACTAAGATGATTTGTCTTGATCATGGAAGTGGAGACTTCTAGTTGGTATATTGATATGTTTTAAGAGTTAAGACATATTGAACTAGACAGCTGTGAGATTTATTATTCTCCTAACGACTGTCAAATGAATAATAAATCTCACGACTTCTATTTACATCAACTCTAAATCCTGAGAGAATAATGGACTTGATTATGAGGTGTAGGTTGCTTTGATATATCAGGAGTGAGATCTATAAGTCATGGTCAAAACTTCAGTATGTTGGGCAGCCGCATTTAATGTTGATGGAACATATATTCTCAAGATGGAATTCATAATCTCTTAACGGAGATATAAAATATTCCCTTGAGATAAGTTTAATGGGTTTGGTTATTCAGAGTGTTGGGCCCAACCACTTTAGTAAGGACTTACTAAAGTATATATTTATGAAATTGGATTTCATAAATATATGATGAATAACATAAAGGATTAAACCGGGTACTCAAGGATTAAGATGTAGTAATCTTCAAAGTGGCAGTCTACATTCATGATTTTGTATTACTATGAATATTTTAATGAAGGGATTGCATGTATAATAAAGTCTTGGGATATAATTTATTAATAAGGCCTAGAGTGCAATTATATTCTTATAGTGGTATTGAATATAATTAATGATAACTTTGGACTTGTCAAGAGTTGACAGAAAAGCCCAAGACCCATTGGAGCTAAAGTCTTATTTGTTCCCTTTTGGTCCCATTCCAAGCCACATACTAGAGCCCAATTGGAATGGCCCAAAAGGCTAACCCAATTAGATAATCAGTTATATATAAGGAGAGAAACATACAGAATTTAATTAAGTCTTTCATTAGAGTTCTCATAAGGAATGAAATGGTGTATGTGAGTGTTGGACACTCTCTTATTCTCTCCTTGGAAACTGATTGAGAGACCACACTTCTTGGGCATTAAGTGGAATTGGAGTGAAGATTAAAAGTGTTCTCAAGTACTTCTAATATTTTATTTTGAATTTCACCGCACCAAGGTACGCTTTCTTGTTCTTAAATTCTGAAACTTACATAATACATGTTATCAATTGCGAATGAAGTAGATCCGTTAATTTTTCGCTGCGTATGTTTTGTATGTGATACAAACATGTATTTTTCCAACAGCTCCCACCATTATAGGTAATGTAATAGTGCCTATAGGTTGCACTTTCATTCCTCCAAATCCAACCAAGGGTGAACATACTGGACGCGGTTGATCTTGTCTAAGCCTCATTTGTTGGAAGGCGGGGTAATACAAGATGTCTGCCGAACTTCTATTATCAACCAACACCCTTCTAGTTGTATAATCCGCAATGAGCAAAGTGATGACGATCGCATCATCATGTGGGTGATAGATTCTTTTAGCGTCCTTGTCTGTGAACGTAATGGCTTGCTCGTCTACCCCCTCGTCCTTGGTGGTCATCTAGAGAGTTGGACGTTTTGTACCACCTTTAGGTACATCTTCCTTGACTTGGAAGATTGCCCTGTTGAAGTTCTTCCTATAATAACCATTATTTCTCCAAGTGGGGTTATGATGACTCTTCTACCTTTCCTTTCAACTTCTCGTCTTTATGATCTCTTCCAATGAAATGTCTCAACTTTCCTTATCTAATAAGATTCTTTATCTGCTGCTTCAAGTCGTAACACTTATCCATGTTGATAGGCCAAGAATGTATTGACCCTTTGTGATGAATTAACCAATTAATTAGCTAAGTGAATTAATTAAGTGAATTAACATGCAATACGCGTGATAGCACAAACAAATCACCAAAGCATGCAGTGGAAAATAAATTGAGACGGTGATTTGTTTACGAATGGGGGAAACTTACATGGCAAAAACCCCACCGGGTGATTTTAAGGTCACCACTCTCGAGAATCCACTATTATCACAACCAGCGGTTACAAGTAAAGGAATCCCAGTACCTTCTACCAACCTACAGTTGAACCCTTACCCCAATACCCAATTGACTTGTTTTGTAGTGACAATCTCTCCTTTTCAATGCACAGCTCCTAGTACGTGACTAACCAATTGCGCGGATCCCAGTACGTGACTTTAATCACCAACTAGAGAAGGTTGTTGGTTGTAAAGTTCTTCAGTTCATCCAAACGATGAAGATCAAGAAGATGCTTGGTCATAAAACCCAACGGTGCACAAACACAGCAACTTCTTCAAAAGAATGATGAACTAGGGCAAAATCTGTCTTCGATCACAATTTGCTTGAACAAACATTGCTCAACACTTGTGTCACCTTTGACGGCCCTTAAAATAATCCTTTTATATGTCTAGGGTTGTAAGAAAAGAAAGCCCAAACATACAATCACGGATTATAGTCAAAACAGAACTGAAATTCTGTTTTTCATAAACCTTGACGGATGGCTATCTATCGAGCTACTGTCGAGCCACGGGGCTGGAACAGCTCTTCAAGCTCGATAGATGCTAGCTGTCGAGCTTTAATGACAGGCACTTTCTCAACTTGAATCTTGGACAGACTTGCATGGCTTTAACACTTGTTTTTGAAAGAAGGTTTCTTGACGTATTAAACACATCCTAGATCTACCCAAATACAAGTAAAGTGCGTTTTGTCAAAGGATAAGCCAATTACATAAAATAGTGACATATGTTCCTAACAAGTGAATCACACATGTCCTAACAATCTCCCCCTTTGGAAATCCGTGACAAAACCACAACAAACAAATGAACATATGAGAGAATTCATAAATCACTCATCTCATATTCACTTGTTGAATACAATAAAATCTATCCTAACACAAACTCTTGAAAAACTTTGCAAGAAGAGAGTTTATGGCAAGTAGACTATAACAACCTGTATTTCTGAAACACTTCAAACAAAACTCATCAAGGCATCTTAGTGTGGAACAGAAATAATAGATTGCATACAAATATAAGAAACATGTGTATAAAGAAAGAAAAGAAACAACATATAGAGAGATAGGTGAAAGAACTGTAATAACAACCTCAAATATGTGTATATATATATATATATATATCTATAAACAAGTACAAGGTTTGCTATCACAAAATGATCACAAGATCTAAGGTACAAGAACAATGTATCTAAAATAGAAAGAAAAGAAAAAGATACAAATAAGCTTTACTACATCCCTCAGTATGCACTCTCCCCCTAACAAAAATCTCCAATACTAACCCTCCCCCTAAATATGACTACTCTCATAACCAAAACTACTCCTTCTTTTGTCACGAGTGACAAAGGGTAAGAGTGTCAAGTAGACATCTCGTCATTGCTGGGTAAGCTAGCATCTCCATCATCCTCATCATCAGAAGCAGTAGCATTATCATTACCAGCATCGTCAGCACTACCAGAGCTATCACTCTCATCCGTAGAGGCTACAGGAGTGGAAGGCATGGTGTAACCGCCCATCTCAACCTGGCGTCGAGCAATACGGCCGGCACGAGTGTTCACCTGACACAACTCATCACTGAGAGTGTCGAGGTGAGCATCCATGCGCTGAAGCTGCGCCATGATGTCCTCGAGTGTCACATCGCTCTTAGAAGAGGAGGGAGCGGAGGTGGATGGAGCTGAAGGAGTGGGAGGAGTTGCTGTACTGGACCGCCTCGATCGAAACTACGCCTCGATCCGTTTAACCGCAGCGTAGTCAATGGCACACATAATGGGGAAGTGGTCGGACGAGGGAAAAGGAACAGAAAAATGGCATAAAATCTGCGTGATAGCTGAAGGGAAGATGAGCTTATCACGGGTCGCCGTATCCCTATACACATCTAATATAGAAAGAATAAAATGTGAAGGAAAATCTATAGCGAGATGTTCAAGAAGGGAAAGCAAAAATCGAGCACGAGGCTTTGTGATAGAGTTATAGTGAGAAAGAGGGTGCAAAACAAAAGTCATCACCATGTTCATGAATCTAGGACCTTTAGCAAAGGCCGAACACGGTGTAAACTGACGATCACCCCTATTAGAAGGGTGCTCGCAGAAAGTGGAAATCATCTCGTCTTTGGACATAGTCCTCAGACGCTCACAACCGAGGTAGTTAGGATGCTCTACCCTCAAGACACGGAGCACATCGGATACCAACTCTGGTGTGACAACTATGCGTGTACCTCGAACGCGAGTATGAAAGAGAGGTACTGAAGAATCAAGCCCATGCATGTTGGAGTAAAACTCCTGGATCAGCATGGATGGGCAGGTGACCGGGACGTCACACAGTGACTCCCAACCTTGACTGTGAATGACAGTGGGTAGGTCAGTGTCGAAGAAGTCCGACAAAATGACTTGATGTTCCGAATGAACACCTCGTCGAGAAAAGTTCTCCGAGAAGTCCTTTCGGGCATCCTCATCACGGAACCGAATAGAAGAAGGGGTATGATCAGAAGAAGACGATGCCCCGGAACGAAGAGGGTTCCGGGACGGAGCAGACTTACGTTTTGGTGCCATTGACGCACTAACGTAAACTAGAGAGAGAGGGGGAAGAAAGAAACACTCAGAAAAGTCCCAAAAAATTCAAATATACATAAATATATTGAATGGAAATGACGTATGCATGAATATGCATGAGCATGTGACGTGTTACAGTTTTATCATCATGGGCTCTGCCCAATCCAAACCTATCAGCACACAAACAGTTGCACACATCTAAATGCATGACAATATAGTTATAATGCTCATGAGATGCAATGCATGAAGTTTTTAAGATCAAATCTTCAAAACCCATCCTAAAAATTTCACAAAAACCTCTTTGATTTTGAAAAACCCCAAATTTTGCAAAAATCCCAAAAACTTAGGTTACAAAGTATGAAATGCATGAAAATGAGGGATTAAAGACTTACCAAGTGAAGAAAAACTTGAATAAGCTTGAAGAATCCTTGAGGAAGAGGTTAGGAATGAGTGAGAGAGGTTTGGGAGGTGAAAAGACGCGGACAGATCGAGAGAGATCGAGAAAATGAGGATCAGATTGCGTTTGAACCCTTATATAGGTGTTTAGTAATTCTCGACAGATAGAGGTGTCAAGAGGTATCGAGACAGGTGTCGAGATTTAAAAGCTTCGACAGATGAAGCTATCGAGAGGTGTCCATAGCAAAACAAGCTCGATGGATCGAGGGGGTATCAAAGAGCTATTGAGGGGACAGGAGATTTCTCGATCGATCCACCTAGGTATCGAGAGGTATCGAGATTGCGATAAAAATCAACTGAAGAGCTCGATAGAAAAGCCAGGTGTCGAAAGGTGTCGAGGAGGTGTCGAGATTACTTAAAAACAGTTTTTCAAGAAGGGAAAAACACATATATGAATGCAATCAAGCATGCAACTCAACCAAGGATCTAATCAACATTTTGAACTCTCAAAAGCATCTCTCAACAACAATTTTAAGCACATAGATCCCAAAAACACATACACACACACACACAAAACAAGTCTAACCAATTTTATATTTCAAAAATAAGTTAAGACAGTTTAGTGAGCATACATTAACACATGTAAACCTTGTGATGGCCAAATCACATTGTACTTGCACAAGTATCAAGAGTAGTAAAGAATATTGCGTGTTGTGTGCGAAAAACATCGCAAGATTGCATAAGTGTCAACTAGTTATGACGATTTGAGATATGAGTAAATCGCTTTAACTCACACACAATCATAACTATTTGATGGGGACTATCACCTTCGAGGTACATCCTATAACTCCCACATCTCCTAGAATACACGCTTGCAATCATATTTAAAAGCATTTTGATCTTTTTGCTTTTTGTTTTTCTTTGCATATTTTCTTTTGAGCAAACCATGCATGGGCATATAAGAGATAGAAAAGAAATACCCAATTATGTTAAGCATTTGACATTCCAATTTTGCTATGCAGAAGCACACAAATGTCATTCATGATTGGCAGGCAACAGTGGTGAGAGGGTTATTTATGCCTTTCTCTTAGGATTTTCTAGTCCTTCCCATCAAAAAGAGTGATATGAGTGTTAAGTACAAGAGTTTACTTAATCTTACTCATCACAAACACGAGCCACAAAGCTCACTTGCTTAGTTGTGCATAGAGATGCTCATCTAAGTTACAAGAGATACAAAGTTTAGAAAACTTTGTTTCAATAGCCATCCAAAGTACATAAGTACCAATGTACACAAAACACACACTGTTTTTGTATTTTTCTGATTTTTCAATTTTTTTTAATTTTTATATGAAAAACAAAATAAACAAAACTGAAAAGAAAGCAAACAAAAACAATTTAAACAAAGCAAAGCATAAAACTAGACTGACTCAAAACAATAAAGCAAAACACACAGGTAATGCAAACAAAAACAAGAAGAGAGAGAAGAAAGTGATAGAATCACTTGGAGCCTTTTTCCTTCCATACCTTGGAAGAGCCTTTCTGTCTAGTAAACCCTTGATCCGGCGGTGAGGGGGAAGAATTGAAACCGTTTAAGTTTGAAAGGAACATGAGGGCATTGAGAAGATCTCCAGGAGGAGCAAAAGAGGATGGAAACTGATTCTAGTTTCCCGATGCTATCATGCCGTTGCTCTGTTGAGTGGCTAGCCACTTATAGCAATTAGGTCGAGTATAACCAGCTGCTCCACAGTGATGACAGAGGTGCTGCTTCTTTTGTTTAGGCTTTTGAGAGTTAGCCTTCTTAGTCCTAGGGTTTTTAGTCTCATTCTTAGCAAGTTTAGGGGGTGCTCCTGAGATAGACTTACCCTTATCTATGTTCTCACTAGCTAAATCATTTTTGATATTAGTGTTCTCAATTTCAACATTATTAGTAGGAGGAACAAAAATAGTAGAACTAGTAGAAGCAATATTAGAAGAAGAGAAACCATACCCTAAACCTGTTCGATCAGAAATAGATTTTTGAAGACTGAGCATCTCATCAAGCTTTCACTTGAAGTCCTCTCCAATTGAGCTCTGACTTGGAATAGTTCTGCTTCAAGCTTCTTAGTCTTCTCAGCCAAGAAGTTGTTCTCAAATCGCAATGCTCCAATAGTCTGATTGGCTTCATCAAACTTTGTGGAAAGCTCTTCTCGATCAAGTTCCAGATCACTCAGCTTCTTGGTGGCCAACCTATTAAGTTTCTCATGCTTCTCAGAAACTTTGTACAATTTCTCATAGGCTGTATGGATATCATCTTGATCATCCATCTTCTCGAACTTAGACTCCACCAAGTCCTTTTCTTCATCCACATCTTCAACAATCCCCTCAGTAGGATTTACAGTGGCAGTGAAAGCATTTAGGATTCCGTCATCCTCATTGTCAAAATCATCCTCAGGCTTGGTGTCGCTCAAGGTAGCAGCAAGTACCTTGCTCTTCCCAATGGTCTTAAGATACGTAGGACATTCTTGTTTCATATGTCCAAAGCCTTGACACCCGAAGCACTTTGGTTCTAAGGGAATAGTGTACTGACCGCCATCCCTAGCATCCTTCTTCCCTTTGTCTTGACTCTTGAACTGAGAAGAACTGGATTGCTTACGGTCCTTGTCGAAACCCTTCCCATTGGCATTCTTTATGAACTTATTGAATTGCCTTATAATATAGGACTTCATCTTAGAAACTTCATCGTCTGAAGACTCATCAGTATCACTACTCTTGGCCTTTAATGCCATGCTCTTGCTCTTGCTCAACTTCCTGATCCTTGTCAAGCCTAACTCATAGGTCTGCAGATTACCAACAAGCTCTATCAAAGGAATCTTGTCAATGTCCTTTGATTCCTCAATAGCGGTGATCTTGGCATGGAACCTCTCGGGCAAAGATCTGAGCACCTTTCTCACAATCTTAGGTTCAGGAATGGTTTCCCCAAGATTGACGGCTGAGTTCATTATGTCCTTGAGCTTGCGATAGAACTCATCAAACGACTCATCCTCCTCCATCTTAATCTCTTCGAAGCTTGTAGTGAGCCTCTGAAGCTTTGAATCCTTAACAGCTTTGGTTCCTTCATAGGTTGTCTGGAGGATGGTCCATGCTTCCTTTGCAGTTTCAGTGGAGGATATCTTTTTGAACTCCTCATTAGTGACTGCACTGAATAAAGCATTCAATGCCCTGCTGTTGAAGTTTTCTGCCTTGATCTTGGTATCATCCCAGTCGGCCGGCGCTTCTATAGGCTTAGTCCAGCCTATCTCCACAGCTTGCCACACTTTCTCATCTAAAGACTGCAAGAAAGCTCTCATGCGTACTTTCCAGTATGCATAGTTAGTGCCATCAAATAAAGGAGGTATAATAAGAGACTGTCCTCTATCCATGACAAACAGGGGTCAATGGATCACACAGCAAAGATTAAAACATAATCAGAGTGTGCCTGCTTTGATACCACTTGATAGGCCAAGAATGTATTGACCCATTGTGATGAATTAACCAATTAATTAGCCAAGTGAATTAATTAAGTTAATTAACATGCAATACGTGTGGTAGCACAAACAAATCACCAATTAACTAAAGTATGCAGTGGAAAATTAATTGACACGGTGATTTGTTTACGAATGGGGAAAACCTACACGGTAAAAACCCCACCGGGTGATTTTAAGGTCACCACTCTCGAGAATCCACTATTATCACAACAAGTGGTTACAAGTAAAGGAATCCATGTACCTTCTACCAATCTACAGTTGAACCCTTACCCCAATACCTAATTGGACTTGTTCTGTAGTGACAATCTCTCCTTTTCAATGCACGGCTCCTAGTACATGACTAACCAATTGCGCGGATCCCAGTACGCAACTTCAATCACCAACTAGAGAAGGTTGTTGGCTGCAAAGTTCTTTAGTTCATCCAAACGATGAAGATCAAGAAGATGCTTGGTCACAAAACCCAACGGTGCACAAACACAGCAACTTCTTCACAAGAATGATGAACTAGGGCAAAATCTATCTCCAGTCAAAATTTGCTTGAACAAACTTTGCTCAACACTTGTGCAACTTGTGTCACCTTTAATGGCCTTTAAAATAATCCTTTTATATGTCTAGGGTTGTGAGAAAAGAAAACCCAAACATACAATCACAGATTAGAGTCAAAACAGAACTGAAATTCTGCTTTTCATAAACCTCGACAGATGGCTATCTGTCAAGCTGCTGTCGAGACACGGGGTTGGAACAGCTCTTCAAGCTTGATAAATGCTAGCTGTCGAGCTTTAATGACAGACACTTTCTCAGCTTGGATCTTGGACAGACTTGTATGGCTTTAACACTTGATCTTGAAATAAGGTTTCTTGAAGTATTAAACACATCCTAGATCTACCCAAATACAAGTAAAGTGCATTTTGTCAAAGGATAAGCCAATTACATAAAATAGTGACATATGTTCCTAACAAGTGAATCACATATGTCCTAACACATGTCATGCCGTGATCTTTGTGAAAGCAGCAATATTTATTCTTATTACGTTTGTTAGGATCTCCCTTCATCTTCTCTAGCCACTTCAAAGATGGGTCATCCTTGATCTGCATAAGCACTTGATCAAGTGGAACATTCAAGGGTGCGTAGTGCTGACTCCTTCCTGAAGATGAATTTGCCTTCCTGTTATCTCTATCCTTCTTCTCTCCCGTCCGAGCCTTCTTTGGATAAGGCCTTGTTCAGGATGGCGTGGGAGGTCTGCTTCCATCCTCTCTGCTCTCTTCCTCTTCTTAGCAATGATTGCATCCTCTGTATTCATGAAACTTTGGGCTGAATGGACGAGTTCAGCCATGCTCTGCGGCTCTTGATCATAAAGCTTATGGATAAATAAATCAGAACTAACTCCATTGTGGAAGGTTGCCAATAGTAACTTGTCATCCATCTCGTCTACTGTCAAGGCTTCCCTGTTGAAGCGAGTGATGAAGGACTGCAAGCTTTCATTTTCTCCTTGTTCTATAGTCAACAGGCTAGACGAGGAGCGTTTATGCCTTTGTCCTTTGATAAAATTGTTGATGAACAACTTACTCAACTCTTCAAAAGATCCAACAGTGTTCGAAGGTATCTTGCTAAACCACACTCATGCTGGCCCCTTTAGGGTGGTTGGAAAAGCCCTACACATTATCTCATTTAGAACTTCTTGAAGATGCATTATGGTCTTGAAGGTTGCAATGTGGTCACACGGGTCGCGCATTCCATCATATGAGTCCAAGGAAGGCATCTTGAACTTGGAAGGCAAGGGATAACTATTGATGGAAGCTACGAAAGGAGAATCAGTTTGATGAACTAAATCATCTACATGATTCGTCCTTCTCATATTCTCCCTCATCTCTTCCATGGCTCTCCTCATTGCATCCATTTCCTTCTCTAAATGTGGCACCCTTCGTGAAGCGATACCCCTTGAGGGATTCTCGCGTTCAACATTTTCTCCTTCCCTAATTTCTTGACTCTGAGCTTGCCCTTTCACACATCGTTCATGAGGTTGTCTCCTTTGGTTGATCTCCCTGGTTAGTTCTTGATTCTGATGAGTTAACTCTGTCATGGCAGCTGCCATGGACTGTATTTGTTGGATAGAAGGCGGTTGCATGAAAGGTGCTGATTGGTGAGTGCGATTTGGGTGGCTGGAAGCATTCCTACTCTCTTGATGGCCTGGACTAGTGGCCACTGACCTTGTCCGAACCATACAACCTTTTGTCTTTAGAAAGATAAATTGCAAATCACAAATTTAATCTTCCCCACACAAACGGCACCAACTAATGATGTAAAGAAAATCAGTAGCCTGAATGCTCCGGGCTTCAATGGGCTAGTGGTTGCTTGGAAGGCCTGAAAAGAGAGAAACACAAAATCAAAGGTGACTGGGGTGAACCGGCTAAGAGCCCTCTGATGCTTATGTTAGTTTTCCTTCTAGAACTCAAGAATTCCAACTTTAGGAGTAGTGGAAACTTACTTTCATTTGGTGTGGATGAGTCTTTATATAGTGAGCTTTAGAGTGGTTACTTGTTTAGTAACTTCCTCAACGTGTGTGGAAGTTGGAAGGTTCAGACTTAACTTCCACAATTGCTATAGAAGTTAGGATGTTCACTCTTATCTTCTATAATTGCCATTGGAAGTTAAGTACTTAGTGGGAAGTTGTAGCGATGAACAAGGATTTACTCATACTTCAAAATAGTAGAACGTGGTCCGAATTACAAGCTTTTGTTCATAAATCCATTTTTGAAAATTTTCTAAATGTTGAGGGGCCTTCTAGGTGTTTTCTTGATGGACAACTTTCATGCCCATAGACGACCTCCTGACGAGGGACGACCTTCTTATGTTGGGCTAACCTTTCTGGCTTTGGACGACTCTTATGGACAAATTGGAGATGGCTTAATTTTTAGTTCACTATCATAAATATAATTAATATATACAAAGAAAAAAAAATTTGTTTGGCCCCCCCAAAGATAAATTCCTGGCTCCACCACTGAAGAAGAGATTGTCTTAATTCATTCGATCATAAAGAACAAGCATGAAAGTGATAAAGAAGGTGAGAGATAGAGAGAAATAAAAAGAAAAGATTTCGATCAAGTGAAAGAGTACACAAGAATGATGAGGATGAATGATGAGAGATTCCTTGAAGCACAAGACATGAGTGAGTTCAAAGATGGGAAAGGGAAATTAAAGGAATGACTTGTTCTTTTACATGGATGGCAACACAATGATGAGAACTTGATGAGATGAAAGAAAATGCTAGCCTAGGTTTGGAAAGGCTAAGCAATCAAGGTTGAAAGGATGAGAGGCCATCCTTCTACTACCTTTTGTTACAATGAGAGATTATTTCTACTTGCTAACCTCATTGAGCCTAGATGAATTCCTTCTTTACACCCATGCCAAGGGATTACCCCCTACACTAGGGGCATGTTATTAAGAGATGACGATTTGAAAGGGTTACCTTTAACACTAGGGGCGTACTATAATATTGGAAAGGATCAACCTTATACTAGGAGCAAGTTTTGTGGATGAATGTGCAGATGATTTATAGTTGAAAGAATACCAAGAGAGAAAAACAAAGAAAAGAGAGAAAAAAAAGGGGAGATAAAAGAAACAAGGAAAGAAAATGAAGATGAAAATCTAAAGGGACAAGGAAAGAATGGATGAAGAGGAGGAGAATGGTGCAAACATGAGATGAGTAGTAATCCTTGGCAATTAGGATACCCTGAGAATACAATTGAATTTGAGTCTCAAATACCTTTTCTTTCTTAAGCCTTAGAATCCCAGCCTTGTTATGGTCCATGAAAAAGTCCTTTTTGATAAGTTGAGATTGTTTAGTTCCTACAAATCTTAGAAAGCCTAGTCTTTATAGTGAAAACAAAAAAGAGAAAAAGAAAAAGAAAAAGAAAAAAAGAAAGAAAAGAAAGAAAGAAGAAAGGCCCTCTAGGCTAAAAACCTGAAAGGGTGGCCTAGGCAAAAGTTAGGGCATCTTGAAAAGAAGTGAAGAAGAGAAACAAGGATAATGGTGAACTTACTCCAAGCTAGGAGCAAATCGTGAATGGAAATGACAAAGAAACGAACATACAAGGGAAGATGAGACTAGATCCAAGCTAAAGCAACCATGATGAAGAGAAAAGTGACCATACATGAGGGATGAGTTGATTTAGGAGAATACAAGAAGAGAGAAATGAGAGAAGTGAGGTGTGCATATTCAAACAAGGATAATGGTCGAGTTCACTAGAGATGATCGAATTCTAAATTCATATTTAGACTAATCAATGAAGATGGTAGTTAATTCATGCAAAACTAGTTTAAAGAGAATACACATTGATATGCAAAATCATCTGGATCCATAATCCCTTGCTTCTTTACCTCCTTTCTTCAATTTTCTTCAAGTTCCTCTTTGTATTCAAATCATGTTGTGCTCTACTATCTCAAAAATCTTGTCGTGTTTGAAATCTCATTGTTCTAGAGTCTCTTCCAACTTGTTGTTTTCATAAATATTCATTCTTCTCAAAACTCTTGTCGTGTTTGAAACTTCAATGGTCTAGAATCTCTTTCAACTACCTTCAATCTTCATATAGAGGTGTTAGAAATTCTAGGAAAAAAAATGAATGAAGGAATGAATGATTTGTTTAAATAAATATGTGCCCCCGTAAAAGAAAAGAATACAATGAACCCATGTCCTATTCAACTCTATCTTGTTAATACTTTAAAGAAAAAAAAAAAAAAAGCTTTTTTAGAAGTCCAAAAAATGGGAGGGAAAATAAAAAATGAGATGTTGAAAAAACAATGAAAAAAGGAATGTAAGATGAAGATTCAAAAAGAAATGAGGGATTGGAAAATGAGAGATGAAAAAGAAAGGATAAAGAAAAAGATGAGAAGAGGGAGAATAAAAGAAAAGAAGATGGAAGAGAGAGACCAAAAAAAAAAAAAAATGATGATGAGAGGATATAAAAAAAAAAAAAAAGAATGATGAGAAAGAAGAGAGAGATGAAAAAAATAGAAGATTAAGAGGAATGATGTGATATGTTGTGCTTGGTTTTGTCCTGATGTGTTTGGACCAAACCTAATGTAACCCGTTGTGTTGATGAGACCTAATTGTTGTGAAAAGTTCAAAAGATTCAAAAATGTTCAAAATTCCAAAGAAGAATTCAAAAACTTCAAGAAGGATGTCACTTAAGAATAAAAGAAAAATTCTAAGTTCAAAAGAGACTTTTCAAAAAAAAAAAAAAAAAAATTCAAGTGAGAGATTGGCACTTAAGAAGAAAATCAAGAATTTCAAAAGTTTAAAGAGAATTTCAAAAGAAATATTTCAAATTTCAAAAATCCAAGAGAGATTTCAAAAATGAAAGAAAGTTTTCAAAGGTGGATGGATTTGAATGATGAATTTCTTTTGATTTCCTTAAATAATGAATTTTTCTAAGAAAAAAAATGAAAATGAAATGATGAATTCCTAGATGTGCGATGTTGAGTCTTTTGAGCATTTTCATGATAACGTGATGTTGTTATACCACGTTGATAGGTTTATGATGATGTGATGATAACGTGATGTGTGATGTGTGATTTGGCTTAGGATAGTAGCCATCCTTGTTATGTTCATGATGTGTTGTTGATGTGATGATAACATGATAATATGATGTGATGGGTTTTCTTGGCTTAGGATAGAAGCTATTCTTGTTGTGTTTCTTTGATTCTAAGTCCAGGATAAGCAAACTTAAGATCTTTGATGTGGAAGGTATGGGTAGAACCAACACAAATTCCGTAGTGAGTTAAGATCATCAACATAGAGGAACTCCCCCGTGGGTCGAAGGCACAAAGCAACCTCCCCAAGAGTTGTAAAGAAAACTTTCCCCATGGAGTAGATAAACCCCCCCCCCCCTCGTGGGTAGAATCAACATGAACTCCTCAGCGAACCATGAAGGAAATAGAAGGATTTTCCTTAGCAGACCATACATCTCCAAAGACTTCCTCCTAGGTCACAATCGGTCCATCATATTCCCCGGTAAGTTAAGACCATCAATTAATTCACCAGCAAAATTTAGTATCATAGAGGACTCCCCCGTGGGTCCAAAGGCACAAAGGCAACCCTCTCGAGAGTTGCAAAATAAAATTTCCCCAATAGAGTTGATAAAACTCCCTTATGAGTGGAATCAACATCAGTCCCCAGTAAGTCAGAAAGAATTAGAAGAAAGTTATCCCTAGTAGGCTACACTCCACCAAACTTCTCGGCAAATTATCTCTCCCCAACGGTCTACACACCATCAAAGACTTCCTCATAGGTCAAACATCATCACCAAACTTCTCAGCAAGTTATCTCTCCCCAATGGACCACCAAGTCCATCATCATACTCTTCCGCGAGTCCATCAACATACTCCTCAGTGAGTTCATCACCATACTCCTCAGTGAGTTTTTCCTAACCATCCCCAGTGAGCCATGAAGGAAACAGAAGATTTTCCCCCAATAGATTGTTGGGATTTGTGCCCTAAAATCCAATTTATTGGCATGTTATAAATGATTAATTTGTTTAATTATATGAGACTGTTTATAAATGAACTAATGGGACATTATCTTAGTCCATGAGATGCATAGAATGTGATTTATGTGATTTAGTCACAGAAGATATAAATCACAATTTCTTTGTAAACTCAGAATTTTAGTTCGTAGTCGGTGATGAAATTGGGCATTTCATCTGCAAAAACTATAACATATCAACTACGATGATTTGTCTTGATCATGGAAGTGGAGACTTCTAATTGCTGCTAATAATAATATTACAAGATAAATCTAAAGAGGAAAATGGTTTAGTAGTAGTTAACCCAATGTTCTAATCATATGTTGTTCAGTTTCTAAAACATGTAATTATAGCATATTTTGTAGGATATCCCAAAGGAACTAGATCCAATTACCAAGTGAATCCACAGGCATATTTGGCAAAGTTTTCAAGTAAGCTACAACTGAGGCTTTTTATTGGTTCTGGTTTCCAGTCATAAGAAAATAATATTAACTAGATAATCAGAGAAAAATATAAATAATGCAGAGAAAACAACACTCACATTTTCATTGTCACAGGCAATCATATCTCCAAATGACACCTAAAAAATCAAGAAAATTATTGCACTTTAGTAAATGAGTTAAAGCAGTTGAAGCATAACTGAAAAATATAAAATATGTTCATCCAAAAAAATAATTTACTGAAACAATATGCTAAAAACTTTCAATTTGAAAATTAAAAAATTAAAAACAAGAAGTCAGGACCTGATGACAGACGCAGTAGGTGGGTTCATTGGGATCAATAGGTTGCTCAACATCCATGGGGGCAGCAAATTCCTTTTTATGGCTTCCTGGAGGAGGCATGAGCTCAAAATCCCTATCACGCTCCCGATCCCATTCCCTATTATTGTAATCCAGCCTCTTTGGTTGAGGTGTTCCATAGAAAGGCTTCCGCTTATCACTTTTAGGGACTATAGGTAATGGGGGAAGAATTGCTGGTTCATCTGGGGCTATTTTTCCCTCTGAAAAAAAAAATGGAAAAAGGAAAATAAAACAAACATAAGATAGATAATCAATTAATAAAGTACCTTAGCTTCTAAGATGAAGAACTCTAACAACAACTTTACCACTTCCTCAACATATTACTTTGTCCAACAAATGGGGAAAGTGGAAACCGGAGGGGGGGGAAGCAATGAGGAGGTGGCCGAATCAAGGCATTCCACAAGGGCAAGCCATGTGAACAAGTCATACTTCCAAGCAAGGCCATCTTTTAGAACATGTGCTCAATTATTTTAGGCATGTGCTTAGTTGATTTAGAAGGAAGTTAGTGATATGCTTAATTCATTTAGACATGTGGGATAAATGTTGTATTAGCTTAGGTTGTGATTATTTTAACATATGCTAAGGAATTACTTAGTTATGATGATGTCATCATAACTAACTCTTTGTTGGTTAAATAGCCATGTTCATTGAATCAGAATTTACTCTTTGTGACTTGGATTTGAGGTTGAAAAATACCTCCCTTGGGGTTGAAGATTTCCTCCCCACCCGCCAATCAATGAGTGGATTCTCAAAGAACTTGAATGCTTGTTGATGTGATTCAAGCAATGGCTTGTTAAAATAAGGGACAAGGAATTAAGCCAATTCCAACAAAGATGCAGAAATTCTCTCCTTGCATGGAACTAGAAGATGCTCATCAATCTTGGCTTCAAAAAAATGAGGTTATGCAATTGAGAAGGCAATTTGCTGCCTAGAGAAAGCTGGTGCAATGCTTGGCAAAAAGTGTAGAGCAACACTTGGATTGTCATTGTGCAAAAAGCAATGAACCCATTAATGCTCTCACTGTTTTGAGATTCCCTTTGGATCTTCTATCGAAAGGTGTTAAGAACCCATGGGTAGAACTCACCCTTGAAAACCGGCTTAGAAGGAGAGGGTGCCTAAGAGCTTATAAAACATGGTTAAGCTTACACTTAATCCATGTGGGACACTAGGATCATAACATACTATCACGCTCTGCAGTCGATGTCCACAACGGCTCACTCTATTGACACTGACTCGATGGTAGCCCTTTCTCTTTTTGGCGGCTCCACTCACCTACCAGTTAATTTAATCTAGCCTCTAGGTTGCCCCCTCCGGGATTTGACCATAATGCCGCAACTCATTTGATCCCATACTCATTGAGCTACGTCCGATTACTTGACGTGGTGGTTGGCTATGATACCAAATACTAATTTCCAATCAACTCTACTTTATTTCCCTCTACTCCCCCCTTAATCCAAACAGACCCTTAAGAACCCATGGATAGAACTCACCCTTGAAAACCAGCTTGCAAGGGGAGGGTGCCCAAGAGCTTATAAACACATGCTTAAACTTACACTTAATCCATGTGGGACACTAGGATCATAACAAAAGGTATGAACTCAAGGTGGAAAGACCAAAAAATCCAAGTGTCTCAAAGCCCGTATAGAAGTGCCAAAGTGACTCCAAAGGTGATTCTTCAACAAGCATGGACAAGGAGGCAATCTTGATGGAGTGAAGGGTAAGCAATGACAAGGTTCTTGCGCCTCCACCAACCAAACCTAAAGCCAGCCGCATGGGTTCTGTGAGAGACAGCTCAAGAAGGGTGCGCAAAGTCCTATAATTGTGGTAAACCAAGCTCTTGTTTGATGGGATGTCAAAGAATGATGGGAGCCCAAAATTGTATAACGTTTTGGAAGGAAGGGTGGAGGAGACTTTGAGAATGGAAGGGCCATGACAAAAATGATAACCAAGACTCTACCTATGCCATTGCCCAAGAAGGAGAAAGCGAGTCCTAAACACACAGTCAAGATTAGAAAGATTGATCATTGATGAAGAACAGAGTTATGGTCATGGAGGATCATGTGAACCCTATTCATGAGTTGAATGCTAAACGTGAGGACATGTTTCTTTCAAAGGGGGAGTCCTAATGCAGTACTTTTTAAGCAAGGATTTTCATTTTAAAAAAGCTTGACGATGGGGCCAAGTATGCCTTGATGAGGTGGCTGAATCAAGGCCATTCCACAAGGGTAAGTCATGTGGACAAGTCCTACCTCCAAGCAAAGCTATCTTTTAGAACATGTGCTCATTTATTTGAAGTATGTGCAATTGATTTAGAAGTTACTTAAACATGTGCTTAATTGATTAAGAAGTGGGATAAATGTTGTATTCGCTTAGCTTAAGATTATTTTAGCATGTGACAAATTCATATACATGTGCTTAGGAATTAGTTATTTAGTTATGATGATGTAATCATAACTAGCTCTTTCTTGTATTGAGAGCCATGTTACAGCCTTGTAAAAGGAAGCTTTTGATAATTGACTGAGAATTTAGTCTTTAAGACTTGGGTTTGAGAATGGGGGAATACCTCCCTCTGGGTTGAGGATTACCTCCCCACCCACCAGTCAATGAGTCTCTCTTTTCTTTGAATGCACTGTTATTTAAGTTGGTTTTTTTAATGAGCTATTACAAAATTATACAAGACATGATAGAAGATAATAGAGAAGTTATCTACCTTGCTTTAGATCTTCAGCAAAATAGTTCAGGTCCTCATCAAGTCTTTTTACATGGCTATCTATCTGAAACAAACGCAAAATACAAGACAAACTGTAAGGTAAAAGGAATCCACAAAACTGGCTCTAGATTATGCAGTACAGTGCTTGAACAGATGTCATATATTATACAATTACATAATTGATAAGTAAGAGAGAAAATGTTGAGGCAACTAAAAAGCATCATATAGTGTACAGGTGAGACTCAAATGAAACATATGCAACTTAAACCATTCCTAAACTTCTCAAGTCAAATACACACACACACACAAACATGTTAATTTTATGCAATAAAGTCAAACTCAACAAATTATAAAACGAAATCAAAGAGGCAATAAAGCTACCAGGTGAGGTAAGCTTAAACAATCAGTGAAAGCACATAAACAATGAGAAGTTGGAAAGACATTTTGAAAATTTATAGGAAGCTAGTTATAAGTTGGAACATCATCAAAATCATATCATTAAGATGAAATATACATTTCAGAAACAGTAATAAAGGAATCCAAAGGAAATATACACACACACACACACACACATATATAAAAGCCAGAAATCGAATGGCCATCAGCGGCTATTCTGAATGAGAAAGAGATTTGGATGGTGCCTGCCAAGCTATTAAATCTTTTCCAGATGCTGCATTAATACTGATAACTTATATCTAAGAGAAAGATTTCAGGAAGCCCTAAATCCACTAAATCCTTCAAGGCATATTAGTGTATGAATCTCTTTGTTTATGGCATTTGCCCCCTTCTAACAAAACTATGAATCCTTTTCAAGGTGCTTTTATCCTAGGAAGACACAGGTACAGAATAGTGTCCTTTTTAGGAGGGTTTGGGCTGTTATGTCCAGTTCAATTATTGCCTGGACAAAAAAGAGAAAAGTTACAAAAAGAAAAAAGAAAATAGTTCTTATTGGGTATGAAAGTTGGATCTATGAAGAATAAGAAAAAGAAAAGAGGGCCATTAGTTTTAACGTGTATGAAGCAGCTAATGATTGGCTGGAGTGACTCTCTATGTGATTTTATGGCGATATTAGAGTTTTTCAAGTAGAGTGGGGTATTATATCATGCAATGCGTAAACATGAAGTCTTAACTGGTATCTTTGTTAGCAGGAGTCAAGGATATTTAAGAGTAGAACAGCTCTCTAATTTATATGCTAACATTATGAATGAAAATCTTATAATATATGCTCCATGGGAAAATTCCAGCTAAAATACAAAATCAAAGTTTAAACAAGAAAATTTAATAATAAACACGCCAAAAAGTAATGGGAGGAGGGGGGGAAGCAGTCCCTTGAACAAGTTTCTGGGGACTTTTTTTTTTTTTCTTTTTCTTTTGGTGCAAGTACAGGTATCCAGGGACTCCAAAATTAATATTAAAAAAAAAAAAAAAAAAATAACAACAATAACAACAATGCCCTCACCCCAAAATTTTGGGGTTTGCTATGGATTGAATAGATGAATTGGGTTGGCCACAAGTATTCTTTTATGTCATTTTATCCTATCCAAATTCCAAAATCATATTATCTATAACCTACTTAATTAACATGTTAATTTCACTACTTTACCAACGTTATTTTAGCTCTTACTCCAACTCTTTTCGTTCACTTAACTTGAACCAAGTTATTCCTTTTAACTAATGTATTAATCGCTCTATTTTGCATATGATCAAATTATCTCAAGTGACTCTCTCTCATCTTTTCATCAGTAGGAGACACCATATTTCAATGAATTTCTTTAAGCTCAAGCTATCATCAAGAGTGGAGAAAAAAGCTTTAACTGAAAGCCATACCTACTTTTATGTTCAATTTCTAGTGGGTAGTAAATAATGATAAAAATCAATTCAATATCAAATAAGAAGATCTAAAGATAGGTCAAGTGGTATAAATTCTGGAGCCATGGAGGAAGGTTTTGGTACATAACATATGTCAAAATTTCAGCCTACAAAGCAATACTAGGATACCATATATTGATCAAATAATGCTAATGATGATTTGTCTTGATCATGGAAGTGGAGACTTCTAGTTGGTATGTTGATATGTTTTAAGAGTTAAGACATATTGAACTGGACCGCTGTGAGATTTATTATTCTCCTAACGACTGTCAAATGAATAATAAATCTCACGACTTCTATTTACATCAACTCTAAATCCTGAGAGAATAATGGACCTGATCATGAGGTGTAGGTTGCTTTGATATATCAGGAGTGAGATCTATTAGTCATGGTCAAAACCTCAGTATGTTGGGCAGCCATATTAAGTGTTGATAGAACATATATTTTCAAGATGGAATTTATAATCTCTTAACGGAGACATAAAATATTCCCTTGAGATAAGTTTAATGGGTTTGGTTATTCAAGAGAGTTGGGCCCAACCACTTTAGTAAAGTTGTTACTAAAGTATATATTTATGAAATTGGATTTCATAAATATATGATGAATAACGTAAAAGATTAAACCGGGTACTCAAGGATTAAGATGTAGTAATCTTCAAAGTGGCAGTCTATTTCATGACTTTGTATTACTACGAATATTTTAATGAAGGGGTTGCATGTATAATAAAGTCTTGGGATATAATTTATAGATAAGGCCTAGAGTGCAACTATATTTATATAGTGGTATTAAATATAGTTAATGGTAAATTTGGACTTGTCAAGAGTTGATAGAAAAGCCCAAGGCCCATTGGAGCTAGTGTCTTATTGGTCCCTTTTGGTCCCACTCCAAGCCACATACTAGAGCCCAATTGGAAAGGCTCAAAAGGCTAGCCCAACTAGATAATCAGTTGTATATAAGGAGAGAAACATACAGAATTTCATAAGTGCTTTTTCATAAGGTTAAGATGAAGGTCTTTCATAAGAGAGTTCTCATAAGGAATGAAATGGTTTGTATGTGAGTGTTGGACACTCATTATTCTCTCCTTGGAAATTGATTGAGAGACCACACATCTTGGGCCTTAAGTGGAATTGGAGTGAAGATTAAAAGTCTTCCTAAGAACTTCTGATCTTCAGTTTTGAATTTCACCACACCAAGGTATGCATTCTTGTTCTCAAATTCTGAAACTTACATAGTACTTGTTATCAATTGCGAATGAAGTAGATCCGTTAATTTTTCCGCTGCACACATGCATTTTTTCCTTCATAGATTATATACCATCTTACTCTTCAGTGAGTTTTTTCTTACCATCCCTAGTGAGCCATGGAGGAAACAGAAGATTTTTCCCCAATGGATTACATACCATCCTACTCCTCAGCGAGTTTTCCCTTACCATCCCCAATGAGCCATGAAGTAAACAAAAGATTTTTTTCCCAATGGATCATATACCATCTTACTCCTCAGCGAGTTTTTCCTTACCATTCCTAGTGAGCCATGAAGGAAACAGAAGATTTTTCCCCAATGGATCATACACCATCCTACTCCTCAGCGAGTTTTTCCTTATCATCCCCTACTCATGCACATATCCTCTGGGAATTGAATATGCAAGCACGGTAGAAAAGGGAAAGGTAGAGATAGAGATAGAGATAGAGACCAAGGTCACCCCGAGGCAAGAGCCTCACCAAAATAGGTAGAGATGGAGATAGAAGACGAAAGCACCCTTGTTTGTTGGGTTAGCTCGTAAGAGCACCCTTTGTTTTTCTTTTTAAGTGACTCTAGGATAGTGAGTTACTCGCCTTTTTCTTGCAATTGGCAAAACAGGTTCTGGGATAGTTAACCTGTAATTGCTCGTTTCCCAAGAAATAAAGGTGGGAATTTGGACATACGAATCCCATGCAATTCTTCGGAGTTGCACCCCACCCCATGTATGCGTGATGTGTGCCATATGCGTGAGTTGGGCCCGAGCCGTATGTCAAAACAAAATATTTTGTCTCTTATTCTTTTGATTCCATTAGCGAAGCTCATGAATCAAAAGAGGGGCATCTGTAGACACCACATTTTGTACCCCTTACGACTCGGGACCCAGTTCCCCAATGATGCCCAAATTCCAAGGCCTAAGGTTGATTTAGGGCCTAATCTCCATTTTTTGCTTAAACCAAAAATCAGATTTGAATTTATTTTTTAAATCTCCGTTGTTTTCTTAAACCAAAAATCAGATCTAAATTTATTTTTCAAAACTCCATTCTTTTCCTAAAAAAAAACAACAAAAAAAAATCAGATTTGAATTTTGTTAAGGACATATTTTGTGTAATTGGCTAATCCTTTGACAAAATGCATTTTACTTGTAATTGGGTAGATCTAGGATGTGTTTAATACTTCAAGAAACATGTTGTTCAAGTCTAGTATTAAAGCCATGAAGATTGGACCAAGAAACAAGTGAAGAAAAGCTGTCATTAAAGTTGGACAGATAGCTCGACACCTGCGGACAGATAGCTCGATAGCTGCTCGACACCTCTCGACAGCTAGGCTATCTATCGAGCTCTTCAGTTGATTGTTATCGTAATTTTGACACCTCTCGATAGCTGGTGGATCGATCGAGAAAGTCTCCTCGACAGCACCTTGATAGCTTCTCGATAGTTGTATCTGTCGAAGTTTAAAGCACGACACCTCCCGATCGATCAAGGTTATGGGAATTTAGATTTTCAGATCTGATTTTCGGCCCATGTTTATGTATGTGTAAGGTTTCTTTTCTCAAAACCCTAGACCTATATAAGGCTTATTTTAGAGGCCGTCACATAAGAGAATACAAGGAGAACATATGCAAAAGGTGACCGATGCCTTATTCTCTTTGAAAGAAGCTACTGCGTCTTTGCGCCTTAGGGTTTTGTAACCAAGTGCTTCTTGATCTTCATTGTTGATGAAGTGAAGAACTTTGCAACCAACATCTTCTTCTAATTGGTGATTGAAGTCGCGTACTAGGATCCGCGCAATTGGTTAGTCACATATTGGGATTCGTGCATCATCAAAGGGTGGTGTTCATATATTGAAGAGTTCAGAGGTTTTGAAGCGGTAGAAGGTTTCTGTTGTGAGTTCATCTACGGGGATTGTAGAGTCTAGGGACAAAGGTTTTGTACTAGACCTGAAACTTCTTTTCATTATAGTGGATTGCTTTTTGGGAAGGTTTCCCCCCAGGTTTTTTACTGTGAAACTAGTTTGTTTCATTGGTTTTCCTGGGTCATCATATTTTGTCTTATTTATTTTTCCGCTGCATGATTTTGATATGATATTGATGTTTGTTTGTTTTAACAAGTTTTATTCATAATAAATCTAATTAACAACTTGGGTTTAAAACTTGTTAATTCTATCAACCGGGGTCTAAATTTCCCAACAAATTTATTTTTAAAACTTCATTTGTTTCCAAAACACAAAAATCATATCTGAAATTTCATTTTAAAAATGTATTCTTTCCTATCTTGAAAAATCAGATCTGTAATTTCTTTTAAAACACATTTTGTTTCTTAATTAAGCAATCAAAATTGAATTTTCCCCTTGGAGGTTCACTCTGTTCTTTAATTAAGAATTCAGATTTATGAACTTTAAAAAAAAAAAAAAAAAAAAAAAAATCCATTCCTTGTTATTTATCAAAAAAATTCATTTTTCCTGTTAATAGATTTGAAACTTCTCATAAAAAATCATTTTTTCTATAAATAAAATGCAGATGTGATTTCTCCTTGCATAAATACAATAGATCTAGTATTTTGCACATTAACTAGTCATAGATCTAGGAATATTAACACAATAATTTGCATGTCATTTTTTTAATGGGTATTTAAAAGGTCATTTAAAAGTCTAGAAGACTAGACTTTATCTGGGTAGAATGGGTGCATAACACCTTTCCATCCTGTAACCTAGCCCCTGAATTTGAGAATCTTAGATTCGTAGAAGAGTGTCTTATTTTCTTTTGGGTAGATTGTAACTAGGAAATAAGGCCTTGTAAATTATTTTTTACTAGATTGTAACTAGAAAACAAAGCTGTTTAAAGATTTTCCTATCAAATTGTATTTATTTCAAATTAATGAGAATGTATATTATTCAAGATCCCTTGTAATCTTTTGTATAGTTTTCATATTTTACTTATAAAATAAGTGGCGACTCCATATGATCCTGAAAAAGGAAGGTGCCGATGCCTAACCCCTTTTTCTAAGAGTTGAGTTTCCCGGTCTTTCATATCATGCATGTTCATACCAAAATGTCATGTTTTCTCAAAATATCAAGGTTTTCAAAATACCTCTCTCAGGATTCAGATTCGGCAACGATCGTTTAATCCTATCTCTTTTTATCTCAAAATATCAAGGTTTTCAAAATACGTCTCTCAGGATTTAGATTCAGCAACAATCGTTTAATACTATCTCTTTTTATCTCAAAATATTAAGGTTTTCAAAACACCTCTCTCAGGATATTGACAACAATCCTATCTCTTTTTATCTCAAAATATCAAGGTTTTCAAAATACCACTCTTAGGATTTAGATTTAGCAATGACCATTTAATTCTATATCTTTTGTCTCAAAAGTATTCCAAGTTTTCAAAATACGCCTTTTTCGAGATTCAGATTCGGCAGCAACCATTTAGTCTCATCAGGATTCAGATTCCACAATGACCGTTTAGTCCTAGGCATCCTATGCCTTCTTCAAGATTCAGATTTAGCCGAGACCGTTTAGTCTCATTAGAATTCAGATTCGGAAACGACCGTTTAGTCCTATGCATCTTATGCATTCTTTGAGATTCAGATTCGGCAGCGACTGTTTAGTCTCATCAGGATTCAAATTCAGCAACGACCATTTAGTCCTATGCATTCTTCGAGATTCAGATTCGGCAGCGACCGTTTAGTCTCATCAGGATTTAGATTCAGCAATGATTGTTTAGTCTTATCAGGATTCAGATTCAGCAACGATTGTTTAGTCCTATGCATCTAATGTGTTCTTCCAGATTTAGATTTAGCTGCGACCGTTTAGTCTCATCAGGATTCATATTCGATAGTGTCGATGCCCAGCCTCAAAAACGAGGCGGAAAACCACCATCATCATGGGCCTTCATTCGACCACCCACCGTGGCGATGCTCTTGTGCGTGCGGGGGCCCATTGGAGGCCCCTCTCTCGGATGATTAGGTGTGCGCGTGTGTAGTGTGTATGGCATGGTTTGCGCGGGGCTTCAGGTGCTCTCTCTCTTGATGGAGGAAGGTAGGTCTACCTTTGGCGTTTGTGGCAGGAATTTGGGCCAAATTTTAAGGGATTACCAAAGGTAAGTGGAGTCACCACCAATCATTGGGTTTTTCTAAGGTGTGATTGGTCACCTGTTTCTAGTTGATTTTATTACCAATCCTAGGCTAAGAAAAAGGGCATTTTTCCTAGTCTAATAGGGATGGAAAAAAATCTTGATTCTTAGGTCTGGAAGTTTGGTTATGTGTGGGGAAGGTGTTAGGCATCCCACAATGCCTGTCCAAGGACAGTCCTTTTATTTTGATGAAATCTTAATTTTCGGAGATTGGCAATAAAAAACATGGTTTTGGCATTCGCTTTCGAGGCTTAGCATGCATGAGGGCTTTGAGGTTTGGCTTTTGAATGGGTGTGGTCCCAATCTATGCTTTCCTAAGGCTTTTGAGCAAAGTGCTAGATTTCCACGACAAAAATCCGACGACGACATGTCATCTTACTTTTGCTGCGAAAATTAGGCATCGCTTGGCCTTGGGTGACATGGACTGTGACAATCACACCGGAAAGGGCGAACATGTATATATATACATACATCATATGCAATGCAAGCACATAGAGTAGGAAAGTAAATGCCTACATCCCTAGAGCATGGCCCAAAATATAAGTGCAGGAAAATAAACAGGGGTCACCATACTCTAGAGATGAGGACGAATGGTACACGGCATGATATACCTAATACAACCCATCTAAAAGAGAAGGGAGGGAGGAGGAAAGGGGGTTTAAAAGAGTACATAACCAAATGGGAGAAACTAGACCCCTAAACCTACTGAACACAGCTGCTTGGCTTATATCGACATGCTTGCATCCTTGCCCCCTCTTGCTTGCGCTTGGGAGACTGTGCCCTAGCTCCATGCATCCTTGCTCCATGTGTGTACATGCAAAGGCAAAGACAAGAAATCAGCAGACAAGCAATGGAAAGAAAAGATGCAAAGTGCATACGAAGGAGGCGTAAAGTAGATAAGCACGATAGACATGGCAAGCAAGGAACAAGAAAGCAAGCAAACAAGCGAGATGGCAAACAAAAAAGAAAGTAAACAAAAGGTGGTGTCTGCGAGGGACAAATGTAGGTTTGGATCGAATGTCCATGACTTCATTATGTTGAAGCATGGACGACACACTAGAAAGCAAAACTCATGCATGAACATGTAAGCAAGCGTGTAAAGATGCATAGAAAGCTAACGGGTGGCACAAACAAGTATGGCAAGCATAGCATCGCACGGAATGGAAAAAAGGGAAGGTATGCATGAAGCAACTGGCATCATGGTGATGCACCCCAAATGGTTACATCCAAACGAGACTACATGGGCGTCAGATGTAACCACACGACCATAAACCCGCTAAGGGCATCAAGCGTGGAAAAGCCTAGAACAAGAGAGGCTATCACAAGCATAAAGCATAGAAGCAAGCAAGCATTGACATGCAAATAGGGGTGATCCATACCTTTTTATGTGGGCCAAGGTGTATGGATGATGAAAAAGACCATAGGGTCTAGATCGAGTCCGAACTAATAGGCCAAAACACAAGAAAGAAAGACAAATGATGAAAGGGCTACAATAGCACATGGCATGACAAACATAGCCAAGGTCTAGGCACACACACATAGCATGGAGCGCACAAACACATGGAAAATAGCATAAAGCATGTAGGGAACATAGATCCAAGCACACAAGCATGTGAAAACATAGATCTAGACATATAGGCATAGAAACATGCATGTAAACATGTAGAACCCTAGCACATAAACATGGAAGAACATAGATCCAAGTATATAAGCATGTGAAGACAAGGATCTAACCATATAGCATTGAAATAAACACATAAACACATAGATCCAAGCAAGGCATATCCAGCAACATCATACAAGCATGCGAGCATGTAACCCTAACATCAACCTAGAGCAAAAAAAGGAACAAAGCATAGGAAAACATGGCATTGGTTATAAAGCATGTAGATCTAATCATATAGGCATGCAAGGATATAGATCTAAGCATGAAACATGGTATAAGGCATAAAAAAAAAAAGGATATTTAGGCTAGAAAGACAAATAAAGCAAGAAACATACTAAGAAAGCAATAAATCATGTTATTCAAGCAAAAAGAGCAAGATAAATGCTAGAAAAAGATTTAGAAGGTTAGGGGTGTGGATGGTAGCTAGAAAGCTACATCCATACCCTTAAACCCCAAATCCAAGATGTAGAACCAAGGAGAAGAAGATTGGATATAAGAACAATACCTTGTATTTTTGGTGAAGAGAGAAGAATCAAGAGGCTTTGATGTGTTTTTTGTGTTTGGAAGAGAGGCAAAATGTGTAGAAGACATCCAGGCAGAGAGCATGACCTAGGGAGACCTCTCTTTTTTTGTTCTGAAGGGTGCCTGGGGTTTTTATAGCCCTGGCACTATTTTCGAGGTGGCGGCCCTTGTAGGGCCGTCGAAGGGCCGCCACCTAAAAAAGGCCATGGTTTAGGTTGATCTTGACATCCCTAGAAATATTTTGACTTCCTGTTTTTGAAAAGGTATGGATCTTGAAAATCCAACGGTTTGATCAAAAGTTATGGCTCTCGGAAGTTAGCGGTGCATTGATCAGTGCGTTATCTCAGTTTTCGTGATATCTCGGCTGTTCTAACTCCGATTTTGACCCATGAATCGTCATTGGAATGAGAATTTGATAATCTTCGTAATGACATTGGTTTAAACCCGTTCTGACAGCCGGATCAAAATTAAGGTTTTTGATGTAAAACTATGAAAAATGTTGTTTTGTGAGGGTTTTGACCTCGTTTGACCTTTAGTCAATCCTAGGGATGACCATGGGCATTTTGGTCATTTTACCTAAAAAAGGCACTTTGGGTGCTCCAATGTCCGAACGGGTTGCACCACATCATTTTGGATGTTCTTGCGGCCCCATGGAGAGAAAATAATATTTTTGGATTTTTTGGGGTCCGGCACGCAAATCAAGGGCGGACAAAATACGGTATCAATAGGTAGCGAACGTTTAGTTCTATGCATCCTATGCATTCTTCGAGATTCAGATTCGGCAGCGACCGTTTAGTCTCATCAGGATTCAAATTCGGCAATGACCGTTTAGTCCTATGCATCCTATGCATTCTTCGAGATTCAGATTCGGCAGCGAGCATTTAGTCTCATCAGGATTCACATTCAGTAGTGACCATTTAGTCCTACGCATCCTGTGCATTTTTCGAGATTCAGATTCTGCAGTGACCATTTAGTCTCATCAGGATTCAGATTCGGCAGTGACCGCTTAGTCCTATGCATCCTATGCATTCTTCGTGATTCAGATTCGGCAACTGCCATTTAATCCTATGCCTTCTTCGAGATTCAGATTCGGTAGTGACCATTAAGTTTCATCAGGATTCAGATTCGACAGCGACCGTTTAATCCTATGTTTTCCAAAACTACCCTCACTCAAAATTGCATTATTATCACATTTTCAATCTCCCAAAATTTTTTATTTTTATCATGCATAGTTTCTCATGCCTACCTAGCTTTTCTCCTAGTTTTCATAGTGTTTCATGTGTTTTCATAGCATCCAACATATGCAAGCTCACCTATGCTACTTAAACATGTGAACAAATATATTTTCCAACATCACCATGGCATAAATGATAAAAGAACAAAAAAAAACATATATGTAAAAACACCAAAAGATTAAATAAATGCTAGCATGCTTTCCTAGTTGCATTGCTACTAACATATTCGCAAAAAAATAAAGAGAAAGAGTAGAAGAGGCAAATTTCTTCCTGATACCAAGGAACCAAGCCGGAAGAAACTTTTCCAAACCAGTCGTAGCAGCTCAATGTTGTTAGGTAATGTCGGTCTCGACCCATGAACAATGTAGTGTCTGCACGCAATTTTAGGGCAACAAAATGAGGAATCATGTCTTTATCCAACACCTCTCCCTATCATCGAGATGTTAGATAAAGAAGGGGCAGCTATAGATACCGTATTTTGTCCGCCTTCGATTTGCATGCCGAACCCCGAAAATTCTAAAAATATTAACTTTTCTCTAAGGGACCGCGGAAACATCTAGGTTGACATGGCACAACCCGTTCGGGCATCGGATCACTCAAAGTGCCATTTCAGGTCAAATTGACCAAAATGACCTTGATCAACCCTAGGTTGACCGAAAGTAAAAGGTGGTAAAAATCATCCCAAAACCACAATTTTTCGTGTTTCTACATCAAACCTGAGCTACTCGGTGAGTTTCGTCAACTTTGACCAAGTTTAACCCGGAGGTGATTCTTGAGGACCCTAAAAACCCTAATTTTGATCCAATTGTTGAAACGGGTTGAAACCAGCATCTTAGCATAGATTATTGAATTATTTTTTCAATGACTATTCATGAGTCGAAATCGGAGTCAAAATGGTTGAGATATCTTGAAAACCGTGCAAGGTGCATCAACTCGCTTCCCGATGCCATAACTTTTGATTCGACCGCTGGATTTCAAAGTTCTTTAACTTTATAGAAATTAGACATCCAGAGCTTTCTAGGGACACTAAGATTAACCTAATCTAAGCTTGGGAAGGCCTTCATCATGCCTTTCCAAGTCGGCAACCACTAAGTGGCCGCCGGCACTGAAGGGTCACTTTTCGCCTATAAATACCCCCAGACCCCCCTTTAAATAATAATTAAAAAAAAAAATTTGGGACATTTTGGAGCTGAGTTCTTGGTAGATTCTCTCTCTCTTCTCTTCATTTATCTCCCAAAAACACATCAAAAAACCTTTGATTCCCCTCTTTTCTCAACAATCAAGAGGTAGTGTTCTTGCACTTTTTTTCCTCTCCTTGGGCTTAGGACCTTGGATTTGAGGTTTAAAGGGTGTAGATGTAGCTTTTTAGCTACAATCTACACCCTTTGCTTTTATCCTTGTTTATAATATGTTTTATTGCTTTTCCTAGCATGTTCTTTGCTTTATCTTGTTTCTTAACATGTTCTATAGCTTTCATAGCATGTCTCCTTCCTTTTTACCATGCTTTAATGCTTTGATGATGTTGGCCTAGCCTTCTTGGGCTAGGATATGCCTAAATTTTGTGTTTGTGCTTAGATCCATGTGCCTACGTGCTTTTTAGCATGCTTAGGCTTAGATTCATGTGTTTATGTGCTTTTCGCCATGTTCTTGCCTAGATCCATGTGTTTATGTGCTCCTTACCATGTTTTTGCTCAGATCTATATCTTTGTATTCTCCTTGCCATGTTCGTGTGTCTAGATCTACATGTTGGTTGTTGTGCCATGTGCTTCTAAAGCCTTTCTATCTCTTGTTATCCCTCTTTCTTGTGTTTTGGCCCTTTTGGTAGGTTGTAGACTTAGATCTTGTGGTCTAGGCCTACATCCATATGTCTAGGCCTATATTAAAGGGTTTGGACCATTTTCTTTATGCATGTCTATGTTTGCTTGCTTGGTTCTATACCTTATATCCATGTTTGCCAGTCTCGATTTAGGCTTTGCCATGCTTTGTGCCCTTTGTGGGCTTATGCTTGGCGGTCTTTTGAGGCCACTTGCTTATGTGGTAGCATCCATTTGTCTTGTGGATCATTTGGATGTTAACACTTGTGTGATACACCTCTGAGGTATTGGTGTGCTTGATACACACCTTTATACGCTCTGTGCGATGTTTATATGCTTGTCTTGCATGCTTTGTGCCACCCGTTTGGCTTTCTTTGCTTCTTCGCATCTTTGCAAGCTTTCCTACATGTTCATGCATGAGTTTGTGTGTCGTCCATACTCCAATCCAATGGAACTATGGACACTCAATCCAAACCAACATTTGTCCTCCTAGGACACCTTCTTTCGTGTGCTTCACATGCTTGTTTGCCCCTATTTGTCATCTTTTGCTAGTTTGTCTTTTAGCATGCTTTCCTTCCTATTTGTTTCTTTGTTTGTTTGTTGGCTTGTTTCTTTTGTAATTGGATGTACACACATGGAGCGTGGACGCTTGGAGTAAGGGTGTGACCTTCTAAATGCAAGCAAAAATGGCAAGGGTGCAAGCAAGAAGATGCAAGACCACAAAAGGCAATGTTCAGTAGATTAGGGAGCCTAGCCCTTCCTGAGTGGTTTTTTCTTTCTCCCTCTCTCTAAGCCTCTTCTCTAGAGTATGTATTAGGGTTCCCCCTATACTTGTACCCTTTATTTTTCCTACTCCTTGCTTGGGCCGCTTTCCTTGGGTATGACAATGTCTATTTTACATTTCCTATACCTTGCTGGGCCATACCCTTGGAACGTTGGCAATGTCTGTTTATCTTTCTTGCTCTGTGTGATAGCATTGTGCATGATGTATGTATATATATATATATATATATTTATATGCCTACGTGTGTGTGGGTGATCGTGCACTTTGTATGATGGACTTTTGTGGCTACGTGAGCAACTCTTTCTAGTTAAAAGTGCTCTTGACCTCGTGGCATGAGTATGTACTCAAGGAATTTGCTGCAAGTGCATATTCATGTCATACTGTGTGCAAAGTCACTGCAGTGTGACCGTCCTGATCCATGTCACCAAGTGACATCGAATTCCCCATTTATGCGACGTGTATCAGTGTGCTTAATGCTTTGAGGGGCTTCGGCTCATCCTAGCATGAGCATGTTGGCACACGCTATATACACAGGCATGAAACTTTTCCAGTGCGCCATAGCACACCAAACGCGAAACTTTGCCAGATTTTTGCTGTGAAAATGGGGGCATCTCCATTGCCATATTCTCACGTCGAAAGCTTGATGAGAATAGCATTTTGTGTGCTATGATGCATTTAAGGCAAAGTGTGTAGACTCCGCATTTTGTATTCCTTACGACTCGGGGCCCCGTTCCCCAATGATGCTGAAATTCTAAGACCCAAAGTTGGTTTAGGGTCCAATCAAATTACAAATTGATTTAAGAGATGTTAAAATGGAAAATATAACTTTTAATGAGATAAAAATATATTTTTGGAAAATATAATCCAAAAGAAACCCTAAGCCTGCGTACGTAGGCATGAACCTGCGTATGCAGGCACGATTTTGCGCACGCAGGTAGGGTTTTAGGAGCACCAGAAAGGCAAGTTTTCTGCATTAAAGACTGAGGTTTGGAATGAATCCCACATCATCTAGGAGACGTTACAAACCCCCATTTTCACAATATAAATAGCCTTACGTGGTACCTATCAAAGACAGAGAAATCTCACGGGAAAACACTAACATTCACTAGAAATAGTGAATCAAAGAGGGAGTTTTTCATAAAACATCCTTAAGTCAATTTTAGTTGATTATGACCTTTTCTAGTCTTGATCCTTGAATTTTAAGATTACTAATCACATTCTTATTGATTAGGGCCTTTTCTAATTGAGGGGAACGGTAAAAAATCAAGCCTAGGAGCTTTTGCTTTGAGGTATTCTTTTTAAAGTTTTCTTTTATTTTTTGCTTTAATTCTGTCTTTACTTTGTTTCTTTGTTTGTTTTATGCTTTATAATATGTTTGTTTAGGCTAGGTTTACGTTTTCCCTATGTCTTAAGCATGTTAGGTTGCTAGAAATCGTGTTTTGAATCTTGCTCAGTTTGCTGTGTTTTTAGGGTTTCTGAGCAGAAACCCACGTGCGCATGATCAAGGCTGCGTATGCAGGCTTGATTTTGCGCACGCAGGGTTGTTCATGCGTACGCATGAACTAGCCTAAAAACCCTAATTTTGTTTTCTTCTATTTTTGCTTCTTCTTTCACATGAATACTTTTGTTTTAGATCCTTTTCTATGTTTTCATATTTTAAAGCTTTTGTTTCACATGATTAATTAGATGTTTGTCTTTCATATGTTAGAATTAGGGTTTGTTTTGTGTTGTCTTTATTTTAATGTTATGAACACGCATTCATATGTTCATGCATAATGCCATAGGTGTTGAGTTACCGAAAGGTAAGTGAGGTAAGTCATGCATTCACATGAACATGCACCTTTGAGTAGGGTTTTTTTTAATGATAAATGTGAATATGCTTGTTTGGATGATTTGTGCTTAATCACATGTTTGTTTGGACCTCTTAATGCCCATGTCTCTGCCTTGGATGGATATAATGATATGGTGATAATAACATGTTAAGGTTTGTAATGATATGCCATGATTAGATGAATGTTAGATTGTTTGCTAGATGTATGATAGGGTATGCCATGATTAGATGTATGATATGCTTGTTTGAGTTCCATGATAGATGTATGGTTAGGGATGTGTTGATGCCATTTTGAGTGATTAGATGTATGCTACTGTGGGTGTGAGTTAGATACAATATTGAGTATGTCTTTAATAGGGTTAAGACATAAGACACAATGAAGGGAAGCCAACCTTAGGATTGGGTGGTTTTGGGTGCCTAACACCTTCCTAAGATCGTACCTTAACTCCAAACCCATATCTCTAGTAGTAAGATCAAAAGGTCCTTCCTCGAGAGGACACTATATATATGGTTCCTAGACCATTGCAAAACTAGGTGGCGACTCCCATCTATTGTTTCCATAATGGCAACTCCGCTGGGGATAATGAGTTTAATTCCTATATGTCTTATGGCTTAACCTTAATAAAGACTTATTCAATACCTGTTTACACATACATCACATGGTTCGTTTGTCCCTTTACCTCGGTTGGTGATGAGTGGGAAGATGGAAGGCTCCATTCGGGCCCAAGTCTTTTGAAGTTCATCCCACCAACTCACAATGTGTGTCGTTGCCTATAATGGGCTTTGAGTACGTTAACAGTTTGCCACCAATCCACAAAGGTCCACTTAGGCCCTCAGTTGGAATCATGGCCCACTTAGTTATGAGTGACCTACTTATCTATCCCTTTAGCCTTAGGAAGGCCTACCCACACTTAGAGAGATCCTAGACCCAATCAAGAAGAGGATACCCTTTATATATATCTCTTGTTTGATCAACCATATATCTTATGATTACCTAATTCTAAAGGACAAATAAAAGGCATAAAATTGGAAGGATGACCTTAAAGTTATGGCATACCCTAAGACAAATGGGACAAAAGAAAAGAAGTTCTCACATGTAAGAGGCTTGTCCCTAAATCTAAAGGGTATATCTTAACTTGAAAGGTTCATAAGACCATAGCCTAATTGCTACCATAAGCCTAAACCAAAAAGCCCTTTTGAAAAGGAGGACTTTGGGCCTAAGATAACAAGTATGCTATGAACTTAGCATCCAAAATCCTACAAAGTCAAATATGAACTTCCCTAATCTTGGGCCTCTTTGTTGTATGCCTAGACCCAAAATGATGAGAATTTCATGGTCTTTGAGAGGAAGGCTACAATATATTCTAACTAAAGGGCTACTTAAAAAAAAAAAAAAAAGAAGTGAATGATAATAAAATGAAAAAGGAAGAGCCCAAAGGTGAGGAATACATTTTAGGCCCATATTTGAGACAAAGGGTTGAAAATATATAAGTACATTCTAATGAAAGCCCATGAGAGTAAGATGAGAGCATCATTGTAAATGGACCTAGGCCCAATGAAATAAGAGGCAAGGTCCATAAATGGAAAGGGAGCAACTTTGTAATTGGGCCTTCATTAAAATAGACTTAAAGATTTTCTAAGGACATCTAAGAATAAAAGAAGAACCTTTTAGATGGGACATGGACTTAATGAAAAAGGGACTTCTTTTTAGGCACCATTGCACCACCAAAGTCAAGAAAACACGTCCCCACTCCAATTTGGATTTGAGAAAATAACGGACGGCTTTTTGTTAAGATTGAGGACACATATCAAGAAGAAGTGTTCTAAGTAGGGGAATCATCTTAAGCAACAATGGCTGCTCCAATTAGTGATGAAATTGCACAAAAGATATTCAAGGCAATGGAAGAACAAAGTGACGTTCTCAAAAAGATGGGGAGTCGCCTCACTAAGCTTAAAAAAGACAAACCTATGAGTAGAGGTTCTCGATGATGAAGAAATGGAAGATTGGGATGTAAGGGAAAAAATTGATTATGTAAGGAACAAGCAATTTGAAAAACTCACAGTAAAAACTATAGCCATAAGAGAGAAAATGGAGAAAATACAACTCACCTTTTGTAAGGCCCAAGGGATGGATGATTGTCTCTATAACAAAGGGGGCATAAGCTCCAAAACTCCTATTGCACTACCTCCAAAGTTCAAGATTTTTGATGCAGAAAAGTTTGATGGAACTGGAGACCTAAAGCAACATGTTTGGAGGTACCTAAGCATCGCCGAAATGAAGGGGTTGGATGAGAAGCAAACTTTGCATGCATTTCCTCTCTCACTCACGGGTGGTGCATCAAGGTGGTACTATAATTTGGATCCTAGTAAGACTAAGGTGTGGAATGAACTAGTGGAGTTGTTTGTGTTAGGATTAGTGCCCTTAAATCCTATTGTATGATGCTATGTATGATATTATATGTATGACATTATGTATGACTTAATGTTGTGATTAATAAAGTTATTTTATTATTATCTAAAATAATGGTAACATGAATATTTGGACATTATCATTTAGTCCATGAGATGCATAGTATGTGATTTAGTCATAGAAGATATAAGTCACAAGTTCTTTGTAAATTCAGAATTTTAGTTCGTAGTCAGTGATGAAATTGGGTGTTTCATATACGAAGACTATAACATATCAATTAAGATGATTTGTCTTGATCATGGAAGTGGAGTCTTCTAGTTGATATGTTGATATGTTTTAAGAGTTAAGACATATTGAATTGGACCGCTGTGAGATTTATTATTCTCCTAACGACTGTCAAATGAATAATAAATCTTACGACTTCTATTTACATAAACTCTTAATTCTAAGAGAATAATGGACCTGATCATGAAGTGTAGGTTGCTTTGATATATCAGGAGTGAGATCTAAAGTCACGATCAAAACCTCAGTATGTTGGGCAACCACATTTAGTGTTGATGGAACATATATTCTCAGGATGAAATTCATAATCTCTAAATGGAGATATAAAATATTCCCTTTAGATAAGTTTAATGGATTCGGTTATTCAGAGTGTTAGGCCTAACCACTTTAGTAAAGAGTTACTAAAGTATATATTTATGAAATTAGATTTCATAAATATATGATGAATAACTTAAAGGATTAAATCGGGTACTCAAGGATTAAGATGTAGTAATCTTCAAAGTGGCAATCTACTTTTATGACTTTGTATTACTATGAATGTTTTATGAAGGGGTTGCATGTATAATAAAGTCTTGGGATATAATTTATTAATAAGGCCTATAGTGTAATTATATTTATATAGTGGTATTAAATATAATTAATGGTAACTTTGGACTTGTCAAGAGTAAACAGAAAAGCCTAAGGCCCATTGGAGCTAGTGTCTTATTTGTTCTCTTTTGGTCTCACTCCAAGCCACATAGTAAAGCCCAATTGGAATGGCCCAAGAGGCTAGCCCAATTATATAATTAGTTATAAGGAGAGAAACATACAAAATTATATAATAGAATGAAATGATTTTGTATGTGAGGGTTGGACACTCTCTAATTCTCCCTTGAACACATTCATAGAAACTGATTGAGAGACCACACTTCTTAGGCATGAGTGGAATTGGAGTGAAGATTAAAAGTGTTCCCAAGTACTTCTAATCTTTGGTTTTGAATTTCACCGCACCAAGGTACACTCTCTTGTTCTTGTATTCTAAAATTTACATAGTACATGTTATCAATTGCGAATGAAGTAGATCCATTAATTTTCCGCTGCGTATGTTTTGTATGCAATACAAATATGTATTTTTCCAACAGTTTGCTGGTCAATTCATTTTTAACACCATGATTGATGTGACTCTAAGGGATTTGGAGACCACTAAGCAAGGAGTAGGGGAAAAATTCTCCGAATACATGAAAAGGTAGAAAGGAAAGGCATTTAGGATGGTTAATATGCCAAACGAGAAAGATCAAATCAACATGATTATCAATAATTTGCTTCCAGTATATAATAGTAGGTTGTTATCATCGCCTATTAGTTCCTTTGGAGAATTATGTGATTGTGGAACTAGGATAGAGGATGCCATCAATAATGGACAATTGGAGAAGGGTGAGAGCAAACCTCCAATCAAGAAGACATATGGAGGAGGGGCAACCACCTCTAAAGCACCAAATCCCGTGAATGTAAGTGCCATCATACCTCAACAAACTTTAGCCTACCCAAGCTTCACAAAGAAAGCCTGCTGAGAATCTTCCGACCTAGGGATGACCTTTGCCTAAGCATATGAGAATTTGTCTTCCAAAGGATTCATCAAGCCTTTAGATCCCACACCCATGCCTAACCCTGTACCTCCCACTTGGAACCCCAATAAATATTGCCACTTCCACCAAAAACCTAGCCATAAGACCGACAATTTCTTCCTCCTCAAACACGAGATACAAGACCTCATAGACAATGGAACTCTCCCAAATCCCAACATTATCACTAAGCCTAGTATTAGGAAGAACCCTTTGCCAGATTATCGTTAAGCTCCTCCTTCATATCAGAATTGGGTGCCAATTGATGAGATTGAATAGGATTGTTCAAAGTTGATAGAGACTGTAGAAGTCAATGCCGTGGAAGTCCAAGGAATATGGGATGAAGAAGATGAGGTTTTGAAGAATATGGTGGCTGTTTGGGGGATACTTCCCAAATGGATAACCGAGATGAAGAGAAGATTCATAGAGGACAATGTGGCAAACATTACAAAGAGTGGAAAGCACTACAAACCGTCCTTCCTAGAAAAGGACCATCTTGGTAGGGACGTAGGTGAAGGATCCAAGCCTATAGAACCTAAAGGAAAAGAAGAAAAGGAGGAAGAAGATAGGATTTTAACTCAATTGAAGAAGAATCAAGCTCATGTATCAGTATGGGGTTTTCTTATGGCTTTTCACAAGCATCGTAATGCTCTCTTGGATGCTTTGAATGGGAAAGAGGTGTTTATAGAAACTACACCACGAGAAGTGCTCTCTCATGGGAGTTGAGGCTCCATCTCACCCTTTACTTGCCTTTTCCAATGAAGATCTTCCTCTCGAAGAAGCCATTCACACTAGACCTTTGCAAATCACCATTGAGTGTATAGGTGCTGATATTGCAAGAATGTATTGACCTCTTGTGATAAATTCACCAATTGATTTAGCCAAGTTAATTAATTAATTCAATTAACATGCAAAACGCATGGTAGCACAAACAAATCACCAATTAACTAAATGCAGCGGAAATTAAATTGACACAGTGATTTCTTTACGAATGGGGAAAACCTAAACGGCAAAAACCCCATCGGGTGATTTTAAGGTCACCACTCTCGAGAATCCACTATTATCAAAACAAGCGGTTGCAAGTAAAGGAATCCCAATACCTTATACCAACCTATAGTTGAACCCTTACCCCAATACCTAATTGGACTTGTTCTGTAGTGACAATCTCTCATATTCAACACACGGCTCCCAATACGCGACTTAATCACCAACTTGAGAAAGATGTTGGCTGCAAAGTTCTTCAGTTCATCACCCGATGAAGATCACGAAGCTCCTTGGTCACAAAACCCTACGGTGTACAAACACAACAGCTTCTTCAAGAGAAAGACGAACTAGGGTAAAATCTGTCTCCGGTCACAATTTGCATGAACAAAACTTTGCTTCACACTTGCGCAACCTTTCACGGCCCTTAAAATAATCCTTATATATGTTTAGGGTTGTGAGAAAAGAAAGCCCAAACATATACACACGGATTGGATGAAAATCAGTGTTAGGACATATGTGTTTCACTTGTTAAGAACATATGTCATTCTTTTATGTAATTGGCTAATCCTTTGACAAAACGCACTTTACTTGTATTTGGGTAGATCTAGGATGTGTTTAATACTTCAAGAAACATGTTGTTCAAGTCTAGTATTAAAGCCATGAAGATTGGACCAAGAAACAAGTAAAGAAAAGTTGTTCACTAAAACTGGACAGATAGCTCGACACCTGTGGACAGATAGCTCAACAGCTGCTCGACACCTCTCGACAGCTAGGCTATCTATCGAGCTCCTTAGTTAATTGTTCTCGCAATCTCGACACCTCTCGATAGCTGGTGGATCGATCGAGAAAGCTCCTGTCTCCTCGACAGCTCCTCGATAGCTTCTCAATAACTGTATCTGTAGAAGTTTAAATCTCGACACCTTCTCAACACCTCATGATCAATCGAGGTTACGGGAATTTAGATCTTCAGATCTGATTTTCGGCCCATGCTGACATGTATGGGTAGGGTTTCTTTTCTCACAACCCTAGACCTATATAAAGCTTATTTTAGAGGCCGTTACAGAAGAAAATACAAAGATAACATATGCAAAAGGTGACCGATGCCTTATTCTCTCTGAAAGAAGCTACTGCGTCTTTGCGCCTTAGGGTTTTGTAACCAAGTGCTTCTTGATCTTCATTGTTGATAAAGTGAAGAACTTTGAAGCCAGCATATTCTTCTAGTTGGTGATTGAAGTCGCTTACTGGGATCTGCGCAATTGGTTAGTCCCGTACTGGGATTCGTGCATCAAAAGGGTGGCGTTCATATATTGAAGAGTTCAGAGGTTCTGAAACGGTAGAAGGTTTCTGTTGTGAGTTCATCTACGAGGATTATAGAGTCTAGGGACAAAGGTTTTGTACTAGATCTGAAACTCCTTTTCATTATAATGGATTGCTTTTCAGGAAGGTTTCCCCCCAGGTTTTTTACTGTGAAACTAGTTTGTTTCATTGGTTTTCCTAGGTCATCATATCTTGTCTTATTTACTTTTCTGCTGCATTCATTATTGACATGATATTGATGTTTGTTTATTTTAACAAGATTTATTCATAATAAACCTAATTAACAACTTGGGTTTAAAACTTGTTAATTATATCAACCGGGGTCTAAATTTCCCAACAAGTGGTATCAGAGCGGGTACATTCTGATTGGATTAATTTCTTGAGTGTGATCCTTGACCCCTATTGTCATGGAATCTCTTGATTGTTTTGATTTGCATGATCTTGTGTTGAATGATGATGATGATATTCAAGATGCCCATTGCAAGCTTTATAATGTTTGTATGAAATCTCTTGAATGTTCTACAAAATTAAAAGCTAAATTTAAAAAGGTAAAGCTTGAAAAAGATGATTTGATTGCGAAATTGGATGAAGCCAATAATTTGAATGAGAATTTTAAAAGTCAAATTTCATCTCAAGTGGACAAAATTAAGAGTTTGGAAGAGCAACTAGTTGAATTTAAAACTGAAGTTGAAAAATTAACTAGTGCTAAACTTGTCGTTGAGCCTAACTCAAAAGAAAAAGATTTTTATATTCCCCCATTTAAAAGGAATAATGAAGAGTTGAAGGCTAATATTGCTAGGTTAGACAAAGGTAAACAATCTGATGTTAATGCTGAAATTTCTAAACCTATGTTTAAAACTCCTCCTAGGTTGAATGAAAAATCTTAATTTGTCCCCATTTGTCATCATTGTCATATTGTTGGTCATATTAGGCCAAATTGTCCTAAGTTGAGGTTTCTATCTACCTCTAAGGTTAGACCTCCTTCAAGGAAGCCAAGTAGTCCTAAAACTGCTCATGTTTGTCACCATTATGGTGTTTCTAGACACATTCGTCCTAATTGCTTTAAGTTGTAGCCTCATAAGCAATTGTCCAAACGGTTACAGGTTTCCTCTCAAGGACCTACACCTTTGTTTGGAAAGTTATTAAAAGCTTTGAGCTTTTTAACTCAATTTCAGGAGAATTTTAATTCTTTTATGTCCTTTAGTAGACATACTATGACACGTGCCTTTTCATCTTCACGGCCAAAGACTCGTGCTGTGTGGGTGAGAAAGGAGCCTAAGACTTAATTGTCTTTTCTGTCTGTCCAATGCTTTAATTCTTTTTATCTAAAGTAGGACTCTCTTTGCTTGATTTCTTATCTGTTTTTGGAATCATGCTTTCATGCATCTGCATCTTTCTTTCATGCTTTCATGTTGTTTGTTTGGTTGTTTAGTTTTTATTTTGTTTTGTTTTCAAAATATAAATAAAAAGGAAAAATCAGAAAAATACAAAAACAATGTGTTTTGTGTATATTGGTACTTGTGTACCTTGGATGGCCATTGAAATAAAGTTTTCTAAACTTTGTATCTCTTGTAGTTTAGATGAGCATCTCTATGCATAACTAAGCAAGTGAGATTTGTGGCTCTTGTCTGTGATGAGTAAGATTAAGTTATCTCTTATACTTAATACTTGTATCACTCTTTTTGACGGGTAGGACTAGAAAATTCTAAGAGAAAGGCATAAATAACCATCTCACCACTGGTGCTCGCCAATCATATATATGACACCTGTATGCTTCTGCATAGCAAAAGTGCAGT
Organism: Notholithocarpus densiflorus; assembly: GCA_030021035.2. Lineage (NCBI taxonomy): Eukaryota > Viridiplantae > Streptophyta > Magnoliopsida > Fagales > Fagaceae > Notholithocarpus > Notholithocarpus densiflorus. The sequence goes on from JARYZH020000011.1 coordinate 6,720,131, forward strand.
GTCAATGACATTTGTGTGCTTTAGCATAGCAAAATTGGAATGTCAAATGCTTAACATAATTGGGTATTTCTTTTCTATCGCTTATATGCCTATGCATGATTTGCTTAAAAAAAAAAAATGCAAAGAAAATAAAAAGCAAAAAGATCAAAAATGCTTTTAAATATGATTGCAAGCGTGTATTCTAGAAGATGTGGGAGTTATAGGATGTACCTCGAAGGTGATAGTCCCTATCAAGCAGTTATGATTGTGTGTGAGTTAAAGTGATTTTCTCATATCTCAAATCGTCATAACATGTATACACTTATGCAATCTTGAAATGTTTTTCACACACAACACGCAATATTCTTTGCTACTCTTGATACATGTGCAGGTACAATGTGATTTGGCCATCATAAGGTTTTACATGTGTTAATGTATGCTCACTAAACTGTCTTGACTTGTTTTTGAAATATAAAATTGGTTAGACTTGTTTAGTGTGTGTGTGTTTTGGGATCTATGTGCATAACTTTTTTCTTGTTGAGAGATTTGTTTTTCACATGTTTTGCATCTTTCTATTATCTTGTCATCCATAGCATCTTGTTTCATTACATTCATGCATTTATATGGATTTCTTTGTACCCCCTTGATCATCTTTATGTCTCTCGGGTGAAGCTTTCTAGCTTCTTGTACCCTTTGTCAATCATGACAAAAAGGGGGAGAAATTGTGGAGAATATGTGGTTTCTTTTTAAGATTCTACATGTTAGGGGGAGAAATACATTCCTTTGTAAGGGGGAGATGTGTTTCATCTTGTTAGGGGGAGTGCTTACCTTCTTCTTCTTGTAAACTTGTCTTGTGACCATGTTTACATACATTGTGCATATCTTTGATATATGATGTATGTCTTCTTCACCTACCATTACATGTGTTGTTTCTTTTCTTTCTTTATACACATGTTTCTTATACTAGTTTCTTTCTTGTATGCAATCTATTATTTCTGTTTCATACTAAGATGCCTTGATGAGTTTTGTTTAAAGTGTTTTAGAAATACAGGTTGTCAAAATCTACTTGCCATAAACTCTCTTCTTGCAAAGTTTTTCAAGAGTTTGTGTTAGGATAGATTTTATTGTATTCAACAAGTGAATATGAGTTGAGTGATTTATGACTTCTCTCATGTGTTCATTTGTTTGTTGTGGTTTTGTCACAGATTGCCAAATGGGGAGATTGTTAGGACATATGTGTTTCACTTGTTAAGAACATATGTCATTCTTTTATGTAATTGGCTAATCCTTTGACAAAACGCACTTTACTTGTATTTGGGTAGATCTAGGATGTGTTTAATACTTCAAGAAACATGTTGTTCAAGTCTAGTATTAAAGCCATGAAGATTGGACCAAGAAACAAGTAAAGAAAAGTTGTTCACTAAAGCTGGACAGATAGCTCGACACTTGTGGATAGATAGCTCGACAGCTGCTCGACACCTCTCGACAGCTAGGCTATCTATTGAGCTCCTCAGTTGATTGTTCTCGCAATCTCGACACCTCTCGATAGCTGGTGGATCGATCGAGAAAGCTCATGTCTCCTCGACAGCTCCTCGATAGCTTTTCAATAGCTGTATCTGTAGAAGTTTAAATCTCGACACCTCCCAATCGATCGAGGTTACAGGAATTTAGATCTTCAGATCTGATTTTTGGCCCATGCTGACATGTATGTGTAGGGTTTCTTTTCTCACAACTCTAGACCTATATAAGGCTTATTTTAGAGGCCGTTACAAAAGAGAATACAAGGAGAACATATGCAAAAGGTGACCGATGCCTTATTCTCTCTGAAAGAAGCTATTGCGTCTTTGCGCCTTAGGGTTTTGTAACCAAGTGCTTTTTGATCTTCATTGTTTATGAAGTGAAGAACTTTGTAGTTAACATATTCTTCTAGTTGGTGATTGAAGTCGCGTACTGGGATCCGTGTAATTAGTTAGTCACGTACTGGGATTCGTGCATCAAAAGGGTGGTGTTCATATATTGAAGAGTTTAGAGGGTCTGAAGCAGTAGAAGGTTTCTGCTGTGAGTTCATCTACGGGGATTGTAGAGTCTAGTGACAAAAGTTTTGTACTAGATCTAAAACTCCTTTTCATTATAGTGGATTGCTTTACGGGAAGGTTTCTCCTCAGGTTTTTTACTGTGAAACTAGTTTGTTTCATTGGTTTTCTTGGGTCATCATATCTTGTCTTATTTACTTTTCCGCTACATTCATTATTGACATGATATTGATGTTTGTTTGTTTTAACAAGATTTATTCATAATAAACCTAATTAACAACTTGGGTTTAAAACTTGTTAACTCTATCAACCGGGGTCTAAATTTCCCATCAATCAACTCTGAAAAACTGAATTCCATAAACCTCGACAGATAGGGTATCTATCGAGCTAGTTGTCGAGCATCGGGCTTCAGCAGCTTTTAAACCTCGATAGATACTAGCTGTCGAGCTTTAAAATCCAGCACTTCTTCACTTGTTTCTTGGACAGATTTGCATGGCTTTAACACTAGAACTTGAAACTTGTTCTTTGAAGCATTAAACACATCCTAGATCTACCCAATTACAAGTAAAGTGCGTTTTGTCAAAGGATTAGCCAATTCTAAATTGACATATGTTCCTAAATTCAAATCACATATGTCCTAACAGGTGCCAAAGTTCCAGTGGTGCTTATTGATAATGGATTCGCATTGAATGTATGCCCTCTTAGGACCGTTCTCACTATTAGCCTAGATATTGAGACTATCATCCCCTCTCCTTTGACTGTTATGGCATATGATAACACTTCAAGGAAAGTTATAGGAGCCTTCAAAGCTCCTTGCAAGACTGGCCCATTGGAAACAATTATGGAGTTCCACGTCATAAATATCACTCCCAATTATAACCTTCTCTTAGGAAGGGCATGGCTTCACCCTATTGGAGCCATCCTCTCTTCTCTACACCAAAAGATGAAGATCTATGGACGGGAGGAATCGTTGTGGTGCTCGGTGATGGTGAGATCCTAGCACTGGTTTGTGGACTTAAGGAAGGAGGAAGTGAGTTCCAAATGAGTGGCTTTGAGTTTATGAACATGGCTAATTATGGATTGAAGGATGAAAGGTATACTTTGGATTTGGTCCCATATTGTAGTCATGAGGTGATTACAATGATGAAGAGCATAGGATATATACCTGGTATGGGTTTTGGAAAGGGAGGAAAAGGGGTGGCTGAATTCTCCAATTTCAAAACTCAACTGACTAAGGAAAATTTGGGATTCTTTGAAGGCTGTGACGGAATCAAGAAAAACCTTGGTACCCTCAATGGAAACTTTGTGAAGGAAGGAGGAGACTTTCCTTTTTGTGGCTTTCTCGAGCTTTGGGTAGGCAAAGATGGGAAAGTGTATCTGGGATGGGAGATGTTCTTCAATGAGAAGCTCATTTTCAAGGAGAAGCCTACTGTGGTGATCAAGCAGATTCCAAAAGAAGTCAATTGGGTGGACTACATGGATGCTGAAGTAATGGAAACTATGCTGAAGATGGAGGGGGATGTGTTTGCCATCGCCATCGAGGAGCCGAACGATCCTTTTACCTTCATCATGCCTGCTGTAGAGCAACTTACTAATTGGACTTGGGTTGGGTTTTATAAGAGTGGGGAAAAGAAATTATGTAATGCAAGTCCTGATGTACTTTTCAATATTTTCAAAATGATGAATTCTGATTTGGCTTATTTTGATATGTCCCACAATATTGAAATTTTGCACTTAAATGATTCAAATGAATTTGAAAATGAAATTAATAAACAATTGGAAAAGAAAATTGAACCTATGGAACCAACTTTTGAAACTCTTAATCCACATTTAATTAAAATTGGTTCAACCCTAAATGAAGAAGAAAGAAAAGATCTCAAGGATCTCCTCACAGAATTCCAAGAAGTGTTTGCATGATCCTATTAAGATATGCCCAGAATTGATCCCAAGATAGCCCAACATCACATTGATACCCATGCCCACATGGTACCCGTTAAGCAAAAGTTGAGGCGCATGAGAACCGAATGGTGCCTAAAGATCAAAGAAGAGGTCACGAAACAGTTGTAAGTAGGGTTCATTAAGCCCGTGCACCAGGCCAAATGGATAGCAAATATTGTGCCCTTACCTAAGAAGGATGGAAAGGTAAGGATTGTGTGGATTTTAGGGACTTGAATAAGGCTTGCCCAAAAGATAATTTCCCCTTCCCCACATAGATGACTTAGTGAATAACACGGCTGGTAGTGCCTTGATGTCTTTCATGGATGGTTTCTCGGGGTATAACCAAATCAAGATGGCTTCTAAGGATATGACTAAAACCACTTTCACCAGGGAATAGGGGATTTATTGCTACACAGTAATGCCATTTGGGCTCAAGAATGCAGGTGCAACTTACCAAAGAATGGCCACAGCCTTGTTACATGATATGATGCATAATGAGGTTAAGGTATACGTTGATGACATGATTGTAAAATCCAAGGGTAGAGAGGGTGTTAGGACATATGTGGAACTTGTTAAAGGCATATGTTATGTAAATTGGCTAATCCTTTGACAAAACGCACTTTACTTGTAATTAGGTAGATCTAGGATGTGTTTAGTACTTCAAGGAACAAGAGTTCAATTTTAGTATTGAAGCCATGAAAATCTGTCCAAGAAACTAGTGAAGAAGTGCTGTTCATTAAAGCTCGACAGATCATATCTATCGAGGTTTAATGCTGATGCTTGACAGCAGCTCGACAAAAGCTGTATCTATCGAGAATTACGAAATTCAGATTTCCAGATCTGATTTCATGCATATCCATGTGTATTTGTGTAGGGTTTCTTTTCTCACAACCCTAGACATATATATATAAATATATATATATATATTTTAAGGGCCGTCAAATGTGATGCAAGGTGATGCAAAGTCATTGTGCATGCAAATTGTGACCGGAGATAGAATTTGCCATAATTCATCATATTCTCTCTAGAAGCTACTGCGTCTTTGCGCCAAGGGTTTTATGACCAAAGAGCTTCCTGATCTTCATTATTAGATGGACTGAAGAACTTTGCAGCCAACATCTTCCTCAAGTTGGTGTGTTAGTCATGTACTAGGATCCATGCATCATTGGTTAGTCATGTACTGGGATTCGTGCATTGAAATAAGAGATTTCTACTACATTACAAGTCCAATTGGGTATTAGGGTAAGGGTTCAACTGTAGGTTGGTATTAGGTACTAGAATTCCTTTTACTTGTAACCGCTTGTTTTGATAATAGTGGATTCTCGGGAGTGGTGACCTTAAATTCACCCGGTGGGGTTTTACCTCGGTGGTTTTCCCCATTCGTAAACAAGTCACCAGTGTCAAATTTATTTTTCGCTGCATTTAACTTAGTTTGTGCTACCATGCTTATTGCATGTAATTGAATCTAATCAATTTCACTTGGCTAATTAATTTGATTAAGTTACCAAAGGGGTCAATACATTCTTGGCCTATTAGAGGGTCACATCGTTAACTTGAGAAAGTTCTTTGAAAGGATCAAGGAGTATAGTTTGAGATTGAACCCACAAAAATGCACCTTTGGAACCGCAGGGAAGTTATTAGGCTTTTTGGTAAGTGATAAAGGGATAGAAGTTGACCCATCAAAGATTAAAGCCATATTAGAGATGCCTCCATCCAAGAATGAAAAGGAGATAAGAGGATTCCTAGGTTGACTACACTATATTAGTCGATTCATTGCCAAGCTCACTTCTATTTGTGAGCCCATCTTCAAACTCCTAAGGAAGAATGAACCCCACACATGGAATGATGAATGTTAGAAAGCCTTTGAACATATTAAATAGTATCTCCTCCATCCACCTATCCTAGTACCTTCATAACAAGGAAAGCCTTTACTACTATACCTCTCTATCATAAGAGATGAAGTTGGAAGCATGCTTGCACAAGAAGACGATGATAAGAATGAAAGGGCAGTGTACTATTTGAGCAAAAGATTCCATGATTAGGAGATTAGGTACACCCCCATAGAAAAGTCATGCTTTGCACTCGCGTGGGCCATACAAAAGTTGAGACACATTATCCTATTGTTCTAGATATGGGTGGTAGCCAAAATGGATCCCTTGAAGTACCTATTTGAGAAACCAACTTTGAGTGGAAGACTGTCAAGATAGTTGATTCTATTAGCAGAATTCGATTTGAAGTATGTGGTAAGGAAGACTATCAGAGGGAGCGCCGTGTTTGATTTTTATGTCGAGAATCCTATAGAGGGAGAGGATGGAAAAAAGAACTTCCATGATAAGGACATCTTGGATATTAAGCTAGGGACATGGAAAATATATTTCGATGGAGCTGTGAACCAATATGGGAATGGATTAGGAATACTTTTGATCACCCCCGATGGATCCCATGTGCCTTGTGCTGTCAAATTGAACTTTGAGGCAACTAATAACATGGCAGAGAATGAAGCTTGTATCGCTGGAATGAAACCTCTCCGAGAGTTAGGGGTAAAAGAGGCAGAAGTGTTTGGAGATTTGACCTTGGTTACAACTTAAGCCCAGAAGTTATGGAAGGTAAAGGAAGAACATTTGAAACCTTATCAGCAGTGTCTAGAGGATTTGACCAAAACTTTTGACAAAATTGAGTACACGTTCATCCCTAGAGCTCAAAATCATTACTTTGGCATACATGAATGAAATACCTGAGGGACTATGGACACGACCTTTAGAGATTGAATAGAGTTATGAGTTAGTTATGAAGGAAATTCACCAAGGGATTTGTGGTCCTCATATGAATTGGAGGATGTTAGCCAGGAAGATTTTAAGGATAGCGTACTATTGGAGCGCGCTAGAAACCGATTGTGTGAACTTCGTGAAGAGTTGCCATGATTGCCAAACACATGCAAACTTGAACCACGTATCGCCTAGTGAATTGTATAGCATAACCTCTCATTGGCCTTTTTCACTATGGGGCATAGATGTGATTGGAAGAATAGCCCCTAAGGCCTCAATTGGACACGAGTACATCCTAGTGGCAATCGATTACTTCACCAAGTTAGTGGAAGCGGCCTCCTACTCCATGTTGAAAGCCGAGCATGTGGCTCGATTCATAGAGAATAACATCATCTGCCGATATGGGGTACCCCAAGAGATCATTTTGGATAATGGCTCCCACTTCGAGGGGGAGGTTCGAAGGATTATGGAGTTGTATAACATTAAGCATCACAAGTCTTCACCATACCAACCACAAACTAATGGGGTTGTAGAAGAAGCCAATAAGAACATCAAGAACATCCTAGCCAACATGGTAGTGACATACAAGGATTGGGCCGAGAAACTTCCATTTGCTTTTTGGGGTTACAGAACTTCTATCCGTGCATCAACTAGGGCAACACCTTACTCTTTGGTTTATGGGAGTGAAGCAGTGCTTCCAATTGAGGTGGAAATACAATATTTGAGAGTACTATTGGAAACCAAGGTCTTAGAAGGAGACTAGATGAAGGCAAGATATGAGCAATTGGCTTTAGTAAGTGAGAAGAGAGCTAGAGCACAGTACCGTGTACAAGGATACTAAAAGAGGATTGCTAGAGCATTCAACAAAAAGGTGAAACCTAGGAACCTTAAAAAAGGGGACTTGGTCCTAAAAGTGCTTAGGGATGAAATTTTTTATCCAAGGGGAAAGATGAAGCCAAGATGGTCTAGTCCTTTTATTATTAAGAAGATCATGTCAAGGTAGCTACAAGGATTACAAATTTGGATGGGGAAGAGATGCTTCGCCTAATCAGCATGGATAGACTCTGGAAATACAATGTTTGAAAAAGAAAAAGAAAAGAAAAAAAGCCTGCTTGGTTGAAAACCTAAAAGGGCGGCCTAGGCAAAAGTTAAGGCAAAAAAAAAAAAAAAAAAAAAAAAACCTTTGCTAGGTTGAAAACACGGAAGGGCGATCTAGGCAAAAGATAGGGGAAAGACCATGGTCATGGCGAAAATTCCTTCAAGGATGCCATGGGCAAAAATTATATGGCATGGAAAAAAGAAAAGAAAAAGAAAAAGAAAGAAAATAAAGACAATAAGCAAAGATATTAAATGAATGACTCTCTTATTGCTCAAATTAAAAGATGATAAATTGTTTCCATAAGGGATTTGGAATATTCCAATCCTTTATTAAATTCAAAAGAAAAGACATGAGAATCATAAAGTGCAAAAAAGTAAATTTGGGTCACATCAAGATAATCATTCAGCCCTCTTCCTTTTGCTGGACTTCTTATAATTTTTCTCATCTATAAGGACCTACTTCATGTCATCTTGTAGCCACTTCTTGTACCCCAAAGTTGGATGAAGGAATTGAGGAGGATGAATGTCCCTAGTCACCCTTCGTTGTGGCCAAGCCTCACGGATCCTTCTCAGAGTCGTATCAGTGAACTCCAAGGTATGGAAAGAGCCATCATCATTAGGAGCCCTTTGCGACATGTGGAGTAGTAAGAGCAGTAGCGAAGTCCCACCAAAGGAACACAGTTGTCCTTAAGGCTACGGTGAGCCATGCTAGAGATGTGCCACCACTCCACCACCCATTGGATGTCTGTAGCATCGATACGCTCCATAAGCTCAGTAAACTCTTCAAAGCTCATCTTAGCACACTTGGGCCTACGGTCACGATAATGCTTGGGTAGGTATTGACTAAGGGGAACAACAGGGGTTGAAGGAAACAGAGCCTCTCAGACAGCCATATTTATAAAATGAGGGAAAGAAGAGAAAGAAAGGAAAAAAAGAGAGCATGAGTAAAAATATATATATATATAAAGAAAAAAAATAATAAAAAAAAAAAGATGGAAAAAGACGATATAAGGTGCCTCAAAGGGTTGAAAACCAAAAGGAGACCCATGCAAAAATTAGAGGAATCCCGCTAGGTTGGAAGCCTAGGCAAAACTTAGGGATCATACCTGAAGGAAGAGAGGGCTCCCTGCAAAGAAGTTTGCTTCCTTCCTATGGAATGCATCCAAGCCATTGAGGGTTTCAGCTAAGATCATGCCCGCAAGGTTTCTATTCCTCAAATTAGCAACCACCAAGCACATCCTATGATCCACACAATAAGTCTTATGAACAAGAAGTATCTTGCAAGCATGTATAGGCAAAAGGCTTGAGGAACCAAGAGTGCGGTATCTCAGTCGTTGGGATATCTAACCGAGAGAAGTATGCAAAGATGAGACGAACATTCAACTTGCCAAAAACACACCATTGCTTTGCCTTTTCAAGAGGGACACCCAACAAAGCTTGAATCAAGGTGGGAAGATCACCACCCATGGTAGGAAAGACAAGGTCATTCACCGAAGGTTCACCCATGATTGCACTAAACTCCTTGAGAGTGGGGCATATCTCTACACCATTGAATTGGAAAACATGCTGAAAAAGGATCCAGTAATTGGCAACAGCACAAAAAAGAGGTTCATCCACCTTGATATGATGGTATGGAAAAATGCAAGAGAGACCATAAAGAATGATAGCCTCTTTGAACTAGGGCCAAGCTTCCTAATCCAAGTCGAGACTTCAAAGGGGGAAAATTTTGAAACTGGGAAACCTTAAAGGACTGTTTTCTAGGAACAAAATACGTTTGGTGAGGTTTGGGAGTCCCCAACAGCTATTTTATACTAAGTTGGGGCGGCTAGGGTTTTTCTGACCCGCGGCATACGTATGCATAGTCAAACCTGCGTACACAGGGTCAAGGCTGTGTACACAGGTTCCTTTACACGCACGCACAGTGAGAGGCAGAACCCTAGTTTTCTTTGTTTTGAGTATGCTTTTCTTCCACATGCTTCTCCTATGGATCCTATGGCCTGGACTGTTCAAGACACAACTTAAGCTCAGATTTTCAAGCATCAAAGATAAGAAAAGCATAGAATTGCGCATCCATTCATATAAGTTGTAAATTAAGTACCTATCGCAAATAAAAAGCATGAATGTAAAAGGTGTTCTTAAAATACAACCCAATGTCTCAAATCAAATCCAAAGTGCAAAAATGTGTACTAAAAGGAAAAAATGATAATAAAAGCAACAAAAGAAAAAGAAAAGAAATATGCTATGCTATGTTGTGTGCTGTGTGTTTGTCTATCTGCCATGCAGGGATAAGCGAAAACGCCTCTTCCTTGGTTGGTGACTAGGGGTCGGCTTCGAGTCCTCACCACCATCACCATTATCAAGATACACCAGTCTTTCAAGGCTGTACAAATCCATCGAATACTGAGTCACCTCCAAGTTGAGGTTCCCAGCCAGCCAAACCAACTCCTCATGCTCCTAGATAGTGGGCTGGAATTTAAAGGAAAACATATTAGAATAAGTAGTTGAAAGATACAAGAGAGAAAGAAACAAAGAAGAAAAAAAAAGAAAGAGAACTCACCGCCCGTGTGTCATCTAGAAAGGGATAACCCATGACATTTATGTTGCGGGGCACAGGACGCTCCCTAGCAAAGTCATCAGGGCTGTAAAAATAGACCGTTAAAGGCACATGAGGAGGGTCACCTCGACAGTAAGGAAGATCATAAGGCGAGTACGGTTATAGAGAGTGGGGTAAGCATGAACTAAGGTGGATCCATAGGCACCTGTGGGGCATCCTCGCCCACCAGTTGGCAGCATACTTATTTCACCAAATAAAGCACCCTCAGGCCCGCACCTTCTAAAGGTTGGGTGGTCTCGGAGGCAGTGATAGTAGATACCTCCAAATCAGGAGGAACGCTGGCCCACGGGTTCCAGTTGATCTATAAAAATACATGAGTTTAAAAAGAAAGCATAAGAGGATTGTGAAAAACACAATGAAAGGCATTGAATCTCAAACTCACATCATCAAAAGACAACCCCTCAAGGTGGACCCTCACTGCAAGAGAATTTCTAAGGCTTAGGTTTAGCCTTGGAATGATAAGACCATATCGAACAACCCAGCGCTAAAAAAGAAAAGAAAGGGGAGGCATGAATACGGTTTGCAAGAATTACAGTGTACAAGTGAATACAATTTACAAGAATATAGTGTACAAGTGAATACAGTTTACAAGATGACAGTTTGCAAGGCAAAAAGAGAGTATGAATATAGTTTGCAAGAACATGTTTTCTTTAGCATGTACAAGAGCTACAAAGGAAAAGAGAAAGAAACTAACCTCTAGAAGCTTCCAAGGCCCCACCAGCTGGCACAAGATCCTTTGACTGAGTGTATCCAGGCACAAGTACAGATAGGCAAGACATGCCTACCCCCAGTTAGCTCCTCCAGCGTCCCTGAAGTCACGGAAGAGGGCTAACCACATTAATGATACTGTTTGCCCACCATTGGCAAAGAGATACGCCCCTAGAATGTGCGACAAGAATGCCCTAGCCATCCAGGCACAGTCCATAGCCATCTCATGTGGAAGAGTCCAGTAATCTGTCTCAAGGTCGAAGTAGCAGATCTTGTCTGTGGAAATCCTCCTCTCGAGCAAGTCGATCACCAACCGAGTGCCCGACTCCCCCTCCAAGTTTATGATAGCACCATCACATCTGAGGCCAATAATGCGGTGAAAATCACGAGGAGTCACAGTCATCTCCCTCTCAGTAATATGGAAGGTGTGGGTAGTGTCCCATCACCTCTCGGCAAGGCATTGCACCAAGATGATGCTCGCTTACCTCTTTGGTAGAAGACGGATGATGGGCTCAAAGCCCATGGCACGAATGTGAGCCTTCGTCGCCTCAACAAGTTCCCCATACCACTCAGCCACCTTGTTAGTACTGCCCCTACCATAATACGGGGACATATCTAGCAAAAAGGAGTATGGTGATGTTAGATTCACAATTTGGATCAAGGAACAAGGAAAAAAGTTTTAGATTTCCAAGGAAGCATAAAATGGTGTTAGAATCACATTTCAGATGCGTAAATGATGAAAGGAAGTGTTAAATTTGCAATTGGATGAGAAACAGATGAAAAAAGAGCTCAATTGTTAAAACAAGGTTATTACCTAGCGGTGTGTGTGCGTGAGCCTAAGCTTGCATACGCAGACACTAAGCACGCGTATGCAGGCTAAAGCCCACGTACACAGACTCTCAAGAACAAGCCCACGTATGCAGGAAGAGAGGCTGTGTACGCATGAATATGGGCCACCTGTGTAGGCTCGAGCCCTTGTATCCAAGAACCAACGTAGAGAGGTGTTCTTCGATAATTTCAAGCATATCTCAACCAAAATCCATCCTAAACATGTTCCTACCCCTCCTAAGGTGTCAGGTTTTCATCTAAATCCATCTCACAACAAAACCCAAGCATTTACAAGTCCAAAAACATATTAAAACGGAAGATCAAAGAAAAACTCGAAAATGAGAAAAAATGGAAAACTAACCAATCTGGTTCAGGCACTTGCAGAAAGATGATCCTCTGGCCAGTATGTCAATGAAGGAGGTTCCAGCAGCCTCACTGCCCCACTTCAACGGGTGAGATTGCGTCACTTGAAAGCATGTAGGAGGTTTTCTTGGACTTAGGTGCCATGGAAAAGATGGGGAAGTTTTGGGAGGGAGAGAGTTTCTAAGAGAATGTGAGAGAGAAGAATTAGATTGTGAGGTAGAGAGAAAGGACAAAAGCTTTTGTAGAGGGAAAAAAGAAGTTGAAGAGTTAGAAAGAATATGAAGAGGTGAGGAAGATGAAGAGAAGGAAAAAAAATGGTTGGTAACCATTGAGGAAATATGAAGAGGCGGGAACACACTTGGTGACTAAACTACATGTAGTTTAGTCCACCACTAAACTACGTGTAGTTTACCAAAAAACATCCCTCAATGGACCATAAATCACCAAGAGAACTCCCTCGAGAGTTCAAGTTTTCAAACAAATCCCCAGTAAGGTACAATATCTTGAAGGGACTCCTCCGTGAGTCTATGGCACAATGGCAGCCCCCTCGTGAGTTGTGAAAAAGATAATCCCTACGGAGTTGATGAAGCCCCCTCGTGGGTAGAGTTAACACAAGTTCCCCAATGAGCAATGAAGAAAAAGAAAACCTTCCCTAGTGGGTCATACATCCTCAAAGACTTCCTCGTAGATCAGAATCACCAAGCTTCTCAGCAAGTTCTTTTTCCCCAATAAGAAGGCTCCTCCGAGGGTCAAAATAGACAGAACTCGTGCACATATCCCGAGGGAATTGAACATGTAGGCATAGTAGAAGAGGTAGAGATAGAGACAGAGACCAAGGTCACCTCGAGGCAAGAGCTTCACAAGAACAGGTAGAGATAGAGATGGAGAAGACAAAAGGCATAAGCCACCCGGAGGCAAGAGCCCTACATGGACACTATAGATATATATCCTTTTAAGCTCGTAAGAGCACCCTTGTTTGTTTGGTTGGTTGTTGGAGCTCGTAAGAGCACCTTTGTTTGTTTTTCTTTTTAAGTGACTCTAGGATAGTGAGTCACTCGCCTTTTGCTTGCTATTGGTAAAACAGGTTCTAGGATAGTGAACCTGTCATTGCTCATTTCCAGAGCAACAAAGGGGGGAATTCGGACATACGAATCCCACGAGACTCCATGGGGTCGCACCCCGCCCTATGTATGTGTATTGTGTGCTGTGTGCGTGGGTTAGGCCCGAGTCGTACATCGAAACAAAAATGTTTTGCCTCTTATTCTTTTGATTTCGTGAACGAAGCTCACAAATCGAAAGAGGGGCATCTATAGACACCACATTTTTTACCCCTTACAACTTGGGCCCCCGTTCTCTAATGATGCTGAAATTCTAAGACCCAAAGTTGGTTTAAGCCCAATCAGATTACAAATTAACTTGAGAGATGTTAAAATGGAAAATAAAATTTTTAATGAGCTAAAAATATATTTTTGGAAAATATAGGCCAAAAGAAACCCTAAGCCTGCGTATGCAGGCATGAACCTATGTATGCAGCCTAGAAGCCTGTGTACACAGACACGATTCTGCGCAAACTGGTAAGGTTTCAAGAGCTCTAGAAAGGCAAGTTTTATGTATTAAATACTAAGGTTTGGAACGAATTCCACATCGTTTGGGAGCTGTTCCAAACCCCCATTTTCACAATATAAATAGCCTTATATGGTACCTTTCAAAGACACAGAGAAATCCCACGGGAAAACACTAAGATTCACCAGAAATAGTGAATCAAAGAGGGATATTTTCACAAAACATCCTTAAGTCAATTTTATTTGATTAGGGCTTTTTTTGGCCTTGATCCTTGAATTTTAAGATTACTAATCTCATTCTTATTGGTTTGTGATAGATTTGACTAAGGGGAACGATAAAAAATAAAGCCTAGGAGCTTTTGCTTTGAGGAATTCTTTTTAAACTTTTATTTTATTTTATGCATTAAATTTTGTCTTTGCTTTGTTTCTTTGCTTGATTTATTCTTTATAATATGTTTGTTTAGGCTAGGTTTACGTTTTCCTAATGTTTTAAGCATGTTAGGTTGCAAGAAATTGTGTTTTGAATCTTGCTCTGTTTGTTGTGTTTTTAGGGTTTTTGGGCAGAAACCCACGTGTGCATGATCAAGGCTATGTACACTGGCTTGATTATGCGTATGCAGGGTTGTTCATGCATACGCATGAACCAACCCAAAAATCCTAATTTTTTTTTCTTCTATTTTTGCTTCTACTTTCACATGAATACCTCTGTTTTAGATCCTTTTCAATGTTTTCATGTTTTGAAGCTTCTGTTTCCCATGATTAATTAGATGTTTTCATTTCATATGTTAGAATTAGGGTTTGTTTTGTGTTGTCTTTATTTTGATGTTATGAACATGCATTCACATGTTCATACATAATGCCAGGTGCTGAGTTGCTGAAAGGTAAGTGAGGTAAGCCATGCATTTACATGAACGTGCACCTTTGAGTAGGGTTTTGTTTAATGATTTATGTGAATATGCTTGTTTAGATGATTTGTGCTTAATCGCATGTTTGTTTGGACCTCTTAATGCCCATGTCTCTACCTTGGATGGATATGATGATATAATGATAATAACATGCTAGGGTTTGTGATGATATGCCATGATTAGATGAATGTTAGGTTGTTTGCTAGATGTATGATAGGGTATGCCATGATTAGATGTATGATAGGTCTTGTTTGATTGCCATGATAGATGTATAGTTAGGGATGTTTGATGCCATATTAAGTGATTAGATGTATGCTAGTGTGTGTGTGAGTTAGATACAATATTGAATATGCCTTTAATAGGGTTAGGAAATAAGACACAATGAAGGGAAGCCAACCTTAGGGTTGGGCTGTTTTGAGTGCCTAACACCTTCTCAAGACCATACCTTCTGAATCCAAACCTCAAAGTTCAATTCACTTAAAGCCCTGAAAGCTAACGCCAATAGCTCGTTTTCAACAGCCAATGTCCGAAAATTATGATTTTATCAAAACAAAGGACTATCTACACACAAGTGTTGTGGGGTGCTTAACACCTTTCCCACATGTAACCACACTTCCGAACTCAAGAATCAAGATTTTTTACCCATCCACATTAGATTAGGAAAAATGATCTTTTTCTTAGCCTAGGATCGGTAATAAAATCAAATAGAGTCAGGTGACCAATCACACCTAGAAAAACCCAATGATTGGTGGCAACTTCACTTACCCTTGGTAATTTCCTTAAAATGGAATCATATTCCAATCACCATGATTGGTGGTCGAGTAGCCGCGAGGTATTAACACCCACGTTTAGGAAACTGAAATTTAGTTACCCATGATGAGCGATCAAAATATTACATATTTTTCTAAGTGTTTATACTCGTTCGTACCCTATTCCAGTATAGACGAGTATCTCGGATTGTTAAACGCCCATTCTCTATAGTTTCTGTAATTTCCCCTTTAGGGTTCGTCTTGGGTGTTGGTAAGTATAGACGATCCTTATGGACAAACTGGGCTTTGTACTTTACCATCAGTTGCCCCCTTGTCCATAAGTCGTCTTAACTATTGTCCATCATATTTTTGCACAAAATTTTTTTTATGACATTTTACTCGTGGTTCCTAATGATGTGTTGACAAGTTGTAGACGTGGCATCATAGATAATGTTAGATCTCTTAGGTGGAGATGATGACATGTGGTGAGGTATCGTCAGTTGAAGAGTCGAGACGCTTCGTTCTGAGTAATCATGACACGTGGCAAAGAATCATTGGCCAGGGAGCCAAGTCGCTTCGTTCTTCAGGTAGTCGTGACACGTGGCATTTTTTGATTAGCTTGCGTCGTTTCAGTGTCCCAGCTGGTCGCCTATAAATAGCTCAATACCTCTAATGCCCTCTTCATTTCTCTAAATTTTCTCTTTTGACATTTTTTGTCTCAACTCATCTTTTGCGCTTTGCCTAGGAGCTCTCTCTCTCTCTCGTCTTTAGTCATCTTCATCTAGATCCAAGTATCGTTTCCTCCTCGTTTGTAGGTTTTTCTCTTTTTTTTTTTCCTTTAAAATTGCTAAAATTGAAGTTTTGTCTTATAGTGATAGGGATAACATGGAAATAGACGAATATTATGACGAGAGTAATAATAGTAGTGATAGTAAGAGTAGTAGTGAAGACAAGTTGTCAGATGAGCAGTATCATTTTGGGACTCCTGGGATTCCTTTGGAGGTATTCCAGGAGGAAATGAAACTCAGAATGATGTCTAGCTAGACTAATGGCCCCTCTTCTATCCCTTCTTCCATTCTTGAATCCTCTCATTCTCTTCGTCTTTCTATTGATACCATATCTTCTTGTGCTCTAAAAATCTCGTCCACTCTAGATTCTGAAAAATTGTACAAAATTAGGGGCAAATACCAAATTCCTAACAATGTACATATTCGTCTTGCTGCTAAAGGGGAGTGGTGTTATACCCCTAACTCCTTTTGGGTTGGCTTTTATGAAGCCTATTTCTTAGGTGGCCTTAGGCAGCCTTTGAATGCTTTTACTAGAGAGCTTTTGTTTAGATTAGGCATTGCCCCCAACCAACTTAATCCTAATGGTTGGAGGATAATTGTGGCGATGCAAGTTTTGTGGAGAGAGGTACTTGAAGGAAATTGTCCTCTTATTGTAGATGAATTCCTTTATTGTTACAAGCCTTCTAAGATTAGTCAGTTTATACATTTTTATCAGTTTTATGCTAGGCACAATGGTTGTAGAATGATTAGATCCCTCTCCTCATCAAATAGAGAGTGGAAAAAGGAATTCTTTTTTGTTTTGGGTTTCTAGGCTGGTGACCCCATTGAGGTTGGTAGGGATTGGTTTCCCCCTAAAATTGGTGCTTGGGGTCGTCTTTGTCCTGAGGGTAGATGACTTTCCTTTATCTTACTTTGTGTTTCTTTTATTCGTCTAATCTACTTTTTCTTTTCAACTCTCACCCGTCTAAGTTTAAGTAATCGCCACCTAGACTGCATTTGATGAGCTCGTGCTTTTCCTGATTGGAGTTTCCGTTCATTGGTCACCCTTGATCACTTGGCTCTTTGGGGACTTGGACCAGAACCAGTAGAGAGAGCTCGTTCTTACGATATCATAACTTGCAGAAGTGAGCTTCTTTCTTCCCTTGTCTTTCACTTTATTTGGTATTGATTTGTCATTCCATTCATCATTCATTTCATGTTCTTTTTTTTTTTTAAAAGGAATGGCGACAATGATTAAGAATAAGGAAAACGAGATTGTTGACGGAGAGGACATTACTCGTCCAGCAAAGGCTACCCTAGTTGAGACTCGTCTAACTCGTACGAGTCCTAAACCTTTGCTTCCTAGTTCTTTGAGGAAAAGAAAAGTTGCTAAGGTTGTTGATAAATCAACTCTTCCCAGCTGTCGTAATCTTAAAAAACAAAAGACGAACCCGTCCAGCATGATCAAAGCTCTATTCATTGAAATTGACCCTTTGAACCCTGAAACTCCAACAGTCGATGCTGCCATTAGTCAAGACATTGGACCTTCCTCTCCTCCTACTGTTGAGCTTGTTATAAACGAGTCAATGACTTTTTTAAGGAGTGAGACTCTAGCTTGGCACAGGTTTAAGCAAGCAGTGAAAACTGAGAATGTGTTTGTTTGCTATAACATGTCAGTGAGGGAATTTGAATGTTCAACAATTCACGACCTTTTCACGGTACTTATATATATTCTTTGAATAAGTATACGTTAGTTCATGCTCTAACTGTTTATGTTTCAGGTTATGTCCAAATTTATGCAGCATCCATACAAGCCAAAGATTTGGATAAAGAAAAGAAAAGGTTGGACGTTTGAGTTCGTGAGCTGGAAGGAGATCTTAGACGGCACTTGATGGAGAAAATGAAGCTTGAGCATACGTCTAAGAATTTGTTGACGGAGGTGAAAAAGTTGAAGGAACTGGAAGAGGAGATGAAGATTGACATCGTCGAAAATGAGACTCGTCTTGACAATCTTCAGAGGACAAATAATGATTTATCCAAAACCAAGGACGAAATCATAGCTGAATTCAAAGCGTCTAGTGCTTTTTCAAAGATTATTGATGAGCACTATATTGCTGGTTTTGAAGACTTTTGCTAGGACGCTAAAGAGCATTTTCCTGGGGTTAATTTTAGCCCGATTGTACTTCGTTTAGCTGGTTAAAACTCCATCCTCATTAGTGGGTCAGACGATGTGAATGTGGAAGACGATGCAACCACTACTAGCAATGTTTTCTTCCAATTAGAAACTCCAGTTGTCAACAATGATGAAACCCAGTATTTTTTTTTTTTTTTTTTTAAATCGTCCTTGTAAATAGTTTATGGCATCTTGTTTTGGACCATGTTAACCCTTTTTAAATACATTTACTTCGTCCAGGGTTTCTTGGACGTAAGTTCAATACATTAACTGATAAGGGTTTTTAGATGGTGGTTGTCTACCCTTTTTTATTTATAAGCTAATTTCATTTATCATATACATGCCTATTTGTCTTTGATTTAGACTTATGTACATTTTCCTTGTGTTTGTGCGTCCATGATTTGGACAACTTTATTTAGGGATTTTAGATGGTCTTCGTCTTTAACCATCGTCTATTGTTGATACCGTATTTTGTTAGCCCTCAATTTGCGTGTCGGACCCTAAAAAACCCAAAAATATCATTTTCTCTCCATGGGGTCGTCAGAACATCCAGAATGATGTGGCGCAACTCATTCGGACACTAGAGCACCCAAAGTGCCTTTTTCAACTAAAATGACCAAAATGCCCTTGGTCAACCTAGGGTTGATCGAAGGTCAAACAAAGTCAAAATCCACAAAAAATAACACCTTTCATAGTTTTTCATCAAACCTGAGCTTCTCAGAGATTTTTAGCCACTTTGACCAAGTTTGACCTGAAGTTGACTCTAGTGGGCCCAAAAACCCTAATTTTGATTTGGTCATCGGAATGGGTTGAAACCAATGTCATTACGAACATTATCAAATTCTCATTCCAACAACTATTCATGGGTCAAAATCGGAGTTAGAACGGCCGAGATATCATGAAAACCGGGTTAACGTGATCCGAAATCAAAATCAGACTATTCTCATTTTCCTATGATGCACCGCTAACTTCCTAGATCCATAACTTTTGATCCGACCGTTGGATTTTTGAGTTCCATACCTTTTTAGAAACTAAAAAGTCAAGATATTTCTAAAGGTATCAAGATCAACCCGATTAGAGGCCTTTTGAGGCTGGCGGTCCTTGAAGGGCCGTCGCCTCGAAAAACGTGTCGGGTCTATAAATAGCCCCAGGCACCCATTAGACCTGGGGAAGGACAACTTTTCTAGGTTTTTTCTCTCTGCCTGGATGATTTCTGAGCTTTTCTCATCTCTTCCAAACACAAAAAACACACAAAAGACACATCAAAGCCTCTTGATTCTTCCTTCTTCACCAAAAATACAAGGTATTGTTCTTATACCTAATCTTCTTCTCCTTGGTTCTATACTTGGGATTTGGGGTTTAGGGGTGTGGATGTAGCTTTATTTAGCTATCATCCACACCCCTATCCTCCCAAATCTTTTTCTAGCGTTTATCTTGCTCTTTTTGCTTGAATAACATGATTTATTGCTTTCTTTAGCACGTTTCTTGCTTTGTTTGTGTCTCTAGCTTAAATCTCCGTGCTTTTTATGTCTTATGCCATGTTTCATGCTTAGATCTACATCTTTACATCCTTATACGTTTAGATCTACATGCTTAGGGTTTTATGCCATGTTTTCCCTTGTTTTATGCCCTTTTTTAGTTCTAGGTTGATGATTAGGGCTATGTTCTCACATGCTTGTATGGCGTTGTTGGCTATGCTTTGCTCAGATCTATGTGTTTATGTGCTTTTTGCCATATTTTGTGCTTAGATCCGTATCCATACATGTCTATATGCTTGGATCCATGTTCTACCATGTCTTTGTGCTAAATTTCTACATGTTTGCATGCATGTTTCTATGCCTATATGATCTATGTTTTCACATGCTTGTGTGCTTGGATCTATGCTCTCTACATTCTTTATGCTAGCTTTCCATGTGCTTGTGTGCTCTATGCCATGTTTATGTGCTTAGGCCTAGGCTATGTTTGTCATGCCACATGCTATTGTAGCCCTTTTGTCGCTTTATCTTTCTTTCTTGTGTTTTTGGCCTATTGGTTCGGACCCGATCTAGACCCTATGGTCTTTGTCATCGTCCATACACCTTGGCCCACATCAAAGGGTTTGGATCATCCTTATCTGCATGTCTATGCTTGCTTGCTCCTATGCTTTATGCTTGTGTTAGCCTTTCTTGTTCTAGACTTTGCCACGTTGACACCCTCAGCGGGTTTGTAGTTACGTGGTTACGTCCGACACCCACGAGGCCTTGTTTGGATATAACCATTTGGGATGCATCGCCACGATGCCGGTTGCTTCGTTCATACCTTTCCCTTTTTCCACTCCGTGCGATGATATGCTTACCATGCTTATTTGTGCCACCCATTGGCTTTCTATGCATCTCTACACGCTTGCTTACATGTCCATGCATGAGTCTTGCATGCTAGAATGTCGTCTATGCTTCAACACAATGAAGCTATGGACATCCAATCCAAACCTACATTTGTCCCCCGTGAACACCACCTTTTGTTTGCTTTTTTGCTTGTTTGCTTTTTCACTTGTCTTGCTTGCTTTCCTGTTATACTTGCCATGTCTATCATGCTTATCTGCTTTGTGCCTCATTCATACACTCTTTACACCTTTTCCTTCCCTTGCTTGTCTGCTGGTTTCTTATCTTTGCCTTTGCATGTACACCCATGGAGCGAGGATGCATGGAGCTAGGGCATGGTCTCCCATACGCAAGCAAAAAGGGCGAGGATGCGAGCATGTAGATATAAGCCAAGCGGCTGCGGTTAGTAGGTTTAGGAGTTTAGCCTTTCCCTTTGGTTATGTACTCTTTAAAACCCCTTTCCTTCCTCCTCCCTTTCTCCCTTAGATGGTTTGTATTAGGTATGTCCTGCCATGTACCGTTCGTCCTCATCTTTAAAGCATGGCGACCTCTGTTTACTTTCCTGCACCTATATTTTGGGTTATGCTCTAGGGATGTAGGCATTTACTTTTCTACTCTGCGTGCTTGCATTGTGCACGATGTACGTATATATATACCTGCTCGCCCCTCTCCGGTGTGATTGTCACAGTCTGTGTCACCTAAGGCAAGCGATGCCTAATTTTTGCCGCGAAAGTAAGGTGACTTGTTGCCAGATTTTTGCCATAGAAATCTGGCACTTTGCTCGAACGCCTTAGGAAAGCATAGATTGGGACCACACCCATTCAAAAGCCAAACCTTAAAGCCCCCATGCATGTAAAACCCCGAAAGCCAATGCCCAAATCATGTTTTTATTGCCAATTTCCAAAAATTAAGGTTTTATCAAAACAAAGGATTGTCCTTGGACAGGCATTGTGGGGTGCCTAACACCTTCCCCACACGTAACCAAACTTCGGGACCTAAGAATCAAGTTTTTTTGCCACCCACATTAGATTAGGAAAAATGCCATTTTTCTTAACCTAGGATCGGTAATAAAATCAACTAGAAACAGGTGACCAATCACACCTTAGAAAAACCCAATGATTGGTGGTGACTCCACTTACCTTTGGTAATCACCTAAAATTTGGCCCAGATTCCTGCCATAACGCCAAAGGTAGACCTACCTTCCTCCACCGAGAGAGAGAGCACCCGAAACTCTGCGCGAACAACACCTACACCACCATTCGAGAGGGGCCCTCCAACGAGGCCCCTCGCACGTAGGAGCTGTTGTCACAGCGGGTGGTCGAACGAAGGTCCACGTCGATGGTTGCAGTTTTTCCGCCACTCCATTTCGATCAAGGCCGGGCGTCGACATCTATTTTTTGTATGCTTGCATTCGTTTTCAATCATATTAATTTTGATGAGCATACAAAGGAGGTGTTTGTTCCTTCCTTTTTTACCTTAAGGTTTTTAAACTTGACTTTGTGATATCTTGCCTTTTCTTTCGACTAAAGGCTATTTATGACGAGACATCTCCGCGTCTAGAGATTTTATTCGTCTACAGCTTTTTGCCTTAGCCTTTTGCCTTCTGATTGTGGATTTTAAATTCACAAAAGATTTATAAAACACTTAGTTTATAACATTTAATGGAAATCCACACTATATATACAAGTCAATAACTTTGTACATCGTCTACAATCATGGCATATGCAAACAACTAGTGCCTTTTAGGGAATTGAAATTTACAAACACGTCTATAGCACATACTAATAGCTAGTGCTTTTTAGGGAATTGATATACTTAGGAAATAAAATACTTGAAACCAACATAATTTAATACATACAGAAAACAAGGTGAATGCGTGATCCTCCTTGTCTAACGACCTTTTACTGGTAGTATTTTCTTAAGTGCTCCACATTCCATGGATGCTCTAGCCTTCGTCCATCTAGGGCTTCTAGATAGTAAGTTCCTCACCTATTGAAATTGATAACCTTGTATGGTCCTTCCCAATTAGGTCTTAGCTTCCCATGAGCTGGGTCCTTAGTAGACAGAGAGACCCTTTTTAGAACGAGGTCTCAAATGTTGAACTGTCTAGGCTTAACCATTGCATCATAGTGCTTGGTCATTAGATTCTTGTATCTTGCTACTCTTCGCTCTGCGAAAATTCATACCACATCGATAAGATCAAGGTTTAAACAGAGCTGCTTCTCATTTTCCTTGTCTTGATAGTTAGCAACCCTATAGCTTGCCAACCCTTTGCAGGTATCTCTACATTGCTTCCATATTCTAACTTGAAGGGTGTTTCTCTAGTTGAAGTTCTCACTATCGTCCTATATGCCCAAATGACTTTAGCAAAGAACTATTTGTAACTTCTGCTTGTCCATTTTCCTATGGATGAGATGGTGAAGAGTAATGATTCTTGATTCCAAGTTGCTCACAAAATCATCCCAAAACAACATTTTTCATGTTTTTATATCAAACCCAAGCTACTCGGTGATTTTCATCAACTTTGACCAAGTTTAACCCAAGGTTGACTCCTAGGGGCACTAGAAACCCTAATTTTGATTCGACCATCAAACAGATTAGGACCAACACCATTGCAAAGATTATCAAATTTCCTTTCCAATGACTATTCATGGGTTGAAATCGGAGTTAAAACAGTTGAGATATCCAGAAAACCATAAAAAGCACATCAGCACACTTCCCAAGGCCATAACCTTTTGATCTGACCATTGGATTTTCAATTTCTTTAGTTTTCTAAAAACTAGACATCTAGAGCTTTCCAGGGGCACCAAGATCAGCTCAATTCGAGTCCAAGAAAGCCTTCAAATATGCATCCAAAATAGAATTGGGATAGGCCAAAATTGCTGATGTTAGCAAGGTGGCCGGTGGCCCTACAAGGTGCGCCAGTAGCTGAAGGGTCACTATTTCGCTATAAAAGCCTCCAAACCCCTCATTTTGTAAAAAATGAATTCTGGGCAGTTTTTGGGTAGATTCTTTCTCTCTTCTCTCTCTAATTTCTCTCCTAAACACATCAAAACACCTTAGAACGCCTTAGATTCTCACCTTCTCTCTACAATTTTCAAGGTAGTGTTCTTGCACCTAATCTTCCTCTCCTTGTTTCCATACCTTGGATTTGAGGTTTAAGGGTGTGGATGTAGCTTTTTAGCTACAATCCATACCTCTTTCTCTTTATTGCTTTTCCTATCTTCTTTTTGCTCGATAAAATGCTTTTTTGCTTTTCCTAGCATGTTTTAGCTTCCTAGCTTGTTTTATAGCTTTCCTAGCATGTCTACTTGCATTTTTCCATGATTTTATCACTTAAATGTTGTTGGCCTAGCCCAAAGTTGGCCTAGCCCTTTTGGGCTAGGATATGTCTAAATTTAATGTTTGTGCTAAGATCCACATGTTTTTAGGCTCTATTTCATGTTTGTTCTTAGATCCACATGATTTTAGGTTCCTTGCCATGTTTATGCTTAGATCTACATGTTAGTGCTTAGATCTAAGTTCATATACTTAGATATATGTGTTTATGTGTTCCTTGCCATGTTTGTGCTTAGACCTATGTTCATATTCTTAGATCTATATGTTTGTGTGCTTCATGCCTTGCTTGTGTGCTAAGATCTATGTTGGTTGCTATGCCATGTGCTACTTTAGCCCTTTTTGCCTTTTGATATCTCTCTTTCTTGCTTTTTGGCCCTTCCAGTGGGGTGTAGATCTAGACCCTGTGGTCTAGGCCTACATCTGCATGCTTGGGCCTATATTAAAAGGGTTTGGATCATTTCCTTTGTATGTTGATGTTTGCTTGCTTGCTCTATACTTTATCTCCATGTTAGCCTCTCTAGATCTAGGCTTTGACATGCTTTGCGCCCTCCGTGCTTGTGCTTGCATGGTTACATCTGTCACTCCTAGGCTTTGTTTAGGTGTAACCACCTGTGAGATACACCCTTGGGGTGTTGGTGTACTTGATTCATGCCTTTCTTCGCTTTGTGTGATGTTGATGTGCTTGCCTTGCTTGCTTTGTGCCACCTATTTGGCTTTCTTCGCTTCTTTGCATCTTTGCACGCTTGCCTACATGGTCATGCATGAGTTGTGCATTGTCCATACTTCAATCCAATGGAGCTATGGACATTCGATTCAAACCTACATTTGTCCTCCTAGGACACCCCATTTTGTTTGATAATAAGATTATTTGTCTTTTTGTGTGCTTCACATGCTTCTTTACCACTGTTTGGCATCTTTTCCTAGCTTGTCTTTATCATGCTTCCCCTTCTATGTGTTTCTTTTCTTGTTTATTGGCTTTTTTTTTTTCTTTTTCTTTTTTTGTCTTTGCATGTACACGCATGGAGCAAGGACTCTTGGACCAAGGGCGCAACCTTCTAGGCATGAGCAAAAAGGGCAAGGATGCAAGCAAGAGGATTTTAGCCCACAAAGGGCAATGATTAGTAGATTAGGGGGCCTAACCCCTTTAGAGCGGTCTTCTCTTTCCCTCTCATTAAGCCTCTTCTCTAGAGCATGTATTAGGGTTCCCTTCCATGTACCCCTTTTATTTTCCTGCTCCTTACTTGGGCTGCGTTCCCTGGGTATGGCAATGTCTAATTTACATTTCCTGTACCTTGCTGGGCCATAGCCTTGGAATGTTGGCAATGTCTGGTTTACTTTCCCGCTCTGTGTGATAGCATTGTGCATGATGCATGTATATATATATATATATATATATGCCTGCATGTGTGTGGGTGATTGTGCACTTTTTATGATGGACTCTCGTGGCTATGTGAGCGACCCTCTCTAGTCATGAGAGATCTTGACCTTGTAGTATGGGTATGCGCTTAAGGCAATTACTGTAGGTGCATATTCATGCTATATTGTGTGCATGATCATCGCGGTGTGATTGTCGTGATCCATGTCACCAAGTGACATTGGTTTCCACATGTATGCGACACATATCAACGTGTTCTAACACTTTGGAAGGCTTCGGCTCGTCACAGTGCGAGCATGTTAATACGCGCCATATACACAGACACGAAACCCTGCTAGTGCCCCATAGCGCACCAAACGTGAAACTCTGCCGAATTTTCGCGGTGAAAATGGGGCATCCCCATTGCCGTATTCTCACGTCGAAAGCTTGGTAAGAATAGCGTATGGCGTGCTATGATGAATCTGAGGTGAAATGCTGACAAATTTCTGCCATGAAAATAAGGCGAAATGTTGTTGAATTCTTGCTATGGAAATTTGGTAGTGACTTCAAACACATTTGGAAAGCATCAATCGAGACCACACATATTCCGAATCCAAACATCAAAGCCTAACACATTTAAATCCCTGAAAGCTAATGCCAATAGCTTGTTTTCAATTGCCAATGTCTAAAAATTATGATTTTACCAAAATAAAGGACTGTCTACGGACAGGCGTTGTGGGGCGCCTAACACCTTTCCCACACATAACCAGACTTCCGAACTCAAGAATTAAGATTTTTTACCCATCCACATTAGATTAGAAAAACGACATTTTTTTCTTAGCCTAGGATTGGTAATAAAATCAAATAGAGTCAAGTGACCAATCACATCTTAGGAAAAACCCTTGGTAATTTCTTTAAAATCGACTTAGATTCCAGTCGCACACCCGAGGTATGTTACACCTCCATATTATTCTTGCGTCGAGAGATACAGAATGCTCGCGAGTGTTGCCGCGATGGGTGGTCGATATTAGTCGCGAGGCGTCGTCAAACTGGCGACTCCACTAGGGACACTTAGAAAGTTTAGCCTTTAGAGCTTTTGATAAAATCATAATCTTTGGACATTGGCTTCCAAAAACATTGAAATTGGCATTAGCCTCCGAGGCTTTCCTTTTGTAAATTGCTTTTACTATATCCTAGTAAACTATTTTCAAAACTCAAAAATATTTTCCAAAATTGATTTTCAAAATGGTTTTCTAAAAAACGGCTTTGAGGTATTTTCATATGTGTGAAGCTTTCTTGCTTTCCTAAAGCATGCTTTACAGCTTTCTTCACATGTGTAAACCTAGGGTAGTAAGATTTAATTTCTACAACACCTTTATCTGTGCTTATATCTGTTGTGCTTGGAAAGTCTTTCCCCTTTCATTTCAAAATGCATGACATTAACCCTCATATTGTGTCGAACTCGGGCTCAGCATTGAAGGCTAATGCTGGATGTATATACCTTAGATAGTTATTGGATGCTGAATTGTAGGCTTTCCCTAGGTCCATGGGTGGACAGGATTATGTTGAAAAGGCCCCCTTGATCTGCTCTATCCTGCAACTTCTATGAAAGGAAGGATTAGATGATCGAGGTCCCCCCTGAGAATAGGACCAACTTTCCAGTTAAGCCGTGTCTCATATGGTTGGCCTAGACTACATCAAACCCGTGAGGACTAGGAAGAGCCAAATCCGAGTAAACATCCTAGCCTAGGGTAGGATATCCTTCATAGGATTGTTTTCAAAATGAGTCAAGGTGAAAGTGTCCAGCTTCTATTTGCAGGTTTACCCTTTTTGCTTGCATCAAAGAGTCATGCTCTACTCTAGGTTCTATCTATCCTGTTTGCACAACATCTGTGATTAACCCCTAGGGAAAAGCAACCCTGTTGCTCACGCATTAGATCATATCTGATCCTTAAGGGTTTCCAACCCTACAAGGGCATGCATGCATACACTGATGGCTCCGTCATGTAAATGTGTACAAACAAAATTTGTGGCAAGTAGCCAGAACTCCGCGCCAAGGAGGACATTGCCAAGAGTTCAAGATCTTCCCCAAGAAGGCCAAGCTATCAAGAATGAAGCTTTTCATTGTAAATTTGAATTTCCTTGTATTGTAAAATGCCCACTGTTGAAGCCATTGTCTATAGCCCATGATCTTGGGGCATTGTAAAAAGTCAAATTTTGTAAAAGCATTACTTTTCATTGTAATCAAAAGAGAAGGGTCCATCCCATAATTTCAAGCATGATATGAAAGTTCCGGTTACATGCCAAGCTCGTGCATTAATTCTACATCACTATAGAAACTCACTAGAGATCCTTGCGCCCATTTGTGCATGTTTTGTAGGAAGATGGCACCCTATGGAGACAATCACCCACTGCTTTGCCAGGTTTTCCCTGATAGCTTGATTGGCCCTGCAGCCACCTTGTATGTGAGATTGGAAAAGACCTCCAGTTGGAGAGAGATGGCCAATGCATTCTTAGAGTATTACCAATTCAATACTAAGATAGTTCCCGATCGCACAGTTCTTCAGAGGACAGAAAAGAAAAGTGGGGAATCTTTCAGTGAGTATGCCTAAAGGTGGCGTGAGCTAGCCGCCCATGTGCTTCCTCCTATGATGGAAGACAAGATGATCATGTGGTTCATTGATAACCTTAAGCCTCCTTACTACAAGAAAATGATTAGTGCCCAAGTCACTCACTTTGCAAGCCTAATTCCTATTGGGGCGCGTGTTGATGAGGGTATTAGGAGCAAGAAAATAGGCGATCCTAAGGCTTTGAATTCTATGATAGAACAACAGGTGAAAAAAGCAACCGACCGCAAAGGGAAGAAAGCTAATGCTCATGTGATTAACAAAGCGCCTGAAAGGCCCAGGGATGTTACTTCTGCTTACATAGCCCCAAACGCCTGGCCTTATCAACAACAGGTTCAGCCTGCCCAAGCACCTTACCGAGCATTCAATCAGAGGGGAAGGCCTGATCCACCTTGATATCCCATGGAACCACGAAAATTCACTCTGTTACCTATGCTCATGGCGGAGCTTTATGCTTATTTGTTGGAGAAGAAGCTAGTGACTCCAATATTCAGGAGACCTAGAGACGGTCCTCCTCTACCCAGTTTTGATCATCCAAGAAATGTGAACACCATTTTGAAGCTGAGGGACATACCCTAGAAGAGTGTACAAATTAGTACGGTTCAAAAACGCGGCCAGGCCAAATGTCATCACTAACCCCTTGCTTCCTCATCAACAAGGGAACGTGAATGCTATCCCTATAGTGGAAGAGAGGATCCCTAATTTCTCATCCCCTTTATTCCCTTGGAAAGCCATGTTATGAGCCCTAGCCCTGGAAAGTCACATTGTTCTCGAGAACATAGAAGCTCCAAGTTTTGACTTGGGAGCCTGCTCATTTTGTGACAGTGGAGACCAACATGCCCTATTCGATTGTAGAGTTCTTCGAGGACAAGTCCAAAGTCTAGCCGACTGTGGTATCATTTGGATCGAGAGAGAATCCATGCAAAGGAACGATTGCATGGCAGCCAGCTTATGCCCTTCGAACACCCAAGCGGGAACTAGCCACAGTGCTATGTGAATAAGATCAAGGAAGGATTGGGAACTAGCCACAGTGCTATGCAAGTACGATTATGTAGGATTCCTCCAGCTCCTCCGACCTCGATCGTTATTGAAGAGATTACAGAATCACTTGTGGATTCAAAGGCGCCAGCTCCAAAGAAAGGACAAGCTATGCCAGGCGTTGAAGGCTTTCCTCCTCTAGTCTTGGCACTACTTGTAGTCGTAGAGCCATCTCTAGGATTTATCCAAAAGGTAACCCCTGTCGTCCCCACCATTCGAGCTTTCGATCCTCTGATTTTGCCAAGGTTTATCCAAGAAATCTCTTTGGCTCCTAGCCCAAAAGCTTTAGAAGCTGCTCTGTCCAGCATAGTCATGTTCTCTTTGGCGCAAAATCTGCAGACTCAAGAAGGTGTGGTCATCTGTATGCCGAAGCCTTTCCCCTACAAGGATAGCCATCGTGTCCCATGGAAGTATGATATGACTTTAATTTCCACCCAAATTGGAAAGGAAGAGGCTTACTCCAATATCTCTTCAGGCCTAGCCTGACTCACTAGGAGTGGTCGGTGTTATACTTCTGAGGAACTAGAAAAAAAGGAGGAAAGAGATTGGCAAGAGCACAGTTGAGCCAGTCAAGAATAGGGTCACCATTAAAGAAGCCGAGAATTTCTTGAAAACCATCCGTAAGGCCGATCATAGTGTGATTCAATAGTTGAAAAAATCTCCATCTTAGATTTCTATTTTAGCCCTATTGCTATCTTCCGAGGTCCATCGTGAAGCTCTATTGAAGGTGTTGAAGGAAATGCATGTTCCTACCGGTATTACAGACTCCTCTTTCGAGGGTATGGTATCATTGGTGTTGGCCATCAACCAAGTCTCATTTTCAAATGATGAGTTGCCTCCAGAAGGTAGAGATCACACCTTGGCCATGTATATTGTAGTCAAGTGTAAAGACATGATTGTCGCAAGGGTGCTAATCGACAATGGATCAGCCCTGAATGTCTACCTAACAGCCACTCCTGAGCGCCTGAAGGTGGATATGTCTCTTATTAAGCCTATCACTATGATCATCAAAGCCTTCAATGGCACACGTCGAGAAGTGCAAGGCGAGATTAAGTTAATGATTAAGATCAGCCCGAGATCATTCATGGTCAACCTCCAAGTGATTAAGGTTGACTCTCCATACAACATGCTTTTAGGGAGACCCTGGTTGCATACAGCAGGTTCAATTGCGTCTACCCTCCATAGGAGAATCAAGTGCATCTCCGAAAATCAATTGATCACTATTATGGCTGAAGAGCCCATAACTATCTTCCAAGAGACATCTATCCCTTACATCGATGCCAATGCTTTTCCAGAAGCATCCTTCCATAGCTTCGAGCTAGTTTCCATGATTCACAATGCTTCAGAGCCTGAGTCCGGCTAGCCTACAGCAGTTCTAATGGCCGCAAAGGAGATGCTCAAGTTTGGCTACAAATTAGGCCAAGGCTTCGAAGCCGTAGGACGTGGGAGCCCTGCTCTCATTGAACTCTCATGTAACAAAGGAAGATTCGGTTTAGGGTATGAACCCACTCATGAAGAACTCTTTCAAGCTTCTAGAGGCAAGAAGAGGAAGTGCGACATTTCAGGGATGTCTATTCCTCATATCAGAACTACTTTTCTGGCTCCAGCTGAGGTCATTGTGCCAGAACCTTTTAAGGAATTGGAAGATGAAAAGCCTGATCTGGCTTGCATTATACGGCTTTGTCCCGAAGAGTTCTTCGTAAACGCCATCATATATCCTAAAGATAATCTGACTTCTACTATCCGACCAGGGATGCCAGGCGAGACGGCAGGTCTTTGGACCATCGAGCCTTGTTTGTTGTTGCATCGGCTGAGTAAGGAGTATTCCATCATCGAGTGATTGGTTCTTCCGATCACTCGAGAGGGTTGGAATAGCATATCTAGTTTGTTTTTCATGCTTATGTTATTTCCTGCTTTATTTTTATTCCATGTTCATTTCCCCAGTTTGTTTTCCCAGAAACAACAAAAAAGAGCATTTTCGTTTTATCATTATCAGGCATGAACTTTGTTTTCCCCCTACCATAATCCATTAATGAAGTATTCAGCATATTATTCAGAAAATTCTTGCATTTCTCTTTATTTTCTTTCCTATGAATTTGTGTGCACAAATTATCTTATGTTTCTCTGTATATGTTTTGCTTTATAGGATCTATTCTGATTCTTAAGTGGGTACATCGTCCCTTTACCATAACGAAAGTGTAGATGATGTGAATGAGACAATAGAGTTAGATCATGATGTTGAAGGAATGGAAGAGGTCCCGAATTTACCTCAAGACATCCTAGAAGCTCTAAACTGAAAAAGTGAAGAGTCTAAGCCCAATATAGAAGAGACAGAGGTGATAAACCTAGTCGATGAAGGTGAGACAGAAAAACCCGTCAAGATCGGGGTGAACTTTCCCAAAGGCATGAAAGACGAGCTCATAGCTCTACTGAAGGAATTCAAGGAAATCTTTGCTTAGTCTTATCAAGATATGCCAGGACTGGATATCGAGATTGTTTTCCCTTGCCACATATTGATACCCTGATTAATAAGAGCACATTGGTGGTGCTAAAAAGCTATATTACTATTTTTAGCACCACCAAATGCAAAAATGAGGCTCCATTGGTGGAGCTATAGCCAAAATTTTTGGCTTCTTTGCTACAGTGCACAGCTAAAGATGGTTGTGCACTGTAGCTCAAAGGTATATAAAAAAAAATTTAAAAAAAAAAATTTATTCTGCGTTCATACTACTTTAATTATTTTATTGATTTCTTTTCTTTCAACTTTTCTTTATTTTTTCTCTTCCTTTTCTTTCATCTCTGTTCATCTATCTCTCTCATTTTCTCTACTCTTTCTTTTTTTTTTGCTCTTTTCTTTTCTCAAAACTTTCTCTCTTTCTTCTCAAAATTTTTCACTCAAATTCTTTTCTTTTTCTTCTCAAAATTTTCACTCAAATTCTTTTTTTTTTTCTTCTCAATTTTTTCTCTGCTGTGTGAGGGTCTCTTCTTTTGCCGTGTGGGTATGGGCGTGGTGGGTCATCGGCGTCGTGGCCATGCCGTGGGTATGGTGAGTCGTCGGTTTCAGGTCATGCCGTGGGTGTGGGTTTATGTCATGGTGTTCATGGGTCTTACCGTGGGGTTTGTGTGGTGGGTCATTAGTGGTGTGGTCATGCTGTGGGTGTGGTGAGTCATCGGTTTTGGGTCATGCCATGGGTGTGGGTCGCCGTGGGTTTTATTTTTGTGGTTGTGGGTTGATTTTCTTGGGTAGTTGTGGGCTGGTTTTGGTTGTTGTGGTGGTGGGTTGTGTGAAGTGGTGGCTGACCGATGGTTGTGATTGTTTTTTTTTTTTTTTTGATAAATGTGGTTGTGATTGTTGTTTATTGAAATAGATATATTATTTTATTGTAGTAGGTATATTATTTTAATGTGTTGTTTATATTATTTTATTGTGTTGAAAGCTAAAATAAAACCATTGATGTTGGGTGTTTTGTGAAGTGAGAAGGTAAAATAAATTAAGTAGCTTTTGGTGTAGCCAAATAGCTAAAATTATGGCTCCACCAATGCGGATGCTCTAACACCGTGACCAACATGTTCTTTTCCTTTATGGATGGATTCTCGTGTTCTAATCAGATCAAGATGGCTGAAGAAGACAAAGCCAAAACGGAGTTCACCACTCATTGGGGAACTTACGCCTATGATGTCATGCCATTCAGCTTGAAGAATGCTAGGGCGACTTACCAGCGAGCCATGGTAACCCTATTCCATGATATGATGCACAAAGAGATCGAAGTCTACGTGGATGATATGATCACCAAGTCGCGCACTCCTAAAGATCATTTGATAGATTTTAGAAAGTTACTCAAGCACCTCGTCAAGTACAAGTTGAGGCTTAACCCTAGCAAGTGTTAGGATTAGTGCCCTTAAATCCTATTGTGTGATGCTATGTATGATATTATGTATGACTTAATATCGTGTTTAATAAAGTTGTTTTATTATTATCTAAAATAATGGTAACATGAATATTCGGACATTATCAAATAGTCCATGAGATGCATAGTATGTGATTTATGTGAAAAGTCACAGAAAATATAACTCACAAGTTCTTTGTAAACTCAGAATTTAGTTCGTAGTCAGTGATGAAATTGGGCATTTCATCTGCGAAGACTATAACATTTCAACTAAGATAATTTGTCTTGATCATGGAAGTGGTGAATTCTAGTTGATATGTTGATATGTTTTAAGAGTTAAGACATATTGAACTGAACCGCAATGAGATTTATTATTCTCCTAACGACTGACAATTGAATAATAAATCTCATGACTTATATTCACACGAACTCTTAATCCTGAGAGAATAATGGACCTGATCATGAAGTGTAGGTTACTTTGATATATCAGGAGTGAGATCTAAAGTAACGGTCAAAACCTCAGTATGTTGGGCAACTACATTTAGTGTTGATGGAACATATATTCTCAAGATGGAATTCATAGTCTCTTACTGGAGATACAAAATATTCCATTGAGATAAGTTTAATGGGTTTGTTATTCAGAATGTTAGGCCTAACTACTTTAGTAAATAGTTACTAAAGTATATATTTATGAAATTGGATTTCATAAATATATGATGAATAACTTAAAGGATTAAACCGGGTACTCAAGTATTAAGATGTAGTAATTCACAAAGTGGCAGTCTTCATTCATGACTTTGCGTTACTACGAATATTTTATGAAGGGTTTGCATGTACAATAAAGTCTTGGGATATAATTTATTAATAAGGCCTAGAGTGCAATTATATTTATATAGTGGTATTAAATATAATTAATGGTAACTTTGGACTTGTCAAGAGTTGACGGAAAAGCCCAAGGCCCATTGGAGCTAGTGTCTTATTTGTTCCCTTTTGGTCCCACTCTAAGCCACACACTAAAGCCCAATTGGAAAGGCCCAAAAGGCTAGCCCAATTAGATATTCAGTTATAAGGAGAGAAACATACAGATTTTGGTAAGAACATGAAATGGTATGTATGTGAGTGTTGGACACTCTTTCATTCTCTTCTTAAACATACACATATAACTGATTGAGAGACCACACATCTTGGGCATCAAGTGGAATTGGAGTGAAGATTAAAAGTGTTCTCAAGAACTTCTGATCTTCGGTTTTGAATTTCACCACATCAGGGTACACTCTTGTTCTTATAATCTGAAACTTACATAGCACATGTTATCTATTGCGAATGAAGTAAATCCGTTATTTTTCCACTGCGTACATGCATATTTCCATCAGTAAGTGCGTCTTCAAAGCCAATTTAGGGAAATTGCTCGGCTTCATAGTCAGCCAGAGAGGGATTGAAGTGGACCCAGCAAAAGTCCAGGCCATCAGGGACATGTCTGTGCTGAAAACCAAGAAATAAGTTCGAAGCTTCTTGGGAAGGATCAATTACATAGCCCGCTTCATAGCGCAGTTGACCGCCTCATGTGATCCCTTGTTCAAACTCTTGAAGAAGGATACAAAGATAGAATGGATAGATGAATGTCAAGTAGCCTTTGATAAAGTAGTATTTGTTGAACCCCCTATTTTGGTTCCCCAACACCAGGACATCCATTGATTCTTTATTTAGCGATGCAAGAAGCATCCATGGGTTGCATGTTAAGCCAGCTAAATGAACCCGATCAAAAATAGAAGGTGGTCTACTACTTGAGTAAGAAGTTCACTAGTTATGAGATCAATTATATCGCCATTGAGAAAACGTGTTGCACCCTAGCATGGGCCTCGCGAAAGTTGCGGCACTACATGCTCTACTAAACCATGCGGTTGATTTCCCACATGGACCCTAAACATCTTTGAAAAGCCTGTCCTCACAGGGAAGATCTCTCATAGGCAAATGTTGCTATCCAAATTCGATAGTGTTTGTAATGCGAAAGGCCATTAAAGGCCAAGCCATAGCTGACTACCTAGCAGACCAGCCGTTGAATGATCTAGAATTTTCAGAATCCCTCTTCCTAGATAAGGATGTTTTGGCAATAGATCCTGAACCAAGTAATGTAGAACCATGGCGTTGGAAGCTTTATTTTATGGAGCTGCCAATAGCACTGGAAATGGAGTGGGAGTAGTTCTGGTATCCCCGAAGGGCTAGCAAATCCCTATATCAGTCAAGCTGAATTTCGATTACACCAACAATGTCACAGAGTACGAAGCATGCATAGTAGACCTGCAAGTTGCCTTAGAGTTTGGCACATACGATCTAGGCGTCTTTGGAGATTCCTCGTTGATCATCTCCCAAATAGAAAGGAAGTGGCAAGCCCGAGACCCCAAGTTGATTCCATGTCAGAAATGTGTCAGCCATTTCATCTCGAAGTTTTGAAACATTACCTTAGCTTATTTACCTCGAGCACACAACCAATTTGCAGATGCTTTAGCCACCTTAGCTAGCATGGTTAAGTTTGCTGAAGGAGATGACATGCAGCAATTATGCATAGAGGTCCGCGGCGTGCCGACCTACTGCATAAATATCAAAGAATGAGTAAACGTCGAAGCTGAAGTCGATGGGAAACCATGGTACTATGATATCAAGGCTTATATCAAAAATAATGAATACCCACCTGGGACCAAAGATAGTGAGAAGAAATTCATCAGGTGCATGGCATGCCAATTCTTCTTGAGTGGGAAAGTCTCGTATAAGGGGAACCACGATACAGCTTTCCTGCGATGCATAGATGCCCCTAAGGCTAACCATTTGATGGAAGATATGCATGAAGGCTTGCTTAGAGCCCATGTTAGTGGACCCCTGTTGGCCCGAAAAATCATGAGAGCCGGTTACTATTGGCTTACCATGGAAAGCGACTGCATCAAGCATATCAGGACATACCATTGTTGCCAAGTCTATCAGAATAGAAAGAATATTCCCCCCAACCTCTGCACTCTCTAGTAGCGCCATGGCCTTTTTCAGCCTGGGGAATGAACGTCATTAGACCCGTAATTCTGAAAGCCTCCAATGGGCATGAGTATATCTTGGTGGCCATCAATTACTTCACCAAGTGGGTGGAAGCCACTTCCTACAAAAGCGTCACCTAAGCTATGGTGGCCCGATTCTTGAAATAGAACATCATTTGCCGCTACGGCATACCAGGAGAGCTTATTACCGATAATGGGAAAAACCTAAATGGGAAAATGATTGAGCAACTTTGCCAATAGTTCAAGATCGAACACCAAAATTTAGTTCCTTACCGTCCTCAAATGAATGTGCAGTAGAAGCCGCCAACAAGAACATAAAGAAGATCTTGGTGAAGATGACAGATACCTATAAGGATTGGCACGAGTTCTTGCCATTCACCTTGTGCGCCTGTCGCACTTCTGTTCGTACTTCCATGGGTACAACCCCTTATTCCCTAGTCTACATCATGGAAGACATCCTCCTCGCAGAGGTAGAGATCCCATCTCTCATAATCTTATCAATGACAAAGCTGTCAGAAGTTGAATGGGCCCATTCCCGATACGAGAAATTAAACATGATAGACGAGAAGCGCATGACAATGATGTGCCATGGACAATTGTACCAACACCTCGTTGAGCGAGCATTCAACAAGAAAGTTAGACCCAGAGTCTTTGAAGAAGGAGACCTAGTTTTGAAAAAGCGCAACCAAGCCATGCCTGATCACAGAGGAAAGTTTGCCCCGACCTTCGAGGGCCCGTATGTGATGAAGAAGGCCTTCTCCGGAGGAGCCTTGATTCTAGCTGATATGGATGGGCACGACTTCAATATGCCCACCAATTTTGATGCTGTCATACAGTACTTTGCATGAGGGAGCTTCCAAGTGCAACCTCTTTTTCTACATTCCTATGTAAACGGACAAAAAAAAAAAAAAAATCTAAAAATCAAAAAAGCAAAAAAATCAAAAAAGCAACAAAGCAAAAAAATACAAAATATATATATATATGAAAAGGTAGATTGAAAACCTGAAAGGGCGGTCTACGCAAAAAGAGAGTAAAAGAAAGAGTGTGAGAGAGCCTGCTAGATTGAAAACCCGAAAGGGCGGTCTAGGCAAAAATTAAGGCAATAAAAAAAATGCCAGTTGAACTACGTTATGACTTGATCCTTCCCAGTGGAGGTACGTAGGTAGCCACCTTGGCCCGGTCACATTTTAAAAGAAAAATCAGTTAGTTTGAGTTTATGATCAAGATCAATGAAAGAAGCATGCACCCTTTTGGGTTGCTCTGTGTTTGCAACATGCGTGGCCTACTATGGTTTTATTCGAAGATGTTATTGCCTATGCCAATGGAAGATGTACCCCAATGGGAAGGGAAAGATCTGTCTAGAACAGGATGTATCCTTTGGAATCTGAGATATTGATATGCATAGACTTACATTTATCATTTTATTTGTATGACCTTGCATTTTCAAAGCATTTGCGCACATATTCATTAAACATGCCTGTTTTGTGCCTTTCTAATCCTTTCATGCATTCATTGTTATGCATCCAAAACACAAATCTCATAGATATAAAATCTCCTGATAATCAATATACGCAAAAAAATCCTCTATTTTCACCTGTTTTCCATTTTTCAGAATACCTTACAAACTAGACTTTGCTTTAAAAACCCAAAAGTGGAAGGCCGTACTCAATTGCCTAGCAGTTTATGAAGAACCTTTCCATACATGGTGGAATACTAACTACATAGCTCATGTGCAAAAATGAAAAGAAATAGAAAGACTTAGGTCAGTCAAATGTGGCCCAAACGGTCTGTCATAGTCCTGCATAGCACCCGAAAGCCGGTGGGAAGAATCGGATCATCCGAGGAATGGGTACGAAGTAATCTCTGGCAATCTCTCTAAGTCGGCCATATGAATGTCGAAGCCGAACCAGCTCCCTCTCCATACTAGGACTCGAGGTGCAGCCTTGCCTCTCTGTATCAAGCAAAGCCTGCAAGGTGCCAACCTCTGTAGTAGCAATTCTCAATGCCTCCTCATTCTCAGCTACCTCTGCCTAAAGGCGACGAAAAGCCA
The DNA here is from genome assembly GCA_030021035.2 of Notholithocarpus densiflorus. Classification (NCBI taxonomy): domain Eukaryota; kingdom Viridiplantae; phylum Streptophyta; class Magnoliopsida; order Fagales; family Fagaceae; genus Notholithocarpus; species Notholithocarpus densiflorus. The sequence continues at coordinate 6,758,309 of JARYZH020000011.1, forward strand.
ACTATGGCTTGCTAGGCTCATCAGCCGACCCATACTCCAAGCTCAAAATGGAATGAAAGAAGGATCTAGCCTCCAATAGCCTCAGTGCTAAATCATCATCCCTGCTGCTCACCTCAGCGCGACTGGCCTCCACTATGGCCCTCTCTTCTCACTCGTCTGGCCCAAGACAGTGAATCTCTGAGTAAGATCTGCCAGCTCACTCTCCATACTAGTGACTCGAGATCTCAGCTGAATACACTCTACCTTCGTGGCTAAAGGAGCCGGACTCCTCTACTCAAGCTCTACTCTAAGGGTGGCGAGCTTAGTCTCATAGGCTCTCCCCATCTCATCATAATCCTCCATAATGGCATCAAGAAGCTCCCTGCAGCAATCCCTGTCCCTAATAGCCTTTGTCAGGCTCTATCTCAAGTCTCTAAGAGTACTTTCAAATCTAACCTCAAACTCTAGTGCATAATCCCTCAATATATCAGCTAGAAGGTAGGGATCAAGAGGATCTGGAACCGATAGATCAACAATGAAGCATGGGTACTTGCCGGCCCTCCACTCTCTAAACTCCGTAGTGGACCACTCACAATCATCCCCAAGACAAGTAGGATAGTCGATAGTCGACCTGTGCTTCTGCCAGAGGCCAAAAGCACGATCTATGATGGTTGTGTCGATATCTTGAAGCCCATATCACAAGTGATGACAGAAAGATCACTAAATTGAGGGACATGCTGATCACCCCCGAACTGCCTTAAGGCCATACCTAGAAAGTACCCTGTACACCCCCAGATGCCCACCAATGGGATGACAAGCAAACCAACACAATGGGTCCAACCCTGCCATCTAGTGACTCCCCACTTAACCCTCTAGGTCCAGTCAGTGGGACGCAAGCCAAACAAATACCGCAACCAACTAGCGGTGTCCCTAGTAAAAGAAAGATCGAGGGCCACAGTGATCTTAACTCTATCCTTCCTCAAGAACCCAGCAAGCTGTGCCTTAGATATCACACTCAAATGACTATAGAACCACAACTATAGCAGATGCACATAACAACCAAGCCTACCACTACCAGTCTCACAACATAGAGGAAGAGACCTAATAGTCGCAAAGAGGAGAGAGGGAATAAAAGAAGTGCTATGAGGCAGAGTACTCACCAGGGGGTAAACTGCAAAGCTGATGGAACCTGACTGAGAAAGGAATAGTACTGAGCCAAAGAAGGTCACCATGAAGGCCTGGCACCTGAAGAAGGTCCAATGCTCCTCCAAATCCACAAAGTATCCTCGGTAAGCAACAGGACACTTAGGTTCAGCAAACCGACAAAGCAGAAAATTGAAAAGGATGCTACATCCCAAGCCGCTCCCATATTGGGTTAGAACATCCATAATAGGCGTCTTCGGGCCTAATAGCTCTGCCAATTGCTTGCAGAAATGAGATTGAGTCGGTGGTCGATAAACCCAACTCACAGAGGTAGGAAGAGAAAGAAAGCGATCATACTCCTCCAAAATAGGGACCAAGTCCACATCCCCGATGGTGATGCAACTCAAAGTGGGATCCCAACAAGTAACCATGGCCTCCAATAAGTGCCATTCCAAAGAAGTGCGAAAAAATGAAGTGGCATCTCCGAGGAACTGCTTGATATAGGCCCAATCCTTGGAAGAGAATGAAGTCCACCATCTCTTGAGCTCCCTCTCATGAAAAGTCTCCCGCTTAAGCTCCACCACAGTATCATAAGTCTTGAGACCAAGAACATCCATGTCCAGATCTGAATGAATCTAGTGTTCTGATGCAGATCTGTGTAGAAAATCGATGAAAATGGTGTTTCTAGGAGTTTTTAGTGAAGAAAAAGAGTAGGAGAAAGCCCCAAAAATTGCAGACTAGAATGTCGAAAGTTTGGGTGGCGTTTTTCTTTTAAGCATGCTTATAGAGGCCGGCGCACCTTGTAGGGCCACCGGCCCCAAGCGAAGCACCTACAAAGGCCGTTGCACCTCGGGACACGTGCCAAGGTTTTTCAACCCCTTTGGCACAAACCCACAGGTATTCTGAGCTTAAATTCAATGAATGAAGGGTTTTGGACAGCTCTAAAGCGAAGATTCCTTCAGTTTTTACATTAACAGTGGTACACGACAGGTTCAGCAACAAACTTTCCTTTCAAAAGATTTTTTCACATAATCAAGACCACACAAAGCCTACACTAGGGCAGTTTATCTTTGTGGGTCTCATCCGGCATCTCGGAATATCTTGAAACTCATTTTCAAAGCCTAGTTCACCAAGTTCAGGGGTCGGTTCAGCCCTCGTCGTTAAGACATGTAATGGGATAGTGCCAAGGCCATTCCCAATCACTAATAGTAGTCCATCCAACATGGTCTGAAGATCGTGACAATTAATTCCTTAAGGGAACTCTTCTCAAAATGTTGGTCGATTCAATCGAAAACCGAGACAATCAGTGCATGCTGCCACATGGTGAGTCCAAAATCCCGCTAGGGAAATCCATGATCATCATTAGGGTTGTTAAAGAAACCCGTATCGCCGAGTGCGATTCTAATACCACTTCAGGTCGGTTGATCATTTTAGGACCATGCAAAATCATACACTGGGGTAGTTTATTTTGCGTGGTTCAGTCCGCTTTTGGCTAGTCAATATGCTCAAGAACGGGTCCATCCTGCCAGGAACCTTTCCTCTTATGATAAAAACTGTATAAAACCTACACTGGGGTAGTTTTATTTTATGCGGTCTTTACTCTCTCTACATCCCTCAGTGGGTCAATCAATATCAAATTTTATTGGTAAATCTACGATAGTACGGTGCGATGCAAAGCGACCACAGTGGTGCAACCGGCTCCAAAATGCTAAAGTGCTACTGGCATCCATGTAAGACCTACCAAGAGGCAATGTTCACGAATCATATACAAGAGCCAATTAAGAGGCGAAATCTAGAAACATACATGTAAGACCTACCAAGAGGCAATGCCAAATCATACATATGAGCCTAAGAATTGGCGATATCTAGAAACATACATGTAAGACCTACCAAGAGGCAATGTTCACGAATCATACACTAGAGCCTACCAATGGGCAAAATCTAGAAACATATATGTAAGACCTATTGAGAGACAATGTTCATCATACATCGAGCGCCTACCAACAGGTGAAATCTAGAAAAAAACATGTAAGACCTACCGAGAGGCAATGTTCACTATACATTAAAAGCCTACCAAGAGGAAATATCATACATCAGAAGCCTACCAAGAGGCAATATCATACATCAGGGCCCACTATAGGGCAATATAATACATACGGTCCAGACCTACCAAGAGGCGGTCTAAGATATACAAGTCTGGCCCACCAAGGGGCAATGTCTACAAAATACAACAATGTCTACGAAGTACAAAGAAAAATGAAAAAACATGCCCCCGTAGGGGCTACATCATAGAGATACAATAATACATGGCTGGCCTAAGGGAAGTCATCATCTCTAATGACATCATCAGCAAAGCGCCCAGTGCTGCCGTCATCAGCATCATCGCCCGCAGTGGGGCCCATAGAAGAACCGGCTTGATCTGCCGGAGAACCTAGGAAATATCCCGGAACAAGGCCCCGAGTCCAATCATCTAAAGGGGCATATTCCCAACTACTGGCTGGTTTGGGAGGAGCAGGCATGTACTCTAACTCATGTCAGTGAATAGGAGGATCTCCACTAGGAAAAAGAGGTGCAAGAGGTACATACATCCTATGTCCCCTCATCTCACCAATCAGAATGCCGATATACCCACAAAGTAGGCCTATCTCAACCTGAAGCTGACCCCTCTCTCTCTCTATGGCAATGGCATGGGCCTCCTTCTCTCTCTGCCATAGATCCCTCTCTCAAGCAAGCGATCTAGAAATATCCTCCTATATATACCCCTCCATGGCGGTAACAGTGCCCTCAAGATCTCTCACCCTAGCCTGTAGGGTATCTACCTGTAACCTCAAATAGGCCTCCGAAGTCTGACAAGCACGTGCTATGCCACTGAGCACTCTGTCTCCACTCATAAGGAAATCATCCACGATAGGTCTAGCTGAGGACTGCAAGAACCAAGTGAAGTAGTCGGAGTCTTCAGTGACAACCATCAAAAGAGCCTGTCATATAGTTAGGACCGACCAAAATCATCTCAAAACACATAAGCTCCTGAGGAGGGTCCCTAGGTACTATGAAGACCGACATAACCAAATTATAGGTCCTTTCAGCGAAAAAGAACACCCAGCTCGAAAAAGCCCAAAACTAGTGTCGCACCCGCGACTTAGCCATAACATGGGTAACCTCATGCCTAGCTAACAATCGCCCATCATAGGGACAGTTGAGTATCTCACCCCAGGTGACGCAATCCAATGCAGCATTGATAATGGGCGGCTGTGTCAAAACAACTTTGGTAATATCACAGAGGGACCAAGCATATGCCCAAGGATAAAATCTCTGAAGAAAGGCCGGAATACTATGGGCGCAGGGCCAGGATATACTCGTAAGCCCACCATGATAGAACCTACCAACAACCCTTGAGGCTTCTAAAGCCACATCGCAAAGCCTGCCTTGGGAAAGTGAAAGAATCCATAAGAAAGGGCCCCCAATCATAGGCCCCAATATCCGACACTACTCTTGTGGCTCCTAGCAGCTTGCAAGTCAGCACCGACTGGTTGTTGCCAAACAGGCAACTACCGATGAAATTGGAAAAAGAACCACGTGAAAGCAAAGTCGTTAGGCTTCGCTTCCTAAGGTACACTCGCTCTTAGCCACTCTATACAGATCTGAGGCTCGTCGGTAGGCCCAAAATACTGTTGCCTCACTAGAGTAAGGGGATAGTGAATGCCCAAGAGCTTGCTCGCAGTAGCAAAATCTACAAAATCAGACAAGACAGGATACCCCCCGAATCTAAGGCCCAAAATAGCCGTCCAATCAAGGGGAAGGACTGTATATTCCCTACAACTCAAATGAAAGGTGTTAGTCTCTGCATGGATTCGCTGCACCAAAGTCTCTGGTATCGCATGCCGCATAGAATAAGGTGGAATCCTCAGGAACTCCACGAAGCCCTTCTCAATCAAAAAGCTGTGATTGCGCGCATTCATCCTATGGTCAAACAGGCATAGAAGGAATGAAAACCAGGCTCCCCGAATACAAATCTTGTTAGGGGCCTACACTTGAAATTAGAAAAGTTACCAGTTAGGATGCATATCTACACATTTAGATTTGACAATTGAAAGAGAAAAGGGAACATACCTAAGCCTTTTGAGTCCAAGTGGAAGGATGCCTCTTCAGACCATGATGAAGATGAGTGTCAACTAAACTGTGATCAATCTCTCTATTATAAGCCTCAACCCTAGACAAACCGGGCGGAAACCTTAGTCTATGACCTCGATGCCGCTGAGTGCCTAGACATGGCCCAGCCCTATCAAGGGCCGCCAAGTCAGCATCAACATCAAACACGAGTTCCTTCTTTAGCTCCTCACCCCCTAGGCCTCCTCCCTCCTCGGTCTGAAGGAACTATGAAGAGCTACCTCCTGAACCAGTGCGGGACTAAGACGAGGCACTGGCCGTCTCCACAAAACATTGACTCCTAGTACGGTGTGCTATATGAATGCCTCCATAAGGCACAGGGCATCACCACCTCGATCGTAGCGCCTCTGAAGAGTCTGCGCAATCTAAAGACTAACCGAGACAATATCGTCATCACTGCACAATCTAAAGGCACTTGTCCATTGAGACATACCTGCAAAAGCAAAATACAAGATTGGTTAGTAAGCCCAAAAGCAGTTGGTGATGCAAATAAATAGGTAAGTATGTCTAACCCTATTGCCTAACACGTGCCATACATGATCATACCAAAATGTCATCTTTTCTCATAATATCAAGGTTTTTAAAATACGTCTCTCTCAGGGTTTAATTCAGCCATGCTCATTTAATCCTATCTATCTTTTTGAGGTTTGATTCGGCCATGCTCGTTTAATCTCACACAGGGTTTGATTCGACCATGCTCGTTTAATCCTATCGCTTTTTATCTCAAAATGTCAAGGTTTTCAAAATACATCTCTCTCAAGGTTTGATTCGACCATGCTCATTTAATCCTATCGATTTTTATCTCAAAATGTCAAGATTTTCAAAATACTTCTCTCTCAGGGTTTGATTCAGCTATGCTCATTTAATCTTATCTATCGTTTTGAGGTTTCATTCGGCCATGCTCGTTTAATCTCACACAGGGTTTGATTTGGCTATGCCTTTTTAATCCTATCCATCTTTTCGAGGTTTGATTTGACCATGCTCATTTGTTCTCACACAGGGTTTGATTCGGCCATGCTCGTTTAATCCTATCTATCTCCTCGACATTTGATTCGACCATGCTCATTTAATCTCACGCAGGGTTTGATTCGGCCATGCCCGTTCAATCCTATCCATCTTTTCGAGGTTTCATTCGACTATGCTTGTTTAATCTCACGCAGGGTTTGATTCGGTCATGCCTGTTTAATCCTATCCATCTTTTTGAGGTTTGATTCGACCATGCTCGTTTAATCTCACATGAGGTTTGATTCGGTCATGCCCGTTTAATCCTATCCATCTTTTTGAGGTTTGATTCAACCATGCTCGTTTAATCTCACATGGGGTTTGATTTGGCCATGCCCATTTAATCCTATCTATCTTTTCGAGGTTTGATTCGGCCATGATCGTTTAATCTCACACAAGGTTTGATTTGGTCATACTCATTTAATCCTATCTCCTTTTATTTCAAAATGTCAAGATTTGCAAGATACTTCTCCCATAGGGTTTGATTCGACCAAGCTCATTTAATCCTGTCTCCTTTTATTTTGAAATGCCAAGATTTCCAAGATACCTCTCCTTTAAGATTCAATTCAACCATGCTCGTTTAATCCTACTCTCATTTTAAAATTGCTTTGTTTTCACATTTTCAATCCCCTTAGATTTTTTCATCCTTACCATGCATAGTATCTCATTTTTACCTAGCTTTTCTTTTAATTTTGTTAGAGTTTCATGTGTTTTCATAGCATCCAACATATGCAAGTTTTCCTATGTTACTTAAACATGTGAACAAACATATTTTCCAACAGCATCATCATGGCATAAATGAAAAAAAAAAAAAAAACATATATGCAAAAAATACCAAAAATAAAATAAATACTAGCATGCTTTCCTATTTGCTTTGCTACTAACATACTTGCAGAAAAAAAAAAAAAAAAAAAAAAAAGACGTTAACCTCAATTACAGAACTGGAGACTGAAGTTGTGGACTAAAGCTGAAACCTAGACCCACTAGACCGCGACTTGCTCCAGAGAACTTTTTAGAAGTGAGATTTCAGAGAAATGAATTCAGAATGGTCAAAATGAGGCTTTGGGACCACTTTATAGGGGCCTATACGGGCTGGGCTGCCCGGCGCACCTTGAAGGGTCGTCGGGTCTGCCTGAGGCACCTACAAGGACCGCCGATCAGCGTTGACCCAGTCAACATTGACCAGTTGACCTTTGACCCAAAAAAAAAAAAAAAAACAACAGAGTTTCTTGCCCAGTTTCGAGGACCAAGTTAGAGAAAATTTTTCAAGATCAGCTGCAGCAGCTTAACTGTTTTAGGTAAAATTGGTCTCAATCCATGAATAGTGCAATTTTCGCATGCAATTTTGGGGCAACAAAATGTGAAATCACGTTCTTTATCCGACACCTCTCATTGCACTCAAGATGTCAGATAAAGAAGGGGCAGCTGTAGACACCGTATTTTGCCCTCGATTTTTGTGCAGGCCCGAAAAATTTCAAAAATATTATCTTTTCCCCATGGGGCCTCAGAAACATCTAAATTGACGTGGCGCAACCTATTCGGGCATCGGAGCACCCGAAGTGCAATTTCAGGCCAAATTGACGAAAATGCCCCTGGTTAACCTTGGGTTGACCGAAAGTCAAAGTTGGGTCAAAATCATTCCAAAACAATATTTTCATGTTTTCAAACCCGAGCTACTTAGTGATTTTTAATTAATTTGACCAAGTTTGACCCAAGGTTGACTCTCGGGGGCACCAGAAACCCTAATTTTAATCCGACTGTTAAAATGGGTTGGGACCAACACCATTACGAAGATTATCAAATTTTCTTTCCAATGACTGTTCATGGGTTGAAATCGAAGTTAAAACGGTTGAGATATCTAGAAAACTGTAAAAAGCGCATTAGCACGCCTAAAAATTATGATTTTACCAAAACAAAGGACTGTCAACGGACAGGCGTTGTGGGGTGCCTAACACCTTCCTCACACGTAACCAGACTTCCGAACTCAAGAATCATGATTTTTTACCCATCCACATTAGATTAGGAAAAACAACCTTTTTCTTAGCCTAGGATCGGTAATAAAATCAAATACAATTAAGTGACCAATCACACCTTAGAAAAAACCCAATGATTGGTTGCGACCTCACTTACCCTTGGTAATTTCCTTAAAATAGACTCAGATTATTCTTGCACCGAGAGATACAGAATGCGTGCGAGCGTCGTCGCGATGGGTGGTCGACATCAGCCGTGAGGCCTCAACAGGAGTATTGTCAAATTGTCATCCATTGTCTGAAACAAGCACTCTAGGAATCCCAAAACGACAAATAATATTCTTCTAGTTGAAACTTCTTATATTCTGCTTAGTGATTCTGGCTAAGGGTTCAGTTTCTACCCATTTAGTGAAATAATCAATGCCCACTACTAGGAACTTCATTTGCCTGGTCCCCGTTGGAAAGGACCAAGGATGTCTAATCCCCATTAAGCAAAGGGCCAAAGAGCCATCATTTAGGTGAGATACTCTGACAGTCGTCATGGCACATTACTGAAATGTTGGCATTTGTCACATGCCTAGACATAAGATTTTGCATCAACTTGCATTGACGGCCAATAATAACTTGCTCAAAAAATTTTATGGACGAGTGCTCTTGCTCCTGAATGATTTCCACATGCTCCTTCGTGTATATCCCTTAAGACGTAGTTAGATTCGTCTGGAGTTAAGCAACTCGAGTAAGGTTGAGAGAAACCTCTTTTATATAACACTTTATCCTTAAGAACAAATCTTATGGCCCTAATCCTTAACATCCGAGCTATCCATCTTTAAGATAAGATACAATTGCTGTCGTCCAATTGGTTTCTCTATCTACCTATTGTACTTCAAGAATATCTACACTGGGAATATATTGAATCTCTATCTTCCCGTCTATAATGTCTTTTGTAGAGGAAGCTCTAGCAAGAGTATCTGCTTCCGCATTTTCCCCTCTCGAAACCTAGATAAACTCTACCTTCGTGAAGGCAGTTATACAACTCTTGACTTTGTTCAGATACTTCTTCATACGCTCTTCCTTTGTTTCACAGGTTCCATTCACTTGGCCTATGACTAGCTGTGAATCACTTTGGACGACTACCGAGTCAACTCCCAATGCCTTAGCCAAATTTAAGCCCATGATGAAAGCTTCATATTCAGCTTCATTAGTAGTCACTTGAAACTATAGACGAGCTGCATATTCTAGACAATCTCCCCCTGGTGACCTTCAGATTATTCCAATTCCTCCTGCATGTTATGTAGATGATCCATCTACATGGACGATCCATTGTGGTGCCCCCTTGTTATTCTGCTGATCATTGGCTGGAGTGAACTCGGCAATAAAATCTGCAAGTACTTGAGCTTTTATTGCTTCTCGTGGCTAATACTTTACGTCAAATTCACTTAGCTCTATAGCCCATTAAATCAGTTGTCCAGCTGCTTCCAACTTATTCATGGCCTTCTTAAGTGGATGATCCATCATGACATTGATGACATGAGCCTAAAAATAGGGTCTGAGTTTCCTTGCTACTGTTACCAAAGAAAATGCCAACTTTTCTATTGGTGGATATCGTCCTTACGCTTCTTGTAACGCCTTGCTGGTATAATAAATAGGCCTTTGTATTTTCCCTTCTTTTCTAACTAAAGTTGAACTCATTGTGTAAGGAGAAACAGCCAAGTAAAGATATAATTCTTCCCCCGATTTGGATGGACTTAGCAAAGGTGTCGAAGTAAGATATAACTTAAGATCTTCAAATGCTTCGTTGGCATTTTTTCGTCCATTCAAATGTCTTCCTTCACACTTTAAAGAATGGCAAACACTTGTCAGTTACTTTTGAGACAAATCTATTAAGTGCTGCTACTCGACCAGTGAGACTTTGCACTTCTTTGACGTTCCTGGGTGGCTCCATGTTCAGTATTACTTGGATCTTGTTAGGATTTACTTCAATTCCCTTTTGTGAAACCATAAATCCGAGAAACTTTCCCGACTAGACACCAAAGGCACACTTGCTAGGATTTAACTTCATATTGTATCGCCGAAGTGTCTCAAATGTCTCTTCAAGGTCGTCCAGATGTGTTGCTTCCCTTGCACTCTTGACTAACATGTCGTCCACATAAACTTCAACATTTCATCCTATTTGTGGACAAAACATTTGAATGACTAGCCTTTAATAAGTGCCTCCTGCATTCTTTAAGCCAAAAGGCATTACCTTATAACAAAATAAACCTTGGCTGCTGACAAAAGACGTCTTCTCCTGATTTGGCTCGTCCATCTTGATCTAATTATATCTCGAGAATGCATCCATGAAACTAAGTAACTGATGGCTAGCCATTGAGTCTACCAATTAATCAATTCGTGGAAGTGGGTAGCTATCCTTAGGGTATGCTTTGTTTAAATCTGTGAAATCCACACATATCCTCCATTTGCCATTAGATTTCTTGATCATAACCACGTTGGCCAACCAATCTGGATAGTAGACTTCTTGGATGAACTTAGCTGCTTCTAACTTCTAGACTTCTTGTTTTTTTGCTTTATCTCTTTTCGAAGCAAATACTCTCTTCTTTTGATGAACAGGCTTGTAAGACGAGGACACATTCAGACGATGAGTGATTACACTTGGATTAATTCCTGGCATATCTTCATGACTCCAAGGAAACACATCTGTGCTCTTTTTGAGAAACTGGATGAGTTCCTGCTGTTGGGGTTTATGCCCTAAAAATCCAATTTATTGGCATGTCATAAATAATTAAATTGTTTAATTATATGAGACTATTTATGAACTAATGGGACATTATCTTAGTCCATGAGATGCATAGTATGTGATTTATGTGATTTAGTCACAGAAGATATAAATCACAAGTTCTTTGTAAACTCAGAATTTTAGTTCGTAGTCGGTGATGAAATTGGGCATTTCATCTGCGAAGACTATAACATATCAACTATGATGATTTGTCTTGATCATGGAAGTGGAGACTTCTAGTTGGTATGTTGATATGTTTTAAGAGTTAAGACATATTGAACTGGACCGCTGTGAGATTTATTATTCTCCTAACGACTGTCAAATGAATAATATATCTCACGACTTCTATTTACATCAACTCTAAATCCTGAGAGAATAATGGACCTGATCATGAGGTGTAGGTTGCTTTGATATATCAGGAGTGAGATCTATAAGTTACGGTCAAAACTTCAGTATGTTGGGTAGCCACATTTAGTGTTGATGGAACATATATTCTCAAGATGAAATTCATAATCTCTTAACGGAGATATAAAATATTCCCTTGAGATAAGTTTAATGGGTTTGGTTATTTAGAATGAATAACGTAAAGAATTAAACCGGGTACTCAAGGATTAAGATGTAGTAATCTTCAAAGTGACAGTCTTCATTCATGACTTTGTATTATTACGAATATTTTAATGAAGGGGTTGCATGTATAATAAAGTCTTGGGATATAATTTATTAATAAGGCCTAGAGTGCAATTATATTCTTATAGTGGTATTGAATATAATTAATGGTAACTTTAGACTTGTCAAGAGTTGACAGAAAAGCCCAAGGCCCATTGGAGCTAAAGTCTTATTTGTTCTCTTTTAGTCCCACTCCAAGCCACATACTAGAGCCCAATTGGAATGGCCCAAAAGGCTAGCCCAATTAGATAATCAGTTGTATATAAGGAGAGAAACATACAGAATTTCATAAGAGTGCTTTCATTAAGTTTTTCATAAGACTTCCATAAAGGGTCTTCATTAAGATCATATGAGAGAATGAAATGATGAAATGGATTGTATGTGAGTGTTGGACACTCTCCCATTCTCTCTTTGAAAACTGATTGAGAGACCACACATCTTGGGTATCAAGCGGAATTGAAGTGAAGATTAAAAGTGTTCCCAAGTACTTCTAATCTTTTGGTTTTGAATTTCACCGCACCAAGGTACGCTTTTTTGTTCTTAAATTATGAAATTTATATAGTACATGTTATCTATTGCGAATGAAATAGATCCGTTAATTTTCCGCTGTGTATGTTTTGTATGCGTTACAAACATGTATTTTTCCAACAAATGGTATCAGAGCGGTCTTCATTTCGAATATGTATAACATGTTTTGTGATTTTTGGAATTAGAGATAGTAGTTTCATGATGTTAGAAAATTTTATATTTAATTTTCTGCATGGTTGTTGAAACTATGATTTGATGAAAACTAATATTGATGTTATGATGTTGTTTAAATTTGAATTTAAGTATGTTAAATTGAACTTTAAGGCTATAGCATCAATGGAATTTAGTTTTGACATCAATCTCTATCTTTCATGTCCATATGATGATTGTTTGTTCATGAAAAACGGTAAAAAACTGACCTTGAAAAATTCTGGAAATTCAAAATTCACGAAGCTCGATCGATCGAGGAGCTGTCGAGAATCGATCGAGCATCCAGACTATTTCTCGATCGATCGAGATTTACATTCGATCGATCGAGACTGGAAATTCAGAGGATCGAGGAGCTGTCGAGAATCGATCGAGCATCCAGACTATTTCTCAATCGATTGAGATTTACATTCGATCGATCGAGACTGGAAATTCAGAGGCTCGATCGATCGAGGAGCTATCGAGAATCGATCGAGAACCTTGAATACTGGAAATTCAGAGGCTCGATCGATCGAGGAGCTATCGAGCATCAATCGAGAACCTTGAATTCAGAATTTTTCTAAGTGTTTTTTCACATAATTAAAAAGTAATGCTATGTGTGATTAGATTACACATTGTTCTAACTAAAAGACCTAATGAGATCAAAGATATTAGTTAAATAGAACTCTTAGTCCTAAATAGTTTGGGACTTGTCTTTTAAGAAACATTCTAATGAGATTAGAATTGTTGTATGATTGAAAGCTCTTAATTTATTTTAATTAGAGGTTTTTAATGAGATTAAAATTCTAATTAAAGTTATATAGTTTCTAATGAGATTAGAATACTTTATTTAGTAAATTAAGAATAGAGTTCTATATAACTAATTTTTTATTCATTATTGTTTAAGGAATCCTAAATAGTTTAGGACTTCCATTTTAGTTAGTGATTCTAATAAGATTAGAGTCTTCAACAAGTGCAAGGTTATTAGTTGTGATGGGATCACAATTATTTAAGAAAAACCCAATATAACGAGTGGGAGTATTGAAATAACCCTTTTGTTAAGTTTATTGTAATGTGAATAGATACCTTGTCTTGACTTCGAGTCTTGCATTCCATGCGGAGGGTATTTACTTCACGGATTACAAGGTTAAACTTCTTTGTGATTGCGCGAATGTTTGTTACGCTATTGTGACGTGACTTAGTAACATCACATTGAATTTAAACAATTAAACACATTTGATGTGTAGGGTTAAAATTGTGATTAGATCATAATGATTTCATGACAATCCACTTGTTTTAAAATTTCTAGTGGGAGAGAGATACAAGGGTTGGATCTCACGGCCTCCATTGTCGGTTCATAGTGGTGTGGGGTAAGCACCTCGTCTTGGCGTATATGCCTCGCGATCCCAAAGGAGGGTGTTTTGCTTCATGGTACTACAAGTTTAAACACTATAAAGGCAGATGAAATATGGCTACACATGATTCTAGATAGTGGTGTACACTAGACTAAGTGTAATGTTAACCTCCCAAAGGAGCTATGTCATTATTACTTAGAGGCTAAAGTTAATACGGCATATTATTAGTGTATGATAAGAGTTATCATGATAGCATTAATAATGAGAATAGTTCTCAATCAATTAATGTGTTTATAATAAACTTGCTACCAAGGAATTATAGACATGGATTGGGTTGTCATTGCACCTAGTATAGTATGTTTTATGGGTTCCATATTATATGGTTATGGATGCAAAATGATAATGTCCTGGTATTTAAGTTCATGGTCTCAAAATAAAGCTGTCATAATTTTGTTCTCTAGCAACTATTTTAAATGAATCACATTAACTAAGAAATAGTTTTGGACATGGTGCTTAAAGGAGCTGAAGTATATAAATACATTTATCGATTCAGCATTGTCATAATTTCCTATACATGACGCATTTATGGAAGACAGCTTATGATTTGATCATAGTCTCCATTGGAATGCTAAAATGTTACTTTGGCTTCTATCTCAATTGTGTTACAGCATGAGATGCAAAAGTTAGAACTAGACTTAAACTTTATATTAAGTCTAAATGAGATGTTTTGGTATGAATCATATTGAGTGCTAAAAAAAGCTTAAGGAGTTCCGATTCTATGTAATTTTATGAAAATATTTTATTTTTTAAAATGAATTGAAATTCTTGGATGTAGAGATTAAATGTTATTCTCATATGGATATGATCCATAAGTTCTTGTTAGAATCATTTGATCAATTCAGATTGTTTTGAAAATAAATAAATTCTTTTTATATTATCTGAATTGATGAGTGAGTTCTACGCAATGGAAGACATCCTAAAAGCTAAAGCTAGAATCAATATGATTTAATTCAAATTCTTAGCCTAGACCGAAAGGTAAAGGTGGTAAGAAGATGAATTATAATACCAAACAGTTGGGCAAGCTAGTTGCCCTAGTAGTTACCAAAAGGAAATTAGATTAAAAAGTATGACCAAAAGGAAAGTGTTTCTATTTTGGTAAAGTTAAGCATTGTCCATGATTGTTTTCTAGATGGAAATTTACATGTTTTACTTTTAAAGAGAAAGTTTCCATCCTTTGGTTTTGTATGTTTTGGAACTTATGTCTAGATCTTATTATTCTAAGTGATATTCAAGATTGGTGAAGGATGGGCTTTTAGAACCATTATTTTATTATAATCCCAGTCTATGAATTCTATTTAGAGGATAATACGATCTAGGGCTCCTTTATTGTAAAGGAATATAGTTTCAATGACTTCTTTAAGTCAGTGCATACATGAAGGAGGAATAAGTCTCTTTTAGAAATAGTAAAGTACATGATAAGTATTTCCATTAGCTTATTTCTTTTGGAGATATACTTTATGTATTACTGTACATTTTCTAAAATTGATTTCAAAAGTTTGTTCCTAGGACATTTGTCAGACTGTGGATTGGGTGAAAACCTAGTATATGATACTTCTACTTTTGGAGATGTCCAGCACTTGTGCTAGAAAGGAAGTCTGACAAATTGAATCAAAAGGTAGAAAAATGTATGTTTATGATGGGTATCCAAAAGGAATTGCAGAAGATTATTTTGGTAGTCATAAAGAAAACAAAGTGTTTGTAAAGTACAAATACAAAGTTTTTGATGATGACTATGTGAATGATTTTAAAGCTAAACGTAGAAATGTTCTAGAAGCAAAATGTCAGAATTTGTTGTAGGACAACTATAAAACACATTTAGAAATAAGATGGTTGTATTAGATACACCATAAAGTATTATTCTAGATATATAGCTAGTACACCGGTATAATATCGTAGTGGGAGGATTATCAATTACCAAATAAATTTATACTTTTGGAATAAACTTTTGAAGTCATTCCACAATGATATGAATTTGATCCTCGGTCCTACGTAGAGGCAATAAATGATATGAATATGGATTATTGGATTAAGGTTATGTGAATAGAATTAGATTCTATTTAAAGTCTAGAACTTGTAGAGGCGCCTAATGGCATTAAGCCTATTGTTATCAAATAGGTCTACAAGTAAATGAGATTGATAGATTTGAAGGTGCAAATCTTCAAAGTCAAAACTAGTGATGAAAAGATTTATTCAAAAAGAAATGGTTCGATTATGAAAAGATTTTTTCACCAATAGTCAAGTTTGACTCTATCTAGATTCTCTTGTCCATTATATTTCATCCAAATGAAATATGGCAATGGATATCAAGAAAGCTTCTTTTAGTAGCAATCTTGAGGAAGACATCTACATGATGTAACTAGACTTGTTCATAGCAAAGAACCAGTGGTGATTAGTATGCAAGTTGCTTAAATTCTATTTATGGACTAAAGCAAGCATATGATTCATAAAATATCATATTTGATCAAGAAATCAAATTGTTTGATTTTGATCAAGCATTAAAAGGCCTTATGTGTGTAGAGCTATATAGAATAATAAATCTCTTAATGTATGTTGATGACATTCTAATCATTTTGAATGATGTAGAGTTATTGTCATCAATAGAGTTTTTGTTGTCTAGTCCAGTTTGATATAAAAGTACTTGGGAAAGACTGGTCACATCCTAAGAATTAAACTTTGGTTAAAATTTAGAAATTAGGATGTTGGGTCTATCTCAAACTGCTTAAGTAGATTAGACTCTAGCCAAGTATAGCATGTAATACTTTAAGAAATGATTCTTTCCTTTTAAGTATGAAGTTCCTTTATAAAGGACTATAGTCCTAAGATATATAAAAGGAAGAAGTACATTAAGACGGTTCCTTATACCAAATTTATAGGAAGTCTTTATGCTATGCTATATACTAGGCTAAATATCTATTTTGCGGTGGGCATGGTAAGCAAATATCAATTGAATCAAAGATCACTTAATTTAGTGGGAGTAAAGCATATACTCAACTATCTTAGGAGAACGAGGGATTGTATGCTTGTCCACAAAAGTGAGGTTTTGATGATTACTGGATGTACAAATATTGACTTATAATTTGATTATGATTCATGAAGTTAGACTTCAAGATATGTGTTCATCTTAGGTGGTGAAGATACACGTATGATTCAAGAAGTTGGATTTCAACATATGTGTTCATCCTAGGTGGTGAAGATACACATCAAGTGTAAGTATTTTCTCATTAGAGAAATATGAGTACGTGTGAAGTAGTAGTAGAAAAGATAATTTATGCAATAAATTTGGCTGAAACTTGTTTCCAAACCTTGCCTTAAGAGTGACTATGAATTACTCTAAAGGGAGATAAGTGTCGGATATATGATAAATTGTCTTTGAGGGCAAGTGGGAGATTGTTGGGGTTTATGTCCTAAAAATCCAATTTATTGGTATGTCATAAATAATTAAATTGTTTAATTATATGAGACTATTTATGAACTAATGGGACATTATCTTAGTCCATGAGAGGCATAGTATGTGATTTATGTGATTTAGTCATAGAAGATATAAATCACAAGTTCTTTGTAAACTCAGAACTTTAGTTTGTAGTCAGTGATGAAATTGGGCATTTCATCTGCGAAGACTATAACATATCAATTACGATGATTTGTCTTGATCATGGAAGTGGAGACTTCTAGTTGGTATGTTGATATGTTTCAAAAGTTAAGACATATTGAACTAGACCGCTGTGAGATTTATTATTCTCTTAACAACTGTCAAATGAATAATATATCTCACGACTTCTATTTACATCAACTCTAAATCCTGAGAGAATAATGGACCTGATCATGAGGTGTAGGTTGCTTTGATATATCAGGAGTGAAATCTATAAGTTACGGTCAAAACCTCAGTATGTTGGGCAGCCACATTTAGTGTTGATGGAACATATATTCATAATCTCTTAACGGAGATATAAAATATTCCCTTGAAATAAGTTTAATGGGTTTGGTTATTTAGAGTGTTGGGCCCAACCACTTTAGTAAGGAGTTACTAAAGTATATATTTATGAAATTGGATTTCATAAATATATAATGAATAACGTAAAAGATTAAATCGGGTACTCAAGGATTAAGATGTAGTAATCTTCAAAGTGGCAGTTTTCATTCATGACTTTGTATTATTACGAATATTTTAATGAAGGGGTAGCATGTATAATAAAGTCTTGGGATATAATTTATTAATAAGGCCTAGAGTGCAATTATATTCTTATAGTGGTATTGAATATAATTAATGGTAACTTTGGACTTGTCAAGAGTTGACAGAAAAGTCCAAGGCCTATTGGAGCTAGAGTCTTATTTGTTCCCTTTTGGTCTCACTCCAAACCACATACTAGAGCCCAATTGGAATGACCCAAAAGGCTAGCCCAATTAGATAATCAGTTGTATATAAGGAAAGAAACATACAGAATTTCATAAGAGTGCTTTCATAAAGGGTCTTCATTAAGATCATATGAGAGAATGAAATGATGAAATGGATTGTATGTGAGTATTGGACACTCTCCCATTCTCTCCTTGGAAACTGATTGAGAGACCACACATCTTGGGCATCAAGCGGAATTGGAGTGAAGATTAAAAGTGTTCCCAACTACTTCTAATCTTTTGGTTTTGAATTTCACTACACCAAGGTACGCTTTCTTGTTCTTAAATTCTGAAACTTACATAGTACATGTTATATATTGCGAATGAAGTAGATCCGTTAATTTTCCGCTGCGTATGTTTTGTATGCGTTACAAACATGTATTTTTCCAACACCTGCTTCGTCTTCTCTCCCATGCCAGTCCCGATTCTAGTGAACCTCTCTGGATTGTACTCGTCTAATGGAACATCTTCAAAAACCTCAATTGGCTCCACAGTTGTTCTTTTTTCTACAATATTCATTGTTGGTATTTGCTCATCCATATGTAGCATGGATAAGTAGTATTCCCTAGCTGCTAATCGATCACCTTGTACTTCTCCTATCCCATACTCCGTCAGAAACTTAATGGACAAATGGTAAGTGGATGTTGCAACTCTCTAACTATTCAAGGTTAGTCACCCTATGATAGCATTGTATGAGGACGAGCAGTCAATGATGAGGAAATTGACTTCTTTGGTAATATGTCGAGGATAAGTACCAACCACTACTGGTAGAGAAATAGTTCCCACTGGTAGGACTTTCATTCCTCCAAAACCAATTAAAGGAACGTTGGTTAGGCAAAGCAATTCTTTATCAACCTTCATCTGTTGAAAAGCTAAGTAATAAAGGATGCCTCTTAAACTTCCATTATCTACCAGCACTCTCCTCGTCATATAGTTTGCAATCGTCAAAGTGTTGACAATTGCATCATCATGGGGATGATGTAGCCTTCTTACGTCTTTGTCTGTGAAGGTGATTGATGGCTCGTCCATTCTAGGGGCCCTTGGTGTACGACCCGTAAGTTTGAGGTTCTACACCGCCCGAAGGTAGGTCTTCCTAGATCTTGAAGAACTAGCAACTGAAGTACCCCCTACAATGACCCTTATCTCTTCCAAGGGCGGACGAGCTGGTTCTTCGATTTTGCCCTTCATAGGCAATCTTTCGTCCTTATGATCTCGTCCAATAAAGTTCCTCAACTTCCCCTGCTTAATAAGAATTTCAATCTACTGCTTCAAATCATAACACTCATCTGTATCGTGACCATGGTCTCAGTTAAAACGACAATATTTACTTTTATTCCTCTTGCTAGGATCTCCCTTCATCTTATTTGGCCACTTTAATGAAAAGTCATCCTTAATCTGCATCAACACTTGATCAAGTGAAGTGTTTAAAGGCGTATAATTTGAATAACACCCCGAGGACGAACTTGCCTTTCTTCCATCACAGTCTCTCTTATCTCTTGTCTTAGCCTTCTTTGGACGAGGACCTTGCTCTGGATGATGAGTGTATCCAGTCTCTACTCGTTCTGCTTTCTTCTTCTTCTTTGCGATGATCGTGTCCTCCGCATTCATAAAACTCTGAGCTGAATGTATGAGTTCAGCCATTGTCTGTGGCTCTTGATCATACTGCTTATGGATGAACAAATCCGAGGTAACCCCATTGTAGAAGGCTGCCAACAAAATTTTATCATCCATCTCTTCTACAAGTAGGGCTTCCCTGTTGAAATGACTAATGAAATTCCATAGGCTTTCATTATCTCCTTACTCTATATTCAATAGGCAATCTTTCATCCTTATGATCTCGTCCAATAAAGTTCCTCAACTTCCCCTACTTAATAAGAATTTCAATTTACTGCTTCAAATCATAACACTCGTCTGTATCGTGACCATGGTCTCAGTTAAAACAACAATATTTACTTTTATTCCTCTTGCTAGGATCTCCCTTCATCTTATCTAGCCACTTTAATGACAAGTTATCCTTAATCTGTATCAACACTTGATCAATTGAAGTGTTTAAAGGCGTATAATTTGAATAACACCCTGAGGACGAACTTGCCTTTCTTCCATCACAGTCTCTCTTATCTCTCGTCTTAGCCTTCTTTGGACGTAGACCTTGCTTTGGATGATGAATGTATCTAGTCTCTACTCGTTCTGCTTTCTTCTTCTTCTTTGCGATGATCGCGTCCTCCGCATTCATAAAACTCTGAGCTGAATGTATGAGTTCAGCCATCGTTTGTGGCTCTTGATCATACAGTTTATGGATGAACAAATCCGAGGTAACCCCATTGTAGAAGGCTACCAACAATATTTTATCATCCATCTCGTCTACAAGCAGGGCTTCCCTGTTGAAACGACTAATGAAATTCCATAGGCTTTCATTATCTCCTTGCTCTATATTCAATAGGCAATCTTTTGTCCTTATGATCTCGTCCAATAAAGTTCCTCAACTTCCCCTGCTTAATAAGAATTTCAATTTGCTGCTTCAAATCATAACACTCGTCAGTATCGTGACCATGGTCTCAGTTAAAACGACAATATTTACTTTTATTCCTCCTGCTAGGATCTCCCTTCATTTTATCTGGCCACTTTAATGACAAGTCATCCTTAATCTGCCTCAACACTTGATCAATTGAAGTGTTTAAAGGCTTATAATTTGAATAACACCCCAAGGACGAACTTGCCTTTCTTCCATCACAGTCTCTCTTATCTCTCGTCTTAGCCTTCTTTGGACGAAAACCTTGCTTTGAATGATGAATGTATCCAGTCTCTACTCATTCTGCTTTCTTCTTCTTCTTTGCGATGATCGCATCCTTCGCATTCATAAAACTCTGAGCTGAATGTATGAGTTCAGCCATTGTCTATGGCTCTTGATCATACAGCTTATGGATGAACAAATCCGAGGTAACCCCATTGTAGAAGGCTGCCAACAAAATTTTATCATCCATCTCGTCTACAAGCAAGGCTTCCCTGTTGAAACGACTAATGAAATTCCATAGGCTTTCATTATCTCCTTGCTCTATATTCAACAGGCTAGACGAAGATTATTTACACCGCTGTCCTCCTATAAAGTTGTTGACGAACAACTTACTCAACTCTTGGAATGAAGCTATGGTGTTTGGTGGTAACTTGCCAAACCAAACTCTAGTTGATCCCTTCAAAGTCGTAGGGAAAGTCCTACACATGATCTCATCTAGAACACCTTGGAGGTGCATGGTTGTCTTGAATGTCACAATGTGATCACAAGGACCTCGCATCACATCATAAGAGTCAATAGTTGGCATCTTGAACTTTAAGGGCAAAGGATGACTTGTGATAGATGCCGTGAAAGGTGAATCGATCCTATGGATGAGATCATCCATATGATGAGTTTTTCTCATGGAATCCTTCATCTCTTCCATGGCTTTTTTCATCTGATTCATTTCCTTCTCCAAGTGAGGCACTCTTCTAGTAACAATGCCTCCTGATGGATCTCCTTCAGTGCTATTCTCTGCCCTTACTCCTTCTGAGTTTTGTCCCAGTTCATTTGTACACCTCTGTCAACATTGTTTCCTCCTACTGACTTCCCTCGTCAACTTTTGATTCTTCTATGTTAAATCCGCCATGGCAGCTGCCATGGACTGCATCTATTGTTGGTAATTCATTGGTGCTAGTGTTGGAGCACAGTTAGGATGACTGGAAGCATTTCCACTCTCATAGTGTTTTGGACTTGTAGCTATTGACCTAGTTTGGACCACGTAACCTTCTGTCTTAGGAAACAGTATGGCTAACACGTAGAATTAACCAAATCAAGAGTAGTGTTCCCCATAAACGGTGCCAACTAATAAGGTTGAAAAATCAGTAGGCTGAATGGGCCGGGTTGTGATAGCTACTTTATGACCTGAAAAGAAAAATAACTATCAAAGGAGGCCGGTGTGAACCGGCCAGGGACCCTCCAATGGCTAAGTCAGTTCTCTCTTTTTGTAGAATAGTTTTTTAGAATGGATAAGTGGTAAAAGCCTTACCTTAGATTGCTAAGGGTGGATCCCTTTTATATAGATCTTGGAGTGGGTCTACTTGTGTGGTTCCACTAATATCATGGAAGATGCATGGATTTCATGGAGTGTTGCATAAGAGACAAGTGGACTCAGCAAAATGTGGGAAAGAACTTCGAGGAGTTCATCCCACATTTAGGAAACTAATATTTAGTTACCCATGATGAGCGATCAAAATATTTCATATTTTTCTAATTGTTTATTCTCGTCCGTACCCCAATCCAGAATAGACGAGTATATCGGATTGTGAAATGCCCATCCTTTGTAGTTTCTGTAATTTCTCCTTTAGGGTTCATCTTAGGTGTTGGTAAGCATAGATGATCCTTATGGACAAACTGGGCTTCGTACTTCACCATCAATATATATATAAATATATATATATATATATATATAGATATATATATATACACACACATAATTGCACCTTGCCATTTGAAGGTGTGAGACAGAGTTTTATAAAAAAAGGAGGGATTGGCTTTTTTTTAACTCTCTGTAAATGTGTTTTATACTTTCGTTTCATTTGTTTCCTTTTTGTTTCTATGTTCTTTCTAGTTACACATACTTTCTTCACAATTTGAAGAATTAATTTAGTAAACTTGGGACTAGGTAATCTTAATAATTTATGTTTTATTTAACTTTTATTTTTGAGAATTGTTTGCTATTTGTTTTCTTATTTGTATTGATGTGAAGATAAGTACAAAATTATTAAGTTTATTTTAATTTATTATTATTTTTTGTGGCATGTGAAAAAAATACAAGTCCCTAAAAAAAAAAAAAAAAAAACTGAGTAAGGATAATAAATTAAAAACTTGTTTTAATTCCAATCCCAATCCCAATCGACCTGATCATTTGTTAAGTGCACCCAGTTCTAGTGTCACACTTTTGTTATATGTTTTAAGGGTGCTGTTAACAGAAGCTCTTAAAGCAATTGTTAATAAACTATTTTTTTAAAAAAAATTACACCATTTTCTTTTTTCACAAAAAGTTTATAAAAATATTTACTAAATGCCTTTAGAACATACATTAATGTTTATATCAATTGCAGTCGTTGTAAGTATACATCCCTCAAATTTCAATCATACATCTTTTCTAGAGCAAAGTGTACATTTTTAGACCCCTTAACACAAGTTGTTTAACCTAGTTATTTAGCCAAGTGATTACTTAGATAAATTATTCAGTTCTAGGTTAACACAATAAAATCATATCATGTAAATAATGCGGAAATATAAAGAACAAACGATATGATAATCCAAGAAAACCTAACCGGTAAAAAACCTGGGGAGGATTTAACCTAGCTATCCTCAAGGTAAAACAGATCCACTACGAAAGAATTGAAGTTTGTACAACAGAACTTAGACCACTAACATCCTATTGCTACCTCGAGTAGAAAACTTACTACCACGACCACGTGACAGCTCCGAGTCCACGGACTACTTCTTTCTTTGATCCACTGGAGCCACAAGTTCTCCTACTTGTGACTTTGAGACTCCACTCAAAAGTTTCAAATCTTCTTTAAAATCCTTTATGCATCAACTGAAGAGATCATCAAGTTCTTGACACGAATCTTGATCTTGACACCTCTATGTGTGTGTGTGAAGGTAAACACCTCTAGATCTCATAAAAGATTCAACACACAACTCTCCAAAGACTTCTAAAACGTAGCTAGGGTTTTTCCTTTTATACTTGGAGCAAAACACAAAACCCTACATGTCAAACGGGCTTGGGCTAAATTGGAATTTCTGCAGAAAAATAAAGATCTCATAAAAGATTCAACACATAACTCTCCAAAGACTTCTAAAATGTAGCTAGGGTTTTTCCTTTTATACTTGGAGCAAAACACAAAACCCTACACGTCAAACGGGCTTGGGCTAAATTGGAATTTCTGCAAAAAAATAAATCTGCACGTGGTTCGATCGATCGAGTCTAATTTTCGATCAATCAAGCCTTGCAAATTTAGTCCAATAATTTCTACAATCACTCGATTCCAATTTTACAAGTAAACACACTTTGAGCAAGCCTAAACCTAGACTCTATGTTTTGATCATGGTTTGGCAACACATTACAAATTGAAGTTCTAATACATTAGTTCCTAAAATCTTAGAACCTAACAAACTCCCCCTTTGGCAATCCGTGACAAAACACATCACAAAAAAAATGCTCAAAATTACAAACAACCCATTCAAATTTAAAATGCCCTAAATACAATTCAACCTAACTACTATCTATCAGTTGCTAAAGTAGACAGTAGCCACGACTGAATTAACCTGTAGATTCCTGAAACACTCAACAAACACATAAACGCATGTGTGGAAAATACAAGTAAACCAAACTTAAACTTCTTGATTTCACAAAACATAAAATAAAAGACATATATCATGAATAACCTCATAAATATAAATCAATAATCAAATGTACCATACGTGAAACAAGAAACAATAAAACAACTAAACACAAAGCATAATGCATAATGTCTCCCCCTAACATATACAACTCATAAAAAAGAAATACATCAAAGCCAAAAAGAAAAATACATCATGAACAAGAATAAAAAATACATCATGAAGCTCCTAGATACAATCTATAATCTCCAAACTCCCCATATCTCCATGTGCAAGTACTCCCCCTTTTTGTGACGAATTGCCAAAGGGCAATCAAGAATCATCATCAAAAGGTGGAGCCTGTGGAGTAGAACCTCTAGCACTCGCCAAATCTGCTTGTAAAGCCTGAAGCTCAGTGAGCACATCCAACAAAATCTTTCCATGTGTTGCTTGAACGGTCATAACTGTATCCAGCATGCTCTGCAAGGACGAGTCGCTCGATGAAGAAGGTGGAGGATCCATAGCAGCATCACCTATAGAAGACTCGACTCTAGGGCGCTTAGAGCTAGCTTTCAATTGAGCTGCTCCTTGCCTAAGAAAGGTGGCACCTATATGAGCTATGATATGGACAGGCTCGGATGCGGGAAAGTCCTCTAAACCTAAGTCCAACAAAATCCTATGAATAAAAACCAGAAAGAATAAACCATGAGATTTTGCACTACTCCTATGAACCTTAACAAGAGAGCGAATGAAAAGAGAAGGAAAACTCATAGGAGCATCAGTGACGAGAGCGTACAAAAGTGAACATCTCTCAATAGGAATAGTATAAAGGTGAGAGATAGGCCAAATACTATGACAAAAAATCTGGAAAAATAAATAGTTGAGCTCAGTAAGCTCATGGGAAGTGACACGAGGATTAGTACCCCAACTAATGGTAGTACCGGTGATGAATGACATGATGTCATCGAGGTGAAGGGTCTCAGTGTTTGGATACACAGACTGCTGTACCAAAGGTACACCAAGAGCAGAGGCCACTATAGCAGGAGTAATGACATACCCTTCACCCCTTATCCAACTACTCACATATTGAGTGTTGGAATCATCGGAGTAGACAGAGAGGTTTGAATAAAACTCTCTAATCAACGTAGCCGGAGGAGGATGCTCGACCTCTAAAAGTGGTAACCAGCCCCTACGCTCAAAATTCCTACGTATCTCCAGATCAAGCTCATCTAAAATGACCTTACGCTCAGCCCAAACAGACCTAAAGATATTTAGCTTCTCATAGGTTTCTTGGTTTTTCAAAGTCCTAAACCTATCACTTTGGAACTCAGGAGTAGAAGGGGTGGTAGTTTTCTTGGCTCTAGTCTTCCTAACCATAATGCTAAGGGTTTAAATAAAGGAAAGACAGAAACAAAGAAAGAAAACCAAGGGCAGACTGCATTAGAGAGGGTTAGAGCACAAAAATCTCAATAAATAACAATCTATATGATGCATGTAATGAATGAACATATGATGCATGCTCTAATGCATTGAAATTTGTTCAATTATACATTATAAACCATCAATTGACTTGAACAAAGAATTTTAGTCCAAAAAACCCCAAATTTGAAAAATCCAATTTGAAAAATTCAACCAAATTGAACAATTAACCATTATACTAGTTAGAAAACATCATATAATGAATTAATCTATCAAATACACAAGTCAATTTTACCAAATTAAGCCCAATTGAAAAAAATCCCTAAATTCACAAAGTTCCAAGCCCTAGAAATTTCAATTTTTCTCAAATCACAAAATTGATCAAATTAATGCTTGAGGATCATGTTTATATCATCTAGAACAAAAACCCATTGATTAAAAATGATTAAAAACAAATGAAATGAACAAAAATCCCTAAGATGCTATGTTCGAATTTTTCAAATAAAATGCATGAAAATGCATGAAACAAGTGATTAAATGGAAAAAGAAAGGTTATAACAGTCTTACTAGTGCTTGAGGACAAAAACCTTGGAGTGATTTGTGGAAGAAAATGACAAAAAATCCTTAGAATGGATCGGTCGAAGAGAGAAAGTGAGAAAGGTGTTTGAAAAGTTTTGAAAATAATGAAGAACACGTGAGAAAACTCTTTTTAAAACACTCAGATTTTGAATTTCGATCGGCCGGAATTGATCTTTGATCGATCAAATATCAATCGAGCATCGATTGAGCCAAGCAGATTCAAATCAAAATTTTAATCGCAATTTCGATCGGTCGAGCAATAGCTTCGATCGATCGAAAATCTGGAATTTTGAAATTTTTGAAAAACAGAGCAAATTTTATGCAAAAACCACTCAAACCAACATATATCATGAGTGAAATGCATGAGTGTGAGTTTAAAAGTTTTTCAAAAACACATGAATTCAACCCAGATCTTCCAAAAACAAGATTCTCAACCTTTTTGTCCCCAAAACTCAAACATTAAACATATTTTGCATCAAAATCAAGGAACATATAATCTTGGATGGCCAAAACAAATTCACACACAATATCATGTACTAAGTTTTGCAAAGAATAACTTGTGTAGTGTGTGCAACTAGTAATGGCATGAGATACATGTGAGGTGATATGTGGATAGTAATCAATCACAATTTTTACATTATTCATCACATAAGTTTGAAAGAGAATATCACCTAAAGAGTTGCATCATATAACTCTTACATCTCCTAGAAAACAAGCTTCCAATCATGTAAAATTTTATTTTGCCTCATAATGTACACACCATTTTTTTTCATTGTGAAATTGTTATATTAGCCAAATAATGTACACACAAGTTTTATTTCTTTGTGTCATCTTAATTATATAGCCCAATAATGTACACACCAATTTTATTATTAATCCGAGGCTACACCTTATGTTCTTTTTGTGCATGTGCTACACTTTCTTGAGCACAAAATCTTATGATGTGCACTAAGGTGTTCATGATTGGCTAGTAAACAGTGGTGAGATGATTATTTATGCCTTTCTCATTAGGTTCTAGTCCTAACAATCAAAAGCATCTGACTTCAAAATCAAGGTCATGTGATCAAAAACTATAAATAACTCCCACACAACATGCACTACATAGCTAATACTAGCAAAGTGCAGAGGAAATATAAGCTCATCCAAGCTAAATAATGTACACAAGCATGTTATGTAAAGATAATAGGCCAACCTTGATTACAAATCCAAGATATATAATACAAAACATATTTCTTCTTCCCCTTTTTTTTTTTTTTTAAGGAATAACAAAAACAACCTATTATGAAATGCATGAATGTATTGCAATGCAAATCCTAAAAGCAAAAACAAAACAAAACATCAAAAGAAGAATGGTCACAAAGAGTATTGAGATGAAGCATAAGGACCATGTCAGAAAGACTTAATTAGATTGAGCATTTTGCATCCAAAACTTCTTAGATGCAACTTTGGCTTTGGAGTTATTATTCATATTAGAATGATGTGCAACTCCAGGATTGGTATAAAGGTTTAAAGCCTTTACCAATTCACCAATAAGTACCATAGGATCTTGTGCTTGAGGCACGGTACTTTTGGCTTATTTGCTTGCTTTGCAGCTTGCAACTTGAAACAATTTGGACGAATATGCCCAGCCTTTCCACAAAAATGACAAACCCACAAAGGTCTATCATGCATCTTATCCTTAGGGAGGTTAGGATTCTTAGACTTAAACTCTTTAAGATCAACCCTAATCTTCCTAGGAGGTGGTGTAACTTCTACTGGTTTGACAATCTCACTTTTAGGAGGCTCAAAAGAAGAAATAAAGTTTGTGGAATGAGTTTCAGACACTGAGAATGAGTGTTATTCAGTTCTAGGTTAACACAATAAAATCATATCATGTAAATAATGCGGAATTATAAAGAACACAATGATATGATAACCCAGAAAAACCTAACCGATAAAAAACCTGAGGAGGATTTAACCTAGTTATCTTCAAGGTAAAACAGATCCACTATGAAAGAATTGAAGTTTGTACAATAGAACTTAGACCACTAACATTCTATTGCTATCTCGAGTAGAAAACTTACTACCACGACCATGTGACAGCTTCGAGTCCACGAACTACTTCCTTTTTTGATCCACTACAACCACAAGTTCTCCTACTTGTGACTTTGAGACTCAACTCAAAAGTTTCAAATCTTCTTTAAAATTCTTTATGCAGCAACTGAAAAGATCATCAAGTTCTTGACACGAATCTTGATCTTGACACCTCTATGTGTGTGTATGAAAGTATACACCTCTAGATCTCACAAAAGATTCAACACAACTCTCCAAAGACTTCTAAAATATAGCTAGGGTTTTTCCTTTTATACTTGGAGTAAAACACAAAACCCTACACGTCAAACGGGCTTGGGCTGAATTGGAATTTCTGCAGAAAAATAAATCTGCACGTGGTTCGATCGATCGAGTCTAATTTTCGATCGATCGAGCCTTGCAGATTTAGTCCAATAATTTCTGCAATCACTCGATTCCAATTTTACAAGTAAACACACTTTGAGCAAGCCTAAACCTAGACTCTATGTTTTGATCATGGTTTGCCAACGCATTACAAATTGAATTTCTAATACATTAGTTCCTAAAGTCTTAGAACCTAACACAAAGTTTTCTCAAGCTCAACCGACACTAGAAAATAATATGACGTGTCTCTACACTCATACACATGTCATATTCCTAATGTGCGTTGAAACCGGAGGTTCTAAATATGTTTAGAATCAGATTTTATTGCTTTTTTTTTTCTTGTACTAAAATAAAAAATCATACCCCATCAAAAAAAAAAAAAATCATACATTTTCCAACTTCATGCATATCATGTACCTGTGGCGCAACTAAATGTTTCTCATACTAAGAAAACCGTTAAATGGACCCCGCACAGGCCGTTGGCCTTCCCTGACTCTTTCCCATCCTTTTCCTCTAACTCTTCTCTCTTTCCATACAAAAAAATTACAACAACAGATTACAGAGACACAAACACAAAGCACAAGAAACCTTGAAACAAATCCATGATCACATCCAAGTGGTCCAACGATTGCTGATCGAATCCAAATCCTAAATTTCAATACCCATTTTTCTTTTTCTTTCATACAGTATTTTCCATATATATATGGTATGTATTATATATGATTGATCTGAAAGGGTCGTTGCCTTTTTTTGAGAGGGATTTGATTGTGGTTTGAGGATGTCGAACTTGTACGGAGATTATAACCAGAAGATCGACTACGTGTTCAAGGTGGTGTTGATCGGAGACTCGGCCGTGGGAAAGACCCAGCTGCTGGCTCGTTTTGCCAGGAACGAGTTCAGTGTGGATTCTAAGGCCACTATTGGTGTCGAGTTCCAGACGAAGACACTCGTCATCGATAACAAGACCGTCAAGGCGCAGATATGGGACACTGCTGGCCAAGAGAGGTGTGTCAATGCCATGCCTTTTTTTTTTTTAATCAAAATTTGTATATATGGTTATGTTGAAATCATTTTATTGATCTCCATAGACATTTTCTTTTTTGTAGTACTTGCACTAAGTTACAAACTTGGAATTGAGAATTGAATAGGACTGGATCTAATGTGCCTGGTAATGGATCAAGTGCGTTGTTCTAAGGCTTAGGGGATATGTTTGCTCATAACAAAAAGATATGAAATTAATAGTGAGGTTGATAAGTCATAAAATTTTGATTCTCTCGTAAGCTTAAGTTACTAGAAAATTGTGAATCTAATCATCTATATCATATTTTCCTTGAAAAAAAAAAAAAAATCATTTATATCATATACTATATAATAAAAGTTGGGTTTAAATGCTGTGATTGCGCCAAGTGGGTTCACCAAGTTACAGAATTTTTTTTAGATTTTTAGATTTAAAATATATATATATATATAATTGTTATTCTTTTATAATTTCTAAGTTGATAAAAATCTTAATTTGATTACAATCCAAATTATAGATATCAATTTTTTCCCTCTTTTCTCGTGTGTGTGTGTGTAGTTCATTTTTTTTTATGGGATAGCTTTGTAACTATCCTAAAGGACCTAAACTACATTAAAAGAAACCCCTAAAAAAAACTACATCAAAAATTTTTCTTTTTAAATAAAACATACAATATGAGAGGGAAGGCATAAGTTTGAGTTTAAGTTAAACTATATCAACTAAAAAATTGTAGTCATTTTTTTAGATAGAAACAACACAACCTAATTGTTCTTATCAACTTTCTCAAAAATAAAAATAAAAGAAAAGAAGAAGTTATTCTTATCAACTTTTTCTCTATTGTTTTATTAATTTTTTAGATAAATACAAAAGCTTAATTGTGGATATGAAATTTTTTTAGAGATAATGAAGTAACACTACTACCACAAATATATAACACTACTACTACCACAAATATAATTTTATCAGGAAAAAAAATGTAATTACATAAAGAGTGTTTTATATGTAATAGGTTTTTCTTTATTCTTATCTTCTCCTTCTATAATATATCCTCTTCTTCTATAATATATATTTTCTTAGTGGAATAAAACTCACACCAAATTGTTCCTTGAATGCCCAAGGAAACGTCTCTTCCTCTAGCTACACAGGTATGTATTTCTTTTCTTTTCCATTTTTTTTTTCACAAAGCTGCATTCTAATTCATGAGTAAGGAGCAATAAATTCGATGATAATAATAAATAGAGCCTTTAGGTAAATCTATAAATGTTATTTTCTTTGAGTGTATGTCTTTGGTATGTGTATGCATATATATTGCGTCTTATATTGTTTATAGGACCTTTTGCTTTCTATACTTTGTGTTGTCTTACTCTTATTATGAGCTAGAAGTCTAGAACTTCCATTTTATGAATTTGAAAGGGCAAATTTTTAAACTTTTTTAAGAAAGGTAGATTCATATGTTAGCTTGCTTTCTAAATCATGAGTTATTCTCTTTTTATAAATAATTCTCATATATATATATATATATATATATAGAGAGAGAGAGAGAGAGAGAGAGAGAGAGAGACAAATACACACATGTTGTGGTGGTCACCTAATGATGTACAATATATTTTATTCAAACACACTACATATATTATGTATTAGGATAATTAATTTAGAGTTTCAAGTTTCTCACTACTTAATTAGTAGAGTATTTCATAAATAAACCCCCTTTTTTACATTCAATTCTAATTAAAATAAATTTTTTTTTTTTATAATCTTTTTTTTTTTTTTTGAGAAGCTATTTTTATAATCTATATTTAACATCAAAATATATTTTTTAATTTATATATGATTTTTTATCAAGGCATTTAATTTACATATGATTTTTTTTATTAAGCTGTGCATTGCACGAGCATAATACTAGTATATATATAAAACCGAAACTTCTAAAACTCTTACAATTTCTACGTCAGCACAATGTTTAAATAAAATTATCATTTAATTTAAATGGTCGTTTCGAAGGCTTTTTGGTCACTTTCTAGGGTTTTGGATATTCGTGCATTTTTGTCATTTTGGCAGTTTTAAGGGGGTCATTTGAGAGGTCTTGGTGTATTTACAGGATTTTCAATATTTTGGCAAAATATATACCTCGACGATGCTAAAATGCTCTAAAATCCTCTAGAATGAGTAAACCAAGTTGAAACCTACGAAAACACCCCAAAAGTCTAGAAAATGGAGTGTATTTTGACTTAGTTTAGGGTCATTTTCAGAAGTTCCAAGGGTATTTTGCTTATTTTTGAGGTTTCAATGGTATTTTGTTCGTTTTATATGTTTTTGGGGTTGTTGTCGTCCTTTTGCGGGATTTTTATTCATTTTCTACAGTTTTGAAATATTTTGGACATTCGTGGTGCATATTACTCTATTTGGCAGTTCTAAGGGGATCAATTAAGAGGTTTTGGTATATTTATAGGTTCTTTGATATTTTGGTAATTCTCTCGGGTAAAATAATTCTTTTTTAATAAAAGAATACCCTTGTAATCACTAGAACGGCCAATTTACTCCCAAAATTACCAAAATACCTCCAAAACTACCAAATGTCAAGAAAAAACTCCCCCGAAACCTATTAATTGACCAAAATAGCCTCAAAATCTCTAAAATGACTAAAATAATCAGAAAACCTCTAAAATGACCATAATACCCCTGAAACGGCTAGAATGAGCTGTCAAATCTCGATATCTCTCGTAAATGACCAAAATGCCCCAAACATCTAAAATGATTAGAAAACAAACCTCGACATTGATAACATGAGCAAACTGCCCCAAAAACCTCTAGAATGAGCAAAGCGACTTGAAACCGACCAAAATACTCGAAAAGCCTAGAAAATAGAGTGTATTTTGGCTTAGTTTAGGGGCATTTTGGTCTTTTTCAGAGGTTTCAAGGGTATTTTGCTTATTTTTGAGGTTTTAAAGGTATTTTGGTCATTTTATAAGTTTTCGGGGTTGTTTTCATCGTTTTAGGTGCTTTTTGGTCATTCTCTAGGGTTTTGGAATACTTTAGACAATCGTGGTGCATTTTAGTCATTTTGGAAGTTCTAAGGGGGGTCCTTTTAGAGGTTTTTGATTATTTATAGGTTTTTTGATATCTTGGCAATTATTTAGGGTAAAATAATTTATTTTTAACAAAAAAATATCCTTGAAATCACTAGAATGGCCAATATACTCCCAAAATCACCAAATTTACTAAAACACCCCCAGAATCACCAAATGTCCATAAGAAAAATCCCCCGAAACCTCTTAATTGACCAAAATAGCCTCAGATCTCTAAAATGACTAAAATAATCTGAAAACCTCTAAAATGAGTAAAATACCCCTGAAACGGTTAGAATGAACTCTCAAATTTCGATACCTAGTAAATGGCCAAAACGCGCCAAACATCTAAAATGATTAAAAAATACCCCTCGATATTGATAAAACGAGCAAAATGCCCCAAAATCCTCTAGAATTAGCAAAACAACTTGAAACCAACCAAAACACCCCCAAAACCTATATAATCGAGTGCGTTTCGGCTTAGTTCATGGGTATTTTGGTCATTTTCAGAGATTTCGAGGGTATTTTGCTTGTTTTTTATATTACAATGGTTTTTTGGTCATTTTAAAACTTTTCAGGGTTATTTTCGTCACTTTGGGGCCGCTTTGGTCATTTTCAAAAATGACCAAAATACCCCCTGAAATGGCCAGAATGAGCAGTCAAATCTCGATACTTCGTAAACGGCCAAAATACCCCAAACATCTAAATTGATTAAAATATCCAACTCGACATTGCTAAAATAAGCAAAATGCCCTAAAACATCGAGTGTATTTTGGTTTAGTTGAGGGGTATTTAGGTCATTTTTAGAGTTTTCAGGGGAATTTTTCTTATTTTGAGGATTCAGTGGTATTTTGGACATTAAAAAATATTTCCATGGGTATTGTGGTCATTTCGAAGGCGTTTTGGTCACTTTTTAGGGTTCTGGATATACGTGCATTTTTGTCATTTTGGCAGTTCTAAGGGGGTCATTTGAGAGGTTTTGGTGTATTTACAGGTTTTTCGATATTTTCTCAAAATATATACCTCAACAATGCTAAAATGAGCAAAATGCTCTAAAATCCACTAGAATGAATAAACCAACTTGAAACCAGCCAAAACAGCCCAAAAGTCTAGAAAATGGAGTGTATTTTGACTTAGTTTAGAGTCATTTTCAGAAGTTCCAAGGGTATTTTGCTTATTTTTGAGGTTTCAATGGTATTTTGTTCATTTTATAAGTATTCGGGGTTGTTGTCGTCGTTTTGCGGGCTTTTTATTCATTTTCTACGGTTTTGAAATATTTTGGACATTCGTGATTCATTTTAGTCAATTTGGCAGTTCTAAGGGGATCAATTCAGAGGTTTCGGTATATTTATAGGTTTTTTGATATTTTGGAAATTCTCTCGGGTAAAATAATTTTTTTTTAACAAAAGAATACCCTTGAAATCACTAGAACGGCCAATATACTCCAAAAATTACCAAAATACCTCCAAAACTACCAAATGTCAAGAAAAAACTCCCCCGAAACCTATTAATTGACCAAAATAGCCTCAAAATCTCTAAAATGACTAAAATAATCTGAAAACCTCTAAAATGACCATAATACCCCTGAAACGGCTAGAATGGGTTGTCAAATCTCGATACCTCGTAAATGACCAAAATGCCCTAAACATCTAAAATTACTAGAAAACAAACCTCGACATTGATAAAATGAGCAAAATGCCCCAAAATCCACTAGAATGAGCAAAGCGACTTGAAACCGACCAAAATACTCCAAAAGCCTAGAAAATAGAGTGTATTTTGGCATAGTTTAGGGGCATTTTGCTCATTTTCAGCGGTTTCAAGCGTATTTTGCTTATTTTTGAGGTTTTAATGGTATTTTGGTCATTTTATAAGTTTTCGGGGTTGTTTTCATCGTTTTAGGTCCTTTTTGGTCATTCTCTAGGGTTTTGGAATATTTTAGACATTCGTGGTGCATTTTAGTCATTTTGGAAGTTCTAAGGGGGGTCCTTTTACAGGTTTTTGAGTATTTATAAGTTTTTTGATATCTTGGTAATTATCTAGGGTAAAATAATTTATTTTTAAAAAAAAAATATCCTTGAAATCACTAGAATGGCCAATATACTTCCAAATTATCATTTAATTTAAATAAAATTATTTTTATTTAGTTCAAACTTAACAAGGAGTGAAACTCTATCTCTCTAACAAGTCCAACTTAAACTCAAACTCATCATTTTTTTTAAATAAAAAATTATCATTTCATTTAAATAAAATTATTTTTGTTTAGTCCAAATTTAATAATGAGTGGAACTCTATCTCTCTAACAAGTCCAATTTAAACTCAAACTCATCATTTTTTTTAAACAAAAAATTATCATTTTATTTAAATAAAATTATTTTTGTTTATTTATTATTATTATTATTATTATTATTATTATTATTATTATTATTATTATTACTATCACTCTACTTCACTAACGTGATATTTTATGATAGGGTGCAAACTATTCGAACTTATCAACTTTTGTAGTCCTCTTATTTCAGAAGATATGATCTAATTGTATTAGATTTATCTAAGGATTATGAGTTTAGTGTTTACCTAATAACTCCGGAGGTAGTGTCCTATGCTCACAATTGAAAATAGTAAAACTCAACAGCCAAAGTCCAAACTTAACAAGGAGTGAAACTCTATCTCTCTAATAAGTCCAACTTAAACTCAAACTCAAACGTTGATAATTTATCTCCAAGTTTAACAATGAGTGAAAATCTATCTCTTTAACAAGTCCAACTTAAACTCAAACTCAAACGTTGATAATCATGAACACTATAAAAGCAGTGTAAACCCCAATATTTTTTTTAAAGCCGATTAGAGGTATGAGCTCTTCTTCTATTATTTTCTTCTCCTCTATTTTGTTAAAAAAATTATTTTATGGTTTTTCATGTATTTTTTTAAAAAGTGATTTTCGTACACGAATCACCAAACCCTACGCCTGTGATAGTATATGATTTTTTTTCATCGTTTAAAGTTTAGACTCGTTAAAATTTAAAACTTATTACTTTATGGGTTCATGTACTTTTTTTTCCCTTATATTTATGTTTTGAATTGTCATATATTTTTTGAATTGTTTCAATAATTTATTCTTTATTTATATATCTTTTTTTGGCGTTTTGGAAGTTTTAACATTGTTAGTTTTTACAATATTTGAACATGTTTAACAAATTTCAATGACTATACCATGTATTATTCTTTTGAAGGTAATCAATTTTTCTTTTATATTTCTCTATTGTGTAATCATATACATTTTTTTTTTCAAAAATTTATAGGAAGTAAATCTTATGATTCTTTAATATTTTTTGGTCATTCATAAG
Organism: Notholithocarpus densiflorus; assembly: GCA_030021035.2. Taxonomy (NCBI): domain Eukaryota; kingdom Viridiplantae; phylum Streptophyta; class Magnoliopsida; order Fagales; family Fagaceae; genus Notholithocarpus; species Notholithocarpus densiflorus. The sequence goes on from JARYZH020000011.1 coordinate 6,794,773, forward strand.
TTTTAACATCTGAATTATTCTTTTGATGGTAACACATCTTTCTCTTATATTTCTCTGTTGTATATGTTTTATCTATAATTTGTAAGCTCAGAATCTTTTGGTTCCCTTTTAATAGTTATATTTATGGATTATTCTTTTAAATGTAACCCAATCTTTTTCTTATATTTTTCAATTGTTTAGTCATATATATATTTTTTTTGTTTCAGTAATTTCGAAGCAATGGATCATCTGATTTTTTAATATTTTTTGGTCTTTTAGAAGTTTTAATATTTTAATTTTTGAGTTATTTTTTTGCAGTATCTGAAATTGTTTGACAAATTTTTTGTAAGCCATTGCATGTTTAAGCAATGACTTATTCATCAAATCGTAACACAAATTGAAATCATACAAGAGCAAATCATGCAATGGTGTAGTTTCTTAATCAATTTAAGATTTTATAAAATTATTTTAATCTACCTTACAAATAGGTATGTTCCCATGCATAGCACATGTTAGTGATTAATCTCTCTCTCTCTCTCTCTCTCTCTCTCTCTCTCTCTCTAAATATATATATATATAAAACCGAAACCTCTGAAACTCTCACAATTTTCCATATCAGCACAATATTTAAATAAAATTATCATTTTATTTAAATAAAATTATTTTTGTTTAGTCCAAACTTAACAAGGAGTGAAACTCTATCTCTCTAACAGGTCCAACTTAAACTCAAACTCATCATTATCATTTTTTTTTTAAACAAAATGATTTTTGTTAAATCCAAACTTAATAAGGAGTGAAACTCTATCTCTCTAGCAAGTTCAACTTAAACTCAAACTCAAACATTGATAATTTATCTCCAAATTTGTAAGGTTAATCATGAACACTATAAAAGCAAAACAAACCCCAATATTTTTTTTTTAAAGCCGAGAAGAGGTATGAGCTCTTCTTATGTTATTTTCTTCTCCTCTACTTTGTTTAAATTTTTTTTTTATTATTTTATGGTTTTTCATGTATTTTTTAAAAAGTAATTTTTGTACATTAACCACCAAACTCTCTTTAGCTGTTTTTTACAAGATAAAAAACTTGCAATAATTGAAATTATTCTTTCGAATGTAACCTATTTTTCTCTTATATTTCTCTATTGTTTAGTCATATATATTTTGTTTTGTTTCAATAATTTCTAAGCAATGACTCATTTGATTCTTTGATATTTTTTGGTCTTTCAGAAGTTTTAATATCTGAATTTTTAAGTTATTTTTTTGCAATAATTTTTTGTAAGCCATTTCATGTTCAAGTAATGAATTCTTAATCAAATTGTAACACAAGTTGAAGTCATACAAGAGCAAATCATGCAAAGGTGTAGTTTCTTAAATTTTTTATAAAATTATTTTAATCTACCTCACAAATAGATAGGTTCCTGTGCATAGCACAAGTTAGCGACTAATTTAACTATAATTCTAATGCTTTGCTTCCTGTGTAGGTCAAAACTTTTCCTTAATAAATAGAGTCCAACATGTTAGATTTTTAATATTTTAAATGAGAGTTAAGGATTGCCAATTCTAACTCAGGACCTCTTATTCTTTCTTTCATTCTTTTTTTTTTTTTTTTTTTTTTTTTTTTTTGAGAATCATGATCTCTTATTCTAATACTATATAAATTACTAATTCTAGAAAAAAATTTAAGTTGTTAATAAATAGTGAATTTATTCATTTAAGTTGAGTGGAGTCGTGGTGTGCCTTTGTGTTAGAACATATTTCCCTCTCCCTTGTGTGTGTGTGTTTGTTTCTCAAAAAAAAAAAAAAAAACAATAACTACTTAATTTTGGCATTCTATGAGTGGTGAATTGATCGATCTCTGCTTATCAAGAACTAAAATTTGGGTTTTTTAAATAGCGGTTTACTCAATAAGCTACGTCTAGGAATGGGTTGTTTGGGTTGAGGAAGATGTTCCAACAGATCAAGTTATTATTAAGTTATAGTTTATTTTGAGTCGTCTTCCTCATCAATTTAATGCTCTTTATTGAACATTTATTTATCGTGCTTATTCAGATGTATACCACTTTTGTGTCCGAGGATCTTTTGTCATTGATAAATGTTGTTTAAATTTCCACTCAGTAGAAACTAAATACCAACGGCTACTTTTGTTATTGGTGATAAGTACTACCAGAGTTACGTATTAGACTATTTTGCATAGATTTAGTGTCTTAGAAAGTAGCTTCAGAAAGTGATCTATAAGTTACATTGTCTGTGGGCTTCACTTTAGCTATTGCCTATTGGAATGTGAGCAATATATTTTTGTTTAGATGATATTTTTGTTTGCATGTCTGGAGTTTATGAATTCTATGCACAATTGTGACATTTCTTTGATACTACTTGCTTAAAAAAAAAAAGTGGGGTGATGCGAATCCTGAGGTACTTAGGATACTCTACAAGTCATGGCAACATGCATGAGAGATCCCTAAATAAACGCATGGCGCACCAGCTGATTCTATTATACAACTCAAATAGCTGAATCTTTGCTTGTCAACCTGCTGACATTATCACCAATATCAGCTTATTACAAAAGAATTGCAGTTTTCTCCTTTATATCAATCTTTCAAAAAGATTGAATCTTGGCTTGAGAGATCCCTAAATACACGCATGGTCACCAGCTGACTCTATTATACAACTCAAATAGCTGAATCTTTGCTTGTCAACCTGCTGACATTATCACCAATATCAGCTTATTACAAAAGAATTGCACTGTTTTCTCCTGTATATCAATCTTTCAAAAAGCACAGCAATTCTTTCTCTTCCATGTTTTAATGTCATACCTCTTACCACTTCTGTTCCATGAAAGCTAATCTGGTTCTAATTACCCTTCTCGCTTCATATTATCTTTTACTAGAATATGAAATCTCTTCATTATTAAACACTGCCCTGTTTCCTGTGATACAATTTATTACTTTTGCTTTGAAAGCTCTGATTGTATCTGGGATGCATCAGCTGACCTGCATTATTGGCCGGGAAGTTGACTTGGTTAGATCACACTACCCACAACCTTGCCAACCCTACAGTTCACCTGTCTAATTGACCTGAAGTAATGTTTTCTTGTGTAGCCTGTATCTTCACATCTTAGAAAATATTTTGCTTGGAACTTAAACAAAAGTCCCTGGAAGTAATTTCAAGAGAAAGTCAACCTTAAACCTCAGATTAATGTATTTGTTAGATTTCGCCTTTCCATTCCTCTAACAATAGCAAAGCTCAATGGACAAACTGTGAACTCTTATTAAGAATACTTTGCCTTGACATTTGAGTGATCTGACTGAAATTCTTTCTATTTCAACTACCGACCTTTTTGTATGTTGCTTCTGTCCAATGTAATTATTTTCCTCTGAACTTGAACGGTCACAGACTGGGAAGTCCTGCTTATATAAATTGTTCATTTTTAGCTTAGTTTCTGTATGCTCTCCAATCCAAAATTCCCTTGCTTTTTCTTATAGGAAAATTTTTCCAGTTGGAAGAATTTTATCTTATGTAATATTGAGATGTTAAACTCACAATTGGAGAAAGATATAAGTATGATCTTCCAACTAGATAACTGATGAAAAAATACATGTTTGTATCGTATACAAAACATACGCAGCGGAAAATTAATAAATCTACTTTATTCGCAATTGATAACATGTACTATGTAAATTTCAAAATATAAGAATAAGAGAGTGTACCTTGGTGTGGTGAATTTCAAAACAAAAGATCAAAAGTTCTTGAGAACATTTTTAATTTTCACTCCAATTCCACTTGTGCCAAAGAAGTGTGGTCTCTCAATTAGTTATATGTGTATGTTCAAGAGAGATTGAAAAAGTGTCTAACACTCACATACATTCCATTTCATGTAACCTCTAAAATTCTATATGTTTTTCTCCTTATAACTGATTATCTAATTGGACTAGTCTTTGGGTCTTTCTAATTGGGCTTTAATATGTGGCTTGGAGTGGGATCAAAAGGAAACAAATAAGACTCTAGCTCCAATGGGTCTTGGGCTTTTCTGTCAACTCTTGACAAGTCCAAAGTTACCATTAATTATATTTAATACCACTATATAAATATAATTGCATTCTAAGCCTTATTAATAAATTATAAATTATATCATTCTGACCATTTTATCAAAATAATAATAATAAATTATATCCCAAGACTTTATTATACATGCAACCCCTTTACAAAATATTCGCAATAATACAAAGTCATGAGTGAAGATTGCCACTTTGTAGATCACTACATCTTAATCCTTGAGTACCCGATTTAATCCTTTTAAGTTATTCATCATATATTTATGAAATCCAATTTCATAAATATATACTTTAGTAATTTCTTACTAAAGTGGTTAGGTCTAACTCTCTGAATAACTGAACTCATTAAACTTATCTCAAGAGAATATTTTATATCTCCGTTAAGAGACTATGAATTCCATCTTGAGAATATATGTTCCATTAATACTAAATGTGGCTGCCCAACAAATTGAGGTTTTGACCGTTACTTTAGATCTCATTCTTGATATATCAAAGCAATCTACACTTCATGATCAGGTCTATTATTCTCTCAGGATTAAGAGTTCATGTAAATAGAAGTCGTGAGATTTATCATTCATTTGACAGTCATTAGGAGAATAATAAATCTCACAGCGGTCTAGTTCAATATATCTTAACTCTTAAAACATATCAACATATCAACTAGAAATCTCCACTTCCATGATCAAGACAAATTATCTTAGTTGATATGTTATAGTCTTCGTAGATAAAATATCCAATTTCATCACCGACTACGAACTAAAATTCTGAGTTTACAAAGAGCTTGTAACTTATATCTTCTATGACTAAATCACATAAATCACATACTATGCATCTCATGGACTATATGATAATGTCCGAATATTCATGTTACCATTATTTGTGAGAGAGAAAGAGAGAGTGCATTTTGGAATCAATGAAGCTGAATCCGAAGCACGAGAGGCGTTGGGCCTCGGACACTGTTCCGAACAAAACGGCGGTGAGTAGTGCCGGAACTTCGCCGGGAAGCGGTTACAATTCCGTTGAGGAGTTCGTTGAAGTGACGCTTGATCTTCAAGATGACAACACTATTGTGCTTCGGAGTGTGGAGCCTGCGACGCCGACGACGGTGATCAATATAGAAGGCGGAGTTTCTGGTTCAGGCGGTCGGGATCAAGCTCCGGCGGTTTCAGCGTCGGCGCCGGCGTCGAGGTCTAATTCGATCAGGAGGAGCTCGTCCTCGTCGAGTAAGTTGCGGCAATTCTCGCAGGAGTTGAAGCTGTTTTCGCAAGAGCTGAAGGCGGAGTTGAAAAGGTTCTCTTGGAGCCATGGACACGGCACGTCGAAAACTCCGCTCGCCGCTTCGGACGTTACGGCGGTGGCGGCTGCGGTGGCGGCTAGCGGAGGTCCTGGAGGCGGAGGTGAAAGCGGTTTCGCATCGGCTATGGCAGCTCGGGCACTTAGGAGAGAACGAGCTCAACTCGATCGCACTCGATCAGGCGCTCACAAAGCACTTCGTGGACTCAGATTCATCAGCACCAAGACCAATACCAATGGCGTTGACGGTTGGAACCAAGTCCAAACCAATTTCAACGATCTCGCCAAAGACGGCTTTCTCTACCGCGCCGATTTCGCACAATGCATAGGTGTTCAACCAAAAACTCAATAAACTCACTCCGTAACCTTTTTTGCAACAACTTTTTTTATCTTTACATTTTTCTGTTATTTATTTATTTATTTTTTGAAAAGGAATGAGAGATTCGAAGGAGTTTGCTTTGGAGCTATTCGATGCTTTGGGACGAAGAAGAAGATTAAAAGTCGACAAAATTAGCAGAGACGAACTGTACGAGTTTTGGTCGCAAATCACAGATCTAAGCTTCGATTCAAGACTCCAGATCTTCTTCGATATGTACGCATTAATTAAAATGATTAGTTTCAAGGTTTTGCTTTTAATTAATCATTAATTAGTTTTAAACTTTTCGTACTCCATTATTAAAGATCGCACTTTCTCTCCTCAACTTTGGCCATGCCAGAGTTTTTTTTTTTTCGTCTTATCATTCGTTAATAATAAACAACACACAGACACAGTACGTGAATTGAGAAGGACAAAACAGTCAATTCACACTTGTCAAAATTACAATAAAGAGAAGTTATTATACTTTTTTAATAATTTTTAAACATGATTCTCGTTTTAATTAACCATTCAGGGTTGACAAGAATGAAGATGGTAGAATCGGTGAAGAAGAAGTAAAAGAGGTATGTATATAAGTTTCTCTTATCTCTCTCTTTCTCTACCTAACCAGTTATTAAACTATAATTTTCCTTTACCAAATTACATAATTAAAGTATATATATATATATTTTAAAAATGGTTTGCATGAACTCCTTAATTTTTAATTTGATTTTTTTTTCTTGAATGCATGAATCAGTCAACCACGTTCAGATTCAAGAAATTTAAAAAAGAATTAAAAAAAAGGCTGGTACGCTGCCTTTAAGTAATATTAGAAACAAAAGTGGCTCTTATAGTCTTGCTTAAGCTTCTTCTTCTTTGCTTATTAGGTATGATTTGTGCAGGTACAGGGTGTGATCATTTTGGTTATTAAAATCAACGTTAGGCAAGATTCGGTGACCTTATATCCATGAAATTTTCAAAAACTAACAACTCCCCCTCTCAATAAATTAGAAATTAATTAATTAATTAATGGGTTTTCTTTTCTTATTTCTATTTGGTGGTTCATGACGTTTCGCATCTTCTAAAAGCATCCTATCTATATTTAGATGGCTTTTTCAAGAGTTAGTGAACTATTTTTATTTTTTATTTTTTTTGTCTACGAGAGTGCTTGAGGAGTTGGGTACAGATGGCGTCTCGAATTCTCTAATTAGTAAATTGTTTACAAGTCACTCTCTCAAGTAATTAGAGTCATTTTCATTGTAGTTGGTGGGGGCTTTTTTGTCATTTACTTATTTATTTTTGGATAGAAATTATGTTTTATTTTTTGATGATGTTTTTATTTTCAAATTTCAAATTTCAAATTTCAATTTGTTTTTTATTTTTATTTTTTTAAATGCGTAGATTATCATGCTAAGTGCCTCTGCGAACAAGTTATCAAGATTGAAGGAACAAGCGGAGGAATATGCAGCTCTTATCATGGAAGAGTTGGATCCTGAAAGACTTGGCTACATTGAGGTGGGTAATTACTTTATATTATCTACAATCTATTACACAACTAAATAAAGTGAACCCCATATTTCTCTTGTTGTAACTGTTAAAGTTTCATTGTCACGTTAATTTTTTGGATTTATATATCATATCAGGCTAAAATTGACCAAGAATTTTAAGTCTTTAGAAAATATAGAGTCTAGTATTTGAGTTTGACTTTTTTTTTTCCCAGTCAATTGTTAGGCGACAAATCACCAGTATTTTCAATAATTAAATTACCATGTTGTTCAACCATGCACCGAGGAAAAAAAAAAAAAAAAAAAATCAAACGTGAACAAATAGTACTATATGAAAACGACTGGATTACATTGGTAATGGAATAAATTTATCTTATTCGGGGAACATTTTGAAATAGAAAAAGTTTGTTGCAATTTTTTTTTTCGTCTTTGTTTATCATTACATCACTGGGCAATTAACTTGCCCTTCTATTATCTTTTACAATATAAAAATATGTAGTTAAAATATTAATTAAGATGATTGAGATGGGTGTCTGTTGGCTCGATTGGTCCATTTGATAAAAGCTAAACACATAAGTAGTGTTAATTTGAAGGCACATATAGTCCAAGGTTATTATTTATGCGACATCGATATATAAAACTTTTTAACTTCTGATCAATCTTTTCAGCTAAAAAGGAGGAAAAAAAAAAAAAAAAAAAACTAGTGATCTATCTATCATCTATCTGTCAATGATAATTACGGTAAATAATTGAATTATTGCCCCCGCCATCACCACTAATTTACATTATCAATTGTCGGTGACTAGTGACCACGTTGCTTTTTCATAAAACACGCCAATTAAGCTTTTATACTTGTCACTCTTCTTTTGGACTTTTTCTTCATTTCAAAATCAAGTTCGGTCACTGACTACTAATTACAAAAATAGAAATCTAACTTTGGTGACCATTCCAATTTTAAAACGCCATCTCTTTTTGTTTTTTAGAAGAAAAATTAGAGCATGTGACAAGTCGTTAATTGTAATAGTTAGTTAAGCACAATTATATGAGTAAAGGTGGGTACCATATTAATAAAACAAGGTATTATAGATTTTTAATTATAGTGACCTTTGTAGTTTTGGAACCCCAAATTTTTTATTATGTGGCATAGCGTTTCCATGTGGGATTACAGTACTTCCACATAACAATCCCACATCATATACGTTTCCAAGTGTGTCGTATACTTTGTATACTAGCAACTATTCTCGATCAATGATAGTGTAAATTAAATAGCTGACGTGTCCAAGGTCATTGTGCTCCCCACATGGTTCAACCCTTGATGACTTTTGTAAGTTTGTTACATTGTGGTTGATGATGACGTGCAGCTATGGCAATTGGAGACACTATTGTTACAAAAGGACACATACCTAAACTACAGTCAAGCATTGAGCTACACAAGTCAGGCATTGAGCCAGAATTTACAAGGGCTGAGAAAGAAAAGCCCAATAAGACGGTGGAGCACAAAATTCGTATATTATTTGCAAGAGAATTGGAGGAGACTTTGGGTTTTGGCATTGTGGATTTGCATCATGATTGGGCTGTTTACATGGAAATTCATTCAGTACAAAAATAGAAGTGCCTTCCACGTCATGCATTATTGTCTCCCTACGGCTAAAGGTGCAGCCGAGACCCTTAAGTTCAACATGGCTTTAATTCTCTTCCCCGTGTGTAGAAACACAATCACTTGGCTCAGGTCTACCAAGTTGGCTTACTTCATACCTTTTGACGACAATATCAATTTTCACAAGGTACACATCAAACCCATTAATGCTTCTTGAATTTGTCATTGCTTAATTTATACCTTAACTATTTAGGACCCATATCCGAGACTTTTAATTAATTAAGTCCCATCTCCGAGACTTGTGTTTCAAGTCAGCATGATGAAAAGTTTTCTATTCATTATTACTAAAAATTTTACTTTTTTTTTTTTTAATACTTTTTTACTATTATTACTACTACATTGATGATCACATCTCTATGGGTACATTTGCTTATAGACGCAGCAAAAATTGACAACCACACATACGGCTATACGTCTGTACCTTTATTTTACTTTTTATAGGTAAGCAAATTTTTTTTTTTTAATATACATATGTATAGACAAACATAAAGGAGTAGATTCCCTCAATTTACTGTTGCAAAAATGACAATAAATCAGCCATGGTGAAATCAATTTAGATTTAAGTCGTCAAACTCAAAACATTGACTTTATTTACAAACCATGGGAAGCTAATTGTGCTAAGCAAGCAAACAAAACATAGTCTTTATTTATTTATTTATTTTGGTAGAAAGATGGGAATCATTTATCATAATAAAATACTAATACAAAAGCTTTGTCCTTCTACCACCCTAGGTGGGTGTCTAGAAACAAAAGGTTTCATAGGGCATTCTCTAGGAGTGTCAAGTTGAAAAGGTCCCATACATATCTACAATATATAGAAGATGAACATTGACTGTATTTTTCAAGTTTGCTCCTTTGCTCCCTTCCTCTTTTAGCAGGCCTATTCTTTATACCATTATTTTTTATTTTCATAGAATATGTGATATAGATGGACGGTTCATCTCACTTCAGGAGAGTCTTATAATAAAAAATTAGAGAAGCGAAATTGGGTAAAATATGGAACTATGGGTTCTAATTAACTCAATTGTTATTATTATTTTTTTTATCAAATTCTATCTTAGGGGAAAAAAACCCTTACTGGTATCTGGGAAGTAAGAGATTAACATGATTGATGATATATTATTTATTTTTGCGGCTAATAGATTAATTCAAGCGATCTTACCACGCAAGCTAAAATCAAATTACCATATAGAACCGAAAAAGAAGAGTCGAAATAAGTGCTCTTTGGAAGGTTTGGACCAAATATTGGGGGAGAGATCATCAACCTTATGTTTTTGTAGTAGTTAGTTCATGTTTTATGCATCTCAGGTCCTAGAAAAAGGTGCCTATCTATATGTTATGGGTTATGATTCTAATAGTTCGGATTGATCAGCTATTGTGTTTACATAATAGTAATTAAGCACCCCAAGGAAATAAGTATGGCTCTTTCTCTAGCATAGGCCCTTATGACTTACTGCCACTGGAACAGGATTATATACAGAAATGTTTCCAATGTTTAAAGCATGCCATTTTATCAATATACTAAGTAAAAACGGCTTAAAGTTTGAGCAATGTGATATTGCATGCTGTTATTCTTCCCTTGGGTCCTAAAAGGTATGAACTTTAAGTTTCTACCATATGTGTAGCTACTGATGCACTGATTTTGCCATGTCTGGGTTTAATGAATTGGAAGGATAACACATACAGATCATATTGTAACTTAGATGTCTTTTTCATCTTCAAAGGTTTGGCTAAGCTGTCTTCAAGTAGCATGACTCATCGCAATGTGACTCTTTACTGCAAGAATGACAAAGTTGATCTATAGATGTCGTGAATTCAATATTGTGAAAGTCTCATCTAATAACTAAAGTGAATACCTTATTAGAATACTTGATGACTTGATGTATGTGCTGCCTCTAAATATGTTTTCATTTTTCTTTTTGTTAACCTCTCTTTGCAGACAATCGCAGGAGCCATTGTAGTTGGTGTCATTCTCCATGCCGGGAACCACCTTGCATGTGATTTCCCTAAACTTTCTCACTCGCCTGAGGGAGAATATGAGAAATATTTAAGTGTTGACTTCGGTAAATACAGACCCAGTTACGCAAAGCTGGCTGAAGGAGTAGACGGTGTGACTGGAATCCTAATGGTGATTCTCATGACAGTTGCGTTTACACTTGCAACACGATGGTTTAGGCGGAGTCTTGTTAAGCTGCCCAAGCCCTTTGATAAGCTCACTGGTTTCAATGCCTTCTGGTATTCACACCACCTATTTGTCATTGTCTATGTCTTGCTCATCCTCCACGGACAATTCGTATATCTTGTGCACAAGTGGTACCTTAAGACGGTATACTTTTGATATTTCAAGTGATCATATTTATATTTTCAACAATAGTTATTTTTCTGCTTAGAAGAGCTAGCTAATGTATTGAGTTCATGCATGCAGACATGGATGTATCTTTCCATTCCGGTTTTAATGTATGCAGGAGAAAGAACCTTAAGGTTCTTTATATTGTATCACTGGAAAACTGGCCGGATATGTGTATGAAATTCTTTGAATTTCAATTATTGTGATCCAATATTGTTATATCTTATGAATATTTTAAGTGAAAGAAAGCTACTCATTTATTTATATTTCAAACTGCATATTGTATCACTGGAAAACTGGCAGGATATGTGTATCAAGTTGTTTGAATTTCAATTATTGTGATCCAATATTTTCATTCTAATACATACACACATCATCCAAAATTTTTGGATGCTAAAATGCACTTTTCTTTTTTTTTAAAAAAATTGTCTATACTTGCTGGCTCATAATAGATTGGAGAGATTTGGAATCTGAAAGCAGCAACTTTGAAATAGTGCTTTTTTTTTTTTTTTTTTTTTTTTTTTCTGTTGAGAAGGATGAGCTTGTTAGGAGAACCTTAGTCAGAGCCACCTTATGTGCCAAGCATTAGATAGTATACTAGTATAAAACCTTTTTCTGGTATCTTTCATGTTGTTAATTGTGCATGACCAAAACCTTTTCTGCTCCTGGTTCTTTTTGCTTGAGCTTACGTACTTCAGTTAGCTATAAAATTCCCTAATCAGGGTGTAATTCAGAGACAACCCCAACCCCCGACCTTGTTCATTGCAAGCTCTAACATGGTTTCTGTTATAAGAAATTATAAACTTCTAAAGCTTTTATTTTCCCTATCCTTCTTATAGGTACAGAGCAGTCACAAGTGCATACTACCGAGGTGCAGTTGGGGCTATGTTAGTATATGACATGACTAAGCGTCAATCATTTGACCACATGGCAAGATGGTTGGAGGAACTGAGGGGCCATGCTGATAAGAACATCATTATTATGCTCATCGGCAACAAGTGTGATTTGGGCAGTCTTCGAGCAGTGCCAACTGAGGATGCCCAGGAGTTCGCTCAAAGAGAGAATTTATTCTTTATGGAGACATCAGCTCTGGAGGCCACTAATGTTGAAACTGCATTTTTTACTATTCTAACAGAGATATACCGGATCATTAGTAAAAAGATCCTTGCTGCCAATGATGAGGTAGATTCCAATGGGGTTTCAGGGCTTCTCAAGGGAACCAAGATTATAGTTCCTAACCAAGATCAGGACTCTAGTAGGAAGGGCTGCTGCTTTTCCTCCTAATTTAGCTTTTACTTCTTTGCCATTATTTATTTGTTGCTTTATTTTATTTTATTTTATTTTTATAAGAATTTGTTGCTTTATTTATTTGATATATTTTCATTTAGGATACATTTATTTCAACAAAAGCACCAATTTTGTAGGAAGACAATATTCATGTTGTTGGGTGAGTACATCAGTTAAACTGATGTCTATCTGTATGTTATTGAAGCTGTTTCCTTTGTTTAGACAATAGATTTGTTAATACAAAGTTTCAATTCTTTGGACATTGAATTCAATTTTGGCTCCCATTGAACAGAGAAATGCGTTTCTCCATTTTTTTCCTTTGTACTCTCTCTTTGGGTTATTAATGGAAAATTTTGGTTTTCCTCCCAATACAATACTGTTGCTTACTTGCTTAGATCAACACATGCAATGCAAAGAGTTTTCAAGAATTCTTTTGGACATATTCCCTTCAATGTAATTGACTTTCTAATTATATGACTAATTGGAATATAGCTTAAAATCTGCAAGAAAATGGGTGAATGTTCAACTGGGGATTATAGAACTCCGCTGTGGAAGAAAATGTGGTTATTAAAGCTCCCTGCTAAGGTCAGAATTTTTGCTTGGAGAGCCTGTATGAATGGGCTGCCGACTCTACTGAATTTGGGAAAAAGAGGGGTTAGCATTGGTGCAATATGCCTTTATGTGGGAAAGATTTTGAAAGCACCACTCATGCATTGATACGATGTAGTAAGGCTTGGGAAGTGTGGTGGAATTGGCAGACCTGCCCAATAAATCTGGGAGATGGAAACCTTGACATCTCAGATGCTGCTTTGAGAATTCTGGAGGCAGGCACCCCTCAGGACTTGGAAACCTTCTTTGTCAATTCTTTGTTGATTTGGTACAACAGAAACCTAGTAATACATGAGTCTCCTTGTCTCTCATCTTCTCAGATTTGGGGGTTTGCTCAGCAGCTTCAAGGTGATTATAAGGGAGCTACTACTGCAAACTTTCTCAAACAGCAACCTACTGATGGGGCAACATCTGAGGATGGCAGTCCTTCTAGTGTGAGATTGGTGATCTGTGACTGCAGAGGTGTGATGGTGGCAGCAAGAAGCAATATGTTGGCTGCTAGGTATGATGTGGAGGTAACTGAAGCTCTTGCTATTGAGGAAGGGATCCTTTTGGTTCGTGATATGATGCTATCTCAGGTCATTATAGAGTCTGACTGTCTAGCTGTTGTCCAAGCTACGAATTCAAGATCATTCCATGGAGGTATGGGCCCTATTATTCAAGGAGCACATAGTTTATTGAGTCAGTTTAGCAGCTGGAAAGTTAAACATCTGAAAAGGGATTACAACAAAGTGCCACATGAGCTAGCTCAGTTTGCTAGAAATACTGGGATGTCCCAGACATGGATAGGAACTGAGCCCCTTAATGCAGTTATGCTACACCATCTTCTTTTAATTGATAGAGTTAAATGTTAGGGGAGGCTCTGGTACTCTGCTTCTTCTCTTTGTTGTAACTCAATTTCAGCTATTTTAATGGAAAGCATATCAGGTTTCATTCCACAAAAAAAAAATAAATAAAAATAAATAAATAAATAAATAAAATTTAGCATTTAGCAGTAGCACTGAGTCGAATAGTAAATTCTAGTGAAACTAAAAATTGAGCAATTTTGGCCAAATATCTTGTTCAGCTCTTTATTCATCGACTTAGTCGAATAGTAAATGTCATGCACTATGAGCAATTCTTTATTCATCGACCCATTTTGTTTAAATAATATTAATATATATATATATTTATATATATATATATAGTTATACTGTGAAGTTAGAAATATATTGAAAAAGGGACTGGAGCTCAAGATTACAAAAAGGCTGAGGATACTAGAAGACAGCCAACCCTCAAAAATACAACATACAGATTGTAAAAAGCAAAAGAAAAACTATAAAAACTCGGCAAAGCTACAATAAGGGTCTATTTGAATAGCGCTTATTGTTGAAAACTGAAAATACTGTAGCGAAATAATTTTTAAATGTGTGAATAGTGCCGTGGGACCCAGTTTGAAAGTTAGATTTGCATTTTTATATACTTGCGGGTCCTGTGAACAGTGCACGAGACCCAGCAAAAAAAACGCAGACGCGCAGTCTGCCGCTATCCAAACCTAGCCAAAGTGTGCGTTTGACTCCAGCTTAAAAAGCCAGCTTATTTTACTCTTCAGCTTATTTTTGCTACTATTTATGGGCCCCACTGCACTTTTTGGTACTATTCATGGGTCTCACTGTACTATTTCAGCTAACTTTTAACTTTATCTATAATACTTTTAGCAAAAAGTTTTCAATTTTAGCAAAATAAGCGGATCCCAAACAGACCCTAAGTATTGGATTTTTCTACTTGAGGTAGAAAAGCTAGCACGCTTAGGTGCTCGTGGCCGAGCAATGTTATTATTTAGCCTCTGATAGTCTTGTAATAGTGATGTGGCTACTTGGAGAATGTCGCTTGGATGAGACTGTGATTCTGTGAAGCTTCAATATGAAAATGGTTTCTCGCATTCCAAATGGACCAAGCAACCATTGCCCAGAGCTCCATTTCTGTCCCCGTAAGTTTTGTCTCCATCTGTCGAGCAAGGAGGTAAAAATTCTATGCCACTGCCCCACACTTCTATAGCTTACCCCGAACCAAAGCCCAAACATTTCTAGCCAAAGAACATTCCCATAAAGAATGAGCCACTATTTCATTAGCCTGACAACATACTGCACAAAGTGGATTAATAGGGATCTTCTTGCAAAAAGAGTTGCCCAAGTAGGAAGTATGTCTGAGCATGCTCTCTGTTGACACCGTATTTTGTTTGCCCTCGATTTACGTGCTAGACCCCGAAAATTCCAAAAAAATTATATTTTCTCTATGGGGCCGCGAAAATATCTAGATTGACGTGGCACAACCCATTCAGGCATCGGAGTACTTGAAGTGCCATTTCAGGTCAAATTGACCAAAATGCCCATAGTCAATCTTGAGTTGACCGAAAGTCAAAGTCAGTCAAAATCATCCCAAAACAACATTTTTCATGTTTCTACATCAAACCCGAGCTACTTGATGATTTTCGTCAACTTTGACCAAGTTTAATCCAAGGTTGACTCTAGCACCAGAAACCTTAATTTTGATCCGACTATTAAAACGGGTTGGGACTAGAAAACCGCGCAAAGCACATCAGCACGCTTCTCGATGCCATTACTTTTGATCCGACCATTGGATTTGTGATTCTTTAGTATTCTAGAAACTAGACATTCAGATCTTTCTAGGGACTCAAAGTTCATCCCAATCCAACTCCCGTAAGAGCTTCAAATATGCGTCCAAAGTTGGACCAGGAAAAAGCTGGAACTATTGATGTCAGCAGGGGTGGCTGGCGGCCCTTGTTTGGCCGCTAGTGGTGGTAGAGCCGCCGGAAGCTGAAAGGTCAAAAATGGCCTATAAATACACCCAGACCCCTCATTTTGCCAAAAAAAAAAAAAAAAGATTTTGGGTAGTTTCTGGGAAGATTCTCTGTCTCCTCTCTCTAATTTCTCTCCTAAACACATCCAAACACCATCAAACACTTTTGATTCTTCTCTTTTCTCCACAATCACAAGGTAGTGTTCTTGCACCCAATCTCCCTCTCCTTGGTTTCATACCTTGGATTTGAGGTTTAGGGGTGTGGATGTAGCTTTTTAGCTACAATCCACATTGTCGACGCCTCGCGGCTACTCGACCACCCATTGCAGCGACGCTCGGGCGCTTTTCTGTGTCTCAGTGCGAGAACTATATGGAGGTGTGTTGTACATCGGGTGTAAGACTATAATTTGAGTCGATTTTAAGGAAATTACCAAGGGTAAATGAAGTTGCCACCAATTATTGGGTTTTTTCTAAGGTGTGATTGGTCACCTAACACTATTTGATTTTTTTACCAATCCTAAGTTAAGAAAAAGGTCGTTTTTCCTAATCTACTATGGATGGGAAAAAAATCTTGATTCTTGAGTTCGAAAGTCTGGTTACATGTGGGGAAAGTGTTAGGTACCCCACAACGCCTGTCCGTAGACAGTCTTTTGTTTTGTAAAACCATAATTTTTGGACATTGGCAATTGAAAACGAGCTATTGGCATTAGCTTCGGGGCTTTAAATGTGTTGGGCTTTGAGGTTTGATTTCGGAGTAGTTGTGGTCCCGATCGATACTTTCCAATGTGTTTGAAGTCACTACCAAATTTCCACGGCGAAAATTTGGCAGGATTTCGCCTTATTTTCGTGGTGAAAATCCGACAGCACTTCACCTCAGATGCGTCATAGCACACCAAACACTATTCTCACCAAGCTTTCAATGTAAGAATACGGCATTGAGGATGCTCCATTTTCGAGGCAAAAATCCAACAGAGTTTCGCATTTAGTGCACTATGGCGCACCGGTAGGGTTTCGTGTCTATGTATACGGCGTGTATCGACATGCTCGCATTGTGACAAGCTGAAGCCCTCCAAAGTGTTAAACATGCTGATACATGTCGCATATATAGGGAAACCAATGTCACTTGGTGACATGGATCAAGACAATCACACCGCGATGATCGTGCACACAATATAGCATGAATATGCACCTATGGCAGTCGCCTTGAGCACATACCCATGCTACAAGGTCAAGAGCTCTCATGACTAGAGAGGGTCACTCACATAGCCACGAGAGTCCATCATACAAAGTGCACAATCACCGATATATATATATATATATATATATATATATGCATCATGCACAATGCTATCACACAAAGCGAGAAAATAAACTAGACATTGCTAATGCTCCAAGGGTATGGCCCAGCAAGGTACAGGAAAATAAAAGGGGGAACATGGATGGGGACCCTAATACATGCTTTAGAGAAAAGGCTTTGAGAGAGAGAAAGAGAAGACCGCTCTTGAGGGGCTAGGCTCCCTAATCTACTGATCATTGCCCCTTGTAGGCTTGCATCCTCTAGCTTGCTTCCTTGCCCTTTTTGCTTGTGCCTAGGAAGTCATACCCTTGCTCCAAGCATCCTCACTCCATGTGTGTACATACAAATACAAAAGAAACAAGCCAGCAGACAAGCAAAGAAACAAATGAAAGGAGAAGCATGTTAAAGACAAGCTAAAAAAAGACGCCAAACGAGGGCAAACAAACATGCTAAGCACATGAAGTGGCAAAGAAGTATGTTTTCAAACAAAAAGAGGTGTCCTAGAAGGAAAAATGTAGGTTTGGATCGAGTGTCCGTAGCTCCATTGGATTGAAGAATGGACGACACACGGACTCATACATGAACATGTAGGCAAGCGTGCAACAAGAAAGCATAGAAGCAAAGAAAGCCAAACAGGTGGCACGAAGCAAGCAAGGCAAGCATATCAACATTGCACGGAGTGGAGAAAGGTGTAAAACAAGCACACTAACACCTCGGAGGTTTATCTCACAAATGGTCACATCCAAACAAACCCTAGGAGGGACGGGTGTAACCACACAAGCACAAACCCATGGAAGGCACAAAGCATGACAAAACCTAGATCTAGAAAGGCTAACACGGAGATAAAGCATAGAAGCAAGCAAACAAACATCGACATGCATAAAGAAAATGATCCAAACCCTTTAATATAAGCCTAGGTGTGCAGATGTAGGCCTAGACCACAGGATCTAGATATACACCCCACTAGAAGGGTCAAAAAGCAAGAAAGAGAGATAACAAGAGACAAAAGGGCTACAGTAGCACATGACATTGCAACCAACATAGATCTAAGCACACAAGCATGGCACAGAGAACATAAACGCATAGATCTAAGCACTAACATGTAGGTCTAAGCATATGAACATAGAAGCGCTAACATGTAGATCTAAGAACAAACATGAAATTTAGACATATCCTAACCCAAGAAGGCTAGGCCAACAACATCAAAGTGATTAGTCATGTCAAAAAGCAAGTAGACATGCTAGGAAAGCTATAAAAACATGTTAGGAAAAGCAAATAAAACATTTTATTAAGCAAAAAGAAGCTAGGAAGAGCTATAAAGAGAAAGGGATATGGATTGTAGCTAAAAAGCTACATCCACACCCCTAAACCTCAAATCCGTATGGAACCAAGGAGAGGAAGATTAGGTGCAAGAACACTACCTTGAAGATTATAGAGAAAATGTGAGAATCTAAGGTGTTTTGATGTGTTTGGATGTATTTGGGAGAGAAATAAGAGAGAGAAGAGAGAGAAACTGCCCAAAACTGACCATTAAATTGATTTTTTTTTTGGGTGCAAAATGAGGGGTCTGAAGGCTTTTATAGTAAAAAATTGACCTTTCAACTGTCTGTGCACCTTGTAGGGCCGCCAGCCAACTTCAGATGCATATTTGAAGGTCTTCTTTGATTCGGATTGAGCTGATCTTAGTTCCCCTTGAAAGCTCTGGATGTCTAGTTTTCAGAAAACTAAAGAAATTGAAAATCCAATGGTCAGACCAAAAGTTATGGCCTTGGGAAACATGCTGACGCGCTTTTTACGATTTTCTGGATATCTTAACCGTTTTAACTTCGATTTTAACCCATGAATAGTTGTTGGAAAGGGAATTTGATAATCTTCATAATGGCACTGGTCCCAACCTGTTTTGATGGCCAGATCAAAATTATGGTTTGTGGTGCCTTTGAGAGTCAACCTCGGGTCAAACATGGCCAAACTTGGTCAAAGTTGATGAAAATCATCAAGTAGCTCGGGTTTGGTGTAAAAACATGAAAAATGTTGTTTTGGGATGATTTTGACCCAATTTTGACTTTTGGTCAACCTAAGGTTGACTAGGGGCATTTTGGTTAATTTGACCTGAAATGGCACTTCGAGTGCTCCGATGCCCGAACAGGTTGTGCCACATCAATCTTGATGTTTTCACGGCCCCATGGGGACAAGATAATATTTTTTGGAACTTATGTCTGATGTTGATGCTGACTTGGTGGCCCTTGACGGGGTTGGGATAGGTCTAGGCGCTTAACAGCTTCGAGGTCGTAGACCAAGGTTTCCGCCCGGTTTGTCTAGGGTTGAGGGGCTTATATTGGAGATATCGATCACAATATAACCGACACTCATCTTCAGCATGGTTTAAAGAGGCATCCTTCTGCTCAGACTCGGAAGGCTCAGGTATATTCCCTTTTCTCTTTTAATTGTCAAATCTAAATGTGTAGATATGTATGCTAACCAGTAACTTTTTTGATT
The DNA here is from genome assembly GCA_030021035.2 of Notholithocarpus densiflorus. NCBI lineage: Eukaryota > Viridiplantae > Streptophyta > Magnoliopsida > Fagales > Fagaceae > Notholithocarpus > Notholithocarpus densiflorus. The sequence goes on from JARYZH020000011.1 coordinate 6,814,448, forward strand.
TGAATCGCAGGCTCTTGAGAAGATTCATAGTCGGGGAGCTTGGTCTTCATTCCTTCTATGCCTGTTTGACCATAGGACGAATGCACGCTATCGCGACTTTTGATTAAGCAGGGCTTCGAGGAGTTCCTAAGGATTCCTCCTTATTCTGTGTGGCATGTGATACCGGAGACTTTGGTACAGCGATTCCATATAGAGATTGGCACCTTTCATTTTAGTTGTGGGGAGTATGTTGTCCTTCCCCTCGACTGGATGACTATTCTGGGCCTTAAATTCAAGGGGTATCCTATCCCATCCGATCCTGTAGATTTTACTACTGCGAGTGCACTTTTGGGCATTCATTATCCCTTTACTACGGCAAGGCAACAGTATTTTGGGCCATCAAGGAGCCTCAGATCCATATGGAATGGTTGAGAGAGAGCAAATCTTGGGCAGCAGAGCCTGACGACATTGCTCTTAAGCGGTTCTTTTTCTACTTCATCGGTAGTTGCCTATTTGGCAACAAACGATCAATGCTGACTTGCAAGCTGTTGGGAACCATGAGAGTAATGTCAAACATTAGGGCCTACGATTGGGGGGCCCTTTCTTATGGATTCTTTATTGCTTTCCTGAGGCAGACTTCGCGGTATGGCTTTAAGAGCCTCGAGGGTTGCTGGTAGGTTCTGACATACTGGGCATACAAGTATGTTAGGACATATGTGTTTTACTTGTTAGGAACATATGTCATGATTTTATGTAATTGGCTTATCCTTTGACAAAACGCACTTTACTTGTATTTAGTTAGATCTAGGATATGTTTTAAATACTTCAAGAAACCATGTTTCAAGATCAAGTGTTAAAGCCTTCAAGTCTGTCCAAGAACACAAGCTGAAAGTGCAGAACTACTAAAGCTCGACAGCTGCATCTATCGAGCTTAAGAAAGCTGTTTCATCCCCGTGTGCTCGACACCTGCTCGACAGCTACTCGACACCTCCTATCTGTCGAGGTTTATGAATTTCAAAATTCTGATCTGATTTTCTTGGGATCCGTGATTATGTGTTTGGGCCTTCTTTTCTCCTAATCCTAAACATATAAAAGGATTGTTTTAAAGGCCGTCAAAGAGTTCACAAGTTGCACAAGCATTGAGCAAACCTTGTTCAAGCAAATTGTGACCGGAGACAAAGTTCTTGCCCATGTTCATCTCTTTCTCTTGAAGAAGTTGTTGTGTATTTGCACCATAGGGTTTTGTGACTAAGCATCTTCTTGATCTTCATCGTGTGGATGAACTGAAGAACTTTGCAGCCAACAACCTTCTTAGTTGGTGTTTGAAGTCGAGTATTGGGATTCGCGTATTGGTTAGTCACGTACATGGGAGCCGTGCATCAAAAAAGTGGAACTGTCACTACAAAACAAGTCCAATTGGGTATTGGGGTAAGGGTTCAACTATAGGTTGGTATAAGGTACTGAGATTCTTTTACTTGTAACCGTTTGTTGTGATAATAATGGAGTTTCGGGAGTGGTGACCTGAAAATCACCCGGTGGGGTTTTTGCCGTTAGGTTTTTCCCATTCGTAAACAAATCACCGTGTTATTTATTTTCCGCTGCATAATTAGTTTATTGGTGATTTGTTTATGCTACCACGCGTTTGCATGATAAATTGATTAATTAATAACTTGGCTAATTAATTAATTAATTTCTATCACAAGGGGTCAATTCAGTTTGTGGCCTATCAAGTGGTATCAGAGTGGGCACACTCTGATTAGGTTTTAATCTTTGCTGTGTTTGATCCATTGACCCCTATTTGTTATGGATAGAGGGGTTTAAGAAGATATCAGAGCGGGCACACTCTATTCAGTGCAGTCACCAATGAAGAGTTTAAGAAGATATCCTCTACTGAAACTGCCAAGGAGGCTTGGACCATCCTCCAGACAACCTATGAGGGTACAAAGGCTGTCAAGGATTCAAAGCTACAGAGGCTCACTACAAGTTTTGAAGAGATTAAGATAGAGGATGATGAGTCATTTGATGAGTTCTATGCCAAGCTAAAGGACATAGTGAACTCAGCCTTCAATCTTGGGGAGACCATTCCTAAACCCAAGATTGTGAGGAAAGTGCTCAGATCTCTGCCTGAGAGATTTCATGCCAAGATTACGGCAATCGAGGAATCAAAGGACATTGATAAGATTCCTTTAACAGAGTTGGTTGGCAATCTACAGACTTACAAACTAGGGTTAACAAGGATTGGTAAGTCAGGCAAGAACAAGAGCATGGCACTGAAGGCCAAGAACAGTGAGACAAATGAGTCTCCAGATGATGAAGATTCCAAGATGAAGTCCTACATCACCAGGCAGTTCAAAAAGCTTATGAAGAACGCAAATGAAAAGGGCTTCGACAAGGACCACAGGCAATCAAGTTCTTCTCAGTTTAAGGGCCAAGACAAAGGGAAGAAGGATGCTAAGGAAGGTGGTTAGTACACTGTCCCTACAGGACCTAAGTGCTTTGGGTGTCAAGGCTTCGGTCATATGAAACATGAGTGTCCTACTTATCTCAAGAGCATTGGGAAGAGCAAGGTACTTGCTGCTACTTTGAGCGACACCGAACCTGAGAATGATTCCGACAATGAGGATGACGGAATCCTAAATGTCTTCACCGCCACTGTCAATCCTACTGAGGGGATTGTTGAATATGTGGATGAAGAAGAAGAATTGGTGGACTCTAAGTTTGAGAAGATGGATGATCAAGATGATATCCATACAGCCTATGAGAAATTATACAAGCTTTTTGAGAAACATGAGAAACTCTATAGGCTGGCCACCAAGAAGCTCAGTGATGTGGAACTTGAACGTGAAGAGCTTTCCACAAAGTTTGATGAGGCTAATCAGACTATTGGAGCACTGAGATTCAAAAAAAATTTCTTGGCTGAGAAGACCAAGAAGCTTAAAGCAGAGTTGTTTCAAGTCAGAGCTCAATTGGAGTGGACTTCAAGTGCAAAGCTTGATGAGATGCTCAATCTTCAGAAATCTGCTTCTGATCGAACAGGTTTAGGGTATGATCTTTCTTCCTCTAATATTGCTTCTACTAGTTCTAGTGTTTTTGTTCCTCTTGCTAATAATGTTGAAATTAAGAACATTGATGTTAAAACTGTTTTAGCTAGTGAGAACTTAGACATAAATAAATCTATCTTAGGAGCACCCCTGAAGCAAGATAAGAAAGAAGCTAAGAACCCTAGGGCTAAAAAGGCTAACTCTCATAAGCCTAAACAGAAGAAGTAGCATCTCTGTCATCATTGTGGAGCTGCCGGTCATACTCGACCAAATTGCTATAAGTGGCTTGCCACTCAACAGAGCAACGACATGATAGCATTTGGAAGCCAAAATCAGCTTCAATCCTCTCTTGCTCCTCTTGGAGATCTTCTCAAAGCCCTCATGTTCCTTTCAAACTTGAACGGTTTCAATTCTTCCCCCTCACCACCGGTTCAAGGGTTTAATCAAAGGAAAGGTTCTTCCAGGGTGTGGAAGGAAAAGGGCTCCCAGTGATTCTATCACTTTCTTCTCTCTTCTTGTTTTTTGTGTTTGCATTACTTGTGTGTTTTGCTTTACTGTTTTGAGTCAATCTACTTTCTATGATTTGCTTTGTTTAACATGTTTTTGTTTGGTTATTTTTCAGTTTTGCTTTGTTTTGTTTTTCATATAAAAATAAAAAAATAAAAAAAATTTGAAAAATCAGAAAAATACAAAAACAGTGTGTGTTATGTGTACATTGGTACTTATGTACCTTGGATGGCCATTGAAACAAAGTTTTCTAAACTTTGTATCTTTTGTAGCTTAAATGAGCATCTCTATGCACAACTAAGCAAGTGAGCTTTGTGGCTCATGTTTGTGATGAGTAAGATTAAGTTGTCTCTTGCACTTAACACTCGTATCACTCTTTTTGACGGGAAGGATTAGAAAATCCTAAGAGAAAGGCATAAATAACTATCTCACCACTGTTGCCCGCCAATCATAATGACACCTGTATGCTTTAGCATAGCAAAAGTGCAGTGTCAATGACATTTGTGTGCTTAGGCATAGCAAAATTGGAATGTCAAATGCTTAACATAATTGGGTATTTCTTTTCTATCTCTTATATGCCCATGCATGATATGCTTAATAGAGAAATATACAAAGAAAAATCAAAAGCAAAAAGATCAAAAATGCTTTTAAATATGATTGCAAGCGTGTTTTCTAGGAGATGTGAGATTTATAGGATGTACCTCGAAGGTGATAATCCCCATCAAATAGTTATGATTGTGTGTGAGTTAAAGTGATTTTCTCATATCTCAAATTGTCATAATGTGTTGACACATTTGCAATCTTGCGATGTTTTTCACACACAACACGCAATATTCTTTGCTACTCTTGATACATGTGTAGGTACAATGTGATTTGGCCATCACAAGGTTTTACATGTGTTAATGTATGCTCACTAAATTGTCTTAACTTGTTTTTGAAAAATAAAATCGGTTAGACTTGTTTAGTGTGTGCGTGTGTTTTTGGGATCCATGTGCTTAAAAATTATTGTTAAGAGATGATTTTAAGAGCTTATTATGTTGATTGGATCATTGGTTGAGTTTCATGCTTGATTGCATTCATATCTGTGTTTTTCTCTGCTCGAAAAACTGTTTTTGAAAAACTGGCTCGACACCTCCTCAATACCTCCTCGATAGCTGGCTATCTGTCGAGCTTCCTCAGCTTTTTCTTATCGCAATCTCGCTAGCACCTCGACACCTAGTGGATCGATCGAGAAAGCTCCTGCCTCCTCGATAGCTTCTCGACACCTAGTGGATCGATCGAGCCTCACTTCTTGTGTCTGATGTTGTGTTCCTCGATACCTTCTCGACACTTGCTTCTGTCGAAGGCCATTTTCTCGACACCTACCTCGACAGATGGTTCGACACCTCTCGACACCTCTATCTGTCGAGATTTACTGAGGTTCTATTTAAGCTCCTTGTGCGATCCGCTTCTCATTTCTGTAGATCTCTCTCTCTCGATTGCTCTGACTATTCATCTCCCAAACTCTCTCATCTCATTCCAAACTTCTTTCTCAAGGTTTCTTCAAGCTTTTTCAAGTTTTCTTCACTTGGTAAGCTTCTATTCTCTTTCATTTTCATGCATTTCATGATTTGAAACCTAGGTTTTTTAGGTTTTTTGAAAAATTTTGGGGTTTTTCAAAATTGATGAGTTTTTGGTGAAATTTTGGGAAGGGTTTTCAATTAACTGAGTTTAAAATCTCATGCATTGCATAACATTAGCATTATAACAGTATTTTCATGCATTTAGATGTGTGTTATATGTTTGTGTGCTGGTAGGATTGGATTGGGCTGAGCCCATGATGCAATTACTTTTGCATGTCACATGCTCATGCATTCTCCATGCATACGTACTTCTTTTCACATATTCTTAATATTGTGAATTGTTTTGGGACTTTTCTAATTGTCTCTTATTCTTTCTCCCTCTACTGTTGGTTACGTTAGTAGTGTCTATGGCACCAAAACGTAAATCCGCTCCGTCCCGGAACCCTCTCCGTTCCAGGGCATCCTCTTCCTCTTCAGATTCTGCCCCCTTATCTCTTCGGTTCCGTGATGATGATGCCCACAAGGCATTCTCGGAGAACTTTTCTAAACGAGGTGTTCATTCGGAACGCCAAGTTATTTTGGCAGACTTTGCCGACACCGACCTTCCCGATGTCATTCACAGTCGGGAATGGCAGTCTCTTTGTGACGAGCCCGTCACTTGTCCTATCGTGCTTATTCAGGAGTTCTACTCCAACATGCACAGGATTGACCGTTCTGTCCCTCACTTCTTCACTTGTGTTAGGGGTGTTAGCATTCATGTCACATCGCAGCTTGTTGTAGCTGTGCTTCGTGTTCCCAGGATAGAGTTTCCTGACTATCCTAGTTGTGAGCGTCTGCGGACTGTGTCCAAAGATGAGCTTATTTCTGCTTTTTGTGAGCGCCCTTCTAATTGGGGTGAGCGTCAGTTTACACCATGTAAGGCCTTTGCTAAAGGTCCTAGATTCTTGAACATGGTGATGACCTTTGTACTCTATCCACTCTCTCATTACAACTCCATCACAGAGCCTTGTGCTCGATTTTTGTTGTCTCTTCTTAAGCATCTTCCTATAGATTTCCCTTCTCATTTCATTCTTTCTATTATAGATGTTCATCTAGATTCGGCATCCCGTGACAAGCTCATCTTTCCTTCTGCTATCACGAGGATTCTACGCCATTTTTCTATTCCTTTTCCCTCTTCCGACCATTTCACTTTTATGTGTGCCATAGATGCCGTTACCGTAAAACGTAGTGAGGCACAGTTTAGGTCTCGACAGACGGATTCAGCAGCTTCTCCCTCCCATTTGGCTCCATCTTGATCTGCTATATCCACATCCGCTCCCTCCTCTTCTACGAGCAATGTGTCACTAGGAGACGTCATGGCGCAGCTTCAGCGCATGGATGCTCGCCTCGATACACTCTCCACAGAGTTGTATCAGGTGAATGTCCGTGTTGGCCGCATTGCTAGACGGCAGGCGACCATGGGCAGCTTTGCTCCTGAGGCTACTCCTTCACCACCTCCTCCAGTGGCTTCTGATTCTGAGGATGATGATGATGTTGATGATGATGGTTCGGATGATGATGATGGAGATGCTAGCTCTACTGATGAGATGTCTACTTGACACTCTTACCCTTTGTCACTCGTGACAAAAAGGGGGAGTAGTTTTGGATATGAGAGTAGTCACTCTTAGGGGGAGAGTTAGTATAGTTTTTTTTGTTAGGGGGAGTGTTGTTTCTTTCTGAGGGATGTAGTGAGGATATTATGTATCTTTTCTTTTTTTTAGATACATTATTCTTGTAAATTAGGTCTTGTGACCATATTTATGACATACATTGGACTTATCTCTTTATATGATGATGTATGTTGTTTCTTTCACCTACCTCTTCATGTGTTGTTTCTTTTCTCTCTTTATACACATGCTTCTTATATTTGTATGCAATCTATTATTTCTGTTTCACACAAAGATGCCTTGATGAGTTTTGTTTAAAGTGTTTCAGAAATACAGGTTGTCAAAGTCTACTTGCCATAAACTCTCTTCTTGCAAAGTTTTTCAAGAGTTTGTGTTAGGATAGATTTTATTGTATTCAACAAGTGAGTATGAGTTGAGTGATTTATGACTTCTCTCATATGTTCATTTGTTTGTTGTGGTTTTGTCACGGATTGCCAAATGGGGAGATTGTTAGGACATATGTGTTTTACTTGTAGGAACATATGTCATGATTTAATGTAATTGGCTTATCCTTTGACAAAACGCACTTTACTTGTATTTGGGTAGATTTAGGATGTGTTTTAAATACTTCAAGAAACCATGTTTCAAGATCAAGTGTTAAAGCCTTCAAGTCTGTCCAAGAAAACAAGCTGAAAGTGTAGAATTACTAAAGCTCGACAGCTGCATCTATCGAGCTTAAGAAAGCTGTTTCAGCCCTGTGTGCTCGACACCTCCTATCTGTCAAGGTTTATGAATTTCAGAATTCTGATCTGATTTTCTTGGGATCCGTGATTATGTGTTTGGGCCTTCTTTTCTCCTAACCCTAAACATATAAAAGGATTGTTTTAAGGGCCATCAAAGAGTTCACAAGTTGCACAAGCATTGAGCAAACCTTGTTCAAGCAAATTGTGACCAGAGACAAAGTTCTTGCCCATGTTCATCTCTTTCTCTAGAAGAAGTTGCTGTGTATTTGCACCATAGGGTTTTGTGACCAAGCATCTTCTTGATCTTCATCGTGTGGATGAACTGAAGAACTTTGCAGCCAACAACCTTCTTAGTTGGTGTTTGAAGTCGCGTATTGGGATTCGCGCATTGGTTAGTCACATACTTGGGAGCCGTGCATCAAAAGAGGGGAACTGTCACTACAGAACAAGTCCAATTGGGTATTGGGGTAAGAGTTCAACTGTAGGTTGGTATAAGGTACTGGGATTCCTTTACTTGTAACTGCTTGTTGTGATAATAGTGGAGTTTTGGGAGTGGTGACCTGAAAATCACCTGGTGGGGTTTTTGCCGTTAGGTTTTTCCCATTTGTAAACAAATCACCGTGTTATTTATTTTCCGCTACATAATTAGTTTATTGGTGATTTGTTTGTGCTACCACGCATTTGCATGATAAATTGATTAATTAATAACTTGGATAATTAATTAATTAATTTCTATCACAAGGGATCAATTCAGTTTGTGGCCTATCAAAGTATATCCCGGCCCTGCAGCCACAGTATTCTAGCCTTTCTTCAGAGATTTACCCTAGGGCATATGCTTGGTCCTTCTGTGAGATCACTAGAGTTGTCTTGACATAGCCATCCACCATCGGTACTGCATTGGATTGTGTCACCTGGGGTGAGATACTCAACCGTCCCTACAATGGGCAGTTGTTGGCTAGGCGTGTGGTTACTTAGGCCATGGCTAAGTCGCGGGCTTGACGCTAGTTTTGGGCTTTGTCGAGCTAGGAGTTCTTTTTAGCTGAGAGGACCTATCATCAGGTTATACCAGTCTTCAGAGTACCCAGGGACCTTCCTCAAGAGCTTACGCATTCTGAGATGATTTTGGACAATCCTGACTATATGACAAGCTTTTTCAACGATTTTGTCACTGAAGACACTGACTACTTCACTTGGTTCTTACAGTCCTCAGCCGGACCCATTATGGATGATTGCCCAGTGAGTGGGGGTAGAGTGCTCGGTGGTATAACACGTGCTTGTCAGACTTCAGAGGCCCACTTGAGTTATATGTAGATACCCTTCTGGCTAGGGTGAGAGATCTTGAGGGCACTATTGCCGGCAGAGAAGGGTATATATAGAAGGAGATTGCCAGGTCGCTAGCTCGAGAGAGGGAGGCCCAAGTCATTGCCACAGAGAGAGAGAAGGGCCAGCTTCAGGATGAGATAGGCCTTGTCAACGCCCAGCCTCGATCGAAATGGGGCGGAAAAACTGCTGCCAACGTCGCGAGCCCTTGTTCGACCACCCACCATGGCGACAGCTCCCGCGCACGCGGGGTCCCATTGGAGGGCCCCTCTCGATAGTGATGAAGGGTGTGGTTTATGCGGGGCTTCGGGTGCTCTCTCTCTTAGTGGAGGAGGGTATTTGTCCACCTTTGGTTTTATAGCAGGAATCTGGGCCAAATTTAAAGGGATTACCAAAGGTAAGTGGAGTCGCCACCAATCATTGGGTTTTTCTAAAGTGTGATTGGTCACCTGTTTCTAATTGATTTTATTATCGATACTAGATTAAGAAAAGGGCATTTTTCCTAATCTAATGTGGATGGCAAAAAATCTTGATTCTTAGGTCTGGAAGTTTGGTTATGTGAGGGGAAGGTGTTAGGCACCCCACAATGCCTATCTAAGGACAGTCCTTTGTTTTGATAAAACCTTAATTTTCGAAAATTGGCAGTAAAAACATGATTTCGGCATTGGCTTTCAGGGCTTTGCATACATGGGGGCTTTGAGGTTTAGCTTTTGAAAGGGCGTGGTCTTAATCTATTCTTTCCTATGGCATTCGAGCCAAGTACCAGATTTCCACAGAGAAAATCCGATGACAAATCACCTTATTTTCGCAGTAGAAATTAGGCATCGCTTTGTCTTAGGTGACATGGACTGTGACGATCACACCGGAAGGGGGGAGCAGGTATATATACATACATCATGCACAATGCAAGCACACAGAGCAAGAAAGTAAATACCTACATCCCTAGAGCATGGCCCAAAATATAAGTGCAGGAAAATAAACAGGGGTCACCATACTCTAGAGATGAGGACGAATGGTACACAGCATGATATACCTAATACAAACCATCTAAGAGAGAAATGGGGGAGGAAGGAAGGGGCTTTAAAAGAGTACATAACCAAAGAGAAAGGCTAAACTCTTAAACCTACTGAACACAACCGCTTGGCTTATCTACAGGCTTGCATCTGCCCCCTTTTTGCTTGCGCCTAGGAGACCGTGCCTTAGCTCCATGCATCCTCGCTCCACGTGTGTGCATGCAAAGGCAAAGACAAGAAACCAGCAGACAAGTAATGGAAGGAAAAGATGCAAAGAGTATATGAAAAGGCATAAAGCAAACAAACATGATAGACATGGCAAGCATAGAAACAAGGATGCAAGTAAACAAGCAAGATAACAAGCAAACAAACAAAAAGGCAGACAAACAAGAAAGCAAACAAAAGGTGGTGTCCGCGAGGGATAAATGTAGGTTTGGATCGGATGTTCATATCTTCATTGTGTTGAGTATGGACAACACACTAGCAAGCAAGACTCATGCATGGACATGTAAGCAAGCGTGTAATGATGCAAAGAAAGCCAACGGGTGGCACAAACAAGCATGGTAAGCATAACATCGCGCAGAGCGGAAAAAGGAAGAGTACACACGGAGCAACCCGGCATCCGGAGATGCCTCCCAAATGGTTACATCTGAACAAGGCCTCATGAGCATCGGATGTAACCACACAAGGTCAAGCCTGCGAAGGGCGCCAAACATGGCAAAGCCTAGAACTAGAGAGGCTAACACAAGCATAAAGCATAGAAGCAAGCAAGCATAGACATGCAAAATGGGAATGATCCAAACCCTTTGATATGGGTTGAGGTGTATGGATGATGACAAAGACCATAGGGTCTAGATCGGGTCCTAACCATTAGCCCAAAACACAAGAAAGAAAAAAAAAAGTGACATAAAGGGCTACAATAGCACATGGTGTGACAAACACAGCCTAGGTCTAGGCACACAAACATGGCATGGAGCGCAAAAGAACATGGAAGATGGCATAAAGCATGTAAAGAACATAGATCCAAACACACAAGCATGTAAAAACATAGATCTAGACATATAGACATAGGAACATACATGTAAACATGTAGAAATTTAGCACATAGACATGGTAGAACATGAATCCAAGTATACAAGTATGTGAAGACTCGGATATAGGTATAGGAGCATAGAACGTGCATACAAACATGTAGATCTAAGCAAGACATAACCATAGACATGATATCAAGCATGTGAGCATGTAACCCTAACATCAACATAGAGCAAAAAGAGGAACAAAACACAGAAAAACATGGCATAAAACCCTAAGCATGTAGATCTAAATATATAAGCATGTGAAAACATAGATCTAAGCATAGAACATGGCATAAAGCATAAAAGCAAAGAGATTTAAGCTAGAAACATGAGTAATGCAAGAAACATGCTAGAGAAAGCAATAAACCATGTTATCTTAGCCAAAAGAGCAAGATAAATGCTAGAAAAATATTTAGAAGGTTAGGGGTGTGGATTTAGCTAGAAAGCTACATCCACACCCCTAAACCCCAAATCCAAGATGTAGAACCAAGGAGAAGAAGATTAGGTATAAGAACAATACCTTGTATTTTTGGTGAAGAAGGAAGAATCAAGAAACTTTGATGTGTTTCTTGTGTTTGGAAAAGAGGAGAAAAGCCCAGAAACCATCCAGGCAGAGAGTAAAAACCCAGAAAAGTTGTCTCCTCCCCTGGTTTGAAGGTGCCTGGGGCCTTTTATAGCCCCGGCGCGTTTTTCGAGGCATGGCGGCCCTTTTAGGGTTGCCACCTTCAAAAGGCCTCGAATAGGGTTGATCTTGACACCCCTGGAAAGATCTTGATTTTTAGTTTCTAAAAAAGGGTGGAACTTAAAAATATAATGGTCGGATCAAAAGTTATGGCTTCAGGAAGTTAGTGGTGCATCAATCGGTGCATTAACCTGGTTTTCATGATATCTCGGCCGTTCTAACTCTGATTTCAACCAATGAATAGTCGTTGGAATGAGAATTTGATAATATTTTTAATGACATTGGTTTCAACTCGTTCCAAAAGCAAGATTAAAATTAGGGTTTTTGGGCCCACCTAGAGTCAACTTCGGATCAAACTTGGTCAAAGTGACTAAAAATCTCCGAGAAGCTTGAGTTTGATGAAAAACTATGAAAGGTATAATTTTGTGTGTATTTTAACCTTGTTTGACCTTCGGTCAACCCTAGGTTGACTAGGGGCATTTTGGTCATTTTAGCCAGCAAAAGCCACTTTGGGTGCTCTGGTGTTCAAACGGGTTGCGCCACGTCATTCTGGATGTTCTCTCGGCCTATAGAGAGACAATGATATTTTTGGATTTTTCAAGGTTCGGCACGCAAATCGAGGGTGGAAAAAATACGGTATCAACAGGCCTGCTTTGCAGGCATATCGGCGTTCTGATTGGTGAGATGAGGGGACATAGGATGCCTGTACCTCTTGCACCTCATATTCTTGGTAGAGATCCTCCTATTCGCCGTCATGAGTCAGAGTACATGCCTGCTCCTCCCAAACCGGCTGGTAGTTGGGGATATGCCCCCGTAGATGATTGGGCTCGGGGCCCTGTTTTAGGATATGTCCCAAGTTCTTCGGCGGATCGAGCTGGTCCTTCTACGAGCCCTACTGCGGGTGATAATGCCGATGACGGCAGCGCTGGGCACTTTGCTGATGATGCTGTTAAAGATGACGACTCCCCTAGGTCAGCCACTGTTGTTGTACCATGATGTAACCCCTACGTGGGCATGTTTTTTCATTTTTCTTTGTACTTCGTAGACATTATTGTATTTTGTGGACATTGCCCCTTTGTGGGCCAGATATGTATATATATTAGACTGACTCTTGGTGGGCCTGGACTATATGTATTATATTACCCCATAGTGGGCCCTAATGTATGATATTGCCTCTTGGTAGGCTCTTGATGAATAATGCCTCTCGGTAGGTCATACATGTATGGTTCTAGATTTCCCCTATTGGTAGGCTCCTGATGCATGATGAACAATGCCTCTTGGTATGTCTTACATGTATATTTCTAGATTTCGCCTGCTGGTAGGCTCTTGATGTATAATGAACAATGCCTCTAATAGGTCTTACATGTATGTTTCTAGATTTCACCTGTTGGTAGGCTCTTGATGTATATATGAACAATGCCTCTCAGTAGGTCTTACTTGTATGATTTTGGATTTTGCTTATTGGTAGGCTCTCGATATATATATATATATATATATATATATATATATATATATATGAACAATGCCTCTTGGTAGGTCTTACATGTATGATTATGGATTTCGCCTATTGGTAGGCTTTCAATATATATATGAACAATACCTCTAAGTAGGTCTTACTTGTATGATTCTGGATTTCGCCTATTGGTAGGCTCTCGATGTATATATGAACAATGCCTCTCGGTAGGTCTTACTTGTATGCCAGTAGCACTTTAGCATTTTAGAGCCAATTGCACCACTGTGGTTGCTCTGCATCGCACCGTAATGTCATGAATTTACCGATAAAATCTTATGTTGATTGACCCGTTGAGGGATATAGAGAAAGGAAGGACCGTATGAAATAAAACTGCCCCAATGTAGGTTTTATGCGGTTATTATCATGAGAGGAAAGGTTCCTGGCGGAACGGACTCATTCTTAAGCATATTGATCCTTCCTAAGAAGTTTCGAACTTGTTTCTCAATTTTTAGCACAAGTATGTCCTTGATGGCCTGGAATTTTGCTAGGTCCACTTTAATTCCTCTCTGGCTGACTATGAAGCTGAGCAATTTCCCTAAATTGGCTCCGAAGACGTACTTGTTAGGGTTAAGCCTCAACCTATACTTAATGAGGTGCTTGAATAGCTTTCTCAAATCTATCAAATGATCTCTAGGAGTACGTGACTTGGTGATCATATCGTCCACATAGACTTCAATCTCCTTATGCATCATATCATGGAATAGGGTTACCATGGCTTGCTGGTAGGTCGCCCTAGCATTCTTCAAGCCGAACAGCATGACATCGTAGGCGTAAGTTCCCCAATAAGTGGTGAACGCTGTTTTGGATTTGTCTTCTTTGGCCATCTTGATCTGATTATAAGCTGAAAACTCGTCTATAAAGGAGAAGAACATGTTGGTTGCGGTGTTATCAATTAGGGTATCAATATGTGGCAAGGGAAAATTATCCTTCGAGCTAGCTCGGTTCATATCTCTATAATCAACGCACATATGTAATTTCCCATCTTTCTTCGGTACGAGAACAATGTTTGCAACCCAATTTAAGTAGGCTATGGCGGTGAGAAACTAGCTTTCAACTGTTTTTCTACTTCTTCTTTAACCTTTAGGATAATCTCTAACTTCATCTTTCAAAGAGCTTGCCACACTAAGGGGGCATTCGGATTTTATTGGAATCCTGTGGACAACGATCTCAGTATCCAGTCCTAGCATATCTTGATAAAACCAAGCAAAGATTTCCTTGAATTCCTTCAACAGAGCTATATGCTTTTCTTTCATGTCTTTGGGAAAGTTTACCCCGATCTTGACGGGTTTTTCTGTCACGCCTTCATCAGCTAGGTTTATCACCTCTGTCTCTTCAATATTAGGCTTGGACCCTTCGCTCTCTTTGTTCAGAGCTTCTAGGATGTCTCGAGGTAAGTTCGAGACCTCTACCATTCCTTCCACATCATGATCCAACTCTATTGTCTTATTCACATCATCTACACCTTCGTTATGGCAAAGGGACGATGTACCCACTTAGGAATCAGAACAGATCCTATAGAGCGAAACATATACAGAGAAACATAAGATAATTTGCACACGCACATATTCATAGGAAAGCAAGTAAAGAGAGATGCAAGAATTTCTTGAATTCTTGAATAATACACTGAATATTTCATTAATGGATTATGAGTAGAGGAAAACAAAGTTCATGCCTGATAATGATAAAAGGGAAATGTTCTCTTTTTTTTGTTATTTCTGGGAAAACAAACTGGGCAAATGAATAGGGAATACAAATAAAGTAGGAAATAACATAAGCATGCAAAACAAACTAGATATGCTATTCCAACCCTCTTGAGTGACCGAGAGGCCCAATCACTCGATGATGGAATACTCTTTACTCAGCCGATGCAACCACAAAGCAAGGCTCGATGGTCCAAAGGCCTACCACTTCACCTGGCATCCCTGGTCGGATACTAGAAGTCGAATTATCTTTGGGAAATAAGATATTGTTTACAGATAACTCCTTAGGATAGAGCCGAATAATGCAAGCCAGATTAGGCCCTTCATCTTCCAATTCCTTGAAAGGTTCTGGCATAATGACCTCGGCTAGAGCCAAAAAAGTGGTTCTGATATGGGGAATAGACATCCCTGAAATGTTGCACTTCCTCTTCTTGCCCTTAGAAGCTTGAAAGAGTTCTTCATGAGTAGGTTCATACCCCAAACCGAACCTTCCTTTGTTATCTGATAGTTCATTGAGAGCAGGACCCCCATGTCCTACGGCTCCGAGGCCTTGGCCTAGTTTGTAGCCAAACTTGAGCATTTCCTTCGCGGCCAATAGAACTGCTGCAGGCCAGCCAGACTCAGGCTCTGAGGCATTGTGAACCGTGGAAACTAGCTCGAAGCTATGGAAAGACGCTTCAAGGAAGGAATTGGCATCGATGTAGGAGATAGATGTCTCCTAGAAGATAGTCATGGGCTCTTTAGCCATAATAGTGATCAATTGATTTTCAGAGATGAACTTAAGTCTCTTATGGAGGGTAGACGCGATTGCACATGCTGTATGCAACCAAGGTCTCCCTAAAAGTATGTTGTATGGAGAGTCAACCTTAATCACTTGGAAGTTGACCATGAAGGATCTTGGGTTGATCTTAATCATTAGCTCGATCTCACCTTGCACTTCTCAACGCGCACTATCAAAGGCTCTGATGATCATAGTGCTAGGCTTAATAAGAGACATATACACCTTCAGGCGCTCAAGAGTGGCCATTGGGTGGACATTCAGGGTTAATCCATTGTCGATTAGCACCCTTGCAACAATCGTGTCTTCACACTTGACTATGATATTCATGGCCAAGATGTGATCTCTACCTTCTGGAGGAAACTTATCATTTGAAAATGAGACTTGGTTGGTGGCCAACACCAATGATACCATACCCTTGAATGAGGAGTCTATAATACCGGTAGGAACATGCATTTCCTTCAACACCTTCAATAGAGCTTCACGATGGACCTCGGAAGATAGCAACAGTACCAAAATAGAAATCTGAGCTGGAGATTTGTTCAACTGCTGAATCACACTATAATCGCCTTTCGGATGGTTTTCAAGAATTCCTTGGCTTCTTCAATGGTGACCCTATTCCTGACTAGCTTAGATGTGCTCTTACCAATCTCTTTCCTTCTCTTCTCTAGTTCCTTAGGAGTATAACATTGACCACTCCTGGTGAGTCCGGTTAGGCCTAAAGAGACATTAGAGCAAACCTCTTCCTTTCCAGTTCGGGTGAAGATCAAAGTCACATCATATTTCCACGGGACATGATGGCTATCTTGGTAAGGGAAGGGCTTTGGCATACGAATGACCACACCTTCTTGAGTCTGAAGATTTGGCGCTAGAGAGAACATCTTTGGATTGATGATGACTGGGCTGGGTAGAGCATCTTCTAAAGCTTTTGGGCTAGGAGCCCTAGAGATTCCTTGGATAGGCTTTGGCAAAACTAAAGGATCTAAACCTCGGATAGTGGGGAAAACAGAGGTTCCCTTCTGGATAAAATCTTGGAGATGGCTTTGTGACTGCAGGCAGTCCCAAGACTAGAGGAGTAAAGCCTTTAATGGCTGGCATGGCTTGTCCTTTCTTTGGAGCTAGTGCCTCTGAATCCACAGGTGATTCTATAATCTCTTCAATAATGACCGAGGTCAGAGAAGCTGGAGGAATCTTGCATAAGCGCTCTTGCAAGTATTCGTCCCAATCCTTCCATAATCCTATTGATATAGCACTGTGGCTAGTTCCTGCTTAGGTACTCGGAAGGCATAGGCTGGCTGCCATACAATCGCTTATTTGCACAGATTCTCTCTTTTTCTAAATGATACCATGGTCAGCTAGACTCTAGATTTATGCTCGGAGCACTCTACAATCGAACAGGGCATGTCATTCCCCACTGTCACAGAATGAGCAGACTCCATAGTCAAAACCAGGAGCTTTTATGTTTTCGAGAACAATGTGACTTTTCTGGGCTAAGGCTTACAGCATGGCTTTCTAAGGGAATGAAGGGGGTGAGAAATCGGGAATCCTCTCCTCCACTATTGAGATAGCATTCACATTCCCTTCCTGATGAGGAGGCAAGGGATTAGTGATGACATTTGGCCTGGCCGCATCGTCGAACTATACTAACTTGTTGTTAATGAGATCCTAGATTTGGTGTCTCAAATTTGCACACTCTTCTAGGGTATATCCCTTGGCTCCAAAATGGTGTTCACATTTCTTGGATGGATCAAAACCGGGTAGAGGACCATCTTTAGGTCTTGCGAAAATTGGAGTCACTAGCTTCTTCTTCAATATATAGGCATAAAGCTCTGCCATGGGCATAGGTAACAGAGTGAATTTCTGTGGTTCCTTAGTATATCGGGGTGGATCAGGCCTTCTCCTCTGATTGAATGCTTGGTAAGGTGCCTAGGCTGGTTGAACCTGTTGCTGATAAGGCTGGGCATTTGGGGCTGTATAAGCAGAAGTAACACCCCTAGGCCCTTCCCTTTGCATCCGGTTGCCTTTTTCACCTGTTTTTCTATCATAGAATTCAAAGCTTCAGGATCGACTATCTTCTTGCTCCTAATACTCTCATCAGTACACTCTCTAATAGGAATCAGGCTTGCGAAGTGAGTGACTTGGGCACTGATCATCTTCTTGTAGTAAGGAGGCTTAAGGTTATCAATGAACCACTTGATCATCTCATCTTCCATCATGGGATGAAGCACTTGGGTGGCTAGCTCGTGCTACCTTTGGGCATACTCACAGAAAGATTCCCAACCCTTCTTTTCTGTCCTCTTAAAAACTGTGCGGTCGGGCGCTATCTTAGTATTGAACCGATAATAATCCAAGAATGCGTTGGCCATCTCTCTCCAGCTGGAGGTCTTTCCAATCTCACATACCAGGTGGCTGCAAGGTCAGTCAAGCTATCAGGGAAAATCTGGCAGAGTAACGGGTAATTGTCTCCATAGGGTGCCATCTTCCTACGAAACATACGCAGATGGGCACAATGACCTGAGGGAAATTGGTCAGACTGTCTAGATCGACACTTCCTCAGGCGCTGGAGCCCTCTATGATACGAATTTTCTCAACTAGGGTCTCTATTTGACTTTCAACCTGACCGTAAACAAACTCTAAGGTCTTATCCTTAGGAGGATCCACTTCTTGGTTATTCCTTTGTAGGGTGAATGGTGGTGTAGTTTAGTCCTGATTCGGCTCCGGCGGTGGTCAGTTCTCTTTTTCAGGATGGGGTGTAGAGCCCTCCAGAGTGGGACCAGATGATCCTCAGTTCCCTCATACAATTTGTTATTGCATCATGCGCATCATTTCTACCATCTGCTCTTTTAGGGGAGTGATTTCATGAGTGTTTTCCTCGATAGTGGAAGGACTACTAGTAGACATCTCTTTAGCATGAGACCTAGTGATGATAGGATCATAGTGTGATGGTAGCTTGAACCGTTTTCTTTGAGTAATCTTTCTTCCTTAGAAACCTGAAAAGGAAAAGAATAGGATGGGAGAGAAATGGGGTACATTTGAAAATTTGGCAATGTGGAAACACAAAACAAACCCGAAGTTAGTTTAGGTTCTTGCTCATTTAAAATGCACCTATCATTTTCGAAATATTGGCTTAGACCCTTGATCGGGTATTTATCATGGTGAGTTTCTATAGTGATGCAAAATTAATGCATAAGCTTGGCAAGTAACCGAAACTTTCATATCATGCTCAAAATTGCGGAATGGACCCTTCTCGTTTAATTACATGAAAAAGTAATGCTTTTACAAAGTTTTGACTTTTTACAATGCCTTAAGATCATGGGCTGTAGACAATGGCTCCAACAGTGGGCCTTTTACAATACAAGGAAATTCAAATTTATGAAAAGCTTCATTCTTGATGGCTTGCCTTCTCGAAGAAGGTTTTGAACTCTAGGCAATGTCATCCTTGGCGTGGAGTTCTAGCTACTTCCCACAAATTTTATCTGTACACATTTACATGACGGAGCCATTAGTGTATGCATGCATGCCCTTGTAGGGTTGGAAACCCTTAAGGACTTGGTATGATCTAATGTGAAACAAACGGGGTTGCTTTTCCCTAGGGGTTAATCACAGATGTTGTGTAAACAGGATGAATAGAACTTGGAGTAGAGCATGACTATTGAATGCAAGCAAAAAGGGAAAACCTGCAAACAGAAATGGACACTTTCCTCTTGACTCATTTCGAAAAGAATCCTATGAAGGATATCCTACCCTAGGTTGGGATGTTCACTTGGATTTGGCTCTTCTTGGTTGTCACGAGTTTGACATAGTCTAGGCCAACTATATGAGACACGGCTTAACTGGTAAGTTGGTCCCATCCTTAGGGGGGACCTCAATCATTTAATCTTTCCCTTCATAGAAGTTGTGGGATAACGTGGATCAAGAGGGCCTTTTCAGCATAATCTTGTCCACCCATGGACCCAGGAAAAGCCTATAATTTAGCATCTAGTAACTATCTAAGGTATATGCATCCAGCATTAGCCTTCAACGCTGAGCCTAAGTTCGACCCAATATGAAGGGTGATGTCATGCATTTTGAAATGAAAGGGGAAAGATTTCTCAAGCACAATAGATATAAGCACAGATAAAGGAGCAGCAGAAATTAAATCTTACTACCCTTGGTTCGCACATGTGTAGGAAAGCTGTAAAGCATGCTTTAGGAAAGTGGTACAGCTTCACACATACGAAAATACCTCAAAGCCGGTTTTTGGAAAACCATTTTGAAAACATTTTTGGAAGATATTTTTGAGTTTTGAAAATAGTTTACTAGGATATAGTAAATGCAATTTTCAAAAGGAAAGCCCCGGAGGCTAATGCCAATTTCAATGTTTTTTGAAAGCCAATGTCCAAAGATTAGGATTTTATCAAAAGATCTAAAGGCTAAACTCTCTAAGTATCCCTAGTGGAGTTGCCAGTCTGTTAATGCCTCGCGGCTGCTCGACCACCCATTGCAGCGATGCTCGCGCGCTTTTCTTTTATCTCGGTGCAAGAATCATATGGAGGTGTGTCGTACCTTGGGTGTGTGACTAGAATCTAAGTCGATTTTAAGGAAATTACCAAGGGTAAGTGAAGTAGCCACCAATCATTGGGTTTTTTATCTAAGGTGTGATTGGTCACCTGAATCTATTTGATTTTATTGCAAAAAATATTAATTCTTGAGTTTGGAAGTCTGTTTACGTGTGGGGAAGGTGTTAGACACCCCACAACAACTATCCGCAGACAGTCATTTGTGTTGGTAAAACCATAATTTTTGGACATTGGCAATTGAAAACGAGCTATTGGCATTAGCTTTCGGGGCTTTAAATGTGTTGGGCTTTGAGGTTTGATTTTAGAGTAGGTGTGGTCCCGATCGATGCTTTCCAGTGTGTTTGAAGTCACTACCAAATTTCCACGACGAAAATTCGACAGCATTTCGCCTTATTTTTATGGCAGAAATATGGTAGCGCTTTGCCTCAGATGCGTCCTAGCACGCCAAATGCTATTCTTACAAAGCTTTCGCCGTGAGAATACAGCAATGGGGATGCCCCATTTTCACGGCAAAAATCCGGTAGAGTTTTGCGTTTGGTGCGCTATGGCGCACCGGCAGGGTTTCACATCTGTGTATATGGTGCATATCAACATGCTCGCACCGTGATGAGCTGAAGCCCTCCAAAGTGTTAAACATACTGATATATGTCGCATACACAGGGAAACCAATGTCACTTGGTGACATGGATCAAGACAATCACACTGCGATGATCGTGCACACAATATAGCATAAATATGCACCTACGACAGTCGCCTTGAGCACATACCTATGCTACAAGGTCAAGAGCTCTCATGACTAGAGAGGGTCGCTCACATAGCCACGAGAGTCCATCATACAAAGTGTACAATTACCCACACACACGTAGGTGGATATATATATATATATATATATATAGATAACATGCATCATGCACAATGCTATCACATAGAGTGAGAAAATAAACCAAACATTGCCAATGCTCCAAGGGTATGGCCCAGCGAGGTACAGGAAAATAAAAGGGGGTACATGGATGGGGGACCCTAATACATGCTCTAGAGAAAAGGCTTTGAGAGAGAGAAAGGGAAGACCGCTCTAGAGGGGAAAGGCCCCTTAATCTACTGATCATTGCCCTTGCCCTTTTTGCTTCCGCCTAGGAAGTCGTACACTTGCTCCAAGCATCCGAGCTCCATGTGTGTGCATGCAAAGACAAAAGAAACAAGCCAGTACACAAGCAAAGAAACAGATGAAAGGAGAAGCATGTTAAAGGCAAGCTATAAAAAGACTCTAAACGGGGGAAAACAAACATGCTAAGCACATGACGAGGCAAAGAAACATGTTTTCAAACAAAAAGAGGTGTCCTAGGAGGACAAATGTAGGTTTGGATCGAGTGTCCATAACTCAATTGGATTGAAGTATGGATGACACACAGACTCATACAAGAACATGTAGGCAAGCGTGCAACAAGAAAGCATAAATCTAGAGAGGCTAACACAGAGATAAAGCATAGAAGCAAGCAAACAAACATCAACATGCATAAAGAAAATGATCCAAACCCTTTAATATAGGTCTAGGTGTGCGGATGTAGGCCTAGACCACAGGATCTAGATCTACGCCCCACTGAAAGGGCCAAAAAGAAAGAAAGAGAGATAACAAAAGACTAAATGGGTAAAGTAGCACATGGCATAGCAACCAACATAGATTTAAGCACACAAGCAAGGCACGGAGCACAATAACGCATAGATCTAAGCATATGAACATAGATCTAAGCGCTAACTTGTAGATCTAAGCACAAATATGAAAAAGAGCCTAAAAACATGTGGATCTAAGCACAAACTTGAAATTTAGACATATCCTAGCCCAAGAAGGCTAGGCCAACAACATCAAAGCGATAAAACATGGCAAAAATCAAGTAGACATGCTAGGAAAGTTATAAAACATGATAGGAAAAGCAAATAAAGCATTTTATTAAGCAAAAAGAAGCTAGGAAGAGCTATAAAGAGAAAGGGGTGTGGATTTTAGCTAAAAAGCTACATCCACACCCCTAAACCTCAAATCCAAGGTATGGAACCAAGGAGAGGAATCAAAGGTTTTTTGATGTGTTTTTGGGAAAGAAATTTAGAGATAAGGGAAAGAATCTGCCCAAAACCCAGCTCTAAAATGCCTTTTTTTTTCTTTTTTTCTTTTTTTTTTTGTGAAATCTAGGGTCTGGGGGGTATTTGTCACATTTTGGCATGTGTTTTGAGGTTGGCAGCCACCCGCCCCGGCGGCCCTTTGACGTCAACAATTTTGTCTTTTCCTCCAGCTTTTCGGTTCTAACTTTGATCGCATATTTGAAGGCCTTCCAAAACTCCAATTAAGCTGATCTTGGTGTCCTTGGAAATTTATGGATGTCTAGTTTCCATAACACTAAAGATATTGAAATTCCAATGGTTGGACCAAAAGTTATGGCCTCGGGAAGTGAGCTAATGCGTTTTGCACGGTTTTTAGGATATCTCAACCATTTTAACTTCGATTTCAACCCATGAGCAGTTGTTGGAAAGGGAATTCAATAATCTTCACAATGACACTGGTCCTAATCTATTTTGATGATCAGATTAAAATTAGGGTTTTTGGGGCCCTCGAGAGTCAACCTTGGGTCAAACTTGACGAAAATCACTGAGTAGCTTGGGTTTGATGTAGAAACATGAAAAATGTGGTTTTTGGATGATTTTGACCACCTTTGACCGTTGACCAACCCAAGGTTGACTAAGGGCATTTTAGTTAATTTGACCTGAAGTGGCACTTTGAGTGCTCCGATGCCCGAACAGGTTATGCTGTGTCAATCTAGATATTTCCATAGCCCCATGGAAGAAAGTTAATATTTTTAAAATTTTCAAGGTCCGGCACACAAATTGAGGGTGGACAAAATCCATGCTTCATTCTCTTTAGCTTTAATGTGAATACTATGTTAGTTTACCATTCACATTTGTGATCAAAGAGCTTAACAATTTGAAACCATAATGTTTGTTTGAGAAATCTTCAAGAACGTTCTTAATTTGAAGTGCCCTAGAGGTTTTTGTTTGTGAAGGGATTCATATAAAAGAAGTTTAGAGGTTTCAAAACTACTATGGTGACATCAATGAGTTATCTATTAGGTTGTAGAGTTTAATCACAAAGGTTTTGTGAGTAGTCTGTAAAATCATTCTTTTATAGTGGATTTTCTTATTTGGATATGATACACCCAAAGTGATTTTTCTTTTGTAACATTTTTCCTAAATTTTTCACTTCATCATCAAATAATTAATGTATTTATTGTTTTATGATTTTTTTTTTTTTTTATAAAATTTGATAGTTATTGTTGGGTTAAGATAACTTGATTCCGGTTAACTAATTCAATTACCCTAGTTGATTAATTAGGTTAAATTACTTGCAAATTGTGGAGGCACCAACAAATCACCAAATAACTAATATGCAGCTGAAAATAAATTGACATGGTGATTTGTCAACAAATGGGGAAAACCTCTCACAAGGCAAAAACCCTACTGGGTGAATTTAAGGTCACTGCTCCCAAGAATCCACTAATCAATAATCAAGCTGTTACAAGTATGAGGAATCTTACCACTACCCTGGCCTATCCCAAAATACTAATCTACAGTTGAACCTTTGCTCCAATACCCAATTGGACTTGATCTTGTAGTAGCCTTCTTTCCTTTTATGCACAAATCTCCAATCTGAGACTTACTCCTTTGCACAGATCCTAGTACGTGAGTAACTCCTTTACATGGATTCCAATACATGACTAACTCCAGTAACTTGAATGATTGTTATTGGCTGCAAAGTTCTTCACTTCATAAATGATGAAGATCAGGAAGCACTTGGTTACAAAACCCTATGGTGCATAAATGCAGTAGCTTCACACAGAGTATATGAGTTCTAGGTCTCTATATCCGTATATGATAGCTTTCAGAATATGCCTTATATATGACTAGGGTTGTAAGAAAAGAAACCCTAATCAAATAATACAGCATGGGTTGAATTTCAAATCTGGAAATTCTGAAATCGTAATTCTCAATAGATCAAGCTTGTGTCGAGGAAGGGGGTCGAGGGGCATAGGCAACGTCCTCAACAGCATGAAAGGCAGCCTCCTCTTGCTGAGCAAGGGTGGACTCATCACGAGGCCGCTTGGCCTTAGCGGCTAGCTATGCATCACTCCTCCTAATAGACTCTCGACTAATAGCACCCATGATAGAGAAGATAGGGGCAGAAGAAATAGGGATGTGCATGTGTGTGAGGATGCATGTGATAGTTGAAGGAAGAATTAGCTTATCACGTGTAGTTGTGTCTTGATAGATATCTATTGTAGACATTCAATTTTGCACCAATAATTTAATTTTGGAAGATGACTGAAATGATCATTCTAAGTACCCTAAAAATCATAATTGCATTTCATGCATTAAATCATTCATCACATATCATAAAAATGATCTTGAGATTCTAATGATCACGACGGTATGTCCGGTTCTCAAATCGGACCATCGAATTGAAAGATATCACAAGATCAAGTTTTCACGATCTGCATACATTTCATTGGGTGGAACCGATCACATGTGATTAATTGAAATTAATTTTGATTGGTTGAAAATAAGTTTGGTTGCAAAGGAATAAAATGGATAATTTGATAATATGGGAATTGTTAATCATTAGGCCGTTAGAGTAGTTATCTTTCAGATAATTATTTTTTAAAGATTTAATTATCAAGTTAAAATGGATTTTATTAGGAACACAAATAAAATAAAATAAAAAAGTCCAAATACAATTCCTGGCCTAGAAAATGCCCAAAAAAAAAAGTCCAAAATGAACTAAAAGACGAAATTGGGCCTTGCACTGAGAAGTGCCAATCGGCACTTAGCAAGTATTGATCGGCACTTCCACAATGCCGATTGGCATAGGTTTTAAAATGGGCCCAGAAACTTTTAGCTCAAGTCTAGACTTATCAAATTCTATTTTTTAGGGATAAAACCTGACCTAATTCGTATCTGCTGATTTTCTAAGCAACCCTAGCTTATTTTTTAAGTAGACTCACCTCTATAAATAGAGGAGAAAATATAAAATTCAGCACACCCCCTCTACCCTTAACGTTAAAGAAATTTTGGAAGTTCAATTTTAAGACTTTCTTTTCTGTTAAGTAAAATTTCTTTAGGACTTAAAGAGACTCACTTTCTCTCTAACTCTAAAGGAATTCTCCCATTCCCCCGTAGTATTTGTTGATGCATTGATGCAGGTATGCTTCTATCTTTTATTTATTTACATATTTGTGCATCCAATTCAATGCTCCATGCATCTCTAACATGATTCTTCTTTTGTTTTTGGATTTCTATTTCATGAAAACATATAATGATTGTTTTTTTATATGTTTGATCATGTAAATGTATAATACACATCATACAATCTTAGATCTGCTGTTCCTTCTTAATAAAAAATCAAATCTGAAAATTCTTTTCAAAAATATCTTCTTTTTTTAAACTAAAAATTATATCTGAAATTTTATTTTAAAAGATCATTCCTTTTATATTCTAAAAATCAGATCTAAAATTTTATTTTAAAAGTTCATTCTTTTTCTATTTAAAAAATCATATATGGAATTTTATCTTCAAAATTCATTCTTTCTCTAAATTAAAAATCAGATCTGAAGTTTTATTTTTAAAAGTTCATTCTCTTTTTATTTAAAAAATAATTCGATCAGAAAACTCTTTTCAAAATCTATCATGTTTTTTAATTAAAAAATCAGATACGAATTTTCTCTTTGAAGTTCATTCTATTCTTTAATTAAAAAATCAGATTTGGAAACTATTTTAAAAATTCATTCTTTTTCTAAACTAAAAATAAATAAATAAATAAATAAAATCTGAAAACTCTTTTCAAAATCCATCCTATTTTTTAATTAAAAAATCATATCTGAAAAATCTTTTCAAAATCCATCATGTTTTTTAAGTAAACAATCATATTTGAATTTTCTCTTTGAAGTTCATTCTGTTCTTTAATAAAAAAATCAGATTTAGAAATTCTTTTCAAAATCCATTCTTTTTTAATTTTAAAAATCAGATCTGATTTTTTTATCAAAAATTCATTTTGTCTATTAATTTAAACACTAGATTTGAAACTTCTCTTTTAAATTTATCCCCTTTGATAATTAGAAAGTGGATTTGAAATTTTTATTTTAATTCATTTTTTAATTCTGAAATTTCTCTTTAAAAGTCCTTTTCCTATAAGTAAAATTCAGATTTGATTTCTTCTTACATAAGAGTAACAGATCTAAGATCTTTGCATATTAACCAACCATAGATCTAGGAATATTAACACAACAAGTTGCATATCAATTTTTTTAAGGGTATTTAAATGGTCATTTAAAGTCCAGAAGACTAGACTCTGTCTAGGCAGAATGGGTGCCTAACACCTTCCTATTATGTAACCTAGCCCCCGAGCCATAGATCTTAGGTTCGTAGAGATAGTGCTTTATCTTCTTTTAATAGATTGTAACTAGGAAACAAAGCCTTGTATTTTTTTTTAATTAGATTGTAGCTAGGAAACAAAGCTATGTATAATCCTTTTCACCAAGTTATAATTCATTCAAATTTAATGAGAATTTGTATTATTCAGATATGTATTTGGTATTTTATAGTTTTTCTTATTTTTTGTAATAAAAATAAGTGGCGACTCCACATAATCCGAAAAAGAGAGGTGTTGATGCCTAACTATTTTTTTTTTGAGAGCCAAGTTCCAGTCTCTCATAATGGCGACTTCACTGGGGATGTCGAGGGCTAAGCTTCATATTAGACTTAGGATGATTAATTAAGTACCCTTGTGTTTATATGACATATTTTTTTGCTTGTATAATATTGCTTTTGTTTGTATGATATTGTATGGAATGTTGTTTGAAATACCATGTTGTTTGTTTATAGCTTTTCCTAATTGTCATTGTGTATGCCATGAAATAACAATTATGTATGAACCTATCTCAAAATCTGGTGGTAGTAACCATGGATCACCGATACCCAGTGGTGAACTCACCAACTCATAGCCTAAAGTCACTGGATCATTTCTTGTTGACTGAAAAGGGTAAACCACGCCGTTTGGACCAACACAAACGTTCATTGCATTACAAGTTGGGAGGTGTAATGTCCTAGCTATGGGAAACAATGAAACAACAAGCCCACCCTACAAAAGTAATGGCCCATAGAACCTATCCTTAGGAC
Organism: Notholithocarpus densiflorus; assembly: GCA_030021035.2. Taxonomy (NCBI): domain Eukaryota; kingdom Viridiplantae; phylum Streptophyta; class Magnoliopsida; order Fagales; family Fagaceae; genus Notholithocarpus; species Notholithocarpus densiflorus. Next base: position 6,841,779 of record JARYZH020000011.1, read on the forward strand.
GGTCCATGTTAAAATTGCATTGCATATTGTGTGTGTTTGACTATTGTTTAAACCATGGTGAGCCCAAGTTCAATACTTGGGCCCATCATAATTGTTTGAATGTTGTGTTGTATGAACATGATTTTGTTTTTCTGGAAAATATGACATACATTGATGCAGTTTAAGCTCAATCTTGCCAAAGCCAAAGTCAAGCTCATCAAAGCTCAAGGAAGATTCTAAGCCCGATGAGTCAAGAAAGAATTGAAGATGTTCTCAACTCCATCCTATAAGGTCAAAAGAAGATAAATGAAGAGCTAGCCCAAATCTCTTGGATAGCCCATTTTGCATTACAAGTCAACTTAGTCAATCAAGCTATGTTCTCTACCTTATGCAAGGATGATTCACCAGAACCTGAAGAGATCCCACACTTTCAATTCCTAAAGAAAAGAGCTACAGATTTCAATTAGTTGTCTTTCCAACTGTCCTCCCTAATCAATAAGAACATGTCAATGGACTTAATCCCTAAGGAGGCAATGCCCTACCTCATCAATAATGGTACAATCAAATCATTGACTAACAATTTTAGGCGCTAAAGGAATTTTTCAAATTTATACATGACTTTGAGTGAAGCTTTGGGAAAACTACAAGCCAAGGGATTACTGAAGCCATTGGATCCTAAGCCAATAACGCATCCCATGCCTAGAAGCTACAACCCTAATGCTCATTGCAAATATCATCAAGGAGGAGGTCATTCAACTAATGAGTGTTATAACTTAAGGCATGCCATTCAAAATCTGATTGACAAACGAGTCATCACTCCACCTTCATCAACCACCTATCTAAACTTTGCTTGATTTTCATGTTACAAGTTTTTAGATTAGCTCTTTGACCTTATTGTTTATTTAGGATTTGCCTTCTAGTTGGTCTTTCGTTCAACAAAACTCATGTTGTGTTTAATGCATTATGTTTGTCATGTTGTTCATATGTACATTAAAAAAAATAATAAGATCAAAAATTCAAAAAAAAAAATCCAAAAAAAAATTCGTAAAATAAAAATAAAAATCTTTTGGACTAGGGGCATTTGGCCTTCCTGGTAACCTTTTTCTAAAAAAAAAAAATTTGTTCTTTCAAAAACTCCAAGATTTTTTTTTAAAGCCTTCCTTTTAAAGACTCCAATTTTTTTTTTTTTCGAACAGCCTTTTTTTCAAGAGAATACAAGATCCATTTAACAAAACATTTTCAAATCATGATGATTAATTGCTCTTCCGATCAATTTGTGCCAATGAGGGATTCAACTTCATTCAATCCATGTAAGGACTTTTGCTGAACATAATATGGAAAGAAAAGATCCTAAAAGGCAATCAAAGAAATCCATCTATTCATCTAAATTTCTCAAACCATATACACTCAATCCATGTCTCAAAAAAAAAAATTTGTTACATCATAGGAGCATTTGTACTTCTACTCCATGATTAATTATTAAAGGAGTTTAAGTAACTGTGCTTACAAGTAAGCATCATTAGGGATAGGAGGCCATCTTTGGTAACCCACATTATTCCTTGGCACCCATTACAATAATTATCCATTACTAGCCAACTTGAGCCTTTAAACAGTTAGCCTGTTTTTCAATGAACCCACTAAAAACTTAAACCTTGGGTGGGAAAATTAAGTATGCATGCTTAAATCTCAAGATGAGAAAGTATTAACCTTATGGTTACAGCACCTCTTGGTAAGGTTCTCATTGAAGACAATGGGACAAGTTTAGAAGAAGGAAATGAAGAGTTTGTGAAGTTCAGAAAAGAGAGTTCATCAAAGAAAAGTGAAAGTTCTATCCATTGAGCTAGGACAGAAGAAAATCCATCAAGGAGAGATAAGATTTTGAGAAAGCATCAAACATTGTGAAAAAAGAAAAGGCCATTAGCTAGAAAAGACTTCAACAAAAAGGAAGAGAAATAAAAAAGAAGAGAGTGAAAGAATTTTCATCAAGTTGTAAGAGAATAATGATTTATCAAAAGCACAAGAGACATGAGAATCCTTAAAAGATTCATTCGAGTTGAAAGGGATGAGCAAAAAATGAAGATACATCAAGAGAATAAATTGAATCAAATTGAGAAAGATGAGGAAAATAAAAAAGTAAGATACATTTCATCAAAGAATGTGTTCAGTCAAGTCAAGAAGAATGAAAGCTGTTGATACTGTATTTTGTCCTCCTTCGATTTGAGTGCCGAACCCCTGAAAATCTAAAAATATTATTTTCTCTCTACGAGGCCATGAGAACATCTAGAACGACGTGGCATAACCCGTTTGGGCACTGGAGCACCCGAAGTGCCTTTTTCCGCTAAAATGACCAAAATGCCCCTAGTCAACCCTAGGTTTGACTGAAGGTTGAACATGGTCCGAACTCTCACAAAACAATGTTTTTCACAATTTTACATCAAACCCAAGCTTCTCGAAGATTTTCAGCAACTTTGACTAAGTTTGACCAAGTTTGACATGAAGTCGACCCGAGGTGGGCCCAAAAACCCTAATTTTGATTCTGCTGTCAGAACGGGTTGAAACCAACGCCATTATGAAGATTATCAAATTCTCATTCCAACGACTATACATGGGTTGAAATCGGAGTTAGAACGGCCAAGATATCATGAAAACTAGGATGACGCACCGATCGACACACTGCAAACTTCAAAGAGCCATAACTTTTTATCCAGCTGTTGGATTTTTAGGTACCATGCCTTTTCAGAATCAGGAAGCCAAGATCTTTGCAAAGGTACCTAGATCCACACATTTTGAGGGCCTTTGAGGCCAGTGGCCTTTCAAGGGCTGTCGCCTCAAAAATTCGCCCCTAGGGCTATAAATAGCCCCAGGCACGCCCTAAACAGAGGGACAAATTTTTTTGAAATTTGCCTTCTATCCAGCCTCTCTACACTTTTTTTCTCTCTTCCAAACACCAAAAAATCACCCAAAAAACACTCCAAAAAAAACACATAAAAGTTTCTTGATTCTTGCATCTTCACCAACAACACATGGTAGTGTTCTTGTACCCAATCTTCTCCTCCTTGGTTCTACATCTTGGATTTGGGGTTTAGGGGTGTGGATATAGCTTTGTTAGCTATCATCCACACCTCTAACCTTCTAAATCTTTTTCCTAGCATGTTCTTGCTTTTTTTGCCATAATAATATGTTTTATTGCCTTCTTTGACATGTTTCTTGCTTTATCTTGTTTCTAGCATGTTTTAGCTTAGATTTACGTTCTTTTATGCTTGTTCACATGTTTTTTTTGTCCCGATCTATGTGCTTTGTGCTACATGTTTATGCCTAGATCTATCGTTTTTGTGTTGTTTGGCTAGATCTACATGTTTCTACGCTTGTTTACATGCTTACATGTTTAGATCTACATGTTTAGGGTTTTATGCCGTGCTTTCCTGTGTATTGTTCCTCTTTTCGCTTTATTTTGATGTTAGGGTTGTGTGCTCACATGCTTGATATCATTTCTATGGTTATGCTTTGCTCGGATCTATGTGTTCATGTGCTTTTTGCCATGTTTTATGCTTAGATTCGTATCCGTACATGCTTACGTGCTTGGATTCATGTTCTTCCATGTTTATCTGCTAGCTTTCACACGTTCACACACGTTGCCATGCTTATATGTCTAGATCTATGTTTTCACATGCTTGCGTGCTTGGATCTATGCTTTATGCCATCTTCCATGTGCTTGTGCGCTCCATGCCATGCTTGTGTGCCTAGGCCTAGACTTGTTTGTCATGCCATGTGCTATGGCAGCCCTTTTGTTCCTTTCATCGCATTTTCTTGTGTTTTGGCCTTTTGGTTCAGACTCGATCTAGGCCCTATGGTCTTTGTCATCGTCCATCCACCTTGGCCCATATCAAAGGGTTTGGATCACTTGTTTTTCATGTCTGTGCTTGCTTGCTTTTGCTTTATGCTTGTGTTAGCCTCTCTTGTTCTAGGTTTTGCCACGTTTGGCACCCTTAGCGGGTTCGTGGTTGTATGGTTACATTCGACACCCAAGAGGCCTTGTTTGGATGTAGCCATTTAGGATGCATCACCATGATGCCGGTTGCTTCGTGCACACCTATCCCCTTTTCTGCTCTATGCGATGATATGCTTACCATGCTTTTTTGTGCCACCCGTTGGCTTTATGTGCATCTTTACACGCTCGTTTATATGTTCATGCATGAGTCTTGCTTGTTAGTGTGTCGTCCATGCTTCAACACAATGAGGCTATGGACATCCAATCCAAACCTACATTTTTCCCTCGCGGACACCACCTTTTGTTTGCTATCTTGCTTGTTTACCCTTTGCTTGTTGTTTGCTATCTTGCTTGTTTACCTTTTGCTTGTTGTTTGCTATCTTGCTTATCTGCCCCTTTGCTCGAATGTTTGCTCACATCCTGTATACTATGCTTGTCATTGGTATCTTGCTTGTTCGTTTTGCGCCATTTTTGCTATTATCTATGCATCTCTCCCTTTCCATTGCTCATCTGTTGGTTTCTTATCTTTGCCTTTGCATGTACGCACATAGAGCGAGGACACATGAAGCTAGGGCACGATCTCCTAGGCGTAAGCAAAAAGGGCGCGGATGCAAGCTTGCCAATATGAGTCGAGCAGCTGTCTTCAGTAGGCTTAGGGTTTAGCTTTTCCTTTTGGTTATGTACTCTTTTAAACCCCTTCCTTCCTCTTCCCTTTCTTCCTTAGATGGTTCGTATTAGGTATATCATGCTTTGTACCATTCATCCTCATTCCCGCACCTATATTTTGGGCCATGCTCTAAGGATGTAGGCATTTACTTTCCTGCTCTGTGTGCTAGCACTGTGCATGATGCATGTATATATATACCTACCTGCCCCTTTCCGATGTGATTGTCATGATCCATGTCACTTAAGGCTAGCGATGCCTAATTTCCGCCGTGAAAGTAAGGTGACTTCTCGTCGGATTTTCGCAGTGGAAATATGCCTTAGGAAAGCATATATTGGGACCACACCCATTCAAAAGCCAAACCTCAAAGCCCCCCCCCCTCCCAATGCACGTAAAGCCCTGAAAGCCAATGCCAAAATCATGTTTTTACTGCCAATCCCCAAAAATTAAGGTTTATCAAATCAAAGGACTATCCTTGGACAGGCGTTGTGGGGTGCCTAACACCTTCCCTACACGTAACCAAACTTCTGGACCTAAAAATCAAGATTTTTTGCCATCCACATTAGATTTGGAAAAACACCCTTAGAAAATCAACTAGAAACAGGTGACCAATCACACCTTAGAAAAACCCAATGATTGGTGGCGACTCCACTTACCTTTGGTAATCCCTCGAAATTTGGCCCAGATTCCTGCCATAACGCCAAAGGTGGACCTACCTTCCTCCACCGAGAGAGACAGCGCGCAAACAACGCGCATATACATCGAGAGGGGCCTCCAACGGGCCCCGCGAGCGTGAGAGCTATCGCCACAACGGGTGGTCGAATGAAGGCATGGCGACGACAGTCTTTTCCACTTAGCCAGTCGAGGCCAGGTGTCGACAAAAGTGCCTTAGAAAAGATAAAGGACATCAAAGAGAAATGCAAATTCATCCTAGGAAAGATGAAACTCAATCAAACTTAAAGAAATAGAAAATGTAGTTGAGTGAAAGCCAACAGAATTTTTTTTTTTTTTTTTTTTTTAATGCCCGCTATGCTGAAAACCCGAAAGGGTGGTCTAGGTAAAAATTAGGGCGAAAAAAAAAAAAATGAGAGTGACTGATCTGACTGCGAGATAGGATACTAAGAAGACCAAAAAGAGGAATTTGTCAAGCTAAAAAATATCAAGTCAAAATAAAAGGAACCAATGAAGACCAACGAGAAGATGATGAACACGACAAGGATTATAGCATAAAAGTCAACGATGGAAGATGTGGAAAACTCTTCCAATGCTTGAATTTAAAGTATTGCATACTTGGGAAAATATCATAAGGGTTTTGAGCCTTTTATATCCTTACTTTCAATAACCTGAACCCGGCCTACATTACAACCTTTGAATAAAGACCACTCTCAAGAGAACAAAACTTCCAGATTCTCAAAAAGTTTCAAATCTTCAAACTTGGGATTTTTTTTTCCTCTTGCTTGTTCCCAACATATGTGATTTCTAAGAGTTCTCACATTTCATTTCTTTGATTGTATTTAGGGACATAATCTAAAAATTTTCAAAATGAAGAAGCAAATTTGATTACGTGTTTTTAATGATTTCAAATCCTTTCAAAATAAGGGGATCGAGTCAACTTTTAAGCATCATGATTGGTGAAAAAAGGTTGTTTAAAGGTTCTCCTTTTGATCATTTAAAAAAAAAATCAAAAAAATAAAACTCATTCTACATTAAATCTCTTTTTCAAAAAAAAAAAATCATTTCAAAAAAATTTCAAGAAAGTTTTCATTTTTCAAAACTTTTTTCGAACTACTTGTGGACTTAATCCTCTATGAGAGAGGTATGTAGGCAGCCTTTTCAAAGACTTGGTCACAATCACCCAAAATTTTCCCAAAAAAAAATTGAAATCAAGACATTTATTTGTGTGAATTTAGGCTAGGAGCATCTGTTTTGCGTTAAACATGTCATCAATTTTTCTATGCATGCATGTCATTAGTTTTCTATGTAGGCATGTCTAAACTAGGGCCATTGGCCCAAAACATTTTTGATAATGACTGATTACTAACATGCTTATGAAAAGAATTTTTTGCGGGGGGTGGACATGGATCTTTCTTCTACTCAACAATCACCATCAATTTTTAGTTTAGATGCTGCCATATGTCCTAGAAAAAAGCTGAAAATGTGTCAAAATACGACAACTGGACAAGGCTTAAGATGTGCCAATTGGCACTTAAGAAGTTTCGATCGGCACTCCAACAATGCCGATTGGCACATCATTTCAAGAGTTGCAGTTTTGCCTAGTTTTGCTCAAATTTTGCTCCATTGAAGATTCATTTACAATAAAATTTTCAAAATTCACATTGATTGTCAAACTAGGGGCATTTGGCCATGCCTCATTCATTTCTCAAAAAAGATCATCATCATCATTTAAAAAAATAATCAAGATTTCCAAAAATCACGCATCCATATCCATACTAGGGGCATTCTGCCATGCCTCATCTATTTAAAAAAAAAAAAAAAAAATCGGTCATCTTTTTCTAAAAGAGGTTTTTTTTTTTCTCAAGGGTTTCAAAAATCATGCATCAATTTGCAATCTAGGGGCATTTAGCCATGTCTCATCCATTTAAAAAAAAATTTAAAAAAAAAAAAAAAAAACTCACCTTTTTCTAAAAAACAAAGAGAGTTCAAGGTTTTCAAAATCATGCCTCATGCATCCATTTCCAAACTTGGGGCATTTGGCCATGCCTCATCCATTTCCTAAAAAAAATCAGTCATCTCTTTTTCTAAAAGAAATCTTTTTCTCAAAATTAAAAGAAATCATCACGCATAAATTTCCAAACTAGGGGCATTCGGCTATGCCTCATTTAGGTGAGATCACCCATGTCAAGATTGGTTAGGTAAATTCAAATTTTTACAATACAAAGCTTCATCAGGTAAATTCTAAAATTGTCTAATTCAAATCCTTACAAGACCAAAGTCATCAAAGATCAAGGAGCTAATGTTGAGAGTTAGTAAAAATTATTTGACTAGGGAATATTTTGTTTTTTTGTAGGAAAATAAAAAGTACAGTTTAGCATCATTTGGACTTCGAGTCCAACGGCGGGAAGATCGGCCCACCTCTAGAAGAACCACCCTCTGCATTCCCTTGTTGCTCTTGGTCAGTGTGAAGTTGAGGCTCTTGTTGCCTGTCCTGAAACTCGAGGTTCCTGATCCTTTCTTCCAAAGCCCGTGTGTTGGCATCAACATTTGCCATTCGATTATTCTGAAAAATCTTCAAAGACAAGTGTCAAGTTCATCTTCATGAATTGCAAGAGAAAGTTTGTAAGAAGAGATTATTTCTTACCCAGTTCACTTCATTAAGCATATATTGAGAGGATTGGGTACGTGCAACCCGCTGCAAGCCTCCAATCATCCTCATTCTTTCCTCCACAAGGTCGACACCAATCTAGAACATAAGACTTAAATTCAAAAATAGCCAAGAAAATAAAGAGCATGAGATAAAAGACCAAAAGGGTTTGGAAATATACCAGGCCGTTCCAAGGAACTTTCAGAGTATGTTCAGGCTGGTCTAAATTCACAAAGCTGTAAGACCCATCAGGATTCATTATCTCATATTGCCATGCTGGAAAATTGGCGTATGTTCCTACAAAAGAAGCATGAGAACCACCAACATTGCTAGGCAGAGGACTTCTAGATCCATGGGACGAAGCCTGAAGATGAAACATTCAGACACTTTCACAAATGACAAAATGGCAAAGATGATGCAAATTATGATGCAAATTGATTTAGGAAAAGAGGAAGCACACTGATGCTCCAAAGGCATCAACTAAGCAACCCTGCAAATAAGCCTTGACAAATTCAAGATAGTCCCTAAGTATCCCAAGATTGGTACAACCAACTCTTGCATCGGCTACCTCATCATCGATTAAAAGGTTGGCCAATCAAACCGAAGGACAAGGATTGACAACAATCACTTCAGGAGGGTATACATGAAGAACCTGTGGAAGTACCCGATCTCCAAGATACCAATACCTCCCATGCCACATTCAAATAAGACTTGACACTCATTCAGCTCTAAAGCAAATGTGCATTAATCATAATCCTCACATCCTTCCCAAGGATCCAAGTTCATCTAAAATTCACAAAAAGTCCAAAATTTAAAAGACATACCCATATGAAATAAATCAAACCAAACTCCCACCAATAAATAAAATAAAATAAAATAAATGAAACTCACATCCTCAATGTCTAAGCTATCAATCACCATTTGCCATGCCTTTAAAGAGTGCTTTGGAAGTGTTGATAGGCGATTCTTAGGCATCCAACGAAGGAACCTTGGAAATTCCTCAGCAACGTCTTCAAAGCCTCGAAATATTCATACATCCAAACCTATAAAAATCAATAATTGTCAACAACAGCACAAATAACCCTTGCAAAATATACATGACCCAAAATTTAAATCTTACCTGCCAAACAGTCAGTGCACCTCCTAGACTTGAGAGACAATGCTTGGAAAGCTAGGTCATAAAGTGTAGTAGAGAAGCATAAGTCATGCCACCCCAATCATAATTTTTGATACATTCAATGTCCCTCAAACTCCACAAATGACGAAGACTCATCGTACTCTCCAAGTCAGGACACAAAAGACTCTCAATGAAAAAAGTATGAACATCCAGGTGCCAATATCCACTCTCTTACACTTCCCGATATTGGAAAATAACCACATCAGAGACACATTGCTACCACTAACTCTAGAAGGGTTTACACCTAAATAATCCACGACCTCAGTTGATGAAATGGTGTCATGACCTTCAATTCTTTCACCACCTAATTTCAATTCAAACCAGTGATGACCAAAAAATCATAGGGTGTTAACATCACTTCATCAATACCAGGAAAATGGAAAGTATAGGTGGTATCCCAAAACTGTTCAGATAAGGCCACAATTAGTTGAAGGTCCTTGTATTCAATGGTATCAAAATTCCAAGGAGCTTGAAAAAAGGTCCTGAAACCAGCAGCATTGACAACTTTTCTGATGTCCGATGATAAAATATGCCAACTTTGCTTTAACAATTGAAGACTACCCCAACTCTTAAGGTTCTACAACAAACAAAAATGCCTTATATGAAAATATGACTAGCCAAAAAATTTTGTCAGTCATCATAATATCCATGAGAATGTACCATTCCAAGAGATGTTCATTCAAAAATTTTGCCAACCAAATAAAAATGCCCCTCACAAGAAAGAAAAGAAAAGAAGAAGAAAAAAAAAAAAAAAACATCCATGATAAATACCATTGTGCCAATAAAATGCTTTCATAAATTAAAATTCAACAGTGCCCTAAGCAACAGTTCAAAAAAAAAATTCATATCCATGAATTCATTCAACAATACCCCAAGCAACAATTCAAAAAAATTTGCACGTCCATAAATCCATTCAACAATGCCCCAAACATCAATTCAACTTGATAGGCCAAAAATGTATTGAATCCTTGTGATGAATTAACCAATTAATTAGCCAAGTTAATTAATTAATCTGATTAACATGCAATACGCGTGGTAGCACAAACAAATCACTAACTAAGTTAATATGCAGTGGAAAATAAAGTTGACACGGTGATTTGTTTACGAATGGGGAAAACCTCCAAGGTAAAAACCCCACCGGGTGATTTTAAGGTCACCACTCCTGAGAATCCACTATTATCACAACAAGCGGTTACAAGTAAAGGAATCCCAGTACCTTATATCAACCTACAGTTGAACCCTTACCCCAATACCCAATTGGACTTGTTCTGTAGTGATAATCTCTCCTTTTAATGCACGGCTCCCAATACGTGACTAACCAATCAATGTACGGATTCAAATACATGACTAACCACCAACTTAAGAAGGATGTTGGCTGCAAAATTCTTCAGTTCATCAACACAATGAAGATCACGAAGCTCCTTGGTTACAAAACCCTACGGCGTACAAATGCAATAGCTTCTTGAAGAGGAAGATGAACTAGGGCATATGTCTTTTGTCACAATATGCTTGTGAAAAACTTTTGCATTTAGTTGCATCAGCTATGATGGCCCTTAAAATAATCCTTATATATGTTTAGGGTTGTGAGAAAAGAAAGCCTAAACAAATATACACGGATTGGAGTGAAATCAGAACTGAAAATCTGATTTTCGTAAATCTCAATAGATAGCTTATCTATCAAGCAGCTGTCGAGCATCGGGCTTACACAACCTTTTAAACCTCAATAGATTCTATCCGTCGAGCTAGCTGCTGAGCTTTAAAGTCCAGCACTTCTTCACTTGATTCTTAGACAGATTTGCATGGCTTTAACACTTGGACTTGAAACCTTGTTCCTTGAACTATTAAACACATCCTAGATCTACCCAATCACAAGTAAAGTGCATTTTGTCAAAGGATTAGCTAATTCTACATTGACATATGTTCCTAACATGATTCACATACGTCCTAACAATCTCCCCATTTGGCAATCCGTGACAAAACCACAACAAACACATGAACATATGAGAGAAGTCATAAATCACTCAACTCATACTCACTTGTTGAATACAATAAAATCTATTCTAACACAAACTCTTGAAAATCTTTGCAAGAAGAGAGTTCATGGCAAGAAAGGCTTTGACAACCTGTATTTCTGAAACACTTTAATCAAAACTCATTACGACATCTTAGTGTGAAACAGAAATAAAAGATTACATACAATAAATAAGAAGCATATGCAAAAAGAGAGAAAAGAAACAAAACATGAAGAGATAGGTGAAAGAATGTAATAACAACCTCAATATATATAACAAAATGAATAAAAGGTTTACTATCACAAAGTAAGAACAATGTATCTAAAAAGTAAAGAAAAGAAAAGATACAATAATTCCTCACTACATCCCTCATAAAAAGAAAAACACTCCCCCTAACAAAAATATCTCCTATACTAACTCTCCCCCTAAATACATGACTACTCTAATACCCAAAACTACTCCCCCTTTTTGTCACGAATGACAAAGAGCAAGTAACTCAAGCAGTCATCTCGTCATCACCGAAAGAGCTAGCATCCTCATCCTTATCGTCATCATTATCGTCATCATCATAGTCCTCAGATGCCTCTGGAAAAGGAGAGGGAGACTCCACGAAGCCACCAAGGCGAGCTTGTCATCGTGCAATACGACCGACACGGGTGTTTACCTGATACAACTCATCACTGAGTGTGTCAAGGTGAGCATCCATGTTCTGAAGCTACGCCATAACCACCTCGAGGGTCACACCACCCGCATAAAAGGAAGGAGCGGATGTGGATGGAGCAAAAGATGCTAGAGGAGTCACTGTCTCGGTCCGTGGCCGCTTCGGTCGAAGCTGGGCCTCGCTCAGTCGAACAGTAGCAACGTCTATGACATCACTAAAAAGTGAGGAGACTTGGGATAGGACACAAACGCATGACGGAGAATCCTCGTGATAGCCGAAGGGAAAATGAGCTTATCACGGGTCGTCGAGTCCTTATAGACATCTATAAGGGAGAGTATGAAGTAAGAGGGAAAGTCAATAGTAAGTCCCTCAAGTAAGGATAATAAAAATCGAGCACGAGGCTCAATAATAGAGTTATAGTGAGACAAGGGATGGAGAACAAATGTCATCACCATGTTAAGGAACCTCGGACCTTTTGCAAAACCCGAGCAAAGGGCGTTTTGACGGTCACCCCAAAATGAAAGTGTCTCACAGAAGTGAGACGAGAGTTGGTCTTTGGACACAGTCCTAAGATGATCACAGCCAAGGTAGTTAGGATGTGCTACCCTCAGTACGTGTAGCACCTCGAATATAAGATCCGGAGTGACTACGATGCGCGTACCTCGAACGCAAGTGATGAAGTGAGGTACAGAAGAATCAAATCCGTGCATGTTGGAGTAAAACTCTTGCATGATCACGGAGGGACAAGTGACCGAGATGCCACAAAGTGACTCCCAACCCCTACTATAGATGACAGTGGGAAGGTCAGTATTGGAAAAGTCCGATAGGATGACTTGGCGTTCCAAATGAATGTCGCGTCGTGAAAAGTTCTTCAAGAAGTCCGTACGGGCCTTCTCATCACGGAACCGAACGTCAAAGGGACTAGAATCAACAGAGGGAGAAGAAGAAGATGCCCCGAAACGAAGAGGGTTCTAGGACAGAGTCGACTTACATTTAGGTGCCATAGAGCAACTAACCGAAAGAATGGGAGAGAGAGAGAGAGTGAGAGAGAGAAACACGCAAAAAAGTACCAAACACAATTAATATCAATAAGAAGGAAAAAATTGGTATGTATGCATGAACATGTGACATGCAAAAGTAAAAAAATCATGGGCTTAGCCCAATCCAATCTTACCAGCACACATGCTTTCAACATAATACACACACATCTATAATGCATGAAACATTGTTAAAATGCAAATATGATGCAATGCATGAACTTTTATGATTATTTGAACAAAACCCATCCCAAAAATTTTGCAAAAACCTCATTAATTTTGAAAAGTCCCAAAATCTTTCAAAAACCCCCCAAAAGTTAGGTCAAAAGAGATGAAATGCATGATTAAATGAGAGAAATAGAATCATACTAGAGGAAGTAAATGATCTTGAGGTCGAAGATTGAGTGGGGAAGAGGTTTAGAGTGAAAGAAGGGTGTTTGGGAAGGTGAGAAGTCAGAAAGAGTCTAAAGAGATTGAGAAAAATGCAAGAGAAATCGCGCTGAAGCTTTATATAGAAATCCACGATACTCGATGGATTAAGAGGTGTCGAGATTTAAATTTCGACAGATAGAGCTATCAAGAAGCTATCAAGAGGTGTCCACAGAAAAGTGACCTTGATGGATCGAGAAGCTATCGAGAATCTATTAAGCATACAGAAACTTCCTCGATGGATCGAGAAGTTGTCGAGCAGCTATCGAGACAAATTCTCAAAAACCTTGATGGATTGAAATTGCGATAACAGCTATCGAGAAAGGAAGCTTAAAAGGCTCGATAAATAGCCTAGCTGTCCAGAGGTGTCCAGTAGCTGTCGAGATTGCTCAAAAACAGTTTTTCAAGAAGAGAAAACCACAGATATGAATGCAATCAAGCATGCTACTAAAACAAGGATCCAAACAACATTTTAAACTCTCAAAATCATCTCTCAACAAGAAAAATGTCAAGCATATAAATCCAAAACACACACACATACTAAAGAAGTCTAACCAATTTTATATTTCAAAAACAAGTCAAGACAGTTTAGTGAGCATACATTAACACATGTATTCCTTGTGATGGCCAAATCACATTGTTCCTACACATGTATCAAAAGTAGTAAAGAATATTGTGTGTTGTGTGTGAAAAATATCGCAAGATTGCATAAGTGTCTACATGTTATGACGATTTAAGATATGAGAAAATCACTTTAACTCACACACAATCATAACTGCTTGATGGGGACTATCACCTTCGAGGTACATCCTATAACTCCCACATCTCCTAGAAGACACGCTTGCAATCATATATAAAGCATTTTGATTCTTTTTGCTTTTTATTTTTCTTTGCATATTTTTCTTTTAAGCAAAGCATGCATAGGCATATAGGAGAGAGAAAAGAAATACCAAATGATGTTAAGCTTTTGACATTGCACTTTTGCTATGCCAAAGTATACAGATGTCATTTCATGATTGGCGGGCAATAGTGGTGAAATGGTTATTTATGCCTTTCTCTTAAGATTTTCTAGTCCTTCCCGTCAAAAAGAGTAATACGAGTGTTAAGTACAAGAGATTACTTAATCTTACTCATCACAAACACAAGCCACAAAGCTCACTTGCTTAGTTGTGCATAGAGATGCTCATCGAAGCTACAAAAGACACAAAGTTTAGAAAACTTCATTTCAATGGCCATCCAAGGTACACAAGTACCAATGTACACAAAACACACACTATTTTTGTATTTTTCTGATTTTTTTCAATTTTATTTTTATTTTTATTTTTATGAAAAACAAAATAAAGCAAAACTGAAAATAAACAAACAAAACATGTTAAACAAAGCAAAGCATAAAACTAGACTGACTCAAAACAGGAAAGCAAAAAACACAAGTAATGCATACTCAAAAACACAAAAGGAAGAGAGAGAAAAAAGTGACTAAATCACTTAGAGCCTTTTTCCTTCCACACCATGGAAGAACCTTTCCGTTTGACGAACCCTTGATCCAGTGGTGAAGGGGAAGAATTGAAACCGTTCAAGTTCGAAAGGAACATGAGGGCTTTGAGTAGATCTCCAAGAGGAGCAAAAGAGGATGGAAACTGATTCTGGTTTCTAGATGAGATCATACTATTGCTCTGTTAAGTGGCTAACCACTTATAGCAATTAGGTCGAGTATGTCCAGTTGCTCCACAATGATGACAAAGATGTTGCTTCTTCTGTTTAGACTTTTGAGTATTTCCCTTCTTAGCCCTAAGGTTTTTAATCTCTTTCTTATCAAACTTAGGGGGTGCTCCTAAGATAGATTTACTATTGTCTATGTTCTCACTAGCTAAAACAATTTTCACATCATTGTTCTTAGATTCAACATTATTAGCAGGTGAGACAAAAACAGTAGTACTAGTAGAAGCAATATTAGGAGAAGAGAAATCATACCCTAAACCGGTTTGATTAGAAGTAGATTTCTGGAAGCTAAGCATCTCGTCAAGTTTTGCACTTGAAGTCCTCTCCAATTGAGCTCTAACTTGGAACAGCTCTGCCTCAAGCTTCTTAGTCTTCTCAGCCAAGAAATTGTTCTCAAATTGCAGTGCTCCAATGGTCTGATTGGCGTCATCAAACTTCGTGGAAAGCTCTTCTCAATCAAATTCCACATCACTCAGTTTCTTGGTGGCCAACCTATATAGTTTCTCATGCTTCTCAAAAACCTTGTACAATTTTTCATAGGCTGTATTGATATCATCTTGATCGTCCATTTTCTCGAACTTAGAATCCACCAAGTCCTCTTCATCATCTACGATTTCTGAACCCCTATCAGTAGGATCAACTGCAATAGTGAAGGCATTCAGGATTCTATCATCCTCATTGTCCGAATCATCCTCAGGCTTGGTGTCGCTTAAAGTAGCAACAAGTGCCTTGCTTTTCCCGATGGTCTTGAGATACGTAGGGCACTCTTGTTTCATATGACCAAAGCCTTGACACCCAAAGCACTTTGGTCCTAAGGGAACAGTGTACTGACCGCCATCCCTAGCATCCTTCTTTCCTTTGTCTTGGTTCTTAAGTTGAGACGAACTGGACTGCTTGCGGTCTTTGTCAAATCCTTTGGTATTGGCATTCTTCATAAACTTTTTGAACTGCCTTGTAATGTAGGATTTCATTTTAGAATCTTCATCGTCTGAAGACTCATCTGTGTCACTGCTCTTAGCCTTCAGTGTCATGCTCTTGCCCTTACTATATTTCCCAATCCTTGTCAAACCCAACTCATAGGTCTGCAGATTGCCAACCAGCTCTGTCAAAGGAATTTTGTCAATATCCTTTGATTCCTCAATCGCGATGATCTTGGCATGAAATCTCTCGGGTAGAGATCTAAGCACCTTTCTAACAATCTTGGGTTCGGGAATGGTTTCCCCAAGATTAAAGGCTGAGTTCACTATGTCCTTGAGCTTGGCATAGAACTCATCGAATGACTCATCCCCCTCCATTTTGATTTTTTCAAAGCTTGTAGTAAGCCTCTGAAGCTTTGAATCCTTGACAACCTTGGTTCCTTCATAGGTTGTCTGGAGGATGGTCCATGCCTCCTTTGCAGTTTCAGTAGAGGATATCTTCTTGAACTCCTCATTCGTGACTGCACTGAATAAAGCATTCAATGCCCTGCTGTTGAAATTAGCCGCCTTGATCTTAGCATCATCCCAATCAGCCGGCACTTCCTTTGGCTTGGTCCAGCCTATCTCCACAGGTTGCCACACTTTTTCATCTAATGACTGCAAGAAAGCTCTCATGCGTACTTTCCAGTATGCATAGTTAGTGCCATCAAATAAATAAGGTATAATCAATGATTGTCCTCTATCCATGACAACAAGGGTCAATGGATCACACAGCAAAGATTAACCCTAATCAGAGTGTGCCCGCTCTAATACCACTTGATAGGCCAAAAATGTATTGACCCCTTGTGATAAATTAACCAATTAATTAGCCAAGTTAATTAATTAATCCGATTAACATGCAATACGCGTGATAGCACAAACAAATCACCAACTAAGTTAATATGCAATGAAAAATAAAGTTAACACGGTGATTTGTTTACGAATGGGGAAAACCCCCAAGGCAAAAACCCCACCGGGTGATTTTAAGGTCACCACTTTCGAGAATCCACTATTATCACAACAAGTGGTTGCAAGTAAAGGAATCACAGTACCTTATACCAACTTACAATTGAACCCTTACCCCAATACTCAATTGGACTTGTTCTGTAGTGACAATCTCTCCTTTCAATGCACGGCTCCCAGTACATGACTAACCACCATCTTGAGAAGGATGTTGGCTGTAAAGTTCTTCAGTTCATCAACACGATAAAGATCACGAAACTCCTTGGTTACAAAACCCTACGGCGTACAAATGCAGCAACTTCTTGAAGAGGAAGATGAACTAGGGCATATGTCTTCAGTAACAATATGCTTGTGAAAAACTTTTGCATTCAGTTGCATTAGCTGTGACGGCCCTTAAAATAATCCTTATATATGTTTAGGGTTGTGAGAAAAGAAAGTCTAAACAAATATACACGGATTGGAGTGAAATCAGAACTGAAAATCTGATTTTCATAAATCTCGATAGATAGCTTATCTATCGAGCAGCTGTCGAGCATCGGGCTTACACAACCTTTTAAACCTTGATAGATTCTACCTGTCGAGCTAGCTGTCAACCTTTAAAATCCAGCACTTCTTCACTTGATTCTTGGACAGATTTGCATGGCTTTAACACTTAGACTTGAAACCTTGTTCCTTGAAATATTAAACACATACTAGATCTACCCAATTACAAGTAAAGTGCGTTTTGTCAAAAGATTAGCCAATTCTACATTGACATATGTTCCTAACATGATTCACATATGTCCTAACACAACCAAAAACATTTTTCCACACCCATGAAAAAACAATATTAAACATCAAAGCAAAAATTTCCATACCCATCAAAAAAATGAGTTTACTCAACCATGTCTACACAACAAATTCCCATAAATTCATACCCATTAAAAATCAAAAAATCAAAATTCATCCAACAATGCCCAAAACCACATACAATGAAAAGTTCCACAAATCATCAACATTGTCCAACCTTGACAAACTCAAATAACTCAACAATTCAAGAATGTCCCGAAAAATCAACATGCCTACTCGCAATAACTTTTCACCCAAACCATACAACATCCAAGAATTCCCAAAAGAGTAAATATTAACAAAATGACAATGTCCATCACAAATTTCTCAAATGCCAAGCAAAAATCAACAAATTAACCAACAAAAACAAAAAACAAACTCACCTTGAGGTCCTTGGTGGAAGGGTATGCAGCATGCTTAAGTGGGTCTTGAAGAAGTCCCTCCTTATCATTCCACTCAATTGATGGATCATATCTCTTCTCATGAAATGTGAGGAACCTAGGTGACTCAAGAAGAAGTGACATGGAAGATAAAATAAATAAATAAATAGAAAAAGGGGGAGACTTGAAAAGGGGTTTCCCAAAAAAAAAAAAAAAAAAAAAAAAGGTTTTTCAAAAACACTCAAAAACTCAAGGATCTGAAAAAATTTCCAAGGAGATGATAAAAATCAAGTTTGGAAGTCTAGAAAAGCGATTTTCTAAGCAAAAGATGGTGTGGAGCAAGAGGAAGTGTAAGAAGAGAGAAATGAGCAAAAGAAAAAAAATGAAGAAGAAGAGAGGAAGGCCAAAAATCTCGGCCCCCCTCTCTTTTCTCCTTTTAATTGCAGAGTCAACTCAAGTTTGACTAAGTTAACTCGGTCAAACTTAAGTTAACTCACCCAAAAAAAAAAAAAAAAAAAAAAAAAGGAAGAAAAAGAAAAGAAAAATATTAGGAAAATAAGAGAATATAGGGAAATTTGTTTTCAAAATTTTTTCTAAAATTCCTCAAGGATTTTCAAAAAATTAATGGTTCAGGTTTTCAAATAAAAAAATAAAATAAAAAAGAGAGATTCTACAGAAAAAAGGGAATTTCACAAGGATAAAATTGATTATTTTGGAGAAACAAAAAAGGAAAGGAAAATTTTTCATCTTAAATAATTTAGCAGATAAAGCATCAATCATCAAAATTATAATTTGAATTTTGGTTTATTGCAGGCAAATTTCCAGACTGAGCGGATAGAATTCTCAATCATCCCAACAGATCAAGCGAATATAGTTCTCAAACACCTCAAGATTTCCAGATTGAGAGGATAAAGTTCTCAATCATCCTACCAGATCGAGCAAATATAGTTCTCGGTCGCCTCAAGATTTCCAAATTAAGCGGATAGAGTTCTCAGTCATCCTACCAGATTAAGTGGATATAGTTCTCGGTCGCCTCAAGATTTCCAGATTGAGCAGATAGAGTTCTAAGTCATCCTACCAGATTGAGCGGATATAGTTCTCAATCGCCTCAAGATTTCCAAGTTAAGCGGATAGAGTTCTCAGTCATCCTACCAGACTGAGCGGATATAGTTCTCAATCGCCTTCAAATTTTAAAATTGAGCGAATATAGTTCTCATTCGCCCCCAGATTTTTAGATTGAGCAGATATAGTTCTCAGTCACCTCCAAATTTTCAGATTAAGTGGATATAGTTCTTAGTCTCCTCCAGATTTTTAGATTGAGCAGATATAGTTCTCAATCACCCCCAGATTTCCAGATTGAGCAGATATAGTTCTCAGTCATCTTTAAATTTTTAGATTGAGTTCTCAGTCGCCTCCAAATTTTCAAATTGAGCAAATATAGTTCTCAGTCGCCTCCAGATTTTCAGATTCCAGATTTCCAGATTAAGCGGGTATAGTTCTTAGTCGCCTCCAGATTTCCAGATTGAGTGGATATAGTTCTTAGTCCCCTCTAGATTTCCAAATTGAGCAGATATAGTTCTCAATTGCCCTCAGATTTCCAGATTGAGCGAATATAGTTCTTAGTCGCCTCCAGATTTCCAGATTGAGTGGATATAGTTCTCAGTCGCCTCTATCTTTTCAAATTAAGCGGATATAATTCTTAGTCGCCCCCAGATTTCTTGATTGAGCGGATATAGTTCTCAGTCGCTCCTAGATTTCCAGATTAAGCGGATATAGTTCCCAGTCACCTCTAGATTGGGCGGATATAGTTCCCAGTCGCCTCTAGATTTCCAGATTAAGCGGATATAGTTCTCACTCGCCTCTATATTTTCAAATTGAGCGGATATAGTTCTTAGTCACCCCCAGATTTCTAGATTGAGCAGATATAGTTCTTAGTCACTCCTAGGTTTCCAGATTAAGTGGATATAGTTCCCAGTCACCTCTAGATTTCTATATTAAGCTGATATAGTTCCCAGTCGCCTCCAGATTTCCAGATTGAGCAGATAAATTTCTCAGTTGCCTCCATATTTTCAGATTGAGCGGATATAGTTCTCAGTCGCCCCCAAATTTTCAAATTGAGCGGATAAAGTCATCCTACCAGATCGAGTGAATATAGTTTTCGGTCACTCCAAGATTTCCAGATTGAACGGATAGAGTTCTAAATCATCTTATCAAATCGAGCGAATATAGTTCTCTGTCATCCCAAGATTTCCAGATTGAGCGGCTAGAGTTCTCAATCATTCCACCAGATTGAGCAGATAGAGTTCTCAGTTGTCCCAAGATTTTAAGATTGAGTAGATAGAGTTCTTAGTCACCCAAGTTTCAGATTAAGCAGATATGGTTCTCAAACATCGGCATTCAAGCCTCTACACAAGTTCATCAATTATCAAGCAGACTAGGTGTCAACGTTTCTCATTTTTTGTAAGATAGTAAAACACTAGTGCTATGCCCCAAGGTTCTAGGTTCTAGGGGTAGGAAATCTTTGAAAAATCAACCTCGATTAAATTATGGTTGTTAAAACCAGTGTCTTTGTTTTACATTAACATTCACTTTTCAAGCTCTGTCAATGAGGTGCAGTCTGTAGACACTCAATTTTGCACCTATAATTTAATTTTGAAGATGATTGAAATGATCATTCTAAGTACTCCAAAAATCATAATTGCATTTCATGCATTAAATCATTCATCACATATCATATAAATGCTCTTGAGATTCTAACAATCATGACGATATGTCCGATTCTCAAATCGGACCATCGGATTGAAAGATATCACGAGATCAAGTTTTCACAGTCTGCATACATTTCATTTGGGTGGAACTGATCACGTGTGATTAATGAAAATTAATTTTGACTGGTCAATAATTAAAATCAATTAAATAATTTATGTGATTGGTCGTTGATTTTGGTTGAAAATAAGTTTGGTTGCATAGGAATAAAATGGATAATTTGATAATATGGAAATTGTTGATCATTAGGCCTTTAGAGTAATTGTCTTTCAGATAATTACTTTCTCAAGATTTAGTTATCAAGTTAAAATGGATTTTATTAGGAACACAAATTTTAAAAAAAAAAAAAAAAAAAAAAAAAAAAAAACGTCCAAATACAATTCCCGACTTAGAAAATGTCCCAAAAAAAGTCCAAAATGAACCAAAAGATGAAATTGGGCCATGCACTGAGGAGTGCCAATTGGCACTTCCACAATGCCGATTGGCACAAGTTTTAAAATGGGCCCAGAAACTTTTAGCTCAGGTCTAGACATATCAAATTCGATTTTTTAGGGATAAAACCTGACCTAATTCGTATCTGCTAATTTTCTAAGCAACCCTAGTTTGTTTTTTAAGCAGACACACCTCTATAAATAGAGTAGAAAATATAAAATTCAGCATGCCCCCTCTGCCCTTAACGTTAAAGAAATTCCAGAAGTTCAATTTTAAGAATTTCTTTTCTGTTAAGTAAAATTTCTTTAGGACTTAGAGAGACTCACTCTCTCTCTAACTCTAAAGTAATTCTCTCATTCCCCTATAGAATTTGTTGATGCATTAATGCAGGTATACTTCCATCTTTTATTTATTTACATATTTGTGCATCCAACTCAATGCTCCATGCATCTCTAACATGATTCTTCTTTTGTTTTTGGATTTCTATTTCATGAAAACATATAATGATTGTTTGTTTATGTAAATGTATAATACACATCATATGTTTGATCATGTAAATGTATAATACACATCATATAATCTTAGATCTGATGTTCCTTGTTAATAAAAAATCAAATCTGAAAATTCATTTCAAAAAAGTCTTCTTTTTTAAAACTAAAAATCATATCTGAAATTTTATTTTAAAAGATCATTCCTTTTCTATTATAAAAATCATATCTGAAATTTTATTTTAAAAGTTCATTCTTTTTCTATTTTAAAAATTAGATCTGAAATTTTATCTTAAAAATTCATTCTTTCTCTAAATTAAAAATCAGATTTGAAGTTTTATTTTTAAAAGTTCATTCTTTTTTAATTTAAAAAAAAAAACCAGATCAGAAAACACTTTTCAAAATCTATCCTTTTTTTAATTAAAAAATCATATTCGAATTTTCTCTTTGAAGTTCATTCTGTTCTTTAATTAAAAAATCAGATTTGGAAACTATGTTAAAAATTCATTCTTTTTCTAAACTAAAAAATCAGATTTGAAAACTCTTTTCAAAATCCATCCTGTTTTTTAAGTAAAAAATCATATTTGAATTTTCTCTTCGAAGTTCAATCTGTTCTTTAATTAAAAAAATCAGATTTGGAAATTCATTTCAAAATCCATTCGTTTTTAATTTTAAAAATCAGATCTGAATTTTTTTATCAAAAATTCATTTCATCTGTTAATTTAAAAATTAGATTTGAAACTTTTCTTTTAAATTTATCCCCTTTGATAATTAGAAAGTGGATCTGAAAACTTTATTTTAAATCATTTTTTTTATTCTGAAATTTCTCTTTAAAAGTCCTTTCCTATAAGTAAAATTCATATTTGATTTCTTCTTACATAAGAGTAACAGATCTAAGATCTTTGCATATTAACCAACCATAGATCTAGGAATATTAACACAACAAGTTGCATATAATTTTTTTTAAGGGTATTTAAATGGTCATTTAAAGTCTAAAAGACCAAACTCTGTCTGAGCAGAATGGGTGCCTAACACCTTTCCATTCTATAACCTAGCCCCGAGCCATAGATCTTAGGTTCATAGAGATAGTGCTTTATCTTCTTTTGATTGATTGTAACTAGGAAACAAAGTCTTGTATTTTTTTACTAGATTGTAACTAGGAAACAAAGCTATGTATAATCCTTTTCACCAAATTGTAATTCATTCAAATTTAATGAGAATTTGTATTATTCAGATATGTATTTGGTATTTTATTTTTTTTTTTTTTTTTTTTTTTTTTTGGTAATAAAAAGCAAGTGGTGACTCCACATAATCCCAAAAAGAGAGGTGCCGATGCCTAACTCTTTTTTTTAGAGCCAAGTTCCGGTTTCTCACATCTATTATAGATACTATCATGTGTGAAGGAAAGTCTATAGAGAGACCCTCCAAGTGAGAGAAAAGAAAAATGAGCATAAGGCTCAATGATAGTGTTATAGTGAGACCGTAGAGTGAGAATAAAGGTCATCACCATATTAAGGATCCTTGGACCCTTAGCAAAGTCAGTGGTGGTGAAATTTAAAAGATCACCCATAACATGGCCCTTTCATAGAAAGATTTGGTCATCTCATCTTGAGAGATAGAGCAGAGACGAGGATGACTAGGATAGTCTGGATGAGCTACCCTAGGAACGTGTATTACCTCGAAAATAAGCTCTAGGGTAACTACGATACGTGTTCCTTTGAATACCATAGTAAACTGAGGAATAGATGTATCGAAAGCATGTATGTTGGAGTAGAACTCCTATATAAACACGCTAGGACACCTCGAGAGTTTCTCACATAGAGATTCCCAACCTCAAGAGCTAAACGCACCGAGTAAAAGAGTGTCTGAAAAGTCAAACAGAAAGACTTGGCATTCTGAGTGAATCGCCCTGTCACAAAAGTTCTCATCAAAATCCTTCTAGGATTTTGAATCACGGAACCTATCTCGAACAGGAACAGAAGGAAGAGAAGAGGAAGATGAAGAACCACAACGAGATATTGGGTTCTTCAAAGGAATAGATTTCCTAGGTGCCATATCAGAGAGACTAGAGGAGAGAGCAACAAGAAAGAAACACAGCAAAAGAGATGCTTAGGAAAAAAAAAACAATGCATGGGAATGCATGAACATGTTACATGCAGAAGAAATTGCATCATAGGCAAGAACCCAATCCAAACTACAGCACTCACAATTTTTTAATCAAACACACAACCTATAATGCATGAAAACATTATTATAATGCTAGAGAATGCAATGCATGTTCATGTGAGATCAATTCAACAAAACCCAACCCAAAAATTTATCAAAAACCCCAAAAATTTTCCCAAAACCTAAAACCTAGGTCTAAAATTCATGAAGAATGAGAAAAAGAAGAGATTGAGACCACTTACCAAAGGATTGAGGCTTGGAAGAGGCCGAAAAACTTGATGAGAAGAAGGATTTTTGTGAAAAGATGGTGTTTAGATCAAGAGAGAAGAAAGAGATAATATTTGAATGAGAAATGAACCGGGTCGAACCTCGAATATATATAGAATCAGGCATCTCGATAGATTGAGAGGTATCGAGAAGGTATTGTAAACAAAGTCTTGATAGATCAATAGGTATTGAGGAGGTATCGACGGCCAAAAACTTCAATCGATCGAGGAGGTGTCGAGATATCTATTGAGCAAACAGAGAGTTCAGAAATATGGCTCGATGGATTGGGCTATCTATTGAAAGGTATCGAGAAAAACCAAAAAAACTTCGATAGAAGAGGCTTGTGTAGAGAGGTATCAAGCTGCTATCGAGCTCGTGTCGAGTAGACAAAGACAAGGCTTTTCAAGGAGGGGAAAACACATGTGATGAAAGCACACAAGATAGAAAACAAACCAACCATCAAAGAAGCATGTTAGGCACTCAAACACATCAACAACTCTAGGTACAAAGCATTCCTAGATCAAAACACACACTAAACAAGTCTAACCAATTTTATTTTCAAAAACGAGTTAAAACAGTTTAGTAAGTTTATACTACCACGTGTATTCCTTGTGATGACCAAATCATATTGTACCTGTACAATAGTATCAAGAATAGCAAACAGTATGCGTGTTGTGTGTAAAACTTTTGCAAGAAAGCCTAAGTGTCTCATCATATGAAGATAATGATATAAGAGAATCAAATACATCCACACACAATCATAACTATTTGATGGAGACCATCACTTTTAAGGTACATCATATAACTCCCACATCTCCTAGAAACACGCTTACAACCATATTTAAAAACATTTTAATTCTTTTTTCTTTTCATGATCTTTGCATATTTTTCTTTAAAACATATAATGGCATATCATGCTTGGGCATAATGAGAGAGAATAGAAATACCCACTTATGTAAGCCAAACATCCTTTTTCTAGCTGTGCAAATGCTACACCTTACCAAGCACGGCTTTTATGAATTTGCACACAGATGTTTTATGATTGACAAGTTTTAGTGATGGGATGGTTATTTATGCCTTTCTCTTAGGACTTTTTTGTCCTTCCTGTCAAAAAGAGTGATAAAGATATGAATGACAAAGGATTAACCAAATCATACAAATCACATATCGAGCCACAAATCTCACATTGCTTAGTTGTGCATGAAGATGATCATCTAAGCTACATGAGATACAAAGTTGAGAAACTTTGTTTCAAATACCATCCAAGGTACACAAGTACCAGTATACACAAACACACACTATTTTTGTATCTTTCAGTGTTTTTTATTTTTTTTTTTTATTTATTTTTTTTTTTTTATTGAAAGCAATAAACAAAACACACAGACAAACATGTTTAAAAGGCAATAAAGACTAGACTGGCTCAAAAACAACCAATCAAACACACAAGAGATGCAAGAACAGAGAAGGAATCACTTAAAGGAGTCTTTTTCTTTCCAAACAAGAGACTTGGAAGGAAATGAACCTTTCTAGTTCTGAGACCTCTGATGAGGAGAATATGAAGGAGGATTAAACCCATTGAAGTTTCTCAAGAACATCACGGCCTTTAAGAATTCCCCAAGAGGAGCCAAAGAGTTTTGAAGTTGATTTTGGCCTCCGAAAGATAACACACTATTGCTTTGTTGAGTAGCAAGCCACTTATAACAATTTGGACGAGTGTGTCCCAATGCTCCACAGTGATGACAGAAGTGAGGTTTCTTAGGTTGAGACTTCTTATTAGTGGAGCGATGATTGGTTTGCTTAGTTTCTTTAACAACCTTAGATGGTGCTCCCAAAATGGATTTACCCTTATCATGCTTAACCTCACTCACATTTTCAATTTTGGTCTCAATTGTCTCAAGTTTAACATTAGAAGCAGGAGAAACAAACACAAAATTATTCAAAGCACTAGAGGACGTACTACAAGAAGAGAGAGAGTGATCATACCCAAGACCAGTATTATCAGATGCAGTCTTTTGAAAATTCAACATTTCATTTAGCTTAGCACTTGAAATTCTTTCCAATTGAGCTCTCACTTGAAACATCTCAGCATCCAATTTCTTGGTCTTCTTAGCTAGGAAGTTGTTTTCAAACCTTAATGCTCTGATGGTTTTATTTGCTTCATCAACTTTAATGGAGAGTTCTTCTTGTTCCAACTCTAAATCATTTAGCTTCCTTGTGGCTAGCCTATAAAGCTTTTCATGCTTCTCAAAATTCTTGTACAGCTTTAAGTAGGTAGTATGGATATCATCTTTTTCATCCATCTCTTCAAATTTGGACTCTATTAGTTCCTCTTCCTCATCAACCAGTTCTTCGAACTCCTTGGACAATTCAACAGTAGCTGTGAAGGCGCTAACTATCCCTTCTTGATCACTATCCTTTGAGTCTGCTTCTGGTTCAGTGTCACTCAAGGTGGCAGCTAGGGCTTTACTCTTGCCAGTTGACTTGAGATAGGTAGGACATTCTTGTTTCATGTGTCTGTACCCTTGACACCCATAGCATTTTGGACCGGTTGGAATGTTGATGCTTTGTCCACCTCCTTTGGATTCTCTCTTGAATTTATTTTGAGACTTATATTGTAAAAATCCAAACTGTTTGCGATCCTTGTCATTTGCTTTGACATTCGCATTCTTGATGAACTTATTGAATTGTCTGGTAATATAAGATTTGAACTTTGAGTTCTCATCTTTAGACGACTCATCTTCTTCATCATTCTTGGCTTTTAGAGCCATATTCTTGCTCTTGCTTCCCTTGCCAATCCTTACTAAACCTAATTCGTAAGTTTGCAAATTCACAATCAACTCTGCCAAAGGAATAGTGTCAATATCCTTTGACTCTTCAATAACAGTGATCTTAGCATGAAACTGCTCTGGGAGAGGTCTGAGGATTTTCCCTACAATCTTAGGTTCAATAATCTTTTCACCTAAATTGAAAGCAGAATTCACAATGTCCTTGAGCTTGGCATAGAATTCGTTGAACGCCTCCTCTTCATCCATCTTGATTTCTTCAAAGCTTGTGGTAAGTCTTTGAAGCTTGGAATCTATCACAGCTTTAGTACTTTCATAGGTGTTTTGAAGGATTGTCCATACCTCATTTGCACTCTCAGTGGATGAGATCTTCTTAAACTCCTCATTAGTCACAGCACTAAACAAGACATTCAACACTCTACTGTTGAAATTTACAGCTTTGATCTTGTCATCATCCCAAGACGCAGGTGGATCAGTAGGTTTGGTCCGTCCAACCTCAACAGCCAACCAAACCTTTTCATCTAAAGACTGCAAAAAAACTCTCATGCATACTTTCCAGTATGCATAGTTAGTACCATAA
Organism: Notholithocarpus densiflorus; assembly: GCA_030021035.2. Lineage (NCBI taxonomy): Eukaryota > Viridiplantae > Streptophyta > Magnoliopsida > Fagales > Fagaceae > Notholithocarpus > Notholithocarpus densiflorus. The sequence goes on from JARYZH020000011.1 coordinate 6,869,376, forward strand.
AAAAGAGGAGATATAATCAACAATTGTCCATGATCCATAATAACAGGAGTCAATGGATCACTCAGCAAAGATTAAAACCTAATCAAAGTGTGTCTGCTCTGATACCACTTGTTGGGTTAAGATAGCTTGACCCTAGATAATTAATTCAATTACCCAAGTTAATTAATTAGGACAAATTACATGTAAATCGTGGAGGCACCAACAAATCACCAAATAACTAATATGTAGCGGAAAATAAATTGACATGGTGATTTGTTGACAAATGGGGAAAACCTCTCGTAAAGCAAAAACCCCACCGAGTGAATTTAAGGTCATCACTCCCAAGAATCCACTAATCAATAATCAAGTGATTACAAGTATGAGGAATCTTACCACTACCTTGGCTTATCCCAAAATACCAATCTACAGTTAAACCTTCGCTCCAATACCCAATTGGACTTAATCTTGTAGTAGCCTTCTTTCCTTTGATGCACAAATCTCCAATCTGTGACTAATTCCTTTGCACAGATTCCAGTACGTGACTAACTCCAGCAACTTGAATGATTGTTGTTGGTTGCAAAGTTCTTCACTTCATAAAAGATGAAGATCAGGAAGCACTTGGTTACAAAATCCTATAGCGCACAAACGCAATAGCTTCGCTCAAAGTATATGAGTTCTAGGTTTTTGTATCCATATATGACGGCTTTTAAAATATGTCTTATATATGACTAGGGTTGTGAGAAAAGAAACCATCAAATAATACAGCACAGACTGAATTTCAGATCTAGAAATTTTGAAATTGTAATTTTCAATAGATCGAGCTTATGTCGAGCTTGTGTCGAGCTTCTTCATTTAACCTTGATAGTAGTATCTGTCGAGCTTCTGTCAATCTTCTGTCGAGCTTATGTCAAGCTTCTGTCGAGACTTAATGAAACAGCTTTTCTTTACTTGTTTCTTGGATCGATCTTCATGACTTTAAAGATACCACTTGATATGTTTAAGCAACATACTTCTTGATACATTAAACTCAACTTAGATCTACCCAATTATGAGTAAAGTGCATTTTGTCAAATGATTAGCCAATTACATAGAAAATAGACCCTAATAGTTATGACAATGAGAGAGAGGGGTTTGAATCATAAAAATTTCATTTGAAAATACCAGAAAGTGTTAGTTGAGTTACAAAACCCTTACCTTATCTCTTTACTTTATGATCTGGTGTATACAAAATTGTGGTAGTTAACTTAACAATTATATATATTGTGGATCACTTAACTGAGTTAATTATCTCTCAAAAATTGAGGTAATTCGATAATTAAATAATAATTCTAATGTGTATGTAATGAAGGGGTCTAAAGACTCTAAACTAAAACTTTAACATTTTTACTAGATAATTGTAAAATGACGGTCTTTTGTCGTTGCAAAAATATATTTTTGTAAGAGTTTTGTGCAAACCTCACAAAGGCTTTGTCTCTTCTTTAAAAAGAAAAAAGAAAAGAAAAAAGGTTTGTGTGTTTCTAAAAGCCATTTTATATTGTGCTGATACCATGGACATGCTATCTTCTTGTATGGTTTCTGAAAATTAAAATACCACTAATTATTTAGATGAGTTGATTTTTTTTTCTTTTTGCTAAACCAATTATTATTCAAATGAATCGAATTTTTGTGCTTTGATTAGGCTTAAGTATTATATGTATCTACAAATGTTCATGGATATATGGGAATATATGTATGTTAGTTATAAATTTTCTCCCATCAAAGTAAAAAGTATAAAATCTTGTCTTCACTTCTTAATTTGCTGGATCTTTTGCGGAGGAGATAGAAATTAAGAAGTTCCTTCCTAATCCTAGCAACTGAGTTTGTTGATTGTTTTATTGTTGATTTTTAATAAGGCTTTATTTTTAAAAAAATAATTAAAAAAAAAATTACTCGTAAACATTACAAAGTCTCTGGCCACCAAGACCAAAATGCATATATCCATGCCAAAAAGAGGCAAAGACCGCAAATTAAGTACCACCAAAACTACTAACCGTGTTCACTGTTCTGTTGTGTTATCCAACAAAAATAGAAAACTACGATACACGTGGCGTTTCCCGAGGGGGCGACACTAGAAATGTAAATTACTGCGTAAAAAGTAAGAAGCTTCCCACGAATTTTAATCAATTAAATTAAAAAAATAATATATCCACAATATTTTCATAATATTTTTATAACAAATCATAAGTTGCAGGTTGTTACTGGTTGTTATTATTAGGGTACAAAAGTAATCTTAGTATTAGATTTAAATTAGAACCAATAATAACTATTTATAATTTATTGTAAAAATATTGTGAAAATATTGTTTTCCAGAAAAACTATCGTTTGTTTTGAAATTTATAAATACTACTAAATTTAATAAGCTCTTTGCCTTGGGTTGGGCATATATAACCTTTACAACCTATCAGGTAACTTCAAGCTTGATTTTCACTACTTAAAGCTTTCATTTTTAAACTCCTCTTTATGATTCTATCAGCATCAGTACCTATACGAGTATTTCTGCCATGTCTTATATATTATCCAATACATTACCATCGTTTATTCACTACTGTTATTTTTTTTTGTGTAATTCTATTGATTTGTTTTTTCTTGTTAGTGCAGAGAAAGTTTGCCTTTTTGGGAGTGCCAGCAACTGCAAGTTCAGTTCAGACAAAGCCAAAAATGTCAAGCTCTGGCCTTGACCTTGAGTCTCAGCAGCATACTGTGTTACTAATACCCAGAAATTCTCCAAGAGAGCGTTGGCGGCGTGGGTTTTCCTTGAGCCTACAGGAGCGAAATCTCATACATAAAGCTGACGACAATGGTTCTCTTGCTTTCCTCAGATCTGTCTCAATCTCAACATCCACTTCCTACTACAGTACTGTTACCAGCCTCGATGATGATATAGATGAAGCAGTAAGCTCTTCTTCTCTATATTTACTCCCCCATGGATCTATTTATTTACTATATATATGGTGTATAGTCATGAATAGTACTCTTGTTTGTTTGAGCTAGCTTCATGCTTCTGCTTTTAGCTTGCTTTCTCAATCACAACCTTCAACCAAAACGTGAAGAAAAAAAATACAAGGATAAAATTTAAGTAGAATATTGACCATGATTCATAAAAGACAACAACCTGCATATCAAAACTGTTAGAAATACTGAATGCAATAGTATTGTATTTCTATTAATAAAAGAATATACATGAGTGCTAAATAGGAAGCATATGAGTACAGTACAAGTAAGAGTATAGTACAAGAATGTGTGCTATACAAGTAATCTAACTGGGTCTAAAGCCCACAACACTATACACGTTAACAGCCCCCCTCAAACTCAAGGTGGATGTGAGACCAACTTGAGGTTGTCAACCAAAGTATGAAAGCATCCTTTAGGATGTGACTTGGTGAAGATATCTGCAAGTTGATCTTTAGAGGAGACTAAGATCAGCTTGAGAGCACCATGGACAAGATGATAACGGATAAAATGACAATCGATCTCGATGTGTTTAGTCCGTTCATGGAAGACATTATTATGAGCAATATGAATGGCACTCTGGTTATCACAATAAAGAAGAGTAGCAGAGGATGTAGACACACCTAAGTCTTTGAGAAGCCATCGTAGCCAAAGGAGCTCAGATGTGGTATCAGCAAGGGCACGATATTCTGCTTTAGTACTGGAGCGGGCCATATGAGTTTGTTTCTTACTTCACCAAGAAATCAAAGAAGAACCAAAAAGAAAGCAATAACCAGTGGTGGACCTGCAATTAGTGGGATCTCCTGCCCAATCAGCATCAGAAAATGCACGGAGAACAAGAGGAGACTGAGCAGAGTAGAAAAGATCATGGAAGAGAGTGTCATTTAGGTATCGAAGAATGCGCAGAACAGCAGCATAGTGAGTCGATCATGGAGCAGACAGATACTGGCTCACCTGGTGAACAGCATAGGAAATGTCTGGACGAGTGACAGTGAGATAAACTAGGCTGCCAACCAAGCGTCTGTAAAGAGAGGGATTAGACAATGGTTTCCCCCCTGAGGGAGTCAGATGCGCATTAAGCTCAACTGGAGTGTCAACAGTCTTGCTATCAGTGAGTCTAGCTCGAGACAAGAGTTCAAAGGCATACTTGGCTTTGGCTTAAGTAATATAAAGTCCATCTGTAGAATGAGTGTTTTCAAGACCCAAGAAGTAGCTGAGATGTCCAAGATCTTTCATCTCAAATTGCTGACTGAGAAAATCCTTGAGTTCTCGAATGCCACTAAGGTCATCACCAGTTATGATCATATTATCCACATACATGAGAAGTAAAATAGTGTCTTTGTCAGTGCGACGAAGAAATAAGGCAGAATCATAATGACTGGCCATGTAACCCAAGCGAGAGATGGTAGAGCTGAATTTGGCAAACTAAGCTCGTGGAGCTTGTTTAAGGCCATAAAGTGTACGTCGAAGGTGACAAACCTTGTTAGAGTCAACAGAGAGACCAAGAGGAGATTGCATATAAACTTCTTCACTTAAATCCCCATTAAGGAATGCATTTTTGACATTCATCTGAAAAAGGTCTCATTTACTGGCAGCAGCAACAGCTAAGAGGGCACGAACAGATGAGATATGAGCAACCGAAGCAAAGGTCTCTTCATAATCAATCTCATACTCTTGTGTAAAACTTTTTGCAACGAGACGAGCTTTGTAGCGCTCAATGGACCCATAAGAGCGAGTCTTAATCTTGTAGATCCACTTACAACTAACCACAAATTTCCCAGGAGGGAGTGTCACCAAATCCCAAGTATGGTTTTTAGATAATGCATCAAGTTCCTCTTTCATTGCAATCTGCCATAAATGGTCAGTGGAAGCCTCACGATAGGTGTGAGGCTCGTGTAGTGTAGCAAGGGCAGTGTAACAATGATAGTCAAGTAAATGTGCAGGAATGGATCTTACCCGAGTTGAGTGACAAGGTGGAATGTCTTGTGCAAGATCTTCAGGCAGAGCAGGAGCAGGGGACCCAAGCTCAAGGTTGGGGTTAGGTAGCTCATCTTCGACCTGTTCATCTTCCACTTGTTCATTAAAGGGTGAACTAGGAAAGGGATCAATGATATCTGATGGTTGGACAGAGAAGTCTACAGGAGAATCAGGAGTAGCTACAGAAGGAATATGTGCCTCATCTGGAAAAAGATCTAAGACAGAGGAGGAAGATAGGGAAGCACGGAAGTGAGAGAGCTCGACAAAGAGGGGATGTTCCCAAAAAACAACATTGCGGGAGATACGAAGACGATGAGAGACAGGATCATAACACTGATACCCCTTTTGAGTTTCGCCATAGCCAAGAAAACAACAAAACCTTGACCGAGGCTCAAGTTTGTTATGATCATGTGGCTGAAGAAAAACGAAATAAGCAGAACCGAAGGAGCGAAGGTGGTGATAGTCAGAAGGTGACCCAAAAAGGCGCTCATATGGAGTTTGATTTTGGATAACAGGACTTGAAATACGATTAATAGCATGAAGAGCAGCTTCGTCCCAAAAAGGAGCAGGAACTTTGGCAGAGAGAAGGAGAGCATGAACAGTGTCAAGAATATGACGAAGTTTTCGTTCGGCTCTGCCATTTTGCTGAGAGGTACCTGGACAAGTTAGTTGATGAACAGTGCCATAGGAATGCAAAACAGCTTGGAAAGCATATTGAGTGTACTCAAGAGCATTATCAGATCGAAAAATTTTGATGCGTTTGAAAAACTGAGTTTCAACCATTTTTGCAAAATTAGAATATACTTGCAATAATTCAGAACGATGTTTCATATTAAAAATCCAGTTATAGCGAGAGTAATCATCAACAAAGACAACAAAATATCGAGACCCACCAATACTAGAGACAGAGGAAGGCCCCCAAACATCATAATGAATAAGGTCAAAGATATCAGTGGATATTGATTCACTAGTATTGAAAGGCAAAGCTGGTTGTTTTCCTAACTGACATGAGACACAATCAAAATTTTCTGTAAACACAGAACCTAACAAACCTCTAGAAGCCAATTGTTGTACCCAAGAGGAAGATGTGTGACCAAGTCGAGCATGCCAAAGTGCAAGGGAAAGAACAGAAGAAACTGCAGCAGCTGCAGCAACAAAAACAGGAGTAACAAGTGGAAGACGAAAGTTGTCCACGGGAAACATACGCCCAACTCTGGGACCGGTCCCAAGCTCCTGTCCCGTCCTTGGATCCTGCACAATACACCCAGAATAATCAAAGATAATGCGATAACCCAACTCAGCTAATTGTCCCACAGAGAATAAATTGTAAGAAAGGTCAGGAACATTAAAAACCCTAGGAACCGAGAGGTTGGAGGTCGAAACGGAACCTATATTATGACCAGACATTGTGGAACCATTTGCTATGCGAATATTAAGAGGGTATGGTGCATGTTTAAGTTCAGAAAATAAAGACGAGTGAAGTGTCATATGATTGCAACAAGCAGAATCCATAAGCCAAGAGGTAGGAGACATACCAGATAAAGCTGAGAGAGAAGAGGAATAAGATGCATTACCAATCATACGAATGACATTAGCAATGATGTTTATAAGGTCATCTCTGGAAATGGTGAAAGTGGATCTAGAAGACTGAGACTGTGCAGAGACGAGAGCCATTGGTTGGTCACTCTCAGTGTTAGCAACAGTAGCAGCCAAAAGTGAAACAGCTAATTTGTTGCGATGATAGCAAGTCTCAATACTGTGGCCAAAACGTTTACAAAAATTGCAAAAACATTTGCTGGACTGCAAAAGTCAACTCTGGCAAAAAGTCAACGGTCAAAGTCAACCCTCGGTCAAAGTCAACGGTCAGGTCAACAGCCTGTCAATGATGACGTTAGCAGATGTGGACGATGATGTCAGCAGGTGACATGGCAGTGATGACGTCACCTAGGGCTGACGTCAGCAGGTGAAGATCTAGTGCGTGGAGACGCGTGAAGAATGTTGTCGACGCGTGGAACGTGTGAGCTTGGGTGTAGAATATTTGGGTGGCGTGTGAGGGCGCGTGCAATCTTCGATGGCTGCGAGGCTTGCACTAAGGTGTAGATCGGCGCAAGACGATCTCAGTGATACCTGCAGAAATGTAATCAGAGCAATATTCACGGCGGTAATGACACGTGCAGTGGTCTGTGCGGTGTAGGACTCCTCAATGACAGCGGCTGCAGGTTCGGAACCCAAAGACAACGGCTAGAAGACGTCGGAGGTTCAATGGCAAGAGGCTGCGGCAGCTGTTGTGACGACGGAAGCGATGTTGAGAATGGAGTAACACTAATAAAGACAAGACTGCTAAGAAAAGGTCGGAGCAGTGGCTCTGATACCATGTTAGAAATACTTAATGCAATAGTATTGTATTTCTATTAATAAAAAAATATACATGAGTGCCTTTATATAGGAGGCATGAGTACAATACAAGTAAGAGTGTAGTACAAGAATGTGTGCTATACAAGTAATCTAGTTGGGAAGCCCACAACACTATACACGTTAACAAAAACAAATAAAAATGAAACACAAAAACCGGTCTTATTTTTTCTGAGCAAAAGAGGTCAAAAAAGTAAAAGCGCCGTGTAAAAAAAAAGTACCAAGCCACTGCCGCACGTGTACCTTCTCGTATGAGCTTGTGACTCGTTCTAAGTGGAAGAGAAATTATCCTCTATTCTCAAATAGGAGAAGATATCTCGTAAGACAGTTTTATAAAATATTTTTATGTAAATCTCACACAATGTAAAAAAAAGGTCTTATGAAATCATTTCATGAAATAATTTTTATTCGAATAAGAGTATAAATAAAATAAAGTGTATGAATAGAGTCAATAGACCGTGAGACCAATGATAGAGTTCACAGTTCACACCCCTTGCCAGAGAAAGAAAATACCTCTCTCTCTCTCTCTCTCTCTCTCATAAAGTGAATAAATTCTCCAAGTGCATGAGCTTTTTGGTCTCAATAAGTTTTTCAGCTAGAATTGAAAAGGTTTTAATTTGAGAGTGTAAGATATAATTTTTTTTAAAGAGGGTATTATTTTTAAATCAAGCCTTTATATTATTCAAAGGTATGGTTTGAATTTTCAATTTTTTTGGAGACCAAAATACCCTTACACGTGGAAATTAGTGGTCATAAACACATAAGCTAATACGTACTTTTGCATCCATGGTTTGCTTTAAATGTTTGAAAATTTTAACTTGTTATCTTTAAAAAAAGATAAAGATACTCTCTATTAGAAATTAACTCATTACAAGATAAATATGAGTTCTTTTTTTTTCTTGAGAGCCAGGATAAAGGAGGTTGAATCAATAAACCTAACTGATTGAACGACCAATCTCTCTCTCTCTCTCTCTCTCTCTCTCTCTCTCTTGTATGAAGAATGAAGTCAAGAAACTTGCTAAATTTCTTAAATAATACACAATCTTTTTAATATTAATTATTAAAATGGGTAAAATTTTGAAATTATTTGAAAATGTGATATCATATATATTATATTACAATTGAAGTTGAAAGAAAGTTTAATCATGAATCAAATTATATTATAATTCCCATGCATGTTTGTGTATACATTTAAAATTAAACTTAATTACCTAAGTTTAACTTAGGTAATTAAGTTTAATTTTAAATGTATACACAAACATGCATGGATCACAAAACTACTTTTTTTTTTTAATTGTGTCGCTATTTTAGTACTTAAATTAATGTTTTGAAACATAATTTTTTTTAAAAAAATTATAGATTCCCAAATAGTTTTAAAATAATGTCAATTTAAATAATAATTATTAAAATAATATTTTTATGCAAATTTTCCCTAAAAAAATTTGATCGTGGCTATGGGTGGCCAATCTAATGTTAGCAAGGTCAAGATCTGGTCATGGAGATTAAAAGATTGGAGGCAACCCATTAGAGCCAGTTCAATAAAATTGGAGGTCTAAACAATAAATTTAAGTGAGGTATTTTAAATTTTAAATAATATTTATTTAAGTTTATAAATTTTTTATTTAAAACAATCCTTCTTACTTTTTGAAATGAAAAATTATTAGTTAAGTTTTTGTATTTAGGTTTTGCTACCATCTGTTTTTCACTTAATAACTAATTAATTAATCTTTTTATGACATGATTGATTTTAAGTAAGATTTTATCAATTTTGATTTTGAATTTTTTCTTTCCTGCATGGACAATTGTAATAAGTATTTTCAGTAAAATTTTGAAAGTGATACAGGTTATTAGGAAAAAATCTAGTCTTTTTTACCTATAATAAATAATTATATTTCATGTTTGAACATCATTATAATAATTTTCATTGTTATCCATTATCTTCTCACTTTTTTAATTATTTTCTTGTTCCTTTGTGAGATTTTATTTTAAAATCTTTGTAATATATATATATATATATATATATATATATTTGATATAATGATAGTAACAAATTTATCAAGAGATTTTTTATGAGATTAAATTTTTCTTAATTTATCTCTCTTTTTTTTTTAAGTTTTCATGTCAAGGTTGATATTTTATAATTAAAAATATTTTTACAAAAATTAGAAACACTATCTAGAATATAAAATTATAATATGACAAAAAAACAACAAATTTTAAAGCTTATAAGATAACAATAGAAAACCAATTTATTGAAGGCATTATCATGACTTTACTTAATAATAAAATCACTCTCTAGCATATTAATTTACCCATGCAACTACGGATTTAACCAAACCCAAGCCCTAAACACCTTGAACATACGCTTGCTATACTGCTAATTGAATTCAAGTTTTAAACAATATCCAAAATACTAATATATCATCCATTTAATTATATAGCAGGATCTACAAGTTTCAGAAATCATGGAAGTCTTATCTACATCATCTCAAGTTTCCGCAAGTGCAGCTTTGGATGGTGAGAATGACAACTATATCAGAGATGCAAATCTCCAGCAAACAAATATTGCCAAGATGGTAAAGGAGAAGGACCTAAATTCCATACAGAAATTTGGAGGCATTGAAGGAATTGCAGAGGCTCTAGGTAGTGATTTAGAGAAGGGAATCCCTGGTCATGAGCAAGATCTGCTTTCGCATCGCATAGCTCACACACTCTCCACAACACAAACTACTGCATTGGGCTACTTCCAGTTTCTCCCAAAATCGTGCAATAACTACACCATTTTGCTTCTCTTTGTGTCCGCAGTGCTGTCACTTGGCTTTGGTATTAAGGAGGAAGGCATGAAGACTGGTTGGTATGAAGGGGTAATCATAATTCTTGTCATCTTCATAATTGTGGTTATTGATTCGCTACGTGAGTTTCAGCTTGTACATTCACGAAAGATATCAGAAAAGCAGAAACCATTGGGAATGCAGAGAATGATGGTTGACGTTGTTAGAGGGGGCCGTTTCAAGCAGATATTCATCTGCGATGTTTTGATTGGTGACATAGTACACCTCAAGAGGGACCATATCGTCCCTGCTGATGGTCTGTTCATATCTAATAATGGATTCTTAAAAGTGGACGATGATTCAGAGTCTATCATTGATGACAAGAACCCGTTTCTCTTTTACGGTGCTAAGGTCACTGATGGAACTTGTCGTATGCTAGTTGCATCAGTGGGCATGGACACAACATGGGGTAATTTGATGAACCAAGTTACCAATGACCCTGACAAGACCTCATTACCAGCACAACTTGACAAGCTAAATGATGCCACCCAAGTTACTGGGCTTATAATCTCTATCATCATTCTTGTTGCATTGTTTCTCCGTTTTATGCTTCAAAAGGAAGATGTTGACTCTAACCTCCCTGACTTTAAGGGGAAACCAATTGGAAGCAAAGAGAGAATGCATGCGATAGAAAAAATTATGATGAAACCAAATGGTAAGATTAGTACCTTAATAGCTTCACTTACCTCATTGCTGGTTGGAGTAATGGAGGGGGTACCTTTTTTTATCACACTGGCCATCTCATATTTGAATAAGAAGATGCTATTTGGTAAGGCCTTTGCTAAAGATCTTTTGGCTTGTCTGACTATGAGTTCAATCACAACCATGTGCATTGACACTACTGTTTGGCTATCATTTATAAACCCAATGGTAGGGGTGTCAATGTTCGACCCAACCCGCGAACACGACACGAATCCAACACAGGTTTTTTCGGGTTAGGGTTGGGCCTTAATGGGTTTAGGTCATAAACAGGTCGACCCGAAAACGACACGATAAGAAACGTGTCATAAGCAGGTCAACCCGCGTAACCCACAATAGACACGTTTGACACACCAATTTATTTGTGTTAATCCGAAATGACTCAATTAACACAACCCGTTTAACTCATATAAAAAATAAATATTTATTTTATTTTAGATTTATCAAATACCTTTTATATCCAACATATATTTTAAATTTAAAAAGAAAAGTGAGTAAATCCAAAAATTTACAAGGGATATAATTGGAAATTGAAACTTTACAAACCCTAGATCTCTAAACCCTAAACCTCTAAACTTTCTTATAAATATCTTTTTCTTTTTCTTTTTCTTTTTAATTTCAGCCGTACTACTCTTCTCACGCCAATTCTCAAACTCTAGATGAATGTTATATTTTTGTTGAACTATATTATTTTGAACGTGGGTTGAAGATTTAAAGTGTATGCACTGCTTTTTGGGATTGATGTAAAAAAAATTATTTCTAGATGGATGTTATATTTAATATTATGCAGGTTGAAATAGGTTGTGTTATATTCGTGTCAACCCAACATGACTCGTTTATTAAGCATGTTAAATGGGTTGGGTCAGGTCAACCCGCCTTATTAACAGGTCGGGTTAGGGTTGAAGGATCATGACACGATTATTAAATGGGTCGGGTTAGAGTTGAGTCATTTAGTCGAATACCCCTACCTCGACACGACAAGAACCCGACACGCTAACCCGAATTGACACCCCTACCCAGTGGCAAATGAAATTAGGGAAATACAAGTTTTGCAAAATGCGGGAGTTGAGATCATATTGGTTTCAGTAGATAATGTGTCTGTGTTGGAAACCATGCATCTCGAGTGTGGACTAGTTCCCAACTTAAATAGATTGGTGCTTAAAGGTGAAGACTTTCAAAATTACTCCCATGAGGAGAGGATGGATGAAGTAGATAAAATCTTTTTGATGGAAAGGTCGCTCCCTTCTGACAAGCTCCTTTTGATCCAATATTTGAAGAAAAAAGGTCATCTAGTGGCAATGGTTGGAGTTAAAACAAATGAGATTCCAGCACTTAAAGAGGCTAAGTTAAGGATTGCCACGACTTTTAGCAATGAAATGGTCATAGAAAGTTCTGATATCATCATCAGGGATGGCAGTTTCAGTTCCTTTGTCACCATTGTAAGGTGTGGAAGGTGTACTTATCACAATATTAGGAAGTATATCCAGCTTGAGCTTACTATGAATATAGCTGGGCTATTGATAATTCTATCACAACAATGTTTTGTGGATCTTCTCCGATTACATCAATCCAATTGTTGTGGACAAACTGTATTGTGGCTCTTTTTGGTGGCCTTGGATTATTGACTGAGCCACCAACTGAAAAACTAATGGAAAGGCTTCAATTTAAACCAAGTGAACCACTTATCACTAAGGCCATGTGGAGAAACCTTCTCATTCAAGCTCTATATCAAACTGCCATCTTAATGACCTTCCAATTCAGAGGGCAAACAATCTTGGGTATCAGCGAGAAGGTTAATAAAACTCTCTTCAATTGTTTTGTTCTATGCCAAGTTTTTAACAAATTTAGTGCTAGAGAAGTAGTAAACAAGATTAATGTTTTTAAGCACATTCATCGGAACCCATTGTTTTGGGTCTCTATTGGTCTTATTCTGATATTGCAGGTGGGTTTTATTGAGATTGCACATATTCTTGTAGGCAATGCAAGATTGAATTGGGTGCAGTGCTTTATTTGTCTTCTTGTTGGAATAGTTTCACTTACTTTGTCACCATTGTCTTCCTGCTTGACTGGACTGCTTGGCTTACATGTTGGATCTAATAGTATGGTACCCCTTACTCCCTTAGATTTCACTTCTAACCTTGAGTTGCCACTACCCAGAATGAGAGCAGAAGTGTTTTGTAATTGAGTTACACATGTCTATGTTAAGCTAGAGGAAATCCTGGCATGTTTTTTTTATTACCTTTTTCTTGTCTAAAGTTGTATAAGTGGTATAGTTTTGTAAATATTTTGTCAGTTTTACTAAGAAGAAGAAGAAGAAATATATAGAAACTCCACTAGTTTGTATGCCTTTCATGGCTCATAACACTTACCTCCCCCCTCCCCCCTCCATTTAAGTTCCCCATGTTCAGGTTGTTCAACTTGTATAAATTTCTATATAGCTATTTTTGTTTTCCTATTCTCGAGCCAAGAATAATATGCATAGATCTATAATTTAACTTTCCTTTTAAGCACCATAAAAAAGTGTAAAAATTCAATAAATTTGAAAACAAGGAAATAGACCAAGTTTCGATTTCACACTAGTCAATTAAATGACTAGAACTTCCTGTAAAATAAATTAGGGACAAATAAAACCTACATTTCTGCAACATTGTATGCCAAGTTGTTTCAATAAACAGCTTATGGTTAAAAGGTTGTCAACAAAACTATGAGCTTGTCTATTCTCATTGGATTATAGAAAGAATAAAATAAAATTTGTGAAATGATAGTAATAAGAAACAAAGAATAACTTAGAATTAAGCAATACCAGCAAAAGGAAAATGTGTGGAAAAACTTTTGTGCCAATTATAAACTATTGAACTAAAATATTGTTGAGGGTTCTTTTTACATTTCTTTTTCTAAGAAGGAAGTCGGGTCTGGCGCTCTGCAAAATGGGCTCCAAAGTACCATTTTGCCGCTGCCAGTTTGTGCGCAAACGTTAAGTCCAAGTCCAAGGGAAGACGCTGCAAAGTGGGCTTATCCTCTGTTTCTGCCGCATAAGGAACTTTTCTCCAGTTTCTACCGCGAAAGGAACTTTCTCCAATTTTTGCCGCAGGACTGACTTTTTTGCTATGCAGCAAAACTTTCTGCTATGCAATAAAGCTTCTTGTTGTGCAGTAAAGCTTCCTGCTGTGTATTGAAGTTGTCTGCTGTGCATTAAAGCCTTCTGTCGTGCAGTAAAGCTTTCTGCTGTAAAGCCTTCTGCTGTGCAATAAAGCTGTCTGCTGTGCATTAAAGCTGTCTATTGTGCATTAAAGCTGTTTGCTGTGCTTTAAAGCCTTCTGTTGTGCAGTAAAGTCTTTTGCAATGTGAATGACTACTCTTCGTTTTTACTGCAGAAATACTTTTCTACTTCCTGCACATAAACAAATATAAAACCTAAAGAAAATACCCATCAAACAAATGTTAATTTAAATGGGTTAGCATATTCTCAAATATATACATTCATATTATGAGTATATATACTTATACGTATGCACATATACATCTATAAAATATATTTTGCAGAACATGAGAAACAAGATATATGGATATATATACTTATGGCAGGATAATGATTAGTTTGTGTCAAAAGTAAAACACGTAATAACAAATAAAAAAGAAAGCTTCAGCAGAAAAGGTTTAGCTAGTATAATAGCTAACACGGTAAATATAATGAAAATGTGCTACAGCAGAATAACTAGTACAAAAAGTAAAGATACCACAGCAGGACAACTGATGCAGCAAACGTGATAAAAACGTGCTACGGCAGAATGACTAAATACAATAGATATAATTTATAATGAGAGAAATCAAATATATTTACAATCAAAATCAAGTATTGAATCTTCCCATAGGATAAGTAAACCAAGAAAGAACCCAAACCCCAACTTGAACAACCTTGTCATAGGCTTTTGCCATCAAAGTTGTGCATTTTGGAGAATAGGCCTAAATGGTTACTAACTATTACTTTTGGGGACATCAAAGAGTGGGTTTGCTAAGAGGGAGAGAAAAGATGGTCTATTAATGCATGCCCCTATTCCTGCCGTATTTTCTCTCTTTGTTTTACCACTTTCTTTCTTTCTCTCCGTTCTTTTTTTACTCTTAGTTTCTTATTACTCTCCTGCCGTGGGTTGTTCCCCCTTTTTGGTCTTTCCTTTTCCTGGGTCCTTCTTTCTGGGCGACTCTCTCTTTCTAAGTGCCTCCCTTAGGTGCCTCCCCTCCATTGGGTCCTTTCCCTTCGGTGTTTTTTCTCTCTTCCTTGTTTTTACCTCCCATTCGAAGCTCTCCTTTTCTGCCATGGTTACCTCTTCCTTTTATAGCCAACTGATTCAATGAGATTTCTCTCTTTTACCCCTAAGGTTTCACCAACTGTTTTTGGTTTGTTGTGAGCATCCCTTCAAGATTACCCACCCACCCATTGGTTGCCCCTGCCATTGCTCAAAATACGTCAGCTGCACCATTACTCATTTCATGACAAAATTCCCTTTTGTTTGTTCTTGCTGTATACCTCTACCCCTAGGTGACTAACCAATAAGGATCGGGCTACCTCACTACCTAGCTCTATGGCATGCATCAGATGGTCCCAACCATCTATTACTTCTTTTGGGTAAGATACCATCCCAGCAAGGTATATTTCCAAAAGAAGTTATGGCAGGAAACCAAATATAGACCCCATTTTCCCCCCACCACCAAACCACACCCTCTGAATCCCCTTGACTGTGGGCCCACCTCCCTTGTATTGGCTGGGTACAGGTTGGTAGTGCTCCGGCCCTTCTGTGCTTGCTCCACTATCTTCTGTGTTTGTCTCCCCGCCGTTTCTGCCGAAGCATATTAATTCTGTTTCGTTCTGTTGCGTGTTTTTGTCTTATTTCTTCATGTGTTTCCTGCTGCATTTGTCATTTCCTTTGGTTTGGCTTTTCTTTCCTTCATGTGATTCCTGCTGCTGACACTTCCTGTTGTTCCTTGTTTCTTTTCATCGTGCTTCTTCATATCAGTTTTCACGCCTATCTTTTTTTATACAAAAGGATTTGGGCCTTTGTGGGCCAAATAATGTTGACTGGATCAAAAGGGTCTTGGGCCCAATTTATCTTCATCTGCCGAAACCATTCTACCAGAGAACTGTATTATGCGGCAAAGCTGTATTCTGTGGCAGATTTGTATTTTGGGGCAAATTTGTATTCTGCTGCAGATCGGTATTCTGCTGCAGATCGCTTTCCCTTGCATTTCTTTCTTTGGACCTCTCTTGCTCTTTGGTCTTCTTGGTGGGCCTTTGGGCCTTGCTTTTCATTGGCTTTCCTCCGTATGGGCTTTTGGATACGAATTTGTAAAAATGGGCATCAACAAATATCATTTTGGAGAATTAATCAAATATATTTGTTGAGTCCATGAGACTAGGTTGGTAAATCATGAACAAATATATTCATATTTTGAGTTTTTTAGTGTGGCTTGAGTGTATTTGAAGTCTATTTCAAGTCCTAGAAAAGATCAAGGTTCAAGCTTAAAAAGAACTGGAGTTTTTGGAATCTCAATACCATCTCGACACCTAGCTTGATCAATTGAGAATTACTTATCTAGGCCTATTGAGATTTATGTTGAGTTGAATCCAAATTTGCTTCAATCAACTATTGTACAACTAGGGTTTTGTGGTTCACAAGCCAAAGTATAAAAGCAACACTAAGGTGCGTTATTTTTGACTTTTTGAGAGTCATGTGGTGTACATAAGCAATTGGATATTTCCAAGCTCTCTCAAAGCAATTGGAGTGAATCTTCAAGTGAGTACTTGAAGTTGTGAGTGTTTAGGTTCAATGGAGTTCTCTTATAGAAGAGTCTCTGGATTCAGATTGGGTAATGTCGATAAGTTCTACTTGGGATAACAAATTAGAATAGGTTGTTCTATTTGTAAACTTCAATCTATGTAGTGGATCTATTTTCTTTAGGCTTGGTAGTTAAGCCCTTGAAGTGGTTTTTACTTTTGATTAATTGTTGTTAGTTACTTATGCAATCTTGTGTTTGACTGCATTAATCATAGTCATATTGATAATATTATCTGGCAAAATAATATTATTTTTATTAATAATTATTTAAAATAGTGTTGTGGAAAAATCATCTAGTAGAATGCCTTTTTCATGAATAAGTGTTTTGAAAACACAATTTCTAGTGGTAAAATCATGTTTTTAAAACACGAGTTTACAAAAAAAATTGCTGACTTGTCAAAAGTTAACAAAGCATAATTTACACCAAGCATGATTTTAGTTATATTACATTTTGAAAACATGATTTTAGTGTAAGCAGATTTGCCTAGAAATTATGTTTTGGAAACACAAGTTCAACACAAAATATTGAAATTTTAAGTCACTTTGAAATCGTGTTTCCAAAACACAATTTCAATGTAAAACACAAAATTTCAAAATTTACATTGAACTTGTATTTCCATAACATGATTCCAATGTGGAAAAAAATTATACTAAACTCGTGTTTTCAAAACACGTTTATTGTAAATTTTAGAATTTTGCAATATGTGTAAAATCTATTAAAATGCACCTACCCCGTCTAGATTCGTTAGCTCCTATGCTCAGCACCTCAAAACACGAGTTTATCTTTTTCTCTCCTGTTCCTCTCCTTAAACCACTATCTCCACCATTATCATTTTTGTCACGTCTCCATCTTACGAAGTTCGCTTAAAAAAACAAATCAGGTGTTTAACACTAAAATCATGTTTTGGAAAGACTAGTTCAGTGCAAAATTTTCAAAATTTGTATTTTACATGGAAAATACAATTTAAAGGCGAATGTGTTACAGTAAAATAGTAGCGTTTAAAATTCAATTTTTTGTGCAAAATGTGAAAGCATAATTTCTAGGTGTACATTATGGCCTATCAGCTCATGCCACATTAATTAAGTGAAATCATATTCTCCCAAGTCCCAAATAATTTTTCCACAGAAGCTATTTTTAATAATTATTAACCACACTTGCGTTCATAAAAAAAATTTTAAAAAAATTATTATTAACCACACTTGTAAACAAAAGCTTTCCTTAATCCTTATTACAGTTACTAGTCGCTAACCCATGCTATGCACGGGAACCTACCTATTTGTGAGGTAGACTAAAATAATTTTATAAAATCTTAAATTGATTAAGAAACTACACCATTGCATGATTTCCTCTTATATAAATTCAATTTGTGTTACAATTTGATGAAGAAGTCATTGCTTTAACGTGCAATAGCTTACAAAAAATTTGTCAGACAGTTTCAGATACTGCAAAAAAATAACTCAAAAATTCAGATATTAAAACTTCTGAAATACCAAAAAATATTAAAGAATCAGATGATTCACTTTTTAGGAATTATTGAATTGAATATCAATAACCATTCAAACATAGAAATGTTAAACATCAAATGCTTTCAAGTCGCAATTTCTTAACATCTTTCACTTTTAAATTTTACATGTTAAGCTGACCAATCAATACTCAAAACCTTATAATATATATTGAAAGTACAAATAAAGTAAATTAATAATAGGGTAGGATTGAACCTCAGTAAGTCACTACATGGACATCATTGTAGAAAATATGGAATGAGACAAATAATCAGCTTATGAGGATGGTCCTCTAATAAATTGCTAAATAAGAACTTTCTACACTGATGACCATATATAATCAAGTGAAGATTATGAAATATAATGTCTAAAAAATGAGTGAAAATATTACAGTATATAAATGCAGAACTGATATAGGAAGGCAATATTTCTAACATGTTCCCAATTTTCTTGAAGTTCCAAACAATGTTGATAATATGTAAGGCACACAACATGAGATACAACAGCTAAATTTCTTTCATCAAGGCATTCGTTTTAATAAATTCCAATCACATCAAAGAAAAATTTGGCATTTGTGAGATATAGAAAACGATGACCATAAGTTAGGTTAAATAGCAAAGAAAGAAGTCTGGACTAAAGATGAACATTACGCTCTCTACAAAACTTACTGCAAAACTTGGAAAATAGAAAGAGTGAAAACTTACCCAACATGTTTAGTGGGTGCCTACTCTGGAGGTTCAATACGTTCTCTGTAAACAATTCTGAGGCATGGAGCCATGCCTCAATTTAGTTTCACTCAAACAAATAATCAATTCTGAGGTTCAGTACGTTTTGCAAAAAGCCATGCCTCAATTCAATTTCTCTCATAGAAAATAGAAAGAGTGAAAACCCACTGGTAAACAAAGAAGGCCAGCAAATGTGGAAGTTTTGGAGACAGGGATTGGATGGAGAGAGAAGAGAGCAATTGAAACGTTAATTTTCAAGCTATGGTAGGGTTTTTCAGTTAGGGGTTTTTATGCGTATGAGTGTTGTAGTCGAGTTTTTTCAAGAGTGTTGTGGGTTTTAGGTTTTTTTTTTTGGTTAGAAAATTTTTTTTTTTCTTTTTTTTAATAATGCTAATGTGGAAAATTGTGAGAGTTTCAGAAGTTTCGATTATATATATATAGACTAGTATTATACTCGTGCGATGCACGGCTTAATAAAAAAATTATATATAAGTTTTTTTTTAAAATAATTTTTTTGATAATATAATTAAGTTTAAAAACAAATAAAATAGTAAAAATATTTTAAAAATTATGGCAAGTTTTAAATTTCAAAAAGCTCTTAGTAGTAAAATTGTAAGTTTTATATTATGGCAAGTTTTATATGTGGCACTTAAAAATCTTTCTATTATTCTTGCTAATGTGTAGAGTAGTAAAAGTGCTAACCATATATAAATTTCTTGCATATATAACCAAAAACAAATTCCATAAATTACAAAAATAAAACAAATTCCATAAATCACAAAAATATAAGTATTTAGAGTTTCTAAACTGCAATGTAAATATAAAAGTTTACCTATAAGTTATTTTAATGTTGCCATAAGTGAGGAAATAATCAGCATAATCAATTAAGAACACCAAATCAAAGATGAATTGCATTATCTAAAATTTTTTATAAAAAAAAAAAAAAAAAAATCATAGAATTTAAGATATAATTGAACTATGTTAGTATCTAGACCTTCTAGGGTACCACACTCAAATATTGTATTGCAATGTAAAAGTTTGAATATGTAAATACATACTTGCAAGGTTGTAGGTAGAAGAAAAGAAAAATAGAGGTTGTAGGCAGAAGAATAGAGATAAAGCATTGTATTGTAGGTATTCATTATGGATTATTTGAGAAATATATAGTTCACATTGAAGAAGTTGATATGGACAAAAAGTCTATTGTTAGTTGAACAGAATTTTATAAAAGACCTTTTTCAAGTGTACCACGTTTCTGTTAGGTTGCTGTTTTCCTTTTACATGTAGTATTATATGTTTCTTTTTATTTGCTATTTTTTTTTACATATAGTAATCTATATATATAATAATAAGTGAAGCAGAGAGAAACTCAAATTGCAATTGTTAGTGAAATTAGTAAAGGGCAGACTATTGAAAGCCAAAACTGTAGAGCACTCCACTGCAGAGTGTACTGTGCAAGCCATAGTCCAGGAGAGAACACATTATATGAGTTTGTAATAATACTATTAATACTTAATAGAGATGAGTCGAAAGGGAATATTCTTTATAAAGGTTGCCTTTTAATATATTTTCTTGATGGTTTATATATTATCTAAATTACAAACCTATTATCTTGCCATTAAGTAATCATTGTGTTCATTTTTTGTTTTAGGTTTCATCAAACTCCTGACAAATTCGGTGCTATAACTATTTTTTACAGTGATATTTTGGATTCGCTTAATTTTCAGGTGGCTTATTAGAAATAGGCCCTCAAAGATTAAGAACAAATGTCCCATCATAATATTATTTACAACAAACCCTTGATGAATATCCTCCTCAATGTACTGACTCGACTTTGAAGATTAGTCCCAAATGTTTAGACAATGATGTTATACCAACTCATTTGGATATATTTGTACTATTTTCTAAATGATTTCCACTGTAATAAATTGTTATTATTTGTTTCCCCTTATTTCTAAGTAAGTTATGATGTCAAAGTAAGTTAAGTTTTAATTGCTTTGAAGATATTGCAATTTTGCATGTAAAATAGAGAAGCATTCTAGAGAATTCCCTTCATTCAAACTCATTTGAACGCAATGGAAGTAATAAAAGTGGTGGTTGCTCATTTCATATGTTCCTCCAAATGGTCTATTGGAGAATGGAAGTACATATGTGATGTGAAAACTGAATTAAGGTACAAGCCATATTATATAAGGTTTGCTGGCCTGCTCGACTGAAATTGTGCTTAATTATCGTCTCCTCTTCCCCTCCTCCTTTCATCTGCTCTATCTTACCCCACCACTCAGAGACGGAGCTATTCTTGGACCTGGGGGCAGTGGCCCCCCCCCCCCCCCCAGATTTTCAAAAAAAAATTTCTAGTATATATATAATATATTATTTTTAGCAATTTGTTTCAATAAAATTGGACTTTGCCCCCTTAACAATATTATTGATATTTTTAAATGCTATAAAAAATATATTAGCCCAATAACAAAAATTAAGCCCAAACAACACCCCAAAACAAACACAAGCCAAAAAAAAAAAAAAAAAAAAAAAAAAAAATCAAAGCCGGTTCTAATTAGACATCTACCTAGCCTAGGAGTAGGAAACACCCAACTTACCTCACACATATAATAAAAGGAAAAAAAGAAGGGGATTTCTAAGCTATTCAAAAAAAAAAAGATGAAAACCTAACTTACGCCTGAAACAAAGGAGAGGAATTCGGCAGCCACAGCCACAGCCACAGAGCAACTAAGCAACTAGCTAAGCGCAGGGAGTCAGTCACAACCAGTCAGGGACGCTGTCACGCTGGGGCCTGGGAGCCTGGGGCTGGGAGTGGGACGGAGAGACTTGAGAGGCTGAGACTCAAAGACTAGAGAAAGAGTTTAAAAAGAGGTAAAAATATCCAAGACCCATCTTTTTCTTTACTCTTTAGCCCATACTTTATATTCTTTTATAAATGAAAAAGTAGCATTTGATAAAGACAAACACAAAGCCACTGAACCACACACAACAGTCAACACTTGCCATTGATATTTTGTAATTTTCTTTTTTGTAGTTTTGTCTTTAGCAATAGTGAATAGCTTGTGATGTTTTATGATTTTTTTTTTTTTTTTTTTTGTAGTTTTGTCTTTAGTGTTTTTTAAAACATTAAAGTTGGATAAATAATTAAAAAGATTATTTGTAACTTTAAAATTTATTAGTTAGTTGTTGAATGTTTGTGTGCATAATATTTGTCTATTGTGTGTAATGATTGTAGATTATTGACCATATAATAACATAATAATTTTAAATTATATTTTATTTGTAGATTATAAATAAGTCAACTACCATATTTGATTTTTTTCAAAAGAAAAGTTTCAAATGATTTAGAAGCTAATACTAGTGGTGCAACAGTGCCAACCACTAATGTTGAGGAAAATCCTGATGTCCCAATTGAGGAAAATCTCGACGTCCCAATTGAGGAAAATCTTGATAAACTTGTTGAGGAAAATCTTGATGTCCCTATTGAGGAAAATTCTCAAACAAAATTTCAAATGGTTGATATGAGTTCGTTGCAATTAGAACTTGATCCTGGATTGCGTAGACAAATATATACTTATCATGTTGGTTTATACTTCTGCCCCCCTAACTCCAAGTTCTGGCTCCGTCCCTGCCACCACTCATTCTCATCAACAACTTCCATCCGCACAAATATCATTTTCAAACCACAAAAATGGAACAAATAATATAAATATATATATATATATATATATATATTTATATATACTACTAAGTTTTGTTAATGAAATTTTCTGGTTAATAATATGAATTTAGACTTAACTGAGCCTTTTAAACATGAATAAACTCATGATTAATAATATATCCATTCCCGTGCGGTAGCACGGGTTACATACTAGTATAATTATAGGAGAAGAAGATAATAAAACAAAATTATACCTATTTTTAAAAAAAATCTAAATCATGTAGTTGTGTACTACTTCTCAAAAAAAAAAAAATCGTGTATTAAAAATTTGTTAGATTTTTAATATATAAGGATATATATACTAATATATTAATCATTAATTATCATTCTATTATAATTAAAAAAACGTGTACTACTTCCTCTCTTTACGTGTGCTTTTGTTTTTGTTATTAAACATTAGGGTTTAAGATTTTTTTGTTGCTGTTTTTTTTAATTAAGATTTTGTTCAACTTATATATTATAATAAGAAAATGATTAGATGAAGAATTTGGATAATAATCAAATTATGATTTTTATCAACTTAGAAATTATAGGAAAAGAAAAATTATATCTATTTTATTAAATCTAATAAAATTTCTGCAATTATAACTATTTTTTAAATAATCTAAATCTAAAACTTGTAAGATTAACGTGTAAGATTTTTTTGTTGCTATTTTTTTTAATTAAATTTTTTTTCAACTTATATATTATAATTAGAAAAGGATTAGATGAAGAATTTGGATTGTAATCAAATTAAGATTTTTATCAACTTAAAAATTATAGGAGAAGGAAAAATTATATATTTTTTAAATCTAAAAATCTAAAAAAAAAAATTCTACAATTTGGTGAAGTCACTTAGCACTACCACGACTTTTAAGCTCAACTTTTATTATATAGTACTAGTCACATCACACGCACTTTGCGCGTGCAATGAGCGTTTTTTTTAGAGAAATAATATGTCCACAACATTTTTACAACAAATCCTAAGTGGCAGGTTGTTACTGATTGTTATTGTTGGGGCAAAAATGTAATCTTAGTGTTAGGTTCAAATTTGAACCAATAACAATTAACAACCTATGATTTGTTGTAAAAATATTGTGGACGTAGCACCTTTTTTTTTTTTTAGAAATGATATGTCTACAACATTTTAACAACAAATCCTAAGTGGCAGTTGTTACTGGTTGTTATTATTGGGGCAAAAAAGTAATCTTAGTGTTAGTTTCAAATTTGAACCAATAACAACTAACTACTTGTGATTTGTTGTAAAAATGTTGTAGATGTATCATCTTTTTTTTTTTTTTTTTTTTTTTAGTTTAGTGAAAACGTTGGGCTTAGTGGTCTTATTTTATTGCAAAAAAAAAAAAAATTTATCTTTATTTTTTATATTTAATTTTTATTTTGAGAATTTAATTTATAAGTGAATAAAGTAATTTAAAATCAATAGGAGAGTGACCCTATTTTTTAGGCAATGTTTTAGTGGAAATTAAAGTTGTATTTTTACTAAATTGTCCTTTAATTTTGTTTCTACATAAACATAGGAGTGTAAAGATATTTTTAAACCAAAAAAATTGGGAATCCAAACAAGGGAGCTCCTTAAATAGTAAGTATAGAGGATAAAGATTACAGTATTTTTCAATTAATTTAATTTTTTATTTTTTATGAAAGTGTTCTGCGTGACAGATTTTTGTCTCTGTCATGAGGTAGAGTTAGTAAAGTTTCTAAAATAGAGATTGTAAACACCAATCAGTTGAATTGAGCAATGAGTTTAATAAACCAAAATCCATGAGAGCGGGGAAGAGAGGCAAAACCCGTTAGCTTTAAAAACCCACACACACAGTGACACAGACCCATTCCATTCGTCATTTCGAATTGAACAACAACATCATGTCGATGGACCTCTTCTTTTGGATCATCGCTTTTCTCATCAACTTAGCTCTCATGGCTTCCACCTTTTATCAGGTTCTATTTTCTCTCTTAATTTTAAACCCCCAAAATTCCTTTTCTTCTAAACCCCTATTTTCTTGTGTGGGCTTTCGCGATCTGTTATGGAAAATTTTTCTTAAATGCTGCTTCTGTGTTTGTTTAATTTATTAAGTTTCGTTTACTTAATTAAATAAATGTACGTTAATAAACACGATTTAGAGATTTAGAGATATAGGTTTTTTTTTTTTTTTTTTTTTTTTTTTCACTTTCTCAGCAACCAAACAATAATGGCGCATTGAATTGATGCCGATTTTGGTGATTTCTTTAACCGTTTGTGTTCAATTATACCTAGATTGCATCCACGCACACACGCTCTTGAACACGTGTTATTATTAATATTTTTATATTGATTTTGTCGCCTTTACTCGAAAAGTGCCATTTTGATTTCTTTTTCATCAAGAAATTCGTAACTGTTATTGCTTTTACTGTAACTGTTTTTAGTTTATCTAACTATAGTTTATACCTGATTAAGTTGACAAAACGACCTTGATCTCTTGCCTTAGTCCTTATAGTTATAAATTAATGAAACATTCATCAAATACGTAATGCATATTCATTGATCATGTTTTTGGCTCTAGAATTTGGCTTTGTGGCTCCGTATATGCTATGGACTGTTCAAAACACATCGAGGAAGAACTGTATTTCGTGCTGTAAGGAATATAGAGGACATTTTTAGTTGTTTTTTATGCGATACTTTCTAAGCAAGCATTTTCATTTCAAGAAAAGCATGATGATGTGGCCAAGTGTGCCTTGATGACGTGCTCGAATCAAGGTATTCCACAAGGGCAAGGCGTGTGAATGAGTAAGTTAGTTATAATTGATTTAGACACGTGGGATAAGTGTTGTATTAGCTTAGCTTTTGATTATTTTAGCATGTGAAAAATTTGTTTACTCATGTGCTTAGGAATTAGTTAGTTGTTATGATGATGTCACATTGTCATAATATAACTTTTAGTTGAATAAATTGATGTTGAAGAATACCTCCTTCAGGTTGATGATGAGCTCACCCTCCACCACTCAATGAATTTCTTTCTTTCTTGAATGCAACTTTTTATTTTACCGCGTCACTTTTTTTTTTTGGTTGATGCTAAAATTGGATATTCCTGATATCTCTGAATAATATTTTGGTAGATTGTGATCTTGACGGACTTGGAGGCTGACTACATAAACATTTACGACTCAGCAACTAGCATTAATCGCATTGTTCTCCCTGAGTTCATTGTCCAAGGAGTATTCTGCGCCAGCTTCCTTTTGACATGGCATTGGTTCATGTTTCTGATAACAGTTCCTGTTACTTGCTATCATGTGATGCTGTAAGTATAATTTGTGAACAATATTTTAAGTACCAAGTTATACTGTACGATGTATTTAATGCAGTTGGTGTTCTTTCTTCACTTATTTCTCTGCAAAAAGATCAACTTTAATATTAATTGAGCCAAAGGTTATAACACATGGCTTTAGCAGGCTTGGTTTAGGTTAAGATGATGAGAAGGAAGTCTGTAGTTAATTTTGACATAATGAAGTAGTAACTCACCATAGACCTATTGCCTGAGGAGCCTGGTACCATGTAAGGAGATAAGATAGTAAAAGCAAGTCATTGATTTTAAAAGGAGTTTGCATAAAGTAAATATCAAAACTTAGTTTTGACTAAGATCCTTGCAACATTTTGCCTTTGAGAATGTACTTGAAATGCATTGACCAACTTCTCTTTAGATGGAATAAATGAAGGCTTTACAACTGTTATTTAGATTCAACTTAGAATTTCTGATGTAAGTATTGCATTTACCAATTTACGTAATTCATGGAAACGATTAATGGATGAGGACTTTCTGCACTTTTGTTGTTTTAGTTGGCTTGTTAGCTTTGGTGTTTTCTTCACATTGGTCTAATCTGTTTTTCTATTTTGAATGAAAGATCAGAACAATTATACTCTTGTAGCCTGAATCCCCACCCCCACCTTTTTCTCTTTTGCCACATCAGTCTATCCTCATCCAAGATCAGGAAATTTTGGTTGAAGCAGGGACTTCTATTTTTCAAAAACAATAAATAATAAAAAATACATAGTTCTTTGTTTGTTGATATTGGGATATGCCAAAATTGTAGAGAATTCCATGATGTGGCTATCTGGATATTTTGTGTTCTTCTGGTCACCCATATTAGTTTAAACTGATGGCATTTTTGAGCTTTTGAGATTGTTGAACCACTGATTGCATGCATGTTAAGTTGTTTTCAAACATAGCTATATGATAACTACCATAAAAAACTAAGGCCTGCAGAAATTTGAATCCTGTTAAGTTATTAATGATTAAACTTTTTTTGTATTTGTGAAGAAAAACTTATCACTTTCTGATTTTTGAAAAAAGCCTGTTTCATTTCTTTCTGATGTTTTGAAAAGTTAACTTTATTGATTGATTCAGGGCATTTGTTCCATGAGAAGAATTACATTTTACTATTCTAAGATAAATTGAGGGATTTCATAATTACTACTATTTTTAGATTGGTTTGATATAATTGTTAAGAAATTATTTTATTGAAGTGATTGGAAATTAGAAAACCAATTGATTAGATCGAACACTTTTAGTTGTAAATTGTGACAAAAGGCATTGCAAATTATTTTATTTTTTATTTTTAAGTGTTGTTGACCATGGGAACTATGATGCCATTGGAAAATGGTGCACTAATCTAAAAAAGATTTTGATGAATAAACCATTGGTTTGTACTGTAATGTCATTACCAGAATTAAAATGCAACGGTTCTGGTTTCCCCAAGAAATAATTGGTCAAAAGAAAACTAAAAAAAGTGGGAGCCAATAGCTTTAGCTCAAATAGCACCATATAGATATAGTTGTGGTTTCAAGAGAACTGGGAGTTTGTGCAACTTGTCAATAAAAAGGGAAAAAGAGAAGTGAAGACATTCAATGATTTTTCTGGAACCACTATAAAACTGCTGATGGTTGGACACACACACACATGTTTATCTATATAGTTTAATTTAACTGGAATTGTCATAACCAGTCTAGTGCAATGATTCAGGTTTTTGAAACAGCAGCATCTTTTTGATGTCACTGAGGCGTTCAGATTTCTTAATGCTGAGAAGAAGTTTCGGTTAATCAAGCTTGGTTTTTACTTAGTGATCTTTGCCATAATCACTGGCAGGTGTGTTTTGTGCTTAGTACATAAAATATCTCTAGCAACTTATTAAGCTTTTAAGGTGTGATTGCCTTCTTCCTCTTAAGTGTGATTGTGTAAGGAACCTAGATGTAATTGCTTGGGATTTATCTTTTTTGTTTCGTCTTTAACTCTTTTTTAAACACCAACCAATCACCAAATTCCTTCAAGATCCTATCTTTTAAATCACCTAACCCTAATTAGACACTCAGGTATCAAACCTCATTCAAGAATGGCGTGTTCAAATTCTGATCGATTTTACGCAAGAAAGGGGGACCACCCTCTAAGCCTAAGTATTCCTCAATATCCACATGGGGTATATATATATATGGTTATATGTGTTATGCATGTAAAATATTTCTAATATTTTCTTTAGTCATTTAAAATTCTAATGTTGCATTTTGGTGAAAATTATATTTAAGAAATCAATAATTTTTTTAAATTTAAAAATGTCTATTTTTTTTCAAATCATTTCAATTATATTAAGATCATTCCTATCATATTCTTGTTACATATGAAATTTGTATAATTAAAAGGTGTAAAAAAATAACTATCAAAAAAAGTTCCCAAAACTGACAAGAAAAAAAAATTAAGCCTTAGGGGAAAAATGGTGCTTGTATCCATCCCTAATCCTTGGCCATTTTCATCTCAAAGTAACGCCCATCTTTGGGTGGATGGAGGTTGGCAGGCCTAGGTTGATAATAGTAGCCCACCCTCCTTTCCATCCACCCCTTTTACCACTATTCCAAATGGTGGAGAAAGACTAATCTCTTCTTCTTTCTTTCTCCTCCCTCTTCCATCCTCTCTCATTTCCACCTTACCAAACAAACCTTAGGATCATGGATAATAATTAATAAAGTTATGGCATATTAAAATTTTTAAAGATTGTCGATGAGCTCTATCCCGAATGTTGCCTCCTTCCCTTGTAAGAGTAAGGTCATCAGGATGCATGTTTTACTTACATTCAAAAAGAAATCAAGATCAAAGTTACTCCCCTTATTTTATTTACATTTTCCTTCATCTTACACCTTTTTCCAACGTTATACCACTTAACAATATATTATTGGATTATTATTTTAAAAATCTTTTGTTGGATTACATGTTCTCTTTGTTATTAACACATACCAAATTTATTATTAATTGGATGTTATTTACTATTTAATCCATAATGTTTATGTATATAATTTTAGAACTTGAAATTTTAACATTGTTTAGAGGAGATAACTATTGATCTTTGATCATCTTGCTATTTTACAAGCATGAAGTGTATAAGGAGACTATCATAGAACGGTGGATTTGTGAAAAAACACCTCTGTTATAATGTTATTGAATGGTAACATTGACAACACACAAATACATTTGAAAACCCCACTTATTTGCTTCATCTCAGTTTGGCAAAACCTGACACTCACCACTTCCAATTAGTAGCAGGGGATAAGTCTGATTAAACATGAGGGTTACCTAGTAATCCATCAGCTTCAGTTTTAAACTAGAAATCATAGGCACTTCAAAAGGGTTGAAATATCGTTGTATACCACCAGTTTACAATTTCACTGGTGGGCACAGAATGCTACCAACTTTGGGGCCATGTGAAGTTTGAATAATGGACTGCTTTTCATTTCCTTATCATCTGCAGTTTCTCATTTATGAAATAAATTAGACAGTTATGGTGTCTTAAACTTTTGGGCTCTTGAATATTCCACAATTCTCTCTCTCTCTCTCTCTCATAGTTAATTTTAATCTGCAGGCTTGCATTATCTGTTTTCGAGTTTTTAAGTGATGTGGATGATGCCACGCATTTGTTTTGAATGTGCACTGCTGCAGCAGTATGTTGGCAACTCATTGTAAGTTTGGCTTATAAATTTGGTCTATTTGAAAAGATGAAATTTAGCTCACTTGTTTAGATGTTCAGGAATCACTAGTTAGGATTAATACAATCAATCCCTCCTGACATTGGGTAACCGTTTTTTGATATCATGAGTGCTCCTTTTAATTTTGATTTGGGGAATACTTGTAGACCAATATTTATCGTATTTCTGGAAGTAAGGAGATTTTACTGTGCAGGAAGAGATTCTCAAAGGCATTTCCATGTGACATCCATCATCAGGTGTATTTAACTAATCACTTTTTATTAGATGTGTGTTTTTTCTATAAGTTGCCCCTCATACTTGATTGAATAACTTTAAAAGGATGTCTTATGTATCTGATAGGCGATAGAACATCTGGTCCCTGGACAGGAAATTGAAACTTTAGTATTCAATCATCTCTTGCTTCTCTCACTGCAAGTAACCACCAAGTGGGAAAGTAGTCCATGTAACCTAATTTTAAGCATATGGTAAAGCCAAAAATGAACATAACCAGAGCATCAATATTGACATGTAAGTTATGGCAGCGTTATGAAAGGAGAGTACTCTTTCCTGAAAGCTGGCCATTCCCATGCTCCTGCAACTTGGTGCTTGCATTTAGTAAAGCTTTTTTAGCCCATTGCTAACTATCAAACCTCATTAAGCCCAAGATATGGGTTTATTTGGGTTGGGCAGAGATGTCTGATTTGGTACCATAAATGGAGTTGTGATGGGCTTGATTAGTTCCTAGATTTGTGATGGGCTTTTCTGACGAGTTACCAAATCTACTAGACTAGTACAATGACTTTTTAGTTTAGGTACCAAATAAACATGGACCCGCCTTATCTCACACCTAAAGTGTCCTCTACCCGACAGTCTGCCAGGCCCGACATACTATAGGCAGTTTCACAACAACGTTCCCTTATTTGTACAATCAAAAGATGCTTATAATTTTAATGTTGGTCCCACTTGAAAGTTTGAAAACCCATGGGCCCCCTCACTCTCTTAGTGGTCCCCACTCTGATTAGAAATTTATAACCACTGATAGTTTACCCCAACGCAATTGCAATTGGGCCCGGGGGTACATGCAGGGATGTTGGGTCGTTTTCGGGCCCAGCGCTGGACTGCAGTTGTCATCTGTTTAACAATGGGACCCACATCATCAGGGTCTGCTTTCCTTTGTGCTACAGCCAAGTGGGGGCCTCATTCTGAGACGGGTGGTCACTGTCAAGTGGGCCTATTAAGTTCGACAAGATCTGGCCGTCTGATGTGCCAGCTTTTGCCTGAGTAATTAAATCAAAGGGCTTTTTGGGAAAATAACGAATAATAATGTGTGGGGCCGACCCCTCCCATCCTTTTTATTTTTAGCTAGGCCTTTATATATCCTGTTTGGATCTTAAGAAAAAAAAAAGGGAGTAGAGTAGCGTAGAGAGAAGGAGAGTAATTCAATTACTTTATTTAGAAGTTTTTTAAGGAAGGAGGGGGAGGGGTTTGGAGGAGTTTCAACTACTTTTAACTCCTCATTTTTAATTATCCCAAATTAGAGATTTGGAGGGAGAGTAGAGTGGATAAATTACTGACCAAATGAATTCTTCAATTTATCCTTTCTAAATTAACAAAATTACAAACAAAAAAATTAACATAGATCCTTCTTTTCTTTTCTTTTCCTTAATATTTTTTTTAGTAACTACTAATTAAAAAATTATTTTTTTCGGTAACCAAACAGACAATCAATTATTTGACTTTGAAAACTTTTCAAAGCATATTCTCAGTTCTCAGGAATCAAACACAGCACTAGGTCGTTGTATATTATTTTTAATTGATCAACATGCTACTTCATGATTGAAGATATAAACAAAACAAAATTAATCAATTTTCAGAATCCAAGAATAGGAACCTAAACAATCCAATCGAATAGAGTAAAATTCACAAATCTAGTACACCTATCCCCCGTTTGGTTGCTATCTGAAGTTGACGAAAATGAATATCACCTACTTTGAACAGAAACAAACCAATCAAATCACCTTTTTTTTTTTTTTTTTTTTTTTGGAGATAAAAGATCGGTATTGTATTAATAATATCAAATAGTATACAAGTTAAGGATACCTTGTTTTAACGTATATAGAACAGGGGAAGGGAAAAACTTTTTTTTTTTTTTTTTGGCATAAGAAAGGCACTATTATAAAAACCAAACACTTCAAATGACATAGTTACAGACCAGCCACTACAAGATGAACAACTCGAGAAGGGAAAAACAATGATTACAAGGACAATATGCTCATCAGATCACATACTTTGAACAGAGTAAGATTTACATATAGAGTACAATTATATCATCGTTTGGCTGCAGAGAAAACAGAGATAGTAAAAAATAAATGAAATCTTACGAAAATCAAAGCGGAGCTTTGTTATGCACATGCACGTACACATACACATATACGAAGTTTTCTTCTTTTTTATTTTAATTATTATCAATTAAGGATGATTTTTTTTAGTATAATAAAAAAGTAGGAAAAATATTTAATCATAGACCAATGTTGATTATTTAATTCACATAAGAAAAAAAAAAAAATTAGCAAACAAAATATTGCATGCTATAGTCATAATTATTTAATCTAACAAATTAATCATAGATCAATGTTGCAAATACATTTTCAAATAGGGATAAATTTGTCTATTTAAATCATTTCCTCTCCTTTTCATCCTAATTTTTAAAACATTCAAACAAGAGAAAGGACTAATTACTCCATTTCCCCTTACTAATTTTAAAAACATTCAAACAAGGTGAAGGATAACCATTCTCTTCTACTCTCCTCTCTCTCTAAACTTCCAAACAAGCCATTAAAGTTTAAACTAGTTCTGACTTCTGAGAACAAGGTTTGCCCACGCACTCCCTGTTATGGTATGTGAATAAGTAGATAACTCGTGCCTTTTCTTTATAGCTCTTTCCTATGGTTCTTAAAATATGACTATAGAGAGGAAAATATTTCCAAATGTTCACATTCATTTTTCAGATGAATTATTCTCATAATTATGGAAGGGAAAAAAAAGTGTACATATTCTTTCCTTGGGGATAAATTGTAAGCCCCATTCTTCATCCCAAATTTGCATTTGCATTGATATTCAAATTGCTGATATAGCTTCGGCCAAAGAAATGAAAACCATTCTCATAGGCAATTTTTTGCATTGAAAAAAAAAAAAAAATCCTCTTAATTTTATAAGAATGTAGTTTTGAAAATCTTGGACCTAATCTTAATGAGGAAAACAATAATACAACTTTCGTAAATGATTTTCATTTTTTAATTGGAACAGATTTTAAGAATTTTTTTTTAATAATCTTCTATTTAGGGGTTTTGTATGCATTTTTCTTACAAGTGAATGAAATGATTCCTACTCCTCGTTAATTCATCAAAATTAAGTTTTTTACTCTTTCCTTTAAAACATAAATAAAATAAAATGAGAGTAATGGTAATAAGATATATTTATTTCTTTTACCTTTCTTTTATTTATAAACTTCTAAACACATTAAGAAAGAATACATTATTCCTTTTTATTTCATTATTTTATTTTATTTTTATAAGTTATAAATTCCATTTAATTTCATTATATTGCCTTATGAACTCAGAACTCTTAGTTTAAGGAAGGACATGGGTCTTCAGTGCACTGGAGTTGACACAATACAAACATGTCTGATTTTTACTACATGTCCACATCATGTCAACTCCAGCGCATTGGAGCTAACCTTTACCCTTTAAGAAAATAAAATGGATGATGCCATTTGGAGGAAATTGAACATGTACCATTCCATTTCCCTCAAAGCCCCATTTTTGTGAAATTGGCCCGTTTGGTACATGTGTTTAAACATATGTTTTCAGTTTTTAAACATTACACGTATTTTCATACACTTTTCACCTACACGTATTTCCAAAAAAACTGAAAACTGTTGTTTAAATACACGTATCAAAAGGGTCTTTATGTTCATTAAAAAAAAAAAAAAAAAACTCTTTAACTTTTTAGGAAAAAAAAGTAAAATTGTAATACTGCTATAATAAAAAATTGTGTTAAATACTTCCAAACAATAATTTTCTTAAAAACATGCAAACAATGTATAAACAAACTTGTTAATAATTTTCATTCTTTTATTTTAATTCCTTTTTCATTATTTTATGAACTCTAAAACACAAGATATTAATTTTCTTATAAACATTCAAACAAGATATTGGTTTATTTTAGAACTTTCAATCACATCCTAAGGTAAACACTTAAAATATATAAAAGAAAGCTGTTAGATAAAAGGGATGGGTGGAGTAAAGGAGTGGAAAGGAAAAAAAATAAATCTAGGGATAAAATTTTGCTGCAACTTTTTTGACAACTTGTTGAGGTGGTTAATTGTAAATGGTGAATAATTACTTTTATATGAAGTAATCACCTTTTTTTTTACCACTTCTACAAGTTGTGAAAAAATTGTGGGAAAAAAAAGTGTCCTTAGAGGTTTAACAATCTTATCAATGAGGAATGTAATAATATGAATAAAAGTATATGTTATGGAGTAATGGGTCCTTAAAGAAAAATCTTATTGGTCTACGTATCAAAATAAAAGTAAGACCCCATCAAAAATAAAAGTAAGACAGTAAGTAAATTTATTAATCTATAATATATGTATTTTAAAAATAGTTGTAGTTTTTTTATTTTATAATTCAACGTCTTTTTATTAAGTATTATAATTAACATTAACATTAACATCTTAAGGGTAAATAGTTGTAATTATAATTCAACGTATCTTCAGTAATATTTTTGTTACAAGACACTTCGTATTAAATACAAAATATCCCAGTATAAAAAAATAAAAAAATAAAAGAAATTCAAAATATCGACTACAAAATAACTTCTTCTTTTTTTGGCAGCGTACACAATAGTAATTCTATTTCTGAATGAAATTAGTCTAGCATCACAAATCTTTTCACTATTCTGCCACAACTTTGCTATGTGGTGACTTATGAGTGGTGAAAATAAAATTATAGATCCATATGGGTCCATGATTTCACCATTCATGAGTCGCCACGTAGTAAAATTGTGGCAAAATTGTGAAAAAATTTGTGGCACTAAACTACCTCCTCGAAGGATCTATAAATTTGATCGAAAGTGGTGGCATGATAACGTTGCTTTCTCCCATGTTTTGTCTTAATAAATAAATATAAACTGCCAGTTGAATTGTATTTACTATTTGAGTCAATTTCTTTCTTTCGTTTTTTACTTAAGACTAGTTAGGGTAGCAGGTGCAGGGCACGTGTTACCTCTTGAGTGAGAAAATTAAGATAAAATTTCTATTTGAAGAAGTATGAAACTATATACATAAAAAATGTATATCATACAAAGTTAATCTCATTTGTATAAGAATTTTTATCACACACAAAGTTAGGGTACTTATTTAACATATGAATATCTATTTTACTATAATAGTTTCTTAATACTTATTTGCTAAAGGCAATATCCACTTACTAAAAACTTCTAAAAATGTTTACAAATGTTATCATTTTCCAACAATAAGCAACTAATTTTTGCTAAAACATGTCACAATATTTAAATTTTCGTAATGAATGATGTCATATGCTACAATTGAAGCTCTTCATCAAATACCTTCAACCATACACAATGAAAATTTGGTCATACATACTTTCTTCTTTATCATTCTACATGAGTCTAGGAGCAATGTTTAGTTTACTTAGTTTTTATGAAACCCATTTTAGGTAAGAAAATAATTTTTTTTTTAAAGATAACAACAGACATGTGTCATCGAATTTTCCATTAGATAAATTATGAGTTACAAATATTTAAACCTAAAAAATCAATGATCTGTGTAATAAATAAAACACCTTATACCACCATCTAAAACTCAAAGTACGTGAATAAAACTTTTGGGATGTTAATAATATTTTAAAAATCATAAACTTTCGTTAAGGTTTAACTAAAGAGAATAACAATATGACATATTTGCTATTTTCAAAAATATTAAGAGAAAAATTGCTTGATTTTTAAATTTAAGGAGGAATTGTGAACTATCCTAAACATAAAGGACGAAAAGTGTTTTTATCCTAAGTTTTTTTATTTTTTGTGTGTGTAAAACTATGTGCTTTTACTTAAAATGATGCGTAAAGATAAAATACAATAAAAAAAATACAAAGAGTCAACCTAAGAAAACTGTATATGAAACAGTGAATTTTGGCTCAACAGAACGATACAACATTTAAAAAAAAATACCTTTATAATTTTGTTATATTTTATTTTGACTTGTAAAAAATTGATATTTTCACGAAGATGTCTTAAAAAATTGATACTTCAGTAGTTGTGAATATATTATAATGACAAGAAGATGTCTTAATATTTTCACAAGAAAAATATTATGTCTACAACATTTTCACAACAAATCATAAATAGTTGGTTCTTACGAGTTGTTATTAGTAGGTAAAAAAGTAATTTTATTGGTAAGTTTAAATTAGAGCCAATAACAATTTACCATCTATGATTTGTTATGAAAGTGTTGTGAAAAATATTGTGGATGTAGCACTTCTTTTTTCACAATACCTTTATTTTTAGTCGTGACTAATTCCAGTATGATATTTTATTTTGATCTATAAGGAAGTAACACTTCAACAATTGTGAAAATATTGTAACAATTTGTTGTGTTAACTAACAGCTCTATATAAAATATAAAATAAAAAAAGAGTTGACCAGGCAATATTACCAAAAAGAAAAAGAAGGCCAATGAACAGTGTAAATTGAACAAACCCAAAAAAAAAATGTTGCTACTACTATAGCTTTACGCATTCACACTTTTGTTATGAAAGTGTTGTGAAAAATATTGTGGATGTAGCACTTCTTTTTTATTTTTAGTTGTGGTTGGTTTTAGTATGATATTTTATTTTGACCTTCTAGGAATTAACACCTCAACAATTGTAAAAATATTGTGATAGTTTATTGTATTAACTAACAGCTCTATATAAAATAAGATAAAAAAGGAATTACCCAAAGAAAAAAAAAAAAAAAAAAGCAACGAAACCGTTCAAAATGTTGAACAAACCAAATCACTATAGCTTTTTACTGTAGTTTTATTCGCGCTTTTTATATATACTAGTTAGGGCAGCACGTGCTTGCCGTGGAAAAAAAAGTAGTAATTAAGGTCAATTCTAGATTTTATTTGTATCACAAAACAAAAATATGAATCATTTTATTTTTAAAGTATATAGGGATTTACATTAATCAAAAGAGACATTAATTTTAAGAATTTTGATAATTATGTTGTAAAAAGTTAATCTTATTCGCTTAAGAATTTTGATCAACCACAAAATTAGGGTAGCTATTTAACATATAAATATTCGTTATCTACTCTCTAAAAACTTCTAAGAATGATAACGAATATCATCATCTTCCAACAATAAACAACTGAGTTTTGCTAAGAAATTTAAATTTAAAAAAAAAATAAATAAATAACAAAAGGCATGTGTCATCAAATTTTTCATTAAATAAATTATAAGTTTTGAAAATTTAAACCTATAAAATCAACGTTCTTTAAATAACAAATAAAACACCTAATATCATCATTCTAACTTTCTAAGAATTTCTACTATTTAAAACTCAAAATACGTAAAGAAAACTTTTAGGATGTTAAAATTTAGCGGGAGTAATTTAGACATTACACAATAAAATATTTTAAGAATCATAAGCTTTCATTAGGGTTTAACTGAGAGAATAACAATATGAACATATTTGCTCTTTTCCAATATATTAAGGGGAAAATTG
The DNA here is from genome assembly GCA_030021035.2 of Notholithocarpus densiflorus. Taxonomy (NCBI): domain Eukaryota; kingdom Viridiplantae; phylum Streptophyta; class Magnoliopsida; order Fagales; family Fagaceae; genus Notholithocarpus; species Notholithocarpus densiflorus. The sequence continues at coordinate 6,906,815 of JARYZH020000011.1, forward strand.
CTTGATTTTAAAGTTTAAGGAAAAATTGTAAACTACCCCAAACATAAAGGATGAAAAATGTTTTTTTCCTAAGTTTTTGTTTTTGTGTGTAAAACTATGTGTTTTTACTTAAAATAGTGTGTAAAGAAAAAAATATACAAAAAGTAATTTTGTTATATTTTATTTTAACTTGTAAATAATTGACAGCTCAACAGTTTTGAAAATATGGTAACGACATTAAGTTGTCTTAACATTTTTCACACAAAAAAATGTTATATCCATGACATTTTTACAACAAATTATAAGTAGTAGGTTACTACAAGTTGTTATTGGTGGGCAAAAAAGTAGTTTCATTGTTAAATTTAAATTAGAACCAATAACAATTTACCATATTTGATTTGTTATTAAAGTGTTGTGAAAATTATTGTGGATATAGCACTTCTTTTTCACAATACTTTTATTTTTAGTTGTAACTGGTTCTAGTATGATATTTTATTATTTTATTTTGACCTATAATGAATTAACACCTCAACAATTGTGAAAATATTATGCTAATTTGTGATGTTAATATTTTATTATAATGTGAAATAGCGTGAATTGGACAATCCAAAAATAATATAGCAAATATAATACAACTTTATGCATTCACAAAAAAAAAAAAAAAAAAAAAAAAAAAAAAACGGCCAGCAAAATAGTGAAAGTTGAACAAACCAAAACTACTGTAGCGAAATTACTATAACTTTTCCCATTCACTATTTATATATATATATATTTATATATATATATATTGTAGGGACTAAATCCGCTGCAAGCTATTTGTCCGCTTTGGGGAGCCAACCCCGCACGGTTTTGTTCTCAGGCGACGTAAGGGTCAAGATTTTCACCTCAGGCTAAGGGCTTACCTTGTAGCCATTTTGGCTTGACACCTTAGTCTCACATCGACAAGAGATGCGCCCCACTCATACCTTATAAGCCATTGGAGCAAGCATGAGTGTACCACTACTACGCATGCATGGTAGTGATACACTCATGCTTGTTCCAAGGGCTTATAAGGCATGAGTGGGGCGCATCTCTTGCCGATGTGGGACTAAGGTGTCAAGCCAAAATGGTTACAAGGTAAGTCCTTGGCCTGAGGTGAAAATCCTGACCCTCACGTCGCCTAAGAACAAAACCATGCGGGCTTGACTCCCCAAAGCGGACAAATAGCTTGAGGCGGATTTAGTCCCCACAAAAAGGCGCTTTTGAGGGCAGTGCCCATCTCCAGTTATTGTCCTCTTTGGAGTAGGCTCAGGTTCGACTCATATGTGGGAAGCCTTTGCTGCGACCCACACGGTTTTGTTGCCTCTCCGGAGAGTAAGGCACGCCTCTACCACTACTCACATTGCATGAGTAGTAGTACACTCATGCAAGCTCCAAGGGTATATAAAGCATGAGTGGGAGGGTTATTTAGGCGATGTGGGACAAAGGTGTAAAGCCCAAAGTGGTGAAGATCCTGAACTCTCACCCCTTCGTGACAAATCTGTGAGGGCTTGACTCCCCAAAGCGGACAAACACTGCTTAATGGCGGGGCGTACCCACGTATATATATATATATATAGAGAGAGAGAGAGAGAGAGAGAGAGAGAGAGAGAGAGAGAGAGAAATATACATTGCACTTACAATGTAAATTTATATTGTAAACACATAAAAATTTGCAAATGTTGTACACATTTGCAAAATTTGTACAATTTTTTTTTTTTGCAAATGTATATAATATTTGCTACTTTTTGTGTGTATACAATGTAAGCTTACATTATAAGTAGAAAGTAAACATATAAAGATCCTTTAAAAAAATAAAATAAAATAAAAAGCTCAAACCAAGTTGGTGAACTTGAAGAAATAAAAAAAAAAAAAAAAAAAAGGAAAGAAGCAACTTGCTAAACCAAAAATACTGTTCATAATACTGTTCATAGCTTATTAAATATATATAATATTTGCTACTTTTTGTATGTATACAATGTAAGTTTACATTACAAGTACAAAGTAAACATATAAAGATCCTTTAAAAAAAAAACTCAAACCAAGTTGTTGAACTTGAAGAAAAAAAAGGGGGGGAAAAGGCAAGTCACTAAACCAAAAATTTTGTTTATAACACTATTCATAAGCCTATTCACTCTTTTTATATATAGAAAAAAGAGCACAAATCAATGACTGAAAAAAAAAAAATGATGAATAGTACATATTGAACAAACCAAAAGTACGGTAGTTTTACAGATTCACCCAACAAGTGTCACAACATTTTCACAAAACATTTATTTTCAGTTGTGGTTGGTCACAGTTTCATATTTTATTATTTTATTTTGACTTATAAGAAATTGACACCTCAATAATTATGAAGGTATTGTGAAATTTATTGTGACAGTATAATAATATATATGATATTTCTTATAAATATTTAAAAGAAAAAAAAAAAGTAAAAGTGGAAGACTCAAATAAAATAAAATAAAAAATGTAGCTACTGTAGCTACAGTGACACTTGAACAAACCAAAGTGTCACTGTAGCAACTATTCAAAACTTGGAGAAAAAAAAAAAGTTAAGGGGGTGTTTGGTTTGTGTTTTTAAACAACAATTTTCAGTTTTTAAACAATATTTCATGCATTTCAACGCACTTTTTCACCCACACGTATTTCTATAAATGTTTTCAAACAACAATTTTTAATTTTTAAACACATTTACCAAATAGGCCCTAAAGACTCAATAAACCAAAGTGGCACTATAGAGGCATTGACACATTTTATATAGCTAATAGAATAGATATAGATTTGTTGAATACACTTAATCATATTTAACGTATGTCATTAAACTCATTTAATTCTTCATCCCATCAAAAAAAAAAAAAGGTTTGTCATTAAAGACAGAGTCCAGTTGGTTTTGTTTTCACTTATTATTATTTCGACAATTTGGGTACGACAGACAGACAGTGACCAGAAGAAGGCCCCACTGGAAATGGACACTTGTCCCCACGAGAAGGGTGTGAAACGCCTCTGTTGCTGTCACTGGTACAGGAGAAAGGTGACTGCAACGGTAGAGTGATATGGTGCTAATGGGTTAACGGGCATGATCACGTGGATCGAACACGGGCGAAGGCCCACTGAAGTGGACATTCTCTATCCTTCATCATGGCTTTTTAATGTGTAGATTCTCAGAAAATCTTCTGTTTTGTGGTCCGGCGCTTCCGAATATATACTTTTTGCAAGTGGCTCAACCTTTTTGACCATATATAGCATGTATATGTTTTATCCATTATATATATATATATATATATATATATATATATATTGTAATGTAGATAATAATTGCATGGGCCATAAAAAAAAAAAAAAAAAAATTTGCTTGGACGAAATTTCACTACAAATTAGGTTGTAGTTAATGATTACAACTTTCACTAAAAATATTAAAAAATAAATACATATTTTGAATATCTAACTTTTAGATTATATGTTGATGCTGCACGGAATCAGTATGCTGAATGCTTCGGCTTCGGTGGGCCTCTACTCTCCACCCTCTCTAAACTTCCAAACAGGCCATAAGATTGGTTTCCTGTCTTAGTTCCCAGGCGTTGTAAAGCCTCATATCAATGGATGGAATATTGTTACTAGGATTGCTTACGGGCTGGCAGATCTCAAGGTTACATCAACTTGTCATTTGACTTTGTTAGGGTCAATTCATTTAGAGTGTCGGCAAACCCGTATCCAAAACTTTATTTGTGTAATTGAAATGTAAATTTTAGTGTCAATATGTGTGTGTTGAAAATCTATATTGAAAACACAAAAAGCCAGCTCAAGATCAACTCAAGGATCCATATGGACGAACATGAGTTGTAATTTTTTTACTATCCCATCATATGTTATTTATGTTTTTAACACGCATGTCAAATTCTATGTTAGTCGGATATTATTTACTATTTGATCCATAACAATATTTTTAATGTATAATTTTAGATTACAAAAATTTGAAATTTAAACATTTGGTTGATGACATAACTATTGATTTTTTATCTTTTAGAAATTCTGCAAGCATGAAGAATATAAGAAGAAAATTTAATCTAATGTTGGATTTATCAAAATTCACATCTAATAGAAAGATACTAAATGGAGTTTTAACCATTAGCTACAACTATAATTATAGCAAAAGTTTGTCCTAATTACATTTACTTCTTAAATCATACTAAAAGTCATAGATTAGCCACTATTCATAGCGTTTCTAATAGAAATGATGAATGTTCAAATCGCCCATCTCCAAAAAAATATATATATCAACAACAACAAAAACAAAAAGAGGGAAAAAATTATTTAAATCACACAGCTTTGCTTGCCATGGCACATCAAATCTTGATGTCATATATTATCCAATTTTTAGTGCCAATATTGGCACATCTATATCATATACTATATATAATAGCAGAAGCTTTTTCCTATAATTAAGGTCGTGTTGCCATGTAGGAAAAAAAACCACTTTAAAAATTGACACGTATAGAGCTTTAAGTTAAAAGGCCCGCACAATACATCGCTTCAATAATCTTAAAATTTTAACTTTTACTTCTACATAACCGTTTGAAAGCCTCTCACTATAAATAACAAAAATAAGACTCAAAACCAAACGTTAGACAAAAGCATCCGCTGTTTCCATTCGTTAGAAAAACCCTTCCTTGCCGATCTGCTTTGCAGTTTGCACTATGTTCTGTTTCTTCTCTGCAACAGAGTGCAAACTTGCCCACATAGATTTCTGCCCACATACGGAGAAATTATTGTTCAGAGAGCGACCGATTGGAATTTTTTTGGTAGAAGAGGAAGAATAAGCATTAGACTGTTAACGCAACATGGATTGAGAGAGGGGCGCCACCACATGTTCTGCCATCACCATAAGCCTCCACTCCACCCACTATCAGACTACCGAAATCGCTACTGGTAAAGTTTGGTTTTAAATTTAAAAATTTAGGGATTTTGGTTTTTATTTGCAGAATCAATTGGGTGTTAATTATGATTTAGATTGGTATTTTGGGTCAGATTTGGTTTTGATTAAGGGATACGGAGGTAGAAGAACCAAGCAGAGTTTGTAGGCGCCATGAGAGAAAAGAAATATCTAAGGCTAGCCATTATCCGTTCCCTCGCCAGACTTGGACCACCGGAACCACAAGCACACCAAAAGAAAAAACTATGGACCATCAACTATGTTAGGCCATTTATCCGCCACCCAGATTGTTGAAATTGGCATCGGTACAATTTTTTTCCTATTTTTTAGATTTGGCCATTTGGGTATGAAATGTTACTTTTAATTGAGTTTTTTGTTGATATGTTTAGATTTGATTCATTTTTGTTTCAGGTTTTTGGGTTCTCTATCAAAATGTTTGTTTTCTCAATTTTAGATATTTGCTTTTGTTTTGTTTTTTAGATTACAGAAATCACTAAAAATATTGATTTCAATTTGGGTACTTCTGTTTCTAATCTTTACAAAACCATTGAGATTAAATAAGTATAGGATTGAAATCATTGGGTATTTCCGTTTCTAATATTTATTTTCCTTTTTCAATCTAATTTTAGGTCTTTTTACCAGAACATCATACACCCAGTTAGAGTCCCTAAGGCATAGAGAGACAGGCCATATACCTGTAACTGGTAAAGTTATTGCTTTTGTTTTGTTTTTGTTTTTTTTTTTCCTTTTCGTTTTCAAATCTGGAGATTGAATATGATTTAGGTTTGAATTTCTTGGCTGGATTGGTTTAGATTTAGTTATTTCAATTAGATTTGGTTTTGAGTTAGGATTCCATAAGCATGCCGCTGATAGGTAATTTGGCCTGTTGTTAATTTTTAACATTTTAAATTATTGTTGTGTTAGTTCTGACTTGAATTAGATTGGTTTGGTTTTGAGTGATCATTTATGAAATTCATTACGATTAGTATTTTTTTTTCTTTTGAAAATTGAAACTGCTAAGTTTTTGAAATTAACAGCACTGACCAGCTTTGCAATGCCTAAGATAGTAATCAATGTATAGCCTGTATGGTCTATGGTGCTACTCATTTTAGTGATTTTAGGCAGTCTTTGTTAGAAAGTTCGTTTTAGATGGAGGCAAATCAAGCTGAGTTTGAAAGAATTCAAACTGGAAGTCTTTCCCGGATTTGTTATTGGCTTCAAACAAGTTGTTTGATAGTATTCCTAAAGATGTGTTCATGTGGCATGATTTTTTTTCCACATAAATTAGTTCTTAAATCCATACTAGAGCTTTCTATCTTTAGTCCTCCAAACTTTTAAATTTTAAGCTTGGAAAGATTCTCCCCCTTGCTAATTTTTTCAAGTTATTTATAGTGTACAAAACCAGTTTTACTATAATATGGTTTTAGATTTCAAATGTTTAATAGACGTGATTTCTACTTAGTCATCAAAGGTAGAAGACCTGATAACCTGAAATAGTCCATTAGAGAGATTATATAAGTCATTCATATATTGAATGTGAGAGGCAGAGAATCTTCATTAGTTTCGTAGATAACTATGATTAAACTCAACATAAAAAAATGTTTGGGCATGAGATTCTTTAAAACAAATTGTGATGCTCGCTATTGTGTAAGACAAGAAAGCTGATGTAAATGTTATTCTTTGTTTTGTTATACTTTGAATGTGTTGTTAGTGGTACTCTTCCTCTCTCTTCCTCATATTCCTTTTCTTCTTTGATGTCCAACTGTTCTTCAATTTTTTCTTTTATCTTTTTGCATTTCATAATTTAGGGGTTGTGGTGGGTTAGTCTACTGGTTTTGTGGGTGACGAGTTAAATACATCTTTTTGGTGTTTCAAAAAAATCATGATTTGTGTCAACTGTCAAGTCTCCTTCCTTCCAAAATATTTGGTTTGCAATGCCTATATTCTCTATTATTATATCTCAGGAACCAGTGACTTACTTTTAAAAAGAAGCCAATGTTGTCTATAAAAGATTTCAAACCCAAATAGTGTTTTAGTTGATAATCAGCAACATGGCGGGTAGCATTAATAAAAATGAGAGAGTGAAGGGACTCGGTGATGAGACGTGGTCATTGGAGTAGGTGAAAGACTTCAAGAAAGAGGAGAGGCTAATACCCACATTTGCAAAGGGAGTTAAAGTTTTCTTGACCACATTAAATATTTTATATTGCATAGTGAGAATTGAGGATTTACTGTTATTTGTTCAACTTCATGCAACTTTTAAATTTATATTACCAGAAGCATTTGGTTTTACTTTGGGCGTCACTCCATTTGGAGATGATTGGAACATAAAAGATACGTTTGGTGTAGGTTCTAACAAATGGCTTTAGCAAGCTTGGTTTGGATCGAGGCAATCAGAAGGAATGCTTATGTTTTATTTTGATAAGGTAAAGTTGTAACTAATTTATATCTCTTGCTTAAGGTATCTGGTGCTTTGTAAGGAGCTAACTTACTAAAAGCAAGGCTTTGAATTTTTAAAGGAGATTTTAGAGTAAAGTTCAAAACTTAGTTTTTAACTAAGATCCATGCAACATTTTTTCCTTTGAGAATGCACTTGAAATTCCAATGTCTCTTTAATTTCATCAGTTTATTGTTCTCTTCATTCATCTTATTTCAATTTCATGTTCATTCTCTGAATTCTATTTGGTTTTTCTTTTCTTCCTTCTTACTTTTTTTTTTGTCTGCAAGCCTTCTATGGCAGTTGTTGAAAAGGTAGAACTGCAAAGATGTACGAGCAGGTTGAAATTAAAAACCATTTCGGAATGAAACAGGAAAAATTTGGGGCTTTTAAAATAGCGATATAGAGATTTGAGACTATAAAGCAGAGAAAGATAAATCAGAGTCTTCACACATGGTTAGATTGCCGAAATCCTTACCTGTAAGGTTTTGTTTTTAATTTTTAAAATTTGGATGTCATTAATAATTTATATTTGGGTATTTTGGTTGTGCTTCAGGTATTTTGGTCTAAATGCAACACCTTCCTAGTTTGGAACGCACTCCATCACTAAGTAAGTTTTCTCTTTATATTTTCATACCTTGAAGTTCAACTTATTTGAATTCTCATTTTTCCCTTGCCTCGGCAAACTTTCTTTCCTCAAATGTTATACTTTTGGAACTTTTTAAAAAAAGTTTTATTTATATAGTAAATAAAAAATTAGAAAAAATATGCATTAACTTTGATAAATGTTTGGGTGGTTTCAATAAAGGTATTTTAGTTAGAATTGGTTTCTACTTAGAGTAGTTCTTTTGATTTGGTTTGGTTTTGGATATTTGGATTAATATGGTTTTGTGTAATTTGAACTAGTAAGAGTTAGATTTGGTCTCTGTTTAGTTAGCTATACCTAATAAAGTTTAATGTTCCTCTGAATATTAGTATGTTAGTATTGAGAAAAAGATCAAGGTTCCTGGAGTTATTGTCCGCAATACTCTTGCTTACATAATGAAGGTAGGTATTAGTTTCCACCCTGTTGGTATTCTTCCCACCTATGGCATAGTTTGAGGGCATTACACAGTTTACCTGGTGAGCAAGTCTGTACCCTGTAGTTTGCTGCATTTCATTGAGTTTATACTATTTATTGAGGATGTGTGCAACCATATAGTGTAATTTCTTAAATGATCTCAATATTTGTAATTTGTTTCATAATATGTATTTATTCTGATAGCATGTTTTGTGCATGTCATGTATGCTCAGTATATTTATGCATGAAATGGCAAAATATGAGTGTTAGTTATGGATGTTTGGTAGAAAAAACAAATGCCAACCAAAATGCTCACACTACCGCATATGATCTCATATTTACTAAATTCAACTTTTGAATGGTGAAACTAGAGAAAGAGATTATTTAATCTATTAAGAAGAAATTTTCTTTTCTATTTTGTTGAGGAAATTAATAAGATTTTTTTTCCTCGAAGGTAGGGCTGTAAACGAACCAAGCCGATCGTGAACAACTTGGGCTTGGCTCGTTAAAAAGCTCGTTCATGTTTGTTTGTTTATAAATAAGCCAAGCTTGAGCCTTAGTTTTTGGCTTGTTTGATAAACAAGCTGAGCTTGAGCAAAAAAATTTGTTCATGAACAAGCTTGTGAACAATCGGGCTCGATACAACACAAGCCAAGCTTAAGCTCGTATATAGCTTGATAAAAGGCTTGATATATATTTACTAAATAAACTAAATATTTTTACATTACACATATTTTAATAATAAAATTTCCCACATAAGATAACTTTTTAGTACCCATTACTTTAAGTTTTTTTTCTTTCCCTTTTTTTAAAAAAACATTTTTAGCCAAAAAAAAAAAAAAAAAAAAAAAGACCGGAGACTTCACTTTGTAATTCACGATTTTTTCAATTTCCACGGCTACCTTCTAGAGTTCTCTAGCTAGTACAGTAGTACTTCATGCATAAGTTGGACTTCACTCCACTTCTACCTTCTAGAGTTCTCTAAAGACTCTAATACAGTAGTACTTCAATACTTCATATACAGCTGGACTTCACTATCTTATCCCTTTGTTGTCTTTTCATATTATTTTCGTGTGTTAGTTTAGTCATTTAGTCACTCCTTTCCATCTAAATACTCTATATCTTAATACAGTTTAGTTTCTTCTAAGTTCTCTCTACCGAAATTTCACAATTTAGTTCTATCATTAAACAAAAAAAAACCCAATTCAATTTTATTCAAACTGAAATTTTCAGCTGTCACTCAATGAGTCCATGTCAATCCTATGCAGTCTGCAGCCTAAAACTCTTAGGCTATCTTAGAAAGACCGAAGCTTCTTTGAGAAGCTTCAATCTTTCTCTCTTTCATCATCAGTTTCTTTCTTTTCCCCAAATTTTCACAAAGAATTGATTAGCTCTCTCTCTCTCTCTCTCTCTCTCTCTCGTGAGGCCAAGAAATTCCACAAAATCTGCCCTATATCTCTTTGCAACAAATGAACAAGTCCTAGATTTGGAAGAGTTAGATGCTAGCAAAGAGGATTTAGAGTCCGGTGTTTACCGAATCACCATGTAATTTAAGGGTTCTAGTGGGTGTGCAAAGAGCTCTGACAACAGCTCTAGATCCGGTGTAGTATTTGGCATCACTACCATCTTCGCTCTCTACCTCCATCCTCCAAGACATTCATAGCCTTCTCTCACCATAAGTAAATTTTCTTGTTTAAAAATTTTCTATATATTTTCATAGTTGTTTGCACTGTAGTTTGTTTGATATTGCAAAATTGTTTTGATTTCCAAGTTATGGTTGTTTATGAAATTTCTATATAACTTAGAAAAATCTTGTTGGTTGAATTCGTTTGATAATAACTTAACTTTGTAATTAGTGGATTGTGGTTGTGGAGTCTGGTTTGTAGTTTGGAATGGGTTAGTGCTTTTCTTTTCTTGAGGTGCAGAGTCCTCTGTGGTTAGCTAATCACAGGTGGAATTAGAAGCATGAACAAATGAGTATATTATTTTCTTATTTTTGTTTACTTGATTGTTGGAGATTTGAGTAGATTTGAGCACTTGATAATGCAATTTTGTTAGATCCCAAGCAAAAAAGCTTGACTTGAGCTTGAGTTTGAGTTTGATGTTAAGCTCGAGCTTGGCTTGATTAATTTATCAAACCAAGCCAAGCCGAGCTCAAGCTTTAGGGTTTTCCCACGAGCTCGAGTTCAAACATCATATTTAGGCTTGTCTCGAGCTCGAGCCAAGCTTGAGCATTTGATTTTTACTGACGAGCCAAGCTCAAACAGGCACTACTCGCTTGAGCTTGGCTTGTTTACAGCCTTACTCGAAAGTGAGTGAGCTCTACACTTTTGGGAGCATATAAGTCACCATGGGAAAGGAAGAACTCTGCCAAGAGCTTGGAAACCACTTTCTATTGTACTTTGAGACCACGATTTAACTTTGCCCTGTCTTGTGGTAAAAAAAGAGACTACAACATACGGTGATACAATGTATACAATAAATGATCATTGTCATTCATGACAAGTGGAAGCCATGTATAATCATATTAGTTTTATATTTATTGGGATGTGATGTGAGTTTTCGTTATTAAAATTATATCCTCATCTAGAAGGATTATATGGTATGGTGTAGCCAATGTTTCATATCAAAAAAGTTTACTGGGAATAACATAAACTTGATGTTATGCACAGACATAAATTGATGTACCAATTCAACACTACAATGTCATTGATATAATTGTCTTAGAGGATGAATGTCAGATGTGCCATGTGACCAATAGTTTTTCTGAGTTTTGACGCCCTTAATCTTTCTTATACAAGCTTTGATATTTTGACATGGTGGTAATGCATGCTTAATATGTATTGTAAGGTTGAATTTAATCAGCCATTCTGTTGGCTTTATTCTGTGCCAATTTGCTTGTAATTCAGCACTTAGAAACCCTGTATTTAGATGAGAATCATGTAAGGGTAGTGTGTGAGAGAGTGTGAAGAAATACTCAAGACTATGCAGTGAAGCAGGGACTTGCGATTGGATCTCGCGAGTGGCTCGCGGCTTGCAAACCGCCAAAAGATGCACATGAGTGAAGCATGCAGAGAAGCTGAACCGTCATGCCAACTGTAGCACTACAGGACAAAAAGTCCAGACTGGCCATTTAGTTAGCTCACGGCTTGAACTCGCAACTCAGTCAAGTCGCGAGGCCAAGTCGCCAGCCAGCTCTGTTTTGGAAAAACTGACTCTTCGCATTCCATTCTCACACTAGTATAAATACCCCTTATACCCACGAAATGTAGAGAGCTTCCAGAGAGAATTTTGAGAAAGAAACCCTAGAGAAAAACAAGATTGACTCATCCACAATCTTTACATAGAGACTCTTCAAATTCCTCTACTCTCACCCTCTCCATTGTTACATCCTTGAAAGGTTCTTAGCCAAATCCTTTTCTCACCATACCTACATCAGTGAGAAGGCTTTTTGGTGCTTTGGGAAGCAGTTAGGAAGGGACCAATGGTTATTGGTTGATGCTATGGGTTATAGCAGAATTCAGTAAGCTAGGAAAGACAAAGGTTCGGCATAACCTCATTGGAGCAAGAAGCTTGGAGGGCTTAGGTACACTGGGTAGATTAGGCTTGGAGGGTTTTCTGCTGTTCATGTATCCCAACTTCATTTTCTAGTGGATTATTGACCGCTTGAAAGGGCGGCGGAGAGGTTTTACGCCGAGGACTTCGGTTTCCTCTTCGATAACACATCGCTGTGTTGTCCTTGTGTTTGCATCTCTCTTCCCTTAATCTTTGCCATTTAATTTCTGCTGTGGATGTGATTTTATTTGGTTGAGATTGTTTATCAATTCTGTTATAAGCTTATATTCATTTTTCGCACTTACATTGTTTGATATTAAGCTTGTATTGGTAATTTGTAAATTGGGGGTCTAAACGTTCATAGTGTTTTATACGCTATTTGAACTTTCAATTGGTATCAGAGCGGGTACACTTGTTGTGGTTTAAATACCTAAGTGTGATCCTTGACCTCTTGTGTTTATTTGCCATGGATAGTGCTTTGTTTGCCTCTATGCATGTTTTGGATGTTGATGAATGTAACATGTCACGTGTTTGTGAAAATGCCTTTATGGGTGATAATCCTCATGTTTGTGATGCTATGTTACATGAATCTTTGGATGTTATTGATATTCCAAACATCAATCTCTTGAAGAAAGCTAAGAAGTTTCAAAAGAATTTCAGCAAGCTCATTTGTAAAAAGGATGATTTGATTGCTAAGCTCAATGAATCCAATATATTAGTTGAAAAGTATAAGAAACTTGCTGAAATTTCTCTTGAAAAGCTGAAGGAGTTTGAGTGTTTAAATATGTACTTGGATGCTAAACTTGTTTTGTCTAATAAACTTGTTAATGATCTTAAATGTGAAAATGAATCTCTTAAGATGCATACCAAGTGTTTGATTGCTGAACCTATTGCTAATAAGGATGAAATTATTTGTTGCAATCATGTTGTGGTACTTGATTGTGTGCCTATTGTGTGTTCTACCTCAAAGGACAAATCGGTGTACATTCCTCCACACAAAAGAAATCAAAAAGTGGAGAGAAATGCTTTTAAGCCTAAGCCTCTATTTAGGTCTCGAACTAAGGTTTTGGATGTATCTAAATTTGTTCCAACTTGCCACCATTGTGGTGTGATTGGTCATATAAGACCTCAATGTCGTAAGTTGAAGAGAGAACAAAATCATATGGCTAGATCCCTTCCCAAAAAGCCTAGTGGACCTAAACATATTGTTTGTCACCATTGTGGTGTCTTGGGTCATCTAAGACCTCAATGCTCTAAGTTTCATGCTTTTAAAAGAATTAAAAGAAAAGAGAAACTTGAGCTTATTAGAAGTTGTGCTAAAAATGGTAAACCGGTTTTGAGTGAAAATAGCATGTTGTTAAAGAAAGTGTTTAATGCTCTTAACTCCTTGTCCATATGCATCTCCGGTTATCATTCTTCCAACCCTCATCTCACTTCTCACGAGACATTCATTCCAAACAATTTTTCCGTTTGGATGAGGAAGGGTTCCTATGGTTGATCTTTTGCTCTTTTGGTCCTTGATCTAATTCTTTCGATTTTTGTAGGACTCTTCATGCATTAGATGCTTCATTGTCATGCATTTGTGCATCATGCATCTCTTTATATGCAATTGTTTTGTTTCTGTTTTGATCTTAATTTTATGTTTTAGTTTTGTGTGAGTAAAAATCCAAAACCACATAAAAAGTGAAAAATTCAAAAAGTTTGATCGTATAGGTTTGAGCACATTTCACATGTGAGTTTGGTCTAGTACATTCCTACTAATGGCATAGTACATTTACAAACTTAGCTTGTTATGTATGCACATCTATCTTTGTAGGAAAAATCTTGAAATCTATGTGTGATTGTTGTAAATCGATCTTCAAGCTTGTCATGAATGATTGGTCAATAGTCTTGCTGGTTTTGATACTTGCATAGACTTGTACCTATATATCTTCCCACATTTTTTTGTTTTTGCTTAAAGAGCTCAACAAATATAAATCTCCAAATGAAAAGAGATAATGAGCTGCAAAAGCCTGTCGCACATACTAGTATTTGACTAGAAAAAAGGGAAAGCAACTTAAAATAAAATGTATAATGCCCAAAAAGCCAAAGGCTTAATCATCAATTTGAAATATTAAAAATTTCAGACATCGATCTCTAAATGAGATGTATTGATTCAAAAAGATCAAATGTTATGATGTGAATGGAGCCAAATGAAAAGCTTCATATTATGTAATCAAGTTTTTGTAAGAGGTCATATATGCATACTTCTATAATTGAGATAGGTCACTTTTCCTAGTGCTAATTGTGTATGCCTTGGTTGAATTGATCATTGAAACTTCACATTAGACTAAGGACTATCTCATCTTTGGTACCCACACACATCACACATGTTTATACTCAATTAATGTCTTATTCATTTGTGTGATTATACTTGATTAAATGTATTTTCACATGCTCAATTTTTGTTGATTAAACACAAAAAGATTTTTTAGTGTTTTAATTTGTTTTTGGAAAGTCTTTTGTTTTTGCAAAAATTTCAAAAAATTCAAAAACTGTGTTGCACTATTTTGGCGACTTGATTGCGGGTCAAGCCAGTTGCATTCCCTAGTCGCGAGGGATACACAAAAGGTTTTCGCGACTCACTGGCGGGTCAAAGTCCAAGTCGCGAAAAATACTTAGAAAATTTTTCAAAATCTGAGTTTTTAAGTTTCTCGCGACTCATACTGGCGACTTTTTCGCGGGTGGAAGCTCTAGTCGCGAGGGTTACATAGAAATTTTCACGGCTCCCTTCACGACTTTCTCGCGGGTAGAACTTCCAGTCACGAAAAACACTTAGACAAATTTTCAATATTTTGTCTCTAAGGTGTTTGGTGGCTTGACCTGGCGTCTTGCACGCGACTTGATTCAGTTGCGAAAAACGCGTGTTTTGCATTTTAAGGACAATTTTATTTTAAATTTTTCTAGTTTTTCCCTCGAACATTTTGACTATTCATTGTCTTCTCTTTCACAAACCCACCGTGTTTCTCACCTAAACCACCATTTTCATCATCTCTTCAACTTCAATCTTCAAGAAAAAGGTATAGGTTTTCTCATTTTCTCTCAGTATTTCATATTTCTTGCCTTGATTTCTTGGATTTTTGAGTTGTTGTTGAGATTGGGTTTATGTGTTGATTCGGTTATGGGTTGGGGTTATTTTGTTGGGTCTGTTTGAATGAGATTTGTTGGTGTTCTGCCCTCATTTGTGCATATCATACCCATTGTGATATGTCTTGTAGACATGTGCTTGAGTGATTAGGGATTTAGTGAGATGGTATGGTTATGTGTTGCATTTGGTTCACAGATTGCTTATTACACATCTACATTTGTATTTAGCTTTGTGCCCTAGATTGTTCTTGTTTTGATTGTGCACATTGTTACTTTGGGTTTTGTTTTATAGTTGGCGATAAATCTGTAGTGTGTTCTACTGTGGCATGTTATCTCATGCTTTGTTGCTTCTAAAACCTTGTGTGGACTAAATCTTTGGTATAACCCTCTGTTTCTTTTCAGTGCTACCAATCTCTTACTAATTTTTGAGTTTCCATCTATTGTGCTCTATTTTTGTGGCCTTTTCTACTATGTTTGCAGATGACTCCTACCAAGAAGAAAACCACCGCCAAGAAAGGTGATAAAAGGCTGAAAATGGACAACACCAAGTTCAGATCACCTCAACACTTTGAGAGATATAGAGCATTCTTCTTTAAGGCAACCATTATTTAGGAAAGATTTGTAGACTTGGTGGATTTGAAGGACACTTTCATTCCAAACTATTTTGAGGGCAGAGGTTAGGATAAGTTGTTGAGTGACTTGCCTGGAGTGTGTGAGCCTTTGATTAGGGAGTTTTATGCAAATTCTGTGATAAAAAAGGATGAGCTTAATTGTTGGATAAGAGAAAAGGAATTCAATATAGATGTGAGTGATATAGATGAGGTGCTAGGGCTTGAAGGTTTAGATGATCATGACTTCACCAATTACAAGGACAGGATGCTATCCATAGAAACTGTCCAATCTCATATTGGTGGTGTTAGAGAAGGGAGATGCCTCAACACTAATGCCTTCCTAGCTGACATGAGGTGTCTAACCACTATAATGATGTTCAACTTGTACCCAGTAAGGAAGCTGACTACAATCAACAATGCTAGAGCTATCTTTCTCATGGAGCTCAAGGAGAACACCTTCATAGACATTAGCTTTCACATCTTTGACACAATTGTGGATGAGACTAGAACAACTTCAAGGGCCAAGCTGGTTTTCCCTAGCCTACTCATGAGGCTTTTTAGGGCAAAAGGTGTGGCAATCCCTCAAGATATCAGTCTCATGCCTATTCCTTCAGCCATCAACAAACTGACCATCACAAGGATACAAGTTCATCTCCCTGGTTATGAAGATGAGGGTGAACCAATGGAGACTGAAACAGAGGCTGCAAGAGAACTCTCAAGCTCAAGAGGTTGTGGCAAGAGGAGCAGAGCTTCATCTTCATCAGCTGTACCTTTAGATGCATTCCAAATCATCCTAGAAAGGATTGATGGGCTCAGAGATGTCCAGAATGAACAATTTGACAAGCTGGCTGCACTTCAAGACTAGATGAACATATTTTCAGCAAAGTTTGATAGCTTCTCCACCTAGCAGTGACCCTTTGGCCATTCCGGTAAAAAAGGGGGAGAATTTTTGAAGGGCAACTCTTGAGGGGGAGTGTCTGTTTGAGGGGGAGCATGCCAAAAACTTATCTTAAGCAGTTTACTTTATGTTTATGCTCTATAGTTTTTGTTGTTATGGTTTTGATAATTTTTATTATGGGTTTGTTTAGTACTTTGGTTTATATATATATTTATGTTTTGTTTATTTACAGTACATGTAGTTGTGTACCTTTACTTTGTAGCCTTGTACTTGTTGTTAAATGTTATGCATTTTCTTTAATTACTTTCACTCTTGTGCCCTCTGTTGGATTTTTTATCCTTAATGCAATTACCTTGTGTTGTTGCATTGGTTGAGTGTTGGACATGCAAATGATACTTTGCATTGAGCTTATTAGCTTGCATGTCCGGATGTTCATTCCTTGTATGAATGAGCATTGTGGTCACTATTTATAGTGATTGTCCTTTTTTGGTCAAGCCATGGTTTATTGCTTATATTCAATTTTGCTTGATCGCATTGTGCTTGCTCCATATACATTACAAGTTTTCTGCATATAATGATTATATTGTGTTGTTGTGTTTCAGGAGATACTTGTTCTTATGGTTCAAGAGCTACACAGATTTTAGAGTTAGGTGTGAGTGAGTTATGTTCAACTGTTCCCAACTCACATGCTAAGTCTAGAGTTTATTTTAGGGTTTTGTAACGGAAGAGCAAAAGGGGGAGATTGTAAGGTTGAATTTAATTAACCATTATGTTGGCTTTATTCCTTGTCATTTTGCTTATAATTCAGCACTTAGAAATCCTGTATTTAGGTGGGAATCATATAAGGGTAGTGTGTGAGAGAGTGTGAAGAAATGCTCAAGATTGTGCAGTGAAGCAAGGACTCGCGACTGGATCTCGCGGGTGGCTTGCGGCTTGCAAGTTGCCAGAAGATGCACACAAGTGAAGCATGCAGAGAAGGTGAACCATCATGCCAACTGTAGCACTACAAGACAAAAAGTCCAAACTGGCCATTCAGTTAGCTCGCGGCTTGAACTCGTGACTCAGTCAAGTCGTGAGGCCAAGTCGCCAGCCAGCTCTGTTTTGGAAAAACTGACTCTTCGCATTCCATTCTCACACTAATATAAATACCCTTTATACCCACGAAATGTAAAGAGCTTCTAGAGAGAATTTTGAGAGAGAAACCCTAGAGAAAAACAAGATTGACTCATCCACAATCTTTATATAGAGACTCTTCAAATTCCTTTACTCTCACCCTTTCCATTGTTACATCCTTGAGAGGTTCTTAGCCAAATCATTTTCTCACCACACCCACATCAGTGAGAAGGCTTTTTGGTGCTTTGGGAAGCAGTTAGGAAGGGACCAATGGTTATTGGTTGATGCTATGGGCTATAGTGGAATCCGGTAAGCTAGAAAAGACAAATGTTCGGCGTAACCTCGTTGGAGCAAGAAGCTTGGAGGGCTTAGGTACACTGTGTAGATTAGGCTTGGAGGGTCTTCTGTTATTCATGTATCCCAACTTCATTTTCTAGTGGATTATTGACCGCTTGGAGGGTGGCGGAGAGGTTTTACGCTGAGGATTTTGGTTTCCTCTTCAATAACACATTGCTATGTTGTCCTTGTGTTTGCATCTCTCTTCCCTTAATCTTTGCCATTTAATTTCTGCTATGGATGTGATTTTATTTGGTTGAGATTGTTTATCAATTATGTTATAAGCTTATATTCATTTTCCACACTTACATTGTTTGATATTAAGCTCGAATCTATTTTCCCTTTTAAGCTCTACAAGAGGACTGAGAATGAAGGATGTCTAAACAAAAAGGCCTTGTGGGTGGTGAAAATTTTATCGATTCGATGTTGAGATAAAGTCTTAGGGAAGCAAATTGTCGCCTTCGTATTAATTACTGTCACCTACTTACAACCACCTAACATTAAATATTGTGTAATAAGTCTAAACAATAGGAGCGGTAGGAGCAGGACTATAACCATCCGTTTTGTCCTAAACAATTTTAACGGGGATAAGACATATGCCATCATCATCTTCCTGGTCCTTGGGGAAATGGTTAGGCATCTAACTATAAATACCAATCTCCCATACAAGGTGGGGGACACTAGGAATGAGAGAGATCTACCTATGATCAAGGGGTGTATTTTAAGCATTATTTTTGGCTAGATTGTAATTTCTGATTCTGAATTGTTGTTCTGACAATCAAATAAAAAATTTATTGTATTGAGTTTATTGTTACCCACTATAGTTTCCATCCATTTTCCTTCTTTCTTTGATGTCGCTTTTGGTAATTTTAGTTTTCACTTCTTTGTTAGGCTTTTTGATTTTGTGTGTTGGAGGAGGGCTTAAAAGGCGCAAATATCAACAGAAAAGCAATATGAGATACTAAGGGTTCGTTTGGATACCGCTTATTTTGCTGAAAACTGAAAATACTGTAGCAAAATAATTTTTAAATGTGTGAATAGTACCGTAAAACCTATTTTTATAAAAGTTTGTGTGAAAAAAGAGGTTTGTGAGTCCCGTGAAAAGTGCACGGGACCCACTGACAAACACATTTCAATGCAAAATTTGCTGGTAAAAAAGGTAGTGGGTCCCGTGCACTGACAGATAACATCCCACATGAAAACACTGTTCTCAATTAAAAAAAAATAAAAAAAAATAAAAAAGAAGAAAAAGAAGAAGAAGAAAATGCAAATGCTAAAATGCTGCCCAGAAACGTAATCCAAACGCTACCTAAGAGCTATAAAATAATTAGGAGATCTTTTTTTTTTCTTGAGAAACAGATCATCATGAATATTATTAGTGTGCTGATATATCAGCGATAACAACATTATTTATGTTTGGAGAAACAAACTACATCCAAACTAAAAGTGAAAAAGAAAGCCTAGCTCTCCAAGTTCAAGTTTGAGCAACAACGTTAAACTGCCTAACGATATCAGATAAGGAAATGTTTGTACAGAACTGGCAAAAAACAAAGTGTCTAATCAAGTGGCCAAAGGAAGAGTGAGACATAGCTCCATGACGCAAAGAGTTTATAACAATCTCAGAATTACCTTCAATAGAAAACTGACTGAAACCCAATTCTTGTACAAACTGGATTGCAATCCTTATTGCTAACATCTCAATAATTACATCTGAGTTCGCTTACAAATTATTTCTAAAAGAGCTACCATAATCTCACCCTTAGCATTTGGAATAACCACCCCAATCCCGGCTTCATTAAACTCTTCAAATATCGCACCATCAAAGTTGGTTTTATATGAACCCATAACAGGCGGAGACCAACCCTTTTTTGCTGACTTTGGTATGCTCACAACTGGAACTCGAGCCGTATAAAAGTCCAATAAGAAATTTCTGGCAGAACCCACAAGTTTTTGTACTAGTAACACGGTTAACTGAGGCGAGATTTATTCCTATGGTTCCAAATGATCTAAAGTCGTAATTGCAAATAATTTGAAAACCTGAGGTTTACTTCTAACCAAACCCATGAGATCAGCAAAAGAATATGCACTAGCTTGTCTTCTATCCACGCAACTGAAATCTTCATTCTAGATAGATCTTACGTTTTCACAATCCCAAAGAGCATGCAATGTCGACTCTAGAGCTTGGCAAACAATTAGAGCAATCCTTCCACACAAAGTGTTTTTTTTTTTAGGAACTTTAATTAAGCTTCCATATACTGACCATAAATTTTTAATAGATTAAACAAAAGAAGTCGATGCAGAATCTTGGTTTGCCTCATCACAGAGAAGTTATAACCTGTTTTAACCTGTTGGATTTCAGCTAGATTAGAAAGTCTTCTTGAGCAGTAGAGCATAATGGAATTGACTTGATGCGTTGGGCTTCAAAGGGAAGAAAGCATTGGTCAATAAGATTAGAGTTCCAACAACTTACTTTAGGATCAATGAGGGATTCAACCTTAGCATCTCTTGGAAGTTGAGAATGAGGGGAAAGAATTTTGCCATTGTAATTACCAAGTAACCATAAATCATCATAAACCCAGATTTTCTTCCCATCCCCAATTCTTCATTTGGCCCCTTGAGAAATAGCTTTACGAGAGTGAAGAATACTTTTCCATGCATAAAATCTTGAAGAAACTTTTGCATCAAAGATAGTACCTATGGGGAAATATTTCACTTTGAAGACTCGATAAAAGAGTCAGTGTTGTGAATAACTTGTTTCACTAGCATGGCTTCATTGAATTTCATAAGCTCTCTAAAACCCAATCCACCCTCCAACTTTCGTTGACAAAGAACCTCTCAACTCTTCCAATAAATTTTCCTTTGATCTCCCCTTTGTCCCCACCAAAACTTATAGGATGAAATTCATAAACTCTTTCAGGACATTTAACCTTAGGAATAAGGGTAAAAAAAGTGTGATACAAAACCTGGCAGTATCTTGCCTGAATTTAGATAAGATAGGACAGCTGCTATAACATCCTCCCCAATATCTTGCCAATAATGTTGAAAGAAAACTGGGGCATACCATCCAGGCTAGGTGCTTTAGAATGGGTCATTTCTTTGAGAGCAAAATCCACTTATTGTCTGGTGAAATCACTCACCAACATGGAATTCATCTCCTTAGTCACAACCTGATGTGTGTGCTACACAAATTCATCAATTCGAGTAGGATTTGATGTGGTGAAGAGCTGCTAATAATAATCCACAAGTAAGCAATGTTATCATCTCCAGTACACATTTCTCCGTTCGAATTTTGAATACCATTGATGCGATTCCTACAAAATAGTTGTGAGACCCTATTTTGAAAATACCCTGCATTTTTGTCCCTAGATATAATCCAATGGACTTTTGGGATTTTGATGCCACATTTTTTCTTCTTTCATAAACAGATCGTTCAACTCATTTTTCAGCTGCATCATATGGTCTACACCTCTCCCCTTGATTGCCAATTCTTTAGCTTGCCTCAAACATTTTTTCTTCTCAGCCAAAGAATGTGATATATTTCCAAAAGAATTCTTACTCCACCATTTAAGCTTTTCTGGAAAATATTCAATTTATTTAACACCCGATTCATGGGAGATCTTACAGTATCATCTCTCCATGGCAAAGTCACTGTTTCATGGTAGCCCCCCCTCTTCAAGCCATACTTGTTCAAATCTCCAAGGTTTCTAGGATCAAATAGGAATCCACACTCCAAAGGAATCACCTTAGTAGCAGGAAAAAGAGAAAACCAATATGTAGTTCCCATAGCCCTATCAAGTCTTTCCCAAACATAAGTTCCATTAGGATAATTCTTGAACCAAGTAAATTGATTGCCAACAAAACCCCAATCCATCAGTCCACATTCATCCAGAGCATCACATAAATTTTTCATTTGCACATAGGGTCTAACCCGACCACCTAGTTTTTCATGTGTTTTGGCAATCTCATTAAAATCACCAGCACATAACCAGGGCAATAAAAAACGTTGATGAAAATTTCCTATCAAGTTCCAAGATTCCATTCTTAACTATGTCTCAAGAGCCCCATAGAAACCAATAAACCTCCAAGAATTTTCTTTACCTATATTGATTAAAGCATCAATATAGTTAGGTGAAGAAGACTCTACTTGAAGATCAACATCATGCTTCCAAAATAATTCCAAACCACCTCCTCAAGTAAGTCTAGAGATCCCAAATCTTATACCAAACTTAATCTTGTCACAAATACCACTTAGCCTTGTTTAATCCAGCCGTGTTTTGACTAAAAATACAACTACAAGATCTTGTGCCTGTACCAAATCCACGAGATCTTGAACTATCTGTAGGTTCCTAAACCCACGACAATTTCACATAAATGACTTATTGTAACTGGTGGGTTTGGGATAAAGCCTCTGCCAATACCAATTACGAGATCATTTAACACTTGCATAAAATATTAAAGGCCCGTTTGGTAATTAAGTTTGAGTGAGGTATTTTAGGTGTTTTTGATATACGTGTGGGTGAAAAAAGTGTGTTGAAATGTGTGTAAGTGTGTTTGAAATGTGAAAAATATGTGTTGAGTAGGGTTACCAAACGGGCCCTAAAGATCAAGGAATACTTAGAGTTATAATAATAATCAACATTTTTTTTTTTTTATAATTCGATAGTTACAATGGGAGATGAGAGATTTGAACTCTAAGGGCCCGTTTGGTACATGTGTTTAAACACATGTTTTCAGTTTTTAAACAACATTACACGTATTTCTACACACTTTTTCACCCACACGTATTTTCAAAAAATACAAACAACATTACTAGAACAATATTACCAAACGGGCCCTAAATGTCTCTATCGAAACATTAGCATTGAATATATATTTTTGCAAGATGTATACATCTTTATTAAAGTTTCTAACCATTTAACAAATTCATTGCATGATTTTTTTTTGAAAATAATTCCATTGACTTTGAACGCTATTACGTAGGCTTTGTCTGAAGGGGAGAATAGAGAAGTGACTGGAAAGAAAGTGTTGGGTATAGGAAAAAAAAATAAAGAAAATGATAATATTTTTCATTATAAATTTTTGGTAGAATAATAAAAAAGTGAAAAGAAAAAGAAAATTCTTATATAAAATCTCTATTGTATATGTATTTTATTTCTTTTAGCAAAATTCTTAGGCATTATTAAATTTAGGTTGCTTTTGTTTCAATATAAAGAAAAAATTTTACACATTTGCGAGTGTTTGGAGAGGCAAAAACTTGGTCAACTTGAAAAGCTCGGTCAACCTGAAAAGCTTTTCTTTTTTGACCATAGAGTAATCCTAGTTTTTCCGTAAAACTATTTCAGGTCCATTTTTAGTCCAAAGATTTTACACCCCAGGAAAAAATCATCACTCTCCATAAATTCAGAACAAAAAGCAGTGACTAGCCACACGCACCACCAAACCCCACCCACCACCGGACCCATCAGACCACCATGACCCACCTAGCCACTACTGTCGATCACCCAGACACCCCCGCCCTTAGACTTTGTGTCTCGTCCTTCTTCTTGTTGCCTCATCCTCATCGCCGCCACCATCTTGTCCAGTACCGATCTGTGTTTCATAACCATCTACCTCCGTTTCGCAACCACCTACCACTAATCTATGTTTTGCAACCACGTACCACCACCACGAATCTTGTCCTTCAATCCAATTGTGTTAAAATCTTCAAATAAATTATTATTATTATTATTATTATATTTTTCTTTTAATTTTTATTGTGTTGAAATCTTTTGTAAGAGGTAGTTTATGCAGGTTTTGCTTCAAACTTTTATGCTTCCTGCACCATTTAAATTTTAGTAATATTAAATTCTTGTATATAACATCTTCACCTATGATGACATTCGAGAATATATAAATATAAATATATATATATATATATATATATCTCTCTCTCTCTCTCTCTCTCTCTCTGAAATAAAAAAGTTTTTTTTGGTAAACCCAATCTCACTACTTTTACAAAAAAATTGGTATTTAAAACCTACTCCTACTGTATGCAAGTTGTTGGAGAAATGTTTTTCTCTATGGTTGCTAATGCTTTTATATTTATATATATATATATATATATATATTATATTATAATTAGTTAATTACAACTCTATTGTACTGCAATTGGTGCATTGGTCAATGAGACATATTCTCAAAAGGGAATGATTTTTTTCCAAATTAGTTTGGAGAGTGATGATGCCGTGAAAATCACCAGTGAGCTACACGGTCCTCGCACGCTCGAAAGAATATCTGCACAATGAAAACAGAAGAGACCTAACAGAGAGCACCGGTGTGGTGACGGCCAAATACCCTCCGAAGGTCAAGTTAGAACTTATTCTCACAGCTCTAGAGTGCTAGAGAGGGTAAATTATGCGTACCTTGGTTTGTGAGGGTATTGGGGCTTTTATAGTAGTAGAGTGTTGACCTCTCCTTGTTGGATTAGGAGTCTTTTCCTTTTAGGAGTCTCTTTGGAGCGTATTTTACGGGATCCTTTCCTTATAGGAGTCTAACACGTGATACACACGATATTTCCTTATATACCCATTCGTGGGAGGCAAGGCAAGGTTACTCTGGAACCGTCACATATGGGCAATCCCTTCAACCTGGAGCTGTCACCTTATGCGAGCCCTTCAGCCTGGAGCCGTCACCTTGTGCGAGCCCTTCAGCCTGGAGCCGTCAGCTTTCCTCTGTCAACGATATGACACCGTCAACCATAACTCCTTTTTTTCCAGCCATAAGTTAATGTAACAAGGCAAAACTGACGAGCTTAATTCGACCGTCGCTTCACGCCAAACCGTCAGGGAGTGTTGTAATTTTATCCATATCAGCTGCCCCCTACTCCATAGTGCCGTCGGCATAAGCTGACGGATTGTGGAGTGATTTTTATTGCCAATCTCCTCCTTGGCCAGAGAACAAAAAGACTATTTAGGGGCAACTCCTCGAGCCGCCAACATTAAATACTCGAACACGTGGCGCATCCTGGTTGGTTCTGCTACTGAACGAAGGCGTCGCTTCGTCTTCTGTGCATTTCCCCTTATATATAACTCGTTTCTTCCCCTTATTCCTCTTATTTCATCCTCGCTGATTACCTGAGAAAAGCCTCGTCAGCTTTTATCCTTTGACTTCGTCAATTGCGCTATCGCCGTCGCATTTGAGCCCGATACTTCAAAAGCCACATTCGTAAGTTCCTCCTTTCAACTCTTCTCTTTTTTTTTTTTTTTTTTGTTTACATATATACATTTTTATTCGGTTGGTTCTGTAATGAGACCGTCAACTTAGGCTCTTAGAATGGCTCCGTCACTTGTAGGTAGTCAGATGTCAAGTGACGCGTCAAATGAGAACTCGTCAGTCCGCGAAGGAGCGGACTATGACGAGGTGTTTGGTTCAGGTCATGAGTCCGAGGATTCATCCTGGTCATCAGAAAGAGAAACGTCAGCCCAGTCACCTGACGAAGAGGTTAAAAGTGATGGGGAGGAAGGTGAGGAAGGAGTAGTGAGTGAGGAGGGTAATGACGAGGAAGAAGAAGAGGGAGGTAGTGACGGAAGTCGGGATGAAGGTGACGGGGAATCCTGTGAAGGGACTCAGGAAAGTCCCGGAGGCAACCGGCCCTTCATTCTTCCCGAGGATTGGGCCATCAACAAGTTCCTACCAAACATGAGTGACAGGGTCTTTAAGGAATTGCGCACCCGTTACCAAATCCCCAACCATATCCCTCTTCGTCTTCCTATGGAAGGCGAGCAATGCTATACAGGGAGGACGGCAGACGTTGGTATGTACGACGCTATGTTCGCTGCCGGGCTTAGACTGCCACTGACGGCTTTACACCGTCAGTTGGCTGATTTTCTGGGATTGTCCGTCAGCCAGATTGCTCCGAATGCTTGGAGGATCTTTATAGGTGCTGAGATTTTATGGGGTCAATTGAGTGGAGGGAACCGTCAGCTTACGTTGGACGAGTTCTTCTATTGCTACAGACCCCAACACCTTGTCTCCTCTAGGGGGACGTATCATTTCGCCGTCAGAGAGAGAGACTTGAGACTAGTGTCTGATATGCCAGATTCCAACAGATACTGGAAAAGTAGATATTTTTTTGTTAAGGGGACAGATTGGGTGTGCCGTCAGGAGGAATGGGAGACGATGCCTGGTGGTTATTTTGACAATACTTGGGCTTTTGTCAAGGACTCAGGTTAATCCCGTCTGCTTTTTTCTTTGTCTGCCCATTCTAAGTTTCTAACGCCGTCTATTTCCCTTATTTTCAGCTAGCATTCGCACTCATATTTCAGAGGAGCAAGAAGATTTTATTCGCCGTGTAACAGAGATTCCTCTGGACAAGCGGAAGTGCCGGGACCTTATAACTCTCGACGCTTTGTACGTCTATTGTGGAGGTCCGGAACCGATGGAGGAAGCTCGCAGATTAGACACTCTCTCTCGTCGATGTAAGTCGTCTGTATTTTCATTGTCAATTCATCCCTTCTCTCTCAATCTGCTAATCATTCATTCATTTTGCAGAAATGGAGGCTGCGAAGCAAAGGGTGAGGGCTGCTGCTGCCCGTAAGAAAGAGGAAGAGAAGACGGCTAGGGAAAGGGACGGGACATTCTCGTCAACGCCCAAGACCGTCGCCAAACCCTCGGCGAAAAGAAAGAGTGACGGGAAGGATGATCGTTCACCTAAAAAGGTAGCCGTCACTACCGTGGAGGCGTTAGCCAAGAAGAAGTCACCTTCCAAGCCAGTTCGTGGGGCGGGGAAGGGAATGATGACTTCCTCTGGTCCCGTCAATGAAGGTCCTCGCTGCTTACTCACTCACAAGGATTATGCCGTCGAGGAGGTAGAGTCTCTTATAAAGCCGACGGACATAGATCCTTGTGCTCAGCTAGGGATGGAGGAATTAGGGGCGTCAGCTCTTTTTGACCTAACCCGGGTATGAATATTTGCATGACTGGTCTTACTTTGCTTATTCCTTGTTTGTTAGCTGACGACAGAATCCTTTATAGGCCCTGGTACGTGTTAAGGCACTTCAGGACCGTTGTGTCGTCAAGGAGGACGTCGTCACCAGGGTTCGGAAGCACAACACCAATTTGTTGGACCAACAGGCCCAGTATAAAGAGGGCCTTCGTGATCTGAACCGCGAGTTGAAGGCGCAGGGAGAGAAGTTGAGAGAGGCAGAGCGTGAAAAAGATAAGCTTCAAGAAGAAGTGACGGCTTTGCGCGAACGAGTGGTGACAGCTGGGGCTGACGCTGTCAAAAAATTTAAGGAGTCGCAATCATTCATCGACTCCTGTGCCGATTATTATGGTACTGGGTTTGAAGATTGCCTCAAACAAGTTGCGTCAGCTTTCCCGAAGTTGGACTTATCAGGGATTACAATGGATGATCCAGAGCCGTCGACGCCTGTTGTTGACGTCATTGTTGGTGACGATGACTCCCCGAAGTCCAATCTTCCTCGTAAAGATTATGGTGCCGTCATTTTAGCTCAACCTGCTGCCAATCCTCCCGTCTCTACTTCCAATCAGTCTGTCGAAGTCTTGGTCTCAAAGAATCCTCTTGTCAAGGATAAAGGTGACGGGACCTCTGAAGATGCTCCCCTTGCTTAGTCCCGTCCCTATTTTTGTAATACTGAAATTTGTAGACAATGTTTGAATGCCCCTTTACTTTAGGGCTTGTATTTCACAAACTATCTACTTTTGTTAGTGATATGTTGTTTCTGTTGTTTTTATTTGCTGTAGAAATGTTTCAAAATGAGTTTGTTGGTTTGTAATCTTCTATTATTTTGCAAACTCGTTGATTCTATTATTGACGTTCTTTTCAAGGGCATGATAAGCCCGTCTGCTTTATAGCCTCGTCTATGAACTCATTATTTTTATAAGTCCGCCAGCTTATAGCTTCGTCCACCTGAATGGACTGCGGATTTATCTTTTTGATAAGCCCGTCAGCTTTTTAGCTCCGTCCACCTTAATGGACTTCGCGGATTTATCTTTTTGATAAGTCCGTCAGATTTTTAGCTCCGTCCACTTTAATGGACTTCGTGGATTTATCTTTTTGATAAGTCCGTCAGCTTTTTAGCTCCGTCCACTTTCGCGGACTTATCTTTTTGATAAGTCCGTCATCTTTTTAGCTCCGTCCACTTTGATGGACTTGGATTTATCTTTTTGATTGCAATAATAGCACCCTGCAGCTTGAACAACTCCAATGAAGGTAGAATACTAGAATCCCTTTCACTGACTATGGGTCTTGGTAATCCATGCAATTTGAAGTCATTTTGCATGGATTATAGGGCTACCTTAGAAGCAGTGTAGGGTGTGTGAGAGGTAAGAGTCGGCATCTTGGTTAACCTGTCCAACTATCACAAAGGTCACATCTCCGTCCACTTTCATGGACTTCGCGGATTTATCTTTTTGATAAGTCCGTCAGCTTTTTTAGCTTCGTCCACCTCAATGGACTCGTTTGTGGATTCGTCTATTTTTTTTTATCAAATAGTTCAGTTCCCATAACAAACACATCAGTTATTTCTGAATAAACTCCTCTTATTATTGTGAAGGCATAAGTAGAAAATTGTTCCAAAAAATAAACTTCAGTCCTTTGGACTTTAAAAAGTACTTGTAAGCAAAAGTAAACTAGGATAAATGATTAAAAAGAAAATAAACTGGGAATGAGGAGTAGTGTTTTTGATGCTGTCTTCTACTGGTAGTATTTTCGTAAGTGCTCGGTGTTCCATGGATGTGCCAGCTCCCGTCCGTCTAACGTTTCTAAGTGGTAGGTGCCCTTCCTCTGCCATGCCGTGACTCGATAAGGTCCTTCCCAGTTAGGGTCGAGCTTTCCTTGGGTAGGGTCTCTTGCAGCGCCCATGACCCTCCTTAGAACGAGATCTCCAACCTGGAAGTCTCTGTGTCGAACCCGGGAGTTGTAGTGCTTAGCCATGCAATCCTGGTACCGTGCTAGCCTTTGTTCTGCCGTCGCCCTGACTTCATCTACTAGGTCAAGTTGTAGACGCATGGCTTCGTCGTTGTTGCTTTCGTCATGGTTATGCACTCTATAACTTGTGAGTCCGACCTCGGCTGGGATGACTGCCTCACTTCCATAGGTCAGCCGGTACGGTGTCTCTCCTGTGGATGTTCTTGCCGTGGTCCTGTACGCCCATAATATACTTGGCAACTCTTCAGGCCATATTCCCTTTGCCCCCTCGAGCCGAGTCTTGATGATTTTGAGCAAGGATCGGTTCGTGACTTCGACTTGCCCATTAGCCTGTGGGTGGGCGGGGGAGGAGTAGTGGTTTTTGATCCCTAACTGGGAGCAGAAGTCCCGGAAGGAGTCGTTGTCAAATTGCTTTCCGTTGTCCGAGACTAGGACTCTAGGGATGCCAAATCTGCAGACGATGCTTCTCCAGACGAAGCTTCATACGTTCTTTTCCGTAATGGTGGCCAAGGCTTCAGCTTCCACCCATTTTGTAAAGTAATCGATGCCCACTACCAAGAATTTCAGCTGTCGTGCTGCAGTAGGAAATGGTCCCATGATGTCTAGCCCCCACTGAGTAAATGGCCATGGGGCCGTCATCGGGGTCAACTCTTCGGTCGGTTGTCTAATAACATTGCTGAACCTTTGGCACTTGTCACAGGCTTTGACATAAGCCTCGGCGTCTTTCTGCATGGTGGGCCAATAGTACCCCGCCCGTACTAACTTATGTACTAATGATCTTGACCCTGAATGGTTTCCGCATACCCCTTCGTGAACCTCTCTCATAACGTACTCCGCCTCTTCGGTACCTAAACACCTTAGATATGGACGGGAGAAGCCTCTTTTATATAAGACGTTTATCATGACGAACCTCGCTGCCCGAACCTTCAGCTTTCTCGCGGCCTCCTTCCCGTCTGGCAAGACGCCATCCTTCAAGTATGAAGCTATCGGTGTGGTCCAGTTATCTTCAGAGCCTATCTCCTGCACGTCATCGGAATCTATTAGCGGAGAAAGCTGAACGAAAGAGAGCACATTACCAGGGGTGA
The DNA here is from genome assembly GCA_030021035.2 of Notholithocarpus densiflorus. Lineage (NCBI taxonomy): Eukaryota > Viridiplantae > Streptophyta > Magnoliopsida > Fagales > Fagaceae > Notholithocarpus > Notholithocarpus densiflorus. The sequence continues at coordinate 6,936,896 of JARYZH020000011.1, forward strand.
TCATGTGTTCTGCTGAAGCGGCCTTAGCAAGTCGGTCGGCTTGCTCATTTTCTCCTCTGGGGATTTGGATGATCTTGGCTTTTAGGTCGTCTACTCTTCTCCTTACTTGGTCCATGTATTTCTTCATCCTTTCGCCCTTGCACTCGTAGTCTCCATTCACTTGGTTAGTAACGACCTGAGAGTCACAGTAAATGACTACGTTTGCGGCCCCTACTGCTTTGGCGAGGTCTAGGCCTGCTACTAGTGCCTCGTACTCCGCCTCATTGTTGGTGGTGGGGAAGTCGAGACGTACCATACATTCAACTGTGTCTCCTTCGGGTGACAATAATACGACGCCTGCCCCTCCAGCTTGCCTATTAGATGATTCGTCTGTATGTATACTCCATCGAGGCGGTTCTTCTGCCCCCTTGTCCTCGTCACTGGTGAATTCAGCTATGAAGTCTGCGACGATTTGTCCTTTGACGGCGGTCCGTGGGCGGTACTGGATGTCAAACTCGCTCAATTCTATGGCCCATAGCGTCAGCCGACCAGCAGCTTCAGGGTTGCTCATTGCCCGTCGCAAGGGCTTGTCGGTCAGAACGATCACCGTGTGGGCTTGAAAGTACGGTTTGAGTTTGCGGGCCGCCGTAACTAATGCGAAAGTGAGTTTCTCCATGGGCGAGTATCTTTCTTCGGCGCCGCGGAGTGCTCGGCTGGCATAGTACACGGGTTTCTGCACTCTTCCTTCTTCTCTTACCAAGGCGGCACTGACGGCAGCAGGGGAGACGGCTAGATAGAGAAAAAGTTCTTCACCGGCTTGGGATGGACTTAGCAGTGGCGGTGAAGAGAGATAAGCCTTCAACTCTTCGAAGGCCCGCTGACACTCGTCAGTCCACTCGAAGGACTTCTTCAACGTGCGGAAGAAGGGTAAACATTTGTCCGTTGCTCTTGAGACGAACCTATTCAGCGCTGCTATTTTTCCGTTGAGGCTTTGTACTTCCTTCACGTTTCTTGGGGGTGCCATCTCCATTATGGCCCGGATCTAGTCTGGGTTAGCCTCGATGCCCCTTTGAGAAACCATGAACCCTAGGAATTTTCCTGCTGTTACTCCAAAGGCGCACTTTTCTGGATTGAGCTTCATGTGGTAAGAGCGAAGGGTGTTGAATGTTTCACTAAGGTCTTCCAAGTGATCTTCCTCCCTTTGACTTTTTACTAGCATGTCGTCAACGTAGACTTGGACATTTCTTCCGATTTGCTGCGAGAACATCTTGTTCATAAGCCTCGATACGTCGCGCCCGCGTTTTTTAGACCGAATGGCATTACTGTATAACAGAATAGGCCTTGGCTAGTCACAAACGAAGTTTTCTCTTGGTCATCTTCGTGCATTCGGATTTGGTTGTAACCCGAGAAAGCGTCCATGAAGCTCAGTAGCTGATGCTGAGCTGTAGAGTCTACCAGAACGTCGACTCGCGGGAGAGGATAGCTGTCTTTTGGGCATGCTTTGTTCAGATCAGTGAAGTCCACGCACATCCTCCAGTTACCGCTAGCTTTCTTAACCATCACCACGTTAGCCAACCATTCGGGGTAATAAACTTCCTTGATGAAGCTTGCCTCCTACAGTTTGCGGACCTCTTCTGCTATGGCCTGATCCCGCTCCGGGGCAAATACCCGCTTCTTTTGTCGGATGGGTGGAAAAGAGGGCGACACATTCAGCCTGTGCACCATGACTGAAGGGTTTATCCCTGGCATGTCTTCGTGGCTCCAAGCGAATACGTCCCGATTATTTCTAAGGAAGGTCGCGATCGCCTGGCGGACTGCGGAATTAGCAAGGTTTCCAATCTTGGTTGTTCGGTTTGGTTTGGAATCGTCAAGATGTATCACTTCAAGCTTCTCTACAGGCTCTGTTTCCGTCCGATGGTCCCTTATATTCATGGCTTGGAGGTGGTCACCCATTTCCATCATGGCCACGTAGCATTCGCGGGCGGCCACTTGATTTCCGCGCAACTCTCCTACTCCATAGTCGGTTGGAAACTTAATCATCAGGTGGTAGGTTGAAGTTACAGCCTTCCACGAATTCAGGGTGGGTCGTCCTAGGATAGCATTGTACGCGGACGAGCAGTCGACTACTAGGAATGTTACGTCCTTGGTGATCTGCTGAGGATAGTCGCCTACTACTACAGATAATGTGACCGCGCCCAAGGGGAACACTCTTGTACCCCCAAAGCCGACTAACGGTGCGTTTGTTGGAATCAGTCGTTCCCTGTCAATTCTCATCTGCTGAAATGCTGGGTAGTACAAGATATCTGCCGAGCTGCCATTATCGACTAACACCCGGTGTAAGTTGTAATCTCCTACTCTTATGCCGACGACAAGTGCATCGTCGTGTGGGTGATGCAGACGCCGTGCATCTTCTTCTGAAAACCCGATAATGGGGCTCTCTCTCCGTGCTATCTTTGGTACGGAACCCGTCAATTGAACATTCTGGACCATCCTTAGGTAGGTCTTGCGGGCCTTCTTGGACGACCCGGTAGTTGCTGTTTCTCCTACGATCATCCTTATGTCCCCTATGGGGGGTCTTGAACGCTCATTATCCCGTCGGGGATGCTGCTGTTGGGGGGGTGGATCTGTTCTATCCTTGCTGACGAACTTTTGTAATTTCCCTTGTCTGATGAGGGCCTCAATCTGCTGCTTCAAGTCGTAGCAGTCGGCTGTGTCGTGACCGTGATCACGATGAAAGCGGCAATATTTGTCTTTCGATCGCCTGTTGGGATCTCCCTTCAGCTTTCCAAGGTAGGTCAAGGCTTCTTCGTCCTTTATTTGCATGAGGACCTGGTCTATTGGGGCGGTTAGCGGGGTGAAGCTTGTGAACCTTCCTCCCGGGACTTTAGAACGCCTTTCATCCCTTCGGTCTCCTGTTCTCGCCTTCTTGCGCCCTTGGTCTTGACGTGTGTCTTCCTGCCTCTCCCTTTTCTTGGGCCTTTCCTCTCTGGCTAGCAGAGCGTCTTCAGCATTCATGTACTTAGTTGCCCTGTAAAGTACTTCTGACATGGTCTTCGGGTCGTTTTTGTATATGGAAAACAAAAACTTACCCTTCCGCAGCCCATTGGTAAAGGCCGCTACAAGTATCTTGTCGTCGGCTTCGTTGATCGAGAGGGCTTCCTTGTTGAAACGGGATATGTAAGATCTTAGCGTCTCGTCCTCTCGCTGCTTGATGCTCATCAAGCAAGCCGTTGATTTTTTATACCTATGTCCCCCAATGAAGTGCGCAGTAAACTGAGCACTTAACTCCTTGAAAGTGCTGATAGAGTTGGGCGTCAACCGGCTGAACCAAATTCTTGCCGCACCCTTCAGTGTGGTGGGGAAGGCCCTACACATGATTTCGTCCGCCACTCCTTGAAGGTGCATTAAGGTCTTGAAGGTTTCTAAGTGATCCAGAGGGTCCTTGACTCCGTCATAGCTGTCGATCTGCGGCATACGAAACTTATGTGGTAGAGGGAAGGAGTTGACGGCCGCAGTGAATGGCGAGTCTGTACGGTTGACCAGATCATCAAGATCGCTGGACACCCGTCCCTTGAGGGCGTTCATCATAACCTCCATCTGCTCCTTCATCGCCTGCATCTCGGCGGCGATATGTGGAGGGGTTGCATTCGTGAGGGATGACATGCTCAAATTTTTTCGCTCTGGTCTACTCGGAACGTTACTGCCCTCCGGGCCTTCTTGTTCCCTTCTATCGACGCTGGTGCCTTCTTGGTCCTGCTCTTGGATGCCATGACCTGCATTTCTCTGGCGTAACTGCTCCTCCAGACCGTGGTTTTCCTTAGTCAGGCGTTCCACTGTGGTGGCCAATGTCTGCACCTGCCTCTCGAGGGCCGCTGTGCGATCTTCGTCTCCTTGAACGTTGTTCGTGGTTGCCATCGAGCGAGTCAGCACCATGCAACTCTTTTATCCGGGAAGCGTTTGCTATGGCTTTCGAATCTGAAATTCGTCAGTCACCGTTTCCCACAGACGGCACCAACTGATGATGCCGTGAAAATCACCAGTGAGCTACACGGTCCTCGCACGCTCGAAAGAATATCTGCACAATGAAAACAGAAGAGACCTAACAGAGAGCACCGGTGTGGTGCCGGCCAAATACCCTCCGAAGGTCAAGTTAGAACTTATTCTCACAGCTCTAGAGTGCTAGAGAGGGTAAATTATGCGTACCTTGGTTTGTGAGGGTATTGGGGCTTTTATAGTAGTAGAGTGTTGACCTCTCCTTGTTGGATTAGGAGTCTTTTCCTTTTAGGAGTCTCTTTGGAGCGTATTTTACGGGATCCTTTCCTTATAGGAGTCTAACACGTGATGCACACGATATTTCCTTATATACCCATTCGTGGGAGGCAAGGCAAGGTTACTCTGGAACCGTCACATATGGGCAATCCCTTCAACCTGGAGCCGTCACCTTGTGCGAGCCCTTCAGCCTGGAGCCGTCACCTTGTGCGAGCCCTTCAGCCTGGAGCCGTCAGCTTTCCTCTGTCAACGATATGACACCGTCAACCATAACTCCTTTTTTTCCAGCCATAAGTTAATGTAACAAGGCAAAACTGACGAGCTTAATTCGACCGTCGCTTCACGCCAAACCGTCAGGGAGTGTTGTAATTTTATCCATATCAGAGAGAAACCTTTCAAACTCCTTATATATTTTATGATTGGGTGTGAATTTTAAAAACTTAATAGTAGGATTGTATGTTTTTATTATATCTTTTATGTTTGCGAAATTTCAAGAACATCAAATATCAATTACTATGTTATCAATCGAATGTTTGAATTTCAAGTTTTTGTGGTTTAAAATTTTGCATAAAAAACAAGTTTATTGATTGAATAGTAAATAACATTTAATTTGAACAAAATTTGACATGTGGGTTATGAATATAATAAATATGCAATCTAATAGTTAGATTTTCAAATTTTACATCAAATCTAAAAATATATGAAAAGTTCGAATAATTTCTTTCTAAATTAATTTGAAAAAAAAAAAATTATGATCGATCATTGATTGATCAATCACCAACTGTTGATATTTACCTATTTATCATAACAACCGTACAAATTTTCTTTTTTTGATGTGAAAAACTGTACATATTTACTTAAGTTGGGAAGGGATTACTTTTCCTGATTTCCAACTCGTTTGCCCAGTTGGAATTTGGAAAGTCCAAAATTGGCTGTACTCTTTTAGTCTTTTATTAGATTGATTCCTCACTCACTGTAAGGGATAGGTACAAAAGCCACAAACAATCAAGCTGCCAACTTCGTTTCTCTGCCTATGTTGTTCCCTACTCTCTTTACCTCCGAGTATCATGGTGAAAACAAAAAATCAAAAAAGAAAAGTTACCTATCATTTTTTAGACTTATATATACAAATTTAATGGGCTAATATGGCCTGGCCTGGAGAAAGATTCGGCCTATTAGATGACGCTTAAGAGCCTATGGGCTTCAGCTATATATAGCTTATTGCACTTTTGAAGTCATGCCTGAGTTAGCTCTTTTTTCTTTTTCAAATACTTTTCTCAAACTACACTTAAATATTAATTTCAAGTTTCAATAAATTGTTGAAATAATTATTTTAGTGATTCCCTAGGTGGTTTTTGTTTCTTATTTTTTTTAAGATATGATAAATTCCAACTAAGGTCTCTTATATAAAGTCTTTTATTCAATGAAAAATAACTTAACCAATTAAGTTAACTTGTGATTTAATTTAATACATAATATAAAAGTATTACATAAAAGTGCCCGATGTCTCTTATTCAAACCCCACATTTTCCTTCCCCACTATCCTACCAATTTTCAAAAGAAAAAAAAAATTAAATATTTTTTTAGAAGAAATTAAATAGAGTTTCTAATCAATTTAAGTTATTTAATATATGAAATTTACACACTTTATGAAAAACTCTCTTGGTAAGAAAGAGGATATTCACTCACAATTCGCACTTCTGAACCCAAATAAGAAAAGTAAAACGAACATGGACTTCATGATACTTGTAAACTACATTCAATAGAAATAATTGCACAAAAAAAAATCACTGTCTCTGAAATCAATTCAGTGTTTTTTGTCATTATTATGGAGGTTTCAAAATGGGATCCTAAATTTATTACCACCTTGAAAATAGAAATTGGGTGTACCAAAGTTAAAGTTAAACTGTGGGTCGTAGACTCTCGTAATCAGGTCAGGAAGAAGTTAGAACAAGCAGTTGGAAACTTTGGTGGAGCCGGCTGCTACAGCGTCGTACATCATTAACAAGTTTTTCCAAGGCGTGGACCACAATTCCACAACCATAGGCTCTGTTAAATTGGACTCAGCTAAAAAATTAAAAATGTCATTTTGCTTAGAGCCACTCAAAACTTCATCATTATTTCTTACCTCTCATTTCAATATGAACTATGAAGTTAGAGGTCGGGTACAAACATATTGATTTTTATTTATTTTTTTCAAATTGTTACGACTAAAAAGTTGTTAGAGGTTTATAACAATTTTAAAAACTTTGACTAAATATGTGGTCGTACATCATAGTTTAAGTGTACGTTTGACTTCAAATTAAAAAGTCAACTTATTTTATTATTCAGTTTTTTTTACTATTATTCATGGGCTCCACTACACTTTTTAGTACTATTCATAGGTTCTACTGTACTATTTCAGCTAATTTTTACCTTTATCTACAGTACTTTCAGTAAAAAGTTTTTAATTTCAGCAAAATAAGCGGATTCCAAACAGATCTTAAGCCTTGAGGGTACAAATATATCCTCATACATCATAATTTCTTACCTTTCAAAAAGGTGTTTTCAAAATTGTTATGACTAAAAAGTTGTTAGTAGTTGTTGGGAAGTATGGTTATTTAATTAAAAGAGTTTAACAATCAAATTAGCATTTTTTTTTTTTTTTTTTGAGTTGGTATGAAAGAAATAGCGAATTTTATATATAAAGGGGTAAATTCCACAAATCTACCCTGAGGTTTGTGATAATACCAATTAGGTCCAAAACATTTTAAAACCTATCAATTTGGTCCTCAAAAGACTATTTTGTCCCTAACTTTCTTTCTCTTTCTCTAATCTGTCTCTCTCTCTCTCTCCTTCTCTCTCTCTCTCTCTCTCTCTCTCTCTCTCTCTCTGGCAAAACCCACTACTCAATAAACCCATATCACCCACAGCCGCTAGAAAAGCCATCGACCAGCACACTCATATCACCCACACCCGCTACCGCCTAGAAAACCTATTGCCCAGCAAACTCATATAACCCACACCCACAGCCGGCTAGGAAAACCACCTCCTAGCAAAACCATACCACCCACAAAGTCCCACACCCACAACCATCAAAATTGAACCACTGCCATTGCCACTGCCACGATGCCACCCAAAAACCAACAAAGTTTATATAATCCATTTACCTACCCAAAATCATAATCCACTTCCACCCCAAACAAAACCCACCGATCTACTACTCAATTGCTACTTCTTCACCCAAAATCACGAGACAAAGAGAGTTGAAGAGTTAGGGTGTGAGAGGGAGAAAGCTGAGAGAAAGAAGAGAGAAGGTTTTCTTGCTAAAGGAGTTGTTTGAGGCTCAGGCCGAGACTCTAGCCCCGGTCCAGCTCCCAAAGAGGAGGCAAATTCTCCCTAGGCGAGCAAGAAGAAGATAAAGAAGATGAGTTTTTGAAATGGGTATTTTTTTTATTTAGGTTTAGAGAGAGATCTGAGAGAGAACTCAGAGAAGAGAGAGATGAGAGAAACAGAGATAGAAGAGAGAATAAAAGTTAGGGACAAAATTGTCTTTTGAGGACCAAATTGGTGAGTTTTAGAATTTTTTGGACTTAATTGGTATTATCACAAACCTCAGGATAGGTTTGTGAAATTTACCCTATATATATAAAAAAAAAAAACCCCTTATTAAATGAGAAAATCAGATAGGACATGGAATAAAATTAGATTCCAATTTAATTTTTTTAATTTTTTTATGTTAAATGCGTTATTAAGTAAGAAAACCATAGAATCAAAATTAATAAACTTTAAAAAAAATATCATCATTGATTTATTATTATTATTATTATTATTATTATTATAGTGGTTAGATAACTTAAAATTAAGAATTTCATAGATAACAATTTAAATGATTTTTTTTTTTCATTTGCTTTATATTTTATTTTATTACTAGCTATTTTATATTTTCAAATATAGAAACATTATATATATTATATATAAACTTGGTAAAATTTTAATACATATTTAATTATACTTATTTATAAATGTATCTCATGCATATGCAAGGGTTACAAACTAGTTCATTATATTATTAGGGAATGTTTTGCATACATTATCTGTATGTATAAACATAAAATTTGACTAATCATATTAAATTTTGTCTTGTGGTATCTATTATTTTATTATTTGTCACGCAATTTATTTTTAACAATCAATTTCTCATTAAAAAAATTGTAAAAATTTACTTGTTTTACATTATTTTTTTTAGTTAATTAGGATAAATAGTCAATATTAACATCATATCATTTTTCAAAAGACTCAGCATCTTTGGTCTCACTTTATGGGTAGCGCTCTATACTTCTCAAATCAGAATCCGTCACATATCCAATAGTAACTAAATATATGTTTATATTTTATTTTTATTATTTCACTAACCTAAAATAAAAAGGAAAAAAACAAAACAAAAAACAAAACCAACACATCATCCCATCCCGACCACCACCGACCTCCGCCAATGCTATTGGCTAGCGGTCATTGACACCATCAACACCGGTCAATGACCATGCCACTGCTGCCAAATCCATGTGGATCCGAGTGTCATCCAATATACAAAACCTGGTCAAAATGCGTGCTAAACTTTTTTCTTTCATTTTTTTTTTTTTTGTTGCTAAATAACTTTTTTCTTTCATTAAATCATATCAATAACTACTCCACGATATAACAGATCAAGTTTAGAGAAAGTAAGGTCAGCTTCCATACACATAGGCAGACGTACTAATACTTTCAAATTTAGACCATGAAAGATGTACCAAAATCTGCAACCTATAAGCCATGGTGTAATTAATACCATATCCTCACACCATACACGTGGTGAATATCGTCCTTTTATGTAAAGAGTTCTTAATTCTAGATCTGCACCCTTATAATAATGTTCACCAAAAAATTTATCATTTTCACTCTAACCTAATTATGTTTCCTCGTGGTTTTCAACTTGGCAACTCTCTTATAAAGTAATTACAATTCGTAGCTGTGGGTGCACATTGTCCTTGTTTCAATCTTTGGGAAATAACCAGCAGGACAATCCACATTATTGCAATTTTATATAATTGCTGTGGTTACCGGTCTAGTGAAATATGAGAATAAACATGAATTAAATTTGTTAGATTTTATGACAATATGGAGAAATAGAGTATAGAGAGAAGAGAGAGAACACAAAGTTTACGCGATTCGGCTTAATGACTTATATTTACAGAGAAAAAGTCATAATGACTACATCTTCACTATAATCTTAATTTACAATGACAATGAACCCAATATAGGGTATTTATAATAGGCTGAATCATAAACTAATTAACCATACAATAGATCATGGTTAATTAACTTGTAGTGCAAGTAGTCATCTTGGCTTGCACATCAAGGATTGAGCTTTGAACTAGACTACGCTTGGGCTTTATACCTCTAACACAATTGTCATATGTCAATTTGGTCCAACTTGGACTGAATGCAATCTAATCTTTTCTTAACCTCAATTGTGTTTTCATTTCTAGAATTATGTGTAGGTTTTGCTTAGCCAAGCTCAAAGTTGTTTGCATGCATGTTAGAGCTTGTTCACCTTAGCTTTCTTCAAGGCTTAAGTTATAGAGTTAAGCAGTTTTGTCTTGCAAATAGAACCCAAATTTTTATTTATTTATTTTTTTTTTGAGAAGATAAATTTTATTATTTAAGTTTTACAAATGAATAGGTAATCACATAAGAAATAATTTAAAAGTTTATTTATAATCTTATTGAAATAGTATCAATTACATTCATTATCACGCTAAATTCTTTTATAGTAAATGATGAACCAATAAATTCCTATCGTCCAAAGAAGCCTTTGGACAACTAAAGCAAGTTGGACGACCAAAGCAAGTGTCGTTAGATGACCAAAGCACCATAAACATGCAGTTAATGCATGAGCCATTACCAACGGACGCACGCATATACATGACCATTGGCAAGATAATCAATCACCTCATAAAGTCATCAAATTCGTTACAAGAGCCATTAAGACTACCATTAAAGGCCTCCAACGGTTAGAGAAGTCAGAGATCTATAAAAACCACCTTAGAACCAAGAGAAGGTACACATATTCACATCCATACATAGTGAAATACACTCTCAGTTATTATTATTGTTGGGAAACTTAGACCCTGGTTGATAGAATTAATAAGTTTTAAACAAGTTGTTAATTAGATTTATTATGAATAAACGTTGTTAAAACAAACAAACATCAATATCATGTCAATATCATGCATAGTGGAATAGTAAATAAGACAAGATATGATGACCCAGGAAAACCAATGAAACAAACTAGTTTCACAGTAAAAAACCTGGGGGGAAACCTTCCAGAAAAGCAATTCACTATAGTAAAGAGAAGTTTCAGATCTAGTACAAAACCTTTGTCCCTAGACTCTACAATCCCCATAGATGAACTTACAGCAGAAGCCTTTTATTGCTTTAGAACCTCTAAACTCTTCAATATATGAACGCTGCCCTTTTGCATGAATCCCAGTATGTAACTAACCAATGATGCACGGATCCCAGTACATGACTAGCTCCAGCAACTTGAAGAAGATGTTGGTTGCAAATTTCTTCACTTCATCAACAATGAAGATCAAGAAGTACTTGGTTACAAAACCCTAAGGCACAAAAGGCACAGTAACTTCTTTCAGAGAGAATAAGGCACTAGGTCACTTTCTGCATATGTTTTCTATGTATAACGGCCTTTAAAATAAGCCTTATATATGTCTAGGGTTGTGAGAAAAGAAACCCTACACATACATGTCAGCATGAGCTGAAAATTAGATTTGGAAATTCTGATTTCGTAGATCTCAACAGATTCAGCTTTTGTCGAGCTTCTGTCGAGCTTCGTTCTTAAGTCTTGATAGATACTATTTTTGTCGATGTATCTGTCGAGTTTTAATAAACAACTTTTCTTCACTTGTTTCTTGGTCCAATCTTCATGGTTTTAATACTTGGCTTGAACAACATGTTTCTTGAAGTACTAAACTCATCCTAGATCTACCCAATTACATGTAAAGTGCATTTTGTCAAAGAATTAGCCAATTACATAAAATATGTCCTTAACATTTTTATTTCTTTCAGTAGACATTTGAATTTAGTTTGAGGTAAAGGGTTGTACTTAAGAACATCTTTTTACATTTATGCTTTTAATTGGGACTAGTACTTAATTTACAAGATATATGGTAAATTGTATGTTTCCATACAATATTGCTTCTTTGATGCTTGAAATCTTTTTCTTGAAAAACGCCTTGAATGATCCTTTAGGCCGTAGGAACCCTAGGGATGCCTTGGAGTGGAAAAACCGTGCTTAAAACAGGGGAGAATGAGTTTTTTCCAACCTCCGTGCGTACGTGGGGAAGAGCCTGTGTACACAGCTTTGACTTCACGTACGCAGGGTTGACCTTGCGTACGTGGGCTGCGAATTAGAGGAAACCCTAACCGCCCTAATTAAGTATATAAGTAGCAGTTTGGGTCCCAAAACTTTCACCAACGTATCTTCAACTTAGAGATCACTTTTCTGAGGTCCCTCAATGGCAGAAAACTCTCCACTCGATGTCTTGGCTTAGATTAGGAGGCTTGGTCCTAATTTCAAGGACTCCATCGCCCCTTATGGTCTTTCTTATGTCTTTCCATACCATCAAATAAGGGTGGATGAGCCTCTTCTTCATGCTGTTGCCAACTATTGGGTCCCTACTTGACATGTTTTTTGCTTTAATGAAGTAGAACTATACCCACTATCAAAGATTTTGGTGCCATCATGGTTGAACCGGAGATTGACGATCTCATCTTCCCCATCATGGGTGGGGATCTCCCCTCTTTGTTGTAAGTTGTGTTGGGCGTCCCTCTTGCTATGGCAAATAGGTGGTGTGTCTTTGGCAAACTCAACCTTAGCTTGGTTTTTGCACACCTTTCCGACTTGGCCATTCCCGTAGATGAGAGGCCACGTTCATACTTTTTTCGTGCCTTTTGCTTATGTGCCCTTGCAAGGTACTTCTTAGTCCAAAGGTCATATTGTGTAGACCTCCGAATGTGCATGGTGGTTTATGAGCTAAAGAGAGGTAACCTGGTGGGCTTGATCATGGCGGAAACCCTCAATGGTTTGGATGCCTTTCATAGGAAGGAAGCAAGCTTCTTGGCGGGAAGTCCTCTTCTTCTTTAGGTATTGTTAGGACATATGTGAGAATTGTTAGAGACATATGTTATGTAAATTGGCTAATCCTTTGACAAAACGCACTTTACTTGTACTTGGGTAGATCTAGGATGGGTTTAGTACTTCAAGAAATAAGTGTTCAAGTTTAGTATTGAAGCCATGCAAGTATAACCAAGAAACAAGTGAAGAAGTGCTGTTTATTAAAGCTCGACAGATGTCTCGACAGAATCATATCTATCGAGGATTAATGTTGAAGTTCGACAGAAACTCGACAGAAGCTGTATCTATCGAGAATTACGAAATCAGAATTTCCAGATCTGATTACACGCATATCCATGAGTATTTGTGTAAGGTTTCTTTTCTCACAACCCTAGACATATATAAGGATTACTTTAAAGGCCGTCATGGGGATGCAACTTGATGTAAAGTGATTATACATGCATATTATGACCAGAGCCAATTTGCCCTAGTTCATAATATTCTTTGTAGAAGCTACTGCGTCTTTGCGCAAAGGGTTTTGTAACCACGGAGCTTCTTGATCTTCATTGTTGGATGAACTGAAGAACTTTGCAGCCAACATCTTCCTCAAATTGGTGTGTTAGTCACGTACTAGGATCCGTGCATCATTGGTTAGTCACGTACTGGAAACCGTGCATTGAAAGGAGAGATTACCGCTACATCACAAGTCCAATTGGGTATTGGGGTAAGGGTTCAACTGTAGGTTGGTATTAGGTACAGGGATTCCTTTTACTTGTAATTGCTTGTTTTGATAATAGTGGATTCTCGGGAGTGGTGACCTTAAATTCACCCGGTGGGGTTTTGCCTCGGTAGTTTTTCCCATTCGTAAACAAATCACCTGTGTCAAATTTATTTTCCGCTGTATTTAACTTAGTTGATGATTTTTTTGTGCTACCATGCTTATTGTATGTAATTGAATCTAATTAATTCATTTGAATAATTAATTGATTAATTTACCAAAGTGGTCAATACATTCTTGGCGTATTAGGTATAATCCCTAACTTTTTCCTAGGTTTTCAACCTAGCGGGATTCCTCAAATTTTACATGGATTGCCTTTTGGTTTTCAACCCATCGAGGCACCTTATATCATCTTTCATTATTATTTATATTTTTTTTTCACTCATGCTCTTTTTTTTTTTGGTTGCTTTTCTCTCTCTTCTTCTTTTTTGTTTTCCCTCTTCTTCTTTTTTACTCCCTCATCTTTTTTTTTTTTTCAAATATGGCTACAAGAGAGGTTTCAGTTGCTTCAACCTCTTACAGTACCCCCCAGCACATACCTCCCTAGGCATTTTAGGGACCATCGGCTCCATCAAAATGACATGAGCTTTGAGGCGTACATGGAGCTTATAGGTCACATCAAGGAGACCGACATTCAATGGGTCGTAAAGTAGTGGCACATCTCAAGCATGGTTCACCGTTGCTGCAAGGACTACTATGTGCCTTTAGTTGGACTTTGTTGCTGCTTATTCTACTCCACTTGTCGTATCTTAAGGCAATTTGGAAAGCGTCAAGGAACTCCTAGTGGTTAAGGTGCCTTCCACACCGAGGCATATACTAACAGGATCTTGGGTAGGCTTCGTGAGGCTTGGCCACGCCGTAGGGTGACTAGAGGCATTGCTCCTCCTCAATACATCTATTCCACTGCGAGGTACAAGCAATGGTTAGAGGATGACATGAAATGGATTCTAAGGGATGAGAAAGCTTACATGAAGACTAGCAAGAAAGCAAGGAGGGCTGAGTGACCACCTTGATATGCCCCATATTTTACTTTTCTACACTTTATGATTCTCATGTTTTTGTTTTTGAATTTAATAAATGATTGGAGTGTTCCAAATCCCCTATGAAAACAATCTTGTTACCTTTTAATTTGAGCAATAAGAGAGTCACTTTTTATTATCCTTGCTTATTGTCATCTCATTCCTTTGTTTTTTTTTTTTTTCCCTTTGCCATGTAATTTTTCCCAATGACGTCCCATTGGGAATTTTCGTCATGCCCATGGTCTTTTCCCTGAACTTTTGCCTAAACTGCCATTTTGGGTTTTCAATCTAGCGAGGTTCTTTTGCCTTAATTTTTTCCTATGCCGCCCTTTCGAGTTTTCAACCTAGCAGGCTTTTTTTTTTTTTTTTTTTTTATTTTTTTATTTTTTTTTATTTTGTATTTCTAAAGTCTATCCATGTTAATTGGGCGAAGCATCTCTTCCCCATCCAAATTTGTGATCCTCATAGCACCTTCAAACATGATCTTCTAAATGATAAAAGGCCCATATCACCTTAGCTTCATCTTTCCTCTTGGATCAAAAGTCTCATCTCTAAGCACCTTTAGGACCAAGTCCCTTTCTTTAAGGTTTCTCAGTTTCACTTTCTTGTTGAATGCTCTAGCAATCCTTTTTTGGTACCCTTGTGCATGATATTGTGCCGTAGCCTTCTTCTCATCTATCAAGGCCAATTGTTCATGTCTCACCTTAGCCCAATCCTCTTCTAGGACTTGGTTTCCACCAATACCCTCGAAGATTGTATCTCCACCTCAATAGGAAGCACTACCTTACTACCATAAACCAAAGAGTAAGTTGTTGCCCCAGTCGATGCACAACTAGAAGTTCTATAACCCCATAAGGCAAACGGAAGCTTCTCGGCCCAATCTTTGTATGTCACTACCATCTTGTTTAGGATGTTCTTCACATTCTTATTAGCTGCTTCTACGGCCCCATTAGCTTGTAGTCGATATGGTGAAGATTTGTGATGTACAATGCTATATTCTTCCATGACTCTCCGAACTTCACCCTCAATATGGGAACCGTTATCAGAGATGATCTCTTGGGGCACCCCAAACCGACATATAATGTTGTTTTCTAAGAACCGAGTCACATGCTTAGCCTTTAATATAGAGTAGGAGGTTGCTTTCACCCATTTGGTGAAATAGTCAATGGCGTGTGTCTGACAATCATGGCAACTCTTCACAGTCTACACAATCGGTCTCCATCGTATTCCAATAGTACCCTATCCTTAGGATTTTCTTGGCTAACATTCTCCCATTCATATGAAGGCCACAAATCTCTTGATGAACTTCTTCCATTACTTTCTCGGCTTCTTCCTTCTTCAAGCAACGAAGGTGTATACCATCATAGGACCTTCAATAGAGTTGTCCTCCACATAGGATGTATTGTATTGCCATTATCCTAATGGAACACCGTTCTCTCTTATCGGCACCATCCGGATATGCCCCTAGTTCGAAGAATTTCATGATGTTGTAGTACCACGGAACTTCCTCTTCCTCTATGGTCATTACTGAAGCTTCGGTCTTCCCTTTGTGCACTTCCTCATAACTTTGCTCAATCTCCAAAGGTCGTGTCCATACTCCCTCGGGTATTTCAACCATGAAGGCTAAGGTAGCTAAGACATCCGTAAATTGATTTTGTGCTCTAGGGATGATAATGTATACAATCTTGTCAAAGGTCTTGGTCAAGTCCTCCAAGTATTGTTGATAAGGCTTCAAGTGTTCCTCATTCACCTTCCACAACTTTTGTGTTTGGGCTATAACCAAAGTTGAATGTCCAAAGACTTCGGCCTCCTTTACCCTCAATTCTCGAAGAGCTTTCATTCCGACAATACAAGCCTCATATTCAGCCATGTTATTAGTTGCTTCAAAGTTCAACTTGATTGCCAAAGGTATGTGAGATCCCTCGAGAGTGATCAAGAGTATTCCTATCCCATTCCCATATTGGTTCCGTCAAAATACATCTTCCATGTCTTTAACTCAACATCCAAACTGTCCTAATCTGGAAAGTCTTCTTTACCATCTTCCTCCTGTATAGGATTCTCAGCACAAAAATTCGACGCGACGCTCCCTTTGATAGTTTTTCTAGCCACATACTTTAAATTGAATTCTGCCAATAAGATCAACCATCTTGACAATCTTCCACTCAAAGCAGACTTCTCAAAGAGATACTTCAATGAGTTCATTCTTGCTACCACCCATATTTGGAAAGGTAAGAGGACATGTCTCAACTTCTGTACGGCCCAATCAAGTGCAAAGCATGACTTTTCTATGGGAGTGTACCTAGTCTCATAATCATGGAACCTCTTACTCAAGTAGTATATCACCTTCTTATTCTTGTCATCGTCTTCTTGTGCAAGCATACTTCCAACCACATCCCCTATGATAGAGAGGTATAGGAGTAAGGGTTTTCCATGTTGTGGAGGCACTAGGATAGGTGGGTGGAGGAGATATTCCTTGATAAGATCAAAGGCCTTTTGACACTCATCATTCCATGTATGTGGTTCATTCTTCTTTAGGAGTTTGAAAATGGGCTTACAAGTGGAGATGAGCTTGGTAATGAATCGACTAATGTATTGTAATCGACCCAAGAAACCCCTTATCTCTTTCTCACTTTTGGGTGGAGGCATCTCCAATATGACTTTGATCTTGGATAGGTCAACTTTTATCCCTCTATCACTCACTAGGAAGCCTAGCAATTTTCCAGCGGTTACTACGAAGGTACACTTTTGTGGGTTCAATCTTAGCCTATACTCTTTAATCCTCTCAAAGAACTTCCTCAAGTTTATGATGGAAATATGCATGTACGCAGCAGAAAATTAACGGATCTACTTCATTCACAATTGACAACATGCACTATGTAAATTTCAAAATAAAAGAACAAGAGAGTGTACCTTGGTGTGGTAAATTTCAAAACAAAGATTGTAAGCACTTGGGAATACTTTTAATTTTCACTCCAATTCCACTAATGCCCAAGATGTGTGATCTCTCAATCAGTTATATGAAATGTTCAAGAGAGAATTCAAGAGTGTCCAGCACTCACATTCACCATTTCATGTAAGTTGTTCTCTATAAAATTCTGTATGTTTCTCTCCTTATAACTGATTATCTAATTGGGCTAGTCTTTTAGGCCTTTCCAATTGGGCTCTAGTATGTGGCTTGGAGTGGGACCAAAAGGGACCAATAAGACACTAGCTCCAATGGGCCTTAGGCTTTTCTGTCAACTCTTGACAAGTCCAAAGTTACCTTTAACTATATTTAATACCACTATATAAATATAGTTGCACTCTAGGCCTTATCTATAAATTATATCCCAAGACTTTATTGTACATGCAACCCCTTTATAAAATATTCATAGTAATATAAAGTCATGAATGTAGACTGCCACTTTGTAAATTATTACATCTTAATCCTTGAGTACCCGATTTAATCCTTTTATGTTATTCATTATATATTTATGAAATCCAATTCCATAAATATATACTTTAGTAATTTCTTACCAAAGTGGTTAGGCCCAACTCTCTGAATAACAAACCCATTAAACTTATCACAAGGAAATATTTTGTATCTCCATTAAGAGACTATGAATTCCATCTTGAGAATATATGTTCCATCAACACTAAATGTGGCTGCCTAACATACTGAGGTTTTGACCGTTACTTTAGATCTCACTCCTGATATATCAAAGCAACCTATATCTCATGATCAAGTCCATTATTCTCTTAGAATTAAGAGTTCAAGCAAATATAAGTCGTGAGATTTATATTTCATTTGACAGTCGTTAGGAGAATAATAAATCTCACAGCGGTTCAAGACAAATCATCGTAATTGATATGTTATAGTTTTCACAGATGAAACGCCCAATTTCATCACCAACTATGAACTACAATTCTAAGTTTACAAAGAACTTGTGACTTATATCTTCTGTGACTAAATCACATAAATCACATACTATGCATCTCATGGACTATATGATAATGTCCGAATATTCATGTTACCATTATTTCAGATAATAATAAAACAACTTTATTAAACACAATATTAAGTCATACATAATGTCATACGTAATGTCATACTTAATATTATACATAGCATCATACAATAGGATTTAAGGGCACTAATCCTAACAATCTCCCACTTGCCCTAAAGACTATTGTGTACTAATCTAACTCTCATTCCCTCTAAATGTGACTCGAAAGTTCTTTGAGGCAAGGCTTTGGTAAAGGGATCTGCTAGATTATTTGCACTTTCAATCTTTGCTACCACCACATCTCCACGAGCAACAATATCTCGAATGATATGGTACTTCCTCTCAATGTGCTTTCCTTTCTTATGATTCCTTGGATCTTTAGATTGTGTAACTGCTTCACTGTTGTCACAAAACAATGTGATTGGAACTTGCTCCATTCTCATTACACCAAGGTTAGAAAGGACTTTCTTGAGCTATACAGCTTCTTTTGCTGCCTCACAAGCAGCAATATATTCTGCCTCATGGTGGAGTCTGCAATACAAGATTGCTTAATACTCCGCCAACTAATGGCTCCACCTCCTAAGGTGAAAACACATCCTAAAGTAGATTTTCTGAAATCTAGATTCGATTGAAAGTCTGAATCTGTATAGCCAACAGGTATTAAATCCTCACAACGGTAAACAAGCATATAATCTCTCGTTCTCCATAGATACTTGAGAATATGCTTTACAGCTTGCCAATGTTTTGGTCCTGCATTTGATTGATATCAGTTGATCATGCCAACTGAATAGCAAATATATGGTCTAGTACAAAGCATGGCATACATGAGACTTCCTACTGTTGAAGCATAAGGAACTTGTCCTTAGGCCTTTGGTCATCAGATAGAGGAACTCTATGTCTAAAATGAAGTAATCCTTTCTTGGAATTTTGCATGCTAAACTGTTCTAGAACTTTATCTATATATCCAGCTTATGATAAGCCTAACATCTTATTCTTGCGATCTCGCTAAAGCTTGATCCCTAGAATAAAGTTAGCCTCACCCAAGTTCTTCATATCAAATTGGCTTGACAACCAAACCTTTACTGATGACATCACCCCCTACATAATTTCCAATGAGTAGAATATCATCAACATAAAGCACTAGGAATATTACTACTTTATCTTGATGTCTTTTGTACACACATGGTTCATCAAGATTTTGTTCAAAACCAAATGACTTGATTGCTTGATCAAATCTGATGTTCCATGACCTAGATGCTTGTTTAAGTCCATAAAGCATAAATGGACCTTTTCAACTTGCATACCATATGCTCTTGGTTCTTTGCTACGAAACCTTCCGGTTGCATCATATAGATTTCCTCTTCAAGATTGCCATTGAGAAAAGCAGTCTTGACATCCATTTACCAAATCTCATAATCAAAATGAGCAGCAATAGATAAGAGATTTCTGATAGATTTAAGCATTGCTACTGGTGAAAAGGTTTCCTCATAATCAATACCTTCTTTTTGTGTATACCCTTTCGCCACTAGCCTTACTTTAAAGGTTTCAACCTTTCCATCTATCCCTCTCTTCCTCTTGTAAACCCATTTGCAACCAACAGGTTTAATGCCGTTAGGCGCCTCTACAAGATCCCAAACTTGATTGGAATACATGGAATCTAATTCAGATTTCATAGCTTGGACCCAATGATGTGCATCTATATCATTCATTGCTTCATCTTAAGTGTAAGGATCCGATTCAGCCTCTTCTAAGATAGCTTCATAAGCTTCTCCCAAACCTATGAATCTTATAGGAGGCCGAACAATTTTCCCACTACGACGAGGCACCTGTGTACTAGACATCTCTTGAGTAATATCTTGTGATGTATCTAATACAGCCACATCATCCCTAGTTTCATTCATTGGTTGTTCATTTACAGATTCATTCATTTCAGCCAAAACAACTTTACTTCTAGGATTAAAATTATTCACATAATCATCTTCCAAAAATTTGACATGGGTGCTAACAAACACTTTTATAGAATAAATAACCCTTTGTTTCCTATGAATACCCTAAAAACATGCATACTTCCATTTTAGCTTCCAACTTATCAGACTTCCCTTTCAGCACATGTGCTGGACATCCCCAAATGTGGAGATATTTCATACTAGGCTTGCGCCCACTCCACAATTCCATGGGTGTGTTAGGAACAGATTTTGATGGAACTAAATTTAAAATATGCATTGCAGTTTTTAATGCATATCCCCAAAAAGAAACAGGCAAAGTTGAATAACTCATTATGGACCTAACCATTTCCAAGAGAGTCCTATTCCTTCTTTCTGCTACACCATTTTGTTGGGGAGTTCCAAGTGCAGTCAATTGGGATACTATCCCATTTTGAAATAAGTAATCCTTGAAATCCCCAAGAAGGTATTCATCACCTCGATCAGATTGAATGGCCTTTATGTGTTTACCTAATTGCTTCTCAACTTCAGCCCTAAACTCTTTGAACTTTTCAAAGGCTTCGGACTTCCGTCTCATTAGGTATACATAACCATATCTTGAGTAATCATCGGTAAATGTGATGAAGTACTCATAACCTCCTTTTGCTTGGTTGACATAGGACCACACACATCAGTATGCACTAGCTCTAACAAATCTTGGGCTCTTCTACCTTTTGCATTAAAAGGTCATTTGGTCATTTTACCTTCCAAACAAGATTCACAAACTGGAAATTCATCAAAGTCCATGGGCTTTAAGAGTCCATCTTTGATCAGTCTTTGGATTTTGTTTGAATTAATATGACCTAAACGCAAGTGCCAAAGATATGCATCACTAGTAGAAGGAAACTTTCTTTTTAATGATATTACATGAGAGTTATTATCTAATTCAGAATTATATAATTCATGCTTATCAGGAGTTAAAATATAAAGACCATCCACAATATTACCAGAACAGATAAACACTTTACCCTTCTTTATTACAACATTGTCTTTAAGGATAACACAATATCCATGTTTACCTAAGTAAGTAGCAGAAATTAAATTCCTACGAACATTAGGTACATACAAACAGTCTTCCAATATTAAAACTCTAGATTCAAAACATAAATTATAAAAACCAACGGCTACAACCGGAATCCTGCTCCTATCAACCAAAGTAAGAAACAACTCCCCTTCTTTAAGTTTTCTGGTCTTCTGGAACCCCTGCATAGAATTGCAGATATGATTAGTACAACATGAATCCACACACCAGGAATCTGTGGGATTCTGCACCAAACATATTTCTAGAAGGAATGTATTTTTCATACCCTTATTCTTAGCAGCCTTGAATATTGGACAATTTCTCTTCCAATGTCCTTTCTCACCACAATGGAAACATTTTCCTTTGAGCTTCTTTCCTTTGTCAGCAACCCCTAAGGCAATTTGTTTACCCTCTTACTTGGTGAAGTCCTTCTTCTTCTTCTTCTTCTTACCCTTGCCTTTTGACTTAGGTTGAGAAGTAGAAGCTTCACCAATATTGACTTCAACATTAGAAGTACCAAGGATGCCTTCTGCCGCTACCAACTCATTCATTAATTCAGACAATATATAAATCTTTTTGTTCATATTATAGTTAAGTTTGAATTCCTTGAATGATTCTGGTAGTGACTGGAGTATCATATCCACTTGGGATTCTCCATCAATATTGGCACCTAAAACTTCCAATGTATTCAGATTAGAGATCATTGTAAGACAATGCTCCCTTACTGAACTACCTTCAGCCATTTTGGTATTATAAATTTGCCTCATGGTCTCTTTCCTTGCAGAACGGCCTTGCTCACCAAATATCTCCTTCAGACTTAGCATAATGTTTGAAGCTAGTTCTACACCCTGCATTTGATGCTGTAGAACATTTGAGATAGATGCTAGGATGTAGCACTTGGCCATCTCATTAGATTTCTACCAACGATCATATCGTTGTTTTTCCTCAGGAGGAGCATCTAATGAAGGAAAGTTAGGACATGGTTTAGTAAGCACATATTTGTGCTTTTCAGCAGTGAGAATTATGTCCAAATTTCTTTTCCAGTCAACATAGTTGGATCCAGTCAGTTTGTTTTGATTAAGAATGGTTACAAGTAGGCTAAATGATGCCATGTTCAAATCTGAAAATAATAAACATGAATATAATAAGTAAACTGGACATTATCAATTTAGCATATAAACATATAGTATGGAACCTTAATGAAACCATAAAATAATATATGCAACGACAACCCAATCCATGTCTATAATTCCTTGGTAGCAAGTTTATTATAAACACATTAATTGATTGAGAACTATTCTCATTATTAGTGCTATCATGATAACTCTTATCAAACACTAATAATATGCCGTATTACCTTTGGCCTCTAAGTAATAATGACATAGCTCCTTTAGGAGGTTAACATTATACTTAGTCTAGTGTACACCATTATCTAGAATCATGTGTAGCCACATTTCATCTCCTTTATAGTGTTTAAACTTGTAGTACCATGGAACAAAGCACCCTCCTTAGGGATTGCGAGGCATATACGCCAAGACAAGGTGCGTGTCCACACTACTTTAAACGGGTAAGTTCAATCTTGTAGCACTATGAAGTAAAGACCCTCCTTTGGGATTGCAAGGCATATACGCCAAGACGAGGTGCTTACCCACACTACTATGAACCGATAATGGAGGCTGTGAGATCCAACCCTTGTATCTCTCTCCCACTATATGTTTTAAAGGAAAGGTTTTTAATTTTAAAACATGCATAATCTAATTACACATAGTCTTACTCCTCTTACATGTGAAAACACTTAGAAAAAATTCTGATTTTCTTTCTTTCGATTAATCGAATGTGCCCCTCGATCGATCGAAAAAAAAAATTAAGAAATTTAAACTTGACCATCCGACTTCTTCGATTGATCGAAATTGCCTCTCAATCGATCGAAAAACAAATTCGATCGATCGACTAGCAATCGAAAATCAATCTATTTAAGAAAGTCTGATCACTGTTTCACTTGATCGATTGAAAGTGATTTTCGATCGATCGAAACTCGTGAAACTCGAATTTCCAGAATTTTTCTAAGGTAGTTTTCTACAGCTTTTCTTGAACAAACAACTAACATACGAACATGATAGTCAGAGAATGATATCAAAATTGAAATTCATTGATGCTATAGCCTTAAAGATCAATTTGACATACTTAAATTCAAATTTAAACAACATCATAACATCAATATCAATTTTTATCAATTCATAGTTTCAATAACCATGCAGAAAATTAAATACATAATCTTCAAACAATATGAAACTATAATCTCTAATTCCAAAACTCATAAAATATACAATTCGAAATTGAAGACCGCTCTGATACCATTTGATGGAAATATGCATGTATGCAGCGGAAAATTAACGGATTTACTTCATTCGCAATTGACAACATGCACTATGTAAATTTCAGAATACAAGAACAAGAGAATGTACCTTGGTGTGGTGAATTTCAAAACAAATATTGTAAGCACTTGGGAATACTTTTAATCTTTACTCCAATTCCACTAACGCTCAAGATGTGTGATCTCTCAATCAGTTATATGAAATGTTCAAGAGAGAATTCAAGAGTGTCCAACACTCACATTCACCATTTCATGTAAGTTGTTCTCTATAAAATTTCATATGTTTCTCTCCTTATAACTGATTATCTAATTGGGCTAGCCTTTTGGGTCTTTCCAATTGGGCTCTAGTATGTGGCTTGGAGTGGGACCAAAAGGGACCAATAAGACATTAGCTCCAATGGGCCTTGGGCTTTTTTGTCAACTCTTGACAAGTCCAAAGTTACCATTAACTATATTTAATACCACTATATAAATATAGTTGCACTCTAGGCCTTATCTATAAATTATATCCCAAGACTTTATTGTACATGCAACCCCTTCATAAAATATTCGTAGTAATACAAAGTCATGAATGTAGACTGCCACTTTGTAAATTACTACATCTTAATCCTTGAGTACCCGGTTTAATCCTTTTATATTATTCATTATATATTTATGAAATCCAATTCCATAAATATATACTTTAGTAATTTCTTACCAAAGTGGTTAGGCCTAACTCTCTGAATAACAAACCCATTAAACTTATCTCAAGTGAATATTTTGTATCTCCGTTAAGAGACTATGAATTCCATTTTGAGAATATATGTTCTATCAACAGTAAATGTGGTTACCCAACATACTGAGGTTTTGATTGTTACTTTAGATCTCACTCCTGATATATCAAAGCAGCCTACATCTCATGATCAGGTCCATTATTCGTTCAGGATTAAGAGTTCATGCAAATATAAGTCTTGAGATTTATTATTTATTTGATAGTCGTTAGGAGAATAATAAATCTCACAGTGGTCCAGTTCAATATGTCTTAACTCTTAAAATATATCAATATATCAACTAGAAGTCTCCACTTCCATGATCAAGACAAATCATCGTAATTGATATGTTATAGTCTTCGCAGATGAAACGCCCAATTTCATCGCCGACTACGAACTACAATTCTGAGTTTACAAAGAACTTGTAACTTATATCTTTTGTGATTAAATTACATAAATCACATACTATGCATCTCATGGACTATATGATAATGTCCGAATATTCATGTTACCATTATTTTAGATAATAATAAAATAACTTTATTAAACACAATATTAAGTCATACATAATGTCATACTTAATATTATACATAGCATCATACAATAGGATTTAAGGGCACTAATCCTAACAGTTTACAGTGTGGCTTTCTCTATCCTTGGATTTCACTATCATATCATTGACATACACCTCTACCTCATTCTCATTATGCATCATATCATGTAACAAGGCTGTAGCCATCCTTTGGTAGGTTGCCCTGGCATTCTTGAGGCCAAACTGCATCACCGTGTAACAATAGATTCCCCATTCGGTAGTGAAAGTGGTTTTGGTCATATCTTTAGGAGCCATCTTGATTTGGTCGTACCCCGAGAAACCATCCATGAAAGACATCAAGGCACTTCCCGCCATGTTATCCACCAAAACATCAATGTAAGGGAGAGGAAAGTCATCCTTAGGGCATGCCTTGTTCAAGTTCCTAAAATCCACACACATCCTCACCTTGCCATCCTTCTTAGGTACGGCGCAACATTGGCTATCCATTCAGCTTGGTGTACGGGTTTGATGAACCCTACCTTTAATTGCTTAGTGACTTCCTTCTTGATTTTTTAGAGTCATTCGGTCCTCATTCTTCTCAACTTTTATTTGATGGGTACCATGTAATCATGAGTATCAATGTGATGTTGAGCTATCTCGGGGTCAATTCCGAGCATATCTTCATAGAACCATGCAAACACCTTTTGAAATTTTGTAAGGAGCTCTTGAAGACCTTTTCTTTCTTTTTCATTTAGAGTTAAGCTAATTTTAATTAAGCGTGGATTCTCATTATTGCTCAAATTAACAGTTTCAAAAGTTGGTTCCATAGGTTTAATTTTCTTTTCCAATTGTTTATTAATTTCATTTTCAAATTCATTTGAATCATTTAATTGCAGAATTTCAATATTTTGGGACACATCAAAGTAAGCCAAATCAGAATTAATCTTATTGAAAATATTGAAAAGTACATTAGAACTTGCATTACAAAACGTTTTCCCCATGTTTTCAGAAAACCCAACCCAAGTCCAATTATTAATGGGCCCCATAGCAAGCATGATGAATTTGGAAGGATCACTTGGCTCTTCATTGGTGATGGTGAACTCGCCCCTATTCATCTTCATCATGGTCTTCATTGCTTTAGCATCCATGTAGTTCACCCAATCAACCTCTTCTTTTATCTCTTTGATCACCACGGTAGACTTCTCCTTAAAGGTGAGCTTTTCATTAAAGAACATTTCCCAACCCGAATACACCTTTCTATCCTTACCTACCCAAGGTTCGGGGAAGCCACAATAAGGGAAGTTTTCCCTTTCCTTCACGAAGTTCCTATTGAGAGTGCTAAGGTTTTTCTTAATTCCGTCACAACCTTCAAAGAATCCTAAACCTTCCCTAGTCACCTGAGTCTTGACGTTAGAGAACTCGACTACCCCTTTTCCTTCTTTTCCAAGGCCCATACCAAGCATGAATCCCATGTTCTTCATCATTGCAATCACCTTATGGCTATAATATAGGAACAAGTCGGTAGTATACCTTTCATCCTTCAAGCCATAGTCAGCCATGCTTATGAACTCAAAGCCACTCATTTAAAGCTCACTTCCTCCTTCCTCGAGTCCACAAACTGGTGCTTGAATTTCACCATCTCTAAGCACTATGGAAATCCCTCCTTTCCATGGGATCTTTATCTTTTGGTGTAGTGAGGAGGGGATTGCCCTATTGGGGTGAAGCCAAGCTCTTCCCAAGAGAAGGTTGTAATTTGGGGTGATGTCCATGACATGAAACTCCACAATGGTTTCTATTGGCCCAATCTTGCAAGGAGCCTTGAAAGTACCCATGACCTTCCTTGAAGTGTTGTCATATGCCCTTACGATCAAGAGAGAAGGGATGATAGTCCCCATATCTAGGCCAATAGTGAGGGCAGTCCTAAAAGGACAAACATTCAAGGCAGACCCATTGTCAATAAGTACTACTGGAACCTTGGCACCCATGCATTCAATGATGATTTGCAAGGGTCTAGTGTGAGTAGCTCATTCAGGAGGGAGATCTTCATTGGAAAAGGCAAGGAAAGGGTGTGAGGAACCCTCAACTCCCATGAGAGACAAAACTTCTTATGGTGTAGTTTCTTTAGGTACTTCTTTCCCATTCAAGGCATCCAAAAGAGCTTTACGATGCTTTTGAGAGGCCATGAGTAAGCCCCATACGAACACATGAGCTTGGGACTTCTTCAATTGCATTAATACCCTATCTTCTTCTTCTTTGTCTTCCTTTCCTTTAGGTTTTATAGGCTTGGACCCTTCCCCTAAATCTCTACCAGGATGATCTTTTTCCAAAAAGGATGGTTTGTAGTGTTTCCCACTTTTAGTGATATTTGCTACATTGTCCTCCAAGACCATTTTCTTTAATTCTGTCACTCCTTTAGGAAGTATTCCCCACACTGCTACCGCTTCCATTAAGACTTCATCTTCTTCATCCCATATTCCTTAGACTTCCACGGCATTGATATTGACATTTGTAGTTTCTATCAATTTTGAGCAATCTCATTCAATCTCATCTATTTGCACCCAATTTTGATATGGAAGAGGAGCCCTATGGTAATCGAGCAAAGGGTATGTTAGGTTTGGTGATAATGTTGGGATTTGGGAGGCTTCCATTGTCTATGAGGTCTTGTATTTCGTGTTTGAGGCAGAAGCAATTGTCGGTTTTGTGGCCAGATTTTTTATGGTAGTGGTAGTATTCATTGAGGTTCCAAGTGGGAGGTATGGGATTAGGCATGGGTGTAGGGTCTAAAAGTTTGGTGAATCCTTTGGAGGATAGGTTTTCATATGATTGGGTGAGGGTCATTCCTAAGTCGAAAAATTCTCGGCAAACTTTCTTTGGGTAGGCTAGTGTTTGTTGGGGTATGATGGCGCTCACATTTACGGGATTCGGTGCTTTAGTGGTGGTTGCTCCCCCTCCATATGTTTTCTTGGTTGAAGGCCTACTTTCACCTTTCTCTAATTATCCATTGTTGATAGCATCTTCAATTCTTGTCCCACAATCACATAGTTCTCCAAATGAGCTAATAGGCGATGACAAAAGCCTACTATTATAAGCCGGAAGCAATTTCTTGATGATCATGTTGATTTGGTCATTCTCAATTGGCCTATTGACCATTCTAGATGCCTTGGTCTTCCATTTAGTCATGTATTTGAAAAATGTCTCACCTACACCTTGTTTGGTAGTCTCCAAATCCCTTAGAGTCACATCAATCATGGTGTTGAAGATGAATTGGTCCACAAACAACTCCACTAGTTCATTCCGCACCTTAGTTTTGCTTGGATCAAGGCTATAATACCACCTTGATGCACCTCCCGTGAGTGAGAGGGGAAATGCATGCAAAGTTTACTTCTCATCTAGCCCCTTCATTTCAGCGATGCTTAGGTATCTTCTTACGTGTTGCTTCGGATCTCCAGTCCCCTCCAACCTAGTGAGACTCCCTCCCATTTTCTTAAGGGCCTCTCCATGTTCATCCAAAGCCTTAAAGATCTTTTGTTCCATTGAGTCTTCCACGGAGGTAGTCATTGTTTCTTGGGGGGTCTCTTCCTTTTCTTGGAGTGTGTCCTCAATCTTGATCAAGTGCTTTCCTTTCTCTTGAATCCAAATGGGAGTGGGGACGTGTTTTCTTGACTTTAACGGTGTAATGATGCCTGAAAAGAAGCCTCATTTTCATTAAGTTCAAGTCCCAATTAAAGGTTTTTTTTTTTTTTTTTTATAACTTTTTAGACGTCCTTAGAAAATTTTTAAGTTTATTTTGATGAAGGCCCAATTACAATATCACTCCCTTCCCTCTCACGGATTTTTTCCCCTTGTTTCATTGGGCTTTGGTCCATTTACAATAAAGCTCTCATCTTACTCTCATGTGCTTTCATTAGAATGCACTTAGAAATTTTCAACCCTTTGTCTCAAACATGGGCTTACAATGTATTCATCACCTTTGGGCTTTTCATTTTTATTCATCCTTTCATTTTTTTTTGAATTAGCCCTTTAGCTAGAATTTATTATAGCCTTCCTCTCAAAGTCCATGAAGTTCTCATCATTTGGACCTAGGCATACAACAAGGAGGCCCAAGATTAGGGAAGTTCATATTGGCTTTGTAGGATTTTGGATGCTAAGTCCATAGCATATTTGTTACCTTAAGCCCAAAACCTTCTTTTTGAAAAGGGCTTTTTCCAATTGGGCCTATGATAGCAATTAGACTATGGTCTTATGAACCTTTCAAGTTAAAATATACCTTTGGATTTAGGGACAAGCCTCTTATACGAGAGAACTTCTTTTCCTTTATCCCCAAACATCTTAGGGTATACCATAACTTTAGGGCCATCCCTTCCATTTTTACATCTTTTATTTGTTCTTTAGAATTAGGTGAACACATGACATATGGTTGAACAAACAAGAGATATAAAGGGTATCCTTTGTGATAGGGTCTAGGATCTTTCTAGTGTGGGTAGGCTCTCTAAGGCTAAAAGGATAGATAAGTAGGTCACTCACAACTTAGTGGGCTATGATTCCAACCGAGGGCCTAAGTGGACCCCATAGTGGATTGGTAGCAAACCTTTAACGTACTTAAAGCCCATTATAGGCGATGGCATCGATTGTGAGTTGGTGGGATGAACTCCGAAAGATTTGGGCTTGAATGGAGCCTTCCATCTTCCCACTCATCACCAACTGAGGTTAAGGGACAAAAGAAACAAAGTGATGTGTGTGCAAACAAGTATTGAAATAGTTTTTATCAAGGTTAAGAAATAAGACACATAAGAATTAAACTCATTATCCCTAGTGGAGTAGCCACTGTGGACACAACGGAAGAGTCGCCACCTAGTTTTTGCAATGGCCTAAGAACCATGAATATAGCATCCTTTCAAGGAAGGACCATTGATCTTACTACTAGAGATATGGGATCAAAATTTATGTACGTTCTTGGGAAGGTGTTAGGCACCCAAGACCGCCCAACCCTAAGGTTGGCCTCCCATTATTGTGTCTTACATCTTAATCTCGATAAAATCATGTACAACACTTATTTCCTAAACTCACACACACACTAGCATACATCTAAGCATACAACATAACATCATCATCCTAAAACACATACATATCCATCCATAAAGCATAAGAAACCAAACTGCACATATACAACCCTAGCATTCATCTAACATGTGAAAACCCTTTCATGTCATATATAAGGCAGTAACTTAATCATGGCAACAAGTACATCATTTATCAATTAAACACAAAATGCAATGCAACAACACATGTACATGTTCATCAAACAAAACATAACAACACATATGCATGTGAATGTGAATGTATGACTTACCCTTACTCACCTTGTAGCAACTCAGCACCTATGGCATCATGCATGATCATGTGAATGAATGATTATGGTATTGAAACAAAGAAAATACAAAATAAACCCTAATTCTAACATGTGAGATAAAAAAAGCAATTAAACATATGAAACATAGACATTGAAAGCATAAAGGCATGGGAAAAGAAGCTAAACAAACAAACATGTGAAAGCATAAATGAAATAAACAAAATAAAAATTAGGGTTTCTAGGTAGCGGCCTACGCATGCATGTATAAGCCTATATGTGCATAATTAAGCTTGCATGCACAGGCAAGATTATGTGTCCGCAAGTTCTTGCCCAGAAAACCCTAAAAACATAACCAAGCTTAAAACACTAATTCTAACACCCTAACATGCATTTTAAACATATAAAAACGTAAGCCTAGACTTGAAAAGCAAATCAAAACATGTTATAACAAGAAAACAAGACAAACAGAAGAATTAAAAGCATAAAAAAAAAAAAAAAAAGGAAAAAGGAAAAAGCAAAGTTTGAACAAATACCTCAAAGAAAGCTCTTTAAGCTTGATTTTGACCGTTTCCCTCAGTCAAATCTATTCACAAACCAACAATAAAGTGATTAGCAAAGTTAAACTAAAAGGATTGGGGCCAGAAAATGTCTCACTCAAACAAAATTGACTTGACGATGTTTTGTGAAAAACTCTCTTTTAACTCACTATTTTCTAGTGAATCTTGTATTTTTCCCGTGGGATTTCTCTGTCTTTTGAAAATATACTATGTAAGGCTTTTTATAGTGGAAAAAATGGGGTTTGGAACGGCTCCCAAACGATGTGGGATTCATTCCAAACCTCAACAATTATTGCAAAAAACTTGCCTTTTTTATGTCTCTAAAACCCTAACAAGAGTGTGCCTGTGTACACATGCTTTAGCTCACGTATGTAGGCTTGTACCCACGTACATGAGCCAAGGGCCACTTTGGTCATTTTATTTCTAAAAATGTATTTTTGCTCATTGAAAAGGTTATATTTTCCATTTTAATGCTCCTCAAGTCAATTTGATATATGATTGGGCTCTAAACTGGCCTTAGGCTTTAGAGTTTGGGCATCATTGGGGAACGGGGGCCCGAGTCGTAAGGGGTACAAAATGTGGTGTCTACAGCAAGCGTGCGTATGCGTATGCAAGAAGGTAGGCAGAAACGAATTCCTTCTCCTATTTAGAGTGTGATTCCTCCACCAAAACCTCTCCCATGATTCCTACAGCCTAAGGGACTACTCAAGACATAATTGAGTTCAAATTTTCAAGCACCGAAGACCAGGAAAAGCAAAGTTGCATAGAATTGTGCAATTATTCCCACAAGTTGTAAATTAATTACATGTCCTAAATAAAAGTAGAAATGTAAAAGATGTTCTTAAATACAACCCAATGTCTCAAATAAAATCTGAAATGCAGAAATACATGCTAATAAAAGAAAAAAAGTAAAAAGAAATATGTTGTATGTCTGTGTTTGTGTTTGTGTCTATCTGTATGCAAAATCACTGAAAGCGCCTCTTCCTTGGTGGGTAGCTAGAAGTAGTCTCTGAATCGCCACCACCATCACCACCACCACCATCATCATTATCATCATCATCATCATCATCACCACCACTCGGATAGGCAAACCCTCTAGGACCATATATCTGCCTAGAATACTTAGTCATCTCCAACTTGAGGTTCCCCGCAAACTAAACCAGCTCCTTGTGCTCCTGAACAGTGGGCTGAATTTTGAAAGAAAATAAGTGTTAGAATAAGTGTTGGGGGATACAAGAATAAAAAAGGAAAGAGATAAGAATGAAGGAAAACTCACCACTTATGTACTCTCGAGAAAAGGGTAGCCCATGACATTTGTGTTGTGGCCCACCACATGCTTATGAGCAAAACCATCAGGACCATAAACATACACCAACTAAGGTAAGCAAGGAGGGTGGATGGGAGCACCATCAGCAGGACCAGCCTAACACAAGTATCCCATGTGAACATCATTATGTGAATCAATGCAAAGGAAAATTGGAAATGAATGAGAAGAGAGAGAGCATATACCACAGGAGTAAGGAAAGGCATGAGGCGAGTGTTGTTGAACTCATCATAGTCCAACTCCTCTAAAACCTGCTGGGCATGGGGAATGCCATTCCTCCATAACTGATACTCAGCATCTGTCATGGAAAGTGGGGCAAGCATAAACTTTAGAGGATCCATTGGGACCTGCGGCACATCCGCACCCACCAATTGGGAGCATACCCTCTCCGCTAAATAGAGTGCCCTCAAGCGAGCGCCTTTGAATGGTTTAGTGATCCTAGAGATAACGAGAGCAGATGCCTCTAAGGCTGGGGCCTTGACAGGAGAAAGGCCGCCCCATGGGCTCCAGTTGACCTATGACAACACATAGAGTTAGAGGAGAAAAACCCTAAAAGACATGCAAGAAACATAATGAAAGGAATGGGATTCTTGATTCACCTTATTGAAAGATAGCCCATCGAAATGAGCCCTAACCAAAGGGAAGCTCTTCAGATCCACATCTGCGCCACGAGCAATGAAACCATATTGAACGACCCAACACTGGAAAGGAAAAAGTAGGATGACAATTTGCAAGAAGCAGATATGAACAGATATGAACAATTTGCAAGATGATAGTTTGCAAGATGATAAGTATGAACAGTTTGCAAGATGATAGTTTGTAAGATGGAAACAAGGATATAGTTTGCAAGAGCATGATGCACAGTTTACCCTAAATGACATACAGATGGATATGATTGCAAGGAGAGGAAATACATAAGTCACAAAAGAGAAAAGGAAGAAAGACTGATCTCAAGGAGCTTCTAAGGCCTCACAAGCTGGTGCAAGGTCCTCCGGCTGAGCGTATCCAAGGAAGAGTACAAATAGGCAAGATACGCTTGCCCTCAATTGGCCTCTCGAGCCTCCCCAAAGTTGTGGAAGAGGGCTAGCCACCTCAGAGATACTGTCTGCTCTCTATTGGCAAAGAAATATGCCCCTAGAAGGTACAACAAGAAGGTCGTAGCCATTCGGGCACAGTCGTCGGTCGTCGCTTGTGGGAGAGGCTTATAATCCATCTCAAAGACGAAGTAGCAGAATGTCTCGATAGTGTACCTCCTTTCGAGCAAGTCAATGCCTAACCGAGTGCTTGACTCATTCTCCAAGTTTATAAGAGCCCTATCGCACCTAAGACCGATCATGCGGTAGAACTCGTGGGGAGTCACAGTCATCTCCCTATCAACAATATGGAAGATGTGGGTAGTGTCCCACCACCTCTCAACCAGAGTCTGCACCAGAATGGCATTAGCGGATCTCTCCAATAGTAAGCGGATGATTGGCTCAAAACTTGTTGCACGAATAAGGGCCTTTGTTTCCGTGGTAAGGACCCTGTACCATGCCACCACACTGTTAGTGCTACCCTTGCCTAAAAATGAGGGGGAAACCTGCAAAAAGATGAAAAGAAGTTGTTAGATTGGCATTTGGATGAGAAACAAATGAAACAAGAGTGAAATTAAGGTTTCTACTTGGCGACACGCGCATACAGGTCAATGTCTGCGTATGCAGACACTAGGTATGCATGCGCAGGCTGGAAACCATGTGCATATGAACTTAAGAACAAATATGTATATGCATGAACAGGCCCACGTACATATAAAGTCTGTCCATGCACGCATGAACATAAGCTACGTACGCAGGCTCAAGTCTGCATATGCATGAACACAAACAATGGGTCGTTCTTCGACATTTTTAAGTATACTTCCACCAAAACTCAACCTAAAATATGTTCCTACCCTTCCTAAGTTGTCAGGTTTTCATCTAAATCCTTCCCACAGCAAAACCTAAGCATTTACATGTCCAAAAACAGATTAAAATGAAAGATCAAAAGGAAAATGAGAAAAGTTGGAAAAACTTACCGATCTAGCCCTTGCACCCTCTGAAAGATGGTCTTATGGCTTGTATGTCAACCGAGGGGACCATTCAGTCTCACTGTTCCACTCCAACGCATGAGATTGAAGGCATCACTAGAGAGCACATAAGAGGTTTTCTTGTACTTGGGTGCCATAGAGAAAATGAGAGAGTTTGGGGGAGGAAGAGAGTTTTGGGAAAGATGAGATCAGATGGTGAGGAAATGAGAGAAAGGTAGGGAGTTTTTGTAGAGAGAAAAAATGGAAGTTGGAGAGTTAGAGAGGATACGAAGAGTGAGGAAGATGAAGAGAATAGGAAGAAAAATAAAAAGAAATGGTTGGTAACCGTTGGAAAAATTTGAAGAGGCGGGAATGTACTCGTGGCTAAACTACATGTAGTTTTGGCCCCTTACTAAACTACGTGTAGTTTAGTAAAAAAAATTTTAAATATCCCTAATAAGTTCTCGGAAGGTAGGAAGTGCAAAATAAAATTCAAGAATGCATCAAAAATGACAAAAATACCCTCAGTCGGGAAAAAGACACAGAGACCCTCAAAGCATCCCCTAGTGGATTGAAAGCATCAAAATATCCCTTAGCGGATCAAAAGTCACCAAGAAAACTCCCTTGTGAGTTCAGATCATCAACCAAATCCCCTGTAAAGTACAGTATCATGGTAGGGCTCCCACACAGGTCCAAGGCACAAAGGTAACTCCCTCGTGAGTTATGAAGAAAAAAATTCCCCAAGGAGTTGACAAAACCCCCTCGTAGGTGGAATCAACACAAGTTCCCTAGTGAGCCATGAAGGAGAAGAAGAAATTTCCCCAGTGGGTCACACATTATCAAAGACTTCCTCGTGGGTCACAGTCACCACCAAACTTTTCAGCAAGTTACCATCCTCAGTGAGCTACATACCAAGAAGACTCCCTCATGAGTCGCCAACACACTTTTCAGCAGATCATACTCCCCAGTGAGTCTTTCATCTCCCTAGTGGATTTTTCACCCAAGACTCCCTCGTGAGTCGAAACACCAAGGCCATTCGTGCACATATCCTACAGGAATTGAATATGCAGGCATGGGCCACACACTAGTCAAGCAAGTCAGAATACAGAATTTGTGCACATATCCTCTTGGAATTGAACATGCAGGTACATCGTACATAACTTATGCACATATCCCGAGGGAATTAAATATGCAGGCACAATAAAAGAGGTAGAGGTAGAGATAAAGACCAAGGTCACCTTGAGGCAAGAGCCTCACCAGAATAGGTAGAGATAGAGATGGAGAAGACAAGAGGCGCAAGCCACTTAGAGAAGTTTGAGGCAAGAGCCCCGGATGGACACCACAGATATATATACAAATATATATATCATTTTTAGCTCGTAAGAGCACCTTGTTTGTTTGGTTGATGGTTGCGACGGTTGGCCTTGTTTGTTTTTCTTTTTTAAGTGACTCTAGGATAGCAAGTCACTCGCCTTTTGCTTGCAATTGGTAAAACAGGTTCTGGGATAGTGAACTTGTCATTGCTCATTTCCTGAGCAACAAATGTGGGAATTTAGACATATAAATCCCATGCGACTCTGCGGAGTAACACCCCACCCTATGTACGCGTGTTGTGTGCCGTGTGCGTGGGTTGGACTCGAGCCGTACGTCAAAACAAAATGTTTTGTCACTTATTCTTTTGATTCCGTTAGCGGAGCTCATGAATCAAAAAAGGGGCATCTGTAGACACCGCATTTTGTACCTTTTATGATCGTTCCCCAATAATGCTGAAATTCTAAGGCCCAAGGTTGGCTTAGGACCCGATCGGATTACAAACTATCTTGAGAAATGTCAAAATGGAAAATATAAATTTTATAAGGAAATAAATCTATTTTTGGAAAATAAAGGCCAAGGAAACCCTCGGCCTACATACGTAGGTCTGGTGCATGCGTACACAGGCACGGACCCGCGCACGCAACTAGGGTTCCAAAAACTATGAAAGACAAGTTTTCTGTATTAATGTTAAGGTTTGGAATGAATCCCACATCATCTGGGAGCCATTCCAAACCCCCATTTTCTCACTATATAAAGCCATACATGGTACCTTTTCAAAACACACAGAAAATCCTAAGGGAAAACTTAAGATTCACTAGAAATAGAGAATCAAAGAGTGAGTTTTTCACAAAATATCCTTAAGTCAATTTGATTTTGATTAGGACCTTTTCTGGTCTTGATCCTCGAGTTTTGAAGTTTACTAATCATTTTTGTTTGGTTGTGAATAGATTTGTCAGATGGGAACAGTCAAAATCAAGCCTATGAGCTTTTTGTTTTGAGGTACTAAGTTCTAAACTCTTTTCTTTTATTTCTGCCTTAATCTTTTTTTTTAATCCTGTTTCGTTGCTTTGTTTATGTTTAGATATGTTTGTTTAGCTTAGGTTTAAGTTGTTTTCTTTTTTCAAGCATGTTAGGTTGCTAGATTTGTTGTTTTTAAGTCCTGCTTTGTTTCCATGTTCTTGTTTTCTAGGTTAGGGTTCTTCAGGGCATGTCTGCATGCCCATGCTTCCTGCAGGCGTACGCAGGCTCGAAGTATGCATACGCATATAACTGGCCTGTGTACACAGGCCTATGTATGCACATGCATACTCATGCCTAGAAACCCTAATATGAGTTTTTTGCTTCTGTTTCTTTATTTCTTTTACATCATATGCCTCTGTTCGATTCGTTTTTACGCTTTTTAAGTCTATGCTCCTCTGTTTAATTACTTGTTTGCCTTTAACATGATTAGATTACGGTTTTCTTTTATGTTTTCTTTGTTTTACCATGAACATGCATATAACATGATCATGCATTGATGCCATGGGTGTTGTGATGCAGTAAGGTAAGTGAGGTAAGTCATGCATTCACATGAACATGCATCTTGATGATGAATATGTTTGTTTGATGCTTGATTTCAAGTCTAAGTGTTTGGGATATATTTGGTGATTAATACTTTGTTGCCATGCCTACGTTTCTGCCATGATTTGTTTGCTGCCTTGGATGAGATAACGTGATGTGTACAATTAAAGTATACTAGGGTTTATGATGTGATGAGATGCCATGATAGATGTATGTTTATTTTCTCTTTGGACAAAGTTTTGCTCCAAACATGTTTCAAGCTA
Source organism: Notholithocarpus densiflorus (assembly GCA_030021035.2). Taxonomy (NCBI): domain Eukaryota; kingdom Viridiplantae; phylum Streptophyta; class Magnoliopsida; order Fagales; family Fagaceae; genus Notholithocarpus; species Notholithocarpus densiflorus. The sequence continues at coordinate 6,974,146 of JARYZH020000011.1, forward strand.
TCTTTTCAAACTCATTACATGGCAAATTATAAAACTATCCACGTGTATTATTTAAGCAAGTCACATGACTCATTAGTAAAGTAATGCGACTAAAACTACACATGAATGGCTTCTTCAATTGCCATATAGTAGGTTGGAGCAAAAAAGCTCCAAACATGTTTGGAGCCAAACTTTTTTTTCTCTTTATACAATGGAAAGTAAATGAGTCTTTTGCTTTTAGTTGTTTTTTTTTCTTTTTTTGGACAAAAAGTCTCTTCCTTTTTATAACATAGGAACCATATAAAAGCTCTGACATACCATGTCCTTCTGTACATAACATTAAAGACTATTAACCATAGCAGGTCAGATACTAGGGACTGTGAAAACAGGAAACATGCCCTTGGTCCAGCAAGTGCAATTACCTGTTTTCCCTGAAAAATTCTTTCTTGCTCTTTCATCGGGATAAATAATTAAAGCAAATGGATTTGAAATAAAAGAGGGCAACGATGACCTCTCTAAAACTCAAAACTCTCAAAAGCAACCTGCAAAGTCGTGATATTTGTTCTCTCAATAGTAAAGATACATTGCCATAAGTTATTACAGTATTATCCACATCACAAGTGCTAGCAAGCATAACATAATATACCATGTGTTTCGTATGGCTCCAAAATCAAACAGGTTGCGTGCACACTTAAACCCAGATAAAAAACCAATCATACTTTTTTCTCATTCCAAAACTTTAAACCGAACATACTTCAAAACCAAACCTTTAAACCCCAACAATCAAAGAAAAATTAAAATCCAAACGAAACAAATTCACAAATCACAATTTAATCAAATTCTTCCACTCAATTAAATCCCTCATTACCTTATAAGATCAAACCGATCTCGCGCGAAATTAAGGCACGCAGTCCGGATATAGTTGGATCCCTTGGGACCCATTTCGCCGTTTCGAAATGGGTTTCCATTGCTTTCAAAGTAACCTCTCTTCAACAAGCTTTCCATCAAGTCCACCCACTCGGGCCACGGGTGCGATATCTGAACCGTCGATTTCTCAGCCTTGGTGGGTCCGCCCAGATCGAAGATAACTTCAGGTTCAATAGTTGATTGGGTTATTTGGTTTGTGGGTTTGGAAGATTGGAGCTCTTCAACTTCGTTCATAATGAAATCTAGCTTGGATTTTGGACCGGTGTGAAGAAGGAGTGAGCTGGGTGTGAAAATTTGAGCGTTTTTGAAGCGGTTTCTGAATGTGGGGAAGAGATTTCCATGGCTGGTTCGGAAGAGCTTATGCATTTGGATAATGTTCTGTTCTGAGACTTGTAAAATATTTGGCGGGAAAATGAGGATCCAACCGTTAGTTTCGTTTGGACTATGTTTAGAACTTAGAAGGTTTGGTTTGCGACAGCTAAACATAGTAAAAAGAAGAATAAAGAACAGGTTGTGTCGGGTGTCGCTGTGTGTGTGTTTGTGTGTGAGAGACTGTAAAGTGTAAACTTTGATGGGAGTGTGTTTGGAAACAAGAGTGATTCCGGACTCGGATTACATATCCTTTATTTGTACTTTTATTCTTAAATATTAAAAAAAAAAAAAAACTAAATATTCAAGAATAAAAATTAAGTAATACATTGATTCTTAAATTTATACAATTTAAAGTTTACTAATGTTATATCATCACCATAAAATTTAAGAGAATTGCGCAAAAATGAAGTTTTGTTTTTTGTTTTTTGTTTTTAATTCTTTCATTAAAAATATATACATTTAGAATTCTTTTTTTATGAAAAAATAGAACAATAAGTACCCATAACTATGGTGGCATTCTTGGGTGATAACGCGCACATTCCTTTAACTCTCACCCTCTTAGATATCGACTTTGTTTGACTTGGAGACGATGAAAGAGATGTCATTTCACTTATGGCATATAAGAGTAACAATGGCAATGATCTTGTGAGTTTCATTAAAGAAATTTGGGATTTAGATCAATGTTTTGAACCTTTTATCACACCAAATAATATAGAGATGTTGTTTCAATATAAGCTACTTGATGATTTCAAAATTTATGTTCTAAGCTCACTTTCTCTAAATTTAATCACCCCATGGTCAATCTATAAAGAAAAATTTCTAGTGGCTATTATTTGATTCAATGCCGTTGTCTTTGGATGGTTAATCTATCATGTTATGTTACTTTTACATGTTTTATAATTAATTTTGAGTGATTTGCTAACTTATTTGGTTTTTTTTTTTTTTAGTTAAAAAAAATTAAAAACACGTCGAGTTGTGGGTCAAATAGATTACCCAAGGAAAAATGGGTCAGTTTTAAGTCCACTTGTTTTTACTCCGAGTAAAAATTTTGGGTTCAGGTAAAGTTAACAAGTCCGAGCCAATTTTTCCAAATCTACACAGATGGTTGACTATTATATTTGAGTTGGTCTCTCTCTCTCTCTCTCTCATATATATATATATATATATATATATATATATATTTGGATGAGCCATTCAAAAACTATCCTTGAGGCTTGTGTTAATGACAAGTTATACCAAAAATATACAATTTGTTTCATATGCACAAATGTCAGTTAATGCCATTTGAAAAGTCCTATGCTCCTCATTCTTCTCATTCTTTTTTTTTTTTTTTTTTCATCTTTGGTTGCTATTTATTTGATTGCCAATGGTGGTTTTTATATTTTACCCAATTATTTATCGAATGAAATTTCACAAAGTACTCCAAATCATAAAACAAACACTTTATATAGCTTTGCCTACAAACTTGAAAACAAACCTTCTACATTACTCATGGCTTTGCAAATCAAATACACTTTTGTATTTTTGATAGTAGCTCTCTCTCTCTCTTGAGAGCTATTTCGTTGAGTTCCCGCCAACGCCTCTATAGCAGGCTGTGAGTACTTTCTAGTAGTTCCTTTTCATCCTTTTGGTAACTAGTGTTTCCTACATCTCTTTAGTAAGTGTGTGTCTCCCTAGGAAAGGGAGGTGTAGCCATCTTTTCTCATTATTTGTTGCTCCTTTCTATAGAGATCCATCATTGCTCTCCGTCTTTTACTCTTATGCATGTTTGTTGTGTGTCATTTTTTCCTTGTTTTTGAATCCTTTTGTTGACCTTTGGTCCTTAGTTTCTCTGCTTCAAGCCAAACATACATTTTCCTCTACCATCCCTTTCTCCTCTCTTTTTGCTCCCTTTCTTTATTCCTGTCTTCTACTACTTCTATTTTGTTCTCTTTCCCTCTTTCCTCTCTTTTCTCCTTGCTTCCCCAATCACCATTTGATCCTTTTACTTTGTTTTTTCTTTTCCTATATTCTCCCTTTTCTTCGTTGTTCGCTATCTAATCTAGTGGACCCTTGGTTGTCTCTGTGCTCTGTTACCTTTTCCTAGTGAGTGCATGCATCCAGTGGCGGCTCCAGGAATTTTTTTCAGGATGTTCCTCAACAAGCATAAATTACACAATATTATAAATAAAAAATTGTATTTTGATAATAACAACAATAAAAAAGCACGCAAATACGTAAAGTTTACAATTGCCTTTTACGTGATTTTCTTATCAAATATTTGTCCATAATTCTAGCAAAAGAATAAACAATAAACTATAAGTTCATTTGAAATATTAATAAAATTATTAATTATTGTTGTTTCGTTGTTTCATTAATTTTTTTGTCTTTTATAAACTATAATTTGTTATATTGTTGTTTCATTAATTATAAAATTATTAATTGTTGTTTAGCCTAACATAATTTAATTTGTTTGTCTTTTATAATGTATTGGTTAATTAAATTATTAATTATTGTTTATTAGTTGCTTCTCCCAATTAATTATTGATCAATTAAATTATTGTTTATACTTATGTATTAATTAAATTAATATTTTTATATTATAATATATTTCATTTAAAATATATTTTTGGTGAATTTCTTGCTCATTTGTGATATTTTCATCTAAATTTTGTGTTATATTTTATTTATTACTAATAACAAATTATCCATTGATCATTTTTGTGACTCAATTAGTTTTTCCTCTTTTTTTCTTTTTAAAAATTTTTCATATCCAGATGCATATTTTATAGTAGACACTTCTAATCAAACAATATATTTATAAAGACTAAAATAAAAAATAACTTTTAGTGGAGCAAATGAGAAATAAAACCTGATTTATATAAAAAGTATTGTTGTAGTTTTACCAAATAATAACAAGTTTTTAGAAATCTCAAACTGCATAAATAAAAATTTATTCATTATATTACCAATAACTAAAAAATATATATATATATATATAAACACAAGATTTAAAAAAAAATTAAACACAACGCTGTACAAGCCCAGCGCCCCAGCCCAGCCAAGAGGATGCCTGCCAAGATGGCACCCACAAAAAACATAAAACAAATCCTATTGCAAAAAAAAAAAATAAATAAATAAAAGATGAGATCGGAGGAAGCTTGGTCTAGGGCCGGCCCTGACAGTGGGAGTGGAGAGAAAGAATGAGAGAGGCGGAAAGTAAGAGTTGAGAGAAAAAAGTAGAACAAGAATGAGAAAAAGAAAGGTAAAAATTTTAGGGTCCGTTTGGGTTTGCTTTACCTTGTTTTTTTCTTTAGATTGGGTTTGTAATATGTTGTTTAGGATTGATGATGGGTTTTTTTTTCCTGATGGACTTTCTCTGTTACAATTTTTTTTTTTTTTTTTCAGATTTTAGTTCAAAAATTTGTTTTGTGTTTTTTTTTTTTTTTTTTTCTTGACAGTGGAACAAATATATATATTTTTTATTTGAGGTTGTTCCTAATTTTTTTTTAAAGGTAAACAAATAAAAAATTTTTAATTATTATATATAATTTTTTTTTTTTTTTCAGGTCAGCAACACCCTGACCTCAATGTGGCGCCGCCACTGCATGCATCGCACTCACAGACCCTACTGATCAATGGATGATAACATAGTCTCGAGGGAGTATGGCTGGACTAATAGCAGTGATACATATTATAGTGTTGATTTGGTAGCGGAAGAGATGGAATCAGATCTGATCTCGAGTGATGAGGAAGAAACCCCCTTTGCTAGGCACGAGCCTCACATCAGACCTGATGCAGATGATGTAGCAGTCCAGAGAGCTTTCTAGGAGCGTTGTGCTATTGGCTTCCTCTTGGATTATAGAAAGTTTTCAGTGAGGTACCTACAGACCATTATCAATGCTGCATGGAGAATCAGATGTAAGGTTACTGTTGTGGGTCGAGAATCATATTTTTTTATAGTTCATTTTGAACACACAGAGGACCTCAATCATATCTGTAATGAGGGACCTTGGTCTGTTGAGGGTGCCTTATTTGTATTGGAGAAGTGGAGGCCCAACCTGGTTATCAATAAACTTCAATTAAACTATATCTCAGTTTGGGTTCAATTGCATGGGTTACCTCTTGAATATTAATACCCTGAACTAGCAGAATACATGGGTCAATTAATAGGAATAGTTGAAAGGGTTAATTGGGAGGATACAATACCTAGGAACATTAGGTTTATGCGTATTAAGGTCTTGATAGGCCAAAAACGAATTGCCCCCTTATGATAAATTAATTAGCCAAGTTTACTTATTAATGAAATTAACATGCAAACGCGTGGCATCACAAACAAATCATCAATTAAACTAAGTATGCAGCGGAAAATAAATTGACACGGTGATTTGTTTACGAATGGGGAAAACCTAACGACAAAAACCCCACTGGGTAATTTTCAGGTCACTACTCCCGAAATTCACTATTATCACAACAAGCGGTTACAAGTAAAGGAATCCTAGTACCTTATACCAACCTACAGTTGAACCCTTACCCCAATACATAATTGGACTTGTTCTGTAGTGACAATTTCTCCTTTTGAGGCACGGCTCCCAAGTATGTGACTAACCAATTGCGTGGATCCCAGTACACGACTTCAGTCATCAACTAGAGAAGGTTGTTGGCTGCAAAGTTCTTCAGTTCATCCTAACGATGAAGATTAAGAAGATGCTTGGTCATAAAACCCTACGGTGCACATACACAGCAACTTCTTCAAGAACGATTAACTAGGGCAAATTCTGTCTCCAGTCAAAATTTGCTTGAACAAATTTTGCTTAACACTTGTGCAACTTGTGAACTCTTTGACGGCCCTTAGAATTATCCTTTTATATGTCTAGGGTTAGGGGAAAAGAAGTCCCAAAGACATATTCACGGATCCCAAGAAAACAGAACAAAAAATTTGTTTTTCTTAAACCTCGACAGATAGGAGCTGTCGATCAGGTGTCTAGCACACGGGCTGAACAGCTTCTTAAACCTCGACACATGCTAGCTGTCGAGCTTTAATGAACTTGCACTTCTCAGCTTGTTTCTTGGACAGACTTGATGACTTCAACACTTGATCTTGAAACACAGTTTCTTGAAGTATTAAAAACATCTAGATTCTACCCAATTACATAAAATAGTGACATGTGTTCCTAACAGGTGAATCACATATGTCTATACTAGGGTTTATGATGTGATGAGATGCCATGATAGATGTATGTTTGCGTTATGGGACATTTGATGCCATGTTGATTGTTAGATGCATGTTAGTGTGTGTGTGTGTGCGTGTGTGTGTGTGTGTATAGAATACAATGTTGAACATTCCTTTAATAAGACTAAGACGTAAGATGCAATGATTGGAAGCCGACTTATGGGTTTGGTGGGGTTGGGTGCCTAACACCTTCCCATCTCCATACCTAAACTCCAAACCCATACTCTCGTAGTAAGATCAGCCCTTCCACATAAGGGCACTATATTCATGGTTCCTAGACCATAAAACTAGTTGGTGACTCATTTTTTCCGCCTCGGTCCATTCGACTGAGGCGTACTCCCCAAACCACATGTTGCGCCCACAACTACCAAGAGATGTCGCCAAACAAATGACGGATTGTTCCCTAACCCTGCCATCATGAAGAAGCAATCCGAGAAATATCTGGCCTTATAAACTAGGTAAAAAAAGGGAGTGGGAGTTGTGGAATAGTGTCCATGCTTGCTTAGCAAACATAACAAGATTGAAAGCATGCATATCCCGACATCCCATCCCATCATCCTTCTTTTCGGTGCATAACTTCTTCCAGTTGATCCAATGAATTTTCTTTTCATCCTTATTTTGGCCCCACCAATATTTTGCCAACAGAAAATTAATACTATCACAAATGGTTTTTAGTAATTTGAACAAACTCATAGAATAAGTTCGAATTGCTTGAGCCACTGTTTTTATTAGGATTTCACGCCCTGCTTTTGAGATGAATTTCTCTTTCCACCCCAACACTCTCTTGGAGATTTTCTCTTGTAGGTCCTTAAAAGTGTTCACCTTTGATTTCCCACTGGCCATAGGCAACCCAAGATAGCTTTCATACTCTGTCATAATCCGGGCACCCAATAATTGTTGAATAGCGCCTTTCACCTCTGGTTTGATATTCTTACTAAAGAAAGGATATGTTTTCTGGCGGTTAATGGTTTGGCTGGATGCAGTTTCTTATTGTCCCAGTATGTTCAATAATCTTTGGCATTCTTCCACAGTAGCTTGACAAAATAGCAGACTATCATTTGCGAACAAAAGGTGGGAGATACACACTCCGTTTTGGCTTGACATAATACCTTTCAACTAGTGAGTACTTTCAGCCTTTCTCAACATTGTAGACAAACCCTCAGCACAAAGGATAAATAAATATGGGGATAGGATGAAAACCAAGCTTAATCATTATTTTCTCCAAAAAAAACCCCCATTCCACTAGATCATAGGCTTTACTGATGTCAAGCTTGACAGCCATCTGCCCCACTTTGCCTTTTCGCCTATTCCGCATCCTGTGCAATAAATCATATGCTATAGTAGTTTATCAGTAATAAAACGGTCAAGAATAAGAGCACTTTGGGCATCAAATATCACATTAGGTAGAATATGCTTTAGGCGATTAGCAATAACCTTAGAGATAAGCCTAGACATAACATTTCCCAAACTAATAGGGCGATAGTCAGACATAGACTTTGGCTAATTAATCCTTGGGATCGGGACAATATGGGTAAAATTCATTTTATGCAACATGTGGCCGGCATGTAAGACTAATAGAACAGCCTCACCTACATCATTCCCAACAATATGCCAAATTTTTTGAAAGAAGAACAGGGTACATACCATTAGGTCCTGGTGACTTGGACAGGGGCATTTGGAACAAAGCTTTTTTGACATCAACTAGTGTGTACTACTGAAGGAGATTTCGGTTCATATTAGGTGTGACCAAACTGTCCACTGAGTCCAAGACATCTCAAAGCTATTAGGATTGGTAAAAGAGAACAAGGCTTGAAAAATAACTCTTGGCAAATTGTGCAATCTAATCTTCATCGGTACACCATGCCCCACCATTTGAAGTAACTCCAAAAATGATTTTTGTGGCAACGTTGGCTTGCCCGTTGATGGAAGAACTCGGTGTTCTTGTCCCCCGCTAAAAGCCATATCGAACAAGATCGCTGCCTCCAAAAAGGCTCATCGTGGAACAATATAGCATTAATATCAACTTTAATGGCTTTTATGGTATCAAGATATTCAGCCTTGTTCAAACCAGACAATACTTCCAAGATTTTCTGTTTTTCCTACGGCCTTGACTTCGAGTTCCCTATAGTGTTTCAGCCCCAAACCACCTGTGCTTGTCGACACCTTTTGATTTTATCAAACAACCTAAACATTGGGGGGCCATTTAAAGTGGGAGCTTCCCATGTAGATTGAATCATTACCTTACATTCCAGGTGCGAGGCCCATTTTTCTTCAAATCTTTGTGGGAACTTCTTCCTTCTATGAACCTAGTCTAGGTTGTGAGTCGTTAGAAGCAGCAAAACATGATTAGAGTAAGACACTTGGAGATGGGTGATTCATTAATGGGGGAAAATATCTTTCTAGTCAATTGTTGCGCAAGCCCTATCCAAATGTTCCTGGATGAAAGCATCACCGGGCCGACCATTTTCCCAAGTAAACATGTTACCATGGTACCCCAAGTCCACCAATTTGCACTACAAGAGAGTAGGTCAAAATTTGTCCATCAGGTTTAATGGTCTAGGAATGCACCCTTGCTTTTCATCCAATGTAAGGATTTCATTAAAGTCGCCCAAACATAGCCAAGGGAGAGAGTGTCTAGTGTGAAGATGCCATAGTAGTTTCCATGACTCATGTTTCCTTTGTTCTTCCAGCCACCCATAAAAGCCAATCAAACTCCAAGGTTTAGCAGGGTCGGTAAGTATGAGAACATCAATGTAATTAGGTGAGTATGTTTTCACATGGACATCCTCTTCCTCTTTTCATAGCAAAGCCAACCCACCTCTATGTCGGACACTAGGAACGGCCAACATACCCCTGTATGGTAAAATTGCTTAAATTCTTCTCATTTCATCCATAGATTGTTTTGTCTTTATCAAAAACAAAACTTTGAGAGCTTTTTCCCTCACTATCTAAGAGAGGACATTCACTGCATTTTGTTTCCCAAACGCCTAGCAGTTCCAACTTAACACTATCATTGTAATCAACGGGGCTGATCTTCAGCATTCACCGTTTGAATAAAAAGGTCCTTAGAAAAATCCTGGGTCTTACTCTTCTTAACCCTCACTAGTTCGATTTCATCATGCTCCCCTCTACTATCCAAATTACGTTTAACCCCAACCTTACATGAACCAGGCTTACTGTCCGTTGAAACTGAGACAACACGACCTTCAAGCCGTTTCCACTTCACCCCATTCCCCAACTGTGTCGCCCCAATCTGTTTGGGTATTAAGTTTGTTTGGGTGTCCGTAGCTTGGATGGGCAGAGTTGTACCAACATGGTCAATAGGGACAGAAAAAAGATTTTCGGCCCCACCCATGTGATTGCTGGCTTTTACTGTAGATATGATTGACTCCATGCACGTAGAATCATCTATCGGTGTTAAGGGAAAGTCATGAGTAACGCCCGAAAGATTTGTGCCCCTTAACCCATGATTCATGTTATTCGAGATATCATCTCTGTGAGGTATCGTGATTTAAGGAATGATACCTTGTATATCTAGGTTTCCATCTTTGTCACTCACATCACCATAGACTTCTTGCGGCGGAACCCTAGTGCTTCGTTCCTCCGCCTCTGCGTGATCATATCTTGGCGAACTGCATGGCCTCATTTTCGTGCCCTCCTCCCTTCTCTAATATCTTGCTTTCAGCCACTCCCTATACGAATTATCGTTGCAGTTCAAGTCTCTTGGTCTCAAACAGTCTTTCACTTCATGACTAAAAAAACCACACCTATTGAATAACCCTACCATGCATTCATACTTGAAACCAATGTGAACCCGATCTCCTACAAGGTTTGCTACTAGCACTCCCCGATGAATGGGCTTGTCCAGCAGTAACACGAACTCGAATAAATAATGCCTGATCTGACTTGAAAACCTTACTATCGACTTCAATCACTTGGCCCAAACCCTTCTCAATATCCCACCCTACTTCCTTATTGATTAGATTGAAAGGTAATCCCCATACTTGAATCCAAATAGGCAGTAAGTTAAAGGTGACCGTCCTAGCCGTCATACCCCTCTCCCAACGTCACAATACGAGTAAGTGATTGTCAAAACTCCATGGGCCGTTGTTCAATACTCACTTCAATTGGCTCTCCATGGTGAATCTAAACTGGTAAAGTCCCTCCCCGACATCAACAATACGAAGGTCGTTACCAAACATCCATACAGACTGCAACGTCGTCTTTGCTACCCTTTGGTTGTACGGCCTAGCTGTGAGAAAGCGTCCTAATAGGCTGAGAGAACATTCTTCAAGGATTTTTTCTCTCTAGGATGAACGGACCATAAGAACTTCATCCTCCTCCTCCGTTAGGCTGATCCATTGTAGTCGTTCTATGAAATTAGAGTCTATGGCTTTAGGGTTCACGAAAATAGTGTGCGTGTGCCGCGAATAAAAACAGAAAAAAGAAGAAAATTCCACTATTGGGGTTAGTGGGAAGAAAAGCGTGAGACGAGAGAGAAAAATTCACCCTAGGTTAGAAGGAAAAAACGCAAGAAATTTTACTAGTTAAACTAACTTAAATCTTTTCTTAATCAAATTAATGTTATGATTTTGAGATACACTTCTTTAGATAATTAATTTGCTTCTAATTATAACCATAAACGTTTTGATTTTAAGAGCAAATTTTAATTTCTATGTCTAATTTGATAATACCATTTAGATGCTTTGTGAAGAGAGTCAAGTGTTTTTTTTTAATAATCGAGAGACAAGAGTTTATGTAGTAAATAAGGAAACTTAGTGGATTAATTTTAAGGGTTTTATTTTATTTTGATAGATACGATAGTATTTCAAATTTATAGTGTCCGCTTCAAAATAATTACTCTTTATCATTAAATTAATTAAGAAGTCAATTAGTTTTTAGTGTAAGCGAGAATTGAATTTTAGATCTTCTATTTAAGGACAAAAAACTTTACCAATTCAGTTAACAGAACTCACAAATATATAAGGGTGTAGATTGCTTTGTGGATTGGATTTGGATGCATGTGAATATATCTTTGGTCAGGATGTTACTTATTAGTGCACTGTATGTTCAGCAAAAAACCAAAAAAAGAAACTAGTGCACTGTATGACCCTTTTGCAATTGCTGGACCTTGCCCATTGATTGCGAGAAAAAGCGTAGGAAATATTTGGTGTGGCCCTAGCAATGAGACGTCCGGCTCAATCAAATCTTTTTTTGATTTTAAATGTGGGCATTTCGCAAATGTAGAGGGATTTTTCATGGTGTGATTCATTGATTTAGTGAAGTATCAAAATTAAAAATAAAATTTAGAACAATCGGATTTTTAAAGATTTTGTGAGAGGGGTAGTAAATACTACTCTTATTGTGTGACACTGTTAGATTTCAAACACAACAGGCAATTATGTTAAGTTACCATTGTAATTTGCATCTAAAATTAACACTTTAGGATATATCTAGCAAGAGTTATTCATTAGAAATTTTTATGGTCGCATAGTGTGGATGGTAAATTGGTAATCCTGTTAGGATGGATATTTATAAACTTCTACATTTCTCTTAGGAAAAGATATAATTGTTTACTAAAAGATGTATCTTATTTATGAAACATGACTCTTTAATAAATTACTAACTTTAATATTTTATACCTTCTCAAAAAAAAAAAAAAAACCTTTACTATTTAATTAATTCCCTATTGCAAATTGGTAAGGCAACACATATCACCAAGTAAAAGTTATTGTATGAGTGAAGGTGCACCATATTATAGTGTGATTATCTATCACTTTTGTAGAACAAATAAAAGTTTCTCTCCAAATTAGTTTAGAAAGAAACTCCTCAAACTCCTCATATATCTTTATATTGATTGTGGATTTTGAAAATCTAACCATTAGATTGCATAATTTTATTATATCCTTCATACTTGCAAAATTTCAAAAGATCAAAGATCAATTGCCATGTCATTAAAAAAATGTTAAAATTTCAAGTTTTTGTAATCTAAAATTATGTATAAAAAATAAGTTAATTAATCGAATAGTAAATAATATCCAATTTGAATAAAATTTGACATGTATGTTAAAAACATAAATAACATGAAATTCAATAGTTAGATTTTCAAAATTCATACTAAAAAAAGATGTATATGAGAAATTTGAAGAATTTCTCTCTAAACTAATTAACAATTTTTCCATCATCAATTCCCCTTATAATCAGATTTTTTTTGGTTGTTTATCTTTGAATGTAAGTAACAAATAAATTTAAGGAACCAAAGCTGTTGCGTGAGTAATCTAGTGTAATAAACGTGGACGCTCTCATTATTATATTTGCTAATGTCGAATTTGCCATCATCAGTACTATATTCACCACATGATGGTCCTTATAAACTAACAGATTAAATTTCTTATTTATCTTATACAGAAACAAACAAGAAATAATAGAAGTTTATGAGTTAGAAATTAGAATGATACAAATTGTGGGGGACAAGGTAGGGAGAATGACTAACTTGGAGAAACAGTTTGGTGACTAATTACAATTTCATTTCTCACACGCAAACTTTATTGCATAATACAGGAGATCCAACGGAATAGGGATGGAACACATGTCAAGATCAGAGTACATAATTGTCAAGGGCCACCAAACGTAGGTGTCAATAATCTAAAACAATATTTTACAACAAGAAGCTTTAATTCCAAATTTTTAAAATCGATTTATGGATTTTAATTAGTATATTAGTTAGGATGCCATATATATGTGTTATTTTTCTCAATTATATTTATTTACAACCATATTTTCTATTACTTTCCTAATTATAGATATTTTTTTTTCTTTTTATAAATTCTACTAATATTATTTTGAGTCTTTTTTAACTTTTTTTTTTTTTTTTTTTAATTCTCTTAACTTGGATCAACTCATTCTTTCTTCTTTTTTTTCTTTTTTTTTGAGAATCAACTCATGCTTTCTTAATGGTATATTATTCGTTCTCTTATAAATATAATTAAATCATCTCAAACGACTCTCTCTCATTTTTTTCATTAATATGAGTTATCTTTATCTATAAATTTTCCTATTTTGAATCTAAAAAAAAAAAAAAAAAAAATATTTGTCCCCATTACCCCCACTCTACAATGACACACCTACGTAAAACATAATGTATATTATATAAAATATAGTACATAAAATAATAAAATAACCCTAAAAATTAAATGAAAGAAAATGACGGGTCATCTTCTAAGAGTAAAAACAGTGTCGTGTCTCTTGGTTCATGTCCGGTCCCCGTCCTATGGGACCAAAATAGCAATTTACGGCCCAAGTGTTCGAACACGAACAGTACAGTTCTCTATTGCGGTTCACATGAATAGTCCATTTCTCAATGAGCTCTCTATGTCTTCATGGGCTCCAAGCCTCCACCAAAGGATCTCTCTCTCTTTGCTCTTCACTTCACTTCTATCACTTACTACTGTCATGTAGGCCAGATTACACTACATTTTTTTCTTTTAAATTATTAGTCATCATCATTTATTTTCTTTGAAAACTTTATTTCATATTTTCATCACTTTAATTAAGATGAAAAGAAACCTGTTTACTATTGCTTTTTCCTTATTTAAGTCAAAATTGATCGAGTATTATATTATAGCTTTAGATTGACTCGATTAGCGACTTTTATAATATGCCTTTTAAGTAAACTTTGTGGAGAGGACATCAACTCTACTTGATGTTGAGTCAACAGTCAACACATCAAATTGAGCTTTCATACACAAATTGAGTTTTCACGTTTTATTATTTGATATTAAGTTAGAATGAGTTGACAAGGACATCTACATCAAGTCTTCAACCAATATTTCTCTCCTAAATGAAGGGATAGAGAGATCACAAATCTCAATAACTTAAAAAAAAAAAAAAAGTGATGGGAATGTTGGGATATGATGCGTCAACTGGAATTTGTTCTTAGGATGAAAGTCATGATAAGATTTTGATATAAGCTAACAGGTCTCTATGGGTAATATGTTGGTTGGGGGGGGGGGGGGTTCTATTTAGCTTATTTGGGCACGTACAATTTTTTTAAGTCATTTTTCTTAAATACAATTGTACTATTAGACATTTTTTATTAACAAAGTAAGCTAACCCAAATAGACATTAAGTATAAAAGTTAAGTTGAAATGAATGTGACCAACTAAATAAAATATATGATGAATTATATAAATTATTTGATGATTACAAGGAGATCATCAATTGTCATAAACTTAAATGTAATTTAGTCATGAAAAAAATTATGTTATTAAAGAAAAACATCAAAATATATGAGAATATCTTCTTCTTTTTTAAAGTCTTCAATTAAAAAAACTATACAATTAGAACCATACATGCAAATTTTTCTCTATTCTTAAAAAATTAGTTAACATGTTACAATTCTTTTTTTTCTTTTTTCTTTTTTTTAATCAAAAGCCTCTTAAAATGGGATTCAAAGTTTTATTTTTATGGATTCCCCTCCCCCAACTCACCTTTTGTACAATTAAGGTTAAAATGTAAAATCTACCTTCTAAGTTTGACTGAAATTCATTTCAGTCCTTTAACTTGACTTTCGTTCAATTTAATCCTCTAAATTCCATATTTATTCAATTTTAGGTCTTTCATCCAATTCCAAAAAAATAATGGCCATTAAGTATGCAATTAACTAATGGAAAAAAATTGAAAAATAATTCTCATATAAAAAATTCATGTGAGATGGGAGCACCAAAGGTTTTCATGGCCTTACGGGAGTATAATTTAGGAGTCATTTGTAGTGTTTAGGTTCATATGCTATGGATTTCAACTTTTGTGACAAATGAAACTTTGCAACATTCTTTCAGTTAACTCTATAGTGATTAATCTCACTCAAATCCTATTTCTTCCTTATAAATCCAACTTTGTTTTTAATTGGCTATCTTTTGGCTATACCATGGAAGATTGTTCTTTGACACATCTTCCAAGAAGCAAACAAATGTGCTGACTTTGTTTTACAAATATAGAATCACGATAGTAAGTTGAGAAGTTATTTTTAACAATTATCTCACTTTTTTCTTAGAAAACATGTTTTAGAATACTTCAAGTTTAAATACTTTTAAGAATAAGAAACTTTATTAGTTGAGTTAATTATAACGTACTATTTTGGTGTGTAATTTTAAAAAAACTACTTTTATGTATTTTGTTTATTGTTGATTTAATAATTCTATTGAGGAAAAATAAAAAAAAGTAGAGATTGACACGTGTCACAGTAGAGAGACGTGTCCCTTTTTTTTGTCACATATTATCATCCAAAAAAGTTTAATGCCCAAGCCAAGTCAACAAAAAACTTTAAGATATCTTGTTAGGAAAAAAAAAGAAAAAAAAAAAAAAAGAAGAAAAAGAAAAAGAAAAAAGAAAATGGAAAAAGAAAAAGAAAGAAAACGAAAAAGGAAAAGAGCCTCAGTTATAAGTAAGCTCTGGGGACCCGAAGCAACGTTGCTTTCGCAATACTTCAAATGGCTGAGAAGTAATCTCTCAGAGAAACAGAAACAGAGAAACAGGAAGAAAAAAAAAAAAACACTCAGAAAGAAAGAAACTGATTGACCGCCCTTGAAGCACCTGTCCCTCATATACTACTACTCCTTGCATTATATATAAACTAACATTTCAACGCTCCTTTCCCCATTCTCTCTTCAACTCCATTTCCCTCGTACAACAACATATAATACTACTGAGATTAATTAGGCCCTAAAATTTCTCAATTTGGAAACTTTTATTCAATTACTGAAGTGTTTGATTGAAATTTCAAGTGATTGCAGCTCTCAATGGAGCCAAATTCAGCAAGCTATGTGCCCGGATCCTGCCCAACCCGACCCGAACCCGAGGAAACCGGACTCGAATCCCTCCAATTCCGCGACGAAATCCAGCGGCTCATAACCGTGCCGCCGGAGAACGCGAGCTCCTTCACGGCGCTTCTGGAGCTCCCGGCCACTCAGGCCATGCAGCTCCTCCACAGCTCGCCTCACTCCGTCGGCGGCGGAGGCGACGAACACAAACCCTACTCCTCCTCCTCCTCCACCTTCACCAACGGCAATCTCACCTTCCCTTCCAACAAAGCCCTAATCGAACGCGCCGCCAAGTTCTCCGTCTTCGCCGCCGCCGCCGAGATCTCGCCGGAAACAAGCTCGGTACCGTCGAATTCAAGCGCGAATTTGGACAAAGTAAAGACCGAACCAGCCGAGACCGATTCAAACCCTGGCTCATCAAACAAGACTCAGACTCAGAAGTTGGCGAAGAGAAAGGAACGCGAGAAGAAGGTAAAAATAAATCTCCGGTAATGGCTTTTTGGTAATTTTAGTGAGAAGCTAAGTCTAATTTGGGGGAAAAATTGAAATTAGGGCAAAGAGAGTGCCAAAAAAAACAAGAACGAGAGCTGTGAAGATGCAGAGAAGCTTCCTTACGTCCACGTCAGAGCTCGTCGTGGTCAAGCTACGGATAGCCATAGCTTAGCAGAGCGAGTTAGTATTACTATTAATCTCTTTAAATCTTAATTAATCAATCATAGAACACTAATTAATCAAATCAAGTACTTATTTTTGTTAATTAATATTTTGGAAAGGCGAGGAGAGAGAAGATTAATGCTCGGATGAAGCTTCTTCAGGAACTGGTCCCCGGGTGCAGTAAGGTTTGTTTTATGATTATTATTATTTTATTGGAATATACATTAAGGAAGGTTAGTTAATTAGTTCTTGTCTTAATCATTCTTATTTGGTTGGTTAATCATTTGATTCTGTTATGACTTGATGAGTGTCTCTTTTTCTAATGTGCCCGAATTGTCTCTAAAAAGTTCGATTATGTTACGTTAGTATGACTTAAGGGGATAAAATACAAAGGTGCAGAGAAACTTGTGCAATAAAGGTGCTGAGAACTTAAAAAAATGAATAATTTTTGAAAATTTCTAATAGTGCCATTATAAGCTCAAACATCAAGGTGGTTTTTTTTGTATTACAATGACAACAACTTTTTTTTGGTTGACAATTCACCTTATTTTTTAAAAGAGTGGCTTTAGACTTATTAAACTTGTATTATGCGGTTTAGTTACTGGTATGTCATTGTCACCTTTTCTTTTTTTTTTTTTTTTGGTAATCCATTGTCACCTTTTCACAAAGGTAAAGTGGTTACTTTTGTACCAAGAAAAGTGACAAGTGGGCGGTGTCAAAAGTGGCATTCTCGTAACTCCACTTCAGAGCGGTTGGTTAATAGTCCATATCAGAGGTTAATTTTGTCATTGCATTAAAAAAATTATTCAATTCATTTGGTTATAATTTCCATTTCATTTTCTGTGACCTTGACATTTATCGCAAATCTCAAAAAATTTATTTGGGTCGGGCCGGGTAGTTCAAATTTGATAGTCTAATGACGAAAATACCCTTCATTGGTTAGGCTGTGGAATTTTAGCCAGGCGAATATGCTATAGCTGGAAGCTGCTTTTGAAGCACCGGGGAGGGGAGACAAGAAGTTGGACATTTTTTTTTTAAATATAAATAATTTTATAAAAATGTATGTGGGTCCCATATACAAGGGAAAGTTTGATATACTTGTGAGGTGCACGGTACAATCACCTCTTACCTGTTTGGTATCCATCCTCAATCTGATGACGAAAAGAAGGGTGACAAAAGAACAATATCCATTTACTAACGTATCATGTATGTACCAAAAGCCTAGGCCTAACTAAATGGAGAGACGTGATGTGATAGTCCCATATGCAAATTTATTTTATTGAGTTCAAACATAAACCAAATCCACACCTTCATGCTTTGTTTTAACTGATGATAGGCATAGCAGGAACTTGAGTCTTTCCTTGCTGCTCCATCCATAAACTGACCCAAAGTTTGCTAACACACTGGATGGTTGAAAAATCAGCTAGATTTTCTTTGAAATTGCCATGCTTTCCATTTAGAAAGTTACTACAATAATATTTTCTATGCAGATTTCAGGTACAGCATTGGTTCTGGATGAAATTATCAACCATGTACAGTCACTGCAACGTCAAGTTGAGGTTGGATTTATGCATCCCATACACTAAGATATAGTTTTAACAATTGTATGAGAAGGTTTAAGCTTGAAATGAACTTTGTTGGGGCAATTTTGTGATAAGGTTTAAATGTGGAATAGCTCCCCCACCCAAAAAAAAAAAAAAAGAGTGGAAAAAAATGTAAAAGAAGAGGAGAGAGATATTGAGATGTCTTGACACGGATAACAATTGCTACTTAATTAGTTAGGTGGGTTATATAAATTGGTGGGTTTTTCAGTCATCTCCTTATAGATTTATGAGGCTTGAAAATTCAGACTGACTTGAATATATGTTCATATTTTAGTTATTTATGTCCACTTTAGTTATTAAATTAGATTAAATACATATCTTTTTCTTCGTCAACTTGGTTTTCATGAGGCACGTGAACAGTGAAACGAAGCTTGTGAAATGAATTTAAACTCCATATAAGTTTGAATTTAAACTCCATATTTTAGTTATTTTTACTCCATACAAATGGTGTTAAAATTGTATAGTAGTAATGCTTGAATTATCTGGTACTGGTTTGATCTTCTGATTGAATAATTCTTTGGTTTCAGTTGTTATCAATGAGGCTTGCAGCAGTGAACCCGAGAATTGATTTTAACTTTGACAGTGTATTTGCTACGGAAGTAAGTGTGCAAACTTCTTTATCTTTATCACCCTTTTTAGTTTTTGACTTTTTGGTGAAAGAAATATATATATATATATATATGTGTGTGGTTTGGCAATGAGTGCACACTTTATCTAGTAGGTGAGTTAGGATATAAACATATTTTAATTCAAATTTGGCTCATTATAGACTCACCCAAGATCTTAATTGGTTGTTTCCACCATTATTATGTGCCAGGACAGTTTGTCAGAATTGGACCACCTATTCTATATCCTATCATCCTATCTTTCTCCATTCATATCTTTCACTGTTCATTAGAATGTGATTGATCACAAGCAGTTACCATTAGCCAATTTAAGTTTCTTTATCTGCTGTCATTATTTTAGTGGGATTCCTGTAACAGTGGATCCGAACTTAAAGGTTAACACTGTTATGGTGGGTAGACTGCAATTTAAGTAGTTTAATCATATCATTATATAGACAAAGAAATTAAGAAATTTGTGTGTACACATGCCATAAAAATTAAAATTTTCTTGTACTCATAACTCATAATTCATGCCACACCAACTAAGGAACTGCGTAGTCACTGATTGAAATGTATAAAAGTAGTATCACCAGCTTACCCCTTTACTACTGGAATCCCTGAATAGTGAATACTCTTGAGTTGAATGGTTGGCATGATGTGATTGGCATTGTACAAGTCCTAGAGGCTTTGTTGTGGATCATCGGATAATAATTAGTGCTGATGAACCTTGTTCTAGTTAATATATTATAGGGTCTCCAAGTTTCCCTGGTTAGCTTAGAGTATTTTGATTCACTTACTTTAACAAAGTTCGTAAATTTATGGAGCAAAACCTCCCTTAGTTTAACGTTGGAGCTTTATCCTCATTGTATATCACTAATAGTTTCTCTTCTCCAGGGTGGACCTTTAATCGACAGTAACATCCCCAGCATGGTTTCTCCTCTAATGTGGCCAGAAAACCCATTCACTGGAAACAGACAGAACTTTCAACAGCAATGGAATTTTGATGCACTTCACCAACCACTTTGGGGGGGGGAAGAAGAAAACCATACTTTCATTACTCCAGAGAACTCACTTTTGAGTTATGACTCCTCAGCAAATTCAGGTAGATTAGGTTCAGCATAATCAGGCTGCATATCACCCCTCCTAAACTGATATCATTAAACTTTTTCAACAACCATTAGTGACAGGATTCTAATGAGAAATTATAGGGTTATTTATTAATGAAGAAAAAAATTTGAGAGATAGTCTGCTATCCTTCCCTCTCAAATAGTACATATTGGTGCTTAAAGTATATTTTAGTAAATGCAAACCACTTGACCACTTGAAAGTGGGTCATTACATCTATTCTCGGTATCACAGTAATATGGAAATTTTATTGCATAGAATAATTCTTTCTAGCAGTTATGAAAGTGAGGATTATATGGAAGCATTGTACTGATGATTTCGTTAACATTTTAAAACATTAATTCCATAACAAAAAAGCTACGTACTCATCCTTTATTTGGAGTAGAGAAATGGATAATAGAGAACGTTTGATTTTTAGATTCTTGATTGTCTTTGCTTCCTCGTCATATTCTTAAACCATAAGTGCTGCATCATTTTATATGACAGCCAAAATAAGTTTGTCACCAAACTAAGGATCGTTATTAATTATTACCCTTAGTGGTGCATCATTTCGTAAGATGAAGTTGGAAGCATATTCTGGGTTTCATTTTGCAAGAAGAGAAGTTTAAATATTATATTCTTTTCTTTTCTCCCCTGGCATTATTTTAACATAAAATTTATATGTTGCAGCGTCTCTGCATTCAAATCAGTTGAAGATGGAGCTGTGAAAAGTCACAGTGAAGCTGTACCAGTAGCTAGTAGTGTATATATCCATATAGTATTGGCAGTTTAGCAAGAAGTAGAGCGAAGGCGCCAACATTCATGGTTCACCACATGGGTTTTCATGTCTTCTATTTGTCAGTCAGTTGGAAACCCAGATTTCCCTCTGCTAGAGAGGATGATAAATTTTCGGAAATGTTATTCTTATATATTATTTATATCTTACTATATATACTAACTTTGAGGATCACTCAATCTAATACTTGGTTTTAAGATGATTGGTTAATTTACTGTTGTAAACCATTGAACAAACTTCCGCTTAACTATTATGGAAGTCAGCTTCTTTCTTCATTTGTCTGGTGTCAACGTATCTGCATTTATTATGAAGACAAGCCTTGTGCTAAGCACAGGCTATTTAGGTCATGAATAATGTGTAGTGCATCTTTTCTGGCTCTTCTCCTTCGTTTCTTTTACATGAATTCCCCGTATTAATCTCAATGTGCATCATAGCATGCCAAACTTGTCTTAAGTCCGTGATTTTCCTGTCCTGGGTTCTATGATCTGACACTATGTGGGATTATAAACAAAACAACTGGGTTCATTCTCGTTTCCCTTACATATTAGTTGAAGAAAATATTTTTTTTGGATAAAGTTTGATTTCAAATATGTTTGGAGTTATCTTTTTTAACTCAACATGTGGCAAATTTTAAGAATATATATCCAAATGTATTATTTAAAGTTTTAAACAAGTCACACGATTTATTATAAAATTCATGTGACTAAAATTATATATGAATAATCTCTTCAGCTGTTACATAGTAGCTAACTTGGAGCAAGATAACTCCAAAAATGTTTGGAGCCAAACATTATTATTATTATTAATGGGTTGGCCACACCACACTGTTAGAGATATTATAGCCTAGAAGGACCATCATATTACTTTTAATATAAGCACTACTACAACTTTAGGGTTAGTTTAGGCTTAACTCAAAATATAGAGACGGAACTAGTATTCTCAAAAAATTTCAAATGTACCCCAAAATATATACTTTTGACCTACTTCCTCCAAAAATATTTACAAGTTGACCCAATAGACACAAAAATAAAAGATATCTGCTGTTTTATTTTATTTTATTATTATTTTTTTTTTTGCTGAATGTATCTGCTGGTTCATCCCTTTGCCTATTGCCCCATGAATAAAAAAATAAAATAAAAAATAAACAATCATCTGATCAAAACAAACCCAATTATTCCAAGAATAATAAGAATAACCTCTAGATAAACCAAAATTAAAAACAAAATAGAACATACAACATGATCTTTAATTGTGTCGGCAAATATTGGATTGTAATGTTATAAGGTGATAAAATTTGAAAATTCCTCAAACTTTTTTTGGTTTGTACTTCGGGCCCCTAAGCTTAAAACTTGGTTTGGAAATGTATATACTTTTTATTTTTTGGTTAAACGAAAATTTCATTAAAGAACTAACTAGCTAAAGTGGCAAAAGTAGCGGCTAAAAGCCAACAAAAATACAATCCAGTAGCATCCAACTTAACAAGGGATGAATTTTTTTTTTTTTTTTTTGAGAAACCAGGCTGGAAGTCCAGACAGGGCAAATATATATATTTTAATATAAGCACTATAATGGACCCGATCCATCAAATGTTGAGTTACTAGAAATAGATGATCTGTTGCTTTGTAGTGTGGACGGACGAGCAAACTGACAGGCCCATATTGGAATCATTGTGGACCAGACAGATCTGTCATGCCTGATTGTTCTCCATCTTACTCTCTTTATTTTTATTTTTTATTTTTTATTTACAAAAGTCCCGACTTCTGTGAACTTGTGAAGAACATAATTTGAAGTTGATGATGCCGTGAAAATCACCAGTGAGCTACACAGTTTTCGCCCAGCTCGAAAGAAATCTGCACAATGAAAACAGAAGAGACCTAACAGAGAGCACCGGTGTGGTGCCGGCCAAATACCCTCCGAATGTCAAGTTAGAACTATTCTCACAACTCTAGAGTGCTAGAGAGGGTAAATTATGCGTACCTCGATTTGTGAAAGTATTGGGCTTTTATAGTAGAGAGTTGACATCCCTTCCTTGGTACGGAAGTCTTTTCCTTTTAGGATTCTACTTGGAATAGACCCAATCGTGATTCGCAAGATCTTACCTTATAGAAAAGATCTGCACGTATTCTCCGGGATCCATACCATATTAGGACTCTATTCACCTTAGGATTCCACGGTGATCAAATACTTGTCTTGCAAGTATTTTTCATCAAAGACTTTTGCTATTTCGGACCTCTGGACAGGTTGGGCTTGCCCTCTATCGGCCCAAGAACATGGATCCGTTAGGCCCACTTCCAGGCCTCGACAAGCTATATTCTAACCCTCATCAGAAGTGTTCTTTTGTCATCACATTGCTACCAAAACATTCAAGCAACCACTTCACTGTTGTTGTGAACTTTTTTCTTCGCCCTACGGGGCCATTTTAAAAAAGAAAAAAAAGCCTTGTGAACCTTTAGAAGTTTTGAGGGTATATTTTTAATGGCAAGATGAAACCGATGCTTTGATGCCTAATTAGGAACTAGCTCTCTAGAGAAGAAAATGCTGAATGTTTTTTTTTTTTTTTTTTTTTTTTTAAAGAAAAGTAATTTTAGTACCACATATTTTTTACACACTTTGTTATAATTGTCGTACGTGATAGAATATAAGTAGTGAAGAAAAAATGATGGGTCCATATAATCTATATATCTATATATATAATAATAGGTAAAGCAGAGAGAAAATCCAATTAAATTTCAAATTGAAATTCAATTAGAGTCTAATTTAGCGCCATGTGTCTCATGTAATCTAAATTTTAGAATTTTGTGCCAAGTGAGTTAATTTAGTGTAAAAATTGAATTTCAATTATAGTTTAATTTTGCGCGGCGTGTCTCATTTAATCTAAATTTTTAAATTTTTGTGTCAAATTAGTTAATTTAGTGTAGAAAACGAAGAGTCCAATATAATAAACCATAAAAAACATAATCATATAACTAAAAAAAATTCAAATTTATAAGTCATCTATATATATATATATTTATATTAATAGGTAAAACTTAGAGAAAATTGAATTAGAATTTGAAATTATAATCCAATTTTGCGCCATGTGTCTAAATTTATATGAGAATAATAGATGAAGCTGAGAGAAACTCAAATTAGAATTCCAAATTAGAGTTCCAATTTTGCGTCATGTGTCCTAAATTATTTATTCTTAAAGAGTTTTATTTCTTAATTTTAGAATCAAATGTGGGACCACATCATAAATATTCATCCAAGTGAGTTATTAAGTACAAAAACCAAAGAGTCAAGAATAAATGAATTGTAAAAAAAAGTGCTTCACAATA
This sequence comes from Notholithocarpus densiflorus, assembly GCA_030021035.2. Taxonomy (NCBI): domain Eukaryota; kingdom Viridiplantae; phylum Streptophyta; class Magnoliopsida; order Fagales; family Fagaceae; genus Notholithocarpus; species Notholithocarpus densiflorus. The sequence goes on from JARYZH020000011.1 coordinate 6,998,534, forward strand.
ATTAAAAAAAAAAAAAAAAACATGGACAATTTACATTTTATACCTAATAATATCCTTACAATTTTTTTTTTTTAAGAATTAACGAAATATAAAAATGACTGTCAATAGTATTTAAATTATATATATAGGAATTATATTATGCACCTTATTGTATATTTTTAAGTGTATCTATGCATATGCATAGGGTTACAAGCTAGTAGTAATAGTAATAGATAAAGCACTAGCATTGGGTATACTAAATTCTAAATTTTTAGCATTTAGCACACCAAAGATTAAAAAATCCCTTCCATTGGATGTTTCAATTGTCAAATGCTAGGTTGACTCGTATTTTTTCACCTCTTTCTTAAAATTATAAAAAAAAAAAAAAACACGTATTTGCCACTTGGTAAGTCATACAACAAATTTATTTGGTGTGAAATACATTATTTTGAATTCACCACCCATATCAAGAAATAGCTTAGCTCAACAAATTGATATTTGTTCAACAATTATAAAATTATACAAATAACAATATTGCTAACAAAAACAAAATAGCACAAACACAAAGGAGTTTAGTCTACAATTTGAAAATATAATTAAAACAAACACAAAAGTTTAATTTAATATCAATATCCCAAAATAGAGAACGAAATTACAAATGCCCTAATGAATAGTTAATTTGATAAAAAATAAAAACATATAAGAGATTTAAAATTTTGAAAACTAATTTCATAATCTAATAGTTGTGTTTAATAGTTGTGTTTAATTTTAGATGCATTGTGGTTGACACTCTGTTTCAATTTGGGAGTATAGATCAAAGTTTGATTATTTACTTATTTATACATAGTTTCTTTTATGAATATCATGTCATTGTTACTAAACATACACTCTAAGAAACATCATCTTTTATTTTGAAAATCCGTTTATTTTGGCTATGGATTGTTAAAAAATAGTTCCAAGTATCCATAATATAAGTCATTTCATTGATATACTTCGGATTTACCTTTTTCACACTTATGAATGCTTCTCAAACATGTCTATTATTTTAAATATATGTTTTTTTTACTCTACTGAGACCAAATTATTTTGGCATTTACTTTGTTATTTAATATTTAAATTTTTTTTACTAATCATGTTATTCAAGTGAGAAGAAGTCAAAATCATTCATCTTTTATATTCTCTTGCATACAACTAGATAAAGGTCTCAATTGATTTCTTTAGGCCATTATATTTGAGTGACGTTAAAAAAATTGATGTTTTGTTTTTTCTCAAGTGGCAAGAATATTATATTTGTTAATTGAGCTTGAGTTGTGCATTATAAAACCAAAACAAACGAGTGGACCAACCATGTCTTAATTTAATTTAACTTTTTACAAAAAAAAGTTTTAAAATACAAATTGGGTTAACCTAAAAAAATGGGTCAAGTCAGGTCACCCATTTTTACTTTGGGTCAAAAAATTTAGGTTTGGGTCAAGTTTCACAAGTTCAAGTTAGGTTGCTGGGTCCCAACCTATTTTCCACGTTTGGATCATATTACTTGTCTTCTCTCTCTCTCTCTCTCTCTCTCTCTCACACACACACACACACACACACACACACACACACACACAAATACTATCTTCTCATTGTCTCTCTCCCTTTCTCTAACTTGAATTCTCTTAGATTGGCAACGACGTTTATAAAGAAGTTGATTGGCAATGACATTAAGGCGTTGAGATCAAAGGTTTTTGCGTTGGCATAGTGCTTTTATAATGGCGGTGCTATTGCTTTTTGGTGGTTTGCAGGTTGTGGATTTTTATATTAAGCAAATCATAGCAATTGGTTATGGGTTTTTGGTGTTTTTGAGTTGTGGATTTTTGCATTAAGTGAATCATAGTAATCAAGTTGGAGGCGGGGCAGCTAGGTTTTTGCATTAAGTGAATTGCAGCAATTGAGTTGTGGGCTTTTGGTGTTTTTGCAAGTTGTGGATTTTTGTTTATCTTGATTTGCATAAATCTGGTGGGTTGCGAACTTTTGATGGTGGTGGGTTATGGGGGTGGTAAGGGGGTTTTTTAATTAAAATAATAATAATAAATAGAATATAGGTGTTATTTTAGGTTATTCTAATGGGTGATATGTTAAAGTAATAGATGAGATGTATGGTGTATTGTTGAATATCATATTGAAATAGACAAAGAAAGTTTTTTTGTATGTTAGAATAACATTTTTTAGAACATCCAATGCTAATACTCTAAGTGAATTGATTCCAAGAAATTTGGTAATCGATTGGGGTACTCGTGGAGCTTTTGATATATTCCTTTTGGGGTGGGGGAGTTTAGACTGGCTGAGCTTACATCTCGCCAAGGATGGCCAAACTTTCACCTTATCAATGCCAAGTTGTCACTTAGGTTGGGCTGATTTGTCAAGTTAGCACTATACTCTTTAGTTATTATAAAAATATTAATGTTACATAAGCAACACTTTTACAACAAATTTGAGGTGACAGAGTGTTACGAGTTATAATCTAGGCCCGCTACTGACATAATTTTTTACCCAACAATAATAGATTGCCATCTAAAATTTATTGTGAAAATATTATGAAAGTATTATGGACTTAGCATTTCTGGTAAAATTTATATATTTATTTTTAGATTGTCATAAAATTTATCCTATTACTAATCTTGTCTCTTTTGATAAGCATATTACTAATCTTGTCTCACTTCACAATAATTTTCTTACCTTTAGGATCATTGTAGCTAAAGGAGTTGTAAGAGATAAGTTAAGCCTTAAAATAGTAAGACATTTTGGTAAACTATGACATACCCAAATCCACGAATGAATGAGACTATTATAAAAATTAGTCAATGATTCAATATCAAATGGTTCAAACAAAAAAATGGCAATCCCAGTAAGGCCATTACTCCTTCAACTCCTCCTCCTCACCCTGCTCTTAATTTCAATCCACCAATCACACCCAGCCATTGCATCCATAATCCATCTCCCACTTTCCAAATATCCTCACTCACTATCAGTCACTGACTTCGGAGCCACTGGCGACGGACTCCACTATGACATAGCTGCCATCCAATCCACCATCAAAGCTTGCCCCGCCTCCCACCACACCCAATGCCACGTCACCTTCCCTCCCGGAACCTACCTCACCAGAACCCTGTTCCTCAAATCTAGCATCGTGTTGGACATCAAAGAAAACGCAACATTGCTGGGCAGTACAAAAATGGAGGACTACCCAAAAGAATCGCGGGAATGGTACATGGTGGTGGTGGAGAACGTGAGTGATGTGGGGATCACTGGCGGAGGCATGGCGGATAGACATGGTTTGGATTTTGTGAAGAGGTTTAATAAGAGGAAGAATGTGATGGTGAGTTGGAACACCACTGGAGCTTGTTTAGGAGATGAGTGTAGACCCAGGCTTGTTGGTTTCATTGATTGTAAGAATGTCAGGGTTTGGAATATCACACTCACAGAGCCTGCTTATTGGTGGTGCATATACACTTATGCTATACCCTTATTACACTTTAGCTTTGCCTCTTCCTTTTAATGATTTTTTTGTTATTCAAAGTTAGCTATTCTTCTAGGATTGGTAGTTTATACGTGTCGTATGGTGGAAGATGTGATGTTTGTTGCATTTGTATCCTCTGTCTTTTCAATATTTCTTCCACTGCCCACATTGTTTTTGTCCTTCTTGTGTGTTTTCTTTCTATACAGTTTTTGAGTTAATTTTTATTTTTATTTTTATATAGATAAAATAGAATTTCAACCTAAGAAATTGATATGTTTGTTCTATTAATTTCTAATGTCCACCAAAATCAGCCTAGTAATTTGTTAATATATATATTTAACGAGATTGTTAATTTAGATATTGATTTGGGGGTATTGCAAAATAATCTCAAATAATAGGGTTGATTGTACTTGTACAAATTTATGGTTTATGGTGAATATTACAAAATGACCTCTCATAGTTTAAGGTAACCCTTTAGTTTTCCTCCATATTATGAATGTATGCCTTCATGTAGAATTCCTTAATCAACCTGTATACATATAACTTTAATGGTGTATATATATATATATATATATAGTTGTTTATTGTCTAGTTGTGAATAAATTCCCTTTTAAAGAATTTTTGTTACAAAATGTATAGTGGGAAACTATAATAAAGTTTTTTTTCTCTCCCTCTCTTTTAAATAGTAGAGATTTGTACTTACCCAAAAGAAAAAAGTAATAATTTGATATTTTTATTAGTGTATTACTACGATAATTATAGATATAGAAAAACTATTCCAAAACAAATGAAGTGTTTCTTCATTTTCATTTTCTTATTCAAATTGAACCATTTTCATAACAATGCACAGAAAGTTAGCACTTGCAAAAAAATAATCAATTTGGTGCAAACAGTTATGTTCCTCTCCAAGTAAAATAGACACACATCACATAAACTTGTCAATTGCTATGTTTTTATATTGTAACACTCTTATTTATAGCCATGTATTTGATGAACAGCTTGCACATAGTACGGTGTGAAAACACATCAATTCATGATGTTTCGATTTATGGAAACTTCAACACACCTAACAATGATGGGATTGATATTGAGGATTCAAATAATACAGTCATTACAAGGTGTTACATCGATACAAGAGATGATGCTATCTGTCCAAAGACATACACTAGCCCCCTTTATATCTTGACTGCGACAAACTATTGGATTCGAACAAAATCTTCAGGGGGGGAATGTGCAAAATAGGCAAGTAAAAGGGATGTATATGGTTAGTTAGGCAACGTTTGAAACAATAATGGAAAGTAGCATCTCGAGTTTTAGAAACTCGAGATCCATATTACTGAAAATACCACATAAATCTCGAGTCTTTAAGACTCGAGTTCCATGCAAAAAAAATTTCCTCTATAGTGGCGTTTTTAAGCCTTACAGTGACGTTTTAAAGCCCTATAACGGCGTTTTTCTGCAAAAAAATTTTATAAGTAATTACCCCATACCAGGTTTAAGGAGGCCTATAGTGGCGTTTTTAAGCCCTATAGTGACATTTTAAAGCCCTATAGCGGCGTTTTTCTGCAATTTATGGAACTCGAGTCTTTAAAACTCGATTTTTATGTGGATTTTTTTCCAAATCAACCCATTCTCTTACAAATCGAGACTTAAAAACTCGATTTTTATCTTGGAACTCGAGTTTTAGACACTCGAGATGCTAGTTTTCAATATTGTTTTGATCCGTGACAATTAACTAAATTTTTTTTATATTTGTTGTTATTTGGAAAGGGAGTTCAAATCTTCAGCAATCAAACTTGGTAGTGCTAGTTCATTTGATTTCAAGGGTCTAATTTTGATAATATCACAATTGTACAGTCTCATAGAGGGCTGGGATTTCAGATACGTGATGGAGGTAACACTCATCTTGTTTTTCTTGTTTTATTGAGAATTTTTCTTGAATGATTGACAAATCAAGCTCAATTTTACTTTTACACCTTTTTTAAAAAAATAAATAAATAAGCATTCACCTTGAGCAGGAAATGTAAGTGACATTACCTTCTCAAACATAAACATAAGCACAAGATACTATGATCCTTCATGGTGGGCAAGAGCGGAGCCTATATATGTGACAACATGCCCAAGAGACTCTAGTGTAAAGGAGGGTTCAATCTCAAATGTAGTTTTTATTAACATCACTGCAAATTCTAAAAATGGTGTATTCTTATTAGGTTCTAAGCATGGGTTACTAAACAATTTGAGATTTATAAATGTGAACTTGACTTATAGAAGATGGACAAATTATTCTGGTGGATTGATAGATTACAGACCAGGATGTCAGGGACTTGTTAGTCACAGCATTGTTGGGATCATCATGGAACACATTGAAGGTTTGGAGGTTGAAAATGTTGACATGAGATGGTCTGATCACCAATCAGGATGCTGGAACAATCCTTTTGATTTCAAGCCTTCAATTATAAATAATATTTCTTTGTTTAATTTTCGTTCAAGTTTGTACTAAAAATGATTGTAGCACACATGAGCATGGTTTCAAAACCCACACCTTTTAAAGAATTGGAAAAGAAAGAAGTTTAAGGATTTTGAGGTCGGATCAAGGTTCAACCGAGGTCAAACCTTGACGTCTCAGTTAATTTTTTTAATGGTTTTTATACTTAAATTGTATTTATATGTATTAATTTCCCATTCCTTATCAACAAAATGCATGTGGCCTATTGGCTTGGGCTTTGGACATGCTTATTCGCCTGTTACATACTCCTCTCTCCTCTTTATGAGGTGAGGATAATCAAAGTTTGAATCTCCCTATTTCATTTTTGTGAATATTGTTCCCGTAGTTAATTGACATGTTTTAGTGTTCCAACGAACACATTTAAGGTTCATATCTCTTCTCTCTAACTATGAATAATAATAATAATAATTAAAAAAAAAATGAAATGTAAGAATTCAAAACTCAATGGCACAATTCTAAAACTCTCTTCTCTCTTGCAATTGTAATGAAGGAATTTAGGTGTTTTCCATTCATGGGAAGGGAAGCTTCACAGTCAGGTAGACACCTAATATGTACACCAAAACCCAAATGTAGGCCCAACTAGAGTTTCACATGTTGGAGATATTATACAAAGTAATAATGGAAGAACAAGGTTAACACAAAAGACAAATAGAAAATAGATAACTTGGAAGCACAATATTGTTTTCCTTAGTCAATATTTGCCCCCCACACTGTTGTTGCTAAAGGGTTATCACAAATTTGTCCCCAGGATACAACCAAGATGTTAGGTTCTACAGATAGCAATTCTGGAGAATGACCACATAATTTCTTGTGTTTCTCTCTAAGTTATTTTTCAAGTGAACATAAGTCTCTATTTATACCCATAGGGTTATGTTTCATCAAAAGGCACATATGGAGAGTTAAAATGTTTCATAAAACCGTTCACTAGGCTTGAAACCTCTTCAAACTCTCTGAACAGTCATCTGAAAATTCTGCAAAAAATCCTAATTCACGATTTTCGATTGGTTGAAAGTTACTTTCGATTGATCGAATGCTCTTTTCGATCGGTCGAGCAGGAATTGAGCAGCGATCGAGACTTCTAGAGACTCCAGGATTTTTTCTTTACCATTTCGATCGATCGAGCCAAAGCTTCGACCGATCGAAAATGCTATATTTCGAATTTTCACTTAGAAAATTCCAGAACTTGAATTTTCACTTTATGAAACAATATTCTCTAAACTTAAACATCATTATTACAACCTATCCATGTATATACCTATATATACAACATCACGTGCATTTTGTTTGCAGATTTCTTACATTTTATTTTTTGAGGAAAAATACAGATTTCATACTTCACCATACTTTACCCATACAAAGGCAATCAAGAGGAGGTTTCTTTTGATTGAAGATGAGGTTTGTCTACTAAAGTTCTAGTGTAAGCTTGAGTTGTTTAAATTGCCTTAATACTAATGATTCATTGATTTTGTAAGGTTGAATTTAATCAACCATTTTGTTGGCTTTATTCCGTGCCAATTTGCTTGTAATTCAGCATTTAGAAACCCTGTATTTAGGTGAGAATCATGTAAAGGTAGTGTGTGAGAGAGTGTGAAGAAAAGCTCAAGAGTGTGCACTCAAGCAGGGCCTCGTGACTGGATCTCGCGACTGGCTCGCGGCTGGCAAGTTGCCAAAGAAGGCACATGTGTGAAGCATGCAGAGGAGCTGAAGAGTCATGCCAACTGGAGCACTACAGGACAAAACTTCTAGTCTGGCCAGGCAGTTAGCTCGCGACTTAGACTCGCGACTCAGTCAAGTCACGAGGTCAAGTCGCCAGACCACTCTATTTGGGAAAACCTGACATTTTGCATTCCAAATACACACCAGTATAAATACCCCTTATACCCACGTATTGTAGAGAGCTTTCAGAGAGAATTTTGAGAGAGAAACCCTAGAGAAAAACAAGATTGACTCATCCACAATCTTCATCCTTTGATTTTCCAAATTTCTCTACTTTCACCCTCTCCATTGTTACATCCTTGAGAGGTACATTAGCCAAATCCTTATCTCACCATACCCATATTTGTGAGAAGGCTATTTGGTGCTTGGGAAGCAGTTAGGAAGGGACCAATTGATATTGGTTGATGTTATGGGCTATAGCAGAATCCGGTAAGATAGAGAAGACAAAGATTCAGCGTAACCTCATTGGAGCAAGAAGCTTGGAGGGCTTAGGTACACTAGGTAGATTAGGCTTGGAGGGTCTTCTGCTGTTCATGTATCCCAACTCTATTCTCTAATGGATTATTGACCACTTGGAGGGCGGCAGAGAGGTTTTATGCCGAAGGCTTCGGTTTCCTCTATGATAACACATCGCTGTGTTGTCTTTGTGTTTGCATCTCTCTTCCCTTAATCTTTGCCTTTTAATTACTGCTGTGGTTGTGATTAATTATAGTTTAGATTGTTTGATCAATTCTATTTTAGCTTATTTTCATATTCCGCACATACATTGTTTGATAATAAGCTTGAATTGGTAATTTGTAAATTGGGGGTTAAAACGTTCATAGGTGTTTTACACACTATTTGAACATTCAGATTTGGCTAATTAAATGACTAAAATGCTGTCTAAGGTTACGCCTTTTCCATTGGGTTTCAAATCATTATAGAAACTATTATATATTTTCACTTTAATAAGACTAAAATCACGTCCTTACCTACTAATATTAACAAAAAATGCCCTCCTAAAGTAGCCAAAAGGCCCAAAACTCTTGTCAAAAGTCATAAAATAATCATATCAAGAATACTCATGACAACAACCAAGAATAAATTGTTTCAAAAACCACATACTTTATATACCAAACTCAATAAAATTTTAAAAAAGAAAATTGTTTTTAATAAAAAGAATTGTCCTGATAAAAACCCTTTGTAAGAATGAATCGTCTATATTAAAATACAATATGTATTAAATAATCCTAGAGTTCATGCATTATAAAAAATTTAGACCATTTAGATTACCATTATTTATACGGCCTTCATTCGACTTCCAAAGAAAAAAAAATCTATAGATGGACAACCATATATGGATGGAAATTATATGAGTAGATTTGTGAAGATAATATTAAAAAAAATGACCATTCTAATTGTTTTAGTTGTAATGCAAACCCCTCTTGTCCCATCTCATTTCCCTCTTACTCTTACACTTTCTCAAGATGCGGCGTATTTTCGTTTTCCAGGACTTCATCCTTGTAGTAAACAGGTTGTAGAAGATTGTAGACGCTTAGCAAAGCACAAGCGTTCGTTCATGGCATGTGTTGCTAGGGAGATGAAACCATGCCTTTTTAGCTTTTGATGAAGTGCAGATTCGTCAGTCTAAGTGATTGCGTCCAGACGGAGCTAAGATGTTATCTCTGTTATTGCAGGAATGGTAGATCAGCTTCCTTAGAATGGTCACCGGTGTGGTGCCTGCCACAACGTCTCCAATGCTAAAGTCAGTATCAAGAAACTCTTTGGAAAAGAATAATGCAATATATTAGAGCAAGAAATATCTCTAAGTATCTCTCCGTACCTTGTGTTGGTAATGTGAAGGCTTTATATATTTTGCCTTGGACTCTAGCCGTTGTGGTTGATATTGTGGTGTTAATGCCTTTCTTGATAACGCCTCCTGCTTAGTAATGGGGCTTTAATATGCTCCCAACAGTTTGTACAGCTAGTTTTGTAACCGTACGAGGCATTATTGGTGGTATTGAATGGTTCTGCTACCCTCGTCGGTGACGTGGGCACTTGTTTAGGCTCGTCTTAGAGAATGGTCTCGTTTGTCTTATTAAGTTCGTCTGTAGTTGATTTCGTCAGTCCCATCAGCTGCCCCTGGCTTTTGTAGTCGTCTTGACATGTCATGATGACCATAGAAGATGAAAGGTTGTTGGACTGTAAGCAACTCGGGATTTTGAGCCGCATTAAATGTGTAGTGGCGGCGCTCCACAGGTCGTGGCCACGTGGCACGTTTTGGTTAGTGGAGTTAATGCCCCAATTGTGTGACACTTGGGGTTTCCCGCTGAATTTTAGTTTCTTTGTGTCTTGGTTTTTAAACTTCTCCACTCTTCATCTCTCTTTCACTTTTCCCAAATTTCTAATCATTGCTCCAAGTACTTTCTGCTCCAACCTTTCTTTGTGATTCTTCTTCAAACCGGTGCGCGGCTAAGCTTTCTTTTTGAGGTATGTCTTTCTTCTTTCTTTCTGCTTCTTTTTTCTTTTCGATGTAGATATAAACTATGGTGAATTTATGATTTTCTCTCCCTTCTCTTTTGTGTTTGTTTTGGATTTCTTGGGGATTTAGCTTGTATTTCTCCCCTTTGTGCTTTTTTTGGTTTTCCATGATTAGTAGCTCTGAGGTTCGGATAGTTTGCCCCTCAATTTCTTTCCTTTTTGCACGTTTAGGGGGGGTCTTTAGGTGTTTTCACACATCTTGAAAATTTTGTCTTTGAGGGTAGTAGTCTAGGCATTGTATTGGCTGATCTGCTGCCTTTACTTCGTCAATCAATTGATTGGTTCAAGAATTTGGTGAGAGAGCAAGGAATTATGTTTGAGGTAAGGTTGAGCGAATTAGAGACTGGGTTGTCCTCTAATGACGGCCCAGTGGAGGCTGGGGGCGATACTGTTGTTTCTGCCCCTCGGGTGGTTAGGGCTTTTTATGCCTTTGACGAGGTGTGTGGTTTGGATGTCGACACACTTTCTAGATTCAAGGATAGATTTTAGTTCCCGGGTAGGGTTAGGGTTCGTCTACCCAGTGAAGAGGAACGTGCCTACCATTTCTTCCCCGGGGAGGTATGCTTCTACGAGGCTGCCTTCTTGTGCGGGCTTAGGTTCCCCGTCCATCCATTCGTTATGGAGCTGTTAAGCCACTTCGGCATTGCTCCCGGGCAACTCATGCCCAATTCGTGGAGGATAGTGGTCAGCCTGATGGGGATATGGTTGGCTGTTACGGTCGACGACATGATCAGGGTGGACGAGCATGTCTACCTGTATCGTTTAAAAGCATCTAAAGAGCACAGGTATTATGAGCTGGTGCCGTGGGAGAGGAGGACTAGGATCGTTAGGGATCTGCCTTCGTCTTTCAGATACTGGAAGTCCCGGTTCTTCTTTGTGTCCGGGGATGATTGGGAGACGCCCTGTAACGAAATTTGGGGTGATCTCCCAAGGCTGCTCCGTCGGTGGAGTACCTCGATTTTAGGTGCGTCATTATTTCTCTTCGTCCATTAATTTTCGTTGTTTTTTTTTTTTATCGTCACTAACCTTTTTTATGGTCTTCTACAGTTAAGAGACGACCTAAACTTAAAAGCAGGTACAAAGAACGCATTGAGAATGCGATTGAGTACGCGAGGATGATCGAGGATTTTGACGATCTTGTAGACCCGCGGACTCTTGCTTTTTACTGTCTTGGTCTAGAACCGTCTGCCTTCGTCCTGTACAACATTGATATAGAGGAGAAAAAGAGTAAGTGTTAACTTCGTCTGTGCTGGCTTTCTTGAATATTCAACTTTGCTCACAAGTTTTTTTTTTTTTTTTTAGGAATGACGTCAAAGTTTAACCAAGGTATGTACGCCCGAATGAGGGCTAAGAAGAACGAGCCCCTGTCCAATCTAGGGGTGAAGAATGTGAAAGTGATGGACAAGGGTGCCTCTATTACTCCTGCTACTCTGGTTACTCCTGGTACCTAGATGACGGGGACAACCTCTCTAGCTGTCTCGGTTAAAGAGATCCCTCCTCAATGGAAGAGGCAGCGGACTGGTGATAAGGGAAAGGAGAAAGTTGATTTGCGCTCATCTAGTATCTGGGACGATGCTGAGGTTGCGATGGCTAGAGCGCAGGAGGTTTTTGCTGCTGAGGAGATGAAGGTACTTTCGGGATCGTCATCGAGTGAGCTCGTGGGTCATCATCTCCACAAGCTTGTCCAGGTATTAGACTTGTGCCAGTTCATCCCTTTTTTTTTAATTTTTTATTAATGACTTTTTTCTCTCAGGTGCTGGGGGAGAGTCTTCACCTTACCTCGCAGTATCTTACTTAAGAGGCTAAGGTCGAGTCTGCTTTGTCTCAGGTGACGGCTTTGGAGGCAGAGAATTCAAAGTTGAAGAAGGATTTGATTGCTACTATGGACGAGGCCAACTGTGCCAAGGAAAAGGTCAAGTCTTTGAGTGACGACCTTAGGGCTGAACGACAGCCGACTTTGGAGAAGGACGAGCAGCTCTTGGTTGCCAAGGAGAAGATAAAAACCATAGCTACTAAGGCCATCGAGGGTTTTCAGCAGATGAAAGAGTACAACACTGTGCTCTTTAGCTGGTACTTCAAAGGGTTCGAGTTTTTGAGGAGATACTTCATCAAGCACCCTTTTGGAGTAGATATGGAGAACCTGGACCTTGAGGAGGTAGACAAAAAGATGGCTGCTGACGAGGCTTCAAACTCTGCTGCTCCTGATGGTGATGCCCCCGAGAGTGCCCTTCTTCCTCCAACTAGTGATAACGCGGTTGCCAACGCCTGACTCTGTTACTTGTAAATTTTTTTTTTTGGGGTACCTGTGATGTTTTGGGCTTTTTGTAAGTCTAATTTCAAAAAATTTTTAACCTATTTTGAGAACAATATCTTTGGCCCAATGTTTATGGGCTTTTGGCTTAGATGTAAAAACAATGGTAGCTGCCCGCCGTTTTTGGGCTTAAATTAAGTTGGCAATAGCGTACTTACTTGCTTGTGATTTCTATTCCTGTAGTTTTTCCTTTATGCAATAGTGCTTAGCAAAGAATTTCTAGCTATGACCTTTCCTTTTCTTCGTCAACAATTTGTTCTCGTCTGTTGAGGGTTTTGATGAACTAGTTGAGAATTCAGATGCTCTCTCTTGAACAGATTTGTTGCAAGGTTCTTGTCTTTTATATTCGTCAGTAACCTACATCCGTCTAGGCGGAATCTTGTTACTTAGCCATTTTTTCTTTTCTGTGACTTACACCCTTTTAGGGATCTTGCCATTCTTTTGGACTCGTCAGTAACTTACATCCGTCTAGGCGGAATCTTGTTACTTAGCCATTTTTTCTTTTCTGTGGCTTACACCCTTTTAGGGATCTTGCCATTCTTTGGACTCGTTAGTAACTTACATCCGTCTAGGCGGAATTTTGTTACTTAGCCATTTTTTTCTTTTCCGTGACTTACACCCTTTTAGGGATGTTGTCATTCTTCTGGCTTTGTCAGTAACCTACATTTGTCTAGGCGGAATCTTGTTACGTAATCATTCTAGGGCGACATTCACATTATGAGATCGGTTCACATTAAGATATTGGCTGAATAACTCCTTTTATTGCTTTCGTGAATGAATACAATTGTTGATTACATCTATTGGTGGTACTTCTTCAAGTGCTCAATGTTCCATGGACGCAGGAGTCTCTGGCCGTCTGGGGTCTCCAGGTGGTAGCTGCCTTGTCTGGAGTAATTGACGACCTGATAGGGCCCTTCCCATGTGGGGTCGAGCTTTCCTAGGGCAGGGTTTCTGGTTGCCGGGGTGACCTTGCACAGGACGAGGTCTCCTATGTCAAGTCGTCTGAGCTTCACTCTCTTGTTATAGTACTCGGCCATCTTCGACTGGTACTTCGTCATCTTGTCGGAGGCTTTCTTTCTCACTTTGTCTAGATAGTCCAGGTTGACTTGTAGCTGGTCATCATTATTTTCTTCGTGGAACATTTCTCGCCTGGTGCTAGTTATTCCCACCTCGACTGGGATTACTGCCTCGGTGCCATAAGTTAGTCTGAAGGGGGTTTCTCCCGTTGGGGTTCTTGCTGTGGTTCTGTAGGCCCACAAGACATTGGGCAATTCTTCTGGCCAGGCACCCTTCGCGTCGTCTAGCTTAGCTTTGATAATCTTGAGTAGTGTCTGATCCGTCACCTCCGTCTGTCCATTCGCCTGTGGATGCCCTGGGGATGAGAACTGGTTCTTGATGCCTAGGCCTGAACAGAATTCTCTGAAGCCTTGGCTGTCGAACTGCCACCCATTATTTGATATGATTGTCCTTGGAATCCCAAACCTGCAAATTATATTCTTCCATACGAAGCTCCGGATTCTTGCTTCAGTGATGGTTGCTAGTGCCTTTGCTTCGACCCACTTTGTGAAGTAATCAATAGCAACTAGTAGGAATTTTACTTGACCTTTACCTGGGGGTAGTGTGCCGACGATGTCGATTCCCCATTGTGCAAACGGCCACAGGGATGCTATCGTCGTCAGTCACTCTGCTGGAAGTCGCTAGACATTCCCGAACCTTTGGCACTTGTCACATTTCTTGACGAGCTTTACTGCATCCACCTGCATAGTAGGCCAGATATAATCTGTTTGAACGACCTTGCTTACCAGGGATCTAGGGCCAGCATGGTCCCCACAAACTCCTTTGTGGATTTCTTCCAGAATGTACTTGGCTTCCTCTTCGTCGACACACTTCAAGTAAGGCATGGAGAAGCCTCTCTTGTATAAGGTGTCATTAAGGATCGTAAATCTAGCCACCCTCTTCTTGATCTTTTTGACCTCCTTTGAGTCCTGAGGGGGGTGCCCGTCTTGGAGGAAAGGCATGATCGGTGTCATCTAGCTGTTTGTGTTCTGGATTGCAAATGTTGGAACTTCTTTGATGCTGGGGCGTTTCTGGACTTCCATCACCAAGCCCATGCTCGTCGCCCTTCTTCCGACGATGCCATCTTCGCAACTTCGTCTTCTACCATATTCTGGCTTCTGGGGATTTGTACAAATTCCACCTTATCAAATTCCTTAGTCAGATGTTTCGTCAGCCTGAGGTATTTCTGCATTCTCTCCTCCTTTGCTTTATACTCCTCCTTGATGTGCTCTATCACCAACTTTGAATCATTTTGGACTAACAGGTTCTTAGCTCCAAGTGCCTTTCAGAGTCTCAGTCCTGTCAGTATTCCTTCATACTCGGCCTCGTTATTGGTGGCTGGAAATTTCAGTTGAACTCCGTATTTGAACACTTCTCCGTCAGGGGTGGTTATGATGACCCCTACTCCCCCATTCTTTTAGGCTGACGAACCATCGGTCTATACCGTCCATCGTTCGGCCTCGTTGGTGAGACTGTCCTCGTCCGAGAAGGTGAATTCGGCGATGAAGTCTGCCAAAGCTTGTGCCTTAATGGCTGTCCTGGGATGGTACTTAGTGTCAAATTGGCTGAGTTTAATTACCCGCTGAACCATTCTCCCAACTGCCTCAGGTTTGTTTATGGAATTTTTGATGGGTTGGTTCGTCATCACCAGGATAGGATTTGCCAGAAAATACTGTCTCAATTTGCGTGAGGCTACTATTAACGCGAATGCAATCTTTCCAATCCTTGGATACTTGGCCTCAGCACCTTGAAAAGCTTGGCTGACGTAGTAAACTGGGAGCTGTTTCTTGCCTTCTTCTTAAATCAGGGCTGCACTCACGGCTGTGGCTGATACTGCCAGGTACAAATATAAATTTTCCCCTTCCTTGGACGGACTTAAGAGGGGTGGATTACTCAGGTAACGTTTGAGTTCCTGAAACGCTGCTTCACATTCGTCGGTTCAGGCGATAGCCTGCCTCAAGGTCTTGAAGAAGGGTAAGCATTTATCCGTCGCTTTAGAGACGAACCTATTGAGAGCTGCAATCCTTCCTGTGAGCTTCTGGACTTCCTTGACGGTCTTGGGCGATGCCATGTTGATTATGGCTTGCACCTTCTCCGGGTTTGCTTCTATTCCTCTCTAGGACACCATGAATCCTAAGAATTTCCCTGAAGCTACACTAAAAACACACTTACTAGGATTCAACTTCATCTGGTATTGTTTGAGGGTGGCAAACGTCTCCTTCAGGTTGTCCAGATGGGCAAGTTCTTCTTTACTCTTGACGAGCATATCATCCACGTATACTTCCATATTCCTGCCGATTTGTTTGCTGAATATTTTGTTCATTAACCTCTGATAAGTAGCTCCTGCATTCTTTAGTCCAAAGGGCATTACCTTATAGCAATAGAGCCCTTGACTTGTGATGAAAGCAGTTTTCTCCTGATCTTCTTCATCCTTTTTTATCTGGTTGTATCTTGAGAAAGCGTCCATGAATGTCAGCAATTTATGCCCGGCTGTAGAATCCACAAGCTGGTCTATCCTTGGTAGAGGGAAACTATCCTTCGAGCACGCCTTGTTCAGGTCTGTGAAGTCCACGCACATTGTCTACTTCCCATTTGCTTTCTTCACTAGGATGACGTTTGCGAGCCAGTCAGGATAGTACACTTCTCGGATGAAGCCTGCCGTCAATAGTTTGTTAACCTCGTTTGTAACCGCTTGGTCTCGTTTAAGGGTGAAGACTCTTCGTCTTTGCTAGATGGGTTTTCTCTCCGGGTCCACATTCAACTTATGCTGAATGACTTCTGGAGATATGCCTGGCATGTCCTGGTGACTCCATGCGAAGACATCTAGGTTTTCTTTAAGGAACTGGAGGAGCCTTGTTCTCATCTCGGGACTTAGCGTCGTCCCTATTCTTGTCGTCATGGTTGCCTCTCCTTTGGCCAGTTCCACTATTTCCAGGGCTTCCACTTTATCTTCCTCATTCTCTTCGATCATCTAGGTATGGTTCTCTTTTGCAGCCAGGACGGCCTGGTAGCACTCTCTAGCTAGGACCTGATCTCTTTTCACCTCGCCAACACCATTCTCTGTTTGGAACTTTACCTTTAGGAAATAGGTGGACGTGGCTGCCTTCCATCGGTTGAGTGTGGGCCTTCCAATAATCACATTGTAAGATGAGGGGCAGTATACCACCAAGAAGTCTAACTGACGAGTCAACTGCTTCGGGTAGGTCCCTACTGTTATTGTCAATGTCACTATGCCCTTGGGATATACCCTATCTTCACTGAAGCTGACGAGGGGGGAGTTAAATGGGCGCAGTCTCTTGTAATCTAGCTTCAGCTGCTGAAAAGCAGGAAGGTAGATGATGTTTGTAGAGCTACCATTGTCCACGAGGTTCCTTTTAATATTGAATCCTTCTATAGTGAGCATTATGACTAAGGGGTCGTTGTAAGGCTGCTTCACTCCCCTAGCATCTCCTTCGTTGAAAGACATGTCCTGGTTCGTCCGTCTTTGCTTAAATGGAGGTATTATGTGGACGCTATTCACTTGCCTTTAGCATGCTTTCTTAAGGGATCTGAATGACCCTCTTGTGAATGGCCCCCTTGTGATCGTCTTTATCTCCTTGATCACATCTTGTGGAGGTTGGAACGAACGGTCCTCGGACGAGGACTCGTGCTGGCTCTTATTGCCGTCTCTAAACTTACTAGACTCCCTATTCTTCACATATTTCTGCAGTTTTCCTTTCCGTATTAACTCCTCTATCTGTTCTTTCAGATCTCAGCAATCTTCTGTATAGTGGCCATGATCCTTGTGAAACCGGCAGTACTTATTCTTATCACGGACGTTAGGGGATGAATGTAATGGCCTTGGCCATTTGAGGTAGTGCTCATCCTTAATCTGTGTCAAAATTTTATCAACAGGCATAATTAAAGGAGTGAATTTTACCATTCTGGGAGGTCTCTCATCCTTTCTTTTACTCCCTTCATTAGTCCGACGGTCTGGGCGCTCCCTTTTTTGTCCTCTGCGGTCGTCCTCCTTCCTTTGCTTGTCTCCTGGCTTTTCCACATCCCTTATGGCTACTAACGCATCTTCAGCATTCATATACTTCTGTGCTTTCAGGAGCGTCTCTGCCATCATCTTAGGAGGATTCTTCGCAAGTGAAGCCATGAACTCTCTGGAACTCAGTCCCGTTTTAAAGGTCGTCAGCTGCACCTTGTCATCAGCTTCGTCTACCTCCAAGGTCTCCCGAGTGAAGCATTGTACGTACGACCTCATTGTTTCTTTCTCTCCTTGTCTAATGGTGAGTAAATGGTCCGTTGGCCTCTTAGGGCGTTGTCCTCCAATGAAGTGGCGTAAAAAGGCATTACTCAGCTGCTCGAAGCTATCGATGGATGATGTTGGCAACTTGGTGGACCATTCTCTTGCCGCTCCTTTAAGATTAGTGGGAAAGGAACGGCACAGTATCTCGTCAGGTGGCTGTTGAAGGCCTAGCGTCGTCTTGAAGGTGTTGAGGTGGTCTTGGGGGTCCTTAAGCCCGTCAAATGGCTCGAGTTGGGGTAGCCGAAATTTTGACGGCACCGGACACTCCAGGACTGCCGTAGTGAAGGGCGAGTCTATTACCCTGACCAGTCTATCCACACTTTAGTCTGTTTTCTCCTTGATGGCGTTCTTTAGTTTGTCCATCTCTTTCCCCATCTCTCGAAGAAGATCCGAATTCTGCTCATCTAGAGTAGTAGGTCTTCGATGGTCACTTCTTCTATGACTATTTTCTTCGTCCTCCAGGTTGCCTTTGGACAGATTCTCCTCCTGTTGGAGTCGTAGCTTCATTTCCTGATTTTACCTGGTAAGTTCTTCAACGGTGGCCGCAAGAGCCTGGACTTGCTAAGCCAAGGCTGCGGAATCTTGATTAGACTCCATCTGAATGTAAAAGTTGATGGAAACTACGCTTTCGAATTTGAATGCGAAAATGTCTTTCCCCACAAACGGTGCCAAACTAATGAAGTGCAGATTCATCAGTCTAAGTGATTACGTCCAGACGGAGCCAAGATGTAATCTCTGTTATTGCAAGAATGGTGGATCAGCTTCTTTAGAATGGTCACTGGTGTGATGCCTGCCACAACGTCTCCGATGCTAAAGTTAGTATCAAGAAACTCTTTGGAAAAGAATAATGCAATATATCAGAGCAAGAAATATCTCTAAGTATCTCTCCGTACCTTGTGTTGGTAATGTGAAGGCTTTATATATGTTGCCTTGGATTCTAGCCGTTGTGGTTGATATTGTGGTGTTAATGCCTTTCTTGATAATGCCTCCTGCTTAGTAATGGGGCTTCAATATGCTCCCAACGGTTTGTACAGCTAGTTTTGTAACCGTTCGAGGCATTATTGGCAGTATCGAATGGTCCTGCTACCCTCGTCGGTGACGTGGGCACTTGTTTAGGCTCGTCTTAGAGAATGGTCTCGTCTATCTTATTAAGTTCGTCTGTAGTTGATTTTGCTAGTCCCATCAACTTTTGTAGTAAAATAGTTTAAAAACATTGCAGACCATATGCAAGATTGGTGAACACTTTTATGAATTGTGCTAGTCTGAATATGGAACATTGCCTTTCTAATATGTGAATTGTGAGATAACTTTTATAATTGTGCCCTTGGTGGTGTAGAGACTTCAGTGAGATATTAACTAGTTTGGATATGGCATTAAGTTCCAAACCTCTCTCTCTCTCTCTCAAAACACATGCACATGCATAACTAGACAAATATTCAAAAGAATAGAAAATATATAGATTTTCTTATATAGCAACGCAGAGCTCTATAATTATTTATTGTCTTTTGGGGTAAGTAGATAAAAATTAAAGAATAAAAAAAAAAAAAAAAACCTTTAGAGTTCACAGTTGCATCAATTTCAACAGAAAATAATAGAAACTATGAAAGTTGTTCCTAGAATTTATTTAGACACCAAAAATCCTTTCATATAAATCACATATGATATTTTGATATTAGGAAAACTTATGAAACGGCTTAAAGAATCATAAAAATATGAACACAATTAAATGGAGATGTTATCACTTTATGAAGTTTCTTGCAATAAAATAAGGCATGACATGGAAATTTAGCTATTTTCTTGCAAGACTTTCTTGCTTTGGAAGTTATGGTACTTACTATTCAGTGTTAGAAAAATAATTTGGATGAATTGAATTAAGTAGACTAGGTGTAAAATTGAGATAAAATAAAACTTATCGATGATTGAAAGTCGAGGCATGGAACTTAACCCACTATTCTAAGAAGTGATTTCACCCTATTAGATATAATTTATCCTTAGTGCAAAACTAGCCCCAGCAATTGGTCCCCAAGATTCAACTGCAAGGTTTAGTTGTATGCACTCACAAACTAAGGTTTTGAACTTGTAATGGGCACATAAGTGAAGGAATTTGCATTTGTCAACATGTGGATATTGGCACCAACTGTCTTCCTTCATTTTCCTTGTTTCATCTTCAATCGCTAGATTGCAGAAATGTGGAAATAAAGTTGGAAGGAGAACATATGGACAAAATTGGCCTCTGCCCTTTTTGGGCAAAATAAGTAGCATTCTACCCCCTCTTCCAAACTAACTAGAGAAATGCCCATCTTTTGAAACTCGACTTTCTCAAAATCGAGTTAAAAAAAAAAAATTCTGAAGCTCTATAGTGGTGTTTTAAGGAGCCTATAGTGACGTTTTAAGGACCTATAGTGGCGTTTTGTAACTTGAGTTCTATGCAAGTTTTTTACCTATAACTCGAGTTACAAAACGCCACTATATGTCCTTAAAAACGTTACTATAGGTCCTTAAAAACGTCACTATAGGGCTTAACTCGATTTTGAAAAAATCGAGTTTCAAAAGAGGGGCATTTTTCTAATTAGTTTGGGAAAGGGGGTAGAATGCTACTTATTATACCCGAAAAGGGCAGAAGACAATTTTGTCTGAGAACATATTTGGAACAAGAGAGGGATTAAAGGGGCTGAAATGATGCCCACTGAATGATATTGGTCAAAGTTTGTGCGTAAGACACTAATTATCATCAATTCAAAATTGAAGCTTTTCCAACATTTAGGACATCACTAGTTTTTATTTTTAAAAATATTACTAATCGTGCAAAAGGGGTGCAACCAAAGAAGTATGTAAGGGAATACACACAAAAATCCAAGGCATCCTAAGGGTATGTTTGGTAACTGTTTTTTTTTTCCTTATTTTTTGTTTTTAAAAACAATTTTCTATTTTTGAAACTAAAGAACTTGTTTGGCAATAAGAAATGGACACAAAACAAAAACTATTCTCAAAACTCAATTTGTGAAGGAAATTGAAAACATGCAAAATGTTGTTTTCAGTTTCTAATTTTCAAAAATCAATGAAAATACGTATTTAATTTAATGAAAATGTCTCATTTAATTAGTTAGCATTAGAGTTCAAATCCTAGTAACAACATATTTTAGTATTTTTTTTATTTTTTTCTTCAAAAAACTAATTTTTTAATTTCAACTAACCAAACATGTTTTTGATTTCAAAAATACAAGAAAATTGTTTTTCCTTTATATTCCCAAAAACAAGTTTTTGAAAATAGAAAACAAAAGCTGTTACCAAACATAACCTAAGACTCTCAAATATTCAATATAAACTTTAGGTATTTCTCTTGTATATCTCATTTGGGTTAAAATGCACTCTTTTTATTTTATTTTTATTTTTTATACAAGATAAAAATTCTACTCTAGCATAATCTAAGTGTATATGTGTATGAAGCTTCCTCTAGGAGACTTGAATCCTTACCCTTGCCCCCCCACACTCCACAAGCACTTATACTTGTAGAAGACCATCGCACTCCACAAGCACTTATACTTGTAGAAGACCATCGTACCAAGGGTGTGCGGTGGTGGGTTAAAATGCACTCTTTGTCATTCACTATGTTGGATTATTTTGATAAAAATATTAAATTTGATTAAATTTTCTTTTAAAATAATGTTTCCGTTGATGACTATAAATATTATTGATTAAATGGAAGTTTAGTGGCTGAATGTATATGGCAATACTTCCTTACCAAACACATTTCCTAATAAAAACGTTTTTGCCGACCAAAAGTAAGTTATGATGTTTCCGTTTATGTATAACTCAATGTTTTAATGGGTTATAATTCCATATAGTTGTCGTTCTAAAAAAATTCCATATAAAAAATTGCTAGCTAAAGTTGAGGCCGATGCAATGAGGAAGGGAGATAATTCTCGGCTTAGAGAACTAAAAGCTGAAATTCATGTACTCATGGATAGAGAAACCCGATTATGGAGCCAAAGATCAAGAGTTTTATGGTTGAAGAACGGTGACAGCAATTCCAAGTTCTTTCACAGCAAAGCAACTTAGCGGTTTAGGAAAAACACCATCCTTGGAATTAATGATAGAGGTGGAATTTGGCAAGAGCAACCAGATTTGATTGGGGACATTATTGTTGATTTTTTTGGGGAGTTGTTCACTACTTGTAATCCGGCCTTAGGAGAGGATTCTCTCTCCTTCATCCCACAGCTAGTTACAGATGAGATCAATGAGCATCTAACAGGTGAATTCATGGAATGGGAAATCCAAGAAGCACTCAAACAAATGGCGCCTCTAAAAGCACCAGGGCTAGATGGGATGCCACCACTATTCTACCAACACTTTTGGGGGATGATCAACCAAGAGGTAACATCCACAATACTCACTTGGCTGAATTCAGGTAAATTGCCTCACCCAATAAATCACACCTTCATCACTTTAATCCCAAAAGTGAAAAATCCTGTATTAGTTTCTGAATATCGCCCTATAAGCCTATGTAATGTATTGTACAAGATTTTCTCCAAAGTTCTAGCAAACAGATTAAAACAATTCTTGCCAGAACTTATAACTGAGCATCAATCTGCTTTTGCAAAAAATAGGCTTATTTCAGATAATGTTTTAGTTGCCTTCAAGACTTTACATTGTATGAAAAATCATAATTCAGGAAAAACAGGTTTTATGGCTGTTAAGCTAGATATGAGTAAAGCTTATGACAGGGTGGAGTGGATTTATTTACAGAAATTGATGGAGAAAATGGGTTTCAGCAATAGGTGGATTGGTTTAATCATGGAGTGTGTTCGTACTATTTCATACTTAATTCTAGTGAACGGTGAACCGAAGGGGCTAATCACTCCAACAAGAGGCATAAGGCAAGGGGACCCCCTCTCCCCTTTCCTCTTTCTCTTATGCACAGAAGGATTACATGGTCTAATTACAAAGGCAGTAAGAACAAAGGAAATCAATGGCTTCTCTCTTTGTAAGAGAGGCCCCAAACTAACCCATTTATTTTTTGCAAATGATAGCTTGCTTTTTTGCAAAGCCAACCCCCAAGAATGTGGAAATGTGCTCAAAATCGTATCGGAGTATAAAGCGGTATCTGGCCAAAAAATCAATAGAGAAAAGACATCTCTTTTCTTTAGCAAGTCCACAAGAGAGGATATGAGGCAGGAGATAAAAAGAGTGTTGGGGGTGCAAGAAATAAAATTTTATGAGAAATATTTGGGGCTGCCTTCATTAGTGGGAAGGGGAAAAAAAGCAAGCTTTAGCTATATAAAGGAGAGGGTATGGAGAAAGTTACAAGGGTGGGAAGGAAAGCTTTTGTCTCAAGCAGGTAGAGAAGTCCTAATCAAAGCTATTGTCCAAGCCAATCCAACATATACCATGGGATGCTTCAAAATACCATTGGAGTTATGTCATGATATTGAAACAATGATTAAAAATTTTTTTTGGGGGCAGTGGGGAGATAGAAGAAAAATACACTGGATTAAATGGTCGGGGTTGACAAAATCGAAGCTAGCTGGAGGAATGGGTGCAAGAAATAAAATTTTATAAGAAATATTTGGGGCTGCCCTCATTAGTGGGAAGGGGAAAAAAAGCAAGCTTTAGCTATATAAAGGAGAGGGTATGGCGAAAGTTACAAGGGTGGGAAGGAAAGCTTTTGTCTCAAGCAGGTAGAGAAGTCCTAATCAAAGCTATTGTCCAAGCCAATCCAACATATACCATGGGATGCTTCAAAATACCATTGGGGTTATGTCATGATATTGAAACAATGATTAAAATTTTTTTTTGGGGGCAGCGGGGAGATAGAAGAAAAATACACTGGATTAAATGGTCGGAGTTGACAAAATCGAAGCTAGCTGGAGGAATGGGTTTTAGGGACCTTGCATTGTTCAATGACTCACTCCTTGCCAAGCAAGCTTGGCGACTTTTACATAATAAAGATACTCTTTTTTACAGGATATTCAAGGCAAGATTTTTTCCACATTGCTCATTCATGGAAGCTAAGGAATCGGCATCCGCATCATATGCGTGGAAAAGCATTTTGAAAGGAAGGGAGGTCATCAAAATGGGTTCAAGATTTCGGGTTGGTAATGGGAAGAACATCAAAATATGGCAGCACCATTGGCTCCCCATTAAACATCCACCATTAGTCACTTCTCCAATCATTGAGTCCATGGAGGATGCCACGGTTGATTGTCTAATAGATGAGGACACAAGAAAATGGGATGTCGAAATGGTGGATGGAATTCTGGTACCAGCTGAAGCAGCACTTGTAAAGAAGATCCCACTTGCCCGAAGTCCAACTGAGGACTCTTTGTTCTGGCCTTTCACAGCAAATAGGCAGTATAATTGTAAGTCAGGTTATAGGTTTCTCAAGGAGTTGGAGGCAGGGACTGTGGAGGAGTCACAACCGGACTTGGATAGACAATTATGGAAAAGTATTTGGTCCTTGGAAGTCCCTAACAAGTACAAAAACATGATGTGGTGGGCATGCAGAAACTCTCTTCCCACAAAGCTCAATCTGACTCAGAAAACTATCATAGAGAACTCAACATGTGACCGATGCTGTTCACACAGTGAGGACGCGTTGCATGCTCTTTGGGGCTGTTCGGGTTTGGATGATGTTTGGGATGGAGAAAGATGGTGCTTTCGGACAAGGGAGTGGTTTGCTGACTTCAAGGACTTATGCAGATGGATAATGGAACATTGGAACTCACCTGAACTCTTTGTTGTACAAGTATGGCATATATGGCACCAGAGAAACCAATTACGTTTACAGCAACCTTGCTGCCTCACAAAGGACCTGAAACATGCTGCTCAAGCACGCTGGGATGAGATTAGAGCCATCAATCCACTGCCAAACCAGGTCAGACCTGAACCAAAGCCAAAATGGATAGCACCTCCACCGAATACATACAAGATAAATTATAATGGATCGGTTTCAGATGAGGAGAATAAAGCAGGGGTTGGAGTGGTAATTAAGGACTGTAATGGAGAGGTAATTGCTTCCTTAATTCAGCAATTGGATCAAGCATATCAGCCCGTGGAAGTGGAGGCAATGGCTGCGTACAGAGCAGTGGAGTTTGGCAGCGAATTGGGAATGGGCTGTGCTATTGTGGAGGGTGATTCAGAGGTGATTGTTAAGGCTTTGAGGAACAAGGATAATGGTTTAATTTCTTTTGCACCTTTGCTAAATGATGCCTCTTTATTTTCAAGTTTGTTTTCAGAATTGTCATACTCTCACGTTAGGAGAGATGGCAACAAAGTTGCTCATAGTTTAGCTAGGCTAGCTTTGATCACACCAGATTGTACCGTGTGGATGGAGAATGTTCCGTCTCGCACCTTACGTTTTGTTCATGCTGATTTGGCCGCGCTTTAATTTTATTTAATAAACTATATTCTTTCTCAAAAAGAAAAAAAAAAGAAAAAAAAAGCTTTTTAACGTCCATCTGCCATATATGTTTAGTCAAATAACAAAAGGAAAAAGTTATTTAAAATGCTAATGCCATTAAACATGGTTTGTAATGACTTATGGCACATATATTTTCCACATATACAACACTATATGTCCAGCCATGTTTGAGATATATAAAAGCAACTTTTTATTCTTATATATTTTTATGTAATAGAAAACTATGATATATTTTATTTGTCTGCTTTCTTCACTTGAAAAAATATATATCTCTACTACACTATTTTTGGGTAAAAGAAAAGTACTATTGAGAGTTTCCTATCCTACAAGCGGTGTAGGCTTGAAGGATAATTAGCGAAGGTGGTTGGGTTGTTGTTTCTCGGGGGCGGCACGCACAATGTTTAGTCTATTACACCGGAAACCCTGTAAACGCGTGTATCATCTCAAGACATTGACTTGATCCACGTCTTAACCCAACGATCTAAAAGCACATATGAATTGACATTAATTTGCTTCTAATGTTATGAGATTAATTTGAAGCATCATCGAGGTAATATCTCTCCACTATTCTCTAATTTTATGGTAAATCTAATTTATGTGAATTTTTAATCATTTATATGATATGTTGAATGTAATGAAATTCAATTTATTTATCAATTATTGTTCTTAGGAACAACAAATAATATAATTTATTTCTTATTAATCGCAAATCTGAAAGAAATTTTTTTTTATAAAAAAAATGCTTGACTTCAGCCTTCAAATCGCAAATCAAGCTTTTCATTTTCATTGATAGGTTATAATGAGTTTTGGACTCATGAGTCATGACTACACTTTCCACCCATTCTTATAAAGGAAGTTATAGTTTAGTTTGAAGTTCCTTCGCAGGTTACAAATCAAGCATGTAATGAGAAGAGAAGCCTATTATTATTTTGGGTAAATTCCACTAATATATCCTAAGGTTTGGGCTAATAACAACCAAGTCTAAAACTTTTTAAAACTAGCCAGTTTGGTCCCTAAAGCCAACTTAGTCCCTAAACAGTTAGTTATTTTTTCTCAATTGTTTTAGGAACTAAATTGGTTTTAGGGATGAAATTGGTTAGTTTTGAAAAGTCTTGAACTTGGTTGGCATTAGCCCAAACCTTAGGGGGTGTGAATGGAATTTACCCTATTATTTTAGAAAAAATTTAATTGGTAAGTTATGTAGATACCCAATAGGTATTAAAACCCACAACCTCACACTTCACCTAAAACTTATAAGAGAACATGTGTGTGGATCAAAATACCGAAGTTAGGGTAAATGATAGGCACAATTAATTTATAGAATATGGGGTGATAGTTTACAATGGGAGAACTAGCTTGGAATTCAAGCCTAAAAGAAATCGATAGACATGAGTTGGAACAAACACAATTTGGATCTTGTTATTATCTTTGATTTAGCCGAGGTATAAGATCATGATGGAAAAATCCATGTTTATATTGCATACAAAACATATGCAGCGGAAAATTAACGGATCTACTTCATTCACAATTGATAACATATACTATGTAAGTTTCAGAATGTAGAATCAAGAGTGTACCTTGGTGTGGAGAATTTCAAAACAAAGATTAGAAGTCCTTGGGAACACTTTTAATCTTCACTCCAATTCCACTAACGCCCAAGAAGTGTGGTCTCTTAATCAGTTATATGTGTATGTTCAAGAGAGAATGAGATAGTGTCTAACACTCACATACAAACCATTTCATATTCTTGCCAAATTCTGTATGTTTCTCTTCTTATAAATGATTATTTAATTGGGCTAGCCTTTTGGGCCTTTCCAATTGGGCTTTAGTATGTGGCTTGGAGTGGGACCAAAAGGGAACAAATAAGACATTAGCTCCAATGGGCCTTGGGCTTTTCTGTCAACTCTTGACAGGTCCAAAGTTACCATTAATTATATTTAATACCACTATATAAATATAATTGCACTCTAGGCCTTATTAATAAATTATATCCCAAGACTTTATTATACATGCAACCCCTTTATAAAATATTCGTAGTAATACAAAGTCATAAAAGTAGTCTGCCACTTTGAAGATTACTGCATCTTAATTCTTGAGTACCCAGTTTAATCCTTTAAGTTTTTCATCATATATTTATGAAATCCAATTTCACAAATATATACTTTAGTAACTACTTACTAAAGTGGTTAGGCCTAACACTCTGAATAACCGAACCCATTAAACTTATCTCAAGGGAATATTTTATATCTCCGTTAAGAGACTATGAATTCCATCTTGAGAATATATGTTCCATCAACATTAAATGTGGCTGCCCAACAGACTGAAGTTTTGACTGTAACTTTAGATCTCACTCCTAATATATCAAAGCAACCTACACTTCATGATCAGGTCCATTATTCTCTCAGGATTAAGAGTTCATGTAAATAGAAGTCGTGAGATTTATTATTCATTTGACAGTCGTTAGTAGAATAATAAATCTCACAACGGTCCAGTTCAATATGTCTTAACTCTTAAAACATATCAACATATCAACTAGAAGTCTTCACTTCCACGATCAAGATAAATCATCTTAGTTGAAATGTTATAGTCTTCGCAGATGAAATGCCCAATTTCATCACCAACTAAGAACTAAAATTTTGAGTTTACAAAGAACTTGTGATTTATATCTTCTGTGACTTTTCACATAAA
Organism: Notholithocarpus densiflorus; assembly: GCA_030021035.2. Classification (NCBI taxonomy): domain Eukaryota; kingdom Viridiplantae; phylum Streptophyta; class Magnoliopsida; order Fagales; family Fagaceae; genus Notholithocarpus; species Notholithocarpus densiflorus. The sequence goes on from JARYZH020000011.1 coordinate 7,026,523, forward strand.
TCACATACTATGCATCTCATGGGCTATATGATAATTTCCGAATATTCATGTTACCATTATTTTAGATAATAAAACAACTTTATTAATCACAATATTAAGTCAAACATAATGTCATACCTAATGTCATACATAGCATCATACAATAGGATTTAAGGGTACTAATCCTAACAGATCATACAAGATATTACAATCCTTCTCTTTATACACTGTTGTGTGTATTTTCGAACCATTTCTCGGGTGCAAGAGAGTCCTACTTATACTAGTTTCCTCTCCCTTAAGTAGTGGGATTGTGTGGTGGAGATCAGTAGATACTTATCCCATCAAGTGTCTTCTCCACCTTTTAGGGGGATGAGTGGATTATTGGGTAAGAAGCACTGTTCAGGCAGGTCATTCAGCAATAAATGCAGCCCTTGGTTGGTGAGAACATCCATTTAATGTGAAGGTGACTGTTATTTGATCTAAGTGCTATCCCTTTTGGTTTATTAGGCATATTTCCATTGGATTGTGGCCCTCCTTTGGTTCTTCTCCTGTTTGTTTATATCATTGGTCAATGACTCAATAACCAGGGTTTGCCTCATTAGCAAAACACTAAAACTACAGCGAAGGCTAATGCTAGGCCGGGGTCTATGGTCCTAAAAAAGGCCTTGGACCTTACTCTTGGGCCGGCTCAAACCTTTCTTTCTCTATCCCGTCCCCACAGGCTAAGGGTCCATGGGCCATTGTGCAAACAAAACGATCCCTATGTAATAGCTTCTAGTATGTAGGCCCTAAATCACTCAAAACAGTATCCACATCTTCGTTTAGACAATAGAGTTTGACTTACTTCCAGTATTTTTTTTAAAAAAAATCTCATTTTATTTTAATAAAAGACTGCCACATCACCTATTAACTAAATAGATGGTGGGGATTAAAACCCACTACCAGTTGTCATTGTATATTTAAAACAAAAAGACATGTCCAGTTAAAAAAGTATTGGAGGTTAGCCACATCCTATGATAGGCCACAAACGTACTGACCCCTTGTGATAAATTAATTAATTAATTAACCAAATTTATTAATTAATCAAATTAACATGCAAAGCGCGTGGTAGCATAAACAAATCACCAAACAACTAAATACGCAGCGAAAAATAAAAGACACGGTGATTTGTTTACGAATGGGGAAAACCTAACGGTAAAAACCCCACCGGGTGATTTTCAGGTCACCACTCCCGAAACTCCACTATTATCACAACAAATGGTTACAAGTAAAGGAATCCCAAGTACCTTACCAACCTACAGTTGAACCCTTACCCCAATACCCAATTGGACTTGTTCTGTAGTGACAGTTCCCCCTTTTGATGCACGGCTCCCAAGTATGTGACTAACTAATGCGCGGATCCTAGTACGCGACTTCGAACACCAACTAAGAAGGTTGTTGGCTGCAAAGTTCTTCAGTTCATCCACACGATGAAGATTAAGAAGATACTTGGTTACAAAACCCTATAGTGCACATACACAACAACTTCTTCACAAGAAAAAGATGAACAAGGGCAAGAACTTTGTCTCTAGTCATAACTTGCTTGAACAAGGTTTGCTCAATACTTGTGCAACTTGTGAACTCTTTAATGGCCCTTAAAACAATCCTTTAATATGTTTAGGGTTAGGAGAAAAGAAAGCCCAAACACATAATCACGGATCCTAAGAAAAACAGTTCAGATTGCTGTTTTCTTAAATCTCGACAGATAAGAGGTGTCGAGAATCTATCGAGCTAACTGTCGAGCATACGGGCTGAATAGCTCCTTAAACCTCGACACATGCTAGCTGTCGAGCTTTAGTGATTTTGCACTTTCAGCTTGTTTTCTTGGACAGACTTGAAGGCTTCAACACTTGATCTTGAAACATGGTTTCTTGAAGTATTTAAACACATCCTAGATCTACCCAAATACAAGTAAAGCGCATTTTGTCAAAGGATTAGCCAATTACATAAAATCATGACATATGTTCTTAACATGTGAAACACATATGTCCTAACAATCTCCCCCTTTGGCAATCCGTGACAAAACCACAACAAAAAAATGATCATATGAGAGAAGTCATAAATCATTCAACTCATATTCACTTGTTGAATACAATAAAATCTATCCTAACACAAACTCTTGGAAAATTTTGCAAGAAGAGAGTTTATGGCAACTAGACTTTGACAACCTGTATTTCTGAAACACTTTAAACAAAACTTATCAAGGCATCTTAGTGTGAAACAGAAATAATAGATTACATAAAAGTATAAGAATCATGTGTATAAAGGGAGAAAAGAAACAACACATGTAAGAGGTAGGTGAAAGAAACAACATACATCAACATATAGAAAGAAATAAGTACAATGTATGTCATAAAATTGGTCACAAGACCCAGTGTACAAGAACAATGTATTTAAATAAGAGAAAAGAAAAAGATACATAATATCCTCACTACATCCCTCAAAAAGAAACAACACTCCCCCTAACAAAAAGATCCTATACTAACTTTCCCCCTAAGAATGACTACTCTCATATCCAAAACTACTCCCCCTTTTTGTCACGAGTGACAAAGGGTAAGAGTGTCAAGTAGACATCTCATCAGTAGAACTAGCATCTTCATCATCATCATCCGAAGCATAATCATCCTCACCATCATCATCCTCAGAAGCAGAATCCACAGGAGAAGGTGGTGAAGGAGTAGCCTCAAAAGCAAAACTGCCTATGGTCGCCTGACATCTAGCAATACGACCGACACGAATGTTCACCAGATACAACTCCGTAGAGAGTGTATCTAGGCGAGCATCCATGCGCTGCAGCTGCGCCATGATGTCTCCCAAAGACACATCACTCATAGAAGAGGAGGGAGTGGATGTGGAAGGAGTAGATCTGGATGGAGCAGGACGGGAGGGAGGAGCTGCTGAATCTGGCTGTCGCGACCTAAACTGCACCTCACTACGTTTTTCAGTAGCATAGTCTATGGCACACATGAAAGAAAAATGGTCGGATGAGGTAAAAGGAACAGAAAAATGGCGTAAGATCCTTGTGATAGCGGAAGGAAAGATGAGCTTATCACGGGACGCCGAATCTAGATGAACATCTATAATAGAAAGAATGAAATGAGAAGAGAAATCTATAGTCAGATGCTCAAGAAGAGACAACAAAAATTGAGCATGAGGCTCTGTGATGGAGTTGTAGTGAGAGAAAGGATGGAGTACAAAAGTCATCACCATGTTCAAAAACCTAGGACCTTTTGCAAAACCCTTACTGGATGTGAACTGGCGACCACCCCAATCAGAGGGACGCTCACAAAAAGCAGCCATGAGCTCATCCTTGGACACATTCCGCAAACGATCACAACTCGGATAGTTAGGAAATGCTATCCTAGGTACCCGAAGCACATCCGCAACAAGCTGCGATGTGACAGGAATGCTAACACCCCTAACACGAGTGATAAAGTGAGGGACAGAACGGTCAATCCTGTGCATGTTGGAGTAGAACTCTTGAATAAGCACGAGAGGACAAGTGACCGGGACGTCACACAGTGACTCCCATTCCCGACTGTGAATGACAGTGGGAAGGTCAGTGTCGACAAAGTCTGCCAGAATGACTTGGCATTCCGAATGAACACCTCGTCTAGAAAAGTTTTCGAGATTGCTTTATGAGCATCATCATCACAGAACCGAAGATATAGAGGGGCAGAATCTAAAGAGAAAGAGGATGCCTTAGAACGAAGAGGGTTTCGGGACGGAGCGGATTTACGTTTCGGTGCTATAGACACTACTAACATAACCAATAGTAGAGAGAGGGAAAAAGAGACAATCAGAAAAGTCCCAAAACAGTTCACAAAATTAAGAATATGTGAAAAGAAGTACGTATGCATGGAGAATGCATGAGCATGTGACATGCAAAGTAAATACATCATGGGCTCAGCCTAATCCAATCCTACCAGCACACAAAGAGATTGCACATAACTAAATGCATGACAATACTGTTAGAATGCAAATGTGATGCAATGCATGAAGTTTTTAAGATCAAATCTTCAAAAACTAACACAAAATTTTAATAAAATCTCATCACTTTTGAAAAACCCCAAAATTTTTAAAAAATCCCAAAACCTAGGTTTCAAAAACATGAATGCACGTAGAATGAGAGAAAGAAAGCTTACCAAGATGAAGAAAATCTTGAAAAAACCTGAAGAAATCTTGAGGATCAAGATTGGAGTGAGATGAGAGTGTTTGGGAGAGGAAAAGAAAGAGCTATCGAGAGAGAGATCGAATAAAATGAGCTGCAGATCACACGAGGAGAAGATATAGGCTCTCAATAAATCTCGATAGATGAAGGTGTCGAGAGGTATCGAGATATCTGTCGAGGGAGGTATCAAGGAAAAGGCCGTTGACAGCTTCAGGTATCGAGAAGGTGTCGAGGAAGAACCACCAAAAACAAGAACAGAAGCTCGATCGATCCACCAGGTGTCGAGAAGCTATCGAGGGGTTAGAAACTTTCTCGATCGATCCATTAGGTGTCGAGGTGCTAGCGAGATTTCGATAAGAAAAAGCTAAAGAAGCTCGACAGATAGCTAGCTATCGAGGAGGTATCGAGGAGGTGTCGAGCCAACTTTTCAAAACAGTTTTTCAGAAGATAAAAAACACAGATATGAATGTAATCAAGCATGCAACTCAACTAATGATCCAATCAACATATTAAGCTCTCAAAAACATCTCTCAACAAAGATTTTAAGCACATGGATCTTCAAAAACACACGCACACACTAAACAAGTCTAACCAATTTTATATTTTCAAAATAGATTAAGACAGTTTAGTGAGCATACATTAACACATGTAAAACCTTGTGATGACCAAATCACATTGTACCTGCACATGTATCAAGAGTAGCAAAGAATATTACGTGTTGTGTGTGAAAAACATTGCAAGAATGCAAATGTGTCAACATGTTATGACAATTTGAGATATGAATAAATCACTTTAACTCACACACAATCATAACTGTTTGATGGGGATTATAACATTTGAGGTACATCCTTTAACTCCCACATCTCCTAGAAAACACGCTTGCAATCATATTTAAAGCATTTTTTATCTTTTTGCTTTTGATTTTTCTTTGCATATTTTCTTTTTAAGCAAATCATGCATGGGCATATAAGCTATAGAAAAGAAATACCCAATTATGTTAAGCATTTGACATTCCAATTTTGCTATGCCGAAGCACACTAATGTCATTGGCACTGCACTTTTGCTATGTCGAAGCATACAGGTGTTATATATATGATTGGCGGGCAATAGTGGTGAGATGATTATTTATGCCTTTCTCTTAGGATTTTCTAATCCTTCCTATCAATAAGAGTGATACGAGTGTTAAGTACAAGAGATAACTTAATCTTACTCATCACAAACAAGAGCCACAAAGCTCACTTGCTTAGTTGTGCATAGAAATGCTCATCTAAGCTACAAGAGATACAAAGTTTAGAAAACTTTATTTCAATGGCCATCCAAGATACACAAGTACCAATGTATACAAAACACACACTGTTTTTGTATTTTTCTGATTTTTCCTTTTTATTTTTATTTTGAAAACAAAACAAAATAAAAACTAAACAACCAAACAAAAATAGACAAACAACATGAAAGCATGAAAGAAAGATGCAAATGCATGAAGGCATGATAGAAAGATGTAGATACATGAAAGCATGATTTCAAAAGCAGATAAGAAATCAAGCAAAGAGAGTCCTACTTTAGATAGAAAGAATTAAAGCATAGGACAAACAGAAAAGTCAATTAAGTCTTAGGCTCCTTTTTCACCCACACAGCATGAGTCTTTGACTATGAAGATGAAAAGGCATGTGTACTAGTATGTCTACTAAAGGACATAGAAGAATTAGAATTCTCCTGAAATTGAGTTAAAAAGCTCAAAGCTTTTAATAACTCTTCAAACAAAGGTGTAGGTCCTTGAGAGGAAACCTGTAGCCATTTGGACAATTGCTTATGAGGATACAACTTAAAGTAATTAGGACGAATGTGTCCAGAAACACCACAATGGTGACAAACATGAGGTCTAACAAAGGATTTAGAATTAGCTAAAACAGTTTTGGATTTCATACCTTTTTTACCTTTCTCAAATTGAGGCATAAAGATAGTCCTTGATCCAGAAGTCGTGGAAGAGGAGGGGCCGGAGGAAACAGCATATCCTAAGCCAGTTTTATCAGAACTAGGCTTTTGAGCACTCAAGACCTCGTCAAGCTTTGCACTAGACATTCTCTTTATTTGAGTTCTAGCTTGACTAAGCTTAACCTCAAGATTCTTGACATTCTCTTCTAATGAGGTGTTCTCTACAACAAGAGTCTCAACTAACCTTATAGTCTCATCTAGTTTGACTAACAATTCAGCTTTTTCAGTTTTTACCTCATTAAGCTCTTTTCTATAAAGATGAGAATTTTTTTTTTTTTTCTTCAGATTTTATAAATTCAGTGCATAGCTTATCATAGGCTTCTAGAAGGGTCATCTTCTTGGGTACTTCATCATCAGAAGAATCCTCACTGTCACTAGCACTTTCCACAATCACCTTATCGGTTGAGGCAGCAAAGGCCATAACATGACCACATTCACCCACATACTCATCAGAAGAGTCATTCTCAGTGTCACTCCAAGTAGCAACCAACCCTTTATCTTTTGACTCCTTGGTCTTTTCCTTCATGAGGTAGTTTGGGCACTCTATCCTTATATGACCAAAACCTTTGCACTCATGGCATTGTATGAGGGGTTTCTCATTCTTGCTTTTCCTTGAGGATTTAGATTTCCTCGGAGGTTTGCTCTTATCATTTTTCCTGAAATGAAGAAGCTTTATAATCTCATCAGTTATGAAGGTTAAATCCTCATCCTCATCATCACTTTTATCTTCATCTTCAGAGTCCTTAATCTCTTCCTCTATACCCTTAAGAGCCAAGTTTTTACTCTTTCCACCTTTTCCCATTGAGTCTAATCCCATCTCATAGGTTTGAAGGTTCCCTACAAGCTCAGTCAAAGGAAGTTGATCAATATCCTTTACTTCTTCAATGGCAGTGATCTTGGCATGGAATCTTTCAGGTAAGGACCTAAGGATTTTCCTAGCAATTTTGGATTCAGCAATACATTCTCCAAGGTTGAAGGCAGAATTCACAATATTCTTGAGTTTGGCATAGAACTCATCAAAGGTCTCATCCTCCTCCATCCTTATCTCTTCAAAACTACTAGTGAGTATTTGAAGCTTCACAGTCTTTACTGCCTTGGTACCTTCATAGGTGGTTTCAAGAATAGTCCATGCTTCCTTGACAACTTCTATGGATGATATCTTTTTGAATTCCTCATTGGTCACCCCACAAAAAAAAGCATTCAAGGCCCTACTGTTGAAATTTGCCGCTACGACTGTTGCATCATCCCAATCCACTAGCGCTTCCTTTGGCTTAATCCAACCAACTTCAACAGCTTGCCATACCTGTTCACCTAGAGCCTGCAAAAAAACTTTCATACAAACTTTCCAGTACGCATAATTAGTTCCATCAAATAAAGGAGGAATCAAAAGAGATTGTCCACGATCCATGACAACGGGGGTCAAGGATCACACTCAGGAAATTAATCCAATCAGAGTGTACCCGCTTTGATACCACTTGATAGGCTACAAACGTATTGACCCCTTGTGATAAATTAATTAATTAATTAACCAAGTTTATTAATTAACCAAGTTTATTAATTAATCAAATTAACATGCAAAGCGCGTGGTAGCACAAACAAATCACCAAACAACTAAATACGCAGCGAAAAATAAAAGACACGGTGATTTGTTTACGAATGGGGAAAACCTAACGGCAAAACCCCACAGGGTGATTTTCAAGTCACCACTCTCGAAACTCCACTATTATCACAACAAGCGGTTACAAGTAAAGAAATCCCAAGTACCTTACCAACCTACAGTTGAACCCTTACCCCAATACCCAATTGGACTTGTTCTGTAGTGACAATTCTCTCTTTTGATGCACGGCTCCCAAGTACGTGACTAACCAATGCGCGGATCCCAGTACGCGACTTCAAATACCAACTAAGAAGGTTGTTGGCTGCAAAGTTCTTTAGTTCATCCACATGATAAAGATCAAGAAGATGCTTGGTTACAAAACCCTATGGTGCACATACACAGCAACTTCTTCACAAGAAAGAGATGAACAAGGGCATGAACTTTGTCTCTAGTCACAATTTGCTTGAACAAGGTTTGCTCAAGGCTTGTGCAACTTGTGAACTCTTTGATGGCCCTTAAAACAATCATTTTATATGTTTAGGGTTAGGAGAAAAGAAAGCCCAAACACATAATCACGGATCCCATAAAAAAAATCAGATTGCTGTTTTCTTAAATCTCGACAGATAGAAGGTGTCGAGAATCTATCGAGCTAGCTGTCGAGCATACGGGCTGGACAGCTCCTTAAATCTCGACACATGCTAGCTATTGGGCTTTAGTGATTTTGTACTTTCAGCTTGTTTTCTTAGACAGACTTAAAGGCTTCAACACTTGATCTTTAAACATGGTTTCTTGAAGTATTTAAACACATCCTAGATCTACCCAAATACAAGTAAAGTGCGTTTTGTTAAAGGATTAGTTAATTACATAAAATCATGACATATGTTCTTAACATGTGAAACACATATGTCCTAACACCCTAGACAATATATCAATGAACAAAATGTAGTTTAAATGAATAACTTTAGCACCATAAAAAACAAGCATACAACATACATTATTCCCCTAGTTTGTAAATGCAAAAATGCAACTTCAAATTTTATTATATCAATCATTAACTTTTTTTCTCAAACTCAGAGCACAGTCTGTTAACTCATCTTAACATCCACGCTTACCAAAACAAGTCTTTTGGCAAAGATCTATTTTCGCATCAAACATCTCAGTTTTATTTTCACAATTACAGCAGTCATCCTTTCCTTGCAGGAGGAAGATCAAATATTGTTTTCCAACACTACCAGTAGGCACCATTAAGTGAGGTTAAGTCAGTGCATTAAATGTATTTTTCTATATACATTTAAAAAAAAAAATGTTAACAATACCTTAAGTGCATTGGTTTAGGAATGATTTTTAGAAACATTTTATGGGAAAATAATAAAACAATTAATTTTTCTAACAATTTTATATATTTCCCATGAAAGTAGTGTTAAGATATTCCTAATATGATTTATTAATAATTGTTCTACCCGTTAACATAACCCTAAAAAATGGTGCAAAGGATGTGCAAATGCAAATTGTGCACACTTTTCTCTCTCTTTATATATATATATATATATATATATATATAAACTCGAGATGAAACATTAGATGGAGTACCAACAAAATGTTTGAGAATAGTATAAATCAAGGTATTAACGCCATCAAGAATACCTCGACCAATACTTTCATCAAAAATAGGCAAACCTTCATCATTCTTTTTAACTGCATGTTTAATAGAATCTCTGGATTCGGGACGCGCAGCTGAAGGGAAAGAGACGGAAGCACAGTGTAATATAGTGAAAGTATTGTAAATGAACAAGTTAAAACAATAATAAGGCGGTAGAACCAGCCAAGCAGTATATATCAAAATAATAATTCAAAGTAAATGAAAGCAATTTAGAACCGTCCGTTATGGTGGTAATCCGTCCAAGGTGGAAGTAATAACAAGTAGTATAATGAACATAAAACTGAAAATACTTGTTATTGAAAGTAGAACAAACACTTACAGTAGTAGTAGTGAATACAAGATCTCAACAGTACAGGTTAACAGTTACAAAGTTTGAACTAATCCTAGTTACAAGGTTTGTAGGGAAATAGTGGTAATAGGAAGCAAGGAATTCTCTCTAGAACAAGGCTTCTTAAAAGTAAGAAGAATAGGAGAAAGAATTCTGAAGTTAAAACTTGGTTTGAACATAAGGGACATCCCCCCTTAAATAGGCAAAATTTTGAAAAAACAGTACCAATGAACAGTAAAAGTTATCAGTGAACAATAAAAGTTTGCTGAAAGCAATTTGGGTGTGACTAAAAGTCTCGGGAAACATGGAAAATCTTCTTTTCAGAACATCATCATCAGAGGTGGAAAACAATAGTGGAATTTCACCAGTAAGTAAACATTGCAGCATTGGCCGTTGTGCAGGCCAGACAAATAGGGGAATCAAATTGTTAACAACACCTGAACGATCATCATAATTGACCAGAAGGCCAGGAAACGGATGTTTCTTTTCATATACTCTGAGACTGTTCTCAAAGTGTTCTTCCCAATCAGCTTGCTCAAAAATGTCATTAATATCATCTGAGTTAGCAGGATCGGGAATAGCAGTTGTAACAAGTATCTTGAAAGATTCAAACCATAAGTTAGAAGACTTAAACATAGCCTTGCTTTTCAGAATACGAGATTCTATATCTGTTGGCAAGTTGGCAATAGCACTTCTTAAGAAAGATTGGGTCTTAAGACTCAATCTTGCATAATCAGTGCCCATAATAGTCCTCTTATCCATTGAATGGATTTCCTCTTTGCCAAAGAGTTGACTAGTGTAGGGTTTATTTGTAATATTTGGGTGGCTAACAAGATGGCTTACAAAAGCCTCATTTTGTGCAGTAAGGTTAACAATACGACTTCTAAAAGCCTCATTTTCTGAAACAAGGTTAGCATAGTGGCTAATATAAGCCTCATTTTGAGCAGAAAGGTTAACAAGGTGGATTTCGAGTGCTCAAAGGGTTTTCAGGAAAAGTTTGCGGTGGTTTCTAGTGTAAGCAGCTTGAAGGTTATCAAGAATAAATTTAATAGAATCTGGTAGTTCTGAATAGTTTCCATTGTGGAATTGTAACCTTTTAGACAAAACTTCTTGCAAAGCAATTATCATATCATCACTGGAATATGTCACCTCTGCCGGGACAAATTCCTGAAGGGATGTTGATCTACTAGGTTTTACCCCAGAAGATGCACCTTCATGCATTTCGAAAAGATGTCCCACTGGGAACCTTTTGTCATGAGAAGAGTCCTATGCAGGAGCTTTTCCCTTGTTCCTCCTTTCAGCCGAGGAAGACATAATATTCCACTTACAGGTGGTATAAGTATAAGTATTACTATTGTTTTTCTAGTTATTAGTGGTATTTATCCACGCACCATTGCTCGATTCCTGCAAAGAATCATTGATAATGTTAGGATAGTTGATAGTATTTAACATTTTGGTACTATGAATATTACCTTTAAAATCATCTGTAAAATATTGGCAAGAACTCATCATTAGTTCTTGAACAAGGGCATTCATGAGGGAGTCTTTTTCATAAGACAGATTATCAATATCAATTTCAAACTTTGAAGCAAATTTGAATTTTACTTTCTGTCCAAAAGGATCAGTAGTAATTCCATCATGTTCAACAAGAAAAGGATACAAAGCATTTATAAAAGGCAAACCAAGAATCACTTTATCAGTCATGTTTTTAACAAGAACAGAAGGAATCTTGAAATAGACATAATCATGGCACACCTGAGCATTATTTAATTCATATTTAATTTTCATATGAGAACCATTAGCAGAAACCAATCTTTCAGTAAATTTTTCAAAATATTTCGAAGGAATCAGTCCTTCTTGGATACAGTTCACATCTGCACCAGAATCAATCATAGCAATAACAGTGAAATGATAATCAGGAGAAACAACAATTTTAACTTTTGTAAACCATTTTGGAGGAAGTATTTTATTAACAAGAGCAAGTTGAGAATCAGTGAAAACATCAGCAATACCTTTATCAGAAAAAAGAGCCTATTGACTGGATTCATCTCCATCTTTGTGCTCATCATGTTCACTATCAGATTCATCAGATTGTTGTTTATCAAGGTTTTTATCAACTTTTAACATTATCAGCTCATGTTTAAGATTATTGTTATCACTTTTAATATTTTTAAAATCGTGTTTTAATTCGCTTATCTCTTGTTTGACAATATTAATCTCATGTTGTAAATCATTAACAGTTAAATCTTTGGAATTCTTTTTATTAAATCTTTCCAAAGTTTCTTCAAAGCTTATAGTTGATTTTAGTTTTTTAGCAGTTTCATTTTTTATCAAATATTTCTTGAACTTATCCAAATATTCTTTTTGTAATTCAGGATTTTGAATTTGATTTATCAGTTGAATTATTAATTTTTCATTCTCTTCACTCTTAGTGAGGGTTTTAAAAGATTTAATAACATTGCAATAGGAATCTCTACAACCAATTTTAATATTATAAGAATCAGAAGAATCAGAAGAAGAAAAATCATCTTCCAATGAATCAGACGAATTGTTTGATTCAAGGATTCTGAATAATTCTTCTTGCTCTTTATCATCAATGTTTAACATATTAAACTTGTGACTGTAATGTCCAGGTTTTCCACAGTTAAAACATTTACCTTTACTTGATCTTTGATTATCATATTTTTTAGAAACATTTTTCTTTTTAACATAAAAATCATTGGGTTTAACAAAGTTGGTTCTGTATTTTTTATATTTTTTATGGTTATAATTTTTGTGACTTTTATCATGTTTTTTACCCTTTTGCCTGGAAGGAGCAACAGGGGGCAAACCATATTGTTCACAGAAATTACCCATTTCATATTTAGCTTTAGCTTTGTTTTTTAATTGGTGTTTTAACAATTTTTTATCATTGCACATATTAATACCAAGTTTTTTAATAGTGCTTAAAATATCACCATAAGTTAAATTATCATAATCAATTGAATCATTTTTACCCATTAATTCTTGTTTTACCTTATGAGCAAAGATAGGAGGCAGACCGTCAATAAACTTTTCTTTCCAATAAGGCTTTTAACAGTCTTTCCGGAGCATCACTCTGGAAATGAAAACATCTTGGTACCATCTGTAATCAGATATAGTAGGACACCTCAAATTATTCAAATAATCAGAAACTCGAGATGAAACATAGATGGAGTACCAACAAAATGTTTGAGAATAGTATAGATTAGGGTATTAACACAATCAAGAATACCACGACCAATACTTTCATCAAAAATAGGCAAACCTTCATCATTCTTTTTAACAGCATGTTTAATAGAATCTCTGGATTCTTCTGTGAGATAAGAATCCCACCATCCACGAAGAGTACCAAAAAAACCAGTAACAAGTAAACTAACAATTTCAGGTTGATCAAGATCATGGTTATTTTGATAAGCAATACCAACCATAGACATATGACCCATTTTATTAATGATTTCCTGTTCAGACAAACCATCAATATTCCATTCATAAAGCTTATCAGCAAAAACAGAAAAATGTGTTTGAAAAGATCTTTCTTCAAACTGCATATCAAGAGGAGTAGGTTTTGAATACCAGTTTTTAGTAAAAGACATGGGTTTAGAACTTCCAACAAATCTTTTAATTTCTGGTAAATCATCATCAAAAACCTTTTTAGCAGAAATAGAAGAAACAGTATCAGAATCTGTATCTTCTTCAGAAACAATTTCATTTTTGGAAATAGTTCGAGCAGCAGGAGTGTTTGAAGAAGTACCTTCAGTTTTAACCTTTAAATCAGAAAGCATTTTCTCAACAGTCTCAAGGGTTTTGGCCTGAGAAGTTTTAAACATAACCTTTTCTCTTTGACTGGGTAAATCAATCAAAGGTTTCTCAGTTTTGACAGAAACAAATTTTTCAGAAATAGGTTTTTCAACAGAAACAGTTTTTTCAGCAATTTTTTCTTCAATACGGTCAAGCTGTTGACCAATGACATGTAAGGATTCATTAGTAAAATTTTTTTGTTCAATAATACTAATGATAGGGGTTTAATCATCAGCAATTTTGAAAGGGGAGGCCCTTACTTCCGTCTTTTGATCTTGACAAGTTATCAAAACTGTCTCAAGAGGTGGATGACTAGATCTAACAATGGTTTTATCTTCTTTAACAAAATTTGATTTCTTTATCACATTCAAATGTTGTTTTGAAACTTCATCTTTTGAAACATAATGGTTTTCAAGAAAATCAAAAAACAAAATATGTTTTTACAATTGATTCATCTTTTCTAACCATCGAAGAGATTAAGATGGAGGAGGATGAGTCGTTTGATGAGTTCTATGCCAAGCTCAAGGACATAGTGAACTCAGCTTTCAATCTTGAGGAAACCATTCCTGAACCCAAGATTATGAGAAAGGTACTCAGATCTTTGCTTGAGAGATTCCATGCCAAGATTACGACGATCGAGGAATCAAAGGACATCGACAAGATTCCTTTGACAGAGCTAGTTGGTAATCTACAGACTTACGAGTTAGGGTTAACAAGGATTGGTAAGTCAGGAAAGAGCAAGAGCATGGCGTTGAAGGCCAAGAATAGTGACACAGATTAGTCTTCAGACAATGAAGATTCTAAGATGAAGTCCTACATCACCAGGCAGTTCAAGAAGTTTATGAAAAACACAAATGGAAAGGGTTTCGACAAGGATCGTAGGCAATACAGTTCTTCTCAGTTCAAGAGCCAAGATAAAGGGAAGAAGGATGCAAGGGATGGCGGTCAGTACACTGTTCTAGCAGGACCTAAGTGCTTTGGGTGTCAAGGCTTCGCTCACATGAAAAATGAGTGTCTTACATATCTCAAGAGCATTGGGAAGAGCAAGGAACTTACTGCTGCTTTAAGCGACACCAAGCTTGAGGATGATTTTGACAATGAAGATGACGAAATCTTGAATGCCTTCACTGCCACTGTCAATCCTACTGAAGGGATTGTTGAAAGAGTGGATGAAGAAGAGGACTTGGTGGAGTCAAATTTTGAGAAAATGGATGATCAAGATGATATCCATATAGCCTATGAAAAATTGTACAAAGTTTCTGAGAAACATGAGAAACTTTATAGGCTGGCCACCAAGAAGCTCAGTGATGTGGAACTTGATCGTGAAGAGCTTTCCACAAAATTTGATGAGGCTAATCAGACTATTGGAGCACTGAGATTCGAGAACAATTTCTTGGCTGAGAAGACCAAGAAGCTTGAAGTGGAGCTGTTTCAAGTCAGAGCTCAATTGGAGAGGACTTCAAGTGCAAAGCTTGATGAGATGCTAAATCTTCAGAAATCTGCTTCCGATCGAACAGGTTTAGGGTATGATCTTTCTTCCTCTAATATTGCTTCTACTAGTTCTACTGTTTTTGTTCCTCCTGCTAATAATGTTGAAATTGAGAACAATGATGTTAAAAATGTTTTAGCTAGTGAGAACTTAGACAAGAATAAATCTATCTTAGGAGCACCCCTAAGCAAGATAAGAAAGAAGCTAAGAACCCTAGGGCTAAAAAGGCTAACTCTCAAAAGCCTAAACAGAAGAAGCAGCATCTCTGTCATCATTATGGAGCTGCAGGTCATACTCGACCAAATTGCTATAAGTGGCTTGCCACTCAACAAAGCAACGACATGATAGCATCTGGAAGCCAGAATCAGTTTCAATCCTCTCTTGCTCCCCTTGGAGATCTTCTCAAAGCCCTCATGTTCCTTTCGAACTTGAACGGTTTCAATTCTTATCCCTCACCGCCGGTTCAAGGGTTTAATCAAAGGAAAGGTTCTTCCAGAGTGTGGAAGGAAAAGGGTTCCAAGTGATTCTATCACTTTTTTCTCTCTCTTTTTTGTTTTTGTTTGCATTACTTGTGTGTTTTGCTTTCATGTTTTGAGTCAATCTAGTTTTAATGCTTTGCTTAACTTGTTTTTGTTTGGTTAATTTTTCAGTTTTGCCTTGTTTTGTTTTTCATATAAAAAAAAAAATTGAAAAATCAGAAAAAATACAAAAACAGTGTGTGTTTTGTGTACATTGGTACTTGTGTACCCTGGATGGCCATTGAAACAAAGTTTTCTAATCTTTGTATCTCTTGTAACTTAGATGAGCATCTTTTATGCACAACTAAGCAAGTGAGCTTTGTGGCTCTTGTTTGTGATGAATAAGATTAAGTTGTCTCTTGCGCTTAACACTTGTTTCACTCTTTTTGACGATAAGGATTAGAAAATTCTAAGAGAAAGTCATAAATAACCATTTCACCACTATTGTCCGCTAATCATTATGACACCTGTATGCTTCGGCATAGCAAAAGTGCAGTGTTAATGACATTTGTGTGCTTAGGCATAGCAAAATTGGAATGTCAAATATCTTTGGGTATTTCTTTTCTCTCTCTTATATGCCCATGCATGATATGCTTAAAAGAAAAATATGCAAAGAAAAATCAAAAGCAAAAAGATAAAAAATGTTTTAAATATGATTACAAACGTGTTTTCTAGGAGATGTGGGAGTTATATGATGTACCTCAAAGGTGATAATCCCCATCAAACAGTTATGATTGTGTGTGAGTTAAAGTGATTTTCTCATATCTCAAATTATCATAACATGGTGACACATTTGCAATCTTGCGATGTTCTTCACATACGACACGCAATATTCTTTGCTACTCTTGATACATGTGCAGGTACAATGTGATTTGGCCATCACAAGTTTTACATGTGTTAATGTATACTCACTAAACTGTCTTAACTTATTTTTGAAATATAAAAATTGGTTAGACTTGTTTAGTGTGTGCGTGTGTTTTTGGGATCCATGTGCTTAAAATCTTTGTTGAGAGATGAGTTTAAGAAGTTTATATGGTGTTTGGATCATTGGTTGAGTTGCATAATGGTTTCCATTCATGTCTGTGTTTTTCACTTCTCAAAAACCTGTTTTTAAAAGCTAGCTCGACACCTCCTCCATACCTCCTCGATACCTTGCTATCTGTCGAGCTTCTTAAAGCTTTTTCTTATCGTAATCACGCCTGCTTCTCGACACCTGGTGGGTCGAACGAGAAATCTCCTGGACCCTCGATAGCTTCTCGACAACTAGTGGATCGATCGAGCTTCTGTTCTTGTGTCTTTACTGTGTTCCTCGACACCTTCTCGACGGCTGTATCTGTTGAAGTTGTTTTTCTCGACACCTTCCTCGACAGATGTCTCAACACCTCTTGACAACTCTATCTGTCGAGAATTACTGAGGATCTATATATTCTCTCTTCGCGATCCGGTTCTCATTTCTTCGATCTCTTTCGATCTGTCCGCCCCTGTTCATCTCCCAAACACTATCTCTCTCACTCCAAACCTTTTCCAAAGGTGTTTTTCAAGCTTCTTCAAGTCTTTCCTCACTTGGTAAGCTTCTAATCTCCTTCATTTTCATGCATTTCATGTTTTGAAACCTAGGTTTTGGGGTTTTTCAAAATTGATGAGTTTTTGTTGATATTTTGGGATGAGTTTTCACTTAAATGAGTTTAAAATCTCATGCATTACATCACATTAGCATTATAATAAGTATTGTCATGCATTTAGATGTGTGCAATCTGTCTGTGTGCTGATAGGTTTGGATTGGGCTGAGCCCATGACACAATTTATTTTGCATGTCACATGTTCATGCATTTCCCATGCATACGTACTCCTTTTTCAATATACTTGTTATATTTGAATTGTTTTGGAGCTTTTCTGATTGTCTACTTCTCTCTCTCCCCTTCATTCTGTTTACGTTAGTCATGTCTATGGCACCTAAGCGTAAGTCATCTCCGTCCCAGAACCCTTTACGTTCTAGGGCATTGTCTTCTGATCCTACTCTGTCTCATCTTCGGTTCCGTGATGAGGATGCCCGAAAGGACTTCTCGGAGAACTTTTCTGGATGAGGTGTTCATTCGGAACGCTGAGTCATTTTGGTGGACTTCGCCGACACTCACCTTCCCACTGTCATTCATAATCGGGGATGGGAGTCACTGTGTGACGTCCCGGTCACTTGTTCGACTGTGCTGATCCAGGAGTTTTACTCCAACATGCATGGTTTCGATTTTTCAGTACCTTTCTTTTCTACTCACGTTCGAGGTACGCGCATCACTGTCACACCGCAGCTTGTCCCTAAGGTAGAGTCTCCTGACTACCCTGGTTGTGAGCGTCTATAGATTGTGTCTAAAGACGAGATGATTTCTGCGTTTTGTGAGCACCCTTCTGATTGGGGTGAGCATTAGTTCACACCATGTAAGGCCTTTGCTAAAGGTCCTAGATTCATGAACATGGTGATGACTTTTGTTTTGCACCCATTCTCTCACTATAACTCTATCACAGAGCCTCGTGCTCGATTCTTGCTTTCCTTGTTAGAGCACCTCACTATAGATTTTCCTTCACATTTCATTCTTTCTAGCTTAGATGTGTATAGGGATACGGCTACCTGTGATAAGCTCATTTTTCCTTCGGCTATCACGCGGATTCTATGCCATTTTTCTGTTCCTTTTCCCTGTTCCGACCATTTTTCTGTCATGTATGCCATAGACTACACTACTGTTAAACGTAGCGAGGTGCAGTTTTATTCTCGGCAGTCGGATTCAGCAGATCCTCCCTCTCGTTTCGCTCCATCCCATTCTGCTCCATCCATATCTGCTCCCTCCTCTTCTTCGGGCAATGTGTCACTTGGAGACATCATGGCGTAGCTACAGCGCATGGATGCTTGCCTAGATACACTCTCTACAGAGATGTATCAAGTGAATGTTCGTGTCGGTCGTATTGCACGACAATAGGCGACCATGGATGGTTTTGCTCTAGAGGTTTCTCCTCCACCACCTCTAGTGGATTCTGATTCTGATGATGATGCTGATGGTGATGACGATGATGCTTCTGATGGAGATGCTAGCTCTTCTGATGAGATGTCTACTTGACACTTTTATCCTTTGTTACTCGTGACAAAAAGGGGGAGTAGTTTTGGATATGAGAGTAATCATACTTAGGGGGAGAGTTAGTATAGGACATTTTAGTTAGGGGGAGTGTTGTTGAGTGCTGAGGGATGTAGTGAGGATTTCATGTATCTTTTTTTTTTTAGATACATTGTTCTTGTACATTAGGTCTTGTGACCATATTTATGACATACATTGTACTTATTTCTTTCTATATGTTGATGTATGTTGTTTCTTTCACCTACCTCTTACATGTGTTGTTTCTTTTCTCTCTTTATACACATGCTTCTTATTACTTGTATGCAATCTATTATTTCTGCTTTACACTAAGATGCCTTGATGAGTTTTGTTTAAAGTGTTTCAGAAATACAGGTTGTCAAAGTCTACTTGCCATAAACTCTCTTCTTGCAAATTTTTTCAAGAGTTTGTGTTTGGATAGATTTTATTGTATTCAACAAGTGAATATGAGTTGAGTGACTTATGACTTCTCTCATATGTTCATTTGTTTGTTGTGGTTTTGTCACAGATTGCCAAAGGGGGAGATTGTTAGGACATATGTGTTTCACTTGTTAGGAACATATGTTATGATTTTATGTAATTGGCTTATCCTTTGACAAAACGCACTTTACTTGTATTTGGGTAGATTTAGGACGTGTTTAAATACTTCAAGAAACCATGTTTCAAGATCAAGTGTTGAAACCTTCAAGTCTGTTCAAGAAAACAAGTTGAAAGTACAGAGTTATTAAAGCTCGACAGCTAGCATGTGTCGAGGTTTAAGAAGCTTTTTCAGCCCCGTGGCTCGACAGCTAGCTCGACAGATGCTCAACAGCTTTTATCTATCGAGGTTTAAGAAAACAGCAATCTGATTTATTTTTCTTGGGATCCGTGATTATGTGTTTGAGCCTTCTTTTCTCCTAACCCTAAACATATAAAAGGATTATTTTAAGGGCCGTCAAAGAGTACACAAGTTGCTCAAGCATTGAGCAAACCTTGTTCAAGCAAATTGTGACTGGAGACGAAGTTCTTGCCCAAGTTCATCTCTTTCTCTTGAAGAAGTTGCTGTGTATTTGCACTATAGGGTTTTGTAACTAAGCATTTTCTTGATCTTCATCGTGTGGATGAACTAAGAACTTTGCAGCCAACAACCTTTTCTAGTTGGTGATTGAAGTCGCGTACTGGGATCCACACATTGGTTAGTCACGTACTTGGGAGCTGTGCATCAAAAGGGGGAACTGTCACTACAGAACAAGTCTAATTGGGTATTAGGGTAAGGGTTCAACTGTAGGTTGGTAAGATACTTGGGATTCCTTTACTTGTAATCGCTTGTTGTGATAATAGTGGAGTTTCGAGAGTGGTGACTTGAAAATCACCCATTGGGGTTTTTGCCGTTAGGTTTTCCCCATTCGTAAACAAATCACTGTGTCTTTTATTTTCCGCTGCGTATTTAGTTGTTTGGTGATTTGTTTGTGCTACCACGCGTTTTGCATGTTAATTTGATTAATTAATAAACTTGGTTAATTAATTAATTTATTTATCACAAGGGGTCAATACGTTTGTGGCCTATCAATCCTGATTTTTTTTTCTCTAACCCGATAATACATAAAACCCTATAATACAACAAACTAAATTCTAATTTTCTATTTCTCCTGTTCCCCTTCTCCTTCCTTGTTCCACTTCTCCATCTTCCAAAACACACTCCACAGCCAAACCCCTTCTTCATCATCCAAAACCCAGACCATAAAGGTAGACGGTTTGGTGAAAGAGAAAAAACACAAAAGAACAGAGAGAGACAAAGAGAGATTTCGTAAACTGCAGAAGAACAGAGATCGAAAGATAGATCGATAACGTTACAAAAGAGAGATCGAAAGTGCCTTCAGTCAAGATAATGATCCCGTTTTGAAGAATAGAGATCGACGGAGAGATGAATTTCAGGGCAGCAACCACCGTCATGCAGTCGGAACCGCTACCAGTGAAGGTTTTCTTTGTTCTTTTTAAAATTACACGATAACTATGATTTATGTTTGAGTGTTTCGATTTAGCCATTTGGGTTAGATTTTGTTTTGATCAATTATAGGATTAGATTTGGTTTATGGTTAGGGTATATGTTTTGCTTTGGTTTGGTTCGGTTTTGGATTTTTGAGTTAAAATTATTTTGGATAGTTTGTGGGTAATTTGTGGATTACAAAGCAAAGAGTATTTTTGGTCTCTTCAATTTCTTTACACTTCATGAATCAGAATTCTTGGCAAAGAGTTTCAAATTTTTTCATTTATCAAGTACAAATTTAGATTTATTTAACTCTCTCTTGGATTCAATTGTAGATTTCATTTGTCATTGATTGATTTCAATTTCAAATCTGTGTAATAATGAATTAAAAGTTTTTCTCTAGCTTTTCTTTTTTTGGGTTTGTAGGTGGAAGGGCAAATCCTTGGACGCAATCCAAGTCTGAGTAGAAGCGGTACTGCCAGTATAGTTCCCACTTTATTGGAAGCATCACAGGTAATTTTTTTTTTAATTGAATGTTAAATATGCTTTATGTTTGGATATTTGGTTGGATTGGTTTGA
The DNA here is from genome assembly GCA_030021035.2 of Notholithocarpus densiflorus. Lineage (NCBI taxonomy): Eukaryota > Viridiplantae > Streptophyta > Magnoliopsida > Fagales > Fagaceae > Notholithocarpus > Notholithocarpus densiflorus. The sequence goes on from JARYZH020000011.1 coordinate 7,047,797, forward strand.
TTTTTAGGTATTTGGGTTAGAATTTATTTTGTTTTCATTTAGGTATTTGGGTTCGGATTTTTTTTTTTCTATTTGTTTTTGTTTTAAATATTAGTGTTTTTCAATATATAAAAAAAAAAAAAAAACGGTTAAAATTAAATAGGAATGAAAGTTCAATTGAGGAATTGAGAGAGAGAGAGAGAGAGAGAGAGAGAGAGAATCAAAAGCATGTCCAACAAAGGATGTAATTTCACCATGATTGGTTGGAGTTGACGGAATACCCCTTCACTTTCTTTAAAACAATCTATCACTAACATAGGTTGTATTTCTTCTTCACCTTTCTTATATGAGACACACTGTACTTTTTTCTATTTGTTTTTAGGACTTCCATTGCTTCTGTTAAATACCTCTTCACACTGATCTTATTTTAAAATAATTTTTTATGCCATTTTTTAGTGTATACTGCCATGAACAGCATGAAGATTAGTTTTCTGTTGCTCATTAATTATATGTTACTGAATCATACTTAATACAGAATACTTCTTTGGCCTTCAAATAGTGACATGCATTGATCTCACAACCAATATGGTTTTTGTATATTGTTTATCTTAAATTTTTTTTACAAAGATTGTTTTATCATAATTGATTTCACCTTGAATTTTACATATGACGTGATTGTTAGATTACCAAAATCTTCAATTTTTTTTAAAATTTTTTCTTTGATTTATAATTCAGTTACTTCTTTATTCTGCAGCCTTTGAAATGAATTGGTTTTGCTTGGAATATTTGGATTCATTTTTTTAGGGTACTCCAGACTTATAATTCAAAGGCTACGATATTTAGATTTTTTAATAGTTTGGCTTCGATTTAATCTCTTATCCGATTTTCTTCAATTTGGTTTGCTGTCAATTTAGGGATTTCGTTGAAATAAGGGAAATAACCTAGAAGATCAAATTCTAACTGAATTGTTATTAGGAATTTTCAGTTTTATGGTTTTGTTCCTTTGCATTCATGAATTTCAGTTTCATATTTTGTTTTGTTTTTGTTTTTTTTGGCTTGCTATCTGGGTCATTAGAGAAGAAGAAGGGTTATTAGATAAGAAGAGAAAGGCAGTGGAACAAACACAGGCCAAGAAGGGAAAATGATTTTATGGTGATTGTTGGACAATCGGCGTTTTACATACCCAACAACATAGTTTTTATGGCATAACGTAGATTGATTTTTTAACAACTTAAACCGTTTCATGCCACTTAATAAAACCCCTGAATTGCCACACCCTTAATCAAACGGCACCCACCTCAAGGAAAAGATGAATCCCCTTCATTCGGTAAAAGAAAAAACGGCAAAATAAAACCCCTTCCTCCTTCCAATTGTCAATTTGACACCCACTCTGTTTCGTTTTTTTTTTTCTGTAGTACTTATATCCAAGGTCAGCATTTTGTTACTTGATGTGTTATACACTTTATTTTGATGCTTTCTTCCTGATTTATCATAGTCCAGTATTTTTTTTGGTGGCATCATGGGGTTTAGCCCTTGAATATGTGTAGAAAAAAACATGTTTACCCTTGAATAATTGTTGATTTTTCAATGTTGCTGCTCTGAGCATCTATTATCTGAAACTAAAAAGTCTAAAACCCCTTTAATGTTTGTGCTAAAAAGTCATGTTTTCCGTTTGATTGTATATTTGTTTTAAAGAATGAATGAATTTTTTTTGGCAGTAAATTATGTTTTGTTTTGTTTTTTTGTTTTGTTTTGTTTTGTTTTGTTTTTTTTTTTTTTTTTTTCACTTAATGAATTTTATTAACAAAATTTGGGTAAATTAAATAGCCAACATATTGCTTAAAATTATGTCATTGAATATTTAGGGATTATTTACTAAAGATTGTTGTGTGGTGTACACATTAATGTTTAGATTAGTTTGTTAATCTTTAGAAAAAGCTTTTTATTTTAAAAAAAAATTGTTATGTGTGATTAATCTTACATTTTTTTTTAATAAATCCAGATTAAAACATTTGCAAAACTTTGCATACATCTACAGTTTCTTTTATAGTCTCTCTTTCTTCTTATTCACTGTATTTAAAAAAATCCTTCTTTGCCTAACCTTTTTTTGAAGCACAGATTTACAAAGTTCTCTACCAGATATGATGGTTTGGTATTTTGCAAGAAGAGATACCGAATCATATTGAAAGGTTTAGGTTAGCCTAATTTTCTTATCTTTTTTTATCACTTTTTTTTGGGTTACATTTTTTTCAATTGATGTCTTTGGGTTTGAATTAGTTTTTTCCCTGCACAATATAGTCAGAATTGTTTTTGAAGTATTTGGTTTCAATTAAAATTTTCCCTACCTTTCCCTTCAATTAAGGCGGTGCTTGATGGTTAAATACATGCTTGCATCGCATACAAAACATACGCAGTGGAAAATTAACGGATCTACATCATTCGCAATTGATAACATGCACTATGTAAATTTCAAAATATAAGAACAAGAGAGTGTACCTTGGGGTGGTGAATTTCAAAACAAATATTAGAAGTCCTTGGGAACACTTTTAATCTTCACTCCAATTCCACTAATGCCCAAGAAGTGTGGTCTCTCAATCAGTTATATGTGTATGTTCAAGAGAGAATGAGAGAGTGTCCAACACTCACATACAAACCATCTCATATATTTTGTTTCAAAATTTTATATGTTTCTCTTCTTATAGCTGATTATCTAATTGGGCTAGCCTTTTGGGCCTTTCCAATTGGGCTCTAGTATGTGGCTTTGAGTGGGATCAAAAGGGAACAAATAAGACACTAGCTCCAATTGGCCTTGGGCTTTTCTGTCAACTCTTGATAAGTCCAAAGTTATCATTAATTATATTTAATACTACTATATAAATATCATTGCACTCTAGGCCTTATTAATAAATTATATCCCAAGAATTTATTGTACATACAACCCCTTCATAAAATATTCATAGTAATACAAAGTCATGAATGTAGACTGTCACTTTGTAAATCACTACATCTTAATCTTTGAGTACCCGGTTTAATCCTTTAAGTTATTCATCATATATTTATGAAATCCAATTTCATAAATATATACTTTAATAACTATTTACTAAAGTAGTTAGGCCAAAAATATGGAATAACAAACCCATTAAACTTATCGTAATGGAATATTTTGTATCTCCGTTAAAAGACTATGAATTCCATCTTGAGAATATATGTTCCATCAACACTAAATGTAATTGCCCAACATACTGAGGTTTTGACCGTTACTTTAGATCTCACTCTTGATATATCAAAGCAACCTACACTTCATGATCAGGTCCATTATTCTCTCAGGATTAAGAGTTCATGTAAATAGAAGTCGTGTGATTTATCATTCACTTGACAGTCTTTAGGAGAATAATAAATCTCATAGCGGTACAATTCAATATGTCTTAACTCTTAAAACATATCAACATACCAATTAGATGTCTCCACTTCCATGATCAAGACAAATCATCTTAGTTGATATGTTATAGTCTTTGCAGATGAAATGCCCAATTTCATCATCGACTACGAACTAAAATTCTGAGTTTACAAAGAACTTGTGATTTATATCTTCTGTGACTTTTCACATAAATCACATATTATGCATCTCATGGACTATATGATAATGTCCGAATATTCATATTACCATTATTTTAGATAATAATAAAACAACTTTATCAATCACAATATTAAGTCATACATCATGTCATACATAATGTCATACATAATATCATACATAGCATCATACAATAGGATTTAAGGGCACTAATTCTAACAATATCCCACTTGCCCTAAAGACTATTGTGCACTAATCTAACTCCCATTCCCTCCAAATGTGAATCAAAAGTCCTTTGAGGCAAGACTTTGGTAAAGGGATCTGCTAGATTATTTGCACTTTCAATCTTTGTTACTACTACATCTCCATGAGCAATAATGTCTCGAATGATGTGGTACTTTGTCTCAATGTGCTTTCCTTTCTTGTGATTTCTTGGACCTTTGGATTGTGCAACCACTCCACTATTGTCGCAAAACAATGTGATAGGAACTTGCTCCATTCTCATAACACCAAGATCAGAAAGAAATTTCTTGAGCCAAATAGCTTCCTTTGCCCCTTCACAAGCAGGAACATATTCAGCTTCGATGGTGGAGTCCGCAATACAAGATTGCTTAACACTCCTCCAACTTATGGCTCCACCTCCCAAGGTGAACACACAACCTGAAGTGGACTTTCTGGAATCAAGATCTGATTGAAAATTTGATTCTGTATAGCCAATGGGAATCAAATCCTCACACCGGTAAACACTTGAAAATATGCTTTACAGCTTACCAATGTTTTGAACCGGGATTTAATTGATATCGACTGACCATGCCAATTGAATAACAGATGTCTAGTCTAGTACAAAGCATGGCATACATGAGACTTCCCACTGCAGAAGCATAAGGAACTTGTCTCATCATATTTTCTTCCTCTTAAGTCTTAGGTCTTTGGTCATCAGATAGAGGAACTCCATGTCTGAAAGGAAGTAATCATTTCTTGGAGTTTTGCATGCTTAACCGTTCTAGAACCTTATCTATATATCCAGCTTGTGACAAGCCTAACATCTTATTCTTGCAAGCTCGCCAAAGCTTGATCCCTAAAATAAAGTTAGCCTCGCCCAAGTCCTTCATATCAAATTGGCTTGACAACCAAACCTTTACCGATGACATTACCCCTACATCATTTCCAATGAGTAGAATATTATCAACATAAAGCACTAGGAACATTACTACTTTATCCCGATGTCTTTTGTACACACATGGTTCATCAAGATTTTGTTCGAAACCAAATGACTTGATTGCTTGATTAAATTTGATGTTCCATGACCTAGATGCTTGCTTAAGTCCATAAATGGACATTTTCAACTTGTATACCATATGCTCTTGGTTATTTGCTATGAAACCTTTCGGTTGCATCATATAAATTTCATCTTCAAGATTGCCATTGAGAAATGCAGTCTTGACATCTATTTGCCAAATCTCATAATCATAATAAGCAGCAATGGATAAGAGAATTCTGATAGATTTAAGCATTGCTATTGGAGAAAAGGTTTCTTCATAATCAATACATTCCTTTTGTGTATACATTTTCGCCACTAGCCTTGTTTTGAAGGTTTCAACCTTTCCATCTATCCCTATCTTCCTCTTGTAAACCCATTTGCAACCAACAGGTTTAATGCCATTAGGCACCTTTACAAGATCCCAAACTTGATTGGAATACATTGAATCTAATTCAGATTTCATAGCTTTGACCCAATGATATGCACCTATATCATTCATTGCTTCTTCATAAGTGTAAGGATCAGTTTCAGCCTCTTTGAGATAGCTTCATAAGTTTCTCCCAGACCTATAAATCTGATAGGTGGCTTAACAATCCTCCCACTACGACGAGGCACCTGTGTACTAGACATCTCTTGAGTAATATCTTGTGGTGTATCCGATACAACCACATCATCCCTAGTTTCATCAATTGGTTGTTCATTTACAGGTTCATTCATTTTAGCCAAAACAACTCTACTTCTAGGAGTATAATCATTCATATAGTCATTTTTCAAGAATTTGGCATTTGTACTAACAAACACTTTATTATCTTTATGACTATAGAATAAACCTCCAACAGTTCGTTTTGGATACCCTACAAAGAAAACCATTTCTGTTTTAGACTTTAACTTGTCAGACTTTCCTTTCAACACATGTGCTGAACAACCCCAAATATGGAGATGTCTCATACTAGGCTTACGCCCATTCCACAACTCTACAGGTGTTTTAGGAACAGACTTCGAAGGTACTAAATTCAGAATATACATTGCAGTATTTAAGGCATATCCCCAAAAGGAAATTGGTAGAGTCGAATAACTCAACATAGACCTAACCATATCTAAAAGAGTCATATTCCTTCTTTCTGCTACACCATTTTGTTGTGTAGTTCCAGGTGCAGTCAATAGGGATACAATCCCATTTTTGGTTAAGTAATCCTTAAAAAACCCAAGAAGGTATTCGCCACCACGATCAGATCGAATGGCCTTTATGCGTTTACCCAATTGATTCTCAACTTCAGCCCTCAACTCTTTGAACTCTTCAAAGGCTTCGGACTTCCGTTTCATTAGGTACACATAACCAAATCTAGAGTAATCATTAGTGAAAGTAATGAAATACTCATAGCCACCTCTTGCTTGGATTGACATAGGACCACATAAATCTGAATGTACTAGTTTTAGCAAATCTTGGGCTCTTCTACCTTTTGCATTAAAAGGTCGTTTGGTCATTTTACCTTCCAAACAAGATTCATAAACTGGAAAATCATCAAAGTCCAATGGCTCTAAGAGACCATCTTTGATCAGTCTTTGAATCCTATTTGAATTAATATGACCCAAACGTAAATGCCAAAGATATGCATCACTAGTAGAAGGAAACTTTCTCTTTAATGATTTCACATGTGAATTATTATCTAATTCAGAATTATATAATTCATGCTTATCAGGAGTTAAAATATAACGACCATCCACAATATTGCTAGAACAGATAAGCACTTTACCCTTCTTTATTACAACATTGTCTTTAAGGATAACACAATATCCATGTTTACCTAATTAAGTTGGTGAAATTAAATTCCTACGAACATTAGGTACATATAGACAGTCTTCCAATATTAAAACCCTAGACTCAAAGCATAAATTAAACACTCCAACAGCTACAACTGGTATTTTGCTCCCATCAGCCAAAGTAATAAACAATTCCCCTTCATTAAGCTTTCTGGTCTCCTGGAACCCCTGCAAAGAATTGCAGATATGATTAGTACAACCTGAATCCACACACCAAGAATCCATGGGATTTTGTACTAAACATATTTCAATGAGGAATGAACTTTTCATACCCTTATTATTGGCAGCCCTAAATTTTGGACAATTCCTCTTCCAATGTCCTTTCTTACCACAATGGAAACACTTTCCTTTAATCTTCTTTCCTTTGTCGGCAACCCCTAAGGCAATTTGTTTACCATCTTGCTTGGTGAAGTCCTTCTTCTTCTTCTTCTTACCATTGCCTTTCGACTTAGGTTGAGAAGTAGAAGCTTCAGCCTTATTAGCATCAACACTAGATGTACCAAGAATGCCTTCCGGCACTACCAATTCATTCATTAATTTAGACAATGAATAAATCTTTTTGATCATATTATAATTGAGTTTGAATTCCTTTAATGATTCCAGTAGTGACTGGAGTATCATATCCACTTGGGATTCTCCATCAATATCGGCACCTAAAACTTCTAGTGTATTTAGATTAGAGATCATTGTAAGACAATGCTCCCTCACTGAACTGCCTTCAGCCATTTTGGTATTATAATTTGCCTTATGGTCTCTTGCCTTGCAGAACGGCCTTGCTCACCAAACATCTCCTTCAGACTTAACATTATGTCCGAAGCTAGTTCTACATCCTGCATTTGATGCTGTAGAACATTTGAGATAGATGCTAGGATGTAGCACTTGGTCATCTCATTAGATTTCTGCCAACGATCATATCACTGTTTTTCCTTAGAGGAGCATTTAATGAAGAAAAGCTAGGACATGGTTGAGTAAGCACATATTTGTGTTCTTCAGCTGTAAGAACAATATCCAAATTTCTTTTCCAGTTTACATAGTTGGATCCAATCAGTTTGTTTTGATTAAGAATAGTAACAAGTGAGCTAAATGATGCCATGTTCAAATCTGAAAATAATAAACATGAATATAATAAGTAAACTGGACATTATCAATTTAGCATATAAACATATAGTATGGAACCTTAATAAAACCATAATATAATATATGTAACGACAACCCAATCCCATATTCAATATCTCTCAGCATAGAGTGAACATTAAATACTATGATTGATTGAGAACTATTCTCATTATTAGTGTTATCATGATAACTCTTATCAAACACTAATAATATGCCGTTATACATTTGGCCTCTAAATAATAATAGTAAGAACTCAGCATAGAGGATACTATAATATTTAGTCTAGTTTATACCATTGTCTAGAATCATGGGTAGCCACATTTCATCCCCTTAACAAGCTTATTTTGTAGTACCATGATATAGAACACCCTCCACATGGAATGCAAAGCTCGAAGCTAAGACAAGGTGTTTGATCAAACCACTATAAACCAGGAAATTCAATCTTGTAGGACCATGAAATAAATACTCTCTGCATGGAATGCAAAGCTCGAAGCAAAGACAAAGTATATATTTCACACTACTATGAACCAACAATGGAGGCTTTGAGATCCAACCCTTGTATCTCTCTCTCACTAGATGTTTTAAAAGAAATGTTTTTAATTATAAAACATGCGTAACCTAATTACACATAGCCTTGCTCTTTATACATGTGAAAACACTTAGAAAAATTTTTGAATTCCTAGTTTTCAATCAATCGAATGTGTAGCTCGATCGATCGAAAAAAATTAATAAATTCATACCTGACAATTTGCCTGGCTCGATCGGTACTTGATCACTTCTCGATCGATCGAAAAAGAACATTTGATCGATTGATTAGTAATCGGGTATCAATCGAATCAAGCAGATTGGTCACTATTTCACTTGATTGATCGAAGGTAATTTTCGATCGATCGAAACTCGTGAAACATGAATTTCCAAAATTTTTCTAAGGCAGTTTTCAACGGTTCTTCATGAACAAATAACTAACATATGAACATGATATACAGAGATTGATATCAAAACTGAATTCCATTGATGCTATAGCCTTAAAGTTCAATTTAACATACTTAAATTTAAATTTAAACAACATCATAACATCAATATCAGTTTTCATCAAACAATAATTTCAATGTCAATGCAGAAAATTAAATGCTTAATTTTCTAACACCATGAAACTATTATCTCTAATTCCAAAACTCACAAAACATGTTATACAAATTCGAAATTGAAGACTGCTCTGATACCATTGATGGTTAAATACATGTTTGCATCGCATACAAAACATACGCAGCGGAAAATTAACGAATCTACTTCATTCGCAATTGATAACATGCACTATGTAAATTTCAAAATATAAGAACAAGAGAGTGTACCTTGGTGTGGTGAATTTCAAAACAAAGATTAGAAGTCCTTAGGAACACTTTTAATCTTCACTCCAACTCCACTAATGCCCAAGAAGTGTGGTCTCTCAATCAGTTATATGTGTATGTTCAAGAGAAAATGATAGAGTGTCCAACACTCACATACAAACCATTTCATGTATCTTGTTTCAAAATTTTGTATGTTTCTCTCCTTATAACTGATTATCTAATTGGGCTAGCCTTTTGGGCCTTTCCAATTGGGCTCTAGTATGTGGCTTGGAGTGGGATCAAAAGGGAACAAATAAGACACTAGCTCTAATGGGCCTTGGGCTTTTCTGTCAACTCTTGACAAGTCCAAAGTTACCATTAATTATATTTAATACCACTATATAAATATAATTGCACTCTAGGCCTTATTAATAAATTATATCCCAAGACTTTATTGTACATTCAACCCCTTCATAAAATATTCGTAGTAATACAAAGTCACGAATGTAGACTGTCACTTTGTAAATCACTACATCTTAATCCTTGAGTATCCGGTTTAATCCTTTAAGTTATTCATCATATATTTATGAAATCCAATTTCATAAATATATACTTTAGTAACTATTTACTAAAATAGTTAGGCCTAACATTTTGAATAACAAACCCATTAAACTTATCTCAAGGGAATATTTTGTATCTCTGTTAAGAGACTATGAATTCCATCTTGAGAATATATGTTCCATCCACACTAAATATGGCTGCCCAACATACTGAAGTTTTGACCGTTACTTTAGATCTCACTCTTGGTATATCAAAGCAACCTACACTTCATGATCAGGTCCATTATTCTCTCAGGATTAAGAGTTCATGTAAATAGAAGTCGTGTGATTTATCATTCATTTGACAGTCGTTAGGAGAATAATAAATCTCACAGTGGTCTAGTTCATTATGTCTTAACTCTTAAAACATATCAACATACCAATTAGAAGTCTTCACTTCCATGATCAAGACAAATCATTTTAGTTGATATGTTATAGTCTTTGCAAATGAAATGCCCAATTTCATCACCGACTACGAACTAAAATTCTGAGTTTACAAAGAACTTGTGATTTATATCTTCTGTGACTTTTCACATAAATCACATATTATGCATCTCATGGACTATATGATAATGTCTGAATATTCATGTTACCATTATTTTAGATAATAATAAAACAACTTTATCAATCACAATATTAAGTCATACATCATGTCATACATAATATCATACATAGCATCATACAATAGGATTTAAGGGCACTAATCCTAATAGTGCTGCCACGTTAGGAAAAAAGGTCACTTAAAAATCTACCATGCGTCTAAAAACAAAAAGTACAAAACCCAAAACTGCGAAAACGATAATGCCATCTGCTATATCAATTCGGTCAAAGTTTAATAAATTCAATCCAAACTGTACATTCACATTCACTGCTTCATTTCTTCAAACACCGATATAGTCCCTCACTTTCGATTAAAAGCTTAATAAATTCAATCCAAACTGTACATTCACATTCACTGCTTCATTTCTTCAAACACCGATATAGTCCCTCACTTTCGATTAAAAGCAGATTTATACCTTCACGTTAGCTGCCAAATAATACAAATAATATCGTCATAACGTCAGAAATCTTCACTCAACCCTTCCTCTAACCACCACCTATTTTTCCATTTCCAAGTGATCTGAGGAAGAAGATAATTCATGCTGGGAGCTGTGGTGGAGGAAACAATATTAAGAATGAATTTGTTCAAACCATGGATGGTAAAGCTGTTCTAGGTGAGAGGTATTTATTGGTGTGACTTGCTCATTGATTGGCTAAACACTGATGTAATGAATATGAATAGTATTTAATGCAAGTTATCTTTGATTAGTTTAAGAAAAAAATAAAAAAGACCAATACCCCAACATACTATCTCTCTCTGAAATGCTTCCAAAGAAGAAAAGTTTTAGTTGCTCCATATACTCCATGGTGGTTTTGATATATGATTCTATGTTTTCCACTTTGTATTTCATTTGTTTTGACTCTTTCTTTTTATAAATATTATTATTGCTACCTTTTCATTGATTTTTTTTCTTTTATCCTCTATGGGCAAATGCACTTCCAATGTGGACCCTTATGATCACCATTACATTTGTAGAAGTTTTTATGTCGATATTAATTTCCAATCGTTAGATTCAATCCGTATGTTGCACCCTAAGCATGTAATAATTCTAATAAATTTATTTCGAATATAGGTACGAGGATGATTCCTAATTTACTGTCAATGCTTTGATTTATTTTGAAAAATTACTGATTTTCTCAAAATTTGCTATAACCTTAGTGATTTTTTCCCCCTACAGGATATTAAAAATAAGCAAATATGGGGTTTTTGGATGTCACCCTTGATGTACTCATAAAACATGATACTGATTAATAAGTTTTTTTTTTTTTTACAAAGTTTTGATGAAAGTAAATTCTTAAATTACCTATCTGTGTCTTTCTTTTTGGTTAGATTCGTTTAGATTTAGGTTTTTAGTTTATATTTGATTAATTTATATTAGATTTCATTTACGTTGTACAGGGTCACATGGCAGCAAAGAGAGCAGGAAAATAAAAATGTAAACAAAGTAGGTACAGGCAACAGAATGAGGCTTTGGTTAAACTTTGAAGTTCACGAAGAAGACAATAGGTCTTTTTCTTTTCTTTTTTTTTAATGTGGTATGAAATTTAGTCTCCTTCTCTCTATATCTCTTCCTTTATTTTTTATTGTCCAAAAAATTTATCACGCTCTTTGTTCTGTTCTGATTTTTTGATATCATTGTTTTTCCCTTTGCAAATGTTAATGTTTTGTTATTCACTGGAATTGTTTTAGGGACCCATGAAATATTTCCAGCCTACAATTCAAATATTATCAGTTCTAGATCTCTTGCAAATAGCAAAAGATTTCACATTCTTACCCTTTTTTACCATCACAACTCCAAAGCCGAAACAGGACAACATTTTGGCCAAATTTCTACTTCTCTTATTGTGTTTGCTGTGTTTATATTCAATTGCTATTCTTATTAATTTCTTCTAAAGAAAAACCCATACAATATATCCCCAGTTTTTTAAATCAAGCCCAGTTAATTTGAATGCAATACTGAAAATGTTCTCCTCGATAGGAGAAAGAGGAACATGCAAATACGAAATATGTCTATTATTTAATGCCAATCTCTTTCTCTCTCCTTGGAAGACTGACAATTAGAGGTTTTATTTTTTAAGGGCACTATTTGTTTTCTCTATCCTAAAAGACTCCATATATTGGTTTTTTTTTTTTTTTTTTAAGGACTATATATATTGTTTTTGTATTTGAATGAATGCTTTAATGTATGACAAAACCCAAATAACCAAATATTTATTACAAGTTTGAGTATCTTAATTTTGGAACTCTGTGCATCCATCTTAATTTCACTAATTTTTGCATATAGGCTCAGGCTGCTATTCTTCCTATTAAATAAGTAGTGTTGTACTCAAAGTTGTTGGTTTGTAAGTGAATGGTTTGATTCAAGTGCTAATTTTAAGGTAGATCAGGATGTTTTTTCATATCTAGGTGTGAGTAGACTCAGGTTTGAATTGGTTTTTGTTTTGGATTCAATTGACCTATAACACTATTATGATTCCATTAATCTTTTTCAATCTTCTTCCAATAGCCAAATAGATAGTTAGAGTTCTCATGGATTTTTTTTTTCTACTATGTTTTGTAATCAAGTTGGCTTATTTGTGTGTTTGTGAGTTTTTCCAATTTAGTCTAACTCAATGATTACATTGTCTTACTTTTATGGGTTTTGAATTCTATTAGTGATTATTCTATAAGTGTTGAAAATGCATGATTTATGTTTTACGAAAAAATTTAGTAATTCCCACACATGAAGTGCTGTTTATACCTAAAGTTAATATGTCTAGAAGTTCACATTACAACTATAATTACAAAAGACAAAATACAGTACTTTGTGAGCTTATGATTGCCAAATGCTATAATTATGATATTCAATTTAATTATTGTTACTGGATTACCATATTTTGAACCCTTGATTTTGGTACATCTAAATATGGTAGAGATCATTTTCAATTCTTAAGACTCAATTTGGTTAGTGACTTATCATGTTTTAATTAGAAAAAAAGTTTTGGCTTCACATCTGCCAATTATCTTTTAAATTTTGTAGCACATTTCTAGGAGTTGATATGAAGGAAAATGGATAATAAGTACGGCTCATCATCATGGCTAACTGCAACATAAGAACATGCTAGAACAGATTAAATTCATTTACTTTGGGAGTTATATCTCGGAAAGCCTTTTAATTCTCCATTGTTGGGGAATTTCATCAATTGAAAATATTTATGCTTTAATGTTTTTAAAAAAATAAAAAATTTGATGCATTCTCTTTGAGAGAACCTTTAAATCCTCTAAATCCTCCATTATTGGTGAGATTTGTAGATTGAACATATATGTGTTTTACTGTGGTTAAAAAAAGTAATGCTAACTATTGTTTGTCCAATTTTATCCATAGTTTGTACTTATCAAAAAAAAATTTATTCTTAGTTTGTAATTTCAAAGTTTTTTTAATTATATCTTTTTTCTTTTATGTGGATCAGATATGCCAATTGAAGAGTGGTTAATAGTATTGCTAACATATAATTTATAAGATTTCCAATTGAAAATTAGTATTTTAAAGAAAATTTGACTATAATGAGAATTGTTGTGATTCTTATTTATTTTTTGTAGCTATGATCATATATGTTTGGATAGTGGGTCATCTTTGTTTACTATAGGTTTCGATCCTCCACAATGAATGTCAATACCATGTAAAATATTCTTTACATCATTTTGCAGTTGTGAGCATATTTAGGACTCCAGCGATATTGAAATTCTTAAGATACCCTATAATGCTGAAGTAGGTATCTTAATTCTTTAATTTTTAGGTGTTAGTTCTAAATAAGCTGGCTTCCTATCAAAATGATTGGATATGGAGTTCTATGGTTTTTTTTTTTTTTTTAATTCATTAATCAAAATAACGTTAAGTTTCATTTTCATTGTCCAAGAATATATAATCTATTTTGTGACTTTAGTATTCTACTCTAATATGTATGGACTTCATTATAACCACTATGTTTCAGATTATTGATCACTTATCTACGAAGCAGAACAAAAAAAACTAAATTAAGTAGTTAAAATTGAGTTTGGTGTTAAACAAAGTTCAAAAGTGTTTTTATGGTTCATTTGTTTAAACACAGTAAGCTTTTCTGGATTTTAGATAATTATAATTGCTAACCTGGTATATAGACAGTAAATGAAATTTATTTCTAGAGCCTCATCCATTCTAAAACTTTTTCTTTCCACATGTTTTTGTAGAAGCACAAAGGCAGATAAGACATGAATGATGGTTTCTATAAAACAAATTAAGGGTCATTCATTGTAATAGTCACTTCAACTATTGTGAAAACTTATAGACGTATCATTTCTTTAAAAAGTATGTAATGCCTCAACATCAATAATCCTAATACTTTTTTTTTTTAATAAAAATTTTATAGGTAACTATCGACTATCATTCACATGGGCAACAAAGCTCTACATCAACTTTGACATTCCAAAAGTCACAAAGGAAATATGCCAAAAGGACCTCCTAAACGACTGGATGGATAACTTTCTTAGATAATAGAAAAATAGTTCTGAAATAGAAGACTTGGAATGGAACTTAGAGAGAAAGGTATCAATTGTGCTTATACAACTTAATTTATGCCTGAAATTTAAATTCATTTAATTATAGCATAAAAAATGCTTAAGAATTATGCACCAAGTTCTTTTCTTCATATCCTTTTCTTATTTACATAATTTTCTATTTTATTTCAGATTATGAGAGATTTAATTTTTTGTATTTAGGTTATGGTTTTGTAATCTGAGCATCCTAAGACTCTTATATCAACATGAATTTTAAGTGTTGTAATATATGTGATTCTAATTTTGAACTCAGTCATAAGTGTAGATTGTAATTCATTTGCCTCTGTTAGATTGCCGCACTGTTCAATGTAGCTTATTTTGGCAATACAAGATTGATGAAAATTGAGAATGCTATGAGTATGCATTTTTATAGGTGCTACATTAAAAAGCTTCTAATTTCAAGTAATGAATCTGAGTCCTAATTTTAAGTAATGAGCTTGATTGTTGACCTTTTAGGTTGATATTATACAAATAACAACTGAAGGCCATGAACAAGGCAAATATTTGGAGTTGAGAAAATCAAAATGAAAACACCATTACAGGAGATCGCCAACTTTTGGAAAACTAAATATCAAGAAACCTATTAGTCTATTGTGCTCGGTCTCTTACTTTTTTCCTTTTTTGAAGTCCAAGTTGTTCAAGTATTAGGAAAGTTGTTAATTTGTTAAATAAATAAAAAGGAATAGCATAATCATAACATATATACAATTTTATCACAGATAGATCAAATTAATTGATGACGTGCGAAGCCAAGATTGTTAATGTTAACAACAGAGGGGGTATTATTTTTTCATGTCTTATATGCAACACAAAGGTCAAACCTATCAAAGGAGTTTTATGGTGTGTGTGATGTAAAGGGTGAGCCTAAATTATAAAATGACCCCGCGCATTGCGTGGGTTAAACGCTAATTATACATAATAACTCAAGAGCAAATTCTACTATAAAAAGGGAAATCTTAAAAAAAAATAAAAATAAAAAAACACTTGTCTCTATGACAAACCCAAGTGATTTTCCTCTCTAAAAAAAAAACCCAAGTTATTTTCTATAAACAAATCAATGTTGGAACAACTTATTTGGCACCTAATTTTAAACCCAAAAGAAGAAGAAAAAATTAATGAGAAAAAACTAAAAATACTCTAACTGGCATAATGATGAGGAGGAGGCATAAAGAGTGAAGTTTAAAAGACTAAAAAAGAAGTAGAAAGAGTGAAATATTCATCTGGCACACAGGGAAGAAAAAAGTAAAAAAGAAATAACAACAGAAATTTATAACTAAAAACATGTAAAAGTGATTTTATTTGGGTGGGATCAATTAGACCTAAAGATTTGGAGTGTTGGTATAATTGTAAAGTCCAGCCCTGAGAGGCTGAGCCCATGTCAAAGATTTATTTATTTATTTGGGTGGGATTTTTTTTTTTTTTTTTTTTTTTTTTTTTTGAGATAAGAACGATAGAAAATTTTATTAGATACTAAAAGACAATACAAGTAAAGCTAGCTAACTAGCACTTGTTTTTTTTTTGGGGGGGATGGGGGGGTGGGGGGGGAACAACTAAACCATGTTGTGCTGTCCCCGTAAGACTGAAACATACAATGAGAAAAGGAGCAAAGCCAAACGCACTGAAACAACACCAGATAAACTCTAAACTCTTTGGGCTGCCATTAAGCGTTGATATTCCTCCAACAGGCCATCAGCACTTTCGAAAATGAACTTCGGGTGGACCTGAACCTGCTCAAAGTAGAATCTATTTCTTGCATTTCAGATCATCCACGTCGTGACTGCCCAATCGTCCAATTAGATAAATAGAATAACATTTTAAGTTTTTAACTTTTAATTTTGGCTATTTAAAGGGTATTGCTCCAAATCTCAAGTTCATCGAATGCAGTGTACAATGTGTGTGTCTATATATATAAATATATATATATATATATATATATTTATATAATTCTACCGTACTCCCTTTTTTTGGGGATACGGTACCCACTAATAGGCAACCTGATATACCAGGTTACCAAAACATCACATTTAATAGTACTATCCTCACATTGTGTAATACTAACATTACATGTGACTGTACTTTTATCACATTCGGTGGTTCTCATATTTTTTCTTACATTCGATAGTACCATCCTCACATTGTGCAGTACCAACGTCATATGTGACGTTGAGACTTTTATCACATTCGGTAGTTCCCTTATCTTTTTCTCACATTCGATGGTTCCATCCTCACATTATGCAGTACCAACATCACATGTGACCGTACTTTTGTCACATTCGGTGGTTTTCTTATTTTTTTTCTCACGTTTGATATTATCATCCTCACATTGTGCAGTACCAACATCACATGTGACTGTACTTTTGTCACATTCAGTGGTTCCCTTATTTTTTCTCACATTTGATAGTACCATCCCCACATTGTGCAGTACCAATGTCACATATGACTGTATTTTTGTCACATTCAGTGATTCCTTTTTTATTTTTTTTCTCACGTTTGATGGTACCATCCTCACATTGTGCAGTACCAACATCACATGTGACTGTACTTTTGTCACATTCGGTGGTTTCCTTATTTTTTCTCACATTTGATGTTACCATCCTCACATTGTGCAGTACCAACATCACATGTGACTGTACTTTTGTCACATTCCGTAGTTCTCTTATTTTTTTTCTCACATTTAATGGTACCATCCTCACATTGTACAGTACTAACATCACATTGACTGTACTTTTGTCACATTCGGTGGTTTTCTTATTTTTTTTCTCACATTTGATGGTACCATCCTCACATTGTATAGTACCAACATCACATATGACTGTACTTTTGTCACATTCAGTGATTCTTTTATTTTTTTCTCACATTTGATAGTATTATCCTCACATTGTCCAGTAAAAACGTCACATATGACTGTACTTTTGTCACATTCGGTAGTTCCTTTATTTTTTTCTCACATTTAATGTTACCATCCTCATATTATGCAATACCAACATCACATGTGACTATACTTTTGTCACATTCAGTGGTTTCCTTATTTTTTCTCACATTTGATGGTTCCATTGTCACATAACCTTGAAACTTAAAAATTGACCGAAATTACCATAAAACCTAAAAAATGACTAAAATAACCATGAAACCTATAATATGACAAAAATATCCTTAGAAAAGAAAATGACTGTAATGACCCCTATACCTAGAGAATATCTAAAAATACCCTTAGAAACTTAATAAAGACTGAGATAACCTTAGTTAGGGGTGTGTATAGGTCGGGTTGGGTCGAGTTGAGAAGTTTTTTCAACCCAACCAACCATGATGGGTTAAAAAGAATCCAACCCAACCCAACCTTTCATAGAGGTTCAACCCAACCCAATCCAACCTACGTGGATCGGGTTGGGTCAGTTGGACCCATGGGTTGGACAATTATTATTATTATTATTATTATTATTATTATTATTATTATTATTATTATGTTAAGCATTAGAACAACACCACTACAAATAAGAGCAAATTTATAATCAAATAATCATGAGCATAACACCAAATAAAAACCGATGGCATTCATTGTGGTTCCCAAACCCAGTGGTACTTCCTATGGGGAGGAGGAATTTGGGCTCCCAATTTATATGTTAGTGGGTTTCCTTGCTCTCCTATTAGGTATGGTTTCAAATGCTACCTTGACATCCAAACCTCTAACCCTTGCTCCTCTTACGCCTGGTCCTTATACTTCCCTCATCCCTCTTCTCTCTCTTTCCCTATTGTTTTTCTTTTACACCCATCTACTTCCAACCCCCCTTCCCACTTATCCTCTCTTCCATTTTATAGTCTCCCCTTAGTGGCGACACAAATGATTATCTTTCTATCTTTTCCCAAGTGGCCCCAATTTCTACCCAAAATCCCTAGTAAATTGGTCCATTCTGAGGATTATCTTGAAACTTGCACCTAATGCCGAATAGCATTCGGCAGCAGATTCCCCCAAGACACTAACAGTGTTCGGAGACTGATCCGAATGTTGATTGTCGACTCTTCGATCGTCCCCGACCTGCTCATTGACATTGGGCCGAGCCCTATCCAATAACACCAAGCCACCCCCGAGTACTAATCCTATGTCTGTATATTATGGATACTAGGCTGGGCCTATCCCAATGGGAGTGGGCCAATACTGGTCACCGACCCCATGTCCCAAAAAACACAAACTATATAAGAAAACTTAGGGTTTGGGTTTTATTTAGGAAGAGGGGCAAAAAAATAAATATCAAAATTATATAATATATATTTTTTAAATTAAAAATATATTAAATATAGGTAACATTAGAATTAAAAAAAAAAATGACTGCATTGTTAGGATTAGTGCCCTAAAATCCTATTGTATGATGTTATGTATGTTATTATGTATGACTTAATGTTGTGATTAATGAAGTTGTTTTATTATTATCTAAAATGATGGTAACATGAATATTTGGACATTATCATATAGTCCATGAGATGCATAGTATGTGATGCATAGTCACAGAAGATATAAATCACAAGTTTTTTGTAAACTCAGAATTTTAGTTTATAGTCGGTGATGAAATTGGGCATTTCATCTAGGAAGACTATAACATATCAACTAAGATGATTTGTCTTGATCATGGAAGTGAAGACTCTTAGTTGATATGTTGATATGTTTTAAGAGTTAAAACATATTGAACTGGACCGTTGTGAGATTTATTATTCTCCTAACGACTGTCAAATGAATAATAAATCTCGCGACTTCTTTTTACATGAACTCTTAATCCTGAAAGAATAATGGGCCTGATCATGAAGTGTAGGTTGCTTTGATATATCAGGAGTGAGATCAAAAGTTACGGTCAAAACCTCAGTATGTTGGACAGCCACATTTAGTGTTGATGGAACATATATTCTCAAGATGGAATTCATAGTCTATTAACGGAAATACAAAATATTCCCTTGAGATAAGTTTAATAGGCTTGTTATTTAGAATGTTAGGCCTAACTATTTTAGTAAATAGTTACTAAAGTATATATTTATGAAATTGGATTTCATAAATATATAATGAATAACTTAAAGGATTAAACTGAGTACTTAAGGATTAAGATGTAGTAATTTACAAAGTGATAGTTTATATTCATGACTTTGTATTACTACGAATATTTTATGAAAGAGTTGCATGTATAATAAAGTCTTGTGATATAATTTGTTAATAAGGCCTAGAATGCAATTATATTTATATAGTGGTATTAAATATAATTAATGGTAATTTTGGACTTGTCAAGAGTTGACAGAAAAATCCAAGGCCCATTGGAGCTAGTGTCTTATTTGTTCCATTTTGGTCCCACTCCAAGCCACATACTAAAGCCCAATTAGAAAGGCCCAAAAGGCTAAACCAATTAGATAATCAGTTAAATGGAGAGAAACATACAGAATTTTGTAACAACAAAATACATGAAATGGTTTGTATGTGAGTGTTGGACACTCTCTCATTCTCTCTTGAACATACACATATAACTGATTGAGAGACCACACTTCTTGGGTGTTAGTGGAATTGAAGTGAAAATTAAAAGTGTTCCCAAGAACTTCTAATCTTTTTTTTGAAATTCACCACATCAAGGTACACTCTCTTGTTCTTATATTCTGAAATTTACATAGTGCATGTTATCAATTGTGAATGAAGTAAATTCGTTAATTTTCCGCTGCGTATGTTTTGTATGCGCTGCAAACATGTATTTTTCCATCAAATGGTATCTGAGCGGTCTTGAATTTCGAATCTGTATAACATGTTTTGTGAGTTTTGGAATTATAGATAATAGTTTCATGTTGTTAGAAGATTATGCATTTAATTTTCTGCATGGTTGTTGAAACTATGATTTGATGAAAACTGATATTGATGTTATGATGTTGTTTAAGTTTGAATTTAAGTATGTTAAATTGAACTTTAAGGCTATAGCATCAATTGAATTCAGTTTTTGAAATCAAACTCTATCTATCATGTTCATATGGTGGTTGGTTATTCATGGAAAACCGTTGAAAACTATTCAGGTCTTCCTTTTAAAAACTGAAAACACGGGTTTTTCGCAGGTTAGCTTCCCGCGAAGTTACTCGCGAAAAATGCCTTTGAAGCACAAAACTTTTCGTGGGTAAGCTTTACTCGCGAAACAGTCGCGAGACAGTTGCGAAAGTTTCTGTCTGAATTTTGTGTTTTCACTGTTTTGCCTTAACTCATTTTCACGAGAAGAGCTTAGTCGCGAGATTCTCGCGAAAATGCCACTGAAGGGAAATTTGAATTTTTTCTAAGTGTTTTCAAATGTATAAAGTGCAAGGCTGTGTGTGATTAGATAACACATGTTTACAAAAAAAAAAAAAAAAAAACCTTTAATTTAAAAACATCCAGTGCGAGAGAGATACAAGGGTTGGATCTCATGGCCTCCATTGTAAGTTTATAGTAGTATGATTAAGGACCTCGCCTTGGCGTATATGCCTTGCTCCCTTCGAAAGGTGTTTAATTCATGGTACTACAGATTAAACTTCTTAATGATGAATGATATGTGTTTTTACATTAAGAACGACCACGCTACCGTGGAGTTACTTAATGACTCACATAGAATTCAGGCAATGGTGTACACTAGACTAATTTTAATGTTAACCTCCCATCGGAGCTATGTCATTAACACTTAGAGGCTAAAGGAAATACGACATGTTATTAGTGTTTGATAAGAGTTATCATGATAACACTAATAATGAGAATAGTTCTCAATCAATCATAGTGTTTATAATTTACTTGCTACCAAGGAATTTTAAACATGGGATTGGGTTGTCGTTGCATATATTATATTATGGTTTTATTAAGGTTCCATACTGTATGTTTATATGCTAAATTGATAATGTCCAGTTTACTTATTATATTCATGTTTATTATTTTCAAATTTGATCATGACATCATTTAGCCCACTTGTTACTATTCTTAATCAAAACAAACTGACTGGATCCAACTATGTTGACTGGAAAAGAAATTTGGACATTGTTCTTACAGCTAAAGAGCACAAATATGTGCTTACTCAACCATGTCTTAGCTTTCCTTCATTAGATGCTCCTCTTGAGGAAAAACAGCGATATGATCGTTGGCAGAAATCTAATGAGATGGTCAAGTGCTACATCCTAGCATCTATCACAAATGTTCTACAACATCAAATGCAGGATGTAGAACTAGCTTCGAACATAATGTTAAGTCTGAAGGAGATGTTTGGTGAGCAAGGCCGTTTTGCAAGGCAAGAAACCATGAGGCAAATTTATAATACCAAAATGGTTGAAGACAGTTCAGTGAAGGAGCATTGTCTTACAATGATCTCTAATCTTAATACACTAGAAGTTTTAGGTGCCGATATTGATGGAGAATCCCAAGTGGATATGATACTCCAGTCACTACCAGAATCATTCAAGAAATTCAGACTCAATTATAATATGAACAAAAAGATTTATTCATTGTCTGAATTAATAAATGAGTTGGTAGCGGCAGAAGGCATTCTTGGTACATATAGTGTTGATGCCAATATGGCTGAAACTTCTACTTCTCAACCTAAGTCGAAAGGCAAGGGTAAGAAGAAGAAGAAAGACTTCACCAAGCAAGATGGTAAACAAATTGCCTTAAGGATTGCCGATAAAGGAAAGAAGATCAAAGGAAAGTGTTTCCATTGTGGTGAAAAAGGATATTGGAATAGGAATTATCCAAAATTCAAAGCTGCCAATAATAAAGGTATGAAAAGTTCATTCCTCCCTGAAATATGTTTAGTACAAAATCCCACGGATTCCTGGTGTGTGGATTCAGATTGTACTAATCATATTTGCAATTCTTTGCAGGGGTTCCAAGAGACCAGAAAGCTTAATGAAGGGGAATTATTTCTTACTTTGGCTGATGGGAGCGGTTGTAGTTGTTGGAGTGTTTAATTTATGCTTTAAGTCTAGGGTTTTAATATTGGAAGACTGTTTGTTTGTACCTAACGTTCGTAGGAATTTAATTTCTGCAACTTATTTAGGTAAACATGGATATTATGTTATCCTTAAAGACAATATTGTAATAAAGAAGGGTAAAGTGTTTATTTTTTCTAGCAATATTGTGGATGATCTTTATATTTTAACTCCTGATAAGCATGAATTATATAATTCTGAATTAGATAATAACTCTCATGTAAAATCATTAAAGAGAAATTTTCCTTCTACTAATGATGCATATCTTTGGCACTTGCGTTTGGGTCATATTAATTCAAACAAAATTCAAAGACTGATCAAAGATGGACTCTTAGAGCCCATGTACTTTGATGAATTTCCAGTTTGTGAATCTTGTTTGGAAGGCAAAATGACCAAACAACCTTTTAATGCAAAAAGTAGAAGAGCCCAAGAGTTGCTTGAATTAGTTCATACGGATGTATGTGGTCCTATGTCAACCCAAGCAAAAGGAGGTTATGAGTATTTCATCACTTTTACCGATGATTACTCAAGATATGGTTATGTGTACCAAATGAAACGGAAGTCCTAAGCTTTTGAAAAGTTCAAAGAGTTTAAGGCTGAAGTTTAGAATCAATTAGGTAAATGCATAAAGGCTATTCGATCTAATCGTGGTGGTGAATACCTTCTTGGGGTTTTCAAGGATTACTTAATTGAAAATGAGATTGTATCCAAATTGACTGCACCTGGAACTCCCCAACAAAATGGTGTAGCAGAAAGAAGGAATAGAACTCTTTTAGAAATGGTTAGGTCCATGATGAGTTACTCAATTTTACCGATTTCTTTTTGGGGTTATGCCTTAAATACAGCAATACATTTTTTGAATTTAGTTCCATCAAAATCTATTTCCAAAACACCCATGGAATTGTGAAGTGGGCGTAAGCCTAATATGAAATATCTCCACATTTGGGGTTGTCCAGCATATATGTTAAAAGGGAAGCCTGATAAATTGGAACCAAAATTAGAAATGTGTTTGCTTGTAGGTTATCCAAAAGAAACTAGGGGTTATTTATTCTATAATCATAAGGATAACAAAGTTTTTGATAGTACAAATATTAAATTCTTGAAAAATGACTATATTAATAATTTTACTCCTAGAAGTAGAGTTGAATTGGCTGAAATGAATGAACCTGTAAATGAACAACCAATGAATGAAATTAGGGATGATGTGATTGTATCAGATACACCACAAGATACTACTCATGAGATGTCTAGTACACAGGTGCCTTGTTGTAGTGGGAGGATTGTTAGGCCACCAATAAGATTTATAGGTTTGGGAGAAACTTATGAAGCTATCTCAAAAGAGGCCGAAACTGATCCTTACACTTATGAAGAGGCAATGAATGATATAGATGCACATCATTTGGTCAAAGCTATGAAATCTAAATTAGATTCAATGTATTCCAATCAAGTTTGGAATTTTGTAAAGGCGCCTAACGGCATTAAACCTATTGGTTGCAAATGGGTTTAGAAGAGGAAGAGAGGGATAGATGGAAAGGTTGAAACTTTTAAAGTAAGGCTAGTGGCAAAATGGTATACACAAAAAGAAGGTATTGATTATGAATAAACCTTTTCACTAGTAGCAATGCTTAAATCTATCAGAATTCTCTTATCCATTGCTGCTCATTATGATTGTGATATTTAGCAAATGGATGTTAAGACTGCATTTCTTAATGGCAATCTTGAAGAAGAAATCTATATGATGCAACCGGAAGGTTTCATATCAAATAACCAAGAGCATATGGTATGCAAGTTGAAAATGTCTATTTATGGACTTAAGCAAGCATCTAGGTCATGGAACATCAGATTTGATCAAGCAATCAAGTCATTTGGTTTTGAAAAAAATCTTGATGAACCATGTGTGTACAAAAGACATCAAGACAAAGTAGTAATATTCTTAATACTTTATGTTGATGATATTCTACTAATTGGAAATGATGTAGGGGTAATGTCATCAGTATAAGTTTGGTTGTCAAGCCAATTTGATATGAAGGACTTGGGTAAGGCTAACTTTATTCAAGGGATCAAGTTTTTGTGAGATCGCAAGAATAAGTTGTTAGGCTTATCACAAGTTGGATACATAGACAAGGTTCTAGAACAGTTTAGCATGCAAAACTCCAAGAAAGGATTGCTTCCTTTCAAACATAGAGTTCCTTTGTCTGATGACCAAGGCCTAAGACTCAAGAGGAAGAAAATATGATGAGACAAGTCCCTTATGCATCTATGGTAGGAAGTCTCATGTATGTCATGCTTTGTACAAGACCAGATATCTAGTATTCAGTTGGCATGGTCAGCCGATATCAATCAAATCCAGGACCAAAACATTGGCAAGCTGTAAAGCATATTCTCAAGTATCTACGGAGAACGAGAGATTATATGTTTGTTTACCGGTGTGAGGATTTGATTCCCATTGGCTATACAGATTCAGATTTTCAATCAAATCTTGATTCCAGAAAGTCCACTTCAGGCTGTGTGTTCACCTTGAGAGGTGGAACCATAAGTTGGAGGAGTGTTAAGCAATCTTGTATTGCCGACTCTACCATGTAAGTTGAATATGTTGCTGCTTGTGAAGCAGCAAAAGAAGCTGTCTGGCTCAAGAAATTCATTTCTAATCTTGGTGTAGTGAGAATGGAGCAAGTTCCTATCACATTGTTTTGTGACAATAGTAGAGCGGTTGCACAATCCAAAGATTCAAGGAATCATAAGAAAGGAAAGCACATTGAGAGAAAGTACCACATCATTTGAGACATTGTTGCTCGTGGAGATGTAGTAGTTGCAAAGATTGAAAGTGCAAACAATCTAGCAGATCCCTTTACCAGAGCCTTGCTTCAAAGGATTTTCGAGTCACATTTGGAACGAATGAGAGTTAGATTAGTGCACAATATTCTTTAGGGCAAGTAGGAGATTGTTAGGATTAGTGCCCTAAAATCCTATTGTATGATGTTATGTATGTTATTATGTATGACATTATGTATGACTTAATGTTGTGATTAATAAAGTTGTTTTGTTATTATCTAAAATGATGGTAACATGAATATGTGGACATTATCATATAATCCATGAGATGCATAGTATGTGATTTATGTGAAAAGTCACAGAAGATATAAATCACAAGTTCTTTGTAAACTTGGAATTTTAGTTCGTAGTCGGTGATGAAATTGAGCATTTCATCTGCGAAGACTATAACATATCAACTAAGATGATTTGTCTTGATCATGAAAGTGGAGACTTCTAGTTGATATGTTGATATGTTTTAAGAGTTAAAACATATTGAACTGGACCGCTATAAGATTTATTATTTTCCTAACGACTGTTAAATGAATAATAAATCTGTCGACTTCTTTTTACATGAACTCTTAATCTTGAGAGAATAATGGACCTGATCTTGAAGTGTAGGTTGCTTTGATATATCAAGAGTGAGATCCAAAGTTACGGTCAAAATATCAGTATGTTGGGCAGCCACATTTAGTGTTGATGGAACATATATTCTCAAGATGAAATTCATAGTCTCTTAACGGAGATACAAAATATTCCCTTGAGATAAGTTTAATGGGTTTGTTATTCAGAATATTAGGCCTAACTACTTTAGTAAATAGTTACTATAGTATATATTTATGAAATTAGATTTCATAAATATATAATGAATAACTTAAAGAATTAAACTAGGTACTCAAGGATTAAGATGTAGTAATTTACAAAGTGGTAGTCTATATTCATGACTTTGTATTATTACGAATATTTTATAAAATGGTTGCATGTATAATAAAGTCTTGAGATATAATTTATTAATAAGGCCTAGAGTGCAATTATATTTATATAGTGGTATTAAATATAATTAATGGTAACTTTGGACTTGTCAAGAGGTGACAGAAAAGCCCAAGGCCCATTGGAGCTAGTGTCTTATTTGTTCCCTTTTGGTCCCACTCCAAGCCACAAACTAAAGCCCAATTGGAAAATGCCCAAAAGGCTAGCTCAATTAGATAATCAGTTATATAGAGAGAAACATACAGAATTTTGTAACAACAAGATATATGAAATGGTTTGTATGTGAGTGTTGGACACTTTCTCATTCTCTCTTGAACATACACATATAACTGATTGAGAGATCACACTTCTTGGGCGTTAGTGGAATTGGAGTGAAGATTAAAAGTGTTTCCAAGGACTTCTAATCTTTGTTTTGAAATTCACCAGACCAAGATACACTCTCTTGTTCTTATATTCTGAAATTTACATAGTGCATGTTATCAATTGCGAATGAAGTAGATTCATTAATTTTCCGCTGCGTATGTTTTGTATACGATACAAACATGTATTTTTCCATCACACATGGCCAAAAAAATGATTGAAATAACCATGAAACCAAAAAAATGACCAAAATAACCTTATAAAAAATGACTGTAATGCCCCCAATACCTAGAGAATATCTGAAAATACCCTTAGAAACTTAAAAAAGGCCGAAATACCTTTAGTACCTAAAAAATAACCGAAATGACCCTGAAAACCTTCAAAAGGACTGAAATTCCCTCAAAAACCTAAAAAATGATCAAAATTCCCTCAATTCCCTCTAAAATTATTAAAATACCCATAAAACTTGAAAATGACCAAAATACCCTTAAAACCCTCTTAAATTACCAAAATACCCTTGGAACCTAAAAAATCATCAAAATACTCTTAGAACCTAAAAAAAGACCAATTGACCCTGAAATTTAAAAAATGACCAATATACCCTTAGAACTTAAAAAATTGACTTTATGCCCCTAAACCTAACAAATTGTTGAAATAACCTTAGAACCTAGAAAATGACCAAAATACCCTTGAAACCTAAAATGACCAAAATACCCCTAAAACTTGAAAATTACCAAAATACTCCTAAAATCCTCTAAAATTATTGGAATACCCTTAGAATCTAAAAAATGATCAAAATACCCTTAGAACCTAAAAAATGACTGAATGACCCTAAAACCTAAAAAATGAATAAAATACCTTTAGTACCTAAAACATTACCAAAATACCTCTAGAACCTAAAAAATTACCGAAGCATAGAGAGAAATCTTATATATAAATATATATATATATATAAATATATTTCTTGCTTTACCGATAACCAATTTCCACTCGAATTAAATAAATGGTCAAGATCAAAACACCATTAAATTAATGGTTCAGATTTAGTTGGGTGCCATACCCTTAAAAAAGGGGAGTACAATAGAATGACCCGCAGTACTAATATTATATATGACTAGACTGTGTAAAGAGTTTTTCTATGTCTATCACTCTTTCACTCTCTCTGCCTTTCCAAGTAACTATTTGGAATGGGTGGCCTAAATTGTTGTTGTTCATCAATTTTAATAAACATGATTGTGATTTCGTATAAGTTCAAAAATATCATCATCATCGTATTAGAATTAGAGAAATGCTTTAGTTCATTTATTTTTTTATAATGAAATTAATGGTAAAATGGGTTAGAATAGGTGGTTAAATCAAGAGGATATAGATGATTATTTCTTGGCTCATTAAATTTATTTCTTAAAAATCACATCAATTCATCTAATAATTTGACAATTACACAATTTGACCATTACATAAATTGATTTCTATACATCATTTTCATCCCAACGAAGAAGAAAAAAAAACCTAATACAAAAGACTTTAGATTGAGACACATTTACAGGGGAGACCTTCATAAATAAAAATCAAATAACAATAAATTTGAAAATTAACACTTGCAAGAGGTCAATATTTGAATTGTAGTTTTAGTTGAGGCAATCAATTTAGAAATATACTCTCAAAGCTTCAACAACTTTCTTGGACTTGTCAAAATAATATAACTTTCCCTAAACCAGCAATATTTTTTTATTCCATCTACAAGTACAAAATCCATAAATTCACAATTCATTAGCAGAAAGTTGAACACCATATTAGTAACACAAGAAAAACATAGAGTTAGTAAAATACACAACTATATTTATTGGAACTTTGAAAATATGACCATTGTCGACTTCATAAGACTAGCCATAATTGTTGCTGAATATAAGCCATGAGTGTGACAAGGTGACTACAACAGGAAGCAATACATGGAATTAAACAAAGGTGGAAAGATTCCAAATTAAGTTCTCTTGCTCAACCAAACATTAGGCAAAAGTTGTGTTCCCTGCACCATCCCTTGTACCAAATGAGCATAGAATGAGCCTCTATCCTCCCCCTTCACGATAGAGTTAATAACGATATTGGAATCACCTTCCTCTATTAGTCGCCTGAAGCTTGGTTCTCTTGTGAACACCAGCCTTGCTTACATCGCCATCTCTTCCACCTGAAATATGCCATCTATTCTATTGTAAACCAGCTTATTTGAATCTCTAGCCTCTATTGCTGCATTACTCCACTGCCTGCATATATATGACTTAAAAATGAAATACACAGACATTAGTTGATGAAACTATATCACTTATAACCCAATGGGGTTGGCCGAGTGGTTGGGCACTCGGTCTCAAAATGGCTGTCTCGGGTTTGACTAGGTGCTTCCCAGTTCAAGTCCGGGTACCAGTACTTGAAAAAACTCCATGGGCCAGCGATTTACTCCACTATGGGCCCACTCATCACAAATAGTGATTAGTTTTTAGTTGAAAGCTTTGAAGAAACACTGTGGGAAACCAAAAAAAAAAAAACTATATCACCTATTCACCTTTGATGGCTACCTTATATCAAAATTTCCATAAAGACCAGATAATAGCTATAAAGATTATAGAAAATCATCCAAAGCAAATCTTTCAGCAAATTGCAAGTCAACCAGGTAGAGACCCAAACTTTAATGAGTTTAGGAATCTAGTTATCTACTAGGATTGATAATACAGAACCAAACCACATAGCTTGAGCCAAAGAGCATATGATTCAAATAGGATTAGGAGTTTCCTCACGAGACTTACATAGATGACACAATATCCTACAATGCCTGTTCCCTCTCCAGTTGTTTATATGTTTGCTTAAGAAGATTGTACTTAATTTAACACTTTGTTTGTTTCAACAATGATGTTTTCTAGAAAATGGGTCATTTTCCTAGAATCATTTTCAATAAAACTATCTCATTTTTCAATGTTTGGTAGTAACTTTAAATGAGTTGAAAAACAACCTCCTAATTTCCCTTATTTAGTTTGCTGTGAGATAGAGTTGTTTTCCAAAAAAATTTAGTGGAAAACAATCTCTAAAAATAAGCCATTCTTTTTATGTTGACAAAAGATAGTTTTCCTTTTACTTATCTTTTTTTATGCTACTAAACACTGGAAAACACAGAAAACTATCTTTACACAAGGTTTTCCATCGAAACAAACAGAGCATTATTGTTCATTTTGAATGCAGAGGCAAACTTTCTCACTAGTAAAGCAAATCAATGCTACATAGAACCTACATCAACAAGTGTTTGTACCTCACCCTCGAATTTTTCCAGGTCTATTAAGTAAACAACCTTTTGTAATATTAGAAGAAAATCATGATATTTGTATCACATAATGTAAAACTCTAGTTTATGTTTGCCTATGTTCTGTAAGTGTTATTTGGCTAAAAATGATTTTGATCATGCATGAGTGGTAATAGCGAATGTTTAAATAGTGCATTGGTTAGCTTGTATAAAGGCATACCAAAATTCAGTAGTGGTTGCATTCTTGTACTTTTTCCCTTTTCCTTTGGAGAAGTGACTGTCTTGTTTGATTTTTTAAGGGTTGCTTCAACATTGTACCACAGGCCATTGAGAATATGTATTGTGAAATTGATTAAAATAGGAAAAACATAATTAATATATCAATAGTAGAGAAAAGAGTGGATTCCATTCTGCATAATCTGCAAATCAGGGAGCATGATGAAGGCATTTTGAAGCCAGTTGCTACCCCATCTCATGACTGCTTCTCCCAGTACACAATACCCATCTCATGAAAAACGATGACAATATCAAAGAGAGAGAGAGAGAGAGAGAAGTAATGTGATATCCCTATTAAAAGATTTCACAATTTGAAATGAAATTAGGGTTTGTCGTTTTGATCTTTACCTTCAAAGCTTCAACCATAGGCAAAGCAGTTTTGATCTTTCTCAAAAACCTTTCACTAGTGACTAATGCGACAAGATGCCAAAAGGAAATTCATTAAACACAGAAAAACCAAGATGGAATGCAAGAGAGAGATTATCAGAAGGGAACGCGAGAGAGAAGAGAAGACTACCTTTTTCTTTTTCTTTTTTTTTTTCTTTTTTTTTTTTTTTATAAATACGTTACTTGCTTGACCAGTTATTGGTCTCCTATTAAAATTAAATACATGGTCAAGATTATAACATGCGAAATCTAAGGTTTAGATTTAGATGGGTCCCATACCCACAAAAAAAAAGTAAGGGTACCATAGAATGACCCCTCATCTATATAATATAAAAAAATGAAAAGTTTTTACTTACTTTTTTTTTTTTTTTTTTTTGATGGGTTTGACTTTCTAAGTCCACATGTTTTCTAATAAGTGACAAACTCTTTATATCACGTGTATTTATTCCAAGTATTTTTTAGGCAGTGTTTATTCCAAATTTTATTGTTGACCTTTCTTATCCATTTAGCACAAACTATTTATATAAACAAATTGGCTATTCATTGCAAAACCCATATCCTCACTCACAAGTCAAAACAGTGAAAACAGTTGCCAAAACCCATACCCTTCTCTCTGTACAAGAAAATCTTTTGTCAATGGAGTCCTACTCCAATTCTGATATACTGCTAGAGCTAATCATCAATATACCACCCCATTTATCTTTCTCGTCCGCTTCCTTTGCATTTCTAAGCAATGGTGCTATCTAATCAACAACCAAGATTTCATCAAGAAGCACCTCAGGCTCTCCATCGAGTCCAGCAGAGACTACGGCATCATCCTCCGGCGCTATGATGACTCTGATTTCTTACGTTTCCTCTTCGCTCCTTTATCCCACAACAACCATTTCGGAAACGCCGTTGAGATTCACTCAGCCTTACAGGTACACATCTTGCACCATTGCGACGGCTTGGTTTGCCTCACTAACGAGAAAAACGAGGTCGCAATAAGGAACCCGTTGATCAGAAAGCACTAGAAATTGCCTCGAGAGCCGGTTGAGAAGCCCTCAGGTTTCAAGCATTCCACCAGGGCATTTGCTTTCGGCCATGATCCGCATAACGATGACTATATGGTGTTGAGGGTCATAGAATTTTATAATGCTATGACCCTCAACACCACATCTCTCTCTCTCTCTCCCACCATTATCACATTAAGATCTTAACATG
The DNA here is from genome assembly GCA_030021035.2 of Notholithocarpus densiflorus. Lineage (NCBI taxonomy): Eukaryota > Viridiplantae > Streptophyta > Magnoliopsida > Fagales > Fagaceae > Notholithocarpus > Notholithocarpus densiflorus. The sequence continues at coordinate 7,079,914 of JARYZH020000011.1, forward strand.
TATTTGAGGTTCTCTCCACTAGATGAATATCTAGATGTCTAGTATACACCCATGCTTTTCAAATTATAAAAGTTTCAGCTGAAGTTTTGATTGGGGTCAAATTAGGTGTTTTCATTACCTTTCTTTTGGTAAGCAGCAGATCCAAACCATTGATGTGGATATTCTATCTGGTTTCAGTTTAATCAATATGTGTGTGTGTTATATAGTGCAGTTATTGACATTTCTAGTGGAGATGTGGTCCTTCAAGCTGCCTGAGAAGTACTTGAGGAGAGCAAAAACTTTTTTTTTTTAGTAAGTAAAAATTTTATGGATTGAGAATGAAAATAATCTCCCCAGCTATAGGGGCTGTTTACATGGGTTGTGGCATAAAAATCATCTAAATTTATAGCAATCAATAAATTCTGTCATATTAGAAAAAGAATGGCCAGAAAAAACAGCCATTCAATCAGACAAAGATCGTAATAAAATCATATTTAATTCTGTAATAGTTTTCAAGTCCTTTAATTGTCCATCTATTACGTTCTCTCTAAATAGTCCACCACAGGGATAAAATATGGAAGAATAATCTATCAAGCTTTACTTGCCCCTTCCAATCTAATGGGAAATATAGAGGGAATTGACAGAACAATCTTCTTTCTTTTTTACTCTATATGTTTATTTATTTATTTTTTATTTTTTATTATTTATTTATTTATTTACTTAGGTTCCATGTAAAGTATTTATTCCCCTTTGCATATTTTTAATGGAATTGAAGTCCAACTGCTTAAATTGAAACTAGCCTTTGAGCACATGCTCAGAGTCTCTTCTATTTTTTTTTGAAAAAGTTAATAATTTGCATCTGTTATAATTTGGGATTACCACATTTTCCAATTCCAAAAAACATTTTAGGGGTGTGATGAGTATTATGCGTATGCAGATGAAATATTTTTTTCATCATACCCCGAGGTTTTTTTGTGATTGAAAAACGTGGCAATCCTAAATTATAATAGATGTAAATTATTAACTTTTAAAAAAAATAAAAATAAAAATAGAAGAGCCTCTAAGCACGCACATGAACACGTGCTTAGAGGCTAGTTGATTATGAAGATTGATCCATATAAAGAAGGAAAATGGGTTATGAAGCCTGATTCATAGTGAAGCTCATTTCATGAAGTAAAGTAATTTACTGGACCAATGTTAAGTTGATAAATGAATGGACCAAGGCCTACTTGATCAAGGTGTACTATTTGGGTTTTTCTAATAGAACAATGAAGGCCTCCTGAGATGAAATAAAAGTCTATCCATTTTAGTTGAAATGGGTTGAGTCCAATTTACTGTTTAAATTTTATTTTTTGAATTTAATAATGTATAAAATATTATTTAAATTACAATTTTGAATGAAATGGTAGTAGAAACATTTTTAAATTTTTAATATTAATCTAAAACATTTTCTTTGATAATTATCACATATGCATGGAAACAAGTTTCCACTAATACAATAGTTGCGTATTCATATTATATTTGACAAAACTAGAAATATTTTTAAGGTAGTTATGAAAATTTTTTGAATTGATATTTGTCGAGGGTTCTTTTTACGTTTCTTGTACCTTAGACATGCGTCTTGATGTTATTGGACAACGCTTAGTCTAGGCTTTTTCTAAGAAGGAAGTTGGGCCTGGAGCTTCGTGGAATGGGCTCCAAAGTACCATTCTGCCGCTGCCAGTTTGTGCACAAACATTGAGTTCAAGTCTAAGGGAAGACGCTGCAAAGTGGGCTTATCCTCTGTTTCTGTCGTAGAATGAACTTTTCTCCAGTTTCTACCACATGACTGACTTTTCTGCTGTTTGCTGGTTTCTTGTCTTTGCCTTTGCATGTAAGGACACGGAGCGAGGATGCTTGGAGCTAGGGCACAGTCTCCCAGAAGCAAGCAAAAGGGGCAAGCATGCGAGCACGCCAACATGAACCGAGCGGAAGTCACAGTCAGTAGGTTTAGGGTTTAGCTTTTTCCCTTTGGTTATGTACTCTTTTAAACCACCTCCTTCCTCCTCCCTTTCTACCTTAGATGGTTTGTATTAGGTATATCATGCTTTGTATCATTCGTCCTCATTTCTAGAGTATGGCGACCCCTGTTTATTTTCCTGCACCTATATTTTGGGCCATGTTCTAGGGATGTAGGCATTTACTTTCCTGCCTGTGTGCTTGCATTGTGCATGATGCATATATATATATATACACCTGCTTGCCCCTTTCCGGTGTGATTGTCACGATCCGTGTCACTTAAGGCTAGCAATGCCTAATTCCCGCCGTGAAAGTGAGGTGACTTCTCGCCGGATTTTCGTGGCGTAAATTTGGCACTTTGCTCGAATGCCTTAGGAAAGCATAGATTGGGACCACACCCATTCCAAAAGCCAAACCTCAAAGCCCCCGTGCATGCGAAACCCCGTAAGCCAATGCCAAAATCGTATTTTTACTACTAATCTCCAAAAATTAAGGTTTTATCAAAACGAAGGACTGTCCTTGGACAGACGTTGTAGGGTGCCTAACACCTTCCCCACACGTAACCAAACTTCCGGACCTAAGAATCAAGATTTTTTGCCATCCACATTAGATTAGGAAAAATGACATTTTTCTTAACCTAGGATCAATAATAAAATCAACTAGAAACAGGTGACCATTCACACCTTAGAAAAACCCAATGATTGGTGGCGACTCTACTTACCTTTGGTAATCCCTTAAAATCTGGCCCAGATTCCTGCCATAACGCCAAAAGTAGACCTACCTTCCTTCACTAAGAGAGAGAGCACCCAAAGCTCCACGCGAACACACACGCCCCATCGTATAGAGAGGGGCCTTCCAACGGGGCCCCACGCACACGGGAGTTGTCGCCGCGGCGGGTGGTCGAACGAAGGCCCGCGACGGCGGCAACGGTTTTTCCGCTTTCGTCTCGATCGAGGTTGGGCATCGACAATAATTGAATTGTATCTAAAGGTGCTTTTTTTTTTTTAATATAAACTAATGGTGCTTTTTTGGTTGAGCTCATCATGGATTATTTTTTATGGAAAAGTAGCAAGTTTATCATGGGTCTAGTAGTAGGTCAAGTTGGTTTAATCCTTGTAGTGGCCATAATAAGTTGTTGATTTTTTTAAAGGAAAAGTAGGACGTTTATCATGGATCTTGTAGTAGATCAAGTTGGTTAATCTTTGTAGTGTCTATTAAAAATTGGGAATTTTTTTTTTCCACTACCAGGATTTGAACCTGGAATCTTTAAATCAAAGAATGCCAATGTGCTATAACGGATGGATTATTTAGAATAATGATAGGAATATAATATTTTTCATAATAATTGACATGGATTGTTGTGAACCTGTGGTTGGAGTAACATTACTCTAACTGGGTTCTCTACTAATACTACTTTTGTTATGTGCCAATTATAACGAGTGAGCTTAGTTTGTTGTCTTTGTACTAACTAAAGGAAGTGTGTTTTTGGCAAGGTAATATTCTTTGGTGTTTATTTTTTTATAAACAAAATTCATATTTAGGAAAGATTTATTTTATATTTGTTTATTTAGTAAATGAATCATGCTCAAATTCAAGTTTAAGTTCAACTATTAAAACAAGTTTCAATTTAAGTATATAATATAAGATGTTTTTATGAATACACATTTTAACTTCAAATAAAATGAAATATGTGCTTGCTACAAAATATATTCAATATTTTTTTATTATTTTTATATATATATTTTTTTTCAAACATACCTATTGATGATGCTTGAAAATCAGTAGGCTGAATGCTCTGGGCTTCAACGACGGTGGAATGACTTGAAAAGAAATAAAGAGACTATCATAGGTGACCGGGGTGAACCAGCCAAGAACTTTCTGACGGTTTAGTCAGTTTTTTCTCTAAGACTCAAATATAGTGAGTGGATGAATAGTAGAGCATACCCTGGTTGAATGAGACTTGGTCCTTTTCATAAGGATTTTTGGAGTGGTTCTACTTGTTAGGCCCCACTAACATCGTGGGAGATGTGTGGGCAGAGTGGGGAGAGTGGAGCGGATTTCAGAGAATTCATCCCACGTCTTGAAATAGTGAATCACAGTCTGATCCTTTTGTGTTTATAGAAAATGCCCTGAAATTCACTAAGTGTTGGTTGGTCGTCCATACCTTCTTGTAATATGGACGACTAATGGACGACTCGTTTGTATGTTTGTGGTGCATCTTTCTATTTTTTCCCTTCTGAAGATTGTCTTGGACATCATTGGGCTTGGACGACCCTTATGGATGAAGCCTACTTGTTATAAGTCACCATCACCATAACAACAAATAATTTCAATAAAATAAATAATTATTTCAATAAATAAAATAATTATTTCATCCGCAAATATTTTCTTCAAACTTACATATATTAACACTATTTTACTTAACCTGGAATCTTTAACCCAAAGAATTGCCATCGTGCTACAGTAGATGTCTTACCAAATTGCCATTGGAATCACATACTATTAGCAACCTCAATTAATTTAAAAGTTTGTGTTGCAAACAAACCAAAATATTGGTAGCTTTAAATATTTGCATCAACTCATCAGCTTCAAAATTCACATAAGTTTATTGAGGTAACAAGTCCAAAACCTTTTATAAATATGCAAAATAAGATTTAGATTCTATATGAATTCAATTGAGCATTTTCTTCTGCATTGCCCCTTTGCTATAGCACTTTGGTGAGGTACAGAACTAAACTTTAGGACAGAACGCATTCAAGAACAAGTGAACAATTCTTGCAGAGATTACTAAAAGCGCTCATTGCAAAACCCAAAGAAGAGTTTATAAAACCCACTCAATTCCTACAAGTCATCCTGATAACCCATTGGGTGATTTGGTTTTTCAGTTTCCATAAAAACTTAAGAACAGAGAAATGGAATGCCATTGCATTACTAATTATCAATTCTATGGTTGATAGGTGCTCTACAGCTTATGCACTCACACAGCAATGCTAAACAAAGCCAGCCTGATGGCAGCGTTGAACATAGAAGGGGCAAGGACGAAAGACAGTAACTGGTGTAGAATATAGATTTTGTGGTAATAAACTCATTAGGGATCATCGGCAGTAAAAGTTTTAGAATAGCAAGACTCTTGTCCTTCCAAAAAGCACTCATTGGAGCAAAAGAGGCAGGCTATGACAGATTTATATTGCTACTGCCAAACAAGAGGTCCTGCAGAACATCGTTACCAAGCGAAGCCAATGGCCCTAATTATGAGGGCAAGAACTGAGCAACAAAGTATTTGTGGTGCCACCACCTATATTACAAGAGGCCTCCCAATTAGCATGTTTAATTTGCTACCCAAACTTGTACAAATACTGTATGGATATGTAATTTTTGAATAGTGTTGTTTCCTTTAATTGTGTGTAATATATATTGTAAGGTTGAATTTATTCAATTATGTGTTGGCTTTATTCTGTGCCAAATTTGTTTGTAATTTAGCAATTCGATACCCTGTATTTAGGTGGGAATTATGTAAGGGTAGTGTGTGAGAGAGTGTGAAGAAAACTCAAGATGTGTGCACTCAAGAAGAGTCTCGCGACAGGATCTCACGACTGGCAAGTCGCCAAAGGTGGCACACGTGTGAAGCATGCAGAGGAGCTGAAGGGTCATGACAGCTGGAGCACTATAGGACAAAACTTCCAGTCTGGTCAGACAATTAGCTTGCGACTCAAACTTGCGACTCGTTCCAGTCGCAAGGTTAAGTCGCCAGAATGCCCTGTTTGGTTGAAACTGACTTTTCGCATTCCTCATACACACTACTATAAATATCCTTATACCCATGAAATGTAGAGAGCTTCCAGAGAGAATTTTGAAATAGAAACCCTTGAGAAAAACAAGATTGACTTATCCACAATCTTCATCCTTTGATTCTCCGAATTCCTCTACCCTCACCCTCTCCATTGATATATCCTTGAGAGGTACATTTGCCAAATCCTTATCAAATCATATCCATATCAGTGAGGAGGTGTTTTGGTGCTTGAAAAGCAGTTCAGAAGGGACCAATTCATTTGGTTGATGCAATGGGCTATTGCGGGATCCGGTAAGCTAGAGAAGACAAGGTTCGGTGTAACCCTGTTGGATCAAGAAGCTTGGAGGGCTTAGGTGCACTGGGTAGATTAGGCTTGGAGGGTCTTTTGCTATTCATGTATCCCAACTTTTTTCTCTAGTGGATTATTGACCGCTTGGAGGGCGGCGGAGAGGTTTTTCGCCGAGTACTTCGGTTTCCTCTTCGATAACATATCACCGTGTTATCTTTGTGTTTGCATCTCTCTTCCCTTACTCTTTACCTTTTAATTACTGCTGTGATTGTGATTAATTTTGGTTTGGAGTGTTTTACCAATTTGGATTTAGCTTATATTCATCTTTCCGCACATATATTGTTTGTGTATAAGCTTGTGTAGGTAATTTTAAATTTGGGAGTCTAAACGTTCATTGGTGTTTTACACACTAATTGAACTTTCATATAGCTAGAAAAATTTCTTTTTGAAGGAGTTTTTCCATTCTCTCAACCAACCACTGAACCTTTGCCCTTTGGATGGCAAATTGGCAACAACTGCAAACTGCTAAGGCAACTGAGCTGAGTGCATATTAAAACATAAGTTGGGTTGAGTTCATTTTTACGACATTAACTGTAGCAGTTGGCCTCTAATAGCTCAATAGTTCATTGTATATAGTAGCTTAGCAGTAGTGTCAACATATATTGAGCACATTAAGCACGTGCTTATAATTTAGTAAGTCATGTGATTGTTGTAATAATTGTAATAATTTTCAAGAAAGTTGTTAGGAGGTTATTAGTTAGTTACTATACAAGAGCAATTAGTTAGATAATGAGGGCTGTATTTGATTGTACTCAAAATATCCCAGCTTTGATGTATAAAAGGCTATTTATTGTAATTCAAAATTAAGCAACTAAGAATTAATTGAATTCCTCTCTTAATCTCTCAATTTTTGCTCTTTCTAAACTTTCTGAAGGCCCGCTTCCCTCTAAGTAAATAGTCATAGAAACACCCTTTTCCACAATTATCACATTAAGATCTTAACATGGATTTGAGGTTCTCTCTCTCCAATAGATGAATACAAACATAATCACAATAATTTCTGAAGAGGTTAAAATGGATGTAGAAGGTCTCATTCTACTAAACCAGTCACGAGCGACGGTGCTTTTAGCTCGTGATCAAGATGATGGAAGAAGACGGGGGGTGCGTACACAAGAGGACGGACTCTCCATGGCGGACGGATGAGAAAGCGGATGGATACAAAGTGGACGGTGGTAAGGTCACGTGGCATCCACATGGTTTAAGTAGTCCTCAAGAAACTTCAAAAGGAAATATCTTGCGCCTCACGATTAACTCTAATCAACAAAATCGCTATATGGAAAGGATCCCGTAAAATACGTACTTTTATGAGGATCTTCCTTATAAGGAAAAGTTCCACTTCCCCAAGAAAGGAAAAAGTCGGTTCTACACTACTATAAAAACCCCAAAGCACTCCCAAACCAAGGTACGCATAATTTTCCCCAGCTCTGGCACTCTAGAGTTGTGAAAAGTTCTCTAAGAGAAGTGTACTACCCCGACTGGCTAGCCAACATGGTGATGGTCAAGAAAGCCAATGAAAAATGGAGGATGTGTGTGGACTTCACGGACCTAAACAGGGCCTGCCCGAAGGATAGTTATCCTCTCCCGAGGATTGACATCTTGGTGGGCTTAACCGCAAGACACTAGCTGCTAAGTTTCATGGACACATTCTCTGGAAATAGTTCTCAAAACCTATTTCATCCGTTCGTTCTTGCAGTCATAGTTACCATTAATAGACGGCATCAGTGTGTACGAAATAGGTTTTGAGAACTATTGGACGACACCAATAACCTCCTACCTAAAGGATGGCGTGCTGCCTGACGACAAGGAAGCTGCAAGGAAGTTGAAAGTTCAAGCAACACGTTTCGTTCTGATTAAAGACGTTCTATACAAAAGGGGTTTCTCTCGATCGTATCTAAGGCATCTCATCCCTAAGGAGGCAAACTATGTCATGCGAGAAGTCCACGAAGGAATCTGCAAGAACCATTCTAGGTCGCGATCATTAGTGCACAAACTTATCTGGGCAGGATACTATTGGCCTACCATGCAGAAGGAAGCCATTGCTTACATCAAAACAAGTGACAAGTGCCAAAGGTTTGCCAACCTCATCTAACGGCCGTCAGAAGAACTCACTCTGATGACGGCCTATGGCCTTTCGCGCAATAGGGATTGGACATCATGGGCCCGTTCCTAACAGCAATTCGACAGCTGAAATTTTTGGTGGTCGGTATAGACTACTTCACCAAGTAGGTGGAAGCCGAAGCACTGGCCACCATTACGGAGATAAATGTGCGAAGCTTCGTATGGAAGAACATCGTCTACAGGTACGATATACCCAAAGTGCTGGTCTCAGACAATGGGAAGCAGTTTGACACACAACTAGGGATCAAGAATCACTACTCGTCTCCCGCCCACCCTCAGGCCAATGGACAAGTTGAGGTCACGAACCAATCCTTCCTCAAAATCATCAAGACTCGGCTCGAGGGGGCATAGGGTATATGGCCGGAGGAATTGCCAAGTGTCTTATAGACGTACAGGACAACGGCAAGGACACCTACAGGAGAGACTCCATTTCGACTAGCATATGGAAGCGACGCGGTCATTCCAGCTAAAGTAGGGCTCACAAGCTACAGAGTAGGAAACTATGACGAGGATAGAAATGATGAAGCAATGCACCTGCAGCTTGATCTGGTGGACGAGGTCAGAGCAACGACTGAGCAAGGTTAGCATGATACCAAGACCTCATGGCCAAGCAATACAACTCCAGGGTCAGACGTAGGAACTTTCAAGTTGGAGATCTAGTCCTAAGAAGGGTAACAGGCGCAATGAAAGACACCTCCCAAGGGAAGTTAGGACCTAATTGGGAAGGACCTTATAGGATCGCATCATGGCATAGGAAGGGGACTTACCACTTGGAGAACTGGATAGGCAGAAGTTACACTACCCCTGGAACACGGAGCACCTGAAGAAGTACTACCAGTGGACAGTAGCATGGACGACAATACTCCTCATTTCCATTTTATTGCTTTTTAGTTAAATTTTTATTCCTTTTTAGCTTGAAGGGAAGATTTTTTGTTTTCTAAAAGACAATTTCTATACGCGTATTTATCATAATAAGAGGAGTTATTCAGAAAAGCCATGTGTATGCTATCTACATTTCTACATGATCATTAAGCCATAAAGGGGACGGGTTCCTCCCAAAGGGATGACTCCTGTTTAACAAGTCCATAAAGTAGACGGGTTCATCCCAAAGGGATGGCTCAAGTTTACCCAGTCCACAAAATGGACGGATTTATCTTGAAGAGATAACTTATATTCAAACGAGTCCATAAAGTGGACAGGTTCATCCCAAAATGATGGCTCAAGTTTACCCAGTCCACAAAATGGATGGATTTATCTTGAAGAGATAACTTATATTTAAATGAGTCCATAAAGTGGACGGGTTCATCCCAAAATGATGGCTCAAGTTTACCCAGTCCACATAGTGGACGGATTTATCTTGAAGAAATAACTTATAGTTAAACGAGTCCATAAAGTGGACGGGTTCATCCTGTAGGGATAATTCAAGTTTATCCAGTCCACAAAGTGGACGGGTTTCATCCTTAAGATGACTTATGACAAGTCCATAAAGTGGACGGGTTCAAGTTTATCCAGTCCACAAAGTGGACGGGTTCCATCGTTAATAGATGACTTATGACAAGTCCATAAAGTGGACGGGTTCAAGTTTATCCAGTCCACAAAGTGGACGGATTTCATCCATAAAGATGACCTATAAGTCCATAAAGTGGATGGGTGCAAGTTTATCCAGTCCGCAAAGTGGATGGATTAACCATGGAGGGATGACTTATGAAACCCAAGAATTGGACAGGCTCAATGGTTGACTTATAATGCTTAGTCTGCAAAGTGGACGAACTCATTCTTACCAACGGCTTGTATTTATTAAAGTTCACAAGAGGGTTCATCCCAAGAGTTGGTCTGCAGATATTAAATCCAAAATAAATGAATATCTTGCACAAATATCTATATTGTTAAGTATCTAATCAAAATATTATAAAAGCCCATAAAGGGAAATGTCTACATGCCAAAGTAATAGGCGACGGTTAAATTAAGAATAAATACTGTTCTTCCAAAAGATCTTTACACTTAAACAAAAAAGCTAAGTAAAAAGAAAAAAGTAAAAACTATTGTTGGATGGTGGGGGTCTCTTCATTCTTCTCTTCCATAATCTGCGCATTTTTAGGCTGACGGGTACCATCCTCGACAAATTTCTCTTGGTCACCAGGAACGGCCTCTCCATCACCTTAAAGGTCGACGGTTACGTCCTCAGCAAAGAGCTCGTCGGTTCTTTCCGAATCAGCTAGACGGGCTGGAGTCTGGCCTCTGGCGTCAATTGAGATGTGGGAAAGGTCCAAGTCTGGAAAAAAGCCTTTGACCTACCGGAAGCAGTCATCAAAACCGTTAGCAAAGGAGCTACTGAGCTCCTTTAGGAGGTCTTCAGAATCATGATATTCCTTAATGGCATCCTCCTTTGCCTGACGGAATTGATCCTTTACCTCCGTGATCTCGCCCTCTTTGTCCTTCAAAATTCTCTTTAGTGCTTCAACTTGTGCCTTCGACTCCTTTAGGAGCTGTTTGGTCAAGTCAAGCTTTCCTACTTGGATGTCCTTCTAGGCCAATAGCTCCTGTACCTTCGTCTCCTTAGTGCCTAGCTTCTCCCTCAGACGACTTATGACCGTCTCATGAGATATACAACGATCCATCACCCCCTTAATCATAACCACCCCCTGTAGAAATCAAGGACAAAGTTTAGACAAGACAACATTAGAGCAAAACAAACACAAGTGGACGGATAGACGTACCTGTGCCAAACTAAAAAGGCTCGTCTCCCCCATGGCCTCTATAGCGTGATTGCCCAAGTCTGAATAGTCATCATCCTTGATAATGGACGAGGGCTGCTTGAGGGCATAGCTTGAGTCTTCACGAAGAAGGACGGGGCACTCCTTGGTGGCAGGAACCTAGCCCTTCATCAATCCTTTCCCTTTACTCGGACTAGGCTTAGGGGGCAACTTGCTAATGGCAGGGGTCTCATCAATAGTTAACCCTGACCCAGCCTTTGGTTTTTTGGGTGGACAGTCCACCTTTTTTGACGGTTTTCTCTTGGTGGACGGATTAGCCTAACCCGTCTTAGGGGGTTGGCTACCCTCCAGCTTCTTCCTAGCAACGACATGCGGCTTGATGAAGGCTCTCCTTTTGCTATCTTCCATTTCTACATAAAAATGGATAGGTTAAAAGATAAGCTACTAAAATGCAAAAAAGGCAAGTATTGGGCAACGGACTTACGTTGAAGGACTCGTGTATCGTAACGACGGGCAGCCTTAGTTGGTTTAGGACCGTGCAGTACCAGTAGAGGGTATCCAAGGTAACCAACTTCGACCACGACCTCTCTGACAGCTTACTGGTCGTAAAGATCCTTTCTAAAAGGCTCCACTCTTCAAGGGTGACTTCTAGACGATCCCGAGCTGAAAACGAAGACGGTTAAAATATCAAACGAAATAAACAGTAATAAATAAAGATCTGAGACGGACTGATACATACCAGATGGGGGCATTATACCCCAAGTTTTGTCCACAGGCATATACTCCTGATCATCGGGATGACACATCCAGTCGTCCCCTTGAATAAAAAAATAACGACTCTTCCAGTTTCTATTCGAATCAGGAGTGTTGCATACTAACCTATGCAAGAGACTCCTAGGCACGAAACTGTACATGCCCCTTAATTGGGTGATCTCAGACGGACGATAACAATGAAAAAACTTTTCCACCTTCATCCTTCATGCCCCGTCGAACATAACCCCGTACAGAACTTCCACACCCAGGAAGACTCTCAAGGCATTCAGAGAGATTTAGGTGACGGGTAGTCCAAGGTACTGAAGAAGACGAAGGTGAAGGGCACTAAGAGGGAATCTCAGGCCCGCTTTCAGCATCTGTTCATACACACCGACGTCTTCCAAACCTTTATAATAACACTTTTCACGTTTAGAGGGTAAACGGATTGGTATGTTGATGAGTATCTGGTATTTCTCCCTAAGTGTATTAAAGTGTGTTTACTTGATGGAAGAGTTGAAGTAATTAATTGTCCACAATGGAATCATGATAAACTCCCTAAACCAATCAGGGCCTATGACAGATTGAATAGGGGGTTCAACACAAGCTAAGTCATCATTGGAATCACTCTTCGACCCATCCACATCCAGGTCCTCATCCTCCCTCACGAAAGGAGTTGGCTGATGGAACCCTTTCTCTGTCGGAGGTGCTGGGGTCACCTTGACTTGACGAAAACACCTCATCGTAGCCTGCTCCTTCGCGGATCCACGATTGATCACTCGACGCCTCACTAGACATCGATCACCTACATGTGATGAATAAAAACCCTAAGACTCTACTGTTCTATACAGGCGACGGGCATGCAATATTTAAGTTAAAAATTGAAAAGGGTGGAAGTTAAGTATGAAAAGAAGGGCACTTACAGTTGAACAGTGCGAAGCGAGGGGATGGATGAATTATAGCAGACAATCACACTAGTTGGATGGCACAAAGGTTTGCTGAAGAAGATGGTAGCTCTCTGATCAGGAAATTGGTAAGCAAAAAATGAGAGGAACGAGCAACATATATATAGGGGGAATGGCACCGAAGACGAAGGGATGCTTCGGTCTAAGTGATTAACCGCTAAAAATATGACACATGCCCCTATTGCATTAATGACCCTAGGCTAGCCTGTCAATCAGAACGCATCTCCCAAAGTTAAAGTTAGACCTTCACTCCACGGATCCGTCCTAACATTATGCGACGGACCCGTAGAGTGAGGAGGCAACTGAAGAGGGTAAAATGGATGTAGACGGTCTCATTCTACTAAACCAGTCACGAGCGATGGTGCTTTTAGCTCGTGATCAAGATGATGGAAGAAGACAGGGGGCATGTACACAAGAGGACGGACTCTCCATGACGGACGGATGAGAAAGCGGTCGGATACAAAGTGGACGGTGGTAAGGTCACATGGCATCCACATGGTTTAAGCAGTCCTCAAGAAACTTCAAAAGGAAATATCTTGTGCCTCACGATTAACTCTAATCAATAAAATCACTATATGGAAAGGATCCCGTAAAATACGTACTTTTATGAGGATCTTCCTTATAAGGAAAAGTTCCTCTTCTCCAAGAAAGGAAAAAGTCAGTTCTACACTACTATAAAATCCCCCAAAGTACTCCCAAACCAAGGTACGCATAATTTTCCCCAGCTCTGCCACTCTAGAGTTGTGAAAAGTTCTCTAACTTAACATTCGGAGGGTCTTTGGCCAGTACCACACCGATACTCTCCTAAGGTCTTCTTGTTCCATGTTGTGCAAGTGTTGTCTTGAGCACGTGAGGACTGTGTGACTTACTAACGATTTTCGGCATCATCAATTTCTATTAATAATTGCCATAATTATCAATTTTATCAATTTTATTCTTTATACAAAAAATAAAAGAGAAAACAAGTAATATTTTGTTAAACTTTCTCGTGCATTATACAAGTTATTAACTATAGTGTGTGTATCCAAATGGAACCATATACTTACGACCTTGTGCATGAATACATCATTATATTTGAGTTTGGCTCATTTAATAAACAATGTTATAAATTGGCTTAAGCTTGAGTTTTTGCTTAATCTATGTTAGGCAAAGCTTAAGTACTCTTCATTAGGTGTAATACAATGGTTCCCTAAATAAATTCAAACACGTAATTTCATTGACAAATGAAGCACAAATAATACTATCTTTTTGAAGGATAATGAAATTCAATGCAATTGTATGTCTGGTTTTAATTAAAAAAATCTAGGTTACCAAAACATCACATTTGATAGTACCATCCTCACATTGTGTAGTACTAACATTACTTTTGTCACATTCGGTGGTTCCCTTATTTTTTCTCACATTCGATAGTACCATCCTCACATTGTGCAGTATCAACATCACATGTGACTGTACTTTTGTCACATTTGGTGGTTCCCTTATTTTTTTTCTCACATTTGATGGTTCCATCCTCAGATTATGTAGAACCAACATCACATGTGACTGTATTTTTGTCGCATTCGGTGGTTCACTTATTTTTTCTCCCATTTGATGGTACCATCCTCACATTGTGCAGTACCAACGTCACATATGACTGTACTTTTGTCACATTCGGTGGTTCTCTTATTTTTTTTTTTTTGTCACATTTGATGGTACCATCCTCACATGTGTAGTCTTAACATCACATGTGACTGTACTTTTGTCACATTCGGAGTTTCCCTTATTTTTTCTCACATTTGATGATATCATCCTCACATTGTGTAGTACCAACATCACATGTGACTATACTTTTGTCACATTCCGGGGTTCTCTTATTTTTTTCTCACATTTAATGGGACTTGCTTGCTCACTACCAAGTGCAGGAGATTGTAGCAATATAATTCTTGGAGTATCGAGGTTGAACCACAAGAAGCAGGGTAAATTCAAAGACAATGTAATTAAATAAAAATTTGGGTGAAGAAGAAAAATACATTTAGTTGGTGATTGTTAATAAGAATAATAATAAAAACTGATTTAAATCAATAATGTAAATACTAGGGCATTGGGGCGTTTCCTTATATCGATATGAAATTCTTTGTGATCTAAGAAATTATATATTTCATAATTGATTGTTCTTATACAATTAAATGCTTATGATTCGGTTGAACTAAGACAATTCAAGAACACATGATAACCTAGATTAATAATGTAGTTAGAAAAGTTTTCAGAAAAACTCATTCACTTTAAAACCTGATTTCTATTTGAAACTATTAGAAATTCATCTAAACAATAAGAAAAAACATGATTGAACTTATTGAAAGTATGGAAGAACTAATACATCAAAAGAAATCTAATTGAACAATCAAATATGTTGTTGATAAAGAAAGAATCACATTGAATATTCATACCGTATAGAAGAAACATAACCCCTAGCCCTAGCAAAGAGTTTAGGCTGCCATTAGAGAAAGGAAAATACAAGTTTTTCTCTCCAAAATTCGTTCTACACAGCCTCCCTTCAAAACCCTAATGTAAAAAGTGTCCAAAGAAAACTTTTACTATTTTAATTTCCATCCAGGTTTATAGCAGTAAATTGTGAGTTAATTTCGGCCTTCAAAATTTGAGAATTTTGAAAAACTAAAAATTGGAAAGTTGTAGAAATTTAAGTCACGGTTCCAACCCATCTAGTCTTGTGTTAATTGGAGTTTTGAGGAGAGAGATACGCCCAAAATACAGATCACTGCTCAAATTAGATTTTTCTTTTCAGATTTTGCCTCTTTGATTTCCTTCCTTATTTGAAGGTTCCAATCATGGTAGACGATCCAAGCACTCCAGCTGCACCTCCTTAGACATTTAAGCATGGTCTTTTAGCTCCACTTTAATTCTAGTTTGGCCTCCATTCTCTCACAAATTCCTATAAACTCATCTTTCTCACATGATCTCCTGAAAGTAGAAAATTACACACAATGAATGGCATATTATTCAAGAAATTATGTAAAGATAAATAATAGGGACTAATGCAAATCATGGCTTAATTATATAAATTAAGCACAGTAATAAGGAGATAACGCCCACATAAATATATAACAAGTATACATTTTAAGGCATTATCAGTACTATTCTCACATTGTGTAGTACCAACATCAGATGTGACTGTACTTTTGTCACATTCGGTGGTTCCCTTATTTTTTTTCTCACATTTGATGGTACCATCCTCACATTGTCTAGTAAAAACGTCACATATGACTGTACTTTTATCACATTCAGTGGTTCCCTTATTTTTTTTCACATTTGATGGTTCCATTGTCATATGACCTTGAAACTTAAAAAATGACCGAAATTACCATAAAACCTAAACAATGACTAAAATAACCATGAAGCCTAAAATATGACCAAAATATCCTTAGAAAAGAAAAAGACTGTAATGGCCCCTATACATAGAGAATATCTAAAAATACCTTTAGAAACTTAATAAAGACTGAGATACTCTTAGTTAGGGGTGTGCATAGGTCGGGTTGGGTTGAGTTGAGAAGTTTTTTCAACCCAACCCACCATGGTGGGTTAAAAAGAATCCAACTCAACCCAACCCATCATAGAGGTTCAACCCAACCCAATCCAACCCACGTGGATCGAGTTGGGTCGGTTGGACCCATGGGTTGGACAATTTTTCTTTTCATTATTATTATTATTATTATTATTATTATTATTATTATTATTATTATTATTATTATTATTAAATTAAGCATTAGAACAACACTACTACAAATAAGAGCAAATTTATAATCAAATAATCATGAGCATAACGCCAAATAAACACTGATGGCATTCATTGTGGTTCCCAAACCTAGTGGTACTTCCTATGGGGAAGAGGAATTTAGGCTCCCAATTTATATGTTAGTGAGTTTTCTTACTCTCCTATTAGGTATAGTTTCAAATGCTGCCTTGACCTCTAACCCTTGCTCCTCCTACGCCTGGTCCTTATACTTCCCCCATCCCTCTTCTCTCTCTTTCCCTTTTGTTTTTCTTTTACACTCATCTATTTTCGAACCCCCTTTCCCACTCATCCTCTCTTCCATTTTATAGTCTCCCCTTAGTGGGGACCCAAATGATTATCTTTCTATCTTTTCCCACATGGCCCCAATTTCTACCCAGAATCTCTAGTAAATTGGTTCATTCTGAGGATTTTCTTGAAACTTGCACTTGACGCCGAATAGCATTTGGCAGCAGATTCCCTCAAGGCACTAACAGTGTTCGGGGACCAATTCAAATGTTGACCGTCGACTCTTCGGTCGTCCCCGGCCTGCTCATTGACATTGGGCCGAGCCCCGTCCAATAACACCAAGCCACCCTCGAGTATTGATCCTATGTCTGTATATTATGGATACTGGGCTGGGCGTATCCCAATGGGAGTAGGCCAATACCGGTCACCAACCCCATGTCCCTACAAACACAAACTATGGAAGAAAACTTAGGGTTTGGGTTTTGTAGACACTCAATTTTGCACCCATGATTTAGTCAAAGAGAATGACTTGAATGACCAATCCATGTACCCCAAAAATCATAATTGCATTACATGCATTAACTTGTTCTTGCATTACATTCATCTTGAGATTCTAACGGTTGCAGCAGTGTTTCCGGTTATCAAATCGGACTATCGGATCGAAAGATATCGCATGATCAAGTTTGCAAGGTCAACATGCATTGTGTCTAGGTAGAATCGACCACACATGATCAATTTAAATTAATTCTGATTAGTTAAACAATTAAAATTAATTAAATAATTTTGTGATTGGTTGATAATTAGTGTTTAAAATAGGGATGCATGCATGGGAATAGAAGTGATGATTAGATAACAACAAAACTGTGGATAATCTGAACTTTATCAAGATTTATTTTAGGGTATTTATCTACAAGATAATTATCCTTAAATATCCTGAATTATACAAAAAAGAGATGAAAAATCATAGGCGGAGGATGAAAACGCATCTAGGTACAATGATCGGCCAAAAAACCCTAGAAGAGGAGTCCAACGGCACCCGAACATGAAAGTGCATTCTGAGCCATAGGGCCAATTCGGCACTTTTGGAGTGCCGAACAGCACTCTAAAAGGGTCCAATTTCCCTGATGTGGACTTCGGCCCAACGACCTTCGGGTGACGATTATGCATACCCTTTTCGATCTTTTCGCAAAAGGATGCGATCGGATTCAAACCCTAATCGTCCGTACCTATTTTTTAGAGTCTTCTGGCCTCTATAAATAGGGACTGAACCTCATAATTCAGCACCTTTTTTTTTACACTCTGAGAGGCATACATTTTTTACTCTCAAACCACCCATATTTTCTGATCCCTTATTTGAGTGGTGCTGCTTAAATTAGGGTTTTTAGGTTTCAAAGAGAATTAAACAAATTTCTTTGAACCCTAAAACATCCTCTCAAGAACAAAGTGTGCTCATGCAAGAGGTTGTTTCCTTCACCCTTTTTCTTGTGATGTGATGATGCATGTTATATCTCTTTCTTTTTCAAATATCTATAACATGAATTGTTAATTGTTGTTTTGTTAAAGCATGATTGTTTTTTAAGTGATTGTTATAATCTTGTTCTTGAATATCAATAAATTTGCATGTGAACAATTATTTTTCTTAAAACAAAACAGATCTGCATCTTTATAAGATGTAGATCTAAATTTTTCTCAATATAAAAACAGATCTGCATCTTTATAAGATGTAGATTTGAATTTTTCTCAATATAAAAAAATAGATCCGCATCTTTATAAGATGTAGATCTAAGCTTTTCTCAATATAAAAATAGATCTACATCTTCCTTAGATGTAGATCTGAGTTTTCTCAAACAAAAAGAGATCTGCATCTTTATTAGATGCAGATCTAAATTTTTCTCACATCAAAACTGATTTGTATCTTTCTTAAGATACAAATATGATTTTTCTTAAAACATATGTAGATTTTTGAAATAAAGAAAAAGATAAAACCTTGTTGTGTTTGTTTTATTCATTTTGCATGAATTTAAATTATGAGTGAAACTCTCTTCTTAAAAAAAAAAAAAAAAAAATTCTTTTTCATTCTTTTAAAACATATAAAAAATAGATCTGGTTTTTCTATTGTCGAAAACCCTTTTTGTTATTTCATCATAAAACAGATCTGAATTTTTATTATCAAAAACCACTTTTTTCTAAATACTACAAAACAGATCTGAATTTTTAAAAATAAAAAGAAGAGACTTCATTCATAAATAAATTTATGTGATTTGATCTTTGTTTCACATGTTCAACATATCATTCATGACATGCATAAAATGGTACATCGGTCACAAGAGTCTAGAAGACCAGACTCTGTCTGGGCAGAATGGGTGCCTAACAACTTCCCATTCCGTAACCTAGCCTCCGGATTTAGGTCTTTGGCTAAGTAGATCTAGCATTGTCTTCATTTGTTTTGGGTAGAATGTAACTAGGATAACAAGCCATGTAAATATTTGGTAGATTGTAACTAGGACCCAAAGCTATGTAACTTTTTAATTTTCTTTCAGATATGTAATTTTATTCAATCAATGAATGGAACTATTCAGTCATGTATTTTGTAATTAGTATTTTTTCTTATTTTTTTTGTATAAAGAAAAATAAGTGGCAACTTCATACCACTTACTCAAAAATAGAGGTGCCCTAAAAGGTACCCGAATCTCTTTTTCGAGGGACGCTTTTTTGTCGAGGTCTCTCACAGGTTTTATTTAGGAAGATGGGCAAAAAAATAAATATCAAAATTATATAATATATTTTTTTAAAATTAAAAATATATTAAATATAGTTACCATTAGAATAAAAAAAAAATGACCGCATGACCTTGAAAGTTAGAAAATGACCGAAATAACCATAAAACCTAAAAAATGATTGAAATAACCACGAAACCAAAAAAATGACCAAAACACCCTTATAAAAAAATGACTGTAATGCCCCCAATACCTAGAGAATATCTAAAAATACCCTTACAAACTTAAGAAAGGCCGACATACCCTTAGTACCTAAAAAATAATCGAAATGACCTTGAAAACCTTTAAAAGGACCGAAATTCCCTCAAAAACCTAAAAAATTATCAAAATTCCCCCAATTCCCTTCTGTAAAGTTGTGATTTTCAAATATGTATTTTGTTGGCTTTTATTCCGTGCCAAATTTGATTGTAATTTTATTCAATCTTATGTACCCTGTATTTGTTATGGGAATTTATTGTAAGGGTTGTGTGATAGTGAGAGAGAGTGTGAAGACTCAATCAATTGAAGCAAAGAAGGTTTTCGCAGGTATCTCGCGGCTAAGCTTCCCGTGAGAGGATGCATGTGCCCTGTACATGATTGGAATGCGAAGAGTCAGTACAGATGGAGATAGCTGTGTCTAGCGAGTATCTCGCGGGTAAGGCCTTCTTGCGAGACACCCGCGAGACATTCTGTTCTGCCAGACTGTACTATCTGATACACACTTTCTGCACCCACACTATATATACCCTCATTACCCACAAATGATAAAGAGAGCCGCTGAGAGAAAACCCTAGCAAAAACACTTGAGAGTTAGAAATTGTTATACTAACAATTCTCTACACATTTGTTTGTGGAATTTCCTCATCTCCTACCTCTTCATTTCCATACCATTGAGAGGTTAATAGCCCAAACAATTACCACACCTTTTTGAGAGTGTCAAGTGAGGTTTTGGTGCTGCTGGAAAGCATTGGAAGAAGCCAAGGATGGTAGATGCAACATGGAGCTTGTTGCGAGATTTGGAGAGCTAGACAAGACACGGTTCCGAGAAGCCTTGTTGGAGTAGGAGCTTGGAGGGCTTAGGTACATCAGGTAGATTAGGTTGGAGGGTCTCTTGCTAACCCATGTATCCCAACTAATTGTCTAGTGGATCGATTACCGCTTGGAGGGCGGTGGAGAGGTTTTTCACTGAGTTCTTCGGTTTCCTCTTCGATAACACATCGGCGTGTTATCTGTGTTTGCATCTCTCTTCCCTACTCTTGTTCATTTCATTTTACTGCTGTGTTGCTTTAAATATGGATTAGAGTAGCTCTCTCGCTTGTATGCTTGTGTTTACACTATTCCGCACTTAGTGTTAAGTTAGTGTAAAATCAACCAAGCCGTAACTTTGAATTGAGGGTCTAAACAGCTCTTGTGTTATTTAACACATTTTCGAGCTTTCAATTGGTATCAGAGCGGGTGCACTCATTATGGTTTAAACACCTAAGTGTGATCCTTGACCCCATATTGAGATGGACCGGTCTCAATCTTTGAATGTTCCACCATATTTTGATGGTAGTAATTATGCTTTTTGGAAAGTCCGAATAAGGGCATTCTTGTGTTCTATTGATGATACTGTTTGGGATGTGGTAGAAGTAGGATGGACTAGACCGGAGGCTGCTAAATCCACTTGGGATAAGGCAGAACTTGCAATAGCTAACGCTAACAGTAAAGCTTTGAATGCAATTTTTTGTGGTGTTTCTCTAGATGAATTTCACGGGATTTCCCACATAACAGTAGCTAAGGAAGCTTAGGAGATATTGGAGACCACATATGAAGGAATAAAGAAAGTAAAGGATACAAAGTTGCAGATGCTAACCACCAAATTTGAGGAGCTGAAAATGAGTGAGGACGAGTCATTTGACTCTTTCTACAATAAGCTGAATGAAGTGGTTATTGGCAAGTTCAACTTGGGAGAGAAAACGGAGGACTCAAAGGTAGTAAGGAAAATCCTCCGATCATTGCCAGAGAGCTTCCGAGCAAAAGTCACAGCTATAGACGAAAGTAAAAACTTGGATGAGATCAAAATCCAAGAGTTAATTGGATCTCTCCAAACATACGAGCTGGGATTGCCTTCTCATAAACCAAGAAAATCTCTTGCTCTTAAAACCATCATCAAGACAATGGACAACTCTACCAAAGAGGATGATGTGGAGAAGGACGTAGCATTCCTTGCAAAGAACTTCCGAAAATTTTTGAAAATGAAAAACAGTAGGAAGCCCTTCAGCAAAGGAAAGTTCTCTTCCTCCAAGGTGATAGGAAGGATCTCAAGATGAAAGATGGGAAGGAGTTTCAATCCCCTCAAAGAATTGTGTGTTTCGAATGCAATGGTCATGGGCATCTCAAGAAGGAGTGTCCTAACTATCTGAGAGGCAAAGGCAAGGCATATGCCACAACCCTTAGTGATTCAGATTCTTCAAACTCCGATTCAAAAGCGAGCTGTGATGAAGAAGGGAATTTCTCAACAATTATGACTATTGCTCATGTTGAGTCTTCAGAGGACTTGAATTTGCTTGTGCAAGAACTTGGAGAGCATAGTGATGAGGAATCCATGGGAATTGTAGAAGAATCGGATGCTAAAGAAGACAAAGATACAGCTGGTCTTTAAGAGAACTACAACTCACTTCTTGAAAAATCTGGAGAATATGCAAGGGTGGCCAAGGCAGCCATGAAAAAGATGAAGAAGGCAGAGGAGGACTATAAGAGTCTTCTAGTGCGCTATAAGGAGGCCAAGTGTGAGATTGAGACACTGAATGGTGAGTTAACCGAGGCCTACACAAAGGTGAAATTTCTTGAGCTTGAAGTGGTTCAAGGAAATGCCAGAGTAGACCGAGTCTCTACCAAGAAGCTTGATGATGTCATCTCTTCACAAAAATCTTTCTCCGACAAAACTGGGTTAGGATATACTGGAGAAAGTAGTTCGAGTATCAAGGTAACCAAGGAAGTAGACTTTGTGAAGGCAAAAGAACCAAAAGAAGTTGTCCCTACTATTGAGAAAGCCAATGTGGAGAAGAAGAAGCATATGGCTGAGCAAAGGGTGTTGAACAAGCCCCTTAATCAATCTGTGATCATGTCTGATGCCAGAGCAAAATTTCATACTCAATTGCAAAGAGGTTCTAGAACGAACCATGTGTGTCATCACTGTGGACTTCAAGGGCACACCCGACCCAATTGTCATAAGTTGAGAACATTGAGGAATGCTAGTGATCAAAGGTCAAGAGGACCAAGAAATGACAAGAGGACTTGGGTTGTTGAGTCATCAAGAGGTCGAAATGGTGATCCCGGAATGATGGACGTGATGAAGATGATTGGTGCATTTACCAACTGCTTGGAAAGCTTCACTAGAAAGTTTGAAAGTCCTAACTCTCGTACCCAATCCTATAAGGGTATCACCCCAAACGCACGTGACGTGTGGGTGAAGAAGGGTACTTATGCATGATCACCTCCTATGTCCATGCATCAATACTTCCAATGCTTAGGATCATAGGTTCATGCATCATATTATGCATTGCTTTTTTGCTTGTGTTTCTTTTACAAGTTTTTTGTTTTATACTTGTGTTTGTTGATCTTACTTTATTTGTTTTGTTTTTGAGTGTGTTCAAAAATTCAAAAACCCATAAAAATTGAAAAATCTTCAAAAAGTTTGATCGCTTGTATTGTGTATATCACATGGGAGTTTGGCCTAGTACCCTCGTACTAATGGCGTAGTGCATTTACGAGCTTAGCTTGTTTTGTATGCACATATATCTTTGTGGGAGAAATCTTGAAAACTATGTGTGATTGTTGTAAATAGATCTTCAAGCTTGTCATGAATGATTGGTCAATAGTCTTGATGGTCTTGACACATGCATAGATTTGTGCCTATATCTCTTTCCACTTTATTTTATGTTTTTGCATTAGAGCTCATCAAATGTAAATCTCAAAATGAAAAAGAGATTATGAGTTGCAAAAGCCTGTCGCACATACTAGTATTTGACTAGGAAAAAGAAAAAGCGACTTTTATATTGAACTATACGGTGCTCAAAAAGCCAAAGGCTAACTCTCATTGTTGAAATATTAAAAAAAAATTTAAGCACCGATCTCAAAAAGAGATGTATTGTCCAAAAAGGATCAAATGTTATGATTTATGCAGAAGCCAAATGAAAAGATTCTAAGTTTTGTAATCATTCTCTTGTGGGAGGTCATATATGTTCATCTCTATAATTGAGATTATCCACTTGATTTCGTACCAGCTGTGTATGACTTGATTGAATTGATCATTGAAGTTTCACTCTCGTCTATGGACTATTCCACATTTGATACTCACACACAACACACAAGTCTCTGATTCAATGAATGCTTATCTCATTTGTGTGATGGTACATTTTCAAATGTGATGTGTATGCTCAAATACTTGATGATCAAACTCAAAAAGATTTTTGAGTGTTTTATTTGCTTTTGAAAGTGATTTTATACTTTCGTGCTTTTAGTTTTTGTTCAAAATGCATTTTTGTGTTTTTCATCAAAAACTGGTTCAAAGGTTGTTTCGTGAGAAGCTCGCGACTTAGAGCTTCCCGCGAAAAGTGCTTAAGGGAAATTAAAAAGTCACATTTTCATACAGAAACTCTCGCTACTGCCTCGCGAGTACTTCGCAACTAAAAACTTCTTGCGAAAAGATTTTTAGGCAAAAACTGGTTTTTTCACAAAATCACACAAAGAGTTTCGCGACTGTCTCGCGACCAACAGCTTCTCGCGAAAGCTTTTGAGCTTCAGTGGTCCTTTTCGCGATTGTTTCGCTACTACGTCGCTACTGCCTAACCCACGAAAAACGTGTGTTTTCAGTTTTATACAGCAGATGTGACAGTTTTTTCAAACACTTATACATTTCTCTCGCACTAACTCTCTTCAAACCCTTTTCAACCCAAATCTCTATTTCATTCAAACCCCATCGTTTTTAAGCAAAATCTCTGCAAAATCCTTTCAAGGTATGTGTTTCTTACACTATTTTCATCTTTTATTTTCGAATTATACATAATCTGTGCTTAGGGTTTTGAAAATTGGGGATTTTCGAAAATTGGGTTGGGATTCTAAATTTTGTGGAAATTTTTTCAATTCTTTGTTTGGGCTGAGTCCCATTTGGTGTTTGTGAATCTGTGTTGGCCCCTTTGTGGCAGTTTAAGCATGTAATGAGGCATTTTTCCCATATGTTTATGCATTTTCCATAAATGTTTTGCATTGTTGCATGTCATGTATTTGATAGATTGTCTAAATGACATTTCTGTGTTATTTTGGATTCACCCGAGTTCCAATCTTTGGTTTTGATCTTGTTTGATCTTATGAACCATGTTTTGATCTATTTATGTGTGTTTTTCACACTTTGCCCATGTTGCACACACTAGGGCCCTTTAAGCACACCTCATGCATCTCTTGATGCATTCCCATGCATCACATGCTGCACACACATGCATCAGCACATACTTAACACAATCACATACATGCACAGTTGCTTACTCATGCATTATGCTTATGCTTAATTGGTTAATATCTTTAGCATGTTGTTTGAGTTGGTTATGCTCTGTTTTAGGTTGTTTTTACTTGTGCTTTGGACTAACTTGAATCTAATCCAGTTTTGTGTTCTGTTCTTTGTGTTTTTGCACTTGTTGTTTGTGTTTTGTGGATATGTTTGCAGATGTCTCTGTTTAAAATCTCAGCTGTGAAAGGAGGTTGCAACAAAGGAAAAGAGCCGGTGATTGATGTTGATGAACCTTCACCGAAGTCAAAGAGAACTCGTTTTTCAACAAGAGTGTATGACTCTGACTTATTCAGATCCTATGCTGCATTTTAGACCTACTCGAGCCAGTTTCGAGATGCTCCATTGCTGGTTGAAAGGGCCGTTGATCAACCCTCTCTCCAAGACACGGATATCCCAATATGGTTTGCCACCAAAGATTGGAATTTTCTCCTCTCAACTCTTGAGGATGCATATGAGAACTTAGTGAAAGAATTCTATGCCAATGCCATTGTTGAAGGAGAGGAAATCAAGTGTTGGGTGAGAGGAAAGCAGTTCTTAGTTACACCTGCCTACTTGGCCAAAATTTTAAACATCAACAGGCCAATATTGCCTATCCCTCAAGTTTATGATGAACTTACTCCGGATGAGGAGATTCTACGGGAAGTTTTAGGAGCTAATTTGGAATTCTCCTCCAATAGGAAGTCAATAAGTGTGGCATCACTTTCTCCTGAACTAAGGCTGCTCACAATGATCATGTGTAGCAACCTCTACCCTCTGTCTAGCACCGGTTACATGAATCTCGGTCGAGTATTATTCCTGCATGATCTGATCTCTGACGTGGAGATTGATGTGTGTTCTCACATTTTTCACATTCTGGCAAAAACGGTTGACCGGACTGCTTCAAGGAATTGTATTCCTTTTTGTCGCCTTATCTCACGGATTTTGAAGCTCAAAGGTGTGCATCCTTCGGAAGATGAGCGTCCATATCTAAGGCCAAGTCCAATTAATATCTGCTCTCTCCATGCAAGCATGAGTCACACTAAGAAGAATCCCAAGCACGAAAGTCATGCTACTCAGGGTAGCTCAAGTTCTACATCTCATGTTTATGATGAACAGCTAGACAACATCATGGCTACTCTCCAAGAGATTACTACCATGATATCCGGACTAGCTACCATCATGCACTCCCAACACATTCGTTTCGACACCAAGTTCACATCTCTTCAGACTCAACTGGACCAAGTTCAAAGGAAGCTAGAGGAACATGACGACTAGCTATTCCATGACAAAAAGGGGGAGATTGGATGGTGTTGTTGTTAGGGGGAGTGTAGTGATAGGGGGAGTGCAGTGAAAGGGGGAGGAGAAGAATCTAACTACTATTTGGTTTATCTTTGTTTATTTTTAGCTTTTATAACTGCTGGTTTATGTCCATGCTTTTACTGGTTTTTGTTTAAAACTTCAGTACAATTTGCTTTTAAATGTTTTAGTTTATATTCAGTATGTTTGTGACTATCTCAATGCTTTTATAGCATTTTCTTTGTACTTTTAGATATTGCTAATATGTCTTGAGTACTTCACATTTATGCCCTAGTAGGATTGTTCCTAGATGCATATACTTTGTGTATTTTGCATTGGTCGTGTGATTGGACATGCAAGTAATCATATGTGTTTGCTTCTTTTTACATGTCCGGATGAACATTTACGTGTTATATGTTCATTGGAGTCATTCTTTAATGACTGCTCTTATTTGATCAAGCTTTGTGTATACATGTTATCAAATGTTTACAAACTTGGTCACGCTATACTTGCTCTTATACATCCCTTGTGTTCAACTTGTCATAAGCTTAATGAAAGTTTTGTTTGTATGCAAGTGATTCAGGTTACAGGTATAAACGTGCAAGTGCTTCACAGTTTCTAGATTAGGTGTGAGTGAGTTTTGTCATTGTTCCCAAACTCACATTTAAGTCTAGAGTCTGTTTTAGGGGTTTTGTCACGGAATAGCCAAAGGGGGAGATTGTAAAGTTGTGATTTTCAAATATGTATTTTGTTGGCTTTTATTCCGTGCCAAATTTGATTGTAATTTTATTCAATCTTATGTACCCTGTATTTGTTGTGGGAATTTATTGTAAGGGTTGTGTGATAGTGAGAAAGAGTGTGAAGACTCAAGCAATTGAAGCAAAGAAGGTTTTCACGGGTATCTCGCGACTAAGCTTCCCGCGAGAGGATGCATGTGCCCTGCACGTGATTGGAATGTGAAGAGTCAGTACAGATGGAGACAACTGTGTCTCGCGAGTATCTCGCGGGTAAGGCCTTCCCGCGAGACACCTGCGAGACATTCTGTTCTGCCAGACTGTACTATCCGATACACACTTTCTGCACCCACACTATATATACCCTCATTACCCATAAATGACAAAAAGAGCCTCTGAGAGAAAACCCCAGCAAAAACACTTGAGAGTTAGAAATTGTTATACCAACAATTCTCTACACATTTGTTTGTGGAATTTCCTCATCTCCTACCTCTCCATTTCCATACCATTGAGAGGTTAATAGCTCAAACACTTACCACACATTTTGAGAGTGTCAAGTGAGGTTTTGGTGCTGCTGGGAAGCATTGGAAGAAGCCAAGGATGGCAGATGCAACATGGAGCTTGTTGCGGGATCCGAAGAGCTAGACAAGACACGGTTCCGAGAAGCCTTGTTGGAGTAGGAGCTTGGAAGGCTTAGGTACATCGGGTAGATTAGGCTTGGAGGGTCTTTTGCTAACCCATGTATCCTAACTGATTGTCTAGTGGATCGATTACCGCTTGGAGGGCGGCGGAGAGGTTTTTCACCGAGTTCTTCGGTTTCCTCTTCGATAACACATCGGCGTGTTATCTGTGTTTGCATCTCTCTTCCCTACTCTTGTTCATTTCATTTTACTGCTGTGTTGCTTTAAATATGGATTAGAGTAGCTTTCTTGCTTGTACTTGTGTTTACACTATTCCGCACTTAGTATTAAGTTAGTGTAAAATCAACCAAGCCGTAACTTTGAATTGGAAGTCTAAACAGCTCTTGTGTTATTTAACACATTTTCGAGCTTTCACCTTCAAAATTCTCTCAATTCCCTTTAAAATTATCAAAATACCCCTAAAACTTGAAAATGACCAAAATACCCTTAAAACCCTCTAAAATTACCAGAATACCCTTGGAACTTAAAAAATCATCAAAATACTCTTAGAGCCTAAAAAAAGACCAAATGACCCTGAAATTTAAAAAATGACCAATATACCCTTAGAACTTAAAAAATGACTTTATGCCCCTAAACTTAAAGAATTGTTGAAATAACCTTAGAACCTAAAAAATGACCGAAATATCTTTGAAACCTAAAATGCCCAAAATACCCCTAAAACTTGAAAATGACCAAAATACTCTTAAAATCCTCTAAAATTATCCGAATACCTTTAGAACCTAAAAAATGATCAAAATACCCTTAGAACCTAAAAAATGACCGAATGATTTTCATTTTACTTCTTTTTTTTTTTTTTAAGGAATAATAAAAAAATGTTTTCCTTTATGGAATCTTATATGCTCTTTTGAAAAAACAATTTGGATAGAAAAAGATATGATCCATGAAAAAAAAAATGCTCAAAAAACGTTATTATCTTCCGCAGCAACTTGAATTGCATTTTTGGCCTGGAAAATGTTGAAATTTAGTTTTCTCTATTTCCGGAAAACTTGTAGAGAATTGAATTTACTTTCAAAAAACACCAATATTGACTTAATTGTAATTTTGAGAAAAAAGTTATGGCCAAAATACGAAACAGGTGCAGAAGATAACACAAATTCAGCATAATCTTCAATTTTCTTTCAAAATTTCAAATGGGGATCAACAACAAATCTGTTCAAGCTTATCTAATAGGCTTATCCCTTCCCTTAGCTTCAGAAGAAAGCTTTTTGAAAAATAAGTTGGATAGAGAAACAGATACATCCTATGAAAAATTTCAAAAAACAGAAAAATGCTCAAAAAATGTTACTATTTTTAGCAGCAATTTGAATTACATTTTTGGCCTGGAAAACGTTGAAATTTGGTTTTCTCTATTTTTGGAAAAGTTGTAGAGAATTGAATTTCCTTTTAGAAAACTCTAATCTTGAATCAATTGGAGTTTTGAGCAGAAAGTTAGAGCCAAAATACGAAACAGGTACAGAAGATAACACAAGTTCAGCATCATCTTCAACTTCCTTTTAAAAATCAAATGGGGATCAACACCAAATACGATCTAGGTTTATCTCCTCCCTTAGCTTCAGAAGAAAGCTAATAACTTAGCTTTAAAGCTAAGCCATCCCTTCCCCTATAAATAGAGAAGGCCTCTTCCATTTTTTGGACCCAGATTCCCTCTAGAGAGCTATGGAGAAAGCAGAAAAGAAAAGTTGTTGTGCAACCATTGTTCTTACTTTGGTTGTAGTTTAGTACTTTCTTACTTTCTCCCTAGCCCTTTAAGTGATCACTTCCCCCTTTTAATTTATGCTCTATAGTTAATTATATTTTTGACTTTCTACACATGCTTGAATAAATGCTTACAAGTCATTATTTGTTTCTTTCATAATATGCTTGGATGAACATGCCTATATATTTCATTGATAATCCTTTTACATGCTTAGATGAACACTTCTAGGCTAATGCACAACTTTCTCTTGAATACTTAGATGAACATGTCTAGGTAGTTGTTTTACTTTTTTAAAATGCTTAAACGAACATGTCTAAGTATTTTGATTTTCTCTAGATGAACATGGCTAAGGGATTTTTCTTTACTTTTTTTTCATAATTGCTTGGATGATCAAATTTGCTTAAATGTTTTATTTTTCTCTTTGCAATTGTGTGGATGACAAATAGCATGACAATTCTCTGTTTTCCTTCACATGCTTGGATGAACACTTCTAAGTTATTATTTGCTTTTCATAACATGCTTAGATGAACATGTCTAGGTAGTTGTTTCTCCCTTTTTTGAATGCTTAGATGAACAAGTCCAATTAACATTCCTTTTACATGCTTAAATGAACACTTCTAGGTTAATGCACAATTTTCTCTTGAATGCTTAGATGAACACTTCTAGGCTAATGCACAACTTTTCGCTTAAATACTTGGATGAACATGTCTAGGTGATTTTCTTTCTTCTCATGATTGCTTGGATGATTGGTAGGCCTAAAAATAAATTTTCTTTTGCAATAATGTTGATGACAAATAACATGACGATTTTGTTTTCCTTCACATGCTTAGATGAACAAGTCTAGGCTAGGAATTCTTTGTTTACATTAATTTCTTGGATGAACATGCCATTACTTTCATGCTTTCTTTACATTTACATTGTTATCTAACAAATTTCACTTTTTGTTTCTCTTTATGTTAAATTCCCCAACACATATTTGTTTACAATTCTTGCAAATTAACATATTTATATGATATATTGTTTGTATTTGTTTGACATGACATGATATTGGCCACCCTAACCTAGGAGACCGGTTTTACCGAGTGAGATGGGTGCTTAATCCCTTCCCATCTCGTAAATTAGCCTCCGAACCAAGATCAAGGGTTCTATACTAGGCTCTTGTATATGCAATTTTACTTTTTTTAGAATGTAACTAGGAAACAAAGCAATGTAATTTACTTTCTTAGATTGTATCTAGGATTAAAAAAGTATTGTAAATTTTGGTTACAAAATTGATGTAAATTGTCATATATAATAATACAACATAAGCATTTTTTATAGAGAATGTTTTCTTATTTTTCCATTTAAATTAAATAAGTGGCAACTCCATGTAAAACCCTCGATCTAAGGGGGATTACATTTTACAATGAATTCGACATTTTGAGCTTCACGATCCCACCCATTCGTATGGGTTAAGGCCCAGTTTGAGAAAAAATTGGTGGGCTAGGGTCGTAGTCGCTCACACACACACACACACACATATATATATATATATATCTTGCCTTACTGATAACCAATTTCCACTTGAATTAAATGAATGATCAAGATCAAAACACCATTAAATTAATGGTTCAAATTTAGTTGGGTACCATACCCCTAAAAAAGGGGAGGTACGATAGAATGACCCACAGTACTAATATTATATATGACTAGACTGTGTAAAGAGTTTTGCTATGTCTATCACTCCCTCACTCTCTCTACCTTTCCAAGTAACTATTTGGAATGTGTGGCTTAAATTTTTGTGGATCATCAATTTTAATAAACATGATAGTGGTTTCGTATAAGTTTCAAAATATCATCAGCATCGTCTTAGAATTAGAGAAATGCTTTAGATCATTTATTTTTTTATAATGAAAATAAAGGTAAAATGGGTTAGAATAGGTGGTTAAATCGAGAGGATATAGATGATTATTTCTTGGCTCATTAAATTAATTTCTTAAAAATCACATCAATTTATCTAATAATTTGACAATTACACAATTTGACCATTACATAAATTGATTTCTATACATCATTTTCATCCCAACAAAGAAGGAAAAAACAAAACCTAATACAAAAGACTTCAGATTGAGACACATTTATAGGGGAGAACATTCATAAATACAAATCAAATAACAATACATTTGAAAATTAACACTTGCAAGAGGTCAATATTTGGATTGTAGTTTTAGTTGAGGCAATCAATTTAGAAATATACTCTCAAAGCTTCAACAACTTTCTTGGACTTGTCAAAATAATATAACTCTCCCTAAACCAGCAATATTTTTTTTATTCCATCTACAAGTACAAAATCCATAAATTCACAATTCATTAGCAGAAAGTTGAATACCATATTAGTAACACAAGAAAAACATAGAGTTAGTAAAATACACAACTATATTTATTGGAACTTTGAAAATATGACCATTGTCAACTTTATAAGACTAGCCATAATTGTTGCTGAATATAAGCCATGAGTGTGACAAGGTGACTACAACAGGAAGCAATACATGGAATTAAACAAAGGTGGAAAGATTCCAAATTAAGTTCTCCAGCTCAACCAAACATTAGGCAAAAGTTGTGATCCCTGCACAATCCCTAGTACCAAATGACCATAGAATGAACCCCTATCCTCCCCCTTCACGATAGAGTTAATAACGATATTGGAATCACCTTCCTCAATTAGTCGCCTGAAGCTTGGTTCTCTTGTGAACACCAGCCTTGCTTACATCGCCATCTCTTCCACCTAAAATATGCCATCTATTCTATTGCAAACCAGCTTATTTGGAGCTCTGGCCTCCATGGCTGCACTGCTCCATTGCCTACATATAGATGACTTAAAAATGAAATACATAAACATTAGTTGATGAAGCTATATCACCTATAACCCAATGGGGTTGGCCAAGTAGTTGGTCACTTAGTCTTAAAATAGCTGTCTTAGGTTTGACTACGTGCTCCCCAGTTCAAGTTCGGGCACCAGCACTTTAAAAAAACTCATTGGGCTAGCAATTTACCCCACTATGGGCCCACCCGTCATGAACAATGATTAATTTTTGGTTGAAAGTTTTTAGGAAACACTGTAAAAATAAGCCATACTTTTTATGTTGACCAAAGATAATTTTCCTTTGACTTATCTTTTTTTATGCTACCAAACACTGGAAAACACGGAAAACTATCTTTACACAAGATTTTCCATCGAAACAAACGGAGCGTTAGTGTTCATTTTGAATGCAGAGGCAAATTTTCTCACTAGTAAAGCAAATCAGTGCTACATAGAACCTGCATCAACAAGTGTTTGTACCTCACCCTCGAATTTTTCCAGGTCTATTGAGTAAACAACCTTTTCTAATATTAGAAGAAAATCATGATATTTGTATCACATAATGTAAAACTCTAGTTTATGTTTGCCTATGTTCTATAAGTGTTATTTGGCTAAAAATGATTTTGATCATGCATGAGTGGTAATAGCAAATGTTTAAACAGTGCATTGGTCAGCTTGTATAAAGGCATACCAAAATTCAGTAGTTGTTGCATTCTTGTACTTTTTCCCTTTTCCTTTTGAGAAGTGACTATTTTGTTTGATTTTTTGAGGGGTGCTTCAACATTGTACCTCGGGCCATTGAGAATATGTATTGTGAAATTGATTAAAATAGGAAAAACATAATTAATATATCAATAGCAAAGGAAAAGAGTGGATTCCATTCTGCATAATCTGCAAATTCGGGGAGCATGATGAAGGCATTTTGAAGCTAGTTGCTGCCCCATCTCATGACTGCTTCTCCCAGTACACAATACCCATCTCATGAAAAACGAATACAATATCAGAGAGAGAGAGAGAGAGAGAGAGAGCAGTAATGTGATATCCCAATTAAAGGATTTCACAATTTCAGGTTTGTCGTTTTGATCCTTACCTTCAAGGCTTCAACCATAGGCAAAGCAGTTTTGATATTTCTCAAAAACCTTTCACCAGTGACTAATGCGGCATGATGCCGAAAGGAAATTCATCAAACACAGAAAAACCAAGATGGAATGCAAGAGAGAGATTATCAAACTTCCGAGAAGGGAACGTGAGAGAGAAGAGAAGACCGTCTTTTTTTTCTTTTTCTTTTTTCTTTTTTTTTTTAATATACGTTACCTACTTGACCAATAATTGGTCTCCTATTAAAATTAAATACATGGTCAGGATTATAACAAGCGAAATCTATGGTTCAGATTTAGGTGGGTGCCATACCCACCAAAAAAAAAGTAAGGGTACCATAGAATGACCCATATATATATATATATATAAATATATATATATATAATATTATTGTTGAATATAAATAAATACTAAAATTTAAATAATTCACTAATTAAAAGTTAAATGAATAGTAAGTAAATATTTCTCTTTAAAAGAAGAGTGACACATGACACCAATTAAAGGATGAGGTGGAATGCTAAATAAAAGGATTCTCAAATGATGCACTACATGGTACTATGGTAGAACTTGCTTTTATTTGAATTTTAAATTTATGATATATAGAAAACCGAATATGTCTTACTGTCATTTGAATATTATAATAAATGCCTAATGCGAGTATGAAATAATATTTTCCTATATAGTATATACTACAACTCAACCACATTACTTGACACTTATGCATTGAATTTATAAAAAATTTGTTTTCTACATTGAGTCGACGGATGTAAACAAGTCAAGCTTTGTTGAGTAGTGAAGGTTTGAGCTTGAGTTGACAACAAAAGTAAATTGTTCTAATTCTACTCAAGCTCAAACTAAGCCTACAAATATGTTCGGATTTGAGCTTGTCAAAAAGTTTAAAAGTTTGAGCTCGGCTTGATTGCTTGATTCATTAATCAAGCTAAGTTTGAGCTCAATTTTGAGATCAAACTTGAACTCAATATCAAACTTTTGAACTTAAGATCCAATATAAGTATATTATAAAGCCTATATCAAGCTAATATCAATCCCATCTAGTTTGGATGAGTGGTCTTAACTCTTAATTAATTAAAATCTTTGTAAGGTATGAGTTTATTTGTCAAGCTCATAAATGAACCTAGGTTTAGCTTATTTATTTATTTATTTATTTTTATCGAGACTTAATGTTCACGAGTTTGTTCAAGAACATTTTCTTTTTTGCTTGGCCTTGGCTCATTTATTTAGCAAGCATATAATTAAGACTCAAGTTTTGCTTGTTATAAACAAACAAACAAACAGATACAAAAGGCAAGCCCAACACTGAACCCATGCCTTGGCATAAGCCATAAAGGGCTATCCAAGCTCATGACTTGACTGTGACTTGCTGTGAGGCCCAAAAAAAAAAAAAAAAAAGCTACTTACCATCTTCTCAAAAAGCAGTAGTAATAATAATATGCTCCGGAAATTCAATTGGTTTTTCCCTTATACCAAACATGTAGTAGTATCATTTTCTTCCATCAATAAACCATGTACTCGCCAAATTTCCCTTTCTTCCTTCCCTCCAAACTCCCCATATTTAAAATCTCTCTGTTACAACGGTCACCTCAAAGAAGCCTTGCTAGAGATGGCCCTCCAAGGCCCGGAAATGAGGTTCGAAGGCTATGACACGCTCTTAAATGAGTGCGTAAACCAAAGGGCCATCAGAGAAGGCCAAAGGGTCCATACCCACATGGTCAAAACCTGTTATCTCCCTCCTGTCTACCTCAGGACCAGGCTTATCGTACTGTACTGTAAGTGTGAGTGTTTAGGTGATGCGCGGCAAATGCTCGATGAAATGCCTGAAAGGAACGTGGTTTCATGGACGGCCCTGATTTCAGCCTATTCTCAGAGAGGGTATGCCTCCGAAGCCTTGAATCTTTTTGTACAGATGTTGAGATCAGGTACTCCTGAAATTTCATGTCGAATCGGGTGCTTTTCATGTTGTTTCAACTTTGAAATTATAGTGGACTTCTGTAAAAAATTGCCTAGTTTAAATTTAAAGTTGGCTTACCATATGAATTTTATTTCAGCAAAAAAAAAAAAGGGTTGGCTTACCATATTGCGGTTTAATAACTAGTGATTTGGTGTACGTTTACATGCAATCTCACATGGAATGGTGGATGATGTAATTAATTGGGACACATCCCTTTCTTGAATTAATTTTCAAGAAAATTTTTAATGGAAGTTTTATTGCAATATTCCTTATTGTAAGAGGGTCTTGGGCAACTACGCATAGAATGTATGCTCATTTAAATTCCATGACTTTTGAATTTAATTCAAAGGTAAGTAAATGATACATGTTTGAATTATGCTAAGTTGATTTTTTTTTTTTTTTTTTTTTTTCTAACAGTACAAAAGCACACATTATTCTTATATAAAGTGAGCATGTGGGGTTTTATATGTTCTGAAACATCAAAAGTATTTGATCTTAATCTAAGATGTCTGCAGCACCAAAATTGGTGGTTGCATAGCATGGTGGATTTTTTTCTTTGTTTTCTGCAACGTTGATGTAGGCATGTAGCCATTGTAACTTATGATTCTTTATTCCATTTTCTCATTACAAAGGTGAACTTTCTGCAGGTACTGAGCCTAATGAGTTCACTTTCGCTACTGTACTTACTTCTTGTATAGGTTCCAATGGGCTTAACCTGGGAAGGCAAGTCCACTCTTTCATAATTAAAACAAGTTTTGAATCCCATATATATGTTGGAAGCTCACTTCTTGACATGTATGCCAAAGCTGGTAGAATTCATGAAGCTCAAGGAGTTTTTGAAAGCTTGCCAGAAAGAGATGTTGTTTCTTGTACTGCTATAATCTCAGGCTATGCCCAACTAGGCCATGATGAAGAAGCACTGGAGCTATTCCGTAGGTTGCAGATGGAAGGAATGAGTTCAAATTATGTCACATATGCCAGTGTTTTAACTGCATTATCTGGTCTTTCTGCATTAGATCATGGAAAGCAAGTTCACAATCATGTCCTTCGATCTGAACTACCCTCATATGTGGTTCTTCAGAACTCTCTAATTGATATGTATTCAAAATGTGGAAGCCTTAACTACTCCAGAAGGATCTTTGATAGTATGCCTGAGAGAACTGTCATCTCATGGAACGCAATGCTCATGGGGTATAGCAAGTATGGAATGGGAAGAGAGGTGGTTGAGCTTTTTGAATTGATGAGAGAAGAAAATAAAGTCAAACCTGACAGCGTCACTATTTTGGCCGTTTTATCAGGTTGCAGCCATGGAGGAATGGAAGAAAAGGGGCTGGAAATTTTCTTTGAGATGGAAAATGGGAAGCTCGGTGTTGAGCCAGTGATTGAGCACTATGGGTGTGCTGTTGATTTGCTTGGGCGTGCTGGCCAAGTAGAAGAGGCTTTTAAGTTTATCAAAAAGATGCCTTTTGAGCCAACTGCTGCTATATGGGGTTCACTTTTAGGTGCATGTAGGGTTCACTCAAACATTGACATTGGTGAATTTGTGGGCCGTCGACTTTTAGAAATTGAGCCTGAAAATGCTGGAAATTATGTAATTCTTTCCAATTTATACGCTTCTGTAGGAAGATGGGAAGATGTAAGAACTTTAAGGGAATTGATGAGTGAGAAGGCTGTGATAAAGGAGCCTGGAAGAAGTTGGATTGAGCTCGATCAAATCCTTCACACTTTCTGTTAAATTACTGATTGTTCTAAAAGCTTAAGTTATTGAGATATGGTAAATTTAATTATTTAACCACACTGTTGACATGGGCCCGTGTGGCTTGTATTGCCAAGCCCAAGTCGGTCACCTTATTTGACCAAATCCAAATTGTAAAAGGAATGCTCTTTTGCCGACTTGGTTAATAACACACACACACACACACACACACACACACATATATATATATATATATATGTTGTTATGTGAGGCAATGGGAAGAGCATCAAATATTCTAATAACCTAGCAGTGCAGCAGTATAAGAAAATAGACAATTAGAGAGGCAGTCCGCTTCTATTCTTATTGTTTTTGTGAGAGAGTGCTAGGGTGTAATTGAGATTTGGGTTTCTTGAGAGTATTTTTGTGCAATATTGTATCTCCCTAATTTTTTATAGTGAAATTTCTCCGTTGTCGCCATGGAGGTAGGCAGTTTGCCGAACTACGTAAATTCTTTGTGTTCGTTGTGTGTACTTGTTATTTAATTTCCGCTTATTTACTGTTATTAATTTGAGTCCTGGGGTGTTATTTGCACAACAAGTGGTATCAAAGAAATGTTAGGATTCAATCATTTGAATACAGTAAAGATATTAAGCACAAAGTATGACGTAGAGAAGTTTTGTAGAAAGGGAAAATTTTCCCTTTGGCAAAGGCGGATGAAGGATCTCCTAATTCAACAAGGAGTTCATAAGGCCTTGCTTGGGAAGGAGAAGAAACCGGAAAAGATGAAGGATGAAGAATGGGTAGAGATGGATGAGAAAGCAGCTAGCACTATTCGTCTCAACCTAGGTGATGAGGTCATTCACAACATCCTAGAAGCCAAGACCGCAAAGGAAGTTTGGGAAAAATTAGAAGGTCTTTATATAAGAAAGAATCTGACGAACAAGTTGTACGTGAAGAAGCAACTGCATAGTTTGCATATGAAGGAGGGTTAAGATCAGTTGGAACATCTCAACATGTTTAACATGTTGAACACCCAATTGTCAAGTTTTAGGGTGAATTATGAGGATGAAGATAAATCATTACTCTTATTAGCGTCACTTCCTACACATTTTGATTATCTAGTGACTACGTTGATGTACGGGAAAGAGATTGTAGTTCTCGATGAGGTGACTAGTGCTTTCTTGTCACATGTAAAGATGAAGCAAGATGGTGATGGTTCTCAAGCGGATGAACTTGTTGTAAAGTCAGAGTTGAACAATCAGGGTAGAAGTGAGTCAAGATCCAACGGGAACAGATCTCAATCTAGATCACGTGTGAAGAAAGATGTAGAGTGCTTTTATTGTCACAAGAAAGGGCACTACAAGAATCAATATAAAGAGTTGAAAGAGCATTTAGATGAGAAGAAGAATGCAAAGAAGCCCCTAGAATCAGCTAGTGTTGCTGAAGAAACATCAGATGGCAGTGAAGTTAGTGCAGATTTACTTTCAGTTTCATCGGCTAACAATGTTTTGTTTGAATCTTGGGTTTTAGATTCAGCATGCTCATATCATATGACTCCAAAGAAAGATTGGTTTGACACGTATAAGCCTTACAATGGTGGTGTGGTCCAAATGGGTAATGATGCTACATGCCCGGTTATTGGGATTGGTATCGTGAAGATCAAGATGTTTGACGGAGTTGTGAAAGTTCTTAGTAATGTCAGACATGTTCCAGATCTTAGAAAAAAATTTAATTTCTTTAGGAGTATTGGATGATTTAGGGTATTCATACTCGTTAGAGGGTGGAATCATGAAGATTACCAAAGGTTCTTTGATGGTGATGAAGGGACAGAAAGTAAGCACGCTTTACAAATTGATTGGGAACACAGTTGTAGGAAGAGTTGCAGTCACCACTTTGGTAGAGTCCAACACTGACGACACAAAATTATGGCATATGCGACTTGGCCATATTGGTGAACGTGGTATGTTAAGAGCTGCATGAGAAATTTATTGAATGGGGTGAAGACATGCAAGCTAGACTTTTGTGAGTATTGTGTGTATGGGAAGCAGCATAGAGTCAGTTTCAAGACAAGCTCTCATATAAGTAAAGGTGTTCTTGACTACTTTCATTTAGATATTTGGGGTCCAGTTTCAATTTCTTCTTATAGCGGTGCTCAGTACTTCGTCAGCTTCATTGATGACTACTCTAGAAATGTATGGATTTATTTTATGAAGCATAAGTCTGATGTGTTTGGCATATTTAAAACTTGGAAAGCACAGGTTGAAAATCAGACTGGCGGAAAAATAAATACCTTAGAACAGATAATGGACTAAAGTATAGAGATAAAGAATTCATAAGATGTTGTGAATTAGAAGGTATTACTCGTCACTTCATAGTTAAAGGGGAACTCCACAGCAGAATGGGATTGCAGAGAGAATGAACAGAACCTTAGCAGAAAGAGCCAGATGCAAGAGATTGAATGCAGGGTTGCCTAAGGTGTTTTGGACAGAGACAGTTAACACTGCAAGCTTCATTATTAATAGATCTCCATCATCAGCCATTGATTTCAAAATTCTAGAAGAGGTTTGGTCAGGTAGACTAGTTGATTATTCGAGTCTAAAAATCTTTGGTTGTCCAGCTTATGTGTATGTATAGAGTGGAGAGCGTTCTAAATTGGATTTGAAGTCAAGAAAATGCATATTTTTTGGTTTTGAAAAAGGTGTTAAAGGCAACAGGCTTTGGGATCCAATCTCAAAGAAAACGGTGACCAGCAGAGATGTCACATTTGATAAAGACTTTATGTTGAAACAGAATGAAGCAAAGACATGTGATGAAAGTTCACAGGAGAAATTAACCATTGAGGTGGAGTTTGACGAGAATAGTTCACCCAGTGATAAGGGTGATGATAATGATATTGATCCACAGTAGCAACAAGAAGAACCTTATTCAATTGCTAAAGGTAGAGAGAAGCGGGTTCATAAAGCACCACAGAGATATGGCTTTGAAAACATGGTTAGTTTTGCTCTCATAACTAGTAGTAGAGATCCATCGTCTTACAAGAATGTAGAAGAGATAGGGTCACTAAAGAAGATTAAGAGTTGGGTATAAGTGAAATTGCCCAAGAGAAAGAAGGCTATTGGTTGCAAATGGGTATACCGCAAGAAAGAAGCATTATCAGAAAATAAAGGTGAAAAATTCAAGGCACAGTTAGTGGTTAAAGATTACTCATAGAGAGAGGAAGAGAATACCTTAGATATGTTGACAAAGCCAGTTTCAACAAACAAGTTCAAGAGCTACTTGGACTTGGTTGATGTTTGTAACTTGTGAGCCCTTAAGGGTTAAGGTGGAGGCGATGCAGGAGTTTGCTTGTGTAGCTTGATCAATTCAAGCCAAGATGGAGATTTGTTGACGTGGGCTCATGTGGCTTGTATTGCCAATCCCAAGTCGGTCACCTTATTTGACCGAATCCAAATTGTAAAAGGAATACTCATTTGCCGACTTGGTTAATAAAACACACACACACATATAATATATATATATATATATATATATATGTGTGTGTGTGTTGTTATGTGAGGCAATGGGAAGAGCATCAAATATTCTAATAACCTAGCAGTGCAGCCGTATAAGAAAATAGAGAATTAGAGAGGCAGTCAGCTTCTATTCTTATTATTTATATGAGAGAGTGCTAGGGTGTAATTGGGATTTGGGTTTCTTGAGTGTTTTTGTGCACTATTGTATCTCCCTAATTTTTTATAGTGAAATTTCTCTGTTGTCGCCATGGAGGTAGGTAGTTTGCCGAACCACGTAAATTCTTATGTTCTTTGTGTGTGCTTATTATTTATTTTCCGCTTATTATTTAATTTCCGCTTATTTATTGTTATTGATTTGAGTCCTGGGTGCTATTTGCACAACACACAATTCTAACACTCCTTCTTACGTGTGGGCCAAAACTACCTTTTAATAAGTGAAACCCAACACGTGAGATTTAAATGGGTGGTAGAGTGGAGGAGACAGGGATTGAATTCAGGACCTCTTGCTCTGATACCATGTTAAAATACTGATTGTTCCAAGAGCTTAAATTATTGGGATATGGTAAATTTAATCATTTAACCACACAATTCTAACACTTTCCATGCAAGTGATCGATCACATCCAAGAAGGGAAGAGGTGTTTGCAAAGGTGAGGGAGTTGTCAGTCAAATTTAAGGAATTTGGTTATGTTCCAGATTTGAAAAGCTGGCTTTGGCTTTTGGGCTGATTGCTACACCTAAAGGAGTGCCCGTTCGTGTCATTAAAATCCTCAGGATTTGTGTTGATTGCCATAATTTTGCAAAATTTGTCTCAAAGGTTAATGGAAGAGAAGTGTGTTTGAGGGATAAAAACCGATTTCATCAAATCGTAGGAGGAATTTGTTCTTGTGGAGATTACTGGTAGGTTTAGAAGGTTAAAAAAGAAGGCTCTTAATGGGACATGATCTAACTGCTCTATTGACATTGAGGATGCAAGTCCTCATACTCTACTAACTGTTTAATGAACAGAAGTAGAAATTGTTCCTTGTTGAATAATGAGATGAACAGACAACTTTAGTTCAGAGAAAAAAAAAAGGAGATTCTGCAATTTTAACAAACTGAAGAACCATGTATTTATGGACACAGAGATGGGTGTAGGTTGGTTTTTGACTCAAATATTTCTTGGTGCATCTTGAGTACTTAGCATGAGCTTGTGAAAATTAAGTGGAGTGCAAGGAACCCCTAGCTTTCAGGGTTGTGAACTAAGCTCTTCCTTTGGCATTTGGGTTCTCTTAGTCTGATTGAGATTATTGTTAAGCAGACCGACATTGAAAATTCTTTATGGATGAAGATAAAAGCAAAAAGCAGGATATACACTTCTTTACTGACAAATCTCACAGCAGTTACCAAAAACAAGGACCACGCCCTAGCCATGATGTAGAGAGCTATCCATTTCTTTTTGGTTTCAAGAATTTATAAATCTTTGTAGCCCTAATTTAAATTACAACAGCTGAAAATGTTCGTGTCTTAGGAGGGTTAGCAATCTGTGTGAGACATACTGCTGTTAAGATACAGATCTGACATGATAAAACCATCAAACTACCCTGAATTAAGTGCGAGCCTGCCTCAGATTTTGACCCGTTTGTGTGGAGAAATTGGACTTCCCTACGTCCATTCTTTCGTAGCAAGTACTAAGTAGTAAAAAAGATTTGTAGTGCCTTCGGTCCTCGGATACGTAGTGTAATTGTTGTACTCTAAAACTCAGTTAAACTACTATAATTCTATCAGAGATCTGCGTGAAAATCGTTGAAGGTTTCTGCATTGCTTCAACTATTGAGTGACATCAAATTCAAATCTATTAGCATATTGCTTAAACTATTCAGTGACTCTTCTTAAAGTTAACTGAATCATGGGACAATGAAGTCACAAACTCTATTTCTAGTTCCGGTAGTAAATATTCTGTTACACTCTTTTTTTTTTTACCCTATTTCACACAATATCCAGTACAATGACATGCACTGATGTAAGCGTTTTAAAAGGAAAAAAAAAATGATGTTCAAAAGTGAAATAAGTTGTGTGAGAGAATCATTACCCTTTTAGTTAGGAGTATGAAACTCTTGATAATGCTTATGTGGCAAAAAAAATAAAAAATAAAAGTTACTTTACGTAAAATTTCTTAAAAGTTATATTAAGTAAGATATTATTTTATCTCTATTCTATGGAGACACAATGTACATCATGACTTAATTCTTATCTACTAGCATTGTACTTTACTATACAAAGAGATGCAATTCTTTGTAAAAGAATCAATGAATACTGTGGGAGGGGTAAGATTCGAACACAGAATAGTGCCATGTGGGATCGGCCCCAGGAGATGGAAAGCCCATCCTCTTATCAGTCATGGCCCAATACGTTGATAAGAGAATAAGTATTGAAACCAAAGAAGCCGACCGTTCGAGGAGCCTGAAGAGGGAACATTCCTCAGAAGGCTTTAAGTAAGCCACTTGGACCAAAAGACAAAATACCGAGGAAAGAGGTAGAGACGTGCAAGTAAAGAAGAAGGGAAATATACAGGTAAAGTACCTATCACCTCCGCATTCAATGCACTGCACCAATTCAGTAGGCCGCATTAATGACAGAATGACCTCAAAACAATACCCTCATAGCTTGCAACATTTTACCATCTCTAGCAAAACCTTGATGGGTCAAGCATCCAAAGGAAGATCAATGACTGTACAAGTGGAGGGTTGGGATGCACTTCAAATAGCTATATAAAGAAAAGGGAACTCCTCCAAAACTAGGGACGGAGAATCTAAGAAAAATATAACCTATGCATCTATACTTTGTAACCGAGACTTGAACATTATATGAACTAAAGATCCTCGGACTAACTCGAGGAAGAATTAATATTGAAATCTTCTTCTTTCTTGTAGATAACTTGTTGTTTTTCCATTAACTTGAAACTAAACCATTTAAGCATACAAAGGTTAACCATGAAAACCCATTCTCTACAAATTAATTGTACTGGGCAGTCACGCATTAACTCTCCATCTATCTTCAGTTGGTAACAGATTTTAGCCCGCATACAATTGTTAGGATATGTGCCATTTAAATCATATTGTATGATACTATGTATGACATTATATATGACATTATGTTGTAATTAATAAAGTTGTTTTATTATTATCTAAAATAATGGCAACATGAATATTTGGACATTATCATATAGTCCATGAGATGCATAGTATGTGATTTATGTGATTTAGTCACAGTAGATATAAGTCACAAGTTCTTTGTAAATTCAGAATTTTAGTTCGTAGTCGGTGATAAAATTGGACATTTCATCTGCGAAGACTATAACATATCAACTAAGATGATTTGTCTTGATCATGAAAGTAGAGACTTCTAATTGATATGTTGATATGTTTTAAGTGTTAAGACATATTAAACTAGACCGCTGTAAGATTTATTATTCTATTAACGACTGTCAAATGAATAATAAATCTCACAACTTCTATTTACATGAACTCTTAATCTTGAGAGAATAATGAACCTGATCATGAAGTGTAAGTTGCTTTGAT
The DNA here is from genome assembly GCA_030021035.2 of Notholithocarpus densiflorus. NCBI lineage: Eukaryota > Viridiplantae > Streptophyta > Magnoliopsida > Fagales > Fagaceae > Notholithocarpus > Notholithocarpus densiflorus. Next base: position 7,123,975 of record JARYZH020000011.1, read on the forward strand.
ATATCAGGAGTGAGATCTAAAGTCACGACCCAAACTTTAGTATGTTGAGCAGCCACATTTAATGTTGAAGGAACATATATTCTCAAGATGGAATTCATAATCTCTTAACGGAGATATAAATATTCCCTTGAGATAAGTTTAATGGGTTTGGTTATTCAGAGTGTTAGGTCTAACCACTTTAGTAAGAAATTACTAAAGTATATATTTATGAAATTGAATTTCATAAATATATGATGAATAACTTAAAGGATTAAACCGGATACTCAAGGATTAAGATGTAGTCATCTTCAAAGTGGCAGTCATCATTCATGACTTTGTACTACTACGAATATTTTAATGAAGGGGTTGAATGTATAATAAAATATTGGGATATAATTTATTAATAAGGCCTAGAGTGCAATTATATTTATATAGTGGTATTAAATATAATTAATAGTAATTTTAGGCTTGTCAAGAGTTGACCGAAAGGCCCAAAACCCATTAGAGCTAGTGTCTTATTTGTCCCTTTTGGTCCCACTCCAAGCCACATGCTAAAGCCCAATTGGAATGACTTAAAAGGCTAGTCCAATTAGATAATCAGTTATATATAAGGAGAGAAATATATAGAATTTTAGAAGAATGAAATGGTGTGTATGTGAGTGTAAGCCACTTTCTTATTCTCCCTTGAACACATACATTAAAACTGATTGAGAGACCACACTTCTTGGGCATAAGGGGGAATTGGAGTGAAGATTAAAAGTGTTCCCAAGTACTTCTAATCTTTGATTTTGAATTTCACCGCACCAAGGTACGCTCTCTTATTCTTAAATTCTGAAATTTACATAGTACATGTTATCAATTGCGAATGAAGTAGATCCGTTAATTTTCCGCCACGTATGTTTTGTATGCGATACAAACTATGTTTTTCCAGCAACAATTGGCACCGTCTGTGGGAAAGTCACCTTAAATCCTTGCTTGCGGTTTCGTGTGTGGAAAAAAAATGGCAAACTTTAGGGGAGATAGAGAAGAATCTATGGGCTTTCAGTGTAAAGATTAGTTTATGAACTTGGAGAGAAGAAGGGACTATGATGTGACTTAGTCTCCTAGCATCAGGGTCAAATCCATTCGTTCAGATCATATCAGTCAAAGCCATTCGAGACTTGGAAGTCACATATCGTGTGAACAAGAGATGCGTAACCTTAGGTAGGAGGTTGATCATCTACGTAGGCGGCTTCGACGTAAAGTGCATGTCAGGGAGGATAGAACCCCTTCATCGAGGCAAAGCTCTAGTTCGGAGGGAGAACAAAGTTATTGGCGAAGATCTAGAACCCCTTCAAGCGAATCCTTTACAACATCCTCTCGTTCAATAGGTGGAGAGAGACATCGTCAAAGAATGGTCAGAAATTCACCTCCTGAGAATATGAGAATTGATGCTATGAGCAAGACTTTGCGCCAGATCTTTCAGTTACCTTTTTTGAGTCATATTGAGAGGGCTATCGTTTTATCCAACCAACTTTCATGATCTACAATGGAAGGACTAATTCGGTGGAGCATGTAAGCCATATTAGGGTGCGTTTGTTTTGGGTGAAAAGGGTTTCAGGAAATGGTTTTACAAGTCAGTGCGTGTTTGGTAGTGCATGGAAAATAAAATTTTTTGTAAAACCAATTCAGTTGACCGTGTAAAATAAGCCTTTGACCCGAAAATGGTTTTACATTTTTATTTTCACTTCAAACCATTTCCGGGTCACGCGCAAAAGAGAGAGAGCCAGAGAAAGAAAAAGAGAGAAAGAAGAAGAGAGCCAGAGAAAGAAAAAGAGAGAAAGAAGAGAGAGTGCCAGAGAAAGAAAAAGAGAGAAAGAAGAAGAGAGAGTGCTAGAGAAAGAAGACCGTTCACCGATCCACACACGCCGAGCTCACCGATCCACACACGCTGAGCTCACTGATCCTCTCCCTCACGGTAGTCCGATCACCGACCTCCACCCACTCTTCGTTCAGCGCCAAACGCAGACCCACGGTGAGTTTTCCTTCTCCGGTTGATTATGGCTCAGTCCGACGGCGTTTGTTTATGGGTTTGACCGTTTTACACCTCCGATCCACACACCTCTGACCTCACCTCACCTCCGATCTACACACCGCTCACCTCACCTCACCTCCGACCTCACCTCACCACCGATCCACACACCTCCGATCCACACAAGTCCGATCCACATTGCCAAAATCCACACACCTTCGCATAAACAACCCATCCTCCAACCCACCTCTCAGATCCGATCTATATATATATATATATATTTATTTCTTTCTTTCTTTCTTTCTTTCTTTCTTTCTTTCTTTATTTATGTATATAAATATTTATTTATTTATATAATTATTTACTTTTTTATTTAATTTTTTTAATTATGCATTTTTTATAAACTGTGTATTATTCATGGATGGATAGATTCTGTATTGTGCATGTTGGGTCTTGCCAATTGTTATCTGTGAAATATTTATTTGTATTATTGTTTATTTGGTTTTGGGTTATGCTAATTATCAGGTTGACATATTTTAAACCGTTTATTTGGTTTGGATGTGTTCTGTTCGTGGCTGTGTTTATTTACTGTGTTGATGGTACAGTTATACAGAAATAGAATGCAATGTGACCTGCCCTTGGTGTAAATATTGATTGTGATGGTATTATGTGCAGTTATCAATGTGGTTTATGTTGGTACTGTGATGGTGTAAATATTGAGTGTAAATAGAATGCAATGTGATGGTATCAATGTGCAGTTATCAATGTGATGGTATTGTGATGGTGTAAATATTGATTGTAAATAGAATGCAATGTGATTTGGTACTCATTATCAATGTGGTTTGGATGTTTTCTGTTTGTGGCTATTTTTATTTACTGTGTAATCAATAGCATGCTTGTTTACATACCTCTTAGACCACAGTGTTTGTGATTTTGTTAGATGAAGAAAAAAACCAAAGCCGCAATTCTTGCCTCAGTTGCATCTGTCCTCCTTGTGGGGGTTGCATTGTTAAGGAAATTGCGGCGTAGACGTAGACAACTGCCTAGGGCGCCTTATGTTAATCATGCCGCCGAGAGAGAGGAATACATAAATAGTGTTCTGCACGGAACTGAGAGACATTGTGTGAATCAACTTAGGATGACGCCTATAGCTTTCCACCACTTATGTCATATCCTCACTGAGGGGGAGCACGTATGCCCGACTATTCACATGTCTGTTACGGAGCAAGTGTTCATTTTCTTACACATTATTGGTCATAATGTGAGGTTCCGTGTAATGGGTAGTCGAATCTATAGATCAACTGAGACTGTTCATAGATACTTCAAGGTCGTCCTTAGGGGGGTTTTGAAATTATATAGAGCTCTAATAAGACTGCGTAGCGAAGATACACCCCCAGAGATAAGGAATAGCAGAAGGTTCTACCCATATTTTAAGGTAAATATTGCGACTTGTATATTTTCGTAAATTGTGAAGATTTGTGTAATTTTAAACCATTATGTCTATCAAAAATTAGGATTGTGTTGGAGCAATAGATGGTACACATGTTCGTGCATCTGTGCCACCTGAAATACAAGGAAGATTTCGTGGTCGCAAAGATGGAACCACGCAAAATGTGTTAGCTGCCATTAGTTTTGACTTAAAGTTCACTTACGTATTGGCTGGATGGGAAGGCAGTGCACATGATTCATGTGTGTTAAATGATGCATTTCCTAGGCCAGGGGGATTTTCAATTCTCGACGGTATTATACGATTACTTCACCCTTTTGGTTTATTAGTTTAATAAATATTGTGCGTTTTCATAACCATAGTAGTGATTTGGTTTTATTTTTGAATATATGTAGGTAAATATTATCTTGGTGATGCTGGGTATGGTAATAAAAATGGAATATTGTCACCTTATCGGAGTGTGCGATATCACTTGAAAGAGTTTAGTGATCGTCCTCCTGAGAATGAGCAAGAATTGTTCAACCTCCGACACTCTTCATTGAGAACTACCATTGAGCGAGGGTTTGGCGTGTTGAAGAAACATTTTCGAGTGTTGGATGCAGAACCATTTTGGTCTTTTGAAACCCAAGTGAAGGTAGTGTTAGCATGTTGTGTGGTTCATAATCACATTATGGGGGTTGAACCAAATGACCATATTATGGAAGATGCAATGAACCAAGTAGAGTCTAGTGACCCCCAACAAGAAACACAATCACATCGGGAGTCCATTGAAGACAGTAGATCGTGGAATGCTAAGAGAGATGAGATATGCCAAGCTATGTGGTCTGATTATACCAGGAATGGAGAGTAGTACTTTATTTAGATTTCTATGATTGTAATATGTGTTTTTTCTTTCTGTTTTTTGTAAAGACAATGTATTTACTATAGACTTTTGGTGGTGTAATGAAAAAGTATTTTCAGCATTCATTGTTATTTGATGGTATTACATTGTCATTTCCAGTGTTAGCATGTTTCATTCTGTTGTGCACATTTATAAGCATGGTTGTATGTGTGTTTGATTTGTTGTTCATATTCCAAGTGTAATTACTAAATGCTACTCTCATTTTTAAATGCTACTCTCATTATACAATTTTCATATGTAGTAATGTCAAAGGGCAAAGAAAAAGTGAGCAGCAACAAGCAGTTCAGGTGGCTGCCGCCCATGCATGAAATGATGCTTAGGATACTTGCGCAGGAAGCTGCAAAGGGCAATAAGCCGTCTAGCACTTTCAAGGCAGGCTCTTTTGCTCTTGTAGCGAAGGAGATAACTACCCAATTTGGGGTTAAATGCCACCCGTCCTATGTTGACAATCGGATGCGGACTCTAAGGACCATATGGTCCACTATTCAGACTCTTAGAAAGAAGAGTGGCTTTGGATGGGATGATAACCTAAAAATGATAACATGCGACGCGAAGACATACCAAGAAGAAGTCATGGTATGGCTTCCAACTATATTTTCTTAATATAGATGATAATATATGTTTTTGCCTTTTATATGAAATTTAGTAGTGTCACTCTTTTTAGGATTCCATTCACTTTTATAAGGTTTTTCAAATATAACTTTCATGTGCGGATCTATTGTAAAATCTGGGCTTAGCATTTGTACATTGTATTTTCTGTTGTACTTATCTTCAAAATCATAAGTTATGTCTCCTGTTCCCTAACAAATTTTTTTGTTTATCATTGGCTTTAAACATTTAATGGCATCTATATTGAATTGAATATTGAATTTATGAGTGAAGTGATTATTGCATTGTTATTATATGTTCCTTTCTCCCTTACAGGCGCATCGAAAGCATGTGGAGTATCTAAACAAAAAAATTGAGATGTATGATGAATTAGCCATTGTTGTGGGGAAGGACACAGCCACAGGTGGCTTTTCTAAGTCCTATGTGGATATTGAGAATGAGCCAGACAATGGGGACAGTGCTGAGTTTGTTGCAGACAATGTGGAGGAAGGTGTGGTCGAGAAAGGGAAGAATGCAGTCGAGTCATCCACCACTGGGTCGGGAATTTCCAAGTCCCGCAAAAGAGGGCGTGCACCTTCTAATGCTGATGATAGTGTGCTGACTGATCTGTCTGATCAGCTGAAGGAAATAGCTGTGGCTCTGAAAGAAATCAACCGGGGCCCGGTGGATTACACAGCTCTTTACAATGAGGTCATGGCTATGATGGCGGATGGGTATAGCGAAAACATGCTGGCAACTGCGTTTGACCATCTTTGTGAAAATGAGAAGGCAGCACGGGGATTTCTAGCCAAGAATGCTAGGCTGAGAAAGCTGTGGTTGGATGGTTTTTTGTTCTCACAACTTTGACTTGTCTGTTTCATGTTGACTGTGACGGTAGCTTTAGGAATTAACTTTTGTTGTAGTACTAGTATTGACCTATCATTGTATTATATATGTAGTCTTTTGTATTATTGGGACGATACAATTGCCCAAATTATGTATTTGTACTGTTTAGATACCACGAATAGGTATCATTTTTGTACACCATGGAGGTGTAATGCCAATGCTGAACGATTGATGTGGATGATTATGTCTAGGCAATGCAGGTGCTTGAATTTGGATGATTATTTTTTATGTTGAAGTGGATGATTAGTTTTGTACTGTTACAGGTTTGTCTAGGTAATGCAGGTGCTTGAATTTGTAAGTGGTTTTATATTTTCCGTAAAATGATCCACAAACTAAACATGGGAATTGATTTTCCGTAAAAAAGAATTCCATTTTTCGTAAAATGTTTGGTCGAACCAAACATGGGAATTGATTTTCCGTAAAACGGAAAAGCATTTTCCGTAAAATGTTTGAACGAACCAAACACCGGAATTGATTTTCCGTAAAACGAATTTCGAGACAGCCAAACAGCGTGAATACATTTTCCTTTTCCGGAAATTAGCATTTTCGGAAAATATTTATTTTTCGAAAAATATTTTACAGCTTCCAAACACAGCCTAAAACTCCCAAATGAAGCGTAATTGATAGCATTTTGGCAAAGTAAATTCCCTCTTTCTCATATTAATTCTCATAAATTTTAGATATAGTAAAAGGTTATAGACTTTTTTTTTGTTGATAAATAGAAGGTTTATAACCCCTTCCCCCCCTCCTGATAAGTAGAAGGTTTATAAACTTATAGTACAAAAAAGTTTTTTAATTTATTTTGAACATGGTTTTTTTCAGAGAATATTGATATTATTATAGGTTTAAATTCTATCGTATTTATAGAGATTTTTTTTTTTTTTTAATACTAAGTAGTTATATCCATCTCAACTAGCAATTTGACATTACAATTTTTATATGGTTCAACATATTATTATTATTTTCATATATAGCTGGGTTTTTGGATATTTAATTTCTTTAAAAAAACATTTTGTCCCTACTTTTTTTTTTTTACTACTTTTAGTCCCCAAAATCAAAAACCGTTCCATTTTGGTCCTTATTGTTCCCCAAAATTAAAAAAAGTTACGTCATTATTTTTCATTTTCTTTAATTATTTTAAAATAAAATAAAATTTTAGTTATTAATTAATTATTTAAATAATAATTAAAATAAAATAAAATTTTCTTTTCTTTTCATTATTTTGTTTGAAGATCATTTAGATTTCTTCTACGTGTTCTTCCTCAGAAAATATTTGATTGTTCTTCATGTTCTTCCCCAAGAACATGGTTGCCCAGAAAATTAAAAATTCAAGATTTTCTTCTATTTTCTTGCATTTTCTTAGCAACCAAGCAGACCAAAACACATACAAAACCATGATCAAACTTAGCAATTCTAACACAATCAACTAACAAAACCCAAACCATGGTCAGATCAAAAACACAAAACCAAAAATACCAAAACCTAAACTTGCCAGATCAAAACACAAAATCAAAAATACCAAAACCCAAAGCCGATTCATCAATAAACTACACCAAAATACAAGCCAATCCTCAGCAATTTCAAATCTGGTCAGCCACTACCGATCTAAGAGAGAGAGAGAGAGTGATAGGCCAAAAACGAATTGACCCCTTGTGATAAATTAATTGATTAATTAGCCAAGTTTATTAATTAATCAAATTAACATGCAAAGTGCGTGGTAGCACAAACAAATCACCAAATAACTAAATATGCAGCGGAAAATAAATGACACGGTGATTTGTTTACGAATGGGGAAAACCTAATGGCAAAAACCCCACCGGGTGATTTTCAGGTCACCACTCCCGAAATTCCACTATTATCAAAACAAGCGGTTACAAGTAAAAGAATTCCAGTACCTTATACCAACCTACAGTTGAACCCTTACCCCAATACCCAATTGGACTTGTTCTGTAGTGACAATTTCTCCTTTTGATGCATGGCTCCCAAGTACGTGACTAACCAATTTGATGCGCGGATCCCAGTATGCGGCTTACTCCTTTGCACGAATCCAAGTACGTGACTAACTCCACAGCAACCCTTTGATTGTTGTAGTTGATTTGCAGCAGTTTCACATAGAAACACCAATAAGATCTTCAATGTTGGAGCAAGAGACTTGGCTTGGTTACAGAACCCAAAGGCGTACAAGAAATGCAGCAAGAACTCTTTCTTCTGTAGTAGGAGGTTATGGTTTCAAAAAGAAAACCTTATGAAGCTCTCTAGGGTTAGGTTTTTCTTTTTCCACCTCCTTTAAATAGGAGCTTAATGGGCTCTCCTATTCCAAATAGGTTTACACAAACCTTGGGCTTTCCTAGTCCAATAAGGATTATACAAACCCACAAACCTTGGGTTTTCCTAGTCCTATAAGGATTATACAAAACCCATAAATAAATAGCCTTTTAGAATAAAAACGTTACTGGCTATAATCTGAATCCCATAAGCTCAATCGATCGAGACATGTTGAGCTTTAATGAATCTCGACAAATCGAGATTCTGTCGAGGAGGTATCGAGACCTGCAGATTGCACTTTTTTTGAGCAATTCTTGAGTAATCTTCATGTCTTCAATTTAACCACTTGTAATAATCATCTTGAACCTACTTAGATTTTCCCAAATACAAGTAAAGTGCGTTTTGTCAAAGGATATGCCAATTACATAAAAATATGTCCTTAACACAGAGAGAGAGAAGATGATATGATAGGCAATCTGAGTCAACCACTACCGATTTGGGTCTTTAACCATGGGATTCGGCCATGGGTCTTCTGCCATGGATTTAGAGAAGATGATAGGCCATGGGTTTTCAGTCATGAGATGGATCGGCCATGAGAGAAGAGAGAGAGCTCGGGTTTGAGATGAGAGAAAAGAGAGAGGGATTGGGTCTCCATGATTGGAATTTCAGCCATGAGAGAAGAGAGAGTTTGAGATGAGAGAATATACTAAGAGAGCTTTTGGGTCTCCGGGTTTGAGTATTGTTTTTGTGTTTGGTTTCTCAAAAAGCTTTTGGCTCATTAAAGAAAAGTTCAGTTTTCTTTAAAAACATAATGGAAAAAAAAAAAAAAAAAAAAAAAAAAAAAAAAAAAGCTTTTGGGTTTGTGTTCTTGTTCAAGATAAACTCAAATCTCAATTCATATGATTTTTTGTGTTTAATTCTATTTTTTATTTTTTTATTTAGTTAAAATTAATAAATTATTTAAAAAAAATTTATGCTGACGTGGAAATTTTAAATGTCAAATAAATTTTATTATTATTTTAATAGCCACATCAGCATTCTATGTGCCAACAGTGCACTCCGTTTGCCACGTAGGCTATTTTCTGTTAGTGAGATAACGGTAGGGACCAAAATGGAATGATTTTTTATTTTGGGGATTAAAAGGGGTAAAAAATAAAGTAGGGACCAAAGTGGGAATGGGGTGAAAATGTAGGGACGAAAATAATATTTCCGCCAAAAAACAAAATAAAACTAACACAACCCAGGGCCAAGAAACATGAATTTTGTAGATGTAAAAACAATAAATCCTTAACAAATCAAATAATTCAATGTATGTAATAAGAAGAAAGAATTAAATGAATACATCAATACATTTAAATCTTAATTTCCCACAACACCATAAAAATCACTCCAACTCTTGTGCATCCAATAAGATTCTTTGGTTCAAAAAATTCAGAGCCTTAGAGCAACCGCATCAGTCTGTCTAAAAGATTTCGTCTATTTTACACAAAAAACTAACTTTTTCTATTTTACACCATCACTTTTACAAAACACTCACATCAGTTTATCTATTATACACACTTTTTTTATTAAAATAATATTTCTCCTCATTTTTTCTATTATTTCCCACCTACCCCCACCTAACCCCCCTTCTTTTTTCTCTGAGTCATAATACACTCCCTTTTTCAGTCCTTATCTCTATCTCTGCCTCTCTTTCTTCTCCTTCTTTCCTTTTTTTTTTTTTTTTTTTTTTTTTTTTGAGAATCTTTTTCTTTCCTCTTCTTCTTTTACAATTTGAGTTTTATGCTTTTATTATAGATGATGATTTTGGGTTGGGTTTGATTAAGGGTAGTGATTTTGGGCGGAGAAAGCAAATTTTCGGTTTGGGTTTTTCTTCCTCTTCTTCAGCATCTTCTTCTTTCTTTCTTCTTCTTCTCCTTCTTCTTTTTTCAATTTCAGTTTGATTATTTATATGAATTTGTATATGGGTTTGATGAATTTGGATCTAGATTTAGAACGATTTTGATGATTTTGTGGTGTGTCCATGATGATTTTGGGTTGGGTTTCCCGGTGAGTTTTGATTGATTTTGAGTTGGGTTTTCCAGTGGGTTTGTCTTGATTTTGAGTGGGTTTTCTAATTGCTTTTCAGTTGATTTTGGGTTGATTTTCTGTTGATTTTGGGTTAATTTTCTATGTTAGGTTGCGGTGTTTGGTGGTGGTGCTAGGGAAGAGAACAAAACAAATGACCCAAAAAGGCAGCAGAGATGGGAAGAGAAAAATGTGGCTCTAGCATCCATCGTTGGAGCTAGCGCCGAAGCCAGCTTGCTGTCTTGAGCAGAGACCATCGTAGCAGCCGTGCTTACCACAATCACCAAAACCAACATCAAGGCCTTGGAAATGCTAAATTGTGCCATGGCTGATGATGAAAAAAGGAATTGGAGAAAGCATATAAAGTATAGAAGAGTTGCTACTTTCGTTTTTTGAAGTTGGAATTGTGGAAGGAATGAGAAGGCGAGTAAGACTGTGAGAGAGACACTATATATAAGGCTTAACTATGAGGTGTGTGGACCCAATGGGGAGCTGTGACATTGTGAAAAGGGTGGAAACGGCTATGAACAGTGCAAGCTTCAATTCAAGTGTGGGTTTGTGAATTTTGAATTGTTGGGTTAGCGCAGTGGTTACTTTTGGTTTGGTATGTGGACGTGGTAGTTGCTAATATGAGTTGCCAGTTGCCACTTTCTAATATATGTCGGTACTCGGTAGGTCCTAGGGACATTGAGGTCCAAAGGAAATTCTTTTTCAAAAGATATCTAAGCCAAGTTGTCAAGCCCCACACCTGTGCTTAATGTTGATGAAATATGACATGATGTGCCATTTACTTATTTATTAGTTAGGGTAAATTTTACAAACTTACCCTGAGGTTTGGAAAAATACCAATCAAGTCCATAATATTTAAAAACTAACTATCTCAGTCCTTATCCTCAAACGGCTTGTAAAGCTCGTTACATCTCTCCTTTCTCTCATCCCACTCTCCCTAAGTCTTTGTCTTCCCTTTCTCTGATTCCAAGAAGAAAAAAATTGAAGAACAATGACTTTCTCAGTAAAACAATCAAAAGAGCTTGACCATTGACCAAGCAAATTCCATAAACCCAGTGACCACTGACCATAAGTGTCGACGCCTCGTGGCTAAAAATGTCGACCACCCATTGTGACGACACCTACGCGCATTTTGAACGTGTGTGGAGGAGGTGTGTCGTACCTCGAGTGTGTGACTGGAATGTGAGTCGATTTTAAGAAAATTACCAAGGGTAAGTGAAGTCACCACCAATCATTGGGTTTTTTCTAAGATGTGATTGGTCACCTGACTCTATTTGATTTTATTACTGATCATAGGTTATGAAAAATGTCGTTTTTCCTAATCTAATGCGGATGGGGGAAAAAATCTTGATTCTTGAGTTCAGATGTCTAGTTACATGTAGGGAATGTGTTAGGCATTCCACAACACCTATCCGTAGATAGTCCTTTGTTTTGTTAAAATCATAATTTTTAGACATTGGCAATTGAAAACAAGCTATTGGCATTAGCTTTCGGGGCTTTAAATATGTTGGGCTTTGAGGTTTGGTTTGGGAATGGGTGTGGTCCCGATTAATGCTTTCCAAGTATGTTTGAAGTCACTATCAAATTTCCATGGCGAAAATTTGGTAGCATTTCGCCTTATTTTCGTGGCGGAAATTCGGCAGCGCTTCGCCTTAGATGCGTCATAGCATGCCAAACGCTATTCTCACCAAGCTTTCAATGTGAGAATGAGACAATGGGGATGCCCCATTTTCAGGGCGAAAATTCAGCAGAGTTTCGCGTTTTGGTGCGCTATGGCGCACCGATAGAGTTTCATGTCTGTGTATATGGCATGTATCGACATGCTTGCACTGTGACGAGCCAAAGCCTTCCAGAGTGTTAGAACACGTTGATACGTGTTGCATACACGGGGAAACCAATGTCACTTGGTAACATGGATCAAGACAATCACACAGCGATGATCGTGCACACAATATAACACTAATGTGCACCTACGACAATCGCCTTGAATGCATACCCATACTACAAGGTCAAGAGCTCTCGTGACTAAAGAGGGTTGCTCACGTAGCCACGAGAGTCCATCATACAAAGTGCACAATCGCCCACACACAATCAAGCAAATATATATATATAAATATATATATATATATATATTTACATGCATCATGCACAATGCTATCACACAGAGCGAGAAAATAAACCAAACATTACCAATGTTTCAAGGGTATGGCCCAGCAAGGTACAGGAAATGTAAAACAAACATTACCATACCCAGGGAACGTGGCCCAAGCAAGAAGCAGGAAAATAAAAGGGGTACATGGAGAGGGACCCAAATACATGCTCTAGAGAAAAGGCTTAGAGATAGAGAAAAAGAAGACTGCTTTGGAGGGGCTAGGCCCCCTAATTTACTAAACATTGCCCTTTGTGGGCTTGCCCCATTTTGCTTGCATCCTTTCCCTTTTTGCTCGTGCTTAGGAGGTCGCACCCTTACTCCAAGCGTCCTCGCTCCATACATGTATATGCAAAGACAAAAGAAACAAGCCAGCAAACAAGCAATGAAACGAATGGAAGGAAAAGCATGCTAAAGAAAAGCTAGGAAAAGATGCCAAACAAGGGTAAACAAACATGTGAAGCACACAAAAAGGCAAACAATTGTGTTATCAAACAAAAGATAGAGACCTAGGAGGACAAATATAGGTTTGGATTGAGTGTCCATAGATCCATTGGATTGGAATATGGACAACACATAGACTCATGCATAAACATGTAGGCAAACGTGCAAAAATGCAAAGAAGCAAAGAAAGCCAAATGAGTGGCGCAAAGCAAGCAAGGCAAGCATATCAACAATGCATGGAGCGGAGAAGGTGTAAACCAAGCACACCAACATCCAAACAAACCTTAGGAGGGATGGATGTAACCACACGTGCACAAGCTCATGGGGGGCACAAAGCATGGCAAAGCCTAGATCTAGAGAGGCTAACATGGAGATAAAGCATAGAAGCAAGCAAGCAAACATCGACATGCAAAATGAAATGATCCAAACCCTTTAATATAGGCCTAGGTGTGCAGATGTAAATCTAAACCACAAGATCTAGATCTACACCCCACTGGAAGAGCCAAAAAGCAAGAAAGAATGATATCAAGGGACAAAAAGGGCTAAAGTAGCACATGGCATAGCAATCAACATAGATCCAAGCACACAAGCATGGCACGGAGCACATAAACACATAGATCTAAGCATATGAACATAGATCTAAACGCTAACATGTAGATCTAAGAAAAAACATGGCAAGGAGTCTAAATTCATGTGGATCTAAGCACAAACATGGCAAGGAGCCTAAAATCATGTGGATCTAAGCACAAACATGAAAAATAGACATATCCTAGCCCAAGAAGGCTAGGCCAACAACATCAAAGCGATAAATCATGGTAAAAATCAAGTAGACATGCTACGAAAACTATAAAACATGCTAGGAAGCTAAAACATGCTAGGAAAAGCAAATAAAGCATTTTATTAAGCAAAAAGAAGTTGGAAAAGCAATAAAGAGAAAGGGGTGTGGATTGTAGCTAAAAAGCTACATACACACTCCTAAACCTCAAATACAATGTATGGAACCAAGGAGAGGAAGATTCGGTGCAAGAACACTACCTTGAAGATCGTAGACAAAATGTGAGAATCTAAGGTGTTCTAAGGTGTTTTGATGTGTTTGGGAGAGAAATTAGAGAGAGAATTTGCCAAAAAATTGCCCAGAATTCTTTTTTTTTTTTTTTTTGGGTTAAATCAGGGGTCAGGGGTCATTTATAGTGAAAAAATGACCCTTCGGCTTCCGGCGCATCTACCCCGGGCTGACATCAGCTATTTCATCTTTTTCTACTTTTCGGTTCTAACTTCGATATCATATTTGAAGGCCTTCTTGGACTTGGATTGAGATGATCTTGGTGTCCCTGGAAAGATCTGGATGTCTAGTTTTTATAACACTAAATAAATTGAGAATCCAACAATCGAATCAAAAGTTATGGCCTTGGGAAGCGTGCTGACGCGATTTTTTACGGTTTCTAGATATCTCAACCGTTTTAGCTCCGATTTCGACCTATGAATAGTCGTTGGAAAGAGAATTTGATAATATTCACAATGGAGCTAGTACCAACACGTTCTGAGGGTTAGATCAAAATTAGGATTTCTGGTGTTCCCGAGAGTCAACCTTGGATCAAACTTGGTCAAAGTTGACGAAAACCACTAAGTAGCTCGGGTTTGATGTAAAAACATGAAAAATATTTTTTTGGGATGATTTTGACCCAACTTTGACTATTCGTCAACCCAAGGTTGACCAAGGGCATTTTGGTCAATTTGACTTGAAATGGCATTTCGAGTGCTCTGATGTCCGAACGGGTTGCGCCATGTCAATTTAGATGTTTCCGTGGTCCCATGGAGAAAAGATAATATTTTTGGAATTTTCAGAGTCTGGCACCCAAATTGAGGGCAAACAAAATATGATGTCTACAATAAGCAAAACCCACAAACACAGCAAAACAATGGCATCAACAAAACCCACAAACACCATCAACAAATTCCCATCCACAAACCTAGAACAAGCAACCACAGACCACCGCCATCAACAAATTCAAAAACCCAGCCAAACCCACAACAAATGGATAGCCACAGTAGCTATGGTGCAGACACTTACAACATCTACTCGATTCTAAAATCTAAGCCAAGGTTACGACAATCAACGCTCTACACAGAGGCATTCTTCAAGGACTTTGGCAACAACGTTTTGGTCCTCGCTCAGCTCCTCTACTTCCCCGTAACACTTAAAAAACAACCCCAACTAGGGGTGGTGGGCCATGGGTGGTACACGCGGTGGGTGTGATCCAAAATTTCTTTGGGTATTTTATAATGTGGGCTTCTATGGTGGGATTGATCCAACAGCCATTGGTAGCGTTGATGTGTTTGTTTATATTCTTGTCTAATGAGAGAGAGAGAGAGAGAGAGAGAGAGAGAGAAGGAAAGATGAATAACAGAGGGCTAACGGGGTTAGGGTTAAAGTTCTCTTTAAGGACTAAATTGATCAATTTTGAAATATCTTGGACTTGTTTGGTATTAACCAAAACCTCAAGGTATATTTGTGAAATTTACCCTATTAGTTACAAAGATGATCATTTATCCATATTCATTTCATTTTTTTTATTCCAATTCTCCAACTCTTTTCTAGTTAGATTTAAAAAAAAAAAAAAGAAGAAGAAGAAGAAGAAGAAGAGAGAAGGACGAAATTAAAACTAGACACCTCCGTTAAAAATACAAAAATTATAGATTTGCCAAAAGCAACATTGAATCCTATCCTAGCCATAGGTGTTAGCAATTTTAAAGTAATGAAGTTGTTTATGACTTACGTTTGCAAATTTTTGGTGTAGGATGAAAAAATGAAATGGTTTTAACTTGGTATCTCTTTTAATTTTTCTTATTAATTAGTACCGATTTCCCTCTTTGTTAGCACTATTTTGTTAGCATTATTTTAAATTAAAATTACGAACCAATATGATTTTATCTTTTGATTAAATTTAAACTAATCTTTTTACGAACAAGTTAAAATTGACCTAGGGCAATCCTATGCATACATGTCTTTGGTAAGACCCTTCTCAACCAACATATTTAAGTTCTTACAAAATCATGATCTAAGCACGGTTTTGCACATGTAAAAGACCAATTCATCCTTAATGGCAAAATAACCACTTATACTTATGATTTAAGTTTTGAAAACACCCCAACTTCTCTCTCCTAGACTCCCTCTAGTCTTGGAAAGTAGAAGCCTCCAACTTGCGATTCTACGCAAGCTACATATTGCCGATCTTGTTCTTAGATGTGGTAGACGCTTTTCTACTCTCTTTTCTTTATCCTTTTTCCCGTTCAGTAATTTTTATTCTTTCTGTTTTTTCCTAGCTTTTGGCTTAACCTTATTTCTCAAGTGATGGTTTCTTCGTTAGAAGAGATGTGGAAACGTTTCCATTTATCAAATGAAGAGAAGTGGGCAATAGTCATTAAACTAGAGGAGGTGGCTTTTCTCTCAATAGCATGCTCAATTTAGTCTTCTGATCAAGTTACAAACTTCTAAGGAGTACAACAAAGAAACCTTTAAATTTACTCTCTATTAGCTATAGATTGCCTATTTTGGCAATGAAGACAATCTTACAAAAAAATTTGTATAGAAGTCCTTGATCATCCTACAAGAAATTGATTCTTTTGAAGAGATTTCACGATTATACCCTTGTGATGTCAAACTTCAGTATTCTCCTTTTTGGATTTGGGATTTTAACATTTCTATTAAAAGTATGAATAAAGATGTGGGTGATTGTGTTGCTAAAGAAATTGGGAAGCCTATCAGAGCATTTGCAGCAGTGGAGCTAAAAAGCTATAATGCTATTTTAGCTCCACCAATATACCAAAAAAGCCTTGCAGCAATGGAGGCAAACTTATAAATTTTAGCTGATTTGTTACAGTGCACATCTATCTATAGATGTGCACTATAGCAGACATCTAAAAAAAAAAAAAATTTTATTCCAACTCCGATTAAAATAATGCAACTCACTTTATTTTTTTTCATTTCTTTTATTCTATCTCACCGTGCTCTCTCATCATCACTCTCAAGCTCTCATCTCTCTCATCTCTCAAGCTCTCATCTCAAGCTCTCATCTCTCTCATCTCCCAACCCACGCCGTCGCCGTCCCATGGCATCCCAGCCCACGCCGTCTGTCAAGCTCTCATCTCTCTCATCTCTCAAGCTCTCATCTCCCAAGCCCACGCCGTCCCAGCCCACGCCTCAGCCCACGCCGTCCCAGCCGATCCACTTCTGGTCAGTGCTCTCTCTTCTTTTGTAGTGAATTTTTTCATCTAGGTGTTTGTTGTTTTGGCTTAATTTTTCTGGGTTTAGTGTTATTTTGTGGTGAAAAATGGTGTTGTCGCTATGTTATTTTGGGCAAATGGTGTTATTTTTTTGTTGTTTTTGCTGGGTATAACATTTGAATGGAGGAATGTATTGGGAATTTTCTGTTTGCAGGAATTTGTTGTTTGGTTTCTGTGGTCTTTGTAATTTGTGCAGGGAAGTTTACATGTTTTGTTATCTCTGTAATTTGTTGTATTGCACAAAACCACAGAGTTACGTTTGAGAATTTTCTGTGTGCAGGGAAGTTTACATTTGTTGTGTTGATATAAATGTCTCTGTAAATGTAAGTTTGTTGTGTAATTTGTCTCTGTAATTTGTAATATAAATGTCTATAAATGTCTCTGTAATTTGTCTATAAATGTAATATAAATGTCTATAACTGTAATACAAATGTAAGTTTGTTATGTAATTTATCTTTGTAAATGTCTATAAATGCGGTGGCGGCGGCGGCGGAAGAGTCGGTGGCGGCGGCGGCGGCGGCAGTAAAAGAGTCGTCGGCGGTGGTGGTGGCGGCGGCAGTTGAAGGTGGTTGTGATTGTTGTTTATTGTATAGGATATATTATTTTATTGTAGTTGATATATTATTTTATTGTAATGGATATATTATTTTATTGTGATATTTATATTATTTTATTGTGTTAAAAGCTAAAATAGATCCACTGCTGCAGCATGTATGTAGGTAAAATAGATAAAGTAAATTTTGGTGGAGTTAAAACGCTAAATTTTTAGCTCCACTGCTGTGGATGCTCTCACTGTCGATGTTTCAAAGAGTCTATTTTAAATGTGTAAACTACTAATTCCTTTTATTATATTCTTTATGCTCATTCTATTTTATTTCCTATGCTCATTCCTTTTCATTATTTATTTTATTATTCTATTCAATTCTTTTATAACTCCCAAATGAAGCCTAATTGATAGCATTTTGGCAAAGTAAATCCCCTCTTTCTTATATTAATTCTCATGAATTTTAGATACAATAGAAGGTTGTAGGCTTTTTTTTTAATTTTTTTTTTTTTATGAGTAGAAGGTTAGGGGCTGTTTGGTTTTTTTTTTTTTTTTTTTTTTCATCACTCATCACTCATCACTTAAAATACCCCAATTTTCTACACCCACCTGTTTGGCACATATCACTCAGTTATGGTTTCAACCAAAAAATCTAAAAAAATGGGACTACACACTGACCCATGTCATAAGACTTTCCTATTTCCTTTTTTCTCTTTTCCCCCTTACTCTCATCTTTCTCTGCCTCTCCCCTTCGTTTTTCTGTGATTTTTTCTTCGTTTTTCCCCTGTTTTTCTCCCTTCATTTTTCTGTGATTTTCTCGTTTCCCCCCTGTTATTCTCCCAAATCCCTCCACGAACCCAGTGACGGAAATCACGGTCTGGACTTGCAGCGCTGATCTCCACCGTCACCCAGTGCCGTGGTTGTGCTCTGTTTTTTTCTCTACCTCTCTCCCCTTCGTTTTTTTCTGTTGGTTGTGCTCTATTTTTTTTGTTGTTGTTCCTGCCCCTTTCTTTGTCTCTGTTGCTTGCGCTTTATTGCATTTTTTTTTTTCTGGTGCTTGTGGTTACCTCTATTGGTGCTTGGCTGAAGAGAAAGAACACAAAAACAAGATTAAGGTTTAAGCTAAAACAAAATCAATAAATGAGAAAATAAAAGCAAGAGAGAGGAAGCTCATGGTTATGATTGGTTCTCTGATCCTGCTTCTTTTCTTTTCCATCTTCGGTGCTATTTTTTGCTGATTTTATGGGGTTTTCGGTGAACGACGGCACTGGAGCTTTGATAATGAGGCTAAAAGCTTGTAACAAAGAGAAACAAAGAGTGTTCTGAGATCTACAAACCAGAGGAATGTCACAAAGAGAGAGGATTTTCCAGTTCTTTTTTAAACTTGAATCTTAATTTATCCTCTGTGTCTTATTTCAGCTTAACATTAAAAAATAATAATAATAAATAAAATAAAATAAAATAAAATAAAAAAAGTAAAGTGTGCATGACGAGGTATAAGGTTGGATGGAGTTTTGAGTTTTGGAGTTGTGGTGTGAAACTGATCAGGTTGTGTTCACTGAAGGAGCCGTTGGTGTTTGTCAAAAGCAGCGCCTGGACGTGACCATTGCCTAACCGTGGGTCCCTCAGTGTGTGTTTAATTACGAAAATGTCATTGAAAACTAAGTTTTGGAAATTGAAAACAACTAAAATGTGTTTTCAGTTTTCATAACTCATCACTCAAAAATCAAAAAATTGAGTTATGGAAACAAAAACTGGAAACAATGTCAAACAGACTTCTCAGCCGTGAGACCCACATATTTTGAGTTTTAGGTGATAAAAACAGAGTTATGGGGATGAAAACACAAAACCAAACAACCTCTTATAGACTTTTTTTCCCTTAAGTAGTAGGTTATAGACTTAGAACACTAGCATGTTTACATCCTCAAAACACAGTTTATCTATTTTACCATTTTATTTTACAACTTCCTCTACATCCCAGTTTCTAATTTTTCATACAACTTATTAAAATAATATAAACTACACAAATATATATATATATTTTTTTAAAAAAAATTATTTCTCTCTGTTCTCTTCCATCTCTCTATTTTGCCTAACAAATCTTCTCCACTCTTCCATACTCTTCCCACTGCTACCTGCCAACATCACCCACAAGGCCATAACCCATACAAAAAAAAAAACAATTGAACCACCACTACAATCCCAGCAAAACACCAAGACCCACCACCATCCACACAGCAAACCACCAAGAACTACCCAAAAAACCCATATCAAACCCATAAACCACTAGTCACCACCACCACAAACCCGGAGAAATCAACAAAACTTCCAGCCACGACTGCCAAACACTCCAAGATCCATACCCACCGCCGCTTCACACCCACCATAGCCACAAGAACACACATCAAAACCCCAAAATCCATTTTTTAAACAAATCCCAAAACCTGGAACAAAAATCTTTTCTTTCTTAAACCCTCAACCCAAAAATCCCCAATCCTCAAACCCAAGCAAATCTAAAACAATAAAAAAAGAAAAAAGGGAGCTTTCGGATCAAACAAAAAAATAAAAATAAAAAATAGAGATGGGGAGAAGAAAGATCGGCGGCCACTAGGGTGGCTTCGCCGTTGTACACCATTGCCAGTAATGGTGGTCATGGGTTCAACCCCCATGGGCTGAGCTCAAGCAAAGAGAGAGAGAGATGGTGAGAATAGAGGGTGAAGGGAGAGGGAGATTCAATATCGTGAATCCGTGACAGTTGTGGTGTTTTGTGGCGGTGAATGAAGGGAGGCTTTGCTTTGAGAGCTTCAGCCATAGAGCTCTGTGCATTTGAGGAGTCAGAGAAGCAGAGGTTGAGAGAAAGAAGGAGAGAAGGAGAACAAACGTTTTTTGGAGAGAGAAAGAGTTGATCTTTTTAATAGAATAAAATATTTTCTTTTACCAACTAAGCTACACAGTAGGTTGTATATATCACAACCAACTGTTCACAGTTGCTTAAAAAAATAGAAATAGCAACTGGGATGAGGCTGATTATTTGCTGGTTGGATGATAAAATAGAAACTGGGGTTTTTACACCTCTAATGCTAATGCCCTTATATTACAAAAAGTTTTTTAATTTATTTTGAACAATACTTTTTTTTAGAGATGTATAGCCGGCTTTTAGGATTTTTTTTTTTCTTTAAAAAACAAAATAAAACTAGCACCGCCAAGGGCCAAGAAACATGAATTTTGTAGATGTAATAATAATAAATCCTTAACAAATCAAATAATACAATGTAAGTGAAAAGAAGGAAGAATTAAATGAATACATCAACACAATCCACTCTCAATTTCCCGCCCGCAACACCATAAAAAATCGCTCCAACTCCTGTGCATCCAAAGAGCTTCTTTGGTTCAAAAAATTCAGAGTTTTAGCAAAGCAAGAAGAGAGAACAAAATAGATGACCCCAAAAAGGCAGTAGAGATGGGAAGAGAAAATGCGGCTCCAGCGTCCATCGTTGGAGCCAGCGCTGGAGCCAGCTTGCTGTCCTGAGCGGAGACCATCGTAGCATCCGAGCTTACCACAATCACCAAAACCAACATCAAGGCCTTGGAAATGCTAAATTGTGCCATGGCTGAAGATAATAAAGGAATCGGAGAAAGCGTATAGAGTAGTATATAGAAGAGTTGCTGCTTTCGTTATTTGAAGTTGGAATTGTGAGAAGGAATGAGAAGGTGAGTGAGACTGTGAGAGAGGGACACTATATATAAGGCTTAACTGTGAGTTGTGTGGACCCAATGGGGAGCTGTGACAGAGTGTGAAAAGGGTTGCAACGGCTGTGAACAGCGCAAGCTTCAATTCAATTGTCAAGTGTGGGTTGCGTTTGCGTGCGAAACTGTGAATTTTGAATTAGATTAGCGAAGTTGTTACTTTTGGTTTGGTCGGTGGGCGTGGCAGTTGGTCATACTAAAAAATACGTGTTGACAGTGTGCTAATATATGTTGGTAGGTCCATCATCCATTAGAGAGTAAGGCCTAAAGGAAAAGCTTTTTTCAAAAAACGAATCCAAAGACAACTAGCCTATTAAGCCCCACACCGGTGCTTAATGTTGATAAGCATGACTGATGTCCCAATATTTTTTAGTTACCAAGGATTATCACTCATTAATATTTTTTTTATTCCAATTTTCCAACTATTTTCAAGTTTTATATGAAAATATTAACAGGTACGTTATGAGCATTAATATTTAAAAAATATTTTAAAAACCTTTTATAAAAACAGTAAAAAATAATTAATTTTTTTTTTACAATTTTCTATGAAATTTATATAAAACTTCCTAAAATGGTGTATTGCAGCAGAAAAGCATGGAAGATTTACTTCCATGAAGTCATATCACATCTTCTCCTGAAATTGAATTAGGGTTTATTTGATGTAGTAAATTTTAAAATAGGATCAAAATTTTAACAACTTGATCTTGAGAACTCCTTAATCGTCACCTCAACGACCACGAGAATCTTCAGAGAGTGGACTCTCTTACTTAATTAAGATTAAAATCCTATATCTATGCTCCTATAAGGACTCGGAATATTCTTATTTTTCCTCTCCTTTGTTGCATCCGTGTATGTCAAATTAGAGAGGGATAAACTCTTCTCACACTTTTAAATGTGTCCTTTTATGCATGTTAGTATAGTGCATAATGGATTAGCTATTAGGCCAACCTATGTGGGCTTTAGTAGGGATGGCGAAAAGTACCTGACCCGTGGGTACTCAGCTTGACCTGACCCTAATGGGGCAAGTTTTACCCGATCCATGAAATAATAGGGTTGGGTTTGGATTTTTAAATATAAAACCCAAAGCAGGTTCAGGTTGGATATGGGTTTTAGTGATACTCGAACCCGACTCGGTTAGAACAAAATTACCAAAAACCCTTACTATATATGTGTGTGTGTGTGTGTGTGTGTGTGTGTGTGTGTGTATATATATAGGGTTGAGTTCAAGTTACACCTAGTGTAATTTTAAGCAATGTTACACCACTCAATATTTTTTAATTGGATGCGAATTTTGACAAATCTACCGTTAGATTACATTATCTTCGTATATTCTCTATACTTGAAAATTTTCATGGTGATCAAAGATTAATAGTCATGTCATCAATCAATTGTTTAAATTCAAATTTTTGTAGTTTAAAATAATGCATAAAATATGAGCTTATGGATCGAATAGTAAATAACATCCGATTGACATGAAAATTGGCAAGAATGTTAAAAACATATAAAACATGTAATTGAACGGTGGGATTTTCAAAATATGAATTTTATAACAAGTTATTAGGTGGTATAACATTGCTTTACACCTGGTGTAACTTGAACCCAACCCATATATATATGTATATATATATATATATATATATATATAGACACACACACACACACTTAGAAAAACCATAATCTCTAACTCTCCTCTCATTCACAACTGTCCCTCTACTCTGTCACTCTCACTCACTCAACCCCTCACCCACTCGACCACTCTCACTTACTCTCAAGTCTCACCCTCACTCACTCTCACTGCCGGCCACACCCCTTTCTTAGCTCTGTCACTGATTCGTTGCCGCTCTATCACTATTATTATTTTATTATTATTATTATTTAACTTTGGTTTCATTACATGAAATCTTTGGTTATTGTGAGAGATGAAATCTTTGGTAATTGTGAGATATCAGTGGCTAGCGGCATGCATGTGTGGTGGTGGTACAGTGGTGATTTATGTTGCTAGGTTTTGTGGGTTTCCGATCTATTGGTGGTTTTTTGGTTTTTTCTTTTTCTTTTTTGGGCGATGATTGGTGAAATTTGAGTGTTCAGATCTAGGTTTTCTTGGGTGTATGTTACTGGGTTCTGTGGGTTCCAATATGTGGGTTTTCAATCTGTTGGTGGTTTTTTTTTTTTTTGGCTTGGCGATGATTGGTGAAATTTGAGTCTAGGATTTCTTGGGTGTATGTTACTGGGTTTTATGGGTTTTTGATTTGTTGGTTGCTAAGAAAATAATGGGTTTTGTGGGTTTCCGATCTAGGTGTATGTTGCTCGGTTTTGTGGGTTCCGATCGGTGGCTTCCCGATCTATTCAGATCTGGGTTTTTATTTTATTTTATTTTATTTTTAATAAAAGATCTGGGTTTCCTTTAGCGTTCATTTTTCCCTATTGTTTGGTTGCTGAGAAAATCAAATTAGGCAAACATAATTTTTTTCTTTTTTTGATTGGGCCATGGATTGGGCCCTAAAGTGGATTGGATGGGGCCCGCAAGGTCCGATGGGGCGGGTTTAGGGGTTAAAAAAAATCTCGTTTATTAAATGGGGCGGGTGAAAAAAAGCCCGTTTATTAAAGCCTGAACCCGTCCTAGGCTTTAGTAATGTGATTTGAGATGGGATCAAAAGGAAAATAAAGACACCAACTCCAATGAACCTTAAGACTCTTGTCAACTCAGCCCAAAGTTAAACTACGAAACAAGAAAATCATATAAAGGAAGCAAAGAATATAGCACCCGTTACAGCCCACAATACCACCACTATACATGAGAAACATGTGCAAATAAATTACAAATTTTAATTTTAATCCTATTTAATTTTGAAGAGATAATTCAAGCCTTTTAGCATTTTGGACTCTTGTCATGATTGTATTCTTTTTCACCGTTAAAACTCTTCTTAGCAAATCAAAATAGATAGAAATTATATAACGATCTTAAAATAATTAAAAAAGATGTATTATTCACGTAGAATTATCAATATTTACATGTCTATCATAATTAAAATTACAAATCAAAAGGATTTATCTTTCCATTAAATTTAAATAAATCTTTTTATGTGCACGGCAATCTTATGCTTGCACATCTTTTGTAAGACCCTTATTAACCAATCATATTTAAGCTTTTATAAAAACATGACCTAAGTACAATTTTAAATGCTAAGGGCTTTGTTGCTAAATCGGCACTTCCCCATGTACAAGATGCTTAGGGGTTTAGGGAGAAAATGATTCGAACTGCAGAGTTAGCAACATATTGTAACTATCTAAAAAAAAATGTACAATTTTAAAACATAGAAAAGAATAAAAATATATCAATGCATCCTCAATGGCCCAATGACCACTTATGATCTGAATTTTGAGGTCAATGTCATTTATGGAATTTTCATTTGTATAAAATTATTATTACCCTTTAGTGCTAAATAGGTTGAAAAAATGAAAAATAATTATTGCTAAAGGGGGTGTTATACTGTTATACCATTTTTGTTATGATTTATGTTGATGATGCGATCATAATTTGAGATGATTTGCATGATATTCGGAGTTCAAATAGTATCTCAACCAGCCGTTTGAGCTAAAGGATCTTGGACCAGTTAGCTACTTCCTTGGACATGAGATCACAATATCGAAGGGAGACATGAATCAAATAGTATCTCCTCTCTCATCATCTCCCTCAATCCAAACATATTTTCCACAGCGGATTTCGTGAATCATCTGGCAGGACACAAAACCAGATATTCTAGCTAAGACAATTATGAAAGAAATTGGTATGTAAAGAAAGAAACTGATAATAATATATTTTATAAAAAATGTAATGACCGAAGTGTGTGTGATTTTCATTTTGGTTATAATGGGCTCAAGCCCAACTAAACAGGCCGAAGAGATTGATCTAATTAATCTATGTTTTAATTCATTTTTTGAACTTTGAAGAAGGGAGAGAGAGGATTTAACTTTGGCGGGGATGCAAATATTTGAGAAGACCCAAGCCATAACGTGAGCGCACAAGTTGCAACTTGCTAAATAGTCTGCACCAAAATTCCGGTAAATGTAAATGAATAACAAACTAGGATAACCTTTAATTTAATGGTCATATTAATAGATACTCTTAAGAAATTTAGTAATGAGCCATTTTAGAAACTTTTTCACTACTTTCGTGAAAAATATAAAAAAAAAGTTGTTAAAAAAATCAGCTATTTTTTTCTTTTTTTCATAATTTTTTTTAAAATATTTTATAAATCAATGCTCCTTAAAGCATCCTTTAACTTTTCCCTTTAATTTACAAGTAGTGACCAACTCAAAAATTATGAGTAGTACAATCAATAGTTGAATTGAATCTGCATCGATCTCCATCTCCCTGGAACCCTTGTACACAGCCATAGAAAACCCATAATAGATTGCCCAAAATTTTGCCATATCATTGTCTTCTCTTAATATATATATATATATATATATATATATATATATTTTTTTTTTTTTGAATTTGAAATTATAAATGTTTTTAACTGGTAGATATGCCACAGTGTTCTAAGTTCTAACTAAAAAACATTCTTGCCACTAAAGGAAATCAAACTAGAGGACCAAACTTCCAACCTGAGTGCTAGAAGCTAGGAGGGTTATTTTTTCACATTAGCATCACATCCTGCTATGCAATATTATATTATATTAGTTGCAAAACAAAGTTTGATAGACAATAACAACTGCGCATTGCAATTCTAATAGAAATAGAGATTCTAACATAACATCTCAACTATATATTAACTATTACTTCAGAGAATCAAATCACATAGTAAATATCTCAAACCATAATTTAGAAGTACAAAATAGTAACCAGTAGTTCAAACATTATCATCTCCAACTCAAACAAAACCATTCTTCCTTATCCAAAACAAGTGAGACACCTCAATCCCAAAACTCCAAATTCATTGCAGTAAAAAGGCAATTAGAGAGGTCAACATAGAAGAGCAGATCAATGCCCCGGAAAACGACAAAGAATATCCAGCTCCAGCCTCCAAAGCCGGCAAAGGTTCAATATTTGGTAAAGGTGCAATATTGTCGAAATCCTGTGCCCTACTTTTAGTCACAAAACAGAATGACACAAACATTATGAGCACAAGAAAATGAACCGCAGATGAACTTAGCTTTGCCATTCCTATACAAATTGTGGGTAAGATTTTGTTTGGGAAACTGGTGTGTTTTGTTTTGAGATTGTCCAAAGTATAGGAGAACATGAATATATAGTGTCCGTGTGGCATGTGAAACGTTCTTCAGTTTTTTTTTTTTTTTTTTGGTACAAAGCAAAGGGAAGTGAAACGTTTGCAATTACTGCCTCAGTTGTCAAAGCTACATAAGGGAAAGAGTTGGCTTTTGCGACCTTATAAAGTCTAGAACCATCTAGTTCTATTCTACTACGTATTATATAGCACAAGTGCTTGTTCTAACTTCTACTACGGACCTGGAAGGCCATAAGTTTCGATTGTAGCAATAATCATATGTGTGACCTGGAATAACTGGTTCTGGTGCGATGTGCCTCACCCTAACTCGCTTTTAGCCAGCCGAAGCGCCGAGGCAGAGGTAATATTGAAATTCGTTTTAATATCAACGTGTTGGCACTTTGACGACGCACAGAGTTTGACGGTCCATTTCACATCAAATCAATATTAAATTACAAAATAATTGGAAATTGAAGGTGGAGAAATTAGAAAATGATATACGTGGCAGACGTGTTTGGTCTGGTCGGATTAGTTTCAAATCGACTCTTTTTTTAAGAGTCATGTTAACGGGTATTTTTAGGGTAATAGTTAATAATTTATTTTATAAAAGTTTTGACATCACTTTTATGGGAAATGAAAAAAAATGTCAAAACATTAATTTTTTTTTTCTGTAAAAACTTTTTTTAAATGGATTATTAATCATTGCTCTAAAAGCATCCGTTAGCATTTCCTTTATATATATATATATATATAATTGAAAATAAAAACATTTATTTGCCACTTGATAAGTCACGTAACAAATTATTCGGTGTAAAATGCATTAATTTAGATTCATCTATGTTAAAAAGAGCTTAGCAAAAAAATTGATATTTATTTATTAATAATAAAATATACAATCACAACATTGCTAACCAAAATTATAATCATCCCAATTGATTTGAGTTAGACAATTTAGATGACTATGAGCCCTAATGAAACATTAGTTTGATATTAGTTTCCAAAACATTTTATCATCGTATTAGTGAACACAAGCCTAGAACTCTCTCTTGAAAGCTCGGATTTGTGTTAAAACACAAGAGCTTGTTCAGATCCCCAATTAAAAAATACGGCTAGATTGCTTTTACTCTTACTTAATCAAAGTGCGGAACAAGAGTAAATGTGCGCAATGAACCGATACTACTCTAGTGCATAAACAAGAACAACAAATAATAAAAGTAAAGCACAAGAGTAAGGGAAGAGAGATGCAAATACAAGATAACACCAAGACGTATTATCAAAGAGGAAACCGAAGAATTCGGCGAAAAACCTCTCTACGACCCTCTAAGTCAAAATCGATCCACTAGAGAATAAAGTTGGAGTACACGAATAACAAAAGACCCTCCAAGCCTAGTCTACCCTATGTACTTGAGCCCTCTAAGCTCCTGCTACCAACGGACTTCTCAGAGTCATGTCTTCTCTAGCTTTTCGGATCTCGCAATACGCCCGATTGCATCTTCCAAGCTTCATCGACTTCTTTCAGCAAATCTCCAAAGCTTCTCAAGCTCCAAACACTCTCTACACTTTGAAAAGGTGTGAGTTGTGTTTGGGTACAAATCTCCTCTCAAGGTATGACAATGGGAGAGGGAAGGAGAAGAGGCTACAATGATTTCTCACTAAGAATGAGTAGCTCTCTCTCTAAAAGATGCGTGTGTTGTGTTGTAGAAAACATATCTAGGGTTTTTCTCTCTAAATAGTCTCTCATACTTTTGTGGGTAATGAGAGTATATATAGGGTCTGTTTGGATTGAACTTATTGTTGCTGAAATTGAAAACTGAAAACTAAAAACACTGTAGCAAAATAATTTTTAAATGTGTGAATAGTGTTGTAGGACCCGTGAACAGTGCATGAACAGTACGTGAACAGTACATGAACAGTGCGTGAACAGTGCATGAACAATTTTTTTTGTTCCCTGCACAGTAAAATCATGTGATTTTACTGTTTACGTGCAGTAAAAAAAAAAAAAAAAAAAAAAAATTGAAAACGCAAAACGTGGATGTCACTTTCAGCTGAAACCAAACGGGTACATAGTATGAGTGAAAGGTAAGAAAGTCACTCTTAAAAAACCTCTAGGCAAAATTTTTCACGAGTGTTTCGCAGGAAGGCCTTACCTGCAAGACACTCGCGAAACTGACAGCCTGGCAGACTCGTCAGCTTCCAGTCATGTGCTTCTCACGTGCCCTTTTTGTGGGAACCCTTCTCACGAGATACTCGTGAGCCAATCGCGAAACTGCACTGATTCTTCATTTCATGCTCAATTCTTCACTAACTTAATACTAAACCCAATACAATAAAATCCCACAAAATACAAAGAACAAAATTAAAGCAAATACAACACTTTTTGTCATGGAATAAAGCCAACATAAAATATAGTTATAAATCACAACTTTACATCTTTAATATATATTAATGTTGTCCTTTTATGGGTGATGGTACATGGAATCAGTAGGCTGAATGTTCCGACTTCAATGGGGCTACTAGTTGTAGTGAAGATCTGCAAAGATGAACACACTATCAAAAGGGACCGGGGTGGACCGGCCAAACACCCTTCGATGACTAAGTTAGTTTCTCACAAGAATAGAGTTCCAACTTTTTAGAAGTAAAATCTCAGAATGCACACTTACCTTGATTTGATTCAGACCGGTCCTTATATAGAGAACCTTAGAGCGGTTATTGGCTTAGTAACTTCCCCAAGATTCGTGGAAATCAGTGAGTCCAGAAATAACTTCCTCAACAGCTATAAGAGTTACAACCTCTGGTGGAAGTTAAGTACTTATGAGGAATTTGTGGTGATGAATATGGGTTTGGTAACCGCTCCAAGATTTTGTGGCTCGAATCCTCCACACACGTGAGTGAGTCTACACCTGAGAATTTCCCAAGTGTTATGTGGTCGTCCATGTGCTTTGCCCATAAACAACTCTTTTGTTCATAGACAGTCTATTTGAACATTTAGCTCAAGGCTCATGGATGATCCATATGGACGAACATGAGATGTAATTTTCACTATCCCATCAGTTGCCCCCTCGTCCAATGGTTGTCCAAAGATATTATTGGGATTTAATGCACACCTTTGTGGTTCTGACCAAATTTTTTTTTTTTTTTTTTTTTTTTAATCTGGGCCACGTGTCACGACTTTGTTGGTTGACCTGTCGCATCGATTGCGTTTTTCAAAGGGACTACCATGCGTCTTCTTCTGAATGGCTGGCGTTGCTTCGTTGATCTCACTTTTGGGCCCTATAAATAGGTGCATTCCCTCTCTTGCCCCTTACATTTCTCACAATTTCCTTTCTGCCATCTCGTCCAAGAGCCTCGTCTAGTCCTCCTCCTAGTTCTGTCAGGTATTTCCTCTTCCTTTTTAGGTTTTCGTTTTAATCTTTCTTCATTTCAGTCATGTCTTCGTCTAGTAGTAGTTTAAAGAGGGGGATAGACGAGTACCAGGACGTTTCTTTTGGGAGTGAGGGTAGTTATAAGAGTAGTGAAAGTAGTACAGCCATTAGTAATTCTTCAAACGAGCACTATTCATCTGGGGTTCCTGGTATTCCCTTCGAGGAATTCTGGGAATTACAACTTAGGATAGCTTCTGGATCTGGGGCTAGCTTGTCCAGAAAGCCACCTAGCCCTCCTCTAAACGAGGAGGAGGAGGAAGAAAATATTATTTATAGTTGTGCCCTTAAAGTAGCGTCCATTTTAGATGCTGCTAAGTTGAAAACCCTTGTAAATGGATACCAAATCCCTAAGGAGCTTAAGCCTCGTCTACCCATGGAAGGAGAATGGTGTTGTTCTCCTTCTTCTGGTTTAGGAGTATACACCGCTTATCTCTTAGCTGCCCTTAGGTTTCCTCTAAATTTTTTTTGTAGAGGTCTTCTCCATAGGTTGGGTATTGGACCTAACCAGCTCAACCTCAATTGATGGAGGACGGTAGTTGCCATGCAAGTGCTGTGGCGTGAGGCATTGGAAGGGGACTGTCCTATCACAGTGGACGAGTTCCTTTACTGTTATAAGCCCTCAGAGATAAAGAAGTCTGCTGGTTTTTACCAGTTCTCGTCCAGGGGCTCTTACCATAGTTTAATAAAGGGCCGTAGCTCGTCTGACAAGCTCTAGAAAACAGAATTTTTTATTATTTCCAGAAATTGGGCTGGGGACCCAGTTGATGTGGGTAATGCCCCCTTCCCACCTTTTACCAGCCTTCTAGGTCGCTTTCGTCCTGAGGGTATTTTATTTCATTTCTCTTTATATATTTTCTAACTTTCAGTCGTTTACCCCTTTTTTCTTCATTGATGCAGCTGTTGTTCGTCCACGCTTGGACAAACTTTACTTGGATTGAATTGACCAAGTTCGTGCCTTCCCTGGGAGAACTTTTCACGATCTAGTGACTCTCAGTCGTCTAGCTGCATGGGGGCTTGGCCCAGTACCTACTGCTGAGAATCTCGGTCACGAGGAAACCACTCGTCGAAGTAAGTATCGTCCATTTTATTTTTCTTACTTCTTCATTTTCTCTTTTCTCTCCCTTTTTTTTTTCCAACTTGATTTTCCTCGTCCCAGGAATGACTACAATGAGGAAAAACAGGGAAAAAACCATAACTAGTGGGGACGAGGATGCCATCGCACCACCAGTCGTCCAGAAAACTTCTGTCCAAACAGGGAAGAGAAAATCTAAGTCTATATCTAGTGCTGTGGATCTGGACGACCTTCCAAGTCGTCGAGGTCCTAAGAAGCATAAACCTGGCAAGGCTTTTCTTCCCAAGGTTCCCAATTTTACACCCCCGACGGTAGACCTGGACGACCCTCCTGTCGATGCGGAGCCTGCCCAAACAGTTCATCCCATCCAGACTGATCCTACTCCTCCAGCCAAGACTCCTTGCAAGCCTCATTCATTAGAGCCATCTGAGCATCCTTCTAACCTGGTGCTGGTCGAGAGCTACGCATGGAGGACGTTCAAAGGAATAATCACTGATAATGAAGTCAATGAATGCTACAATATGTCAGTGAAGGAGTTTGAACGCTTTGGTATCCATGACCTTTTTAAGGTATGAGTTTCATTCGTCCTCGTGTGTTTTCAGTAAGTTTTCAAAATAAAATGTCTAACTTTCCTCCGTCCACACATAGGCTATGTCAAAGTTTTATACAGCGACGTACCAGGCCAAGGAACTCTGTGCAGAGGCCAAGACAGCTAAGGAGAAGGCTAAGGAGCTGAATAATGAAATTCTATTAAAAAAGGGGGAGGTGATTAGATTGACTGATGATTTCAATCGTCTGCAAGGAAGTGAGACGAAGCTGAAGAACGAGGTGGAGGAGATCAAAACAGATGCCATCGAGAAAGAGACTCGCATTGCTCACTTGGAGGGACAAGTTTCTAGGTTTGCCTCGTCCTTGGAGAAAGCACGTAAGGAAGCCATATCAGCCTTCAAGAAGTCTAACGAGTACAAGAATCGTCTAGACAGTCACTATGCTGCTGGCTATGAGGACTTCCATGCTGATGCCAAGGAAGCATTTCCTGACTTGAACTTTGACGCTTTCAAGCTTCCTCTCGCTACAGAAAGCTCCTTGCTGTAGATGAGTTCTGAGGATGTCAATGTAGTGGACAACGCCAGCAACGAAGTTACCTAGGACGAGCCCAAGTCTGGGGGCAATGCCCCCAGTGGTTTACCCAAATGAGGTTATTTATTAGTTTAATTTTATTAAAGGTTCCCGTTGTTTTGGGCTTTGCTTTTTGCTTCTTTTTTTTTTTTTTTTTTTCCAAGTACAATAGTCTCGTCCAAGTTTATGGATGAGCTTTATATACAATTAGTTCTGTCATCTTTCACATAACTTCAAGGGTTTTTGGACGTTGGTCATCTACCCTTCTTTAAACTCTATGAATGAATAATTTTCATATTCACTTTTCATTGTGTTTGAATGTGTTTAAGACTTTAAGGACAAACTTCATTTATGTCGTCCATATTATTTCTATAGTAGTGTGGTCTATCCACTTAGGAGGACATTTTACCTCGTCCTTAGCATGTGGACGAATTTCCGTTTACATCGTCCAAAATAAGGTAAAATGAATCATTCGTGTTCGCCGTTAAGTGCAGCTCGTTTATGAATGACGTTCCTTTTAGCTAGCTTTATTCATTATTCAAAGTGGGGATGATCATTTGTCTGTCCTTAGCTAAATTGTTCCCAGCAATTGCTCGTCCATGTACTGGATAGTTAGGCTGGTTAGACTCGTCTATGGACTTGTGTTTTTACACGTGTTTTTACACACGTTATTCGTCCATGGCTTAGACGATTATTCCTTAGGTTTCATCTCATCTTAAACTTTAGACAGATATACCTTAGGTTTATTTTCTTTACTTTATCCTTATTTTGAGGAAAGCTTATAGATGGCATATCCTTGCATCCAAGGATTTTATTTGTCTTTGGCTGTTTGCCTTCTGTGGATTATTTTGAATGAAATTGCAAAAATGAAGGATTCCCACACAATCATGCATATACTTGGAAATACATCATATATATATTTGGAAATCCAAACTATGTAAACATTGGCCTGCTTGAGAGCTAGTGCTTTTAGAGAATTAAAAATACTTATACAACACAACTTCGTCCATGAGCAGCACAAAATACTTATACATCTAAAACACAGTAGTAATAAGCAAATACGAGAAAATAACACTGTAAACAACACATTACTTCAATTGTCCAAGGATTTTGTCCGTGGCAATGTTCGTCCATGGTCACTCTTTATTGATGGTATCTTCTTAGGTGTTCAACATTCCAAGGGTGTTCTAGCTTCCGTCCATCCAGGGCTTCTAAGTAGTAGGATCCTTGCCTCTTGCAGTTGATAACCCTGTAAGGTCCTTCCCAATTTGGTCCTAGCTTCCCGAGGGCCAGGTTTTTGGTGGCCAAAGAAACCCTTTTAAGGACGAGATCCCCAGTGTTGAAGCGCCTAGGTTTCACCATGGCATCATACTGCTTTGCCATAAGATTTTTGTACCTCGCTGTTCTCTGCTCTACGGCCATCCTCACCTCGTCTACAAGATCGAGGTTAAGACAAAGATGTTCCTTGTTTTCTTCATCTTGGTACTTAATCACCCTATGGCTGGCCATGTGCACTTCTGCAGGTATAACAGCTTCACTTCTGTAAGCTAGTTTAAAAGGAGTTTCCCTCGTAGGAGTCCTCACTGTTGTTCTATAAGCCCACAAAACACCTGGTAGTTCATCCGGCCATACTCCCTTTGCCCCTTCAAGCCGAGTCTTGATGATTTTCAACAAGGATCGGTTTGCCACTTATGCTTATCCATTGGCCTGTGGTTGAGAGGGTGAGGAGTAATGGTTCTTGATTCCAAGTTGTTCACAAAATTCCCTGAAAGGTGTGTTGTTGAACTGTCGTCCATTGTCAGACACTAGTACCCTAGGTACTCCAAATCTGCATACAATACTTTTCCAAACGAAGTTTTTGAAATTCTGTTGTGTAATCTTCGCTAAGGGTTCAGCTTCTACCCATTTAGTAAAATAATCTATTCCTACCACCGAAAACTTCATCTGTCTAGTTCCAGTTGGAAAGGGGCCTAAAATATCCAAACCCCATTGTGCAAAAGGCCAAGGGGCTATCATTGGGGTAAGATATTCTGATGGCTGTCTAGGAATATTACTGAAACGTTGACATTGATCACATACCTTAACATATGCCTTAGCATCAGCTTGGATGGTTGGCCAATAGTATCCTGCACAGACGACCTTGTGAACGAGTGGTCTGGCTCCTTAGTGGTTACCACATGCTCTTTCATGAACTTCCCTCAATACGTAATTCGCCTCATCTGGAGCTAAACACCTTAGGTAAGGCTGGGAAAAACCTCTTTTGTATAACACTTCGTCCATAAGGATGTACCTGGCTGATTTAACCCTGAGCTTTCTGGCTTTGTCCTTCCCCTCTAGAAGCCTTCCGTCCTTTAGGTATGATACTATCGGGGTCATCCAATTTTCCTCACCTTCTATCTGCAACATTTCTGGGAGGTCTATGCTTGGCATGTATTGTATTTCATCAAACTCATTCATTGCTTCATTCGCGGAGGCTTCCTTTGCCAGAGTATCTGCTTCTACGTTCTCTTCCCTTGGGATTTGAACAAAATCAACTTCTTTGAATTTCTTCACAAGGTACCACCTTCTTTAAATATCTTTTCATTCTGTCTTCCTTGGCTTCACATGTCCCATTTACTTGGCCTATGACCAATTGAGAGTCTCCTAAGACGAGTATTGAGTCAGCTTCTATAGATTTAGCCAACTCCAACCCTTTAAGAAAGGCTTCATACTCCACTTCATTATTAGTTGTTTGGTACTGCAGACGAACCTTGTGCTTCAATTTATCTCCTTCTAGTGACTGCAAAACAACTCCTATACCTCCTGCTTGCAGTGTAGACAATCCATCTACATGGACGACCCATTTTTTATTGTCTTCTCTTCTGCCTAAGTCCCTATAACTTGGAGTGAACTCTGCAATGAAATCTGCCAAGGCTTGGGCCTTTATTGCATTTCTCAGTTGGTACCGAATGTCAAATTCACTGAGCTCGATTGCCCATTGAATCAGTCGTCCTGCAGCTTCCAGCTTGTTCATTGCCTTCTTGAGCGGATGGTCCGTCATGACATTGATGACATGAACTTGGAAGTAATGTTTTAACTTCCTAGAAGCTGTTATTAATGCAAAAGCTAACTTCTCTATCAGTGGGTACCTTCCTTCTGCTCCTTTGAGTGCTCGGTTAGTGTAATACACAGGCTTTTGCACCTTCCCTTCCTCCTTGATCAATGCTGAACTTACAGCATGTGGGGACATTGCTAAGTACAGATACAGTTCCTCTCCTAGCACGGACGGACTTAACAATGGAGCCATGGTAAGATAGTCCTTTAGATCTTGGAAGGCCTTTTGACACTCGTCCGTCCATTCGAATGCCTTCCTGAGGACTTTGAAGAAGGGTAAACACTTGTCTGTGGCTTTTGAAACAAACTTGTTCAAAGCAGCAACTCGTCCAGTGAGGGACTGGACTTCCTTGACATTTTTAGGTGGTTCCATGTTTAATATGGCTTGGATCTTGTCTGGATTTGCTTCAATTCCTCTCTGTGAAACCATGAATCCTAGAAACTTTCCTGACGATACTCCGAATGCACATTTACTTGGGTTCAGTTTCATCTTTATCGCCTAAGTGTTTCAAAGGTTTCTTGAAGATCGTCCAAATGGCTTCCCTCGTCTAAGCTCTTCACAAGCATGTCATCAATGTACACCTCCACATTCCATCCTATATGTGGACGGAACATGTGATTCACCAACCTTTGATAAGTTGCCCCTACGTTTTTCAAATTGAAGGGCATCAGCTTATAACGAAACAAACCCTGACTGGTAATAAAGGAGGTCTTTTCTTGGTTAGTCTCGTCCATTTTTATCTGGTTATATCCTAAGAAGGCGTCCATGAAGCTCAACAACTGATGGCCAGCTGTAGAATCCACCAATTGATCAATGCGTGGCAAATGATAACTATCCTTAGGGCAAGCCTTGTTCAAGTCAGTGAAGTCTACGCACATCCTCCACTTGCCATTTGCCTTCTTCACCATCACCACATTGGCTAACCAATTCGGGTAATAGACTTCCCGGATAAACTGTGTTGTGGTCAGTTTCTGAACCTCTTCCTTGATAGCCTTATCTCGTTCAGGAGCAAACACCCACTTTCTTCTGACGAACTGACTTAGAAGAGGGGTACACATTCAATCGATGAGTAATTACATTTGGATCGATTCCTGGCATATCGTCATGACTCCACGCAAAAACATTGATACTCTTCCTTAGAAACTGGACGAGGTCTTTTTTTACCTTCTCCTTCATACTTGTTCCAATTCTGGTGAACTTTTCAAGATCATTTTCTTGTAATAAAACATCTTCCAATATTTCAGTAGGTTCTGCGACAACTCTTCTTTCTTCAATATTCATTGTCTACTTCTGCTCGTCCGTGGCCAACATGGCCAAATAGTATTCTCTTGCTGCTAGTTGGTCTCCCTGCACTTGTCCTACCCCATATTCTGTAGGGAATTTAACAGATAGATGGTATGTAGACGTGACCGCCTTCCAACTGTTCAAAGTTGGTCTTCCAATAATAGCATTGTATGAGGACGAACAATCCACCACGAGGAAATTGACTTCCTTGGTTATCTGTTGTGGGTATGACCCCACCACTACAGGTAACGTGATGGTGCCTACAGGCTGCACCTTCATTCCTCCAAATCCTATCAATGGCGAACATACTAGACGAAGTTAATCTCGTCCAAGCCTCATCTGCTGGAAGGCAGGGTAGTACAATATGTCTACTGAACTTTCATTATCCACCAACACTCTCTTGGTTGTATAATCTGCGATGAGTAAAGTAATGACAATTGCATCGTCATGTGGGTGATGGACCCTTTCAGCCTCTTCGTCAATGAATGAAATAGTTGGCTCGTCAATCGCTCTCGTCCTTGGGGATCGTCTAGAGAGTTGGACGTTTTGTACCACTTTGAGATATGTCTTCTTTGACTTGGAAGACTATCCTGTCGAAATCCCTCCTATGATAACCCTTATTTCTCCAAGTGGGGGCCGTGATGATTCTTCCATCTTTCCCTTCAACTTCTGATCTTTATAATCCCTTCCAACAAAGTGCCTCAACTTTCCTTGTCTAATGAGATTCTCAATCTGCTGCTTCAAGTCATAACACTCGTCTGTGTTATGCCCATGATCTCTATGGAAGCGACAATATTTATTCTTATTGCGCTTGTTGGGATCTCCTTTCATCTTCTCTGGCCACTTCAAGGGAGGATCATCCTTGATTTGCATGAGCACTTAATCGAGTGGGGCATTTAAGGGTGTATAATTCTGATTCCTTCCTGAGGACGGACCTGTCTTCCTATTATCCCGATCCTTCTTCTCTCATGTACGAGCCTTCTTTAGACGAGGGCCTTGTTCAGTATGACGAGCTAGGTCTGATTTCGTTCATTCTGCTTTCTTCCTCTTCTTGGCTATGATCGCATCCTCCGCATTCATGAAATTTTGGGTTGAATGGATGAGTTCAGCCATAGTTTAGGGCTCCTGCTCATAGAGTTTGTGGATGAACAAATCCGAATTGACTCCATAATGGAAGGCAGCCAACAACAATTTGTCATCCATTTCGTCTACTGTAAGGGCTTCCCTGCTGAAACGAGTAATAAAGGACCGCAAACTTTCATTCTCCCCTTACTCTATGGTCAACAAGCTGGACGAGGAATGTTTGTATCTTTGTCCTCTGATAAAATTGTTGACAAATAATTTACTCAATTCTTCAAAGGAATTTACCGTATTGGGAGGTATTTTGCTGAACCATACTCGTGCTAGTCCTTTAAGGGTTGTAGGGAAGGCCCTACACATAATCTTGTCCGGAACCCCTTGAAGGTACATTGTAGTTTTAAAAGTTGCAATGTGATCACACGGGTCACGCGTTCCATCGTACGAGTCCAAGGAAGGCATTTTGAACTTAGGAGGCAAGGAGTGACTATTGATGGAAGGCGTGAAAGGGGAGTCTGTTCGATGAACCAAGTCATCTACAAGATTCGCCCTTTTCATATTTTCTCTCATTTCGTCCATCACTTTCCTCATTTGGTCCATCTCCTTCTCCAAATGTGGCACTCTCCGTGAGGTAGTGCCCCTTGATTGGTTTTCAAGCTCAGCGTTTTCTCCTCTGTCCTCCTGACTTTGGGATTGCTCCTCTGCATATCTTTCATGATGTTGCCTTCTCAGACCAATCTCCCTGGTCAATTCTCGATTCTGACGGGTTAACTCTGCCATTGCGGCAACCATGGATTGTATATGTTGGATGGAAGGTGGTTGCGTGACAGGTGCTGACTGACAGTCGCGGTTATGATTACTGGATGCATCCCTGCTTTCCTAATGACCTGGGCTTATAGCCCTTGATCTTGTCTGAACCATACAGCCTTTTGTCTAAGAAAGACCAATTTGCAAAAATACAAATCGCTATTTCCCATAGACGGCGCCCACTGATGGTACACGGAATCAGTAGGCTGAATGTTCCGACTTCAATGGGGCTACTGGTTGTAGTGAAGATCTGCAAAGATGAACACACTATCAAAGAGGACCGGGGTGGACCAGCCAAACACCCTTCGATGACTAAGTTAGTTTCTCACAAGAATAGAGTTCCAACTTTTTAGAAGTAAAATCTCAGAATGCACACTTACCTTGATTTGATTCAGACCAGTCCTTATATAGAGAACCTTGGAGCGATTATTGGCTAAGTAACTTCCCCAAGATTCGTGGAAATCAGTGAGTCCAGACATAACTTCCTTAACGGCTATAGGAGTTACAACCGCTGGTGAAAGTTAAGTACTTATGAGGAATTTGTGGTGATGAATATGGGTTTGGTAATCGCTCCAAGATTTTGTGGCTCGAATCCTCCACACACGTGAGTGAGTCTACA
Source organism: Notholithocarpus densiflorus (assembly GCA_030021035.2). Classification (NCBI taxonomy): domain Eukaryota; kingdom Viridiplantae; phylum Streptophyta; class Magnoliopsida; order Fagales; family Fagaceae; genus Notholithocarpus; species Notholithocarpus densiflorus. Next base: position 7,163,041 of record JARYZH020000011.1, read on the forward strand.
CCTGAGGATTTTCCAAGTGTTATGTGGTCGTCCATGTGCTTTGCCCATGGACGACTCTTTTGTTCATAGACGGTCTATTTGAACATTTGGCTCAAGGCTCATGAACGATCCATATGGACGAACATGAGATGTAATTTTCACTATCTCATCAATGGGTATTAAAAGAAGTGCTGATTTACATGGAAGAGAGTCCTAATTAGGCTGATTTACAAAGGAAACTTTTTTCCCACATATTACTGATATGGAAATTTGTTAAAATGATTTTGTAGGGTATATTTGGAGGATTTAGATATTCTAGATTTTCTAGGGTATTTTACCAATAGATTTTCTTAAATCCTAATCACTCTTTTATGATTTAAGGGTCTAAATTTTGTCATGTCAACATTTGACTAACAGTACTCTTAAAATAATAAAATAATGTTGCAAACAATACAATTAAGATTATTGTTAGTGTAATGCTGACATGGCAAAATTTAGACCATTAAATCATTAAAGAATGGTTTTTGGGTCTTTGTATCAATTTTTTTTAATAAAACAATTCTAAAATCTGATAAGGTCCAAATGAATCTTAACAACTAAACCAGTAGTATATTTTTTCTTCCTTCTCAAGTTCTAGGGGGGGCTGGGTAATCATATTCACTTATTTGCCAGAATTCTAAAATGTTAACTTTCTTCTTCACAAACAACATTAATGACATTTCAAGGTCTAATTTTTTTTTAAAAAAAAAATAAAAAAAAGGGTTATAAGTTAACTTGTTTTTACTTTGGGTTGAAAATTTCGGGTTCGAAGTGGATATCTTTCCTTTAAGTTTAGTCCAATTTTTCCATGTCTAATTATAAGAACCACACCAAGGACTTCGACTAAGAGCAAATGATGGATATTTGGACACTCAGAAAAAAGTTTGGTGGAAGAGTCGTAAATATAAATTTTAATAAGTTTTTTTTTTTTTTTTTTTTTTGTTTTTTTGTTTTTTTGAGAGAGCTAAATTTTAATAAGTTAGTAACAATATATTCCCTAACTTTCTATAGCCTTAGGTCGGTGGAGGGGAAATGAAGACAAGTCATTTTCCTAAAGGTCAGGATCACCAATTTGTCTAATAACATTTAATGCTTGACCTATAATAGGTAAAATGTTTTCAAATGTAAAATATTTTCAAGTGTTTAGTGTGACATGTAAAACCTTTCAAGTCGGGATGTTATTTTTGCTCAGTGTTCATGGGTTAGTTAGCTAGATTACTAAACTTGGATAGGAACCGTGGCGGTTCTAGGAAATTTTTTTTAGGGTGGTCACTAAAAAATTTAAATTATACAAAATGTAATTAAGTGATAAGTTCAATATTTGCTACAAATTTGAGTCGAGTCACTAAGGAGAATAAAATTGTTGTGACTTCAAAGCTAAAAAGAATATAACTGGCATCACCATCAAAGAGAACTGACAACCACAATATTTTTCTTGGTTCCATTTTTTATGGAAAAAATGAAATTAGAGATTATTTTTATTGGATAGGTTGAAGGAACTACAAATTTGAATGTTTAGTGATTTTTATCTTTTTGTTTTATAGTAGGCTTTTTGTTGAATAATTAGTTCACTTGTTGTTATTTGGTCTTATCTTGTTTTTGTTTGGTTTATGTTTGTTGTTATTTGGGCTAATATTTATTGTTGTTATTTAATTTTTTTTAATTTTATAAAAGAGATTAAGGATTATGTTTGGGGGGCAGAATTAATTTTGGAGTAATGTTACGTCCACAATATTTTTACAATAAATCTTATGTAAAAACTGTTATTGGTGGATAAAAAAAATAATATCAATATTGAGTCCAAATTAGAATCAGTAACAGCTTACCACATTGGATTTATTGTGAAAATGTTGTGAATGTAGCATTATTCTTATTTTTGTTGAACCCAACTTTTTGTAATTCTCAAGTTAGGATGTTCAACATTTTTATTAGGGTGGTCACAATAGGTTAGTTTAACATATAATTTTTTTTTTGGCAAGTGTATATATGCCATTTTTTGCAAGTCAAGGTGGTCTTGTGACCACCCTGGCTTGCATGTAGAGCCGCCAATAGATAGGAAGATCTTTATCTTTAGAAAATTGACAAGGGAAGTTGTGTTTCCTATGATTTCCATGGTGGAAGGGGAATTAGGTTCCCTTCTTCTCTAATTAGTAGAGAGTAAGTTTGGTATCATAATTATTTTCACAATTTTGCTACAATTTGTCCATGTGGCTATTTGTAAGTGGTGGAATTGTGGACCTATCATTTTTTTCCTATCACTTATAACTTGCCACGTAAACGAATTGTGATTAAAGTTTTGAAAATTATTATAGTAGTAGACTTACTCAATAGCAAAGTTTCTTCGAAAGCACCACCCGTGCTCATCATAGTGATCTTTCAATGCCATTTGGATAGTCTTAGGTAATGCAAAACTGAAAAGGCGCCTATAGGTTTCTACATCACTGTCCATGATATCATATAGACCTAACTCGGGCTAATGATCGGGAAGTGGAGTGTACTACTTGAAGGCCTAAAAGATGGAAAAGACCTTTGTGAATGGCATTTCCGATTCAAGTAGTTTTAGGATTACAAAATAACTTTTTTTATTACAACTTTGAGCGGCAGGTTGAGAGTGGTCAACCATCACTTTTACATAGACCCACAATTTTTTTTTTTCCATCAATCACACTCTATCATGTCATAATTATGGTAAAAAATTGTAAAAAATTTTGTGGTACTAAACTTTTTCTTTGGACTCCAATAAGACTTATGACAAGGACTACTTTGTTATGTCTAGGAATCAGGTCCTAGAAGGATGAGCGTCTCCGTTTGAGAGGGAAAGCTAGGCATGGGACCCACTTCAAACTCAAAGGAATAAAATAATTTTTGGGTAAGATTAGTAGATTAAAATAACTGACTTCAAACTTAAATGATTAAAATAATTTTTAAGCAAAGTTAACTAGTGTAAATTGCATTTTTGCCAAACAAGAAATAATATGAATGCACACAAATAAGTATCAAAATTTACATGTTTCACTCTAACTTGGGTTACATCTACAGAGTTGGTGACTTCAAAATGAATTAATATGATAATCAACATATGAAAAATGCTAAAGTTATAAATTTTTTATAAATTGTTGATGTGGTTAGTGATTATTAGTAAGTAAAATGTAGTGTTAGTGATGGGCTCAGATAACAACCAGTAATAATTTACCACAATAATAATTTATGAAAATGTTATAAATAGTTTGTGACTTTTTATTAGCATACATATCCATGCTTTTGTAAATTACATTAGTTTAAATAATTGTATGGACACCAAATGTACTCCTCAAAATCTTGCTAGCGGAGCCCTCCACCAGCATAACCTACAAAGTAAATCAGGCTATAGACATATCCCATCATGCTTTGCATAGTGTTTTAAATGTTTTTTCTTTAAAAAAAAAATAAAAAAGCAACGTGAAAGCACCCAATCAAAGCCTTCAAAAAATGTGTTCTGATTTATTTTTTGCAATTGAAAATAGCTTATAAAAACCCTAATCAATCAGGTCTACATGTCACAACTTACATAGACACGTCAACCACTATTTTCTTTTTTTTTTAAATGAAGAAAAAGTAAAAAAAACAACGAAGAAGAAGAAGAAAGAAACTTAAAGTGAGACAATATAATAAGTGTGAGTCTGGCATGTGACGAGTAGCATATAAATGATCATCCATTACCTGCAAACTGTCCACCTCAGTGATGAGTAAGGGTATGGACGAGCGTAAGTGCATTAATTCTAGGCAGCAATCAATGATCGAGTAATGAATAGTACAAAACCGTTATCATCATCCAATAATACAGAATTAAGGGCCGGTTACAAACAAAAAGCATTGGAGTTAATTTGCAATCATTGAGCATTAATTACCTAGCTGCAACATAACGGCATACTGAGTATTAACTCAGCCTAGGGCTATATAAAGCCAAGAAAAACAGGTAAAAGGACATGAACACACAACTACTACAAAAATTATAGTTTTTATAGGTCGTCCATCATACTGACGAGGCAAATTCCTGCTTCATCAGTTTGGCGCCATCTGTGGGAAAAAATTTGACAATAAGCCGTTGAATTCTCTATCGACTAAGTTCCTCAAGACCGATGGACTCAGCTTCGACCACACTGCCATATCCAGTGGTAATGGCCCAACAGATTCAAGCACTCACAGCTAACGTGCAAGATTTGATGAAACAGAACGAAGAGTTGAAGCAGACGCGCCCTGGGACTCTGACTATGTCGCAGTCTCTACGCAATCGCAATGACAACGATGACAAGGCCCATAGTCCAGAGAATAGCAGAAGTGATACTTCAGAACATACCGCGCAATCAACTCATGGTAGTGACCAAATGATGAGAAAGGAGTTGGACGAGATCTAGAACACCATGAAGGGGAAGATAGCAATAAACCTGGATGGCATGATCAAGAGGACTAACTCACCCTTCACAGCTAATGTTCTGGAGTGCCCATTGCCTCCCAAATTCTGTCTCCTTCAACTAGAGGTCTACGACGGTACTAAAGACCCTCTGGACCACATAGGAGCATTCAAAACAATTTTGAGCCTCCAGCAGACCCCAGATGAAGTTATTTGCAGGCCATTCCCAACAACCCCTAGGGGAGCAGCACAGGTATGGTTCAGTAAACTGCCCACAGCATCCATTGCGAACTTTGACCAGCTGAGTGACTCCTTCGTCCATCACTTCATTGGAGGCCAACGCCATAAGAGGCCTACCTCCTATCTACTAACTGTGAAACAGCAGGAAGGAGAGACCTTGAGGGAATATGTGAAGCGATTCAACAAAGCAGTCCTAGAAATTGATGAGGCTGACGAGCGAGTGATAATGGCGACCTTCCAGGCTGGGTTGATCAACCCTGACCTCGTTTTCTCCCTAGGGAAAACTCCTCCGACCTCAATGATGGATTTGCTATTTAAAGCACAAAAATACATGAGTGGGGAAGACGCGTTGACGGCAAAGGGACTGACGGGCAAACGAAAGAAAGATGAAGGCGCAGAGTCCCAAAGTAAAAAGAAGGAGCGCAAAGATAATCTTATGGAAGCTAAGACTGGCAAAAGTAGTTTAGAGGCATCATCAAAGAAGAAGTTGAATTTCACCCCTTTGATAATGCCTGTGGACAAGATCCTCATGCAGATAAAGGATGACCCTGCCTTGAAATGACCTAAACCATTGAGCTCGTCCTCAAAGTGAAGAGATCCGAAGAATTACTGCCGCTTCCATAAGGACCATGGTCATTATACAGATGAATGCCGGGATTTGAAAGAACAGATAGAGGAGTTGATCCAAAGAGGGAAGCTCCAAAAGTTTGTTAAGAAAGACTATCAAGTTTGTCAGCGAACAGAGGAGAAACCCATTAACAACCAAAGCGAGGAAGATCGGGACAATCTCAAACCCATCGTGGGAGAGATAAGGACGATCACTGAGGGACCAATCATTGGAGGATCATACAAGTCCCTAAGGAAAGCGGTTCAGAGGCAGATGAACAGCGTCCATGTCAATCACCCAATGGCAAAACATCGTCGTACTGGGAATGACGACATTGTCTTCTCTGAGCAAGATGTGAAGGGGATCAAGCAGCCCCTTGATGACGCCCTAGTTATTATGCTAACCATTGAAGGGTTCAATACCCGAAGAGTTTTGTTGGATAATGGAAGCTCGGCAGATGTAATGTACATGACGACTTTCCAACTAATGAAGTTGGACCCAATATGCCTCAAGCCCTTCGAATCTCCGTTAGTCAACTTTAGCGGAGACCGTGTTTATCCGAAGGGCATAATTTCATTACAGATTACAGCAGGGACCTACCCCGCTCAAGTGATGAGGATGGTAGACTTCTTGATCGTCGACTGCCTTTCGTCTTCCAATGTAATTCTTGGGCGACCAACCCTTAATCGCCTTAAGGCAGTGACTTCCACGTATTGCCTGAAGGTGAAATTCCCGACCCCTCAAGGAACTAGAGAAATCACAGGGGACCAACTTTTGGCTCGAGAATGTTATCGGGCAGTCCTAACGTCTAGGGAAAATCACACTTGGATGGTGGAAGAAGAAACGCCTAAACCCATGGAGGAAGCGGAAAATGTTGTGCTAGTGGAAGGAGACCCATCCAAAACCACCAAGGTAGGAAAAGAGCTTCAACAGATTTTGAAGGACGAATTGGTGAAGTTTTTGAAAAAGAACTTGGATGTCTTTGCATGGATCCATGAGGACATGTCGGGGATCGACAGATGAGTGATAAAGCACAGTCTTAACGTCGACCCAACAAAGAAGCCCATCCAACAGAAGAGACAAGTATTTGCTCCAGAGCGGAACAAAGCAATCATGGAAGAGGTGGAAAAACTTTGAACTGCTGGATTCATTAGAGAAGTCTACTATCCAAAATAGCTTGCAAACGTGGTTATGGTAAAGAAGTCCAATGGAAAGTGGAGAATGTGTGTGGATTTCACTGATTTGAATAATGCATGTCCCAAAGACCGTTTTCCCCTTCCTAGAATTGACCAGCTTATTAATTCAACGGCTGGCCATGAACTACTAACCTTCATGGATGCTTTTTTCAGGTTATAACCAAATCCTAATGAAGGAAGAAGATCAGGAGAAAACTGCATTCGTCACTAGCCAGGGCCTATATTGTTACAAAGTTATGCCATTCGGACTGAAGAACGCAAGAGCCACCTATCAAAGATTGGTGAATCAGATGTTCAGCAAGCAGATACGGAGGAATATGGAAGTCTATATAGATGATATGCTCGTAAAAAGCAGGGAAGCTAAAACCCATCTTGCAGACCTTTAAAAGGCGTTCGATAATTTGAGAAGGTATAAGATGAAGCTTAACCCTGCGAAGTGCCTTTTTGGAGTCTCATTAGGAAAATTCCTAGGCTTATGGTATCTCAGCGAGGAATTGAGGCGAACCCAGAGAAGGTCAAAGCCATACTTGACATGGTTTCTCCCAAGACAGTCAAGAAGGTGCAAAGACTGACGGGACGAGTAGCAGCATTAAACAGGTTTGTCTCGAAAGCCACTGACAAGTGTCTTCCTTTCTTTAAAGTTCTTAAATAGGCTTTCAGTGGACAGACGAGTATGAGGCAGCCTCTCAGAGCCTCTAGGAGTATTTGGCCAAGCCTCCATTACTAAGCCCGTTAGTTGAAGGAGAAGATCTGTTTTTATACTTGGTTGTATCACCAACAGCCGTCAGTTTCGCTTTGATCCGCGAGGAATCCAAGATACAAAAGCCAGTGTATTATACTAGTCAAGCTTTTCAGGGTGCCGAAGCAAAGTATCCACGCATGGAGAAGATGTCCTTCTCATTAATTGTGACTTCGAGAAAGCTTCGTCTATACTTCCAGGCTCATACCATTGTAGTTATGACAGACCAGCCAATTCGAAAAGCAATGAGCAAACCAAATGCTGCAGGTCGTATGGTCCAATGGGCAGTTGAACTAAGCCAGTTTGACATTGAGTACAGGCCAAGAATAGCAATCAAAGCACAAGCTTTAGCGGATTTCATTGCATAATTCACTCATTCAGACCCTAATTAGGAAGCAGAGTATTGGATAGTTTGCACAGATGGCTCGTTTGTAACAGGACTCGGAGGCATCGGTGTCATAATGATGTCACCAAAGAATGACGTCCTTAAATATGGGGTTCAGCTCCAATTTCTAGCAACAAACAATGAGGCAGAGTATGAAGCAATCCTTGCTAGCTTAAGGGTTGCTAGAGCCTTTGGAGTCAAGAATTTGAGACTGAGGTCTGATTCTAAGCTGATTGTTAGGCAAATAACTAATGAATATGAAGCAAAGGAGGAAAGAATGAAGAAATACCTACAGCGGATGAGCCAACTCATTGACGAGTTTGATAACGTTAAACTTGAGCTAATCCCAAGGGAAGAAAACTCAGTTGCCGACAAGAACGCTAGACTTGCCTTAACCGAAGATGCTTTAGCAATGGAAGGCTTGCTCATGGAGGTTCAGACAATCTCTAGTTTTGACGGACTGCAGGCCCTTTCGATTTAGCAACCAAGTAACTCGATGGAACCAATCATATCCTACATTAAGACAGCCAACTCCTATCTGACCCATCAGAGGCAAAGAAGATCAAAATCCGAGCAGCAAGATTCACTGTTTTGAACGGAGAACTTTACAAAAGAGGATTCTTGATGCCAAACCTAAAGTTCTTGACCCCTGACGAAGCGATGTATGTGCTACGAAAAATACACGAAGGTGTCTATGGTAACCATTCTAGACCTCGATCTCTGGTGGGAAAGACGATTAGGGCAGACGACTTTTAGCCAACTATGCAAAAGGATGCAGATGAACTTGTGAAGAAATGTGATAAATGTCAGCGATTCGGCAACATGCAGCATATGCTTGGGGAATTACTGACGAGCATATCCTCACCTTGGCTATTTTCTACATGGGGAATATACATCATCGGCCCACTCCCTTTGGGAAAAAAGGCAAGTAAAGTTTCTGCTCGTAGCCATTGACTACTTCACCAAATAGGTCGAAGCAGAACCACTAGCAGTAATCACCGAAGACAAGATACAGACCTTTGTTTGGAAGAACATCGTCTGTAGGTTTGGGATCCCTAGGACAATCATATCTGATAATGGTCGTCAATTTGATGGTCGAAAATTCAAGGAGTTTTGCACAGAACTAGGGATACAAAATCACTATTTGTCACCTGGGCATCCACAAGCTAATGGGCAAACAGAAGTAACAAATCGTACTTTGCTTAAACTCATCAAAGCACGACTTGAGGGGGCAAAGGGTGCATGACCTAAAGAGTTGCCTGGGGTATTATGGGCTTACAGGACAACAGCGAGAACACCAACAGAAGAAACTCCATTCAAGTTGGCCTTCGACACTGAAGCAATTATTCCAGCCGAGATAGGAGTCTCTAGTCTTAGGCAAGCTCATTACGACGAAGGTACAAATAATGACGAACTGAGGCTTAGCTTGGATTGTTTGGCTGAAGTCAGAGATGAGGTAGCCTTGAGAATGGCTCGGTACCAACAAAAAATGCAGAAGTACTACAATCAAAGGGTAAAACTCAGAAGATTCAATCCCAATGACATGGCACTATGAAAAGTCTCCCAAGCTACTAGGGATCTAGCACAAGGGAAGTTAGGGCCTACTTGGGAAGGTCCATACAAGGTCGTTCATTACTCCAAAAGAGGAAGCTATTATTTGAAGGATTTGGAAGGCAATCCACTTCCTCGTCCTTGGAACTTGGAACATCTCAAGAAGTACTATTAGTAAAAGCTATTTCCTGGTCTAATAAGCTCTGTTTGTAAGAGCACCTCGCCTGACGACACATCAGATAAGCGAGGTTTAATTGTTTTTTCTAAGTATTTCTTTTCCTTCAAGCATTTTGATAAAGCTATTTTCAGTTTGCTGTTTCCTTGTAATTCCCTCGTATATGAGGAATGCATGAAATAATAAGGCTTGTTCAGCCATTCCTTTTTTCCAATAAAGTTTGACAGAGTGTCAAAGCTAAGTTCAATGATGAAAAGGAAGTATTTGAAATCTAGCAACAAGTTCAAATCACAAATGTGATAAGAACACGAATGGTAAAAGCTCGAATGACGAGTGAAAATCATAAGTGTGGTAAAAACTCAAAAGAAGAGTCAAAATCACAAAATATGGTAAAAACTCAAAATGACGAGTTAAAATCGTAAATGTAGTAAAAACTCATAAGATGAGTTGAAATCACAAGTAAAAATCATAAATGTGGTAAAAAAAACTCACAAGATGAGTTAAATCACGACATATGGTAAAAACTCAAAATGACGAGTTAAAAATCATAAACGTGGTAAAAACTCGCAAGGTGAGTTAAAATCACAAAATAGAGTAAAAATCATAAGCGTGGTAATGACTCTAGCGATGAGTTGAAATCACAGAACATGGTGGAAACTCAAATGACAAGTTAAATCCTTAAGCAGGGTAATAAAAGAGCAAGCATAAATCATAAGTAGAAGAACTTCAAAGTTCAAAACAAGATAAATGCATTGTTTCTAAGCCTCAAAACAGGAGGCACCCATTGTTTCTAAAATTAAAAGCCTTAAAACAGGAGGCATCCATTGTCTGTAAACTGGAACAAAAAAAAAAAATTTTACTTAAATTTTTACTTCAATGAGCACTAACGATCTCCTCAACATGGCCCGCCTCTGTCTAAGCCTCGTCAATAGCTCCTCTTGCAGCAGCACCTTCACCTTCAACAACATCGGTAGCTTCAGCAATGGTCTCACCTTCCTTCTCATTAGCCTCGTCAGCAAGGATCTTAGTATCAATAGCTTCAAAGTCCAGATTTACAAAATCAACTACATGGCTATAGTGCTTCATCATCCACCGATGAAGAAGCTCAAAGCCCTTGAAGTACTGCTTAAACTGCATGTCGGAGAAGCGATCAGACTCTAAGAACTTGGTAATCACCTTCTCACATTCTTCTTTCGTTCTCAGGAGGGCAGCTTGAACTTCCTCGTCTTTCTGGATGACGAGCTTTTTCTTAACCTTCAGTACTTCCTTTAGTTCTTTCACCTTCTCCTTGGCCTTGGTCGACTGGTCCATAGCTTCAATCAGATCCTTCCTCAACCTTGAGCTTTCGGCCTCAACAGAGTCAACCTTGGAGTTGGCCACCACTACCTTTTCCTCATTGCTCAAGTAGTTTGTCGTTAAACGAAGGGACTCACCAAGAACTTGAAAAAATAAAAAGGGTTAGTAATTTTTAACAAGTGTAACTACTTAACGAGTAATGAAGAAGCGTTGAGTAAAATACCTGCACTAGTTTGTGAATATGACGGCTGACTAGTTCATGAGAAGGGATGGATGAGAGACCCTTAAGCTTATCGTCAGTGATGACATTATGAGCTTGTCCAAGGGCAGTAGCAGGGTCGTCCCAAACACTCTTGCCAACCTTGGCCTTTCCTTTAGAGCGTATGGTCGGAGGGCCGAAGGTCATCATCTCGAGAGAAGGTGTGGGAGAAGAAGGAGTACCAAAATGTGACTAGAGGGTAGGAATCTTGTCCTTCCCTTCATCCAGCTTGCGTTTCTTTGATCCAGCGGTAATGTGAGATAGGGGTTCATTCTTCAAACTCTTAACGCGGGCATACTTGTCTTTGCTGTACCTAGTAGCCATTTTTGCAAGAAGAAGGTTAGTAGGGTGAAAATCGATAAGGTAAGACAAGAAAAGACGAAGGATTAAAAACCTACTCTTCTCTTCCTGGGCAATTTTCTTCAAAATGTACGCAGAAGGCTCATGTCCAAAACAACACTCGTATAGACAACGAGGATCAACCAGCTCGTTGAAATCGTCAACCATGACGGCAAACTCAAGGGCAGCCTTAATTCGTCCTTGGTAGCGCTCCTCCAACAAAGGACGATTAGCAATTGCAAAAAAAAAAAAAAAAAAAAAAAAAATCAGTAAACTTAAAACAATCTGTTTGATGAAGAGGAAAAGAGAGACGCACCAAGAGAAGGGATTTCCCATTTCCATAGCAACCACGGGACCTCACCCCATAGGTCGTCAGACATGGTTTCCCATTTAGATCTAGAAATTAAGAAATATCGTGACTTCCAGTCATGAAAGGAAGTAAGGAAGCTACGAACGATTCTAGACTCCCTATTCCAAGGCAGAAGTTCAAAATACCCATAATGGGTGGAAGGCTTCAAATGGTACAGATAAAGAAACTCATTCAGAGTAATCATGTCCCCATCATGGACAGACACCTAGATCGACATACAACCAATGATCCTCCTCCTTGCGTTAGGGACAAGCTGAACATGTGCAACATTCAGAGCAGAAAGGAGTTGCATAATAAAGGGATGAACTGGAAAACGAAGGCCATATGAAAAAGTAGCTTCGTAAAAACTCACCTCGCCATGGGCAAAGGTGCATGCTTTCTCATTAGGACGAGGTAATCTTATAGCTACCCCCCCCCCCCCAGGGAATTGAAACCTCTTACAGATATATTTCAAATGTCTCGACTCTAAAATGCAAGACTTAGAGAGAGCATGAAAGGGGATTGAAAACGAAGGAACTTTTGAAGAAGATGAGGGTTTTGAAGAAGATGGAGGTTTTGACATTACGATTTCAAAATCTTTATCAGAGGACTCACCACTTGACGACAAACCAGTTTCTAACTCATTGTACCTAACGTCGCTGTCTCTGTACTCTATGGCAGTCATCTCTAGATGGTGGGCAATTAGAGAACGACAGAGCAAAGGGTAAAGGCTAACCAAAACAGGCCTAAAAGCCCCACAGTCTCGAGGAACAAATAAACCTACGTGGGGACAACGTCCACCAGAAGACTCAAGAAATACTCCTAACCTAGCGAAGAAGAACGAAATAGAGAAAGTTTCCTTCTTAATGAAATCAAAATCAACCATTAAGGAAGGAAAAGGAGTCTTACCGTACAGAAGGTGTAGGAACTCTCTTTTAGTTTCAGACTCCAAGCTTAGTGTATAACGAAGAAGAAGAAGAAGAAGAAGAATATGAGAAGGCTTTTTGATAAAAAAAGGAAATGAATTCAATACGCGGGAAACTCAAGGAAAACACACACGTGCGGCCAACACAAACTTGGAACGTGGCGATTAGTTGATGAAAATGTCGCCCCACAATAAATATAATGGGACGAGAATCTCAAGGCACGAACAAAACGATCCGCCCAAGACGGACTTTCCATATTCCTTAGCTCATCCAAACAACAGACGATAAAGGAATAAGGGGGGCAACTGACGGGTAGCATATAAATGGTCATCCATTACCTGCAAACCGTCCACCTCAGTGACGAGTAAGAGTATGGATGAGTGTAAGTGCATTAATTCCAGGTAGCAATCAATGACTGAGCAATGAATAGCACAAAACCGTTACCATCGTTCAATAATACAGAATTAAGGGCCGATTACGAATAGAAAACGTTGGAGTTAATTTGCAATCATTGAGTATTGATTACCCAGCTGCAACATAACGGCATATTAAGTATTAACTCAGCCTAGGGCTATATAAAGCCAAGAAAAACAGGTAAAAGGACATGAACACACAACTACTACAAAAATTATAGTTTTTCTAGAGAGAATAAGCTAACTTAAGCATCGGAGGGTCCTTGGCAGGCCCCAAACCAGTGCCCTTATCTATTGAGTGCTTTCTGTGATACAGGTTTTACAAGTCGTCCATCGTACTAATGAGGGGCATACTGACAAGGCAAATTCCTGCCTCATCAGCATGGACACACAACTACTACAAAATTTATAGTTTTTCCAGAGAGACTAAGCTAACTTAAGCATTGGAGGGTCCTTGGCAGGCCCCAAACCGGTGCCCTTATCTATTGAGTGCTTTCTATGATATAGGTTTTACAAGTCATCCATCATACTAACGAGGGGCATACTGACGAGGCAAATTCCTGCTCCATCAGCATGGATTTTTTTGCCAATTTATTTTACTATTCAGCTTATTTTTGCTACTATTCATGTATTCCTCCGCACTTTTTGGTACTATTCATGGGTCTCATTGTACTATTTCAACTAATTTTGACCTTTATCTGCTTTATTTCCAACAAAAAAATTTCAATTTCAACAAAATAAACAGATCTAATGAACGCTAAATGTGAGAATATTTGGAAACACGTATTAAATAAATTCAACTAGTTTAGTCCGCTTATGTCTGGTGTATATGTTGTTGGAAAAATGCATGTTTGTATCGCATACAAAACATACGCAGTGGAAAAATTAACGTGAATTTACTTCATTCGCAATTGATAACATGTACTATGTAAGTTTCAGAATTTGAGAACAAGAATGCGTACCTTGGTATGGTGAAATTCAAAACCGAAGATCAAAAGTTCTTGGGAAGACTTTTAATCTTCACTCCAATTCCACTTGATGCCTAAGAAGTGTGGTCTCTCAATCAGTTTCCAAGGAGAGAATAGAAGAGTGTCCAACACTCACATACAAACCATTTCATTCCTTATGAGAACTCTCTTGAAAAGACTTATATGAAAAACTCTTATGAAATTCTGTATGTTTCTCTACTTATATACAACTGATTATCTAATTGGGCTAGCCTTTTGAGCCATTCCAATTGGGCTCTAGTATGTGGCTTGGAGTGGGGCAAAAATGGAACAAATAAGACTCTAGCTCCAATGGGCCTTGCGCTTTTCTGTCAACTCTTGAAAAGTCTAAAGTTACTATTAATTATATTCAATACCACTATAAGAATATAATTGCACTCTAAGCCTTATTAATAAATTATATCCCAAGACTTTATTATACATGCAACCTCTTCATTAAAATATTCGTAGTAATACAAAGTCATGAAATAGACTGCCACTTTGAAAATTACTACATCTTAATCCTTGAATATCCGGTTTAATCCTTTATGTTATTCAATATATATTTATGAAATATAATTTCATAAATAAATATACTTTAGTAACTCCTTACTAAAGTGGTTGGGTCCAACACTTTGAATAACCAAACCCATTAAACTTATCTCAAGCGAATATTTTAAATCTCCGTTAAGAGATTATGAATTCCATCTTGAGAATATATGTTCCATCAACACTAAATGTGGCTGCCCAACATACTGAGGTTTTGATCGTGACTCATAGATCTCACTCCTGATATATCAAAACAACCTACATCTCATTATCAGGTCCATTATTTTCTCAGGATTTAGAGTTAATGTAAATAGAAGTCGTGAGATTTATTACTCATTTAACAGTCGTTAGGAGAATAATAAATCTCACAGCGGTCCAGTTCAATATGTTTTAACTCTTAAAACATATCAACATACCAACTAGAAGTCTCCACTTCCATGATCAAGACAAATGATCGTAGTTGATATGTTATAGTTTTCACAGATGAAACGCCTAATTTCATCACCGACTACGAACTAAAATTTTGAATTTACAAAGAACTTGTGATTTATATCTTCTGTGACTTTTCACATAAATCACATACTATGCATCTCATGGACTAAGATAATGTCTCATTAGTTCATTTATAGATAGTCTCATATAATTAAACCATTTAATTATTTATGACATGCCAATAAATTAGATTTTAGAGCGTAAACCGCAACATATGTACAATCACAATTATCAATTATGTCTTAGTGGGACAAAACAAAACACAGATTGTAACAAGTGACAGTTAATATGACATTGGTTTAATCATGCCAAGCGTCATCACTCATCATTCATTACAAACCATTATTTTATGTCAATTCATACTGTTCTCATGGAAGTTGGGGAAAAGAATTTTGTGCATAGTTACCAAAGATGCTATGGGGACACCATCGGCAAAAATAGTCAAATAGCATATTTTTGAAAATTATGTTGCAATTTATCACTGTTTCAGAAATATGTAGGAATCTATCACTTTTTGCGTACTCGAGTTTGGCGAAATCATGTTTTTCATGGTACTCGATTTCATGGAATTCGAGTACCATAGAAAAATTTTGAAAATTTTTTATATAAAAAATTTTCCGGCAAATTTGAAGTATATTTTTTTAAAGAACTTGAGTTTTTGGAACTCGAGTTTCATGGCAAACTCGAATTTCAAAAAGATAGTAAATCCCTACATATTTCCAAAACAGTGGTAGATTACTAATTTTTTTTCTAAATAGTGGTAATGGGCCATTTTTGCCCGACACCATCAATGGTTATAAAGTTGATTTGCTTTTTTTTTTTTTTTTTTTAAGAACAGCAGCTCTTATCAAAGAAAAAAAAAAAGAACAGCAGCTTGGATTTTGTCTGTTCATCTCTTTGTGGTAAGTAAATCAAACTATTACATGGTCATAGAGGGGAAAGGATTTATACTTTGTAAACCACTGATTGCCAAAGAGAGATTTAATAAAGAAAATGGTTATAAGAACTTTGTCATTGAGAGTGTTAGCATAGACTTGGATAATAATAAATGGACATATACTTTGAAAACACCTGGTAGTGTCAATCAGTTAAACTATAAGGCGGCGGCAATATGAGCCATCCTTTTTGCTTATGATCTTGGTCTCTCTTCCTTTATTCTTGAGGGAGATTTCATTATTTCCATGGTGGTTATTAATGCTCTCAAAAGTGAAGAGGAGTCATTGGCATCCTTCGGACATCTCCTTGCAATAGTGCAGCCTACCATAGCGGCTTTCAATCGTATTTCTTTTTTTATACTCGTAGAGTAGGTAATACTGTACCTCACAACCTAACTAAACATGCTAGACATGTTAGAAATTTATCGGTGTGGATGGAGTATGTTCCCTCCCACCTACATGATATTCTTGCAACTGATTATGGCTAACTTTTCTTTCAATAAAACTTCGAGGTCTTTCTTCTTCTTATTTTTTTTAAAAAAAAAAAATTAAACTACAAGGCTCTTGACAAACGATAATATAATTTCATTATGATTTTAGCTATAACCCTACCAGTCAAGAGATTTTACATATTTGTCAACACAATTTAAAGACGAATAGTAAAGAAAAGTAACTTTGCATTGCATGGATTATACTGTTGGTAAATTCAAATTCTCAAGATGCTTGTGAAATTAATAAAATGTTAT
This sequence comes from Notholithocarpus densiflorus, assembly GCA_030021035.2. Taxonomy (NCBI): domain Eukaryota; kingdom Viridiplantae; phylum Streptophyta; class Magnoliopsida; order Fagales; family Fagaceae; genus Notholithocarpus; species Notholithocarpus densiflorus. The sequence continues at coordinate 7,179,632 of JARYZH020000011.1, forward strand.
GTTATGGTTAAGATTTTAGTTTTATTAATACAAAATACATATGATACTATATTTTTTAAGAGATGTGCTACGTCCACAATATTTTCACAACAAATTAGAGGTGGTTAGTTGTTATTGGTTCAAATTTGAACTTATCACTAAAATTACTTTTTTACCCCACCATTAACAACCCATAACAACCTATCACATAGGATTTGTTGTGAAAATGTTGTAGACATAGCATTTTCCATTTTTTAAAGGTTAAAAATAACTCTGTTTGTTTCGATATTAAAAATTGTTTAAAAAATATACATTTTTCAAGCCAAAGAAAATATACATTTTTCAAAAAGTATTTTTGGAAAATTATCTCATATTCCTATGCCTGGTAATATTTTTTTGAAAACTATATCATTTTTCTATGTTTGGTGACGACCTTAAAAATGAGGTTGAGTTGTTTTCAATAGTTTCCACATTGTTCCTATATAAAAAAAAATAGTTTCCATATTGCCTCTTAGCTTCCTTTATTTAGCATGGCATGTGATAGAGTTGTTTTCCAAAATTTTAGTGAAAAACAATCTCTAAAAATAAATTATATGTTTAATAAGATTTTCCATTGAGCAATGATAGTTTTTATTTGACATTTTTTTTGATACTATCAAATACAGGAAAACATAAAATAAAAAAAATTTCTTCATAATAGGTTTTTTTTTTTTTTTCAAAACATACAGATTTACAATTTCTAAAATGCATTATATTAACTTTTCCAATTAAATTCAAACACATAACTGCGTTGAATTTAATTTTTTTGAGTTTGACTGGCCAATTGAACTAGGTGTTAAAATTAATTGAAAAACCTAATGCACTATATCAAAATTTGTCCCTTTTCAAAATAAGTAATTATCACTAAGAGTTGTGTAAGTCGTATTATATTTTATTCTCATTTATTCAAAAAAAAAAAACTAGAATTTGAATTTTTCCTTCCTGTTATATAATTTTAAATAATATAATACAAAATTATATAAATATATTAATTAAATTACATTTTAATTTCTAATTTTTTTCTCAAAAAAATAAATACATTTTAATTTTTCTTTATATGGTAATGGTCTAATCTTTATGTAGTCAACATGGAAAGACTGAAAGGTGGTCTAATAAAAAAAACCATATGGGAATTCGTTTACAGAGCTTTACTGGATGTCTAGAAAGAAGAGTAGAACTAGAACCCTTAATTTATAGGGCCATGGCCCATGGCCCAACGAGAAGGGGAATTGATGGTCAATTTGCTCTTTGACTTTTGAGTTTCATAATCGTTCAAATTGTGTCCGTCAAATTTGCGGAGAATTTAAATACTAAGAGCGGGAAACGAAATTTTTAGCGCGAGACATTACGAGATAAATTTGTAGCCAAATGACCCAACTACCCTCAACCGTCCTTTAACGTCAAGGCCCAAGATGAGATAAATGTTCTCTTTTATTATTTCCTCGTTTTATTGGTCCATGATTAATTTTGAATTACCATAAGAATGGCACCAATTTTCCTTTGTATATCGTCTTTTTTTAAAAATAATAATGACCGCTGTTTCTCAAAAATAAAAAATAAATAATGACTAGCTTGTTATCTATGTATAGGCATGGATGTATTTAAAAATAAATACATTTTTTATCATAAAATTATAAATAATTAATCAAATTATTAGAAAAAAAAAAAAAAACTTAATTATATGTATGTTATAATTCCTGCCTAGGTTTAATACTGCTTATAATCATTTTTATTCTAATTTTTAATAAGATAGAACGTGCAGTAATTTTTGTTGAGTAAATATATAATTGTTTTATTTTATTTTTTTTATAGTTAATTAATATTGGACTTGACTCTTAGTAGTTAGTATTTTGTATTCATTAATTCACTTGGCACAAAGATTTGAATAATTAAGTGGACACATGACACAAAATTAGCCCACAATTGAAATCTAATTTGGAATTTAATTGAATTTTCCCTCACGTTTTGAATATACTAGTGTATAACTCGTGCATGTACAATTAAAAACAATCACAATTACACATATATATGAGTTCAAATTATACTTAATCTAAGAGTTACATTTTTTTAAAGCCATAGATATATACATGAGTTTTACTCTCTTTTTTATATATTATATATACACATTAGTTTACTCTTTCTTTCGTTTTTCTTTTTTTATGTTTATTGGGTTTTTGATGGTTTATTTATATTAGACTATTCATCTTTTGCACAATATTAACTCACCTAGAACAAAAAAATTTAAAAGAAATTGATAAGAAACGTGACATAAGATTAGACAACAATTAGAATCCAATTTTAAATATAATTGGATTATCTCTCAGCTTAAAATTGAGAGAAAATCCAATTAGATTCTATAATTAGAGTCTAAATTTGTGTCACTTATTCCATCTTTTTTTTTTTTAATGTCAAGTGAGTTATTTAGTGCAAAAGACAAGGAGATGGAACATCAAAAACCCAATCATTCATCTAATTTATACTTCTATACCATTCTTAAAGTTCCCATAATTCAAAGAACCATAATAAGCAAGTTTGATCTTTTTATCATCTAAATAAGTAAATATTATGTTTTGGGAACTTTTTCAATGGCATAGATTTGTCTTTCTCAGGCAAAACATAATATTAATATTTTTTTATGACATTAGTTTCTTTGATTAACTTACAATTATTTTATTTGCAATTTTGCAGTTTTGTCCTCATTTAGATATTTTCTATTTTGCATGTAGTAGCGGATGCAAGACAATTGTTAGTGTGCCTGTTTGTAAGTATCCAAAGGTTTGCTTCAAAATTCATCTGTTTATTTTTTTTTTAAAGAAAATTACTTATCATGTCTCCATTTTCTTTAGCAAATTTATATTTGTACTATAAACTGTTCACTCAATATAAATATCTATTAATCTTTTAATTTTGCTCTAAAAAAAACTATCATGCTATTTAAATTTTATATCACTCACGTTTTAATGATTTAACTCTTAATTTATTGACATCTTTTTGTCGGTTCTTCATATACATGGCCAACTCGATTTGAATGAACAAGACATAAATGCATAAGTATCTTCCCCTAGATCAATTATAATTTCTCAAATTCTTTGTGTATTCATGTATGTTTGCGAATCACCTCTCTAAAAAAAATTTATTTCTTTCGATTTCTCTTTGAATTTAAATTCTGAATTTTCTTTTTCCTTTTGGGATTATTTCCTTGGATTGTATTTGGACAAAGTTTGGCTCTAACAACTAATAGAAAGATGATATTTGGCATTGTCATGTGCACACATGACTGACTTAATCCAACCAACCAAGTGAGTCATGTGCATTGCACATGAAGGGACTCATGTTATCTTCCTATTGGTAGTTAGAGCCCAATTCCAAAATTATATTTGGAGTCAAAGCCTTTTCATTGTATTTTGGATCGGGTTATCTTGAAAATGAACTTCAAAATTTTACATAGGTATTGATGTATTAGCAGTTTAAGAGCATCTCCAATAGATGCTCTATCTCTATTTTTTCTCCAAAAAAGCTTATTGTTCACACTCCAATAGCCGGTCTAAACACAAAACTTTTCCAATTTTTTTTTTAAGTTGCTACAGTAGTTCTCTTAATCTAGAGGACACTATAACAACTCCAAACCATTATTTTATCTTAAAAAAAATACCCAGCTGAATAAAAAAAATATTCTTTCTCTTTCCTCCTCTCTTCTTTGTTCATCTGTCTCTCTCTCAAACGGTAACATAATCAAAACACAAACACAATAACAGATCAAGAACAGGGAAAAAGACAAATTTAATTAGAACAACAAATCTAAAATCAAAACAAAAACAACAAATCAAGAACATGAAAGCCTATCTAAGCTCCATTGTAACAACAAAGTGAATCAGAACAAGAAAAGAAGGAAGAAAAAAAAAAAAGAAGAAGAAGAAGAAGAAGAAGAAGAAGATAGACAAAGGCCAATCTCTCTGTCGGTTGTGTGTGTGAGTGAAGTGAGATGAAGAAGAAAGAAAATAAAAAACAAAAATGCGAACATAAAGGAGAAGTCAAAAGATCATGGTCAGCTGTGTGTGTGAAGTGAGTCAAAGAGGAACGAAAATAAAAACAAAAAGGTAAGCACAGAAGAAGAGGAGAAAGAGAGAGGGAGGTTCTGGAATCAAGTGGAAAGTAGAGATAAAAAAGGAGAGGATGGAGATATATGGGTATACGTGTGTGGTGGAGAAAAAACAAGAGAAAAAAAAAGTAAAAAAAAAGGAAACGTATGGATGAAAGAAAGGAAAAGAATAAGAAATGACCATTTAGAAATAATACCACAATATTTTCACAATAAATTTTAAGTAATTAGCTAATATTGGCGAGTAAAAAAATAATTTCAGCAGTGGGTTCAAATTAGAACTAGTAACAACTTTCCACATAAGATTTTGATGTGATTCTTGTGAAAGTATTTCGAAAAATGTTGTGAATATAACACTTTTCATTGAAAAATATAATTGTTGGGAATGAATATAGAAAGAATAAATGATGATAAAAAAAGAATAAAGAATGAATAAAGAAATAATATTTAAATGAGATAGAGAATGAGATAGAAAATCTGTTGGAAAGTGTATTTGAAAAAATGGGTAGCTAAAAGGTAAAAATCACTGTTCATTCTCCAAACAGTACAAAAATTTGGAGAATCTGCTAGAGATGCTCTGATAGGGTTTGTGCTGTTTTGAATGAGAGTGAGTGCACATAATTTCAGGTTGAGCATTCATAACTATTATCTTTTGGAATCCTATGTGCAAGGACAGATCTATTACTTGGTCAAGAGGAAACAAGCCCCCCCACTTTTTTAAAAAAATAATCTTTTTTATATATATATATATATATATATATTTGAAAGTAATATGCAAAAAAAAAAAAAAAAATATTATAATCCCCCCAAATTGAAAACTAATCATTCCAAATTGAAAGCTAACTCAATGAATCTAAAATATATAACAGTTATTTGATTTATATGTGTTTTGTATTAAAACTTAGGATTTTGGGTTCAATAAATTGAAAACTAACCCTTTCAAATTGAAAATTGACCTAGAGAATCTAAAAAATAAAATGGTCACTTGGCCTATATATGTTTAATATTACAGTTCACTTAATTGATGTTTGAGACTTATAAAGTTAAAAATTTGGGAATTTAAACTTTTTTTTGTCTATGTGGTTTTTTTTTTCATATATTGGACATACAATGATCTCAAAAAAAAATATATATAAATATATATATATTTATTTATATAAACTTCAACATTCGTGGTTGATAGTTTTTTTTTTTTTTTTTTTTTTTTTTTTTTGAGAAACAAAAAGTGTGGTTGATAGTTGATACAATTTACTTTGTAGAATGGTTTTATTGCAATAATGAAAAAAACATTCCAATCATAAATAATGTCAAAAGTCAAAACTAGGTTTTGTAGCAAAAAAAAAAAAAAAAAAAAATTATAATGGATTTTTTTGATGTTGTTCATTAAAAGGAAAATTATTGCAATATTTAGTACAAAATCAATTATAGATTGAAAGACTATTGAGTTACATTTTGATAGATCACAAATGATTGAGTATAAATGTAATAAAAAAAAATTATTTTTATAAATTTTCTTTTATTTATAATTTGTTAATATTAAATAAATGCTAGTTTTATTTTTCACATATTAATTTATTTTTTTAATATTTTTAATTTTTGAAAGGTCAGTTTCTTTTCATGCTTCCCTCCCTCTCCCCAAAGAAACAATCCTAGTTTCATCTTTGCCTATGTGTGTGCTCCAACGTGTTATCTGTGAATTAATGTTCCTAAAAAAAACATATAAGGAATCCAACACATTAACAAGAGATGTCAAGCACTAATTAAGGGAATCTTAATATAAAAAAATTAAATGATTAATGCAATGATAAGGAAATATTTTATTTTAAAAAAAATTATGTAAATATTTTCAAATTAAACTCATTATGAAAAGCCAACTAAGTAAATTGAGTCAAATATGAAAAGTAAATCGCATATAGTTAAAATATGGCGAGGTCAATCAATTAATTAAATCAAATCAAATATAATATAATAAAGGATGGAAAGCTACCCCATGAAAGCAAATAGAATCCCTTTAATGACACAACAAAACTCACAATATTTTCAAACTAATATGACACCTCACATATGGGCCGTTAAAAAATTAAATTGCAAACTGAGGTGGCCCACATGTGAGGTAGTAGACTAATTTGAAAATGTTGTAAAATTTAGTTGTTCCCATATCTTTATTGAAGCAAATAATAGCAAACATAGAAATAATCAACTAATCTTAATTAACCTAATCCTACATATTCATGAGTCAAATAAAATCACAATTCATATAAGAATCATCAAATTTAGCAAACTTGTTATTTCATCTATATCTATATCTATATATTACTAAAAGCTGAAACATGGTCAAGGGTTCAAGTCTCCAGAAGAGAGCTTCACACACATATATAGTTATATACTTAGATTAGGTTAGAGTAGAAATTCTATTTTGTATTAAAAAAAAAAAAAAAACTGAAGCGTGGCATTTATTGCTGCTGAGCTCCTGTTGCGCCACCTCATCGCTACGTCATTTGCCACATAATTATTATTTATTCCTTTTTTTTACCAAAAAAAAAATATATATATAAATAGATTATTGACTTTACATATTCATCTTTGTTGGTTTTAACATCTATATATATTTCTTTTTTATTTCCAATTTTCCTAGATATATATTTTTTTACATTCACTTATTTTTTAAATATTTACACTTTGTTCAAGCTTTCTTCTTCCCTTACCTTTTCATCTCCCCACTACCCTCTACTTTAATATTGCTATTCATCTTTCCCTTCATCTTCCTTTATTTGTCTCTTCTTATCCCTTCCCTCTTACTATAAATTTGTCACTTTTTTCCATTCTTTGCATAATTTTCTCTCACAAAAAGGTTCTCTCTCTCTCTCTCAATGTTTTGGTGGATTTTAATTTTTTATTGCATCTCCGCTTTAGGTTGATAAATTTTTGTGTTTTTAAGAACTCTAATTTAGGTTGATACGATTTAGTTTTCTGTTTTAAGTTATTATTATTATTATTTTGCTCTTTGGTTGTTAAATTTTATCCGATTACATTTAAAAAATTGAAGATAGTAGATAAAAATAAAATAGTATTCCATTTCATAACATAATTTGGATAATTTAGTGTTTATTGTTATATCTTTTAATTTTTCTTATTTTTTTTCTTCTCTTCTATTTTACTCAATATTGAAATTCAACCACACCCTCCTTATCATTAAATTATTTATATTTTCTCTCTCTTTTTGTTTTTTCTTCTCTTCTATTTTACTCAATATTGAAATTCAACCACATCCTCCTCATCATTAAATTATTTATATTTTCTCTCTCTTTTTGTTTTAAAAAATAAAAAATGTAATATTTTACTTAAATTCAAATAAAAGAAAATTGTGCTCATCAAATTGTACTCATTTTTTTTAACATTTACACTTTCTCCAACCTTTCTCCTTCTCTTTACCTTTTCATCTCCCCAAACATTCTACCTTGATATCACTCTTCCTCTTTCCTTTTATCTTCCTTTATTTTGTTTCTTTTTATTATCATCCTCTTAGTATAAATTTGTCATTCACTCTTCCATTATTTACATAATTTTCTCTTAAAAAAAGTGGTTATTTCCCACTCTTTCTCCCTCAATTTTTTGGTGGATTTTTATTTTTATTTTTCTTGCATCTCTATTTTAGCTTGATAAAGTTTTGTATTTTTTAGAACTCTATTTTGGTTGATGGGATTTAGTTTTGTGTTTTAAGTTTATTTTTTATTTTTTATGACTTTAATTGTTAAATATTATCATATTGCAATATAAATAATTAAAAATAGTATATAAGAATGTACTATTATTATATTACATAGAATTATTTGGATAAGTTAGTGTTTATTGTTATGTTTTTTTTTTTTTTTTAATTTTTTTCTCATATCATTTTATTTAACATTTAAATTCAGCCACATCCCCCATATATATCATTAAATTATTTATATTTCCACTCATTTTTTATTTTAAAATTTTTAAAATATAATATTTTGCCTAAATTAAATAAATAAAATTGTCCACATAAAGTGGAGTAATGCTAGGGAAACACTCATTCTCACACCCAATGCATCAAAGGAAGAATGAAATACAAAACTAATCAAGTTAAAAACACTAAATTAAAAAAAAAAAAAACTAATAATGCATATTTAATGTCATAGAGTCATCATCAAATTTTAGAAAATGATAGATTGCCAATGGAGAGAGAGAGAGAGAGATGGTATAGAAAAAAACCAATACAAAGTAATAAAAAGTAGATAAAGAAAAAAAAAACTAAACGTCAATTAGTAATCGTTGATTGGAAAACAAAGAGGTTGTAAGGAGAAGTAAAAAATAAAATAGAGATTACCGTGTGGAGAATATTAAAAACTTTACAGTGTAGTAACATAAACCGTTAAATTCACTTAAAAAATTAAATCAACAATCAACAATTAAATACAATCATAGTACTAAATTTAAATTTAAAACTAATCAAACTCTAACTATGGAAACCATATTAATCATAACTAAAAAAGATATGTTCTCTAATAGTAGTAGAAAATTACATAAGAAATAAAGTTAAAAAATTAAAAATCTATTTTTTGACATTTCATTTAACCTTATTTATAATATATATATATATATATTTATATATATAATTTTCATACACTATTACTTTCGAAAATCTAATGAATAATGCTACCTCTCATTTATCGTCTTTGTTATGCAAATCATCAGTTAGTAAATATATGATAATGGTAAAAAGCGTTACAAATGAGATTACTAAAAAAATATATAAAATTAATTAGCCACTATCATTATGGAGTAGTAGTCTATAATTTTACACATCCAAAAAAGTGGAATATATAGAGTTTTCTTAAAGGTATGTGTAAAGATTCACTATATATATATGTGTGTGTATAAAGGTAAAAAAAAAGGTATATTTAAGGTTTTTATAACTTAAAAACTAATGAAAACCAATGGTTAATAACTAAAATTATAGTATTAATAAAATATTTAATCAGACCATCCTAAAAAAATTATTACACGCAACGTGCTGGTATGCGACTAATTAAAATAAAATTTGGCTCAATTTTTATATGGACAAAGAAGGGTATCTAAACCTCTTCGAATACCTGACTATTCTCTTAGGTGTATGCAGTTCTCCCATCCCACACACACAGGTAATTACAAGGAGAAATCTCTTGGGGGTGGCTTCAAGATATTTCGAACTCAAAATCTTATGAATATTATGAGGCCTTAAGAGCCACTAAACAAACCCCTTGGGGCTAAATTTGGCTCATTTTTAGATTGGAATGCATATGTAAGCTGTTAGTATGCATTTGCATGTTTGGGCATATATATGTATCAATTTCCAGAATTTCTTTCCCAAATTCTCTTTATTTGACTCAATACCGAATCATTTATTTGATATTTCATAGATACATGTGTGGGAGTTACAAACCTGGAAAAGTTTTTTTTTTTTTTTTTAGTGATTTGAGATTTAAAACCTCATGGGCAATGCAGACCCCCCCCCCCCTTCTTGTTAAGGTAGTTACACAAATGGAGTTGTCATTTAATTAATTATAAGGAAAATTAAGAAGACCTCCAGATGAACATCTTTTTTATTGATAAAAAGAATGCACAGGACTTGAATAATTACAAGACTTTGGTTCTAAGTACAATATATGAAAAGAAATATTACAAGACTTAATATCCTAGTTACAATCTAATAAAAATAAATAGATAATTACTTGTTACAACCTAAGGAAAGTAAATAGAAAGTTTCAAGGTAAAAAACCTAATCAACATTCCATAGACTAGGATCAAGGCTAAATTACCAAGTGGAAAGATGTTAAACACCCACCTCACCCAACCTAAGTTTGTCTCCTAGGATATACCAGCCAACATAAAAAATACATTATTCCAATGCAAAAAAAAAAAAAAAAAAAAAAAATTATGGCAGTATGTAGGCAACGTAGTTACTCCAATCTAAAATAGGCATATATCACTTTTATGAATCTAAATTTAGTTAAATTTAAGTCCATTTGAAGCCATGGAAGTCTACTTTTCAATGAGACAACACTCACTAAACTATTTATCAAAATTCAAAAGATACGAGGATATGAATAATCAAAGGTCATTTTCCAATAAAATCTTTTGAATATTTTGAAACACTTTTGAAGTTGTAATTACTTCTGAACAACCAAAAATGCCACAATTACCAGTGAGAGACATTTTTGAAGCTCATCATTGGGGTAGTTAATCTAAGTCATTAGTTGATATACAATGATGTGTCTACATCCTAATTCCAACATATCTACATACTATACATTCACCATGGTCATCATATTATCATGGTCTAATTCCTAATCATGCAAAACATACAATAAAACAATTATGCATATTACCTACTAGCAAGATAGGTTAACCATGAGGGAGGGTACTTAACTTGCTTGAAGGGTTCTTGAACTTTATAAAATGAGGTGTCTATACTATTATTAGAGATTTTTAGTAAATTGTGCTGATCATATGAGGTTGAAGTTTGTGCTTAGCCTATCGTATTTGGGTGTGTGTGGTTGTTTCACCTGTTTGTGGTGGTGGCATGGTTGTACAATGGGGGGTTTGGATCGAATAGCTTGGTATTTGTTTAGTTGAGGCTTTTGTGTGGTTATGAATTTATGGTGGTTGGGGTTTTGGTTGAAGTCAAGAAGTAATGATTGAAGCTTCTTTTGGTTGTAATTGGGCTATGGTGGCATTTGAAGAGAAAGAGGAGAAACTTTTAAATGGTTTTTTAATATTTAAAGGATTTTTTAATACTTGTAGTATTATGTGCAGTGTAGGTCAGGTGATATATTATCTCCACTCAACGAACCAATGTAATGGCAACAAAGGGTTAATTTGAGCATTTCCCATAGTTCAAGGGATTTTAATTTCAAATTAGAAGCATAAGGGTTAGTTTAATTTTGATTCAAAGTCCAAGATTTATTTATTTTTTTTCCTTCGAAAATGTGAATATTAACAAATTTCAATATATCACAACAAGAAAATTTATGCTAATTGCTTAGTGCATCAACAAATTACCTTAAAAACGTCACTAAAGCGTTTGCCCTTTGCCCTCTTGCTTTTCAGCGGTGTTTTAAGAATGTCGCCAAATGTATTTTCCTACATAAAAACTGAAAATATCATATTATTTAGTGGCGTTTTTGAAAACGTCACTAAAGGTTTTTGAATGCCGTTAAAGAGTTATATATGGCAACGTTTTTAAAAACGTCACAACAGACCTATTGCAATGGTGCTATAGCGACATTTTTTACCGTCGCTATAAAAAACATCGTGATAGATCATTTGTGTCTACATTGACGTTGTTTTGGTTATTTGCAACGTTTTACAAATGCCGCCTAAACCCAGCTTTTTTGTAGTGATTTTATCTAATGATATCTTTACAAGGTCTTTCAAGACACAATTTTTTTAAAGAATGAATATTAATAATATTAAACTTAGGTACAAACATTTAAGATGTATCTTATTATTATTATTATTATTCTTATATGCTCTCGTGTGTTTGTAGGAGTTACAATTAAGATTTATCTTAACCTATAAAAAAAAATTAAAGATTTAAGGGGCGTACTATGCTTGCAGAAAACATTTTATTAGATACAAACTCATGTCATGTACACATGTTGCCAAGTATTTCATAATTTTTTTTTTTTTTTTTGAAGGAAGTATTTCATAATTTGACCAAGAAGATAATCAAATTACAAATGCATAATCTTTAATAAAGATTATCAAACCAACAATATGATGCAATAATCTTTTTTTTTTATTCTCCCTTGTAACTAAACCAGTACGTGAATAGATTAAGTCGAATCAAACATTAGAGCATCAACATTGGATGTTCTAAAAAAATGCTACTTTAACACACCAATAAATTATTTTATCTATTTTAGCATAATATTTGAAAATATACCCTACATTTATCTTCTATTCTTCCATACAACACATTAAAATAATACATATAACACATTATAATAATATTATCTCAACACACAACTCAACCCAAAGCAAAGAAGAAATTATTAAAAAAAACAAAAAAAGAAAGAGCCATTAAGAGGAGAGAGAAGGGGAAGAGAAATTATATATATAAGAATAACATGAGCTAGCAAAGTGCACTGTAACTCCATGCCAATTTTTTTTTTCTTCAGTTTAGCACATCCAATGGAGCATGCTTTTTGGTATATTTGGTATGCTAAAATGCTAAATTTTAGTGACAAGCATCCTAAAAGCATCAGCTGTGCCATCCTAATTGCCATTTTAATACACCAAAACTCACTTTATCTTATTTACCACACCATTTTACAATACATCTCGCATCAGATATTCTATTTTAACATTACAACACATTAAAATAATATAAACGTCTAATAAAAAATTATTTAATTTCTCCAAACCCAAAACTTCTTTCCCCATTCTCTACACTGAGGTCTGAACCAAAAACTCATTCACCACCATCACAACGGTAAACACACCACCACGGATCATCCCAAAAAAAAACCCATAACCACAAAAGAAAAAAAAAACCACAACAGCCCAAAAAATCATCCCCACAAAAAGTCCTCCGACCAAAAAATCATCACCATAAAAAACAAAACCACAACAGCCCAAAAATTCATCACCACAACATCTCTCTCTCTTAAAAAGTCCTCCATTTCCAAACTTTGTAAACCCATTTCAGCATAGAATTTCTTCTTTTGGGCGATATCAACGATGTTGGACAAGAGGTGGCTGGACGAGATGGCCTCTGGCCGATGTCAGCGGCTAGGCAAGAGGAGTTTGGGCAATATCAGCGGCGGCATTTGAGAGTGAGAAGGATGTCATAGGCTAACCTATCCATTGGAACTCAGGCTAACCCACCCAAACCCACCTACCGCCGATCCATTCATCGGAACCCACAATAGAACCCACCCATCAAATCACAACACCAAAAAAAAAAAAAAACACCACAAGAGAGAGATTGGTAGCACAATGAGGCATTGGCTTGGTGAGGCTGAGAGAAAGAGAGGAAAAGCAGTGAAACTTCACTAAGCATTAGAGAAACCAACCAAGAATGTTAAGATTGGGTCAAATACTACTGGATCTAATGAAGTTTCCAAGGTACCAGCCAAGAACCAGCCTATTTTGTCAAAGGGTGAAACCTTGTGGTTGAAGAGATAGAAGATCAAGACTTTTTGGTTCGAGAGTTAGAAGATCAAGACTTGTTGGTAGAAGCGTTCAAAGATCAAGATTTGCTCGTTAAAGAGTTAGAAGATCATGATGTGGGGCAGCCTATTTTTGATAATTACATTGAAAAATAGATTGGTGAAGAAGGGAAAGAAATGAGTGATTGCATGAAATATGTGGTTGAACTTGTTTATGATTAGTCTATGGAAGAAAAAGATGTGATTGTTGAGGGGAAAAATGATTTATCATTAGGAACAAAGGCCTTGCAAGTTCCAAAGCAAGAAATGGAGAAAGACAAACAACACAAAGGTAAAATTTTTCCAATTAATTTCTGCATTGAAGGAAGAATTTGTGACTTGTTGATTGAGAAAGGTAGTTATGAGAATATGGAGTCGCAAGAGATTTTGAACAAGCAAGATATGAAGCATCAACATAAACTGTCTTGCTTACGTAAAGGAGATGAAATTAGAGTTTCAAGAGGTTGTTATTCCATTCTTTGTGATGAAGTAGACATACGATCATGTAACTATAGACAAGCCATCTTGGGAGGAAGGTGCAGCACATATGGTTTGCACAAGATAGTGCTTCACTACTCATTTCAACCAAAGAAGGGGAAAGCAAGTCCCAAACCAGTGGCCAAGATGAAGAAGACTTTAAAATTGGAGGGTCAACCAAACTTGAGGACAAGTTTGCTTTCAAGAAAGGGAGTCCTCCTAATGCAAATGCATCTACATTGGAGTTTCAGTTGTGTGGGACTTCACTGTACAGAGGCAGCAACATTTGGTGTGCTACCAACAACAACAAACTCATTATACAAGGGAACTGCATCATCCTAGAAGGCTAGAAATTCATACAAATCTTGTGGCAACCTAGAGCACTTGAGGTCAAGTGCTTCTTAAGAGTGAGAGTCCTGATGCAGGGCAATTTCAAGTAGGGGTGTCAATTCGGGTTAGCGTGTCGGGTTTGTATCGTATTGAGGTAAGGGTATTCGACTAAATGGCTCAACCTGAACCCGACCCATTTAATAATCGTGTCGTGATCCTTCAACCCTAACCCAACATGTTAATAAGGCGGGTTGACCTGACCCAACCTACTTGACACTTTTAATAAACAGGTCATATTGGATTGACACAAATGTAACACAACCCATTTTAACCTGCATAATATTAAATATAACACTCATCTAGAAATAATTTTTTTTACATCCCAAAAGTAGTGCATACACTTCAAGTCTTCAACGCATATTAAAAATAATATAGTTCAACAAAAATATAGCATCCATATAGAAATATGTTCTTTACACTCTAAAAGAAGTGCATACATTTTAACTCAAATTCAAAATAACATAGTTCAACAAAAATAAAATATCCTCAAAACTCGCCAAATGCTAAGTATCAATATTGAAAGAGTTGGAGCAAATAGTAAACTAATCCTAACTATGACTACAATTATCATCCATAGATTCTTTGTTGATGTCTAAATTCATAACATCTCCCACAAGCTCATCCAATTTCATTTGTGCAAGTTCTATGCCAAAAAAATATTTATAGATTTATAAGAAGGTTTAGGGTTTGTAGGGTTTAGAGATCTAGGGTTTGTAAAGTTTCAATTTCCAATTATATCCCTTGTAAATTTTTGTAATTACTCACTTTTCTTTTTAAATTTAAAATATAGGTTGGATATAAAAGGTATTTGACAAATTTAAAATAAAATGAATATTTATTTGTTATACGAGTTAAATGGGTTGTGTTATATGGGTTATTTCGGGTTGACACAAATAAATTGGCGTGTCAAACGTGTCTATTGTAGGTTACGCGGGTTGACCCATCTATGACATGTTTCTTATCGTGTCACTTTCGGGTTGACCCTTTTATGACCCAAACCCGCAAAGGCCCAACCTTAACCCACAAAAACTCGTGTTGGGTTCGTGTCGTGTTCGTGGGTTGAGTTGAACATTGACACCCCTAATTTCAAGTAGCTATATCCTAATCCTCTTATAATTAATTAATTAGTTAGTTAGATGATTTCTTAAGTATTAACCGATAGGATTTAGACACTTGTCAATCATCTAGAGGCTGCCAATGCCAAACAACTAGTATAAGTAGTAGAATGTAAGCTCTTTGTAAATCAGGTTTTGGTAATTGAATAAATTGTTAGCATTTGTGTGCTATTTGGAACTGTGTGTTCTTGCAGAGATAATTATCCACCTTCTAAGCAACTCAGCATTTCATTGTTTCTAAACCATACACAAACAGCCCATCACATTCCCTACATCAGAGTGGGAGAAGAAAAAAATGGAAGAGATCGTTTTTTGAGAAGAAGAGAGGAAGATATTTGACAAAGGGGTGAGAGAGGAGAGAGAAAAGGGAATAAAAAAATAATAAAAATTTTACAATTCTTGTTTGTACGCTTCCAAATTTGAGATTATACTGTTCATCTATGCCAAATGTTTTGGCATATAGAATATCTCATGTGAGATGTTTTTAGTTTTTGGCATTTGGCACACCTGATGCTAGTACTCTAAAAGGAAGCAAAACTAGGCAAAATGATACAATAATAATTGGACTTGAGAAAAGCCAAAACCACCTCCCCTTAAAAAAAATAACAAAAACAAAAAGCATGCATTCCATCTAGTGCTCCATATTTCGAGCTATTGAAATCATTAACTTTTTTTTTTTAATTACAAATTTCAAGTCATTGAACTTTGTTGTAAACACCAAAAAGTGACAATTGAGTTATATGACTCTCTACAATTATATTATTGATTTAATTGGTAATGATTACCGCACAACTACTATTGCACACTACGCATATTGCCACATTATTTGAAATAGTGTTTTAGTTAAAATTATGTTTCACCATTTTACAATTTTAATTGAAATCTTCATGATTTCAAAGAACATGCGTTGAGACTTGAGAGTGCAATAACGAATTTGTGACAAAAATTTCTCTAACAATTATATGACTTGTTTTAATAATTTAATGAGTGAGATTTGCTTACTTTAATGGACTGTATAGATTCCTTATTTCCTTACATGCAGAGATATATGTAAAGATGGAAATTAATTGAATAATTGATATACGATTATTATGGAATTAATTGAATTTTAATCCAAATAGGAACAAGAACAACTCCCCTTCTTTCTGCAAAAATTGAGATATTAATATTATTGGTAATGGTATTGGTAGGTAAGCAGTAAAAAAAGAAGAGAAAATTTCGTGTCTCAAAAAAAAAGAAGAAAAGAAAGTAAACGTGAACGAGGGTATTATCGTCCAACAAAATAGTTAATCAGTAAGGAGGGATAGCGGTGGGAATTGTAAGAAAGATTTTGAAATTGAAGGGTATTTACAAACTACAAAAACATATTACATTACATTTTGAATACAATCTCTACTGTCTGTGTCTGTGTCTACTCTTCAAAAAAAGGAAACCTAAATAAGACAGCCCAAAACAGAGAGCACTGTATCACAAATCCCACAAATACAATTCTCGAAACCAAATTGGTTGGTTTTTGATTCATAAAAGTAAAACCATTTCTTCTCATTCTGTTTCTACATATAATCAAGAAGATAAAGATGAACGACAAGAAAGATCCATATAGGTACTCTCTTTTATTCTTCTTAGTCTCTTACTACTACATTTTTTTTTGCTCTTTCTGATTCATGAATGTCATGCTATTCTAAATAGAATTGTGATTTGTGAGATACCCATTTGCTATCTTGACTTCTTACTTCTTCTGCTTTAGTTAATTCATGTTTCTTGTTTGGAAAAGAGGAAAATTTTGAATTTCTGCATTTTTAGTGATAGAGAATATGCCCTTTTCGTTTTCTACATTTTTTTTTTTTTTTTTTTTTTAAATTTTGGATTTGGATACGCAGAATTGTAGTTTCATAATAGTAACTTTTTTTTTTTTTGTTTTGGTTTCAAGATCTGTTTCTGAGGTAGTCAATTGCTCTTTTCTTTCTCTTCTCAAAGAATTATATGGATAAAAAAGTTATAGAATCCCAACTCAAAATATAGTGAGCCCATATCTTATAGAAGCCATTTAAAGATTTCATCTTTCAGACATTTTCACAACTTTCTTGAAATTCTTTTTAGGTCTACAATGGGTAGGAATCTTAGCCCAAAACTACAGCGTGAGTTGGAAAATCTTCAAAAAGATGCTGATAGTCGTAAATCAGCAATGAAGGCACTAAAGTGTTATGTGAAAGACCTGGATTCCAAGTCAATTCCACTTTTTCTTGCACAAGTTTCTGAGACCAAGGGCACTGGTTCTTTGTCTGGGGAGTGTACAATTTCACTCTATGAAGTTCTTGCTCGCGTTCATGGTGTCAAAATTGTTCCTTTGATAGACAGCATCATGACATGCATAATCTCGACCTTGGCTTCAAGTGCAGGGTCTTTTCCTCTTCAACAGGCTTGTTCAAAGGTGGTTCCCGCAATTGCGCGATATGGGATTGACCCAACTACCCCAGAAGACAAAAAGAGGCATATAATTCATTCTCTATGTAAGCCTCTTTCAGATTCTCTATTGGGTTCTCAAGAGTGCCTCACTTCTGGGGCTGCCCTTTGCTTAAAGGCTCTTGTGGACTCGGATAATTGGAGGTTTGCTTCGGATGAGATGGTTAATAAGGTGTGTCAAAATGTTGCTGCTGCTTTGGAAGAGAAGTCTACTCAGACCAATTCTCATATGGGTTTGGTGATGGCTTTAGCAAAGCGTAATGGTTTAATTGTTGAAGCATATGCAAGATTGTTAATACGGTCTGGATTGCAGATATTGAATTCTGGGGTTTCGGAGGGAAATTCTCAGAAACGGTTGTTGGCCATTCAAATGGTGAATTTCTTGATGAAGAATTTGGATTCCAGGAGCATATTCTCTGAGCTTGAGTTGATAATTGAGGAGATGGAGAATTGCAAGGATGATAAGATGGCTTATGTTAGAGGTGCTGCTTATGAAGCTTTGCAAACTGCAAGGAAAATAACTCCCACAAAAGGGTCAAATTTTGAGAGTACTCCTGGCTCAATCACTGGGTCAAATTTTAGTAGGAGAGAGCATAGTAGGAGGAATTTATGGAATGCTGGTGATAGATCTCCATCTCCATCACCTGAATCACAGACTATTGATTCCTTTCTTGGATATGAGTCATGGGTTGAGTCGCCCATTTCAATGAGGCAGGTTTCTCAAAATTCAGATTATGATCGTAGGAGTGTGAACCGGAAGCTTTGGAGCTATGAGAATGGAGGGGTTGATGTGTCTCTCAAGGATGGTTTGTTTTCAGAGGTTCAGGGAAGTTTCATGTCTAATACACACTCTGGGAATGATGAATATGATTGTAATCGAGGAGATTACACAGAGGAATTTGCAGGGTTCTGCAACCGAAATCCTAGAAATGGAATGTCGAGAAGCACTACAACTAGTCCCCTGGTATGTTGCTCATGCATATTATCATGATTTATTGTTTGATTTTGTTTCAATTTTGAATAAGAAATTGTAGTTTATGGTTTTTTGGCTGAGTGAAATTGAAGTTATAGGAGCTGTCATGCTTGGTTTTTTAAGTATAATTCATAAGTTAAACTGAAAGTGATGGGAGAAAGAAGATAAATAGTTTCTTGCCAAATTTTAAATAATAACTCACAAATTGTGGTGACAAAGATTTTAGTATGGATGGAAAACTTTCAAATTTCTGGTTCTATCATGTGCAACTTATTCAAGACATCCTATCTGCTTTCCTAAGGAGAAGAAGGAAAGAAAAAAAATTAACTCCACCACAATTTTTTTTTTTTTTTTTGAAACTTTGTTTTTTATATGAACTTGAGTTCCAACTGATCGAGCCTGCCAATGTTTGTAAATTTGTGATTCTGTCCTCTATTCTGCTCCTAGTTGTAACTCTCATTTCACCAAAGCTGTGATTCTAGTAGTTTAATTCTATTTTCTGTGTAGTACTGATCTTGACAAGTAGTAGCCACTTCCTCTCTTTTTTGTGCTTCAGAGGTCACGCACTCAGATTAATGTTGACAACATCAGGATCTGTAAGACTCCAAGGAAGCTCATTTGCTCTCTTCAGGATCCAAATAATGGGAACTCAGACTTTTCTGAGAAACAAGCCAGAAGGTTCAAAAGTCTATCCTCAAACAACATTGAGTGGACCCCAACAAGCAAATATGACCAGAATGGTTTTTCGCATGTTGTGAACTATAATGATAAAGAAAATGGAGGTTTATATGCCACTGGTGAGCAGTTCCAAGGCAGCCGTGAATCAGTTTCATCAACTGATGATGTTCTTACTGATACTGATTTGCAAGCGTCCCGTGAGGTGGTTCTTGAATTTAAAACTCGAACTCACAAGCCTGGCATTCAGAAGGCTCATCAAAAGACTGCTATGAAATTCATTTGTGGCCTCTTTTTTGTTTTACTTGCAGTATTTACTACACTACTTTGGATCAAGGATCAGGATGAAGGCTACTATCTCGTACCAACTTAATGTGCTCATAAATCATAATGATGTATATTGTTGATTTGATAATGTAGTAAATCAGGGTTATGCAAAATCTGTAACAGTATTAAGACTCATCACAATCTTCGTATTGGATGTTCAATGTGCTTTATAGAAGTAAAAGTTTTGAGTTCTTGAGAAAGATTGTTTGTTCCTTTGCTTGATTGCTTTAAAATTTTGCTTTAACATCTTTTTAAATGTTTGGTGGAATTTAATTGCTTGCCTGAAATGTTTGCTGCAATCTAATCAGTAAGTTCTTGTGATCAAAACTAATATTGATTTGTCTAGTGTTTTTTCAGAACGTCTTCTTTGCCAAAAAGGGCATTTGAAATTATTTCTAAAGAAAGTAGAAGACAACTAAACCATTCTTTTGCTTGGTTGATGGCTACCAGAATCTTTTTATTTCCACTCCCAAATAGTAACCTACAAAATATTCTTAATTTTCTTTTTCAAGATCTTGATTTTTTTTCCAGTCAACCAAATAGTACACACAATTGGAGCATCTTACATCAACTTGATTTGCAGCGACTTGTACAGATGCACTCTTGATATTGCCTGCAAATAAGATAAAAGCAATGGCATGCTGTTATATAATTAGAGATTTGGGTTATGTAAATGCTGCAGACCTCTCCATTCTTCTTCAGGACCTAGGATGATAGGTTTGAGCAAGGCTGACTGACCGACACATACGTAAGAATATGTGCTGTAGTATTCATGTCTTGAGCCAGGACTGAACATGTATAGTTCATCAAATCCTTCCCTCCCTACTCCCACTGAGTTTCTTTTACCCTGTTCCATAATAGAGGTCAGATCATCAGAAAGGAAACAAGAGAAAATGGTCAATATCTTTAGGATTGAATCCTCTCATGAGTTCAGGTAAGTGGCACTTGAGAAGCATTTTTATTTATGTTTGATTAATGTACTTAATTTTACAAAAATGGATAAATGGAGCCTTATTTTAATTCAGTCCCATGACTTAGTAAATACATGACACAAATGGGTGGTACATATGCTTTAAAATTAATGGACACAAAATCTCCTAGTTGGTTAACTAAATGTGGAAAAACAATGCTGGCGTTAGGGCTCTCAGGATGACTTGAATTTAGGCCTGTGGCATGAGTACATAGTTCACCAACTATGGTGGTGTCCTTATCAATAGTGTACAAAATATAAATTATGTGCAAGCACAGAGCAGGGAAATTGAGATACTCCTAATAAGATTTGTTAGCATTTGATCCACCTTCTAGAAAAGACTCAGTTACAGAAACATAGCTCTCCAGAGAACAAAGTTGTGTGTGACTTGGTTCTAGAGGTGTAAGACACATGAATTGCTCTGTTAAATACAATTGTTCGTGGTGTAAGTACCATTTTTGCAGCAAATTAAATGGAGATGTTAGAATTTGGTTATTATAAGAAAATTACCCTGTCAATTATTGTGAAATACCGAGGTGCACTGGTGTATATCCGACTCATTTGTTCTTTTAAATGCTTGTAGTTGTCATCTTCTTCACCCTCCATTTCTTCTTCACTTTCTCTTGGGCTGCTTTCTGCATCATCAGCAGTGTTTTGATTTCTTGCACCCCAACCAGACGAAAGGCCTTTCAGTGTCATTTGACCCAAAAATTGGCCTAAGCCAAATTCATTTTTCTGGCCGAAATCCGGAGGAACTAAAGCAAAGTTTGTTAATAATGGTGACCTGTTGAAGAAGTCAGATCCTTCTAATCCGAGTGCATAAGTTGCATCTGGCGTGCTCACTACCAAATGGCTTACAATGGACCCCGTCAGTTGGAGCAATGAAGAAGAGTTGGAGTTTGAGACAACAAGCTCTGAGCTTAACATATCTTTTTTGAGAGTCACAATGTATTTTACTTCAATTTTGTTCTCCGAGTCCCTATCTATCAGTTCTACCTGCATTTTACAAGTTCATACGTTTAACCATGTACTTATATCTACAAGACTAAATCATGAACCAAACAAAGATATACATTATGACAATTTGACCATCTATAATAATTAACTAATTCTAAAAAATCTGAAATACATTGTTGGTCTTTGAAGTTTTAATCCATGAACGATTTTAGTCCCTCGTGTTTTTTTTTGAGTGAAAGTCCCTCATGTTTTAAGTGGTCGCTTTAGTCCTTAATTTGATGACATGGTCAGATTAAAAACTGACATGTCATTATTCCATTAGACACATTAAGTAAAGTGATCTCTTTAAATTTGTTTGAAACTAAAAACGATCACTTCAAATATCAGGGATTAAATCACTCATGAACTAATGTATAGGCACTAACTATTATTGAAGCCTTCTAAAAATACTTAATAACCATTTGAACCAAATTCGCTAACCATCTATGATATATTCTATTCCGTTCAACAAAGAGGGGTTACATCTTTCAATAAATTTTAGGCTAAAATGCCTTTATCTTGATTATAAAATAGTTTCAAAATAGGTCGATATAAAGTTTGGTTTCATAGAATTCAATGTTTACTCTTTGGTTACAAGAAAGTTTCATGGCCTAAAAAATTATACACGGACCTGAATGGATTCTTGAGCATCGCCTATTATATTACGAAGAGCCCAATTACATGGAGACCAAGAAACTTCGACATCACCATCACTGGAACAATTTAAGGCTAAAGACACCCCTCCTTGAATGACAGCACCACCATTCTCATCCTCAGAGACTGATGTGTGCAGCAACTCCACCTTGCCTCCATGCCACATGGGAGCTTTGTATGATGAAATTAAGCCACTTGGTAGCATCAAGTTGACTGTGCTTCCGTTTTCGAGTCCCATCTTGGCAACACAGTTATCACCAATACCTTCAAAGGTGACACCATGTCCACTGAATTCTTCCTCCAAGTAGTCCACATTGATGGGTTGGTATGGGATTGAAGCCACTGATGGTAGTGGAAATTCTCTCTTGCTATTGTAGTACTGACTAAAATTGCATGGAAGATACGTGTGGGAAGAAAACAAATGTTTAGCAGGTGGTTTAGTGGATATGGGAATGAAATAATTGGGTGAGAATAGTGAAAGTGAATTGCAAGCCATGCTCATGCTTCTTTTCAACTTCAAGTCTTTTCCTTGACAGTCTTATTAGGCGTTTCCATTGTTGATAATGTATAGCATTTTCTTCTTTAGATATTATGGACAGAATGAATTAAAAAAAAAAAAAAAAGATTTTTTTTTTTGGAGAGAGAGAGTGGGGTCGACTTATCCCTATTGGCTTGTGTTTAAAAACAATGCCTTATTGCAAATGGATAATGAGACAAATGTTATTGGTTACGTTTTTTTTCGCTTTTTTTCCCCTACTTTTTAGTTTTTAGTCAAATGCTGGAATAACCACTTAATTCCGCATATCCTTATTTATAAAAGAGATTTTATATATATTACAAAATTTACTGTATAGTTTTTATAATGTTGTTAATTACAAAAAATAATAATCTACATCTATATCTATATCATATACTATATATAATAGCAGAAGCTGAGAAAAAGTTAATTCCTACAATTAAGGAGGTGCTGCTATATAGGAAAAGTGCCTATCTAAAATTCAGACACATATACAGTTTAATCTTTAAAAAATCGTACGGTGCATCGTTTGGAGAGGCTTCCTATCGCAGCGTTAAAACAGTCTGATGGTCTCTGAGTATAAATACAACACTAACTGCTTAAATGGGGGCCAAAATTGAGAATTAACACTGTTTGCCAAACAATATAATTAGTAGGCACTGTTTTCAAACTATATATATTACTAACATCTCGAGTCTAAAAGACTCGATTTAGGGCTTATAAACCGAGTCTTTGAGGCTCGGTTTCCATGGATTGATCACGTTTGATTTAGCGTTTTTTCCACGTGGCGTCCACCTAGAAATCGAGTCTTAGAGACTCAATTTATATCTCGACAATTAGAAGCTCGGTTTATATGTGACGTGGTTAGTGACGTTGTTGGTGTTTGATCCACGTGGAAAACACCTGGAAACCGAGTTTCTAAGACTCGATTTCATATAGGGTTTTTTCAAATTAAACGCCTCTTTGCTCTAATGCCTCTCTCCACTCTCACTCACCTTCTCACTCTCACACAGACTCTCCACTCTCACGCCTCTGTCACTCACTCTCTCACTCTCACTCTCACGCCTCTCCACCCTCACACAGACACCCTCTCATGCTCGCACCTCTCTCACTCTCACGCCTCTTTGCTCTAACGCCTCTCTCCACTCTCACTCAGTCTCCACTCTCAAGCACCCTCTCCACTCCCACTCAGTTCTCTCAAGTATGATTTTCTTATTGTGTGATTTTTTCATGTGGGTTTGTGGTTTTTGTTCCAAAATTATGATTGATTTGATTGTTTCGTGTGTTACTCTGTTTGGTTCCCAAGAAAATGCGAGAAATTTTTTCTATTTTGTGTTGAGATTGTCGTGTTTGAGAAAATTTAACATGAGGAAACTAAGAGGCCTAAGGAATAGTGGTCAGAACTTGATTTGATATGATTTGATTTGATTTTTTTTTTTTTTTTGTTGTTGTTGTCTCTTGCTATTTAGATGGATAAGCAGAGGTTTAGGGTGCAGTACATTAAGTTTACGAATTAAATTTAAAATGCTATGACCCATACATGAGATACCTGGTTGCATCAGAAAAACTAAGGGCATGTTCAATACATTGATAATGATTACTTAGGAATAGAAATAAGTATTGCAAGGAATATAAGAAGTTGTAACCCTCTTTGTAGTAGTTTTTTTCTTTCAATGAAGTATTTTACTAATTAGAAAAAAATTATATATAAGAATTTGTAATGGAATTACTATTCCTATGCATCTGTTTTGGTGGTAAACATGAATAGAACCATGAATTTGTAATTCACAATATGGTATAACATGATTTGATGATATAATGGAGTTATATTCCAATCAAATGTCCTAAAATACCCTTTTATATTATATTTATACTCATTGTGGGTCTTGTTTATTGTGTATACTTTAATTAATATCATTGACCTTTGCTCAAAATTCCTGTCTCCATAATTGCTAAAAATAAAAACTGACAGCTTCTCCCCTAGATATTAAATTCTAATGAACGATAAATTTACACGCTTGAATAAAATGATGAAATATAAAAAAGCTCGACTTTTTTTTTTTCTTTTCTTCTTTCTTTAAAGAAATAATACTTGTTTCACAAGTTAATACATAGCTATTTTTGAATTCCGTTGCTGTCTCCATCTTTGTGCTTCTTTCTCTCAAGCATGATTATATGTTTAATGCATGAATTAATGCTGCTGTCAAATCAAACATTACTTTTATGGCTTGCATAATCAGTTTGGGCATGTCTTGCATATATAGGCTAGAATCTGATATTCCTGCTAGATCTTCATTGCTGTACTATTGATTTTACTAATAAGGCTAATTCTTTCACTTCTATGATATTGATACCATTTCTACATGTATGAGAAATTTTATGTAATTTTCTTGTCATAAAATTTCTTGAGTAATATATATTTCATAGAATTGAATGCTAAGTAATGGGTTGCATCATTACAGCCGTATATATGTTATCTTATATATGACATTTATATTTGACAACCCAATGGTGATTGGGTGGTTTCTAGAGCAATTGCCAAGGCTCTTCTAGGCATTTTTCAATAAAGTTTACAATTTCATTAAAATGTGAATCCTTCTGAAAAGTAACATGGTTTCTGGTGATTACTTACCATATTTTTATGATTAATCTGGAGAATATGACCTTTTGTTCTAGTTTCCTGGTGATAAGTTGAGTAAAGTGTATTTTTCCTTGAATGGTTGTCTTCCACCCTATGTGACCTCATAGGAACTGTGTTTTCTCTTTAGGCATATGACTGCCACTTTGTTAAATTTTTTTTTTTTTTGAGAATCTTTGTTAGATTGTTTTTGTTTTTTTTTTTTTTCAATAATGTCTATTACATGCTAACTGCTTATCATTCTTGTGCAGTATGGCTGCTGCAAATGCTGGACAGATTGACCATGCACAACCTAGACCCATTGACGGGTCGGTGTTGATACAGTAGGCCGACCATCGGTCTGAAGCTATTTGGAATGGGCAGGTAAAACACAACACTACAGATTTAACCAATGTACACGCATTTAATTCATACAACGTACACGCACTTGTTGTCATATATTAATCTATGGTTCTGTTCTGTGCAAGATCCAGGGTCCCTTACCTGCCGTAGCCGTAGTGAAGAGTTCTCCAATCAAGAGCCAATGGTGGACGACCGAGTCATTGACATCATTAAGGCACTTGGTTTGGAGGGACTCCTCAGGATCCCGGGTAGAGAGATTGACCATGTCCTGATAACGGCCTTAGTGGAGCGACGGCGGCCCGAGACTCACACCTTCCACATGCCACATAGTGAGGTCACCATCACATTGCAAGATGTGGAGGTTCTTCTTGGGCTTCCTGTTAATGGCGAGGCTATAACAGGGAGCACGCAGAAAGAATGGGAGAATGTGTGCCGGGACTTCCTTCGCTTTCGACTTGTAAATAATGAGAGAAAGCAACTTAATGGCCAGAGGATTCTCATCAAACGGCTTTTGGAGCAAGTTGTCAATCCATTGCCGCCTAATGCTAAAGAGGATCAACTGCATAAGTACACACGATGCTACATCCTAGCGCTACTGGGGGACATAATCTTCATGGACAAATCCGGCGATAGGGTGCATCTAATGTGGGTGCAGCAATTGGAGACCTTCGCAACCCACAAAGGTACAGTTGGGGAAGTGCTTGCCTTGCATGGTTGTACCGAGAGTTATGCAGGGCAAGCAATAAGAAAGCCAATCAGATTGATGGGTGCTTGCTGTTGGTCCAGTATTGGGCATGGGCCAGGTTCCCCTATTTGTGCTCGGCAGTTGAGCATGGCCCGCTAGTGGGTGTTTACGGTCCTCCAGTGCGTGGTCCACTGCCCCATTGTAGTGCATCCATCATCTAGGGTTGTAAATTGTAAAGATGTAATTGTTTGTTGCACCTCCTTGGCATCAACTTTTGCAAGCGGTTCCGAACTTACGTACAACTCAGCAGCATTTACTTGAGGCATTTTATGGATCCTATTAAACATGATCTTTACATGTTTGTCTTCTTTGATCGCCATATACCCATAATTTATCCGTTCATGAAGGACTTCTTGTGGGTAACAGTAAATAATCTTTATATCATAACAAGCAGGGTTCAAATTCAATTCTTCCATTATTTTCATCTTCAAATCATATAACGTCTTCAACTTATGACGTATCATCATGTAATAGCATTCAATACTTGGCCCTTTAAATGGGAATTCGTTAATCTCATCACGATTGAGAAGGGGTCCACCGTAGTATACATTTATATCGATATTCTTCAGAGATTGTGAACCTATTAGAGTCAAGTGTAATATGTTAGTGACATATTTTATCTCTTTCATTTAACATCAATTACAAAACCATTTTATATACTCAAAGTACAAAAATTACAACTTCTTACATCATATGCATATACAAACACACCCTACATTTGCATATACTCACCCCACATCACATACAAACACACTCAATCATTACCATTTCATACTCAAACAAATAAAAAAAGTAAAGACAAAACTCACCCCCATTACAAAATTTCAACTCATTCTAACAAAAAAATAAAGAAAAATATTAAACCAAACAACAACAAAAATAGTCATGATAAAAAGCCTAACAATACAAATATATATCTACAATATTTTTTACTTTTTATAAAAGCCTAGCAAATATATACACTAACTTGTTACATCATATGCATATACAAACCCCACATTTGCATACAAACACACAATCATTATCACATACAAACACACTCAATCATTATCATTTGTTTCTAAAATAAAAAAATAAAAAATCATTAATCATACTCAAACAACAAAAAAAACTAAACACACAACTCACCCCATTACAAACCTTCAAATCATTCTATCAAAAATATAAAGAACAATATCAAACCAAAAAAAAAAAAATAGTCATGATATACATACCCATAAAAAAACCTAACAATACATATATATGTAACTAACAACTAGAGAGAGTGAGAAACCTTACCTGACATGAGGATGTAAAAATATGGAGGGTGAGTTTGATTTGAAGTTTTGTAATGGGGGTGAGTTTTGTATGAGAGTGAGAGAGAGAGTGAGAGAGGGAGAGAGAGCTGCTGGGTTATTTGGAGGAAAAAATGGAGAGACCCTAGACCCACATTATGAGGACTAAGGTTAGTAGCTGCCCTAACCACGTGGAAGCTTGTGGACCAAAGATTGAAAATCGAGTCTCTAAGACTCAATTACTCTTTTTAAAAACCGAGTCTCTAAGGCTCGATATCCAGCTGGAATCCACGTGGGATGCAGGTATGAACATAAATCGAGCATTTAAGGGTCGAGATAGAAATCGAGTCTTAGAGACTCGATTTCTAGGTAGACGCCACGTGGAAAAGGGCTAGCTCATATCTGATCAGAACATGAAAACCGAGTCTTTGAGACTTGATTTATAGGCCCTAAATTGAGTCTTATAGACTCGAGATGTTAGTATGAAATATAGTTTGAAAACAGTGCCTACTAATTATATTGTTTGGCAAACAGTGTTAATTCCTAATTTTGGCCCTTAAATGGGTAAATTACATTCAAAAGGCTTGCCCGTATACGGAGAAAGAGAGAGAACAGAGTTGTTCGTCGGACCCCAAGAGAAAGAGAGAAAGATCCAAGGCTGGCCATTGTCCATTCCCTGGCCAGACTTAGACCATCGAACAGCAAGCACAGAAAGAAACTGTTAGGTCATGTATCAACCACCCAAATCGACGGAACCGCATCGCTAAATTTTTTCTTTTTCCATTTTTCAAATTTGGGTATGAAATGTTACTTTTAATTGATTTTTTTTTTGTTAGGTAGGTTTAGATTTGATTCGTTTTTGTTTTGGGTTTTAGGGTTTTCTATCAAAATGTTTGTAGATATTTGCTTTTGTTTTTTTTATTGTCAATTTAGGAATTTGGATTCATAACCCTTTTCCTCTCTATTTGTTAAAATCAGGGAAACCCCTAATGGTTTAAAACAAAAATATCGTTAAATTGAAAGAGACCGAAAGTCTGATAAACAGAGAGAGAGAACGAGTCGATTAGGCGCAGAGAGTTGGGAGAGAGAATCTGAGAAATCAAACATAAATTTATGCCACATTTACATTTTTTTTTTTTTAAAAAAAAAAACTGGAAAAATTGTGCCTTTTCCCTAAAGCCATTAAAGTAACCGTGTACAACGTTTGGTTTTTGGGTAATTAACGTTGCTTTTCCCTTACTGCTTATAAATACCAGCCCTTAACCAATCTGGAAAAGCCTGAACAGCCTTTCCAAATAACAATAAATATAAAAAAATTTAGTTAGTTGTTACGTTTCAAAACAATGCTGAAAACTAGCATCTCGAGTGTCTAAAACTCGAGTTCCAAGATAAAACTCGAGTTTTTAAGTCTCGATTTGTAAGAGGATGGATTTGATTTGGAAAAAAATCCACGTGAAAATTGAGTTTTAAATACTCGAGTTCCATAAATTGCAGAAAAACACCGCTATAGGGCTTTAAAATGTCACTATAGGGCTTAAAAACGCCACTATAGGGCTCCCTAAATCTGGTATGGAGTGATTACTTATAAAAAAAAAATTTGCAGGAAAACGCTGCTATAGGACTTTAAAACGTCACTGTAAGGCTTAAAAATGCCACTATAGGGGAAATTTTTTTTGCATGGAACTCGAGTCTTAAAGACTCGAGATCTATGTGGCATTTTCAGTCCCCAAACACTCGCAAAGCGAGTCTTTGGGACTCGAGTTTTAATATAGATCTCGAGTTTCTAAAACTCAAGATGCTACTTTTCATTATTATTTCAAACATTGCTTAACTAACCATATAAAACCCTTTTCCCTGTCTATTTTGCACATTCCCCGGAAAAGCCTTCACAAACAGTTTCATTTTGCAAACCATGCACCTGTGTCTTTCAAAAAATCACTGACAATCCCAAGGCCAATTGACTATGCTAACAACAGACACAACGTTTTGTACACTGGGCAGTTACAAATTTTGCCCATTACATATTCCTTTCTTCTCCCAATCTCTGTATTTTATCCCCCTCTCCCGCACTCTGTACTTTATTTCTTGCAACACAATTTTTTCCCTATTTGCAAGCAAAGCCTCAAAGCAAAACATTCACAAGGCACTTTGAGAAGAAATAGAGAGCCGGAGAGAGAAGTCTGAGGGCTGCCAACATTGTCAAGCCAACACCCACCTTCAGTCGGCATCCCACCACCGTAATACTGCCGTCACCACATCGGTAAATGTATTTTTTTATGCACAAAAAAATTGATATGGACTGCTTAGTTTTGATTTAGGCATCTAGCCTAGATTTGGTTTTGATTAAGGTTTAAAATTTGGAATTGGTTTGAGGGAGTTAGAAAGATGAGAAAAAGAATGGTATGATTGGAGGACTCTGAAAAATGTTGCATGTCATGTGTTTGAGGAAATTTCTCTTTGACAGCTGGTACATAATCCTTTGATTCAATCTTTTCTTTTCCCTATCTTGATATAAATTTTGGCCTTTTGTTGGATTCACAAAATCCAATTGACCACAACTGTTTAATTTTTGTGTGTAAGGTTTTAGTTGTAATTGATTTCTTGGCTTAGTTGGTTTGCAGCAATTTTTCTGCTTTTGGGAAATTCTTAGATTCCAACATAAACAAACAAGGCAATATGTGGCATTGGTAACAGTAGTTTTTAGCAGCCCCTAAAAAGAAGAGACAGGTTATTCTTATTCTTGATTTAGTTCATGTAAACTACATGTCTAGCCTACTGTTTTTGCTGCATAATGCAATTTTGGGTGTTGGTCCATTTCTTGAAGACAATGCATGAGGTAGTCTTGATCTAACTCATTATATTATGATATTTCTTAATTTGCAAGATCGAATGGTTGATTCAATGGGCATAATTTAGTAGTAGAATTATTATATTTAGTTTTTTTTTTTTTTTGTGTCTCATGTAGTTGTGATGTAATTGTCGATTGATTCAAACAAAAAGGAGCCATAAATCATGTTGAAGTTTCACCTTGCAAAGCTGCTACTTGGTACCCCAGAATAATAATCATAAGACTACAGGCAGTATACCTAATTTTTTTGGCAACAAAATGTAAGAAGGGCCTAAGGCAACAAAACCTAACTACTCTTCAATAACAATTAATCCTCCAAACAAACAAATGGAAAAATAAAAAATTCGATACATTTTCTGTAGAGTATAGAGCATTTGCATCCAATGAATAGTTGTAGTCAGAGGCAGGCATTACTTGTAAGAAAATTTAGGTTCATTTCCAATCAAAGCAAATGGTAAGTTAACAATCTGTGCTATATTTTATTGCCAAGCCTCTAATCTGTAATCGAAACAACGATATAGATGATATACATTTTATTTTAACACATTCAACAAGACACATTCTTATAGTGATGAATAAGTTAACACCAACTGGCTCTCAAAAATTAGGTTCCTCCATTAAATTTTTGTGCAGACATGAGGCTCTTTGTCAACCAAATTGCTGTTTCTCTAGATGAGACTGCTTCTTCTCCAAATGGTCTTAGTACACCAGCAAGCTCATCAAGTTTGTCCTGCTTAAGTAGCTGCGCACATAGCTCAAGCAGAGACTCCAGAGCATCCGCTCTTTGCTGGCAGGGATTATCCCACTCACTTTTGGTTTCATTGCCACCAATTGCAGTAAGTGTACTCAGTAAAGAGATGTCATTAGGTGCCTGATTATTTACATGAGCATCATCTTTCTCTGTCTGCAAAGAGCGGCTAAGGTTATCTGTTTTTGCTCTTACTTTATCTTTAAATGGAAGTGTATCATTACTTTCAGACAATGTGTAATCCATGTGTGAAGCTTCAGTGTATGCATCAGGACTTTCCCTTTGTTGTATAGTTCTAGACTCTACATCAGGTTTATTTTCAACAATTTGCTCAGCTGACAATGAACTTTCATCATCAAGGGAACCATCTTTATTGGTGCATCCTGCACAGGACATTGTCAACTTCCCAGAATCCACTGGTGTAGCAACCTTGCCCTCTGCTTCAGTTTCGTCAGGCACTTGGTTCCCTGGTTTAACAAACTCGCTCTCAGCTTCAGTGTCTTCTTGAACTTGGTTGCAAAATTTCTCAGGTTTAGCACACTTAACCTCTACTTCAGCTTCTTTTTGAGCTGGGTTGCGAAATGTTTCATCCTTTGTGGTCACAGTTGTGATATTAACATCTTTCAATTGTTTAATTTTTTCAGTATTGTTTTCCTGTTCCTCATGCAGAGAATTCAGTGTACTCCCCAAGTTAGTCTCAATGTTAGTCCTCCCCTCTTCAGGTGAATTTCCAAAGTCTGCTTGGTTGTCTCCATTGCAAACAATTTCTTCAGAATCAGTTGACACATCTCTTGAACCATTGATAGCATTAGATATTTCAACTGTATAGATGTTATGATCAATCTTCTTTGTTTCTAGGTTGTCTTCTGCTCTAGCTGACACCATTGGCTTGTCACTGTCAGGCAGTAAGCTTGGCTGCACATCAGAATTTCTTTCAGATAGGTTGTCTTCAAGCGGGTCTAGTACTCCAGCCTCTTTTTCTTTGTCTTTGCCAATGCTAGGTCTACTAGATAATGACTTTCTTGATCCCTTCTCCTTGAAATTGTTTAAGGGCTTGATTGGTAGAAAAACAGAAGAAGGATTACGGCAACGGAGGAGATATTGTTGTAAATGTGGATGCCGCAAAAGTTCTGCTGCCTGAAATTATGAAGTTGTAAAGGTTACAATGGATCATGGAGTTCAAACACAAATCAGATATGGGAGGGGATTGATCTGAACTCACAGTTGGTCTGTGTTCTGGGTTCTTCCGCAGCATGCTCTTGATAAGTTGTTTCCTGTGAGATTTAAGCCCTTGTTTCAGTTGATACATGTAAATCAATAATGAACTAGATAATTTATAAGGGGGAAAATGGCAAATGGAACTGTTAAATGCATTATTCATGGATTTACTGCCCTGGTTGGTGACTTTGGATAATTCACTTACATTGCAGAGGAATATGCAATTGGGAGTGGAGAAATGGAGGATCTGTTTATTTTGTTGATGAGTCCAGCCATGTCCTGTTAAATTAAATGATAAAAAGGACTTATTTTACTTTTTTAACTGAAGTACAAAAGACATCATTCTAACAAATAATTTCTCTAGTATAAATGGCTGAAGCTTTAACTTACAGGAGCTCTGAATGCTGGTTGATGAGCAGCGATTTCAAACATACAGCAGCCTGAAGAATAAACAAGATGTTATTCCTAGTCAAAATCATGGACACAGCTTTGTTGAATTAGAACCTTGCTTCCACTATTCTTACCAAGCGACCATATATCAGATTTGTAACCATAAGGAATGTCTGCCAGGAGCTCAGGACACATGTAGTTAGGAGTTCCAACAACCTATATAAAATCAAATGGGAGTTGATGACAGACAAATGTGAATAATGAACTTAGCTAAGTAGTTTCAACCTAAACCCTAAAATCTCAAAGACACTTAAGCCATGATGGTACCATTGTAGGCATCACAAACATCAGAAAATTTTGGGCAGGGCTGTGTGTTACAGTAATAGGGTTTTAAGACAGTTTTGTAGGTTGACAAGTTGACACAAACTAAACAATTGCACAAAAGATATATACACAAGTCCATACCGAGGACGTAAGCTCTTCCGTGTTCAGTAGTTTTGCGAGTCCAAAGTCACCTGTACAGTCCATGTAAGATATACATTGCTTTAGAAGACATGATGACATGGAAGTCAAACCTGATGTAGCAAACAAAATTCTGCTCCCTTAATAATCATTAGGCCTTCATACCAAGCCGGACGTCATTCTCCTTTGTTAGGAATATGTTGGAACACTGGAATTTAATGAAGTTATATTAAAATAAATATAGATCATAGTATCTTTTGCTTTGCAAGGATGGTTTCATTACAGTACCTTAAGATCTCTGTGAAGTACACGATTGGAGTGCAGGTAGTCCACAGCTAGCAACAACTGAGTCAGCCATTTGCAAAGCTTCTGAAAACAAAACAGAATAATGATACAAAGTAAGTGAATATTACCTTATCTAAGTACATATAAAGGACTAAAGACCATGGAATCTTACTGATTACCTCCTCTGGAAAAAATATGCCTCTAGCTTTTTTAATGTTTTCAGCCCTGCTCCAGAGAAACGAAAAAAATATAAGGTTCCCGAATTCAGTTGACATTCTGATTGCTTTTTTATATTTGTTTCCTTCTAAATATTTACATAAATAATTTTTTACACTAAACAGGTTTTTCTCTTTCTTTCTTTTTTAGCTGCTGTCTGAACAGGTGCCATCAATCCTTCATTAGCATTACTTGGAATCAACTTTCTCACATGGCTCTGAATTTGTGTATAATCTTCTCAATTGATGTGAAAAACACATTTTGTTACATAATCCAAAACCCATACGAAATATTTTACACAAAAGTTCCATACTTACATGTCTCCTCCTTCACAATAGCCAGTTACAATGCATATGCAGTCTCCCTACAAACAGAACAACTCATGAAGATCCATGTCAAAGAATTTCTTTTTAAAAAAAAAAAATCACAATAGCTACAGTGCTCTAAATTATTGGCCTATCATCTCATCTAAAGTTATTTGCAGATTTAGGAGCAAAAAATATTGCACATTCACCTTCTCTACCCAAGCATCTTTGTACTGCACAATATATGGATTATTTAGTTGAGCAATTAAGTTCATCTGCAATAGAAATAAAGGAACTATTAGTGATGTGAGTTAGGAGCATTGACTGCATTGTTAAAGTTATTTCCATAAAATTTTCAATTAAAGAAAAAGTTCATGCATGTGAGGTTGACTATAAAGGCTATCTTCTAGGATAGTTCATGGAAAAGCTAGACACGAAATCAAGATCTTCAGATTGTAATTGGCTAAATATTGTTATACTATGTCCTTGTTAGCATCATATATTGTAGAAATATCATTGGTATAAATCATTCAGTGGGTTTCAAAGAGGAAGGATCTAAAAAGAAATAGTTTTCTAAAAAAATGTTTAGTATAATGAAAAGTAATGCTTAGTCAAATTTGTTCATAAATGATTCTGTGCCCTTCTCCATTTATTAGTATGGACCAGTTTGCTTGTAATGAGAAGTAGAGATGCATATGTTGGTGTGGTGTGTGAGTACTATTTTAAATGTGGTATATTGCCTCAGTATGTAACTGAATGTTTCTTGAACAAAAAGTAGAGCATCCAAGACATGACATTGTCATCAAAGTAATGTGGTAGAATTGAGGATATAGAGCAATGCTATAGACAAAACAAACAACAAAAATCACAATTTTTTTCACTTCTTATGATTGATGCATTACATTTTTTATATGAGTCCACTACTGACACCATTTTTTCTTAAACCAATCCCAACATATCAACTAAGCAGTTTCAAAAAGGTTGTCAAATTGTTGTAGACAATGAAAAGTTAGAAAATGAAGTTTACTATTCTATAATTGACTGCCCAAATATAGGGAGAACATATATGCTGAAGCCACATTGCTGAGAGGACAGATAAAATGAAAAGGACAACACCTATATAGGGTAGATTAGTACCAAAATAATTATATTAATGAAGCAGATAATAAATTTCTACATTTAACATGTAACGGAAGTTTTTTTGTTTAGTGACCTCCTGATGTGCTGTACGTTTGAACTTCTCTGTTTGCTTAGCCAAGCGAATCTTCTTCAGAACATACCTAAAAAGATAAAAGAAAGTAAAATAATTAACAAAATGGAAACTAAGAACACAGCTTCAAGCAAATTAGAGGTTTTGGAATGGATTCAAAGATAGATATATCTTGAATTGTTTAGTTTCTTTCCTTGGGAAGTTAAATTCCCTCAATGTGAATTATAATTTTGTTGTCAACATATATAGTTACTCAAACAAGATTCTTGAAAAAAAATCAACTTGTGGGTTGATATGTATACAGCAAGACAACATTTAATGATGCTGCTGACAAGAACCAAAGAATTGAAGAAATTAGCATAAAGAAACAAACTTGGTCGGAAAACTCTCTCTTACTTCTTTTTCTCAATCTTATGGAGAACCAGAAAAGCAGCTCCAAATGCTCCTCTTCCTATCTGCTCCATCACTTCATAGTCTTCCATCTTTGACTTTGTGTCACCATTGTCTGTCTCCATGGGGGTTCTTCAGAAGCTGAAAGTTAGTTACGGCAGTAAGTCCTACCTCAGAGGCAGATCCATATAGTTATATCAACTAAATTTGTGCCCATATATATAAATATATATATATATATATATATATATAGTAGTTGAAGTTTGTACCTTGGTCACTGAGAAAAATTCTTCTGAGGATGACTGTTGAGACTACAATTGAAGTTCCAGAAATTCTGAGGGATTTTATCTTATAGGTAAGAGACATAAAAATGAGTAAAGCTACATTCCACAATGATGATATAACGCTACCTTGTGAGAGGGGAGAGAGATGGAAGGACAAAACTCAAGTAAAGTAAGGTAGAGGATTAATATGATAATCATAAAGTTGATCACTTACCCAAAAAGTAGAGAGAGTGAGAGAGGTGGAAAGATAAACTAAAGTAAAGCAACGTTTCAACATATGTATTATTAGATAAATATTTTACTTAATTAGATAGTTAATACCTACCAAAAAGAAAATGTGGAGAGAGAAAGAGAGAGAGCATGAAAGCCAAAAGTTAAAGTGACAGATAAGGAAGACCAAATAAAAAAGCAAACCTTTGCTTGCATTTGCAAATTCATGGGAGAGCACTCACAACACAAGGGAATGTTTCCCAACCATGCAGGTGTTATGTCATAGTCCTTGCCCTTGGTACTTAAAAATCTTATATACGAGTTTAAACTTTACGAAGAAAAAACTGTCTTATGTAACCTTTTATGCTTCACTAATTTTATTATAACAAAATGTTTTATTTTTATTTTAACTAGTCACTAACCGTGCGATGCACAGAATAGTTAAATATATATTAAAATTTTTTTTTTTTTTAAAGGTCTATGACTTGACTTAAAAAAATGTATAACTTGAAAATAAATGAAAATAAGCAATTTTTTGTTCCATATAATGGTTTAGAAAAATCCTTTTTCTTTTATATCATTGGTTCTACATAACACTTCTTGGCGTGGACTATTCTATGATGATGACTTCACACAATACTCAACTGCAATTAAATCTACTATCAACCACCAATCTAATCTATGTTATCTTGATAGTAGATCTACAAATTGTATTCTCATATCCTCTATCATTTAAAAGGTAACTAAAGTAATGATTGTATGTAATGTATTAATTTTATTCTTTTACAATATAAAATTATTAAAATAATTAAAATAAAATCTAATGTTCTAGAAAATTTTTGAAATAGAATTTTAAATTTCTTAAAGCTTAGTTAATAGAATTTCTATTTTACCTAAAAGTGAACTATCATAATTAATGAGAATTTAACCATTTTTTGCAAAGAGAAGATAACCATAGGCCTAATTTTTATTTTATAGCATAGGATGTTATAGTTAGATCTGTACTATGTGTAATATGTTAATCCATTATGATAGTTTCAAATAATATCCTAATACCTATCTATATGAGTTTTCTTTTTTAATGATGCCATAAAGGATGGAGTTTAATAGAAGTCATTTAAGATCCAACGTATCCAATATTTATATATATATTTATATTTATATTTTTAAATGTAATTTCAAAAGTCTTTTAATTGTTAATTTTTTTAATCATAAAATAGACTCTATTTAAACTCTAAAGGAAAATATTCGGAATGATCACATCATTGATACCATATCATGATGGTTGCAAATAGCAATATTATTATTCATGATTAATAGATGAACAATGAAACTGTGAATTAACAATTTAACAATTCAAATACTAAGTTTAAAGTACAACAACACATATACAAAAGTCTTCAAATATTGGAACATACTTCTTCTGTCATTTTCATTAATTAATCAAAACCAAAGTTCCAAAGATAATTCCACTTCAATTAAACCCAATACATACATATACATGAACGTAAAGAATTCCAAAAAAAAAAAAAAAAAAAAAAACAATCTCCAAAAGCCTCTACCTAATTTATTTCATTTTAGATTGTGCGTTCTTTAGTTCTTTTTCCTTTTATGTTTCATCAAACTTTTTCTAATTGATCAAAATATCTCTCATATATGTTAACATTAAACCTGATAAGAAATCTATACATACCTTTTTGTTTTGAAGGTGCTCCAAGAACCAAAATCAATGCAAGAGACTGTACAGCAGAGTGGTGTTGAAAGAATAATCCAAAAAATATATATATATATATTTAAAATATAATATAGGAATGAAAAGCTAGGTTGAAATTGTAACAAATAACCCCTAAAAAAAACTATTTATAATATAATATAGGGTTATGGATTCCTAATCAAATTTGATTATATAATTTTTTTTTTTTTTTTTAAAGGATGAATATGTTGGTAGAGTCCATTTGATAAAATTTAAATCCTATTGAAATTAAAAATGATATATTTTTGTTGAGTCTCATTTGATAAAATTATAAAGTTTAAATCCTATTAAAATTATAATTTCTAATCAACTTTAATATATAAAAAATGAAAAAAAAAAAAAAAAAAAAAAAGAAAGAGAGAGAGAAAGAAAACGTGATTGATAAATATAAGGGAATATGATAATTTTTTTTAAAAAAAAATTTCATCAATGTAGAAATTATTAAATTATGGAGATATATTCCGTTTTTTGGGATACATTTATATTAATGGAGTTACTATTGTAAGGACCTGATTTGGGTCCCTAGCCCAAATCGTGGATGAACTTAGACCCAAAAAGCCCAAAACAATGAATTTGTAGAGAGTGAGTTGGAAAACTGGGCTAGAATGAGTTGGACAACAAATAAGGTGGATTCGAATAACAAGAAGAAGAAAATGGACAAGTTTTAACTACGGAAAATCGTCATCGGCACGGTCCGAGGAGATCAGTTTTTTGTATTTCTCTTAAGTTTGATTACAAGTTCGTTTTCTGATTGCTACAGTGTTTCTCTTTAGATTTCTTAATCCACTTCTTCATGGAGAGTCCTTTCCATTATATAGTTCTCTTTAAACAATCTTGGCCATGCACTTGTTGATCATTCAAGCCAATACTTGAGTGCATGTCCCATCGGACACCCTCCCAGGCCCTCTGTGCGTTGGGGTAGCCAATGCAGTACTGTTCAGGGGTCTTCTCTACATTAATGCGGCCAGGGAGTTAGGTGTAGAGTATTTAATGTGATGGTAGTAGCTTTTTCCTTAGATATTTTATGACTCCCCCTTGTCATGTGTTCTTGTAATGTATATCTGTATCAACATATCTTTCCTGGATTGCTCCCCTGGATGGCAAATCGACTCCTCTGACTTCGGCTTCGATTAGCCGAGGAAATATTCATCCTCGCCCTATCCTCGGGGGCCCCCATGACCAAAGCTAACTTCTCCAATTACTAACTCGGACTCCCCTGACAACGTATACTTCTCCTCGGGCAACATTACGTCCTCGGATTGGGCCCCAGGCCCAATGTATACATAGATAGTGAGCTCACAAGCCCAATATCTCTACAACTATATAGTTTGTTAGAATTATCTAAAAATTTCTCTGATTAGGTGATAATTTAGGTCTCTTTTAAGTATAGTGGTTGTATGGCACCAAACAACTAAACTTAATTTTTTTAAAAGAAATTTAATAAATTTTTTGCAATTTGGTGTTATAAAATCGAAAGAATTTAATCAAATTAAATCAAATTAAAAAATATAAATAAAAAATGCTGATGTGGAAAATTGTGGAGAGTTTAGCCAAAAGTCAAAGGCTTCGGTTTATATATATATATGGTTGAGTTCAAGTTACATCTGGTGTAACTGTAAACAATATTATACCACTCAATATTTTTTAATTGGATGCAAATTTTGACAAATTTATCGTTAGATTACATTATTTTCATATATTCTCCATGCTTGCAAAATTTCAATGTGATTAAAGATTAATAGTCATGTCATCAATCAATTTTTTAAATTCAAATTTTTTTAGTTTAAAATAATGTACAAAAGATGAGTTTATGGATTAAATGGTAAATAACATTCAATTGACATGAAAATTGGCATAAATGTTAAGAACATATAGAACATGTAATTCAACGGTGAGATTTTCAAAATATGAATTCTATAACAAGTTATTAGGTGGTGTAATATTGCTTAGGGTTACACTAGGTGTAATTTGAACTCAACTCATATATATATATATATTTATATTTATATAATTTTAAAAAAAAGTTGTACTCAGTTCACAAAACTCTCACTTTTGAAGGGTTTGAGAGAAATTATGATAAACAGACTTACCTTCAATTTATTGGAAAGACTAATTCTTGGACTCGAACTCAACTTGTCACTTTTGGTTAATAAGAATAACAAATTGTGATGAATGGAGCATAAAGCTGATAAAGAGTTTTTGTTTGAACTTTGATGGGATATTGTAGAAAATTTTACAACGCTCATGTGCTGGACAACCATTGGCATTAGGTAGGTTTTTATGATTGGCTTTCAGAACATAATCAATGACTTAAACTTTGACCTAAAGTATTAAATTATGTTCATCTTTATTCCTTGGGTGCTAAACTTTCAGAACATAATCAATGACTTTTTTTTGATGAACTATAATCAATGACTTAAACTTTGGCTTTCAGAACATATCAAATATCGAATCAATTCCAAGTAGGTGGCAAGATCGTCATTGGAGTGGCTAGGATTGTAGAAAAATATTTTCCATTATGTAGAAATTGTACAATCAATAGCTGTTGTGTTGCTTAAATGGAAAGGGAATAGATTCCAACAGAATTAGAAAACGTCATCTTAGCTTTCATTGCAGACCACAGGTTATAACGTCACTATAGTATTATCTGTATATATGATGGGTTTTGTTGTAGACGAGAAAGAAAGAGTTTTATGCTATTCCTTTCATAAAGGACCACAAGAGGAGATACCTTTCCCTGTGTTTTATAATTAGTTAGATGACAAGGGAATATTACATTCTTTTGCTAAGAGAGAGGTTAATCATGGCCTACTTGCCAAAATTGTATATAAAAATAGCCCCGACCATGAAAGTTATACCAAGGACCATAATTGATAATCCTCTTCAGATTAATTTTCAGATTACTCTTTTTAAGGTCAAGTTACAAATGCCACCCCTGTGACTGATATTCTCTTACAAAATGGAATTATCATATGTTTTATTAAGGAAAAAAAAAAAAAAAAACATTTTACCACCCTAAACTATACATCATGTTACACTTTGTACCCTATACTTTTCGAATGCATGTTTTGCATCTTAAACTATGACCCTTATTACACTTTGCATCTCAACGTTAAGTTTGTTGTTAACTAAAATGAAAAAATATGATACCACGTGAAAAGACCTAATTGCCCTTCTTCTTAATGCTTTAAAAACAAAAGATAAATTACATTTTACCATCCTAAACTATACTCCTTATTACACTTTGAACCCTAAACTTTGAAATTTCATCTAAGTTAACAGTAAACTTAACGGCAAGATACAAAGTGTAACAGAAATCATAGTTTAAGGTGCAAAATATGCATTCAAAAAATTTAAATTGCAAAGTGTAACATGAAGTATAATTTAAAGTACTAAAGTAATTTTCCCTTTATTACGTGACACTTTGATGGTGGTTTTTATCCTTATGAAGCATTTTCAATAACTTAAATGAAGTTTGATGACGTAACAAATGCCAACACCCATTGAGAAAGAATTAATGAAAAAGATAGTTCTACCTTAAAACTTAAAAGGCATTGTAAACATACACAAACCCAAATGGGATTGAAAGAGAGTTGAGGGTAGAACGATTTTTTGATCTTCAATTCTTTCTGCATTTGATGTCGGCACTTGCCAAATTATCGAATTCCGTTAAAGTTAACTGTCGTAGAATAAATCACAAGATAGTTCCATGTTTTAAGGGTATAAAAACAGGGTTGTATGTGTAATTTATCCTGTCTAGTCATAACAATTGCAGAACATTTAGCAGAAAGATAGCTCACATACATACGGTTCTGAATCTCATTTAAACAGTTACAGCAATTGCAGGACATTTAGCAGAATCAGAATTTGTACACAATCAATTCATAGGGCATGGTTCTATTCAGAGGTCAAGTTACTTCCGCCTTGATTTTTTGGAGGTGCTGCGGCTTTCGATTTTTTTCTGCGCAGCCTCAAACTCTTCTTCAGTGGGCTCTGAAACAGAACTATTCCCACCATACTTTGAAACCAAAGATGAGAACATAGAATCAAACTGATCTTTCCTCTCACTTCTGCGTTGAGATATGATTGCCAATAAATCTGCTTCTGACTCTTTATTTGACCTGTAAAATGTTGTCAAGACCAAATTCAGTAAAAAAGTACAGAACACAGGCAAAATTCCGTGCAGTAAATTACTTACTTCCTCCTTTTCAAAGGACTGGTAGGTGGTTTTGTCTCAGATACTTTCTTCGCCCATTTCTGGTAGGCTTTGGTTGCTTTCAGTTCTCCTACAAAAGCAAGAAGTCAACATCATTGAATTTGATAAAGCATGCCTGGAAATACATCTAAGGAGTCAGATTTTTTACCACTGTATATGATGGTACATTGAAATTGAGACACCAACCAGTAACTTTTAAGCAATATTCTTTTTAGTGGAAACAATCCAAAGACAAGATAGGCAAACAATTCACAACTAAAAAAATAAACTACCATCTTACAAAGGTGTAAAATATTCAATAATCCGCTACTAAACTGTGGATCTATGTGTTGAAAACGATCAACTATAGCGTCAGTCATCCATTTTCAACTTGCAAAGCAGAAATGAATCAGACCCTAAATCTTTCCCCACTATAAATTCAAGAACAGCTAATGTCATAGCAAATTTAACTCATCAAAAGCAACTAGAAATTATTACCTGCTGCTATTGTCTCATCAAGAATATCCTTGAAACGATGTGAATCAAGTTGAGGTTCCGAACAAAGCATTGAACAGAAGAGTCTGTCCAGGAAATAAATTAAATGTCAAAATGGCAATTTTTCATGAAGAGGCTAAATCGTTACTATTGTACCTGTTCATGTTACCCTTGTTCTTCTTATACAGATCAATTAAATCATTCTTTTCTGAATCTGATCCTCTATAGTTTGCTTCAAACTCTTCAATGTCAGCCTCGGTAACCTGCAGTTGTGCATTTAAAGCCTTACAAAACTGCAAACTAATAGAAGTTATATGAATTAGTAAAGATGTTGACCAGATAAAATTGATGTAACCTTTTTGTACATAGTTCTGAAAAAAGCATGCAGATTCTGAACTACTTCCCCAGCAAGGTCCTGATTAATGAAAAAGGCAAATGAGTACATGGTATCTTTTGGCTACAGTCCTCACAGTGGACAAAATAATCTAGTAATGAGTGAATTAAATTTGTGCCTTTAACTTGTAAAAAAAGGTGGAGTATCCTTATCCTATAGGATATCCAAGAACACTTGATTTGATTAAATTAAACAAAGTTAGAAGCATTAAACATTTTAAGCAGTCACTCACAGCATCATCAACACAACCAGTCTGATCATAGACTGCTCGCTTCTCCTCATCCCCAAGAATAGATATCACCTTTTGCAATTGCTGAAACTTCACTTTAGCCTCCTTTAAGAAGCAAAGTATTAGGTCACATGCAAAGAAATCTGTACTTGATAAAATCGGTATCAAGAAAATAAACTGTTACCTCATCACCGGGATTTTTATCAGGATGGAGTCGCAATGCCAACTTATAGTAAGCTTTCTTTATTTCCTGTTGAGATGCTGTCCTCTCCACACCAAGAACCTACAAACAGCGGTTCAT
Source organism: Notholithocarpus densiflorus (assembly GCA_030021035.2). Classification (NCBI taxonomy): domain Eukaryota; kingdom Viridiplantae; phylum Streptophyta; class Magnoliopsida; order Fagales; family Fagaceae; genus Notholithocarpus; species Notholithocarpus densiflorus. The sequence goes on from JARYZH020000011.1 coordinate 7,223,453, forward strand.
TATTTAATAAATTCTGCTCCACTTTACACTGATATAAATCTAACACAACAGTAAAGCAAGAAAGAGGACATGAGGAACAAGACATCAAACAAAGACGCAGAGAATACAACACAATGGGCCACCAATGAGCCTAACTGTGCTAGGACTTGCAAAAATGAGAAAGTTTGGTGTGATTCTAAGTTACTCTGGTCAAAACAGTAACAAAAGGAAAAAGTTCATCCCCAGGATCACAAGGATATGAAGCCAAATTTTCTAGTACGCCAATATAATTTAAGCAGTATTTAAGCATCAATACACAAAATACAAATTAAACATGTCCTTGATGATTCAATAAATTACAAAAGGATATTGGAACTTAAAAAATGGAACCAAGCCAAACCAGGGAAAAAGCACAAAAGAGCTAACAATGCAAGTAAAATTCATTAATAGGTACCCATCAAAAAATAACTAATAGGTAAACGAAGCCATATTGTCCAAGTAAACCAGTACAATCACTAAAAAGCATTTAGTCTAGAACTTAAAACAAACATTAAATCATGCGTTACTATGACATCCAAAAAGAACATTACAATGTGAATTTCAGTTATTTTCATGAGATAGCAACCAAAGTTCCTCATAATAACATCTATAGCCAGATATCTTTTCTTTTTTCTTTTTTTCTTTATTTATATATATATATATATATATATATATATATAAAGTGTTTATAAGTATTGGGAGTAGCATCTACTAGTATAAAATAAAACAAAACATTAAAACCAACATAAAACAACCTTATAACAAATGACACAACAAGTTACCAATTCATTCACTCCCTACAACTTGAGTAACATCAAGCACAGACTCAAAACATGAAACAAGAAAATAAAAAGGTTCTTATTGTACAATATGCCTGAAACTACAAGACCTTTTTTTGACAAGTTCCCAAGAGCATTTCCCAAGCAAGGCCCTAATTTCAAAGTTCCAAAAAAAATCAACCCTAACATGAAGATTCAGTATCAATAGATCCTATTGCTCATCTCCTAAGCCAGCCCCAGACATGTTTTATGTAGATTCACTATCTTAACAGCCACGTGAACTGATACTGAAACCAAGAAATAGTGGACAAAAAGACATGAGCAATGGCATAATTCACAGTTATCCTCCCACCAAGAGGTGTGTAACTCTTAAGAACAGGCAAGACTCCTAAACTACCACATATAGAATTCTAACAAGTTTAGGATTACCCCAAGAAGCAACTCTATGTTTTTTGGAGGACCAGTAACTCATCCCGCCCATTATGATTTCATGAGAAGATGAGAGAACACTCTGAGGAAGACTTAAATGTCAAGAGCAAAACTTATCATTCTACAATTAGAAATTAATAATAATAAACGAGTTTAAAATTTTTCCTAAATTTCTTATTTGTTTAGAGAGAAGCAATAAAGAGAAATTTCTTCCACCAATAGATCTCTTATAAGAAAACTAGCTTAAAAAAGTAGTCAATTTTATACTCATTCCTTAAAACACAACATAGAGAACCATTAACAAAAATCTAACTAGGCTATGCACTGTCCAATGGATACAGAGTCTCCCATTAACCTCAAGAACAAGCTTGCAGAAACATAATCAATGTTGTCATGGGCATTAGACAATTCCTTATACTGGAGGAGGAGAGCCATGTAGGTAATAAGAGTGAGACCTCACTCAAGATGGCAGGCATACAAACTAAATGAACCATCTTCTTGATTCCCCTTTTTCCCACTTGCAGGTGTAACTTTCTATCCGAAATACAAGAAAGAGATGGCTACATCTTCTTTCTTATAAGGCATTATAAATTTCCCTAAACCTAAAGGCAAGGAGCTATATCTATATCTATATCTATATGCCCAATGTATTCCCACTGGCTACCAAGCCCTAACAGCAGGAAATAGTAATCCTATCACAATCCTATGTCTGCTCTCATGTCTTATGTCTGTTTGGCAGATCATGTACTCCAAATTTGATTATCTTAATGAAATTTACTAACATTTTGCTCAGCCAAAACAAATAACAACTATCACAATCTTTAATAACCAATCTAATTTATCCTAAAAATAATAATAATAATAACAAATTTTTGGGTACCTCGTAGAGGCTCTTTTCGTGAGTTGAGGGTCCATCTTCTTCTTCTTCGGAAACCCTAGCTTTGCTCCTTCTTCTCGCCATTGAAATCGCCTGATAGAGAAAAATGAAAAGGGTATAGGAACATAAATAGTCGGTGGGGTCTATGTGTAAATCTGTATTTAATTTCGTTGTGATTTTTTTTTTTTTTGTCTTTTAGTTTTGGCCTCCAATTTGTTCCCGCCACTTCCCGCTTTACTTTGACCCTTTTCCCGCCGTGACCATCCTAGAGGACCCGTTTGGTAAAAGACTAAAGACTGTGGGCAGCATAAAATAAAAATGTTTGGAGTGTTTGTGTTTGAGACACCGTCGTTTGTTTGTATTTAGTGAACATCTCATCGGGGGAATGTGCAAAATAGGCAAGTAAAAGGGATGTATATGGTTAGTTAGGCAACGTTTGAAACAATAATTAAAAGTAGCATCTCGAGTTTTAGAAACTCGAGATCCATATTAAAACTCGAGTCCCAAAGACTCGCTTTGCGAGTGTTTGGGGACTGAAAATGCCACATAAATCTCGAGTCTTTAAGACTCGAGTTCCATGCAAAAAAAATTTGCTCTATAGTGGCGTTTTTAAGCCTTACAGTGACGTTTTAAAGCCCTATAGCGGTGTTTTCCTGCAAATTTTTTTTTATAAGTGATCACCCCATACCAGGTTTAAGGAGCCCTATAGTGGCGTTTTTAAGCCCTATAGTGACGTTTTAAAACCCTATAGCGGCGTTTTTCTGTAATTTATGGAACTCGAGTCTTTAAAACTCGATTTTCACGTGGATTTTTTTCCAAATCAAATCCATTCTCTTACAAATCGAGACTTAAAAACTCGAGTTTTATCTTGGAACTCGAGTTTTAGACACTCGAGATGCTAGTTTTCAGTATTGTTTTGATACGTGACAACTAACTAAATTTTTTTATATTTGTTGTTATTTGGAAAGGGTGTTCCATCTCATCCCATGGGGGTGTTTTCAATTTTTAGGAGACATTGTTTATAACTCCAGTCTACAATTACAAATGTTAAAGCCCTTTTGTAATTGTACTTTGGTTATGTAATATATTATAAACCCGGTTTAAAATACTAATATTACTATTTTCGTGTATGTTCGAATAAGTATTACTGTTTACTAAAAAAAAAAAAAAAAAAAAAAATTTAAGGAACATTGATGGGTAGCATTTTCATATATATTTTGAAAAGAGTAAGACTTAGGAACAGTACTTATGTGCTTTTTTTTAGGTTCCCCTCTTAAGATTTTTTCATGTGAATTTTTTCTTATATGATGGAAGTATATTTTTTAGTTAAGTAGCCACATGACTCAATTTTAAGTGAGGAACTTAAGCAACATCATCTAAGGTTTTGTACCTAAGGTTTGTCATTTTGAAAATTGTGGGGCTCAAATGATATTGACAATACAAGATAGCATTTTCATACATATTTTAAAAATTGTGGGACTCAAATGATATTGACAATACATATTGTTGACGTGGGTTCAATTTGTGGCTTAAATTGCCACTTAAGCCCACAAGGCCCATTGCTTGTAAGTCAGTCAAGTATGACCGAATACAAATAGGAATGTAATTCCTAGTATTGCCGACCTATGACACACACACACACACACACACACACACACACACATATATATAGTGTTGTACAGCATATGGCACCAAATTTGCAGACTCAAGAAGGTGTGGTCATCCGGATGCCGAAACCCTTCCCTTACAAGGATAGTCATCATGTCCCATGGAAGTACGATGTAACTTTGATTTCCACCTGAACTAGAAAGGAAGAGATTTGCTCTAATGTGTCTTCAAGCCTAGCATGACTCACTAGGAGTGGTTGATGTTATACTCTTGAAGAACTTGAAAAGAGGAAGAAAGAGATTGGTAAGAGCACAGCCAAGCCAGTCAGGAATAGGGTCACCACTGAAGAAGCCGAGGAATTCCTGAAAACCACCCGAAAGGCCGATTATAGTGTGATTCAGCAGTTGAAAAAATCTTCAGCTCAGATTTCTATCTTAGCCATGTTGCTATCTTTCGAGGTCCTTCGTGAAGCTCTATTGAAAGTATTGAAGGAAACGCATGTTCCTACCAGTATTATAGACTCCTCCTTCGAGGGTATGGTATCATTGGTGTTGGCCACCAACCAAGTCTCATTTTCAGATGATAAGTTGCCTCCAGAAGGTAGAGATCATACCTTGGTCATGCATATCGTAGTCAAGTGTGAAGACATGATTGTCGCAAGGTGTAAACATTGTATTTTTTACCCCTTGCAACTCGGGCCCCCGTTCCTCAATGATGCTCAAACTCTAAGACTCAAGGCCAGTTTAGAGCCCAATCAGATGTTAAATTGACTTGAGGAGTGTTAAAATGGAAAATATAATATTTTAAGTGAGCAAAAATCTATTTTTGGAAAATTAAATGACCAGAGTGGCCCTTGGCCTGTGTACGTGAGTCGCGACCTACATACGCGAGCTAAAGCATGCGTACGCAGGCACATTCTTGTGTACGCAGCTAGGGTTTCTGAAGCATATGTTAGGAACCTAGAGGTTCCTAATTGGGGATGAGTATGAATTGTAAGGGAATTGATGAGAATTGTAAGGAAATTGACTTAATTCAAGGTAGTCACACTCCATAAAGAAAGATAGAGATTAAGAGAGAGAGAGATGCACTAATACACTAAGAAATTGGTTTATTCTTCCATTGATCTCTAATGTTGAATTACAATTATGTATTTATATGAAACTAGCTCAAATCTCATTGGCCCACATGGCTCAAGATAATTGGCTAATTAATTCAACATGTGCTTTATGAATTAAACCACATGTTAAATGAGCTACATGTGCTCAAATCCTAACTAACTCATCCTAATCTCAACTAACTAACTAACTAAAGGGATTACAACAATTTTTTCATATTCCTAACATTTCCCTCCCCTTGAAAACACCTTGCCCACAAGGTGTTGTTATTGAGTGACACCTTTATGAGGGGAAACCAGCCACTAATCCAATACGCTAAAGCATCTTGATCGTTGAACTCATCAAATATTTCCAAGCAATTAATCACAGCCCATTAATAAACTGAAACAGTCACATTGATTTTATCGCCTTTGAGACATGTTGGCCACACCATTAAATCCTCAAGATGGATTAAGCCCAGCAATGACAGCGATCTTGGAATAACATGCTGCTGAAAAATGAACTCGGGGTAGTTATTAACACATGGCCATGACCGATGATGTAATTTTTGTCCTTTCTTTGAGAAGAACCTTCCCTTGCTACCTTGGTCTCATTGTAAAGTTGTTGTCTAAGAGCACCATTTCTTGACATGTAGTACAAAAAGATAATCACATAATGCTTTGCGAGAAGTAATTTGCTTCCAAGGACACATTGGTATAGTTCACAAGGTTCACTGGGAAAAGATGTCACATATTGTTTCTTGCAAGAAGTGATTCTTTCTTGGAAATGAAGATCTAACAGTGTTGTTGCTAATAGCCTGACATTCCATTCTTCATCATCTAAACGATAAGTATGTAATGCTCTTGACTTAAAACATACTTTCTTATAAAAATTGTGATTAGCTGGGCTATGGAACCCATCATTTATCCCACAGTTGTCACCACCATTTGTTGGTGTGAAGGCTTCGAGATACATGTTGGCTTCCATAAGTGTAGCCAAGAAACCTTCTAGGAACATCAACTTGGGCTTGCCACCAAGAAATCTCCATGTAAGTGCGGAATTCTCAAACATAGAAGGGAATGTGACTCCATCTTAATGACAGCCAGGGAAAAGAGAGACTTTGTCACCGTAGCCAAGTCCAAGATCAACCTTAAATCCATTTACTCCACATGAAGCTAAGCTAGTGTGAGGCTTATTATAGAATTTAGAGACCTTAGGATACACTATATCCAGGCCATGCACGGAGAGGCTATCCAAGACCAAGTATGGTTGGTTGCAAAGTATTCTTGGGGATTGCGCTGGACATGGGAAAGCATTATGTTCTTCTAGAGAAACAACTACAGTTTCTTGGAACTTAATTTCCTCTTTGAGTTCCATCAAATCAAGAGATTGTAACTCTTCTTCGAACATGTTCTCAAGATCCTCTTGCAATCTTGAGAGCTTTTCTTTCATGGCCTTTTTAGATTCAGCCAAGGTCTTGACCTTCTTTGAAACTTGATCCACCATTTGTTGTAAGTCCTTCAAGATTTCTTGTTAGTCATGTTCACCCGTCTTGAGATCGATGGCTCTGATACCAAATGTTAGGAACCTAGAGGTTCCTAATGGGGATGGGTATGAATTGTAAGGGAATTGTAAGGAAATTGACTTAATTCGAGGTAGTCACCCTCCATAAAGAAAGATAGAGATTAAGAGAGAGAGAGAGAGATGCACTAATACACTAAGAAATTTGTTTATTCTTCCATTGATCTCTAATGTTGAATTACAATTATATATTTATATGAGACTAGCTCTAATCTCATTGGCCCACATGGCTTAAGATAATTGGCTAATTAATTCAACATGTGCTCTACGAATTAAACTACATGTTAAATGAGCTACATGTGCTCAAATCCTAACTAACTCATCCTAATCTCAACTAACTAACTAACTAAAGGGATTACATCAATTATTTCATATTCCTAACAGCATATGAAAGGCAAGTTTTCTGCAATAATGGCTGAGGTTTGGAATGAATCCCACATCGTCCGGGAGCCGTTCCAAACCCCATTTTTTCAACTATAAAAGGCCTTACATGGTACAATTTCAAAACACACAAAAATCCCATGGGATAAACCTAAGATTTACTAGAAAATAGTGAATCAAAAGGGAGTAAAACACTCTCAAGTCTTTTTTATTTGATTAGGACCTTTTTTGACTCCAAACTTTTGAGTTTAAGATTACTAATCACTATTTTATTGAATTGTGATAGATTTGATTGGGGGGAACGGTAAAAAATCTAGCCTTGGAGCTTTTGTTTTAAGGTATTCTTTTGAACTTTTCTTTTTTCCTTTTCTACCTTTAATCTTTTCTTTAATCTATTTTTTTGTTTAGTTTATGTTTATATTTGTTTGTCTAGGTTATTTTTAGGTTTTCTTCATGTTTTTAAGCATGTTAGGTTGCTAGACTTATGTTTTTCTATTTTGTTTGGCTTCTGCTCTGTTTCTGTGTTAATTAGGTTTCTAGGTAAAGATCTACGTACGCATGATCTAGCCTGCGCACGCAGGCTGAACTCATGCGTACGTAGACCTGTTCTAGTATGCGTGATGTTATTACCCAGAAACCCTAATTTTTTGTTTGTTTTGTTTCTGCATTCACATGTTTGTTCTGTGTAGCCTCTTTTTCATATGTTTTAAACCCCATAACTGTTCGTTTATCTCTTAACATGTTTGTTTGTTATCACATGTTTAGATTAGGGTTTCTTAGTTTTAATGTCATTTATTCACATGTTCATGCATTGATGCCATAGGTGTTGTGTTGCTGAGAGGTAAGTAAAGGGTAAGTCATGCATTAGCAATGTCCATAAATTTGTGTTAGGTTTCACTTTGATGATATGATGGAACATGCTTAGATGTATGATTAGGGTTTGTAATATGTTTGCCTTGTTATGATGATATGCTTGTTGCCTTGTTGTAGATGTATGATAGAGTTTTTCATATGTTAGATGAATGCTAGGGTTTCCTTTGTGTTTGACTCTCTTTTGCTTTAAGGATGGATATGTATTTTGGGATGATGCCATGATTGTATGCTTAGATGTATGCTAGTGCTTGTGTGAGTATAGATGCAAGTGTTGAACATGTTTTTAATAAGGTTAGGGCGTAAGACACAATGATGGGAGGCCAACCTTAGGGTTGGGCGATCTAGGGTGCCTAAAACCTTCCCAAGAGCGTACCTAAACTCCAAACCCATACTCTGGTAGTAAGGCCAAAGGTCTTTCCCCGAAAAGATGCTATATTCATGGTTTTTAGACCATATAACTAGGTGGTGACTCTAACACTTCTTTCCCTTGCACCCACAGTGGCGACTTCACTGGGGATTGTGAGTTTAATTCCTATGTGTCCTATGTCTTAACCTTAATAAAAATGATAAGCCACAAACGTATTGACCCTTTGTGATTAAAATTAATTAATTAATTAGCCAAGTTATTAATTAATCAATTTATCATGCAAAACGCGTGGTAGCACAAACAAATCACCAAACAACTAAATACACAGCGGAAAATAAATGACACGGTGATTTGTTTACGAATGGGGAAAACCTAACGACAAAAACCCCATCGAGTGATTTTCAGGTCACCACTCTCGAAACTCCACTATTATCACAATAAGCGGTTACAAGTAAAGGAATCCCAAGTACCTTACCAACCTACAGTTGAACCTTTACCCCAATACCCAATTGGACTTGTTCTGTAGTGACAATTCCCTTCTTTTGATGCACGGCTCCCAAGTACGTGACTAACCAATGCACGGATCCCAGTACGCGACTTCAATCACCAACTAAGAAAGTTGTTGGCTGCAAAGTTCTTCAGTTCATCTACACGATGAAGATCAAGAAGATGCTTAATTACAAAACCCTATTGTGCAAATACACAACAACTTCTTCAAGAGAAAGAGATGAACTAGGGCAAGAACTTTGTCTCCAGTCACAATTTGCTTGAACAAGGTTTGCTCAATGCTTGTGCAACTTGTGAACACTTTGACGGCCCTTAAAACAATCCTTTTATATGTTTAGGGTTAGGAGAAAAGAAGGCCCAAACACATAATCATGGATCCTAAGAAAAACAGATCAGATTGTTGTTTTCTTAAACCTCGACAGATAGGAGGTGTCGAGCATCTGTCGAGCTAGCTGTCGAGCACACGGGCATAAACAGCTTCTTAATCCTCGACACATGCTAGCTGTCGAGCTAGTTGTTGAGCTTTAATGTTTCTGCATTTTCAGCTTGTTTTCTTGGACAGACTTGAAGGCTTCAACACTTGATCTTGAAACATGGTTTCTTGAAGTATTTAAACACATCCTAGATCTACCCAATTACAAGTAAAGTGCGTTTTGTCAAAGGATTAGCCAATTACATAAAATCATGACATATGTTTTTAACATGTGAAACACATATGTCCTAACAAAAAACCTTTCAAATACTTGTTTTGCACGCACATCACTAGATCTTTTGTCCTTTAACCTTGGTTGGTGATGAGTGGGAAGATGGAAGACTCCATTTGGGCCCAAATTTTCCGAAGTTCATCCCACCAACTCACAATCGGTGCCATCACCTATAATGAGCCTTGAGTACGTTAAAGGTTTGCTACCAATCCACTATGGGGTCCACTTAGGGCCCTTGGTTGGAATCATAGCCCACTTAGTTGTGAGTGACCTACTTATCTATCCCTTTAGCCTTAGGGAGCCTACCCACACTAGAGAGATCCTAGATCCTATCATGTAGGATACCCTTTATATATCTTTTGTTTGTTCAACCATATATCATGTATTCACCTAATTCTAAAGGACAAATAAAAGGTATAAAAATGGAAGGGATGGCCCTAAAGTTATGGTATACCCTAAGATGTTGTGGGACAAAAGAAAAGAAGTTCTAACATATAAGAGGCTTGTCCCTAAATCCAAAGGCATATCTTAACTTGAAAGGTTCATAAGACCATAGCTTAATTGCTATCGTAGGCCCAAGTGGAAAAAGCCCTTTTAAAAAAAGAGGACTTTGGGCCTAAGATAACAAATACGCTATGGACTTAGCATCCAACATCCTTCAAAGCCAAAATGAAATTCCCTAATCTTGGGCCTCTTTGTTGCATGCCTAGGTCCAAAATGGTAAAAATTTCATAGACTTTGGGAGGAAGGCTACAATGTATTCTAGCTAGAGAGCTATTCCAAGAAAAAATGATGCAATAATGAATAAAGAATGGGAAGCTCAAAAGTAATGAGTACATTGTAAAGTTTGAGACAAAGGGTTGAAAATTCCTAAGTGTATTTTAATGAAAGCCTATGAGAGTAAGATGAGAGCTTTTATTGTAAATGGACCAAGGCCTAATAAAACAAGGGGCAAGGGTCCATGAAAGGAAAGGGAGTGGCATTGTAATTGGGCCTTCATTAAAATAAACTTAAGAATTTTTTAAGAACATCTAAGTTTAAAAGGAACCTTTTAATTGAGACATGAACTTAATGAAAATAGGGCTTCTTTTCAGGCATCCTTGCACCGCCAAAGTCAAGAAAGCATGTCCCCACTCCCATTTGGATTCGAGAGAAAGGAAGGCGCTTGATCAAGATTGAGGACACACACCAAGAAGAAGAAATCTCCCAAGAAACAATGTCTACTTCCATGGAAGACCCAACGGCACAAAAGATCCTTAAGGCTTTGGAAGAATATGGAGAAGCCCTTAAGAAAATGGTAGGGCGCCTCACTAGTTTGGAAGAATCTAGGCTCAAGAAATCCACACATGTGGAAATCCATGATGATGAGGAGGAAGATGAAGAATGGGATGAAAAAGACAAAGTGGAGTATGAAAGAAACAAGCAATTTGAGAAGCTCACCGTGGAAACCATAACTATGAGGGAAAAGATGGAAAAGATGCAACTTGCCTTCCGTAAAGCACAAGGAATGGATGACTACCTCTATAACACGGGGGGAGTAAGCTCAAAGGCTCCTATTGCATTGCCTCCTAAATTCAAGATCTTTGATGAGAAAAAATTTGATGAGATTGGGGATTCGAAGCAACACATAAGAAGGTACCTAAGCATTGTTGAAATGAAAGGGCTAGATGAGAAGCAAACTTGGCATGCATTTCCCCTCTCAGTCACGGGAGGTGCATCAAGGTGGTACTATAGCCTTGACCCAAGCAAAACTAAGGTGTGGAATAAACTAATAGAGTTGTTTGTGGACCAATTCATCTTCAACACCATAATTGATGTGACGCTAAGGGATTTAAAGACTACCAAGCAAGGTGTAGGGGATACTTTTTCTGAGTATATGACTAAATGGAAGACCAAGGCATCTAGAATGGTCAATAGGCCAAATGAGAAAGACCAAATCAACATGATCATCAAAAACTTGCTTCCGATTGAAAATAGTAGGCTTTTGTCATCGCCTATTAGCTCATTTGGAGAATTATGTGATTATGAGACAAGAATTGAAGATGCTCTTAATAATGGACAATTAGAGAAAGGGAAAAGCAAGCCTCCAACCAAAAAGACATATGGAGGGGGGACCACCACTAAAGCACCCAATCTTGTAAATGTAGGCTCCATCATACCCTAACAAACACTAGCCTACGCAAAGAAAGCTCGCCGATAATTTTTTGACCTAGGAATGACCCTCACCCAAGCATATGAAAACCTATCCTCTAAAGGATTTATTAAGCCTTTAGATCCCACACCCATGCCTAATCCCATACCTCACACTTGGAACCTCAATGAATATTGCCACTATCACAAAAAATCTGGCCACAAAACTAACAATTGCTTCCGCATTAAACACGGAATACAAGACCTCATAAACAATGGAACCCTCCCAAATCCCAACATCATTACCAAACCCAACATTAGAAAGAACCCTTTGCCCAATTACCATAGGGCTCCCCTTCCATATCAAAATTGGGTGCAAGTAGATGAAGTTGAATGGGATTGCTTAAAGTTGATAGAAACTACAAATGTCAATGCCGTGAAAGTCCAAGGAATATGGGATGAAGAAGATGAAGTCCTAAAGGAAGCAATAGCAATATGGGGAATACTTCCTAAAGGAGTGGCAGAATTGAAGAAAAGAGTTTTGGAGGACAATGTAGCAAATATCACTAGGAGTGGGAAGCACTACAAGCCATCCTTTTTGGAAAAGGATCATCCTGGTAGGGATCTAGGGGTAGGATCCAAGTCCACGGAACCTAGAGGGAAAGAAGATAAAGAAGAGGAAGATAGGGTCTTGATACAATTGAAAAAGACCCAAGCTCATGTGTCCGTATGGGGTTTGCTCATGGCCTCTCAAAAACACCGTAAGGCCCTTTTAGACGCTTTGAATGGGAAAAAAGTACCTATAGAAACTACACCACAAGAGATTTTGTCTCTCATGGGAGTTGAAGATTCCTCACACCCTTTCCTTGCTTTTTCCGAAGAAGATCTCCCTCCTGAAGGAGCTGCTCATACTAGACCCTTGCAAATCACCATTGAATGCATGGGTGCCAAGGTCCCAATGGTTCTTATTGACAATGGATCCGCCTTGAATGTTTGTGTTTTTAGGACCGCCCTCACTGTTGGCTTAGACATGGAGATCATCATTCCTTCTCCTTTGACTGTAAAGGCATACGACAACACTTCAAGGAAGGTCATGGGCATTTTCAAGGTTCCTTGTAAGATCGGGCCAATGGAAACCATTGTGGAGTTTCATGTCATGGACATCACCCCAAATTACAACCTTCTCTTGGGAAGGGCTTGGCTTCACCCTAATGGGGCAATCCCCTCATTACTACACCAAAAGATGAAGATCCCATGGAAATGAGGGATTGCCATAATGCTTAGAGATGGTGAGATCTTAGCACCCATTTATGGACTCGAGGAAGGAGGGAGTGAGCTTCAAATGAGTGGCCTTGAGTTCGTAAATAAGACTAACTATGGGTTGAAGGATGAAAGGAATGCTACCGATTTGTTCCCATATTGTAGCCATGAGGTGATTGCAATGATGAAGAACATGGGATACATACCTAGTATGGGCCTTGGAAAGGAAGGAAAAGGGTTAGTTGAATTCCCCAATTTTAAGACTCAAATGACCAAGGAGAGTCTAGGATTCCTTAAAGGTTGAAACAGAATCAAGAAAAACCATGGCATTCTCAATAGGAACTTCATGAAAGAAGAAGGAGATGTCCTTTATTGTGGCTTCCCTGAACCTTGAGTAGGTAAAGATGGAAGGGTGTATCCAGGTTAGGAAATGTTCTTTAATGAAAAACTCACTTTCAAGGAAAAGCCTACCATAGTGATCAAAGAAATGCAAGAAGAGGTTGATTGGGTGAACTACATGGATGCTAAAGTAATGAAGACAAGTGGGGACGTGTTTACCATCACCAATGAAGAGCCAAGTGATCATTCTGAATTCATCATGCCTACTATGGGGCCCATTAATAATTGGACTTGGGTTAGGTTTTCTGAAAACATGGGGAAAAAGTTTTGTAATGCAAGTTCCGATGTACTTTTCAATATTTTCAATAAGATGAATTCTGATTTGGCTTACTTTGATGTGTCCCATAACATTGAAATTCTGCACTTAAATGATTCAAATGAATTTGAAAATGAAATTAATAAACAATTGGAAAAGAAAATTGAACCTATGGAACCAATTCTTGAAACTATTAATTTGGGCAATGATGAGAATCCATGCTTAATTAAAATTGGCTCAACTCTAAAAAAGAAAAGAAAGATCTTCAAGAACTCCTCATTTAAGAGGTGTTTGCATGATCCTGTGAAGACATGCCTAGAATTGACCTCGAGATAGCTAAACATCACATTGATACTCATGACCATATGGTACCTGTCAAGCAAAAATTGAGAAGAATGAGGACCGAATGGCTCTTAAAAATCAAGGAGGAAGTCACTAAGCAATTAAAGGTAGGGTTCATCAAACCCGTACACCAAGCTGAATGGGTAGCCAATGTTGTGCCCGTACCTAAGAAGGATGGGAAGGTGAGGATGTGTGTGGATTTTAGGGACTTGAACAAAGAATGCCTTAAGGATGACTTTCCTCTCCCTCACATTGATGTCTTAGTAGATAACACGGCAGGAAGTGCATTGATGTCCTTCATGGGTGGTTTTTTGGGGTACAACCAAATCAAGATGGCTCCCAAGGACATGACCAAAACCACCTTCACTACCAAATGGGGAAGCTATTGTTACACGATAATGCCATTTGGCCTCAAGAATGCTGGGGCACCAAAGGATGGCTACGACCTTGCTACATGATATGATGCATAATGAGGTAGAGGTGTATGTTAATGATATGATAGTGAAGTCCAAGAATAGAGGAAGTCACGCTGCCATAAACTTGAGGAAGTTCTTCGAGAGGATTAAAGAATATAGATTGAGATTGAACCCACAAAAGTGCACCTTTGGAGTAACTGCTGGAAAGTTGTTAGGCTTCCTAGTGAGTAATAGAGGGATAGAAATTGACCCATCCAAGATCAAAGCCATATTGGATATGCCACCATCCAAAAGTGAGAAAGAGATAAGGGGTTTCTTAGGTCGACTACAATACATTAGTCGATTCATTGCCAAGCTCACCTCTACTTGTGAGCCCATCTTCAAAGTCCTAAGGAAGAATGAACCACATACATAGAATAATGAGTGCCAAAAAGCCTTTGAACTTATCAAGGAGTATCTCCTCCACCCGTCTATCCTAGTGCCTCCACAACATGGAAAACCCTTACTCCTATACCTTTCCATCATAAAGGATGCAGTTGGAAGTATTCTTGTATTAAATCATTCATTGCATATCATAAAAATGATCTTGAGATTCTAACGGTCACGACGGTGTGCCCAATTCCCAAATTGGACTGTCGGATTAAAAGATATCACATGATCAAGTTTTTACGGTCTGCATGCATTTTGTTTGGGTGGAACCGATCATGTGTGATTAATTTAAATTAATTCTGATTGGTTAAACAATTAAAATTAATTAAATAATTTTGTGATTGGTTGTTGGGTTTTGTTAAAAATACGTCTGCTTGCATGGGAATAAAATGGATAATCAGATAACAAAAAAATTGTTGATAATTAAGTCTTTTTAGAATACTTATCTATCAGATAATTATTACTTTAAAGACCTGATTATCAAGATAAAAGGGATTAATTCTTGAATATGAGTTAAAAACGCGTCTAGGTGCAATTCCTGACTCAGAAAATCCTCAAAAAAGAGTCCAAATCGAACCGAAATTGGAAGAGGGACTAGGCATCCAAGAGGGCCAATCGGCACTCTTGGAGTGCCGATCGGCACTTCCCAAGTGTCGATTGGCACAGACTTGAGGCCCGGCCCGAGAACCCTCTGATTAAGATAAAACCTATCTATTTCAAATTTTTAGGGATAACAATGCAATCTAATTCGTATTTGATCTTATTCAACTTATTTTTCAAGCATCCAACCTCTATAAATAGAGGAAAAACATCAGAAATCAGGGCCCTTCTTTTTCTAACTTTTTTGCTCCCCTTACGTTAAAGACGTTTTAGAAGCCTTGGCTTTAAGAATTTCTTTTTTGTAAATAAAAAATATTTTAGATCTCAAAGAAGTGAAAATTTCTTTGATTTCTAAAGTATTCTTCCATTGAAGGGTACATTCATGGAAGTAGGTATTTAATTTTCTCTTTCTTAATTGATATATGTATGTTGTTCATTGCATGGCTTTTATGAATATGTATGATTTCATTGTCAATACGATCTTGTTCACAATTTATATATACCATGTTCACATGTTTAGTTGGATTTTTCTTTAGTTGATTAACATGTTTATGATTTAGGTCTTCTTTAAATTTCAAAATCTACAATTAATCACTAAAACTTAAAAAAAAAAAAAAAAAAAAAAACAGATCAGTATTTTCATTAAATACAGATTTGAATTTTTTTTAATCAAAAACAAATTTTTATTTTCATTAAATACATATTTGAAAATTTTTCTGAATAAAAAATAGATCTGTATTTTCATTAAATACAGATCTGAAATTTTTTCTGAATCAAAAACAGATCTGTATTTTCATTAAATATAGATCTGAAATTTTTTCTCAAAAAAATTAGATCCGTATTTTCATTAAATACAGATCTGAAAATTTTTCTGAATAAAAAATAGATCTGTATTTTCATTAAATACAAATCTGAAATTTTTTTTCTGAATTAAAATAAACAGATCTGTATTTTTATTAAATACTGATTTGAATTTTTTTTTCTGAATAAAAAACATATATGTATTTTCATTAAATACAAATTTGAATTTTTTTTTTTGAACAAAAATGGATCTGTATTTTCATTAAATACAGATCTGAAAATTTCCTTGAACAAAAAAAAGGATCTGTATTTTCATTAAATACAGATCTGCAATTTTTCAAGCATACAAAACTAATCTGTATTTTCATTAAATACAAATCTGAACTTTTTTATAATAAAAAAAAAATGGTTTTCTTCTTAAATAAAAATTGCAGATTTTGAATTTTTAAAGAGTGAATTAATATTGAATTTAGGGATTTTAATATGTCATTGTAAAGTCATGCATCTTTTGAAAGGGTATATAAATGGTCATTTAGAGTCTAGAAGACCAAACTCCGTCTAGGCGGAATGGGTGCCTAACACCTTCCCATTACGTAACCTAGCTCCTAAACTTAGGTTTTTGGATAGTAGACTAGTATTTTATCTTTTGTTTTGGTAGATTGTATTTAGAACCAAGGCCTTGTAATATTACTCTACCAAAATTATAGATTGTATTTAGGACCAAAGTCTTGTAATGATTATTTGACCAAGATTGTATTTACATAATCAATGAAATTGGATGCATTTGATGTAAATTTTATACTTATATTTTTCTTATTTTTTGTAACAAAAAATAAGTGGCGACTCCACATAATTACCCAAAAGAGAGGTGCCTAAGCACCCAAATCTCTTTTTTAGAGCCCTCAAAAAGTTCCGGGCTCTCATAGTGGTGACTCCACTGGGATGCCGAGGGCTGAACTTCGTGTCAGACTTTAAGTGACGAATTATATACCTTTGTTTGAATTTGCCATGTTGATTGTTAAAAGCTTTCCCTAATTGTCATAGTATGTGCCATCAAAACAACAAATATGCATGTACCCATCTTAACATATGGTGGTAGTAACCATGGATCACCGGTCTTCATTAGATTCGAGTACCCAGTGGTGAACTTACCAACTCATAGCCCCAAGTCACTAGATCATTTCCTGTTGACTAAAAAGGATAGACCATGCCGTTTGGACCAACGTAATGTTCAACACATTACAAGTTGTGAGGTGTAACGTCCTAGCTATGGGAAACAATGAAACAACAAACCCACCCTACAATGTAATGACTTAGAACCTATACTTAGGTCGGTCCATGTTAATATTGCATTGCATTTTGTGTATGTTTGTTTGGTTGATAGATTGATATAGATGGGGACCTTTTGACCTAACCAAGCCTTTTCTTAGGGAGAATTTGGTCAAGATCAGAGGGAAGACTCCAAAGAGAATCCAAGAACAACAGCCAAGCTAGCAGCTCTAGTTCCAAGCCTATCACACTACTGAAGCTTGTGAGAATAGAAGGCATTCTACAGTTACAACATCTTAATTTTGTATTTGACTTGCATGACAACCCAAGCCACAAGAAGTCCAAAGACTCCGTCACCATGGTAGAAGGGGAAGAGCACCCAAACACTAAAGAGCCAATGAACACTCAAGAGCTACTAAACACCATGGTAGCAAGTCAAATTCAGTTGAGGGAAGACATGAACCTTATCGTACAACAGTTTTAGAACCTAAATGGTAGCCAAGAGGAAAACATGACTGATTAGAATCCCTCTACCCTAGAGGGTGAGAAGAAGATTAATGAGAGGATAAGTAAAATGAAGAAGATGATAAAAAGGGCCCACAAGATGGAAGACCTCATGGATTACTAGTCATTCTCGCTTTTCCTAGATGTGAGATTGCCCCCTAAGTTAAAGATGCCGGTCTTGGACAAGTTTGACGGTACAGGCTGCCCCAAATCCCACCTCAAGATGTACATGAGGGCTATGCAGCCACTGGGAGCTACTAAAGAAATGTTGGCACAAATGTTCCAAAATACCTTGATTGGAGCCGCTCTTAGGTGGTTCCTCAATGTTGAAGACAATAGAGCAAGAAATTGGGAAGACATTTGTAGGGAGTTTCATAACCATTACAAGTACAATATAGAAGTGGATGTGAAAATGAGAGATTTGGAGACCACTAAATAAGAGCCGAAAGAGTCCTTTTCTACCTTCATTACCAAGTGGAGGTCCAAAGCTGCATAGATAATGAATAGGCCAAATGAAGAAGAGCAATTAACCATGGTTGTAAAAAACTTGTTACCTATTACCTTAAATATTTGTTTGCTCAGTACTTTCCAAATTTTAAAGTTTCAATTGCTTCTGGTACCCAAATTGAGGATGCAATAAATAATGGCACCATAAAAAATGAGGATGCACCTAAGTTTAAAAAGAATTTTGGGTCTAGTTCCAAAACTTCAGAGGTCTCTAATATATATAAAAATGATCCCTACCAACTTATTGCCCTAGTGCAAATATCACAAGGGCTGCCTCCAAGGCCTAGGAGGGAATTTCACGAGCTGTATATGCCAATAAGTTAAGTGTTTGAAAAACTGAAAGAAAAAGGGTTACTAAAACCCTTAGACCTAAGAGCAGTCCCAAACCCATTACCTGCAAGGTTTGATGTGAGTAAAAGGTGTGCCTACCACCAAGGCCCAGGCCACGACACTGACAGGTGTTATAACCTTCGTCATGCAATCCAAGATTTAATAGACACTAAGGTGATTGCATCGCCTACAAGGCCTAACATCACTAATAATCCCTTGCCCAACCATAATTTTGGGAAAGGACCGAAGATTAATTGTTTGATGTTTGAAGAAGAAGGAGAAGAGGACCCGTTTGAGTGATTTATGACCTACCCGAGTGCTTTATGATGACTTGGGAAGAGTTGATGGGTATGACATCCGCTGTAGGATATGATATATAGAATGAAGATGCTACAGAAGCCCCGAATTACCCAACATCCACATATGGGGGGAGACACTTCCAACCCCAATTAAATGGCCCAACATCCACATATGAGGGGAGACACTTCAAACCCTAAGACATTGAATCAAATGACCCATAAAAAATTGCCCATATCACAAGGGGGGGGGGGGGAGACACTTCAAGCCTCCATGTCTGGAGACAGACAACCCAATAGAGGCCTTGAACAAGTCTACCCAACAAACACCCAATGAAGAGGATGAAGTCCTCAAACAGTTGCAGAAGACGCAAGCCAATATATCTTTATAGGGTTTACTTATGGCCTCGTACAAGTCCCTACAACCACTACTTCTCAAGATCTGAATGCTATGATTGGGTCAATAAATAGGGAATTTACTATTTCTTACTTTAACAAAGATTTGACTAAGAAGGGGAAGCACCACAATGACCCATTGCACATTACTGTAGATGCCAAAGGCAAAAGGATCCCAATGGTTTTGATTGATGACGGAAGTGCTTAAATGTGTGTCCTTTAAAGAACGCAAGTTGCCTAGGCCTAAGCATTGAGGATTTTGTGCCAATTGATCAGCATGTGAGAGCATATGACAACAGTAGAAGAAAGCTCTTAGGAATCGTGACACTGGAGTTCACTATAGGGCTAATGATCAAGAAAGTGGAATTTCAGGTGCTGAATATAACTTCATGCTTCAATATGCTCCTTGGGTAACCATGGATCCATGATATAGAGGCTGTACCTTCATCCTTATACCAAAAGGTTCGGTTTCTGCATGAAGGAGCCATAGTTACCATATATGGAGATACTTTGACTGTACCAAAGTCCATTTTTGGTATCGATTTTGAGAAGCAGCCATTGACCCTGGATGGCTTTGAGATTGAGAAGCCTGGTTTTGGAAGAAGAGAAGGAGAGGTTGAAAGGATTCCTATGGACTTTGCTCCCTACAGCAATAACAATGTGGTTGCAATGATGAGAAAAATGAATTATCTTCTAGGGATGAACTTAGGGAAGACTGTGAAAAAGGCAATTGCTCAAGTTCCAATAATTCCTATTGCCACACCACCTTTTGGGCTAGGTTATAAACCTATTGATGATGACTTGTTAGAAATGGAGGTGAGGAGGATGGTCCGTGCAAATGCCAAAGCAAAAGGACTACCTTGTCCCTCGGAACCCTGAAGCCTTTCACTCCCACATTGAACGGAAAGTTTGTCAAAGCTGGAGATAGTCAACGCTATTGGGGATTCCCTGAACCGAGATATAATTAGAGTTGAAAACAATGGTGCCTGGATTTGAGCTATTCTTTGATTGTGACAAGAAGCTCTTAGAACTGAAGAAGGAAGACACAAATTGGGTTTCGACTGATTGGGTTGATTACATGGATCCTAATGCAATGATCAAATTTTTGGGAGATGCCATCTGCAATATAGAAGAAGAAGAGCACTGGGAGGCTTGCCAACATGCATTAAAAAAGCCATATGAAGCAAAAACAGATGATGAAGATGAGGAAGGGAGAGAAGCCCTTAGTGATGATGATGAAGGTAGCGACAACGAGAGTGATAATAGTAGTGACAATAGCAGTAGTGAAAGCGGAGATAGTGGGGACGATAACGAGAGTGATAATAGTAGTGACAACATCAGTAATAAGGACTATGATAGATAAGATAGTGGCAATGACAGGGGAGAACCCCCTAGTGATATAGAGGATGAAGATGTGGGATCTTTCTATGAAGACCATTTTGATGATAATATGGACTACTATGATGGAGATATGGAGGATGATGCAGAAGCTGAAGATGAAGACCTAGAGGATGATGTAGAAGCTGAAGATGAAGATGTAGAAAATGATATAGATGTTGAAGATGAAGATGTAGAGGAGGATGTAGAAGCTGAAGGTATAGATTATGATGAATACCCTTATAGGTGGCCCTTAGATTGGAGTTGCATTACTGATGTCAGTTCAAGATCAGGCCCTCGATATGACAAGCATGGTAGAGAAATTCTTGAGTTAAGGTCATTCCATAACCCAGAACTTAGCTCATTGACCCCATACACTAAGGAAGAGGATGACATAGATGCTAGATTGGCGATACTGGACAAAAAATTAATGATCCATAGTTTCAAAAACTTAATTCTAGAGAACCTTGAAGATGAAGATGAGAGAATGGAAGGGAATGAGTCAGAATACTTCCCTCAATACATCCGCTCAAGCAACAAAAGGAACCAAGATCTATTCAGGGAGTGGACGGACAACAAAGAGTGCCTAGATGCCTATGTACCTGACAAGCCCATAGATATGGAGATTGATGGTGAAAGCACAAATTATATGGATGAAGACCCTAAAGTACTGATGTTGAGGGAAGAGGGACTCACTAGGAGCCAGCTGCCATTGTTGAAGCCATAACCAAGTTTAAGAATTGGGCATGGGAGGGAGCCGCCCACCCCATGGAAGACTTTCTGGAGAAGATCAAGACTATTGAAAAACTTACTCCTACCAAAAACATTATATCTATCCCTATTAAGTCTGTTTCTGCTAGTATTGTTGTTCTTGTTGAGTCTGTTTGTGATCATGTTCCTATTGAGTCTGTTGAGTTTGTTAAGAACTCTATTCCTTATAATGTGATTTTTGATTATGCTTATTTGTTGGCTTTGAATGTTTTTATTTCGGAAATTGGTAAATAAACTTTTAATAATGAGGAATTAAAACAAGGGCATGCAGAACCTATAAAAGAAGAAACCCAACTTGTTAACCTGGGAACTGATGATGAACCTAAGATGGTACAAATGGGCAACACCTTAACCTCCTCTGGGAAAGATGCATTAGTCGCACTGCTAAAAGAATTCAAAGAGGTGTTACGAAGACATGCTTGGGATTGATACAAATATAGTGCAATGTTGTATTCCAACATATCCAGCCATGAAACTGGTCAAGCAAAAGCTAAGTAGAATGAAGCCAGAGTGGACTTTCAAGATCAAAGAAGATGTTAAGAAACAGTACAATGCGGGATTTTTGAGGGTGGTCAACTACCCAAAATGGTTAGCTAATGTGGTTCCAGTACCAAAATATGGGAAGGTGAGAATGTGTGTAGACTTCAGAGATCTTAATAAGGCTAGCCCGAAAGATGATTTTCCTTTGCCTCATATTAACATCCTGGTTGATAACACAGCAGGTCATGCCTTGCTGTCCTTTATGGATGGTTTTTCAGGATACAATCAGATAAAGATGGCTCCAGAAGATATGGAGAAGACCTCCTTCATTACTGCATAGGGGATGTATTGCTACAAGGTCATGCCATTTGGCCTTAAGAATGCTAGTGTTACTTACCAACGCGTAACACTACTCTGTTGCATGATTTGATACACAAAGAAGTAGAAGTTTATGTGGATGACATGATAGTGAAGTCCAAAGATCGTGAAGGGCACATATCAGCTTTACGGAAGTTCTTTGAAAGAATCCAATTCTATAAGTTGCGATTGAATCCAAAAAGTGCACTTTTGGTGTAACATTTGGAAAATTGTTAGGGTTTATGGTAAGTCAGAGGGGAATTGAAGTAGATCCTGACAAGATCAAGGAAATTGTGGAGATGAAGCCACCAAGGACTGAAAAGGAGATTCGAGGATTTTTAGGGAGAATACAATACATTAGCAGATTCTTATTCCAGCTCACCATGACATGTGAGCCACTATTTCGATTGCTCAAGAAAGAAGTTCTCATAGTATGGAATGAACAATACCAAGAAGCTTTTGAGAAGATTAAAAGTTATTTGATGAAGCCACCAATACTGGTTCCACTAGTACCTAAAAAGCCATTATTGTTATATTTCACAACCACAGATACAATAATGGGGGCTTTGCTTGCTCAGTACTTAGAGAAGTCTAGGAAAGAGAATGCAATTTATTATATTAGCAAGAAGATGTTGGCTTATGAAGAGAAATATTCACCACTTAAGAAAACATGTGTAGTGCATGTATAGGCAACCCAAAAACTCAAACATTACATGCTTGCTTTCAAGGTCTTGTTGATTGCAAGAATGGATCATTTGATATATCTGATGGAGAAGCCTATGCAAGATGGGAAGATAGCTAAATGGGTTCTACTTCTATCAGAATTTGATATTAAATATGTGACTCAGAAGTCTGTAAAGGGAAGAGAAATTGCTGATCACTTAGCCCACTGTTCACTTGAAGAAGCCGAAGAAATCCAAGGAGACTTTCCAGATAAAGATATCATGGGGATAGAGTTAGAATCATGGAAGATGTATTTTGATGGAGCAACTAATCAGAATGGAAGTGGTATTGGAGTTCTCTTAATTTCTCCAAAAGGGACACACATCCCATTCTCTGGTAGACTCAACTTTCCTGCCACTAATAATGCCACTGAATATGAAGCTTGCATTATGGGGTTACGAGCGGCCCTAGGTGGAGTGAAAGAGATGGAATTATATGGTGATTCAACTTTGATAATTTCTTAGATTCAAAACAGATGGAAGATAAAGGAAGAAAAGCTAATGCCTTATCATGAATGTCTTCAGAAGTTGGCATCGAAATTTAGTAAGATTTAGTACCAATATGTGCCAAGAATGCAGAATCAGATTACAGATGCTTTAGCAATGATGGCATCCATAATGGATGGACCTAAGGAAGATGAAACTCGACTAATAGTTGTGGAACAAAAAGAAGAGCCAGCTTATTGTATGTCAATAGAAGGGGATGAGGGAATGAATGGGGAAGGTGAATGGTATTAAGACATCTTACAGTACCTCAAGGATGGGACATACCCAAAGTCTGCAAACAAGAATGACCAATTGACCATTAGAAGGTTGTTCACTAATTACATTATTTGTGGTTGTTAGGTTAAAATGAATTGACCCCTTGTTAATTAATTAATAACCCAAGTTAATTAATTAAGTTCAATTACATGCGATGGCGTGGTAGCACAAACAAATCACCAACTGAAATTAAATGCAGCGAAAAATAAATTTGACACAGGTAATTTGTTTACGAATGAGGAAAACCACCGAGGCAAAACCCCACCAGGTGATTTTAAGGTCACCACTCCCAAGAATTCACTATTATCAATCACAAGTGGTTACAAGTATAAGGAATCTTACCAAATCCTTTGGCCTATCCCGAAATACCAACCTACAATTGAACCCTTACCCTAATACCCAATTGAACTTGTATTGTAGCGGCAATCTTTCCGTTCAATGCACGAATCCCAGTACGTGACTAACTAATGATGCATGGATCTCAGTACGTGACTAACTCATCAACTTGAAGGAGATGTTGGCTACAAAGTTCTTCACTTCATCAACAATGAAGATCAGGAAGCTCCTTAGTCACAAAACCCTTGGCGTAAAGATACAGTAGCTTCTTCAGAGAAAATGATGAACTAGGACACTTTTTGCATGTATTATTTTTGCATCATTTTATGCTGACTCTTAAAATAATCCTTATATATGTCTAGGGTTGTGAGAAAAGAAACCCTACACAAATACATAGGAATACGCGTGTAATCAGATTTGAAAAGTTTGATTTCATAATTTTCGACATATACAACTTGTGTCGAGAATCTGTCGAACTCCAACACTAATTCTCGATAGAAAGGATTTTGTTGAGACTTCTGTCGAGCTTTAATGAGTAGCACTTTCTTCACTTGTTTCTTGGTCAGATTTGCATGGCTTCAATACTTAACTTAAACACTTGTTTCTTGAAGTACTAAACCTATCCTAGATCTACCCAATTACAAGTAAAGTGCATTTTGTCAAAGAATTATCCAATTACATAAAATATGTCCCTAGCAATCTCCCCCTTTGGCAATCCGTGATAAAACCACAACAAACAAATGAATCACGAGAGAAGTCTTAAATCACTAAACTTATAACCACTTGTTGAATTACAAAATAAATCTAACCCTAACATAAACTCTAGAAAAACTTTGCAAGAAGAGGGTTCATGGCATGGTAGACTTTCACAACTTGTCTTTCTGAAACACTTTAAAGAAGACTCATCAAGGCATCATGTGTGAAACAGAAATAAAGACTGCATACATAAAGAAACATGTGTATAAAGAGAGAAAAGAAACAACACATGTAGAGGTAGGTGAAGAAAAACATACATCATCATCATATATATGAAAGTAAAGTACAATGTATGTAAATAAAATGGTCACAAGACTGGTTTACAAGAGGCTAAAGTAAAAAGAGAAAGAAGAAAATACATGTAAACCTCACTACATCCCTCAAAAGATATATACACACCCCCCCTAACAAAAAATGTCCTATACTAACTCTCCCCCTAAGTACAAGACTACTCTTAAACCAAAACTACTTCCCCTTTTTGTCACGAATGACAAAGGGCAAGTCACTGAGAGGTCGTCATCTCGTCATCACCGGAAAAGCTAGCATCATCCTCATCCTCATCATTATCAGCATCATCACCCTCATCAGCTGAGGCCTCTGGAGAAGGAGAAGGTGAAGAAGCAAAGCCAGCCATGCGAGCCTGTCTGCGAGCAATGCGACGGACTCGAGTGTTCATCTGACACATCTCATCCATGAGATAGTCAAGACAACCATCAAAGTCAGCCTTCATCTGCTGAAGCTGTGCCATGATGGCCTCGAGGGTCACACCACCAGCTGCGGAGGTAGAAGGAGCGGAAAAAGATGGAACAGTAGAAGCTACAGGATCGGTCGTCTCCACTTGTGGCCACTTCGGTCAAAGCTAGGCCTCACTCCGCCGGACAGAAACAGCGCTGATGACACCCATAGTGGTGAAAAGAGGAGAGAGAGGAATGGGAATGTGAAAGTGCTAAAGGATCCACATGATAGTCGAAGGAAAGAAGAGCTTATTACGAGTGGCGGTATCCTGATACACATCTATGATAGATGTGATGAGGTGAGAGGGAAAGTTAATGGAGAGATCCTCCAAAAGAGACAAAAGAAAACGAGCACAAGGCTTAGTGATGGAGTTATAGTGAGACAACGGAGTGAGAGTGAATGTCATTACCATGTTAAGGAACCTCAGGCCTTTGGCAAAGCCTGAGCATGGAGTGTTTAACTTACCACCCCATATGGAAGGAGTCTCACAAAAGTGAGAGATAAGCTCATCTCTGGACACAGTCCGTAGACGATCATAGCTAGGGTAGTCAGGATGCGCTACCCTAGGAACATGTAGTACCTCGGATATAAGATTCGGAGTAACTACGGTATGTGTACCTTTGAATGTAGTAACAAATTGAGGTACAGAGGTATCGATGTCGTGTATGTTGGAGTAAAATTTCCGAATAAACACGACCGGACACCTCGTGGGTCTCTCAAGTAGAGATTCCCAACCCTGAGTCCGAATGACTTCGAGGGGAGGAGTGTTGGCAAAATTCGACAGAATAACTTGGCGTTCCGAATGAACTCCACGTTTCTGGAAGTTCTCAAAGAAGTCTGTCTGGGCCTTCTCATCACGGAACCGAATATGAAAAGGTATGGGAGGATCAGAAGAAGAAGATGACATGGAACCGTGACGAGGGTTCCGAGCCAAAGTGGATTTGTGTTGTTTAGGTGCCATAGTGCAGTCTATCCGAGAGAGAGAGAGAGAGAGAGAGAGAAAGATACAAGTTCAAAATAGGAAAGAAAAGAAAGAATGTATACATGAAAAATGCATGAACATGTGTCATGAGAATTTAAAAGCCAATCCAAACCTAACAGCACTCAACAACAATAATCAAGCACACAATTCTAAAATGCATGAAACATTGTTATAATGCAATGAGAGTGCAATGCATGATCATATATCAACAATTTCATAAAACCCAACCCAAAAATTTCATGAAAAACTCAAAAACCCCAAATTTTTTGAAAAACCCTAAAACCTAGGTCTAAAATTGCATGAATGCATGAAAAAGAAGGGTTTAAGAACACTTACCAAGAGATTTAGGATAGGAACAGGCCGAAAAACTGAGTGGGTTGAAGATTTGAGTGAGGGAGAGAAGATTGGATCGAGAGAGAATGAGAGAAATGAATTTTGAATGGTGCCCATCCTTTAAATAGAAAACGCATCTCGAAGGATCGAGGTTTCTATCGAGAATCTGTCGAGGTTTAAAGTTCGACAGAAGACTATCTATTAAGGTTTTGTCGAGAAGCTGTCGACGACAAAAGATTGATCTCGATGGATCGAGGATCTGTTAAGAAGCTATTGAGAGAAAACCTAGAAATCTTGATGGATCGAGGATCTATCGAGAATCTATCGGGCAAACAAAGAGCTCAGAAATTTTCTTCGGGATCGAGAAGCTATCGAGATTCTATCGAGAAGAAACCCAGAAATCTTGATGGATCAAGAATCTGTCGAGGATCTATTGAGAAAAGAGAAAGAAGAGCTCGATAGAAAGGAATCTATCGAGGATTTGTTGAGGAGCTGTTGAGCTTGAAGAAAAAAGGTTTTTCATTGGAGGAAAAATACATAAAGATGAATGCAATAAGCAAGCTACTCAAACAAACATCCAATCAACATATTAAGCTCTCAAAACATCTCTCAACATATATGCAAAGCATACATAGATCCAAAAACACATACACACACTAAACAAGTCTAACCAATTTTATATTTCAAAAACAAGTTAAGATTGTTTAGTGAGCATATATTAACACATGTATTCCTTGTGATGGCCAAATCATATTGTACCTGCACATGTATCAAGATTAGCAAAGAATTTGCGTGTTGTGTGTGAAACATAGCAAGAGTGCATAAGTGTCTCATATTTTGAAGATTTGAGACATGAGAAATCAAATACACTCACACATAATCATAACTGCTTGATGGGGACTATCACCTTCAAGGTACATCCTATAACTCCCACATCTCTTAGAAACACGCTTGCAACCATTTTAAAAGCATTTTGATTCTTTTTGCTTTTATTTTTCTTTGCATATTTTCTTTTTGAACATATCATGCATGGGCATATAAGAGAGAAAAGAAATACCCAATTATGTAAGCCAAAACATTACAATTTTGCTATGCCGAAGCACACAGATGTTATACATGATTGGCAGGCTTTAGTGGTGAGATGGTTATTTATATATTTCTCTTAGGATTTTCTAGTCCTTCCCGTCAAAAATAGTAATATGAGAATAAGATATAAGAGACAATCTTAATCGTACTCATCACAAACACGAGCCATAAAGCTCACTTGCTTAGTTGTGCATGGAGATGCTCATCTAAGCTACAAGGGATACAAAGTTTAGAAACTTTGTTTCAATGGCCATCCAAGGTACACAAGTACCAATATATATAGACACACTGTTTTTGTATTTTTCTGATTTTTCACTTTTTTTTTTATTAATTTTTATGAAAAACAAATAAAGCAAAATTGAAAACAACCAAAACAAAAACATGAAAGTAAACACACAAAGCATAAAACTAGATGCAAATGCATGAGAAAGGAGGAGAAATAGGAGAGATCACTCCATGGAGATTACACCAATGTTCTGGCATAAGAATTCAAAACGTTTACTATCAAGAGGCTTAGTGAACAAGTCGGCCTTCTGATCATTAGTGTGGATGAACTCAAGAGTGAGTGTGCCATCTTCGACAAGTTCCCAAATGAAGTGGTGTCGTATCTTTATATGTTTTGTTTGAGAATGTTGAACAGGATATTTAGAGATGTTAATGACACTGGTATTGTCGCAATAAATAGTAAGATGTTCTTGACGAATACCATAATCAAGAAGGAGTTTTTGCATCCACAGAAGTTGGGTGCAACAGCTACTGACAGTGATGTATTCAGCCTCAGCAGTGGATAAGGAGATGGAATTCTGCTTCTTACTCATCCTGGAGACAAGATTATTACCCACATAAAAGCAACCCCCCGATGTACTTTTTCTATCATCAGCATTCCTAGCCCAGTCCGCAACAGAATACCCAGCTAAGACATCGTTTGTATCCTTGCTATACCACACTCCGAAATCGGCAGTGGCTTTGACATATTTTATTATTCTTTTTAAAGCAATCATATAAGACTCTTTGGGGTTTGCTTGATATCTAGCATACACTCCTACATTGTAACTAATGTCAAGTCTACTAGCAGTAAGGTAAAGGAGACTAACTATCATGCTTCTATATAAGGAAGAATCAACACTTTTGCCTAACAAGTCAATAGTGAGTTTAACATTAGGGCTGATGGGGGTTTTAATAGGACTAGCAGATTCCAAACCAAACTTTTTCACAAGATTTTTAGCATATTTAGATTGAGATATGAATATACCTGACTCTTGCTGATGAATTTGCAATCCAAGGAAGTGATTCAACTCTTCAATCATGTTCATCTGGAACTCGGCCTGCATAAGCTTCCAGAAGTTATGAGCAAGTTCATCCTTTGTAGACCCAAAGATGATATCATCAACATAGACTTGAGCTACTATCAATTCGCTATTCTCCTTTTTGATAAAAAGAGTTTGATCAGCTTGTCCTCTTGTGAAGCCATGTGAGACCAGGTATTTTATAAGCCAGTCATACTAAGCTTTGGGTGCTTGCTTTAGTCCATATAGAGCCTTCTTGAGGTACAACACATGATACGAAAAATGTGGATCAATGAATCATTTAGGCTGAGCAACATAGACATCTTCTTTAACAAACCCGTTCAAGAATGTAGTCTTCACATCTATTTGATAAAGCTTAAACTTCAGGTAACAAGCCGGGGCTAGAACCCTAATGGATTCCATGCGAGCTACAGGAGAAAATGATTCAACAAAATCCACTCCTTCCACTTGAGAGTATCATTGGGCCACTAGACGAGCCTTGTTGCGGATCACATTTCCCTCCTCATCAGTTTTATTGCGGAATATCCACTTTGTACCAATGATGTGCTCTCCTTCTAGTCTAGGTACTAGGGTCTAGACATCATTTCTTTGAAACTGGAGCAGTTCATCATGTATGACCTCAACTCAGTTTTCATCCTAAAGGGCATCCTCAACCTTGGTGGGTTCAACCTGTGATAAATAGCAAGAATAAGACACAAAGTTAGCAACACATTTATCAACTGTACGCTTTCTTAGTGAAAATTCGTTCATATTTCCCACAATAACTTCTAGAGGGTGATTCAGCTTGATCCTTGAGGAAGGTCCTTTCTCTTCATGAGGTTCAGTCTCAGGTGATGTAGGAATATCTACTAAGACTTCTATAACACTTAGAGTACTTGGAGTACTTGGAGAAACGGGCTCTTGATCAACTTCTTCTTGAACAACCTTAGGTTCTAGAGGAAGAATTGCCTTAGGTATTTCCTCACTACTTTTCTCAGAACCAGAATTTGAAGCTTCATCAATAACAACATTGACAGTTTCCATCAACTTCCTGGTTCTTTTGTTGTACACCCGATAATCTTTACTTGTGGAGGAATATCCTAAAAATATTCCTACATTGCTTCGGGAGTCAAACTTTCCCACATTTTCTCTATCCTTAAGGATGAAACAAGTACTTCCAAAGATTTTGAAATACTTTACATTCGGCTTTCGTCCCTTTCACAATTCATAGGGAGTCTTCTTTGTACCGGGTTTGAAATATACCCTGTTAACCGTATGACATGCGGTGTTGACTGCTTCTCCCTATAAGTTTTTGGCCATATCCTTATTGTGTAACATAGCTCTAGCCATCTCCTGAATGACTCTGTTCTTTCTTTCTACTACACCATTTTGCTAAGGAGTAATAGGAGTAGAGAATTCTTGAGATATACCAGATCTAGTGCAAAAAGATTCCATGTATGAGTTCTTGAATTCTTTACTATGATCACTGGAATTCGATCAATCTTCATGTTCTTCTCATTTTGCAGTCTTGTACACAAAGCTTCAATGTGCTTAGAAGCATCTGACTTGGATTTTAGAAGAATGACCCAAGTGTATCTAGTGAAATCATCTACTACAACCATGATGTATCTCTTTCCTCCAAGAGATTCGGTTCTAGTTGGACCCATGAGATCCATATGTAGTAGCTCCAAAGATCTGGATGTAGCTGATGTCTGAGTGCTTGGATGTTTTGCTTTCATCTGTTTCCCAAGCTGACACGATCCACACACTACATTGCTAACCCTGCTGAGCTTTGGTATTCCCAACATTGATTCATGCTTAGATACAATTAACAGATGTTTATAGCTAGCATGTCCCATCCTTTGGTGCCATAAGTCTTCATTTGGCAAACGAATACTATTGCACACAATGTCAGCATCAGGTACCAATCCATAGTAGTTATCTAGAGTGCGGACTCCGCTTATGAGTTTCTTTCCAGACTCATTCAAATGAGACATTTCCCTTTTGAGAATAGCACCATGAAGTCTTGATCACAGATCTGACTTATGCTCAACAAGTTCACTCTCAGACCTTCTACATACAATACATTTGTAATGTCTGGTAGTCCAGGTAGAGAGATGGTTCCTTTCCCTTTTATTTGTGATTTGCTTCCATCACCGAAAGTGACATTTCCACCTTTCTTAGACTCGAAAACCTTAAAGAGAGAATGATCTCCAGTCATGTGTCTCAAGCATCCACTGTCAAGGTACCATAAACATGTGTCCATTACTTTAAATGCAGACTTCATCATAAAGCACAGTTCACGCTTGCTTGACAAATCAGTAGGAATAGTTTTCTCTCTCAGCTGTCATTTATGAACAAAACCTTTAATTTTTATTCTTCTTAGATGAACTCCTTTGCACATTTTCATTTTGAGACAGTCTAGTTTCTTCATTGTCACACTAAGACCTTTTTCAACAATCATCAAGATAACTTTCAAATAACTTTTAGACTTACATTTTCTGAAACACTCAATCAAATAGAGATTAGAAAAGCAAGATGTATTTGAAATAAAAGATCTTTTCATACCGCATGTAGCCATGACAACAAGGGTCAATGGATCACACAGCAATGATTAAACCTAATTAGTGTGTTCCTGCTCTGATACCACTTGTTGGGTTAAAATGAATTGACCATCTGTTAATTAATTAATAACCCAAGTTAATTAATTAAGTTCAATTACATGCAATGGCGTGGTAGCACAAACAAATCACCAATTAAAATTAAATGCAGCGGAAAATAAATTTGACACAAGTGATTTGTTTATGAATGGGGAAAACCACCGAGGCAAAACTCTACCGGGTGAATATTAAGGTCACCACTCCCAAGAATCCACTATTATCAATTACAAGCGGTTACAAGTATAAGGAATCTTGCTAAACCCTTTGGCCTATCCCGAAATACCAACCTACAAGTGAACCCTTACCCCAATACCTAATTGGACTTGTATTGTAGCGGCAATCTTTCCATTCAATGCACGAATCCCAGTACGTAATTAACCAATGATGCACGGATCCCAGTACATGACTAACTCACCAACTTGAAGGAGATGCTGGCTGCAAAGTTCTTCACTTCATCAACAATGAAGATCAGGAAGCTCATTGGTCACAAAACCCTTGGCGTAAAGACGCAGTAGCTTCTTCAGAGAGAATGATGAACTAGGGCACTTTTTGCATGTATTATTTTTGCATCATTTTATGACGGCACTTAAAATAATCCTTATATATGTCTAGGGTTGTGAGAAAAGAAACCCTACACAAATACATAGGAATATGCGTGTAGTCAGATCTGAAAAGTCTGATTTCGTAATTCTCGACAAATACAGCTTGTGTTGAGAATCTGTCGAGCTTCAACACTAATTCTCGATAGAAAGGATTCTGTCGAGACTTCTGTCGAGCTTTAATGAGCAGCACTTTCTTCACTTGTTTCTTGGTCAGATTTGCATGGCTTCAATACTTAACTTGAACACTTGTTTCTTGAAGTACTAAACCCGTCCTATGACTTGAGTGTCTTTGGAGATTCCTTATTGATCATCTCCCAAATTAAAGGAAAATGGCAAGCCCGAGACACTAAGTTGATTCCGTATCAAAAATGTGTCAACCGCTTGATTTTGAAGTTTCGAAACATCACGTTCACCTATTTGCCCCGAGCACACAACCAGTTTGCAGACGCCCTGGCTACCCTGGCTAGTATGGTCAAGTTATCAAACGGAGATGATATACGGCAATTGCGCATAGAAGTCCGTGGCATCCCAACCTATTGCATGAACATCGAAGAATGCATGAGTGTCGAAGTTGTAGCTGATGGAAAGCCATGGTACCATGATATCAGGGCTTATATCAAGAACAGTGAATACTCGCTTGGTGCAACAGACAGTGAAAAGAAGTTTATTCGGCGCATGGCCTGCCAATTTTTCCTAGGTGGAGAAGTCTTGTACAAAAGGAACCATGATTCACCTTGCTCCAATGCGTAGATGCCTCTAAGGCTAATCACCTGATGGAAGAGATGCACGAAGGCTTAC
Source organism: Notholithocarpus densiflorus (assembly GCA_030021035.2). Taxonomy (NCBI): domain Eukaryota; kingdom Viridiplantae; phylum Streptophyta; class Magnoliopsida; order Fagales; family Fagaceae; genus Notholithocarpus; species Notholithocarpus densiflorus. The sequence continues at coordinate 7,256,649 of JARYZH020000011.1, forward strand.
TTGGAGCTCATGCCAGTGGACCCCTGTTGGCCCGCAAGATCATGAGAGCCGGATACTACTGGCTCACCATGGAAAATGATTGCATTAAACATGTGAGGGCATGCCACTGTTGCCAAGCCTATCAAGACAAGAAGAATGCTCCTCCTCAGCCTTTGCATTCTTTGGTGGCACTATGGCCCTTCTCAGCTTGGGGTATAGATGTCATCGGACCCGTGATTCCAAAAGCTTCAAATGGTCATGAGTACATCTTAGTTGCCATTGATTACTTCATAAATTGGGTGGAAGCTGCATCGTACAAGAGCGTCACTTAAGCAATGGTAGCTCAATTCCTGAAACATAACATTATTTGTCACTACGGCGTGCCAGGGAAAATGATCCGGCAACTATGCCAGCAGTTCAAGATCGAGCATATAATTTCAGTTCCCTATTGCCCTCAGATAAATGGTGCAGTAGAAGCCATTAACAAGAACATAAAGAGGATCTTGGTGAAGATGACAAACACATACAAGGATTGGCACGAGTACCTGTTATTTGCTCTATGCACATATCGTACTTCTGTTCATACTTCCACGGGTGCAACCCCATATTCACTGGTATATGGAATGGAGGCCGTCCTCCCCATAGAGGTAGAGATCTTGTCTCTTAGGATTTTATCTCAGGCAGAGCTATTAGAAGTTGAATGGGCCCGTTCCCGATATGAACAACTGAACATGATAGATGAGAAGCGTATGACTGCAATGTGCCATGGACAGTTGTACCAATGCCGCACCGAGCGAGCATTCAACAAGAAAGTTAGAGATAGGGTATTTGAAGAAGGTGATCTAGTCTTGAAGAAGCACAACTAGGCCACGCCTGATCACAGAGGAAAGTTTGCCCCAACTTACGAGGGCCCATATGTGGTAAAAAAGGCCTTTTCCAGAGGAGCCTTGATTCTAGCCGACATGGACGGGCATGACTTCAATATGCCCACCAATTCTGACGCTGTCATACGGTACTTTGCATGAAGGAGCCTCGCAGTGCACCTCATTTTTATGTCAGAAATAGAAACAAAAAAAAAACAAAAAACAAAATATATGCAAAATGGTAGATTGAAAACCCAAAGGCGCGATTTACGCAAAAGGAGAGCCCAAAGAAAGAGAGCATGAGAAAATGCAAAAGGTAGATTGAAAACCCGAAAGGGCGGTCTACGCAAAAGGAGAGAAAAAGAAAGAGTGTGAGAGAGCCTGCTAGATTGAAAACCCCAAAGAGCGGTCTAGGCAAAAATTAAGGCAATCAAAAAGTCAGTTGAACTACGTGATGACATGATCCTTCCTCGTGGAGGTACGTAGGCAGCCATCTTGGTTCGGTCACATTTTCAAAGCATTTGCCTACGTATTCATTAACATGCCTGTATTGTGCTCTTTTGTTTCTTTCATACATTCTGGTATCAAAACATGAAATCTCATCTCATATATAACTTTTCTGAATATCATCATGAACATCTCTCTACTCCATCTCTCAGTTTTTAAGCATGCCTAACAGACTAGAATATGCTTTAAGAACTCAAAACAAAAAGTGGAAGGCCTTATGCAATTGCGTAGCAACTTACGAAGGACCTTTCCATACATGGTGGAATACTAACTATATAGCTCATGTGCAGAAATAAAGTAAACAGAAAAGAATGCCAGCGAGTCAAACATGGCCCAGACAATTATACACAGCCTGGCATAGCCTCCCAATGCCAGTGCGGAGAATTGGGTCATCTTGAGCATGAGTGCGAAGCAATCTGGTTGCATCGAAGCCTAGGTCTCTGGCTACCACTTTAAGTTTTTCATGAGAATGCCGAAGACGAACCAACTCATTCTCCATCGTGGGATCAAAAGTAGAGCTATGCCTCTCAGTCTCTAGCAAAGCCTGTAAGGTGCTTACCTCTGTAGTAGCGACTCTCAGGACCTCCTCTCTCTCGGCCAGCTCAGTCTGAAGGCAACGAAAAGCTCGTTGCAGCTCACTAGGCCCATCTCTCGTACTCCATGCTCAGGGTGGAGTGAATATAGGATCTCGCCTACATTAGCTCTTGTGCTAAATCATCAGCTCGGCTGCTAGCCTCAGTCCTGCAAGCCTCTAATGCGGCTTTCTCCTCATCCCAAGTCTGATCTAGGGTGACAGACCTCTGAGTAAGAGCCGCAAGCTCGTCCTCTAAACCCGCAACTCGGGATCTTAACACTCTACCTCTGTGCCTAGAGGGGCTAGCCCCCTCCGATCGAGCTTTGCTCTGAGAGTAGCAAGCTCACTCTCCTGCACGCTGCTCATCTCCTCAATATCCTCCATGAGTATATCAGCTATCTCCCTACAGCAATCTTTGTCCCTGACAGCCTCCCTTAAGCTCTCCCTCAAGTCTGCAAGGGCCCTCTCAACCTTGATCTCGAACTCCAGGGTATAATCTCTTAGAATGTCTGCTGGGAGTGGCATATCGGTCAAAACTGGCGATGACAAGTCAAGCATAAAGACGGGATCCCTTGTGTCTCGCCACATTCTAAACTTAGTAGAGAACCACTCCTGGTCGTCCCTAGAAAAAAAGGAGAAGTCTATACTTGATCTGTGCGCCTCCTAGAACTTAGAGGCATGCCCTACCACTGCTATATCGATGTCCACAAGCCCATACTCATAGGTGATAGCAGAAAGATCACTAAGTTGGGGGATGTGTTGGATGCCCTCAAATTGTCGCATTGCCATGCTCGGGAAAGAGCCCTATTCCTCCTTTATGTATGCACTGACTTAACTTAAAGAAGTCATTGGAACTTTATTCCTTTACAAAAAAGGAGCCCTAGATCATATTATCCTCTAAATAGAATTCATTGATTGGGAATATAACAAAATAATGGTTCTAAAAGCCCATCTTTCACTAATCTTGAATATCATTTAGATTAATAAGATCTAGACATAAGTGCCAAAATATACAATACCAAAGGATATAAACTCTCTTTAAAAAGTAAAACATGTAAATTTCCATCTAGAAAACAATCATGGATTATGCTCAGCTTTACCAAAACGGAAACACTTTCCTTTTGGTCATACTTTTGAGTCTAATTTCCTTTTGGCAACTACTAGGGCAACTTGCTTGTCCAACTGTTTAGTATTATAATTCCTTTTCTTACCATCCTTACCTTTCGGTTTAGGCTAAAAATTTGAATTAAATCATATTGATCCTAGCCTTAGCTTGTAGGATGTCTTTTGTTGCGTAGAACTCACTCATCAATTAAGGTAACATAAAAAGAATTTATTTTCAAAACAATCTGAATTGATCAAATGATTCTAACAAGGACTTATGGATTATATCCATATGAGATTAACATTTAATCTCTACATCCAAGAATTCCAATTCATTTTAAAAATAAAATATTTTCATAAAATGACATAGAATTGGAACTCCTTAAGCTTTTCTTAGCACTCAATATGATTCATACCAAACATCTCATTTAGACTTAAAATAAAGTCTAAGTCTAGTACTAACTCTTGCATCTCATGCTGTAGCACAATTGAGATAGAAGCCAATGGAACATTTTAGCATTTCAATGGAAATTATGATCACATCATAAGCTATCTTCCATAAATGCATCATGTATAGGAAATTATGACAATGCTGAATCGAAACATAAATATGTACTTCAGCTCCTTTAAGCATCATGTCCAAAATTATTTCTTAGTTAATGTGATTCTATTAAAATAGTAGTTAGAGAACAAAAATTTATGACAACTTTATTTTAAGACTATGAACATAATTATAGGGACATTATATTTTGCATCTATAACCATATAATATGGAACCCAAAAACCATACTATACTAGGTGCAATGACAACCTAATCTCGCAATTAATATTCCTCAGCATAGAGTGAATACCAACCACTATGATCAGGTGAGAATTTTTCTCATTATTAATGCCATCATGGTAACTCTTACCAAACAAAAATAATTTGCCGCTCTTCCTTTGGCCTCTAAGTAATAATAGCAAGAACTCAGCATAGAGGGTACTATCAAACTTAGTCTAGTGTACACCATTGTCTAGAACCATGTGTAGCCACATAACTCTACCCTTGTAAGGTTTAATTTTGTAGTACCATGATGCAAAACACCCTCTGCATGGAATGCAAGGCTTGAGGCCAAGACGAGGTGCTTGCCCACACCACTATAAACCGAGAAGTTCAATCTTGTAGTACCATGAAATAAACATCCTCCGCATGGAACGCAAGGTTCAAGGCCAAGACGAGATGTTTACCTCACACCACTATGAACCGACAATGGAGGCCGTGAGATCCAACCCTTGTATCTCTCTCCCACTAGAAATTTTAAAACAAGTGGATTGTCATGAAGTCATTGTGATCTAATCACAATTTTAACCCTACACATCAAATGTGTTTAATTGTTTAAATTCAATGTGATGTTACTAAGTCACGTCACAATAGCGTAACGAACATTCGCATAATCACAAAGAAGTTTAACCTTGTAATCCATGAAGTAAATACCCTCTGCATGGAATGCAAGACTTGAAGTCAAAACAAGGTATCTATTCACATTACAATAAACTTAACAAAAAGGGTTATTTCAGCACTCCCACTCGTTATTTGGGTTTTTCTTAAATAATTGTGATCCCATCACAACTAATAACCTTGCACTTGATAAAGACTCTAATTTCATTAGAATCACTAACTAAAATGGAAATCCTAAACTATTTAGGATTCCTTAAACACTAATGAATCAAAAACTAGTTATATAGAACTCTATCCTTAATTTACTAGATAAAGTATTCTAATCTCATTAGAAACTATATAACTTTAATTAGAATTTTAATCTCATTAAAAACCTCTAATTAAAATAAATTAAGGACTTTAAATCATAAAACAATTTAGGACTAAGAGTTCTATTTAACTAACATCTTTGATCTCATTAGGTCTTTTAGTTAGATAATGATTAATGTATGTCCTTAACTTTATAGGATTATAAAATTAATCACACAACCTTGCTTTTATCGAAGTTTTAATACTTAGTCAAAAACAAGTGAAAAATTCAAAATTCAGTGCCTTCGATCGGTCGAACCTATTACTCGATTGATCAAAAAATGAAGAAATTCATCACAAAGCTTCTGCCTCGTTCGATTGATTCTCGATTCCTATTCGATCAATCGAAAAGTACATTCGATCGATCGAAAGGAATTCTCGATCGATTGAAACTCGCATAACTGAATTTTTCAGAATTTTCCAAAAACCGTTTTTGACATCTTCATTGTTTTCTATCAAAAACACATTTTGATTTTATGAATGAAGATTCACAAATCAAACATTAAGGTTTTCAAGATCATTATCAAGAACCCTAATAATTCTAGAAACCCTTGAAAATAAAATCCTAATCCCATAAGGAATAAATTTTCTTAAAGGATTTCAATTGGGAAACATAATACATTAATACTATCATTAACATAATCAATAGATTATAAATAACTATTCCAGAAAAACATATTCAAACATATACATATATATATATATATATTTATATCATCATGTTTCCCAAAAATAATAAGCAAACCATGGCATATGAATTCTAACGCCAACATTGAAGTCAAACTAATGCATTTACTCGGCACTATTTCGATTCCAGCGCCAACTTGTTAAGTTCTTCTCTTTTAAACTTAACAATGCTATACATTACCGTCTGCTCACAATATTGTCTTATATTCCAGTTTTATTTAAAAACTTTAAAACTGATGCCAAAGGGGAGTATTAAACGGTTACACGTACATCATTCCTCCGATCATGTTTATAAACTTATTTGAATAAACCCACTTGTAATTGATGTAGATGGTGTCTTACACATATACAAACACTAAAAACACACGGCAGAAAACAGAAGTTATAGCCGTGGCCACAAACAATAATTAATATGTCTCATATATTAATCACAAACTCATGGGTTTAAAGTTTATAGAACAAAACATTATGCAGAAAAAACTACTGCAGAAAATTTTTAAAATACCAAGAAAATGGTTTTCTTTAATTCTAAAACTCAATCACATGTTATACAAGCATGATATTGAAGACCGCTCTGATACCAATTGTTGGAAAATCTGGTTTTGCATCTCATACAAAACACACAGCGGACGGATCTACTTTGTTCATGAGAGATAACATGTAACTTTGAATTCTAGAACAAAGAATAGAAAGCGTACCTTGGTGCAGTAAAATTCAAAACCAAGACTTGAGAATACCTTTAATCTTCATCTCAATTCCACATAGTGCCCAAGAAGTGTGGTCTCTCAATCAGTCTTTTTGTACATTGATTCTCAAAGAAAAATCCTTATTCTTCTCCTTTTTTTTGAGAAAAACTGTTTTTTTTTTTTTTTTCATCATACGTACATTCTAACTACCTTGGTAGTTACTGATTATGTAATTGGGTTAGCCTTTTGGGCCTACCCAATTGGGCTTTAGTTTGTGACTTGAAATGGAACCAAAGGGAACAAAGAAGACTCTAGCTCCAATTGGCCTTGGGCTTTTCTGTCAACTCTTGACAAGTCCAAAGTTACCATTAATTATATTTAATATCACTATATAAATATAATTGCACTTTAGGCCTTATTAATAAATTATATCCCAAGACTCTAATGATATCAAATGACCCCTTCATGAAATATCCATAGTGAACAAAGTTATAAGGAACTGTCACTTTGTAAACAAATATTTTATCCTTGAGTACTCAGTTTAATCTTTTAGTTATTCACATTTATTGAAATCCAATTTCAATAAATATAAGCTTTAGTAACTCCTTACTAAAGTGGGCGCCCTGAATAACCAATTTCCATTAAACTTATTTCAAGGGAATATTTCGTGTCTCTACAAAGAGATTATGGATTCCATCTTAAGAATATGTGTTCCCTCAACACTACGTGTGGTTACCCAACATACTGAGGTTTTGACCGTGAATATTAGATTTTAGTCCTGATATATCAAAGTAACCTACATTTCATGATCAGGTCCACTACCCTCTCAGGATTAAGAGTCTATGAAATTAGAAGTCGTGAGATTTATTATTTATTTGATAGTCGTTAGGAGAATAATAAATCTCATAACGGTCCAGTTCAATATGTTTTAACTCTTAAAACGTATCAACATACCAACTAGAAGTCTTCACTTCCATGATTAAGACAAATCATCTTAGTTGATATGTTATAGTCTTCACAAATGAAATGCCCAATTTCATCACTGACTACGAACTAAAATTATGAGTTTACAAAAAACTTGTGATTTATATCTTTTGTGACTTTTCACATAAATCACATACTATGCATCTCATGGACTAAGATAATGTCCCATTAGTTCATTTATAAATAGTCTCATATAATTAAACTATTTAATTATTTATGACATGCCAATAAATTGGATTTTAGGGCATAAACCCCAACACAAAAAACACCCAAAACACACATCAAAGCTTCTTGATTCTTCTCTCTTCACCAAAAACACAAGGTATTGTTCTTATAGCCAATCTTCATTTCCTTGGTTCTACACTTTGGATCTGAGGTTTAGGGGTGTGGATGTAGCTTTTCTACCCATCATCCACACCCCTAACCTTCTAAATCTTTTTCTAGCTTTTATTTTGCTTTTATGCCTTAATAACATGATTTATTGCTTTTCTAGCATGTTTCTTGCTTTGTTTGTGTCTCTAGCTTAAATATCCATGCTTTTTATGTCTTATGCCATGTTTCACGATTAGATCTACATTTTTACATGCTTATATGTTTAGATCTACATGCTTAGGGTTTTATGCCATGTTTCCCCATGTTTTATGCCTTTTTTTGGTTCTAGGTTGATGATTAGGGTTATTTTCTCACATGCTTGTATGGCGTTGTTGGCTATGCTTTGCTCGGATCCATGTGTTTCTGTGCTTTTTGCCATGTTTTGTGCTTAGATTCGTATCCATACATGTCTATATGCTTGGATCCATGTTCTACCATGTCTTTGCACTAAATTTCTATATGTTTACATGCATGTTTCTATGCCTATATGTCTAGATCTATGTTCTCACATGCCTATATGCTTGGATCTACGTTTTCTAAATGCTTTTTGCTATATTCCATGTGCTTGTGTGCTCCATGACATGTTCGTATGCCTAGACCTAGGATATGTTTGTCATGCCATGTGCTATTGTAGCACTTTTGTCCCTTTATCTTTCTTTCTTGTATTTTGGCCTATTGGTTTAGACTCGATCTAGACCCTGTGGTCTTTGTCATCGTCCATGCCCCTTGGCCCATATCAAAGGGTTTGGATCATCCCTATTTGCATGTCTATGCTTGCTTGCTTCTATGCTTTATGCTTGTGTTAGCCTCTGTTGTTTTAGGCTTTGCCACGCTTGATGCCCTTAGCGGGTGTGTGGTTGTGTGGTTACATCCGACGCCTATGAGGCCCTATTTGGATGTAACCACTTGGGACGCATTGCCATAATGCTGGTTGCTTCGTGCATACCTTTCCCCTTTTCCACTCCGTGCGATGATGGGCTTACCATGCTTGTTTGTGCCACCCGTTGGCTTCCTTTGCATCTTTACACGCTTGCTTATAAATCCATGCATGAGTCTTGCTTGCTAGTGTGTCGTCTATGCTTCAACACAATGAAGCTATGGACATCCGATCCAAACCTACATTTGTCCCTCGCAGACACCACCTTTTGTTTGCTTTCTTGGTTGTTTGCCTTTTTGCTCGTTTGCTTGCTTTCCTACTATGCTTGCCATGTTTATCATGCTTATCTGCTTTATACCTCTTTCATATACTCTTTGCGTCTCTTTTGCCATCGCTTGTCTACTGGTTTCTTATCTTTTCCTTTGCATGTATACACATGGAGCGAGGACGCATGGAGCTAGGGCACGGTCTCCTAGGTGCAAGCAAAAAGGGCGAGGAAGCGAGCATGTAGATATTGGCCAAACGGCTAGGTTCAGTAAATATAGGAGTTTAGCCTTTCCTTTTTGGTTATGTACTCTTTCAAACCCCTTCCTTCCCCCTTCCTTTCTCTCTTAGATGGTTTGTATTAGGTATATTATGTCATGTACCATTCGTCCTCATCTCTAGAGTATGGTGACCCCTGTTTATTTTCCTGCACCTATATTTTGGGCCATGCTCTAGGGATGTAGGCATTTATTTTTCCGCTCTATGTGCTTGCATTATGCATGATGTATGTATATATATACCTGCTCGTCCCCTCTGGTGTGATTGTCACAATCCGTGTCACCTAAGGGAAGCGATGCCTAATTTCCGCTGCGAAAGTAAGGTGACTTATCGCCAGATTTTTGCCGTACAAATCTGGCACTTTGCTCGAATGCCTTAGGAAAGCATAGATTGGGACCACACCCATTCAAAAGCCAAACCTCAAAGCCCCCATGCATGCAAAGCCTCGAAAGCCAATGCCGAAGTCATGTTTTTACTGCAAATTTCCAAAAATTAAGGTTTTATCAAAACAAAGGACTGTCCTTGGACAGACATTGTCGGGTGGCTAACACCTTCCCCACACGTAACCAAACTTTTGGACTTAAGAATCAAGATTTTTTTCCATTCACATTAGATTAGGAAAAATACCCTTTTTCTTAGCCTAGGATTGGTAATAAAATCAACTAGAAACAAGTGACCAATCACACCTTAGACAAACCCAATGATTGGTGGCAACTCCACTTACCTTTGGTAATCACCTAAAATTTGGCTCAGATTTCTGCCATAACGCCAAAGGTAGACCTACCTTCCTCCACACAGAGAGAGAGAGAGAGAGAGAGAGAGAGAGAGCACCCGAAGCTTTGCGCGAAGCACGCACATGCACCACATCACACATCGAGAGGGGCCCTCCAATGGGGCCCCGCGTGCACGGAAGTTGTCGCCACAACGGGTGGTCGAATGAAGGCACGGTGGCAGTCGTCTTTCCACTTAGCTGGTCGAGGCTGGGCGTCGACAGGTTCTCACATTACTCATATCTCACTTCTCATATTTCAATTTTCATCATCCAAAACTGATTCTCATATCTCATATTTTATTATCTAATTTTTTTCTTAACTCATTTAAGAGTGTTTGGCTCAAATATTTGGGTTTTGTTTTCAGTTTAAAACTCAACTTTAACTCAAAAGTTGTGGAGCCCACATCACTGTTTATTCATAACTGTAACAACCATAACCCGTGAAGGCCTCTCTCCTCAGTCCTCAGTCCTCTTTCATTTTTCTTAGAAAGTGTCATCTTCCTCTTTCATTTCTCTCTCCCCCATGCATCAAAAGAAAGAAGCTAACCCAAACCCAGGCACCCAACTCATAAACATAGAGATTTCTCATGCACACATCAATAAAAACGATCCAAGAGCACCAAAAAGCAGGAAATCAATCTATCTTCATAAGGAAACACAAATGAAGGAGACAAACACAAATGAAGGAGACAAACATACAAATGAAGGAGACAAATATTCAAAGATAAATCCACAAATACCCAAATCAAAACCCATAGATACAAATCTCGTAAACATACATATATAAACCCATAAATACCCAAATCAAAATTCCTTTTTCCAAAACCCCAAACCAACAAATAACCAACAATTGGGAGAGGGATTTTCGGCTAAAGGTAAAGAAAAAACAAGGAAAAAAAGAAAAAAGAAATAGAGATAGTGGTCAGACCACCTTTGATGGTGGCTATGACAGATCTAGCCATGGAAGCGACTCGTGTTTGGGACCTTTGGGTTGAAGATGAGAAGCAGAGAAGAGAATCTAGAGGGAGAGAGAGAGAGAGAGAGAGAGAGAGAGGGTAGATCGGATCCACCAACCCACCCCACCCCATAACCACCGACCTCCGCCTACTGTAACTAACTTCATTAGCTGCGATCACAACCACAACACCCCACCAGGTCTAGGTAGCTCATAAGGCCCATGTTTTTCTCCCTTCCTCACTTCTTATCTCTCTCACTCTCTATCTTGGGATTGAATCTAAGATGGGTTTGTTGTATTTGTTTTGGGTTTTTGATAAATTTGAAAGACTTTGTAAAAATTGTTGTTGGCTTATTTACAATTGGTTTTCTATGAGTTATGATGGGATTTTTGGGTTTGTAAAAGGGATTTTTCCTTGGTTGGTGAAAGGTGATTTTTTGGGTTATCAATTAGGAGAAAAAAAATGTTCATATCTCGTAACTGATATTTGTTTGGATGCCAAGAAAATTTTCAATAAAATAAAATCAAAGAGTTGTTGGGGTTTTCTACTGCTATTGTGAGAGTGGTACTAATGGAACTCAAAGAAAGGAAGGAGATTCAACAAAAACAGAAACAAAACAAAAAAAAGTAAGGAGAAAAGAGTCGTTGTGGGTGTGGAGTAACTGTGGTCTGACTTGATTGTGACAAGTCATGAAATGGGTCCTACAAATTTGGCCATTTTTACAAGATTGCTACTATAACTCATTTCTTAGAACTTGAAAACTCATAAAATTTATTTTTAGTTTCCATCACTCTAACTCAGATTTTGAGTGATGAAAATTGAAATAAAAACTAAACCAAACAAGCTGCCTTGAGGTGGGGCCCATGAAATTTGGGAATTGATTTATGAAAAGTGAGAATTGAGTGATGAAAACAAGTTAACCAAACACCCTCTTAATCTAGTGAAGATTTGTTTTTGGGAGATAGTTACAATATGCTACTAATCCTGCTACTCAAACCCTATTCCCTTAGACCTCCAAGCATTTTGTGTATGGAGAGGTGCTGTGACAGCTCGAACTCAATCACATGGGCTTTTGGGCTCAGGCCCTCAATTTATTTGTGTTCTAGGTTGGGCTTCTTCCTCAATGGGAGGTCCAAGAAGTGGTTTCACCCTTTACTGATATAATAGAGATGTTATTTTAGCCCTTAATCTCCCTTCTCATGGCCCAGCCAATGTTACAATCAGCAGCTACGCCCTTTCCCTGAGATTCGAGCAATATCTCTTTGTTCCCGAGATGGGTGTTTTCTTACTTCACTCGTGTTTCTCTCTCCAATTTTTCCCAACCCCTAATCCTTATTCCTTTTTTTCTATTTATAGCCCCCCTTAGTGGGGTTGTCATGATGAAGTGATTTCCCCATGTCAGTAGGTCCCTCTGCCCAATATTCCTAATCAGATGGTACTCACCATCTACTACATATGTGATTTCTTGGTAACTTATGCCTGACGCCGGTTACTACTTGGCGGGCTGATTCCCCTAAGGCATTATCCTTGGTTCACGGCAAACTCTTGGGGTATATGGGCCGAAGTTTAGTAGGCCCCTCTCGGTTCAGACTGTGGGTTAGGATAGGCTGAGCACATCATTGCATAGGCCTACATTTTGGGGCTGAGCTGACATACTCGGTCCATACAATAGCCTCCCACGATCCCATTTCTAGATCGTGGGAATGGGATCATGGTGCGGTCCTCGGCACATGGGGGATCATGCTTAATGTAACCGTTGCTCCTCGAGGATGCCAAATGTCAAGTAATAAATGCGCCGGATTTGACAGCTTGTCTTTCCTGCACGCGCTGGGCCAGCTATTGAGATCTACAATCAAGATTGCCAAACATCAATTTTTTGAAGCTCGGGATCTTAACTTGGTCCTTCGTTTAGAGGTGTTTGTCCACTCCGATGGACAAGTACGAGCTTCGTACCTCGTCCTCAGCTACACTCCCTTCTACACCAGGTTCTAAGATCTAGGAGTTGCTTTCCGAGCGAAGAACCTGTTGCTGACATACATAGACGTGCGATTGAAGGGGTTCCTCCCAAATATTTTGGAGGACAAAGCTCGAGAAAGAGGCCCTTGCAGGAGGAGAACGGACTCCCCAGAGCCACTTAGTGATGGCTTAGGGGACTTGGTTTTTCGGGTAGAATTTTGGCACACTCCCGTGAATGAGCCCGAAGTAGCTGAAGTAGACGAGGATTTGGTTTAGCAGAGGGGTATTCAACTGACCAACTACCTTCCCAGGGCCCGAGCTCCCAAGGGACAGAGACCTCCCTCTCGACCGACATCCTGACCTTCAGCGGTGACTCCTACTCGTGGTAGGAAAAGGCAAAGGGTCACTGATAGCCCAGGGGGCCAGGCTGGAGTTCAACTTAGGGAGTGTGATGCTCCAACTACCCCTGTCTCAACCAACCCATCAGTACCCTAGCCAAACATCCCCGCTAACGCGCAGGTCAACCCCCCAATAACCATCGAAGTAAACAAGGCTTCATCCTCCACCCCATCAACCTCTGTCCACCAACACTCATTCATGCTGGATGGGGAGCCCCTCCCCGCCACTGCATTCCTGCAAACGTTCAAGAGGGCAATGGTGGTCGGGTAGCTTATAGTCTCGAGAAGGCCTTAATGTTTCTTGAGGATTTGCACTTCTAGGAGGATGCAACAGACGAGGATGTTGTTTTTAGCCTTAAGTGGTATACTATAGCGGTAAGTGTTCTCCTTTGGTCACTCTTTGAATAATTTTGTTGTAGACATTGCCTTGCAGGGGGTGTATCTACTGAAGGATTGGCTAAAGAAGGCCGTTGAAGAGGCGGACAATGAAAGGGCCTTGAAGTAGGTCATCGAATCTACCCTCCAGAAGAAAACCCTAGAGGTTGCGCAGGAAGAGAAGAAGTTGGCTACTGCCAAGAGGACATGGGACTCCGCCGACCGCAAGTTGGAGGTGTTGAAAGCGAAGCTGGAGGAGTCTGACACCAAGCTTGCTTAAGCGCTAAGTGTTATCATGGCCAAGGGGGAGGAACTCGTGACCAAGAAGAAGAAACTAGAAGAGGCTGAGTAGACGTACTACGACCTTGGTTTTAATGATGCCTAGAAATTTGCAGCGGTAGACACTTAATTTTGCACCCATGATTTAATCAAGGAGAATGACTTGAATGACCATCCATGTACCCTAAAAATCATGATTGCATTACATGCATCCATTTGTTCTTGCATTACCTGCATCAATTTTTTCTTTTGCATTACATGCATCAATTCATTCATTGCATATCATAAAAATGATCTTGAGATTCTAACGGTCGCAACAGTGTTTCTGGTTTTCAAATCAGACCATTGGATCAAAAGATATCGCATGATCAAGTTGCACGGTCAACATGCATTGTGTCTACGTAGAGTCGACCACACATGATCAATTTAATTTAATTCTGATTGGTTAAGCAATTAAAATTAATTAAATAATTTTGTAATTGGTTGATAATTGGTGTTTAAAATAAGGATGCATGCATAGGAATAAAAGGGATGATTGGATAACAATAAAATTGTGGATAATCTGAACTTTATCAAGACTTATTTTAGGATATTTATCTACAAGATAATTGTTCTTAAAAAGCCTGAATTATCCAGAAAAGAGATAAAAAAATCATAAACGGAGGATGAAAACACGTCTAGGTGCAAGGACTAGCAAAAAACCATAGAAGAGGAGTCCAAATGGCATCTGAACACGAAAGAGCGTTCAATGTCCAAGAGCCAATTCGGAACTTTTGAAAAGGGCCGAATTTCCCCCTTTTGGGCTTTGGCCCAATGGCCTTTAAGTGACGATAAGGCACACATTTTTTGATCTTTTCGCAAAATGATGCATCCGGATTCACATCCTAATCATCTGTGCCTATTTTTTAGAGTCTTCTGGCCTCTATAAATAGAGACTGAACATCATAATTTAGCACCTTTTTTTTACGCTCTGAAAGGCATACGTCTTGAGGCTCTTAAATTGCTGATATTTTCTGATCCTCTCTAAGATTTGCTGCTAAAATTAGGGTTTTTAGGTTTCAAAGATAACAGAATAAGTTTCTTTAAACCCTAAAACATCCTCTCAAGAACAAGGAGTGCTCATGCAAGAGTTTGTTGTCAATTACCCTTTCTTTTTCTTATGCTTCTTGTTTATAATGATGAATGTTCTTTTATCTATGAATTATTAATCATTGTTTTGTTTAAAGCATGATTGTTTTTATGCAATTGTTATAGTCTCTTTCTTGAATGTCAATAATCTACATGTGAACAACTTTTTTTCTTAAAATAAAAACAGATCTGCATCTTCATTAGATGTAGATCTGACTTTTTCTTAAAATAAAAACAGATCTGCATCTTCATTAGATGTAGATCTGACTTTTTCTTAAAAATAAAAACAGATCTACATCTTCATTAGATGTAGATCTGACTTTTTCTTAAAATAAAAACAGATCTGCATCCTCATTAGATGTAGATTTGACTTTTTCTTAAAATAAAAACAAATCTGCATCCTAATTAGATGTAGATCTGAATTTTTCTTAAAATAAAAACAGATCTACATCTTCATTAGATGTAGATATGACTCTTTCTTAAAATAAAAACAGATCTACATCTTCATTAGAGGCAAATCTGAATTTTTCTTAAATAAAAAACTGATTTGTACCTTTCTTAGATACAGATCTGATGCAGATTTTTGAAATAAAGAAAAAGATTAAACATGATTGTGTTTGTGTTTGTTTTATGTAATTCATGTTGCATAAATTTAAATTATGAGTGAAACTCTCTTCTTAAAAAATCCTTTTCATTTTTTAAAACATATAAAAACATATTTGATTTTTTATGTTATTAAAAACCATTTTTTTTATCATCACAAAACAGATCTGATATTTTTCGAACCAAAAGACTTAATTTTTTGTGATAAACACATATCTGAATTTTTATTATCAAAAACCACTTTTTTCTACATACTACAAAACAAATCTGGAATTTTGACAAATCAAAATCAATTTTTTTTACCAATCAAAACAGGTCTGATTTTTTTTTTTTAACAAAAGAAGAGACTTCATTCATAAATAAATTTATGTGATTTGATCTTTATTTTCACATGTTTAACATATCATTCATGACATACATAAAAAGGTACATTGGTCACAAGAGTCTAGAAGACCAGACTTTGTCTGGGCAGAATGGGTGCCTAACACCTTCCCATTCCGTAACCTAGCCTCTGGATTTAGGTCTTTAGTTAAGTAGATCTAAGCCTTGTCTTTACTTTTTATTTTGGGTAGAATGTAACTAGGACAAAAAGCCATGTAATTATTTGGTTGTTTGTAACTAAGACCCAAAGCCATGTAATTTTTTTATTCAATCAATGAAGAGAATAATTCAGTCATGTATTTAGTTTTTTTTTTTTTTTTTGAGAGGCCTAATTTTCCCGGTCTCTCACAGCGGCCAGGGTCATTAAGGAGGCCAGGTTGGTGGGAATCTGAGAGGGGTGGGTGGCCCTTCTCAATGCTATACCCCTCCCAGAGAATTCCCGGTACAGGGATCTGTCCAAGATTCCATTGTCTGAAGACTTACTGGTGGAGGATGTCCTCCGAGAAAAGTAGGCCGGAGAGTTAGAAGATAGCCCCAGCTTTCGGGAACTCTTGGAAGCGATAGAGGCTCATACTTCTGACGTCGAGGTCGTTATTGTGGAGAACCCGAATCTCCCTACGGTTGCTCAGCCCTTGGGGGCTCCCGCCACCCAAGCGAACCCTGAATCCGCTCCTTCTGTGACCGACCAGGGCCATACTCTTGCTCCCCATTGTTCAGGCTGAGCCCAAATCCTACTCCCCTTGCTACCGAGCAGAAGCCAGACCCTTAGGCAGGGCTTGTTGGTTTTATAGTACATAATTTACGTATTTTTCTTAAATTTTCCTTGTACTTTGTAAGGAATTTTTAATAGAACAGATGACGTTTGTTTTACTTACATGTGCAGTGAATTTGCTTGGTTGAATTTCTATGAATTCAACTTGTTGTGCAAATCCTATTCATCGGCATTTTGTTACAGCATTCAAAATAACCAAGTATGTATGTATGGTGCTCACACAATGCCTAGCGTTAAACAAGCTTAACCTTTTCAAAATAACAAGTACATATGTACAACATTTGGGTCTCGAGCATTTGCATTTCCTTCCCCCCTCCCCCCCCCCCCCCTTTTTTTAAAAAAAAAAAAAAAAAAAAAAAAGTTAGGTTTCCACCCAGTTGGTGACCAAGGTCGGGCCGACGCTAGGCTTCTCTCCTTAGTTAGGTTTTCACCTAGTCGGTGATCAGGGTTAGCAGAGGCTAGGCTTCTGTCCTTAATTAGGTTTCCACCTAGTCGGTAACTAGGGTTAGGTCGAGGCTAGGCTTCTGTACTTAGATAGGTTTCCACCTAGTCGGTGACCAGGGTCAGCCAAGGTAAGGCTTCTATCCTTAGTTAGGTTTCCACCTAGTTGGTGACCGAGGTCAGGCCGAGACTAGGCTTCTGTCCTTAGCTAGGTTTCCACCTAGTCGATGACCGGGGTTAGACTGGGGCCAGGCTTCTGTCCTTAATTAGGTTTCCACCTAGTTGGTGACCAAGGTCAAGCCGAACTAGGCTTCTGTCACTACACATTAAGAGTATAGGAATATACAGTGAAATTTAGATGGGCAAACTTCTAATAATTTACACCAAGTGGGTCATTAAATACATCCAAATTGCCTCGAAAAAAAAAAAAACTTACTGAAAGTACTTCTTGAGGTTGCTCACATTCCATGGTTGAGGAAGTGGCTTTTCCTCTATGTCCTCCAAGTAGTAAGCTCTTGTTCCTGCTATGGCGGTCATGTGATATCGGCCCTCCTAATTCAAGGCCAATTTTCCCAAACTTGGTTCTTTCATAACTTTTAGTACCCTCAGTAGGACAAGGTCTCTAGCGACGAACTCTCTTGGCTTCACGTTTCTGTTGTACCCTTTAGTCACTCTTCATTGGTAGTCAACCAATAGAATGGATGCTGCCTCTCTATTCTCCTCTATGATTTCCAGTTGCTCGGTTAACATCAGGATTGTAAAGTTGTGATTTACAACTGTGTTTTATGTTGGCTTTATTCCATGACAAAAAGTATTGTAATTGCTTTAATTATGTTCCTTGTATTTTGTGAGATTTTATTGTATTGGGTTTAGTATTAAGTTGGTGAATACTCAAGCTTAATTGAAGATAAAGTGAATTTTACGAGAAGCTCACGAGAAGCTAACCCGTGAAGTAGTCACGTGAGAAGCACATGATTGGAAGCTGAAGAGTCGTGCCAGGATGTCAGTTTCACGAGTCTCTCGCAGGTAAGGCCTTCCCGCAAGATAGTTGTGAAACATTCTGCCTGGAGGATTTTTAAGTGTGACTTTCTTACCCTTCACCCATACTATATATACCCTCATTACCCATAAACGTAAATGAGGCCATTCAGAGAAAAAAACCCTAGATAGGTTTTCTACAACACACACCCATCTTTTAGAGAGAGAGTTACTCATCCTTAACGAGAAATCATTCTAGCCTTTTCTCCTTTCCTCTCCCATTGTCATACCTTGAGAGGAGATTTGTACCCAAACACAACCCACACATTTTCAGAGTGTAGAGAGTGTTTTGGAGTTTGGCAAGCTTTGGGGATTTGCCAAAAGAAGTCAGTGAGGCTTGGCAGATGCAATTGGGCATATTGCAGGATCCAAAAAGCTAGACAAGATACGGTTCCGTGAAGCCTTGTTAGAGTAGGAGCTTGGAGGGCTTAGGTGCATTGGGTAAACTAGGCTTGGAGGGTCTCTTGCTATTCGTGCATCCCAACTGATTGTCTAGTGGATCGATTTACCGCTTGGAGGGTGGTGGAGAGGTTTTACGCCGAGTACTTCGGTTTCCTCTTCGATAACACATTGGCGTGTTATCTTGTGTTTGCATTCTCTCTTCCCTTACTCTTGTGCTTTACTTTTATTGTTTGTTTTTCATGGTTATGCACTAGAGTAGTTTTCGGTTTATTGCGCTTCATTTACTCTTGTTCCGCACTTAGATAAGTTAGAGTAAAAACAATCTAGCCTTAATTTTTAATTGGGGGTCTAAACAAGCTCTTGTGTTTTAACACATAATCTAAGCTTTCAATTGGTATCAGAGCGGGTACACTTGTTTTGGTTTCATTACCAAAGTGTGATCCTTGACCCCTTGTGTGTTTTGCCATGGATAGTGTTTTGTATGCTTCTATGGATGTTGTTGAGTGTAACATGCCATGTGTTTGTGGAAATGCCTCTATGAGTGTTAATCCTCAAAATTGTGATGACATGTTACATGAATCTATGGTTGTTGTTGATATTCCAAATGTCAAACTCTTAAAGAAAAAGTTTAAGAAGTTTCATGAGAATTTGAGCAAGTTTCGTTGTGAAAATGATGATTTGATTGCTAAGCTCAATGAATCCAATAAATTGGTTGAAAAGTATAAGAAACTTGCTGAATAGTCTCTTGAAAAACTAAAGGAATTTGAATGTTTGAATATGGACTTGGATGCTAAACTTGTTTTGTCTAACAAACTTGTTGATGATCTTAAATGTGAAAATGAATCTCTTAAGATGCATGCCAAGTATTTGATTGCTGAACCTATTGCTATTAAGGATGAAAATATTTGTTACAATCATGTTGTGGTACCCGATTTTGTACCTATTGTGTGTTCTACCCCAAAGGACAAATCGGTGTACATTCCTCCACATAAAAGAAATCAAAAGGTGGAGAGGAAGGCTCTTAAGCCAAAGCCTCCGTTTCGGTCTGAATCTAGGGTTTTGGATGGATCTAAGTTTGTTCCAACTTGCCACCATTGCGGTGTAATCAGTCACATAAGACCTCAATGCTCCAAGTTGAAGAGAGAACAAAACCATGCTGCTAGATCCCTTCCCAAAAAGCCTAGTGGACCTAAACACATTGTTTGTCAATTGTTTATGGAAAATGGTAAGTTGTTGAAGAAAGTTTTTAATGTTCTTACCTCCTCGTCTATGTGCATCTCCAGTTCTCATTCTTCCAACCCTCGTCTCACTTCTCATGAGACACTCATTCCAAACAATTTTTTCGTTTGGATGAGGAAGGGTTCCTATGGTTAAGCTTTTGCTCTTTTGGTCCTTGATCAAATTCTTTTGATCTTTGTAGGACCCTTCATGCATTAGATGCTTCATTGTCATGCATTTGTGCATCATGCATCTCTTTATATGCATTGTTTTTGTTGTTTTTGCATTTGATCTTACTGTTTTTGTGTGTGTAAAAATCCAAAACCACATAAAAAGTGAAAAATTCAAAAAGTTTAATCGTATTTGTTTGAGCACATATCTCATGTGAGTTTGGCTTAGTACCTTCGTACTAATGGCGTAGTGCATTTACGAGCTTAGCTTCTTTTGTATGCACATATATCTTTTTGGGAGAAATCTTGAAAACTATGCGTGATTGTTGTAAATAGATCTTCAAGCTTGTCATGAATGACTGGTCAATAGTCTTGATGGTCTTGATACATGCATAGACTTGTGCCTATATCTCTTCCCACTTTATTTTTTATGTTTTTGCTTAAAGAGCTCAACAAATGTAAATCTCAAAATGAAAAGAGATATTGAGCTACAAAAGCCATCGCACATACTAGTATTTGACTAGGAAAAAGGGAAAGCGACTTTTTAATTGAAATGTATGGTGCTCAAAAAGCCAAAGGCTCATTCTCAATATTGAAATATCAAAAATTTCAAGCACCGATCTCAAAATGAGATGTATTGTTCAAAAATGATCAAATGTTATGATTTGCATAGAATCCAAATGAAAAGCTTCTCAGTTTTGTAATCATTTTCTTGTGGGAGGTCATATATGTTCATTTTTATAATTGAGATAAACCACTTGACTTAGTACTAGTTGTGTATGACTTGATTGAATTGATCATTGAAACTTCACTCTAGACTAAGGACTATTCCACGTTTGATTCACACACATAACACACAAGTTTAATATTCAATGAATGCCTATTTCATTTGTGTGTTTGTACATGTTCAAATGTGATGTGTGTGTGCTCAACCATATGTGGATCAAACCAAAAAGATTTTTGTTCTTTTTGTTTGCTTTTGGAAGTGATTTGTATCACCCATGTTTTTCAAAAAAATTTAAGTTGTTTTTGAGTGAAAAACATGTTTTCTGGGTGTTTTCGCGTGTAAGGCTTACCCATGAAAAATTTTGCTAGTAAAGCTCAGTCACGAAGTTTGGATAGAGAGTTTCGTGACTGTTTCGCGAGTAATACTTACCCGCGAAAAATTTCGTGAGTAATTTCACAAGTAAGCTTCCTGCGAAAAATTTCGCAGGTAATTTCGCGAGTAAGCTTCCTACGAAAATTTCCAGATCAGCTTTTTAAAAGGCATTTCGTGGGTCATTTGTTTTAAACGTCTCTCATCTTCTCCCAAACCCCTATTTTCATGTTTCTACATCAAAACCCAACTAAATTCAAGTGTTTTTAATTCCATTAACATCTCTAAGGTAATCTTTAACTCTTTTCATTGATTTTGATCCTTAGATTATGTTTTTGGGGGTTTTATGTTCATAGTTGGGATTTTCTCAAATTGGAGTTGGAAAACTTATTTTTTGTCAATCTTTTTGATTGGGTCTTGTTTTAAATGATGATTTGCTTTGGATGTTGGCCCCTTGTGGAAAAAATAACATGTATTTAGGCAAGATTTTCATATGTTCATGCATTGTTTAACATACATGTGTAGTGTGTGCACTCTAAGTGTTTGATAAAATGCCTAAATAGCATTTTCTCGTTGTTTTGGACTCCGATGAGTACCAAACTTTGGGGATCACCATAATTATTCATGTTTATCATGTTTTGATCATTGGTGGTGTGTTTTATACACTTTGCCCTATGAGTGCTTATTCATGCATTGGTCATACATCTCACATGCACATTAGATGCACCTTTGCTACACACACTCTAACACTTGACATGTTTTTACATTCACTCATACTAGTTAAGTCTTTTTAAACCTTTTAGCACATATAACATATTCTTGTGTCTATGTCACGCCTAGGTCTATATCATGTTCCATCTTACTTAGCATGTCGTGTTTACTCTATGCTTTGTAGCATTTTTTTAATGTTTTTGTCTTTTGTTTGAGCTTCATTTTCTCATTCATCTTGCACCCCTCATGCATCATCTTTTACTTTTGTTCATATCTTCTTTTCTTTCTCTTCTTCCTCTTGATTCATTTGTCTATTCGTGACAAAAAGGGGGAGAGTATACTAGAGAGTATATCGGATTGTATCGTCATTTCTATATGACTCATGTGCACATTCTTAGGGGGAGAAATTCTACCTCGTGCACATTTGTAGGGGGAGAAAGCCATAGGGGAGATGCATATACCAAGGGGGAGAAGACTTCTTTTTATGAGAAAACCTTGTTTTGTTTGCTTTACATTATGCTTGTTTTCTCATTGCTTTATGGTGCTTTGAGTTATCTTTAGTATCTATGCTTTGTTGCTTTTATCGCATCGTGCCTATGTGTTGGACATGCATACATCCATATGTTATTATGCTTTATTGGTTGCATGTTCAGATGATCATTTGCTTTGCTATATGATCATTGTAGTCATTTCCATATGACTGTTTTGGTGTATGATCAAGTTGCTCACATGTTTCATATCATGTTTACTTGATCGCATTTTACTTGTTACATTATACTTGTCCTTTTATCACTTGATTTACCTTGAGGGTCTAATGTGTTTTGTGCAAGTGTTTCAAGTTACAGGTATATATGTTCCAAGTGCTTCACAGGTTGGTGTAAGTGAGTTTTGCCATTATTCCCAAACTCACGTTTAAGTCTAGAGTCTGTTATAGGGTGTTTTGTCATGGAATAACCAAAGGGGGAGATTGAAAAGTTGTGATTTACAACTATGTTTTATGTTGGCTTTATTCCATGACAAAAAGTGTTGTAATTGCTTTAATTATGTTCTTTGTATTTTGTGGGATTTTATTGTATTGGGTTTAGTACTAAGTTGGTGAAGACTTAAGCTTAATTGAAGATAAAGTGGATTTCGCGAGAAGCTTGCAAGAAGCTAACCCGCGAAGTAGCCACGTGAGAAGCACATGACTGGAAGCTGAAGAGTTGTGCCAGGCTGTCAGTGATGGAACTATGCATGTACGCAGTGGAAAATTAACGGATCTACTTCATTCGCAATTGATAACATGCACTATGTAAGTTTCAGAATATAAGAACAAGAGAGTGTACCTTGATGTCATGAAATTCAAAACCAAAGATGAAGAGTACTTGGGAATACTTTTAATCTTAACTCCAATTCCACTTGATTCCCAAGATGTGTGGTCTCTCAATCAATTATGTGTATGTGTTCTAGAGAGAATGAAAAAGTGTCTAACACTCACATACATATCAATTTACGTTCATACTCTAATTCTATATGTTTCTCTCTATATAACTGATTATCTAATTAGACTAGCCTTTTGGGCCTTTCCAATTGGGCTTTAGTGTGTGGCTTGGAGTGGGACCAAAAGGGAACAAATAAGACTCTAGCTCCAATGGGCCTTAGGCTTTTCTGTTAACTCTTGACAAGTCCAAAGTTACCATTAATTATATTTAATACCACTATATAAATATAATTGCACTCTAGGCCTTATTAATAAAATTATATCCCAAGACTTTATTGTACATGCAACACCTTCATTAAATATTCGTAGTAACACAAAGTCATGAATGAAGACTGCCACTTTGTGAATTACTACATTTTAATCCTTGAGTACCCGATTTAATCCTTTTAAGTTATTCACTATATATTTATGAAATCCAATTTCATAAATATATATTTTAGTCTTACTAAAGTGGTTAGGCCTAACTCTTTAAATAACAAACCCATTAAACTTATCTCAAGGGAATATTTTGTATCTCTGTTAAGAGAATATGAATTCCATCTTGAGAATATATGTTCCATCAACACTAAATGTGGTTGCCCAACATACTGAGGTTTTGATCGTTACTTTAGATTTCACTCCTGATATATCAAAGCAACCTACATTTCATGATCAGGTCCATTATTCTCTCAAGAGTTCATGTGAATAGAAGTTGTGAGATTTATTATTCAATTGACAGTTGTTAGGAGAATAATAAATCTCACAGCGGTCCAGTTCAATGTCTTAACTCTTAAAACATATCAACATATCAACTAGAAGTCTCCACTTCTATGATCAAGACAAATCATCTTAGTTAATATGTTATAGTCTTCGCAGATGAAACGCCCAATTTCATCACCGACTACGAACTACAATTCTGAGTTTACAAAGAACTTGTGATTTATATTTTCTGTGACTTTTCACATAAATCACATACTATGCATCTCATGGACTATATGATAATGTCCGAATATTCATATTACCATTATTTTAGATAATAATAAAAACAACTTTATTAAACACAATATTAAGTCATACATAATGTCATGCATAATGTCATACATAATATCATACATAGCATCATACAATAGGATTTAAGGGCACTAATCCCAACAGTCAGTTTCACGAGTGTCTCGCTGGTAAGGCCTTCCCGCGAGATAGTCGCGAAACATTCTGCCTGGAGGATTTTTAAGTGTGACTTTCTTACCCTTCACCCATACTATATATACTCTCATTACCCACAAATGTAAAAGAGGCCATTCAGAGAGAAAAACCCTAGATAGGTTTTCTACAACACACACCCATCTTTTAGAGAGAGAGCTACTCATCCTTAGTGAGAAATCATTCTAGCCTCTTCTCCTTCCCTCTCCCATTGTCATACCTTGAGAGGAGATTTGTACCCAAACACTACCCATACATTTTCAGAGTGTAGAGAGTGTTTTGGAGCTTGGGAAGCTTTGGGGATTTGTCAAAAGAAGCCGGTGAGGCTTGGCAGATGCAATCGGGCATATTGCGGGATCCGAAAAGCTAGACAAGACACGGTTTCGAGAAGCCTTGTTGGAGTAGGAGCTTGGAGGGCTTAGGTACATTGGGTAGATTAGGCTTGGAGGGTCTCTTGCTATTCGTGTATCCCAACTGATTGTCTAGTGGATCGATTTACCGCTTGGAGGGCGGCTGAGTGGTTTTACATTGAGTACTTCGATTTCCTCTTCGATAATACATCAGCGTGTTATCTTGTGTTTGCATTCTCTGTTCCCTTACTCTTGTGCTTTACTTTTATTGTTTGTTTTTCATGGTTATGTACTAGAGTAGTTTTCGGTTTATTGCACTTCATTTACTCTTGTTCCGCACTTAGATAAGTTAGTGTAAAAGCAATCTAGCCGTAATTTTTAATTGGGGGTCTAAATAAACTCTTGTGTTTTAACACATAATTTGAGCTTTCAATTGGTATCAGAGCAGGTACACTTGTTTTGGTTTCATTACCTAAGTGTGATTCTTGACCCCATGTGTGTTTTGTCATGGATAGTGTTTTGTATGCTTCTATGGATATTGTTGAGTGTAACATGCCATGTGTTTGTGAAAATGCCTCTATGAGTGTTAATCCCCAAAATGCACACTTGGCAGCATTGAGGAACAGTTTGTGGTGGCTCAGTATCTCAAGCACCTTAGCTAAATCCAATACATGCTCCTCTGCCTTCTTACTCTTGACCACCATATCGTCAATATATGCCTCTACTATTTTGCTAATTTGTTGTCTGAACATTCGTATAACCATTTGCTAGTAAGTTGCTCCAACATTCTTCAGACCAAAAGGCATGACCATATAGTGGTAATTTCCTTTGGGGATATAAAAGACATCTTATCCTGATCTTCGGGAGCCATGGCAATCCAGTGGTATCCCTGGAACGCATCCAAAAAGCTCATCCTCGGGTGGCCGTACATGGCATCCACTAGCTGGTCAATCTTCGGTACAGGAAAAGGATCTTTAGGGCATGCTTTATTTATATCTTAAAGTCAACGCAGACCCTCAATTTCCCATTCTTCTTCTTCACAACCACAGCATTGGCCAACCAATCAGGGAAAAATACCTCTCTTATGGCTCCATCTTGCTTAGCTTTTCCACCTATTCCTTCACGACTTCTATGTGAGGTTTAGCCGACCACCTTGACTTTTGCTTCTTAGGGGGATACAAGGGGTCCACATTCAATCTGTGCACTATAAACTCCGGGTCCACCCCGGGCACCTCGTATGGGCTTTATGCAAAGACGTCTACCAACGATAATAGTACCTTAACCCGCTCCTCGGTTAGGAGGCTCTTACCCACCCAAAAGTGTCTGTCCTTGTAGGGCAATATGCAAACCTCAATAAATTCCTCAGCATTGTCAGCCCTATCAGAATCTTCAGGGTTCTATAATTGCTATAACTGATCCAACTCCACCTATCCCTTTTGCTTGATCTCATGATTGATTGCAACTACCAGACACTACCGAGCTACACTTTGATCGCCCCTCACCGCTACTATTCCTTGCTGGGTCGGGAATTTCACTTTCAGGTGCAATATGGACGGCATGGCTCCCATGGTATTGATCCATGGCTGCGCCAAGATCGCCGTGTATGGGAAGAAAGCATGAACCACTATGAAATTCACTATTACCTCTTTTCCTTCTATTACTATGGGTAGTTTGATCTGTCTCGCAGGTATCACCATTTTCCCATTGAATCCCACCAGTGAGGTGTCATACTTTGTGAGGTCTTCATCTTTCAAACCCAGCCCTTTATACAAGTTGAGGTATATGATCTCTGCCCCACTGCCCTGATCTATCATAACCCTTTTAACAAGGAATCCCCCAATCCAAAGGATTACCATTAGTGCGTTGTCATGCGGTTGGGTAGTTCAAAGTCATGCACTACTCGATAGTATGCCCTTTCTCTCGATGGTAGGTGCAGTACAGACTCTAGTTCCTCCTGGCCGGGTCTCCACTCATCTATCTGGGCCAACAGAAATAAGGCTCATACTTTATTTTTTCTAAGATCTTATGCACTGGCTCTTTGAAGGCAACGTTCACCCCCTCCGCTAGGCTGACGGGGTTTTGTCCCCCTGTTTCCCTTCCGGGCCTTTGCTAAAAGCCCACAATTCGTTGCTCCCTTCGGTATTGGGACGTAACAGGGGCCTTTCCTTTACCTTGTAGTCTATCATCCCCCAGCCTCTTGTGCTTCTCTATCTGCCTCATCAGCTGGTACATGTCCTCGGGAGGCTTCATAGTCAAGGAGTCTCGCAACTCAGATTCCTGAGGGTGCCTCAGTCTAAAAGTGCTTGCGGCCACCTACTTATTGCCTCTTCTAATCTTGTTATACAACTCCTAGTATCGGTTTATGTAGGATCAGAAAGTCTCCCCACTCCCCATCTTCATAGACAATAGGGCATCGATAGGCTGAGGAACTCGGATACATGTCATAAAGCATGCCCCAAACGTCTGGATTAATTCCCCAAAGTTATGGATGGAGCCCTTCCTCAAGCCGTTGAACCATCTCATCGCCGTGGGTCCAAGGCTGGAAGGGAACAATTTGCACAAAAGTCCGTCGTTCCGAGAATAAAGAGCCATAATCTGAGTGTAATGACTTACGTTCTTTACCGGGTCCGTCTTATTGTCATAACAAGTAAACGGCAGACGCATGAAATGTCCCGGCATCTCAGTACGCTCTATTTCTTCAAAAAAGGTTGATCGGGCTATCCTCCTAAATGCTCAGCTTATGGCATCCATGGTGGCGTTTTGGCGCCCCTTATTTTCTCTTCTCAACGATAATGAATTTCTATCTCTAGACTCGTTCAACCTTTCCCTTGATCACCTATAGCGGCTTTGGTGAGACAATCATTTTGTATGACTACTGTCTGAGTCCTAGTTATGGGATGATCACTAAGGGGTCTGCCTTTGGCACCTTTGCCATGTCTTCAACTCTAACTTTTTAACCTATCTTCGCAAACTCTCTAGTTCACAATGTCAATCACTATGATATGAACCTTCCGGTTCATATGAGACTGTCTTCTCTCCTTGGGACGAAGCTACATGCCAGTTGTCCTGAGTCTTATGCCCATCATGGCTGTGGCACTCCCTCATTTGCTCTTGTTCCACCTGCCTAAGAGCCCGAAAGAAGCCCTTGGACCGGTTTCCACTAGATCCCACCATCATTTGCATGCTGCTGCGCCATCTAGTAGTCTTTGTTACCACCTTTAGACCTTCAGTGTAGTAAGAGATCCTCATAGACGGCGCCAATTGTGACAACTCAAACTCAATCACCGTGGGCTCTTGGGCTTAGGCCCTCAATTTATTTATGTTCTGGGTTAAGCTTATCCCTCAATGGGAGGTCCAAGAAGTGATTTCAACCTTCACTGATATAATAGAGATGTTATTTTAGCCCTTAATCTCCCTTCTCATAGCCTAGTTGCGGTTATAATCATGCAGTCGCGCCCTTTCCTTGAGATCCAAGCAGGATCTCTTTGTTCCCGAGATGGGTGTTTCCTTACTTCACTCGTGTTTCTCTCCCCAATTTTTCCTAACCCCTGATCCCTATTCCTCTTTTTCTATTTATAGTGTCCCCTTAGTGGGGTTGTCATAATGAGGGGATTTCCCCATGTCAGTGGGTCCCTCTGCCCTATATTCCTAATCAAATGGGACCCACCACCTACTGCTGATGTGACTTCTTGGTAACTTGTTCCTAACGCCGGTTATTGCTTAACGGGCGGATTCCCCTAAGATATTATCTCTAGTTCACAAAAAACTCTTGGGGTATATGGGCCGAAGATTTGGTAGGCCCCTCTCGGCTAAGCCTATGGGCTGGGAAAGGCCGAACATATCGTTGCATGGGCCTACATTTCAAGGCTGGGCTGACATACTCAATCCGTATAGGTGCCAATTAAGTTACAAGGACCTTGGTTATTCGGTGAATACTAGTCGTTAACCCGTGCTATGCATGAGAACTTACCTATTTGTGAGGTAGACTAAAATAATTTTATAAAAAATTTAAGAAACTACACCATTGCATGATTTGCTCTTGTATGACTTCAATTTGTGTTACAATTTGATGAAGAAACCATTACTTGAACGTGCAATGGCTTACAAAAAATTTGTCAGTTTCAGATAATGCAAAAAAATAACTCAAAAATTCAGATATTAAAACTTTTGAAAGACCAAAAAATATTAAAGAATCAGATGATTCATTGCTTAGAAATTACTGAAACAAAACAAAATATATATGACTAAACAATAGAGAAATATAAGAGAAAGATGGGTTACATTCAAAAGAATAATTTCAATTATTGCAAGCTTTTTTATCTTGTAAAAAACGGCTAAAAAGAGTTTGGTGGTTCATATGTATGAAAATTACTTTTTAAAAAATACGTGAAAAACCATAAAATAAATTATTTTTTTTTAACAAAGTAGAGGAGAAGAAAATAACATAAGAAGAGCTCATACCTCTACTTGGTTTTTTTTTTTAAAATTGGTGTTTGCTTTGCTTTTATAGTGCTCATGATTAACCTAGCAAATTTGGAGATAAATTATCAATGTTTGAGTTTGAGTTTAAGTTGGACTTGTTAGAGACATAGAGTTTCACTCCTTGTTAAGTTTGGATTAAACAAAAATAATTTTGTTTAAAAAAAAATGATAATGATGAGTTTGAGTTTATTGGACTTGTTAGAGAGATAGAGTTTCATTCATTGTTAAGTTTGGACTAAACAAAAATAATTTTATTTAAATAAAATGATAATTGTGGAAAATAGTTGTTTTTTTTAAAAATATATATAAAGGAATAAGTTTTATTGGTGTAAACTCTAAACAACAAATACAATCACAGACACAAAATCAAACGTATGTATTTCAAATATCCAACATGTCCACCAGAACCAAATGGAGTAACAGAAGAATTAAAAGAGCATTGATTAAAAAAAAAAAATGTAGATGACCCAAAAAAAAAAAAAAAGTACCAAGCTTAAGATGCGAGACTTGAGGCAAAGAGTAATTCAATACCATAGCATCTAAAAAAACTAAATTAAACCATGAAAAAAGAATACCATAGGTACTATATGGTTGCATGGAGCCATGCTTGAGCTTTGAGCATGTTAGCAACAGCCAGCCACACCAACTTCATTGTATGTCTAATTCTATTAGCAGTGGCAAAAGCAAAAGCCAAAAAATAAAAATCCTAAATATAGCTCTTTCAATTATCATGGCTCTTCATTCTTTTTCAGCTTGTACATTGTTGTTATATATATATATATATATATATATATATATATATATATATATATATAGTTGTAGTTGTAGGACGGTGGATAATTTGTTGAGTTGTAATCAGTTTTCAACTCTACTTTGGTAAACCTATTGGTTTCCAACTATTTTTACGCAATGTATGGGAATAATTTCTGGTTTCCAACTCTCTTCAGGCAACGTATGGGGTAAATAAAAGTTAAATAATTTTGTTTGAATAAAATTATAATTTTATTTAAATACATTTTATTTAAATATTGTGCTGACATGGAAAATTGTGAGAGTTTTAGATATTTCGGTTTTATATATACTAGACGCTAACTCGTGCGATACACGGGAGAGCTATTATGTATAAAGATGTAAGCTATTCTTTTTCTCTTCCTCTTTGCTTGTACATTAGGATTCCAGTTTTATAGCTTCCTATCCTTGATATGAAATATTAATCTTGATATGAAACATTAATTTACATAATGAAAAATAGAAATCAAACATAAGTTTAAAATAAAATGAAGGATTAAATCTTTAACATCGTCAATTATCCATAAAATGTATGAAACACAAATTTAAAGAACTACTTAATCAATATTTTAAATAAATTGAAAGACAACTTTAAAGTGTTTTTTGTATCTTCTTCCTTTGTTGCTTCGTAGTAGTCACTGAATATGTCTTTTTGTTTTCCTTGAGTACAGATGTTAGTGTGAGTTGCACATTGCTTTAAAGTATCACTAATGTAAGCCTGGCAATAGAACAGGCTGCGAAATGTATTACAACATATACAAGTTAAATATCATATTTGTAATTTTGCTAATTAAAGAATACGTACTTTTGTCATTTTATCAAGCTAAATTGCTTTGTCAGTTTCTTCAAAAGATTTAAAAACTTTCTTGACGGTGTAGAATTCCCATCCACACTTGAGATTATAATCATTTAGTTGTATTTGGAAAACAAATTCTTTTCCATTCAGATTTTCTATTTGCACAAGAAGGACGACTTCTTCGGGCACCTAACAAAAGTAATATTTTTCAAATTGTACACTTAAGTAAAGTTTAGTGAATATTAAACTCTAATTTTATCTTCCATATTCTCACCTCTAAACATTTGTTCAAAAGGTCTTTCACTGATATGTTGAGTAATATTTCTGCTTTTGAATAAAATAAAATGAATATGGTCATTCCTGAGCTATTTTCAACCTTTAATTGAATTCTATACCTGATAAGAGAAATGACATATATAATGTTAATATCATATTAGTTATTGTTTGTTTTAATATAAAAAGTAAACATTTTCATTTTGTGTACCTTGGGATTGGGAAGCATGCCTTTTTGTTGCAATTGTTGCACCATAAAAATTCATCTCTTGATTTTACCTTTTTACGACATACTTCACAATAGATAAAATACCAACCAGAATTATCTATCTCAATATTTATAATCTTTACCTAACAGGTAAAGATAGTTTTCTAGAAATTGAATTTAATATCAATCAATTCATAATTTTATAGTTAAATTTTATAAAAGCAAGTCTATAGTACATAAAGCAATGTTAAGGACACAATGTTATTATTCAAGGTTTCACTTACTAATCTTTGAAATTAGTAGTCTCAGAAATTTTCAAATCAATATAAACTCTTGTTCCACTTGTTGACGATAAGTTATACTCTTCTGCAATGCACGGGATTCATTAAAAAAAATACAATTACCTATATATAAACTTATATATGTGGTACAATAATGAATACACTGATGTATATATGACTTTGTACAATTCAGCATTCAACTTGAAATGCAGTGGCCCTTTCTTTCTTCCAATGTAAACGCACTGCATCTCAGAGCTAGCAGAGCCAATTAAATTGACCTTATTAAACACTTTTGTACCATCACAAAAAGGCCATTTATGCATAAAATGTAATGGTCGACGTTGAAATTGAAAAGATGAGCTGGAGAATTGAGATTGTTAATTTTAGGCCCATCAATGAACCCTCCTATCACATGTAATGTTGGACACTTCTTAAGCAAGGAAGGTATAGACAATGCACAGAACACATGACATTACAGCTTCAATATTTATAGATTCAATTTATTTACAGAGGATCCATTGTCTCTTGAAGACTTGAAGTTCTAGCTAGAAGTTAGGTTAGCTACCTCTCATTTTATTCTAAGATTTTTGTAGGTCATTTATGGCATGCAACAAAGGGCTCATGCAATTGTAGCAAGATTTGAAACCCGTTGAATTTAGATCAAATATTCATACTTATAACAGTAGAATAATAACTGTCTCACATAATCTAAACAGTGGCTATCAATGTCACATTTTCAATGTCAGCCATCAATATCACAAAGTTTGTGCTAGATATTTAGTTAGATTTCCCAGCAAATAGAAATGAAAGACAATATGTTTAAAACAGGGCATTCCCATCACAATTAGAAACCTAAAATAAAATAAAAAGCTCAAGTAACCAACACCTAATCATGCATAAATTACAATAAGAATTCAGACATTGGCAGCCATACATAAACCCAGATAAGAATTCACAAAATTAAATCCAATAACCCGATTATTGGAAGCACCTATCCAGAGCTACATGCCATAGTTATAATGATATCACGAATGTGCAAAGAGTAAAACGGTATTTGTATTCTGATCTTTTCATACCCTAACACTATCAACTACTAATATTTTATATGGCAAAAACTTCTGATATAAAATAGACTTCAAAAACCAAATAAAGCCACAGTATTGCATATACAGTTTAGATTAAACTTAATAAACCAATAATGATATAAAAAAGACTCCCATAAATACACACAGTCTACTCCAACTCTGCCCCAAACAAAAAATCTACTGGGCATTCAATAATCAAATAGAAAATAACAAACTGAATCTGAGTTTCTAGTTAGTTATTCAACTTCTTAATTGGATGCTTACATAATAATTCAGCCAAAATACTTTGTATTTCAAACAATATCTTATACGAATTAAGAAACTCCAACCAAGGCTACTACTAATAATAATAATAAATAAAGAAAAGTATGAATCTCCAACCAAATAGAAAAAGGAATTAAAATACAAAATAAGAAAATGTGAGAACCTGAGAGGAGGAGGATATAGTATACGTATACTCATGGATTGTCAGACCATCTCAACCATCATGGGGCAGCATTGAAGTTTTATAGGTCAAACCACATACTGAGTAACCCCTTCCTGAATTTGATATATATTAGATTTTAAGGGTTGGGAGGCTCTTCAATACTATCTCCACTACGAAACCCATTCATATCCACAATATTTTCTTACAAAACCTGTAGAATTTTATTTTCTATTAGTGTTTCCCTGACTTCAACAAAAAAGAATAGAGAGGAAAAAAGGGTTAGGAATTGAAATCCCTAAATTGACAGAAAACCCAATTGAAGACAGTAGGAAAAGAGATTAGTCATAGATTAATTGAGAAATACCTAGAGAGAATGATTTGATATGGCGGTTGGGTTGGAGATTGAAAACGTTGGCACCCATGGTCGCTTGGGTATGCGTTTGAGAGAGGAACACCCATGGTCGTGCTTGGGTCAGCGTTTGAGAGAGGATAGATAACAATATTTTGCTTGATTTGTTGTTTCTTCGTTGATTCTTTAGTTTGCTAGCAAAATAGGTTTGTTTCAGGAGTTTTATCAGGTTTGCTTTTGGGGAAGAAAGAGAGGTTTTTTAATTAGTTTATTAATTTTAAAATTCAAGTCTCATATTGTGTCTTGATCAACTTGAAGTTTAATATCTACGGCTCACTATTAGATAATTAATTGTTTATTAATTAGTTTTTTTATTAAAAAATGCTAATGTGGAAAATTGTGGAGAGAGTAGAGGCTTCGGTTTTATATAAATATATATATATATTTATATATATATATATATAGATTATATGAATAAGCAATAAATAAAATACAATTGGACTAAGCCATGAATTTTTAAAATTTTGGTTTAGAGTTCCAAAATGTGACATAAAAACTTCTATTAAAGAATATCTTATTCCCCAACACTACCAAGATCCAAGAGGTTAGTCGTTCAATTCCTTAAATTAACCGAGTTTAAATCCCATTCCCATTTGTTATAATATTTTTTTAAAGAAATTGCCAGTGACAAAAACTAACCATATCAATTAGCAGGCATCATATCTATATCAAAACCAGAATACCTTAAGTTATACCTCATAGGTGATTCTCAGGAAAAAAAAAAAAAAAAAAAGTTATACCTCATAGGTAAGGAAGAACATGGCCAACAAATACAAAACTGGAAATTAATGGATAGAGGACAAAATTTTAGTTATAAAGTACTATGCCCGTGCACAGATTAATAATAATAAGAAAAAAATCATGTAAATTTTAAAATTTTCAATAATATCACTAAATTTGAACAAAAACAAAAAAGATATTTGTAAAAAAAAAAAAAAAAAGCTTAATTCATGTGGTAAAAACGTATCTAGAACTTGACATTCCTAATGTCGAGTTCTGTTCAAACTTTTTGAAAAAATTTAAGTGGTAAAATATGCATTGAACTTGACATGGCTAATGTTGAGTTTTAGGTAGAACTCGATATCAACAATGTCAAGTTCTAAAACAGGGGTATTTTGCTACATAGTTTGAAAAAGGGGATGTTTGGTTACATAGTTTAAAAATTAAAGCTATTTAGCCATTTTGCCTAGAACTTGACATCAATAATGTCAAGTTCCAAAATAGCGGTATTTTGCTACATTTTTTGAAAAAGGGGCTATTTGGCTACATAGTTTAAAAATTATGGCTATTTAGCCATTTTTCCTTATCATTATATAAAAATATGGAGAAAACAATATTCTGATCCCTACATTTTAGGGTTATTATCAATTTGGTCTTTATATTTTGGTAGCAGTCAATTTGATCCATATTATTTTTAAATTGCAGTCAATTTCTGTTAATGAATTGATGGTAGAGACCAAATTGACTGCTATCAAAATGTAGGAACCAAATTGACATTGATCTCAAAATGTATGGACTAAAATGGTAGTGTCGCCTAAAACATAAGAAGAATATTTTAAAATTTATTAAAACATTAATAAATTGTAAGGAAAATGGAGTTCTTCTCATAATACATTATCTTAATAATTTTAATATTCTTGTAGTGAGTCACATGGTAAAAGAACATTGTATGACATTTGACAACCACATTGAGCCACATTGCTAGCGTGACTATGTAAATAATTATGTGTTATGGTAGATGATTAAATAATTTATGACAAGTGATTTATCATATTTGAAGTTTCTAGAAACTTCTGGGAATAAAATTTTACTTGGAGTAGTATTTATAACTTCTCAAAACTATGGCAATAGAGTTTTGCTTATAGTAAATTAGGCATATTATCTTAATATACTTACAATGCAGCGATGGAGTTTGGAACTTGCCTTTAGGGGGCTAAACTAATAGGTAAAGTCCATATATATATATATATATATATATATATATATATAAAAGTTAAAGCATGACATTTGTTGGGTTATAGATTGACCCCAATTAATTAATTTAATTACCTAAGATGATTAATTAGTCAAATTACATGCAAATCAGATTAAGGCACAATCAAATCACCAAACTAAATTAGAGTGCAGCGGAAAATAAGTTTTACACGGTGATTTGATCATGATGGGGAAAACTCTCGTAGGCAAAAACTCCACTGGTGAATTGTAGGTCCCCACTCTTGAAGAACCCACTAATCAAGAACAAACGGTTACAAGTACAAGGAATCTTACTCCACTGGCCTACAATATAATTTACTGTGCTATACTAGTCTCAATTCCAATTTTCAATTGGACTTGATCTTGTAGAAGATTTCTTCTTTATATGGATCTCAGTACGTGACTAACTCCATAGCAACCTATTAATTGTTGTAGTTTAGCAAAATTCGTCAAACCACACTGTCGATGCCTTGCGTTGGTTTGACCACCCATCGTGGCAACACTCGGCCTACGCCTGCGAGAGATTGCGAGCCCGGGAGCTCAAGTGCTGTGGAGGAGGGTTATACCTTTGTTGTGTGATTGGAAAATGAGTCAATTTTAATGGAGTTACCAAAGGTAAGTGAAGTTGCCACCAATCATTGAGTTTTTTCTAAGGTGTGATTGGTTACCTGATTCTATTTGATTTTATTACCAATCCTATGCTAAGAAAAAGGAAGTTTTTCCTAATCTAATGTGGATGGATAAAAAATCTTGATTCTTGAGTTCGGAAGTCTGGTTGCATTGGGGAAGGTATTAGGCACCCCACAACGCTTGTTCGTGGACAGTCCTTTGTTTTGGTAAAATTTTAATTTAAGGACATTGGCAATTAAAATCGGGCTATTGGCATTAGCTTTCAGGGCTTTAACCAATTTGGGCTTTGAGGTTTAGTTACGGAAAGGGTGTGACCTCGATTGATGCTTCCCTAGTGTGTTTGGATCATTGCCAAATTTTCATGACGTAAATTCGGCAGCATTTTGCCTTATTTCGTAGCGAAAATCCGGTAGCACTTCGCCTCAGGTGTGTCATAGCGCAGAAAACATTATTCTCACAAACCTTTCGTTGTGAGAATACAAAAACGAAGGTGCCCCATTTTCACGGCTAAAATCCAGTAGCGTTTAATGTTTGGTGCACTATGGTGCACCGGTGGGTTTTCATGCCTGTGTATACGATGCGTGCCAACATGCTTGTGCTAGGACGAGCTGGAGCCCCTCAAAACATCAAACATATTGATGAGTGTCATATACACGAGGAAACCAATGTCACTTGGTGACATGGATCGGGATGATCACACCACAATAATCATGCACACAATATAGCATGAATATGCACCTACAGCAATTGCCTTAGGCACATACCCGCACTACAAGGTCAAGAGCAGTCGTGACTAGAGAGGGTAGCCCATGTAGCCACGAGAGTCCATCATACAAAGTGCATGATCATCCACATACAAGCATATATAAATATACATACATCATGCACAACGCTATCACGCAGAGCAGGAAAGTAAAGCAAACATTGCCAACATCCTAAGGGTATGGCCTAGCAAAATACAGGAAATGTAAAAGAGAAATTGTCGTACCCAGGGAATACGGCCTAAGCAAGTTGCAGGAAAGATAAAGGGTACATGGAGAGGAAACCCTAATACAATGCTCTAGAGAAAAGGCTAAGAGAGAGAGGGAATGATGCAACCACTCGAGGGAGGCTAGGCCTCCTAATCTACTGAACATTGCCTTTTTTGGGCTTGCATCTTCTTGCTTGTATCCTTCCCTTTTTTGCTCGTGCCTAGAAAGTTGCACCTTCACTCCAAGCATCCTCGCTCCATGCATCCTCGCTCCATGCATGTACATGCAATGACAAAGAAAACAAGCCAGGAGACAAGCAAAGGGGACAACAGAAAAGGGAAAGAAAGCATACAAAGAGACACGCTAACAAGGAGAACCAAACGGGGGCCAACAAACATGTTATCAAACAAAATGGGGTGTCTTAGGAGGACAAATGTAGGTTTGGATTAGGTGTCCATAGTTCCATTAGATTGGAGTATGGATAACACACGTGCCATCAAGCAAAATTCCTAAAAGGAACTCGGGGTCTCGTGTATCAAAGACGAGTGTGAACCCATATGAGATAGTAGGAATTAGGCTTGATGACACAAGCAAGCATTATAAACATGTAGGCAAGCGTGCAAAGATGCAAAGAAGCAAAGAAAGCCTAGCGAGTGGCACAAGGCAAGCATAACATCATCACACGAAGCAGAGAAATGTATGTATCAAGCACACCAACATCACAGAGATGTGTCTCACAAGCGGTTACATCCAAACAAGTTACAAGAGGGACGGATGCAACCACACGAGCAAGTGGCCCTAAAGGCTAACAAGCACAAGCCTAAGGAAGGCAAAAAGCATGGCAAAGCCTAGATCTAGATAGGCAAACATGGATATAAAGCAAGAAGCAAACAAGCATACACATGCATAAAGGAAATTATCCAAACCTTTTCATGTAGGCTTAGGTGTGTGGATGTAGAAGATCTAGATCTACACCCTACCTAAAGGGCTAAAACGCGAGAAAGAGATATATCAAGACACAAAATGGCTATAAAAGCACATGGCATTGAAACTAACATGTAGATCTAGACACATAAACATGGCATGGAGCACACAAAGATAGAGATCTAAGCATAAACATAGCAAAAAGCATGGAAACAAGCAAATCTAGGCATAAACATGGCAAAACGCACCTAGGCATATGGATCTAAGCACAAACACAGTAAAAAGAACCTAAACATGTAGATCTAGATCTATACCCTACTAAGGAAAGCAATAAAGCATGTTATGAAGCAAGATAAAGCAAAGGGTGTAGATTGTAACTAAAAAGCTACATCTACACCCTTAAAACCTCTAATCCAAGGTCCTAAGACCAAGGAGATGAAAAAGAGTGCAAGAACACTACCTTTTGATAGTTGAGAAAAGAGAGAAATCAAAGGATTTTTTTGATGTATTTAGGAGAGAATTTAGAGAGTAAAAGAGTGAGGATCTGCCTAGAAAAGTACTCCAAAATGCCCAAAATCATTTTCTTTTGGTATAAGGGGGGTTTGGGGGTTAAATAGTAGGAAAAATTACCCTTCGGCTTCCAGTCGCCAGGTCCAATGCTAACAGCAATCTCGGCTTCTTCCCTAGTTTGACTTCTGATGCATATTTGAAGGTCTTTCTGAAATCCGATTGAGCTGATCTTGGTGTTCTCAGAAAGATCTGGATGTCTAGTTTCCAGAACACTAAAGAAAATGAAATTCCAACGGTCGGATCAAAAGATATGACCTCATGAAGTGAGCTAATGCGCTTTGCACGGTTTTCAGGATATCTCAACTATTTTAACTCCGATTTCAACCCATGAATAATTATCAAAAAATGAATTCAATAATCTTTGCAATGACACTGGTCTCAATCTGTTCTGATGGTCGGATCAAAATTAGGGTTTTTGGGGCCCGCGGGGGTCAGCCTTGGGTTAAACTTGGTCAAAGTTGATGAAAATCACCAAGTAGCTTGGGTTTCATGTAGAAACATGAAAAATGTGGTTTTGGGATGATTTTGACTAGCTTTGACTTTTAGTCAACCCAGGGTTGACCAAGGGTATTTTGGTCAATTTGACTTGAAATAGCACTTTGAGTGCTCTAGTGTCTAAACGGGTTGTGCCACGTCAATCTAGATGTTTCCACGGCCCTATGGAAGAAAATTAATATTTTTGGGATTTTCGAGGTCAAGCACGCAAATCGCAGGCGGACAAAATACGGTATCTACACACACTTGAAAGATCTAGAAGTAGATTGGCACAAAGCCCTAAGGTGCACAAGATATCGTAGCAACTCCTGTTAAGTGTGTATCTCTCTATGTCTCTTTGTACATTTGATGACGATAGTTAAGTATGCCTTTTATATGCTCTAGAACCCTAGTACATGAATCCCTAGGAAGCCTTGTCATCATGGGCTAAAACCATATCTTGGATTTCAATTTACTTGAGACTCAATAGATCGAAAGGTGTTAAGCAGGTATCGAGATTCACTGAATCTTGATAGATTAACAGGTATCAAGTAGGTATCAACATCTACAATTTCATATTTTCTTGAGCAAATGCTAGAGTGTTCTTGTGTATTTAATAATACCACTTGAATGTCAACTTTAAGGTATTCTTAAACAAATATAAACTATCCAAATATAGGTCAAGTGTGTTTTGTCTAGAGATATGCCAATTTACAACTATGACCCTTACAATCTCCCCTTTTGGGAATCCTTGACAAAACCACAAGAATACATTGAATATCCTAGAATACATTCTACTCAAGATTACACCAAAAAAAAAATATACTCTAATATTTGAACTCATGAAGAACATTGCAAGACGAGAGTTTTGTGGACACAACGGGGGGAGTCACCAACTAATTTTTGTAATGGTCTAGGAACTATATATATAGCGTCCTTTCGAGGAAGGACCATCGATCTTACTACCAGAGATATGGGTCTAGAGTTAAGGTACGGTCTTGGGAAGGTGTTAGGCACCCAAAACCGCCCAACCCTAAGGTTGGCTTCCTCTCATTGTGTCTTATGTCTTAATCTCATTAAAGGCACAGTCAATATTGTTATTCTAAACTCACACACACACTAGCATTCATCTAACAATCAACATGGCATCAAACATCCCTAACCATATATCTATCATGCTTGTCATCACATCACAAACCCTAGCATACATCTAATCATGCATATCATCACATCATAAACCCTAACATTCATCTAGCATGGTAAACGTATCATCTCGAAACAAGGCAGCAACAAATCATATCATCAATCAAAGTATGGCGTTCAAATTTGCATATATATATATATATATATGTTTATCAAAGGAAAATAAAACCCATCTAACAAACAAATGCATGTTCATGTGAATGCATAACTTACCCTACTTACCTTGCTGCATCTTAGCACCTATGGCATCAATGAATGGGCATTTGATGCATGTTTATGGCATCAAAGCAAGAAATATAAAGAAAACTCTAATCTTAGAATGTTAAAGGCAGACAAGTTATCAAACAGAGGAACAGAGACCTGAAAGCATAAAAAGGGAACCAAACAGAGACATATTATGTAAAATAAAGGAATAAAAAGAAGTAGAAAACTCAGAATTAGGGTTCCTAGGCACGAGTATACGTGCACATACTTTGAGCCTATGTACACATGCAAGAAGCATGCACACGCAGACTGTGAGAGACCGAGAAAACTAGAAGAAGATGAGTAACCAATTGTGCGGATCCCAGTACGCGACTTAATCACCAACTAGAAGAAGATGTTGGCTGCAAAGTTCTTTACTTCATCAACAATGAAGATCAAGAAGTACTTGGTTACAAAACCCTAAGGCGCAAAGACGCAGTAGCTTCTTTCAGAGAGAATAAGGCATCGATCACCTTTTGCATATATTCTCCTTGTATTCTCTTATGTGATGGCCTCTAAAATAAGCCTTACATAGGTCTAGGGTTGTGAGAAAAGAAACCCTACACATACATGTCAACATGGGCCGAAAATTAGATCTAGAAATCTGAATTTGGTAAGACTCAGTAATTCTCGATCGATCGAGGAGGTGTCGAGCAGGTGTCGAGGAGACAAGAGATATCTCGATCGATTGACCAACTGTCGAAAAGCTATCGAGATTGCGATAAGAAATAGCTTAAGAGCTCGACAGATAGCCAGGTGTCGAAGAGGTGTCGAGCAGCTATCGAGCTTTAAAATTCAGCACTTTCTCACTTGATTATTGGACAGACTTGCATGTCTTCAACACTTGATCTTGAAACAAAGTTTTTTGGAGTATTAAATACATCATAGATCTACCCAAATACAAGTAAAGTGCGTTTTTTCAAAGGATAAGCCAATTACATAAAGTAGTGACATATGTTCCTAACAAGTGAATCACATATGTCCTAACAATCTCCCCCTTTGGCAATCCGTGACAAAACCACAACAAACAAATGAGCATATGAGAGAAGTCATAAATCACTCAACTCATATTCACTTGTTGAATACAATAAAATCTATCCTAACACAAACTCTTGAAAAACTTTGCAAGAAGAGAGTTTATGGCAAGAAGACTTTGACAACCTGTAATTATGAAACATTTTAAACAAAACTCATCAAGGCATCTTTGTGTGAAACAGAAATAATAGATTGCATACAAGAAATAAGAAACATGTGTATAAAGATAGAAAAGAAACAACACATGTAGAGGTAGGTGAAGAAGACATACATCATCATCATATATATATATATATATATATCAAAGATAAGCACAATGTATGTAAATATGGTCACAAGACCGGTGTACAAGAAGAAGGAAGTAAGCACTCCCCCTAACAAGATGAAACACATCTCCCCCTTACAAGGAATGTATTTCTCCCCCTAACATGTAGAATCTTCAAAAAGAAACCACATATTCTCCACAATTTCTCCCCCTTTTTGTCATGATTGACAAAGGGTACAAGAAGCGCTTCACTCGAGAAACATAAAGATGATCAAGGGTGATCAAGGGGGCACAAGAAATCCATATAAATGCATAAATGTAATGAAACAAGATGCTATGGATGACAAGATAATAGAAAGATGCAAAACCTATGAAAAACAAATCTCTCAACAAGAAAAATGTCAAGCACATGGATCCCAAAACACACACACACAACAAGTTTAACCAATTTTATATTTCAAAAACAAGTCAAGACAGTTTAGTGAGCATACATTAACACATGTAAACCTTGTGATGGCCAAATCACATTGTACATGCATATGTATCAAGAGTAGCAAAGAATATTGCGTGTTGTGTGTGAAAAATATCGCAAGATTACAAATGTGTCAATATGTTATGATAATTTGAGATATGAGAAAATCACTTTAACTCACACACAATCATAACTGTTTGATAGGGACTATCACCTTCGAGGTACATCCTATAACTCCCACATCTCCTAGAAAACACGCTTGCAATCATATTTAAAGCATTTTTGATCTTTTTGCTTTTGATTTTTCTTTGGATTTTTTTCTTTTAAGCAAATCATGCATGAGCATATAAGAGATAGAAAAGAAATACCCAATTATGTTAAGCATTTGACATTCCAATTTTGCTATGCCAAAGCACACAAATGTCATTCATGATTGGCGGGCAACAGTGGTGAGATGGTTATTTATGCCTTTCTCTTAGGATTTTATAATCCTTCCCGTCAAAAAGAGTAATACGAGTGTTAAGTATAAGAGATAACTTAATCTTACTCATCACAAATAAGAGCCACAAAGCTCACTTGCTTAGTTGTACATAGAGATACTCATCTAAGCTACAAGAGATACAAAGTTTAGAAAACTTTGTTTCAATGGTCATCCAATGTACACAAGTACCAATGTACACAAAACACACTATTTTTGTATTTTTCTGATTTTTCAATTTTATTTTTATTTTTATTTTGAACACAAAACAAAATAAAAACTAAACAACCAAACAAAAACAAACAAACAACATGAAAGCATGAAAGAAAGATGCATATGCATGAAGGCATGAAAGCATGATTTCAAAAGCAGATAAGAAATCAAGCAAAGAGAGTCCTACTTTAGATAGAAAGAATTAAAGCAGAGGACAAACAGAAAAGACAATTAAGTCTTAGGCTCCTTTCTCACCCATATAGCATGAGTCTTTGGCCGTGAAAATGAAAAGGCATGTGTCCTAGTATGTCTACTAAAGGACATAGAAGAATTAGAATTCTCCTGAAATTGAGTTAAAAAGCTCAAAACTTTTAATAACTCTCCAAACAAAGGTATAGGTCCTTGAGAGGAAACTTGTGACCGTTTGGACACTTGCTTTTGAGGATACAACTTAAAGCAATTAGGACGCGTGTGTCCAGGAACACCACAATGGTGACAAACATGAGTAGTTTTAGAGCTACTCGGCTTCCTAGAAGGTGGTCTAACCTTAGAGGTTGACAGAGACCTCAACTTAGGACAATTTGGCCTAATATGAACAACAATATGACAATGATGACAAGTGGAGACAAATTCAGAATTTTTATTCAACCTAGGAGGAGTTTTAGACATAAGTTTAGAAACTTCAGCGTTAACATCAGAATTTTTACCTTTGTCTATCCTAGTAATATTAACCTTCAACTCTTCATTATTCCTTTTAAATGGAGGAATATAAAAATCTTTTTCTTTTGAGTAAGGCTCAACAAGAAGTTTGGCACTAGTTAATTTTTCAACTTCAGTTTTAGATTCAACTAGTTGCTTTTCCAAACTCTTAATTTTGTCCACCTGAGATGAAATTTGATTTTTAAATTTTTCATTCAAATTATTGGCTTCATCCAATTTTGCAATCAAATCATCTTTTTCAAGCTTGACCTTTTTAAATTTAGCTTTTAATTTTGTAGAACTTTTAAGAGATCTCATACAAAAATTATAAAGCTTACAATAGGCATCTTGAATATCATCATCATCATTCAACACAAGATCATGCAAATCAAAACAATCACGAATTTCCATGACAATAGGGG
Organism: Notholithocarpus densiflorus; assembly: GCA_030021035.2. Classification (NCBI taxonomy): domain Eukaryota; kingdom Viridiplantae; phylum Streptophyta; class Magnoliopsida; order Fagales; family Fagaceae; genus Notholithocarpus; species Notholithocarpus densiflorus. Next base: position 7,300,639 of record JARYZH020000011.1, read on the forward strand.
TCAATGGATCACACAGTAAAGATTAAAACCTAATCAGAGTGTGCCTGTTCTGATACCACTTGATGGGAAATTTAGACCCCGGTTGATAGAATTAACAAATTTTAAACTCAAGTTGTTAATTAGGTTTATTATGAATAAATCTTGTTAAAACAAACAAATATCAATATCATGTCACAAATAAATGCAGCGGAAAAATAAATAAGACAAGATATGATAACCCAGAAAACCAATGAAACCAACCAGTTTCACAGTAAAAAACCTAAGGGGAAACCTTCCCGAAAAGCAATCCATTATAGAAAAGAGAAGTTTCAGATCTACTATAAAACCTTTGTCCCTAGACTCTACAATCCCCGTAGATGAACTCACAGCAGAAACCTTCTACCTCTTCAGAACCTCTGAACTCTTCAATATATGAACGCCACCCTTTTGATGCACAGCTCCCAAGTACGTGACTAACCAATTGCGCGGATCCCAGTACGTGACTTAATCACCAACTAGAAGAAGATGTTGGCTGCAAAGTTCTTTACTTCATCAACAATGAAGATCAAGAAGCACTTGGTTACAAAACCCTAAGGCCCAAAGACGCAGTAGCTTCTTTCAGAGAGAATAAGGCATCAGTCACCTTTTGCATATATTCTCCTTGTATTCTCTTATGTGACGGCCTCTAAAATAAGCCTTACATAGGTCTAGGGTTGTGAGAAAAGAAACCCTACACATACATGTCAACATGGGCCGAAAATCAGATCTAGAAATCTGAATTTGGTAAGGCTCAGTAATTCTCGATCGATCAAGGAGGTGTTGAGTAGGTGTCGAGGAGACAGGAGATATCTCGATCAATCGACCAGCTGTCGAGAAGCTATCGAGATTGCGATAAGAAACAGCTTAAGAGCTCAACAGATAGCCAAGTGTCGAGGAGGTGTTGAGCAGCTATCGAGCTTTAAAATTCAGCACTTTCTCACTTGATTATTGGACAAACTTGCATGTCTTCAACACTTGATCTTGAAACACAGTTTCTTGGAGTATTAAACACATCCTAGATCTACCCAAATACAAGTAAAGTGCGTTTTGTCAAAGGATAAGCCAATTACATAAAGTGGTGACATATGTTCCTAACAAGTGAATAACATATGTCCTAATAGAAATGTTTGTGGGTATTATTTTCTTGGGAATTGAAATTTTTGTGGGTATTATTTTCATGGGTATGGAAATTTTTGTGGGCATTATTTTCATGGTATGGAAAAAAAAAAAAAATGTGTTGGACATATGTTTAAGTCATTATTGAATGAATTTATGGAGATGAGGGATTTTTGGGTTGATTGGGATATTGTTAGGATGTTGTGGAATTTGAATTTGCGGAATGGCATTTAGGGTTCGGCTAATTTTTTTTAGGGGCATTATTTTATTGGTTGGGATTTTGGAGTGAGCATTTTAAAACAGGGCGTTTTGTGAATATCATAATGATTGGCTAAACTTCGTTTTGTAGAACCTCAAGAGTCAAGGTAGTCTCCAGATGTTGAAGTGCAGGTGGGAGGCACTGTCCCCAGACATTAAGAATGTCATTAATGAAGCCAGCTTTCAAACCTTTTTTCGAGCTTTGTTGGATCATGATACCAATGAGTATAAGGACCTTAAATTGCTTCTCGTATTGTCAGAACGATTTTGGGATACCACTTGAACTTTTCATTTTCCAGGTATTGGTGAGGTGATGCAGACACCCTATGACTTCTTAACCATTACTAGCTTAAAATTGGGTGGTGAGAGAATTGAAGTTAATGATTCCATCTCATCAGTGGAAATTAGAGGTCTTCTGGGTGTGATGCCTCCAAAAGTCAGGAGTAAGAATGTACCCTTGATGTGGCTACACTCCAATATTGATTAATGTGAGACTATAGCTACTGGTACTCGTATGTTCATGCTTTTCTTCATTGGATCTCTCTTATGCCCGGACTTGGGGAGCACTATGAATTTACATTACTTGTGGAGTTTGAAGGATATTAGCCAGATCAAAAATTATAATTGGGGCGGCATGGCTTATGCGACCTTTTTACACTTCATGACTCAGCATTCTCGGCGTAGTTTTCCAAGCTTAGGAGGTGCGCCATTTGTTTGGCAGGTGAGGTTTGAATTCTTGGTTGGGTGTATTTTGTAAAGGTTATTTGTATTGCTGTACTGTTGATGATGTGTGTTGATTTTTTTAAGGTCTAGATGTATGAATATTTTGGGGTTAGTCCGCAACTTTTAGAAGACGTGGATGATATGTTTCCAAGGTTTCTTCATTGGCTGCCTAAGTATCGTCTATCAGCGCCTCCTAAGCGTTCTTTGCAGGCTTGGCGTATGGTGATTGATAACTTAGCTGCCGATGATGTGAGTTTTTTTTTTTTTGGGTGATTTTGTGTTCTTGTGTTATGTTGTTTGGCTTCTTTTCATTCTGAGTTCTTTGTGATTTTCAAATGTCTCAAAATCCTTGGCTTGGATGTGAGAAGCATGTGGAGTGTGCATGGACTCAAGAGTTGAATGGTCGTCAAGTGTTGTTTGAATGTGGCCATGGAAGATATTGGTATCTTGGTGACCGGGTACTGGCTCAGGTTCAACATATGTACCCTCCTAAAATGATTCCTGCCCATCCCTATCCTTCCATCCCGTTGGCAGACCTTTTGGCTAATAAAGAAATTGCTTGTGCTCGGGTTGGCCACATTGTTCTCAGGACACTAGGAGACTATCTTGAATTTGTCCATGCTCAATTGCAGAGTTGCTTAGCTGACACCTCTGAAACATTGGTAGCTTCCTTTCTTTCCCAAATCAACTTGCATCATCATCTTTTATTTTCTTTGTTTTTCCTCTTGTGAAGATATCTGCATGTTGAATTTTTAGGCTTCATCCTCTGAAGAGGAGATTCCTCCTCCTAGCAATGCTGATGGTTCTTCTAGTTCCTTCATGGAGACATCCTCATTTACCAGCATGGCATTATGAAGTAATGAACTCTAATGGATCTTTCAGCTTTATAGATCTAGACCGGCCAGAGTATACCTCAAACGTCCCTTGGACTGACCCAGTGTACTCCCAAATCCTTTAGTCTTTTGTTCTCATTTTTGTCCATTGAGTTATTTCTGAACTTGTGGCTCTGTGCTCGAAGTAGGTGTTGATCTTGTGGAAGAAAGCATGCAGATGATTGGAGGTTTGCAGCTGGTGGCACGCACTCAATCTTCTCAATATGTGTTCAATGAAGTGAATTGGGTAAAGGATGATGAATTTAATGGTAATAAATTTAACACATGTCTCTGATGATTTTTCAAAAAAATCAAATGGCAACTGCTGAGACCAACACATGATCCTTGGAAGAGAGAATCAAAAATCTTGAATTTCAAAACCAGCAACAAGAATCTCAGTTTTATGCAAGTCAAGAAGGAGACATAGAAGGTGGCCCCTCTAGGGGTGGGTCTAGAAGGTCTTCCCGCAGGCATACTCGAAGTCCAAATGATGCTTGACTTGTATTTTAATTTTCCTGCAAAGACAAAAATATTCCTTAGTCAGATAATTTGTACTAACTTCCACTTTTAGCTCTTTTGTCTTTGGATTGCTTTTAGCCTTCTGAAACTTAGATGAGACAAGTTTAGAATTCACCTTATGAAACTTTGTAGTACACAATTTGAATTTATCTGACTACTTCTGATGTGATTTGTACTCACTTGAATGAGACACTGCTGAATGCCCCTAGACTGAAAACTTATGCATGATGATCTTTTATTTTAAAAAAAGATTTCTTTCCCTTTTTTTTTAGGAGAAGAGATGATTGACTTGATTTGTTTCAGAAAAGGGGGATAAGGCATGGCCGAATGCCCCTAGTTTAGAAATGGATGCATGATTTTTGGAAATCTTGATTTTTTTTTTAAAAAAGATGTTGATGGTGATCTTTTTATTTTTTGAAAATGAATGAGGCATGGCCAAATGCCCCTAGTTCAACAATCAATGTGAATTTTGAAAAATCTTATTGTGTAGGGACCTTCAATAAAGCAAAATTTGAGTAGAACAAGATCAAAATCACAAAACTGGGCAAAACAAGGACTGCTGGATTGATGGGCCAATCGGCACTATTGGAGTGCCAATTGGCATAACTTGAGCCTTGTCTAGTTGTGGCATTTTCAGCCTCTTTTTTAGGACATATGGTAGCATCTAAACTGAAGATTGATGGTGAATGTTGAGTAGATGAAAGATCCATGTCCACCTCCTGCAAAAGATTCTTTCCATGAGCTTGTTAGTAATCAGTTATTATAAAAATGTTTTGGGCCAATGCCCCTAGTTTAGACATGCTTGCATAGAAAATTGATGATATGCTTAATGCAAAACAGATGCTCCTAGCCTAAATTCATACAAAGAAATGTCTTGATTTTGAGTCTTTGAAATTTTTTTTTTATTTTTTTGAGTGATTGTGAGTTGTGACCAGGCCTTTGGAAAGGCTGCCTACATACCTCTTTGGCAAAAGGATCAGGTCATCACGTAGTTCATTTTATGTGCCTTAACTTTTGCCTAGGCTGCCCTTTCAGATTTTCAACCGAGCAGGCTCTCTCGCTCTTTTTGTTTACTCTTCTTTTGCGTCGATTGCCCTTTCAGGTTTTCAACCTACCTTTTTTTTTTTTTTTTTTTTTTTTTTTTTTGCCGAACCTAGGAAAGAAAATAACATAATTTACAACCACTTCAGACGTGGTGTTTTCAGCCTACCACCTCAGACGTGGTATTTCTTCAATTGATCCATATTGGTCAGCTCAGTGAAAGAGTTTGCATCTAAGTCCATCAACCTTACCGCTCCCTTAGAGTATATATGTTTGATAATATATGGACCTACTAAATTTCGCTTGAATTTTCCATTTGTTTCCTGAATCGTGGCTCGAATCTCCTTCAGCACTAAATCTCCCAACTTCAAATCTCTACCTCTTACTTTCTTGTCAAAAGCTTTTTTGAGTCTTCATTGGTAATCTTGAATGTGATACAAGGCCTTGAGTCTCTTCTCATCCATCATGCATAATTGGTCATATCTACTTTGCAACTAATCCACTTTGGGGATTTCACTCTCCAATATTGTTCTCAGTGAATGAACACCCATTTCAATGGGAAGGACCGCCTCCATCCCATACACCAATGAATAAGGAGTGGCTCCTAGGGATGACCGAATTGATGTCCTATACCCCAGAGTGCATAGGGTAACTATAGATGCCAATCCTTATAGTTCTTCGTGCTCTTCTTCAAAATTCGCCCTATGTTCTTGTTTACAGCCTCAACTGCTCCATTGGTCTAAGGACGGTAGGGTGAGGATTTATGGTGCTGAATATTGAACTGTTGAAGTAGCTTCTCTGTTTCTCCCTTGACATGCAGCCCATTGTCTGAAATAATTTCATGCGGTACCCCATATCTACAAATGATATTAGTCTGAATAAACTGAGCAACTTTCTTCGAGTTCAAAACCTTATATGAGGCAACTTCCACCCATTTAGTGAAGTAGTCAATAGCAACAAGTATAAATTCATGGCCATTTGATGTCGTTGGGTGAATCTTCCCAATAATATCTATCCCCCATGTAGAGAATGACTAAGGTGAAGCCATGATATGTAATGGCATAGGCGGCATGTGCTTCAGATCTCCATGGACTTGGCACTGATGGCATTTTCGAACATGAACTACGCAATCTACTTCCATAGTAGTCCAATAATAAGACTGTCTCATAATCTTTCATGACAGCATGTGTGCATCCATATGTGGCCCATAACTCGACTCATGAACCTCTTCAATTATTTGTTGTGCCTCCTTGGCAGTCACGCAAAGGGGATGAATTCCATCATACGATCTTCTGTATAGCCTTTCACCACAAATAACGTAATTAGTGGACAACCTTTTGATAGTCAATTGGTCATTCTTATCTGCAGACTTCAAGTATGTCCCATCCTTGAGGTACTGTAAGATGTCTGAATATTATTCACCTTCCCCATTCATTCCTTCATCTCCTTCTATTGGCATACAATAAGCTAGCTTTTCTTTTTGTTCCACCATTATAGGCTGAGCTTCATGCTCCTTAGGTCCATCCACCATGGATGTCATTGTTGCTAAAGCATCTACGATCTAATTCTATATTCTTGGAACATACTGGTACTGGATCTTACTAAATTTCGATGCCAACTTCTGAAGACATTCATGATAAGGCATTAGCTTTTTTTCCTTAATCTTCCATTTGTTCTAAATCTGAGAAATTATCAAGGCTAAATCACCATATACTTCAAACTCTTTCACTCCAAGACCTAGGGCCGCTTGTAACTCCATAATGCAAGCTTCATATTCAGTGGCATTATTAGTGGCAGGAAAATTGAGCCTACCAGAGAATGGGATGTGTATCCCTTGAGGAGAAATTAGGAAAACTTCAATGCCACTTCCATTCTAATACGTTGCTCCATCAAAATACATCTTTCATGGTTCTAACTTTATCCCTATGATAACCTCATCTGGAAAATCTCCTAGGATTTCTTCAGCCTCTTCAGGTGAACAGTGGGCTAAATGATCAGCAATTTCTCTTCCCTTTACAAACTTTTGAGTCACATATTTAATATCAAATTCTGACAAGTGCAAAACCCATTTAGCCGTCTTCCCATCTTGCATCGGCTTCTCCATCAGATATTTCAAAGGGTCCATTCTTGCAATCAACAAGACCTTGAAAGCAAGCATGTAATGTCTGAGTTTTCAGGTTGCCCATACAAGTGCTACACATGTTTTCTCAAGTGGTGAATACTTCATTTCATAAGCCAACATCTTCTTGCTAATATAATAAATTACATTCTCTTTTCTAAATTCCTCTAGGTATTGAGCAAGCAAAGCCCTCATTGTTGGATCTGTAGCTATGAGATATAACAACAATGGCTTTTCATGTATCGATGGAACTAGTATTGGTGGCTTCATCGAATAACTCTTAATCTTCTCAAAAGCTTCTTGGCATTGTTCATTACACACCGTGGGAACTTCTTTCTTAAGCAGTCGGAAAAGTGGCTTACATGTCATAGTGAGTTGGGCTATGAATCTGCTTATGTATTGTATCCTTTCTATAAATCCTTGGATCTCCTTCTCAGTCCTCGAAGGCTTCATCTCTACAATTGCCTTGATCTTGTCATGATCTACCTCAATTCCCCTCTAATTTACCATGAATCCTAATATTTTTCCGAATGTCATGCCAAAAGTACACTTTTTCGAATTCAACCGCAACTTATAGAATTGGATTCTTTCAAAAAAATTTCATAAAGATGGTATGTGCCCTTCACGGTCTTTGGACTTCACTTTCATGTCATCCACATAAACTTCTACTTTTTTGTGTATCAAATCATGCAACAAAGTAGTGGCTACATGTTGGTAAGTGGCACCAGCATTCTTAAGGCCAAATGGCATGACCTTGTAGCTATACATCCCCCTTGGAGTAATGAATGAGGTCTTCTCCATATCTTTTGGAGCCATCTTTATCTGATTATATCCCAAAAAGGCATCCATAAATGACAGCAAGGCATGTCCTGCTGTGTTATCAACCAGGATATCAATATGAGGCAAGGGAAATTCATCTTTTAGGCTAGCCTTATTAAGGTCACTGAAGTCTACACACATTCTCACCTTCCCATCCTTCTTTGGCACTAGAACCACATTAGCTAACCATTTTGGGTAGTTGACCACTCTTAAAAATGCCACATTGTATTATTTCTCAACTTCTTCTTTGATCTTAAGAGGCCACTCTAACTTCATTCTTCTCAGCTTAACTGGCTTCATGGCTGGATCTGTTTAAATGCAAGTTTGCACTATATCTGTATCTTCGTATGACCATGCAAATACCTCTTTGAATTCTTTTAGTAGTGCAACTAATGCATCTCTCTCAGAGGAGGTTAAGGTGTTACCCATTTGTACCATCTTAGGTTCATCATCAGTTCCCAAGTTAACAGGTTGGGTTTCTTCTTTTATAGGTTCTACATGCCCTTGTTTTAATTCCTCATTGTTAAAAGTTTCTTTACCAATTTTCGAAATAAAAACATTCAAAGCCAATAAATAAGCAAAATCAGAAATCACATTATAACGAGTAGAGTTCTTAACAGACTCGATAGGAATGGACTCTATAGTAATAGAAACACGGTCACAAACAAACTCAACAGGAATGACAATACTAGCAAAAACAAACTCAATATGGATAGATAATGTTTTTGGCAGGAATGAGTGGTTCGATGGTCTTGATCTTCTCCAGAGAGTCTTCCATGGGGTGGGCAGCTCCCTCCCATGCCCAGTTCTTCAACTCGGTTGTGGCTTCAACAATGGCAGCTGGCTCTCAGTGAGTCATTTCTTCCCTTAGCATCAATACTCTAGGGTTTTCATCCATATAATCTGTGCTTTCACCATTAACTTCCATATTTATGGGCTTGTCAGATATATAGGCATCCAGGTGTTCTATGCTGTCCATCCACTCCTTAAATAGATCTTGCTTCCTTTGTTGCTTGGGCAGATGTAATGGGGGAAGTATTCTGATTCGTTCCCTTCCATTCTCTCATCTTCATCTTCAAGATTCTCTAGAGTTAAGTTTCTGAAACTGTGGATCATTAGCTTTCTGTCCAATGTCACCAATCTAGCATCTATGTCATCTTCTTCCTCAGTGTATGGGGTCAGTGAGCCAAGTTCTGAATTGTGGAATGACCCTAACTCAGGAATCTCTCTACCATGCTTGTCATATCAAGGACCTGATTTTGAACTAGCATCAATAATGCAACTCCAATCCGAGGATTGCCCATAGGGGTATTCATCATAATCTATACCTTCAACTTCTACATCCTCCTTTACATCTTCATCTTCAGCTTCTACATCATCCTATATATCCTCATCCTTGGCTTCTCTATCATCCTCTATATCTTCAACCTCAGCTTCTGTATCATCCTCTATATCTCCATCGTAGTAATCCACATCATCATCAACCATCCTTATCATAGGTGGTTGTTGGCTAGGCGTGAGGTCACCCATGCCATGGCTGAGTTGTGGGCAGGGTGTTGGCTCTGGGCTTTGTCGAGCTGGGAGTTTTTCTTAACTGAGAGGACCTACCATAAGGTTAAGTCAGTCTTTAGAGTACCCAGGGACCAACCACAGGAGCTTTCGTGTTCCGAGGTGATTTTGGACGACCCTAACTAAACGGCAAGCTCCTTTAATGGTTTCTCCATAGAGGACACTAATTACTTCACTTGGTTCCTGCAGTCCTCGACTGGACCCATCATGGATGAGTTTTCGGTGGCAGAGTTTTCGGTGGCATAGCACACGCTCGTCAGGCTTCGGAGGCCCACTTGAGGTTACATGTAGATACCCTACAGGCTAGGGTGAGAGATCTTGAGGGCACGGCTGCCGCTAGAGAGGGGTATATATAGAAGGAGATTGCCAGGTCGCTTGCTCGAGAGAGGGACCTATGGCAGAAAGAGAGGGAGGCCGATGTCGATGCCATTACCATAGAGAAAGAGAGAGGGGTCAGCTTCAGGTTGAGATAAGCCTACTTCGTGGGTACATCGGCGTTCTGATTGGCGAGATGAGGGGGCATAAGATGCCTATTCCTCCTACATAGCATATTCCTAGTAAAGATCCTCCTATTCGCGAACATGAGTTAAAGTATATGCTTGCTACTCTCAAACCGGTCGGTAGTTAGGGATATGCCCCCTTATATGATTGGGCATGGGGCCCTGTACTAGATCAGGCACCATTTCAGGCTCTGGGTTATGTCCCAAGTTCTCTAGCAAATCAAGCCGGTCCTTCTACAGGTTCTATTGCGGGTGATGATGCCAATGACGGCAACGCTGGGCGCTTTGCTGATGATGCCGTTAGAGATGATGATTCCCCTTAGGCCAACCATGTATTGTTGCACCATGATGATGTAGCCCCTACGTGGGCATGTTTTACTTATTTTTCCTATACTCTATGGACATTGCCCCTTGATAGGCCAGACATGTATATATTAGATTGCCTCTTGGTAGGCTTGGACTGTATGTATTATATTGCCTCTTAGTAGGCTTTAGACATATATGTATTATATTGCCCCATAGTGGGCCCTAATGTATGACATCGCCTCTCGGTAGGCTCTTGATGTATGTATGGACATTCCTCTTGATAGGCCTTATATGTATGTTTCTAGATTTCACCTATTAGTAGGCTCTTATGCATGATTCTGGATATCGCCTGTTGGTAGGTTCTTAATGTATGATTCTTGAACATTGTCTCTTGGTAGGTCTTACATGTATGTTTCTAGATTTCGCCTGTTGGTTGGCTCTTGGTGTATATATGAACACTGCCTCTTAGTAGGCTCTTGATGTGTGTAAGGACATTGCCACTTGGTAGGCCTTACATGTATACCAGTAGCACTTTAGCATTTAGAAGCTAGTTGCACCACTGTGGTCACTTTGCATCGCACTGTACTTTCACGGATTTACCGATAAAATCTGATGTTGCTTAAACCGCTGAGGGATATAGAGAGAAGAAATACCGAATGAAATGAAACTGCCCCAGTGTAGGTTTTATACGGTTCTTATCATGAGAGGAAAGCTTCCTAGGGGGATGGACCCGTTCTTGAGCATATTGACTAGTAGAAAATGGACTGAACCGCGCAAAATAAACTACCCCAGTGTAGGATTTTGCACGGTTATGGATTGGCGAACCGACTAAACACGGGTTTGCGCTCGTACTGGAAGATATGGGTTTCTTGACAACCCTAATGATGATCATCGATTTCCCAAGCGGGATTTCAGGACTCGCCGTACTGCGGAATGCTCAGACTGACCTGGCTATTGATTGAACCAACCGATGCTTCGAGAAAAGTTCCCTTAAGGAATTACATGTGAGAATCAACTTTTTCTGCCTTCATACCATACTGGATGGATCGCTATTAGTGATTTGGAATGGCCTTGGCACTTTCCCATTACATGTCTTCGCGACAAGGTTGAATCGACCTCTGAACTGGGTGAACTGAGCTTTGAAAATAAGGTTTGAGATATTTCGAGATGATGGACGAGAAAAATAAACTACCCCAGTGTAGGTTTTATGCGGTCTCAGTTCATGCAACAAATCTCTTGATGGACCAATTTGCGGTTGAACCAACCATGCACCACTATTAAGGCCAGACGAGGGATAAGGGAAGAGCCATAGTGGAGGTTATTTGTGCCGAGGCGTGCATCAGAGTTGATGATTTCGTACTGAGGCTATTAGAGGCTAGGTCCTTCATTCATTCCACTTTGAGCTTGGAGTATGGGCTGGCTGATGAGCCACAGTTGGCTTTTCATCTTTGACATTGAGAGTTGCTACTGCAGAGATTGGCACCTTGCAGGCTTTGCTTGATATAGAAAGGTTGGGTTACACCTTGAGTCCCAATATAGAGAGGGAGCTGGTTCGTCTTCGACATTCATATGGCCGACTTAGGGAGATTTCCAGAGATTTGGGCTTTGACATAGCAAGGTTGCTTCGTACCCATTCCTCGGATGATCTGATTCTTCTCACTGGCTTCGGGATGCTATGCAGGGCGGCGTTAGACCGTTAGGGCCATATTTGACTTACTAGAGTCTTTTTTGTTTCTTTTCATTTCTGCACGAGCTATGTAGTTAGTATTCCACCATGTATGGAAAGGTCCGGCATAAATTTCTTAGAAATTGCGTACGGCCTTCCACTTTTGGGTTTTTAAAGCATAGTCTAGTTTGTAAGGCATGCTTAAAAACAAAAAAAAAAAGTGGAAACAGAGATGTTTTTGCATATACTGATTATTATGAGATATTTATATCTATGAGATTTGTGTTTTGGATGCATAATGATGAATGCATGAAAGGATTAGAAAGGCACAAAATAGGCATGTTTAATGAGTATGTGCATAAATGCTTTGAAAATGCAAGATCATACAAATAAAATGGTAAATGTAAGTCTATGCATATCAATATCTCAGTTTCCAAAGGATACATCCTATTCTAGATGGATCTTTTCCTTCCCCATTGGGGTACATCTTCCATTGGCATGGGCCATACAATCTCTGAATAAAACCATATCGGGCCACGCGTATTGCAAACATAGAGCAACCTAAAAGGGTGTATGCTTCTTCCATTGATCTTGATCATAAACCCAAGCGGATTAAACTGACTGATTTTTCTTTTAAAATGTGACCGGGTCGAGGTGGTTGCCTACGTATCTCCACTGGGAAGGATCAGTTCATCACGTAGTTCAACTGACATTTTTTATTGCCTTAATTTTTGCCTAGACCACACTTTCAAGTTTTCAATCTAGCAAGCTCCCTCACACTCTTTCTTTTGCTCTCCTTTTGCGCAGACTGCCTTTTCAGGTTTTTAATCTACCTTTTCGAGTTTTTAATTTTTTCTTTATTTATTTATTTTTTCTTTTTAATCTACCTTTTCAATCTAGCAATCTACCATTTTAGGTTTTTAATCTACCTTTTCGAGTTTTTAATCAATCTAGCAAGCTCCCTCATGACTTTTCGAGCCAACAGAGGTCCACTGGCATGGGCTCCAAGCAGGCCCTCATGCATCTCTTCCATCAAATGGTCAGCCTTAGGGGCGTCTATGCATCGAAGCAAAATTGTGTCATGGTTCCTCTTATACAAGACTTCCCCACTCAAGAAGAATTGGCATGCCATGCGCTTGATGAACTTCTTCTCACTGTCTATGGCCCTAGGCGGGTATTTACTTTCTTTGATATAAGCCTTGATATCATGGTACCATGGCTTCCCGTCGACTTCTGCTTCAATGTTCCTGCATTCTTTGATGTTCATGCAGTAGGCCAGCACGCCACGGACCTCTATACGCAATTGTCGTATATCATCTCCTTCTAGCCAAAGTGGCTAAAGCATTTGCGAACTAGTTGTGTGCTTGGGGCAAATAAGCAAAAGTAATGTTTCGGAACTTCGAGATTAAACGGCTGACACATTTCTAATACGAAATCAACTTGATGTCTCGGGCTTGCCACTTCCCCTTTATTTGGGAGATGATTAATAGGGAATCTCCAAAGATGCTTAGATCGTACGTATCGAACTCTAAGGCAACTTGCAGGCCTACTATGCACGCTTCGTACTCTGTGATGTTGTTGGTGCAATCAAAATTCACCATGACTGAAACAGGGTCCTTCGAGGATTTGAGAACTGCTCCCACTCCATTTCCAATGCTATTGGCAACTCCATTGAGATAAAGCTTCCAACGCCATGGCTTTACATTGCTAGGTCCTGGCTCTAGTGCCAAAACATCCTCATTTAGGAAGAGGGATTCTGAGAACTCTAGTTCGTTCAACAGCTAGTCCACTAGATAGTCAGCTATGGCTTGGCCCTTAATGGCCTTCTGCATTACAAACACAATATCAAATTTGGAGAGCAACAATTGGCAACGGGAGATTTTCCCTGTGAGGGCATGCTTTTCAAAGATGTACTTGATAAGGTCCATGCAAGAAATCAACTGCGTGGTGAAGTAGAGCATGTACTGCCGCAACTTTCATGAGGCCCATGCTAAGGCTCAACACGTCTTCTCAATGGTGATGTAATTGATCTCACAACTGGTGAACTTCTTACTCAGGTAGTAAATCGCAATCTATTTTTGATCGGGTTCATTTAGCTAGCCTAACATGCAACCCATGGATGCTTCTTGCACCGCTAGATAAATCAATGGATTTCTCGGTGTCAGGGGAACCAAAATAAGGGGGTTCAACAAATACTACTTAATCTTGTCAAAGGCCGCTTGACATTCATCTATCCATTCTATTTTCGTATCCTTCTTCAAAAGCTTGAACAAGGGATCGCACGTGGCAGTCAACTGCGCTATGAAGCAGGCTATATGATTGATCCTTCCTAAGAAACTTCAAACTTGCTACTCGGTTTTCGGCCCAGGCATGTCCCTGATGGCTTGGACTTTTGCTTGGTCCACTTCAATTCCACTCTGGCTGACTATGAAGCTGAACAATTTCCTTAAACTAGCTCCAAATACACACTTGTTAGGGTTAAGCCTTAACCTGTACTTGACAAGGCACTTGAATAGCTTTCTTAAATCTATCAAATGATCTCTTGGAGTGCGCGACATGGCAATCATATCGTCCACGCAGACATCATAGGCATAAGTTCCGCAATGAGTGGTGAACGTTGTCTTGGCTTTGTCTTCTTTATCCATCTTGATCTGATTATAACCTGAGAATCTGTCCATAAAGGAGAAGAACATGTTGGTCGTGGTGTTATCAATCAGGGTATCGATATGGGGAATAGACATCCCTGAAGTGTCGTACTTCCTCTTCTTGCCTCTGGAAGCTTAAAAGAGTTCTTCATGAGTGGGTTTGTATCCCAAACCGAATCTTCCTTTATTATCTGAGAGTTAATGAGAGCAAGGCTCCCACATCCTACGGCTCTGAGGCCTTGGCCTAATTTGTAGCCAAACTTGAGCAATTCCTTCATGGCCATTAGAATTGCGGCGGGCCAGCCGGACTCAGGCCAAAAGCATGAGATCATGCTTTTAGGGAAACCTTGGTTTCATATAGCAGGCGCAATCGCGACTAGTGGAATTCATTGAAACCAAGGTCTCCCTAAAAGCATGTTATATGGAGAGTCAACCTTAATCACTTGGAAGTTGACCATGAAGGATCTTGGGCCGATCTCAACCATTAATGCGATTTCACCTTGCACTTCGCGACGCGTGCCATCGAAGGCTCTAATGATCATAGTGCTAGGCTTGATAAGAGAAATATCCACCTTCAGGTGCTCAAGCGTGGCCATCGGGTAAACATTCAAGGCTGATCCATTGTCGATTAATACCCTTGTGTGGGTGCAAGGGAAAGAAGTGCCTGAGTCGCCACTTAGTTATATGGTCTAGGAACCATGAATACAGCGTCCTTTCGAGGAAGGACCTTTGGTCTTACCACTAGAGTATGGGCTCGGACTTTAGGTATGCTCTTGGGAAGGTGTTAGGCACCCAAAATCACCCAACCCTAAGGTTGGCCTTCCATCATTGTGTCTTATGTCCTAACCTTATTAAAAACATGTTCAACACTTGCATTTATACTCACACACGCATTAGCATACATCTAAGCAAACAATCATGGCATCATTCATCCCAAAACACATATCCATTCCTAAAGCAAAAGAAAGCCAAACACAAAGGAAACCCTATCATTCATATAACATATGAAAAACCCTATCATACATCTACGACAAGGCAGCAAGCATACCATCATAACAAGGCAAACATATTACAAACCCTAATCATACATCTAAGCATGTTCCATCATATCATCAAACTGAAACCCTAACACAAATGCATGGACATTGCTAATGTATGACTTACCCTTTACTTACTTCTCAGCAACACCGCACCTATGGCATCAGTGCATGAACATGTGAATGAATGGCATTAAAACTAAAAAACCCTAATCTAAACATGTGATAAAAAAAACAAACATGTTAAAAGATAAAGGAATAGTTATCGGGTTTAAAACATATAAAAAAAATAGGCTACACAAAACAAACATGTGAATGCGGAAACAAAACAACAAAAAATTAGGGTTTCTAGGTAACAACATCACACACACTTGAACAGGTCTGCGTACGCATAAGTTCAGCCTATGTGCGCAGGCTAGATCATGCGTACGCAGATCCTTACCCAGAAAACCTAATTAACACAGAAACAGAGCAAAAGCCAAACAAAATAGAAAAACATAAGTCTAGCAACCTAACATGCTTAAAAACATGAAGAAAACCTAAAACTAACTTAGAAAAACAAATATAAACATAAACTAAACAAAGAAATAGATTAAAGAAAAGATTAAAGGCAGAAAAGGAAAAAAGAAAAGTTCAAAAGAATACCTTAAAACAAAAGCTCCTAGGCTTGATTTTTGGCCGTTCCCCTCAGCCAAATCTATCACAATTCAATAAAATAGTGATTAGTAATCTTAAACTCAAAGGATTGGGGCCAGAAAAGGTCTCAATCAAATAAAAAAGACTTGAGGGTGTTTTGTGAAAAAACTCTCTTTTGATTCACTATTTGAATCTTAGGGTTTTCCTGTGGGATTTCTATGTGTTTTGAAAATGTACCATGTAAGGCTTTTTATAGTTGAAAAAATGGGGTTTGGAACGACTCTCAAACGATGTGGGATTCATTCCAAACCTCATCCATTATTGCAGAAAACTTGCCTTTCATATGCTTCTGAAACCCTAGCTGCGTATGCAAGAATGTGCCTGCATATGCATGCTTTAGTTCGCGTACGCAGGCCGAGGGCCACTCTGGTCATTTAATTTTCCAAAAATAGATTTTTGCTCACTTAAAAGGTTATATTTTCCATTTTAACATCTAATAGGGCTCTAAACTGGCCTTGGGCCTTAGAGTTCAAGCATCATTAGGGAATTGGGACCTGAGTCGTAAGGGGTACAAAATGCGGTGTCTACAAATACTCCTCTCTTGATTCGTGAGCTTCGCTGATGGAATCAAAAGAATAAGAGACAAAACATTTTGTTTCGACGTACGGCTCGGGCCCAACCCACGCACACAACACACATCACGCATACATGGGGCAGGGTGCAACTCCGAAGAGCTGCGTGGGATTTGTGTCTTCAAAGTCCCACCTTTGTTGCTCAGGAAATGAGCAACGACAAGTTCATTATCCCTGAACCTGTTTTGCCACTTGCGAGCAAATGGCAAGTGACTCGGTATCCTAGAGTCACTTAAAAAGAAAAAAAGAAAACAAACAAGGGTGCTCTTACGAGCTAACCCAACAAACAACAAAAGGATATAGTCTCTGTGGTGTCCATCCGGGGCTCTTGCCTCAAAATTCTTTGGGTGACTTGTTCCTCTTGTCTTTTTCACTTCTTTCTCTACCTTTTCTGGTAAGGCTCTTACCTTGGGTTGGCCTTAGCCTCTTTCTCTATCACTATCTCTACCTTTTTCTACCATGCCTGCATGTTCAACTCCCAGAGGATATGTGCACGAGTAGGATCCTCTAGGGATGGTGAAGAACTTGCTGAGGAATAGATGGGGAGGAATCTTCTGCCTCTCACGACTTGTTTGGAGATGAGAAACTCGTTGAGGAGTAATATGGATGGACTTACTGAGGAGTAGTGTAGATGTGTGATCCACTAGGGAAGAATCTTCTGCTTCTTATATGGTTCACTGAGGATTTTAAGGGAGAATCTTTTGCTTCCTCGCTGGGGATTTTTTGGTGTATGAGACTCACTGGGAAAGAATCTTCTGCTTCCTTACTGGGTGTGATGCTTGATATGCCTGAACTATTAAGGAAGAGTCTTCTACTTCCTTTTATGGGGATGAAATTTGATGGGTTTTATCCTTTTTGAGGAAGAATCTTCTGCTTCCTTTACCAAAGGTGTTGCTTGAGATGCTTGAGATATTGAGGAAGACTCTTCTGCTTCCTTATTGAGGATGATGTTCTTGATAGGCTTGATCTGTTGGGGAAGGTCTTTGATGTGCTTGAACCATTGGGGATGGTTCTTGATGTGATTGAACCATCGGAGATTGTTCTTGATGTACTTGAACGAGGGAAGAGTCTTCTACTTCCTTTACCACTCACTGGGGAGACCTTTGATAATTTGTGTTAAATTGGGGTAATCTTAAGATGTTCTTTTGTTTTTGAAAGTTTTTTTTTTTTTTTTTTTTTAATACTTTTTATGACTAAACTACACGTAGTTTAGTGATGAGGCCTAAACTACATGTGGTTTAGCCTTCAGATGTGTTCCCGCCTTTTCATTTCTTCCAACGATTACCAACCGTTTCTTTTTCTACTTCATTCTCTTCATCTCCCTCACCTCTTCATATTCTCCATAACTATTCTTTTATCTCTCTACAAAAACCTCCATCTCCTCTCTCTTTTCCTCACTTCCTGACTCTCTCATCCTCTCAGACTCTCTCATTTCCTTATTTTCTCTCATTCTCTCTTCATCTTCTCCAATGGCACCTAAAGCCAAAAAGACCTTCTATGTCCTATCTTCTGATGCATTCCATCTCACTCGCTGGAGCGGAGCAACGGGGTTGGTGGGGCCCCCATCATTGACATACCGGCCAAAGAATCACATTCCCGCAACTGAATCTATAAGTTTTGAAACACCACAATGGTGACAAACATGAGTAGTTTTCAAACTACTATACTTCCCAGAAGGAGGTCTAACCTTAGAGGTTGACAGAGACCTTAACTTAGGACAATTTGGCTTAATATAACCAACAATATGACAATGATGACAAATGGGGACAAATTCAAATTTTTCATTCAACCTAGGAGGAGTTTTAGACATAGGTTTAGAAACTTCAACGTTAACATCAGAATTTTTACCTTTGTCTATCCTAGCAATATTAGCCTTCAACTCTTCATTATTCCTTTTAAATGGAGGAATATAAAAATCTTTTTCTTTCGAGTTAGGCTCAACAACAAGTTTGGCACTAGTTAATTTTTCAACTTTAGTTTTAAATTCAACTAGTTGCTCTTCCAAACTCTTAATTTTGTCCACCTGAGATGAAATTTGAATTTTAAAATTCTCATTCAAATTATTGGCTTCATCCAATTTTGCAATCAAATCATCTTTTTCAAGCTTTACCTTTTTAAATTTAGTTTTTAATTTTGTAGAACATTCAAGAGATTTCATACAAATATTATAAAGCTTGCAATAAGCATCTTGAATATCATCATCATCATTCAACACAAGATCATGCAAATCAAAACAATTAAGAGATTCCATGACAAAAGGGGTCAAGGATCACACTCAAGAAATTAATCCAATCAGAGTGTACCTGCTCTGATATCACTTGTTGGGAAATTTAGACCCCGATTGAAAGAATTAACAAGTTTTAAATCCAAGTTGTTAATTAGATTTATTATGAATAAAACTTGTTAAAACAAACAAATATCAATATCATGTCAAAATCATGCAGCGGAAAAATAAATAAGACCAGATATGATGACCTAGGAAAACCAATGAAACAAACTAGTTTCACAGTAAAATACCTAGGGGGAAACCTTCCTGAAAAGCAATCCACTATAGTAGAGAGAAGTTTCAAATCTAGTACAAAACCTTTGTCCCTAGACTCTACAATCCCCATAGATGAACTCACAGCAGAAACCTTCTACCGCTTCAGAACCTCTGAACTCTTTAATATATGAACACCACCCTTTTTTATGCATGAATCCCAATACGTGACTAACCAATTGTGCGGATCCCAGTACGCGACTTAAGCACCAACTTGAAGAAGATGTTGGCTGCAAAGTTCTTCACTTCATCAACAATGAAGATCAAGAAGCACTTGGTTACAAAATCCTAAGGTGCAAAGACGCAATAGCTTCTTTTAGAGAGAATAAGGCATCAGTCACCTTTTGCATATGTTCTCCTTGTATTCTCTTCTGTGACGGCCTCTAAAATAAGCCTTATATAGATCTAGGGTTGTGAGAAAAGAAACCCTACACATACATGTCAACATGGGCCGAAAATCAGATCTGAAAATCTGAATTCCCGTAACCTCGATCGATCGGGAGGTGTCGAGGAGGTGTCGAGCTTTAAACTTCGACAGATACAATTATCGAGAAGCTATCGAGGAGCTGTCGAGGAGACAGGAGCTTTCTCAATCGATCCACCAGCTATCGAGAGGTGTTGAGATTGCGATAACAATCAACTGAAGAGCTCGATAGATAGCCTAGTTGTCGAGAGGTGTGCTGTCGAGCTATCTATCCGCAGGTGTCGAGATATCTATCCAGCTTTAATGAACAGTTTTTCTTCACTTGTTTCTTGGTCCAATCTTCATGGCTTTAATACTAGACTTGAACAACATGTTTCTTGAAGTATTAAACACATCCTAGATCTACCCAAATACAAGTAAAGTGCGTTTTGTCAAAGGATAAGCCAATTGCACAAAATAGTGACATACGTTCCTAACAAGTGAATCACATATGTCCTAACACAGTGCAACCACAAAGTAGGGCTCGACGGTCCAATGGCCTACTGTCTCGCCTGGCACATAGGGCCTAATAGTAGAAGTCAGATCATCCCCTGGGGATATGATAGCATTCACTAAGAATTCTTCTGGGCAAAGGCGGATAAGACACGCCAGATCTGACTCTTCCTCGCATGATTCCTATACTACTTCTGACCTGATGACCTCGGTCGGAGCCGAAAAAGTGACCCTGATGTAGGGAATGGACATCCCTTAGCCAATACACTTCATTTTCTTTCCTCTGGAAGCTTGGAAAAGTTCTTCATCGGAGGGGTCGTAGCCCAGACTGAAACCTCCTTTGTTGTCTGGGAGTTCAATCAAAGAAGTCTTCCCATGTCCTACAGCACCGAGGCCTTAGCCTCACTGATAGCCAAATTTGATCATCTCCTTGGCGGCCATTAAAGTAGCGGAGGGCCATGCTGACTTGAGTTCTAAAGCTCTGGAAACCGTGGAGACTAGCTTGAAACTGTGAAAAGTTGCCTTCGGAAAAGCATTAGCACCAATGTAGGGGACGGAAGTTTCTTTAAAGAAATTCAGGGGTTCTTCAGCCATAATAGTGACCATCAGATCCTCGGATGGGAACTTGAGTCTTCGATGAAGAGTAGAAGCAACCGCGCTCACGGCATGTTGCCAAGGCCTCCCTAAGAGCACATTATAAGGGGAATCCACCTTGATGACCTGGAAATTGACTGTGAAGAACATAAGGCCAACTCCAATGGCTAACTCGATCTCGCCTTGCATCTCCCGAAGAGTGCCATCAAAATCTCTAATGATCATGGTGGTAGGACGGATGAAAGATGTATCCACATTCAAACGCTCCAAAGTGGACATCAGGCAAACATTCAGGGCTGATCCATTGTCAATCAATACTCTGGCGATGATCATATCCTCAAAGGCGGACTCTGTAGCACTTGTAGGAACGCATGTCTCTTTCAAGACTTTCAAAAGAGCCTTACGATGAACATTAGAGCACAGTAATAGCACCAAGATGGAGATCTGAGCTGGCGACTTGTTTAGCTACTAAATCACACTGTACTCTGAGTTTCTGATAACTTTCAAGAACTCCTCTGCTTCTTCGGTTGTGATTTTGTTCCTAACTAGTTCGGTTGTACCTTTGCCAATCTCTTTCCTTCTCTTTTCTAGCTCCTCGAGAGTATAGCAACGGCCGCTCCTAGTAAGCCCAGATAGACCTGAAGAGATATTGGAACAGACCTCCTCTTTTCAGGTTCGAGTGGAGATCAAGGACACATCGTATATCCAGGGGACACGATGACTATCTTCATAAGGGAATGGCTTTGGCATGCGAATGATAACACCCTCTTGAGTTTGCAAACTGGGCGCTATGGAAAACGTCTTCGGATTAATGACCACCGGACTTGGCAGAATGGCTTCAATGGCCTTTGAGCTGAATACCCCAGAGATTCCTGTGGCAGGCTTTGGCAAAATAAGAATATCAAAACCTCAGATAGCGGGAACAATAGCGGTTCCCTCCTGAATTGATGGTGAAGCTGGCCCTATGACCGCAAGCAATGTGAGAACTAGAGCATCGAATCCTCTAATGGTAGGCAGGGTTTGCCCTTTCCTTAAATCTGATGACCCTGAATCTGCAGGCGATTCTATGATCTCCTCAATGACTACCAAAGAGGAAGGTGCTGCAGTAACCTAGCCAAGGCATTTCAGTAAATACTTGTCCCACTCCTTCTTTGACCTAATTGATATAGCATTGCAACTGGCTCCTGACTAGGTAGCTAGAGGACATAAGCTGGCTACCATACAGTAACCTCTTCGCACAATTTCCCTTTCAATCCAAATGATACCGCGTTCAGTTAAACTCTGCACTTGTGCTCGGAGCACTTTGCAATCAAATAGGTCATGACTGTCTTCACTGTCACAAAATGAGCAAATTCCCCAATCAAATCCTGGAGTTCCCATACCTTTAAGAACAAGGTGGCTCTCTTAGACCAAGGCTCGAAGCATAGCCTTCCACGGGAATTATGGTGAGGAGAAATCTGGAACCCTTTCTTCCACTATGATGATGGCATTCACATTCCCTTCCTGATGGGGGGTGGTAAAGGGTTGTGATGATGTTCGGAATGGCTGCATTATCGACCTGTATCAACTTGTTGTCTATGAGGTCTTGGATGCGGTCCTTCAAATGGTAACATTCTTCAAGGGTATGCCCTTCGGCCCCAAAATGGTGTTCACACTTCTTGGATGGATCGAAACCAGGCGCTAGAAGGCCTTCTCTGGGCCTGTAAAATACTGGGATCACTAGCTTCCTTTCCAGCAGGTAAGCGTAGAGGTTTGCCAAGGGCATGGGTAACGGAGTGTACTTTCGATTTTCCCTCCTAAAAGGATGAGGCAGGTCTGGCCTCCCTCTCTGATTAAAGGCTTAGTTAGGTGCTTAAGCGGACTAATTCTATTGCTGATAAGCCCTAGCAACTAGGGTAGCATAGGCGGGAGTGACACCCCTAGGTCTTTCTGATACGTTATCGACCATATGAACATCAGCTTCCTTGGTTTTACGACCAGTCATTCTCTTGACTTGTTGTTCAACCATGGAACTCAAAGACTCAGCGTCCATGATCTTCTTGCTCTTAATACCCTCATCAATGCACTCCCCAATAGAGATGAGGCTAGCGAAATGAGTGACTTGGATGCTGATCATCTTCTCATAGTAAAGAGGCTTGAGGTTATCAATGAACCATTTGATCATCTCGTTCTCCATCATGGGGGGTTGCACTTGTGCGGTTAGCTCATGCCACCTCTGGGCATACTCAAGGAAGGATTCCCCACTCTTCTTTTCTGTCCTCTGAAGAACTGTGCGGTCGGGAGCTATCTCGGTGTTGAACTGGTAGTATTCCAGGAAAGAGTTAGCCATTTCCCTCTAGCTAGATGTCTTTTCTAATCTCATATACCATGTGGTCGCAGGGCCGGTCAAACTATCAGGGAAAATCTGGCAAAGTAGAGGGTGATTATCCCCATAGGGAGCCATCTTCCTACAAAACAAGCACAAGTGCGCGCAAGGGTCTCCAATACCATCATACTTGACGAACTTTGGTGCCTTGAACTTGGGAGGCATAATGACCTGAGGGAAGTTGGTCAAACTGTCTAGATCAATGCTTCTATGGACACTAGAGCCCTCTATGATACGAAGCTTCTTGGCTAGAGTTTCCACTTGGCTCTTGACTTGGCCTTACCCAGATTCGGGATTCTTGTCCTTAGAAGGATTTGTTTCCTAGTCATTACCCTGGGGAGGTACATTGTGGCCCTGATCCTGTACTGGCAGAGGCTGATTTTCATTCTCGGTGTGGGGACCTCCTTGACTATGGCCAGAGGAGTTTAGTCCTCCTCCTACAACCAGTTGTTGCATCATACGCATCATTTCTGCCATCTGCTCCTTCAGAAGAGCAACTTCCAAAGCAGTTTCCTCAAGGGGAGAAGTACCGCTAGTAGACATCTTTCTTGCGCGAGACCTAGTGACGATGGGATCACCGCGTGATTGTAGCTTAGCCTGTTTCTCTCTAACAATCTTTTGAACCTGAGAAGTAGTGGGAGGTGAAGGAAACGGGGTGCATTTAACAATGTGGAAACACAACACCAAAATCAAGTTAGTTTATGCTCTTGCTATTTAACATGCACCTACCATTTTCAGAAAAATTTGGCTTTGCACCCTTGGTCGGGTATTTCTCATGGTGAGTTTCTACTGTGATGCAAGATTAATGCACAAGATTGGCAAGTAACCGAAACTTTCATGATATTCTCAACAATGCAGGAAGGACTCATCCTTTGATTACATGCCTGTACAAAACTTGCTTTTACAATATTGGGCTCATCAGCTCCAACAATGGGCCTTTTACAAGAAATGCAACTGCGAGAAAGAACTCGGCTTCTAACAATGTGGACTTCTCAGGGAAGCTCTTGGACACTTGGATCTCTTGATAATTTGGACAACATGGATCTTTCAGGCCTTTGGATTTCTTAGGGGAGCCCTTGGCCTCCTAGCAATCTTTTTTGGATCTTCCTTAGGAGAAATCTTGGACTCATGATGTCTTGGGATTCTTGACAGTTTTCCGGCAGCACCTCCCCCTTGAACGAAGTTTCAGTCACTTGCCACAAATTTTATCTTTGCATAATTAGGTGACGGAACCAATTAGTGTATGCATAAGTGCCCTTGTAAGGTTGTAAACCCTTAGGGATAAGGTGTGATCTAACATGTACAAACAACGGGGTTGCTTTTCCTAAGATTTAATCATGGATGCTATGCAAACAGGATAGAAGGCACTTGGATTAAAGCACAATTTCTTTGGTGCAAGCAAAAAGGGTGCACCTGTTATAAGACACTTTCCCCTGACCTCTAGCCCTATAAGGGTATCCTTTCCTAGGTTTAGATGTTCACTCTTTAGGTTTCACCTAGTCCTGATGGGCTCTGGGCTTGATCTAGTCCTTACAGGTTTGACATAACTAGGCCAACTGTATGTAAAGGCTTAACTGGTAGATGGTTCATGTCCTAGGGTACTCAATCGCCATACCCCTCCCTTCATGGAAGTTATGGGGTAGGAAGGATTGAGGGGGCCTTTTCAGCAACTCCTGTCCACCCATGGACCCAGAAGTGCCTACAACATCAGCCCCAAATCTAACTATAGGTAACACTGCCGATGTGTGTGTCTGGGCATCAGCAGATGAGGTGATCAAATCCCCAAAGAGATGTGACTACGCCAGCAGTGCGAAGCCCAGGTTCGGCTCTAAAAGGTGTATATGTCATGCAATCCTTGATGAAGGGGAAAGACTTTTTCAAAGCACAGCAGATATATATATATATATATATGTGGAAAGCAGATAAAGGTGTAGCGGAAATTAAATTTTGCTACCCTATGTTTGCATGTGAAGGAAAGCTGTAAAGCATGTGAGGAAAGCGGTAAAGCCTCATGTTGAAAATACCTCAAAGCCTCCCTTTTGGAAAAGGTTTTTTTGGCAAAATATTTTTGCTCTTTTGAATATAGTCTACTAGGATATAGTAGAAGTCTTTTTCAAAAGAAAAGGCCCGGGGGCCAATGCCAATTTTTGTGTTTTCGAAAGCCAATGTCCAAAGATTATGGTTTTATCAAAAGCTCTAAAGGCTAAACTCTCATCGATCCCCAGCGGAGTCGCTAGTCTGTCGACGCCCAGCCTCGACCGGCTAAGCGGAAAGACCGCCGCCGCAGTGCCTTCGTTAGACCACCCGTAGTGGCGACAGCTCCCGTGCGCGTGGGGCCCCGTTGGAACGCCCCTCTCGATGTGTGATGTGGTGCATGTACGTGCTTCGCGCGGAGCTTTGGGTGCTCTCTCTCTCTCTCTATGGAGGAAGGTAGGACTACCTTTGGCATTATAGCAAGAATCTGGGCCAAATTTAAGATGATTACCAAAGGTAAGTGGAGTCGCCATCAATCATTGGGTTTTTCTAAGGTGTGATTGGTCACCTGTTTCTTGTTGATTTTATTACCAATCCCAGGCTAAGAAAAAGGGAATTTTTCCTAATCTAATGTGGATGGCAAAAAATCTTGATTCTTAGGTCCAGAAGTTTGGTTACGTGCGGGGAAGGTGTTAGGCACCCCACAACGCCTGTCCAAGGACAGTCCTTTGTTTTGATAAAACCTTAATTTTCAGAAATTGGTCGTAAAAACATGACTTCGGCATTAGCTTTCGAGGCTTTGCATGCATGGGGTTTTGAGGTTTGGCTTTTGAATGGGTGTGGTCCCAATCTATGCTTTCCTAAGGCATTCGAGCAAATTGCCAGATTTCTACAGCGAAAATCTGGCGACAAGTCACCTTACTTTCGCAGCAAAAATTAGGCATCGCTTGCCTTAGGTGACACGGACTATGACAATCACACCAGAGGGGATGAGCAGGTATATATATACATACATCATGCACAATGCAAGCACACAGAGTGGGAAAGTAAATGCCTACATCCCTAGAGCATGGCCCAAAATATAGGTGCAGGAAAATAAACAAGGGTCGCCACACTCTAGAGATGAGGACGAATGGTACATGGCATGATATACCTAATGCAAACCATCTAAGAGAGAAAGGGATGAGGAAGGAAGGGATTTGAAAGAGTACATAACCAAAAGGGAAAGGCTAAACTCCTATATTTACTGAACCTAGCTACTTGGCCCATATCTACATGCTTGCTTCCTCGCCCTTTTTGCTTGCACCTAGGAGACCGTGCCCTAGCTATGTGTATACATGCAAAGGCAAAGACAAGAAACCAGCAGACAAGCGATGGCAAAAGAGATGCAAAAAGTATATGAAAGAGGCATAATGCAGATAAGCATGATAGACATAGCAAGCATAGCAGGAAAGCAAGCGAACGAGCAAAAAGGCAAACAAGCAAGAAAGCAAACAAAATGTGGGGTCCGCGAGGGACAAAAGTAGGTTTGGATCGGATGTCCATATCTTCATTGTGTTGAAGCATGGACGACATACTAGCAAGCAAGACTCATGCATGGACATGTAAGAAAGCGTGTAAAGACGCAAAGAAAGCCAACAGGTGGCACAAACAAGCATGGTATGCCTATCATCGCACGGAGCGGAAAAGGGGAAAGGTATGCACAAAGCAACCGGCATCGCGGCAATTCGTCCCAAGTGGTTACATCCAAACAGGGCCTCATAGGCGTCAGATGTAACCACACAACCACACGCCCGCTAAGGGCATCAAGCGTGGCAAAGCCTAGAACAAGAGAGGCTAACGCAAGCATAAAGCATAGAAACAAGAAAGCATAGACATGCAAATAGGGATTATCCAAACCCTTTGATATGGGCCAAGGGGCATGGACGATGACAAAGTCCACAGGGTCTAGATTGGGTCTGAACCAATATGCCAAAATACAAGAAAGAAAGATAAAGCGACAAAAGGGCTACAATAGCACATTGCATGACAAACATATCCTAGGTCTAGGCATACGAACATGGCATGGAGCGCACAAGCACATGGAATATAGCAAAAAGCATGTAAAGAACATAGATCCAAGCACATAGGCATGTGAGAACATAGATCTAGACATATAGGCATAGAAACATGCACGTAAACATATTGAAATTTAGTGCAAAGACATGGTAGAACATGGATCCAAGCATATAGACATGTACGGATACGGATCTAAGCACAAAACATGGCAAAAAGCACATAAACACATGGATCCGAGCAAAGCATAGCCAACAACGCCATACAAGCATGTGAGAAAATAACCCTAATCATCAACCTAGAACCAAAAAAATGCATAAAACATGGGAAAACATGGCATAAAACCCTAAGCATGTAGATCTAAACATATAAGCATGTAAAAATGTAGATCTAAGCATGAAACATGGCATAAGACATAAAAAGCATGGAGATTTAAGCTAGAGACACAAACAAAGCAAGAAACATGCTAGAAAAGCAACAAATCGTGTTATTAAGGCATAAAAGCAAAATAAAAGCTAGAAAAAGATTTAGAAGGTTAGGGGTGTCAGATACAAAATGTAGAACCGAGGAAAGGAAGATTGGGTATAAGAACAATACCTTGTGTGTTTTGGTGAAGAAAGAAGAATCAAGAAACTTTTATGTGTGTTTTGGGTGTTTTTTGGTGTTTGGAAGAGAGAAAAAACATGTAGAAAGGTTGGGCAGAAGGTGAATTTCAAAAAAAAAAAAAAAAAAAAAGCGTGCCCTCTCTGGTCTGGGGGTGCCTAGGGCTATTTATAGCCCCGGGTGCAAATTTCGAGGCAACGGCCCTTCAAGGGCCACCAACCTCAAAGGGCCTCAAAAAGTGTGGATCTGGGTACCTTTGGAAAGATCTTGACTTCC
This sequence comes from Notholithocarpus densiflorus, assembly GCA_030021035.2. NCBI lineage: Eukaryota > Viridiplantae > Streptophyta > Magnoliopsida > Fagales > Fagaceae > Notholithocarpus > Notholithocarpus densiflorus. The sequence continues at coordinate 7,328,437 of JARYZH020000011.1, forward strand.
CGTTTCCGAAAAGGTATGGATCTTGAAAATCCAACAGTCGGATCAAAAATTATGGCTCTCGGAAGTTTGCGGTGCATCGATCGGTGCGTCATCCTGGTTTTCGTGATATCTCGGCCGTTCTAACTCCAATTTCAATCCATGAACAGCCGTTGGAATGAGGATTTGATCATCTACGCAATGGCATCAGTTTCAACCTATTTTGACTAGAGGTGTGCATGGGTCAGGTTGGGTCGGGTTAAGGGAATTTTTTGACCCAACCCACTATGGTGGGTTAAAAAAATTCAACCCAACCCAACCCAACCCATCACTTAAGTCCAACCCAACCCATATGGGTCGGGTTGAACCCATGGGTTGGAAATTTTTTTTTTATTACTATTATTATTATTTTGAACAGAAAAAAAATATCACATCTGCCACCTGAGTTGATAAACAAAATATATATTAATATATGAACTAATATTCCAATTCAGTTATACATTAATATATGAACTAATATACATTAATATTGGCTTTTATATAGGATAGGAGGAATAGCTGGTTATTTAAAAAAATTCATTAATTATATAATATATTTTAAATATATATTGAATATATGGGTGGGTCGGGTCGAGTTTGGTGGGTTTGGAATTTTATGACCCGAACCCAACCCGACTCGCTATCAAAAAAATTTTGTAACCCAACCCAACCCACCAAGCCCTAAAAACTGACCCAACCCAACGGGTTGGGTTGGGTTGGGTCGGGTCGGTTTTGGCAGGTTGGTGGGTTGGCTGCACACCCCTAGTTTTGACAACCGGGTCAAAATTAGGGTTTTGGGCCCACCCGAGATCAACTTCAGGTCAAAGTTGTCAAAAATCTTCGAGAAGCTCAGGTTTGATGTAAAATTGTGAAAAACGTTGTTTCGTGAGAGTTCGAACCACATTTGACCTTCAATCAAACTTAGGGTTAACCAGGGGTATTTTGGTCATTTTAGCCGAAAAAGGCACTTCAGGTGCTCTGGTACCCAAACGGGTTGCGCCACGTCGTTCTAGATGTTCTCAAAGCCCCGTAGAGAGAAAATGATATTTTTGGATTTTTCGAAAAGTCCAGCACGCAAATCGAGAGCAAACAAAATACGGTATCAACCGAATCAAACAGGCCCTAAATCACTCATTCTCATTTCTCATGCGTCTCACATGTATTGGATACATGGCATACAAAAAGCATGGATCAAATTTTCTCTAGTTATCCTTTTTAGGAAGTGGGTGCATTCAATTAGTCTGATAAATTTTGGTTAAGTTGCTTTTCTGAGTTAAAATAAAAATAAATAAATAAATAAATAATTCTAGCAAAAGATAAAGTGTGGGTTTGGATACGGCGTTTCCAAACACACGTTTGCGTTTTTAAACTTCTTTTTTTTTCTTTTTCTTTTTTTCAGCGTATGAACAGTAACCTCACATGAATTTACTGTGCAGTGGACAAAAAACACTGTTCATGCACTGTTTATGCACTGTTCACACATTTAAAAATATTAAAAATGGGTCTCACGATACTATTCACACATTTAAAAATTATTTTACTACAGTGTTTTCAGTTTTCAATTTTCAGTTTCAGCAAAAATAAGTTGTATCCAAACGGACCCAAAGAGTTTGAAATAAATTTGAATGCTTTGTCTTTGACTCCCGCTATTTAAAATAATAAATAAATAAAAAGCCACCTTGTTAGGGGAAATAATAAATAAATAAAAACCCACCTTGTTAGGGGTATAAGGATTATCGAGGGGGCATCAACATGAGCTAAAATATAAACAACGAACAAGATGTCCCCACTCTCCACAGTCATCTGAAAGCAATGCTGGTATAGGGTGTATTATTAAACCACATAGCTTTCTTCAATGCAATAAGTGAAATTTGATTATAAAAACTATCATTCACCCCACCAGGTCATGTCTGGTTTCTTCATCAAAGACAAAAAGGGCATCCTCGAAATCCTATGTTGGGATTTGGAGACATGTTTTCTGGGGAATACTACAAACAAATAGCACAATCACCCAAGTAACAGGACATATCTATTCATTTAGTAAAGCTTAGAGCAAAATACGTCCGTAAAGTTTTGGGAGGATTTTAATTTTACATTTACGTCGGCAGTATTTTTATTCATATTTTCTGTTAAGTGCTACATAAGATTGCCACATGTGTTTAATACGTCTAATAAAATAATGTCACGTCATTTTATTATGCCACATGTCATCATTTTATTAGATGAAATAAACATACGTGGCAAGTTTATGTAGCACTTAATAGAAAATATGAACAAAGGAGTTGCTGATGCAAGTGAAATATAGATTCAATGGGTCAAATCTAATTTTAAAATTTCAAGTTGTAAAATCCAAAGACTCCTAAACTTTAAGAGTGTAATTTGCACTTTAACCTTACATAAATATAATTTTCATATTTTTGGACTATTTAGCAAATTGTTTTTTTTTTAACACAAGAATGCATTTTGCCCATAAATTTTGAGCTAATAGGAATTTGAAAGAATTTGATAAATTTCGGGTAAAGTTTTTCAAGTGTAATTCATTGTATTTTTTAGTTAAATTCAAGTATATAGTTGAATTAAATTTAAATGTTTTTTTAAAATATGACGTTATTTATGTTCCATTAATTAATGTAATTATATATTTAATTCTTTTTGAGAAAAAACTATATATTGAAATTTAATTAAGAAGTTTAATGCACCACACGTGATGAATATATCTAAATTTGAAGCTAGAGAATTTAATATGAACTATGCAATCAAAGTTTTTTTTTTTTTTTTTTGAGAATTTATAAAAGAATTTATAACTATGCAATCAAAGTGTGTAATATAAAAGAATTTATTGGTACCATAGAATAATTATTCCGAGGCACTCGAAGTTTGATGCGTTTGACTGCCATAATCGATGCATGAAAAGGCTTGACGACCAATCGGTGAAGGACTCAATACTTACGGACCACAAAAATAAACAGGAATCATTGTTTTTTTTTTTTTTTTTAGATACTAGTGTGGGTTCCAAAAACTTATTAGTGTCTTGGTCTAATAATAAAGAACTATCATCAGGAGTGGACGTCATAGGTTGAAACTCTTTCCAAAAAAAAAATACTAGTGTGGATTGCAAGTGCTGCCTCTTTAGTGAGAAAATTAATATAGATTTTTTTTTTTTTTTTTTGAAGAAGTATGAAATCATGTACTTAAATTTAAAATAGCATGTCATCATCTTTCCACAATATTTAAATTTTCGCAATGAATGATGATACATACTACAATTTTTTTGAAGATCTTCATCAAATTAAATACTTGTAACCATCTACAATGAAAATTTTGTTATTCATACTTCATTCTTTATCATCTTATTTTATGAGTCTAACTATGATGTTTAGCTTACTTATTTTTAATGAATACCCTTTTAAGTAGGAAAAGAAATTAAAAAAGAACAAAATAACAAAAGACATCTGTCATCAAAGTTTCTAGTAGATAAAATTATAAGTTTAGAAGATTTAAACCTAATAACATAGTGTTCTCTAGGTAACAAATAGAACACCATATATCATCATTCTAACTTTCTAAGCATGACTACCAGTCTACCACATAATATTCAAAATACACAAAGAAATTCTTTGAGACATTAAAATTTAGTAAGAGTATTTTAGATATTGCACAATAGAATATTTTAGGAATTATAAGATTTCGCTAGGGTTTAACTAAAAGAGTAACAATAGGAGTATATGCTCATTTACAAAATATAAAGGAGGAAACTATTCAACTTTAGTTTAGGGGGAAATGAAACTACCCCAAATATAAAGGAGGAAAGTGCTACTTTGTCAATTTGTGTGTGTGTAAAACAATGTGTTTTTTTTTTTTTTTTAACTTGAAACAATGTGTTAAAAAAATTTAACCTAAAAAAACTATGCATAAAACAATGAATGTTGGTTCAACAAATTGACTAAACCAAAAAAGAAGTCTAGGAACACAATAAAATGTCACGATATTTTTACAATACCTTTATTTCTAGCTATGGTGGGTTCTGGTTTGATATTTTATTATTTTATTTTCTACATCAACAACATTTTCATAATAAATCTTAGGTGGTAAATTGATACTAATTTTAAATTGGGCTAACCACTTTTAACTGTGTATTTTTAAAAAAATAACAAATAAAAAGCCAATTGAAGAAAATTGAAGAAAATTGTACCTAAAACAATGAATTTTGGCTCACCAAATTTGACTAAACAAAAAAAGAAGCCTAAGAACACAACAAAATGTCACACAAAAAAGAATCCTAGGAACACAACAAAATGTCACAACATTTTTGCAATATTTTTTATTTCTAGCAATGGTAGGTCTCAGTTTGATATTTTTATTTTATTTTTTACGTCTACAGCATTTTCACAGCAAATCTTCGGTGAAATATTATTACTGGTTTTAAAATTATGCATTAAAAATAAAAAAATAATAATAATAATAATAAAAAGACAACACAAGAAAATTGTTTGTGAAACCATGAATTTTGGCTCACCCAATTTGACTATATTAAAAAAAAAAGTCTAAGAATACAACAAAATATCACAACATTTTTACAATACCTTCATTTTTAGGATCCAAATAGTTTTTTTTTTTTTTTTTTTTTGAGAGAAATGCTACACCCATAACATTTTTAAAACAAATTTTAAATGACAAGTTGTTATTGGTTTTAAACTGAGCCCACTATTGATATCACTTTTTTATCCATCAAAAATACATTGTCACATAAAATTTATTGTGAAATTATTGTGAAAATGTTATGGACATAGCATTACTCCTTAAACTTTAAAATCAAGCAATTTTTCCCTTAATATTTTGGAAAATAACAAATATGTCATATTGTTTTTCTTTCAGTTAAACCCTAATGAAAGCTTATGATTCTTAAAATATTTATTGTGTAATGTCTAAAATACTCCCACTAAATTTTAACATCCGAAAAATTTTCTTCACGTATTTTGAGTTTTAGATGGTAGTAATTCTCAGTTTCTATTTTTATTATTTTATTTTGACCTTTAAAAAATTGACACTTCAATAATTGTGAAAATATTGTAAGAATGTGTTGTGTCAGTGTAACTGTGTATGCACATATAAATATTTAAAAGAAAAGACAAAAAGAGCACAAGCAAAACCAGCATACTGTATATATATATAAAAAAAAAATTAAAAAAAAGGCCAATGAACAGTGCAGATTGTCAAATAATTGTGAAAATATTGTAAGAATTTGTTAAGTCTGTATAATTGTATATGCACATATAAATAATAAATATTTAAAAGAAAAGACAAAAATGCACAAACAAAACTGGTGAAGAAAAAAAAAACAACCCAATGAACCATGCAAGTTGAACAAACCAAATGCACTGTATTACTGTTTGTGCATTCGCTCTTTTTTTATATATATAGAAATAGCAGAAGAATAAGAATTTAACCGTTTGTAGTACAAAAATCTTAGTGACGCTCATAATTATGTATGTGTTGGTAACACTTTGATTAGTTTGGGTTGAGTGAGGCTACATTTGCCATGAGCCCAAGACATTTTTGGATGCCTTTCTAGCTACAATTATGGCATTTTGACCAAGTTAGTAGCTAGTTATTTGTAGGTAATATGCATTACTTAAGGAGAATAAAGAGGATAAAAATATAGCTTGACGGACCCTATAAAATGGGCCTGACAGATCTATGTCCGTGGGCCAATAAAGGGCAAGCCCAACTTGTTCAAAGGTCCATTATGAATAGATATAGCAAAAACCCTAGATGAAAAATACTTGCGACACACACTTAATCACCATGGAATCCCAAGGTAAATGGAATCCAAGCACGACAAGGATTCCGGAAGATACATGCAGATCTTCTCTACAAGGAAATATTTTGTGAATCACGTTTGGGACTATTCAAGTAGAGTCCTACAAGCAAAAGACTTCCGCACCAAGGAAGAGGTGTCAACCTTCTACTACTATAAAAGCCCAATACTCTCACAAATTGAGGTACGCATAATTTACCCTCTCTAGCACTCTAGAGTTGTGAAAAATTCTAACTTGACCTTCAAATGGTATTCGACCAGCACCACACTGGTGCTCTCTTGAAGATTCTCTTTTCCATTGTGTAGGTATTGCTTCAAGTGTAGGAAAGTCGTGTGACTCACTGGTGATTTTACGGCATCATTAGTTGGCGCCGTCTGTGGGAAAGAAAATCATTTTCATAAGCCAAAATAAAAGCTTCCAGGACAAAAGAGTTGCATGGTGCTGACTCGCTCGATGGCAACCACGAACAACATTCAAGGAGATGAAACTCGCGCAGCGGCCCTCGAGAGGCAGGTTCAGACCTTAGCCATCGCCGTGGAGCGCCTCACTAAAGAGAACCACGGTCTGGAGGAGCAGTTACGCCAGAAAAACGCAGGTCACGGCACTCAAGAGCAGGACCAAGAAGGCACCAGCGCCGATAGGAGAGAACGAAAGGGGCCATAAGGCAGTAACGCTCCAAGCAGACCAAAACGACAAAATCTGATCATGCCATCCCTCACGGATGCAACTCCACCACACATTGCCACGGAGATGCAGGCAATAAAGGAGCAGATGGAGGTTATGATGAACGCCCTCAAGGGACGAGTGTCCAGCGACCTTGACGATCGATCTGGTCAACTGCACCGACTCGCCGTTCACTACGGCCGTCAACACCTTCCCTCTACCACATAAGTTTCGCATGCCACAGATCGACAGCTACGACGGAGCGAAGGACCCTCTGGACCACCTGGAAACCTTCAAAACCTTGATGCACCTTCAAGGGGTAATGGATGAGATCATGTGTAGGGCCTTCCCCACAACGCTGAAGGGCGCTACGAGAATCTGGTTCAGCCAGCTGACGCCTAACTCCATCAGTACTTTCAAGGAGCTAAGTGCCCAGTTCACTTCGCACTTTATTGGAGGGCACAGGTATAAGAAGTCTACTACGTGCCTGATGAACATTAAACAGCGCGAAAACGAGACACTGAGGTCCTACATAACCCGTTTCAACAAAGAGGCCCTCTCAATTGATGAAGCAAACGACAAGATACTAGTAGCAGCATTTACAAATGGGTTACGGAAGGATAAGTTCCTATTTTCACTATATAAGAACGACCCGAAGACCATGTAAGATGTGCTTTACAGGGCCACCAAATATATGAACGTGGAGGATGCGTTGCTGGCACGTGAAGAGAAGCCCAGAAAGAGGGAAAGACAGGAAGACACACGGTAGGATAGGGGGCGAAAGATGCCAAGAACCGGGGAACGACGGGATGATAGGCGCTCCAAACCCCCTATCGGGAAGTTCACAAGCTTCACACCATTAACAGCCCCAATAGACCAGGTCATGATGCAGATCAAAGACAAAGGAGCCCTGACGTTCCCTGACAAGCTGAAAGGCGATCCTAGTAAAAGGCCAAGAAACAAGTACTGCCGCTTCCACCGTGACCACGAACACGACACAGCCGACTGCTACGATCTGAAACAGCAGATAGAAGCTCTAATTAGGCAGGGGAAGCTACAGAGGATCGTTAGCAAGGAAAGAATCGATCCACCCCAAGAGCAGGCCCCGCGACGGGAGAACGAGCGCACTAGACCACCCATAGGAGATATAAGAATGATCGTAGGGGGCACGACTGCTGCAGGATCCTCCAAGAAAGCCTGTAAAACTTACCTCAGAATGGTCCATAACATCCAACTTACAGGCTCCGTGCTTAAGATGGCGTAGATTGATAACCCCGTCATCGGGTTTTCAGAAGAAGATGCTCGTAAACTTCACCACCCGCATGACGACGCACTTGTAGTCAGCCTACAGGTGGGGGACTACAACATACACTAGGTCCTGGTCGACAACGAGAACTCGGCAGACATCTTATATTACCCAGCGTTCCAGCAGATGAGGATTGACAGAGAACAGTTGGTACCAACGAACGCTCCGCTAGTTGGCTTTGGAGGTACAAGGGTATTCCCATTGGGCGTCGTCACACTTAGGTAACAATAGGTGATTATCCTCAGTAGATCACCAAGGATGTAACATTCGTCGTGGTCGATTGCTCATCCGCCTACAATGCCATTTTCGGACGACCCACTCTCGACTCGTGGAAGGCTGTAACATCAACATACCACCTAATGATCAAGTTCCCTACGGATTATGGTGTCGGTGAGTTACGAGGAAATCAGGTGGCCGCACGCGAATGCTACATTGCCATGCTGGAGATGGAAGATCACCAGCAGACAATGTGCATAGAAGAGCAACGGACCATAGCAGAGCCAGTTAAAAATCTAGAAGACGTAACCCTTGATGAATCAAGACCTAAACGGACGATTAGAATGGGGACGTTAGCCAGCCAGCCAATGCGTCAAGCCCTCGCAGCATTCCTTAGGATGAATCAAGACGTGTTCGCGTGGAGCCACGAGGACATGCCAGGGATCGATCCCTCAGTCATAGTTCACAGGTTGAATGTGAACCCCGCATCCCCACCTGTCGGACAAAAAAAGCGAGTGTTCGCTCAAGAGAGAGACAAAGCGATAGCAGAAGAGGTCAGGAAGCTATTGGAAGCAAGTTTCATTCGAGAAGTATACTACCCTGACTAGTTAGCAAACGTAGTTATGGTCAAGAAGGCTAATGGAAAGTGGTGAATGTGTGTTGATTTCATGGACCTCAACAAAGCGTGCCCGAAGGACAGCTACCCACTCCCTCGGATAGATACCTTGGTAGACTCGATGGCAAGACACCAGCTCCTGAGCTTCATAGATGCCTTTTCGGGCTACAATCAAATCAAGATGGAGGAGGCTGATCAAGAGAAAACCTCCTTTGTCACTAGCCAAGGACTCTTTTGCTACAAGGTGATGCCATTTGGGCTTAAAAACGCGGGTGCGACGTACCAGAGATTGATGAACAAAATGTTCGCGCACCAGATTGGGAGAAACGTACAAGTTTATGTTGATAACATGTTAGTGAAAAGCCTGCGTGAACATGATCACCTAGACGACCTCTAGGAGACCTTCGACACCCTCCGGTCATATAACATGAAGCTGAATCCAAACAAGTGCGCATTCGGAGTAACGGCTGGGAAATTCTTGGGTTTCATGGTATCCCAAAGAGGAATAGAGGTTAACCCGGAGAAGATACGGGTCATAATGGAGTTACAACCACCGAGGACGGTCAAGGAGGTGCAAAGCTTGAATGGCAAAATTGCAGCCTTGAACAGGTTCGTCTCGAAAGCGACGGACAAATGGCTACCCTTTTTTCGCATTCTGAGAAAATCATTTGAGTGGACGGACGAGTGCCAGAAAGCCTTTGAAGATTTGAAGAAGTACCTTTCATCTCCGCCATTGCTCAACCCGTCCAAACCAAGGGAAGAACTCTACCTCTACTTAGCAATTTTGTAAGCAGTAGTCAGCGCGGCCTTAGTAAGAGAGGAACATGGATCCCAAAGACTCATCTACTTTATAAGCCAGGCATTCCGAGGAGCAGAAGAGAGATACCCCCAAATGGAGAAATTGGCCTTTACGCTAGTAACTGCAGCACGAAAACTGAAGCTGTACTTCCAGGCACATACCATCATAGTCTTGACGGATCGGCCCCTGAGAAGAGCCATGAGTAGCCCTGAGGCTGCCGGACGGATTGCCTTATGGGTAGTAGAGCTGAGTGAATTTAATATACAGTACCGCCTGCGAACAGCGATAAAAGGTCAAGCTGTGGCTGACTTCATCGCCGAGTTTGCCCAGTCAGAAGGCAAGGGGGCAGAAATCACCACACAGTGGTGCATCCATACGGACGGATCTTCAAACAGGCGAGCAGGAGGAGCCGGTGTGGTGATCCAAACCCCGGAGGGGGATACGATAGAGTGCATGATCCGGCTAGATTTCCCCACGACCAACAACGAGGCTGAGTATGAAGCATTGGTGATGGGGCTAGACCTCGCAAAGGCAGCAGGTACTGAAAACGTGGTCGTACATTGCGACTCCCAGGTGGTAATAAGTCAGATTAATGGCGGCTACAAGTGCAAGAATGAAAGGATGAAGAGGTATCTGGAAGAGGTGAAGAATCGAATCAGCAGCCTCGAAGTCAGATTCGTTCAAATCCCAAGGGAGGAAAACGAATGTGCCAACCGTCTAGCAAAAGCTACCTCAGCATAATTTATGCTTGTCCCCGAACAGGTATTGTCATTTGCTCAAGTCTCGTCACTTATTGATGACAAAAAAAATATGCAGGAAGTAGATTCTGAAAGCAATTAGACTATGCCATTAGTATCATACCTAAGAACAGGCGTGTTACCAGACGAGAAAGAAGCCGCTAGGAAACTAAAGGTCCAAGCGTCACGATTTGTACTGATAAAAGATGTCTTATACAAAAGAGGATTCTCTCGACCGTACCTGAGGTGTTTAAGACACGAGGAAGCAGATTATGTAATAAGAGAAGTCCACGAGGGTATCTGCGAAAACCACTCGGGTGCACGGTCATTAGTGCAGAAGTTGATCCAAGCCGGATACTATTGGCCCACAATGCTGAAGGACGCACAAGCTTATGTCAAGGCCTGCGACAAATGTCAAAGATTTGGTAATTTCATCAGACAACCGTCCGAAGAACTGACCCCTATGACAGCCCCTTGGCCATTCGCTCAATGGGGACTAGATATCATGGGCCCCTTCCTGACAGCAGTTAGACAGCTAAAATTTCTGGTAGTTGGTATCGACTACTTCACTAAGTGGGTGGAAGCAGAAGCCTTAGCCACTATCACGGAGAAGAACATTCGAAGTTTTTTATGGAGGAATATCATCTGCAGGTACGGGATACCCAGAGTGCTCGTCTCCGACAACGGTAAGCAATTCGACAACAGCGCATTTAGGGACTTCTGTTCGGAGCTAGGTATCAAGAATCACTACTCATCGCCCGCACACCCACAGGCCAATGGGCAAGTTGAAGTCACGAACCGATCCTTGCTCAAGATCATCAAGACCCGGCTCAAGGGGGTAAAGGGTATCTGGCCGGATGAGCTACCAAGCGTTCTGTGGGCATACCGAACCAGAGCAAGAACACCGACTGGAGAAACGTCGTTTCGACTAGCATACGGAAGTGACGCTATCATCCCAGCAGAAGTAGGGCTCACAACATATCGGGTGGAGAACTACGACGAGGATAAGAACAAAGAGGCCATGCGCCTTCAGCTAGACCTGGTGGACGAAGTACGAACGACAGCAGAGCAAAGGTTGGCGTTGTATCAGAACCTCATGGCGAAACACTACAACTCCAATGTCAGGCATAGAGACTTTCAGGTTAGAGATCTCGTACTACGGAAGGTAATGGGCACAAATAAAGATCCTTCGCAAGGAAAGCTCGGCCCCAACTAGGAAGGACCCTACAGGATCGCATCATGGCAGAGGAAGGACACCTACCACCTCGAGACGCTGGACGGGCTAAAGCTGCAACACCCATGGAACACGAAGCACCTACGGAAATACTACCAGTAGAGATGACGTGAAGAATGACGACCATGTCCCCTATTTCCCAGTTTATTTAATTTTATTAGTACTACTAGTTTTACTTAGACAAATTTTGCTACAATGTTTTTTATGTGCCTTTTTAAGCCCAAGGGGGCAGGTACTTTTCTACAAACGCATGTTTTAATTTTTTGGAAGAACATTCAGACTCAACTATGTTTTACTGCTTAAAATTCTAGCAAGTCCATAGAGTGGACGGAACCCCTAGAAGGTGAAAATCATTATCCAGAGAATGGACGGACCCCCTCGAGGGAGAAAAATCATAAAGTCCAAGAATGGACGGACACCCTAGACAGTGAAAATTCTAGTCCACAAAGTGGACAGACACCCTAGACGGTGAAAATTCAACATAGTCCACAAAGTGGACAGACTCCCTAGAGGGAAAAAATTCTAGTCCAAGAATGGACGGACACCCTAAATGGTGAAAATTCTAGTCCACAAAGTGGACGGACACCCTAGACGATGAAAATTCAACATAGTCCACAAAGTGGACGGACCCCCTAGAGGGAAAAAATTCTAGTCCAAGAATAGATGGACACCCTAGACGGTAAAAATTCTACATAGTCCACAAAGTGGACGAACCCCCTAGAGGGAAAAAATTCTAGTCCGCAAAGTGGTCGGACACCCTAGACGGTGAAAATTCTACATAGTCCACAAAGTGGACGGACCCCTTAGCAGGTGGAAAAAATTGTGTAGTCCAAGAATGGACAGACCCCCTAGCGAGTGGAAAAAATTATCTAGTCCACAAAAGTGGACGGACCCCATGGAGAATAGAAAACTCTATCTAGTCCACAAAAGTGGACGGACCCCCATTATGCGAAAAATCATTCAATTCAACAAAAGTAACGGATTACACAGAAAAGGTTAAAGTCTTTTCATGCCTAGTACATGAACGGGTGCCAAAGAAAAATCTTTTCTGCCTTTTTTCCTGCAAAAAAGGTGAATAACAGGCGGGTATTGACTAATACTAAAACAAGGTGAACAGATAAATTCCACAAGCAAAGTCACGAATAAATATTAACAAACCCTTAAAGAAAAAGTGTTTACATGATATCTATGACGGATGAAATTGTTCTCCAATTACAAAAGTAAAATAATAATAACAATAGGCAACTATTTAGCAGCTGGAGTATCTTCGGGTTGTTCTGTAACATTGACGGGCTGATGGTCTACCTCAATGACGGGTTTGGCCTGAACATTCTGAACTGGGGCAGACTCCCCGTCGCCTAGAACTTCATCTTCAGCAAAAAGGTCGTCAATGTCCTCTGAGGCAACGGGCATGACGGAAGCTTGAACTTGGTCATCAACTTTAATATTTGAAACATCCAGGTCGGGATAGGCCTTCTTGACCTGATGAAGGGCGTCGTCAAAACCTTGCAGGAAAGAGTCTCCTAGCTCTGACAGTAAGGCGTCGGAGTCACGGTACTCACAAACCGCTACCTCCTTAGCTTGACAAAGCCCATCCTTCAGGTCTTGTATCTCCTTGTCCTTAACCTCAAGGGTCTTCTTCGCCTCCTCCGTTCTCTGCTCAAGTTCTTTCCTCACCCTCTCTGAAAGTTCAAACATTTTCTCCATTTTTGTTTTCCAACTCCGTAGTTGGTTTAGCTTATCCTCCGTCTGCTGTGCCTTCGTCCGAACACGATCCAGGGTTGCCTCGTGCTTGAGACACCGTCCCATCAGCCCTTTCATTATCACCATTGCCTAAAAACGCAAGAGCAAAAAGAGCGTTAGATTGAAGGAATACTGAAAGGACGAACATGGAAAGAAGATTGAAAGACGGAAATAAATATGACGGGCTAGGTTACCTGGGCAACTGCAAAAAGGCCCGACTTCCCCATGGCTTCCGTGGAGTGGTTCTCCAAGTCCTCATAATCCTCCGTCGAAATAATGGACAAGATCTGCTCCAAGGCATGTTTAGAATCCTCATGGAGGAGGACGGGCGGTTTCTCTTGATTGGACGGAGCCTTCATAAGACCTTTGCCTACCCCGTGCTTCACTAGTGTATCCGTCTTCGCGCCCTCAGCCATTAGCCCTACGACAGGTTCCAAAGGAACTCTGGGTTTCTTAGCCGGACGGTCTCCCTTAGGCGGAGGTTTTCTTTTTATGGACGGGTTACTTATAACCATCGCTGTTGGGGCCACATCGCCGAACTCCTTTTTCTTGGCAGCTTACGACCTTATCAGTGCTCTCCTCTTGGCGTCATCCATTTCTGAAAAAGTGAACGGGTAAAGTTAACTAAGATAAGAAATAAAGACCGTTCAAATAAAACGAAGATGACGGACTTACGTTTGCGAATTTTTGCTTCGTACTTGACGGCTGCTGGTGTCGGCTCGAGTCCGTCGCAATACCAGTGGATGGTCTTGAGGTTAACTAATTTTGCCCAAGTCCTTTCTTCAGGCTGGGTCTTAGAAAAAATCTTCTCAAGAAAGCTAAACTCTTCAAGATCAACTTGTGGACGCCGTCTAACTGTAAAGAAGAAGAACGGTTAAAATTCCTAAAAAGAAAGGGATTAATAAACTGAACGGTTGTAAAAAATTCACACACTAGGACGGATGCATATTGGACGGGTGCAATATGCCCCAAGTCATGTCGATGGACATGTGTTCGCTCTCCCCTGGGCGACACATCCAGTTGTCACCTTCTAGAAAGAAATAACGGCTCTTCCAATCCCTATTTGAGTCTGGTGTTTCATATATAACTTTCAACAACGGACTCCTGGGTATGAAACTATACATCCCCCTTGACTTGTCAATCTCGTCTGGACGGTAGCAGTGAAGGAATTCTCTCACCGTCAAACTTCTGGCATCGTCAGTCATGGCACTATACAGGATCTCCATTGCTATGAAGACCCTCCAGGCATTCGGCAACACTTGATTGACGAATAGGCCCAAACATTTGAGAAGCTCATGATAAAGGGAGCTTAGAGGGAACCTAAGTCCCACCTTCAGCATCTGTTCATACACTCCGACACCTTCTACCCCTTCATAGTAGCATTTCTCTGACTTATAGGGCAGACGGATGGGGATGTTATCTGGAATTTGATAATTATCCCTAAGTGTTTTGAAGTGATTCTCCTTGATAGTAGACACAAAATTATTCATCGTCCATTACGGTAGCATGATGAACTCCCTAAGTCCATCAGCACCTACGACGGATCTTATTGTTCACTCCTCACCGGTATCAAAAACCTCTTCTTGATCAGCCATCTCCATATCCTCATTTGTTGAGGACGAGGAGGAGGCAGATGGGGTCCTCTCTTCACTTGGACTCTCTGAGTCTCTATGACCGGACGGATATACTTCCTCGTAATCCACCCCGTCACGGACGAATGACTGGTTACTTGACGCACTAGACATCGCCTACATGTGACGACAAAACCTAAGACTCAGACGGATCTAGAAATTATGACAGGTGTATAAAGTTTAGGAAAATAAATTAATTAAAATAAGAAGGGCGGTATATTTATAGGATTCATGGAAAAAGAGCGCTTACCAATTTTTGTGAGTGGACGGAGGAATTGCGTCGATGACAGATGTAGCAAGTTGAATGAGGTGGTCTTTGACAAGGATGACGGATTGCGCTCTGACAATATGTTTCAGCTGAAAATGAAGAAATGAAGAAGGTAAACCCTAGTATTTATAGAAGAAGTGCACGGAAGACGAAGCGACGCTTCGATCCGAGATAAAATCCAATCGAAGGACGACACGTGTCATGCGCCATAATGGCTTCCGGACAACCTGTCAGACATTTGCGCAATTGACGACATCCGCGCTGAAACCATCGACCCACTGGTCTTTGAACCGTCATCCCATTAACTTTGAACTGTCATCCCATAAACTTTGAACCATCACCCCGCTGGTCTTGTCTCTCAACGATGACGGACCCGTAGGGTGAAGGGGGCAACTGAAGAGGATAAAAATATAGCTTGACGGGCCCTATAAAATGGGCCTGATGGATCCATGTCCATGGGCCGATAAAGGGCAAGCCCAACTTGTTCAAAGGTCCATTATGAATAGATATAGCAAAAACCCTAGATGGAAAATACTTGCGACACACACTTAATCACCATGGAATCCCAAGGTAAATGGAATCCTAGCATGACAAGGATTCTAGAAGATACATGCAGATCTTCTCTACAAGGAAATATTTTGTGAATCACGTTTGGGACTATTCAAGTAGAGTCCTACAAGCAAAATACTTCCGCACCAAGGAAGAGGTGTCAACCTTCTACTACTATAAAAGCCCAATACTCTCACAAATTGAGGTACGCATAATTTACCCTCTCTAACACTCTAGAGTTGTGAAAAATTCTAACTTGACCTTCGGAGGGTATTCAGCCGGCACCACACCGGTGCTCTCTTGAAGGTTCTCTTTTCCATTGTGTAGGTATTGCTTCGAGTGTAGGAAGGTCGTGTGATTCACTGGTGATTTTACGGCATCATCAAAGAAAATATATCATGATTGTTTTTTTTAGGGGATATCATTATTGCTTGAACAAGTAGAACGAAACGTTTTTTACAAAATTTTATACAATTTGGTGAAGTGGCAGAATGTGAGTGATGGAAATCAAAGTAATGTTAGTGGTCAGATCAATTCATGTAAAAGTGATAGTCATAACTCACAACCTGTTATTTCAAAAAATTATGTAAAAAAATTGTATTCCTAACAAAGTTGATATTGTTTTTATTATTTATTCTTTGGTATTATGATATCTCAATACATTTAAAGCCAGATCATAATATGCTTTTCTATAGTGTTAGATGTTTAAGTCATATATTTACACTTTAACGTAGGAGAAGCGTAAAAAATACAATAATAATTAACAAAATAAAATGGCAATTATAAGTAGGTGAATTTCAAAGGAACAACAGAATTGCAACATTAACAGAATTACAAATGGACAAATACCTTGATTAGAAAGAGAAATCTCAATTCGATCCAAGTGGTAGTCAAGGCGGATCTGATGGTTAAGTCAATAAATTAATAAAAATAAATAAATAATAATTAAAAATGGCTAGATTCAAGATGTGAGATAGCATAAAATTGGCAAAGATTCTGCATTTGTCTCCTTTAGTAGAATATAAAGCATGGGGATTGGGGTGCTGCATTTAATGGAAAATTACCTTAAAATTGGGCAACATGTGTCAACGTAATCTTGGATGGGATAAGTCCAGTGACTTTGGGGTGTAATAAATATCGATGTTAGTGGGCACAACTTTAGAGCATGACTAGGAGGAAGGGATTTGTAGGTCGATGGCCATGTCATACTGAGATGAGACTAGACTCATGGGAGGCTACTTGGGTTAACTGACCTGCAGAAAGAGATCCATAAGATGACTATCTACACAGCTTGGTCTTCTTAGGTAGCTCAACCTTTGGCTTAGTTTTTCATTTTCCTTGACTGAAAACCCCTCAATTTAGGGGATAAATGAGTTCAATCCAACCGCACATTTGGAGAGACACTTAACACGACCTTAACCATTCACGTAGGTCTTGACTCAAATCTAACTCGAGTCCACCCAAGGTTGTAGTCTCTCACACAAATCTATTTGTTCGTGTTAGGACATATGTGTTTCACATGTTAAGAACATATGTTATGATTTTATGTAATTAGCTAATCTTTTGACAAATCGCACTTTACTTGTATTTGGGTAGATCTAGGATGTGTTTTAAATACTTCAAGAAACCATGTTTCAAGATTAAGTGTTAAAGCCTTCAAGTCTGTCCAAGAAAACAAGCTGAAAGTGCAAAATTACTAAAGCTCGACAGCTGCATCTATCGAGCTTAAGAAAGCTGCTTCAGCCCCGTGTGCTCGACACCTTCTCGACAGCTACTCGACACCTCCTATCTGTCGAGGTTTATGAATTTCAGAATCTTGATCTGATTTTCTTGGAATTCGTAATTATGTTTTTGGGCTTTCTTTTCTCCTAACCCTAAACATATAAAAGGATTGTTTTAAGGGTTGTTAATGAGTACACAAGTTGCAGAAGTATTGAGCAAACTTTGTTCAAGCAAATTGTGACCGGAGACAAAGTTTTTGCCCTTGTTCATCTCTTTCTCTTGGAGAAGTTGCTATGTATTTGCATCGTAGGGTTTTGTGACCAAGCATCTTCTTGATCTTCATCGTGTGGATGAACTGAAGAACTTTGCAGTCAACAACCTTCTTAGTTGGTAATTGAAGTCGCGTACTGGGATCTGCGCATTGGTTAGTCACGTACTTGGGAGCCATGCATCAAAAGAGGGGAACTGTCACTACAGAACAGTCCAATTGGGTATTGGGGTAAGGGTTCAACTGTAGGTTGGTAAGGTACTTGGGATTCCTTTACTTGTAACCGCTTGTTGTGATAATAGTGGAGTTTCGGTAGTGGTGACCTGAAAATCACCCGGTGGGGTTTTTGCCATAAGGTTTTCCCCATTCGTAAACAAATCACCGTGTTATTTATTTTTCGCTGCATAATTAGTTTATTGGTGATTTGTTTGTGCTACCACGCGTTTGCATGATAAATTAATTAATTAATAACTTGGCTAATTAATTAATTAATTTCTATCACAACAGGTCAATTCAGTTTGTGGCCTATCAAGTGGTATCAGAGCGGGCACACTCTGATTAGGTTTAATCTTTGCTGTGTTTGATCTATTGACCCCTGTTTGTCATGGATAAAGGACAGTCATTAATTATACCTCCTTTATTTGATGGCACTAACTATGCATACTGGAAAGTACGCATGAGAGCTTTCTTGTAGTCTCTAGATGAGAAGGTGTGGCAAGCTGTGGAGATAGGCTGGACTAAGCCAACAGAAGCGCCGGTCGATTGGAATGATGCGAAGATCAAGGCGGCAAATTTCAACAACAGGGCATTGAATGCTCTATTCAGTGCAGTCACCAATGAGGAGTTTAAGAAGATATCCTCTACTGAAACTGCCAAGGAGGCTTGGACCATCCTTCAGACGACCTATGAGGGAACTAAGGCTGTCAAAACTCAAAGCTTCAGAGGCTCACTACAAGTTTTGAAAAGATTAAGATGGAGGAGGATGAGTCGTTTGACGAGTTCTATGCTAAGCTTAAAGACATAGTGAACTCGGCGTTTAATCTTGGGGAGACCATTCTTGAACCCAAGATTGTGAGGAAAGTGCTCAGATCTCTGCCTGAGAGATTCCATGCCAAGATTACAGCGATCAAGGAATCAAAGGACATTGACAAGATTCCTTTGACAGAGCTGGTTGGTAATCTACAGACTTACAAACTAGGGTTAACAAGGATTGGTAAGTCAGGCAAGAGCAAGATCATGGCGCTAAAGGCCAAGAACTGTGAGACAGATGAGTCTTCAGATGATGAAGATACCAAGATGAAGTCCTACAACACCAGGCAGTTCAAGAAGTTTATGAAGAACGCAAATGGAAAGGGCTTCGACAAGGACCGCAGGCAAACCAGTTCTTCTTAGTTCAAGAGCCAAGATAAAGGGAAGAATGATGCAAGGGATGGTAGTCAGTACACTGTTCCAGGAGGACCTAAGTGCTTTGGGTGTCAAGGCTTCGGACACATGAAAAATGAGTATCCTACATATCTCAAGAGCATTGGGAAGAGCAAGGCACTTGCTGCTACCTTGAGCGACACCGAGCCTGAGGAAGATTTCGACAATGAGGATGACAGAATCTTGAATGCCTTCACTGCCTCTGTAGATCCTACTGAAGGGATTGTAGAAGATGTGGATGAAGAAGAAGATTTGGTGGACTCAAAGTTTGAGAAGATGGATGATCAAGATGATATCCACACGGCATGTGAGAAACTGTACAATCTTTCCGAGAAGCATGAGAAACTATATAGGCTGGCCACCAAGAAGCTCAGTGATGTGGAACTTGATCGTGAAGAGCTTTCCACAAAGTTTAATGAGGCTAATCAGACCATTGGAGCACTGAGGTTCGAGAACAATTTCTTGGCTAAGAAGACCAAGAAGCTTGAAGCGGAACTGTTTCAAGTCAGAGCTCAACTGGAGAGGGCTTCAAGTGCTAAGCTTGATGAGATGCTAAGCATTCAAAAATCTGCTTCTGATCGTACGAGTTTAGGGTATAATCTTTCTTCCTCTAATATTGCTTCTACAAGTACTACTGTTTTTGTTCCTCCTGCTAATAATGTTGAAATTAAGAACAATGTTGTTGAAACTTTGTTAGCTAGTGAGAACTTAGACAAGAATAAATCTATCTTAGGAGCACCCCCTAAGCAAGATAAGAAAGAAGCTAAGAACCCTAGGGCTAAAAAGGATAACTCTCATAAGCCTAAACAAAAGAAGCAGCATCTATGTCATCATTGTGGAGCTACCAGTCATACTCGACCAAATTGCTATAAGTGGCTTGCCACTCAACAGAGCAACGACATGATAGCATCCGGAAGCCAAAATCAACTTCAATCCTCTCTTACTCCCCTTGGAGATCTTCTCAAAGCCCTCATGTTCCTTTCGAACTTGAATGGCTCCAATTCTTCCCCCTCACCGCCGGTTCAAGGGTTTAATCAAAGGAAAGGTTCTTCCAGGGTGTGGAAAGAAAAGGGCTCCAAGTGATTCTATCACTTTCTTCTCTCTTTTGTTTGTTTGCATTTCTTTGTGTGTTTTTGCTTTACTGTTTGAGTCAGTCTAGTTTTTATGCTTGGTTTAACATGTTTTTGTTTGGTTATTTTTCAGTTTTGCTTTGTTTTGTTTTTCATATAAAAATAAAAATAAAATTTGAAAAATCAGAAAAATACAAAAACAGTGTGTGTTATGTGTACATTGGTACTTGTGTACCTTGGATGGCCATTGAAACAAAGTTTTCTAAACTTTGTATCTCTTGTAGCTTAGATGAGCATCTCTATGCACAACTAAGCAAGTGAGCTTTGTGGCTCTTGTTTGTGATGAGTAAGATTAAGTTATCTCTTGTACTTAACACTCGTATCACTCTTTTTGACGGGAAGGATTAGAAAATCCTAAGAGAAAGGCATAAATAACCATCTCACCACTGTTGCCCGCCAATCATAATGACACCTGTATGCTTCGGCATAGCAAAAGTGCAGTGTCAATGACATTTGTGTGCTTAGGCATAGTAAAATTGGAATGTCATACATCATTGGGTATTTCTTTTCTCTCTTTTGTATGCCCATGCATGATATGCTTAATAGAAAATATGCAAAGAAAAATCAAAAGCAAAAAGATCAAAAATGCTTTAAATATGATTGCAAGCATGTTTTCTAGGAGATGTGGGAGTTATAGGATGTACCTCGAAGGTGATAATCCCCATCAAACAGTTATGATTGTGTGTGAGTTAAAGTGATTTTCTCATATCTCAAATCGTCATAACATGTATACACTTATGCAATCTTGCAATGTTCTTCACACACGACACGTAATATTCTTTGCTACTCTTGATACATGTGCAGGTACAATGTGATTTGGCCATCACAAGGTTTTACATGTGTTAATGTATGCTCACTAAACTGTTTTAACTTGTTTTTGAAAAATAAAATCGGTTAGACTTGTTTAGTGTGTGCGTGTGTTTTTGGGATTCATGTGCTTAAAAATTATTGTTGAGAGATGATTTTGAGAGCTTATCATGTTGATTGGATCATTGGTTGAGTTGCATGCTTGATTGCATTCATATCTATGTTTTTTTCTGCTCAAAAAACTGTTTTGAAAAGCTAGCTCGACACCTCCTCGATACCTCCTCGATAGCTGGCTATCTGTCGAGCTTCCTCAGCTTTTTCTTATTGCAATCTCGCTAGCACCTCAACACCTGGTGGATCGATCGATAAAGCTCCTGCCTCCTCGATATCTTCTCGACACTTGGTGGATCGATCGAGCCTCACTTCTTGTGTCTGATGTTATGTTCCTCGATACCTCCTCGACACGTGCTTCTGTCGAAGGCCATTTTTCTCAACACCTACCTCGACAGATGGTTCGACACCTCTCGACACCTCTATCTATCGAGATTTACTGATGCTCTATTTAAACACCTCGTGCGATCCGCTTCTCATTTCTGTCGATCTCTCTCTCGATTGCTCTGACTGTTCATCTCCCAAACACCATCTCACTCACTCCAAATCTCTTTCTCAAGGTTTCTTCAAGCTTCTTCAAGTTTTCTTCACTTGGTAAGCTTCTATTCTCTTTCATTTTCATACATTTCATGTTTTGAAACCTAGGTTTTTGGGGTTTTTCAAAATTGATGAGTTATTGTTGAAATTTTGGGATGGGTTTTCACTTATATGAGTTTGAAATCTCATGCATTGCATCACCTTAGCATTATAACAGTATTTTCATGCATTTAAATGTGTGCAATATATTTGTGTGCTGGTAGGATTGGATTGGGCTGAGCCCATGATGCAATTACTTTTGCATGTCACATGCTCATGCATTCTCCATGCATACGTACTTCTTTTCTCATATTCTTAATATTGTGAACTGTTTTAGGACTTTTTTGATTGTCTCTTTTTCTCTCTCCCTCTACTGTTGGTTACATTAGTAGTGTCTATGGCACCAAAACATAAATCCATTCCGTCTCGGAACCCTCTTCATTCCAGGGCATCCTCTTCGTCTTCAGATTCTGCCCCCTTATCTCTTCGGTTCCGTGATGATGATGCCCACAAGGCATTCTAGGAGAACTTTTCTAAACAAGGTGTTCATTCGGAACGCCAAGTTATTTTGGCAGACTTTGCCGACACCAACCTTCCCGATGTCATTCATAGTCGCGAATGGCAGTCTCTTTGTGACGAGCCTGTCACTTGTCCTCTCGTGCTTATTCAGGAGTTCTACTCCAACATGCACAGGATTGACCGGTCTGTCCCTCACTTCTTCACTCGTGTTAGGGGTGTTAGCATTCCTGTCACACCGCAGCTTGTTGCAGATGTGCTTCGGGTTTCTAGGATAGAGTTTCCTGACTATCCTAGTTGTGAGCGTCTGCAAACTATGTCCAAGGATGAGCTTATGTCTGCTTTTTGTGAGCGCCTTTCTGATTGGGGTGAACGTCAATATACACCATGTAAGGCTTTTGCTAAAGGTCCTAGATTCTTAAACATGGTGATGACTTTTGTACTCTATCCACTCTCTCACTACAACTCCATCACAGAGTCTCGTGCTCGATTTTTGTTGTCTCTTCTTGAACATCTTCCTATTGATTTTCTGTCTCATTTCATTCTTTCTATTATAGATGTTCATTTGGATTCGGCGTCCCGTGATAAGCTCATCCTTCCTTCCGCTATTACGAGGATTCTACGCCACTTTTCTGTTCCTTTTCCCTCATCCGACCATTTCACCGTTATGTGTGCTATAGATGCCGCTACCATAAAATGTAGTGAGGCGCAGTTTAGGTCACGACAAACGGATTCGGTAGCTCCTCCCTCCCGTCCTGCTCCATCCAGATCTGCTCCTTCCATATCCACTCCCTCCTCTTCTACGAGCGATGTGTCACTAGGAGACATTATGGCGCAGCTACAACGCATGGATGCTCGTCTTGATACACTTTCTACGGAATTGTATCAGGTGAACATTCGTGTCGATCGTATTGTTAGACGGCAGGCGACCATGGGCGGCTTTGCTCCTGAGGCTTCTCCTTCACCACCTCCCCCTGTGGCTTCTGATTCTGAGGATGAGGCTGATGATGATGGTGATGACGATGATGCTTCAGATGATGATGATGGAGATGCTAGCTCTACTGATGAGATGTATACTTGACATTCTTACCCTTTGTCACTCGTGACAAAAAGGGGGAGTAGTTTTGACTATGAGAGTAGTCACTCTTAGGGGGAGAGTTAGTATAGGACCGTTTTTATTAGAGGGAGTGTTGTTTTTTTTTTTTAGGGATGTAGTGAGGATATTATGTATCTTTTGCTATTACGTGTATCTTTTCTTTTCTTTCTATTTGAGATACATTATTCTTGTACTTTGGGTCTTGTGCCCATTTTTATGACATACATTATACTTATTTCTTTCTATATGTTGATGTATGTTGTTTCTTTCACCTACCTCTTCATGTGTTGTTTCTTTTCTCTCTTTATACACATGCTTCTTATATCGTGTATGCAATCTATTATTTCTATTTCACACTAAGATGCCTTGATGAGTTTTGTTTAAAGTGTTTCAGAAATACAGGTTGTCAAAGTCTACTTGCCATAAACTCTCTTCTTGTAAAGTTTTCAAGAGTTTGTGTTAGGATAGATTTTATTGTATTCAACAAGTGAGTATGAGTTGAGTGATTTATGACTTCTTTCATATGTTTATTTGTTTGTTGTGGTTTTGTCACGGATTGCCAAAGGGGGAGATTGTTAGGACATATGTGTTTCATATGTTAAGAACATATGTCATGATTTTATGTAATTGGCTAATCTTTTGACAAAACGCACTTTACTTGTATTTGGGTAGATCTAGGATGTGTTTTAAATACTTCAAGAAACCATGTTTCAAGATCAAGTGTTAAAACCTTCAAGTCTGTCCAAGAAAACAAGTTGAAAGTGCAAAATTATTAAAGATCGACAACTGGCTCGACAGCTGCATCTATTGAGTTTAAGAAAGCTGCTTCAGCCCCGTGTGCTCGACACCTTCTCGACAGCTACTCGACACCTCCTATCTGTCGAGGTTTATGAATTTCAGAATCTTGATCTGATTTTCTTGGGATCCGTGATTATGTTTTTGGGCTTTCTTTTCTCCTAACCCTAAACATATAAAAGGATTGTTTTAAAGGCCGTCAATGAGTACACGAGTTGCAGAAGTATTGAGCAAACTCTGTTCAAGCAAATTGTGACCGGAGACAAAGTTCTTGCCCTTATTCATCTCTTTCTCTTGGAGAAGTTGCTGTGTATTTGCACCGTAGGGTTTTGTGACCAAGCATCTTCTTAATCTTCATCGTGTGGATGAACTGAAAAACTTTGCAGCCAACAACCTTCTTAGTTGGTAATTGAAGTCGCGTACTGGGATCCGCGCATTGGTTAGTCACGTACTTGGGAGCCGTGCATTAAAAGAGGGAAACTGTCACTACAAAACAAGTCCAATTGGGTATTGGGGTAAGGGTTCAACTGTAGGTTGGTAAGGTACTTGGGATTCCTTTACTTGTAACCGCTTGTTGTGATAATAGTGGAGTTTCGGGAGTGGTGACCTGAAAATCACCTGATGGGGTTTTTACCCTAAGGTTTTCCCCATTCGTAAACAAATCACCATGTTATTTATTTTCCGCTGTATAATTAGTTTATTGGTGATTTGTTTGTGCTACCACGTGTTTGCATGATAAATTAATTAATTAATAACTTGGCTAATTAATTAATTAATTTCAATCACAACGGGTCAATTCAGTTTATGGCCTATTAGTTCGAGTTCTTGGCGATGGTGAACAAAACGTTTGAGGTAGAGCTCTTTGATCGAAAAATAATTTTTAGATTTAGCAAAGCACTGTCAAAGACATCTTGGTGCAGTAAGAATTGATTAAGAAAACATATGGAAATTCAAAGAAGTCGGTCACTATAGCTAATGATGAATGGGAAGATCTTGAGATGAAAGCAGTAAGTACGATTCATTTAAGTATTGCCCCTCTAGACAACCTATCTTATAACCTGGATTTAACCTCATTCGGGGAAAAAGAGTAATTTCACAAAATTCAGTGGTAAGACCATAATTTTGACCATTAGATTTCCAATTATTTCACATAAAATAGATTTTGAAGTCATAACAATCACAACAACAAGTTAAGGGCCTTAATCAAACCATAAGAATATTAAAAAAAAAAAATCATGAAATTAAGTTTTAAATGGCTAAGATGTATCCACATGATTGAGTCTGATCACATGTGATTATGAACGATTAATTTTGATTGCCTCCATGTGAATTTAATTTAAAATCAATGATGCACACGCTTTATTAATCTAGTTGTCAAGCATTAATAATCAATTAATTTTTAGTGAAATTTCTCTTTCAAAAGTAGTTGATTAATAATGATTGGGTCTAACTATGCTGAAATGGAGCTGCTTGAGGTCTTAAATCACTATGAGTTTTAAATGAGGTCTTTGTATTTGAAATTAGACATACAGAGCTTCAATTTGAGTAAAATAACGGACTAGTTTCAAAATGAAACAAGTGAAATATGATTTTTTTGAAGTTGAGCTTACTATCTATTATAGGAAGCTTCGGGAAAATAGGGATTTACTTGGCCCCCACTAATTTTTGTTTTACTTGCTCTCCACATATGTCAAATTTCAATTAATGCACCAAACCTTCTAGAACTTCTCCCCCCACTACAAATGGAGGAGACATTTCCATTCTAAAGAACCTTGGCCACTATAGTTCTAGAGGAAGTATAGTGCGTTTGTCATATCCAAGTCTTCCTAAGATTTGAGGTATTGAGAGCATTCCCATCAGCCTAGCTAAAACAACATTTAGTAAAAAAATATAAATACGTGCACACATGAGTGTCAATATTTTTTCTCAAAAACATAACAATAAACAGTGTCCTCAATACATCTATTGAGCACGGTTCACTTAATACACCAAATAAAAATCTTATTTTATTCACACCTTGGGAGGGATGGTGTTGGGAAATTTAGATCCCGGTTGATAGAATTAACAAGTTTTAAACTCAAGTTGTTAATTAGATTTATTATAAATAAAACTTGTTAAAACAAACAAACATCAATATCATGTCAAAATCATGCAGCGGAAAAATAAATAAGACAAGATATGATGACCCAGGAAAACCAATGAAACAAAGTAGTTTCACAATAAAAAACCTGGGAGGAAACCTTCCCGAAAAGCAATCCACTATAGTAAAGAGAAGTTTCAAATCTAGTACAAAAATTTTATCCCTAGACTCTACAATCCCCGTAAATGAACTTACAGCAGAAACCTTCTACTGCTTTAGAACCTCTAAACTCTTCAATATATGAACGCCACCCTTTTTGCACGGATCCCAGTACGTGACTAACACACCAACTTGAAGAAAATTGTTGGCTGCAAAGTTCTTCACTTTATCAATAATGAAAATCAAAAAGCACTTGGTTACAAAACCCTAAGACGCAGTAGCTTCTTTCAGAGAGAATAAGGCATCGGTCACTTTTTGCATGTGTTCTCCTTGTATTCTCTTATGTGACGGCCTTTAAATTAAGCCATATATATGTCTAGGGTTGTAAGAAAAGAAACCTTATATAAATACATAAGCATAGGCCGAAAATCAGATCTGAAAATTTGAATTTCATAATTCTCGATAGATAGCTATCTGTCCACAGCTGTCGAGACCTCGATAGATAGCTATCTATCCACAGCTGTCGAGACCTCGATAGATAGCTATCTATCCACAGCTGTCGATCCAGCTTTAGTGAACAGCTTTTCTTCACTTGTTTCTTGGTCCAATCTTCATGGCTTTAATACTAGACTTGAACAACATGTTTCTTAAAGTATTAAATACATCCTAGATCTACCCAATTACAAGTACATTTTGTCAAAGGATTAGCCAATTACATAAAATGTTGACATATGTTCCTAACATGAATCACATATGTCCTAACAATCTCACCCTTTGGCAATCCGTGACAAAACCACAACCAACAAATGAACATATGAGAGAAGTCATAAATCACTCAACTCATATTCACTTATTAAATACAATAAAATCTATCCTAACACAAACTCTTGAAAAACTTTGTAAGAAGAGAGTTTATGGCAAGTAGACTTTGACAACCTGTATTTCTGAAACACTTTAAACAAAACTCATCAAGGCATCTTAGTGTGAAATAAAAATAATAGATTGCATACAAGTAATAAGAAACATGTGCATAAAGAGAGAAAAGAAACAACACATGTAGAGATAGGTGAAGAAGACATACATCATATATATAAATATATATATATATCAAAGATAAGCACAATGTATGTAAACATGGTCACAAGACCAGCGTACAAGAAGAAGGAAGTAAGCACTCTCCCTAACAAGATGAAACACAACTCCCCCTTACAAAGGAATGTATTTCTCCCCCTAACATGTAGAATCTTAAAAAAAAAACCACATATTTTCCACAATTTCTCCCCCTTTTTGTCATGATACAAAGGGTACAAGAAGCTAGAAAGCTTCACCCAAGAAACATAAAGATGATCGAGGATGATCAAGGGGGCACAAGGAATCCATAAAAATGCAGGAATGTAATGAAAAAAGATGCTATGGATGACAAGATAACAGAAAGATGCCAAACATGTGAAAGATAATGCATGCAAGAGGATCTCGATGGATCGAGAGGTGTCGAGCAACTATCGAGCAAACCTCGATGGATCGAACAGTTATCGAGAGCTATCGAAGAGACAAAAAGTTTCTCGATAGATCGAGGAGCTATCAAGATTGCGATAAAAAATCAACTGAAAAGCTCGATAGATAAGCTTGGTGTCGAGAGGTGCCGAGGAGCTGTCGAGATTGCTTAAAAACAGTTTTTCAAGAAGAGAAAAATGCAGACAAGAATGCAATCAAACATGCAACTCAACCAAAGATCCAAACAACATTTTAAGCTTTCAAAAACATCTCTCAACAAGAAAAATGTCAAGCATTTAGATCCAAAACACACCCACACACTAAACAAGTCTAACCAATTTTATATTTCAAAAACAAGTTAAGACAGTTTAGTGAGCATACATTAACACAAGTATTCCTTGTGATGGCCAAATCACATTGTACCTGCACATGTATCAAGAGTAGCAAAGAAGATTGCGTGTTGTGTGTGAAAAATATCGCAAGATTGCATAAGCGTCTACATGTTATGACGATTTGAGATACGAGAAAATTACTTTAACTCACACACAATCATAACTGTTTGATGGGGACTATCACCTTCGAGGTACATCCTATAACTCCTACATCTCCTAGAAGACACGCTTGCAATCATATATAAAGCATTTTGATCTTTTTCTTTTATTTTTTATTTTTTGCATATTTTTCTTTAGCAAATCATGCATGGGCATATAAGAGATAGAAAAGAAATACTCAATTATGTTAAGCAATTGAAATTCCAATTTTGCTATGCCGAAGCATACAAATGTCATTTCATGATTGGCGGGCAACAGTGATGAGATGATTATTTATGCCTTTCTTTTAAGATATTCTAGTTCTTCCCGTCAAAAAGAGTGATACGAGTGTTAAGTACAAGAAATTACTTAATCTTACTCATCACAAACACGAGCCACAAAGCTCACTTTCTTAGTTGTGCATAGAGATGCTCATCTAAGCTATAAGAGATACAAAATTTAGAAAATTTTGTTTCAATGGCCATCCAAGGTACACAAGTACCAATGTACACAAATACACTGTTTTTGTATTTTTCTGATTTTTTTCCTTTTTATTTTTATTTTGAAAATAAAACAAAATAAAAACTAAACAACCAAACAAAAACAGAAAAACAACATGAAAGCATGAAAGAAATATGCATATGCATGAAGGCATGATAGAAGGGTGCAAATGCATGAAAGCATGATTCCAAAAGCAAATAAAAAATCAAGCAAAGGGAGCCCTACTTTAGATAGAAAGAATTAAAGCAGAGGACAGATAGAAAAGACAATTAAGTCTTAGGCTCCTTTATCACCCACACAGCACAAGTCTTTGGCCGTGAAGATGAAAAGGCACGTGTCCTAGTATGTTTACTAAAGGACATAGAAGAATTATAATTCTCCTGAAATTGAGTTAAAAAGCTCAAAACTTTTAATAACTCTCCAAACAAAGGTGTAGGTTCTTGAGAAGAAACCTGTGACCGTTTACACACTTGCTTTTGAGGATACAACTTAAAGCAATTAGGACAAATGTGTCCAGAAACACCACAATGGTGACAAACATGAGATCTAACAAAGGATTTAGAATTAAACAATTCAGTTTTGGATTTCATACCTTTATCACATTTCTCAGATTGTGGCACAAGGACAGTCCTTGATCCAAAAGCTGTGGAAGAGGAGGGGCCGAAGGAAACAGCATATCCTAAGCCAGTCTTATCAGAACTAGGCTTTTGAGCACTCAATACCTCATCAAGCTTTGCACTAGACATTCTTTCTATTTGAGTTCTAGCTTAACTAAGCTCAACCTCAAAATTCTTGACTTTCTCATCTAATGAGGTGTTCTCCACAATAAAAGTCTCAACCAACCTTGTAGTCTCATCTAATTTGACTAACAAATCAGCTTTTTCAGTTTTTACCTCATTAAGCTCTTTTCTACAATGATGAGAAGTCTTTTCAGATTCTATGAATTCAGTGCATAGCTTATCATAGGCTTCCGGAAGGGTCATCTTCTTAGGTACTTCATCATCAAAAGAATCCTCACTGTCACTAGCACTCTCCACAATCACCTTATCGGTTGAGGCAGCAAAAGCCATAAAATGACCACATTCATCCACATACTCATCAGAAGAGTCATCCTCAGTATCACTCCAGGTAGCAACCAACCCTTTATCTTTTGACTTCTTGGTCTTTTCCTTTATAAGGTAGTTTGGGCACTCTATCCTCATATGACCAAAACCTTTGCACTCGTGGCATTGGATAAGGAGTTTCTCTTTCTTGCCCTTCCTAGAGGATTTAGATTTCCTAGGAGGTTTGCCCTTATCCTTTTTCCTAAATTGAAGAAGCTTGATAATCTCATCAGTTATGAAGGTTAGACCCTCATCATCATCCTCATCATCATCCTCATCATCATCTTCATCTTCATCTTCACTTTCATCTTCATCTTCAGAGTCCTCAATCTCTTCCTCTATACCCTTAAGAGCCAAGTTTCTACTCTTTCCACATTTTCCCATTAAACCTAATCCCATCTCATAGGTTTGAAGGTTTCTTACAAGCTCAGTCAAAGCAACTTGATCAATGTCCTTCACTTCTTCATTGGCAGTGATCTTGGCATGGAATCTTTCAGGTAGGGACCTAAGGATTTTCCGAACAATTTTGGATTCCGAAATAGATTCTCCAAGATTGAAGGCAGAATTTACAATATCCTTGAGTTTAGTATAAAACTCATTAAATGTCTCATCCTCCTCCATCCTTATTTCTTCAAAACTACTAGTGAGTCTTTGAAGCTTCACTGTCTTTACTACCTTTGTACCTTCATAGGTGGTCTCAAGAATGGTCCATGCTTCCTTGGCAACTTCTGTGGATGATATTTTCTTGAATTCCTCATTGGTCACCCCACAAAACAAAGCATTTAAGGCCCTACTGTTGAAATTTGCCACTATGATTGTTGCTTCATCCCAATCCATCGGTGCTTCCTTTGGCTTAATCCAACCAACTTCAACAACTTGCCATACCTGTTCACCTAAAGCCTGCAAAAAACTTTCATACGAACTTTCTAGTACGCATAATTAGTTCCATCAAATAAATGAGGAATCAAAAGAGATTGTCCACTATCCATGACAACGGGGGTCAAGGATCACACTCAAGAAATTAATCCAATCAGAGTATACCCACTCTGATACCACTTGTTGGGAAATTTAGACCCTAATTGATAGAATTAACAAGTTTTAAACCCAAGTTGTCAATTAGATTTATTATGAATAAAACTTGTTAAAACAAACAAACATCAATATCATGTCAAAATCATGCAATGGAAAAATAAATAAGACAAGATATGATGACCCAGGAAAACCAATGAAACAAACTAGTTTCACAGTAAAAAACCTGAGGGGAAACCTTCCCGAAAAGCAATCAACTATAGTAAAGAGAAGTTTCGTATCTAGTACAAAACTTTTGTTCCTAGACTCTACAATCCCCATAGATAAACTTACAGCAGAAACCTTCTACCACTTTAGAACCTCTGAACTCTTCAATATATGAACGCCACCCTTTTTGCACGGATCCCAGTACGTGACTAACCAATGATGTACGGCTCCCAGTACGTGACTAACACACCAACTTGAAAAATATTTTTGGCTACAAAGTTCTTAACTTCATCAACAATGAAGATCAAGAAGCACTTGGTTACAAAACCCTATGGCGCAAAGACGCAGTAGCTTCTTTCAGAGAGAATAAAGCATCAGTCACTTTTTGCATGTGTTCTCCTTGTATTCTCTTATGTGACAGCCTTTAAAATAAGCCTAATATATGTCTAGGGTTGTGAGAAAAGAAACTCTACACAAATACATAAGCATAGGCTGAAAATCAGATCTGGAAATCTGAATTTTGTAATTTTCGATAGATAGCTATCTGTCCACAGCTGTCGAGCTATCTGTCCAGCTTTAGTGAACAGCTTTTCTTCACTTTTTTCTTGGTCCAATCTTCATGGCTTTAATACTAGACTTGAACAACATGATTCTTGAAGTATTAAACACATCCTAGATCTACCCAATTACAAGTAAAGTGCATTTTATCAAAGGATTAGCCAATTACATAAAATGTTGACATATGTTCCTAACATGAATCATATATGTCCTAACAGATGGATTAAAAAAATATAGTTGAGGAGAGAGAAAATAACATTAAAATAGAATAGTGATAAGAGAATTGAGGCTAATGTAGTTGTTTATAAATAGTAGATTAGCAAAACTAACCAAAGTGATTTTTTAAGACTAAATTTGGCTAAACCCACTGAGGCTAATCTGAATTCTCTGAGTGGGCACTTCTCTACCTCTTATTTAGACTTCTCTTTTTTTTTTTTTTCTTTAAAATATTTTTATGCATTTTAGTTTAGTATTGTAAACATGTTATTTCATTATAATGGAAGTTAGAATATAAACACGCTAGTTATTCTTGTGTTCTTCACATGTTTTGATTGTTCTTAACATGTTATTTTTTGTTCACAACATGTGTTAGAGTCAAAATCTATTGTATGTTTTCTTCATCTAGCCAGGCACAAGATGGACGAATCCTGTAAAAGAGAACAACTAAAAGGCTATGGCTTGAACACCGATGGGGTGTTGGCCAAGGGCCCTCCAATGCCTTTGTCAGTATTTGTGAAACTGAGAAAGAGAGTAAAGTATATTGTGAGCTGTGTAAAGTGTACCTTTCCATGTGGAATGGTATTTCCTCTTATAGGGGAGCCTTTGTAGGCATTAGCTTGTTAATTCTCATAAATGGTGTGCATTTATGGGTTTAGCGTAACATTTGGCCCATTAAGTGAGGCAACAACTATTCATCTGTTGCTTGGAGTAACTGTAGATCTTGGTGTTCAGTGGCGGAGCCACATGCCCCCTCCAAAATTTTTAATTTTTTTTACAATATAGGTATTTTTTTTATAAATATTTAAAGGTTATATGGAAAAAAAATAGAAGTTGTCCCCCCAAAAGAAAGCATTGATTAACTAATCTAGTAATCCTTTCCAAAAAAAGAGAGTTTAGCGTTGATATACAATTGCAATAGAATGAAATAATTAGATAGTAAGTTTTGTGAGTAAATAGTGAGACCCCTAATTTTTAGCTCAATTTCAAATCCTATTAATGCATTCAAATCATTCAACATTGATAATATATGCAATTTGGTTGAAAATTTCTATTCTCTAGATTTTATCAAGAAAAAAAAAAGCTCATATGAGACTTCAATTATAACAATATGATTTTGATTTGTCAAACATGGATGAAGTTTTGCGAATAGTTTATATATTAAAAAGGAAATTATGTATAATTTTGTTATAAAAATAATAATTAATGAAGTTTATTACGTGAAGTATTATTGTCAAGCATGACTTTAATAGAAGATACTATATTCATTTTTTTCTTTTTCTTTTTTGTTCTTTATATTTGTATGTTACCCAATTATACAATGTTTGTATACTTATTAGAGTTTAAGAAGATTATAAGTTTCTTTTATAAAGAAGATCTTGTGTCTAGGTGTATATATATACATATTAAAGTTGATAATTTGTGTATATGTATATAACTTACTTTAGAATAAGCAAATTAAAATTTATATTTTCATACACACACATATATTATGTGGATTTTTTAGGGTAGTGTCTATTTGTGATTTGAGTTTATCTTGACATAATAGTTCGGCCTCCCAAATTCAAAATTTCTGGCTCCGCCACTGTTGGTGTTGAATGCCAATAACGAACTAGTTGTGCTGGTAATGAATACTGCCTTTAGACAATGTTCTTTGGCCTTGGACGATTTATTTTGGAGTTATCAATTGCCCCCCTTGTTTCGTTTGTTCATTCAGATGGACTTACGGAATATGAATAGGCGACTCTTTGGGTAGCTTTTTTGCCACATGTTGGTACATGGTTGCTTGGACGTGCATCATTTTCTTTAGACTTCCGCGCTCTTCCTTTTTCAGTTTTGCCCTAAATTTCCTCCTTCTATCATTTCTTCATTTTGAAAACTTTGTAACTTCCTCCAGCGTGTTCTTCCCTAATTCTTCAAATTTCCAGGTGAGACTTTTTTTTTTTTTGGTAAATATCTTCTCTTCATTTGCTTTAATGGTTGATTACAGTCTTGTTTGGTCTAATTCACCTTCGATTTCTTTTCTGTTTTCTTGTCTGTGTCAGCTTCTAGAAACTTCTGGCAGGGGTCGTCCAAAGGTTGGGCTTTTTGTAGTTGATCGTGACTCTTACAGAGCACGGGAAAATATATGAAGTGTGTGTGTGTTTTTTTTTTAAATAGAAAATTTGTGTGTATAATTTGACATCCATTTGAAGTCATTATTAAGGAAATAGAAGGTTGTTTGGTAGACATTTTAAAAAACATATTTTTGCAATTTAAAAAAAAAAATGGTGGGTCCCAATAAATTTTGTTTTATTTGAAAATCTATTTTCACCAATATATATATATATATATTTATTTATATATAAAGAGAAAATCGTTCTTAGAATTACTATACAAAACAGTTTACAGAAAACACCATTTGGATAACATGTTTCTCTTTCTTTCTCATTCAGGTTTATTGTGGTTGAATTTGTTAAATGTTAGTATGCAATTTGTTGATTGTGTTGTGCAGTTGGTGATTTGAGTGTGCTGGAGAGATCGGTGGGTTGTGATGGTTTTTTGTTGTTGATTTTTTTTTTTTTTTTTCTAAAGAAAAAGAAGAAAGAAAGAAGGATTGATTTTAAAAAATGAAATTAAAAACAAGTGACATAGAGATATTTGGAGTGGAAAACATAGAAAATCTTTTTTGAGAACAAATTCACAAAATATCTAGAAAAAACAATTTTGAAAACATAGATTTCAAAACAAATTCATTTTTTTGACATAATACCAAAAAGTTAGGAATCAAATTGACACATAGCATAAAGGTTAGGGATCAAATATCTAATTTACTATGTGTGTGTGTGTGAAAAAGACTTTGTGCATGATGATAAGCCTTCCTTGCATAGGAATAATGAATATGTGCATGTGTGTGCATGGTTGTGAGTTCGTGGCTGGGTTGGGTTTGACACAGTAGTGGATTTTGATGGGTTGGGTATGTCGTGATTTGTGACGGTTGTGGGTTGTCATTTGTGAGGGTGTGGGTGCCAATGGTGGTGGATGTGACCGGCGGTGGTGTGGGTTTTATGGACACAATGGGGAGTCGCCACCTAGTTTTTGCAATGGCCTAAGAACCATATATATAGTGTCCTCTCAAGAAAGGACCTTTTTGATCTTACTATTAGAGATATGGATTCAGAATTTAGGTATGGTTTTGGAAAGGTGTTAGGCACCCAAAACTGCCCAACCTTAAAGTTGGCTTCCTCTCATTGTGTCTTATGTCTTAACCCTATTAAAGGCATATTCAATATTGTATCTATACTCATACACACACTAGCATACATCTAAGCATACAATCATGGCATAAATCATCCTAAAACCTAATCATTCATCTATCATGGCATCTCATATCAACCTAGCATTCATCTAGCATCATGTCATCATATCATATCCAAGGTAGAAGCATGTAAATATTAAATCAAGGCAGAACATAGGCAGCAAATAATCATGGTATCATCAAGGGATCATTGGAAAACATTAGGAACACAAACATGCTTATTCAAACCACCACATCATGTTCATCAACCCTAAACAAGATTATATGATAAACAAATGCATGTACATATGAATGCATGACTTACCTCACTTACCTTACTGCATCTCAGCACCTATGGCATTAATGCATGAACATGTGAATGCATGTTCATGACATCAAAAAAAAGCAACCAAAGATAAACCCTAATTTGATCATGTAGAAGGCAAACAAACATAGAAAAAGGACTAATACCTATAAAAGAGGGAACAAATAGAGGCATAGCATGTGAAATAAGCAAAGAAAACAAAGCAGAAATCTGAATTAGGGTTTTTAGGCAGCAGTATGCGCGCGCATGCAAAGGCTTGCGTGCGCGGGCCAGCTGCATGTGAGCGCATACTTTGACCTGCGTGCGCATTTAAGATGCATGCATGCATAGGCTTGTTCAGAAACCCTAGCCCAGAAACGCAGCAAGCACAGAAAACAGAGAAATACTTAAAAGAATAAATCCAACAACCAAACATGCTCAAAAATACAAAGGCTATCTAAAAACTAAGCTATACAAACATTTAAAACGAAAAAACAAGCCAAGAAACAAACAAAAAAAAAATCAAATTAAAGAAAATAAAAGAAAAAGCTTCTAATGCCTCAAAACAGAAGCTCTTCAAGCTTGATTTTTGACCATTCCTCTCAGTCAAATCTATTCACAATCAATAAAAAATGATCAGTAATCTTAAACTCAAAGATTAAGGCCAAAAAAGGCCCTAATCAAAAGAAAATTGACTTGGGGATGTTTTGTGAAAAACTCCCTCTTTGATTCACAATTTCTAGTGAATCTTAGTATTTTTCCTTAGGATTTATGTGTGTTTTTTAAAAGGTACCATGTATGACTATTTATATTGTGAAAATAGGAATTTGGAACGGCTCCCAAACGATGTGGGATTCGTTCCAAATCTCAGTCTTTAATGCAAAAAACTTGTCTTTCATAGTTTCTGGAACCCTACATGCGTGCGCAGGCTCAAGCCTGTGTGCACATGCATCATGGCCGCGCTCGCAGGCTGATTCCTATATGCGCAGGCCGAGGGTTTCCTTGGTTTTACTTTTTCAAAAATAAATTTATTTGCTCATTAAAAATTATATTTTTCATTTTAACATTTCTTAAGTCAATTTAACATCTAATTGAGCCTTAAACCAAACTTGGGCCTTAAAATTTTAGCATCATTAGAGAACAGGAGCTCGAGTCGTAAGGGGTACAAAATGCGATGTCTACAGGTTTGTTGTTTGTTAACAAACATGGAAAGGAAGAGAGAGAAAATAATATCGAAATAATAAAGAAAAAATATTTAAATGAAGTGGTAAAAAAGATAGAACCATTAATGTTGGGTGTATTGTAAACTGTGGTGTTAAAATAGATAAAATAGCTTTTTGAGTGACTAAAAGCTAAATATTTTAGGACCACCAATGTGGATGTTCCAAGGGAGGAAAAAGAGAAAGAAGAAAGATCAAATTTTATTCGTGGAAACTCTCCTTTAATTGAGAGAAAAGTCACAGGCTACTAGTATTCTTTTTCCTTCTTTTAACTCTCTTAATTCTGAATGGAATATTTTGGGTTAAGATAGATTAACCTCGGTTAATCAATTCAATTACCCAAGTTGATTAATTAGGTCAAATTACATTCAAATCGTGGAGGCACCAACAAATCATCAAATAAACTAAATGCAGCGGAAATTAAATTGACACAGTAATTTGTTAACAAATGGGGAAAACCTTTCGCAAGGCAAAAACTCCACCGAGTGAATTTAAGGTCGCCACTCTCAATAATCCACTAATCAATAATCAAGCAATTACAAGTATAAGGAATCTTACCACTACCCTAGCCTATCCCAAAATACCAACCTACAATTGAACCTTCGCTCCAATACCCAATTGGACTTAATTTTGTAGTAGCCTTCTTTCCTTTATTGCACAAATCTCCAATCTGTGACTAACTCTTTTGCACGAATCCCAATACATGACTAACTCCAACAACTTGAATGATTGTTGTTAGCTGCAAAGTTTTCACTTTATCAACAATGAAGATTATGAAGCACTTGGTTATAAAACTCTATAGTGTACAAACACAGTAGCTTCACATAGAGTATATGAGTTCTAGGTCTTTATATCCATATGCGAAGGCTTTTAAAATAAGTTTTATATATGACTAGGGTTATAAGAAAAGAAACCCTAATCAAATCAGACAGCATAGGCCGAATTTCAGATTTGGAAATTCTGAAATCGTAATTCTCGATAGATCGAGCTTGTGTCAAGCTTGTGTCAAGCTTCTTTAGTTAACCTCAATAGAAGTATCTATCAAGCTTCTATGAGGACTTAATGAACCAGTTTTTCTTCACTTGTTTCTTGAATCAATCTTCATGTCTTTAATGAAATCACTTGATATGTTTGAACAACATATTTCTTGATATATTAAATCCAACTTAGATCTACCAAATTACAAGTAAAGTGCGTTTTGTCAAAAGATTAGCCAATTACATAGAAAATATTACCCTAATAGAATACAAATCTACCTCCTCCTTTCATAGGCACAAGGGAGAGAGGGTATACAACATTTGTAAAATGATTATTAGCAAAGTAGTCTTATATGCAGATAAAACCTTTATTGCAATCTCATTGTCTAAGGGCACTACAATGCACAACCGAGCCATTGTACACTTTGTTGTTTTTATCTAGTATGGTATTATGATGCTCATATGTACTATTTCTAGGTGAATCTGATTCTATTAGTAGAGTGGTGCTCCAAGACGTGTACTACATTGGGACAAAGCTAAGACTTGGATTTAGAGGTGGTAGTGCTTCTGCTGCTAGTTGCGTGCAACGACTCCAGCATCCGATTTTGCTACTTAACCGTTAAGGGGTTTTTTTTTTTTTTTTTTTACTAGTTACTTTTTTCTATTTTTGAAGTCTACAGTAGGATAATGACAAAAATATTTTGTTTAAAAGTTTTTAAAAGATCAGATAATTTGTTTTTGGTAGAATTGGTTAATTAAGCTTTGTAAAGTTGTGATTTCCAACTAGCTTGTGGTGGCTTTAATTCCATGCCAAATTTGATTATAATTTCTTCAATCATTTTCCCTGTATGTATGTGGATTTATTTGTAAGGGATGAGTGTAAGAGATCGGTGAAGAATCAAGCTTCAAAAGATGAATCAGTGCAATTCGCAACTAGCTCGCGAGTATCTCGTGAGAAGCAACCCTCGAAAAGGCCAAGTGTGAAGCACATGACTGGAAGCTGAAGAGTCACGCTAGGCTGTCAAGTTCGCGAGAAGGGTCATCCCGCAAAGTATCCGCGAAACATTCTATTTGGCAAAAAGTTAAGTTGTTTTACCAAATTCTTTACACACACTATAAATACTCTCATTACCCACAAATTGGAAGGAGAGCTTTTCAAAGAGAAAACCCTAGAAAATACACTTGAGAGTTAAAGATTGTCATACCCACAATCATCTACACATTTCCTTATGGTTTTCCTCAACTCCTACCTCTCCATCTCTAAATCCTTGAGAGGTTGTTAGCCCAAACACTTACCACACCTATTCTGAGTGTTAAGTGAGATTTTGGTGCTGTTGGGAAGTATTGGAAGGAGCCATTTAGTAGCGGATGCAATCGGGCTGAATTGCAGGATCCGGAA
Organism: Notholithocarpus densiflorus; assembly: GCA_030021035.2. NCBI lineage: Eukaryota > Viridiplantae > Streptophyta > Magnoliopsida > Fagales > Fagaceae > Notholithocarpus > Notholithocarpus densiflorus. The sequence continues at coordinate 7,367,530 of JARYZH020000011.1, forward strand.
AGCTAGAGAAGACAAGTCTCCAAGAAGTCCATTGGTAGTAGGAGCTTGGAGGGCTCAAGTACATGGGGTAGACTAGGCTTGGAGGGTCTTTTGTTATTTGTGTACTCCAACTTTATTCTCTAGTGAATCAATTTTGACTTTGAGGGTCGCGGAGAGGTTTTTCGCCGAGTTCTTCGGTTTCCTCTTCGATAACAAGTCTTGGTGTTATCTTGTGTTTGCATCTCTCTTCCCTACTCTTTAAGCTTTCATTTTATTGTTGATTATGGATGAATATGGCTTAGAGTAGTGTTATCGGTTCATTGCGTATATTTACTCTTGTTCCGCACTTTGTTTAAGTTAGAATAAAAAAAATCTAGCCGTATTTTTTAATTGGGGGTCTGAACAAACTCTTATGTTTTAGCACAAATCCGAGCTTTCAAGCTTGTGTTTTAGCACAAATCCGAGCTTTCAAGCTTCATTGTTTTTAGCTTTATTATTGGTAATTTTTGTTGTTGGGCTTGTATATTTTGTTTTAGATTTTCGATCTACAAATTTTTTTATACCTTTAAAAGGTGGAAAATGCTATAGTTACAAACTTTTTTACAAATTGCTAATGTGGTGAGTAGCTATTAATAAGTAAAAAAGAAATGTAAGTGGTGGACCTAGATGCAAACCAATAAAAATTTACTACCTTAACCGTTTGTCAAAATGTTGTAGAAAAGTTTGTGGCTATAGCATTACCAAAATTGCTAAAATAAATAAATATATATATATATATATATATAATTTGGAGGGAGGGGGGGGGATTCCAAGTGCACCTTTGAGAGATACATTAAGTGTTCATTTTCGGAACAGTGCTAAAAGTATTTCGTTAAGTACTATAGATAAATGATAAAAGTTAAATAAAATAAGTACGTAACTCATGTGAGATTTGCAAATGATAGGAAAAATAAGTAATAATCTAGCTTATAAGTGAATCCCAAATAGGCATTGAGACTCGTTAAGATTCTTTTACCTCGTTGTCTATTCCTGATGCATGAATTTCTAGGTCATTCAATCATCATGGCCCACAAAACTAAAAATTCTATATTTTCGAATCTCAACCAGTCAACTAGAATTGGGCCTAGAGTCTAGGTTCACTTAACCTTGATCAATCAAGTTGCAATCAAGGTAGCAATCGAGGCAATAGAACTTCACATTTAGTAGATTTTAGAGTTGTTTTCTTGTGTTTTCAAAGTAGATCTTCAAACACACTCTAGGATATAAAAACTTACAACTCAAATACATATAAACAGGGTTTTGGAAACACGGTTGCCAACACAAAATACAATTGACCCCAAAAATAACAACTCAATGCAATTACAGTTTTTGAAATCTAATTTTGTTTGATAGGCCAAGAATGTAGTGACCCCTTGTGATGAATTAACAAATTAATTAACCAAGTTAATTAATTAATTCAATTAGCATGCAATACACGTGATAGCACAAACAAATCACCAATTAACTAAATGCAACGAAAATTAAATTGACACGGTGATTTGTTTACGAATGGGGAAAACCTACACGGCAAAAACCCCACCAAGTGATTTTAAGGTCACCACTCTCGAGAATTCACTATTATCACAACAAACGGTTACAAGTAAAGGAATCCCAGTACCTTATACCAACCTATAGTTGAACCCTTACCCCAATACCCAATTGGACTTGTTCTGTAATGACAATCTCTCATTTTCACTGCACGGCTCCCAGTACGTGACTAACCAATTCGATGCACAAATCCCAGTACGCAGCTTACTCACCAACTTGAGAAAGATGTTGGCTGCAAAGTTCTTCAATTCATCACACGATGAAGATCACGAAGTTCCTTGGTTACAAAACCTTATGGTGTACAAACATAGCAACTTCTTCAAGAGAAAGATGAACTAGGGCAAATTCTGTCTCCGATCACAATTTGCATGAACACAACTTTGCTTCACACTTGCGCAACCTTTGATAGCTCTTAAAATAATTCTTATATATGTTTAGGGTTGTGAGAAAAGAAAACCCAAATATGTATTTACGGATTGGATTGAAATCAGCTTTGAAAAACTGAACTTCATAAACCTCGATAGATAGCTTATCTGTCGAGTTAGCTATCAAGCATCAGGCTTCAGCAGCTTTTTAAACCTCGATAGATACTAACTATCAAATTTTAAAATTCAGCACTTCTTCACTTGTTTCTTGGACAGACTTGCATGGTTTTAACACTTAATCTTGAAACATTGTTTCTTGAAGCATTAAACACATCCTAGATCTATCCAATTACAAGTAAAATGTGTTTTGTTAAAGGATTAGCCAATTCTATATTGACATATGTTCCTAACATTAAATCACATATGTCCTAACATTGTTATATATTAAATATATGATGTATGTGTATTTTTTTATAGAATGAATTATGTGTATAATTTGACATCCATTTGAAGTCATTGCTAAGAAAATAGAAGGTTGTTTGGTAGACATTTTTAAAAACATATTTTTGGAATTTTAAAAAAATGATGGGTCCCACTAAATGTTTTATTTGACAATCTATTTTCAACCAAAAAAAAGAAGAGAAAAATCGTTCCTCATAATTACCATGCAAAACAATCTACAAAAAACACCATTTTGATGACCTCTCTCTCTCTCTCTCTCTCCACACTCAAGGTAGTAGTTGAGGCAGTAGAACTTCACTTACTTAGTAAATTTTGGAGTTGTTTTCTTGTGTTTTCAAATTAGATCTTCAAACACACTCTAGGCTATAAAAACTTACAACTCAAATACATATAAGCAAGGTTTTGGAAACACAGTTGCCAACACAAAATACAATGGACCCTAATATAACAACTCAATGCAATTACAGTTTTTTAAATCTAATTTTTTTTATATATTAAATTATGTTGTATGTGTATTTTTTTTATAGAATAAATTATGTGTGTAATTTGACATCCATTTGAAGTCATTGCTAAGAAAATAGAAGGTTGTTTGGTAGACATTTTTAAAGACGTATTTTTGGAATTTTTAAAAAATGATGGGTACCACAAAATATTTTATTTGATAATCTATTTTCAGCCACAAAAAAAAAAAAAAAAAAAAAAAAAAAAAGAGAAAACCGTTCCTCACAATTGCTATCTTTCAACCAGGTTTATTGTGGTTGATTTTGTTCATTGTCAGTATGCAATTTGTTAATTGTGTTGTGAAGTTGGTGATTTGAGTGTGTTAGAGAGTTTGGTGGATTGTGAGGGTTTTTTTTTGTTTTTTTTTGTTTTTTTTTTTTTGGGAGAAAAATGAAAGAATGATTTTTTTTTTAAATGCAATTAAAAACAAATGACATAGAGAATTTTTGGGAGAGAAAACATAGAAAATCGTTTTTGAGAACAAATTCACAAAACATCTAGAAAATCAGGGGGTGTTTGGTTGAGGAGTTTGAAGAATGTTGTTTGGCTGTTTTTGATATACGTATGAGTAAAAAAGTGTGTAAAAATATGTGTAATGTTGTTTAAAATACTCAAAAGTGTGTTCAAACTAAACTACCAAATAGAACCTCAATTTTGAAAACATAGAATTCAAAAAGAGCCGGTTTGGTTCAATTTTTTGGTTTTGGGCATTTTGAGCACTTGTTTATAAGTGCATTTTGTAATTATAACTCGAATGATGCAACGTAAAGCACATAAAATCACAATGGTAGGCGAAGCGTAGGACCATTAATTGCAATTGTGAAATCTTACCAAATGCACATTTACAAAATTCAGTTGTGTTTTTTGGGCTAAAAAGCGAAATCAAATTGGCAGTAAATAAAAAACTCTATGATTATTATTATTATTATTATTTTGTCTTCAGAAAAATAGGAAACCTCGACAATGTGGCTGCACCTATATTTTTGTCTGATCGCTGCAATAATGGTTGTCCTTTCACTTTACAGTTTCACATGGAAAGGTCAAATGGGAGGAGGCTTCAAAAACAAAAAGTCAACTTGAATCCAAAAGCCATATTTCACTGCAAAGCTGTTACTATGTACAATCCCAATGGCGGCAGTGGATGACAGCCTATGAGTATGAGCCTCACCGACCATCACAGTATTTTGATATGCATAGCAGCCAATCAACGCTTTACCAGTAGCAGTAGACATAGTCTAGCTAGAATGTTTATGATTAAAGACTTGTAGCAAAGCTGTGTAATTTTTCACCAACTTCTTTTTCTTTTGGAAGACTTTTCTTTTGGCTTGGTGTTGTTAATGGTTAGTTGCGTGTCTTGCTAATCCTCAATTCCCCATGATCAAAGGTTGGAAAAAGAAAAAAGAAGATTTACCTTTGGAATAAAAAGACTAATTAACTTATCAAAAAAAAAAAAAAAAAAGACTAATTACCTAGTCATATCATATCATTATGGTTAAGTGAACATTAATCACTAAATGTCCTCTCTGTTTCTCTCTCATGTATACAACAGTAAGTTTTAGCAGTGAGACTCGCTAACTGTGTTTGATTTTAAACCCACTGGAATTCGAGGAAACCCGTTTTGATCTATTAATGGGTCGTGGTTTGGAGATCTGTTGATCAACGACTCTGCACTTGTAAATATTTTGTTGGTACAAACATAATAATAATAATGAAAATAATACAAAGAAAAATTAAATAAAATATTTCTAAATATTATTTCTTTAATAAAAAATACACAACAATATTTGAACTAAAGCGTAGCACTTGCTAAGAAGATTCAAGTCTTTTTTTTTCTTTTCTTTTTTTGCATTTCCGAGCTTAGTGTAAGATAAAAATATGTTTATCTAATCTTAACAAAATGAATCAATGATTAAAAGTGGAAGAAATGGAGTTTCATGATCCTTTTTGTTCTCACAAACCAATCACTCCCTAAAAAGTCCTATACCTCGTATCATTTCTTTTCGACCTATTTTTTTAATATTTAATTTTTAATATAAATATCGCTTTATAATCAATATCAATTTAGTCTTATATTTATTTAACTATTTATATTATTGAATTTAATTATTTTATGTATAATTAATTAGAAATAGAATTGAAATAATATTTCAAAGATTTTATGAAATGGTGATTCAAATGAATGATTTATGAATATAAATATGAATAATTAAAAAAAAAAAAGATTCTATGGAATCATGAAAGAATGATCTTTCCCTTAGATTTAGTCATACCATTAGATTGACAATTTCAAAAAGTTGTACATACTATGAGCATAGTATAAGGTCGGTAGGGTAAGTATGCCCCCATTGTCTAATGGTTCAGGACATTACCGGTTCAAACCTTCTCTGACTTATCTCCCCTAAGATACAACAATCCAACAAATGTTATGTATAAATTCGGGTCATTAACTCACCTTCCTTTTGCACACGTATCTAGCTTAATATCTACTCCAATACATTTCAGCTCATTAATAATCACCACACTTAAAAATAATAAAAGAGTCTCTCTCATTTTCAATGTGAGATTAAACATTTCACTATTTCTTTATCTTCCATATTAACTCTCATATCTTTATATTTATGTTTTTATATTTATCCATCTTAATTACATAATATTAAAATGCTACAACATTCTCCCACTCATTTTGATATTAAATTTTAGTTAAAGAGAGATTACCAAGCAAATACGGGTCACTATGCATCATGAAGGTGTGCTTATTAAACTCAACTCCAGAGTTGTGATCTTCAACTTAAACTATGACTGCTTTAGGGAAATTAAGCGTTACTACTTACACACAACAACCCAGGTAATGACATGAGCTTTCTCAACTAGCACTTTATGGTTGTGTACTAATCCTAGTTTCATGAGTATATTTGAGATTAAGTCAAAATCTCATAAGGAGTGTCCTATATTAAATACTTATCTTCAGTATTAACTCCCATATATTTATATTTATATTATTATATTTATCCATCTTAATTACATAATATTAAAATACTACAAAACTATTCCAAAGAATGACTTCCTAACCAAGCATGGCTGCACATAAATCAAAGCCAATTTGATACAATTTGAGATCTAAGATACTTTTTTATATATAATTTTTTTATTTTTTTTTATTTTGTATATTAGACTTTTTCTTAAAAATGTTCTTTTTGGCTTTAAATGCACAATTATAATTTAGTCATTTTTAATTAAGAATATAACTAATTCACTTAATCTTTTGTAATATGATTGATTTTAAGAATAGTTTTATCAACTTCAACTTTGAAATACTCATTTCTCTAGAGAACCGACTTGGGTCTAGTGGATAGGAGCATTGGACCCATTGGGATGTATGGTCGACTTTAAGGAAGGTTTTATCAACTTTAACTTTGAAATACTCATTTCTCTAGGGAACCGAATTGAATCTTGCGCATAGGAGTACTGGACCCATTGAGATGCTAACACGTGTCAACGTCCCAACAAGTCCAATGCTTCTATGCGCTGGACCCAAACCTTACCCTTTCTCTAGAAACAACTATAATATGTATAGTCAATTGTTAAGGGCGATTTCTTTTATTTGCCTTGGTATCCATACGTTATTAGACCCCTTAAACACAAACAGATTAACTTAGTTATTTAGCCAAGTAATTAACTTAGGTAAATTATACAGATCTAGATTAACACAGATAAATCATATCATTGAAACAGTGCGGAAAATAAAGAACACAACAATATGATAACCCAGGAAAACCAAATTGGTAAAAAACTTGGGGAGGATTTAACCTAGCTATCCTCAAGATAAAACAGATCCACTATGAAAGAATTGAAGTTTTACAATAGTGACTTAGACCACTAACATCCTATTGCTACTTCAAGTAAAAAACTTACTACCATGACCACGTGACAGCTCCGAGTCCACGGACTACTTCTTTCTTGGATTCACAGCAACCACAAGTACTCCCACTTGTGTTTTTCTTTAAGCTCTTTATGCAGCAACTGAAAAGATCACCAAGCTCTCTACATCAATCTTGACCTTGATAACCCTAAGTATGTATGAAGGCAAACACCTCTATATCTCACAAGAGATTCATACACACAGCATAAACAACAAAGACCTTAGAGAGCTTTTGGATACAAAACCCTATATCTACAAAAGAGGCACAAGAGGCACTCTAATCTCTCTGAAAAGCCTTAAAAACGTCCTTAGGGTTTCCTTTATATACTAGGAGTGTCTTACTTAAAACCCAATAGGTTTAAGTAGAGTTTGGGTTGAATTGAAATTCTGCAGAAAAATAAATCTGCACGTGGTTCGATCGATCGAGCCTTGCAGATTTAGTCCAATAAATTCTGCAATCACTCGATTCCAATTTTACAAATAATCATACTTTGAGCAAGCCTAAACCTAGACTTTATGTTTTGATCATGGTTTGCCAACAAAATACAAATTGAAGTTCTAATACATTAGTTCCTAAAGTCTTAGAACCTAACAAACTCCCCCTTTGGCAATCCGTGACAAGACACATCACAAACATGAAATGCTTAAAGTTACAAACAGCCCAAATACAATTCAACCTAACTACTATCTATCAGTTACCAGTGTAGACAGCAGCCACGATTGAATTAATCTGTATATTCCTGAAACACTCAACAAAAACATAAACACATGTGTGGAAAATACAAGTAAACCAAAATAAACAAACTAAAGCAAATAACAAATATGCAAACTAACTCTCCTCCTAAGTTAGATACATTAAAATTTTTTATTTTCTCCCCATTTCAAAAACAATTTCAACTCCCCCTAAACAAAACATTTAAAAAACCTTTTTAAATAGGATTCCCACATTTCATATATTTCTCCCCCTTTTTGTCACATATTGATACTACTTGTACGTTTTTAGACCCCTTAAACACAAATAGGATTCCCACATTTCATTTATTTCTCCCCCTTTTTGTCACCTATTGACAAAGACAACTCAAACAAAGAGTAAATAGAAAACATACGCAACAAAAGTCAAGAGAAAATAGAGAATTAAGGGAACACAAAATAATTCAATTCTATAGAAAATAGAGACAACTCCCCCTATGAAGAGCAACAACTCCCCCTATGAACATAGGAAAAACAAAACAAGTTTTGGGAAAAACAATTTTGGGGAAAATTTAGGAGGTGGGGAAAATAAAAAGACACAAACCAAACAAAAAAATTGAGGGTACACATGAACACAATTATTCTCTCTTTCAATAAATGCACACTTGACACTATGTGACCCATAAACAGTTACATGAATAGAGAAAATATTTACACATTGATTATCCATCATATCCTTTAAGAAAAATATTTTCTGCAGTGCACACATAAAAAATAGCATATACTAAAATGTACAAAGGACTCAAAAATTAATCAATCAATTTTTAAATCGAGTTGAGTACCCAATTTAGCAAAGTGTATGCATGTTATGTGTGAAAACAATGAGAGATATGACTGCAAAACTGCAAGATGGATACAAAAAACAATGCAATGCATGTGAATCCTAAACACAAATTATGCGTGAAAAGAAATTAGGTCAAAAACTTAGAAACTGAAAATTTTTCAGTTTCGATCAGTCGAGCATCGATCGAATACCAATCGAGCCAAGAAAATTCAAACCAAAATTTTTATCGCAATTTCAATCGGTCGAAAAACACCCTTGATCGATCGAAAATCTAGAAAACTCAAATTTTTGAAAAACAGAGCAATTTTATGCAGAAACTCCTCAAAGCACAATATTTCATGAATGAAATGCATGAGTATGAGATTAAAAGTTTTTCAAAAACACTTGAATTCAACCCAGATCTTCCAAAAACAAGGTTTTTAATCATCAAAAACACAATTTTTGCCAACCCTTAAACATATTTTGCATCAAACACCATAGAAAACATAATCTTGGATGGCCAAACTAGATTCACACACAATTCCATGTACAAAGCTTAGCAAAGAATAATTTGTGAAGTGTGTACAAACTAGTAATAGCATGAGATACATGTGAGGTGATATGTAGATAGTAATCAATCACAATTTCTACATTATTCATTACATAAATTTGAAAGTGACTATCACCTAAAGAGTTACATCATATAACTCTCACATCTCCTAGAAAATAAGCTTGCAATCATATAAGTTTCTTATTTTGCCTCATAATGTACACACCAATTTTATTTGATTTGAAACTTATTAAGATAGCCAAGATAATGTACACACCCATTTTATTTCAATTTGAATTTTATTATAAGTCGAGGCTACACCTTATGTTTTTTTTGTGCATGTGTTACACTTTCTCGAGCAAAAAATCATATGATATGCTCTATGTTCATGATTGGCTAGTAAACAGTGGTGAGATGGTTATTTATGCCTTTCTCTTAGGATTTTTTAGTCCTTACAATCAAAAGCATGTGACTTCAAGATCAAGATCATGTGATAAAAAACTATAAACACTCCCACACAACATGCACTACATAGCTAAAACTAGCAAATTTCATAAAAAATAAGCTCATCCAAGTTAAACAAGGTACACAAACATGTTATGCAAAGATAATAGGCCAACCTCAATTAAATATTCATGATGTGTAATACAAAACACATAAAAATCTTTTTGGTTTAAAAATAAATTTATGACCAAAACTAAAAGCACACATTATGCTTAATGAATAAAATGCAAAAACAATGCATGACAATGCTAAACTAAGCTATAGAGGGTACACAAACAAGAAATATCAATTTCTTAATTAACCCATGAGTACATGTACAAACTAGTACATACTCACACAAAATCATAAATAGCTTAGCACTTATACAACATATACTATTCAAGTTTCTCCACAATGTCAAGCATGTTCTAAATCAAGAGAGAGATATCATAATTCATGTAATCCTCAAGAAAAATAAAACAAGACTCAAAATAAAATATTTTTGTCTTTTTGAAAATTTTCAATGTTTTTGGATTTTTTTAAAAAAAAAATAAATAACAACCTAAAAAACAAAACAACCAAAAACAGAAACAAAACATGTCCACAAATAATCGAAAGAATTAAATCAGGGACAAGTCAGCAACACTCACCTTAGAGAATCTTTTCTCACCCATATAGCACAAGTCTTCGGCTTTGTAGGTGAAAATCCATGTGAAGCAGAGTGTATTTGAGGGATTACACCAATCTTCTGAGAAAGACTGAAATCCTGCAAATTCCTTTCACAAGCCAACAAGCTCAAATTTTCAAAAAAATATGAAACAATTTATATAGACTTATGGCAGGAGAAATATGATCACATATCCTAGACTGAAACACAGAATGCTTAAATTTCAATTTATGACAATTAGGACGAATGTGACCGAAGACACCATAAAAGTGACAAACAGGAACAAATTTAGGAACATCAGTATTCCTAACAACAAATCTAGTCTCAGATTCTAGATTTTGCTTCAACAAAGAACAATTTGATCTAATATGACCAACAACACCACAAATGTGATAAGTAGGCACAAAAACAAATTTATTATGCTCTCTAACAGTAGGTTTGGAAATAGGTTTAGAAACTTTAGCGTCTACATCAGAACTTTTACCTTTGTCTAACCTAGCAAAATAAGCATTTTCTTTATTATTCCTCTTGAAATGAGGGATATAAATTTTCTCAATTTTAGGCTTAAGAGAAACAGAAACACTTCTATTATCAACAACAGACTTGATACTAATCAAATTTTCAATTTTAGCTTTAGATTCAACTAACTCTTGTTCCAAGCCTTTCATCTTCTCATCTTGAGAGGATATTTGATTTCTCAAAAATTCATTCTTTTTATTAGATTCATCTAATCTAACAACCAATTCCTCTTTTTCAAGATTAGCCAATTTTAACTCTTCCTTAAATTTCTTAGCAATTTTCATAGATTTCAATAATTTCTTATGAAGAGCTTCATAGGCATCAATAAGATCAACAGAAACAACAATTTCCTTTTTATTCAAATTATTACAATCAAAAACAGTAAGACACTTAAAATTATCCATGATAACAGGGATCAAGGATCAACTCTTAGATTAAAAGATCTAACATAAGAGCTAACTTGCTCTGATACCACTTGTACGTTTTTAGACCCTTTAAACACAAACAGATTAACCTAGTTATTTAACCAAATGATTAACTTAGGTAAATTATACAGATCTAGGTTAACACAGATAAATCATATCATTGAAACAGTGCAGAAAATAAAGAACACAACGATATGATAATCCAAGAAAACCAAACCGGTAAAAAACCTGGGGAGGATTTAACCTAGCTATCCTCAAGGTAAAATAGATCTACTATGAAAGAATTGAAATTTTACAATAGCGACTTAGATCACTAACATTCTATTGCTACCTTGAGTAGAAAACTTACTACCACGACCACGTGACAACTCCGAATCCACGGACTACTTCTTTCTTGGATTCACAGCAACCACAAGTACTCCCATTTGTGTTTTTCTTTAAGCTCTTTATGCAGTAACTGAAACGATCATCAAGCTCTCGACATCAATCTTGATCTTGATAACCCTAAGTATGTATGAATGCAAACACCTCTATATCTCATAAGAGATTCATACACATAGCATAAACAACAAAGACCTTAGAGAGCTTTTGGGGACAAAACCCTAGATCTACAAAAGAGGCACAAGAGACACTCTAATATCTCTGAAAAGCCTTAAAAACGTCCTTAGGGTTTCCTTTATATACTAGAAGTGTTTTACTTGAAACCCAATACGTTTAAGTAGAGTTTGGGCTGAATTGGAATTCTGCAGAAAAATAAATCTACACGTGGTTCGATCGATTGAGTATAATTTTCGATCGATTAAGTCTTGCAGATTTAGTCCAATAAATTCTACAATCACTCGATTCCAATTTTACAAATAAGCATACTTTGAGCAAGGCTAAACCTAGACTCTATGTTTTGATCATGGTTTGCCAACATAATACAAATTGAAGTTCTAATACATTAGTTCATAAAGTCTTAGAACCTAACAGTATCAACATGCAAACTATACTACATCAACAAAAAGGGCCAAAGACAACAAATTGAGGAGTAAGGGGGGGGGGGGGGGGAAGGGAGCAACAAAGTCCTTTCTTTAGCCTACATGGGTTGGCTTTTGCCTATCAATCTTCTCATCATAAAAATATTTTGGCTTGGACTTATTGCTGCACAGGACTGGTTTTGAAATTGGAAGCCCTTTACTTTTCACTTTAGTGGTTAAGCTAGAAAGCCCTTTACTTTCTATCTCCTCAATCTTTGATTAAGATTTTGTATTCCTGAACCTCGCCCATATACACAGACCTTGTGAGTGAGTGAAGGTTCATGGAAACTTGAGAAGCCACATTCAAATCTAATCTCTATTGGTGGTGTTTCCATTGGTTCTTCAATGGAGGTTCTCCAGTAAGTTAGATGAAGAAAAGACTTGGGGAAGTTGGTTGCTAGTTAGAGCTTGGAGGGCTCAAGTACAAAGGAAGACGTAGGCTTGAAGGGTTTATAGTTATCCATGTACTGAAACTATTTATTCTAGTGGAGTTTTTCAACAGGTGGTTGAGGTAGAGGTTTTTCTGCACGGTGTTAAGGTTTCCCTCATCCTAAACATGTTTTGGTGTTTAGTGTAGTTTGCTTGCTTTTCCCCTTTATTTCCTTTACACTGTTTTATGTCTATATTTTGTTTAGTTTAGCTTGTGTGTTTGGAATTTGGTTAAATCACTTACACTGGAACTAATACCTTTAGTTCAAATTAAAAGTGTTTAAGCCATAAAAGGCTTATTCTAAGGTTATAAATATTTAGTAGGGTTGATATAGCATCTTTTAGCCCAAAACCTCTTCATTAGACAAATTGAGCCCAAATATCACAAGCACCTTTTAAAAAAAGGGGCTATACTACACTTAGAAGCCCATGATCCCTTGCTTCACAAATTGGGTGCAAAGGTAAAGAATACCATCACTACACAGTCTATGTTTAAAAGTCTAAGATCCTTCATCTATACAAAGTGCGCTATGGAAAATAAAAGCTTGCTCGAGGAAGCCTTTCAGGGCATCCAAGATGGTCTACCTAACGTTCTGGCACTAGCCCAAAGGGAAATTGAATCAACCTAGCCCATTAAGAAAAGGGGAAAAACAAATAAAAATTAAACATTTAAGTAGCTGTTGAATTCCTTACTAACTAATTAGAAGAACTAACTAGCAAATGGACTAGTTACATTAGAAATGAGAAGGATGATGGCAAAGGGATTCAACCCCTTCACCCCTCCCCCCCCCCCCCCCTCAACTTTTTTAGCAACAAGTTGCTACTCCTAGCTAATGAAGAAGAGATGAGATATCTCTTTCTCCTTGCTTGACAACAAATTGGAAAAGTAAAACGGAGATTTTCCATCCTCTCGATGTTTCAAGAAAAGCTTGAGAAGTTATGGCCAAAACTTTAAGGAGGAAGTCTGGAGTTCCCTTCACGGCTTCACTTCCTCCTCTTAAGAAGATTTTATATAAAGAAAAAATGGGCACTTTATGACTCATGAAATAAGTACATGAATCACCAAGAGGGAAAACTTAAGATTGTTGTCTAGAGGGCACAAAGATGTGTTTAGTATGAGATCTAAAGGTCACAGCGGATTAAGAAACCTGAACCAGCATCTGTCACCATTGATAATGCTTAGGATTATGAAAGTCCACATTACTTTTTGTTAATGAATAAGCATTCACTGTCCAGTGATTTGAGTGCCTTTCACCATTGAATGACAAAAAATGAACAGACCTTTTGAGAGACCAAAAATGCATTTTACTCATTTTATAGTAAAAAATATCTTTGTATTTCAAGGTAACATGAATGTATAATGGGTGACACTATGTAAGTCACATGAATGTATAATGGGTGACATTATGTAAGTCCACCACACATCTAGGAATGGTCCAACACAAAATTTTCTTTCCCTAAAGAGTTAAAAATAAGAATGAGTTTTGTTTAGTCTTAGAGAATTAGCATTAGGTGTGTTAAAACAACCAAAATGTTATTTTAGTATACCAAATAATAAAAAATCTGCTACATCTGGTGTGCTAAACCTAAAATTTGTTGGCAATGTGTTACAAAAATTTGCTACTAGTTGCAGTTACTGTAACCATTTGCTACTAATTTTTTAAAAGGTTTTAGTTTTTCTTTCTCCTGTCTCCTCCCTCCCCTCTTATCACTCTTTCATTTCTGTCCTCTCTCCCCTTTTGTCTTAGTCTCTCTCCTCTCCTTTCTCCTCTCTCGGTGATTTCTATGGGTTTTGGTAGTCTCTGTGGGCAGTGATTAATTATTCCTCGATGGTTATGGCGATGGTTTTAGTTGTGGCAGTTGTTTCAACTGTGGTTATGGGGTTCAATTGTCTTCTCTCTCCTCTGGCCTCTCTATCATGGGTGGTGGGTTGATTTTGGACTGGGTTGTAAGGTTGTGGATCCAATAGTGGGTGTTCTGGAGGTTATGGGTTTCGATGATGGTAGTGAATTGTGATAGTTCTAGGTTTTGATGGTGTTGTGAGTGATGTGAACTAGTGGGTGATCGTGGTGGTGATGTGGTTCTAATCGTTGCTATTTGCTGGGAAATTTAGACCCCAATTGATAGAATTAATAAGTTTTAAACTCAAGTTTTTAATTAGATCTATTATGAATAATCCTTGTTCAAACAAATAAACATCAATATCATGTCAATATCATGCAAGACAAGATATGATGACTCAGGAAAACCAATGAAACAAACTAGATCACAGTAAAAAACCTGGGGGGAAACCTTCATAAAAAGAAATCCACTATAATAAAGAGAAGTTTCAGATCTAGTAAAAAATCGTTGTCCCTAAACTCTATAATCTCAGTAGATGAACTTACAACAAAAACCTTCTACCTCTTCAGAACCTCTAAACTCTTCAATATATGAACGCTCCACCTACAATCACAATTGGAACCTCCAACTGACTTCAAGAACTTTTTGAAGGTTTTCCTCACAGTAGCAAGTCTGTGATGGTTGCTATGACTTCAACTTCTTCACCAATGGAATCTTCAGATCTACTTTGAAACTCATTGTTTTGGTGAAATAGAGAAAACTTGGTTACAAAACCATAGCCGCACAAATGGAGTATTTCTTTCTTTGAAAAACTTACTAATAGATGGCTTATGATAAATACCAGTTCAAACGGATCTCAATTCGGGTTTCAAACGAATAAGTTATGGGCTTTTTCGCGTTGCTGATTTTTACTGATCCACGAAGCTCAATAGATCGAGCTGCTATTGAGCTTCTATCAAGAACAAAATCTCGATAGATCGAGCTGCTATGAGCTTCTATCAAGGAGACAGTAAGTTTCTAGTTGCTATCGAGATACAAGCTGAAAATGTGTTTTTCTTAAGTTTTTCTTGAGCAAACTTTCTGTCTTTAACTTGGTCTTCAATTACAATTTTAAGACACATCAAAACTCAAAAAAAAACACATAATTTGGCATGGTTGACAATACCAAAACACATGACCCTAATAATCTCCCCCTTTGTCAATCCATAACAAAACCTAAAGTACAAAAGTAAACCCAATACAATAATAACCCGAATATAATGAATGAACCCATATTCAAATACACTAGTCTATCTAAAAACAACTAGTCCTGAGAAACCATAGTACGAATTAGGATTGACTGTTTTGATTGGCTTCATACCTGTCTTTCCTGAAAACACTTAATAAACATGTTATGCGCACCATATGGAAAACAATGATAGATAATAAACAAGTAAATTGTGTTTTGTCATAGGATATGCCAATTACATAAAAATATGAACCTAACAATCTTCCCTTTGGCAATCCGTGACAAAACCACACGAGTCCATTGAATGTCCTAGAATACATTCTACTTAAGATTACAAAATCAGCCTAGTCTAAAAGATCTGAACCTTGGAAGTTGCTGCAAGAAGAAGGCTCGGAATCTTGACTTGGCTTTAACTTGTGTTTCCTAAAAGACACTAAACAAGATGCATCAAGGTACCATGTGGAAAACAATAACAAGTTAAATAAACAAGAAACATGTGTATAAAGTGAGAAAAGAAACAACACATGTGAGATAAAGAGTAAAACACATACATCATCATCATATATAGAAACAACACATGATGTATGTAAATGGTTACAAAACCAAAAGATACACAACACAAAATATATCAATATCAAAGTGTATCAAACAAACTCTCCCCATAAGTTAGTTACATCAAAAAAATTTCTTCCCTTTAACATGAAGTTCACCTCCTAAATCTATTACTCCCCCTGAGGAATGACATTCAAATCTCAAATATCTCTCCCTTTTTGACACGATTGTCAAAGGGCATAGAAAACCAAAAAACTTGACCGGAGACAAACAGAAAACTGACATAGAGGGAACAAGGAGAACAAGGAACCATAGACCTACGAGAAGAACAAGTCAACAAGATGCTATGGACACAGAGGGAATAAAAAAAATGCAAAACTCAAAACTCCAAGTCTTTTAAAAGCAAAAACACAAAATTTTGTTTTTGAAAAAAAAAAAAAATACTCACGCTAGTACAAGAGTAACTTTAAATGGCCAAATCACATTGTACCTGGACATTGTATCAAGAGTAGCAAAGAGAATGCGTGTTGTGTGTGAAACTTTTGCAAGAAAGTATAAGTGTCTCATTATATGAAGAGTAATGATATAAGAGAATCAAATACATCCACACACAATCATAACTGTTTGATGAGCACTATCACCTTTGAGGTACATCATAAAACTCCCACATCTCCTAGAAATACGTTTGCAACCATATTTAAAAGCATTTTGATTCTTTTTGCTTTTCATGTTCTTTACATATATTTTCTTTTAAGCATATCATGCATGGGCATGCTACCTAAGCAATTTCAATGGATGATATTTTCTTGAACTCCACATTGGTCACACCACTAAACAAAGCATTTAAAGCCCTACTGTTGAAATTTGCAACTTTGATCTTACCATCATCCCAAGTAGCAGGGGGGTCACTTGGTTTCTTCCAACCAACTTTAACAGCCAACCATACTTTTTCATCAAGAGCCTGCAAAAAAGCTTTCATACGAACTTTCCAGTACACATAGTTAGTACCATCAAACAAAAGAGGAATCAAAAGAGATTGTCTACGATCCATGACAACGGGGGTCAAGGATCACACTCAAGAAATTAATTCAATCAAAGTGTACCCACTCTAATACCATTTGTTGGGAAATTTAGACATCGGTTGATAGAATTAACAAGTTTTAAACCCAAGTTGTTAATTATATCTATTATGAATAATCCTTGTTCAAACAAACAAACATCAATATCATGTCAATATCATGCACAACGGAATAGTAAATAAGACAAGATATGATGACCTAGGAAAACTCATGAAACAAACTAGTTTCGCAGTAAAAAACCTGGGGAGAAACCTTCCCAAAAAGCAATCCACTATAATAAAGAGAAGTTTCAGATTTAGTACAACAACTTTGTCCCTAAACTCTACAATCCTAGTAGATCAACTTATAGTAGAAACCTTCTACCGCTTCAAAACCTCTGAACTCTTTAATATATGAACACTCCACTCACAATCATGATTGCAACCTCCAACTGACTTCAAGAACCTCTTGAAGGTTTTCCTCACAGTAGCAAGTCAGTTTTGGTTGCTATGACTTCAGCTTCTTCACCAATGGAATCTTCAAATCTGCTTTGAAACTCTTTGGTTTGGTGAAATAGAGAAAACTTGGTTAAAAAACCTTAGCCGCATAAAAGAAATGTTTCTCTCTCTGAAAAACCTGCTAATAGATGGCTTATGATGTCCTTTAAATACCGGTTCAAACGGATCTCAATTCGGGCTTCAAACGAATAAGTTATGGGTTTTTTCGCATTGCTGATTTTTGCTGATCTGCAAAACTCGATAGATCGAACTGCTATCGAGCTTCTATCAAGAAAAAAATCTCGATAGATCGAGCTGCTATCGAGCTTCTATCGAGGAGACAATTAGTTTTTAGCTTCTATTGAGCTGCTATTGAGGTACATGTTGAAAATGTGTTTTTCTTGAGCAAACTTTGTGTTTTCAACTTAGTCTTCAATTACAACGTTAAGATACATCAAAACTCAATAAAAGACACATAATTTGGCATGGTTGACTATACCAAAACACATGACCCTAACACTATGGGCTGTTGGTAATCTAGTAGGTTTTTTTTTTTTTTTTTTTTAATGAGTTATTTTAGGTTATTTTAATGGGTGAGGTGTTAAAAGTAAGATATGAGATATACAGTAAGCTGTAAAATAATGTGTTAAAGTAAAAAAAAAATAGTAGTATTTTGGTGTGCTAAAATGAGTTTTATTTAGCATAGCAGATGCTAACGATCATACAACAACTAAAAAAGGAATAAACAAAAAATATAGTACCATAATTTATAATTTTTGTCACAGCTCTCCCACAAGGTTGATTGTGTGAGTGGTGAAAAAATAATGGTGGGTTTATATGAAAGTAACAAACAATAAGTAACAGCAATAAAAATGAAAAAAATTGTAAAAATAATTATGAATTTGATTGGGGTTTCGGTCACAACTCAAGAATGAAACACCATTAAAAATTGGCATTGATTAATGATAATTCACCTTATATCTCAAAAAAAAAAACATACTAAAAAATCGTACATCAATGAACCAGTTACCAGAGTGGGTGGACCCCAAACCTTATACGGAGGAGTGTATCAGACTATCAGCGATGAAAGCGGATGATCTTTTTCATGATGGATCCTATAGCAGGTTAACAAAAAAAAAATTTTATAATATTTTTAAGGTTTTACTAATGTGTGCTCTTATAATATAACTATTTTAGAAAAAAATAAATAACTATTTTAACATATTTTTTAATTACTTATAAAAACTTTCTCAAAATAGATGCGACATACATTAACTGAATCAATATTCTTATTCTAAAATAGACGTTTCTTATTTTATTGTAAAAATTTATAGTAATGGGAGAGTAGACCGATGTCACAATAGTACATCTGTTGTCGTTGAAAAGAGTTCCCAAGCTGGCACGTGCGAAGTGGACTCTTGTCTTATCCTTTACCGTCTCTCTTGTCAATTGTCATCACTCGGACACACTCACGAGTCACGAGAACTCTCTGTCGTCTTCTTCTCTCTTTTTTATTGAATTGTTTCTTTCTTATTTGACTTTCAGAAGTTTGATGCCCTTTCCAATTTCCTCTCTAAATTAAAATTTGATAGGCTATTTCACTTTTTTGTTATTTTCCACTTGATATGATATCAGGGGAGAAATATTTTCAATCTGGTTGTGGTGGGTGAATCATTATGATTATGGTGACTTATTAATACACAAACCCGAACCAATTTGCCCTCTCTGAATATTTTATCTTAGCTTATGTTTATTACAGGCGGTTGAAATTCTTTGTTCATTAAAATATGTGTTAACATATTTGTTCATAAACATTTCTTATAAAACTTTTTTTTTAGATATAAGTATAACTATGCTTTAATTAATTTTCAGTGACATCCAACCGTACTCTAACCAGTTATAATATTGATAATATTTTATAGCCAATTAACTCTATCTGGACTGTAATGCTATTTTTTTATTTTTTTAAAAAAAATCTGTCTTAATAAACAATTTATAATTTTCTTTTCATCACTTTTATGAGTTTATCAAGTCACACTGTTTAAATAGTATGTAAATTTTAAAATTAACTGCGAAAATAAGATATTATGAGTAATTCCATAACAAAAGTTTATAAAATTCTCCATTTTCAGTTTCTTTTATAACTATTTTGAATCAGTAATTCCATGGCTAAAAACACAGAGTAAACAATCTGCTGCATAGATCTTCCATCTATGTGAAATATCCCCTTGTCAATAAGTTTACGGTAATAGTTGGTGAAAGGTCAAATCCTGTCAACTATATCTTAGGATTCTTTTCCAACTTATGATAACATTAATGAAAAAGATGTTTGTTTACAAAAGTTCTATTATTCAGGGAGAAAACACAAAGGATAAAGTTGAAACGAAAACACAGACAAATATGTAGAAACATCATACACTCACTCACTCTGAGCATGAATGCACCGTTCACGCTTTTTTACTTTTATGGCCCAGGGCCCAGTGCACACCGTTTCACATTAAAAAATTTTTCAGCATACAAATGAGTGGAAAAAAAAGTTCTCTTACTTAGAAAAATATTAATGAAAAAAAAGCTATCTCCTTCAAACTTTCATTAATGGTTTTCTTACATTTAAATACTCTTTAATACGAATCTTTTGGCTGAATATTGCTGAATTTGGAGTTTATTTGCGTTATAGGCACTGTTCTAAGTTATTTTGGGGATTGAGGAAAGAGAGTGAATTTCGGCAACGGTGTTGCCGAAATTTAATAAAAGTATGAGAGAGAAAGAGAAAAAGTGAGAGAGAGAAAATTTTGAATTTCGGTAATCCCATTACCAAAATTCTTGCTGTCCAAACATACTGACCGAGTGGGTGTGAAGTGCACTAAAAAGTGCTCGAAGTGTGCTAGTGCTAGTTGGGTGCCCAAAAGGAAACCAATTGTGGCAATGCCATTGCCGAAATAGGGGAGAAAAAAAAATTTGTGGCAATTGTGGCAATGCCATTGCCGAAAATGGTAGGAAAAAAAAAATAGTGGTTGCCGAAATCTGGGGAGGAATTAAAAAAAAATGTGCTACGTACACAATATTTTTACAACATCTTCACAAACAAATCACATGTGATTAGTTATTATTAATTCAAATTTGAATTTAACACTGAGATTACTTTTTTAATCCAACAATAACAACCAGTAACAACCTGCCACTTAAAATTTGTTGTAAAAATATTGTAAAAATTGTGTACACATATCATTTCTAAAAAAAAAAAAAACTGTGGAATGGATTTGTGGCAATGGTATTGCCGAAATAGGAGGGAAAAAAAATTGTTGCAATTGGTTTGTGGCAATGCCATTGCCGAAATAGGGGGAAAAATTTGTGGCAATTGTGGCAATGCCATTGCTGAAAATGGGAGGAAAAAAAAATAGTGGTTGTCGAAATCTGGGGAGGAATTTTAAAAAAAAAAGTTCTACGTCCACAATATTTTTACAACATCTTCACAACAAATCACATGTGATTAGTTATTATTAGTTCAAATTTGAATTTAACACTGAGATTACTTTTTAATCCAACAATAACAACCAGTAACAACCTCTCACTTTAAATTTGTTGTAAAAATTGTGTACATATATCATTTCTCCAAAAAAAAAAAAAATTTGTGGAATGGATTTGTGGCAATGGCATTGCCGAAATAGGAGGGAAAAAAAAATTTGTTGCAATTGGTTTGTGGCAATGCCATTGCCGAAATAGGGGAAAAAACCGAAAATGGGAGGAAAAAAAAAAAATTTCCTCCCATTTCGGCAATGCCGAAATACCGTTTTCTCCACAAACCAATTGCAACAAATTTTTTTTTTCCCTCCTATTTCGGCAATGCCATTGCCACAAATCCATTCCATAAATTTTTTTTTTTTTAGAAATGATATGTGCACACAATTTTTACAAATTTTAAATGGTAGGTTGTTATTGGTTGTTATTGTTGGATTAAAAAAGTAATCTCAATGTTAAATTCAAATTTGAACTAATAATAACTAATCACATGTGATTTGTTGTGAAGATATTGTAAAAATATTGTGGATGTAGCACATTTTTTTTAATTCCTCCCCAGATTTTGGCAACCACTATTTTTTTTTTCCCTATCATTTTCGACAATGGCATTGCCACAAATTTTTTTCCCCCCCTATTTCAGCAATGACATTGCCACAATTGGTTTCCTTTTGGGCACCCAACTAGCCCTAGCACACTTCGAGCACTTCACACCTACTCGGTCAGCATGTTTGGGTAGCAGGAGTTTCGGTAATGCGATTATTGAAATTCAAAATTTTCTCTCTCCTACTTTTTCTCTTTCTCTCTCATACTTTTGTTGGAATTTCGGCAACACTGTTGCCGAAATTCATTCTCTTTCCTCAATTCCCTAAATAACTTAGAACAGTGCCCATAACGCAAATAAACTCAAGATTTAGCAATATTCAGCCAAAAGACTCCTTTAATATTGTAAGAAAAACATTCATGTGAATATTAATTACCTCAAAATTGTTACCCTTTAGATAATGTTTTTAAGTTCAACAATCCGATTTTTAAACAATGGTTTTTTTACATTGAAATACCATCTATGGTTCACATGAATGGTTTTTTAATGTGTATATTGATTTGTTTTTTTGAGTAAACAGTAATACTTATTAGAACACACACGAAAATAATAATAGTGTTTAAAACCGAGTTTATAAAATGTGTATATTGATTTGTGTACACATATACATGCTTGTGTTTACCTATAAATGCTTATGCATGACATGTGTGTGTGTATATATATATGTGCGGGTGGTACTCGTAACAAGATAGGGTTGGGTAAGGATCATGAGTTCTCTGTCCTTTTTTGAGGTGGGGAAAATATGTGTAGGGCTTGAGCGGACCAAGTTTGAGACGGGATGAATTAGAGGTATTTTGTCATCCTTATTAAGGTGGTTTTGACATTTATAAGAGAATTAGGAGAGAAATTAAAGAGGTAGTCCTAATATGCTCACAAATAGAGTGACAAATATTTTAAATTGATTATAGAATATATTTATATATATATAATGTATAAAAAATCAAATTATATATACATATGATTTACTATATATTAGATATAAAAAAAAATGTATATACATTTGAGGAGGTAGGGCATAGTGAGAATAGCGTAAACAAAACAAATTCTCATCTTATCCCTTTTTAGAGACGGAAAAACTTACACGAAACGAGATGGAATACAAAAAAAAAAAAAAAAAAAAGATTGAGCATAATAGAATATTGTTACCACATCTACTATATAGTTACCATTAGTGTCAATCAATTATAAATTGGGTAAGATACAAAAACCACCTGTACAGCTTAGGCTAATACCAAGTACTACAAAGACTTATAAGTACACTTTATATTGTTTGAAAGTTTAATGCTTGTGGAAGTCTTTTGTTTCCTTTCAAACAACTTGTCTTCATTGCATTATGAAAATTATATGTGTGAGAGTGTATGAATAGCAAATGAAATATAATTAACAGTTAGAGATGAAGTATGAAGCAGGAGGAGCAAGAGGATTTTCAAACGATATTAAATGACATTGTTGCCTATGGAGTAAATTTGATATTTTTGTATTTGACATTAACTCAAACTTCATATATAATTTTTGTATTTTACTATCCTGACCATTCATATTAGCTTATGCAAATTTTTATTTTTATTTTTTGCATAATTTAGCACAATAACCTTTTTTTTTTATTTTTTTATTTTTTTTATTTACTTGACTATTTTTCAAAACACCTACATCATATTATCTTTATTTATTTATTTATATTTTATTTTATGTTAGGAGAGTCTATTCTAAACTTTCTTTCATTAAAATATCAATTTTTAAATTTTCTTTAATTGTCACTCTATCCCTTTATATACTATAGTTATCATTTATTTTCTTCTTTCATCATCGAAAAATTTGAAGAAAGGATAAAAAATTAAAATCCACAATAACAACGATTATGTATATACACAAGTACTGTATCAAAAACGTATTTTACACAATAGATCATACACAAGCTAATATTAATGATTTTTAGAGCTGGACAAAATTTCGGACTTACAAATTTTTTTCTCTTTAAAGTCAAATCCTAGTCCTGATTAATTTGTCATCTGCCTTCTTACTTTTTTATTGTTGCTGTGATTGTCAACCTCATATCATGTAATTTTTAAAATCTTCTTAATTTTTTGGACTAGAGACTTTCTCTACTCTCCTGTTTTTTTTCGTTTGTTTGTTTTAATATTTGCTTTTTCGGTGTGGGGTTTGGCAATTTTGGAATTTTATACAACCAAGTCCTACCTCAATATAAATATTCTCAAAAGTTTAGATGACTTTTTGGAACTTTGCATTGATACCCTTGAACCTATCAACATCCAGTAATATGTTACTCTCTGTCTCACAACACTTTCTCCTCTAGCAGACTCTACTTCACAGATATATTGAAAAGATTGAAAAGAACACAAGCAAGCTCTCTCAGTCACCTCCAATGGCTAAAACCTGCACATACCTATTTCTTCTTTCTCTAACCTTCACATTCTTCATTGTTAGCTCAGCTTCATCAGAAGCAGAGATCCTTTTAACCTTCAAGTCCTCCTTTGAAGACTCCAATAACTATCTCTCCAGCTGGTCTAATAGCTCTGCCACACATTACTGTAATTGGACAGGAATCACCTGCTCCCCCACTCCTTCACTCTCTGTTACTTCTGTCAACCTTCAAAGCTTAAACCTTACTGGTGAAATCTCATCTTCTATATGTCAGCTTCACAATCTGACTGACCTCAATCTTTCTGACAATCTTTTTAACCAACCCATTCCTCTCCATCTCTCTCAATGCACTACTTTGGAAACTCTGAATCTCAGTAACAATCTCATTTGGGGTACAATCCCAGATCAGATTTCTCTTTCGGGTTCTTTGAAAAAGCTTGATTTCAACAGAAACCGTATTGAGGGAAAGATCCCAGAAAGCATAGGCTCATTGCAGAACCTTCAAGTTATCAACTTGGGAAGCAACTTGCTTTCAGGTAGTGTACCTTCTGTCTTTGGGAACTTCACTGAGCTTGTTATTCTAGATTTGTCTCAAAATCTTAACTTGATGAGTGAGGTTCCACGTGAAATTGGGAAGCTTGAGAAGCTGGAGAAGCTTTTTTTGCAAAGCTCTGGTTTCCATGGTGCTATTCCCGACTCTTTTGTGGGTTTGCAGAGTTTGACTATTTTGGACCTTTCTCAGAACAATCTGACTGGTGAGGTCCCTCAGATACTAGGGTCTTCTCTCAAGAACCTGGTATCTTTTGATGTTTCACAGAACAAGCTTTCGGGGCCATTCCCATCTGGCATTTGTAATGGAAAAGGCCTTATAAACCTGAGTCTCCATACAAATTTCTTTGCTGGTTCAATATCCAACTCCATGAGTCAATGTTTGAATCTTGAGAGATTTCAAGTTCAGAACAATGGGTTTTCTGGTGATTTCCCAAATGACTTATGGTCATTACCAAAAATTAAGCTCATTAGAGCTGAAAACAATATATTTTCTGGTGTAATTCCTGATTCTGTATCAATGGCTGCTCAATTGGAGCAAGTTCAGCTGGATAACAACAGCTTAACCAGTAGAATTCCTCAGGGTCTTGGGTTGGTTAAGAGCTTATACAGATTCTCTGCTTCTCTTAATAGTTTATATGGTGAACTTCCTCCAAATTTTTGTGATTCACCTGTAATGAGTATAATAAATCTTTCCCACAATTCGCTTTCTGGCCGAATTCCAGAGTTGAAGAAGTGCAGGAAGTTAGTCTCGTTGTCTTTATCAGATAACAGTTTTACAGGAAAAATTCCACCATCCCTTTCTGATTTACCAGTGCTAACTTACATTGATCTTTCTGAAAACAATCTCACTGGTCCCATTCCCCTAGGGCTTCAGAACTTGAAGCTTGCCCTCTTCAATGTGTCTTTCAATAAACTATCTGGTAGAGTCCCATACTCATTGATTTCAGGTCTCCCAGCTTCCTTTCTAGAAGGAAACCCTGGACTTTGTGGTCAGGGATTGCCCAATGCTTGTTCTGATGACCAGCCAAGGCACCACACTCTTGGTCTTACAACATTGACTTGTGCCCTGATATCTGTAGCTTTTGGTCTTGGAACTTTGATTGTAGCTGCTGGGTTTTTTGTGTATCATAGATCTTCCAAGCAGAATTCTCAAATGGGAAGTTGGCGGTCCGTATTCTTCTATCCTCTTCGAGTCACTGAGAATGATTTGGTTATGGGAATGGATGAAAAAAGTGCCGTAGGCATTGGTGGAGCATTTGGTAGAGTTTACGTTTTAGGCTTACCGAGTGGTGAACTTGTTGCTGTGAAGAAGCTTGTTAATTATGGGAGCCAGTCATCTAAAAGTTTGAAGGCTGAGATTAAGACATTAGCAAAGATCAGGCATAAGAATGTTATTAAAATTCTTGGGTTCTGCCATTCTGATGACTCAATCTTCCTAATTTATGAGTTCTTACAGAAGGGGAGCTTAGGGGATTTGCTTTACAGGCCGGGTTATCAGTTGCTGTGGGGTGTCAGATTGAGAATTGCAATTGGGGTTGCTCAAGGATTAGCATACCTTCACAAGGATTATGTCCCACACTTACTGCACAGAAATGTAAAGTCAAATAACATTCTGCTGGATGCAGATTTTGAACCAAAACTTACAGATTTTGCACTTGACCGAATTGTGGGAGAGGCTGCATTTCAGTCAACCATAGCTTCAGAATCTGCATTATCATGTTACATTGCTCCAGGTATGAGTCTGATGGCAACGCAAATTTTACATAGGTTATTTGTTCGTAAATTAACTCTGTCATAGAAAGTTATTGGAATTCTCATGCCGGGATAGTATTTTTATCTTTCCCTTTGAACTGATTAACCGTCTTCTGAACTGTGCATTGAAAGTCTAGGAAAATGACATCCTTAAGGGTCAATGGATGCTAAATTTTTTTTTTTTTTTAAACTACTTATAAGTGACCTCTAAAGACACCCTTTCTCCTCATATATATAAATGGAAATTACCAGTGTTATTGATTAATTGAGAGTCATGAAACACACTGCATTCACCCAACTATGTCAGATATGATATTACATTCTTTGACAAGTTTATCATCTGCTTTCTAAATATGTTAAAAGTAGAATTGCATAAAATATGCTGATGTTACAAAAGTTTAGGTCTTGATGATCTTTATCGGTTTTGTATTGCAGAATGTGGGTATAGTAAGAAGGCGACTGAACAAATGGAAGTTTACAGCTTTGGTGTTGTATTGTTGGAGCTAGTGACTGGCCGACCAGCTGAGCAAGCTGAATCAGCAGAATCCCTTGATATTGTGAAATCGGTGCGAAGGAAAGTTAACATTACTAATGGGGCATACCAAGTTCTTGACCCCAATATATCAGATTCTTCCCAACAAGATATGCTAGGGGCTCTGGATATCGCTCTCCGATGCACTTCTGTGATGCCAGAGAAACGGCCATCCATGTTTGAAGTTGTGAGAGCACTTCAGTCCCTCGACTCAAGGTCTCCCCTTCCAAGTACAGAGTTCTCTACTTCTGAAGGGCACTCAGTTTCAGTCTGAACATTGAATCAAGGACTTGCCTTTTTTTCTTCAGGGTGAGGGGGTTCTTTTGCTGTCTTAATGTAAAGCCAACTTGATTTACATCTTTATTTTGACTTCTGATGGGGAAAAAATACGCTTGGGCATGGTTTTTTCTGTTGTGCACCAGAATTTGTTTTGGGATTTTGTTTCATATTAATACCGGAGTTTTACAATATTCTGAATTTCTATACTATAAGGCTATAGCCATGAGTGCCACTTTGTATGGTTGTTAAGAGACTTTATCCAACTCTTGGCATCTTGACGTCCATGATATGCAGTGGACGGGAACACTATGTGGCCAATTTAGGACACATGCCGTGCTCATGTCTCCTTCAGTATGTAGGAGCACTAGAGCCTCCATGTATCTTGAAACCTCTAAAATGACTATATAAAAAAACAAAAACCTCTAAAATGAACAAAATTACCTTGAAATGTCTAAAATGAACAAAATACCCCCTAATTCTAAAACGATCAAAATACTCTCAAAGTATCTAAAAATACCAAAATACTCTTAAAACTTATAAAATGACCAAAATACCTATAAAATTTTAAATTGATCAAAATACACTTGAAACCTCTAAAATAACCCGAAACCTCTAAAATGACCAAAAATATCTTGAAACTTCTTGTTAAGGACAAATTTTTCACACCACATGACTTTATTTCATTGACGACCTGCACCACGTCAACACTATCATGGATTTTGAGAAAATCTCTTTTAAAGTTCAAAAGAGCCCATATTTACACAAAAAAGCGTCAAAGCCCATGGTTCAAGCTCATGACACATTATCTCATTTTTGGCTCATGATCTAAGCTCATGAGTCTCATCGAGGGAATTTTGGGAATCGTGGTTTGGAGGGCCAAGAAGTATGTTCAGTAAAGTTCTAGTGGTTCAAAGTTGATCAAAGAAAGTATGTTGCTTGGCATGTCTTCCCAATTCCCTGAACTCTGACGGGTCAGTGTGCAAAAGGTAACATTTGAGTAAGCCTCTCATATCACATAAATACTTAAAATGATAAAACTCCCCATGCTCTTTACATAAAAATTAATATCCATCATATAATATAAGTTTTAAAATATAATCATATCATTCCATATTAATTATTTTATTATTTTCATATAAATCAATTCCAAGCACATGGCTAAATATATATTAATATCTCATATCTAGCATTAAAATGCTCTCTTTACTCTCCAAAATTTGGTTAAAATGCAAAAAGACCATATTTACATCTCTAAGACTTCATCAAATATCAACTAACTAGTCTATTATTTACCAAAATTATATATGGACTAAACATATAATTTTTCAAGAGAGGAAACTTAGCCGAAAATACCAATAACAGCTCCAGTAGAAGCTGTAATAGCTTCTGCACAAGCTGCAATAGCTCCAGCGGAAGCTGCAACAGCTTCTGCAGAAGCTGAAATAACTCCAGCAGAAGTTGTAGATAGCTCCAACAGAAGCTGCAGAAGCTGAAATAGTTCAAGCACATTCTGCAGTAGCTTCAGCTGTGGTACCAGAAAAATCTCATAAAGATTATCTCACTATCTTTAGTTAAATCATGAATTTAATGCCAAGTATTTTTCTCCAAGCAAAGGATATCATCCACATGACATCATCCAGCTGTGTCAGCAACATTTAAGTCTCAAAATTTCTTCTTTTGGTTAAAAAACAAAAGACCACTTACTTTGTCAAAGATTTTCCCTTATTTGCTAATTTTCCTTCAACTAAATTCTGATCTAGTTACATAGCTTGACTCTATATAAAGAGGACCAAGCTACACACTAAACACATCATCCATCCAACCCTCTTTGCTGGCCTCTGATCTCTCTCTGATCCAGCTCTCTCTCTAATCTTCAATAATTCTGAAACCTCACTCATTTTGCTGCATAATACACATTTTACACTTCTCCATCTCCCTTACAAAAATATCTCTTCATAGATAACAACACCATTACAACACACATA
The DNA here is from genome assembly GCA_030021035.2 of Notholithocarpus densiflorus. Lineage (NCBI taxonomy): Eukaryota > Viridiplantae > Streptophyta > Magnoliopsida > Fagales > Fagaceae > Notholithocarpus > Notholithocarpus densiflorus. The sequence goes on from JARYZH020000011.1 coordinate 7,396,727, forward strand.
TTACTATCCATTACCTATTTTTCCCACACTCCATTATTCTGAAACTTCATCATTTTTGCTGCCTAAAACACATCTCCATCTCATTCTTTATTTCTCATATAAAATCTCCCTTCTTAGAAAGCAACATAACTCATAACACAAATAATCTCATGCATTCACTATATTTAACCTTCATATTATCTATCTCATACTTCAATTTATTTTACAAAACAAATTCCTCACAAAATACCCATACATACTTCTCATATATCTCTAAGCTCCATGTCTTACAAAGTATACATATACAAGATCCATGTCCAACAAAGTATCTACATATAATTCTCATACATACTACAAACACCATATCTCACAATATATACATATTCCTTACCATCTCCACACATCTTAAAATATATCAAACATTCTTCCAAGAACTTATTATTCAAAAGCCCTTTCTTATGAAAGACAAAAACTTATAAAATCAAAAGCCCTTTCTTGTGGAAGACATATATTTATAATGCTAAAAGCCCTTCTTACGAAAGGCAAAAACTTATTATTAAAAGCCCTTCTTATGGAAGGCAATATCACTCATACTTGACTAAAAAACTAAAAGAGTATTACATGGGGAAAATCATTCAAGTGCTTGATTAAGATGACAAACTTAACCAACCGATGCACACGGCTGGACATGCTCTCTCTCCCTCCAGTTGCACCCATTTTTCCCTTTCAAACATGAAGTCACCATAAAAGGATTCACCTCACCATGTTGCTGAAGTGTTATGCCCATTGGTGTTGTACGGCTAGAGCTGCAAAGTCTGAAAGTTACTGAAATGCTAAGTCCACTGATGCTACGATTAGAGCTGCAAAATATGAAGATAAGTCATTATATTTTATCTTTAACTTTATATTGTTAAATATATTTTATTCATTATCATTTTACTACTGGATGCAAGTTATTTTAACATCATCTCACTATCTAACGAACATGATCTTACTAATACTTCATTAATGAACATACATATTAATAAATCAATTTACTACCATTTGACATATATTATTTGAACATGAACCACCCTTGGACACATTTTTTGGATATGAACCACCCTTAGACATATATTATTTGGACATGGACCATTGCTAGACATACCTTATTATGATGAACATGAACCATGAACCACGACTAGACATGGACTATTGGACCCATCCCATTATTAGACATTTGACACCTAATTAATTATCTCCTAATATTGGACATCACTTAATAAACAAAATAATAACGTATCAACTCACCATTTAATCAAAGCTATTATGCTAAGCATATTATTTATTTATTTCAACCACTATCATGATTCTAAGACTTTGGATTTTATCCATTTTGTAGGTTTAAAAATACACCGGTAGCCATTGGTCTATGCGGCCCAATGTCAATTTCTAGGTTGACCTCCCCAAAACAAATCCGGGCCTAGCAAAGTCACACCTCCAAAGGCACGTGGCTACGCGCAAAAAACTGCCCTCGACACCTCTAAAATAACCAAAATAGCCCAAAACCTCTAAAACGACCAAAATTCCCCTTTAAATATCTAAAATGACCAAAATACCCTCGAAACATTTAAAACGACCATAATACCCCTAAACCTCTAAGATGACCAAAAAACACTCAAAACCTCTAAAATTACAAAAATAGAGGTTTGGGGTATTTTGGATGTTTCAGGGGTATTTTCTTCAAATTAAAGGTTTTAGGGGTATTTCGGTGATTTTTCAGGTTTTAGGGTTATTTTGATCATTTTGTAGGTTTTGAGGGAATTTCAGTCATTTTTTAGGTTTCGGGAGAATTTCAGTAATTTTTTAGGTTTTAAGGGTATTTTGGTCATTTTTAGGTTACACGGCCATTTTGATCATTTTTTAAGTTTCAACGGTATTTTAGTAATTTTTAGTTTTTGGGGGGTATTTTGGTCATTTTAGATTTTGGGGGTATTTTGGCCATTTTATAAGTTTTAGGGGGCATCTCGGTTATTCTTTAGGTTTCAGGGGAATTTCGGTCATTTTTTTAGGTTTTAAGGGTTTGGTCATTTTGTAGGTTTCGAGGGAATTTTGGTATTTTGGTGTGTGTGTGTGTGTGTATATATATATTTAAGGTTTTGGGGTTATTTTGGTAATTTTTAGGTTCTAAGAATATTTTGGTCGATTTTTAGGTTTTAGGTATTTCGATCATTTTTAAGGTTTCAAGGGTATTTGATAACTTTTTAGATTTTGGGGGTATTTCAGTAATTTACTAGATTTCGGGGGTATTTTGGTCATTTTTAGGTTTCGAGGGTATTTTAGTTATTTTATAAATTTCGGGGTATTTCGGTCATTTTTTAGGTTTCAGTGGTATTTTGGTAATTGTTTAGGTTTCGGAAGTATTTTGGTCATTTTTTAGGTTTCGATGGTACTTTTGTCATTTTATGTTCTAGAGGTATTTATATCATGTTATAGGTTTTAGGGGCATTTTTTCGTTTTATAGGTTTTAGAGGTATTATAGTCCTTTTATAGGTTTTAGGGATATTTTTGTCATTTTTAAGTTCCAATGGTATATTTGTCATTTTAAAGTTTTAGAAATATTTTGGTCAATTTTGGAGTATTTCGGCAATTTTAGAGGGTTTTAGGAGTATTTTTGGTCATTTTCAAGTTTTAGAGGCATTTTGGTAGTTTTTGATTATTAGGTAATTTAGTGGGTTGGGGTTTCCCCATAATAATTAAGTTGGGTTGAGTTTGAGTTTAGAAGTAAATTGGTTAAATGAGTAATAATGGATAAATGAGTTTTAAGTATCCAACCCAATTATGCACAACCTAAACTCACCCATTTGACACCCCTAATGTCTAGAGATAAGCCCAGTCCCTCCTCTTCTACCTGTAATATTAGTGTGTAATTTTGTGCATATGCATTGGTACATTTAAAACAATCACAATTTCATATAAATTTGTTCGAATTAAACTTGGTGTAAGAATTACAACTTACACAATTTTTAATTTATGAATTTCTACAAGGACAAAACTTAGATACAGTACCTTAGGTGCTGTTTTTTAGGTTCCTCTCTTAAGATTCTGTCATATGGCTATTTAACTTAAAAATACACTTTCTTCTCATGAAAGAAAATCCACATGGCAGAATCTTAAGAGAGGAATCTAAAAAACAGTACCTAACTGCCCTTTCTAAAATATGTAATGGTTTTTCATATTATACATATAATTTAGAATCTTATTAGATCTAGATTCTTTCGTTTTTGTACCCAATAATTCACTTGCCACAAAAATTAAAAAATTAGATTGGACACATGACGCAAAATTGAACTCCAATTAAAATTCAATTTAAAATCTAATTGAATTTAGACTCTTTGATTTTTGCATCTAATAATTCACTTGACACATAAATTTAAAAATTAGATGAGACATGTGGCACAAAATTAGATTCCAATTTAGAATTTAATTTGATTTTTTCTCAGTTTAGCTATATATATACATATATTAATGATGCCAAGATCATCAGTCGAGTTGATCATCCAGTAGAAGGGTTAAACAAGATCGCTTGAAAGCCCTGCAAGAACGCACGAAAAGAAAGAACACCGGTGTGGTGCCTGACACAGAGCCTTCGATGGTAAAGTCAGATAACTGAGAGAGTAAGGAAAGCTTTAATACCCAAATATCAAAGTTTCTGTATCAGAATTCCGTACCTCTTTAAGTCCTGAGATACTTGTATATATACCTGCTTCCTTTTCCTAGCTGTTGGAGGTGCTCTAATGGTGGTTTAAATGTGGTATTTGTAACGCTTCCTTGAGGTGTTAATGAGAGAATTTTCATCTTTCCAACGATAAGGAGACTTATTGCAGTTCTGTAATGTATTGCCATTATTTATGAACTGGTGCCCCTTCCTTCGTCCAATGGATTTAGGTAATGATGGAAATTGATGGAATGGTTCCTTCGTCCACTGGCTCCTCTTCTAGACGAGGAGGTTGCCTGAGGGAGTTGTGCTGGTTCCATCATATATATATATATATATATATAATATTTGTTTTGAAATATGCTTTTTTGGGCTAGCTGAACGGGAAGTTTTGGAAACGAGATTCTCAACACACTTCTTTATTTGAGAATTGAGTTTCCTATGAAAATTTGAGATTAATATGCAATACGCATCAACCAGTAGCTAATAGTGGTACATATGTTCATTACATAAGATATCACGTTCTACAGTGCACCTTTAACATATAAGATATCACGTTCTAGTCCAGAAATTCTTGGGATTGGTGACCAACACAATCACTGACTAAGACGGCTCATTTCAAAGACGGCCAAGTTAGGTTGGGTGTCTTGACTCCTAAGTCCTAAAGGCTAAAGCGAATCTTTGTTTACAGATATGAGATATCAATGCCTTTTCGGCTTTTGCGCAGTTACACGATCATCTTATGGGTCTGACAATTGGACCTGGGTCTGACAATTGGACCAGTTTCAATGGGTTTAGTTCAGGACTCGGTTTGGAGAGGAACGAAGAATGGATGTGAATAGAGTAGAATTGACTGAAAATAAGTTAATTTTAAACTAATTTTACTTTACTTTAGTATACTCCTCCTATTTCTTCCTTAATACAAACGGAGCATTAGATTTAGATTTTGCTTTTTTCAAATAGTTTTTGGGCCTATATGGTTGTAACATTGGTGATTTGATTTTAAGTGCCGGTTTGGATTCAGCTTTTGAGTCTGCGTTTTGCGTTTTTTGCGCTTTTTTTTTTTTTTTTTTTTTTTTTCAGCGCATGAACAGTAAAATCACATGATTTTACTGTTCAGGAGACAAAAATCACTGTAGCAGAACTGTTCACGCACTGTAGCAGCACTGTTCATGTATTTAAAAATATTAAAAATGGGTCCCACGGTACTATTCACACATTTAAAAATTATTTTGCTACAGTGTTTTCAGTTTTCAGTTTTCAGTTTCAGCAGCAATAAGTTCAATCCAAACGGACCCTAAATGAAAAATTTTAGAGCAAACTTGTAAAATTTGAAAATATTTTTATTTTTGGCTTTTTACATTTTAAAATTTTCATTTTGTCAATTTATATTTGATTCCCTTTTTATATTGACTTTGTTGTTCATTTTTATTAGTAATTTGACCATTAAGTGTCTTTCATGTTTAACTATTTTATGAAATACTATCAAGAAACACACTCATCACATTATATTTCAAACATAAAGATGATGCGGCAACATTAGAATTTAAAATATAACTGAAGCATGAGATGCGTTGTAGTTACATAAATTCAAAATAACACCTGGGACTTAATGAAAGTTTAATGGGAATTCATGGAAGAGATACCATATGACAGAAGAATTGTTGTTGAGCCTCAAGTATTAATAAAAGGCTCATTTCTCAAACAAGGACACACATTCAAGATGTCTCTCCTTGTTAACTTATTTATTATTAGTTTAGAATTCAGTGTAAGATGTTAATGCAATATGCAAGTAGTTTCACTACAAAAAAAGAGGGCTATAGCCGCATTTGAAAAACGCAGCTATAGACCCTAAAAAACGCAGCTATAGGCTATAGCTGCGTTTCCAAACACAGCCTATGCTGTGTGACTATAGGCCCCCTGCGGGACCTAGAGCTGCGTTTTTAAAAACGCAGCTCAAACCGGGGTCTGTAGTTGCGTTTTAGACACCCTATAACCGCGTTTTTACACACCCACAGATACCGGACCTATAGCTGCGTTTTCTACAAAACGCAGCTATAGGTCCGGCTTGGGCTGCGTTTAAAATGCGGGTATAGGCTAATGACCTATAGCTGCGTTTTGTATAAAACGCAGCTATAGATCCAACTTAGAACTGCGTTTCAAACGTAGCCCAAGCCGGACCTATAGCTGCGTTTTGTAGAAAACGCAGCTATAGGTCCGGTATCTGTGTGTGTGTAAAAACGCGGCAATAGGGTGTTAAAACGTAGCTACAGACCCCGGTTTGAGCTGCGTTTTTAAAAACGCAGCTCTAGGTCCCGCATTTGGTTTTCCTGTAGTCGCGTTTTTAAAAACGCGGCTATAGGTCCTTTTTTTTTTTTTTTTTTTCCTATTTGTTTCTTCCTATTCACAACCCTGCTCAAAACAAACCTGTAATAATATTCCTGCCTACACTCAACAAGTTCATTGCCAAAATATTAATTACATAAACAAATAATTACATCACAAAACAAGTTCCCAACAACAAATTTTTACATCACAAAACAAGTTCCCAACAACAGATTTTTACATCACAAAAATTGACAACAAGCATCATAGTACTTCATCAACCAGTTTCCAGCAAGCATCATGGTACTCCCAATTACCTGGGACAATGAGAACATCAGAAACAAACTAACATTTTTATTTGCAAAGACAAACAGACTCTAAACAAATAATCAAGTATTTTGCTCAGTCAATCTATTAACAAGTTAGGTAAAATGTATTAACAAGTTGTTCCCCTGTAATAAACATCAAAATTTTACTTTAGCTTAAATTTAGTGTTAGAAATCTACAAATTGATCGTATCTCCATTAGTGGAACTTCAGGATGCTTATCACAGTTGTGGATGGAAAAGAAAACATACTTCTGGCATCTTGTCACAAGTGTGTGTAATGAGTAAAAAATAGGGGAACATAGTCTTTTTGCTTGTATCCATTTAAAAGCATGACATCTTAAAACAAGACTGAGAGTGAGACATAGTTCACTAGCTGCACTTTTAAAGGTTTAAATCATAGATTCCACTCTCTTCAAATTCATATATACACATACATTTACATAATCCATATTCACAACATTTAAATAATGTAAATTGCATTGGGAACTAGTAGCTACCTTTAGCAAGTGTAAAAAGGCATGGTTGAAATGTTCGTATTTGATTTTATGCCTTATAGTACATCTACTTCCCTACTTCTTGCTTCATATATACTGATGTGGGACCTTCAAATTTGAATAAAACCAACAAAGGCAAGAATATATCTTATTCTTATTTATATTTTTTACACAATATAGTTGTATATGTTATAATGAATAGTTGTATTTGTTTTACCAGAGGATTCACAATTTCGTTCCCATGGAGAGTCCTCATCAAGCACTGCCACCCTGAATATATTAAAGGCATCGTATTAATATCACATAACAATGCATTGCAAAAAGTAGTGTTTTGTTAAATACACTTTCAATTTGGTACCTGAGACATATCCAAATCACTTGCACCTTGGCTAAGTTGGGCAAACACTAAATTCATGCGTGTCATTATTTCAGCCATTTGTTGTTGGTGCCTTGCTTCTGATTCTTGGTGCCTTGCTTCTGATTCTTGGTGCCTTACTTCTGATTGGGCGAGTTGCTCTTGTACTTGGGCTAGTTGCTCAGTCAGTCTAGAGGAGTTGTTCTCCAACTCCAAAATCCGTTGGGTTGTTCTACCTGGCAATGATGGAGTCACGGTAAACTGTGACGCATTTGTGGCACTTCTTCCAGATGGGGTGATTCCAAGTCCCACCCCACGTACACGTCCAGGCCGTTCTGGACCAAACACCTCAGCATATGCATCGTCTTTGGACCAGAGAACTCCACTGCTACCAGGCTCTCCTTGTAGTCGTATGTCTTGTTGCGCCAAAAGTTCTTCCATCCTATCCTGTACGTTTTCCCACAATAACCAAATAACATATTACACACCATAAATAATACGAACACAAAATACACTAAAATTCGATTCAAATTGTGCTTACTATGTTCTCTTGCGCATGGGGAGTAACACCAGTCCCATCTCTCCTACGGTATACTTTTAAATACACATCAGCGTGCTCGACTGGAGCCCCCTTATCTTTCGCCTACATCATGAACAAAATGTCATACAATAAACATAATTGCATTGACTAAAGTGTTCATGAATTCTAAGTGTTAGTGGTACCACCAAAAAGAAAGTAAAAGAGTATTTTCAACATTTAGTGTGATTCAAAAGCATAAAATCAGCATATGTGATACACAAATACAGTAGCACTTGTAATGCATTTTGTACCATGTCATCAGAAATTTGTGCAAAACTTTGAGCCCCAGACCTTGCTATCTCCTTTTGGAAACCTCGGCTGACCTTGTTCTTGTCACTTAATGTCTGCAACCACATTATCGTCAAAGTTTCATTAAAACTAAACATCTCTTGACTAAGGTATTATACTACTTAATGTAAGTTTTTGTCTCTTCTATGCTTGTCATTGTGCATTCATAATATATTTATGTTTCTAATTACCCTCCTCCTCAGTGTTAAAATAGGAGTTGCTAAAATTCGATTTTGCAACATGTGTGTGAGCTGAATATACTTGTTCATTGTTTGCTATTAGTTTACCTAAACTGGTTATGCCCAATTGCTTAATGTCTGGATGGTTTATTGGTGTGATTATGTATTGTGTGCAGTTAAGTAATACGTTAAGAACATAAACTACTTACATAGCATGTTCTTCGTATTAAAGGAAGAAGATGCATCATAACCCAAGCATGGAATAGAACATAAAAAGAAGAGAAAATGGACTAAGGAGTATGTAAGCCTTTGCCCACAGCCTAAGCTACATAGATTAACTAGTGCAGCAAGATAAGTGATCTATGATAAAATTCCTATTTCATTTGCTTACTATGACAATTGTTTTTTTTTTTTTTTAAATATATATAAATATATATATTTCTTATTAAGACTCCTGGCAGAAATATGATGAAGTTTCAAATTTGGTTGTAGTAGTCGTAGTGCCCAACCAATCTCTAAATACTAGTAATCTTAAGTTTTTGTTGTTGATGGGGGCAAAACAACTCTATCACATCTACTGGAAAGTTCTTTGAGCTACACTAATGATATTATACATATATGTAGATTTAGGTTAACAGGAGGGGCTATTAGAGTGAAACATGGCCAACATGATTTGATTGACTAAATTATGACTAAAATGAGATAGACAAATAAAGTAGCAGTACCACAGTTTTCTCATGAAACCAGTAGTTAACCATCTCTGTCCACTGGTCCTCCATTACCATCGACGGTGTCTTGGCCAATAGACCTTCCTTTGTCACCCCGGGTTTAACGTAAAGCTTCTTCAAATTACTCCTTCGATTTCTCCTGAGGACCCCAAGTATATGCATTGCCCATCCCATTTGATCAGGTGGTTTAATAATATCAGGGTCAATGAGATACCGATCTTGAAATGCAAAAGTGGAGTTAGCAAAACACAAGCATGGACCCTACTAAATATGACATTTAATTACGACAGCGGCTGTAAATGGCTGTTACTTATACTTTATTTTCATATTACCTTAATCTCCCCCCAACAGTCCTGTTTATATTTTTCAGGGACTTTTGGCCACCCAGCAGGTACAAAAGGGCATAATAACCCATTGTGACAAAAAGTTCCCAACCACCGAACGAACGTTTTACCGTCCGAACCAATCGGTTGCCCTTGATCATTTAATGGCAACGGGATCTTCCAGGATCCATCCAGTGCCCATATCTCAGCTAGCTTTGTAGGACCACGTCTTTTAAGCCTATTTTCCGTTGCTGGGCTTTGTTGATAATCATCTGTATATACAAAACCACCAATATTAGGGCTAAATTATCAATTCTCACAAGTAATGAAACATATCACACCACGAAAACATTAGTCCTCTAGTAACTTAATGTGATATTAAGGGTTTATAATTTCATTTCAACAAAACATCAATACATTTACGCAAGAGAGATTTCAGGAGGCGATTTTGCATTTAATTATTAATGTAGTGGTTTTATGGGACAATGAAACAAAAAATGCATAAATACGCATTATATATTCTTATCCAGAACCCATCAAGTTAATGACAATGGAATATCAAGTGAATGATAATGGAAAATTAAAGATTTAAATTAAAGTAGATAATATGTAAAGTCGATAATGTGTATATATATATATATATATATTTGTAAAAGAAATTAGGAATAAAAAATAAATAAGAGAAATAAAGATTATGTGGTCAATTCTAACCATACCCTATTTGAAGTAGATATATATCCAAATTGCGCTAACTTTGTTGTTTTCACTTGATGTTTAAGATTATGTGATGCAGCATTTGGAAAAGCAATCCTTACTTCATTGCAATATTGACAATAAGATTTCCTTATTGTCTCCAGTTCTGCCCTTTAAGCATAAAGGATAGTTTGTTGTTTCACCACATGAAATGAATAACAGTACCACATTCTCTATTTCTTTAAGGAGAATTTAGCCTTCACAGCACATGTAAACACTATTTCTATGACTGAGTTTATTAGAAAATTGTTTTACTGAGTTCACTTGCTGGGAATTTTGTTTTATGCACCAGATCAGTTTATATTGTCTACACAATACTTGGGGATGACAGCATCTATGTTGTGGGCAAGGATGCGTATGATGAACTTGCTTCTGAATATTTTATTACTTTCTTTTAGTTAAATATCTAGAATATTATTTAACTAAATAATACCATTGTAAACTATTTTTACACTACACTGAACTATTAAAAGCATAGTCTGCCTAGAAAAGTTAAAGTAAAAGAAAAGAAAAATCAATAGCAGTTTTATTCGAAGACATGTTAAATACCAGGGGTCTGTGTCTCATCGTCATCAGAGGCAACCGGTCTTGTCTCCTGAGAAATGTGGGCTTCCTCATCTTGTGCCTCCACCCTTTGTTGTCCATGTGCTTCCTCATCTTGTGCCTCCACCCGTTGTCGTCCATGTGACGATCCTTCACCAACGTAAACAAGCGGCAATGACCGTTTCCTCTTCCCCATACCTGCAAATGTCACCTTCACAACACAAACATAAAGCTAATTATAGCCAGCAGCCAATCACATGAAGAAATAACAATTTTAGTTGCATGAAGATAATATTATACTAACAACAAGAAGAAATAACAGTTTTAACGTTAATGATATATGTTAAAACTGTTATTTCTTCATGACATGAAGAAATAACATTTTGAACACATATATGCAACAACATGAAGAAATAACAGTTTCATGTGATAATTACTTATGTTAAAACTGTTATTAATTTCTTAACAACATGAAGAGGAACACAATTTTCACATATATATGCAAGATTCTTCAACTTCGCACGCAATAGACCTTTACAAATTCTACTTGCAATTTCACCTACTTTTCTATAACATAATTACACATACAACAACAATACCCTATTACACTACTCATCATCGCTGTACTCGACTTCGTTGTCATCTTTATCGTTGGACTCATCATCAATGAACTCACAATCATCTACGTTGTCCATTTCATGAAGATCTCTTTCACGAATGATAGAGGCATCAATTGTCATTCCCTCCACATCATCTCGACCCCAACGAAGGTTTTCCCTACCAGCATCATTACTAGTTACATTGTACGGAATGTTCTCATAAAACCCGTACGTGTCATCCTCGTCACAATGGGGGCCAATACCAGCATCAAACACATCTCTAGCTTTAGTTTTAACAACAACACACCAATCTTTGTGTCTTTTATCTTCAACATAAAAAACTTGTGTAGCTTGAGATGCCAAGACATATGGTTCATCCACAATTTCCTCCCCACCATGTATGGAGTGTGTAAAATTCACCATAGGAAACCCAAACTCATCTGTCTTATATCCCCTCCTATTTTGATCATCAACCCATGTACACTTGAATAACACGTGTCTGATATTGCCAGAATAATTCAGCTCAATAATATCTGTTAACACACCATAGTATGTACTGCCACCTTCAGTGGTGACACTAACTCCACTATTCTGCGTTTTCTTATTTGCCTCAACATTCGAACTCCTAAATTTTAACCCATTTATGACATAATGCTTCAGCCGATTTACCAAAGTATAAGGCCCTTTGGAAAGTGTGATAATTGTATCAGTAACTGAAGTTCTTTCCCTATCAGCATCAGTCATTGACATCACCTATTATAACCAAACAAACTTATTATAATTCGTACAGTAATTATACTTATGGGAAAGTTACAAGCTTGAGAAGTTGAAGATGTGAAATGTACGTGAGACCTAAACCAACCACAAAACTTCTCCATGTGGTGCTTATGAATAATAGCTGGGGATATACGACGGTGGCCCCTTCGAAGTTCGTCCTCCACTATACTTTTGTGCATCCTACATGCGATGCCAATTATGTTAGTGTTAATACACCTAGCGTACATTGGATTGTTGTGCAATTGTATTGGTGTCCGTAGTACTTACTCACGAAACTGGTAAACGTTCTCGAAATTGAATAACACGTAGCGATGAGCTTGGGTGAACTCCCTATTGTCTAGTGTCACGCTTGAAACCACTCCTGTTGACTCCTCCATCGCCCTCGTGGGTCGATTGAATATAGTTTCAACTCCTTCCATATACCGTGAACAAAACGTTAAGCATTCTTCCACTATGTATCCTTCAGCAATAGACCCTTCTGGAGCAGCCCTATTTCTTACGTAAGACTTAAGGCGTGATAGGTACCTATAATGCGCATGAGAAGATTAGTAATTGACACTAGCTATTAAAAAGTGCACATGAAGCTCATAATGTACAAGTATTACATATGACTTACCTCTCAATGGGGTACATCCAACGGTACTGAACTGGACCACCAATCTTGGCTTCAGTAGCTAAGTGCATGACCAAATGTACCATCACAGTGAAGAAAGATGGAGGAAATATTTTTTCCAATTCACACAACGTAACTGCAATCTCTGCCTCATCATTCTCAATCTCTGAAACTGTAAGGGTTTTGGAACAAATTTTTCTGAAGAAACAAGCTAACTTTATCAAAGGCCCAGTAACATGCGATGGCAAAGATCCTCGTAAAGCGATTGGAAGGAGTTGTTGCATCAAGATGTGATTATCGTGACTCTTTAAACCAGAGATCTTGCGTTCTTTCAGATTGACACGGCGTGAGATGTTGGAAGCATATCCATCAGGCACCTTTACGTCCCGCAAAACTTGCAAGAAACCATCTTTCTCCGATGGAGTCATATGAAAGCATGCGGGCGGTATCGTATACTTATCATCACCTTTTCGCCGTAGGTATAGTTCACTCCTTATTCCCATGTCCGCTAAGTCAAGGCGTGCCTTGTAATTATCCTTTGTCCAGTCCTTCAAGTTCAGCACCGTGCCAAGTATATTGTCCATCACATTCTTCTCTATATGCATCACATCAAGATTGTGTCGTAACTTGTGATCCTCCCAATAAGGCAAGCTGAAAAATATACTTCTCTTCTTCCAACCACACTGGTTTGCATCTCCTCTCTTTCTTTTGTTGTAAAGAAGTTGACATTTCTTCCCCAAACAACGTCCAACTAAACTTTCAGTATCCACAAGTATGTCTGACACAACTGGTGCCACAGGAGCCCTTCGCATATCAGTAGATCCATCAAATAACGTAGCTTCGTCTCGAAATGCGTGATCACTATCCAACCATCGCCTATGTCCCATGTAACAGAATTTGTGGCCATGGTTTAAATATCGAGAATCGGTCTCCGAGGCACAACAAGGACACGCAAACTTACCCTTTGTACTCCAACCCGACACATCTGCGTATGCAGGAAAATCATGTATAGTCCACATCAATGCTGCACGCAATTGGAATACATTTTTTGAAGATGCATCAAACGCTTCTACACCAACATCCCATAATTCCCTCAGTTCTTCTACTAAGGGTTGCAAGTATACATCTATCGCAATCCCTGGCGATGTAGGACCAGGAATAAGTAGTGATAGAATCAAGGATGATCGTTTCATGCACAGCCAAGGCGGGAGATTGTAAGGGACTAGCATGACAGGCCAAGTGCTGTGACTAGTACTCATAATTCCGAAGGGGTTGAACCCATCCGCAGCTAATCCAAGTCTGACATTACGAGGCTCAGACGAGAACTGTAAATGTGTGGTGTCAAACATTTTCCATGCATCCGAGTCAGCAGGATGCCGCATTACCCCATCATATGTACGACCATTAACATGCCATTTCATAGAACTAGCCAGGTCGGGTGACAAAAATAGTCGTTGCAATCTTTGCAGCTTTCTTCTTTCCCTTACTGGATGAGGCATTATTACCTGTAACGGATGCCTCATTCGTTTTCCACCTACTTACTTTGCAACAAGGACACGCCTCGAGGTTAACAGTCTCCTTCCAAAATAGCATACAATCATTGGGACAAGCATGGATCTTCTCATAACCCAAACCCAAATCTCGAACTATCTTCTTAGCCTCATAATGGTCCTTAGGCAACTTAGCATCTGAAGGAAGCATATCCATCAGGACTTGAAGCAACATAGTAAATGATTTGTTCGTCCAACCACAAAGAGTTTTCAACTGGAACAGCACAACGATGGCTGAGAATATGCTAAATTTCGTACAACCAGCATATAAAGGTTTGTCCACATCATCTATCATTTTGTAAAACTTTTTTGCACCATCATTCGGACCTTCAGCCGGTTGTTGCGCAGTTTCACCTTCTCCCATTGGTTCGGCCGCCATTTCATGTGTGGAGTACAAATCATGCAACATCCCACGGAAGTCACCGTATTGTTCATGGGAGTCTTGCGCATGACTACTCCCACATTCGGGGGCCGTTGGCACAGTCGCCGATTCCCCATGAAATTTCCAATGTGTGTAACTTCCAAGCATCCCGTAACTCCACAAATGGGTTTGTGCCACCCCGGGCGGTACTAAATTCAAGTTCACACATTTGGTACAAGGACATAAGATCTTCCCACTGCGTGCATTCTTAGATGCAAATTCCACAAAGTTAAGTACACCTTCAATATATTCCCTATCACCCCTCCTCTTCTTCATCCAACTTTTATCCATTGGTATACAAGATTTACAAAATCTGACCTACAACAACATTTGGTAATGCAGAGCCAATAAACCTTAAAATTAGATTCATTGAGAAGATTGTTAAGAATAGGTGATTTGTTACGAATAGACATACTTAGCTATGCTTAGATATTCACAGACATATATATAACACTACTTCAAGAGTAACCTATGCTTTCAATTTTGTAAATAATAACACTAAATCAAACATAACTTAATGTGAGTTGTTGTGGAATATTTTAAGCATAATTGTTGGAATATTTTAATGTGATATGTAAAGTTTTTTAAAGCCTCACTTATTGCAACTATAGTCTTATTTTTAAACAAAGAAGACAATCAAAATAAGGTCATCCAAACATAATCTCAATGATCATTTACCACTTCTTTAAGTAAATGTAAAATGTAAAATATATATATATATATATATCCAACAATCTTTAATTTTAACTAATATAGCATTGTTTTAAAAAACGCAGCTATAGGTCCCTTCTATTTGTAATAGTTATAGGTCCCCTCTGTTTGTAATAAGAACTTATTACAACTAAACCTATAGCTGCATTTTTAAAAAACGTAGCTACAAGTATATCGTTTTAGCTGCATTTATAAGAAACGCGGCTATAGGGCAGCTATAGCTAGCTACATTAGGGAATACTCTTTTTATTTTTTGTAATCATACATTACACATAGGTGCATTTCCCACAAAGCGAGTAATGGAAAGAAAGCTACCTTATCTTCAGCAAGCAGTGGAATATGAAGAAGAATTGTAGATGGCTCAGTGTCTTCCTACCTGAAACCCCCATTAAGAAGCAAAAATAAAGAAGTACGGTAAGATGTAGATGATTGGACGACATGTACACAGGTAAGATGTAGAAGAAAGCTAAATATTATATTACACAGCTTATATGAGTATTTTTTTTATTTTAGTTTGTAAAAAAAATCTGCAACCACATAACTGAAGTCACTACTGACTACATCATGTACACAAGTAAGATGTAGAAGAAAGCTAAATATTATATTACACAACTTGCATTAGAGAAATTGATTGTTAATGATGGTTGTTTATGTCCACAAGTATTTTTGTTCGATTATTTTGCTTATTATTTACATCTAGACTTTTAGTTTTATAGACTGGATTGGAAACATCTGTGTAGTTATATTTGCATTAAAAATGATTTTTATGATATTTAGAAATCTATTACTATGTACTAGCCTATAAGCACGCGCTAACGCACATAGAGACTCTTCTATTTTCTATCTTTAGGATAGAAGAGTGTAATAATCATTGCCAAGAAAATGTAGTAAACCTTCTTTTTTTGTTTTAAATTTAGGCCTTTTATTCATGACAAGGAAAATGTATAAGTTAATCTCATTGGAACCGACAAAGTGAGCAAGTCTGAAAGAATATGGTATTTCTCAAAGATGTTTTATTGTTTACAATTCCAGGAGAGTATCATTTTCCTTGGTCAAAATTAATATGGATTAGTAGTACTGCATAAAATTCATGGCAATGACTTCAAACATTGAATAGACATCTCAATTTTGATACTCCACGCACTCTATTTTTCGTTTTTCTTTTTATCTTTTCTCATATAAACCAGTCAAATTTTAATATTCCACGTGTAAAAGGCCAGTCAAACTAAGCAGCCTCATCCTCATGCAACTCCACAGTGAAGCAAAGTTGGAAAATCACATTCCCTCAAAGTCCCATTAAAGAAAAGCAATATTGATATTATTATATTAACAACTGAGAGACAATCTTGAGCTGTTCCCACATTTAAAAATGATTGACAAATATATAAGAAAAGTTTATAGCAATGAATAATTGTAATTAAAACACCACAAAGAAAAGCAAACCCAACAAGCCCTTCCTTTTTCTTTTCTTTTTTGCCTTTTCCTTTCTTTTCTCCTACTCCATTAGTTCTCTCATGGAGGATTTCAGATTCAAGTCTTGCAGGGATGGGAGGATGATGCAGAGTGAGAGCTACTATGGAGGAAGAAGTGGACCTAAACCTTTGTATGCTCATGGCATGTACACAATGTAGTACACTTTACATATATTGTAACATTCATTTCAATTAAGGAGTTTATAGTCAAAGGAGAGCTATCCTGTTAGGCAGCCTAGTGTTTTTGGTTGGGTGGGTGGGGGGGGGGGGTTGGGTTTGAAGAGAAGAAAATGAAAAAGATCACCCCCGATACCTGTAATTGACTTTTGGACTTAAAAACACAGAAACAACTGAACAAGCAAATCATGTGACACATGCACAACTAGTTTGGCCAATAAAGTCTAGGTGTGTTCTAATGGTGCATTGACATTTTTTTTGTTTTCAATTTTTTCTCTCAATCAAGAGTATAGACAGAACACACTGACAATATTTTAAAATTAGTATGGATCTGTAACCACACTTCTAGCATTCACCACTTCATTTCATTGATAGACAACTTCAAGCTTTCAATATATTTGTTAAAATTAGAAAATCCTTTCGAATTTCACATGCACATATATTCAAACAAACAAGATAAAAGTTGCTTCTCCTACAATATTTGGAGGCAAGAAATGAAAAAGACTGACCTGTGTATAATTTAGAGGATTCTTCTGCAACTCAGTTATGGATATATCAATGTGCTTCCTGGAGTCACGTACGAATTGAGCCTTTGCCTTTTCACCCACGACGACATATTTCGTTTCTTTGTCAGGACCTGTGACAGTAGAGAAATATTTTATTGTGGATAACAACCAATCTTTGATGATAACAAAACCACAAGAAAGCATAAACCCATCATTTTGTCACTCATCCAGTTTCTATGAAAATTATAGGATAAGAAAACAAAATTTATATGTTTCAAAGGGAACCCACAAAATTGAGAAGTCAAGAACTAATTTTCAGCCCATATTAGTCAAGCATTACAATTCCCAAATCTAAAACATCAAAACAAGATAGAATTCAAAGGCTTTGTACCTTTTCTACATTAATTTTCCTCAACTTTCCTAGCTGCCAAAGATAGAAATAGTCACATAAACAAAAACAAATGTTAAACCCAAAAAAAAAAAAAAAAAAAACCCGTGTCTTATATTGGTTTCTGAATGAAAAATAAGATAAAGAGAAGTTTCTAATTCCAAATTGTCAAGAATTGTGTCTGAATGCTCATGGACTGAAAAAGAAGTGCATAGATAACAAGTAAAACTAAATAAATAAAATAAGAGTTTGTGTTGAGTACAAAAATAAAGATGATTCTAATCAACAATAACACAATTAAAGATACTAAATTCTTAGAAGATAATCCATCTACTACAAATGTTTTAAGAAAATAAATCAATAACACTAAACGAGAGCTTACTTGCCCTCTACACACTATCATAAGATATTCTAGGCAAAATTTCATTTCTAAGATCAAATTGTTTAAATGAAAAAAAAAATAACAAACTTTAAGTTTCTTATATTGGGATTCAGAAAAATAAAAAGCCCTCCACTTCCAGGGCAAACTCAGCACAAAATCAAAATAAATAAATAAAAGAGGCAAATTTCCAGCTTTCTAATCACCAAACAGAACAAAATCAACAAAATTCATCATAACCTCAGAGAAAATCAACAAAACAACAGATAAAATCTCAATTTTTAGATTTCAAAATGGGAGATGTAGTGAAAGAAAAAAAAAAAAAAAAAAAAAAAAAAAAAAAAACAGATCACATGCCGTTTTTTTAATAGGCCCTAAGAGAACTGACCCAAGATGTCTTCACAATTCTGCCATCACAATTAGAAAATATAATAAAATCCTCCAAAGAATGACAATCATTTTAAATGGTAATTGTAACCTACATAACTAGTTCCAATACTCAGGGTCTTCACTTAAGGTTGTGCCAGTAAGATCGCTAAAAGACCTGGGAGAAAATCAGGCAAAAATATCAATTATCCTAACAAACAAAAGGTGTATTAATTTTCAAAAAGATTTGGGAGAAAATCAGGCAAAAATATTCCAGCTAATGTAGATTTAGGAGATTTTGTGTGTGTGTGTGTGTGCAGTGACCAACTTGCCTTGATAAATTTGAATAAATAAATAGCATCATTCCATTATCCTCGAAAGATAAATTCTAGAGAAAGAGAGAGAGCTTACCGATTGATGAGGGAGGCTAAGAGGAGTGAGGTTTGTGTGAGGTTTGTGAGCACGGCGGCGAGAGGTTGAGAGCACGGTGGCGAGAGGTTGAGAGCACGGCGGCGAGAGGTTGAGAGCACGGCGATTGGGGATCGGGAGCTAGGTTGAGCTGAAATTTGGGTTTTTTTTCAATTTGGGTTTTTTTCGGAGTGAGGTTTGTGTGAGGTTTGTGAGCACGGTGGCGAGAGGTTGAGATCACGGTGGTGAGAGGTTGAGAGCACAACGGCGAGAGGTTGAGAGCACGGCGATTGGGGATCGGGAGCTAGGTTGAGCTGAAATTTGGGTTTTTTTCTACTGAGCTAAAATGTTAGGGTATTTTTCAATTTATAGAAAACCTAAAGCTGCGTTTATTAAAACGCAGCTTAAACGTGTCTGGAGCTGCGTTTTAATAAACGCAGCTCTAGGTGTGTTTAAGCTGCGTTTCTAAAACGCAGCTCCAGACATGTAAAAACGCAGCTCTATGAGGGTTTAAGCGGCGTTTTTAAAAACGCGGCTTCAGTCCTTCAGTCCTAAACGCAGCTTCAACATATTTCAAACGCAGCTTCAGACTGATCTATCGCTGCGTTTACTAAACGCCGCTATACGTCCAGTGCTGGAGCTGCGTTTTTGTAAAACGCAGGTCAAACAGGAGCCTGAAGCTGCGTTTTAGAAAAACGCAGCTCCAAAACGCAGCTACAGTGCGCGTTTTTTGTAGTGCTAGCTCCGTTCCTAGCTGTGTCAAAACATGTGTTTATTAGAGACGTAATCATTGCAAAAATAAATAGAAAAAGTATAGATACAATCTGCTATAGAAGATCACGAGTTAAAGAAGACTCTCACTCGAGCGAAAATCCAAGTTAGGCATAAACTTCACTAATCAAGATTGCGAAAACTAGTAGCCAAATTTTTTTGGTTACTTCGAATTGATAGATAGACTTCGAGGAAGCCCAAATCTCCACTTTAGGCTAGCTAACAATTTAAAGTATTGGAATCAGTTCCTGCAAAAAATCAGGCCAAATTTTCCAAATAGCACAATTTTAGCAAAATTTTAGGAAAAAAAGCACCCCGACAAAGTTATTTAATTTAGAGTTCCAAAAAAGTGCTACATAACTAAATAACTTTGTCATGATGCGTTTTTACTAAAATTGTGCTATTTGGAAAATTTGGCCAAAAAATCATGTCTATTTTAACATAAGAACCTATATTTTCTATTTTACATATTCACTTTTTAAAGCATCTTATATTAAATTATCTATTTTATACTACATTTAATTAAAATATCAAAAAAAAATTTATTGTTTATCTTTCTTCACACACAATAACCACCATCCACTCTCTTTCTTCATTCTCAGGATATAAAAAACTAAATACAAAATGAATAATGTCAATGCAAATTTACACGATTACCATAGCAACTATTTATTTTTGTACCACTTTGCATAGGCCTAATGTGGGTGAATTTTGGGGCTTGGTTGGCTAAATGTAGTCCTTTTTTCTATTATAAACATCTAATTACTTAAAAAATTATTTCTAAGTTTTATTGATTCATTGTTAGTATTTGAATTTATACAAGAAAAAATTACAAATAGATTAACATAAATATTAATTTTATCTATTAATGAAACTAACCATAACTCATCATAATCAAAACTAATTTATTTGAATAAATAAAACATTTCCATCATTTTTATCTAATACTAATTTTTATTATTATCTAATACTGATTAAAATAAATTTGATACACAGCATAAATTCAACTAAATTAGATTCGTTTAGCATGATTTTCTCTGGGAGACCTATTGGTTTAAGCTTATTGATAAACTTTCGCTTCCTTGAGTCTAAACTGTTAGTACTTAGTAGACCACCCTCGAGAGATTCTAAACATTCTTCTCTATGAGCCTTAGCCATGACATTTTCCTAGAGTGTTGTTCATCCAAACTATATATATATATATATATATATATATATATATATCATAAACCTCATTTAGTGAGTTCATTGGTAGTAATTTTAGTATACGATTGTAATGAGTGATCACACCATAATATGGTGTGTCCTCACAAGTGCAATGACCCAACTTGGTGGATGGTGTTGCTTGGGATTGATGTATTTGTTAATACTAGTCACTAATCTGTGCAATGCACGGATTAGATTAATAAAAATTAAAAATTTATTTTGCATGAAGAGACATCAACTCGAAAATGAACAGGAAAAAAAAAATTAAGTTCAAAATTACAAACTTAATCTCACAATGCCATTTTTTTAAAAAAAAAACACTTTAATCATATATAATTGTGTAAGAAATACAATGAGAAAGATTATTAATTAGTCTCGTGCAATTCATCTAAAAGTTGTGGTGGGCCTTTTTGTAATGTTAGGCTGGGCTGCCTCCTGCTGTACTAGGCCCAAGTGTTCTGGATAAGGGAGTTGGGACCAGTCCAATTGTAACCCATCTTCGTCCGGCTTGTGCACAAACTACGCCCCGTTCACCAAACTTTGGTCACATGCCCATGACAGGCGAAGCTGCTATGGGAAAGTTATGGTAGGCAGATGTAATAAAGATAACAAAAGAAATACGTTCGCTACTTAGATAAAATAAATAAAGGGGAGCAACAAGAAGCGCCCCGTACATAAAATAGCATAAATAAGTGGGGAAGAAATAGTAATGAGTTTGTTGAGTCAAAGCGGAAAATATCAGTCTGCCGTGCCAAGTTATGTTACAGAACCGAAACCAAGAAGGGAACCATTTCCTCAGTGCGAATAATCTCCCCAGAAAAAGAAATTAATCGCTTTGAGGGAACGAGCCTGAATAGCCTATGCCCAAAAGAATCCTTTGCCTTTGAGAGAGAGCAGGGCTTTAGAGGGAGAGAGGGGATCAACCTATTGGTGCATGTCTGCCATTCTATGCTCTCTGTTTTCTTTCCTTATTTCTAATTCTTCTTTTCTTTTCTTTTTTTCTCTTCTTTTCTCAGTGCTTGCTTCTATGTTGTGATTCTCTCCTAGAGGTTACTATTACCGTGATCGTGATCCCCCCTTTACTATGCACGACAAGGGTCCTTTATATAATGCCTGCTGTGACTGACTTTTACTATTTTAGCCCTTAACTACCTTTGTCTGGTCTGGGTGTCCTTGCCGACCACCACTGGTTTGTCAGTCGCTCAGCCACCACCACTTACCTGTGCTGGCTGTGCCACTCCCCATCACCAGACAAAAAAAAACTATTTTGTTTGTTTGTTTGTTTTCTATGACACTCTTACCTGCTATGGTATGGATGCTCTCTCTCTCCCTATCCCTCATGGCATGCACCTAATGGTTTCAACTCATCCTTACTTCTTTTGGGCGGTATGTCATCCTAGCAGGACATTTCTCCCAAAAGAGCCTGAGCAGGAACCCCAGAATAGGTTTTCCCCTCTCCCCATCGCCAGACCATACCCTCTTATCTCTGACCCATGACCCATCACTTCCTGTATTGGTTGGGTACAGGCTGGTGATGTCTGGGCCTTGCGCGTGCTCTACTTCCGTGTATGTCCAAAACTTGCCAGCTGTGTTTGCCGTGGTCTGGAGGCTCATCTGCACATTATGCCGCCCATCCTTGACTTCTTATGGCGTGAGCTATTTCCTGATTCCTCATTCTTTATGGCCTACTCCCTTTAAGGGCTGGGCTTTGCTTAATTGTGGGCTCTTCTTCCTTCAACCTACTCTCTTACTCCTTCCGCAGTCTTGCCACCATTTCCTACCGTACCACTCTGTCATTCTTGCTGTGATGTTATTTGACCCCAGCCTGCTAGGCCTCTTTGGGCCTGCTGCTTATTCTTCTCTCAATGACTCAATATGGTCATTTGGGCTTTGTATTACATTGCTTGTGGACTCTTCTGTCCAATGTATTTCCTCTTGGGCATCCTTGGCCCACTTGCTTTCCTTGGGCTTCCTTGGCCCTTTTTCTAACTCTGCGTTCCCATGGGCTTTTACTAACTCCTTTGAACTTCCTTGGCCCAATTACCTTATCCTTCATCCTTGGGGCTCATGGGCTTGCCATCAACCCTTTACTTTCTTTGCTTGCATTACTTCGGGCCTGTTGTGGCCCATTCTCACTTTTCTACATCACATATTCCCCATGAGTTTGCTACTTCTCTCTCTTCGGGCTCCTTTAGGCCCGTTTGCTTCCTCAAGACCCATTTGTTTAATTTATAGGCCCATGATCTATTATTCCAGCCAGTTAGGCTTAATGGTTTTTCTATCCACTTACTAACTCTTTTCTGCCCATGTTGCTGGGCTTCTTCCTTCTACTGGGCTTCCCAAAATGAGCATCAACAAAAGTAATAAAGTTAAAATAACTTATCTATACTCTTTGAAAGGCACTGGAAGAACATAATATTCACTTCAGTGACACATTCATCTTTTTGAATGGATGTAAAATCCTCAAAATGTTAAATTTGCTCAATAGAGACTCACCAAAGTAAGAAATGACACACAATTCTTGAATCTAAGTCATACAAAATGTGCAACATATGCATGCAACAATAACTACAAAGGAAATTGATCATGCAAGAATACATATTTTACATCAAGATTAAACTCAATTTCCACTTAAAATTGAAACTTACCACAAATCCTAGTATTAAAATTTTTGGAATCTCATAAAATAAGGCTAAACCAATTAACCAAACAAATGGATTGTAGAGAACAAACTTTAAGGTGCATAAGCTATCTTGCACTTATGTTATATGACTATTTAATAATCCTATCAGATCTTAATGATGCTCATAATCCTCTATTTTATTAAATATATGTAAAACATATAGGTTTAATAAAAACTAACTTTTGGTCATATGTTTGCATTAGCTTCAATTCATTCTCCAATTTACACATTAGTTCACTTGTGAAAAGTTCTCTAAACAAACTTTATAAACAAAAGTGATATATAGAGAACATCATAATAACATATAATGACAAAATAAATTCCTACTAACACCGTAATCACAAACAACACCATTAAGTATGATACAGACACTGTGATCCAATACTCAACTCCATAACCATATTTATCCACAATTCTTTAATTTTTTGGTATGTAATCTTGTTTTTCCTAGAACTCTTCCTTGGCTGTATCAAATCAATTTGCTTTATACCAAATTTTTGCACAGTGTGCAGTGCATTTTGAATTTTATTGATACTAATATCACTTACTAGTTATTAGTTTAATTTCCTCCAATATTTAAATAATTTTTCTTGTAATGTAATCTTTAGTGTTCCATTTTATACATAAAATAGAAAGACAATAAAAGTAGTTAGTATCATATTATATGTGTTTGAAAATTTAAAAATTGCATGATATGTTAATTAATATAGCTACGCATATTTCTTGCCTAGTCAACAATGTTAATATCATTTTGATAAAATGAAATTGCAAATATCCTTCAATTATATTTTTTACATTCTTGATTGTGTGTTATGAATTTTTTTTTTTCTTTTGTTAGACTTTGTTTCAATTGTTGCAAAAGCAACTAAATTTGAGTAAGAATACTGAATTCCTCCAAATAAATTTGAAGTACATAAAGCCCAATACAGGTCAGTGGATGATTCGTTCCCATGTGGGCACCACAACTACACAGAAAGGTGGTTTTTTTTTAATTATATTGGTGGACTCTTTTTTATTTTTGGGGGACACTTTTAATAGGATCCAAAGACTGCAAATGCTAATACTGTAACATTCCTAAACATGCCTCCATTTTAATAGGATCCAAAGACTGCAAATGCCCCTTTCTGACCTTTTAGAGAGAAATCTAATACTGTTGGTTGGTTGGTTGAAGAATCTTGTTTCCTCGTCACATTCCTAAACATGCCTCCATTTATTGGCTGGATATCAAAGATAGGTTGGTTTCAAGAGAAAGGATGGCTACATGGGGTTATAGGGGTTATATGATACGTATCTTTCACAAAATTCAATTAGAAACCAGAGACCATCTATACTTTGATTGCTCAGTGACAAAAGGGATATGGAAGGAACTATTGAGAAGCTGCCTATTTAATAGGCAATTTTGTTGGATAATGAGCTGAATTGGATAATAAACAACTAAAATGAAAGAATTTAAAGCATTCAGTTTATGACAGATTGGCTACTAGGACCAAAGTTAAAAACACAATTCAGAATAAAGCTTTGTGTTGTATTTGGAAGCTTCCATACAGTGTTTTCACAAGTTGAATCTTGTAGAGTAGCTTGTCGTCTAAGGATGATGTCTGCAACAACCTGTTTGTAATGTGTTCTATTTCCAACTTTCTTTTGATTGAATAATTTCTTATTCATAAAAAAATAATATGAAATAAAATAAAATCATGAGAATGTTTAACATGTGATTTCCATATATAAAAATGGAGATTTCATATAGAAAAAGCGTAGCAATGGAATACCAACTGTAAAAGCTGGTATTCTGTATTAAGATAACAAAGAAGTCCTAGTTGGCCAAAGGGTTGACATCCATTTGCAGTCTTTGGATCCTATTAAAAGTGTCCACCAAAAATAAAAAAGAGTCCACCAATATAATAAATAAATAAACCACGTTTCTGTGTAGTTGTGGTGCAAATACCATGGCTCGAAAAAGGCTTTCCTCTTCAAAGTAATGCTTAAAAGTTCTAATTGTAAGCTAAATCTATTTCATTTAGTTCTTATAATGCAATGTGTGTATATTTATATCCATAGTTGTTCACAATTAGATTCACTCTTATAAAATTTCATAGCATTGCCCCATCACTTCCAAAATTCACAGCATAAAATTTTTTTAAAAAAATCAGATGCAGTTTGAACTTCATAAAACTATTCACATCATAAAATTAACATAAAACTAACCGAATTACTCCAAATCAGATGCAGTTTGAACTTCATAAAATTAAAAAAATCACAGCATAATACTATTCACATCAACTTGAACCAACAGAATTACTCCAAATATTTCTAAATATTTCAACTTCATCGTTCTTATGAAGTTTGAAGTGAGCGGATGCAGAGTGTAGACTGAGAAACCAATCCACTTTACTGAATGAACTCATCATACCAAACAAGGAAAAATAGAACCAATTTTTGGGACCTAGACAGCAAGCAGATAAGTGAAAAACAGCCAAAGAAGAAATTAACATACCAAACGGTGAGAGACGAAACCCACCGATCCTTACCCAAACGTGCTCTTGTGCGTGGCTGCGTGCTCTTGTGCGTGGCTGAGGCGTGAGTGACAGAGAGATTGAGGGTTAAGGTGAGGGGCTGAGGCGTAAGTAACAGAGAGATTGAAATGAGATCAGATTATGTGAGGCGGATGGGTTAGGAAATTAGGGTTTACAACTTTTTATATATATATGGGTTTTTTTTTTTGTAATTTCAGGTAACCGAGTCTTAACTGGGTCGGTTTCGGGCGGGATTTTGATAAAATCTGAACCTGACCTGGACCCGCTTTGGGTTTTTTTTTTTAATCCATACCCGACCCTATTCTTTATCGGGCCGGGTAAAATACGGCCCATTAGGGTTGGGCCGGGCCGCGTATCCGCGGGTCGGATTTAAATTGCCATCCCTATCCCTAACCCTACTAGATTCTTTCTTCCCTTGGATACCCAAAGGCTAGCCCAAACGTCCTACCATACCATGCCTAAATTTTATGCCACCTCTTGCTAAGGATACTTAAAAGGATTTGAATGTTGTTGAAACCATCTATGTTCAAAAATGTTATCATATTACACTTTACCATTCTAAACTATACCCTAAATTACACTTTGCATCTTAAATTTTTCAAATGCATATTTTGCACTCTAAACTATGACCATTGTTATACTTTGTATCCCGACTTCAAGTTTGCTGTTAACTTGGATAAAAATCCAAAGTTTAGGATGCAAAAGTGTAATCAAGACTCAAGAGTATAGTTTAGGATGGTAAAGTATAATGTCTTCTTTGTTTTTAAGGGATTGAGAAGATAGACAATTTGGTTTTTTCACGTGATGTCATACTTTTCCATCCAAGTTAACGGTAAACTTAATGTCAGGGTGCAAAATGTAAGAATGGTTATAATTTAAGGTAGAAAACATGCATTTGGAAAGTTTATGGTGCAAAATGTAATCTGCGGTATAGTTTAGGGTGGTAATGTTAGGATTAGTGCCCCTAAATCCTATTATATGATGCTATGTATGATATTATATATGACATTATGTTTGACTTAATATTGTGTTTAATAAAGTTGTTTTATTATTATCTAAAATAATGGTAATATGAATATTCGGACATTATCATATAGTCCATGAGATGCATGGTATGTGATTTATGTGAAAAGTTACAGAAGATATAAATCACAAGTTCTTTATAAACTCAGAATTGTAGTTCGTAGTCGGTGATGAAATTGGGCGTTTCATCTATGAAAACTATAACATATCAACTAAGATGATTTGTCTTGATCATGAAAGTGGAGACTTATAGTTGATATGTTGATATATTTTAAGAGTTAAGACATATTGAACTGGACTACTGTGAAATTTATTATTCTCCTAACGACTGTCAATTGAATAATAAATTTCACGACTTTTATTTACATGAACTCTTAATCCTGAGAGAATAATGAACATGATCATGAAGTGTAGGTTGCTTTGATATATCAGGAGTGAGATCTAAAGTAACGGTCAAAACCTCAGTATGTTGGGCAGCCACATTTAGTGTTGATGGAACATATATTCTCAAGATAGAATTCATAGTCTCTTAACGGAGATATAAAATATTCCATTGAGATAAGTTTAATGGGTTCGGTTATTCAGAGAGTTAGGCCTAACTACTTTAGTAAGGAATTACTAAAGTATATATTTATGAAATTGGATTTCATAAATATATGATGAATAACTTTAAACCGGGTACTCGAGGATTAAAATGTAGTAATCTACAAAGTGGCAGTCTACATTAATGACTTTGTATTACTACGAATATTTTATGAAAATGTTGCATGCACAATAAAGTCTTGGGATATAATTTATTAATAAAGCCTAGAGTACAATTATATTTATATAGTGGTATTAAATATAATTAATGGTAACTTTGGACTTCTCAAGAGTTGACAGAAAAGCCCAAGGCCCATTGGAGCTAGTCTCTTATTTGTTCCCTTTTTGTCCCACTCCAAGCCACATACTAAAGTCCAATTGGAAAAGCCCAAAAGGCTAGCCCAATTAGATAATCAATTATAAAGAGAGAAACATACAGAATTTTAAGTTACATGAAATGGTTTGTATGTGAGTGTTAGACACTCTTTCATTCTCTCTTGAACACATTCATAGAAACTAATTGAGAGACCACACTTCTTGGGCGTTAGTGGAATTGGAGTGAAGATTAAAAGTGTTCTCAAGAACTTGCAATCTTTGTTTTGAAATTCACCACACCAAGGTACACTCTCTTGTTCTTATATTCTGAAATTTATATAGCACATGTTATTTATTGCGAATGAAGTAGATCCGTTATTTTTCCGCTGCGTATGTTTTTGTATGTGACACACACATGTATTTTTCCATCAGGTAACATGTAATTTCTACTAAAATAAAATAAAGAAAATAAGAGAGAGAGAGAGAGAGAGAGAGAGAGAGAGAGAGAGAGAGGTTGGGCTTGATGACTTACATCTACAATGAAATTCCCTTTGCGGCTACATCTTTACTATATAAATATAGTGAACCCTAGGTAGGATTTACATGGGAACTAAAATTAACTTAGGAGAATCCCTTGATTGGACTAAAATCCAAGACTAATGTTCCTTGATTTTAGTTAATCAATGCTATCAACATGTACTCAAATGTGATATCCATCTTAGTACGATTGTCACTCCACAAGTATAAGTGCTTGTGGGTTGTGGGGGTGTAGGGGGCAAGAGTCGGGGTTTAAGTTTCCAGAAGGGAGCTTCACACATGAAAGCTCGAATTTGTGTATAAACACAAGAGCTGTTTAAACCCCTAAATTAAAAATTACGGCTAAATTGCTTTTACTTTAACTTATCTAAGTGCGGAAATAAGAGTAAATGAAGCGCAAACAACCAATACTACTCTAGTGCATAAACATGAATAACGAACAATAAAAGTAAAGTACAAGAGTAAGGGAAGAGAGATGCAAACACAAGATAACACGGCGATGTGTTATCGAAGAGGAAACCGAAGAACTCGGCGAAAAACCTCTCCGCCGCCCTCCAAGCGGTAAATCGATCCACTAGACAATAAGTTGGGATACACGAATAACAAGAGACCCTCCAAGCCTAATCTACCCAATGTACTTAAGCCCTCCAAGCTCCTACTCCAACAAGGCTTCTCGAAACCGTGTCTTGTCTAGCTTTCCGGATCCCACAATACGTCCGATTGCATCTGCCAAGCCTCACCGGCTTCTTTTGGCAAATCCCTAAAGCTTCCCAAGCTCCAAAACACTCTCTACACTCTGAATAGGTGTGGGTTGTGTTTGGGTACAAATCTCCTCTCAAGGTATGTCAATGGGAGAGGGAATGAGAAGAGGTTAGAATGATTTTTCACTAAGGATGAGTAACTCTCTCTCTAAAAGATGGGTGTGTGTGTGTTGTAGAAAACCTATCTAGGGTTTTTCTCTCTGAATGGACTCTCACAATTTGTGGGTAATGAGAGTATATATAGTATGGGTGAAGGGTAAGAAAAATACCCTTAAAAATCCTCCAGGCAGAATGTTTCGCGACTACCTTGCGGGAAGGCCTTACACACGAAATACTCGCGAAATTGACAACCTGGCATGACTCTTCAGCTTCCAGTCATGTGCTTCTCACATGCCCTTTTCGCGAGAACCCTTCTCGCGAACTTCTCGCGAGCTAGTCGCAAAATGCACTGATTTTCATTTCATGCTCGATTCTTCACCAACTTAATACTAAAGCCAATACAATAAAATCCCACAAAATACAAGGAACAAAATTAAAGCAATTACAACACTTTTTGTCATGGAATAAAGTCAATATAAAACATAGTTGTAAATCACAACTTTACAACACACATTTACACTTAGATTAGATTAAAGTAGAATTTCTATCTTGTATAAAAAATTTAAAAAAAAAAAAAAAAAAAAAAGGTGATATCCATGATACACTAACATCCTCAAACTCAAGGTAGAACTTAATGATGCATTGAGTTTGGACTTTGGAATGTAAACTTATGGGGTGTGGGGTGTGGGAGGCAAGGGTCAGGATTCAAGTCTCTAGGAGGGAGTTTCACACACATTTGCACTTAGATTAGGCTAGAGTATAATTTCTATCTTATATATATATTAAAAAAAAAATGTTATATCCATGATATACTAACATCCTCCCTCAAACTCAAGGTAGAAGCTTGATGATGCATTGAGTTTGAACTTTGGAATGTAAACTCGTAAGATGCATTAAAGATGACCATGAGTGACTGAATTAGAGGTAGAATGGGCAAAGAATGACGATATGAAAGCTCGAAATTGTGTTAAAACACAAAAGCTTGTTCAGACCCCCAATTAAAAATTACGGCTAGATAACTTTTACTCTAACTTATACTAAGTGCGGAACAAGAGTAAATAAGCACAAACAACCGATAACACTACCCTAAGCCATATTCATCCATTATCAACAGTAAAACGAAAGCTTAAAGAGTAGGGAAGAGAGATGCAAATACAAGATAACACCGAGACGTGTTATCAAAGAGAAAACTGAAAAACTAGGCGAAAAACTTCTCCGCGACCCTCCAAGTTGAAATTGATCCACTAGAGAATAAAGTTGGAGTACACGAATAACAAAAGACCCTACAAGCCTAGTCTACCCCATGTACTTGAGCCCTCCAAGCTCCTACTACCAATTGACTTCTTGGAGCCTTGTTTTCTCTAGCTTTTCGAATCCCACAATTCAGCCCGATTGCATCCACCAATGAATGGCTCCTTCCAATGCTTCCCAACAGCACCAAAATCTCACTTTACACTCAGAATGAGTGTGGTAAGTGTTTGGACTAGCAACCTCTCAAAGATATAAAGATAGAGCGGTAAGAGTTGAGGAAAACCACAAGGAAATGTGTAGATGATTGTGGGTATAACAATTTCTAACTCTCAAGTGTATTTTCTAGGGTTTTCTCTCTGAAAAGCACTCATAACAATTTGTGGGTAATGAGAGTATATATAGTGTGGGTAAAGACTTGGTAAAGCAAAACACAACTTTTTGCCAAACAGAAAGTTTCGCGGATATCATTGGTACCAAGTGGATCTTCAAGAACAAGACCGATGAGGATGATGAAGTTGTGTGAAACAAATCTAGATTGGTGGCTCACGGTTATACTCAAGTTGAAGGAATAGACTTTGATGAGTCATTTGCTCCTGTAGCAAGACTTGAGTCAATCCATAATCTTCTCTCCATAGCATGCATCATGAATTTCAAACTTTATCAAATGGATGTGAAGAGTGCATTTTTTAATGGGATTTTACATGGAAGAAGTATTCGTTGAGCAACCAAAGAGATTTCAAGATCCTCACTTTCCGAACCATGTACTACAATTGAAGAAAGCTTTGTATGGACTGAAGCAAGTGCCAAAGGCATGGTATGATCGTCTTACATCATATCTTCTGGATCATGGTTTCAAGAGAGGTCAAGCCGATTGAACACTTTTTGTCAAACAAGATGAGAAATATCTACTTATAGCTCAAGTGTATGTGGATGACATTGTATTTGGTTCAACAATTGATGCCCTTACTCAAGAATTCTCAGAAGAAATGAAGAAAGAATTCGAAATGAGCATGGTGGGGGAACTAAACTACTTCATTGGTCTTCAAGTGAAACAACGAAAAAATGAGATATTCATATCTCAAGAGAAGTATGTCAAAAATCTCGTGAAGAGGTTCGGTTTAGACTCAAAGAAACATGCACTTACTCTAATGAGTTCCTCGGTAAAACTGAATTCCGATCCAGTCGATGTGGAAGTAAATCCAAACCTTTACAGGAGTATTATTGGTTGTCTCGTATATCTCACTGCAAGTAGGCCGGACATAGCTTTTAGTGTTGAGGTATGTGCTCGATTTCAAGCAGCACCCAAAGAGTCCCATATGACAGCTGCTAAAAGAATCATCCAATACGTCAATAGAACATCTGATTATGGAATTTGGTACTCAAGAGACTCAAATGACTGTCTAGCCGGATACTCGAATGCTGATTGGGCTGGATGTGTTGATGATAGAAAAGGCACATCCGGAGGATGTTTCTATCTTGGAAAAAATTTGGTGTCATGGATGAGCAAAAAGGAAAACTCAGTGTCTTTGTCAACTGCTAAAGCGGAGTATATTGCAACGGGTAGCTATTGTGCTCAACTATTGTGGATGAAGAAGCTTCTTCATGATTATGGAATCTCTTAAGACACCGTGCGTCTTCTGTGACAATACTAGTGCCATCAATCTATCCAAGAATCCAATCCAACACTCAAAGTCAAAGCATATCGAAATTCGATATCATTTCATTCGAGACTTAGTGGAAGAGAAGATTGTGTGTTTAGAGTTTATCAACACCACAAATCAAAAGGCTGACATCTTCACTAAATCTCTTGATGGTCCACGATTTGAATCCCTTCGTAAGACCATCGGTGTCAGTATCATCCCTTGACTCACTTTTCTTGTGTGACCCACAGTTACTTATTAATGCTCTCATGTAGAAAGGGTCTCACATATCATCATGTGTTTCTTTTACAAGTCTTTGTTTGTTTTTCCTTGTTTTTGTTGATCTTACTTTATTGTTTTGTTTTTGAGTGTGTTGAAAAATTCAAAAACCCATAAAAAGTGAAAAATCTCAAAAAGTTTGATCGCTTGTGTTGTGTATATCACATGTGAGTTTGGCCTAGTACCTTTGTACTAATGGCGTAGTGCATTTACGAGCTTAGCTTGTTATGTATGCACATTTTTTAAGTGTGAGCGACATCTAGAAATCTACGTTTGATTGTTGTAAATAAATCTTCAAGCTTGTCATGAATGATTGGTCAATGGTCTTGCTTGACCTTGATACATTTGTAGACTTGTGCCTATATATCTTCTCACATTTTTTTTTTTCTTTTTCAAAAGAGCTCTTCAAATGTCTATCTCTAAAAATGAGAAAAGAGCTGAAAAAACATTACTTCGAAAACTAGTTAGACTAGGAAAATGTGGAGCAAATATGTATTAAAATGTATGGTGCCAAAGCCAAATGCTTATTTGTCAAATATATATAAAAAGTTCATGGCATCGTTTCTAAAAAATTTGAGTTGTATTTGATCAAAAGTATGAAACATGAAAGCCAAATGAAAAGCTTTCAATCAAATGTAAACACATTGGTGAGGGGTCATATATGTTCATTTCTATAAGTGAGATAGGTCATTTGACTTCGTACTAGTTAGGTATGACTTGATTGAATTGATCATTGAAACTTCATACTAGACTATGGACTAGTTCATACTTGATCCACACACACAACACACAAGTATAATGTTCAATGAATGCCTATTTTATTTGTATGATTGTACGTGTTCAAATATAATATGTGTATACTCAATTGCTTGATGATCAAATCTAAAAAGATTTTTGAGTATTTTATATGTTTTTTGAAAGTGTTTTTATGAATTTTTTTGTGTTAAGAGTTTTTCCAAACAGTCAATTTTGTTTTTGTTGAAAAACTCATTCAGAGGCATTTTCGCGAGTACGTCACGAGTAAGAACCTACCCGCGAAAATGAGGAAGCCAATTTCAGTTTTTCCAGAAATTTACATAGAGAGTTTCGCGACTCTCTTGCGACTCTTTCGCGAAAAGAAACTTCCTGCAAAACATGTTTTGTGCATGAAGGCCATTTCGCGAGTAGCTTACCCACGAAATGAGTGGATTTTCAATTTTTAAAGGGAAAACAGTGACAGTTTTTCAAATCAATCTTTTTGCCTCCTCCGTGCCTCTTTCAACCCAAAAACACCTTTTCACTCAAATTCTCACCCAAATCTCAAGAACTTTTATTCCTAAGGCTCATCTAAGGTATGTTTTAACACTTTTTCACTCTTGTTTCCTTAGATTAAGTCTTAGATTTTAGGATTTCTAGGGTTGGCTTATTTTTTTGAAAGGGGTTGGAAAAACCTATGTTTATGCAATTTTTTTTATTTATTTTTTCTTGATTGGGTTGTGTCCCATTGTGTTTAGTTGTGTTTGTGTTGGCCCCAAGTGGCGTTTTTAACATGTATTTAGGCAAGATTTCAACATGTTCATGCATTGTTTTACATGTTAGTGGTTTGTATGCACTCTAAGTGTTTGATAAAATGTCATGATAAAATGCCTAAATGACATTTTCTCATTGTTTTGGACTCCAATGAGTACCAAATTTTGCAGATTCCTATGTTTTTACATTCTTAACATGTTTTAAACATTGGTTGTGTTTTTCACACACTTTACTCCATGAGTGCATTGTCATGCATTGCTCATGCATCTCACATGCACACTTGATGCACACACTTGATCACTTGACATGTTTTGCATTTCATTCATGCTATGTAAGTCTTGTTAGATTTTTAGCACTTAAAACATGATCTTGTGACTTTGTTTGTTTGTCTTTATGCTTTTTAGGACTTTTTGTTCATTTTTATGGACTAACTTGTGTCTAACCAAGTTTGTTTCCTTGTTTGTATTTGTCTTTATTTCTTTGTGTTGGTGTTTGTTTTACAGATGTCTCTTATTAAGAAAAATGCCACAAAGAAGCCTTCTAAGCGTCCCCGCACCTCCTCGGAGTCATTTCGAAATGACAATGCTAACATGGCCTTTGTTGATCATTACAAACGGGCCCTAATCATCCTAGAGATGCTTGTGGACTTAGATTCCCTAAAGGGCGTCTTCATTCTGGATGTGTTCAAAGAAAGGACGTGGACGAAGTTGCTTAATTCGATGGGCGATGTGTTTGAAGATATCATTCGAGAATTCTTTGCAAATGCCATTGTGGAAGGTGATCACCTCAACTGTTGGCTAAGGGGGAGAGAGTTCTCAATCACGAGGGAATCAATTCAAGATGTTTTGGAGATTCGTCCGACGACTCCAGACACATCTCTGCAATATGATGAGAGAAAGGAGAAACTAGAGCCCTTTGTGGAAGTTCTTGGTGGACAACTCAAGAAGAAGGCCTTGCACACCATTATGTTCACCCCGAAAATGCGGGCTTTGGCCTACATCATGATCTTCAACTTCTACCCGGTGAAGAACTTGACAACTTTGTTAGGACCAAGGACCATATTCCTATTTGATCTCTTCACTCATAAGGAGATCAACATCTGTGGTCACATTTATCACATCTTCATCAAAAGCATCACAAAAAGGAATTCAAGGCTAACTCTACCATTCCCAAGCCTTGTCATGTCTCTTATTTTAAGGGCAAAGGTGAAGATTTCAAGTGGACTTCAAGTGATACAAAGGGAAGATCCTATTAGTGAGCAAACCATCATCCGAAGCAAAGCTCATATCCCTGGACTAACTGTTAATGTCTCTCAAATTCCAAGAGATGATGTTGTTGAAGAAGGAGGAGGCACTAAAGAGGAAATTGAGCATTTCACTTCAGTTCCGGAGGACACTGCACAACCTTCTTCCCAAGCGCGCGCAAGAGCACCCGATCACCTTGATCATCTAATTGAAAAGGTTAAAGAGTTGCATGTAATGCTAGCTTCACATATCAACTACTCCACATCTCAATTCACATACCTTGAAGGCCAGATCACTGCCCTCTCATCTCAAATTGATGACATGATGAGCAAATCGAAGCCGGAGTCAGATTCGGAGTCCGATGCATTCTAGTCTCTTTGGCCATTCTAGTAAAAAAGGGGGAGTAAATTGAGGGGGAGTACAGCTTGAGGGGGAGTAGCAAAGTAGCAAATTTAGTATACATTGGTTTATTTTGATGGTTTCTAGTTTACTTTAAGTTTTTATAACTTTTGGATATTTACAATGCTTTCGTTTAAAGCTTTCAAGTACTTTAGTTTAAAACTTAGTTTTCTTTAGTACTGTTTTGTATCTTGGTTTTTATAGCCGTTTTGATGCTTATTGCTTTCTAATGCTCTTAACTTTAGTTTCTTTAATGCATCATGTTTGTTGGACATGCAATTGATTTTAGCATTGCTCTTAATTGCATTACGTGTCCGGATGATCATTTACTTGATAAATGTTCATTGTAGTCATTTCCTAATGACTGTTCATGTTTGATCAAGTTATGCTTTATTGCTTACATTTCTTTTGGTATCTTGATCACATTTTACTTGTTCTTTATACATGCCTTGTGTTCTACTTGTCCCGTACTTAATGAAGTTTATTTGTTATGTGCAAGTGTTTCAGGATACAGGTGTATATGGTTCAAGTGCTTCACAACCTTTAGATTTAGGTGTGAGTGAGTTTTGCCTGTGTTCCCAAACTCACGTTTAAGTCTAGAGTCTGTTTAGGGGTTTTGTCACGGAATAGCCAAAGGGAGAGATTGTAAAGTTGTGATTTCCAACTATATTGTGTTGGCTTTAATTCCGTGCCAAATTTAATTGTAATTTTTTCAATCATTTTCCCTGTATGTATGTGGGTTTTAATTGTAAGGGATGAGAGTGAGAGATCGGTAAAAAATCAAGTTTCAAAAGTTGAACAAGTGGATTTCGTGACTGGCTCGCGACTGTCTCGTGAGAAGCAACCCGCGAAAAGGGCCACGTGTAGAGCACATGACTGGAAGATGAAGAGTCGTGCCAGGCTGAATTTTTCGCGACTGTCTCGCAGGTAAGGCCAACCCGCAAAGGACCCGCGAAACTTTCTGTTTGACACGACTCTTCATCTTCCAATCATGTGCTCTACTACATGTGGCTCTTTTCGCAAGTTGCTTCTCGCGAGACAGTTGTGAGCCAATCGCAAAATCCACTTGTTCAACTTTTGAAACTTGATTCTTCACCGATCTCTCACACTCATCCCTTACAATTAAAATCCACATATATACAGGGAAAATTATTGAAAAAATTACAATAAAATTTGGCACGAAATTAAAGCCAACACAATATAGTTGAAAATCACAATTTTACACGATAGATGAATGCCGAAAGATGGCTACAAAGGCCTAAGAATGGTTGCACCAATGACCAAAAAGTGAACACCATGGCTAGAGAGGATGGTTACACTGGTGGCCTTAGGAATATTGGAAGAAGACGATGTCATGATGAAGCAAGGGTCATAAGTGACTGGACAATAGTGGTTGGCAGTGGTCAACAGCTAGGCTGGGTGATGGTTGACATAGGCTGCTTGAAATTTAGTGAAGGTCACAATAAAGTGGTTTTGATACCATGTTATATGTAAGCTTGGTGTTATGTGCCCTTGGTTGTGTCTAGAAGAAGGTTATATTAGCCGGAATGTGCTATTGACTGTGATTAAAGGGAGGTTAAGTTGTTGGAGTAGAGCTTTGTTGTTCCAATCCATACTCAAGCTTTTGATTATAAAAAAAATTAAAAAATGAAGCAGCAAAGTTTTTACAAATTTTATTACAAAAAATTACAAATTGATATGACAATAAATGTGGTTAATACCACTTCAACAATAAAACAAATTCATGTTGAATTATTATTATTACTAGTTGCAGACCCACGCGATGCGTGAGAATATAAATATTATGTAATGAGGTGTAATAAAAAAAAAATGATTACTTCAAGTATTGTCTATTTAACAAAAAAAAAGATTTCTACAAGTAATTTTTTTATCTTTTTATCTCTACAAATATATCATTTTATTATTATTATTGTATTTTTATGTTTGATTAATATTTTTTTAAGGTGAACCATATTCTTCTAACTTCTATTGTAGTGTATTATATTTGCTCAATATACAACTAAACTTTATAAGTTTCAAATTTATTATTCAAATTTATTATTCAAATTTCTCATCTCTTAAGGAATAAGGAAATTATCATAATAATCAAAACTCATTACAAAATTACAATGTTATCTTAACCAAAATTAAAATGAAACTAAAGGAATAAATAATAAGCTTTATAATAATTTTTTACTCAAACAATTGGTAGGCATATTCAAATTCATGTTTCCCAAAAAACTAAGTATTAACTCAAACTAAAATTCTCAAAAAAAAATTCTCTTAATAAAGTATCTTTGCAGGCTTGGTCCTAATTCTCAAAAAAAAAAAAACTCAAACTAAAATTCAACCAAAGGTATAAAAGGGAAAGAGAAGACTTTCTGATAGGATATTAAAAAGAAAAGAAAAAAAAAAAAAAAACCATACCAAAACACATATTAAAAAAAAAAAACCATCAACCTTCATTAGAGTTATAAGAAAGAATAAAAATTCACCGAGAGAGAGAGAGTACTCATAGTTTTGTGTGAGAAAAATATGGATTAAATGGGAAAATGATATCAAATTTATACAAAATAAAATGGGTAAAAGAAGAGGCAAATTATAAAAAAAGAAGAAGGAAGTATAACGGTAAAGTAGTGGGGAGATAAAGAGGCAAAAAAGAAGGGAAAAAGTTGGAAGAAGTGTAATAGTAGGTGTGTGAACTAATAGGGAGAAGAAGAGTTTTTTTTTTTTTTTTGAAAATAGGGGGAAGAAAAGTTTAAATAGAGAAAAGAAAATATAAAAAAATAAATGAATGATATGGCTGCTGATGTGGCTCAACAGGAGCGTAGCAACAATAAATGTTATGCTTAAACTTTTAGTAATACTAGTCGCTAATCCGTGCGATGCAAGGGTTTATCTCTTTGAATTGCTTTTGATATGAAACATGTAAGTTCAAGTAGAACATGTTCTTAGCAACAATAAATGCCACCATAAAAAATTTCATACCCAAAGCATTTGTACGTATAATGTAGTTTTAGTTGTTATAAAGAGTTTTTAAATTTTTTTTTTAAAATTTTAGAAACCATTACAAAGTTGGCTGATAACAATTGTGCAAAATTTTTATAAATTGAAAGTATGAAATGTCTATAGATTAAAAGACAGAAGTTGATAGTACATTTTGCCTTTGTGTAGTAACTCATAAAACAAATAATTAAAAGCATAAAATCAAATTTCCAAAGTGAATCACACCTTTTGCCTAGGAGACAAATTGAAGCATTCTAACATCTTAATTCACGTGTAGTACATTACAATATGTTGAGATATTTTTCTTGATGGATTCTCCTCAAATGTTTTGGTACGTCCATTTGGAACATTCACTTTCCACTTCAATTGCTCGTCATCTTAATCAAAAACTTCAATTGATACTCTACCCAAGATGAAAATTCCTAAACCTTTTGTTTTCTCAAGCACTAAGATTCATACACATACATACATAAATACATATATAGACAAACTAAATAATAGATTAACCACAAAAATATTTAAGCTCATTTGCTTTTCTTTTTTCTTTTCTTTTTTTGAGGTAGGTAGATAATGAGGGAGGGAAGTGTGGGGTTTAATCTGATATTAGGGTCCACAAAAATGCTATTATCACTTGAACGCCTAAAAATTTTTATTTTGGTTTTAAAGATTAATGAAACTCTATTTCAGTAAAGAATCAGATTTCTTTTCTGAACTTCCAAGAACACCATCAATCTTAGCTTACGGTTAGCCTTGCTGAAATGATAATTGCCAACCTACTTAAATAGGTTTTCAAATATTAAGTAAACAACTTCTTCATATGGTCTGAGTTCTAAAAGAATGCTAGGCCTAGGAGTTGCACAATGCACTGAATAGTCTTTTTTGTTTCTTCAGATAATGCAGTAGCTGGGTATTCATACTGATATTTTCAATAGTTAGTTCTTTACTCTTTTTTTTTTTTTTTGAAAAAGTTTTGTTACTAGCATTAGGTATATGTTGTGTAATGAAATTTATTCATCTAACAAAGAAAAATAATATAGATAAGAATGATTTTAGAAACAGTCAAGAGGCAACATCTCAGTTAATACAAAAGGAAAAAAGTTGATTTTTTTAAAGGGAAAGAATTGAACTTAGTACTGTTTATTAAGTGTTTTAAGTATTTTTTGTGTAATGAAATCTATTCATCTAACAGAGAGAGAGACTCATTAAGCTTGAAGTTCACAATATGTCACCATAAAACATGTGTAAGATGCTCAAGAGAAGAGATACAGAACTGCCACTGTCAGTCAATAAGGACTATCATGGTTTGTGAGGGCTGGCCAGTTATGGTTAAAATATCAAACGTGCATGAATTTTGTGCTCTATTAGGATTTGAGCACATTTAGTAGAACCATCATTTACATATTTATGGTATCTAAACAATGTCAACCCAAACCAAGTATCATACACGATAGAAATGAGTTTTGCAAGGGACTAAGATTGACTCGTGTTTTACAACATGCCCCTGCCACACACAGGTGCACACGCATGCAGACACACACATGCATCTAATTATACTCTCATGGCAATAGGGGCGATGCTCACCATATATAGAGACTCAGTTCTCTGATAACCACACCAGTAGTTCAATTCTGTTCAGCCCAATATATCACATAGCATTCCTAACTTGCAGCCAATGCAGCACTGCTCTCATGATTGGTTCTCTATATTTTGAACTCCCTCTAAACAATAGTTTTCCATTTGGAGAACTTTGGGACTCTTTAAGTTATGGACTAAATAGATTGATATATAAAAGGGACAACAAATCACCCATTCACTCTTGCTTAGGTGGTAAATTGAATGATATCATTAGAAAGTCAGAATTGGTAGAGATTTATTGGAAATTTAGACTTTAATTTTAAAAAATCACCTGAGAAGGAACCTGAAAAAAAAAATTCAAAAATTCAGAAAATACAAAACATCATAAAGAAGTAAACATTGATAACCTCAACTTTAAAATTTCCAAACTAAATCCATGCAAATTTGTACCAGCCAAAATTCAATTAACAACTTCAATAGGGTAATCAAAATTCTATGATGGAGTGAAGCAGAAGGATCAAATTCAATGAAAAACTTCAATTGTCAAGTCAAAATTCTAAGGAGAGTGAAGCAGAAAAACTCAACCGCAAATGAAAAGAAAAACAGCCTCAACTTAAAAAATAAAATTCCTATATCAAAACCAATAAATATGCAATCAGATTCCAATTTCATATTCTTTATAGAAACATATTAACAATAAATATGCAAGAAACCATACAGATAAAGGAGAAGACTGGTAAATACCTAGCTATTCTAGTCTCGTAGTTTCTGAATTGTTCAAGTAGCAGGATTTGTGTAACGTATTAAGAGTTTTACGCAGATGCAGAGAATCCACAGTTCCAAATAACCCAGATAATAAAATGCCAAATCTCTGTAAGCAAAACAATAAAGAATCTAATTTTCAACCCACATTTAGGAAACATTAATAGAAGAGAACAGATTGAATAAACCTCAATGTAACTGCAACTGGAAAAGATCTACACGTGCAGGTATAAACTTCTTTCTGAAGAACAAAAATGCAAGCCTTATGGGAGCATTAAAATATTTTTGCAACCCCATCAAACAAAACATTATAATTATCCTTTCAAAACTAACAAATCCCAGTAAAAATAAAAACCAAGAAAAGCACAAAGGCTTAAAAGAAAAAACTGACCTCTTGACAAAAACCACAAAACTGAAAATACAAACCCACTTTTGAGAAAGCTAAGAACTGTTTGATGAACTGGAACAATTAGGACATATGTCATGAAGAAACTTTCACTTCTCAAACTATTAAATTCATTAAGCAGAAATATAAAATGCAAAGAAGCTAACACTATCATATTGTTATGAGACGGTAAATTAGTATTTGTGCACATAAACAAAAACGTCATGGCTTTCAATAAATTAAGATGCAATCTTTTTAACATCAAATGCGGAAAGGGTCTTCAATGCCCAATCTAAAATACATATCTGATTTTCTCATGTCATGAAATGAATTAAAAACTCAAAAACCTCTGTATGCAGTAAACATACCTTGTGAGCCTTATATCAAAACTAAAACCTATACTTGAAATCTACCTCAATTTTGGACCCCTAAAGTCACCAATAAAAAAATAAGAAAAAAAAAATTGTGGGGACTAAATCTACCAACTCTCACATGTTATAGAAAGCTAATCAGTTAATTGTTAACATGTACCAACTATTAGTATAACGATTAGTCCAATCATTACAAAACCAAATATCTAAAAATGGTATCAAAAGCTTATCGTAAAAATAATTAGAAAGACACATTCATTATCAATTCTTCAAGTTCCACAGCCATTTATATATGGTCATGTGATTGATAATGGATCATCAGTATGAAGGAAACTGCATTTTAAATTATAATTAGTCGTGAATGAGTCAGTTCCAGGACAACGTTAAAAATAGATTTTGTTTTTGGCAACTTATGAAGTGTAATTCATGAACTTAAGGCTCCAACCTTTATAATGAGTTAGATCAAGACTACCTCATGCATTGTCTTCAAGAAATGGACCAACACCCAAAATTGCATTATGCAGCAAAAACAGTAGGCTAGACATGTAGTTTACATGAACTAAATCAAGAATAAGAATAACCTGTCTCTTCTTTTTAGGGGCTGCTAAAAACTACTGTTACCAATGCCACATATTGCCTTGTTTGTTTATGTTGGAATCTAAGAATTTCCCAAAAGCAGAAAAATTGCTGCAAACCAACTAAGCCAAGAAATCAATTACAACTAAAACCTTACACACAAAAATTAAACAGTTGTGGTCAATTGGATTTTGTGAATCCAACAAAAGGCCAAAATTTATATCAAGATAGGGAAAAGAAAAGATTGAATCAAAGGATTATGTACCAGCTGTCAAAGAGAAATTTCCTCAAACACATGACATGCAACATTTTTCAGAGTCCTCCAATCATACCATTCTTTTTCTCATCTTTCTAACTCCCTCAAACCAATTCCAAATTTTAAACCTTAATCAAAACCAAATCTAGGCTAGATGCCTAAATCAAAACTAAGCAGTCCATATCAATTTTTTTGTGCATAAAAAAATACATTTACCGATGTGGTGACGGCAGTATTACGGTGGTGGGATGCCGACTGAAGGTGGGTGTTGGCTTGACAATGTTGGCAGCCCTCAGACTTCTCTCTCCGGCTCTCTATTTCTTCTCAAAGTGCCTTGTGAATGTTTTGCTTTGAGGCTTTGCTTGCAAATAGGGAAAAAATTGTGTTGCAAGAAATAAAGTACAGAGTGCGGGAGAGGGGGATAAAATACAGAGATTGGGAGAAGAAAGGAATATGTAATGGGCAAAATTTGTAACTGCCCAGTGTACAAAACGTTGTGTCTGTTGTTAGCATAGTCAATTGGCCTTGGGATTGTCAGTGATTTTTTGAAAGACACAGGTGCATGGTTTGCAAAATGAAACTGTTTGTGAAGGCTTTTCCGGGGAATGTGCAAAATAGACAGGGAAAAGGGTTTTATATGGTTAGTTAAGCAATGTTTGAAATAATAATGAAAAGTAGCATCTTGAGTTTTAGAAACTCGAGATCTATATTAAAACTCGAGTCCCAAAGACTCGCTTTGCGAGTGTTTGGGGACTGAAAATGCCACATAGATCTCGAGTCTTTAAGACTCGAGTTCCATGCAAAAAAAATTTCCCCTATAGTGGCATTTTTAAGCCTTACAGTGACGTTTTAAAGTCCTATAGCAGCGTTTTCCTGCAAATTTTTTTTTTATAAGTAATCACTCCATACCAGATTTAGGGAGCCCTATAGTGGCGTTTTTAAGCCCTATAGTGACATTTTAAAGCCCTATAGCGGTGTTTTTCTGCAATTTATGGAACTCGAGTATTTAAAACTCAATTTTCACGTGGATTTTTTTCCAAATCAAATCCATCCTCTTACAAATCGAGACTTAAAAACTCGAGTTTTATCTTGGAACTCGAGTTTTAGACACTCGAGATGCTAGTTTTCAGCATTGTTTTGAAACGTAACAACTAACTAAATTTTTTTATATTTATTGTTATTTGGAAAGGCTGTTCAGGCTTTTCCAGATTGGTTAAGGGCTGGTATTTATAAGCAGTAAGGGAAAAGCAACGTTAATTACCCAAAAACCAAACGTTGTACACGGTTACTTTAATGGCTTTAGGGAAAAGGCACAATTTTTCCAGTTTTTTTTTTTAAAAAAAAAAAAATGTAAATGTGGCATAAATTTATGTTTGATTTCTCAGATTCTCTCTCCCAACTCTCTGCGCCTAATCGACTCGTTCTCTCTCTCTGTTTATCAGACTTTCGGTCTCTTTCAATTTAACGATATTTTTGTTTTAAACCATTAGGGGTTTCCCTGATTTTAACAAATAGAGAGGAAAAGGGTTATGAATCCAAATTCCTAAATTGACAATAAAAAAAACAAAAGCAAATATCTACAAACATTTTGATAGAAAACCCTAAAACCCAAAACAAAAACGAATCAAATCTAAACCTACCTAACAAAAAAAAAATCAATTAAAAGTAACATTTCATACCCAAATTTGAAAAATGGAAAAAGAAAAAATTTAGCGATGCGGTTCCGTCGATTTGGGTGGTTGATACATGACCTAACAGTTTCTTTCTGTGCTTGCTGTTCGATGGTCTAAGTCTGGCCAGGGAATGGACAATGGCCAGCCTTGGATCTTTCTCTCTTTCTCTTGGGGTCCGACGAACAACTCTGTTCTCTCTCTTTCTCCGTATACGGGCAAGCCTTTTGAATGTAATTTACCCATTTAAGGGCCAAAATTAGGAATTAACACTGTTTGCCAAACAATATAATTAGTAGGCACTGTTTTCAAACTATATTTCATACTAACATCTCGAGTCTATAAGACTCAATTTAGGGCCTATAAATCAAGTCTCAAAGACTCGGTTTTCATGTTCTGATCAGATATGAGCTAGCCCTTTTCCACGTGGCGTCTACCTAGAAATCGAGTCTCTAAGACTCGATTTCTATCTCGACCCTTAAATGCTCGATTTATGTTCATACCTGCATCCCACGTGGATTCCAGCTGGATATCGAGCCTTAGAGACTCGGTTTTTAAAAAGAGTAATTGAGTCTTAGAGACTCGA
This sequence comes from Notholithocarpus densiflorus, assembly GCA_030021035.2. Classification (NCBI taxonomy): domain Eukaryota; kingdom Viridiplantae; phylum Streptophyta; class Magnoliopsida; order Fagales; family Fagaceae; genus Notholithocarpus; species Notholithocarpus densiflorus. The sequence goes on from JARYZH020000011.1 coordinate 7,441,686, forward strand.
TTTTCAATCTTTGGTCCACAAGCTTCCACGTGGTTAGGGCAGCTACTAACCTTAGTCCTCATAATGTGGGTCTAGGGTCTCTCCATTTTTTCCTCCAAATAACCCAGCAGCTCTCTCTCCCTCTCTCACTCTCTCTCTCACTCTCATACAAAACTCACCCCCATTACAAAACTTCAAATCAAACTCACCCTCCATATTTTTACATCCTCATGTCAGGTAAGGTTTCTCACTCTCTCTAGTTGTTAGTTACATATATATGTATTGTTAGGTTTTTTTATGGGTATGTATATCATGACTATTTTTTTTTTTTTGGTTTGATATTGTTCTTTATATTTTTGATAGAATGATTTGAAGGTTTGTAATGGGGTGAGTTGTGTGTTTAGTTTTTTTTGTTGTTTGAGTATGATTAATGATTTTTTATTTTTTTATTTTAGAAACAAATGATAATGATTGAGTGTGTTTGTATGTGATAATGATTGTGTGTTTGTATGCAAATGTGGGGTTTGTATATGCATATGATGTAACAAGTTAGTGTATATATTTGCTAGGCTTTTATAAAAAGTAAAAAATATTGTAGATATATATTTGTATTGTTAGGCTTTTTATCATGACTATTTTTGTTGTTGTTTGGTTTAATATTTTTCTTTATTTTTTTGTTAGAATGAGTTGAAATTTTGTAATGGGGGTGAGTTTTGTCTTTACTTTTTTTATTTGTTTGAGTATGAAATGGTAATGATTGAGTGTGTTTGTATGTGATGTGGGGTGAGTATATGCAAATGTAGGGTGTGTTTGTATATGCATATGATGTAAGAAGTTGTAATTTTTGTACTTTGAGTATATAAAATGGTTTTGTAATTGATGTTAAATGAAAGAGATAAAATATGTCACTAACATATTACACTTGACTCTAATAGGTTCACAATCTCTGAAGAATATCGATATAAATGTATACTACGGTGGACCCCTTCTCAATCGTGATGAGATTAACGAATTCCCATTTAAAGGGCCAAGTATTGAATGCTATTACATGATGATACGTCATAAGTTGAAGACGTTATATGATTTGAAGATGAAAATAATGGAAGAATTGAATTTGAACCCTGCTTGTTATGATATAAAGATTATTTACTGTTACCCACAAGAAGTCCTTCATGAACGGATAAATTATGGGTATATGGCGATCAAAGAAGACAAACATGTAAAGATCATGTTTAATAGGATCCATAAAATGCCTCAAGTAAATGCTGCTGAGTTGTACGTAAGTTCGGAACCGCTTGCAAAAGTTGATGCCAAGGAGGTGCAACAAACAATTACATCTTTACAATTTACAACCCTAGATGATGGATGCACTACAATGGGGCAGTGGACCACGCACTGGAGGACCGTAAACACCCACTAGCGGGCCATGCTCAACTGCCGAGCACAAATAGGGGAACCTGGCCCATGCCCAATACTGGACCAACAGCAAGCACCCATCAATCTGATTGGCTTTCTTATTGCTTGCCCTGCATAACTCTCGGTACAACCATGCAAGGCAAGCACTTCCCCAACTGTACCTTTGTGGGTTGCGAAGGTCTCCAATTGCTGCACCCACATTAGATGCACCCTATCGCCGGATTTGTCCATGAAGATTATGTCCCCCAGTAGCGCTAGGATGTAGCATCGTGTGTACTTATGCAGTTGATCCTCTTTAGCATTAGGCGGCAATGGATTGACAACTTGCTCCAAAAGCCGTTTGATGAGAATCCTCTGGCCATTAAGTTGCTTTCTCTCATTATTTACAAGTCGAAAGCGAAGGAAGTCCCGGCACACATTCTCCCATTCTTTCTGCGTGCTCCCTGTTATAGCCTCGCCATTAACAGGAAGCCCAAGAAGAACCTCCACATCTTGCAATGTGATGGTGACCTCACTATGTGGCATGTGGAAGGTGTGAGTCTCGGGCCGCCGTCGCTCCACTAAGGCCGTTATCAGGACATGGTCAATCTCTCTACCCGGGATCCTGAGGAGTCCCTCCAAACCAAGTGCCTTAATGATGTCAATGACTCGGTCGTCCACCATTGGCTCTTGATTGGAGAACTCTTCACTACGGCTACGGCAGGTAAGGGACCCTGGATCTTGCACAGAACAGAACCATAGATTAATATATGACAACAAGTGCGTGTACGTTGTATGAATTAAATGCGTGTACATTGGTTAAATCTGTAGTGTTGTGTTTTACCTGCCCATTCCAAATAGCTTCAGACCGATGGTCGGCCTACTGTATCAACACCGACCCGTCAATGGGTCTAGGTTGTGCATGGTCAATCTGTCCAGCATTTGCAGCAGCCATACTGCACAAGAATGATAAGCAGTTAGCATGTAATAGACATTATTGAAAAAAAAAAAAAACAAAAACAATCTAACAAAGATTCTCAAAAAAAAAAAAAATTTAACAAAGTGGCAGTCATATGCCTAAAGAGAAAACACAGTTCCTATGAGGTCACATAGGGTGGAAGACAACCATTCAAGGAAAAATACACTTTACTCAACTTATCACCAGGAAACTAGAACAAAAGGTCATATTCTCCAGATTAATCATAAAAATATGGTAAGTAATCACCAGAAACCATGTTACTTTTCAGAAGGATTCACATTTTAATGAAATTGTAAACTTTATTGAAAAATGCCTAGAAGAGCCTTGGCAATTGCTCTAGAAACCACCCAATCACCATTGGGTTGTCAAATATAAATGTCATATATAAGATAACATATATACGGCTGTAATGATGCAACCCATTACTTAGCATTCAATTCTATGAAATATATATTACTCAAGAAATTTTATGACAAGAAAATTACATAAAATTTCTCATACATGTAGAAATGGTATCAATATCATAGAAGTGAAAGAATTAGCCTTATTAGTAAAATCAATAGTACAGCAATGAAGATCTAGCAGGAATATCAGATTCTAGCCTATATATGCAAGACATGCCCAAACTGATTATGCAAGCCATAAAAGTAATGTTTGATTTGACAGCAGCATTAATTCATGCATTAAACATATAATCATGCTTGAGAGAAAGAAGCACAAAGATGGAGACAGCAACGGAATTCAAAAATAGCTATGTATTAACTTGTGAAACAAGTATTATTTCTTTAAAGAAAGAAGAAAAGAAAAAAAAAAAGTCGAGCTTTTTTATATTTCATCATTTTATTCAAGCGTGTAAATTTATCGTTCATTAGAATTTAATATCTAGGGGAGAAGCTGTCAGTTTTTATTTTTAGCAATTATGGAGACAGGAATTTTGAGCAAAGGTCAATGATATTAATTAAAGTATACACAATAAACAAGACCCACAATGAGTATAAATATAATATAAAAGGGTATTTTAGGACATTTGATTGGAATATAACTCCATTATATCATCAAATCATGTTATACCATATTGTGAATTACAAATTCATGGTTCTATTCATGTTTACCACCAAAACAGATGCATAGGAATAGTAATTCCATTACAAATTCTTATATATAATTTTTTTCTAATTAGTAAAATACTTCATTGAAAGAAAAAAACTACTACAAAGAGGGTTACAACTTCTTATATTCCTTGCAATACTTATTTCTATTCCTAAGTAATCATTATCAATGTATTGAACATGCCCTTAGTTTTTCTGATGCAACCAGGTATCTCATGTATGGGTCATAGCATTTTAAATTTAATTCGTAAACTTAATGTACTGCACCCTAAACCTCTGCTTATCCATCTAAATAGCAAGAGACAACAACAACAAAAAAAAAAAAAAAATCAAATCAAATCATATCAAATCAAGTTCTGACCACTATTCCTTAGGCCTCTTAGTTTCCTCATGTTAAATTTTCTCAAACACGACAATCTCAACACAAAATAGAAAAAATTTCTCGCATTTTCTTGGGAACCAAACAGAGTAACACACGAAACAATCAAATCAATCATAATTTTGGAACAAAAACCACAAACCCACATGAAAAAATCACACAATAAGAAAATCATACTTGAGAGAACTGAGTGGGAGTGGAGAGGGTGCTTGAGAGTGGAGACTGAGTGAGAGTGGAGAGAGGCGTTAGAGCAAAGAGGCGTGAGAGTGAGAGAGGTGCGAGCATGAGAGGGTGTCTGTGTGAGGGTGGAGAGGCGTGAGAGTGAGAGTGAGAGAGTGAGTGACAGAGGCGTGAGAGTGGAGAGTCTGTGTGAGAGTGAGAAGGTGAGTGAGAGTGGAGAGAGGCATTAGAGCAAAGAGGCGTTTAATTTGAAAAAACCCTATATGAAATCGAGTCTTAGAAACTCGGTTTCCAGGTGTTTTCCACGTGGATCAAACACCAACAACGTCACTAACCACGTCACATATAAACCGAGCTTCTAATTGTCGAGATATAAATTGAGTCTCTAAGACTCGATTTCTAGGTGGACGCCACGTGGAAAAAACGCTAAATCAAACGTGATCAATCCATGGAAACCGAGCCTCAAAGACTCGGTTTATAAGCCCTAAATCGAGTCTTTTAGACTCGAGATGTTAGTAATATATATAGTTTGAAAACAGTGCCTACTAATTATATTGTTTGGCAAACAGTGTTAATTCTCAATTTTGGCCCCCATTTAAGCAGTTAGTGTTGTATTTATACTCAGAGACCATCAGACTGTTTTAACGCTGCGATAGGAAGCCTCTCCAAACGATGCACCGTACGATTTTTTAAAGATTAAACTGTATATGTGTCTGAATTTTAGATAGGCACTTTTCCTATATAGCAGCACCTCCTTAATTGTAGGAATTAACTTTTTCTCAGCTTCTGCTATTATATATAGTATATGATATAGATATAGATGTAGATTATTATTTTTTGTAATTAACAACATTATAAAAACTATACAGTAAATTTTGTAATATATATAAAATCTCTTTTATAAATAAGGATATGCGGAATTAAGTGGTTATTCCAGCATTTGACTAAAAACTAAAAAGTAGGGGAAAAAAAGCGAAAAAAAACGTAACCAATAACATTTGTCTCATTATCCATTTGCAATAAGGCATTGTTTTTAAACACAAGCCAATAGGGATAAGTCGACCCCACTCTCTCTCTCCAAAAAAAAAAATCTTTTTTTTTTTTTTTTAATTCATTCTGTCCATAATATCTAAAGAAGAAAATGCTATACATTATCAACAATGGAAACGCCTAATAAGACTGTCAAGGAAAAGACTTGAAGTTGAAAAGAAGCATGAGCATGGCTTGCAATTCACTTTCACTATTCTCACCCAATTATTTCATTCCCATATCCACTAAACCACCTGCTAAACATTTGTTTTCTTCCCACACGTATCTTCCATGCAATTTTAGTCAGTACTACAATAGCAAGAGAGAATTTCCACTACCATCAGTGGCTTCAATCCCATACCAACCCATCAATGTGGACTACTTGGAGGAAGAATTCAGTGGACATGGTGTCACCTTTGAAGGTATTGGTGATAACTGTGTTGCCAAGATGGGACTCGAAAACGGAAGCACAGTCAACTTGATGCTACCAAGTGGCTTAATTTCATCATACAAAGCTCCCATGTGGCATGGAGGCAAGGTGGAGTTGCTGCACACATCAGTCTCTGAGGATGAGAATGGTGGTGCTGTCATTCAAGGAGGGGTGTCTTTAGCCTTAAATTGTTCCAGTGATGGTGATGTCGAAGTTTCTTGGTCTCCATGTAATTGGGCTCTTCGTAATATAATAGGCGATGCTCAAGAATCCATTCAGGTCCGTGTATAATTTTTTAGGCCATGAAACTTTCTTGTAACCAAAGAGTAAACATTGAATTCTATGAAACCAAACTTTATATCGACCTATTTTGAAACTATTTTATAATCAAGATAAAGGCATTTTAGCCTAAAATTTATTGAAAGATGTAACCCCTCTTTGTTGAACGGAATAGAATATATCATAGATGGTTAGCGAATTTGGTTCAAATGGTTATTAAGTATTTTTAGAAGGCTTCAATAATAGTTAGTGCCTATACATTAGTTCATGAGTGATTTAATCCCTGATATTTGAAGTGATCGTTTTTAGTTTCAAACAAATTTAAAGAGATCACTTTACTTAATGTGTCTAATGGAATAATGACATGTCAGTTTTTAATCTGACCATGTCATCAAATTAAGGACTAAAGCGACCACTTAAAACATGAGGGACTTTCACTCAAAAAAAAACACGAGGGACTAAAATCGTTCATGGATTAAAACTTCAAAGACCAACAATGTATTTCAGATTTTTTAGAATTAGTTAATTATTATAGATGGTCAAATTGTCATAATGTATATCTTTGTTTGGTTCATGATTTAGTCTTGTAGATATAAGTACATGGTTAAACGTATGAACTTGTAAAATGCAGGTAGAACTGATAGATAGGGACTCGGAGAACAAAATTGAAGTAAAATACATTGTGACTCTCAAAAAAGATATGTTAAGCTCAGAGCTTGTTGTCTCAAACTCCAACTCTTCTTCATTGCTCCAACTGACGGGGTCCATTGTAAGCCATTTGGTAGTGAGCACGCCAGATGCAACTTATGCACTCGGATTAGAAGGATCTGACTTCTTCAACAGGTCACCATTATTAACAAACTTTGCTTTAGTTCCTCCGGATTTCGGCCAGAAAAATGAATTTGGCTTAGGCCAATTTTTGGGTCAAATGACACTGAAAGGCCTTTCGTCTGGTTGGGGTGCAAGAAATCAAAACACTGCTGATGATGCAGAAAGCAGCCCAAGAGAAAGTGAAGAAGAAATGGAGGGTGAAGAAGATGACAACTACAAGCATTTAAAAGAACAAATGAGTCGGATATACACCAGTGCACCTCGGTATTTCACAATAATTGACAGGGTAATTTTCTTATAATAACCAAATTCTAACATCTCCATTTAATTTGCTGCAAAAATGGTACTTACACCACGAACAATTGTATTTAACAGAGCAATTCATGTGTCTTACACCTCTAGAACCAAGTCACACACAACTTTGTTCTCTGGAGAGCTATGTTTCTGTAACTGAGTCTTTTCTAGAAGGTGGATCAAATGCTAACAAATCTTATTAGGAGTATCTCAATTTCCCTGCTCTGTGCTTGCACATAATTTATATTTTGTACACTATTGATAAGGACACCACCATAGTTGGTGAACTATGTACTCATGCCACAGGCCTAAATTCAAGTCATCCTGAGAGCCCTAACGCCAGCATTGTTTTTCCACATTTAGTTAACCAACTAGGAGATTTTGTGTCCATTAATTTTAAAGCATATGTACCACCCATTTGTGTCATGTATTTACTAAGTCATGGGACTGAATTAAAATAAGGCTCCATTTATCCATTTTTGTAAAATTAAGTACATTAATCAAACATAAATAAAAATGCTTCTCAAGTGCCACTTACCTGAACTCATGAGAGGATTCAATCCTAAAGATATTGACCATTTTCTCTTGTTTCCTTTCTGATGATCTGACCTCTATTATGGAACAGGGTAAAAGAAACTCAGTGGGAGTAGGGAGGGAAGGATTTGATGAACTATACATGTTCAGTCCTGGCTCAAGACATGAATACTACAGCACATATTCTTACGTATGTGTCGGTCAGTCAGCCTTGCTCAAACCTATCATCCTAGGTCCTGAAGAAGAATGGAGAGGTCTGCAGCATTTACATAACCCAAATCTCTAATTATATAACAGCATGCCATTGCTTTTATCTTATTTGCAGGCAATATCAAGAGTGCATCTGTACAAGTCGCTGCAAATCAAGTTGATGTAAGATGCTCCAATTGTGTGTACTATTTGGTTGACTGGAAAAAAAATCAAGATCTTGAAAAAGAAAATTAAGAATATTTTGTAGGTTACTATTTGGGAGTGGAAATAAAAAGATTCTGGTAGCCATCAACCAAGCAAAAGAATGGTTTAGTTGTCTTCTACTTTCTTTAGAAATAATTTCAAATGCCCTTTTTGGCAAAGAAGACGTTCTGAAAAAACACTAGACAAATCAATATTAGTTTTGATCACAAGAACTTACTGATTAGATTGCAGCAAACATTTCAGGCAAGCAATTAAATTCCACCAAACATTTAAAAAGATGTTAAAGCAAAATTTTAAAGCAATCAAGCAAAGGAACAAACAATCTTTCTCAAGAACTCAAAACTTTTACTTCTATAAAGCACATTGAACATCCAATACGAAGATTGTGATGAGTCTTAATACTGTTACAGATTTTGCATAACCCTGATTTACTACATTATCAAATCAACAATATACATCATTATGATTTATGAGCACATTAAGTTGGTACGAGATAGTAGCCTTCATCCTGATCCTTGATCCAAAGTAGTGTAGTAAATACTGCAAGTAAAACAAAAAAGAGGCCACAAATGAATTTCATAGCAGTCTTTTGATGAGCCTTCTGAATGCCAGGCTTGTGAGTTCGAGTTTTAAATTCAAGAACCACCTCACGGGACGCTTGCAAATCAGTATCAGTAAGAACATCATCAGTTGATGAAACTGATTCACGGCTGCCTTGGAACTGCTCACCAGTGGCATATAAACCTCCATTTTCTTTATCATTATAGTTCACAACATGCGAAAAACCATTCTGGTCATATTTGCTTGTTGGGGTCCACTCAATGTTGTTTGAGGATAGACTTTTGAACCTTCTGGCTTGTTTCTCAGAAAAGTCTGAGTTCCCATTATTTGGATCCTGAAGAGAGCAAATGAGCTTCCTTGGAGTCTTACAGATCCTGATGTTGTCAACATTAATCTGAGTGCGTGACCTCTGAAGCACAAAAAAGAGAGGAAGTGGCTACTACTTGTCAAGATCAGTACTACACAGAAAATAGAATTAAACTACTAGAATCACAGCTTTGGTGAAATGAGAGTTACAACTAGGAGCAGAATAGAGGACAGAATCACAAATTTACAAACATTGGCAGGCTCGATCAGTTGGAACTCAAGTTCATATAAAAAACAAAGTTTCAAAAAAAAAAAAAAAAATTGTGGTGGAGTTAATTTTTTTTCTTTCCTTCTTCTCCTTAGGAAAGCAGATAGGATGTCTTGAATAAGTTGCACATGATAGAACCAGAAATTTGAAAGTTTTCCATCCATACTAAAATCTTTGTCACCACAATTTGTGAGTTATTATTTAAAATTTGGCAAGAAACTATTTATCTTCTTTCTCCCATCACTTTCAGTTTAACTTATGAATTATACTTAAAAAACCAAGCATGACAGCTCCTATAACTTCAATTTCACTCAGCCAAAAAACCATAAACTACAATTTCTTATTCAAAATTGAAACAAAATCAAACAATAAATCATGATAATATGCATGAGCAACATACCAGGGGACTAGTTGTAGTGCTTCTCGACATTCCATTTCTAGGATTTCGGTTGCAGAACCCTGCAAATTCCTCTGTGTAATCTCCTCGATTACAATCATATTCATCATTCCCAGAGTGTGTATTAGACATGAAACTTCCCTGAACCTCTGAAAACAAACCATCCTTGAGAGACACATCAACCCCTCCATTCTCATAGCTCCAAAGCTTCCGGTTCACACTCCTACGATCATAATCTGAATTTTGAGAAACCTGCCTCATTGAAATGGGCGACTCAACCCATGACTCATATCCAAGAAAGGAATCAATAGTCTGTGATTCAGGTGATGGAGATGGAGATCTATCACCAGCATTCCATAAATTCCTCCTACTATGCTCTCTCCTACTAAAATTTGACCCAGTGATTGAGCCAGGAGTACTCTCAAAATTTGACCCTTTTGTGGGAGTTATTTTCCTTGCAGTTTGCAAAGCTTCATAAGCAGCACCTCTAACATAAGCCATCTTATCATCCTTGCAATTCTCCATCTCCTCAATTATCAACTCAAGCTCAGAGAATATGCTCCTGGAATCCAAATTCTTCATCAAGAAATTCACCATTTGAATGGCCAACAACCGTTTCTGAGAATTTCCCTCCGAAACCCCAGAATTCAATATCTGCAATCCAGACCGTATTAACAATCTTGCATATGCTTCAACAATTAAACCATTACGCTTTGCTAAAGCCATCACCAAACCCATATGAGAATTGGTCTGAGTAGACTTCTCTTCCAAAGCAGCAGCAACATTTTGACACACCTTATTAACCATCTCATCCGAAGCAAACCTCCAATTATCCGAGTCCACAAGAGCCTTTAAGCAAAGGGCAGCCCCAGAAGTGAGGCACTCTTGAGAACCCAATAGAGAATCTGAAAGAGGCTTACATAGAGAATGAATTATATGCCTCTTTTTGTCTTCTGGGGTAGTTGGGTCAATCCCATATCGCGCAATTGCGGGAACCACCTTTGAACAAGCCTGTTGAAGAGGAAAAGACCCTGCACTTGAAGCCAAGGTCGAGATTATGCATGTCATGATGCTGTCTATCAAAGGAACAATTTTGACACCATGAACGCGAGCAAGAACTTCATAGAGTGAAATTGTACACTCCCCAGACAAAGAACCAGTGCCCTTGGTCTCAGAAACTTGTGCAAGAAAAAGTGGAATTGACTTGGAATCCAGGTCTTTCACATAACACTTTAGTGCCTTCATTGCTGATTTACGACTATCAGCATCTTTTTGAAGATTTTCCAACTCACGCTGTAGTTTTGGGCTAAGATTCCTACCCATTGTAGACCTAAAAAGAATTTCAAGAAAGTTGTGAAAATGTCTGAAAGATGAAATCTTTAAATGGCTTCTATAAGATATGGGCTCACTATATTTTGAGTTGGGATTCTATAACTTTTTTATCCATATAATTCTTTGAGAAGAGAAAGAAAAGAGCAATTGACTACCTCAGAAACAGATCTTGAAACCAAAACAAAAAAAAAAAAAGTTACTATTATGAAACTACAATTCTGCGTATCCAAATCCAAAATTTAAAAAAAAAAAAAAAAAAAAAATGTAGAAAACGAAAAGGGCATATTCTCTATCACTAAAAATGCAGAAATTCAAAATTTTCCTCTTTTCCAAACAAGAAACATGAATTAACTAAAGCAGAAGAAGTAAGAAGTCAAGATAGCAAATGGGTATCTCACAAATCACAATTCTATTTAGAATAGCATGACATTCATGAATCAGAAAGAGCAAAAAAAAATGTAGTAGTAAGAGACTAAGAAGAATAAAAGAGAGTACCTATATGGATCTTTCTTGTCGTTCATCTTTATCTTCTTGATTATATGTAGAAACAGAATGAGAAGAAATGGTTTTACTTTTATGAATCAAAAACCAACCAATTTGGTTTCGAGAATTGTATTTGTGGGATTTGTGATACAGTGCTCTCTGTTTTGGGCTGTCTTATTTAGGTTTCCTTTTTTTGAAGAGTAGACACAGACACAGACAGTAGAGATTGTATTCAAAATGTAATGTAATATGTTTTTGTAGTTTGTAAATACCCTTCAATTTCAAAATCTTTCTTACAATTCCCACCGCTATCCCTCCTTACTGATTAACTATTTTGTTGGACGATAATACCCTCGTTCACGTTTACTTTCTTTTCTTCTTTTTTTTTGAGACACGAAATTTTCTCTTCTTTTTTTACTGCTTACCTACCAATACCATTACCAATAATATTAATATCTCAATTTTTGCAGAAAGAAGGGGAGTTGTTCTTGTTCCTATTTGGATTAAAATTCAATTAATTCCATAATAATCGTATATCAATTATTCAATTAATTTCCATCTTTACATATATCTCTGCATGTAAGGAAATAAGGAATCTATACAGTCCATTAAAGTAAGCAAATCTCACTCATTAAATTATTAAAACAAGTCATATAATTGTTAGAGAAATTTTTGTCACAAATTCGTTATTGCACTCTCAAGTCTCAACGCATGTTCTTTGAAATCATGAAGATTTCAATTAAAATTGTAAAATGGTGAAACATAATTTTAATCATAAACACGGTCTCTGATGAGACCTTAATAATTTGCGCGCAGTTTAGGCTTCATGGATTGGATCACAATGCCCCAGATGAAAGAACCGAGTTCTTGAGAGTGCTAAGGAGTATGGAGCCGAAAGGTGTGATCCTAAGTGAAAACAACATGGAATGCAGCTGCAACAATTGTGGGGATTTTGCGAAGGGGTTCCCACGACGAGTGGAGTACTTGTGGAGGTTTTTGGACTCAACGAGCTCAGCTTTCAAGGGGCGAGAATGTGACGAGAGGAAATTGATGGAAGGCGAGGCGGCTAAGGCATTGTCCAACAAGGGAGTGATGAATGAAGGGAAAGAGCAGTGGTGTGAGAGAATGAGAGGAGTTGGGTTTGTTGGAGAGGCTTTCGGAGAGGATGCTATTGATGGAGGTAGAGCTTTGTTGAGGAAGTATGATAGTAATTGGGAGATGAGAGTTGAAGAGAAAGATGCTTGTGTTGGATTATGGTGGAAAGGGCAGCCAGTTTCTTTTTGTTCTTTGTGGAAGTTGGATACAAAAGCCATTGACTGTTGAAACAGTTACAGCTTTCTATTTTGCTCTTTTCTGATATTCCATGTAAACTTTTTAAGAGTATTAAGCTACATATATATATGCATGTAAAAAGGCTGATTAGGCAGTCTTTGCTTATTGCAATATGCTTTATTTGTTTCGCAGCTACTTAGCTGAAAAAATGATCCTTGCAATATTCTTGTTCAAATCTTTTGAGGACACGGAATAGATGAATTCTGAAAAAACTCCTTAACTTTTGTCATTTTAGAACTTAAATTGTTGTCACTCCTGTATACTTGTTGTGTACATGGGTTTTGTCCATCTTTTTTCTTCAATAAAAATTGTACTTCCTATCAAGAAGGACGTACTCTGAACGAGCAAAATAAGGTTCAGTACAATCTGAAGGCATGCGCTCTACTTTATGTCTTTAATTTAAGGGTTGTGCTTTCACCTTTCCTCTGCCCAAATCCCAACTTGCAATAAAATGCTGAATTTCTAAGTGCATTATGGTGAGCATGACACATAAATGAAAGTGCCAGCAAATAAAATAAAATCTCAAGTAATAAGAAATAAATCTCAAGTAAGTTGATTCTCAAGAAAAAAAAAAAAAAAAAAAAAAAAATCTCAAGTAAGTCGTAACACCAACCATCCCACCAAAACAAATGAATGAGAATAACACATTTGCCATAGAACTTTTTGACATATATTTAAGTGTTTCTTTTTCATTTTCCTGTATACATTGTGTTCTTCAGCCATTGTAAGTTGTAACACCAACCATCCCACCAAAACAAATGATTGAGAATAACACATTTGCCCTAGAACTTTTGACATATATTTAAGTATTTCTTTTTTCATTTTCCTGTATACCAAGTAGACAATTAGTATATTACAGGGGCCCAATGGTACCTCCTCAGGTCATACAGCTTGATTACCATCGCTAGAACCAGTTGGACAGCTTGAAAAGCCATTCAGAATGCCCATTATAGAGCACAGAGTTTGAAAGATGAGGCTTGGACCACTTGAAAGGCCAGTGAAATACCCCTAGACTGATCTTTACAGCCAGATTTCATCAAATTCGCTTCTTCCATCAAACCAATGACCCAATCACACACAAATTATATTAAACAACCCTTTAACAGCATTCTTTATCATTCTAGTCAGTTTTCAATTCAGAGAAAGGGGGAAAGAAATTAAATTTACAAAATTTACAACTCCCAACCTGTTATAGAATTTGAATTTTTTATAAGTCAAGTCTCGATAATCAATTAAAGCAATATGCAGCATTTTGCTAGGTATATTCACATTAGATGCTCCTATAAACCTAACTTTCACCCCAAAAAATAAAGAGTTTACTGTACCTCTTTAGAACTCTTAACCTCATAAACAAAGAGACCAATCATTACATGTCACTTTGACAAATACAGTGACTCTCCACAAACTCCTCATCACAGTGTGCTAATTCAAGAAACAGTAACTCTTTTCCTCAGGTATCATATATCCGCAATGAGTTCCGTATTTCCTGCCTACAAACAGGGCACTTAGGTGTGGATTCACGTTCAACTGAGATAGCACACAGTTGGCAACACACTAGGTGCCCACACGGAATGAATGCAGATCGCCTTCTCCTCATCAGACAGATCACGCACAACTCTCCGTCTGGAACATCTCCTGTCTCCTCCTCTGATGCAATCTGAGTGTCAGCATCGGGACTAGCAGCCTGGCTTTGTTGCTGGAGCTGTCTATTTTGCCTCCACTCTTTCCATCTATTCCAATTCCTGAAGACAATTATAAATCATGTATTGAAAAACATTTAGTTTTGATAATGATCAGATCAATGCTTTCTTTTTATAATTAACCTTGTTTCTCATTCAGGAATGAAACAACCAACTGAATAAGGCATTAGTCTGATTACAGATCTGAATCCTCTCCATTTCTCTTTGAAATGGAGTGTGTCCATTTTATGGACAGGATCTTTCTGAAATAAATCAAGGGTGTAGGCCATGCCACCTCAATTAAAAGCCAACATCTCAACCCAACAACTTAACTAGAGCAACTTTAACGGTGTTAAGTAAACTAACGTTTTATATATATATATATATATACATATAAGCCTGTGTTAACTCAGCCAGAAGAGGGTACTTATCAGAAAATAAACCTCAGCCAGATAGAGGGGAAAAGACAAGGAAATCAGCAAGATCTCAGATCTCCATCTCTTTGGGCTACTATCTGATACCCGGTTCATATGGGGTGGAAGCAATGAAGGCAGAGGCATTGTAGTCGGTGGAGGCTGGTGGCGGCAGTGGTAGACTGTTGATGATGGTAGGGCGACAGCTGTTGTTTGAAGCTTAGCATATGAGCTTCTTTCCCTGAAAAAGGTTTTCATTTTAAGTTTCTGGGAAAATCTGGGTTTCAATGCATATGAGATTGGTCTTTTTTTTTTCCCTTCTCTTTTGGTTCCTCTACCCTTCTGAGTTCTGAAACTTCTAATTTCCGAAAGCACAAGAAACAGATAACTACTCTCTTAGTCCTAATAAATCACCGTGGGAAGCAAAACGGTGATTTGGTAAAAAATTTGTTCCTAATTCTTAGGGGCTTCACGTTTGCTCTCAGAACCCATTAGACTTACCATTCATTATAAGTAAAGAAAGAATCTTTGGATCATTATTGATATTTGATAGCAATAGCACTAATTAAATAATTGAAGGCCCTTTACCAATCCATTGTTGTTTATGGTGACAACCTTCAACATGCATTGCCCAAAGCAGTAGCAGAACAAGATTTTCCTCTCAAGTGGAGCTTCAGTCACATGAATGACTCCAACCCTCATACGGATTCCAATTAACTTTCACTTCAAGAATCACCCTCTAAGCTTGGGATAAAAAATGCAATAAATGGGCATCTGTCTTTATTATAAATTTATGGAGAACAAGCAGGTAGTAATCATCACCTCCAACCCTTACGAACTGGGCATCAGATAGGATTCAAATGAGATGGAGATCTCTGGTTGTTTTTATTTGAGTTAGATACCTTTGTGACCTTGTCTTTCCCCTCTCAGAGCAGAGTTAATTTAACACATGTATTTTTTGTTTCTGTTTTTTTAAACGGTTAAAGTTGCTAGAATTAAGTTGTTGGGTTAAAATTTTGGCTTTTAAATGAGGTGGCATGGCCTACACCCTTGATTTATTTTAGAAAGATCTTGTCCATAAAATGGACACTCTCCATTTCAAAGAGAAATGGAGAGGATCAAGATCCCTGATTTACAGCTCTTCTTAAGAGGGATAAGACATTTGGATTACATTAGAAAAAGAAAAATGTATTGATTCTGTTTCATGCTAGTTTGAATGTCGTTAAATCTATGTAAAATAGAATGATGATATTTATATTTTAGGGGCATATCAAGAAGATAGATAAGAATGAACTTTAGCCAGGAAAGAAGATATCTAAAGCATGACCTTTTAGTTTGGTATCTAGATTGTATTGCCCCCATAGTACATTCCTAGTGTACTCAGGTTTGCTTCTTTTTTTAATAAAATTTTTGTTACTTATCATAAAAAAATAAAAATAAATATTTAATAAAAATAAATAAATAAATAAAAACTATAGCATGCTAAAACTATCATACCTCATAACTGCGTAGCCAAGTATACCAATTGATAGGGAACCAAAAGCAACACCACCCCACAAAAGTATTTTACTCCTGAAGGCAAGATCTACAATCATCTGATCCTTGGTCAAGTCAGATCTGCAAAAGACCATTGTGACACCAATTATTCCACTTAAAGCAGCGCCTCAAAGAACAGGTATAAAAATGCCTATAAATCACTTGAACAGTTGATACAAAAACAAAATTCAAAACAGAAAGTGCAAAAAGATATGGAAACACATATAATAATGGTGTCCAAAGTGGTTTCCTGTTCTAAAACCAAGGTACTAGCCAATTGATTAGTTGACATTTTCACAGACTACCCATCATCCTCATTTACCACCTTCAAATTAACAGGTAACAGGATTCAACTCATTTAATTTTATTAGAACTCCTAGATGCAGCACTATAAAAAATCACATTATTGCCACCTGGATTTCCTTGCCCAACCACAAAACCTAACAGAGCTCATTCAAGAATGAATTCACTTACAAAAAGTAAGGAAGATCCTTGCATGACTTGATCTCAGGAACTCCATTTTTAAAACTGCACATGCCAACAGCAGTAATATCCTTTCCTAATGGAAGGATTTTCTCTTCGTCAAGCAGACCAACCTTCGAAAAAGGAACAGGTAATGGTGTCAAACATTTGCAATAAAAATGACAATGTCAAAAAGCCCAAAATAGATGGAAGTGCAAAATGAAGGACCAAAATTGATTTTTTGATACAACATAAAATCAATTTTATTGTGCACAAGTGAAGAAATATTAGAATTTGATTTTCCAAACTCACAGGATATTCATGGCCAAAAAGTGCCTGAAGGAATGTATATGGAGAAGCAGTAATAGGCTGCAGTTGATGAAAAACTGTTGTGAGAGGGAGGGGATGGTTTGAGCCATCCATATTCACAACAACAAAATCAGAATGTGGCCACCGACCACCATCAACCAGAACAAAAGGAACCTGCAAAAGGAAACAAATAAAAGAGGCAAGGCTTCACTATCACAAATGCAAAAGAATATCAGATGGAAGGCCCTAAGTTTTATTCAACCAACCATAACAAAGCAAATTCCTCTCCAGATACGTGCACATTAGAGAAAAGCCATGTGAGGTTATGCCAAGCCCAAATATTTGGAAATTACAGGAAACTACCATGTAAAAACACACCAACGTCCAAAAATAAACAAAATAATATAACAACTTCATCTGAGGCTAGTTGGCTTTTCCAAACCACTAGATTAGCCAGCCAAGCCTTCTTGAGGGTCTTAGGCTAGCTCTGATTCCCTGAATAAGCTTGTAGATCCTGTTCTAGTGCTTGGCCAATCCAATTAGATAACCTAGCTGACAACAAATCATCTCTAATATCGATCCAACACCTAAAGATCATCTTGCAACAGTATAATAGTATATTCAAATGGGTTACATCTCATCAGCATTATAAACAACCAATCGGTTTTTGGAAATAGCATTCCCATTAAAAAAAACACACACACATTTAATATAAATAAATACCTAGAAGCCTTAAAACATACATTTGTAACAAAGTATTGTACAACCAGTAAATTAACAGTCAATTGCTATTACAACAAACAGTTCAACACTACTATCACTTTATGACTTTATGTACGTCAAAGTTTCAATAGTAAAATGATACATTTTCATGAACTAACAAAGATGAGATATGAATTTAGATCTTAAGCTTTTTCCTTTTAAAATTTTTTATGATTGGATGCCAGCTTTAGGCTCTTCTTCTCTGTGTTCATTATTAGACTTGATTGATCTTGGGACTCTCAGAGGTTGATTTTCCTGTTCCCATGTATATTCCCCGTGTACTTGGGCTATTATTTCATCAATAAATTTTGTTACATACAAAAATAAAAATAAATAAAATGATGAGTTATGAATTTACCGCTCTTATTGAGGTTGATTCTTGTTCTCTCCGTGATCTAGCAAATATTGCGCGTAAATCAGACGTCCATCCAAAAAAGCCCTTCCATTCATTGTATATACACTTCATCACATACAGTAAAATCACATAAATCAATACAACAGTACTTTCACAACCCAGCTAATATTAGTGTACCAAAACTAAATACAATGGAGACAAACATTAAAAAAACGCAAAGCTTTTAATCTTTTAAACAGCCAACAGACATTTCTTATCATGAAGAACAGAAAAACACATTGCTTTCAAAATTTAAGTAGAAAAGCTAACCACCTTAGGCAATCTACATTTTTTCAAAAAGTAAAAGCAACAGAAGATAATACCTTCATGATGTTGATACCCTTATTTTCTTTTCTTTTCACATTAATTTGCAGTGAAACAGAACTAGCAACACTCCTTTTTATCTAACATAGTTTCAAACTACCATGCAATATCTCTCTCAATATGTTTCTTTTCCTCTGCTTTTCTCCACATTCTCAGTAACCAAGCAGAATATTAATAATTTTAAAAATAATAACAATAAACACTGCTCTCTGAGCTCCCTAACACAAACTCATTTGAATCAAATTGTTTCCTTTCATATTGCCACACTTTCTTAGCAATCAAACATGCGTCACGTTAAATTTTAGAAACAGAAGAGCTAATTAAAAATACAATTTTTAAATTTTTATAAAAAAATTATATAAGGGAAAAAAAAAAAAAAAAAAAAGAAAAAGAAAAAAGAAAGGAATTTCCTTTTCATCTAACACAGTTTCAAATCACAATTCAATCTCTCTCCCAAATTTTTTTTTTTTTTTCCTCTGCTTTCCTCCATTTTCTCACCAACCAAATAGATCATTAATAAATTCAAGATTTTAATAAATAATTTTAAAGAAATAAAAAAAGAAACATAATTCCAATGGGCATTGCTCTTAACCTCCTACAACTTCAGTGAAGATTATCCTAGTCCAAAGTAGGTTGTTTGAAGTTCCAACAAGTCAATGTGCTGACAAAGTGTGTTGTTGGCTGCCTTCTGTAGGTGGGGATGTTTCGCTTTCATTCTGCCACTCAGGATGCAATTAGGAGTAAGAAGAAGCCTGTTTTTAGTTTATGGAGTATAGTTTGGTTACCCAGATTTTACTTATCAAAAAAAAAAAGTTTGGTTACCCGATTTGGTTTTAAAACGTGCCATTATCATTAATTGGCTATAAAAGACAGATTGGTGACTAGTAATTTTTTTTTCACTTAAAATCTCAGCTTATTTCACCAGAAGCTTATGTACAGCTTTATAAAGCCTCACTTTTTAGTGGGTAGAGCTGTTCTTTTACTCAGTTTCATTTTTAAAGCAAAATAAGCCAAGGAAAAGAGGATAGAATGCTGAAGTGGGGTTGTAAATTATAGTGGGAATCTTCTGTATGAATTCAGCAGGAACAAAATAGAAACCTAGAAGAAGAGTTTGGAAGCAACTGCTTGTCAAAATGTCTACTTGTGACAGAGACATTGCAGCTGGGATTAGGTGGTGTCTTGGCTTGCTATTCATCTAAAAGGTTCTAAGTGAAAGCAGAGATTCTCAATTCCACAATGTTTGATGACAGAGGTGGAGTTTCAAAAGTATAGAACTCTACTCAATTCGGTAGTGTGTAATGTATATGTTTCTGTTATCTGTTTAAGACCTTGCACTAGTGTGCTTTGTTACAATAAATTCTAACACAGTTTCAGATTACCATTCTATGTATCCTTTTGGGAACAACTTATTTAACTTTTTGCTGAAACTATACTAAAGTATACTTGATTACTTGTACTTTGAAAAAGTGAAGTTTTAAAAAGTCGTACATAAAAGCTAAAAAAGCAAAAAGTTGGCTTATAAGCTGGTGCCAAACAAACACTACATCTCTTCCAATATATTTATTTTCCTTTGCTCTCTCACTAACCAAACAGAACATTTTTTTTTTTTTAATAGAAGAACCCTTTTGCCTCTAACCGGTAAAGCCCACGGGCAACTGACGCCACCCACCAGAACCAGTTGTCAGGTAATCCAAGACCCCTAACGAGCTAAGTAATTTATGTTCATGCCCAAGAGTGTAACTAAAAAGAACATCTATTCAACATATAATAATGGAGCATTCTCAATTAATATAGCAAAGCTCCTATTGTGCCGCATCAGCCACCTGTTTCCCACTATTCCCCTTCATTTTTTTAGCTCTTCCTTTCCACATTATTCCCCACTACCATTACTCTTCCTTCAATCCTTCCTCTTCCTTTTTTGACGATTCTTCTCCCTATCTTCTTGACTAAGTTAGTCTACTTCTAAAATGGCTTATCCTAAATTCCTAATATATTATCTTCAGAATATTAAGTTATCTTAAGCAAACTTCATAGAAAAATTTATACATTTTCTTTTTAAAATAGGGCTTGGGGTTTTTTACACATTGTAATTCCATTCTTGAATTTCATACTTCTATGAGCTTTTCCGTTTGATTCATTGTATAATTTGAGTTTCTTTGTATTCATCATCATGAACATGAAGTAAATTCTTCATATCAATAAAGTTCATCACTTATCAAAAAAAAGTAAAACAAACTAAACACTCTGAGCTCCCAAACATGAATATTGACTTTCTCAGCAAGCAAACACAAATTTCAGAAACAGAAACACTAATTAATTATTGATAACAATAATAAAATTAAATAATAAAAAAAGAAATTTTCCTTTTTATCCAACATAATTCTAAACACAATTCGATATCTCTCCCCGTTAAAAAGTTCGTTTTCCTTTGCTTTTTTCTACTTTCTCACTAACCAAACAGACTATTAATCAAACAGAAGCTTCTAGAAGATAAATAAAAAAATAGAAAGTAAAACGCACCGTTTGTGTTCGTTGAACGACGACAGCTTTGTCACCGGACTCTTGAGATAAGAGGACATTAGGCTTGAAGGTTTTCCAACTAGAATCGACGGCCGATTTGGCCTCGACGGTGCCACGTAGGACAACGAGTTTCTGATGATGATGATCGGACGGCTGGGAGGAGGAGGAGTCTCGGTCGTCGTGGACGGCGAGGATGGAGCGGAGGTCGGACACGTGGACGACGGAGGGAGCTTTGAGGATTTTGTTGAGGGAGGAGGAGGTGGCGGAGAATTTGAGGAGGGAGCGCACGGCGGCGTAGGCTAAGGCTATGCCCAAGACGGCGCCGTCGAAGGAGAGGGCGAGTTGGGAGAGGAGAGAGGCTAGGGCTTGTTCGGGTGAAGACATTTGGCGGTTCGTTAGGGGTAGTCACATTCGGTTATGTGCATGTGAGAGAGAGAGAGAGAGAGGTTTCGGAGAGTGAAGAGAAAGTGGGGAAGGGGAAAAAGTACAGTGATTGGGGAGAATGGGGGAGGGCGTGTTTGGCCAATTAGAATGAGGAATGTGGTTTTTTTTTTATAGATAGTTTTAACTTGTGACGTCCGCTGATAATAATTATTTATCATAAGACCAAGATATTAATTAGTTTTTAGTGTAAGTTGGGATTGAATCATAAATCTCTTATTTAACCATCAAAGATTTTATCAGTTAAGCTAAGTGGAACCTATAAAGAATTTGGGTTTTATTATAACTAGAGAATGTGAATGACAAAAACAAAGTGGACTACTCTCTCTTTTTATTCTAACTCTTTATTGATTTTTTTTAAAGTTTATTTCTTAAACTTAAATCTCTCTTCTCTATTTTTCATTATTGTTATCAATATCACATCCTCAAAATCATATTAATTGTGATGAACTCATGAGACTGCTTAACACATCTAAACAATTTCTATATTGAAATTTTGTGATTCTCTTAAATATCTATTTAGATATATTGATATTTAGATATATTCTCAGTTATTTGAGTAATTTCTTTCCTTAAACAAAAGTCAAGGAGATATGAGATGTCACATTTTTACACTAAAAAATATAAATAAATAAAAGATATGATGGTTAAAATTGCCTCAACAATCCCAATTTAAGTCGTCTTGATACCCGGTTACACAAATCCCAAGATTGTCACATCATCATAACAAAACTAAGAATTCAAAATTCTCAAAGCTCGATCTATCAGCTACTATCGAGCTAGTATCATGATATAAGTTACATCGATGGATCAACTAGCGTCAAACTATCAATCAAGACAGTAGTTGCATCACTAAAATGAGAAAAACTATGGGTAGTTTGATCGTATCTTCTAGTAGTCTTTCTTGAACAGCTTCTAGAAACTATATACTAAGACTCAAATACATAAGAAGTGCGTTCTGACTCGAATTTGCCAACATACAAAAATATGACCCTAACAAAACACATTATGACATTAACAAATGAAGTATTGCCAGTACTTTTCTTTTCTAAGGACAATTAAATTCAATGCATCTATGTGCTTGAATTTAATTGGAGAACCTAATGTACTGTACATAAAAAACTATATCTAAGATTTATTCTTGTTTTAAATAAGGCATATCAGTTTCTTGTTTTTTTAAAAGAAAAATAGTTATGGTGATAAGTCTTTATGCTTGAGCCATAAGTTGATCTGAACTTCATCAATTATACATGCATACATATATGTTTTTATTTATTTATTTTTCTTAAATGTATAATCAACTTCATGCAATTCATTTAAAAGTAACGACGTTAAAACAAATGAATAACTACCCTAAAAATTACATTTGTCTACTTATAGCATTTATGTTTAAAAAGACTTTTACTTAAATTTAGTTGTACCGAAATGAACTAAAATGCTACATTAATGTGGCTCAATAAGAACATAACAACAATAAATGTTATGCTTAAGATTTTAGATATTTGAGATTTATATATATTTTTAATAAATTTGGATTTAGATTAAGTACTTTCAACTCAAACATGTTCTTTCCAATTATGTAAGCGCACAAAAATAGATTGAAGTTGACCAAAATGAATCCAACTGACCTGAATGGACCGAATATGACTTTTTGGAATGAAGTGAACCAAATAGATAGAATATGACCGAATAGGAACAAGTTGGATGGAATGGACTGATTAGGACCGAAGTAGACATAATGGACCAAACAGGACCAAATTGGACCGAAATAGACATACTGGACCAAAGTGGATAAAATAGGACAGACTGGACCGAAGTGGACTTGATAGAAGCAATGTGGACTGTATAGGACCGAAGTGGACAGAATGGACGGAATAGAACCAAAGTGCACAAAATGGACCGAATAGGACCAAAGTGGACTGAATGGCCCAAATATAACTGAAGTGGATCAAAGTGGACATAATGGACCGAATAGAACAAATTGGACCGGATAGAGCCAATGTGGACTGAATGGTCCGATTTGGACTGAATTGGACTAAATAAGACAGAATGGGCCGAATTGGACCAAATAGAGCTTTAATGGACAGAATGGACTAAATAAGACCGCATAGGACCAAATTGGACTGAAAAGGATAGAATGGACCGAATAAAACCAATGTGAATCGAATATGACTTTTGAATATTTATCATTTTTAGGGCTCATATTTCTAATGTTTATTTTAGTATTTTCTTTGTATTTTTTAAACTTAAAATTAAAGAGTTTAGTCCAAATATAATAAAATTTCATACTTTTCACCCAAAAATGAAACAATTGGATCGAAGTAGACCTAACTAGACCAATGTAGACCTAATTGGACTGAATAGAAATTGCTTAATATTTAGGGAGAATAAATTATGTTCAGAAAATTTTGAAGAAAAAATTATACATTATATTACAATACAAAATAATTATTTATTCTCACGCATCATGTGAGTCTGCGACTAGTTGTTTTCATGCTTACCCAATTAGGTAACACTTATCCCCCATTGAATATCTTTATAAACTGGGATATCTACTCATATATGAGTTCTAGTTAGCTAAGCTGATAAAATTTTTTATTGTCGAATAAAATATCTAAGGTTTAAACCTCCGCCTATACCAAAAAATCAATTGGTTACTTGGCTTGATTAATGATAATGACGAGCAATCATTATAGAGCAAACCTTATATGTTAAATTCAATTGTGTCTGTCAAAAATAAATAAAATGGGTCAACTTTGTGATTTTTTAGCATGCCATTAACATAAACTAAAATTACCTTTTTTTAATCTTTTTTTTTTTTATTTGGCTTAGACAACACACTTAACAAAGAGTCTTATAACTCAATTAGTAGGCACATTATAGTGTTTCTAAGATATCCAGAATTCAAAAACACGCCACTAAAATGATGCATAACAAGAGCATTAAGTTGCAAACTAGCAAGGGAAACTATTTTTCATGAATATTTGATTTCTTATTAATTCAAAAAAAAAAAAAAATGCACCAAGTTCCAAGTACATAAAAATATCTCACTTCTTAATGTTTTTGCTGCCTAATGTCTTCTTCTTCTTCTTTATTTATATATATATATATATATATTTTTTTTTTTTCCAGGTCTCCTTCAAGCCAGGTATTATGTTTTTTCTTGCAACCAAAAGTTGAAAATTTAAAATCATACTACCTTCATGGAGTCATTCAAAGAGCAAAATTTAGCTCCAAATATGTTTGTAGCTATTTTTTTTAACTTATTACATGACGATTTATAAAACTAAATATGTGTATTATTTAAACAAGTCACATAGTCTATATCTATATATAACTAAAAGCTTAAGCGTAGCATTTATTATTGCTACCCTCCTGTTGAGCCACATCAGCGACCATATCATCCACCTATTTCCAACCGTAACGTCCCTTTTACATTTTCATCTCTCCACAACTTTCAACCTTAATGCCACTCTTCATCTATCCCTTTCTCTTCTTTTTATTTTTATTTTTACTTCAAATTTTCTTCTTCTTCTTCTTCTTTTTATTTTGACCCTTCTTATCCCCATTCTATTACTATAAATTTGGTTTTACGTTTTTAAGTTATTATTTTTTTTCTTTTTCTTTTTTATGATTGTTAAATGTTATCATATTACATATAAAGATAGGTTACAAGAATATAATGTTATTCTATTAAATGACATAACTTGGATAATTTGGTGTTTGACTCATGACTATGTTTTTTATGATGCTTCTTCTTCTCATTTTATTTTCTATTTCTCTCCTGAAAAATGTGATTACTCTCTCTCTCTCTCTCTCTCTCTCTCTCTCTTAGCATTTGTTTGATTTTTTTTTTTTTGACATAATACTTAGTTATTTTGGAAATGAGATTCTTTATATATATATATATATATATATATATATCAAAATACAATCTTGGCTATGTATTTGAATGTGTCTATCAACTATTAAAATCACTTAAGATGAATATGTATAGACAATATTTTTGTTTTAATTTTTCAATGATTTATTATTTAGTTATAACATCAAAATTAAAATATATGAATATGTAAACTTAAAATTGCCTAAGATAAATCTATGCTCCTTGTTCGGCCAACCCTGACAATTGGTTTGGTTGCTATTACTGTTTCAAATCGTTCTTCTATATGCTTATTTGGTTTAAAGCCAATATATTTATATATTTAATATTGTCAAAATTTTAAAAGTAGAATGTAAATAATAAAAAGAATAATGATGTAGCCAGTGATGTGGAGGATGGGGAGGCTCAACAAGAGTATAATAACAATAAATGCAATATAAAGATCCGATTAAAGGCAATTAAATCTTAATAAATAAAGTCTATGTAGTTTTTTTTTTTTTTTGGTTATATCATGTTCTCTTTATTGTTATACAAATTATTTTCTTTCATTTTGATAGGTGAAGTTTTCAATTTTAGACATAAAGTATACTTTTTTTCTACATATTATTTTAAATATTAAATTTATAATATGGTATAGTCTCTTAGGAATGTCTGAGAAATATGCAGTTCCAATCTTATGTATCCATATTAGTAAACAATAATACCCAATCAATAGTTTGAAACTACTCCTACAATAAGAAAAATTATAAATATGATAATCTCTTTTAGGAGAATGAAAATTTAGAATAATATATTTGAAACTTAAATAATTTAGTTGTATAGGAAAAAAAATTAGGAAAATATAATTCAAAAAACAAAATTTAGCAAAATATGGACCACCTAAAAAATGAAAAATAGCAATCAAACAAATCCAAACCATAAAATGGTGATATTTTTTTGAGATATATAAATGAAAAATAATTTTTTAAAAAATTTAATTTTTTAGGAGATAAATTATTTTCCACAAAATTTAGAGAACAAATTATATATTATACTATAACTAAAAAATAATTATTTATTCCCATGTATCGCATGGGTCTGCGACTAGCTCATTAAAAAAGTCATGTAATTAAAACTACACACTTCAAAGTATCTTTTTAATCACCATATTATGGGTTGGAGCAAAATAACTCCAAGCATATTTAAATTTGAAATTTTGAAACCAAACCTTTTCTGTCATTCAAATATGTTGCAGTACATACATGAATTGGAACGTTTTGGAATATAAATCCTAACTTCATGCATTAAACTTAAAGCAACCAAAAACCGATTGGTATCTTAGTCAATGATAAAAAACTATTATTAAGAACGGACGCCATAGATAGAATCTCTCCTCAAAAAAAAAAAAAAAAAACTTAGGGCAACTTAAAGCAAATGATTTTATCAATTCATTTACCAATTAGGCCCATCAATGTTATTCTACAAGAGAGCCTCTAAACCATTTGGTTCATACAGTACTTATGTCTCTCCTCAATGAGATGCTATCTCTTGTTACAGATGTATCATATATGTGGATTGAGATACAAATATATCATATATAGCAATCTAGGGTATTGCACTTGATTCAATTTCTCTCATTCATCTCACAAAATATTTTTATTTCTCCAATTTTTGACTTTTCGTTATTTGCTTCTAATTTTTATTCAATTGATGAAATTGAAAGTAGCTTTTTTCAACTCTCAATTTCAGTTATTGAGAGCAATTGAACATGGCGCTCAACATTCACAATAAGAGGCTCCCATGACCTATGGGTCCCATTTGTTGGAAGAGAGCCTATGCAAATTACTCCTTCTCAATAAGGAGAGTGCCTATGCAAATTGCAATGCAACACCTTGAGGGCGTGATACTCTAAAATTAAACCTTAGGCCCACAAAAATAAAAGAATTTTTTTTTACTAAATGACTAATGTCCCTGTGTATCACCACTAGCTTCTATTTCAGTCCTTAGCAAGGCCCGACTGTATCAATCATCACTTTAAAAACACATTGACTAACTCAAGGCAGGATGGGTAGCCCTGCCTCCATAACAATTTTGAGTAATGGTACAAACTCAATATGTTTCACAATTTTTTTCACAATTGTTGACATGGTCTATTGTGATCTATGCAACATCATTCAAGTTGTGGCTCAAAGCAAAATATGATGGTCCAAAGAATGGAACTTTCACAGGACCACCTGTGAAAACCCCAAGTCTGGATTTGTTTGCTCATTTCCGTTGTTACTAAAACATTGTGGTCCCATACAAATAAAGCCAAGACCGATAGTCTGTTGAACTAGGCTCTTGTGTGCCACAATATTCAACCTGTTTGATGCATCCAGCTATAGGAGCTGATAAGCGAGTACATCAAGTTGCACTAAAAGTAAACCTAAAAATAAATGATATTCAAAATGTATTAAATAACAGTTATGATAGTCATCAAAAGCCTTCGCCGAAAAATTGACGACTAGAGAATTCTCAGTCCATATGCACAATCCTTAGTCAAACCTTTTTTTCTTGGGGTCTCAACAACAAAAAATAAAAATAAAAATAAAAAATGTTCCATGTTAAGAAACCATTTGCACAAACAAGGATGTGCTGAAAAAAAATGATCAAGTCTTTGATTCTAGTCATTCTTTTAATCAAATTTTGCACTTCCCTTGACACCTTAACAACAAATCAATCCATCAAGGATTGCCAATCTTTGATTTCCAAACACAAAAAATTTGCCTTAGGCTTCTTCAGCCCTGGCAACTCTAGCTTCAAGTATCTTGATATTTGGTATGTCGCAACACCAAAAACTGTTGTGTGGGTCGCAAATAGGAACAACCCCATTGATGATTCCTCTGGAGTTCTCTCAATCAACCAATATGGAGACCTTGTCCTCCTTGACAGTAATAGCCTTCCACTTTGGTCTACAAATATTTCTGTCCAAGACCAAGTGACAACCTCCTCGGAAGCTCAGCTTCTTGATTCAGGAAACTTGGTATTAGTCCAGGACAATAACAAAAAGGTGTGGCAAAGCTTGGACTATCCTACAGATACTCTGCTTCCAAACTTGAAGCTTGGTTTGAATCTTAAAACTGGGATTAGCATGTTCCTAACATCTTGGAAGTCAAAAGATGACCCTGGAACTGGAAATTATTACTATAAGATGAATCTTAATGGCTCTCCACAAGTGTTTTTTGTACAACGGTTCAACCCCATATTGGAGAGCTTCTCTTTCACCAGGGAATAATGTATCCATTGCAACAAGCTTATCAGGTCAAAATTTTTTTTTTGTCAACAACCAAGATGAAATATCTTCCTACTACTCTGATGATGACCCTTCCATCATGACAAGATTAGTGTTGGACAACACTGAATTGCTTCAGAAACTTATGTGGGATGATGGTGTTCATCAGTGGAAGGAACAATGGTCAACACCTAAATATCAGTGTGACAAGTATGGGCATTGTGATTCATATGGTAAATGCAATCCTGATAATATTAATAGGTTTGAGTGCATGTGTCTGCCAGGGTATGAGCCTAAGTCTCCAAGAGATGGTTCTAAGGGTTGTGTGAGGAAGAACTCGGGGTTGTCTATGTGTAAAAATGGAGAAGGGTTTATTAAATTGGAGCATTTGGAACTTCCCGATTCATCAATTGATGCAGCTTTGATAGGCACGAGTATGAGTAGCTCAGAGTGCAAGCAGCCATGCTTGACGAATTGCTCTTGCACTGCTTTTACCAGCATGAATACAGATGGGAAGGGAACCGGATGCTTGGCATGGTATGGTGAATTAATCGACATTTTACAGCATACAGATGTAGGGTCGGAACTAAATGTTCGTGTGGATGCAACTGAGTTAGGTAGCATTCTGCACTTGCTTGCATTTTCTTATAAGTTTCATTCTCTCTTTTTCAATTTCTGAATCATGTTTTCTTCATACTTTCTTTCTTTCTTCTTCTTCTTCTTTTTTTTTTTTTTTACCTTTTTTTTTCCCTTCAGCTAAGTATATAAGGAAATCCAAACATTCTCTTAGCAAGAAAAGGAAGCTGGCTATTGCATTAGTGTCTATTGTTGTGCCAATGTTTCTGGTATCCTTACTAGCCTATATTTGGCTAGCGAAGAAGAAGAAAACAAAAGGTAAATAAAGTCACTTGTGCATTGTATTGTTCACATATACATGTGTTCGGCTCAGCTATGACAAAATGTCCCATATATCAGGAGTCATTTAGATTAGTCCTCCCCATGATGTGAGCAATATTATATAGATCCTGAATTACAAAGTTATATTAAGTAATGCCTCTCAAATATGTTTTGGGACATTGAAGAGAAAAGTGCACAATCAATCATTAAATTTTGCAAGTACCAGAGGCTCTTTCGAGGGGCGTGAGCTCGAGGACAGTAGTACACATCTAGAATTACCGATTTTCGATCTAAGCTGCATAGTTGCTGCCACTGAAAATTTCTCTCCTACCAACAAACTTGGGCAAGGAGGTTTTGGCTCTGCATTTAAGGTATAACTAGGCGTAGACCCGCGCGTTGCATGTGATAATTTTTTTAATAAAATACTATTTTAGTCCCTAGACTTTATAAAGAGATTTTTTTTTTTTTTAATAGTTTTATCATGTTTTTCATAATCTTGTCTATTTGTTAAATTTTTTTAAGTCCTTGTGTATGAAGATTATGATTTTATCTATCTATATATATATATATATATAAATATATATAATTCCCAAGTTAGAGTTTGATTTGTTTTAAGTTTAAATTTTGTATTATTATATTTAATTGTTGATTTTATTGCACTATAAAGTTTTCAATATCCTCTATATAGCCATCTCTATTTTATTTTTTATTCCTCTTGACCACCTTTTTATTTTCCAAATAACGGTTATTAATTGACGTTTAATTTCATATTTTTTTTCTTCCTTCATTTATTCTTTATTACTTTGTATGCTCCCTTGCTAGTTGTAAATTTTATGATTATCAATAAGAAATCGATATCATGGATGGCTTAAATAGTTATAGATGTAGCTACATTAGTGGTATGTCAAAGAGTTTTTTTTTCTTTTTTTCTTTTTTTCATTTGAATTTTCAAGGAACTATGAAAGGCATTTCTCTAGTTTGGTCTCAATCAATTAAGATATCCATAATATATTAACGGAAGTAATAATGAGCCTTAAAGTTTTTTTAATGTATGAAGTGATTAGGCTAGTGGTATGTCAAAGGTTTTATAAAAAAAATTTAAAAATAATTCCAAGGAAATGTAAAAGGCCTATTTTTGAAAAAGGAAATTGTGACTTTTTGAATTGTAGAAATATGCTTGTTTTAATTACCTTGTTTATAGATTTTATTATTAAGTTATAAACATCTAAATTAAAGTAGATGAATATATAAATGCAAAATTATATGTAAAGTTACAACCGCACAAAATAAATATGTATAGATAATTTTTTGTTTTTTTTTTAATTATTCATGAATCATTATTTCACTGTTCACTCATAAATATCTATATTAAAGTTTTTTTTTTGAAAAAAAAATTAAATTAAAATAGATGAATATGTAAAGGTAAAATTATATGAAAGGTTAAAAAAGATATTTTAATTTTTAAATAATGGAGTTTTTAAATCACCTTAAATGAGAAAATGTTTAAAAATATATATAAGAAAAATTGGAAATAAAAAATGATGACGTGGCTGTTGATGTGGTTTAACATGAGCGTAGTAATATTAAATGCTACGTTACAGCTTCTAGTAATATATAGATATATAGATTAATAGTATGGAGGATGTGACAAGATTTAAATGTTGAATAAAATAAGATAAGAGGAAAAAAGCGTAAAATAAAATATATAACAATGAACATCAAATTATCAAAGTCATTCTATGTAATATAATAACATTATATTGTTATATACTATATGTATAATGCAGTAGGATAATATTTAATCAAATTATCATAGTCATTCTAGAATATAAAAGCTAACAACTTAAAACACAAAGCTAAATTGCATCAAGCCAATGTAGAATTCTAATTAACACAAAAAATCATCAACCTAAAGAATTGATGCAATAAAAAAATCAAACAAAAAATGAAAAACAAATTGTGAGAGAGAGAGAGAGAGAGAGAGAGAGAGAGAAGTAACCTTTTTGTGTGAAAAAACTATATATAGAATGAAAAAGAAAATGTCAAATTTATAGTAAAATGTTGAGAATAAGAAAAGTCAAAATAAAGGAAGATAAAAAGGTAGAGAAAGAATGATATTAAGGTAAAAAGTAGTAGGGAGATGAAGAGGTAAAAGGGAGGAAGAGTTTGGGAAAAATAATAATAAAATTAATAGTTAAAAGATATTTTAATTTTTAAATAATGGAGCTTTTAAGTCACCTTAAATGAGAAAATGTTTTAAAAAATATATAAGAAAAATTGGAAAAAAAATGATGACGTGGCTGATGATGTGGCTCAACGTGAGTGTAGCAAAATTTAATATTATGCTTCAGCTTTTAGTAATATTAAGAAAAATTGGAAATAAAAAATGATGACGTGACTGATGATTTGGCTCAACGTGAGCGTAGCAAAATTAAATGTTATGCTTCAGCTTTTAGTAATATATAGATTACAATTCATTAACATTGTTACATATTTTTATTTGTTTCATATTCCATTACTATAACCTACGTCCAAAGTTAATGAAGAAACCGATAGAGCTTTGTTGCTTTAAAATAATATTCATAAGTAAGCTTAAGTTTGGGTCATGATTGCAGGGCCAATTATCTAATGGACAACCTATAGCTGTAAAAAGACTATCCAAGAGTTCTAGACAAGAAATAGAAGAATTCAAAAATGAACTTATGTTGATTGCAAAACTTCAACACAGGAATCTTGTCAAATTGTTAGGTTGTTGCATTCCAAAGGATGAAACAATGCTTATTTATGAATACATGCCGAACAAAAGTTTAGACTCTATTATTTTTGGAATGTCTTCTTGCTAAAAATCTTTGCCTTCATGTTTTATGTTCTTTTATTATATATGTGCAAAAAGGAAAAAAAAAATCTGTGTAGTTCCTAAATCCACATATTTCAACACTATTACATAATATTTGGTACACACTTGAGCAAAATCTTATTGTAGATCATACAAGAGCATCATTCCTAAATTGGAAGAAATGCTTTGAAATCATCCTTGGGATTGCTCGAGGAATTTTGTACCTTCACCAAGACTTAAGACTAAAAATAATCCATAGGGATCTTAAAGCCAGCAATGTTCTACTAGACATCAAGATGAGTCCTAAGATTTCAAATTTTGGCATGGCTCGTATATTCAAAGAGGACCAAACTCAAGATAAGACAACCAGAGTTGTCGAAACATAGTAAGTCTAGTACACATGCAAGACTACACACACTTAAACTTGCATGCTTGAACACATATATAGTTATAAAGCATTATGCAAACGTTAAGATTACCTTTGATATTGTTTAACTGCAGTGGTTACATGTCACCAAAGTATGTAGTATTTGGACAATTTTCAACAAAATCAGATGTCTTTAGGCTGTGTTTGGTTCCCATAAAATATTTTCCGAAAAATAAATATTTTCTGGAAATGCTGTTTTCGGGAAAGGAAAATATTTTCAAATGTTTGGTTGCATTATGAAAATTGTTGTAGAAAATATTTTCATGAGTTTGGTTCTATTCTGAAAAATGCTATTTTCTTACAAATTTTTCACATTTTCTCAGCTATTTTCTCAACATCCAAACAAATTTTATTACAGAAAATTTCAAAATCATAGCCAAATCCCAATCCACAGAACAAATCACAGCCAAATCCCAACACCACACACCACCGAAACTCCAATTCAACCCACGGCAGCAAACTCCAGCAATCAAAAGCCACAACCACCAAAACACCACTACCACACCACCATAACAACAACAAAAATCAAAATCACATAGAAATCAAAATCACAGAGAGAGAGAGATCGGTGGGTCGAAGATTGGTGGGTCGAAGGCTCTAGGTCGAAGGCGAGATCACGCAGAGGCAAGATCGAAGATGAGATCGAGCGGCACGGTGCAATCGGTGCGGTGCTGCGATCGACGAGACCGGTGCGATCTGGCGTCGGACTGGAGCTCGGGGTTCGCCGACAATGTCGAAGGCGTGATCTGAGCTCCCTCTTCTTCCTCTCGCTCTCTCGCTCTCTCTCTCTCTCTCTCTCTCTCTCTCTCTCTCTCTCTCTCTCAGTCCGAAAACCATTTGAAGTGAAAATAGGAACGGAAATGAATTTTAGTGGTCAAAGCTTCTTTTTTATGGTCAAATGAAAATGATTTCCGGAAAATTCTATTTTCAAAACCAACCAAACAGCCTATTTTACGGAAAATGATTTCTTGAAACCATTTACACCCAAAACAAACGAACCCTTAGTTTTGGTGTCATATTATTGGAGATTATGAGTGGCAGGAAGAATTGTGATTCTTATCAGGAGCATCCTTCTCAAAATTTGATAGGGCATGTAAGTAACAAAGAGACACTATCTTTTACCATTTGCATTCACAGTACATCTCTTTATAAATAATGCTACAAACACACAGGTTTGGGAACTATGGAGAGAAGATAGAGCTTTGGATATAGTTGATTCATCGATAAAGGAGTCATATGTTTCTGATGAAGTTTTGAGATGCATTCAAGTTGGTCTATTATGTGTTGAAGAAGAAGTAGTGGATTGACCAACTATGTTTGCAGTTAATCGTATGCTGAGTAGTGAAACAACTCTTCCTTCTCCTAAAAAACCTGCCTTCATTTTCGGAAGTCCTTCCAAAAAATTGGGCTTGGTCATAGGAGGAGCTTCTTGTTCTATAAATGAAGTGACAATAACTAAATTTGAAGCTAGATAAAGGTAAAGGTTCTAGTTTAAACAATGGCACATCCTTAGTAGAGTTTTCTCTCTTTGTTTTCTAACAGCACATTTGTTACCAGTTTTATTACACCCCTCTAACTTATGCCATTTGCATGCATAGCACTACGATTTCTTTTTTGAAAAATGCCCCACTTGTGTTTTGATCTCGTAGATTCAAGTAAGTGGTAAGTAAACTCATAGAGTTAAGGAGACATCTAAACTTTTTTTTTTTGAATTAGAAAATAATAATAATTTAGACACTGAAGCATCTAAGGTATTACAATTTATCGATAATATATAAATATATATATATATCTAAAATCTAAAATATAACATTTATTTTTGCTACGCTCCTGTTAAATCACATCAGCGGCCACATCATCAATCCCACTAACTTTCTTTTTTCTTTTTCTTTTTCTTTTCCTTCCTTTTGCAAATTAACATTTTCCTAATTATTACTCCATCACATAAAATAAAAATAATAAAAAAAAATAAAAAAATAAAACTTCATTTCTTAATTAACATTTCCTAACTTTTCAACTTTCCATTTATTATTCCATCAAACCCATCTATATCTATATATATCTAAAAGCTAAAACGTAGTATTTATTATTGCTATGCTCCTGTTGAGCCACATTAACGGCCACATCATTGATCCCACTAACTTTCTTTTTTTTTCTTTTTCTTTTCCTTCCTTTTGCAAATTAACATTTTCCCAATTATTACTCCATCACATAAAAAAAATAAAAAATAAATAAAAACTTAATTTCTTAATTAACGTTTCCTAACTTTTCAACTTTCCATTTATTATTCTATCAAACCTAATTTGATAATAATAAATTTCCTTCAACTCTATGACTCTCCCTCTCCCCAATCAAGCAGTTATGAAAAGTGTTCAATTGCTACTCTATTAGAATTCCGAAAAAAAACCTACTGAGTTGTTGTCAATATATATTTGCAATTGCTTTACCTCACTTCTGCAAATTTGGAAAGTCCCTCTAAAGTGAGGTTTTTTTTTTTTTTCTGCTCTCCCCCATATTCTTTAAGTTTTCCAGATTAATTTTGTTAGTGACGTGTCATCAGAGATCTTAGGTCCAACAACATTGGTTCCCGTAAACCAACCAAAAAAATCTCTAAGCCATGGTAAATAATACATTAAAAGAATCACAATGGGGTCTTACTATTATAGTTTATGTGATCGTTAATCATGGATGAGTACTTTTTCCACTGATCAATACCTCTTATGTGTATTTGTGTGATGTATTCACCATTATGGATAAATAATTCTCTTCGTATATGCATAGCATAAATCAGTTTTGTTGTGTGTACATATTAGTTGTGACATGAATGTAAATGCATAACTTAGTACAAAATATGCTACTTCTATAAATTTGGAAAGTCCCTCTAAAGTGAGGTTTTTTTTTTTTTTTCTCCCCCATATTCTTCAAGTTTTCCAGATTAATTTTGTTGGTGATGTGCCATCGGAGATCTCAGGTGCCAACAACTTTGGTTCCCATAAACCAACCAAAAAAATCTCAAAGTCATGGTGAAGAATACATTAAAAGAATCACAACAAGGTCTTACTACTATAGTTTATGTGATCATTAATCATGGATGAGTTTTCTACTGATCAATACCTCTTATGTGTATTTGTGTGATGTATTCACCATTATGGATAATTAATTCTCTTTGTATATGCGTAGCATAATCAGTTTTGTTGTATGTACATATTAGTTGTGGCATGAATGTAGATGCATAACTTAGTATAAGATATGTTACTCTTTTTGGTTTTGAATGGTAACAAACTTAGATAATTATTATGGGATGCATTTGCTGTAAGACTTTGCCAAAACTGCAGAATTTGATGTCAATGAAAAAAAAAAATTAAATCAAAGGACACGTTTAAAACTATATAAGATAGCAATAGACAACTAAAAAAAAGACTAGGGTAAAAGATTATCCAAGTTTGGACAAAGCCTCAAAATCCATGAAGACCAATTGGATGTGAGAAATTCCACGAAGATGTATGCTTGGCTATATGAAGTAATTGAATTTGGATATATAAAATATGAAGAAGACCAATTGAATTGAATTGAGTTTCCTATCACAAGTCCTCTCTCTCCTTCTTATTGTTTTGATTTAATTTTCGTTTGAGCTAATATTTAGTTATTTTGAAAGTGAGAATTTGAATTTATATCAAAACACAATCTTGGCTATGTATTTGAATGTGCCTATCGGTTATTTGACTAATATCAAATGTATTTTTGTGATGAGTTTTGATTATCATGATAATATCTTTTAAGAGAATGAGAATTTTGAATAAAAAATTTGAAACTTAAAAAGTTTAGCAGTAAAGAAAAAAAAAATTTGGAAAACATAACGCACTATAACATAAATTAGAGGAATATGAACCACCTTAAAATTGATAAATATCAATCAAATACACCCAAAAATAATAGAATGATATATTTTTTGAGATAGAAAGATGGAAAATAATTTTAGAAATTGTTTATTTTTTTAGAAATGTTACGTCTACAACGTTTTCACAACAAGTTAATGTTGGTAAGTTGTTATTGGTTATAATTTAAACCTATCACTGAAATTACATTTTTGCCCACCAAATCTAACAAAAATTCTTTAGGGCCTATTTTTTTCTAGCTATAAAAAAATTGTATGCCTCTCCTCAACGAGATGCTATCTCTTGTTACATATATATCGTATATGTGGATTGAGATACAAATATATCATATATATAGTAATCAAAGGTATTGCACCCAATCCATTTGCTATGATTCATCTCACAAAATAATTTTACTTCTTCAGTTTTACCTTTTACATTTTTTTTACTTCTTCTAAATTTTTTATTCAATGGTTGAGATTAAAAGTAACTTTTTTTCAACTCTTAATCTCGGTCATTGATAGCCATTGAACATGGTGCTCAATCCCATATATGTAACAGCCATTCACAATAGGAGGCTCCCATGATCTATGGGACCCATTTGTTGGAAGAGAGCTCGCTGTATGTATCTGAAAAAGGTAGATCATTATTCATTTCTCAATAAGGAGAGTTCCTATGCAACACCTTGAGGGCGTGATACCCTAAAACCTTAGGCCAAAAAAAGAAAAAAAGTTTACTAGATGACTAATGTCCCTGTGTATCACCAGTAGTTTCTATTTCAGTCCTTAGCAAGGCCCGACTGAATTAGCTAATGCTAGCCCAAGATCAATCATCGTTTTAACAATACATTATTAACTCAAGGCAGGATGGGTAGCCCTGCGTCGATAACACTTTTGAGTAATGGTACAAACTCAATATGTTTTACAATTTTTTTCACAATTGTTTACATGGTCTATTGTGATATGTGCAACATCATTGAAGATGTGGCTCGAAGCAGAATTTGATGGTCCAGAATGGAACTTTCACAGGACCACCTGTGAAAACCCCAAGTCAAAATTTGTATGCTCATGACCGTTGTTACTAACACATTGTGGCCTCATACAAATAAAGCCAAGACCGATAGTCTGTTGAATTAGGCTCTTGTGTGCCACAATATTCAACCTGTTTGATGCATCCAACAATAGGAGCTGATCAGCGAGTACATCAAGTTGCACTAAAAGTAAAACTAAAAAGAAATGATATTCAAAATGTATTAAATAACAGTTATGATAGTCATCAAAAGCCTTCGCTGAAAAATTGACCACTAGAGAATTCTCAGTCCATATGCACAATCCTTAGTCAAACCTTTTTTTTTGGGGGGTCTCAACCACAAAAAATAAAAATAAAAATAAAAAATGTTCCATGTTAAGAAACCTTTTGCACAAACAAGGATGTGCTGAAAAAAAATGTTCAAGTCTTTGATTCTAATCATTCTCTTCTTCAAATTTTGCACTTCCCTTGACACCTTAACAACAAACCAATCCATCAAGGATGGCCAATCTTTGATTTCCAAACACAACAACTATGCCTTAGGCTTCTTCAGCCCCGGCAACTCCAGCTACAAGTATCTTGGCATTTGGTATGTAAAAGTGACACCACAAACTGTTGTGTGGGTTGCAAATAGGAACGATCCTATTATTGATTCTTCTGGAGTTCTCTCAATCAACCAACATGGAGATCTTGTCCTCCATGACAGTAATAACCGTCTACTTTGGTCTACAAATGTTTCTGTCCAAGACCAAGTGACAACCTCCTCTGTAGCTCAGCTTCATGATTCAGGAAACTTGGTATTAGTCCAGGACAATAACAAAAAGGTGTTGTGGCAAAGCTTTGACCATCCTACAGATACTTTGCTTCCAAACATGAAGCTTGGCTTGAATCTTAGAACTGGGATTAACATGTTCCTAACATCTTGGAATTCAAAAGATGACCCTGGAACTGGAATCTATAGCTATAAAATGAATCCTAATGGCTCTCCACAAGTGTTTTTGTACAACGGTTCAACCCCATATTGGAGAACTCCTTATTCGCCAGGGAATAATGTATTCACTACAACAAGCTTATCAGGTCAAAAGGCCTATTTTGTTAACAACCAAGATGAAATATCTGCCTACTACTCTGATGATGACCCTTCCATCATGACAAGATCAGTGTTGGACAACACTGGATTGCTTCAGTTTCTTACGTGGGATGATGGTGTTCATCAGTGGAAGGAACAATGGTCAGCACCTAAATACCGGTGTGACAAGTATGGGCAATGTGGTCCGTATAGTAAATGCAATCCTGATAATATTAATAAGTTTGAGTGCATGTGTCTGCCACGGTATGAGCCTAAGTCTCCAAGGGATTGGCATCTCAGAGATGGTTCTGAGGGTTGTGTGAGGAAGAACTCGGGGTTTTCTATGTGTAAAAATGGAGAAGGGATTGTTAAATTGGAGCATTTGAAACTTCCCGATTCATCAATTGATGCAACTTTGATAGGCACGAGTATGAGTAGCTCAGAGTGCGAGCAGGCATGCTTGACGAATTGCTCTTGCACTGCTTTTACCAGCATGAACATTGATGGGAAGGGAACCGGATGCTTGGCATGGTATGGTGAATTAATGGACATTTTACAGTTTACAGATTTAGGGTTGGAACTAAATGTTCGTGTGGATGCAACTGAGTTAGGTAGCGTTCTTCACTTGCTTGCATTTTCTTAAAAGTTTCATTCTCTCTTTTTCAATTTCTAAATCATGTTTTCTTCTTACTTTCTTTCTTTTCTTTTCTTTTTTTACTTTTTTTTTTCCTTCAGCTAAGTATATAAGGAAATCCAAAGGTTCTCTTAGCAAGAAGAGGAAGCTGGCTATAGCATTAGTGTCTATTGTTGTGCCAATGTTTCTGGTATCCTTGCTAGCCTATATTTGGCTAATGAAGAAGAAGAAAAAAAAAGGTAAATAAAGTCAATTGTGCATTGTATTGTTCACATATACATATGTTCGGCTCAGCTATGACAAAATGTCCCATATATCAGGAGTCATTTAGATTAGTACTCCACATGATGTGAGCTATATTATATAGATGCTCAATTACAAAGTAATATTAAGCAATGTCTCTCAACTATGTTTAGGGACAGTGAAGAGAAAAGTGCACAATCAATCATTAAATTTTATGAGTACCGAAGGCTCTTTTGAGGGGAATGAGCTCAAGGACAGTGGTACACATCCAGATTTACTGATTTTCGATCTAAGCTGCATAGTTGCTTCCACAGAAACTTTTTCTCCAACCAACAAACTTGGGGAAGGTGGTTTTGGCTCTGTATTTAAGGTACAATTACAATTCATAGACATTGTTGATATCTTGCACAATTTTTATATTTTTATATTCCATTACTCTAAGGTAGGACCAAAGTTATTGAAGAAGCGGGGATAGAGCTTTGTTGCTTTAACATAATAGTCATGAGTAAGCTTAAGTTTGAGTCATGATTTCAGGGTCTATTATCTAATGGACAACAAATAGCTGTAAAAAGGCTGTCCAAGAGTTCTAGACAAGGAATAGAAGAATTCAAAAATGAAGTTATGTTGATTGCGAAACTTCAACACAGGAATCTTGTCAAACTGTTAGGTTGTTGCATTCAAGAGGAAGAAAAGATGCTTATTTATGAATACATGCCCAACAAAAGTTTAGACTCTTTTATTTTTGGTATGTCTTCTTTCTAAAAATCTATGGCCTTCATGATGTGCCTTTATTATATATGTGCAAAAAAGAATATATTTGAAGTACCTAAAACCACATATTTCAATACTATTACATCACATTTTGAGTATACTTGAACAAATTTTATTGTAGATCATACA
This sequence comes from Notholithocarpus densiflorus, assembly GCA_030021035.2. Taxonomy (NCBI): domain Eukaryota; kingdom Viridiplantae; phylum Streptophyta; class Magnoliopsida; order Fagales; family Fagaceae; genus Notholithocarpus; species Notholithocarpus densiflorus. The sequence goes on from JARYZH020000011.1 coordinate 7,482,077, forward strand.
AAAAGTTCATTCCTAAATTGGAGTAAACGCTTTGAAATCATCATTGGGATTGCTCGGGGGATTTTGTATCTTCATCAAGACTCAAGACTGAAGATTATCCATAGGGATCTTAAAACCAGCAATGTCCTACTAGATGCAGAGATGAATCCCAAGATTTCAGATTTTGGCATGGCTCGTATATTCAAAGAGGGCCAAACTCAAGACAAGACAACCAGAGTTGTCGGAACATAGTAAGTATAAAACATGCATAAGCATAGACACACACTATAATTACACGCATACAAATAAATTAAAACATTATGCAAACTTTAAGATTACTTTTAATACTCGTTACTTGCAGTGGTTATATGTCACCAGAGTATGCAGTATTTGGAAAGTTTTCAACAAAATCAGATGTCTTTAGTTTAGGGGTCATCTTATTGGAGATCGTAAGTGGCAAAAAGAATAGTGATTCTTATCAGGGGCACCCTTCCCTAACTTTAATAGGGCATGTAAGTAACAGAAAACAACAATCTTTTACCATTTGCATTTACAGTACAACTTTTTGTATATAATACTACCCATCACATAGGTCTGGGAACTATGGAGAGAAGATAGAGCTTTGGATATAGTTGATTCATCGATAAAGGAGTCATGTGTTTCTAATGAAGTCTTGAGATGCATTCAAGTTGGGCTGTTATGTGTACAAGAAGAAGTAGTGGATCGACCAACTATGTTGGCAGTTCATCTCATGCTGAGTAGTGAAAGAACTCTTCCTTCTCCTAAACAACCTGCTTTCATTTTCAGAAGCCCTTCCAAAAAATTGGATTTAGTCACAAGAGCTTCTTGTTCTATAAATGAAGTGACAATAACTAAGTTTGAAGCTAGATAAAGGTAATGATTCTTGTTTAAACAATGAGACATCCTTAGTAGATTTTTCTTTCTTTTTTTTAACAGCACACTATTGCCTATTACACCCCTCTTATGCCATTTGCACATATAATATGTAGTACTAGGATTTTGTATTGAAAAAATGAGGCATTTTTGTTTAGATCTCATAGGTTCAAGTATGTGGTAAGCAAACTCAGAGAGTTAGGAGCCATTGAAAGATAATTAAGTTGAACAAAACTAATCAAGAGGGTTATACTTGGGATCCCTGTGGCTGTGATACTTTACGCTAAGTGCTTCCTTGACTCTTTTCTTGTCTTTTATTGTATAGTTTAAACAGGTACTTATGACAGCATGCCTGGACTAGCTAAACCAACACAATTGACTATTTTGTCAAAGATTGCCGAGACTGTTATATCAAGTGCAAACGAAAATAGGCCTAATTGGACCATTAAGTAGCTAGGCAAACTATTAGCTAGAGAATTGATTTTTCCTTGTTCACAAACTGCTTCTTTATATCTTTGCTTCCCAAATATCTTTTCTTTTATGTAAGAAATTTAAACAAGTTAAAATCATTGTACCTCCATAGGGATCATTCAAATATATGTGGCAGTACAAATGTGATGTGGAATTCTGTTACATATAAACTCCAACTTGACCCATCAATCTTAGATCAACCCAAAATAAATGATTTTATCAATTCATTAACCGACTCACTGTAAAAGGCGAATCAATATTAACTTCAAGATCACTGTTATTTCTATCTTTAATTTTGGTCCCAGGTGCCTGTAAAAGCATAAACCTTGCTATAGTAACTTGAAAATTCGATTAAATGCTGAAGTTGATAAAAAAAAGGAGCTAAAAAAGATTACCTTTTCAACTGATGGAACAATAGTACAGGGAATACATTACACTGGTCACCCCAAATTATTAGTGTTTCCTTCCCCCAAATAACACCACATTCACAACATGGAAAACAAAGTTACAACGCTTCCCCAGTTTCATGGACTTGGGCATGGTGTTACATAGGAGCTAATATTATATTTTCCTTTGTATATGCCAATTTACCCACATAATGTGAGTTGCTTGTAACCAATGACGGAGTCAGAAATTTTTTTTAAGGAGGCTAAACTAGATAGAACAAAATTTTAAGTTAAAAAAAAAATATATATATATATATAAGTATATAAATATAACAAATAACCCTATTCAAAAAATTAATAATAATATCAAATAAAATAAAAAAACTTAATTAATTACATGAATTAAGTAACCATACACTATCATCAATACAAATATATGAAGCAAACATGTGGAGTAGAAGTACCTATTATGTGGCTTCTGAAGTTTTACATAGATCAATGTAAATATATATAGAAAAGTATTAAAAGTGCAATGGAAATTGGAAACCACTTACATATACCCAGCAGGTTTCTCAAAAAATAAAAAATAAAAAACTTACATATACCCTGCAACATTTACTCGGCTGTAAACCACAAAATAGAGAGCAAGCTGTAAACCACAAAATAGTTACCGACTATTAGTCAGTTGTCAAAAGTCAAAACTCTCAAACTATTTACTCCGGCTCTTTAGCTACAAACTCATCTGAAACACAAGCACAAAGAAAAAGAGAGAGAAGAGAAAGTGAAAGAGAATTATGACATTGCAAGCTACGACTTACTAAACCATAGAGATGTTATTTTATTTATTTTTGCTTTTATTTTTGTATTTATAAGAGTTACTCCAGATTCCAGATTTATAAAGGATTTTTTGTTCTAATAATATTGTTGATTTGGGTTTTGTGAAAGTTGTTTTGATGTTTGTATTTATTTGGAGGGGTTATGACCAATGCCCTAGATAATTTTTTGGGTTTCCAGTATCATATTGTTTTTGGGTTTTTCTGAATTAAAATTCTAGGCCCAAATGAATTTCAAGAGAATAAAATTTTCCTCAAAATCCTAGGGGCCTGGTAAGTATATGCAAGTAATTTTATGATAATCTGTAATAATAATAGCACTGTAAATAAGAATCCCAAAGAGCTAGGGGTGGTCCCCCCTAGCTCTCTCTCCATCTGTGATTGAGTTTATGTGAGACTTCACAGTCAAAAGGTTTTTTTTTTAAGTGTTCAGTAAGTCCTCGGTTGGAATGAAGGAATGAAATAAAATGGAAATGAATGAAAAGAATAATTTTAAAATATTCTTCTCTTTCCTTGTTTTGGAGTTTTAAATGAGGGAATAGAAAGTTCATTCCCTTATTTGAGAGTTTAAGTGGGAGGGAATGAAATGAGAGTGAATGAAATTAGATTTAGGCTTCGTTTGAGAGTTCATAGGGGAATAGAATGGAATAACCATAAAATAATGGAAAATAATGGAATGGAGTGGAATGTATTTAAGTAAGGAAAAGGAATGGAAAATAAATGAATTGAATGGAATTAAGTAACCTTGTTTGGATGTTTTAAATAAAGGAATGGAAAGGAATGCAAATAAATGGAATGTAAGTAATTTTATTTGGGAGTAACATAGAAAGAAAAGAATGAAATCATTTTATGACAATATTACTGTTAGACCCCTATTTTAAAATAAAATGCTAAATATATAGGGATATTTTGAGAGTTTTAGTAAAAAATTTATTAAATTTAATTTCATTCCCTCCAATTTCTCCCAATTTCGAGAGGAATGAAAATTTAAGGTTTTAAAAGAATAAAGAGGAATGAGTATCCCCTCATCTTCATTCTATTCCCTCCCACTTAAACTCTCAAATAAGGGAATGGACTTTCTATTCCCTCTATTAAAACTCCCAAGGAAATAAAAGAATGTTCTTAAATTATTCTCTTCATTCCTTTCTATTCCATTCATTTCCCTCCTCTCAAACGAGGGCTTAATGAATTTTTACTAAAACTCTCAAAATACCCTTATATATTTAACCTTTTATTTTAAAATATGAATCTAATAGTATATTGTCATAAAATGATTCCATTATTTTCCCTCTATGTTACTCCCAAACAAGGTTACTTACATTCCATTTATTTTCATTTTTTTCCATTCCTTTATTTTAAAACATCCAAATAAGGTTACTTAATTTCATTCCATTCATTTCTCTTACTTAATACATTTCATTCCATTCCATCCAATACCTTGTAGACCACATGAGACGTGAAAACCAAAAAAAAAAAAAAATAATAATAATAATAATAATAAAGTAAAGTGAATTGTTCAGGTTTATTGATATCTCCGCTAAGATCATCAGGAAGATCTTGAGATCTCCTCATGTCGATAGAGGGTTCCTTCATCCCCCACCTAACGAGGTTGGGTCAAGTGACTGGTTGTGGCACAACCCAATTTGACTCAACATGTGAACCCTCATACTCATTAATACTAATCAGTAACATCCTGAAAACTATCTTTGTATTTTTGATGATTCAAATTTAAAAACTTTGAATTCAACCAAACTATCCTCTTTTTTTTAAGGGGGTGGGGGATTTGAACCTAGAACTCTCTGTTAGAAAACTATGAGGTTTTAGTTGAGATACAACCCTCTTAGCAATTCAACCAAACCATCAGGAGAATAAATGAAAAACTTAATCCTTGTTAGCCAAACAACACTACTTTTTCAAATCTCCAGATGACATCAACAGTCACTGTTATAGAAAGATAAGTTCCCCAAGATTCAATTTGGCTAAAGGATCAATAATCAGGCTAACTAAATCCGTATAAAAAACAGTCTACATCGCATCCAATTTTAGGCTTCCATTTATACCCGAACCAAGACATTCAAACAATGAGATAAATTTTTGAAATAAATGTGGTTCAAATTCCTCCTATTGAGCACACAAGACAGCTTTTACCCTGGAGTGAACGGAACTCAAATCTCATACTGTTTACTTTGGCAAAGTCCTTAGATTTTGGAGTTATTATTAATTTAATCTTTCTATTTTGGTAGCAATCAATTTGGTTCCTATTATTTTCACTTGTAGTCAATTTCTGTTAGTGACTTGATAGTAGGAACCAAATTCTTGCAAGCTAAAAATAAAATGTACTAAATTGATTGCTACCAAAATGGTATTTTCACCTTAATGTATATCTAAATTCATGCATCTAAACTATTTTTTTAAGAATTAGAAAAATAATAATAATAATAATAATAATAATAATTTAAACACTTAAGCATCTGAGGTAATTGCAACTTATTATTTTAATGCTTGACTCAATTAGGTAATACTTATTCCCATTTATGGTCTTTATAAATTGGGCCAAATGTGGATTCCAGTTAACTAAACTAGTATAAAAAATCCTTGTCAAATGAGAGATCTAAGATTTAAACCTCGGCTACACCATAAATTAATTGGTGTATTGGCTTGACAAATGATAATAAAGTGCAATCATTATAGAACCAACGTCATAGGTCGAATTCTTTTGTATCTATCAACAAATAAATAAAATAGGTCAACTCTATGTATTTTTTTTAGCATGTCATTAACATAAACTAACTTCACCTTATTTTATCCTTTCTTTTTTTGCTTAAACAACACATTTAGCTAAAAATTTTGTAACTCAACTAATTGACATTTTTTTAAAAAAAAAATTCTAAGACATCCATGGTTCAAAATGCTCCATCCCTATTGTAACTATTGAATTATTTATTAAAAAAAAAAAAAAAAAAAACACAACAACAACAACAACAACAGCAACACACTGAGTATAATATTCTAAAATGAGGCATAACTGGACCATTAAGCTGCAAACTAGCTAGGGAAACTATTAGTTAGGCCAGGTGATTTTTTTCTAATTCAAAAAATGCACCAAGTTCCCAGTACATTAAAATATCCCACTTCTTATTGTCTTTGCTGCCTAATGACATCTTATTCTTTTCTTCTTCTTTTTTTTCTTTTTTTTTTTTTTCAGGTCTCCTTCAAACCAGGCCTAATGTCTTTTCCTGCAACCCAAAACTTGAAAAATTAAAACCATATTACCTCCATGGGTAATTCAAAGAAAAAGTTTGGCTTCAAACATTTAAACATGTTTGGATCTATCTTTTCCAAGTCATCACATGGTGATTGATAAGAGTCTATGTATTATTTAAAAAAATCACATGACTCATTAAAATAGTCATCTAACTAAAATGAATGATTTTTTTAATCACCATATCATGGGTTGGAGCAAGATAACTCCAAACAAGTTTGGGGCCACTTTTTTTTTTTTTTTTTTTTTGGTAATTCAAATATATGTTATAATTGGAAGTATATGGAATATAAATCCTAACTTCATACATCAAATTTATAGCAACCTACAACAAATGATTTTATCAGCTCATTCACCCATTAGGCCCGTCAATGTTTACTATATGACAACCATTGAACTGTTTGGTACATTTGGTACATACGCCTCTCCTCAATGAGATGCTATCTCCTGTTACAAATATATCATATATGTGGATTGAGATATAGACATTATATAGCAACCTAGGATATTGCACCTGATGTAATTGCTCTTGTTCATCTCATAAAATTTTTTTACTTCTTCTAACTATTTCTATTCAATGGTTGATGTATGGATAAAAACCGTTTCTCAATGGAATAGGGCTTAAACCAAATCAATTAATTTGTAGAGGTGAATTAAGAACTAACTCACAAATGTAGAAGGAATCTCAAATGAATTACAGCAAGATACTTTGACAGAATGAAATGAACAAAACTGCTTTTATACCACATAAAAGGTCCTAGGCTTACCTGAGGAGTGTACCCAATAAGGTTATAAATTTACAAAGACTATTTCACTACTTGACTCTTTTTCTTTCCCTTAAACACAATTTTTTCGGATCCCCAATGCATTGGGGAATTGTTCCTATTTATACTCATGAAGGTTCCCTCCCCCACCATCCACTTGTAGGGTGGGCATGGACTTGGTGAAGATACTTGTCCAATCCTTCTTTTCCCCCTTCTTTTGAGGTAAAGATGGGTGAAAGGTAGGTTGTTTGACACTATTCTAGTGTATCATTCAGCTATAAATGCGCAATTGCTAGTTGTTAGGTGCATTTAATGCGGAAGTGATGGCTGTCTTCTCTGGGGTTTTCCTCATTTTGGTATGTTCTCTAATCCTTTGTTGCCCCTACTTATGCTCTGAGAGCTAGGTGGGTTCAAAAAAGGTGAGACAACTAGTTGTCCGAAGGTAGAATGTTAAGATTAGTGCTCTTAAATCCTATTGTATGATGCTATGTATGACATTATATATGACTTAATGTTGTGATTAATAAAGTTGTTTTATTATTATCTAAAATAATTGTAACATGAATATACGGACATTATCATATAATCCATGAGATGCATAGTATGTGATTTATGTGAAAAGTCACAGAAGATATAAATCACAAGTTCTTTGTAAACTCAGAATTGTAGTTCATAGTCGGTGATGAAATTGGGCGTTTCATCTGCGAAGACTATAACATATCAACTAAGATGATTTGTCTTGATCATGGAAGTTAAGACTTCTAGTTGATATGTTGATATGTTTTAAGAGTTAAGACATATTGAACTGGACCGCTGTGAGATTTATTATTCTCCTAACGACTGTCAAATGTATAATAAATCTCACGACTTCTATTCACAATAAAGTCTTTGGATATAATTTATTAATAAGGGTTAGAGTGCAATTATATTTATATAGTGATATTAAATATAATTAATGGTAACTTTGGATTTGTCAAGAGTTGACAGAAAAGCACAAGGCCCATTAGACCTAGTGTCTTATTTGTTCCTTTTTGGTCTCACTCCAAGCTACATCCTAAACCCCAATTGGAAAGGCCCAAAAAGCTAGACTAATTAGATAATCAGTTATAAGGAGAGAAACATACAGATTTTGACAAGTACATGAAATGGTATGTATGTGAGTGTTAGACTCTCTTCCATTCTCTCTTGAACATACACACATAACTGATTGAGAGACCACACATCTTGGGCATCAAGTGAAATTGGAGTGAAGATTAAAAGTATTCTCAAGAACTTCTCAATCAATCATAGTATTTTATATTCACCATATGCTAAGGGATATTGAATATGAGATTGGGTTGTCGTTGCATATATTATATTATGGTTTTATTAAAGTTCCATACTATATGTTTATATGCTAAATTGATAATGTCCAGTTTACTTATTATATTCATGTTTATTATTTCAGATTTGAACATGGCATCATTTAGCCCACTTGTTACTGTTCTTAATCAAAACAAACTGACTGGATCCAACTATGTTGACTAGAAAAGAAATTTGGACATTGTTCTTACAGCTGAAGAGCACAAATATGTGCTTACTAAACCATGTCCTAGCTTTCCTTCATTAGATGCTCCTCCTAAGGAAAAACAACGATAAGATCGTTGGCAGAAATCTAATGAGATGACCAAGTGCAACATCCTAGCATCTATCTCAAATGTTCTACAGCATCAAATGCAGGATATAGAACTAGCTTCGGACATAATGCTAAATCTGAAAGAGATGTTTGGTGAGCAAAGCCGTTCTGCAAGGCAAGAGACCATGAGGCAAATTTATAATACCAAAATGGCTGAAGGCGGTTCAATGAGGGAGCATTGTCTTACAATGATCTCTAATCTAAATACACTGGAAGTTTTAGGTGCCGATATTGATAGAGAATCCCAAGTGGATATGATACTCCAATCACTACCGGAATCATTCAAGGAATTTATACTCAATTACACTATAAACAAAAAGATTTATTCATTGTCTGAATTAATGAATGAGTTGGTAGCGGCGGAATGCATTCTTGTACTTCTAATGTTGATGTCAATATGGCTAAAGCTTCTAATTCTCAACCTAAGTCGAAAGGCAAGGGTAGGAAAAAGAAGAAGAAGGACTTCACCAAGCAAGAGGGGAAACAAATTGCCTTAGGGGTTGTTGACAAATGAAAGAAGATCAAAGGAAAGTGTTTCCATTGTGGTGAGAAAGGACATCGGAAGAGGAATTGTCCAAAATTCAGAGCTGCCAATAATAAGGGTATGAATAGTTCGTTCCTCTTTGAAATATGTTTAGTACAAAATCTCACAGATTCCTAGTGTGTGGATTCAGGTTGTACTAATCATATCTGCAATTTTTTGCAAGGATTCTAGGAGACCAGAAAGCTTAATGAAGGAGAATTGTTTCTTACTTTGGCTTATGGGAGCAGGATTCTGGTTGTAGCTGTTGGTGTTTTTAATTTACGTTTTGAGTCTAGAGTTTTAATATTGGAAGACTGTCTTTCTGTACCTAATGTTCGTAGTAATTTAATTTCTGCAACTTATTTAGGTAAACACGGATATTGTGTTATCCTTAAAGATAATGTTGTAATAAAGAAGGGTAAAGTGTTTATCTGTTCTAGCAATATTGTGGATGGTCTTTATATTTTAACTCATGATAAGCATGAATTATGTAATTCTGAATTAGATAATGACTCTCATGTAAAATCATTAAAGAGAAAGTTTCCTTCTACTAGTGATGCATATCTTTGGGTCATATTAATTCAAACAGAATTCAAAGACTGACCAAAGATGGACTCTTAGAGCCCATGGACTTTGATGAATTTTTAGTTTGTGAATCTTGTTTGAAAGGCAAAATGACCAAACGACCTTTTAATGCAAAAGGTAGAAGAGCACAAGATTTGCTAGAACTAGTACATTCAGATGTATGTGGTCCTATGTCAATCCAGGCAAGAGGTGGGTATGAGTATTTCATTACTTTCACTGATGATTACTCTAGATTTGGTTATGTGTACCTAATGAAACGGAAGTCTGAAGCCTTTGAAAAATTCAAAGAGTTTAGGGCTGAAGTTGAGAATCAATTGGGTAAACGCATGAAGGCCATTCGATCTGATCGTGGTGGCGAATACCTTCTTGGGGATTTTAAGGATTACTTAACTGAAAATGGGATTGTATCCCAATTGACTGCACCTGGAACTCCACAATAAAAATGTGTAGCGGAAAGAAGAAATATGACTTTTTTAGATATGGTTAGGTCCATAATGAGTTATTCAACTCTACCAATTTCTTTTTGGGGATATGCCTTGAATACTGCAGTGTATCTTCTGAATTTAGTATCTTTGAAATCTGTTCCTAAAACCCTGTAGAGTTGTGGAATGGGCTAAGCCTAGTATGAGATATCTCCATATTTGGGGTTGTCCAGCACATGTGTTAAAAGGAAAGTCTAACAAGTTACAGCCTAAAACAGAGGTGGTTTTATTTGTAGGGTATCCAAAAGGAACTGTTAGAAGTTTATTCTATAGTCATAAAGATAATAAAGTGTTTGTTAGCACAAATGTCAAATTCTTGGAAAATGACTATGTGAATAATTATACTCCTAGAAGTAGAGTTGTGTTGGCTGAAATGAATAAACCTGTAAATGAAAAACCAATGGATGAAACTAGGGATGATGTGGCTATATTAGATACACCACAAGATATTACTCATGAAATGTCTAGTACACAAGTGTCTCGTCGTAGTGGGAAGATTGTTAGGTCACCTATAAGATTTATAGGTCTAGGATAAACTTTTGAAGCTATCTCAGAATAGGCCGAAACTGATTCTTACACTTATGAAGAAACAATGAATGATATAGATGCACATCATTGGGTCAAAGCTATGAAATCTGAATTAGATTCTATGTATTTCAATCAAGTTTGGGATCTTGTAAAGGCGCCTAATGGCATTAAACCTGTTGGTTGCAAATGGGTTTACAAGAGGAAGAGAGGGATAGATGGAAAGGTTGAAACCTTTAAAGCAATGCTAGTGGCGAAAGGGTATACTCAAAAAGAAGGTATTGATTATGAGGAAACTTTTTCACCAGTAGCAATGCTTAAATCTATCAGAATTCTCTTACCCATTGCTGCTCATTATGATTATGAGATTTGGCAAATGGATGTCAAGACTGCATTTCTTAATGGCAATCTTGAAGAAGAAATCTATATGATGCAACCAAAAGATTTCATAGCAAAGAACCAAGAGCATATGGTATGCAAGTTGAAATTTATGGACTTAAGAAAGCATCTAGGTCGTGGAACATTAGATTTGATCAAGCAATCAAATCATTTGGTTTTGAACAAAATCTTGATGAACCATGTGTGTACAAAAGACATCGAGACAAAGTAGTAATGTGCCTAGTACTTTATGTTGATGATATTCTACTCATTGGAAATGATGTAGGGGTAATGTCATCGGTAAAGGTTTGGTTATCTAGCCAATTTGATATGAAGGACTTGGGTGAGGCTAACTTTATTATAGGGATCAAGCTTTGGCGAGATCGCAAGAATAAGATGTTAGGCTTATCACAAGCTAGATATATAGATAAGGTTCTAGAACGGTTTAGCATGAGCTGCATATATAGATAAGGTTCTAGAACAATTTAGCATGCAAAATTTCAAAAAAGGTTTACTTCCTTTCAGACATGCAGTTCCTCTGTCTAATGAACAAATGCCTAAGACTCAAGAGGAAGAAAATATGATGAGACAAGTTCCTTATGTTTTTGCAGTGGAAAGTCTCATGTATGCCATGCTTTGTACTAGACCAAATATCTGTTATTCAGTTGGCATGGTCAGCCGATATCAATCAAATCCAGGACCAAAACATTGGTAAGCTGTAAAGCATATTCTCAAGTATTTACGAAGAACGAGAGATTATATGCTTGTTTACCGGTGTGAGGATTTGATTCCCATTGGCTATACAGATTCAAACTTTCAATCGGATCTAGATTTCAAAAAGTCCACTTCAGGATGTATATTCACGTTGGGAGGTGGAGCTATAAGTTGGAGGAATGTTAAGCAATCTTGCATTACGGACTCCACCATGGAAGCTAAGTATGTTGCGGCTTGTGAGGCAGCAAAAGAAGCTGTTTGACTCAAGAAATTCCTTTCTAACCTTGGTGTAGTAAGAATGGAGCAAGTTCCAATTACATTGTTTTGCGACAATAGTGGAGCAGTTGCACAATCAAAAGATCCAAGGAATCACAAGAAAGGAAAGCACATTGAGATGAAGTACCACATCATTCGAGATATTTTTGCTCGTGGAGATGTGGTGGTAGCAAAGATTGAAAGTACAAATAATCTAACAGATCCATTTACCAAAGTCTTGCCTCAAAGGACTTTCGAGTCACATTTGGAGGGAAAGGGAGTTAGATTAGTGCACAATAGTCTTTAGGGCAAGTGGGAGATTGTTAGGATTAGTGCCCTTAAATCCTATTGTATGATGCTATGTATGACATTATGTATCACTTAATGTTGTGATTAATAAAGTTATTTTATTATTATCTAAAATAATGGTAACATGAATATACGGATATTATCATATAGTCCATGAGATGCATAGTATGTGATTTATGTGAAAAGTCACAGAAGATATAAATCACAGGTTCTTTGTAAACTCAAAATTGTAGTTCATAGTCAGTGATGAAATTGGACGTTTCATCTGCGAAGACTATAACATATCAACTAAGATGATTTGTCTTGATCATGGAAGTGGAGACTTCTAATTGATATGTTGATATGTTTTAAGAGTTAAGACATATTGAACTGGACCGCTGTAAGATTTATTATTCTCCTAACGACTGTCAAATGAATAATAAGTCTCACGACTTCTATTCACATGAACTCTTAATCTTGAGAGAATAATGGACCTGATCATGAAGTGTAGGTTGCTTTGATATATCAAGAGTGAGATCTAAAGTAACGGTCAAAACCTCAGTATGTTGGGTAGCCACATTTAATGTTGATGGAACATATATTCTCAAGATGGAATTCATCGTCTCTTAACGGAAATAAAAAAATATTCCCTTGAGATAAGTTTAATGGGTTTGTTATTCAGAATGTTAGGCCTAACTACTTTAGTAGATAGTTACTAAAATATATATTTATGAAATTGGATTTCATAAATATATGATGAATAACTTAAAGGATTAAACCAGGTACTCAAGGATTAAAATGTAGTATTCTACAAAGTGGCAGTCTACATTCATGACTTTGTGTTACTACGAATATTTTATGAAGTGGTTGCATGTACAATAAAGTCTTTGGATATAATTTATTAATAAGGGATAGAGTGCAATTATATTTATATAGTGGTATTAAATATAATTAATGGTAACTTTGAACTTGTCAAGAGTTGACAGAAAAGCACAAGGCCTATTGGACCTAGTGTTTTATTTATTCCCTTTTGGTCTCACTCCAAGCCACATCCTAAACCCCAATTGGAAATGCCCAAAAGGCTAGACCAATTAGATAATCAGTTATAAGGAGAGAAACATACAGATTTTGACAAGTACATGAAATGGTATGTATGTGAGTGCTAGACTCTCTTTCATTCTCTCTTGAACATACACATATAACTGATTGAGAGACCACGCATCTTAGGCAACAAGTGGAATTGGAGTGAAGATTAAAAGTATTCTCAAGAACTTCTCAATCAATCATAGTATTTTATATTCACTCTATGCTGAGGGATATTGAATATGGGATTGGGTTGTCGTTGCATATATTATATTATGGTTTTATTAAAGTTCCATACTATATGACAAACCATGGGAAGGGACAACAATGAAGAAATAAAGTTGTCTTAACTTTATGAAGAAATTCAACAATGTGGTGGGGAGATGCAGTATATTGTTGTTGTAATTCAACTTCATCTTTGTTGTAATTCAATTTATCTAAGAATTACAACAACAATGTAAGAGGTAAATCAAAGATGTTCCCCACACCACGATGAAGAACATTGTAATTCCTTAGATAAATCAATGATGGTGGAATTACAACCGATATCTTCATGCACAATTTTTTTTTTCTTACCATCTGACCTCACCTTAGAAAATCACCCAAATCTTCAATTGTCAACTAACCCATATAATCAGGATGAGATTTTGATTGGTTTATCATGTCAAGTAATTTTCCCAATTGCCTGTTGTAACTTTTCTCTCCCTTGTAGGAGTACTTTTCTCTCGTCTTCTCTAGTCGAGCTTTCCCTCCCATTCGCATGTAGTCTGGGGTTTTCCTAGAGTTTGTTTCTCTTTTTTCCTCCCATCACTGCCAGGGATCAAACGGTGGTGGAGGGACTACTCAAACTTCGTCTCACTAAAGAGGAAGAAGAAGAAATCTCAATAAAATCAAGATGTAAGTCAGATTTGCTAGAAGAATGCTCCCTTAGTATTTTTGGCCGTCTATTGACAGATAGGAACCAAAATCAAAGGGCGTTAAAGAACACGATGAGATCGGCATGGAAGATGGGCTCGGATCTTCAGATCGTGGATGTTGGGAAATAATATCTTGTAGTTCAAATTTAGGTCTGAGTATCAACTGAAATGGGTTGAGCAAAACAGGCCGTGGAATTTTGATAATAATTTGTTGTTGTTGTGCAGATGGAGAAAAGGGATTTCAGCCACAAATATCAAGTTCACTCATTCCCCTTTTTGGGTTCAAATATGGGGACTCCCATTTGAGCTCATGTTAGAAGAGGTGGGCCGAGAGCTCGGCAATAGCATTGGGAAGTTCATTGAAAGGGATCGGCGAGCAAGGCAGTCTGAACAAGCAAAGTTCATGAGAATCAGAGTAGATCTTCAATTGGATAAACCCCTAAGGAGAAGGGGTAGGGTTACTAGTGTTGAAGGAGAAAAATGTTGGGTAAGTTTTAGATATGAAAGGCTCCCAGTCTTCTGTTTTCAGTGTGGTAAGCTGGGACATGATGAGAAGCATTGTCTGGAACTCCCAGACCAATAAAATCCCAGGCAATATGGTGATTGGCTCCGGGCTCAAGGAAATACAAGGCTAGGAATGGAGAGATCTAAATCAACCAGTAATGGAGACCGAGATGGTGGTAGCGAGGATAAGATTGAAGAAAATACAAATACCACAGCAAAATTCTCAGCTGGCTCAGTTTTCGTCAGCGGTGGGTGTCACTCCGACGATGCAGATAACGGGAAAAATTCAAATGAAGGGAGTACTGAGAAGCATGGCGTCAGAGTGGGAGACAGCGTAGCGGGAGTAACACATGATTTTCCTATTTAGATGGGACAGAGTGCTACAAGGATGTCAGAATCACGAGATATGGGTATTTTCCCACCAACTGGCACCCTATGCAGTTTGAAAGAAATTAATGGCATTGGAGACGCGCTCTCACTAGTAGGCCTACAAGCCCAATCAGAAAAAGAACAAATGGAAGTGTCTAGCCCAATTAAGTACAATGCTGGGCTTAATGAAGAAAAAGGAAGTATTTTAGAGCCCACGGGCAAAGAGATAGCAAGGAAAACAAAAGCAGAGGCAAACTGGAAAAGAATTGCTAAGGAGAAAGGAAAGAATAAAAGCCCAAGGTCAGATGCCTAGCCTTTAAATATTGGTTCTAAGAGGGCGAGGAAACTAGTTTTTGAAGAAGAAGAGATGGATGTTTCACATAAGAGGCAGTGTACAGCAACAACCACAGCTCAGAATCAATCTGAGGAGGGATCGGCAGTGGCTGCAAGGCAGCACCGCCAGGAGTCATGAATCCCATAAGTTGGAATTGTCGAGGACTTGGGAACCCCCGGTCAGTTCGAGCGTTGCACGACATGGTGAGACGATGGAATCCCAAAGTAGTATTCCTAATGGAGACAAAAGCAAAAATTCGACAAATGGAAAGAATAAAATGCAGACTTGGTCTAGCTAATGGTCTCATTATTCCTTGTGTAGGCTGGAGAGGTGGACTGGCTCTGCTATGGGCTAGGGAGGTAGACTTGGAGATTAAAAGCTATTCACAGAATCATGTAGATGCAGTAATCAACGATATGGAGAAAAGTTTCAAGTGGAGATTAACGGGCTTCTATGACCATCCGGAGACACACCGAAGGTATGAGTCCTGGCACTTCCTTGCTTTTCTAAATAATCAATTGCAACTCCCATGGTTATGCCTTGGAGACTTTAATGAGATATTATCTAACACGGAAAAGTCAAGGGGAGCTATTCGGTCTCAACAACAAATGGATGGTTTTAGAAAGGTGGTTGATTATTGTGGTTTCCAGAAATTGGGCTACTGTGGTTCTGACTTTACTTGGTGTAATATGCAAGGGGGGATAACAGAATATATTTAAGATTAGATGGGGCATTTGCCAACTTAGAGTGGTTTGAAAAGTTTGGGAAAATGAAGGTACATCACTTGCCTAATTCAACTTCTGATCATAGTGCCCTGCTTGTATCTGCCTCTGTAATTCAACGACAAACCCGAGCAAAGCGTTTCCACTTTGAAGCAATGTCGACAAAAAATGCAGAATGTAAAACTATAATTGAAAATTCTTAGGGTATGGATCTTGATCTCAGCACTCCAGAGGGGGTGATGGCTAATCTCAGTAGATGTGCAGCAGTTATCGAAGTGGAGCTCTAATGTATTTGGGCAGATTCCAAAGAAGATCCAAGCAAAGATAAATGAGCTGAATTCTCTGACCTTTCAAGATAAGGATAGGGCTTTAAGTACTGAGATCAACTGTATAAGAAGAGAAATCAATGACCTCCTAGATGATGAGGAGATTTACTAGGGTCAAAGGGCCAAGGCACACTAGCTTAAGGAGGGCGATAAGAACACAAAGTTTTTTCACATCCAAGCCTTTGAGCGGCGTAAGCAAAACATTATAACGGGGATTTGAGATAGTCAAGGCAGATGGTGTGATGAAAGAGATAGTATAGCTCAAGTTGCTGTTAATTACTTTGAGGATATATATAAGACGACCTCCCCAACACATATTCATGAGGTAACTGCTGCTATTCCTACAAGGGTGACTGAAGAGATGAATGAAAGCCTAAACAAGATTTTCACCAAGGAAGAGGTTACCACTGCCCTCAAGTAGATTCACCCCACAAAAGCACCCTGCCCTGATGGTATGTCTGCCATTTTTTATCATAAGTACTAGAATATTGTGGGATGTAGCATTACTAATATGGTTTTAAATGTCCTTAATGGTAATATGTCTGTGGCTAGTCTCAACAGAACCAACATTACTCTCATCCCAAAGATTAATAATCCTAAAAAGATAGCTGATTTTCAGCCCATAAGCCTGTGCAATGTAGTTTATAAGCTCATATCAAAAACTATTGCAAATAGATTTAAGGCTCTTCTTCCTCATATTATTTCAGAAAACCAAAGTGCTTTCACTTCTGACAGGCTAATTACTGACAATGTACTTGTGGCTTTTGAGGTAATGCCCTTTCTAGATCACAAAAATATAGGAATGGAGGGCTATATGGCGGCCAAACTTGATATGAGTAAGGCGTTTGACAGAGTCGAGTGGGGCTTCATTCAGGCAGTTATGGAGAAACTAGGTTTCAGCTCTAAGTGGGTAAATCTTGTTTTGAGGTGCATCACCTCGGTATCTTATTTAGTTTTAATAAATGGTGTTACTTGTGGAAACATTACCCGTACCCAAGGACTTCGGCAAGGGGATCCTCTCTCCCCAACCCTCTTCCTCATTTGTACTGAAGGGCTTTCTACTCTTATTCATGAGGCAGCCCGAAACCAGCATTGGATAGGCATTTCCATATGTAGGGGCTGCCCAAGAGTCACCCACCATTTATTTGCAGATGACAGCATTCTCTTCTACAAAGCTAGTGCTAGGGAATGTCAGGTACTGAAGCAAATCCTTCAAAAATATGAGGAAGCCTCAAGTCAGAAAATTAACGCTGAGAAGTCCTCAATATTCTTCAATCCCAACACTTTTCAAGAAGTCAAGGATGAGATTTTTGCTACCCTAGGCCCTATGCAAGATTCTAGACACACGAGATACTTGGGCCTCCCATCCTTCATTGGAAGATCGAAGAAGCAGGTTTTTTCTATCCTTAAGGAGAGGATTGGGCAAAAGCTAGCCGGCTGGAAGGGAAAACTTCTCTCTATAGAGGGAAAAGAAATCCTCATAAAAGTGGTAGCACAAGCAATCCCCACATACACCATGGGGTGCTTCCTTCTTCCCCAAAGCCTATGTGAAGAAATAGAAAGCATGATGAGAAATTCCTGGTGAGGCCAAAAGCAGCAAGAAACTAAAATGTGTTAGGTTAGTTAGAAAACGATGTGTAAGCAAAAAGCAAGCAGAGGAATAGGGTTTAGGAATCTACAAGCTTTTAACAAAGCAATGCTCGCTAAGCAGTTATGGTGAATTCTACAAAACCCAAACTCTCTAGTGGTAAGGGTTCTCAAATCAAGATACTTCCCTACTGGGGATATCCTAAATGCCAAGCTTGGTAATTCCACATCATACTCTTGGAGAAGCATCCACAGCAGCCTTGAGATAATTAGAGTAGGAACTCGATAGAGAGTGGGCAACAGGAAACTAATCCACATTTAGGATGACAAATGGCTGCCAACCCCTTCCACCTACAAGGTCATTTCACCTCCAAATGATATACCTCAATTCCCAATGGTCTCATCTCTCATTGACCCAATGACAAAATGGTGGAATGTGGATTTGATAAGAGCAACCTTCCTCTCTTTTGAAGCTGACACAATCTTGAAGAGTCCCCTAAGTCATACCCTTCCAGAAGACAAAATAATCTGGATTGGAAATAATCACAGAGAATTCTCAGTCAAAAGTGCCTACTATATAGCCCACAATCTGCTTGAGTCAAATGATCGAGAAGAAAGTTCTAATAGGGACCCTTGCAAACCATTGTGGAAAAAGTTTTGGCATCTCAACCTACCAGCAAAAATCAAGGTCTTTGCTTGGAGAGCATGTATCAATGGTCTCCCCACAATGGATGCCATTTTCAACAGAGGGATATCTCAAAGTAAGGTTTGCCTTGTTTGTGGTAATGATGTTGAAAATATAGATCATGCTCTTCTTAGTTGTGATTTCTCATCCTTGGTTTGGAACCTTTGGCTTGAAAATCCTCTTCGCATACAAGGCATTAAAAAATCCTTCCTTGACTTTGCATTATTTATCCTCTCTCACTCATCTCTTCAAGATTTCGAGCTCTTCTTTGCCACGGCTTGGGCCTTATGGTCCAACAGAAACAGAATAGTGCACAAGGACTGTGGCCTTTCTCCACTACAGGTATGGCACATGGCAAAAAATGCAGTGGATGACTTTGTTTGCTCTGCCAGTTCGGATTTCGACCCAACAAGATCCGTCCCTTCTAACTGGGTTCCACCACCCCTAGGAATTCACAAAGTCAATGTTGATGGAGCATCTTCAAAGCATGACAGTTTATCCAGTGTGGGTGTTGTCATTAGAGACAGTGAAGGTCAAGTTGTGGCTGCTCTATGCTTGCCGCTCCAGTCTTACTATTCTGCAGAGCTTACGGAGGTCTTTGCATTAGAGCAAGGTGTCCTTCTTGCTCAGGAACTTCAGCTGCCTCAGGTTATCTTTGAATCAGATTCTTTAGCTGTCATTCAAGCAATTAATGATAAGGCCACGGGGTACAATTATGGGCACCTTATTCAAGGAATTCTTCAGGTTTGTGATTCATTTGAGTCTTGCTATTTCAAGCACTTAAGCAGAAATTTCAATACAGTGGCTCACAAGCTCGCCCAATATGCCCGAAGAACTGGAAGCCATCTCATTTGGGAAGGCGTTGCACCTTCCTTTGTATCGCCGTTTCTGCATTCTGATCTAGTGTAATCAGTTAGTTCTCTGTCCTACTTTGCAGGTTTATTTGTATGACTCTCCTTTATTGGCTTAATGCAATTTATTCCCTTTCAAAAAAAAGGTAATTTTCCAAATTCTTTTCAAATTTTTTTTTTCCAAATTATATCTGTTTGTCTCTCTATTTGTTGGTAAACTCTGCCATTACCGCGTTGCCTCAATAACTGAATTTGAATCTCAGTACATCCCTGTTTTTTTTCTCTCTTTTTCCATATGGATTTTTCTAATTTTTCTTTTATTTCGATTAGTTCACTATTGCTTGATTATTTTTCTTTTCTTTTCTTTTTTCTTTTTCTTTTTTTTTGGGTTTCCTATGGTTTTGGAGGATTGCAAGGAACACAACCCAAAAGGTTTTAATTCTTCTACTATTCTATTCCGTTCCCTTTTCTACTATTAAAGCAAAATGAGAACAAAGTTCTCTATTGTTCTATGGTTTATTTTTTTTTTTTGCTAAACTCCATTGTTCTATGGTTCATTGTTTTAAGTTGTACTATGTTGATAAAACAAAGTTTAGAATTTTAGAAATTTTATTGTTAATTGCTTCTTTGCTGAGATGTAATTTTTTTTTTCAACTCTATAAGATTCTTTTTTTCTTTTTTTGTTATGATTTTTTTTTTATTGACATGTGTTTATATTAAACATGTTGATGAGAGGGTGCTCATTTAAGTCACATTATTATTGGTGTAATTGGCCATTAACCAATTCTACATATTTATAGGTTAACTCACCGACTTTGAATTCTCTAGCACATTCTTTTATTGTCTTTGACTAATAGTAAAAATATCTCTTTCACCAACCTTCTAGACAAGTTAAAACTTTGTGGCTGACATTAAACTACGTAGGGAAGCTCTAGAGAATTCCGGAGAGAAAAAGATGGAGTGAGAGATGTCACAAAGACATCTGAAGTTTTTTTTTTTTTTTTTTTTTTTTTTTTTTTTTTTTTTGAGAATCACAAAGACATATTAAGCTGAAAAAGAAAGTATAGACTCCTAAAGTTTAACATATAGATTGCTTAAGTTGAATTCTACTTTGCCCTAAGACTTCAATTTATTCATCACATTTGGGAGCAAAAGAAAAATGAAAGGATAGGGAAAAAAAAATTGCAGTTCCTTCTTTTTCAAAAATCTGAGCTGGATCATATTTTATACCTGAACCTGTTACTACCTTAGAATCAAAATTTTGGCTTGGAGTCATGCTTTGCTATATTACTTGTAATTGATTATGTAACCCAAATTTGTAGTTGGATTGTCATATCTTTTACCTCACAAAATGTTAAATGTTGAAGGTGGTTTCTTTTACCCATATTTGTGTTGTGGATTTTTATTATTACCCATAATCTATTCAATGATCATTGCTTGACACTTTTTGAGGTTGGAAGAAAAGGAGAGAGCCCACTTTTTGTATTCCATAGCTATTTTCAACCAGATAAGAGTTGGTTTTTCAGACATTAATTGCAAGGCCATGAAAGTTCTTAAATTGAAGGATTTACATACGGCAATTGTTTTTTCTTAACTTAAATTTGTTAAGAGTTTCATCCTTTCTTTTAGTCAGTTTGTATTCTCTTTTTATTTTCCCCCATTTTGCTCTTATATTTTAACTTTCTGTACTATTATGAACTAAAAAAAAAAAATTAATATGCTTTGAGCCATATTATGAGTAGAAGGTAAAACATATTCATTTTGAAATAGGTAATTCTTTAAGCAAAGTAAATATATATAAATTCTGTTAAATTATCTCTTTTATTACACAGATTAGCAACTATAGGTACTAAAGACACAATATGTTTTATAACTTTTTTTTTTATATATATAATTATTGAAGTGATATGTTATAATTTGCACGACATTATCGATTAGGAAGAAAAATATGATGGTTCTGACTTCATCAGTTCTTTATGGATTCAAAGAAAGGAACTTTCAAAGGTCCCATGCGTATCAAATCCAAGTCGATGGTCCGTTGACTAGGTGCATGTCCCGCAATTTTCGCCTTATACAATGCACCCAGTTATTGGAGCTGACCGGGCCAGTACATTATTAAGTTGCTCTAAAAGTAAAACTAAAATTGCCTAATATTCAAGATGTATTAGAGCACTCATAATGGTAGTGCCAAAAAGCTGAATTGTTATTTTTAGCGCAAAAATACTAAAAAAAACATGCTGCAATGTTGATGTTAAAGTTAAAAATTTTGGCATTTAAGCTACAGTAAACTACCAAAAATGACAGTTTATGTAGGTACAAAGTTATAAAAAAAATTAGTTTTTTATTCATAATTCTTATCTCTTCGAACGCTTCCTCTATCTCTCTCTCCGTCTCACTTCGTTCTCTCTCTTTTGCTTGTATTCTTACTGAAACTTCATCACCCAACTTCATTTCTCCTTAGGAAAGGTTTTGGAGCAAGATCCACTCACTTGATCATCCCACACATACCCATTTCGGGTCCACCAGTGCCAATACCCATTTCTTTTCTTGCTTCCAAATATATATATATATATATATATATATATATATATATTGACATATAGTTACAGTTTGATAAGATACATTCAAAACAAAACAATAGATAAAGATAAAAATAGGAGTCCTATTATCTAGCTAATCCTTGATAAATTGCTCTTATCTTTATCTGATGTTGTGTTTGTTTGTATCAGAAAATTCTACAGATAACTTTGCTTCAATAGATCTAACCCAACTACAAACCCACTGAGCAAACCTGCTATCACCGGCATTACACAGAGCTAAACAAACTGCAAACTCATTCATCTTCGTCCTTCGTTTGAGGGAGAGAAGAGAGAAAAAAATCCATAGATTCAGA
Source organism: Notholithocarpus densiflorus (assembly GCA_030021035.2). NCBI lineage: Eukaryota > Viridiplantae > Streptophyta > Magnoliopsida > Fagales > Fagaceae > Notholithocarpus > Notholithocarpus densiflorus. The sequence goes on from JARYZH020000011.1 coordinate 7,504,362, forward strand.
GAGAGGAGACTCATAAGAGATAAGAAGAGAGAGAGAAGAGAGAAGAAAATCCATAGATTTAGAGAGAAAGGATGAGCAAAAGAGGAGAGAGAGAACGAAGTGAGACAGAGAGAGATAGAGGGAGAATTAGAAGAGATAAGAATTACAAATAATAAACTATTTTTTTTTTTATAACTTTGTAGCTACAGTAAACTATCATCGTAGCTTAAATGCCAAAATTTTTAACCTTAGCATGCAGCATGTTTTTTTAGTATTTTGATGCTAAAAATAGCAATTTAGCTTTTTGGCACAACCATTGTGAGCGCCCTTAGGCTATCATTGTTTTAGTCATCAAAAGCCTTCGCTGAAAAATTGGCTCCCAATTCCTAAAGAATTCTCAGTCCACACGCACAACCTTTAGTCTTTTTTTTTTTTTTTTTTTTGGGTCTCAACCACAAAAATTAAAAAATTAAATTTTTTTAGTTTTAAGACCATTTGCACAAACTAGGATTTGCTGGAAAAAAAAATGATTAAATCTTTGATTCTAATCATTCTCTTCTTCAAATTTTGCACTTCCCTTGACACGTTAACAACAAACCAATCCATCAAGGATGGCCAATCTTTGATTTCCAAACACGACCGTTGTTACTAAAACATTGTGCCCCATACAAATAAAGCCAAGACCGATAGTCTGTTGAACTAGGCCCTTGTGTGCCACAATATTCAACCTGTTTGATGCATCCAGCTGTAGGAGCTGATCAGCGAGTACATCAAGTTGCACTAAAAGTAAAACTTTGGATACGGCTTATTTGCTGAAAATATTATAGCAAAATAATTTTTAAGAGATGTACTATGTCAACAATATTTTCACAACAAATTATAGATGATTAGTTGTTATTGGTTCAAATTTAAACTTAACACTAAAATTACTTTTTTGCCCCAATAATAACAACCAGTAACAACCTACCACTTAAGATTTGTTATAAAAATGTTGTGAAAATGTTGTGGACATATTATTTCTCAATTTTTAAATGTGTGAATAGTGCTGTGAGACCTAAATTTACCTAGAAATTTGCATTTTGCTGAGTTTGGTTGGATTATGAACAGTGCCATGGGACCCAACCAAAAACGCAAACGCACACTTGCTGCTACGCAAACGCACACTAAGGTTTGTTTGGATACTACTTATTTGCTGAAAACTGAAAACTTATTGTTGAAAATACTGTAACAAAATAATTTTTAAATGTGTGAATAGTGCCGTGGGACCCAAATTTACCTAAAAATTGCGTTTCGCTGAGTTTGGCAAGGTCATGAATAGTGCCATAGGACCCAACCAAAAACGTAAACATACACTAATTGTCCGTTTGGATACCGCTTATTTTGCTGAAAATTGAAAACTGAAAACATTGTAGCAAAATAATTGTTAAATGTGTGAATAGTTCCGTAGAGCCTATTTTTAATGAAAGTTTTGTTGAAAAAAAGTACGTCTTATGAACAGTGCACAGGCCCACTAACAGTGCATAATCACGTGATGGAACTCTTCCCCAGCAAAAAAAAAAAAAAAAAAAGGCTAAAACGCAGGATAGAAACGCTATCCAAACGCACAATATCAGGGTCCGTTTGGATAGAACTTATTTTGCTGAAACTGAAAACTTATTGCTGAAAACACTGTAGCAAATAAGTGAAAAAACGCAGATGAAAGAACCAAACGCGGGTACTGTAGCGGAGCTGAAAGTACTGTAGCATATAAATACCAAATTTTTACTCTTTTTTCCTTTCCTTCTCTATACACTCCTCACCGTACCCTAGCAAGGGCAGAACCTTCAGAGAGTTCCACGCCCACCAGAGAAGACCTAGATCGATCCGACGCCAGCGAAGAGCTCAGGTGAGAAATCCGATTACTACAGAAGAGAACCCCAGTCCGACGCCGGCGTGTACTCTTCCTTCAGAACAGGGATCACACGACTCACAGCCATAGCCCACCTGACCCATTCCTTCTTCCCCACAAAGCTCTTGAAACTTGTGAGGTTATGAATTACACAATACCAAAGATTGTTAGCTGAGTTATTATTTTTTGGGTATGTGTTTATGAATTACACAATCTTAGGTGTCAAGAAATAAATAGCACCTAAAAGTTTGTTAGCTGATTTTTTTTTTTTTTTTTTTTTCGTAACATCCAGAGGAAATTTTTGGGTCAGATTGGCCTAATCTGGGTCAGATGACACTTTTTTTTTTTTTTTTATTGCTGTCCTTCGGATTGGGATCCATGGATAAATTAATTAAAGTTCCTTGAGTGCCTACTTTTATTATTTTGTTTCCAAGAAGCAGCCCTATGTAGAAAATTTTACTCTCATACAGATTTGGCAGTTGCAATTCAGTCATGCTTTTAAAAATTTTGCAACTGTCAACTGGCATGACAAGTGTTTTTTATGACTACTACAAAATTAGCATTCTTCCTTTCCCTTTTGATTGCGAATGGCATCATAACTGAGCTGAATTGTCAGCTGGGGGTTTGCATGTGTTATTGCCTTACCAGCAAAATTATGAACTTGTTTGATATCAGTAGTTGATAATGAAATCCTCTATATTCTTTTCTAAATCTTGAACATGGACCTTAAAGTTGTCACACAAATACTTATGCTTGATAATGAAAGCTCTATTTTAATTTCTGATGGTATATGTTTGGATGCAAGCGATTTATGGTTGAAAGTTTAAACCTTTTGCTGTTGATGTATAATTATACCAAGAAGAGGGTTTGGGTTTTGGATCTTCATTGTTTTTTTTTTTATATAAATTATTTGCTGTAAATTTGTAACAAACGTAGGAGAAGAGAAGGGAAGCCTTCTCTTTCAATTTTTTGGTTTTGGTTTTGCTCTTGAAAGCTGGGTTCATGAGACTACCCCTGTGAAAATGGAAATTATGGGATCTAGATCTGTTGTATGAATATGATTTGAAGGAAGTCAAGGGATTAGTCTCTAGCTTGATTATATTGCTGAGAAGAAAAAAGAAATGTGCAAGATCTAAATTTTCATAAACTAATGATTACATGTGGCGGATATTGGCTAGTTTGTTTAGGTTTCCTAGTCGACCCAGAAATTTTGAGATGGCATGGTTGTTGTTGTTGTTTCCTGATGGTGGGTTATTAAAATCTGAAAAATAAAATCTCTACTTATTAGTTCAGAATGATAATTGCACTTTAGTATCCACAAAATGGAAATGGAATTCTAGAAGTATTTTGTTTGGTTCTAGTTATTATCCATAGGTAGGTGTTTTGGTAGAAACATCTTTGCAGAAATGATTAATTTCCTGCTGTTGTCTCAAGGAATTGTTTATGCTGCATGCAAAAATTTGAATTGTATTAATTATTTTCATATGGTGCAGGAAATTGGTGCTTTGTCTTATGGTTTTTCTGATGCTTTTTCTAATGTCATCCCTACCCGTTTTAACTTTCTTGTACAGTTAATTCATTAACATGAGTCGTCCACATGACTTACCCCATCCCTTCTTCCATTTTGGAAATCCTTTCCGGATGATATCACCCAAGGGTTCCAATTTGTCTAAAAGGCTTCTTTTACTATTGAACATGAGTTGTTTGATTTGAATGTTGATGACAAATATATGTGGGCTCAAGCTTTTACCGGTTTGCAAACTAGCATTACTAGCGAAATTAGAAATTTATATTCAAGTGGAAGATTTACAGTTTGAAAAAGCTCGAAGCAGTTGATACAAGTGTAAAGAAATTGTATCCCATGATCCAAGATGGTGTGGACCCTATTGAAGTGGAAGCATTCCAGAATTCCATTTCAGATTTGGCAAGGAGAGCAGAGGGACTTTCACAGGGACTATAGATCTTCTTACAAAGGAAGTTGATGGCTTTTTTCATGTACTTTTAACTAGGCGTGATGCTTTGCTTTGTAATGTTAGAGAGAGTGGTACTCTGTGACCCAAAGCATAATCAAAGTAGTAGAAAGAGTACAATCTTAATTATGTTGAAGCTATACTCTCTCCTGTATACAAACGGGTTTTATGTTTTCTAGTATTGTTTATCTCTTGTTCAGATAAGATTGGGGTCTATTTATAAGTTCCCTGTAACCTTGACATCTATTGTTGCAATACCCATAAGTTTCACGTGTAACGAATATATACAAATGCATACTGCAATGGTATTACAATCAAGTTTTGTGAGCCCTCAATTCTGCTTACCAACATACAACAAAAAATGGTATTACAAAAAAATTTCCATACTTTTAAGAAGTATTTTCAACCACACTAAATTTCTACTGTGACAAAAATAATAGTCGCCATAATCAGTTATCGTCCGCACATATCGATGCTGTGATATTGTCACGAACTTGTTTCATCTCAGGTTCGTCCAAGACTGAGGTTGCATGTGCCACGGCATCGTAATGACCTCTCTCACTACGTCCAGATGTGCCCCCTATAGATCTGGAACTATCAACATTATTGTTTATCTCATGTGCTCTAACGAAATTGTGAAGAACCATTGTAGCAACAATGATTTTTGATTGAGTGCGTACACGAAACCCTGGCATATTTCTCAAAATTTTCCACCTATTCTTCCAAACTCCAAAAGTTCGTTCTATGACCGAACGGAGTGATGAATGGAGATAATTAAATCTCTCCTCTGGACGATGCAGTACTTCACAAGGCTGAAATTCGGGGATGTGGTACCTCTCCCCCTTATATGGTGCAAGGAACCCTTTCTTCATAGGGTACCCTGAATCAACAAGATAATATTTTCCTGCAGATGAACACGTTTATTACATTAGCATTTTCACTACATTAATACATACTTTAATACTGTAATGAAACTGCATATTTACAAACCAGCTGGAGCTTTTGGGAAGTTGTAACTCTCATTATTGAGGCAGCTTAAAAAAATCCTCGTGTCATGCGTTGACCCTTCCCATCCAACACATGCGAATGTGAACTTCATGTCAAAGTCACACGCACACATGCAATTTGTTGTGGTGATCCCCTTCCTGCCATAGTACGGGTGTTGCTCCTCAGCTGGTACGACCACGGGGATGTGGACCCCATCAATCGCACCAATGCAACCCTAATCAGTGCCACAAAAATCAAATGTGAAATGAAATACGTGGTATAACCATAATGATAATTTGAATAAAATCAAGTCAAGATACCAAATTCACAAAGTACCTTGAAATGTGGCCAATATCGACCTGAATGCTGAATATGTTCTGGCACGTCCTGAAATGTACGATCAGCAGGCTTGATAATGTCCGCTGCCATAACGGTGGCTAACAATGTAACTACCGTGGCCAGATGTCGATGCACTGTCTCACCCGAGTGCTGAAATCTATCCTGTACCATTCTGTTACCCTCAGCATGACCAAGTACCACCAATGTCATTGCTAGAGACTCTTCCAAGCAAACTCTTCTGGTACCCTTATATCCATACTGGCGCAATGTATTACACAATTGTCCAAACACATGGCTTGACATTCTAAAATATCTTCAACATTTCTCCTCATTTCCAGTTAATGTATACTGTACCCATTCATACCCACTTTGTATATTCATATGCAATGGTACTTTGGTCATATAGATGTCCACGTAAAATACACATGCACACCCGGCTATATATGCTGCGAGTACAATGTCGTTGCTCAGGTCGAAGTCATTGTCCCTGCATATGTACAAATACTAATGTGATACTATAATACGTAGGTTAGTAAAAAAAAATGTAGGCTAAATTAACAATCCTAAGCATATGCTTTCACAATTTCATCTAAGATTTCTACAAATTGTATATTCACATCTAGAGGGGAAAGTATAGAAACTCACTGGTGCTGGGAATCAGATGAGTCGTTTAGCAAATCCATCCTTTTGTATACCTTGAGTCTATATAGAAGTTTCCCAAAATGCATAAGCAAATTGATTTAAAACATTCAAATACAAAACCAATTCCATTGAAAATCATGTCAGATATTAATACTTAAGCATTAGAAGAAGAAGCAAATCTAGCTGGTTTGACTGAGAGCTATTTCAAGGGTTATGAGGGTTGAGGGTCAAACGATTATCAAACAGAAAAAAAAAAGAAAAAAAAAAAAAAAAAAAAAAAAAAAAAAAGAAGAAGAAGAAGAGGAGGGTTGATGGTCTAATGCTTCCTTATATACATTAATTTTATCATGAGCACCATTTTGAACAATCATAATGTTTGAGGGAATTCAAAATATTTCAGTCAATGCCTTAAATAGTGATTAATTTAAAATTCACTAGATTGGACCACTCAATAGTCCTGGGACTAAACTTGTTTCATACACAAAAAAAAAAAAAAAAAAAAAAAAAAAAACAAACAAACAAACAAACAAACAAACATTGCATATTTAATAATAGACAACATTAAAGTTACTCACTTCTTTTTTTTCCTTTTAATAAGGGATTTTATTGCGAAAGAACTATCTCATGCATAAAAATCAACACAAGAAAGCTTAAAAATAGACCAAATTTTACAAGTAAACGAAAGCAAATCTATTAACTCTGTAATAGTGCTACTATCACAAAGATAACATTCAACCATACACAAAGCTGTGCAATAAAGGAACTTTTCTGTTGAAACTCTGATACTTACACATATTCAAAGGAGTGGCCGTTTCACTACCTCCACAAAATTCAGATTAGACAAAATGGAAGCCATATTCCACACAACAGCATGCTTACTCATAAGTACACAAAATTGATCATAGTTTTAAGAGTAAATATGGACCTATAAATTAAAAACGAAAAGAAAAGGCCCACCATTTCCACCCAATCACATATTCCTAAGCGTCAAAATATTGGTATATATTTTTCATGGAATAATTCACAACTAAGAAGTCACATTACAATATATTTCAGAATGTTTGCAACATATTACTTTAATTTCATTTTATCCTTTGACATATTGCAAAATATTGAAATTAACCAAAATACCTATTAGTGACTTCAGCCAATCCTGCTACAGTTACATTTCAATTTACATCTTAGTAAGGATATAAGAAACTGTAGAAACAAGCAAACCTAGCCACCACATCACATTTACCAAAACCATGCACTGTTAAAAAGTGGACTTGTTAAACAGTCACAATAAAGGGAAAATGGCCATGAACATGAAATTATAAAATTACCCCTAGTATCCCATTGCTTCAAATCACAATAAGGCCATAATGGTAATGCAGCCCTGATGCAGCACCTGATGCAGCACCTGATGCACCCCCTGATGCAGCACCGATGCAGCACCTGATGCAACCTGGTGCAGCACCTGATGCAGCACCTGATCAGAACCTGATGCAGCTAGCTTCTTAACAATGAGACTGCAAAAGTTGTTCAAGAATTAAAAAGCTATGAGCTTTACAAAAGAAGTTTAACACACAAAATGTTGACATGCATACATATCAAAATACATACACGCATTCAAATATTCAATACACAAACACATTCATCTCAACGAGAGACAATACATTAACTAACGCATCAAAGATCTCACAAACAAAAAGCAAGGGCAGGAAAAATAGGCATCCCTATGAACAAAATGTTGCAGCAGACTTATTGACAGAACCAGAAAACAACCAAAGCACACAGAACATGCTTCAAGGATTATATATATATCCCATGACTTCTTTCCAATCATAAACGACCATCATCAAATTTTACCACAAATAACAGTGCATAACCATCAAAAATACAAAAAAGTCAGCTAAAAGAGGCATTGGGAAAACATATATAAATATACCAAGAAGTTGACATAGGAATGATGAGCATTGTCTTACATACACAACCATGGTAAGCTTCAGTTTCTACCAATAAAAAAAAAAAGAAAAAAATAGTGCAACAGGTACAACACTGAAAATCCGATTACTACACCAAGCCCGTGTTCCTATCGAGACAATTTTCTTTCCTTCACTAAAAATGAAATTCAGGGTGCCTTTGGTACTCTTTTTCTAGCCACTTCAGTTGGACGTCCTTGTCATTGCCAAGTGCAACAAACATGAGCCTACCCCACTCTTTTTCCATGAAGTAGAGGGTGCTAAACAGATGAAGGTTAGAACCCGAGTGCACCCCTGGAAGAGTCAACACCATGTCCAAAATTTCTTTAACCTGAGCAGTTTTTGTGGAAGCAATATCCATACGTGTACTTACACTTCTACTCTCAACAATAACATCTGAGATGCTCTTCAAAGAGTCGGACATCTCTTGCGCAACTGAACGCCTTTTTCTTGATTTCTTGCAAATTGGCTTGAAAATGTGGACACTGGTTGCCAAGCCTTTCCCCTTAGTCACTGCTGGTCCTGCCCTCGACGATGATGGACCTTCAACCTCCATTGCGTCAACATTCACAAAGGGTTCACATTGGGGGTCAACAAATTCTGTGCTATCAGCGGAGTCCCCAGACCCTTCGGTGGTTTCCTTTGGTATTTGACCGCTCGGGCAGAACGCATTTTTCCCCATTGCAACCGTGCCTCCAAACATGATGTCAGGAAGTCACGATTCGGCAAACCTTTAATTTTAAAGGTTTTTACATTGGGACATGCCTACATGTGGACAACCAGTAGTTAGAACACAATAATATAGTTTAGACAGTAAAGATTTTCACAATTATGTAAAGTGAACTAACCGCAATCTTTCGGGACCACCACTCATCAGGGGCCTCAAGCATCCCAGTTCCAGGATCATAACCCAACCCAGTCTCATTGTCAAAACACTGGTTATAATCCTTCCACCCTTTTTTCAGATGATCCCATTTGTTTTTAACCTGCAGGTGAGTCACCACTTTTCCCATGTCACCCAACTGCTCAATGACTTTGTCAACCCCAGTTTTGGTCAGAAATCCTCCTTTCCTCTGGCCGGCTAGGACTTGAGCAGCATAGAACTGACAAAAAGCTTGTAGTTCCTTAGGGTCTTTCCAGTCAGCTCTCGGATCATTACTACCACCGTCCTTCGATTTCTCCTTAACCATTTTTCCTACAACTTCCTTCTATACTCATTGAGGCATTCAACAAGCAGTTTGTGTGCATAATCATAATCAATTAGGCATGCCCACATGAAAAATGAAAAGTAAACTCACACATATATCCAAATACAACAGAGGTAGGAAGAGAAACAATGGTATTACACGAAGGATCAAGAAACCAACATACTAGTGTCATGGAAAACACACAAAAAAAAAAAAAAAAAAAAAAAAAAAAAAAAACGCACAAACATTGAACACAAAAAAACCACAGATTGATGAAAAGTCTCATGGAAAACAATATAACCACACCAACAGATCAGAGAGCATGAGAAGTTATTTGACTCTTACCCGTGAACGCAAAGACCCATAGTGGCAGCAACGGTGTCCACAGCAGAGAGGAGGTTCACTCGAGCGAAGGAAGAACAGAGGGGAGTGGTTCAGAGAGTTCCACGTAATGGGTTTCTGAGTACCGTGTGTGCTCTGTTTTGATGGTTTTGTGGTTCGTGGGTAGGTGCAACTCATTGAAGACGATTCGGACGGAGCACCAACCAGCATTGAAGGCATTGAACCAAGGTAGTTGAGAGAAAAGAAGAAAATAAAGCTGAAGCTTCGTGAAAATAGCCGTTGAGAGGCAGCGCACCGTTTTGATCAAATGGGTCTCCAAGCTGTGTGGTTTTTATTCACAGTACACGCACCGTTCATCAGATTTGTTCACAGTACGCGCACACGAATGAACAGTACGCGAAGAGCTTGGAGGTTAATGAAACGGTGCGTATCTATGAGAATGAAGCAGCTCCTTATGAGGTTTTTTAATGAAACGCGCAAGAGCCTGGTCCATGAACAGTACAAAACACGCCTTTGGATTAATGAAACGGTGCGCAGAGAGAAGAAGAGCTTGTGCGTTTCAGCTTGCGTTTCCACGTTTTGTAGCATGGGTCCCAGCATTTATCAAACGTAAACGCAAAACGTGGATCATAAACGTGGATCCAAACCGTGCCTCAAAATATGTTAAATAATAGTTATGATGGTCATCAAAAGTCTTCGTTGAAAAATTGACGACTAGAGAATTCTTAGTCCATATGCACAATCCTTAGTCAAACCTTTTTTTTTGGGTCTCAACCACAAAAAATAAAATAAAATAAAATGTTCCATGTTAAGAAACCTTTTGCACAAACAAGGATGTGCTGAAAAAAATTGTTCAAGTCTTTGATTCTAATCTATCTCTTCTTCAAATTTTGCACTTCCCTTGACACCTTAACAACAAACCAATCCATCAAGGATGGCCAATCTTTGATTTCCAAACGCAACAATTTTGCCTTAGGCTTCTTCAGCCCTGGCAACTCTAGCTTCAAGTATCTTGGTATTTGGTATGTCAAAGCGACACCAAAAACAGTTGTGTGGGTTGCAAATAGGAACGACGCCATTAATGATTCCTCTGGAGTTCTCTCAATCAACCAATATGGAGACCTTGTCCTCCATTACAGTAATAACCGTCTACTTTGGTCTACAAATGTTTCTGTCCAAGACCAAGTGACAACCTCCTCGGTAGCTCAGCTTCATGATTTAGGAAACTTGGTATTAGTCCAGGACAAAAACAAAAAGGTGTGGCAAAGCTTTGACTATCCTTGGTATTAGTCCAGGACAAAAACAAAAAGGTGTGGCAAAGCTTTGACTATCCTACAGATACTCAGCTACCAAACTTGAAGCTTGGTTTGAATCTTAAAACTGGATATAACATGTTCCTAACATCTTGGAAGTCAAAAGATGACCCTGGAACTGGAAACTATAGCTATAAGATGAATCTTAATTGCTCTCCACAAGTGTTTTTGTACAATGGTTCAACCCCATATTGGAGATCTCCTCTTTGGCCATGGAATAATGTATCAAGTCAAAAGTTATTTTTTGTTAACAACCAAGATGAAATATCTGTCAACTACATTGATGATGACCCTTCCATCATGACAAGAGTAGTGTTGGACAACACTGGATTGCTTCAGAAACTTATGTGGGATGATGGTGTTCATCAGTGGAAGCAACAATGGTCAACACCGAAATACCGGTGTGACAAGTATGGGCAATGTGGTTCGTATAGTAAATGCAATCCTGATAATGTTAATAAGTTTGAGTGCATGTGTCTGCCAGGGTATGAGCCAAGTCTCCAAGGGATTGGCATCTCAGAGATGGTTCTAAGGGTTGTGTGAGGAAGAACTCGGGGTTGTCTATGTGTAAAAATGGAGAAGGGATTGTTAAATTGGAGCATTTGAAACTTCCCGATTCATCAATTGATGCAGCTTTGATAGGCACGAGTATGAGTAGCTCAGAGTGCGAGCAGGCATGCTTGACGAATTGCTCTTGCACTGCTTTTACCAGCATGAACATTGATGGGAAGGGAACCGGATGCTTGGCATGGTATGGTGAATTAATGGACATTTTACAGTTTACAGAAGAAGGGTCAGAACTAAATGTTCGTGTGGATGCAACTGAGTTAGGTAGCATCCTTCACTTGCTTGCATTTTCTTAAAAGTTTCATTCTCTCTTTTTCAATTTCTGAATCATGTTTTCTTCATACTTTCTTTCTTTTCTTTTCTTTTTTTACTTTTTTTTTTTCCTTCAGCTAAGTATATAAGGAAATCCAAAGGTTCTCTTAGCAAGAAGAGGAAGCTGGCTATAGCATTAGTGTCTATTGCTGTGCCAATGTTTCTGGTTTCCTTACTAGCCTATATTTGGCTAATGAAAAAGAAAAAAACAAAAGGTAAATAAAAATATAAAATCACTTGTGCATTGTATTGTTCACATATACATGTGTTCAGCTTAGCTATGACAAAATGTTTCATATTTCAGGAGTCATTTAGATTAGTCCTCCACATGATGTGAGCTATATTATATAGATGCTCAATTACAAAGTCGTATTAAGCAAAGTCTCTTAATTATGTTTAGGGACAGTGAAGAGAACAGTGCATAATCAATCATCAAAATTTGCGAGTGCTGAAGGCTCTTCTGAGGGGAATGAGCTCAAGAACAGTGGTACACATCCAGATTTACTGATTTTCGATCTAAGCTGCATAGTTGCTGCCACAGAAAATTTTTCTCCTACCAACAAACTTGGGCAAGGTGGTTTTGGCTCTGTATTTAAGGTACAATTACAATTCATAGACATTGTAGATTATCTTGAGCATTTTTATCTGTTTTATATTCTATTACTGTAAGGTAGGACCAAAGTTTTTTTTTTTGATAATCTGCAATGAAATTGAAACTCAAGAAACAGAACAAATAGGGTAATCATTTTTACAAACAAACTTGGTGACCTCAGGAAGATTACCCTTATTAAAATACAAAAAAAGGACTAGAAAGTAAACCAAATTTGGCAGTAGCATGAGCTGCTGCATTACAACTTCTCCTGACCCAACCAAAATTGCAACAAGAAAAGGAACAAGCAATATTACGGATATCATCAATGATGGTATTAATAGTCCAGTCAGGGGGGAGCTCAGGGGATGATAGAGGGTCAAAACAGGCCTTGGCATCTCCTTCAAAACAGACGAGGTTCCACTGCTCTTTGATTGCAAGCTCCACTGCCCAGAGAATGGCGGAAGCTTCAGCTTGGATAGGCGAACAAACTTTGACATGTTTGGACCAGACTTTAACAACATCACCTCTATGATCTCGAGCTACAGCTGCCAAAGTTGTTGTGCAGGAGTTCAGCTCTGCATCAGAATTAATTTTGATCCAATTCAGGGGGGGAGAGGACCAGGTTGGGACAGGCTGAGGAGAGTGTGGAGAGGCCTTCGGGGCAAAGATTCTTGATATAGCTCAAGGCCTCTAGAGAGGATGTTCTGTAAGGGTGTCTGGAAATCGATCTCTCCTCCATTAAATAGAACATGATTTCTTAACCGCTAAATCTCATCTAAAGTGACTGCCATGTTCAAAGATACAAACCAGAGCTCATTTGAAGGGCAGGTGGATTTAGGGGGGTCCAAGATAAGCTTGATGATGTCTTTGGGGTCATTGAGATTGACTTCTTCAGCTCTAAAACCCCAGCAAGCAAAGTGCCAGATTGCTCTTGCCACATAACAGAGGAAAAAGATATAAGCACTCGATTCAATGTCATTCTTACAGAGCGCACAGCAGGGATCAATGTTGTCCATTCTCTATTATAGAAGCAGATAGAGCTTTGTTGCTTTAAAATAATAGTCATGAGTAAGCTTAAGTTTGGGTCATGATTTCAGGGCCAATTATCAAATGGACAACAACTAGCTGTAAAAAGGCTTTCCAAGAGTTCTGGACAAGGGATAGAAGAATTCAAAAATGAAGTTATGTTGATTGCGAAACTTCAACACAGGAATCTTGTTAAATTGTTAGGTTGTTGCATTCAGGAGGAAGAAAAGATGCTTATTTATGAACACATGTCCAACAAAAGTTTAGACTCTTTTATTTTTGGTATGTATTCTTTCTAAAAATCTATGGTCTTCATATTTTATGTGCCTTTATTACATATGTGCAAAAAAGAATATGTTTGAAGTACCTAGAACCACATATTTCAACATCACAATTTGAGTATACCTGAGCAAAATTTTATTGCAGATCATACAAGAAGTTCATTCTTAGATTGGAGTAAACGCTTTGAAATCATCATTGGAATTGCTCGGGGGATTTTGTATCTTCATCAAGATTCAAGATTGAAGATTATCCATAGGGATCTTAAAGCCCGCAATGTCCTACTAAATGCTGAGATGAATCCCAAGATTTCAGATTTCAGCATGGCCCGTATATTCAAAGAGGGCCAAACTCAAGACAAGACAACCAGAGTTGTCGTAACATAGTAAGTATAAAACATTCATAAATGTAGACACACACTAGACTTGCATGCCTGCACACATACAAAGAAATTAAAGCATTATGAAAACTTTAAGATTACCTTGGATAATGTTTACCTACAGTGGTTATATGTCACCAGAGTATGCAGTATTTGGAAAGTTTTCAATAAAATCATATGTCTTTAGTTTTGGTGTCATCTTATTAGAGATAGTAAGTGGTAAGAAGAATAGTGATTCTTATCAAGAGCATCCTTCCCTAACGTTAATAGGGAATGTAAGTAACAGAAAACAACAATCTTTTACCATTTACATTTACAGTATAGCTTTTTATAGATAATGAGACCAACCACACAGGTTTGGGAACTATGGAGAGAAGATAGAGCTTTCGATGTAGTTGATTCATCAATAAAGGAGTCATGTGTTTCCGATGAAGTCTTGAGATGCATTCAAGTTGGGCTGTTATGTGTACAAGAAGTAGTGGATCGACCAACTATGTTGGCAGTTCATTTCATGCTGAGTAGTGAAAGAGCTCTTCCTTTTCCGAAACAACCTGCTTTCATTTTCAGAAGACCTTCCGAAAAATTGGATTCAGTCATAGGAGGAGCTTCTTGTTCTATAAATGAAGTGACAATAACTATGTTTGAAGCTAGATAAAGGTAATTATTCTAGTTTAAACAATGAGACATCCTTAGTAGATTTTTCTCTCTTTTTTTTAACAGCACACTATTGCCTATTACACCCTCTGAGGTAGGCCATTTGCATATATAATATGTTGTACTAGGATTTTGTATTGAAAAAATGAGCCATTTTTGTTTAGATCTCATAGGTTCAAGTATGTGGTAAGCAAACTCAGAGAGTTAGGAGCCATTGAAACATAATTAAGTTGAACAAAACTAATCAAAAGGGTTATACTTGGGATCCCTGTGGCTGTGATAATTTACACTAAGTGCTTCCTTGACTCTTCTCTTGTCTTTTATTGTATACTTCAAATTTAAAGTTTAAACTGGTACTTATCACAGCATGTCTAGACTAGCTAAACCAACAAAATTGGCTATAATCGATAAAGATGTCCAAGACTGTTATATCAAATGTAATTGAAAGTGAGGACTAATTGGACCATTAAGTTGCAAGCTAGGCAAACTATTAGCCATATAATTGATTTTTTCTTGTTCACAAACTGCATAAATTATATATAATATCCCACTTCTTTGTATCTTTGCTTCCTGTGTCTTTTCTTTTATATAGCAAACTTGCACAAGTTAAAATCATGGTAACTCCATGTGGACCATTCAAATAAGTTGCAGTACAAACTTGAAGTGGAATTCTCTCACATATAAACTCTAACTCGGCACATCAAACTTAGATCAACCCAAAACAAATGATTTTATCAATTCATTCACCATATTAGGCGAATCAATATTAACCGCATGACCACTGTCCTTGAGTATTGCTAGCCTTGACTTTGGTCCCAAGTGCCTGTAAAAGCATAAACCATGTAACTTGAAAATAGGGCTTAAATTCTTAAGTTGATAAAAGGGGGAAAAAATATTACCTTTGCAATTGATGGGCCAAGAATACCGGGAAGATATTATCCTTCTCACCCCAAATTAGCAGCGTTTTCTTCACCCAAATAACAGCACATTAACATGGAAAACAAAGTTGCAATTCTTCCTTAGCTTCATGGACTCATGCACGGTGTTACATAGAAGCTAAAATTTTATTTCCCTTTGTTTATACTAAGTTGCCTACATTTTGTAAGTTTGCTATGACTGTATCTATGTGAGGCCTCATAATCAGAGTTTTTTTTTTTTTAGTGCTCGCTAAGAGACTTGAATCCAGGACCTCATGAATCACATGAGGTTTGGAAAGCATTAGGCCAATTCATTGGGGTTTAGAAAACAAAGTTAAGCTATGGCAAATATTCAAAGCATATAGAGACAAAGAAAATGCTTCTAGAGCATAAAAGATATGCAAGTAACATGTGTATGAAATTAACATTTAAATTTAAGAGGCTATAATAGTGAGTTGATGAGATGCCTTTGCTTAGATACTTTTATGTACATTTGGCCCATAAGATCAACAATGAAATAAACAGAACATATGCAGAATCAGTTGAAGTGATTAAAGCATTAAGTATGACCAAGTAACCAAGGAAAAAAAATGATCATATATGTAAATAAATAAGATTAAATCCGAGTTTACCTTAGTTAGAATGGGAAGGTTTGGATCTGCCTTTTGAGATAGCATGTGCTCGGCCAGCTCTAATTTCTCCTTCCTATTCTTCTTACATATCGTCTGATAAAACAACACACAGACCACTATAAAAAATGAGGAATAATTGATATATGTTTGACAACTCAGAATGCATTCTATTTATTGATTTTAATTCCCATCCCAAAAAGAAAGAAAAGAACAAAACAGAAACACCAAACATATACATATACCAGTTTGTTTTTAGGATTGTAATAAAAGTTATTCCTACTAATTAACTCACATTAAATTAAAAAGTTGCAGAGTAGAAAATCACAGGCTCACTTGAAGAAAGTTTAGGTGTGCATGGATAGATTCACTGGGGTCCGTAGATCATGAGGATTTTTCAGTTCAAGAAGCTCCAGTACATTTTTCCCATTTTCTTGTGTTTGGATTAACTTAGTTTGACTATATAATAAGTTGTGCAAGAAAAAAAAATATTGGTTTTTGCTGAATAGTGCAAAAGTGTAATTATGCTTAGAAAAAATGAGACTATAAAACTACAAGAGGGAACCCCTTAAGGCATAAATTTTCAACAATCAGTTGTAGTTTTGACCTGAAAATAAAGAACAATCATTATGAAACTGATGTTATTGATTGAAATTTGATAGTATCTAAAAATAAATACTACACCCGGCTTATTGAACCACCACATAGCTGGAAGTAGTGTTAGGAGTGTATCAGGCTATCAGCAAGTGTGACAAGAATGAAAAATCAAATTGAGGTATTGAAAATTGGCCAGAGTGGTTGGGAGGTTTACAATGACTCAATGAGAGTATAATGTCAAAGAAACAAGAAAAATCACTTTTCATTAAAAAAAATGCTAAAGATATGTTCACTTCTACTACAAAAATCTTACAAATTAACGTGATAGTGAATCTGATTACTGCCGGTGTGCTGCATCAAGCACGTAATTAATAATTTCTTAATTAATATTTTGTTTTGTATTTCAAAGTTGACACACGACTTTGTAATGCCTATCTAGTAAACTTATGTTGTAAGAATAGTAGTATCTCTATGTCACTTTTTTCATTAACATCAAGATCCTGCGTGAAATTTATATTCCAAGCATGAGAGAATAATGCGTGTAATGTGTTGCCACAAAGCACGAGATTTAGAGTTGGAATATTATAGAATCATTGCTCAAAACAATAATTAACAATACAAAGAAATACAAAAGTGCACATATGCTCACGAGGTGGAAGTGCAATTCATAAAGGAGGTAATAATATATGCATTTTGGTGTTGCTTAACATACAAAGATCTGGTATCAGATGGGGGAAATCTCAGAGAGAATCAATCTAGAATAAAAATGAGGTGGGAATGATTCAGCATTTCATGGAAATAAATCTTCTTTTTACTGTTGCAATTGGGATCCTTTTAAATATTCTATATGCTGAAATGATCTCCAATCTAATCAGAAATAACTTATCAAAGAAGAATGTTATTGGAGAAATTTTTGTTCCTTTAAAAGCCATCACATGTATTGAGCATGTAGTCCCATGCTTTTCAGTCTAAATTGCTTTGATGATGATATTGGTGCTTAATTTCTAATAAATTATAATCTTATTTAAAATTGGGTTTAGAATAATGATATGTGCTTGAAAAGAAATTAATTTAAGGAGAGAAACTCAAATCTCCAACTAATAAATTAGCCCCTAAAGCAATAATTAAGAAACTTACTTGGACAAACCCCATCAGGAAAAAATTTGGTATCAATTTAAATGGACTACTCTTGTATATACACAAGTTCATGAAGAGCCTCATATCTTATGCTTTCTCTGGCACTATAAGATCAAACACATTCCTTCCTATCTTCTTCAACTGCTCCTCCTTTTGGTCATCAGTGTAACATATACCAGAGCTCATAATCACAACCTTCTCCACCTCATCTTGATAAATTTCAGCCATCCGATATGTCACATACCCTCCATAACTAATGCCTACCACACTAAACTTGTTGACACTCAATCTCTTTAATCCTTCTCTTATGCACCTAGCTTGAAACAGTTCTGACCGGTCGGTCCAATTTGTATAAGACTTGCCAAAGAATAATAAGTCCGGCACGTACAAATTGAAGCTCCGTGATAGTGGCCAAACCTGGGTGAAAAATTGCCACCTTGAATTGCCACCATAGCCATGGATTAAGACTAAGCTGGGTTTATGAAGCTGCCTATGGTTAGGGGTCCAAAAATGCATGGTGGTTTGATCATCTAGAGAAATGGTACATGGGGCCATGCTACATAACCTGAAGTTCAGAGATAGCATTGTATCAAGAAATGAAATAAAAACTCTTCCTAGATTTGATAAGACTGAGACCTTGCATTGTAAAATTGATAGTAAGATAGAGAAGTAGGATGAGAAAGCTTGCAACAATTGCACAAAGTCCATACTGTGATTGAAGTGAGACTTTTGTTTTGTCTTCTGTGACTGTGAGACTATAAATAGGGGATAGAGAGAAGTAAATTGAGTTGTACAATTCTTGGATTCACATAAAGCTCATTGCCTAACGGCCTAGCTGATAAGTGTTGGGCATAAATTTCTCAATTTCAGCCATGTTTTCAATGTTACAAATATGTGAGATTTGTATTGGATGAAATTGACATGCTTACTTGACCACTAACAACAAACAAAGAACGAAAGTGAAAAGGGTTTGCACATCCTCTACCTTGTTAATCCTATCCAATCTTGTGCCTATTTTTTATAGTCTGGCCAATTTGAGCCACATAATAAACCTTCATGTTCCGAACCAGATGGGTGGATAGATAGAATTCATTTAAGGTTGTGTCTGGTAGTGCATAAAAGAACCTTTAAGGGGTCCTTAAAGTTGAGCTTTAAGCTTAAAACTGAAATTTTCAACCTTATAAAGCTATTTAGGGTACTATTCCAGTTTTTAATAAAAACAATTTTTTGATAAAATGTCTATACTTATTTTTCAAAATGACACATAATGGCGGAAGAGAGCAATTATGAAAATACAAAACATTTTTATTATGTCATCTTTTATTATTTCTCACATCTAAAAACTCTTTAGCAATTGATTACCAAACAATTGTAATAAATTTTTTTTTTTTTTTGTTATTGATAAATTTGAAAGTTACAAAGGGCAAGAGAAGATTTAAACCCTAGACATCTTTATTGAAAACACTATGAGATGTCAATCGAACTACAAGCATTGTAGTTTGTCAAAGACAAACAATCTAAATACTAAAGCTCTTCAATTAAAGTTCTTTATTGCAAAAACTCTACAACTAAAACTCTACGGCTAAAACCCTACTTCCTAAAGCAATACCAAACGGACAAATTGTCCACTATATTACAGACTTTTGGTACCCTAAAATTGTGTAACAGCTATTATTCTGAAAAGAACTATAGGAGATACTTTCCATGTAACGACAATGAATTGAACTCAAAAGTGTGCGGGACAAGAAATGAGATTTAATTTTTCAAAAACAATGTTGATGTCATCTCTAGTCTACATTGTTTTTCATTAATCTTTTTTGTTTGATTGAAGTGTAGACAAGCAATAGGCCAATAGCTAGTTCCCCCACAAAATTGAGTACAGCTAGAACTTTACTTATGGTGTTGTATGAACACACAAAAAAGATAGAGATATTCCTTACTTCTTAGGCCTTGCAATCTTCTGTCTTTACCTTCTTTTTCATCTTTCCACAAGTTTTGTCCATAGTTTAATTTCTTTAGCTTTATCCTTTTTCACTTTTTGGACGGCTTGTCTATCGCTTTTGTCATCCAATTACAAGCTTTCCATCTAGATTCCTTCACTAATTTCATCTTCTTCCCCCTTATATACCCACCAATCCACCTTAAGTTTTCCCATCAAGTTGGTTCTTCTGCAAGAGAAAAACCAACATTGATAACCATTTGAGCCAAACCAATGGCTACCTTTACTTACACAAGCCAATATTCATCTCAAAGATCAGTAGCCATGGTGCTGGCTCTAGTTTCTGCCATTGTTCTATCACCTTTATACGTGACGCGAAAAAATGACACGCGATATTATGAGACAAAATGGAGTTCTGGCTTTGTTCTACCTATGGTTCTAGCAGGACTCATAATTGCCATTAAAACAACCTCATCATGTTCATCCATGTCTGCACAAGGAGGAGGTAGAGCTTCAATAATTCCATCTCCTGACCCTTCTTGGGTGCTTAGAATTGGAAGCTCATCTTGGGGGCTTGCTGGTATCTTGGTTATGTTGTTGCTTGTGCTATCATGGCAAGAATCTGTACAAGAGTTTTTCTGGAGATAGAGAGAAGAACTCCACATGTTATCTATGTCTATTGTATTTCATTTTGATTGTATAAGTTTATATATCAAATAATTTGATAGTTCATCTAGTTATAATTAAATCTTTCTTCTTCTTTTTTATATAATTTTGAGAAAGGATCACAATGTGAATGGGAATGCTGGGCCAAATCCAGCTATGTTCTATATTCTAGATAATTGCAGAAGGACAAGGTAACCATATGAAAGTGGAGCCTTTACAACTAATGGATTTCAATAAGACCACATACGCCACAGTTAGCTAGCTTGACTAGATGAATTCTAGATCCATTATTTTCATTACTGACAGATAAAGAACAGTCTTGGGAATTAAAACCCACATAGATGTTGTTGGTGATCTAGGGTCCATTTGGTAACGTTGTTTTAGTAACGTTGTTTATATTTTTTAAAAATACGTGTGAGTGAAAAAGTGTGTAGAAATACGTGTAATGTTGATTAAAAATTGAAAACATATTCTTGAACTCCTATACTAAACAGCCCCGTATTTTTTTAATCCAAATGAGTTGCACACAGGGCCTGGTCCTAGCCAAGGTTTTTTGGCAACAGTGCAATAGTCCAATGCTTCTTCATATAATGTTACATTGTAAAAGTGGTTGGGATCAGGCTAAACAACTAGAGTTTTATTTTTGTATGTTCTTTATTCTTTTCTTTTTTTTTAACAATCAAGATTATCTAGACTAATCTAGACCTTTTCGAATGTCTGACTATTATTTCGGGTGTATACAGTCCCCTCGTCCCACACACACCAGGTTATTACAGGAATGAATTCTTTGGGGTATTTCCAAGATGTTATCAAGAGTTAAATTGGTTTATATCCATTTTTTAGCTCACAAAAGAAAATTAGATTTCTGTTGACCGAAGAAAATACGTAAATTTGATTTCTTTACCTCTCAACTTTTTTTTTTTTTTTAGGAAAGCTTTACTTCTCAACTAAATAAACAAAACGGTATCAACATTATTTACACTAGCCGCGAACCTGCGCGTTGCGCATGATAATTATTTTTATGGTGGTTTTATTAAATTTTTTTTTTATACAATTTAAACTAATTTAATAAAGAGTAATGTATTTTGTAATTATTTTTTTATTTATTATAAGAATAATCATAAATGTAATATAGGAACAATAATAAATCATAAATTTAATAGTTTTTGTCGTACTAAAATGAAAAAAAAAATACAATTTTTCTCAGAAATTCAAAAAGCAAGTTAACGAAAATATTTTTTTTTTTTTTATAAAAGTTATTTATAACATTTTGTGAAGCATTAAAAAGAATATAAAATTTGGAAATTATTCTTTTAGTTTTAAACAAACTTTCTCAAACTTATTTTTTCTGCCTACAATCCAAAACACTGAAAAAAGTAACTAAAAAAACTAATAAAAGTTAACTATGATTAATTGGACCAATTAGGAAAACAATTTGTTGTTTATAATCTACTAAGGTTATTTTCTTTGCAGAAATTGTAATTTCGTCCACCCAAAACATATCAAATAAACAATTATTAGCAAAATCTAAGAATTAAATTTCTATATATGCATTGTTATAAAATAATAATAATAATTAAAGTAAAATTTGGAAAGATAAAATTTGTCTCTCATCCAATAATTTTTGTTTAGCCAACCTTTGCTTTTCTCTAAATAAATGGCATTATAGAGTACTTCTAATACAATTATTAAGAGTACTTTGTCCACCACAAAGGATTAAAAAATAAACAAAAATGATTAAAGTCTCAAAGTTTAACATCTAAATTGAGCACTATAAAAATCGTGCTATCAAATTACAATAACTACCAAAATAAATTATCCAAATCATGCTATGTAGTAGAATAATATTATATTTTTATATGCTATATTTAATCATTTATAACGCAATAGGATAACATTTAACAATCAAAGAGAGAGAGAAAAAAAAAACACAACAATTAAAAAAAACACAACTAAATCGCATTAACCTAAAGTAGATTAAAGAATATAAAAAATTATCAACCTAAAACGAAGATGCAAGAAAAATAAAAAATAAAAAATCCACCCAAAAATTGTGTGTGTGTGTGTGTGTGTGAGAGAGAGAGAGAGAGAGAGAGAACCTTTTTTCTGTAAGGGAAAACTATGCATAGAATGAAAGAGATAGTGACAAATTTATAGTAAGAGGGTGTGAATAAGAAAAGACAAAAATAGAAGAAGATGAAGGGAAAGATGAAGAATGATATTAATGTAGAAGGTAGTGGGGAGATGAGAAGATGAGGGAAGGAGAAAGGTTGGAGAAGTAGTGGGGAGATGAAAAGGTAAGGGAGGGAGGGAGACATGTTGGAAAAATGTAAATATGAAATAAAAAAAATATTAAAAATAATTATAAGAAAATGGAAAGAAAAAAAATAATGACATGGATGCTGACGTGGCTCAACATGAGCGCAGCAGCATTAAACGCTACGCTTCAGCTTTTAGTATTATATAGAATATAGATGGGTTAGTCTTTTCAAACATGGCCCAAATTCCATTTTATCTCGTTTCAAATGTGAGGTCCAAGTTAGGGGAAAATTTAATTAACCCACATTTTTTTCTCTTAATAAATGGGAATAGGGGATTTGAAAGGGGAAGATCCCCTCCCATATAAATTCTTTAATTTTTTCTAATTTTTAATTTGTGATCCGTGACATTTAGTCATTTACTTGATTTTATGTTGCTTATATGGGTTTTTAAGACTATTTGGATTTGTTAAATGCCACACTTCTCTTACATGGCCAAAAATTATAGGGAATTTAATAACTTAAATGGGAAGGTAGCTTTTTCCAATTTGAAACTAAATTCTCGCTAACAAGTGTCATCAAGACATACTTGGCAACTAATCCACCTAAATTATAGTCAGGAGGGGGGGTGGGGGGAGGCAAACTCCCTCCCAATAAACAATTGTACACCACGTCATGCACAAGTTTAAACCTGCTTTTCTAAAATAAACTAGATTTAGGGCTTAATGAACCTAAAGGACATATTGTTAACCTAGAGGTTCCAAATTACATCCACCATAATATTGATTCATGGGATTTTCAATGTCTCATTAGAAGAGAGTGAAATAGTCTTTGTCAAAAAGCATAAGACCACTTCCTTTGTGGAATAAATTTTATTTGTTGTTTTATTTTACAACAGTCACAATATATAACCTCAAACTTATATTATTTTTAATCCAAAAACATTTGCTAGTTGATTCGTTGTTTTTTTTTTTTTTCCCCCTAAATAGCTCAACTGATCAAGGAAAAAAAATGCTAAAATATTATTTTCATCCCTAAATTTTACCAAATATTTGTTTTTCATCCTTAAACTTTAAAAAGTTTATTTTTCCTCTACAAATTATTTTAAAAAAAAAAATTGTCCTTAGTACCCATTTGGATACTGATTATTGTAGGAGCGTCTGCGTTTCACTTTTTTTTTTTTTTTTTTGAGAAGAGCATTAACTGAGTTTTAATGGGTCTCGTGCACTGTTCACGGGACCCACAAACCTCTTTTTTAACAAAACTTTCATTAAAAATAGGTCTCACGGCACTATTCACACATTTAAAATTTATTTTTTCTACAGTATTTTCAATTTTCAGCAAAATAAGCAATATCCAAATAGACCCTTAAACTAATGAAAATGTTTTACCTCCTATCCTTAAACTTTAAAAATATCTTTTTTTTCATTCTTAAACTACTAAAAAAAATACTTTTTTTCGTTATTGGTTTTAGTCCTAATTCCTAAACTATTGAAAATAATAATAATAAATAAATAATAAAATAAAAACTTTGTTGAAGTTTATAGACAAGAAAAAAAAAACTTTGAAGTTTAAGCAACCAAAATAATATTTTAGACAAAAATAAAAAGAAAACAAAATGGTAAAAACCAAAAAGCTGTTTACTAGGCAAATTTACGAGAAATTATAGAGACCTATGGTAGAACACGTCACTTGTTTACTATTGTATTAAAAAATTTTCACTTATTTAAAATTGCTGAGTTAGTAACTAATTTTTATTTAAAAAAATTTTCTAATTAACAATTTTAAACAGGTGAAAATTTTTCAGTGTAATAGTAGACCATATCACTTGTCCACCTGATTCATCTTATAATTTCTCCAAATTTACTGTAATGTAAAAACTGCAGTACCCACAGACCCCCCCCCCCCAACCCAGCTACAGTATTGTGAATCCAAAAGTCTCCAACATCTCTCTCTCTCTCTCTCTCTCTCTCTCTCTCTCGGTAGAGCTGTCGATTGAAGTGTCCTGCAAAACTGAAAAGGTACCATCTTTCTTGTTTTTCTCCTAAATTGAATTTCTTTCCTGTTGAACCCAAATTTGTTACAATCTATATTTTGATATATCTGATTGATGATGGGTTTGTCGAAATCATGTGGGTTTATCTGATAAATTTGATGGGTTTTCCTTACTTTGTGGTTTTATCTGAAAATTTTTCATGTTAATTTCTGTTTTGGTTAAGAGGGTATATTTTTTTTTTTGAGAAACTTGGGGTTTGTGGGTTTTGTGTATTAGCAGGAACTGGTTTGAATGGGTTTATCTGATATTTATTGAATTTTCACATAGTTTGGTTTTATCTGAAATTTTTTCATGTTAATTGGTGCTTTGGTTTAAGAGGGTATATGGTTTCAGAACTTGGGGTTTGTGGGTTTTGAGTATTAGCAGAAACTGGTTTGAATGGGTTTGTCTGATAAAGTCATTGAATTTGCTCATAGTTTGGTTTTATCTGAAATTTTTTTATGTTAATTGGTGTTTTGGTTAAGACGGTATATGGTTTCAGGACTTGGGGTTTGTGGGTTTTGAGTATTAGCAGAAACTGGTTTGAATGGGTTTGTCTGATAAAGTTATTGAATTTGCTCATAGTTTGGTTTTATCTGAAATTTTTTCATGTTAATTGGTGTTTTGGTTAAAGAGGGTATATGGTTTCAGGACTTGGGGTTTCTGGGTTTTGAGTATTAGCAGAAATTGGTTTGAATGGGTTTATCTGATAAATTTATTGATTTTGCTCATAGTTTGGTTTTATCTGAAATTTTTTCATGTTAATTGGTGTTTTGGTTTAGAGAGTATATATGGTTTCAGGACATGGGGTTTCTGGGTTTTGAGTATTAGCAGAAACTGGGTTGAATGGGTTTATCTGATAACTTTATTGAATTTTCCCATAGTTTGGTTTTATCTGAACTATTTCATGTTAATTGGTGTTTTGGATTGGAGGGTATATGGTTTCAAGACTTGGGGTTTGCAGGTTTTGAGTATAAGCAGCAATTAGTTTGAATGGGTTTTGATTCGTGAACTTTTTTATGAGAATGTGTTTGAATTGATACATTTGGTAAAGGTTCCAATCCCGCCACCCATTTTTGTTAAAATTGCTTGCTTTTATGAGGTTGATTCTTCTATTTCCTTTGAAAATGGCTGTGTTTTGTGTTATGCAAGAAGGTGGGAAAACTGACACAATTGTGAAGCAGGGGAAGAGAATTAACTAAAATAGAGCAGATTTTTCTTCTTCTACAGTAGTTTTGTTAAGAGAGGACTCAAACCCTTTGTTAAGATGCTGAATTTGAGTTAAAGAGGAAAATTTACTTTCCTTTCTGCCTTTCTTTTTTCTTTGTTATGATCACAATTTGTAATCCTAGTTGACAAAAGTAAACATTTTGTTGGTTTTATATGATTTTCATGGTCCTGATTTTTAAAAAAAAATCCCTTATTTAGGTAAAACCAGTAAAGGAAATGGCAGAGGGAGATGAGGACTTGCCAAGAGATGCAAAGATTGTGAAGTCACTGCTGAAATCTATGGGTGTCGAGGACTATGAACCTCGTGTTATACACCAATTTTTAGAACTGTGGTATCGATATGTTGTTGATGTATTGACAGATGCACAGGTTTACTCAGAGCATGCTGGCAAGCCTGCAATAGACTGTGATGATGTCAAGCTTGCAATTCAGTCTAAAGTCAATTCTAGCTTCTCACAACCACCACCACGAGAGGTAACTTTAGCTTATAATCTGGCATATGGTGTGCTAAACCATCCATGTTCTTGGTGTTTAACTAACTTCTGAACTCCAATGGAAGTTCAATTCAGATTGATTTAAGGTATAAGATAATACCCTTAATTGAAATATTGATTTATCTGAGGTGGACAATGGAATTGATCTGTGAGTTGGGTAAGGTTCAAAAGCCAACAATCTCTTCTGAGATTTAAATTGTTAGAACTTTGGCCTTTGAGAAAACTGTCATGGATTTTTCTAGTCAATTGACAAATTTGAAAAGAACTTATTTCAAAACATTTTACTAAAGACAAAGTCCTTTACTATATATAGGTCTTAAGCTGTTTTTAGAATCTGTAGTTTTGGCTTTTGAGCCAGAGGCAATGCCTTTTGTTTGCCTAAGCAGGTCGCTAATCATCACATAAAAACTAATGAAGTTACAAATGGTCTGTGACATTTTTTTTCTAAATTTGTTTGTTTGTGTAATTTTATGTTCTTTTTTTCGTTTCTCTCTTTCATAATATTTCTTTGTCAGGTCAATGATTGCTAGTAATGCCACAATTTATGTGGCTAAAAACTGTGTGATTTTACTTGAATATCTTGAGATTTATGAGCTTTTGATGCATGATTTCCTTACTCAGATTTTTATGCTCACTTGACAAGACTAGGAATTACATGTACACACACGCACACTCTCCCTCTCCCCCCACTCTCTTTCCCTTAATTACGTATGTTTTTTCATGCTGAATATGTGTGATATATTTAATTTATCATCCATCAGATCTTACTGGAGCTGGCTCGAAACCGGAACAAGGCACCATTACCAAAGTCTATATCCGGACCTGGGATTCCTCTCCCACCTGAACAGGACACGCTGATCAAACCAAACTACCAACTTGCAATCCCAAATAAGCAATCTTCCCAAGCAGTTGAAGAAATGGATGAGGATGAAGAAGGTGGTGTTGATCTTAATCCGTCACAAGAACAGAAGACAGATATGCCACAGCATACTCCTCAAAGAGTGGCCTTCTCCCTCGCAAAACGTCCCAAGTGAAAGCTTTATGATTGAAAGAGCAAATGGATCCATAGGTTTTAACAAATAGAAAATGTCAATGGTATATCTACTGTAATGCTGATTTGTTTTGGAATGGTGTAGAATATTCTGTTTGATGCAGATTCTGCATGCCTTCACTTAGAATTCCATTATGTTTATGGTTATAAGGTAAATCTAATTGTGTAGTAATTGTCAACCTTGTGTTCAGACACTGCAACCAACTTCAATTTGTTTGGATACTGCTTATTTGCTGAAAACTAAAAACTAAAAACTTATTGCTGAAAATACTGTAGCAAAATAATTTTTAAATGTGTGAATAGTACTGTGAGGCTTAAATTTTGTTAGAAATTTGTGTTTAGATGACTTTT
Source organism: Notholithocarpus densiflorus (assembly GCA_030021035.2). NCBI lineage: Eukaryota > Viridiplantae > Streptophyta > Magnoliopsida > Fagales > Fagaceae > Notholithocarpus > Notholithocarpus densiflorus. The sequence continues at coordinate 7,532,086 of JARYZH020000011.1, forward strand.
GTGATCTGTAAAAAGTACTCATGGGACTCACAGACAAAACGCATAACGCAAGATTGGGCAAAACACCCAATCCAAACGCACGCTATGTTTAAGATTACACAATGATCCAAATTGCATAGTAATCGACAACTATGTTCAAAGTTCAAAGATTTGCCTTTTGAGCGTGCGTTTGGATCAGATTTTTGTGGAAAGTTGATAAAAGTAAAATACTTAAGTATACTTTTAAAAAAATTTAGTACACTTTAGTCATCATGCTTTTCATTGGTGACGGGTAAAGTGAAACATTACAAGAGTGGAGAGATTCAAAATTCACAACTATTTGATAATTGTATTCAAAGCGATATGAAAAGATTCTCCCTTTATAAAGCACTAGACCGTGTTTGCTGGTCTCTTGGCAAAATGATTAGTGACCACTGACCAGTGACCACACAGAACAAATGAGTTACAAGCTAGTTATCCACTTGGAAGTTTCTGAATTGGAAGTTTCTGAATTAACACAGTAACTAATGTTGTCAAAATTGGGATTCTACGTAGGATCGTGGGAGGTAGGTGAGATCGTGGATCAAGATAGAACGGTGATCAAGATACAACTTTAGATCATGGATCAAGGTTGTCAAATGTTTTTCTTATATATAATTTTATTAGTATGCTTGTATTTGTATATTAATTGATAGATTTTTTTTGAGCATGTTCTATAATTGTTGCTGAATGGTATAACTTGAATAGTTTAGTATAAAATTGTATCTTGATCTCTTTTGTATCTGAATAGTTGAGCAAGATGTATACTAGAGCTACAAAAGAGATCAAGATACAACTTCACACTCAACTATTCAAGTTATACCATTCAGCAACAATTATAGAGCATGCTAAAAAAAATCTATTAATCAATATACAAATACAAGCATACTAATAAAATTATATATAAGAAAAACATTTGAGTAATATTAGAACACAAATTAGTATATTAATCAAACAAATTTAACAACATTATAGCTTAAAAGGTAGCAAAGCCAATATAAATTCTTCATTTAGAAATAAATGAAGAATTCCTTCATTTTGATTACAAGTGAATTAGAAACTAGAAAATATTTACTTAGGTTTTTTTGATAAACATATTTACTTAGATTAACATAATTATATATATATATATATATATATTTAAAGTCATACCATCACAACATAGAAAAATAAAAACTCTTAAAGCTTCGTCAAAACCAAAAATTTATCCCATAAAATAAATAAATAAAAAACTGATGTTTTGGTAGGATCGGTAGAATCGGTAAGATCCCATACAATCCTACACGATCCTACATACAATCCTATCATTTTTACGACCCTAGTGCAATCCTAAACATTTTGGTGATGTGAGATCGTAAAATCGTGTGATCTTACGATCCAGATCGCGATTTTAAAAACCATGACACTATCGAACACCATATATCAGTGGTTTGTTACAAGCAATTCTAATTGGCAATTCTATTCTCATCGTTCTCATGTTTGTTTCCCAAACATAAATGAAGGTGGTTATCTAATTGGCAATGTCACAATCAAGAGTATGACTGATGAATTACCAGGCAAAAATAGCCAAATAGCACATTTTTACAAACTATGTTGCAATCTACTACTACTTCGAAAATATGTAGAGATCTAATACTTTTTGAGTACTCGAGTTTGACGAAATCGAGTTTTCCATGATACTCGAGTACCATGGAAAAATTTTCCGGCAAATTTGAAGTATATTTTTTCAAAGAACTCGAGTTTGTGAAACTCGAATTTCAAAAAAGTGGCAAATTCTTAGATATTTGCAAAACAGTGGTAGATTGCTAATTTTTTTGCTAAATAGTAGTAGTGGGCCATTTTCGCCCGATTTACCAACTACAAACAGTTGTGCTTAAAACATGCATGCAGGCATACAAGGAAGAATGCCAAACTCAAGTATGGCACAGATGAGATACAGAGAAATCAAAGTGACTTTAGTATATCAATCATTCATCACTTTGTTGAATCCAGTTAGTTGTCATTTCTTCATTACAGAACGATACATATGTTCTGTACAAATATATAATGATTTTATATGTACAAGAATGGCTGATTGTCACTAAAATGTATATAAATAACTAAGAAAAGGGGCCATCAAACGGGTCAACTTCTCCATCCAACTATACTGCTAGCAGCAGGGCCGCTGCTAGATACAGTCAGCCCGCGATCATACATTCGCTGAATCTCCTCCCTGTACTCTGTCAAAGACTTGTCAGGTATGGCTGGAGTTAACTCCAACACATCCCCCATTTTCAACTTGCACATGGGGTCATTCACTGGCTGATGGTTCAGCCTTGGCCTCAATTCTTCCTTCAGATGGAAACCATACGGGGTCCATCTTGAGCTTCCTCGTCCAGATCTTTCCAACAAATCCATTATCGTCGAGTTAGAAGGAAACTCCTGTACTGACATCTGCAATATCCCCACAAGAAGCATGTCAAGGTCTCTTCACTGAATAAATTCAAAACCTCATACATGACAAAAGCCATTGCTAAAGGATAGTTAGAACACAACATAGTTCTATTTATTTCTTCGTTCACTAGATCGACTTTAAACACGGTAGATGAATAGACATTTTGATGGACCATCTACTTATTTTGTTTATTGTGTAAAGTACAGTTGTACCTAGAAAAATGTGAAGCTTTAAAAACTAGATCGACTTTAAACAAGGTAGCACAAATGATGAATAGACATTTAGATGGACCATCAGCTTATTTTGTTTATTGTGTAAACTACAGTTGTACCTAGAAAAATGTGAAGCTTTAAAAACCTATACTTAAGAGATAAGCTCATCCAAATGAGCAACAAGCTACTAAATTAACCAAATTGGGCCCTTGAATAAGACTTGGAGCAGCACCTAGTCACAAGATTACTATTACGCTCATCCTAGTTCATACCATCTATAATAGGGAAACAGCAATCAAATAAAGGAGCATTGAAATAATACGAATTCAATCACAAACCTTATCATTCTCAATCATGATCACAAACACAGGCCCATCCTGGCCACAGTGTGGCTTATATGAATACGGACAATCCTCAGAATGCGAAGGGAATGTGCAGGGTGGCCTAATCGAATCAGCATAGGCAATGGATGAATTCATTGTCTCACATTGCCAGGTAACAACCCATCGAGCCCACTCAACCATCTGAAGAACAAATGAAGGATGTTTACAATCACCTTCCTTGTATCTCCAATGAGCCGCAAATCCAAACTCCGCCTGCAAATGCATCTCCCTTGTCCGGATTTGAACTTCAAGAGGAACCATTCCTTCATCCATCACTACTGTGTGTAGAGATCGATACCTATAATTATGAAATCTAAGTTAGAAAGGAAAAGATTGAAGTAATCAAGTGCTGAGAACCACTTTTAAGCTACTACAGACCCATTAAACTTGGGATGACTTATGTAGTCCTTGAGCTTTCCAGGTACTTCAGGCCATAGCTGGTGAACAACTCTCAATGCTTTATAGCAATCCTCCTCATTGTCAACAATCAAACGTAACCCATGAATGTCATGAATTTCATCCATAGTTAGCTTCTTTCTGCCAAACAAGAAAACGATATCACATAATTAATGTGATAATCAAATAAAATACACCATCAAAAAATAAATAAATAACAAGAGAAGTACAAAACTGTGCTACTATTTATTATTAAAAGCTTTAACTTATACTCTTTTCTTCTATTTTTGTTAAGTGATCTTTATGCGTTCTTAAGAGCATATTGGGGTACAAACACTCCTAGTTGCTATTTTATAACCCAAGACAGCAAAAATCCACTCTATTTGGGTTTGTATACCTAAAAAAATTTGCAACCTATGAATAGTAAAAGATTGCATATATGCAACCTTATTATTCATAGGTTGTAAAGAAAAAAAATTAATATTTAATCTTGTGGTTGTGTGCAAAGAGAAAAAGATAGTGGGAGGAAACAAATAGATAAGAATACTTTTTATTATTTTATTAGGTGGTTTATATTATTTTATTGAATTGTATGTAAAAATAAAAACTGAGATGTGGAGTGAGTTGTAAAATGAGTTGGTAAAATAGATAAAGTAGTGTTGAAGATGCAAAATAGGTTTTTTTTTTTTTTTTTTTTTTGCATCCTTAGATGCTAGTGCTCTAAATTTATATTTCACGTTACCTTCACTGGTGAAAAAAATATTGTAAATGAATTCTGCGAAAAATATAACTGTTGTAAATGGGAAAAAAAAATCACAATAATGCTCCAAAAAAAACAAAAAACAAAAAACACCAATTTGTTTGCATTGTGCTAAGCTTTGGCCAATTTGCACAACTGTGAGTGTGCGTGGTAATCACCCATTGTGACAGATACCTGAAGATTGTGACTCATACCTGAGAGGAGCATCCAAGAGAGGAACATATGGTAAAAAGCTTGCTTACGGGACCATATATATCCTTCATTCTCCAAAATGGTTGTTTTCTTTGTGACTAAAAAAGAAAACAAAAAAAGAATGGTCATTTCTAGTGATTGAAGTGTGCATGCATGAGTATGAGAGTCGAAAATTAAATGAATAAACAATGCTTGACCAAATAGAACAAAAAGAATGAAAGTGACTGAAGTTTGTGATTGAATATATAGATATCCTTTGGAATGTACACAAATTTTCAATTTTGTTGAGAGGGAGGAGGATTTGGGGATCAGATTCTACATTGGAGAATATTCAATTTGAGTAAGAAGGAATTTTTAGTTTGACATATTCCAACGGAGCTGCTATATATATTTAATGTTTATCCACTCATCTTCATGTATTTCATGAACCATACATTAAGAATATTCATTGTATAACTACAATTTTTTATAAAATAAAATAAAAAGTTTATATAGTTTCTATTTGCTAATTTGGATTTTGTTTCTTTGTTGTTTTTGGAGTAAAGGAAGTGCAATAAATAAATCAAACTAAAGTATTGCAATTAGAGCATCCACAGCAGTAGATCTATAATTTTAGCTATTTAGCACTACCAAAACTTGCTTTATCTATTTTACCTACACACATGCTGCAGCAGTGGATCTATTTTAGCTTTCAACACAATAAAATAATATATCTACTACAATAAAATAATATATCCACTCCAATAAAATAATACATACTACTACCAAAAAAACACCACAAATGGCACAATCCACAACCACTGCCAAAGAACAACCACCCAACAACAACTACACAAACGGCACAATCCACTTTTCCATTGCCAAAGAACAACCACCCACCAACAACTACACAAACCCAGACCACCATCAAACCCACCATCTGAGCTTGATCGAGAGAGAGAAGACCAGCCATCGCCATCGTCATCGCCGATCACGCCATCGCCGACCCACTATTTATCTTATGCTCCAGACCAGCCATCGCCGATCATGCCATCACCGACCCACTAACCCACACCATCCACGAAACCCACCGACCCATGCCATCGCCAATCACGCCATCCACGAAACCCACCGACCCACACCATCGCCAATCACGCGAAAAGAAGAGAGAAAAGATAGCGAAGAGGTAAAGAAGGAAGAGAGAGGCTGAGACGAAAAGAAAGAGAAGGCAGAGAGAGAGAGAGAGAGAAAAAGAATATTTTAATGGAAAAGGGGGAGAGAATTTAAATAAAATATTTTTTTTTTTTTAGCTTTGCGCTACAGTGCACATCTATAGATAGATTGACATTGTAGTTGAACATCTAAATTTTTTACTTATGCCTCCACTGCTGTAGCGTGATTTTTGTGATCAGTGGTGCTAAAAAATAGCAATATAGCTATTTAGTACCACTTCTGTGAGTGCTCTTACAGGCAAAGCTAAGATTTACTTCTAGAAGGATCAAAATTTAGAATTTACACATGCTCACATGCATAAATACATATATAAATAAAAAATATATATACATATGAATACACACAATATAATATACACTGAACTTAAAAATTATTAACCTATAGAAATTAAATAAATAAAAACTAAATTAATAAAGATTTTTTTTTTCTATTTCTTTTTTTCATCGATCCTAGTTTCGCTTTTATGTTTTAAAAACTTAGAGACGATAAAATAAGGAAGAGATGATAGTTTGTAAAATATATTAATGGCAAATATATAAAAGAATTCGTCATCAATGGAATCAAATTATAAGAATGTTGTTGGGTGATGAGGAATTTCTCTCTTCTTCCTTTTTATTTATTTATTGTTTTTCATTTCTTGAAAGGGCAAGACCACCCTTAGGGAAAATAATTTTATGTTCACCACATATAACGGTGACACCAAATACTAGCTCCACCCTCAGGCTTCGCCTTTAATTTCAATCAGTCTTGCAAATTGTAACGCACGAGTCATAGGTGCTGATTTTTTTTAGGGAGAATGAGTAAGTATGATCCCAAGAGAAAGGGATAGGGGAGAGACATAATGCATGAAATTACATGAGCATATATATAAGCATATCCAATTTCCTTCATCTTGTTTTGCTGACAAAATATGCCATAATGAAAGTGTTACAGATGATGAATTTGTTGAATTGAACCAAAGAAAAGAAGAGAAAAGAAACTGCCACAAGTTGGAACCATAGACCATCCTAGTAGCACTAATAATATTCTAAGAATCACGGTATCTAAATTCTAATAAAAAAAGGTGGAAAGATTTGTGATTTCTAATGGCAAAACATAATCCTTTAGGTATCAAACCACTAACATTAATTATTAATATGGTACTTGGGAAGAACCTGATTCTTCGGATGTTGTAGTAGTGAAACTTATGCATTCAAGAATGGATTTATTCCAATAGTAACTTCAATTCAAAAGTTATTTTGAAGTATATATGTGTTATTCCAGCTTGTACAACACGAGTAGCTTCGCAACTTGATGAGCTATGAGGTCCTATTGAGGGACAAAAAATTCCTATTGGCAGGGTTTAAATGTTACTATATTAATTTGGCCAAGTTTAGACCTGAATTATCAAATTTTGAGCTGAAAATTAATTGCAGATGTCGTTCATTGAATCATTAGGAGAAAGATTATACCAAAACTTTGTTATATATGTCCATGCACACAAATACAAGCAAGCTCCAGCCAGAGTAAATCATCTAAAAACCAAAGAAAATACTTCAATAATGATAAAAGTAAGAAAACCAAAATTATTTTAAGTTATATGATTAAAGCAAATATCAAAATAAAAAATCATAGTAGATTATAAAATAATTCTAAAGTAACTAATGAAACTTCTTTTAGATTTTGATGGAGAGAATGGTGGGGATGGCCATGGACCAGGTTTAGGTCAGGTATACCCAAACTCAACACAAAAGGTTTACCCATGAATACCCAATTCCCAATATTTGTTAAGTGCTCGTACCCAATTTTTACTCAGATTTTTACCTATGGATGCCCAAACATGACCCGAACCCGGTTTTTTTGGGTTTTTATTTATTTATTTTTTGTTATTCTTGTTGAGAAATTGATACATAAAACGATATCACATAATTAATGTGATAATCAAATAAAATACACCATAACTAATTAAATGATACTATAAGAACAATTTTCTCAAATACATTTCACAGCTCAGACTAAGAAGTGATTTTAGAAGCCCTGAGATTCACTTTATTCATACGAAAAATATCTAACAAAATTAAGCTATAGTTTCACACACCCGATACCCGATATGGTCACATAAATTATCATTGATTAATGAAGTTTCCAGTTAAGACTCAAAAACAATAGTTAATTAGGTGACTCAGTTTTTTTTTTTTTTTTTTGGCAAGTAACACAGGCAGCTGGTGTATCTTGAACCCACATACCTCACCCTCCACCTAGTACATGCAAGGGGATGAGGTGCTAGTTGAGCTAGAGCTCATTCGCCCAAGTCACCTTTTCATTAATTCTAGATGCAAAATTGAAGGTATGTCCTACAAAACATACACGGACAACCTTCTCCAGATTTGAAAGTTTAATTAGCAGTGGGCATGGATGTTTTGAGAGAGAGAGAGAGAGAGTGCATACTTCAACATTTTGGAGTAAATGCTATACAAGCTCTTATGCCGCCCAGATAAGTCCTGATAAGAAATGGATTTAGCCTTAAGAGCCTGCTTTAATTTTTCTGTGGCAGAAGTGATCATCGCCTCATCAAACGACTCAACAAGCTTAGAGGACAATTCTTCGTGCTGGTCTGGGTGGAGATGCTTAAAACACAGATTTTCTAGCTGATCCTTCCAACTAGAGATTCCTAAACGATTAGCCAAGGGTGCAAAAATCTCCAAGGTCTCCTTTGCAAACCTTTGTTGCTTAGCTGGAGGCAATGCATCTAGTGTCATCATATTATGCAATCGATCTGCCAATTTAATGAGGACAGCCCTTGCATCAGCCATCGCAAGGAACATGGTATGCAAGCGATCAGCCTCAACTGTTTTACTAGCTGTATTGTTGTCACGTGCAAGCTTACTCAAGTGACTTAGCTTGGAGACCTAAACAGATGCCATAAAGAAGTATAGGCTCATAAGGTCAAAATGTCAAGATAATGCATCTCAGTAAAGCCAAATGATAAATTCTATACTGCATAAGATTTTACTTTAAAAGGTAAGAAAGGGAGAGAGAAAGAGGGGGGGGGGGGGGGGGGGAAGGGTTAGTGAGAATCAAAGTTCAAACTTCTAATCTATCACACAGATGCTTTGAGAAATACTACGCACTTAACAATTCATATAAACTAAAGCTTAGTCACCTAAAGTTGCGACAATATGCCAGGTACCTCAAATCTGGACTATGTAAAAAAAGCAATAAGAAATAGAATTACAACCAAAACAAGTGTGAAAAACATAGAATCTTCATAAATAGAAAAGTTGGGGTGGCAACTGAGACAGGATCATGAAGATACACCATATCTATCTATCATATCTGTGGCTACTCCAAAGAAAATGACATATAATTAACAAGCAAATTGACTACAACATCCATACTTCAAAACCACAGAGATCCACACTTCACATCAAGAATCTTACAAACTTTTACAAAACAACAAAGTAGTATATTCTAAATCTTGAAAGTTGGGGTTTTACTTACAACTACGAGGCAGAACACCCAATAACATGATGGTCAAGGGAAATAAATTCATTCAAAATCAGCACTTATAAAGGTGAACATATTACATATGACTGAAACAACTACACTCCCTTCACAAACAACAAACATTAACCACACAGAATTATATGCCCTGCTGTATCAGAATCTAATCAAGTGTCGCATCAATAATTTATTCTTTAACTGATTCATAATTAGATCTTCTTTAATTGAATTCGTCATCTAGAATTCTGCTAGCTCATGGTCCAACACACAGCATTTAAGAAACAATAAGCAATCTACAAAACCATTGCTTGTAGATATTCAATTTAGCCCATTAAAACTTTCTTCTTCTTCAGCTAGATTATTCAAATAGTAAATTATAAACAGTTCATCATACATGTTTTCATGTGCAAACAATACAAACAATTTCAGGCATTGAACCAACAGTACTATTTTCTACTTATAGTATCAAATAAAACATTTAGTTATAAAAATTCAAACTCTCACCCCTTCAACCAAATCAGCAACCCCAGCGCCAAAAGTCCCAAAAACATAGTCATAATTCATAAAAGAATCATCCAGAGTGTCATGCAAAAGCCCTGCAGCAACCACAGCCGAATTAGCTCCAATCAAAGCCAGCATCACTGCAGTCTCCACACAATGCTGCAAATACGGATCTCCACTAGCACGCATCTACAACAGAAAACAGCAAAAAGACTCTCAAACCCAAATCACAAAAACCCCCCGCACAAACACAATAAAATCAATAAAAAAAATTCAAATCTTTACCTGCCCTCTATGAGCTTTCTCAGCCTCATAAAAAGCCTTAACCACAAAATCCTCACAGAAGATCTTGTGTCTCAACTGTGCACCCGACAATAACTCCTTCACATAAGGCTCAGCATTCCCTTGCTCCACCTCTATGTTAAAAGTCAGCTCCTCCACATTTAACTCACCCCCACAAACCTCCAATCCTGATGTAGAAGAGCCATAATCTAAACAAGAACCATAGGCGTTCCTCACAAACCCATTAAACAAACCACTTTGGAAACTCAATGTGGGACTACTAGTATTATTAGTACAAGCACTACTACCTCTAGCTGAACCAACCACCACACTACTACTACCACTACTACAACAAGAAACTGGTCCTTGAAAAACTGAGACAGGGCTCAAATCCTTTTTCAAAAAGGGCCCAGAAAACTTGCTTGGAGAAGAATAGCCATAAGAGCTACTCAAGCTCAGCTCCTTCAATTCCTCACTCTTCAACTCATCACTACAAAAGCTGGAAGAGGATCTGACTGAAGAGGACGATGAGAAGAGGCAAGAGAGGCCTCCAATCACAGGCTTCTGACACGCGGACGGTGGAGATGAGCTCAGCTCGAAATCGTACGATGAGTGTGGTGTGGAGCACACGCTGCTTGGTGGACTTGCGTATAGAGCAATGGTTGGAACCGCCATGGCCTTTTTTTTTTCTGTGTTGGGTCTCAGATCATACACACAAAACCTTCAATAAGCTAATCAAAACCGAGTTTTGACGAAAACCCAATTGATTTTTGCATTCAAAGACATGAAAAAATCACTGATTTTGAACTTTTTCTTCCACAATAACCCAAATCCAGAGACCCTTTGAATAAAAGTTGGTTCTTTTCAATTTTCTCCAGAAACCCAATTGATTTTTGCATTCAAACCCAAATAAATCAGTGATTTTTAACACAAAAACCAAATAAATGTTCCAAAATCAGAGACCCTTATTAAAAAAGTCTGTTCTTTTTTTTTTTTTAGATACAGTATTTTTTTTTTCCCAAGAAACCCAGTTGATTTTTTGCATTCAACCAAATAAATCAGTGATTTTTTTTTTTTTTACACACAAAAAAAAAAAACCCAATAAATGTCCTAGAATCTGAAACCCAGTAAAGAAAAAACAACAAATTTGGGAGAGACAGAGACCAGGGGATTGAATCAGTTTGAGAAGTAAAAGGTTTTGATTTTATTAGAAAGAGAGAGAAACTGAGCTACAGTATGCACAAATTTATAGAAAAATTTGAACAATTGGGGAGGTTACAAAAGTACAAACAAGACAAAAAAAATTCTAAAATTGAGAAGGAATTTACAAACCTTAACCCCAAGAATTTTCAAAGGAACAGAGTCCAAAAAAAGGACTTGGGATTGTATTTGCTCTGAGAGAGAGAGATTGGTTTTGGTTTTATTACTTTCCTCTTTTCTGTGTCTGTGTTCTTAAAATGGTTATTGCTTAGAGGCCAGGGAAAGGATATGTGAGATTACAATATTGGCCTTGGGGGTTACCTGAAATAACAGAAGGTTCAAGTGCCAAAGGGCCCAAGTTGGTGTTTTTGGTTTTTTTATTAATCAACTATGTCTATGAGTATGACAGATTCATAAAAATTTATATTTAGTTAAGTTGAAAAGCTAATTGAGGTTGGTGGTGGCTTTAGCTTTTTTTTAACTGTACAGTATAAATGAACCTGGATAGATTTATGGGATTGGTTGAAAAAGGAGAAAAAGAATCAAAACAAAAGAAGAGAATTGAATGAATGTGGATATTGGTTAATGTTAGTAAAAGGAATTATTCCAAATTTTAGATTTGATTTGATTCATTTTGAAAAGAATTGTTGAAGTTATTATCAATTTGGGATTAGTAGAGGAAAGAAAAAATATATATCAAAATGTAAAAAAAAAAAAAAAGAATAGTGCATGATTGTTTGTGGATATTGGTTAGGACTTAGGAATCTAGGATCCATGTCAGCCAAAGGAATTATTCCAATTTTACATATGAGAAAAAGCGGAAGTTACTATCAATTTTATTAAAATCAAATTATTATAGATTTAATGATAATGAACAACAAATGTGATTAGAATTAAGTAACATTATTGAACACATCATTTTGTATGATTTATATAATAAATTTTTAATAATTATACCATCTTCATCTTTGGTGATCAAATATTAAGCCATGTCACTTTTTTTTTAAGATAAAAATCATATTCTGGTATAATTTAAGTATATATATATGTGAAGTTTCCTCATGAAAATTTGAACCCAGTCCATTTCCTTTATCCTACAATAACTTATACTTCTAGAGTGACCATCACACACCCTTACATTTTCTTTCCCACAATAACTTATACTTATTAAATAACTATCACGCTAAGAATTCATGATGGTTAAGCAATGTCACATTTGATTAGCAACAACATTGTTTTTTTTTTTTTTTTAATTTTATAATAGATAGAATTCTACTCTAACTTAATCTAAGTGTATATGTGTGTAAATCTCCCTCCTAGAGACTTGAATCCCGGTCCTTGCCCTCCACATCCCATAAGCACTTATACTTATAGAGTGATCATCGCACCAAAAATGTGCGGTGATATTAGCAACAACATTGTTAATACTCTTCTAACGCGGAAAAATATTGAAGACCATTAATAAAATCCCCATGTTTTGTGCCTTTTCTTCCATTAATGGTCCAGGCAAGAACCGACAGATGTTAGGCCAGCCACTTGCTCACTTGGGCTACTGACAACTTGGACATTTTGGTTTTTTTTTTTTTTTTTTTTTTTTACTTCTATTTTGGTTTTGAAAAAGAAAAAAGATTGTTATTTATTTATATAAAAAAAATTTCTATAACATATTTGTGAGACTATATTTAGGAATTGGATCAAGCTTATCTCTAAGATTTCTATTAAGGATCAAATTTTTTATATAATTTTTCTAAACAAAGATAAACAAATCCACCAAATTTTGGTAGTGTCAGCAAGTGCTAGATATGAAGCTTTTGAAGATATCAACAACAACAAAAAACTAAGGCTCACCTGAGTCAAGGACTCAAGGGAGTGTACTATTTATTGGATGAATTATTTTATTCTAAGCTATCTCCATAAATCTTTTCTTTCACTATTTCAATACTTTATTTAGTACTTATCCTCTTAAAATTTAATATTTGAATCTTTTATTTTATTTTTTCTGATTGCTTTTTTATATTCCTTGATCCATTATTGGAATGATCACAGCATTGAAACTCAAAGCAATAAATAGTATTAATAATATTTTCCAATTGCGTGTCCCAAATGAAGCAGCAAGATAAAGCGGGGTCCACCCATTGATATTTAATTTTTCTGGGTACTATTTATTTGCCTTGATACACAAATCACTGATATCAGGATGAGAATCTCAAAAAATTCTTGATTTTTATATGTGAAGTTGCATTCCCACAATCGCCCATTGTTTCAAAATCAACTCTTTTTTTTTTCTCTCCCTAATAAAGGTTTATGTCTACATTCATTAAACCCCAATTTTATAATAAACTATGTTCATCCTTGTTAGTAGGATCCTACACATTTGAAATTATGTTCTCTTAGATGATAAGTTATACTATAATACTAATAAAAAATTTGAAAGATTTTATTCTACACTTTATGTTTAGGAGTAAGCTTGGGGATGCAGCCAAAATATTGACCTCATCCTATGCAGTATTATTTGATCTATTTATTCTCCAATATCTCTTTGGATTGTTTAATTTTTATTTTATTTTTTATTATTTGATCTATTATTGTACCACTTGGACCAAATGTCCAGTGGTCATTGGATTGTTTGATCGAAACTCACCAATAAGAGCTATTTGATTAACTTTTGAATTTGAAGATGTGAAAACTAAAACTACTATTAATTTTTTAAATTAAAAAAAAAAAAGCTTTATAAACTCGATGGATGTGATAAGTATTTTTGTTTTTGTTTTCAAAACAGTATAAAAATAATTTTCAAAAAATTAAACTTGAAACTAGTTTTCAAATAATAATTTTTATATTATACGTTTTGACTCTCACTTTTAAAAACAATTTTCAAAATACTAAAAAATAATAATTGTTTGGAAGATCATTTCTATTTTTGAGATTTAAAATATATATATATATTTACAAAAAGTAACGTGTAGAACCTATAGATTACTTTCTTTTCTTTTTTTTTGTGGATAATGATAAGGGATTAGAGCTCATCATGTACTATCTTTTTTTATTGATAAGTTTCAAATTTGAAGTGTGGAAATTCTTTTTGCGATAAAGATAAGCTCTTTAATTTAAGAGATAAAAGAGTTTGGACAAATATGTGGGGGTCTACTATTTTCAATTTATTTACAACTATGTCATTAAAAACATTTTTTGTATCTTGAAAACACCCCTTTACCTGTTTTCAAAATCCTGTTCTAAACCAAGAAAATAGGATACAGTTTTGAAAACTGTATTTATAAAATATTAGGCAAACAATCAATTCAAGTGTGAGACCCACCATTTTATAAATTGCAAAACAAAAAAACTATATTTAAATACTCTTACCAAACAAGTCCTAAAAAAACTAATAAATAAATGAGTAATACTAAGTGATGGTGTTACAAAAAGCATCAACCACTAGTCTTCCATATGACTCGTCCATCCAATGGCCAGGTAAGACGAACCAAAAACAAGATGATCATTCCGAGCGTCTTCAGTGACCTCGTCCTTGTACGGACGAGGTACCGTGAGGAGCTCGTCCGTCTTCACAATCGTTTGGACGAGGTCTACGTAAGAACTGAAACAAATAACGCAAGTCGTCCGTAATGATTGTGTGTTTTGCTTTACTGTTTTGAGTCAATCTAGTTTCTATGCTTTGCTTTGTTTAACATGTTTTTGTTTGGTTATTTTTCAGTTTTTGCTTTATTTTGTTTTTCATATAAAAATTTAAAAAAAAAATTGAAAAATCAGAAAAATACAAAAACAGTGTGTGTTTGTGTACATTGGTACTTGTGTACCCTGGATGGCCATTAAAACAAAGTTTTCTAAACTTTGTATCTCTTGTAGCTTAGATGAGCATCTTTATGCACAACTAAGCAAGTGAGCTTTGCGGCTCTTGTTTGTGATGAGTAAGATTAAGTTATCTCTTATACTTAACACTCGTATCTCTCTTTTTGACGGAAAGGATTAGAAAATCCTAAGAGAAAGGCATAAATAACTATCTCACCACTGTTGCCCGCCAATCATAATGACACCTGTATGCTTCGGCATAGCAAAAGTGCAATTTCAATGACATTTGTGTGCTTAGGCACAGCAAAATTAGAATGTCAAATGCTTAACATAATTGGGTATTTCTTTTCTATCTATTATATGCTCATGCATGATTTGCTTAAATAAAATATGCAAAGAAAATGAAAAAGCAAAAAGATCAAAAATGCTTTTAAATATGGTTGCAAGCGTGTATTCTAGGAGATGTGGGAGTTATAGAATGTACCTCGAAGGTGATAATCTCCATCAAGCAGTTATGATTATGTGTGAGTTAAAGTAATTTTCTCATATCTCAAATCGTCATAACATGGATACACTTATGCAATCTTGCGATGTTTTTCACACACAACACGCAATATTCTTTGCTACTCTTGATACATGTGCAGGTACAATGTGATTTGGCCATCACAAGGTTTTACATGTGTTAATGTATGCTCACTAAATTGTCTTAACTTGTTTTTGAAAAATAAAATCGATTAGACTTGTTTAGTGTGTGCGTGTGTTTTTGGGATCCATGTACTTAAAAATTATTGTTGAGAGATGATTTTGAGAGCTTATTATGTTGATTAGATCATTGGTTGAGTTGCATGCTTGATTGTATTCATATCTGTGTTTTTCTCTCCTCGAAAAACTGTTTTTGGAAAAACTGGCTCGACACCTCCTCGATAGCTAGCTATCTGTCGAGCTTCCTCAGCTTTTTCTAATCGCAATCTCGCTAGCACCTCGACACCTGGTGGATCGATCGAGCCTCACTTCTTGTGTATGATGTTGTGTTCCTCGATACCTTCTCAACACTTGCTTCTGTCAAAGGCCATTTTCTCGACACCTACCTCGACAGATGGTTCGACACCTCTCGACACCTCTATCTGTCGAGATTTACTGATGCTCTATTTAAACACCTCGTGCGATTCGCTTATCATTTCTATCGATCTCTCTCTCGATTGCTCTGACTGTTCATCTCCCAAACTCTCTCATCTAACTCCAATTGTGTTCCTCAAGGTTTCTTCAAGCTTTTTCAAGTTTTCTTCACTTGGTAAGCTTCTATTCTCTTTCATTTTCATGCATTTCATGTTTTGAAATCTAGGTTTTTGGGGTTTTTGAAAAATTTTGGGGCTTTTCAAAATTGATGAGTTTTTGTTGAAATTTTGGGATGGGTTTTCAATTAACTGAGTTTAAAATCTCATGCATTGCATCACATTAGCATTATAACAGTATTTTCATGCATTTAGATGTGTGCAATATGTTTGTGTGCTGATAGGATTGGATTGGGCTGAGCCCATGATGCAATTTCCTTTGCATGTCACATGCTCATGCATTCTCCATGCATACACTTCTTTTCACATATTCTTAATATTGTGAATTGTTTTGGGACTTTTCTGATTGTCTCTTTTTCTTTCTCCCTCTACTGTTGGTTACGTTAGTAGTGTCTATGGCACCGAAACGTAAATTCACTCCGTCCCGGAACCCTCTCCGTTCCAGGGCATCCTCTTCGTCTTCAGATTCTGCCCCCTTATCTCTTCGGTTCCGTGATGATGATGCTCACAAGGCATTCTCGGAGAACTTTTCTAAACGAGGTGTTCATTCGGAACGCCAAGTTATTTTGGCAGACTTTGGCGACACCGACCTTCCCAATGTCATTCACAATCAGGAATGGCAGTCTCTTTGTGACGAGCCTGTCACTTGTCCTCTTGTGCTTATTCAGGAGTTCTACTCCAACATGCACAGGATTGACTGGTCTGTCCCTCACTTCTTCACTCGTGTTAGGGGTGTTAGCATTCCTGTCACACCACAGCTTGTTGCAGATGTGCTTCAGGTTTCTAGGATAGAATTTCCTGACTATCCTAGTTGTTAGCGTCTGAGGACTGTTTCCAAGGATGAGCTTATTTCTGCTTTTCGTGAGCGCCCTTCTGACTGGGGTGAGCGTCAATATACACCATGTAAGGCTTTTGCTAAAGGTCCTAGATTCTTAAACATGGTGATGACTTTTGTACTCCATCCTCTCTCTCACTACAACTCCATCACAGAGCCTCGTGCTCGATTTTTGTTGTCTCTTCTTGAACATCTTCCTATTGATTTTCCGTCTCACTTCATTCTTTCTATTATAGTTGTTCATTTGGATTCGGCATCCCGTGATAAACTCATCTTTCCTTCCGCTATCACGAGATTCTACGCCACTTTTCTGTTCCTTTTCCCTCGTCCGACCATTTCACCGTTATGTGTGCTATAGACGCCGCTACTGTAAAACGTAGTGAGGCGCAATTTAGATCGAGACTGACGGATTCAGCAGCTCCTCCATCTCGATCTACTCCATCCACATCCGCTCCCTCCTCTTCTACGAGTGATGTATCACTAGGAGACATCATGGCGCAGTTGCAGCGCATGGATGCTCGTCTTGATACGCTTTCTACGGAATTGTATCAGGTGAACATTCGTGTCGGTCGTATTGCACGGTGACAGGCGTCCATGGGTGGCTTTGCTTCTGACGCTTCTCCTCCACCACCTCCTCCCGTGGCTTCTGATTCTGAGGATGAGGCTGATGATGATGGTGATGACGATGATGCTTCGAATGATAATGATGGAGATGCTAGCTCTACTGATGAGATGTCTACTTGACACTCTTACCTTTTGTCACTCGTGACAAAAAGGGGAAGTAGTTTTGGATATGAGAGTAGTCACTCTTAGGGGGAGAGTTAGTATAAGACCATTTTTGTTAAGGGGAGTGTTGTTTTTCCTTTTAAGGGATGTAGTGAGGATATGATGTATCTTTTCTTTTCTTTCTATTTTGAGATACATTGTTCTTGTACATTAGGTCATGTGACCATATTTATGACATACTTTGTACTTATCTCTTTATATTGATGATGTATGTTGTTTCTTTCACCTACTTCTTCATGCGTTGTTTCTTTTCTCTCTTTATACACATGCTTCTTAAATTTGTATGCAATCTATTATTTCTATTTCACACAAAGATGTCTTGATGAGTTTTGTTTAAAGTGTTTTAGAAATACAAGTTGTCAAAGTCTACTTGTCATAAACTCTCTTCTTGTAAAGTTTTTCAAGAGTTTGTGTTAGGATAGATTTTATTGTATTCAACAAGTGAATATGAGTTGAGTGATTTATGACTTCTCTCATATGTTCATTTGTTTGTTGTGGTTTTGTCACGGATTGCCAAAGGGGGAGATTGTTAGGACATATGTGTTTCACATGTTAAGAACATATGTCATGATTTTATGTAATTGACTAATCCTTTGACAAAACGCATTTTACTTGTATTTGGGTAGATCTAGGATGTGTTTTAAATACTTCAAGAAACCGTGTTTCAAGATCAAGTGTTAAAGCCTTCAAGTCTGTCCAAGAAAACAAGCTGAAAGTGCAAAATCATTAAAACTCGACAGCTGCATCTATCGAGCTTAAGAAAGCTGTTTCAACCCCGTGTGCTCGACACCTGCTCGACAGCTACTCGACACCTTCTATCTGTCGAGGTTTATGAATTTCAGAATCTTGATATGATTTTCTTGGGATCCGTGATTATGTTTTTGGGCTTTCTTTTCTCCTAACCCTAAACATATAAAAGGATTGTTTTAAGGGCCGTCAAAGAGTTCACAAGTTGCACAAGCATTGAGCAAACCTTGTTCAAGAAAATTGTGACCGGAGACAAAGTTTTTGCCTTTGTTCATCTCTTTCTCTTGAAGAAGTTGCTGTGTATTTGCACCATAGGGTTTTGTGACCAAGCATCTTCTTGATCTTCATCGTGTGGATGAACTGAAAAACTTTGCAGCCAACAACCTTCTTAGTTGGTGATTGAAGTCGCGTATTGGGATCTGCACATTGGTGTACTTGGGAGCCGTGCATCAAAAGAGGGGAACTGTCACTACAGAACAAGTCCAATTGGGTATTAGGGTAAGGGTTCAATTGTAGGTTGGTAAAGTACTTGGGATTCCTTTACTTGTAACCGCTTGTTGTGATAATAGTGAAGTTTCAAGAGTGGTGACTTGAAAATCACCCGGTGGGGTTTTTGCCGTTAGGTTTTCCCCATTCGTAAACAAATCACCGTGTCATTTATTTTCTACTGCATAATTAGTTTACTAGTGATTTGTTTGTGCTACCACACGTTTGCATGATAAATTGATTAATTAATAACTTGGCTAATTAATTAATTAATTTCTATCACAAGGGATCAATTCAATTTGTGGCCTATCAGCTTCAAA
Source organism: Notholithocarpus densiflorus (assembly GCA_030021035.2). Classification (NCBI taxonomy): domain Eukaryota; kingdom Viridiplantae; phylum Streptophyta; class Magnoliopsida; order Fagales; family Fagaceae; genus Notholithocarpus; species Notholithocarpus densiflorus. The sequence continues at coordinate 7,551,432 of JARYZH020000011.1, forward strand.
CACAATAGCACCCCTTCTTCAATCACAAATCCCATAACACAGTAGCACCATCTACAAATTTGAACAAAATCAACTAGCTGCAACACCATTGCAAATCCAAAACTCACAAACATTAACACCACCACAAATAAAATAGGGGAAATAAAATCAAAATGAAGAGGAAGAGAAAAGAACAAATCCAGGTGTGAAGTGAAAGAAGAGTGAAAGAAAGAAAAAAAGAAACAGAAAAGAAGAAACATGGAGGAGTGGAGATAAGGAAAAAAAAAAAAAGAGAGAGAGAGAGAGAGAAATGAAGTCTAAAGGTAGAGGCGTAGAGATAAGTGGAGATAAGGGAGTGTGGGGGTAGGTGGGTTTTTTTAATTTGAGTGGAGATAATTAATGGGGGTAGGTGAGAAAGTGTGGTGTGGTGGGAAAGAGGGTTTTGAATTCTAAATTTTGCAGGACCTATAGTGGCGTTTACAGACCTATAGTGGCGTTTGCAAACGCTACTATAGGTCCCTTATTTTAATTTTTTTTTTTTTTTTTTTTAGTTATGAATTCTTTTTTAACATTTTTTTTAATTTTTTTTTGCTGGACCTATAGTGGCTTTTGTCAAACACCACTATAGGTCTTTTTTATCCTCTAGCCCTTATTTAAAAAAAAAAAAAAAAAGGTGCCTATAGTGGCGTTTGACAAATGCCACTTAAAAAACGCCACTATAGGCCCTTGGAAATGCTACTATAGACCCATTGTTTTAAAACACCATTATAGGACTCCCTGAATGCCACTATAGGGTACCTATAGTGGCGTTTTTTACAAATGCCACTAAAAAAAGGCCACTATAGGCCCAATTTTTTGTAGTGCTCTCTTGTTTCCTTTGCTCTCACACTCACTAATTATCTCTCCTAAAGGCGGCAACACTTTGCTTTCTTCTTTCTCTAAGCGACTCCCTCTTGGCTGCTCTCTAAATTCACTTGTGCGACACCTTTCTCTTTTCTTTTTTTCACTACAAGGCACCTCCTTTTTCTTTCATCAAACACATACCTTTTATATATAGAATTCTGCCGCCTCACACTCCTAGGAACATATAAAGTGTTGACTTTCCACGTTTCTCCTATTTCAAGTTGAAATAGAAGTCTTCATCAGTTGGGCTTAGCTCATTAAGGAGCTTTCACGTGGGCTGGACTTTGGTGCCAGCTTGCACCCAACAAATGCTTGGTTTCTTCTTTGGGGGGAATGTACTCAATCAGTTTGTCTTGTTTATGTTGGAAAAATATATGTTTGTATCACATACAAAACATATGTAGCGAAAAATTAACGGATCTACTTCATTCGTAATTGATAACATGTACTGTGTAAGTTTCAAAATTTAAGAACAAGAAAGCGTACCTTAGTGCAATGAAATTCAAAACCAAAGATCAGAAGTACTTGGGAACACTTTTAATCTTCACTCCAATTCCACTTGATGCCCAAGAAATGTGGTCTCTCAATCAGTTTCCAAAGAGAGAACAAGAGAGTGTCCAACACTCACATACAAACCATTTCATTCCTTATGTGATCTTTATGAACAACCACTATGAAAAGTCTATGAAAACCTTAATGAAATTCTGTATGTTTATCTCCTTATATATATAACTGATTATCTAATTGGGCTAGCCTTTTGGGTCATTCCAATTAGGCTCTAGTATGTGGCTTGGAGTGGGACCAAAAGAAAACAAATAAGACTCTAGCTCCAATGGCCCTTGAGCTTTTCTATCAACTCTTGACAAGTCCAAAGTTACCATTAATTATATTCAATACCACTATATGAATATAATTGCACTCTAGGCCTTAATTAATAAATTATATTCCAAGACTTTATTATACATGTAACCCCTTCATTAAAATATTCGTAGTAATACAAAGTCATGAATGTTGACTGCCACTTTGAAGATTACTACATCTTAATCCTTGAGTACCCGGTTTAATCCTTTATGTTATTCATCATATATTTATGAAATCCAATTTCATAAATATATACTTTAGTAACTCCTTACTAAAGTGGTTGGGCCCAACTCTCTGAATAACCAAACCCATTAAATTTATCTCAAGGGAATATTTTATATCTCCGTTAAGAGATTATGAATTCCATCTTGAGAATATATGTTCCATCAACACTAAATGCGGCTGCCCAACATATTGAGGTTTTGATCGTGTCTTACAGATTTCACTCCTGATATATCAAAGCAAGCTACACCTCATGATCAGGTCCATTATTCTCTCAGGATTTAGAGTTGATGTAAATAGAAGTCGTGAGATTTATTATTCAATTGACAGTCGTTAGGAGAATAATAAATCTCACAGCGGTCCAGTTCAATATGTCTTAACTCTTAAAACATATCAACTAGAAGTCTCCACTTCCATGATCAAGACAAATCATCTTAGTTGATATGTTATAGTCTTCGCAGATGAAATGCCCAATTTCATCACCGACTACGAACTGAAATTCTGAGTTTACAAAGAACTTGTGATTTATATCTTCTGTGACTAAATCACGTAAATCACATACTATGCATCTCATGGACTAAAATAATGTCTCATTAGTTCATTTATAGATAGTCTCATATAATTAAACAATTTAATTATTCATGACATGTCAATAAATTGGATTTTAGGACATAAACCCCAACAATTTAGAGATCTCACAGATGTCAAAATTTTGTCCAAATGGGGGATTCTTTTTTTCTTTTTCTTTTTTGGTGGTAAGCTTAATCACTTGTCTGCTTTAGGTGCCACTTTTGTGTCTCTTATATTGTTGGAACCAATTGTTGTCATCACTACAGCATTTCAATTTCAATTTTGTTGCTTTTCATTATCACCATCATCATCACAAGCATGTGCGTGCACACAAACACAAACACACCCTACATATGTACCCTCTTGTTTTCTGATAGTAAGATTTAAACCTGAAACCAACCATAGTCCCAACTAACTCTTTGCCATCTCAGCCACCTTGTCATTAACTCTGTATTTTTGTTCTTTCTCAAGCAATAGTTAACCATGAGGGTTAGCCCTGCTCCAATCCCTAAAACCTCCCATCCATAGTTCCATTGGTTCACCTCAAACCTCCCTCTTTTAAAGAGAAGTATCACTTGGCTATGGTGCCATTGGCCATTTGGCCTCAACCTGCTGCTGCTGCCTGTGCTTCTGAAGATTTTAGCTTTTAACATTGCCTATTTATTATGTTCTTCCAATTTGACCAAAATTTCAAAGTTTAGTAGTTTACTTTTCTTTTCCATCTCATGAATTGTGAAGTCGGCCTTTCCTTATTATACCGCTATCATTAATTAAATGTATTTAATTAAAATATCATAAAAGGTACAGACAATTATCTCAATGTATAACTAATATATAAAGAAATGTATTGTTATATAAGATATACAATGTCTTCTCCTAGATATGCTAGAAATATTATAGAGGAATGTTTTGTTTTATTTTTTTTATTTTTTATTTTTTTGAGAATCTATAGAGGAATGTATTTGGATTAAAGACTCTCCTCCACTTGCTATGGAGGCACTGTCTTCAGATTTTATTATGCATAACAACGAATGAAAGTCTTGTTTTCTCTATAAAAAAGTATATCTTTTTTTTTTCCTAATGTGCATTAATCCAATTGATAATTAAATTTTGGTTACGTTACAAATACATCCTTTAATGTTGTCCAAAATTTAATTTGGTCCTTTAACCCTTTTTTTACTCATTTCAATCCTATAAGTTTTATTCCTGTTCAAAGAAGTCCTTTTGTTACCGTCGGTCCAAATTGCATCATTGGATGCCCCAAATATGACGTAGTTTTGGTATTGTAACTTGGCCCAGGCTAATTCTGAGTGCAGGCATATTCTTCGGACGTTACCCATCTATGAGAATGCTTCAGGGCAAAAAATCAACCACAAGAAGACTACCATATTTTTCAGCAGATACAAGCCAATCTGTTAGACAGGAGATTTTTGAGTTAATGGGGACTTTGACTATGACATGTCATGAGAAATATATTGTGTCTTCTAGTATGGTTGGAAAATCTAAGACGCACAATCAATGGGATTAAGCTGAGAGTAATCAATAAATTACGGTGGAAAGAAAAAAATCTCTCAAGGGCAGGTAGAAAGGTTCTAATAAAGGCAATGGTTCGATTCCCACTTACTCTATGATGTGTTTAAAGATACAAAAGTTATTGTTTGAATCGACAAGGTGATAGGTCTAGAATCTACCAGAGAGAAAACAATAGACAAAAGTCTGAATTTTATAAATAAATAGTCGCTAACCCGTGCGATACACAAAAAAGCTATTGATTCTGAAGAAAAAAAAATGAAGAAATATTTAACTTCTATACTTTTCCATAGTTTAGAAGTGTTGTCTAACATTGAACGTTATTGAGTTGCAAGTGCATAGTTATCGAAACCTACAAAGTAATTTAAACTCTTAAATTAATAAAACAAAACTCTCAATAGTTATATATAGACACACACTCAAAACTAATATAAACTGCAAATATATAAACAAAGACCATGATATGAGGAAGACACACCAAGTTTCAAATTTAAGTAGTAATATGATTTCTCGTAGTAAAAATAATATAGACAATTCAAAACATGGAACAATATCAAAATTATAATACCTAATTCCATTATATTTTATGTTGAATCCAAACAAATAATTAATTGAAATTAATCCAAACAAATAATTAATCAACCAAAAATCATAGCTTTTAATAAGAAAACAAAAAATCACATGAACTTAAATAAAAAGCATTTAAGGTGAAGATCAACCTACTGAGACACAAATACCAAAAATCTCAAGACTTAAAACTTCAAAATTTATAGAATCCCCAAATTCTACTTCAAAACCAAACCAAATTCAACAAATTTATATATAACATACCAAATATAATCGTTCCCTAGGCTGGAAGACGATTTTTATCCAAAAAAAATAGAGATGTTTTATCTGCCATGTACAATATAAAAAAATAATTAGTAGAAAATCTCAGGCACATATGAAAGCAAATAAAAAATTCAACATAAAAGATAAAATTCATTAATAACAGTATAAACAAATATCCACATATGTTGAATTGAAATTTTATGAATAGTAATTGATGAAAAAATACATGTTTGTATCGCATACAAAACATACACAGCAGAAAATTAACGGATCTACTTCATTCACAATTGATAACATGCACTATGTAAGTTTCAGAATATAGAATAAAGATAGTGTAACTTAGTGCAGTGAAATTCAAAACCAAAGATCAGAAATTCTTGAGAACACTTTTAATCTTCACTCTAATTCCACTTGTGCCCAAGATGTATGGTCTCTCAATAAGTTTTTATGAATGTTGTTCAAGGGAGAATTAGAAAGTGTCCAACACTCACATACAAACCATTTCATATATAGATAAAATTTTGTATGTTTTTTTCTCCTAATAACTAATTATCTAATTGGGCTAGCCATTGGGTCTTTCCAATTGGGTTTTAGTATGTGGCTTAGAGTGAGACCAAAAAGAAACAAATAAGACATTAGCTCTAATGGGTCTTAGGCTTTTCTGTCAACTCTTGATAAGTCCAAAGTTACCATTAATTATATTTAATACCACTATATAAATATAATTGCACTCTAGACCTTATTAATAAATTATATCCCAAGACTTTATTGTACATGCAACCCCTTCATAAAATATTCGTAGTAATACAAAGTCATTAATGTAAACTGTCACTTTGTAGATTACTACATCTTAATCCTTGAGTACCCGGTTTAACCCTTTATGTTATTTATTATATATTTATGAAATCCAATTCCATAAATATATATACTTTAGTAATTTCTTACTAAAGTGGTTAGGCCTAACACTCTGAATAACTGTACCCATTAAACTTATCTCAAGTGAATATTTTATATCTCCGTTAAGAGACTATGAATTCCATCTTGAGAATATATGCTCCATCAACACTAAATGTGGCTGCCCAACATACTGAGGTTTTGACCGTATCTTTAGATCTCACTCCTGATATATCAAAACAACCTACACTTCATGATCAGATCCATTATTCTCTCAGAATTAAGAGTTCATGTCTTAATCATCTTAGTCTTAAAACAAATCAACATATCAACTAGAAGTCTCCACTTCCATGATCAAGACAAATCATCTTAGTTGATATGTTATGTCTTCGCAGATGAAATGCCCAATTTCATCACTGACTACGAACTAAAATTCTGAGTTTACAAAGAACTTGTGACTTATATTTTCTGTGACTAAATCACATACTATGTATCTCATGGACTAAATGATAATGTCTGAATATTCATGTTACCATTATTTTAGATAATAATAAAACAACTTTATCAATAACAATACTAAGTCATACATCATGTCATACATAATGTCACACATAATATCATACATAGCATTATACAATAGGATTTAAGGGCACTAATCTTAACAATCTCCCACTTGCCCTAAAGACTATTGTGCACTAATCTAACTCCTATTCCCTCCAAATGTGACTCGAAAGTCCTTTAAGACAAGGCTTTGGTAAAAGGATCTGTTAGATTATTTGCACTTTCAATCTTTGCTACCACTATATCTCCACGAGCAACGATGTCTCGAATGATGTGGTACTTTCTCTCAATGTGCTTTCCTTTCTTATGATTCCTTGGATCTTTGGATTATGCAACCGCTCCACTATTGTCGCAAAACAATGTGATGGGAACTTGCTCCATTCTCATAACACCAAGGTCAGAAAGGAATTTCTTAAGTCATACAGCTTCCTTTGATGCCTCACAAGCAGCAACAAACTCAGCTTCCATGGTGGAGTCCGCAATACAAGATTTCTTAACACTCCTCCAACTTATGGCTCCACCTCCCAAGGTGAATACACATCCTGGAGTGGATTTTCTGAAATCTAGATCCGATTGAAAGTCTGAATCTATATAGCGAATGGGAATCAAATCCTCACAACGGTAAACAAGCATATAATCTCTCGTTCTCCGTAGATACTTGAGAATATACTTTACAGCTTGCCAATGTTTTGGTCCTGGATTTAATTGATATCGGCTGACCATGCCAACTGAATAACAGATATCTGGTCTAGTACAAAGCATGGCATACATGAGACTTCCCACTGTAGAAGCATAAGGAACTTGTCTCATCATATTTTCTTCCTCTTGAGTCTTAGGCCCTTGGTCATCAAACAGAGGAACTCCATGTCTGAAAGGAAGTAATCTTTTTTTGGAGTTTTGCATGCTAAACCGTTCTAGAACCTTATCTATATATCCAGCTTGTGATAAGCCTAACATTTTATTCTTGCGATCTCACCAAAGCTTGATCCCTAGAATAAAGTTAGCTTCACCCAAATCATTCATATCAAATTGGCTTGACAACCAAACTTTTACTAATGACATTACCCCTACATCATTTCCAATTAGTAGAATATCATCAACATAAAGCACTAGGAACATTACTACTTTGTCTTGATGTCTTTTGTACACACATGGTTCATCAAGATTTTGTTCAAAACCAAATGACTTGATTGCTTGATCAAATCTGATGTTCCATGATCTAGATGCTTGCTTAAGTTCATAAATGGACCTTTTCAACTTGCATACCATATGCTCTTGGTCCTTTGCTATGAAACCTTCTGGTTGCATCATATAGATTTCCTCTTCAAGATTTTCATTGAGAAATGCAGTCTTAACATCCATTTGTCAAATCTCACAATCATAATAAGCAGCAATAGATAAGAGAATTCTGATAGATTTAAGCATTGCTACTGGTGAAAAGGTTTCCTTATAATCAATACCTTCTTTTTAAGTATACCTTTTCACCACTAGCTTTGCTTTAAAGGTTTCAACATTTCCATCTATCCCTCTCTTCCTCTTGTAAACCCATTTGCAACCAACAGGTTTAATGCCATTAGGCGCCTTTACAAGATCCCAAACTTGATTGGAATACATAGCATCTAACTCAGATTTCATAGCTTTGATCCAATAATGTGCATCTATATCATTCATTGCTTCATCATAAGTGTAAGGATCAGTTTCGGCCTCTTCTGAGATAGCTTCATAAGTTTCTCCCAAGCCTATAAATCTTATAGGTGGCCTAACAATCCTCCCACTACGACGAGACACCTGTGTACTAGACATTTCATGAGTAGTATCTTGTGGTGTATCCAATACAACCACATCATCCCTAGTTTCATCCATTGGTTGTTCATTTACAGGTTCATTCATTTCAACCAACACAACTTTACTTCTAGAATTAAAATTATTCAAATAATCATCTTCCAAGAATTTGGCATGGGTACTAACAAACACTTTGTTATCCTTATGATTATAGAATAAATAACCCTTAGTTTCCTTTGAATACCCTAAAAACATGCATACTTCCGTTTTAGCTTCCAACTTATCAAACTTCCCTTTCAACACATGTGTTGGACATCCCCAAATGTGGAGATATTTCATACTAGGCTTGCGCCCAGTCCACAATTCCTTGGGTGTCTTAGGAACAGATTTTGATGGAACTAAATTTAAAATATGCATTGTAGTTTTTAGTGCATATCCCCAAAAAGAAACTGGTAAAGTTGAATAACTCATCATGGACCTAACCATTTCCAAAAGAGTTCTATTCCTTCTTTATGCTACACCATTTTGTTGGGGAGTTCCAAGTGCAATCAATTGGGATACAATCCCATTTTGAGTTAAGTAATCCTTGAAATCCCCAAAAAGGTATTTGCCACCACGATCAGATCTAATGGCCTTTATGTGTTTACCCAATTGATTCTCAACTTCAGCCCTAAACTCTTTGAACTTTTCAAAGGCTTCGGACTTCCGTCTCATTAGGTACACATAACCATATCTTGAGTAATCATCGGTAAAAGTGATGAAGTACTCATAACCTCCTTTTGCTTGGGTTGACATAGGACCACATACATCCGTATGAACTAATTCAAGCAACTCTTGGGCTCTTCTACCTTTTGCATTAAAAGGTTGTTTGGTCATTTTGCCTTCCAAACAAGATTCATAAACTGGAAATTCATCAAAGTTCAATGGCTCTAAGAGACCATCTTTGATCAGTCTTTGAATCCTATTTGAATTAATATGACCCAAACGCAAATGCCAAAGATATGCATCATTAGTAGAAGTAAACTTTCTCTTTAATGATTTTACATGAGAGTTATTATCTAATTCAGAATTATATAATTCATGCTTATCAGGAGTTAAAATATAAAGACCATCCACAATATTGCCAGAACAGATAAACATTTTACCCTTCTTTATTACAAAATTGTCTTTAAGGATAACACATTATCCATGTTTACCTAAATAAGTTGCAGAAATTAAATTTCTACGAACATTAGGTACATATAAACAATCTTCTAATATTAAAACCCTTGACTTAAAACATAAATTAAAAACACCAACAGCTACAACTGGAATCCTGCTCCTATCAGCCAAAGTAAGAAACAATTCCCCTTCATTAAGCTTTCTGGTCTCCTAGAACTCCTGCAAAGAATTGCAGATATGATTAGTACAGACTAAATCCACACACCAAGAATCTGTGGGATTTTGTACTAAACATATTTCAAGGAGGAATGAACTTTTCATACCCTTTTTATTGGCAGCCCTGAATTTTGGACAATTCCTCTTCCAATGTTCTTTCTTACCACAATGGAAACATTTTCCTTTGATCTTCTTTCCTTTGTTGGCAACCCCTAAGGCAATTTGTTTACCATCTTGCTTGTTGAAGTCCTTCTTCTTCTTCTTACCCTTGCCTTTCGACTTAGGTTGAGAAGTAGAAGCTTCAGCTATATTGGCATCAACACTAGAAGTACCAAGAATGCCTTCTGCCGCTACCAATTCATTCATTAATTCAAACAATGAATAAATATTTTTGTTCATATTGTAATTGAGTCTGAATTCCTTGAATGATTCTGGTAGTGATTGGAGTATCATATCCACTTGGGATTCTCCATCAATATCGGCACCTAAAACTTCCAGTGTATTCAGATTAGAGATCATTGTAAGACAATGCTCCCTCACTGAACTGTCATCAGTCATTTTGTTATTATAAATTTGCCTCATGGTTTCTTGCCTTGCAGAACGGCCTTGCTCACTAAACATCTCCTTCAGACTTAGCATAATGTCCGAAACTAGTTCTACATCCTGCATTTGATGCTGTAGAACATTTGAGATAGATGCTAGGATGTAGCACTTGGCCATCTCATTAGAATTCTGCCAACGATAATATCGTTGTTTTTCCTCAGGAGGAGCATCTAATGAAGGAAAGCTAAGACATGGTTTAGTAAGCACATATTTGTGCTCTTCAGCTGTAAGAACAATGTCCAAATTTCTTTTCCAATCAACATAGTTGGATCCAGTCAATTTGTTTTGATTAAGAATAGTAACAAGTGGGCTAAATGATGCCATGGTCAAATCTAAAAATAATAAACATGAATATAATAAGTAAATTGGACATTATCAATTTAGTATCTAAACATATAGTATGGAACCTTAATAAAACCATAATATAAAATATGCAACGACAACCCAATCCATGTCTATAATTCCTTGGTAGCAAGTTTATTATAAACACATTAACTAATTGAGAACTATTCTCATTATTAGTGCTAGCATGATAACTCTTATCAAACACTAATAATATGCCGTATTATCTTTAGTCTCTAAGTAATAATGACATAGCTCCTTTGGGAGGTTAACATTACACTTAGTTTAGTGTACACCATTATCTAGAATCATGTGTAGCCACATTTCATCTCCCTTATAGTGTTTAAACTTGTAGTACCATGGAACAAAACACCCTCCTTTGGGTTCGCGAGGCATATACGCCAAGATGAGATGCTTGTCCACACTACTTTAAACATGTAAGTTCAATCTTGTAGTACTATGAAGTAAACACCCTCCTTTGGGATCACGAGGCATATACGCCAAGACGAGGTGCTTACCCACACTACTATGAACCGATAATGGAGGCCGTGAGATCCAACCCTTGTATCTCTCTCCCACTAGATGTTTTAGAATAAAGGTTTTTTTTTTTTTTTAATTATAAAACATGCATAATCTAATTACACATAGCCCTGCTCTTTATACATAGAAAACACTTAGAAAAATTATGAATTCTCGGTTCTTGATCGCTTCTTGATCAATCGAGCCTCTGAATTTTCAGTCTCGATCGATCAAACGTGTATCTCGATCGATCGAGAAACAACCTGGATGCTCGATCGATACTCAATCGCTGCTCGATCGATCGAGCTTCGTGAATTTTAAATTTTCAGAAATTTTCAAAAGCAATTTTTAACTGTTTTTTATGAACAAACAACCATCATATGAAAATGATAGACAGAGATTGATATCAAAACTGAATTCCATTGATGCTATAGCCTTAAAGTTCAATTTAAAATAATTAAATTCAAATTTAAACAACATCATAACATCAATATCAGTTTTCATCAAATCATAGTTTCATCAACCATGCAGAAAATTAAATATATATAATCTTCTAACATCATGAAACTATTATCTCTAATTCTAAAACACACAAAACATGTTATACAGATTCGAAATTGAAGACCGCTCTGATACCATTTGATGGAAAAATACATGTTTGTATCGCATACAAAACATACGCAGCGGAAAATTAATGAATCTACTTCATTCGCAATTGATAAAATATACTATGTAAGTTTCAAAATATAGAATAAAGATAGTGTACCTTAGTGCGGTGAAATTCAAAACCAAAAATCAGAAGTTCTTGAGAACACTTTTAATTTTCACTCCAATTCCACTTGTGCCCAAGATGTGTAGTCTCTCAATCAGTTTTTATGAATGTTGTTTAAGGGAGAATTAGAGAGTGTCCAACACTCACATACAAACTATTTCATATATATATATATATATATATAATTATATATGTTTCTCTCTTAATAACTGATTATCTAATTAGGCTAGCTATTAGGCCTTTCCAATTGGGCTTTAGTATGTGGCTTGGAGTGGGACACAAAATGAACAAATAAGACACTAGCTCCAATGGCCTTGGGCTTTTTTGTCAACTCTTGACAAGTCCAAAGTTACCATTAATTATATTTAATACCACTATATAAATATAATTGCACTCTAAGCCTTATTAATAAATTATATCCCAAGACTTTATTGTACATGCAACCCCTTCATAAAATATTCGTAGTAATATAAACTCATTAATGTAAACTGCCACTTTGTAGATTACTACATCTTAATCCTTGAGTACCCAGTTTAACCATTTATGTTATTCATTATATATTTATGAAATCCAATTCCATAAATATATATACTTTAGTAATTTCTTACTAAAGTGGTTAGGCCTAACACTCTGAATAACTGTACCCATTAAACTTATTTCAAGGGAATATTTTATATCGCCGTTAAAAGACTATGAATTCCATCTTGAGAATATATGTTCCATCAACACTAAATGTGGCTGCCCAACATACTGAGGTTTTGACTGTATCTTTAGATCTCACTGCTAATATATCAAAACAACTTACACTTCATGATCAGGTCCATTATTCTCTCAGGATTAAGAGCTCATGTAAATAGAAGTCGTGAGATTTATTATTCATTTGACAGTCATTAGGAGAATAATAAATCTCACAGCGGTCCAGTTCAATATGTCTTAACTCTTAAAACATATCAACTAGAAGTCTCCACTTCCATGATCAAGACAAATCATCTTAGTTGATATGTTATAGTTTTCGCAAATAAAATGCCCAATTTCATCACCGACTACGAACTAAAATTCTAAGTTTACAAAGAACTTGTGACTTATATCTTCTGTGACTAAATCACATACTATGCATCTCATGGACTAAATGATAATGTCCGAATATTCATATTACCATTATTTTAGATAATAATAAAACAACTTTATCTTTAACAATATTAAGTCATACATCATGTCATACATAATGTTATATATAATATCATACATAGTATCATACAATAGGATTTAAGAGCATTAATCCTAACAGTAACAATATAAACAAATTCGACATAAAATTCATTGAAATTTTATTCCTAACGTGAGTCTTTTTTTTTTTTTTTTCAACGCGAGTCTCTTCTTTTTCTTTTTTCTTTTTTCTTTTTTTGAGTCCTATTAGAATTTTTGTTTTTATATAAATTATCAACGTTTGAGTTTGAGTTGGACTTTAAAAAAATGAAAATGATGAGTTTGAGTTTAAGTTGGACTTGTTAGAGAGATAGAGTTTCACTCCTTATTAAGTTTTTTTTTTTTTTTTTTTAATGAAAATGATGAGTTTGAGTTTAAGTTGGACTTGTTAGAGAGATAGATTTTCACTCCTTATTAAGTTTGGACTAAACAAAAATAATTTTATTTAAATATTGTGCTGATGTGGAAAATTGTGAGAGCTTAATCTGTTTTGATTCCTTTTGTAATTATTAAGGATTTTTTACTTAAAAATATAAGTAAAGTCATTTGTTAAATCCTCTGTCTCACACATTCATCTTCAAAATTCTAGATGAAGAATGATTCCTACTATATCATTCTCTTTTATTTCTTTAAAGTTGGACTTGCAATAACATCTAGATGGATCTATGATTTATTTTATTTATTTATTTAGTTCTTAATTGAAGTCACACATTAAAATTTATATGATATACAAAAAACCAAGGTCGTTTAGGATTGTCATTATCGTATGATCCTACCGATCCTGAACAATCACAAAGATCCTTGAAAGATCCAAATAGTTTTGGGCAAGTGGGATCGTAGGATCGTATGATCCAGATCGGGATTATGACAACCATGGAAAGAAGCCACTGATCCCACGGCTTCCACTATAGCTTCCATTGGATTAGGATGCTCATGCTACAAATACACCTTGAAACTTACAAATCAATAAAACCCATTATAGAACAAAACCATCCAACTAAACATATACACAGAAAAAACTAAGAATACAAAAAATATAACCTATGACAAAGAGAGCATGGTCCGAATGAGGAGTTTGGGGGAGGCCAAGCAAAAATATTTATAATTTAAATTTTTTTTTAATTGATTTTATTCCCTATGATCTAATCTCAAGTTGTAGATATACTTGAAGATAAATATGAAAAAAAAAAAAAAAATTATTGATAATTTATACACACAAAAAAAAAATGCGAAACCGATTACTGAAGATAAGAACCTAAATTACTGCAAAATTTGATTTCTAGATAATTCATAAAGTGAAGAGGAAAGATAAAAAAGAAAGGGAAGTTGATATTAACAATTAAGGGAAAAAAATAATAAGTTAAACTTAATAAATTATAGGAGAAGAAGATAGAAAAAAAACTATTATATCTATTTTTTTTATTCTAAAAAATATGAACAAATAAGTGAAATAACGTTGTTGTTTTTCTTGATTGTGTAGTAATATAATTTAAGTAAAACAATAGTAAAAAAATAAATTAATAATAAAAGGATAAGATGAAGAAATAACGTTGCTATTTTTCTTGACCGTGTAGTAATATAATTTAAGTAAAAAAATAGTAAAAAATAAATTAATAAAAAAAGGATAAGATGAAGAATTTGGATTGTAATTAAATTATGATTTTTATCAATTTAGAAATTATAGGAGAAGAAGATAAGAAAAAAAAAATTTATCTATTTTCTTAAAAATCTAAAAAAATTTCTGCATTTTGGTGAAGCCACTTAGCACAACCACGGCTTCTAAACCCAACTTTTTATTATTATTATTATTATTATTATTACTATTATTATTAGTATTATTATTATTATTATTATTATTATTATTATTATTATTATTATTATTATTATTATTGCTGGTGTTTGGAATTGAGCTAACTCCATTCTCGTCCATAGGGGTCGTCCATGGAAGGGATAACAGAAAACGAGCTACATCTTTACTCGTCCTTGAGATGCTCGTCCACATCTTTACTCGTCCTTGACACACACTCAGCTATAACAGGTTTTAGATGGGCTTGATACAGTAACTCTACACCTTTTGGATGACTTCTCGTCCTTCATTACTTATGATGAGCTCAACAACGATTACAGAAAATGGGATCAGAAATTATAACCTCCATGGCAGTTATGAGTATACTCCGGACTTACCGGAGTCCTTAAAGGTCGGAACAGTTATTAAATAAATAATTGTTCTTTATGAACCTATAAATACAAATCTTTGACAAAAAAAGAAGGGTAAGATTTTCTCCAAACACAATTTTCAGAAGTTTGGATTTTCCCTATTTCGGAATAAGAAAACTAACTTCACCATCGGAGGGTTTGTGATCGGCCAACCCCAGTCTCCTCTGATCTTTTGTTTATCTCTTTCAGGCCCTCAAGTTCACCAAAATCCGTGCCATCCAACTTATTAATTTTTCGAGTATTATCAGTTGGCGCCGTCTGTGGGGACAACACGTTGTTTTGCGATTTGTCCTACGACAAAAAGGTTGAATGGTTCAGACTAGATCAAGGGCTACCAGCCCAGGCCATCAAGAGAGTAGGGATGCTTCAAGTAATCCCCATCGCGACCGTCAATCAGCACCAGTCATGCAACCATCCTCTGTTCAACATATGCAGTCCATGGCGGCCGCCATGGCGGAGTTAACCCGTCAGAACCAGAAGTTGACCAGGGAGATTAATTTAAGAAGACAACGGGATGAAGAATACATTGAAGGGCAGGCCCAAAGCCAAGAAGGCATGGGGAATATGGAGCCCAAAAGCCAATCCAGGGGTACCACTTCGCGAAGGGTACCGCACTTAGAAAGGGAAATGGACCAAATGAGGAAGGTCATGGATGAGATGAGGGAAAATATGAAAAGGGCAAATCCGGTGGAGGACTTAGTTCATAGGACTGACTCCCCTTTCACGGCTTTCATCAACGGTCACCCTCTTCCTCCAAAGTTCAAGATGCCTTCTTTGGATTCGTATGATGGAACGCGTGACCTTTTTGACCATATCGCAACTTTCAAGACTACGATGCACCTTCAAGGGGTTCCAGATGAGATAATGTGCAGAGCTTTTCCAACCACCCTCAAAGGGCCTGCGTGAGTGTGGTTTAACAAAATACCCCCGAATTCAGTAAGTTCTTTCGAAGAGTTAAGCAAGTTGTTTGTTAATAACTTCATTGGGGGACAGAGACACAAGCGTTCCTCGTCCAGCCTGTTAACCATAGAACAGGGGGAGAATGAAAGTCTGCGGTCCTTTATCACTCGTTTCAATAGGGAAGCCCTGACGGTAGATGAAGTGGATGACAAGCTACTCTTGGCGGCCTTTCACAATGGGGTAAATTCTGATTTGTTCATCCACAAGCTTTATGAGAAGGAGTCTCAGTCCATGGCTGAACTCATCCATTCAGCCCAGAACTTTATGAATGCGGAAGACGCGATTATAGCTAAGAAGAGGAAGAGAGCTGGGAGAATGGAAGTGAACCCCATGCGCCACTCCGAGCAGGGCCTTCGTCCAAAAAAGGGACGGACGAAAGATAAAAAAGACCAAGATGGCAAAAAGGCTGGTCCACCAGCACGGAGTCAACAATACACACCACTGAACATGCCGCTCGAGCAAGTCCTTATTCAAATCAAGGACGATCCTTCCTTGAAATGGCCGGAGAAAATGAAGGGAGACCCCAATAAGCGCGGTCTCCACCGGTCCCCTCTGACTTAGTTTTTGTTTTCAGGATCAAGTCTTAAGATTATCAACGTTCGAGACATTCAGCCTTACTGATTTCTTTGTGATTATCACTAAGAATATTACAAATTTTGCTATGTAGGCCTTATAAACTAATGCATCACTAAGAATTTTGTGATTCAATTAATACCCCTTGGTATTTCTAATGAAGACATTTATGGTTCGAACCAGTTAAGTTACATAGTAAATATCAAGAGATGACAAACAGTTGAGTTACAAAACTCTTGATTGTAGATGCTAATATTATAAATTATATATATATATATATATATATATAGAAATAATTATAACATGCTACTAACCTAGAGTTATGCTTGTGCCACAACTTACTCACGTGGCGAGTAGTGAATGGTAGAGGAGTGATGGTGGATCTATGTAAGGACACTCCTCTACCATTCACAATGCGCCACGTAAGTAAGTTATGACACAAATTGTGCCACTTTATATAACACAAGTTGTGCCACTTTATATGGCACTAGCATTACTCGTTAACCTAACAACTCAAACCCTTTTTCTCTAAACCCAAATTATTTTGAGCATAAAGATATGCCAATTCAGCTAATATAATAAGTTAATAACTACACAAAGTCCATTAGCCCAACTAGTCTAAGGTGTGCCTAGAAAAGAAAAACAAATATGGAAATTTCCTACTTTTGGATTTAGTGATAGCGGGTTTTTTTTTTTTAAATATATTTGTAATTTTTTTTTTTTTTGAAAAAGTGGATCCCACACCCATAGTTGCACTAAATTTCAAAATTTTCTATGAAATCAAAGGACATGAATGACAATTCCCCTTTGGAGTGAGAGTGATAAATCTAAATTCCCCACCTTCCTCGAGAAGCTCTAGAACATGGCAGTCCATATTTGATAAGGACTACCTTCATTTCTCAAAAATAAAAAAATAAAAAAAAATAAAGGCAAAATTGTTTTTATATGTTAGATACTTTGGTTCTGGGTGTCCACGTGGCATGTCACGAGCGGAGACCACCGCCACATGGTCAGAGAAAGACGCTGACACGTGCTTATCTGTGACGGCTATTAGGTGAGCATTCGTCTGGATACGGTCACAGTCAGTCTGTCGGAGGAGTGTCACAGTCTCAGCACGTGTTGTTCTTTCTGTGTCGACTCAGTCTTATTATTAGGGTCAGCCGAGTCAGTCTCCGAAACTTGAGGGGAGTCACTTTGTCTACGAATCAGACGGCGGGAATGAACTCTCTGACTTTTATTTTGATTTGTGTGGCATATGATTAGCTGTTCGTATTTGATAATGGCCGACGGAGAGGTCAAAACCCCAAAAGTCAATAGGAGAAAAATACCTCCTTTGGAGTATAGGGGTTTTTGGTGCTTATGTTTAAAAATATGTATTTTGTTATTTGAAAATATGTGTGAAAATATGTGTGGGTAAAAAAGTGAGTGAAAATGTGTATAATGTTATTTAAAAACTGAAAACATGTGTTTAAACAAATCTACCAAATAGCCCCTAAGATTTTCTACTGTTTTTTTTTTTAATAGAGATTAATGCTACAATTTATAAACTATTTTACAATATTTTTATAAACTACTATAATCAATTTTTCTAGTTCTTATTTGGGTTTACCTCTAATATTATTTTTTCATTTATTAATAAACACTCGGTGTATCAGTAATTTGTAAAAAATATTCTAAAATAATTTATAATTCAAGCGTTTTCCTTAAATGTTGTCACGTCGCCGTAAAAGTTGGTCATTGGATATGCCGGGATATATGTATATATAAAGTAAAATCTGGCATCAAAATTTGTTGAGTACTACTAGAAATGTTACAAATTATATAAATGGTTGAATATCAATTTTTAAATAAAAATACGACAAGTAATTAAGAAATTTATTAATTTTTTACTTTTTATGAGTCTTTTATGGTAGAATTGAATTTTTCTAAATTTATTATCAAAACATTACATATTAGGTTTTTACAAACTACCACCACTTTAGCATGAAACTCCATTCCATTTAATTTTTTTCTTTGTTTAGTGACTAGCATTTATTCATATCGTGTTTATCAAATTTAATCTCCATGCAAGATAAGAATGTGTAATTTGATCTGTAAGATGTTTGCATACTTATATTTCCTATGTAACAGTTGGATTTAGTGGTCCAAAACCCTTTGTAAATGGGTAATTTTTAGGATTATTTAAAAAAAATGGGGGGCTTATTTTGGATGATCGAAAGTTTTCCCAAAAAGAAAAGAAGTTATTTAATATGCCTAAACAAAAATTTTCCAACCAAGCAAGATGGAAGCAAACCCATATATTGATGTGTCCTAATCAAGTCTAGCCAAAAAGGACTTCAATTATTATTTTGATAAATAATTCAAATGAAATAGTAATACCAATAAAATTCTTTCAACATAATTAATTGTGGCATACCAATATGCTTGAATAATAGGCTGACTGTACCATATATGGGCAGTTTGACATGAACTCTCCACAGTTTTGGAACCTAGTCCACAAGAAATGCATTTCTTGAATTAGTTACCACAATGATTTGAAAAATGGTAGCCATTAACCAAAACATATATGAATTAGTTACTCTTGTGTTCTTGATTGTAGGTAATTGTTGAACCGACAGTGGAGAAATGTATCTCTCAACAGGTGTACGTGTCGTAAAGTATATGCCAAATCTTTTGACTAAACAAGTGAAAGATATATACCACCTGAAACTTTACAAGTTTAATTTACTGTGTCCAACTTAATTTTACATGCAAAGGTTTTTTCACTCTTTTGCTTGTGATATGAAGAAGCATGAATTTTAACTTTTTGTCACATCATCAATTCTCTAGTTTTGTTATGATGATAAAACACAATTTAATAAATAAAATTCCCCTTTATATGATATTAAAAACAAGAAAAAAGAGAAAAAGAATATGCATGAGTAATGCATGCGAAGGCTCGCGAAGTCCATGAGTGAGCTAATCAGTAAAGCAAGTTCCTTTGCGTATTGGACACTTCCAGAAACGTGAAAGCCAACGCTACGCATGTGTTGGAATGTGTAGTTGCTTGTTACTTCTTGTTGCATGCACGCTAAAGCTTAATTATTTGGACAATGACTTTTGGACCCAAAGTACTTTTGGAATTTAAATCTAATACCATATAAATATATAAATATATATATATATATTTATAAATTTTGTTTGTTTATGTTCATACTATTTTTGGAGAAAACAATTCTCTTCATTTGAAACTTTAGTGCTACTTTAAATTGCAATATATTATCGAAAAAAAAAAAAAAACACAAAACTAGGGTCGTTCATTTGTCTTTCATATATTCAGAAACTTTTCTTTTGTCAGTATATATTTTGATGAGTAAGTCAATAATAAAAAATAATTAAGGTTCACACAGCAAGGCAACAATACATGTGAAAGTAAAACCATTTTTTTTCTGTAAGGACATGAGCTTCATGCAGAATTGTCGGCAAAGACAAAACAAACGTGGAATTTGGTTTTGCGTTGATATGATTTCATTTGTCAATGGTTGAACTCACTTGGATTGATGATGTTTTGGAATGAGTTAGGCCGGGAAAACCGCCGAATTACAGGTCGGTAAGACTTAAAGAGCGTAAAATTTGGGTTAAAAAGTTCAAAACGAAGAGTGCTGTTTTGGAAGGGTCTCTCTTTTTCCCTCATAGACAGTGCTGATATTGCTGACCCTTGTTGAGAGGGACTGGCTTTTTCCCTCTTCTCTTCTTTTTTTTCTTTTTTTTTTGAGAGGGACTGGCTTCTTGATCAGTTAGGTTTTTTTTTTTTTTGCTTAAACTTAACCAAATAAGCCCAATAGATTTTTGAACAAATTTCACTTTAAAGTTTTAATTCTATAGTTTAGGAGTACGTAGTTTAGATTAAAAGAATTTCAAAAATGCCAAATTAATCCTCGAACTTTGGAAATGCAACAAATTAAATCTTGGAATCAAAATTGGTGTAACACCATTAAGTAAACGTTGAGAGAGAGAGAGAGAGAGAAGCCAATACCGCAAAGGTTGAGTGCTTGTATGGCTTTTTTTTTTTTTTATCAATTGTCATATCTCCTATTTTCAAGTCCTACGCATGTTAAGTCAAGCCAACAGTAATATTACCGTTTGTGGGTTTCACATTCAATATATTTTTAATTCTCTTTTAGCTTTTTTTTAATTTTTTTATTTTATTATAGTACTTTTAGTAAAAAAAAATAATGTTTATTTTATTTAGCTTTTATCTACAACACTTTGAATTTTCAACAAAAAGCTAAATAAATTGTTCCTAAACGAATAATCTCTTCAATCTAAATTGGTTTTGGTGGCCATGGGTTGGCCATGCTGCCGTGGATTGAAGGTGATGGTTTTTAAACTTAAGTTCTCTTAAATCTTGTAAACCTAAATTCTTGTGCTTTGTTTGCTTGTCAGAGAAATGTTATGAAAAGAGGTAGTAATCTCACAATTGCCTATCCAACCTTGACACAGTTATTGAATTCTTCTATGCTCCCCTTGTTTATACCATAAAAATATTTTCAATACCAAAATATGGTTGTTATAAATTTACTCTCTAATTATTTTTTGACATAAAGCCACACTGTTATAGAGAATGACACATGTGATGTAACTTGGTAGCCATAACATGTGAAAGTTTGGTAACCAAAGCATGCATGTGTGTTTTGGCAAAAATGTCAAGTGGAAGACAATTTTCCGTTAAATGAAAGGATGGGAACACTTTTTAAGAAGATGACAATTTATAGGACACTTGTGACATTGTATGGAAGATGGAGTAGTTAATTACAACAAATAGCCATCCCCTCCCTTGTTTTGTGGGGTAATTATGGGCTAGAAAAAACTTCTATCCATGCCTACTAAAGGAGGCTTTGGCAAGAAGTGGACACAACCAAGCACATCAAAGAGAACAAGAGAACTTCTTCAAGGCAAAATGCCCTCTTAGACATATAGATATGGTAGTATTCTAGTAGGATTAGTTTTTGTAGGCAATTTAAGTGATCTTCAAATAATTTCAAGTAAGCTTTCATCAAGTAGTGCTCTTTAATTTAGTTCAAGTAGATTCAATCAACCTCTTAGTTGTTATTCACAAATCCTTAGTCTTCAATCCAATTTACTTTTTGCTTTTCATTTCAATTATGTTTATTGCAATCTCTCTATACTAAAATGTCCTCTTAATTGAGGCATTGTATGAACCCACACGTTGCAAGAATAAATTGATCAAATAAGAATTTAATTTTTGTCAAACACACCTTTTGGACTTTCCTTGTGTTTCAGGAAAAAATTGTGGTTGGATTGAAGGTTTTTCACATTGATTTTTTGTTTTTTTTTTTGTTTTTTTTGAGATGGGTATTCTGAATTGAATTGGTTGATTTATCTTGTTGGAAAAGATTGAGCTAGCTAGTTGTAGTAAAAAATTAATATAAAATTAGTTATTTGATTATTTTGTATTTCAAAATGTAGGATGAAATTAATATATATGGTGTATTGCCAAATTGTTTGTGTAAAGTAAATAAAATGATTTTTTTTATATATTTATTTTAGCTTATGCCAATGGTCTTATTCACTAATTTCATATAATAGTATGTTTTCAATTTGACTTTTGCTCATTTTAATTACTTATATTTTGAGAGAACATGAGATTGGGGGATACGAGTAGGTACTGTCAATTCAGCCTACGAAGAACAACCCCATGGTCCATCTGATGATTTTCTTGTCGATGTAACATCCACTCTTGCTTGTTTTCAATGATTTTTACATACAAGACGTGTGGAAACTAGCAAGCCAACTGAATTATAGCTTGTTTACATCTTTGCACACACGCTAAAAAGAATTTGATAATGACTTTTTGGAACCTAATTAACATTTGGGAATGAAATCTATTGGCACACATTCACTTTGCAGGAAATGAAATTTCTAAAATTAGCTTGGGAATAAAATCTATTAGTTACAATCTGCAAGACTGCAAGAGATGACCTCCATATTGCTACTTTAAAATATTAAGTTTTAAAAACTTCTTCTTCTTTTTTTGGTTTTCCTAAGTATAAAATTTGTTTTATCTAATTTATTTTTGAAGTAAAATAAGTTAATGAAAACAAGCTTATCTAATTACGTTTTAAGTGAAGGTCTCTGTTGTACCCGCTCTATGGAATATGCCTCTCACAGGCCAATAGATCTTACAGTCGTGGAACCTCAACCTACAAGCTTTTAGAGGCTTGCTCCATAGAATGGGCTTTTGAGATATTCACTGCTATAAGTGAGATAGCCTACAAAGTCAAAGCATCATTAATTTATACATGGACGTGTCTTTTAATGTGACTACAAAGGCTGAGTTTGGAGATAACACCTACAGGACTACATACAATACTTAGCTTGATTGATGCGAGTAATCATTGGGAGATAACACCTTAAGAAGATAAGTAATTAATAATTTAATATAAGGAAATTACTTAACCCAAAAACTTAAGTGTGGTCATGATTTTAATATCATTTGATAGGGAGATAATACCTTCGAGATACTCCAATTGAGTGGTTGATATGACATTTTTGGACACCACTTAACCTAAAAGTTAAATCAATGCTTTTGATCTAATTATATTATATTAATCATTCACATTTGTCATTAGTATCTCATATGGCCCTTCAACATTTTACTTATCGCACCACTCACACATGAATATTTCAACAGATCAAGCTCTTCACATGGTGGCTGGCGGCTATGGCAAAACCGGTAACAACGATGATAAAGTGAAAAAGCGATAGGGAGAGATGAAGGTTGGTTATAGATCTCATCAATTCTAATTGAGATCTCATCATATCTGGTCAAGATCTTACCAGATTTAGTTGAGATCTTATGAATATGAGAGAGAGAGAGAGAGGTTTGGATGAGTCGAGTTTGTTAGAGTTTAAGGGAGTGAACCCATCGCTCAACCCAACAATTTTAGATTTTGGGGGAGAAAGCCTACCTTAGTCACCAAATTGGTCCATTTTTGGTTCAAGTCCAGTTAGATTTACCGAGTGGGTTAGGTTGATCGGGTCTATGGACAACCTTAGTGGCAAAATAAAACATTGAATAAAAATGAGTTTGGTATAAGCTCGTCCAGGTTGTATGTATTGGAATATTGTTTGTTACATCAAGAGAGAGATGACAATGCATCCAAAAAAAAAAAAAAAAAGATAGAGATGGAAATGATTATTATAAAAAGAAAAAGAAAAAAAAAAGAAAAAAAAGAAGAAGATAAAGATGACATTGTAAATTTTTTGCGCTCTCCTTTTTGCTGAGACTTTGCTTTTTGTTAACTATCTTTCGAGAAGCTACTTAGTGTTTTGATGGGCTAGCCAAGTTATGTTGTTTGCAAATTATGGACTTTGTTAATTGTCATATTTGATAACCCACTGCTTGTGGTGGTTAACTTGCTCACTTTTTACAAAGACAACTTGTTTTTGTAACATGATGATCTACTATTAGTTTTTTTTAAAATATATTTTCCCTATTACCCCCTCCCCCTCCAAAAAAAGAAAAGAAAAGAGAGAGACAAGATTTAGGTACTAAGGACCTGTTTGGATTGAGGAAGAAATAAGGGAGAATGGAGAGGAGTAGTGTAGAGTTGGCTGAAAATAGGTTAATTTTGAGCCAAATATACTCTACTCTACTATACTTTCTCTTATTCTCCCTCAATCCAAACAGACCATAAAATTTTTATATTAAAGTTGCGCACCATGTTGCACTGTGAGATGTTAAATGTTAGACAATTCGAGTGCCTCTAGAGATATTTTCTTGTGAAAATTTGATTAGATTTCGTGTTTCTCATAGCATGCCGGTTAAAGACAATCATATGAGGAATGGACCCACTGTAAACACTAATTTGATTTCATTCTTCGTGATATTTTGAAAATCTTCTATAGGATTAGATTGGTACTGTAAAAGGAACATGACTTTTTACCTTCATTTCTTGTCATACGTGTTCTACTGTACAATTTAGTTGAGTATTGCACATATAGTCAATAATTAGATGGAAGAAACAGTGGATGAAAGATATTATTATGTACGTGATCATTGCACATTGCAACTTTAGATTGTGTATCAAATTGTATTTTCACATGCTCTGATTTGGTGAATTAATGAACCGATATTGCAAATAATCTTTTTTATAAAATTTTTATAATAAATGAAGGGGTGGATTTTATTTTATTTTTGATATAAAGAAACGGTGTCCTAGTTTTTGACCAAACTATTATATTAACTGGCCAAAAACCTCAAAAATCTCATAAAATGATAGTATGATGGATTAAATTTGGAAGAGAGAAATTTAAACTTAAGCTTTTCTTCATGAAAGAATTAAGCAATACCATTAAATTAAAAGACTCTTGACAATATTATAAATGATATTATCCGCCTCGTGAGCCACAAGTTAGATTTCTTTTGCTTGTTGGCAGAGTTTTCCTTATGCAAAATCAATTACCCCCCTTTTTTTGGGTTGCGTAAGCTTCATATCTAGAAGGGAAATGTTAACAAGCACTGTGCGGTGCTTGTTAACGTTTCCTTTTTTGTGCTTCACTAAAAAAAAGGAAAAAAAGTTGTCAAAAAAATTGCCAAAAAAGATTTAAAAAAAATTGCCAAAAACTGAAAAACTGTCAAAAGCTGAAAAAGTTACCCAAAAAATTACCCAAAAGTGTGTTGTTAACGGGCACCTTAAGGTGCCCGTTAACATAACCCTATCTAGAAAGTATTTGCCACTGTGGCATATGTCCTTGCCTTATTCATATTGCTAAAAAGAATCAATCTTCAATGGAAAAGCTTGTCCCCTCTAAGCTTGCACTAGATCTTGCTATCTCAAAAGTTAGTTTGAAGTCAAAATAGCAATTAGATTTATAAGTGGAACAAAATCCAAGAAACTCATTCTTCACAAGAAGTTAAAAATGAGAAGTGGGCCCATACGGGTGATCTATCATAGGGCCCACTCCTTTATGAGAAGAAAGAAGCAATGCTTGGAGAATATACAATAATTTCTAATTAAAAGTGATCTATCGAACTATCCATAAATCATAATGTTGATATAAGCAAATATTTTAGGATTTTGAAAATGAATTGTTTGAAAATCCTATTAAGGAAACATGAGAATTTAAAATTTGTACTTTAAAACTGTGCAATTTCAAATCGGTGAAATAAACAGGCACATATTCATATCGACATATGTAAACTTTAGTACAAATTAAACCCCATTGCAGGTAATATCCTCCTCCACAAACACATAATTCAAGCAAGAAAGGTACAGAAACACCACCACCTCATCATACAAATACTAGTGACAAAAAAGGAAAATAAATTGGGTTTGTAGCATTTATTACATCAAGCCCAATAATAAATAGTTGTGGGCTAGGCTAATTTGAGCTACTTCTTGAGTTCTAGGACCTTGAGCTCTTAGCCCATCATAAAAGCTGTTTCCCAGAATACCCTCCACAAAATGCATGTTCACTCAAGTTGACTAGACACACATAGGTCAATGGAGGTCTTGCAGTGCAAATCTACTCATATGCTGACATTATTCACACGTTTTCCACAAATAGAAAACTTCACACGTGCCTAGAACTTATTGGAATCCAACTCAGCACTATATAAGATTCACTTATCAAGTGCCTTTAGAATATTAAATGTTAAATTACTACATAATGCACGTCAAAATATTTTTTTGCCTTGATTGTACTTTGCATAAAATCTTAATATTATATAGTTTAACTTTATTTTTAGGAAAATAAAAAATAGATTTATCTTAATTTGTACCTAGGTGTAGGACATTTTATAAAAAAAAACCTAGCTGTAAACAATCACTAAGAAAATCTTGTATACATCACAACTAGATTTGATATTTACTTTTGTCTTATCATTAAAGGATCAATTTGATGAGGTTGTTTTGCTGATGGGTTTGTGGCTTTTGTTGATGGCAGGAACTGGATATAGCATTGTCCCATCATTCTAAATCTAGGGGCAGAAGAAGAAAAAGGACACATCTTCATATGAGAGTTGTACAACTTAGAGCATTTACAGCAGATGTGGTAAAAATTATGTCATTTTACCACACTAAAAACTTACTTTATTATTTTACCACATTATTTTATAACATCCCAATTATCAGATGTTTTATCATTCAATTCTATATATTAAAATAATATTTCCTACACATTAAAATAATATTTACAACTCATCAATCACAATCAATGGCCACCACACTGCTGCCAACAACCAACAGGCACCACCACACAACCACCACATCATCCACAACCCAAAACACAATTCAAAACAAACCCATAGCCCACCAACACCAAATCGGAAGCCCCAGGCCCCACAACCCATAGAACCATAATTAAATCGTACCTGGGTCCTCTCTCCATGATAAAGCTCTCTGTGGTGAGTTTAAGAGGGACGGGTTGGTTGGAGTTTGAATTCTGAGAGAGGACAAGAGATATGGGGTCGAGGGCATGAAAGAAAGTTTGGAGTGTGGGATTTTCTGGATGGGTTTGTCGCAGAGAGCCGTTAATCTCTGCCATTGTTGAAAAATTTTAAGGTTTTGGATGTGTTTCTTGCTTTGTTTTGGTTTGGAGGCAGAGAGAGATCTTTGATTGATCAATACCCAGCCACAACCACGGCCCCACGCCGCCACTGCACCACCACGACCCAAAACCCACTCTCAAAAATCAAAACCCCACACCCATACCATCGGACCCCATTACAAATCACCCCAACAATCAACGACACCAACCCAGGCACAATCGCCGCCTTGGCCCAATCGATCCACCCGATCGTCTACTTGATCATGTTGAAAGTCAGATTCGCGCCAACGATGAGCTGGTAAGCGATTCGGTTCTTGAGCCCGGTCTTGATGAACCCGCGGGCGAAGAAGAAAGCGAGCGCGATGAGCCATGGGATCGGATCTCCGAAGGCAAAGAACGCGGCTGCGAACGTCAGCGTCTTGGTGAGCATGGAGGCGTCGAGGCCGAGCAGGGTGACAGAGCCGAGAGAAACAGGGAGTGGGAGACAGAGAGACAGAGTGGGGTTTGAGAGGAGAGGATTGGGGTTTGAGGGTGATGCTGACGGAGAGATGAGAGAGAAAGTAGAATAAAATAATAATAAAAACTTATGCCACAGTTGTCCGTACAGTGGCAAATTTGTGAGGGTACTGTTCACATGTGGCAAAAATAATAAGATTTGGAATATCTGATAAAGGGGGTTTTTTGTGTTTGGTGTGCCAAATGTGCCAAATATTTGGCATTTGGCACATTTGGCACGGCTGCTACGGATGCTCTTAGTACTCAAGCTCTAGTGCTAATATTGTAGCTTCCCAATCTAATTGGTCTAAATTAATGTGATGCATGCTTATTAACTTTCTATACTACTTCTTTGCCTCATGTAACTTTATCTTGTAAATGCATGTAAAATTTTCATTTTAAAACTAATTACTTGCAATTACAATTTCCCTTTTGAGTTCCTGTTGATCTTCTCATCGAGCTCCAAATGTTAGAAATTAATTACCTCAAATTTTATATTTTGACTTTGTTAGGTTTTCTAGTGTGAGAAGAAATGATTTTCTTTGGTGTGAAAGAAGCTTTTCATATTTAATAAGTAATTGAGTATTCATTGTCAATAAAGCATTAGAATTGAAGACTCTTAGATCCAAGGATCCTCTTACATGGGGAGAGAAAAGACTCGTATAAGAATATTAATTCTTTAGAAAAGTAGTTACAAACTTACAGTGTTTGTTTATTATTTGAGTGTGTTAGGGTCATATTTTTTATGTAATTAGTTAATCCTTTGAGAAAACTTACTTTACTTGTAATTTAGTAGATCTAAGTTGGTTTTAATGTATCAAGAAGTATGTTGTTCTAACATATCAAGTGGTATTATTAAAGACATGGAGTTTGATCCAAAAAACAAGTGAAGAAAAACTATTTTCATTAAAGCTTGACACTAGCTGCTATCGAAGATTAATGAAGAAGCTCAACACAAGCTCAATTTATTGAGAATTACGATTTCAGATTTCTCAAATCTGAATTTTGGCCCATGATGACTTGAATGATTAGGGTTTCTCTCTCTACAACTTTAAACATATATAAGGCTTATTTTAAAAGTCATCAAGTATGGAACAGAGACCTAGAACTCATATACTCTGTGAAGCTACTGCGTTTGTATGCCCTAAGATTTTGTAACCAAGTGTTTCTTGATCTTCATCGTTTATGAAGTAAATAACTTTGCAGCCAACAACAACAAATCAAGTTGATAGAGTTAGTCACGTACTGAGATCCGTGCAAAAGAGCAAGTCACAGATTGGAGATTTGTGCAAAGTAAAGAAGTTTGCTACAAGATCAAGTTCAATTGGGTACTGAAGCAAATGTTTAACTATAAGTTGGTATTTTGGGATAGACCAGAGTAGTGGTAAGATTCCTTATACTTGTAATCGCTTGATTATTGATTAGTGGATTTTTGGAAATGGTAACTTTAAATTCACCCAGCGGGGTTTTTGCATTGCAAGAGGTTTTTCCCATTTGTCAACAAATCACCGTGTTAATTTATTTTCTACTGTATTTAGCTTATTTAGTGATTTGTTGGTGCCTCCACGATTTGCATGTAATTTGACCTAATTAATCAACTTGGGTAATTGAATTGATTAATAGGGGTCAATCTATTTTAACCTAACAGAGTGAAAGCACCATTTGATGTATTCGGGTAGTAAGCATCTCATTTATGAATTTTTTAGTTTGTATTGAGAGTTTACATTGAATGTAATGGGATTTGAGTTTGTTTTCGTGAGAGTTTGAGAGTTCTGATTGTGAAAGTTCTCAATTATGATTTATGAGAATTAATCGTGTGGTTATAATCCATATCATTGATAGTGAATTTTGGTTAACGTTATCAGTGGATATAGAGGAATAATCCATATCATTGATAGTGAATTTTGATTGACGTTATTGGTGGATGTAGGAATGAAACTAGCCAAATAAAGTTTAATTTGTGCGGATTTATTTTTTCCCTTCTGGATGGAAATGTGCTTCCACTAGTGTCATATTCCAATACCAAAATTCCACAATGAGGAAAGAAAACATTTTAATACAATCTTGAAGAGAAAAATGAACAAAGTCAGCCACATGCTTGTGTATAATTAAAGCTCTCATAGCTTCTTGTTTGTTGTAGACTAGCAGTACTCCTGATTGCTTTTAATGGGCCCATTATCCTTACACTTTTCTCTTTTTATGTGACAGTGCCATCTCTATGCTACCGATTGGCTCCATTTCTGTTAGTGCAATATGGGTTGAAGATTCTCGGTCTTTTGGCATTTTTTCAAAAATAACTATATAAGGCAAACTATTTTGTTAGTTAGCCAAGGTTTGAAACTATTTTGGAATCTAACAAATCGAGTTTGTTACCGTCGATTTTGGGTTTGTACCAGTAGCTAAGCTGGAGGATCTGTGTCCATGTAGGCTTGGAAATCAAGTCTAATAGACTCAGTTTTCATTCATGGAAATCGAGTCTACTGGACTCGGTTTCCGTTAATAGAAACCGAGCCCTATGGACTCGATTTAGTAACGCAGAGACGGAGAGAACGCAGAGATGAACAACAAAGAAGAAAGAAGCAATGATGCAAAACCCAGCAACCCAGGCACCGATTCTGACTAAACCCAGGTGGCGAAAGCTTTAGGAGATGGAAATCGGATCGGATGTGTGGTTTCTCGCTACCGCTCCAGTGGAAGAAAGAAGCAACGATACAAAAACCCAGCAACCCAAGCGCCGATTCTGACCAAACCTAGTTGGTGAAAGCTTCAGGTGATGGAAATCGGATTGGACGTGTGGTTTCTCGCCACCGCTCTAGTGGAGGAGAAGAACACGTTGGAGAGTGGGTTTGATTTGTTTTGGATTTGATTTGTTCATGGGTTTTTGGGGCTTGGAAGTGGAGAGTGGGACGACATTTGGAGAAAAAAGGAAAGGAAGAACAAGAAAAAAATTCGTGTAAGTTTGAGTGATGTTTTGAGTGGTCTGGGCTGAACTGAAATCGAGTTCAGAGGGCTCGATTTCCATGAAGGAAAAGCGAGTCCTTTGGGCTTGATTTCTAGGCCTATGTTGTCAGTTTGTCCAACTCAGTTGCTGGTGCAATGGGGTTGGACTCGATTTGTTAGATACCAAAATAGTTTCAAACCTTGGCTAACTAATAAAATAGTTTGGATTTTATAGTTATTTAAAAAAAAAAAATCCGGTCTTTTAGGTCATGTTACAACATCGAAGGTAAGAAAGAGTCCATGTCTGTAGAAGAAAAAGGAAACTTGATTGCAGCGTTCATCTAGAATGGTACATGCTGTAATCTATGAACTTTTCCATATAATGGAATCATCTTCTTGTAAAAACACAAATAACTGAATGGAGGTAGAACGTGTCAAGAAATTCTTGCTATTTTAAAATTTCAATGTTATTGCTTCAAAAAAAAAAAAAAAAAAAGGAAGAAAATTGTAGGGGTGATGGGCCCAAGAATGCATATCTACATATATATATATATATATATTTATATATATATATTGGGTCAGGGGCCCAATCCGAGGACACTAAGTAGTTCGAGGACGAGTAAACACCTTCCTAAGAATCCGTGTTGGTAAGTAAAGATGTGAGATCTGATCATGACCATTCGAGAAGGCTGTCCGAGGAGGAATACTTCCTCGGCTGAGCAAAGTAGAGATCAGAAGATGTGGTCTGACACTAGGAGCAACGCTTCGGACAATTCCATTGATGAGGATAAGTATCCAGAAGGAACAGGACAGAGGGAGGCCATGGAATATCTTAAGGGAAAGCTGCTACCACCGTATTAGATGCTCTGCAGCTAACTTTCTGGCTGCATTAATGTGGAGAAGACCTCTGAACAGTGCTGCCTTGGCTACCCCAACTCACAGAGGGCCTGAGAGGGTGTCCGATTGGACAAACACTCAAGTAATGGCTTAGATGATCAACAAGTGGAGGGCCAAGATCGTCTAAAGGGAACTATATAATGTAAGAGACCCTTCATGGAGAGGGGATGGAGAATTTAAGAGAAAAACACTGTAGCAATCAAGAGTTGAACTTGTAATCAAACTTGAGAGAAATATAAGAATTGATCTCCTCGGACTGTGCTAAGGACGATTTTCTTTAGATTAAACCAGAATGTCTTCATTTTCTTGTCATATGAATTCACCTAATTTGTTATCTGATTCATTAAAACCTAGTTTTTTAACCAATTTTCTACAAATTCATTGTATTTGATTTTTTGGGCCTAGGTTCATTCATCCTTTGAGCTAGGGAGCCAAATCCGGTCCTTACAATTAATATAGGATAATTATTGGTTATTATCAAATTAATGTAAATCTTACATTGGACACTAAAAGTAACAAACTTGTATATATTTGCAAAAAGTATACAATATGATACATATTTGTATAAAAGTGTACAAAACTATACACATTTGTTTAGTCTACCATGTAAATTTTATATACACTTGCCTTCCCTAAATGTGTACTTGGATTGCGTAGATTACTAGATTGGGAAGCAATGCTTGTAGTTGTAGGAGTATTTTAGAATGTTAGAGCATCCACAGCCGGAAATTCTATCTTATTCTATTTTACCATCTCAAAAAGTTACTTTATCAATTATATAATACCATTTTACAATACACCCACCATCCCAACTTTTATTTTACAATACTACACATTAAAATAATATAAAATAAAATAAAAAGAATATAAAAATATTTCTTACTCTCTGATCTCTATTTCTGTATTTCTCTTAACTCTCTCTATTTCTCTCTGATCTCAGTCGCACCACCCACCTCCGCTGAGCAAAATCCATAGCAAAATCCAGCCAAAATCAAAATCAAAATCCAAAATCCATAGCAAAATCAAAATCCAAAATCCAAACCAATCACAAACCCACACAACTCGCCGCCATTGCAAGGTGATAGTGCCAGAGATATCTTTGATGGGTTGCAACACGATCTCCAGTACCGTTGATGGTTTCTTAGCTGTGGCTTCTCCGGCACCGTTGATGGCTTCTCAGATTTGGGTTTTTGGGTTTTGGGATTGCTGTGAAAGATTTGGGTGTTTTGAGCACCACTGCAGATTTTGCTCACTTGAGCCATTTTTCTCTCTCTCTCTCTAAAACTGAAGCTTTCTCTCTCTTCAACTCTCAATTTCTCAAATGGGTTTTGGTTTTGGTGCAATGGGTGTTTGTTGAATTGGACTGACTATGTGAGGGGAGAGTTCACTAAACCAAAAAGCTCTGCTACCAGAAAATTTGAGAATGTACTTTGTTTTTGTTTTGTGCTATGAGTGCTTGTATGTTGCGCTTGAAATGTTGTAGAAAGAGAGAGATGAAGAAAGAGGGAGAACATCTCAGACCGTGAAAGAGAAGACAGAGGAGAGAGAGAGAGAATAAAAGTTATTAAAAAACTGATACAATAGTGCTACAGTGCCATCCTACATTTAGGATGGTACTGTAGCAACATTGTAAAATTTTTTACAATTCTTCCCATTTGGCCTTCCAGTTGCTGAGTACATTTTGGGTCTGAATGCCAAATGTAACTTACATCTGCCATTTGGCCTTTCAGCTGCGGATGCTCTTAGAGATGATAAATATATAAAATAAAATAAAAAGGTCATACCTGTTGCACAAACTTTTTATTCTTCTCAGTTATTAGAGCATTTCATTTCATCAACCTAGCATAAAAAAAGCCGTTGTCAGTATATACTATATAGTGAGCTTCATCCAGCAGAAGTTCATTCAAGGACATGAGATTGAGATGGAACTTTTCGCAATAAAGGATTAAAGGGAAGGGTTTCCGTGGCTCTAACTTGGGACCTTACAGTATACATTTCTGCAACGCCATTTGTGAGGTAAAAAGTGCATTTTTCCCCACTGCGGAAGCACTGAGAGGGATAAGATTCTCATTTCTTTGAAGGTGAAATTACACCAACTCAGGTTCAGATGTAACCAGAGGAGGACCTGTGGTGGCGTTTATACGCCACTATATTTTGAGGGACTATAGGTTCTTTAAAAGAAACTAGGCCGTCAAAGGATTTATAGTAGTGTTTATAAACGCAATTACGAGTCCTGGATTTTAAGCGTCCGTTGGGTAAGAATGAAAAATTAAAATTATTTCACTATTTAATTTATTTTTGCTACTATTTATGAGCTTTATTGTATTTTTTGGCACTATTTATAGACCTCACTGTACTATTTTAACTAACTTTTATCTTTATCTACTGTATTTTCAGTAATAATTTTTCAGTTTCAGCAAAATAAGTAGTATAAAAAAAGCCCAACCCAAAAAATAAATAAATAAGATGGAGTTTGGATAGCATTTCCTAGCTTGCGTTTGCGTTATTTTTCATGGATCTCGTGCACTGTTTACGAGATCTGCAAGTACTTTTTTCTAGCAAAAATAACTTTAAACTTGCGTCTCACGGTATTATTCACACATTTAAAAATTATTTTGTTACAGTATTTTCAGTTTTCAGCAATAAAGTGTATTTAAATAAATCTTAAAAATTTTTTTTTTTTTTGGAACAAAACAAATAGATCCTAAATTGATGACCTATAATGGTGTTACAAGGCCTGTAGCGGCGTTTTTCAAACCGCGTCCAGTAAAAAATAAAATAAAATAAAATTAAACGCTAGAAGTCACTCTGTTTTTCTCATTTTCTCTCTCGTCGGCCTCTCTCTCGCTTTCTCATTCCTTATCTCGCTCTCTCACAGTGCCGTGGTGCAAGGCCTCACTGCCGCCGCTGTGCAAGGACTCATCGCCTCTGATCCGTGAGCCACCGACCTCCATCTCGTCCTCCATCCACAAACCCACAATCCCACCGCCTCCGGCCTCCACCCACAACCTCCTTGCCACCGCCGGCCTCCACCTCTCCATTTCTCTCTCTTCGTCACTCACTCCACCAAAATCTAAGAGCAAAGAAAATAATCTCACACCCTCTCCCCCATAATCTCAAATTCAAACTTAAAACCCAAAACCCCATCATCATCTCCTTGCCAATCTAGGTAACTCTCTCCCTCTCTCATTTAAAAAAAATAAAAAAATCTATGTTTGGTTGCTAGGAAAACGTAGGAAAATTAGCCCTTTTCATTAATCTTGAATTAGAGTATCTGTTTCAGTAGCTGATGCGATTTGTTGCTCAAAATCATCATTTTTCTTGACCCAATTTCACATCTGTTTGATTGTGGTTGTTCATGTTACAATAATATTTATTGTCATAACTAGTAGATTTTTTTTTGGTTCAAATTATATTGCATGATGGGTCTGTTCTAGTCAACCAACAATGGTTCTTTACAACCTATTGACTATTCCTAAGCATGTGGATCTACTACTAGTTATGGAGTATCAAACTGTGAATAAATTTTGCTATTGTGTGTACCAGCTCTGAATGTTGCCTACAACCACTTGGGCCTTGAGGAAGGCATGTTAGTGTGAGTGTAGTCTTGGATCATGGTCTGATTAGGGAAATGTGTTTTTGTTTTAAAAGTAAATATGCTTATGGTACTTGCTGTTGTTGGTTTGCGGGGTGCAGCACCGCCAAAATAAGGCCTCGGGTCTCATTTGTTGCAAGTTATGATCCTGGGCATTGGATTTGGTAAGATGTTTTTGTTCCAAAATGTGGATGAGATGTTAAATTTTGTAACTCAATTTAACTTATGTCAGTAGATGCATGCAAGGCAATGGTGGTTGTCTGGTTGAGATAGGTTGATTGCGTGACGTTTTTGGGTTTTTGTGGAAGTGGTTGTTGGGTTTTGTGCAGTGGTGGTGGTGTTGTGCATGCGGTGGTGGCTGGCTGTGGTATGGTATGGTGGTGGTTGTATATGCTGAGAGGAGAGAGAATAAATATTTAAACAAAGTAAGAAATAAAGTATTGAGTCTAATGTGTGTGCATAACAAACATGGGTAGCAAAACTAGAAAAAGTAGAGTTTTTTGGGTTAGTTTATCTCTCTCTCTCTCATGTATATGTAAATTCTTCCATTTTGTTGATATTTGGTTTGTGGGTTATTGTTATATAGGTAGTACTGACCACAGAGGGACACTCGAGTATCCAGGAAGAACTGTGACATTGGAGCCTGCTGAAGGTGAAGTTTTTGTTAGTCCACATTTTCAATTATCATTTCCAAGTGGGTCTATTAGTTGAGCAATTTTAGTCATTCTCAATTATGCAGTTTTTATTCAACCTTTTAAAGTGAAAGCTATATATATATATATATATGGGGTATCCTGCAATTGGATTGTAGAACATGTATGTATGAGTAATGGAAAAAAGAACCCTTTTTTTTTTTAATTGTGTTTCATTGATGGATTGTAATTCATATTCCAATGATTTGTTTGGGCAATGCTAACATTTAGTCATACGAAAGAATGATATTAAATGGTGGAAATTAGAGTTGTATCATGGTTAAGTTCTTTGCCCCAAATATCATGAATGACCTTAGAACTTAGAAGTATCATGTAATAGGATTTAGATGCCAGTTGTGTTAAGAAGGGAGGTTGTGTCTCCTGTCCTGGATTGTCTAGGCAAACTGTAGCATGACTGGGGATTTCGGGAACTGCGACATGTACAAAGCAAAACTTGTTAAATTGCTGTTGGTGCTTTGGGTGTTGGCGATGAGAGTTAGTAACATTACACTTGGTCTAGCTCAAGTGGCTCCCCCTCCCCTTGATAGAGCATGGTGGAAGGTGAGGTCGTGGATTCAATACCACCCACTAGGTGTGTGTAACTTTAATATAAAATAAAAAATGGTTTTGGTCTTATTTTTTAGTTCCAGTCAGTTGTAAATTTCCTTTCACTTGGTGGGTAGTTAAAATCTGTTTTTATATATATATATATATATATAAATTAGAATCTTGTCTGTAACAATGAGATGTGAAATTGAGTTAATTAACCGACTATGAGTGAAGAACTTGATTCAATGATTTTCTTTTAGATTAGATAAAGAAATCAACTCTATATAATTTTTAAAAAATGTTGAGTTTCTATATTTTTAGTGGCTCAAGTTTTAAAATCTTGGAATTGATGATGTGCTTAACTGCCAGATGGGGGGGCTTGCCGCTGAGAAACACATCAAATACATTTTAACAGTTGAAAAGGTGTGTTTCATACATATACTTTTTTATTCTCATGATCTACCTGTATCTTGGGTTGCTGAAATGATTCTTTTATCATTTATGTCTAAATTTAACAACTCAGAGGAAGGATGATTTTGTCTCTGTTGTGATGGAACATTTGAGAATGAGTGGGGCATACTGGGGATTGACCACTCTGGATCTTTTGGAAAAGCTCGACACTGTAGATGTGGATGAGGTTGTTTCATGGGTCATGAAGTGCCAGCATGAGTCAGGTTTGTAGAGATTCTTCAGTTTCTTCATTGAATCAACTATGTTGTCTAGTTACATTCTGTTATAATACATCAATGAGTTAGAATTTGTTGTCTGATGGTTCTCCCCAGGATTGTGATTTTTCCTATATATGATTTTTGAGATGTTTGTAACCATTCAATAAGCCCAATAAATTAATGGTTAACATTACTAGCTTTCTAAAGTAAAAAAAAATAAATAAATAAAAGAGAGAGAGAGAGAGAGAGATAGAGGAGAAAATGAAGATGATTATAGTAATTTGCTTATGATTCTTCCGATATTTGAATTTTTATATGGTTATGCTTATAACTATTCAATAAGTCCAATCAATTAATGGTTTAACATTTTAAGCTTTCTAAATTTTGAGAGAGAAAGAGAGGAAAATGTAGACGATTATAGTAATGAACACATGATGATGATTTCTTATAAAATAAAAAATAAAAATGAACACATGATGATTTAATTAGTTGTGCAGGGGGGTTTGGCGGTAACATTGGACATGATCCTCACATACTGTATACTCTAAGTGCCATACAAGTTTTGGCCCTTTTTGACAAGCTAAATGTTCTTGACATTGATAAGCTGACTAATTGTATCCTTTGGCATACTTATTGGTGGTCTTTGAAATTGTATTATATGCTATTCTTTGTTTTTTGAAATACTCCAGTAGATAGTTAACTGGTAGATTCAACTTGCATATCATATTGATATTACATATTGGGTGGAATCAGTACTTTTAAACTACTCAGTTTGGTACAGAGATGTAGATGGCTCTTTCCAGGAGATTTAGGCATCAACAAACTTTAATATTTAAACCAAATATAAAGCAGTGTATATCTAGCAATTCTTGTGGCTCTTAATATTTAAGTCAGATGTTGCTGGGCTGCAAAATGAAGATGGATCCTTTTCAGGAGACATATGGGGTGAAGTTGATACACGGTATTCTTTCCCCTTCTGATTTGTTATTTAACATCTCATGGTTTTGGGAGATAGTATCTTTGCAATTAGTATATATTTTACCAAACCTACTTATCAAAAAAAAAAAAAAATTTTACCAAACCTATTCTATTTTTATAGGTTCTCTTATATTGCTATATGTTGTCTCTCAATATTACGTCGCTTGAATAAAATCAATGTGGAGAAGGCTGTGAGCTACATCGTAAGTTGCAAAAATTTGGATGGTGGATTTGGATGCACACCTGGTGGAGAGTCCCATGCAGGGCAAAGTATGTTAATTATTTAACTCAGAATCTTTACCTGAAGTTTTACTTGCTGATTAGATTTGATAAATCAATTGTGCATTTTACTTCCATCATCCTCTTTGTTTCGTTTTTATCTAGTTGACAATCTTTTCAAATATTTTATCTTTTTTTTTTGTTATTATTATCAGGGTGAAAAATTTGCTGCATCTATTAAAAACAAAATGTGTTTAGGTTTTGCTTAGAAGATTCTTGCTCATTTCTTAGATTCAATTACTGTCAATCAATTGTAAATTTTGCATCTTGGTAACCCAAACCTCCACGTCTAATGGAAAATATTTCCCATTTGTTTGTTCAACAATAATTTAAAATAACTCATGCATTTCTCCTAATATATTTGAAGAGGTTGATAAGGCCGAGATTCTTCCTTATAAATTTATAAGTATTGCAGAATGGTCTAATTAATTTCCCTTTACTTATCAAAAAGTATTGCAGAATGGTCTATGATGTGTATTATGTATGTTGGGTTGGCGTAATTTACTAAGAAGTCCATTGCTTGCATTTCATTGTAAAACAATTTCTTGCTGTGTTAAGCTGTAAACGTGCTGAGTATTACACTGCTTAAGCTCACTCATTTATCTCTCAGCTCACTCATGGGTATTGGTGAGCGATATCCTTCTTTAGCTGGCCCCATTTGAGCTTTACTAGCTTTCCTTTCTAGCAGTTAAGTTAAGGTAGGCTTTTCAAGGTAGAAGTCATTTCATAAATGATTCAAGTGCTCTATTCCAAGCTGATCTTGTGTGAAGTTTGAGTAGCTTGGTTTGTTTATCAACTTGCATATATACACATCATAATTGAGTAGTCTGTGTTGTAATTAAAAGAAAATTACAGCTGATTAAAACGCTTATATGTGATTTCTCAACTTTGTCACTGCATTCCCGGATGAATTTCAACTGAGCTTCCAGTATAACTTCGAGCTGCTTAGAGTTAACCTTTATTTTACCAGGTGCCTCACTTTTCATTAGAGTTAGATATTTGTGAGCCACTCAAACTGCTTGGAAGTCATGTCATTTCACCAAACTGAATCAATGTATGTGTAAAAGCTAAACAATTATGCCTTTTTATTTTCTGCATTTTAAACCCAAAAGCTTTATTCACCAAATATCTAATGTCTCTTAAAATCCTTTGAAACAATTATTACTTCGTATTTGCCTGCCTGTGAGATCTAGCTTGAAATCCTGTGAAATTTTTCTGTCCATTGTGACTGCAGTTTTCTGTTGTGTGGCTGCACTTTCTCTAACGGGGTCATTGCATCATATTGACAAGGACCTTCTTGGGTGGTGGTTGTGCGAGCGGCAAGTTAAATCTGGAGGTCTTAATGGCCGTCCTGAGAAACTCCCTGATGTGGGTGTATTTTATTCTAAAATAATTTAACTGAAGCTTAGTTTTCCATAAAGAAACATTTTTGTAGTCTTTCTCACTGATTTTGTTGCATCACTTCAGGTCTGCTACTCTTGGTGGGTTCTTTCTAGCTTGATCATGATAGACAGGGTTCATTGGATAAATAAGGAAAAGCTTGTTAAGTATATCTTAGACTGCCAGGTCTGAATGGGCTACTTTGTACCTGTTGGGATATCAGGGGTGTTGGTCCTTTATTTTATTTCTGCATTGTTAGTTTGAATCATTTTAAATTTCTCTGAGGTGATGTGGTTTGACAAAAATCTTAGGATACGGAAAATGGAGGAATTTCTGATAGACCAGATGATGCTGTGGATGTCTACCATACATACTTCGGCGTAGCTGGTAACTAAATGCAGCATTACTGCTTTCTAACTTGTTCCTTTTTCCTTTTTGATATATGCATGTTGCATGTGATAAGTTGTTGTCAATACTCATGTTGCACTTATGAGTTAGTTAAATCACCTTTTCTTGTTCCCTTGCAATATTCTTAGGACGAATAGAACCTGCCTAAAAATGGTCGATCACTAAGGCTAAAAATGATAGGAAATATGATTTTATAGATTTATTTCTATTGGGAGGTTTTGGGTGAGGATTGAGGGGAAGAGACTTCAAAGGAGTTTAAGTAAATTTTAGTATTTGAAGCCATCTTTCCTTACACATGATGTTGCTTTTTCATCAGAGGTTGCTGGCTTCAACAATCAAAGCTTTAATCTTTCAAGACGTTAATATATCAAATCTAAAGTCATTCATCTTTGTTATTGCAGGACTTTCACTTCTTGAATATCCAGGATTGAAAGCCATAGATCCAGCTTATGCTTTGCCTGTTGATGTTGTAAATAGAATTTTCTTTGGCAGATAACTGATTCTTTTTTAGCTTTCTATTCTACATCACTTGCATCAATTTGATACCTTTTTGTTTCTCTAATAATAGAAAGAACATTGATGCTGTATTGCTACATAGTAAATCGATCTTCTGCATTGACTGTTTTCAATATGTCCGCATCTAGATGGGTCTGAAACTATGCTTTTGCTGGTTCTGTTTTTTGATAGGTGCTTTTGCTGGTTCTTTCTAGCTCTTGTATCTTGAATGGAAATGGGTTATGCGTTGATTAATGTAGTTATAAATAGAATTAAATAGCTGAACCTTTAAGGTCTTGATGAATTCACGTCCATGTTTGTTTTTTTGCCAAAGTGCAACTGACCCAAACCCTACGGCTTGTGTTTGCATTTAGCCCCATTTTTAAAATTTATTTATGTCTGTACTTTTATTTTTTAATTTTTTTTTTGGTTGACAAGTTTCACACTTACACAAACATCCCATGATAGTTTTTGAACCAACGATCTCACTCCCAAGGCCAATATAGTAATCTCTCATATTCTTTCTCTAGCCTCTAAGCTATAACCATTTTAAGAACACAGAAACAGAAAAGAGGAAAGTAATAAAACCAAAATTTCTCTCTCTCAGAACAAATACAATCCCATGGCCTTTTTTTTTTACTCTGTTCCTTTGAAAATTCTTGGGTTAAGGTTTGTAAATTCCTTCTCAATTTTAGAATTTTTTTTTGTCTTGTTTGTACTTTTGTAACCCCCAAATGTTCAAAATTTTATATAAATTTGTGCATATTGTAGCTCAGTTACTCTCTTTCTAACAAAATCAAAACTTTTTACTTCTCAAACTAATTCAATTCCCTGGTCTTTGTCTCTCCCAAATTTGTTGTTTTTTCTTTACTGGGTTTCAGGACATTTTTTGGGGTTTTTTTTTTTTTTTTTTTTTTGTGTGTAAAAAAAAATCACTGATTTATTTGGTTGAATGCAAAAAATCAACTGGGTTTCTTGGGGAAAAAAAACTGTATCTAACAAAAAAAAAGAACAAACTTTTTTTTTATGAGGGTCTCTGATTTTGGAACATTTGTTTGGTTTTTGTGTTAAAAATCACTGATTTACTTGGGTT
This sequence comes from Notholithocarpus densiflorus, assembly GCA_030021035.2. Taxonomy (NCBI): domain Eukaryota; kingdom Viridiplantae; phylum Streptophyta; class Magnoliopsida; order Fagales; family Fagaceae; genus Notholithocarpus; species Notholithocarpus densiflorus. The sequence goes on from JARYZH020000011.1 coordinate 7,593,157, forward strand.
TGAATGCAAAAATCAATTGGGTTTCTGGAGAAAATTGAAAAGAACCAACTTTTATGTAAAGGGTCTCTGGATTTGGGTTATTTTGGAAGAAAAAGTAAAAAAATCAGTGATTTATTTGTGATTTTTCATGTCTTTGAATGCAAAAATCAATTGGGTTTTCGTCAAAACTCGGTTTTGATTAGCTTATTGAAGCTTTTGTGTGTGTGATCTTAAGACCCAACACACACACACACACACACACACAAAAAAAAAAAAAAAAAAAAAAATTCTAAAGCAAAAAACTGAAGGCCATGGCGGTTCCAACCATTGCTCTATACGCAAGCCTACCAAGCAGCGTGTGCTCCTCACTACGCTCGTCGTACGATTTTGAGCTGAGCTCATCTCCACCGTCCACATGTTAGAAGCCTGTGATTGGAGGCCTCTCTTGCCTCTTCTCCTCATCCTCTTCAGTCAGATCCTCTAAAAGCTTTTGTAGTGATGAGTTGAAGAGTGAGGAATTGAAGGAGCTGAGCTTGAGTAGCTCTTATGGTTATTCTTCTCCAAGCAAGTTTTCTGGGTCCTTTTTGAAAAAGGATTTGAGCCCTGTCTCAGTTTTTCAAGGACCAGTTTCTTGTTATAGTAGTGGTAGTAGTAGTGTGGCGGTTGGTTCAGCTAGAGGTAGTAGTGCTTGTGCTAATAATACTAGTAGTCCCACATTGAGTTTCCAAAGTGGTTTTTTTAATGGGTTTGTGAGGAACGCTTATGGTTCTTGTTTAGATTATGGTTCTTCTACATCAGGATTGGAGGTTTGTGGGGATGAGGATGAGTTAAATGTGGAGGAGCTGACTTTTAACATAGAGGTGGAGCAAGGGAATGCTGAGCCTTATGTGAAGGGAGTTATTGTTGGGTGCACAGTTGAGACACAAGATCTTCTGTGAGGATTTTGTGGTGAAGGCTTTTTATGAGGCTGAGAAAGCTCATAATAGAGGGCAGGTAAAGATTTGAGCTTTTTATTGGTTTTATTGTGCTTGTGTGGGGTTTTAGTGATTTGGGTTTGAGAGTCTTTTTACTGTTTTCAGTTGTAGATGTGTGCTAGTGGCAGTGGTGGCTCCAGGAATTTTTCTCAAGGTGTTCTTTAAGGAGTATAAATTACTCAATCCACTGTGCATTATCCATGGCTTAACCCATTGCCTAACATAATTTAATTTGTTTGTCTTTTATAATGTATTGGTTAAATTATTAATTATTGTTGTTTAGTTGCTTCATTATTTTTTTTTATTGACTACTAGCAGTCTAGCACACACGTCACTGTGCATTAGCACACACCCCATGTGCATTATCCATGGCTCAACTCGCTGCCTAGTGCCTAACATAATTTAATTTTTTGTCTTTTATACTGCCTCTGCATGCCTTCAGCCTTTACTGCCTCTACCTGTCCACTTTCCCAATTCAAATATTTCACCCCACGGCCCCATGGCCCCCATCCACTGCCTACTCAACAGACAAAAGTCACAAGAACCAATCAACATTCCACAAAATATTAAACATATAAAACATTTACAACACACAAAATTCACAATACACAAAACAACAAACTCACAAACCAATAAAGTCAAAATGTCAAATAAAGTTATAAAGTAAAGACAATTAAACATAAAGAAACAGAGAGATAAAGAGAATCTCATTTCAGTTCAAAGAGAAAGAAAGAGAGAGCTCCGCTCTCACTTAGTCACTCTCAGATCAGAGCACAATAATTAGCAAAGCCAAAGATGGAAGATTTAAATGAGATAGATTGATAGAGAAAAAGAGAGAGAAGTAAAGAACTGAAATACCTTAAGGCCTGAGGGGCAGCGTCGCGGCAGCACATTGAGGTGAGGACTCGAGGGACGAGGGTTGAGGCGATGAGGCAAGCCAAGCAATCTCTGATCCCATCTCCAAGCTCGCTGTCGCTGTTGCTCGAGTTTGAGGCCTGATGTGCTCTGTTGCTCGAGTTTGAGGTGGTCCAGGCGGAGGCGCCGTTGTGCCGATGTGTTTGGAGCTTGGTCGTTGATGAGGTTTTTTTCGTTTAGGTTAGGGGTTCAGTTCTGATTTCAGTTTTGCTAATTTGCTTTACCATTTGATGATTTTGATCAATCGGCAAACGTGTATTGGTAATTTGGGTTTTGGTTGGTTTTTTTTTTTTTTTTTTTGGGTTGGGCCGTATTTAGTTAATAAAAATTTAACTAAATTTTTTTTGAGAATCTATTTGGTTTAGTTTTGTTTAGGATTGATGTGGCTTTTTTTCCCTAGGGTGGGCTTGCTATGTTAAATTTTTTTTTTTAAAATTTTTTTTTATAGATTTTAGTTTTTTTTTTTTTTGAGTTTTTTTTTTTTTTTGCTTGATAGTAGAACAAATAATGGAGCAAAATTTAATTTTATTGGCATAAAAAAATTGAGAGTGTTCCTAAATTTTTTTTAAAGGGTATTTAAATAAATTTTTTTTTATTATATATAAAATTTTTTTTTTCAGGTCAGGGTGATCTTGGGACCACCCTGCCCTTAACGTGGCGCCGCCACCGGCTAGTGGAGATCCTTATTTGCAGCATTGTGTGGAGACTGCAGTGATGCTGGCTTTGATTGGGGTTAAATCGACTGTGGTTGCTGCAGGGCTTTTGCATGACACTCTAGATGATTCTTTTAGACTATGTTTTGGGACTTTTGGTGCTGGGTTGCTGGTTTGGTTGAAAGGGTGAGAATTTGAATTTTTATAACTAAATGTTTTATTTGATATTATAAGTAGGAAATAGTACTGTTGGTTCAATGCTTGAAATTGTGTTAATGTGTATTAGGGTATGTGGGCTTTAGGCCCACCTTGTTTACTTGTATAGCACATTTACTTGTATCGTATAATTGGCCTCCTCAGATAAGACTACGTATATTCTATTACTTGAGAAATACAATACACTTATTCACATTTCTAATACTTGCATCAGCCATCAGTTTAATCCTTTCTTTGTGTCTTGCATCTTTGTCTTTGTTGGTATTTTCCGCTGCCTCGACTTCTTCATGGTAAACCTATTTCGTGCTTCTCTCCCGATTGCTCCATTGCCGTCGCAGTGCCCAAGGTTGAATTCACCGTCGAAGCCTCGATCACCACCACCAAGACCACCGCGCCCATCGGATCTTCCACATCGGACTGATTAGGTCACAAGACATATCAACGCAGATTTTCAAATGATCTGCTGGCCAACGAGATCGATTGTCATTTTATCCGTTATCATCTTTGAAACGATGTGTCAAGCCGATCTCGCCTCTCTCAAAGTGATCAATCCTGCACATATCTTCACTCAAGTTGGTCTCACATCCACCTTGAGCTTCAGGGGTCAAGTAATGTGTATTTAGGGTATGTGGGCTTTAGGCCCACCTTGTTTACTTGTATAGCACACTTACTTGTATTGCACACTCTGCCTCCTATATAAAGGCACTTATGTATATTCTATTACTTGAGAAATACAATACACTTATTCAGTATTTCTAACAGTTTGTATTGTTTGCACATGAAAACATGTATGATGAACTATGGGGTACAATTCGAGGAGTTTACTTACTTTTGGGAAATCCTTCTTTCAGTTCACGATTTTTTTAAAGTTAAAAACGGTATTTGATATCACGATTTTAGTGTCCATGCGGTCTAATAGTAGATTTGAACTCGAGATTTTCTACTGCTACGGCAGCATCATGTTGTTCGGCGTTTTGACTTTGGAGGCCTGGTTCCAACCGGTTGTCATGTGTCCTATCACTTGTTTTTATTTATTTATTATTATTTTATATTTAAATTATCAGATTATAAATAGGGTAAATTGCACAAATCTACCCTGAGGTTTGGACTATTACCAATCAAGTCCAAAACATTTAAAAACTGATCATCTCAATCCCTAACCCCATATGCCTGTAACGCCGTTACATATTTCACTCTCTCTCATCCTTCACCCCGAGTCTCTCTCTTCCCTTTCTTTGAAATTCTGAATCAGATTAGAAGGAAAAAAAAATTGAACACAACCTACAACCTTTCTCAGTAAACAAATGGGAAAAATAAAGCTTGAATGGAATCCACCCACCACCGTCAACCTACCATCAGCAAAACTCACTAAACCATTAGCAAAACAATGGCTTCAGCATATGCAAAATCCACAAACCCAGAACCATTGACCATCAACAAAAGCCGCAAACCCATCAACAAAACAACCTCATTAGCATCATCAAAACCCATAAATGGATAAACCCATAAATGTGTGACCATTCGCCACCAACCACCCCACAATAAACCCAGAACCAACGATCTAAACCAAAACCCACAAAACTAAAACCCACAAACCTCCAAAGCCGACCCACAACAAAACCCAAATCCTTTACCACCGATCCTAACCAAAATCCACAAACCACTGCGAACCCACTACTGCGAACCCACCACCACGACGCCATCGTAAAAATGAAGAGAGAGAAGAGAAATCAGTGAACCTAGGTCCCAGCACTGTTGCAAAGACGAAGAGAGAAGTGAAATAAGCAAACCCACTACCTAGGGGCCACCGCAAAGTCCTAGAAGAATAGAAATCAGAGAGAGAGAGAGAGAGAGAGAGAGAGAGAGAGAGAGAGAGAAGAGGGGTCTGATAGAGAGAAACTAAAAATTATGTAACGATTTGTAACACCGTTTGGTTTATGGACTGAAATGGTTGATTTTAAATGATATGAACTTGATTGGTAATAGTCTAAACCTCAGGGTAGGTTTGTGAAATTTACTCTTATAAATATATGGACTAATGTATTACCCAACAATTTTTTATTTTTATTTTTAATAGAAGTGAAAAAAAATAAGTTAAAAAGTCTTTAATTTTCTTTTAGGAAATTTTATGGTAACAAAAGTTTCGCTACAAATATGATTGTAGCTTCCCTTAAAAAAAAAATAATCTATATATTTTGAAATTTTAATTATCGGATTGCATGTTCATGTATGTTAAATTTCATGCCAATTAAATGTTATTTACTATTCAGTTTACAAACTTATTTTTTTATGTATAATTTTATATTACAAAAATTTGAAATTTAAAACATTTGATTGAAGAATATGGAGAAACCTAACCGAATTGAAAAAAAAAAGTCAACTGAATGTTATCGTCTTTGTCGTAATAATCTCGTTTGCGTTTTGTTGAAAATTTATGCTAATTGAATGTTATCGTTTGTACTGATCTTTGATCTTTTGGAAATTTTGTTGTAAATATGGAAAAAAGAAAAAAAGAAAAAATAATCTAATGGTAAATTTTTTGAAATTCACGTCCAATAAAAAATATTGAGTAGAGCTGTAATCTTTAGCTATAACCAAGTTTAAAGCTAAAACTTTCTCCTTTTTTTTTCCCACACTTGAACTTTAGACATTAGTGTTAATTTGTTCTTTGAACTTTTGATCTAAACAATTAACTTGGCTAAACTTTAGGTTGCGGCAAATCGAATATTTTATTAGTATTTTTTTCATTAATGCCTAACAAATCTAATAATGTGATGTGCACGTAGTAATGGTATTATTTTAAAATTATTAATAATGCCATAAAACCATGTGTGATTATATTCGTTATTTTTTAACAAAAAATACTGAAAAAGATGTTTATTTGTCACAAGCCTAAAGTTCATTGGGTTAATTGTTTAATACAATTTTACTTATCAAAAAAAAATTGTTTAATACTATTCTAAAAGGAGTAAATTGATGCTCACACCAATGTCCAAGGTTGGTTTGTAAAATGCCAATTTCTTTAATTAGGTTTTTATGTGTTAAAAAATACTAGTTATTAGAACATCATTATTGGTGGAGGCATATTTCTATAATGCTATTTTTGCCTCCTCAAACTACAAAATGTTGTGCTACATTGTTGGTGTCATAGGTAAAAAAATTTGGCTACATGCTACAGTAAACAGGTACTAGTACCTGTTTACTATAGCAAGTAGCCATATGCTTTTAATATTTTTCTATTATTTTCTCCTCTTTTTTATTCTTTTAGCTCCTCTCTCTCTCTCTCTCTCTCTCTCTCTCTCTCTCTCTCGTTACTCCCATTCCCATCTCTCTTCAGACCAGATAAGATCTCCTCTCTCTCTCATCCCTCTCTGCCCAGCTCTTCACCAATCCAAGCCCCAAGCTGCCGCCGACCCAAGGCCCAAGCTGCTACTGCCCATCTCTCTTCTCTCTTTGCTGTGATTGAGTTTTTTGTGTGTGTATTCATATGGGTTTGGTGGTAGTGGTGGTGGTAGTGGTGGTGCTGGATGATTTTGGCTTTGGCAGTGGGTTTTGTGGATTTTGGCTATGGGTTTCGTGGTTTGTGGTTGTGGCAGTGGCAGTGGGTTGTGGTTGTGGTTGTGATGGTGGTTGCGGTGGCTGGTGTTGATGGGTTGTGGTTGTGGTTTTGTTTTGTTTTGTTTTTGTTTTTGTTTTTGTTTTTTTCTTTGCGTTGTGTTGTGGTTGCCAGAGTAGAGTGGTGGTTGTGGCTGTTGGTGGAGGTGGCTGTGGTGTTTGTTTTTTTATTATTTTATTGTATTGTTTATATTATTTTATTGTGTTGAAAGCTAAAATAAAACCACTGATGTTGGGTGTTTTGTAAAATGAGGTGGTGAAATAGATAAAGTAGCTTTTTGTGGAGTCAAATTGCTAAATTTATGGCTCCACCAATGTGGATGCTTAAGTGAATGTGAACAATCAAAGAACAAGCATAGACAATACTGGAATAAAAATAGAAATCCATTTTAGTTTTACCAATTTTGACATAGGGCTATTTGGCTCGTAAGATATATTATTATTGAGAATTTAATATTCTCTTGTATTTAAACTCTTAGCTACTCAAATTCTTGAAAAAATAGGTAAGCTATGAGAAGAAGTGATTTGTTACAATTTTAATTAAGTGTAAGTAGTAGAACACTAAAATTCCTAACTAAAACATAAGACTTTTATAATCATATACCGGAATTTAACATCCAGAATTTTACTAACTCCCAAAATTTTAAACTCTCATCTTGAATTTGTGCCAACCAAATACAATCTTAAAGAGTTTTTAAGGTTTTTGGTTGGATAGTTAAAAAATGAGAATAAAAAAATGTTTCGAGTTCAATTTATTCCCTTGACTTTTTCTTCAATTGTCAAAATAGTTCTTAAGGTTAAATTTTTCGGTAAATTGCAAATTACACCCTTAAATTTTGGGAGTGTTTGGATTTTACACCTTGAAATTTCAAAATTTGGATTTTACCTCTTAAAGTTTGGAAGTGTTTAGATTTTATACCCTAACATTTCAGAATTTGGATTTTACCTCTTAAAGCCTAGAGGTGTTTGTATTTTACTCTCTAAGGTTTGGAAATGTTTGAATTTTACACTCTGAAGTTTTAGAATTTGGGAGTGTAAAATTTTAAACACCCCCAAGCTTTAGGAGGTAAAATACAAATCCTAAAACGTCAGGATGTAAAATCCAAACACTCCCAAACTTCAAGGGATAAAATCCATATTTTGAAATTTCAGTATGTAAAATTCAAATACTCCCAAACTTTAGGGGTGCAATTTACAATTTACCCTTAAATATTTTGTCAACTTAGCCCATTGCTTTGTAAAATTGAGTTAATTAGATCATTCCACCCAAATTTATTAGAAGACAACACAATTTAAACAATTTTTTTTATTTAAAATTTATCTGAAAAAATTCATGAGACGACATTTAATATATACTCTTGTTTGATAAATATTATTTTAAACAAATGTTTAAAGTTAAACAACTTCATTTGCTAGCATATTTGGGCAAAAAGATTTGACAAATTAATAAAAGTTGAGCCAAAAACATATCAAATGGCTTAATTGAATTTTAATCAAGCCAATGAGCTCTAGCTCAATTGGCACCTCCTCACCTTGTAATTTCCAGGTGGAGGGTGAGATCGTTAGTTCAAAAACTACCATGGGATGTTTGTGTAACTTATATACAAAAAAATAATTAAAAAATAAAAGTACAGACATAAATAAATTTTAAAAATGGAACCAAATGCAAACACAAAGTTGCATTTTGGAAAAAGAAAACATGGAGGTGAATTCATCAAGACTTTGAGGCAGGGATGGACCCAAGAGGGGGCCCCAGCCCCTTGGCCAATTTTTTTTTTTTTAGTTGGTTAATTTTCAGTATAAAAAAAAAAAAAAAGACTCAGGCCCCCCTTACTTTGTAGCTTGGGCCCCCCTCCAAAATCATGAACCATTAATTTAGCCCATGTAAATTTAAAAAAAAAATTGTAATTACAAAAAAATGTAAACCAAGTAGTCCAAATGGAAAAACGAATGAAAAAAAAGAAAATAAAAATTGAGATGTGAGACAGAGAGAAACTGAGAGATGAGAGAGACCTAGAGAGTAGAGAGTAGTCAAAACAGAGAGAAACTGAGAGGCAAGAGAGAATGAGAGTCTGAGACAACGAGACTCGTCTTGCCGCCACCCACGCCGCCACCACATGAGACCCATCTCACTGCCCATGTTGCCACCATGTGAGACCCATCTTGGCATCTCGTTGCCTTGATGCACACCCAAACGGCCACACCAATGCTACCATTCGAGACCCATCTTGCCTCCAGTTGCTCGATTTGCCCAGCCTAGCTTCGTTGCTCCAGCCTTCACAGTTCACACCTCACACTCAAGTAAGTATTTAATCTATCCTTCAAAACCTAATATAATGTTTGTGAATCTTAGAATTTGTGCTTGTGGTGTTTATGTTTTTACTGATGAGTGATGATGGTGATTGTGAATTGAATATATGAATTTGTGCTTGTGTTGTTTTTTTTTTTTTTTTTTGGCTTTTTGGCTTTGTCAGTCTGTGACTCTCTCTTACATTACACAGAGAGAGAGAGAGAGAGAGAGAGAGAGAGAGAGAGAG